>OX422207.1:714251731-719051731 GCA_949130495.1 Sambucus nigra
TACAACAAGTAATAAGTAATTATGCATTCACGTGAGAATACATGCATGCATGTAGCCCGTAAAGCAAGTGTTATATAACAAGTAACGACGGTAAAAGGTAATAACCAAAATCGTAATAGATAGCCATTGTCTATGTATTGCGGTTCTCGTTACTCTAATCTAGGCATGCATGTGTAAATTTACATCGAGTCAACTTCTTATATAACACTTGCTTCGGGGGGTGCATGCCTGCATGCATTCTCATTTGAATGCATGACATAACGGTTCTGTAACATTTATAACTAATTTAAATTACATATAGTGCGCATAGATACTAGCCTTCTAGTTCTTATGCGTACGTATTCAATAGCCCTTAGACCCTTTCGAGAGTCATTACCCCTATAATGAGATCTCTCGAATTGTTCTGATTGGATAGTTTGGGACTGCATAGTTTGTGTATAATAATATTCTTAGTGGCTTAAACTTGTTACTTTTGGGGTAAGTTCTGTTGTCGTATCTTAATGTTCTCTAGGTACATACTAGATGATGCGATGTTAATTTTTATTTCAATTGATAAATTGAAATAACACTTACACTTGCAAATCTATGTCATTTACTTGGAGAACTATGGGGACATGCTGTCGAATTTTCCTCAAATTGTAACAATGTGCACGAGTTGTTAAGTATATTACAGAAATACGCGATCTTAAATGGGATAGGACCACTCACCCTTTAGAGGAGATGGAAGAAATAGGAATTATATTGTTTTTATAATATAACACAGAAAGGTGAAATGTCAGTCTTGTAGTAAATTATTTTATGGGAGCTAACTGTTCACACTTTTATTTATACTAACCCACAAATATACACTTCTTACCCATAATAAGTGATTGTTTGTAATAGCTGTTATGGGATATGCTAAATACAAAGAGTCGATGGGTGAGACCAATAGATTAGGGGATGTGTTTTGCAGAGGTGATAATGAATTTGTGAAATACGCAAAGATTTATCGTAATGATGAAGAGTTCCCAAGTCCGTTTGGTAAGTGTAAGAATGGTAAGGTGTTTGAGTGGAAAACAATTGGACTACATTTTGAATTTTTCACAGGGAATCAAAAGTTCCTTTTGTCCCCGATCAACCTTCACAACAACCTTTAACAAGTAGGATAGATGTATAAGGGGAGGACAATGTAGATCATAATATGTTAGAGGATTTAGTTGATGACACGTATGGAGTTCATGAAGTAGAAGAAAATAAGATCGCTGATGATGTACAAGGTTCAGGTGCTCATGAAAATATTGGGATAAACCTTGACGATGACTGCCAAAGTCTAAAATTAAAGGCAACCCAATAGTTTTACTTTGGCTATGAGAAAGATCAAACAACTTTAAATGCCATGGTTGGTTTGCATAGTTTGAAGACCCAATATAGTTTATCTGGCAACAGCGTGACAGGAATTTTGAATTAGGTAAAAGTCTTGCTACCTAAGAAGAATACGCTTCCAAATAGCAATCCTACTACAAAGAATAGTTTGAAAGATTTAGGAATGAAGTATAAATCAATTCATGCTTTTGTGTATGATTGCATACTATACCAAAAGGTGTATGAAAATCTCGATCGGTGTCCGGTATGCGATGAACCTAGATATGTCCAATCTATTGGCATGGAAGGCACAAGCTCAATAGTGCCTCAAAAAGTTTTGAAATATTTTCCCGTTGGTCCTAGATTAAAGAGGTTTTTCACAGTACCATGGATAGTGGAGGCAATGACTTGGCATGCTAGGGCAGAAGTAGGGGATAATCTCATGTGTTATCCTATTGATTCTACAACTTGAAAGAGGATGAGTTATGATTATCCCGATTTTGCTCGAGAAAAGCGTAACATTCATTTTTCAACATCAACAGATGGTTTCAATCCATTTGGAAATCTAAGCGCCAATTAGAGTGTATGGCCACTAATCCTAGTCCCACTCAACCTCCCTCCTTCACAGTGTATAAGACCTGAATTTTTGATGCTGTCTTTGTTGATGCCTGGGATAAAGGCACAAAGTAAGGACATCGATGTCTACCTATCTCCTTACGTAGAAGAATTAAATGAGTTTGTGGCAAGATAGTGTGCAAGCATTTGACTCTTTTAGAAAAGAAGAGTTTACACTAAAAGCTATGTTGATGTGGGAATTTATGATTTTCTAGCTTATGGGACATTATTAGGTTATGTAGTACATGGTTATTTGGGGTGTCCTATTTGTGAAGAGGATATTTAATCTTTTCATCTCCCCGCTAGCTCAAAAAATGTATACCATTACCATAGGAGGTTTTTTCCCCCGTTCATAGCTTTAGATTTGAGAAAGGTTCTAATTTTTTATCGGGCAGGTTCGAACATAAGCTACCTCTATAAAAACATTCAGGTTAAAAAATTGAAAGTAAATCTTCTGATTGTGGCCCTAATATGCTAGGTAAGAATCATACATTTAAGAATGTCAAGCATAAGAAAACCCCAACTAGGAATGAAACTGAGACAAGAAAGGCATGGTCTAGGAGGTCAATTTTATTTGACTTGTCTTATTGGAAGAATAACCCCATGGCCATTTTTTGGATGTGATGCACGCAAAGAAGAACATCATTGAACATGTTATGGGCACATGCCTTGGAAGCAGTCATTCGAAGGTTGGAGAAAATGCACAAAAAAGATCTTAAATCGTTAAAAATTAAGCCACAACTATGGTTGAAAGAAGATAGTAGGGGAAGGACAATAATCCCCCCGGTGCATTTACTTTGACGAGTGAGTAAAGGAAAGTGATTTTAGACACAATATAGAATTTAAAGGCTCCATCCAATTTTTCGTCAAACTTGCAAAGGATTGTGAATTATGCTACACACGATTGACTTAAATGTATGTCCCACAATTGGCATGTAATCATGAAATTGGCTCCTCTATTGTTTAAGCATTGTTTCTTCAAGCATAAGGATTTTGCGTAGGGATATTATGCAAATTATTATCTGCTTTTCACTTTTATGTGAGAAAGTAATCAATCGAGATCACATAGTGGCCAAAAAATTAGCAGTGATCGACGTGATTTGTGTTTTAGAGAAGTAATTTCCCCCATCATTCTTTGACATAAGTGTTTACTTGTTGGTACACCTATGCGATGAGGCACTTCTTTGCGACCTAGTTATATATCTGTGGATGCATCCATTTGAAATATTGATGAAAGTTTTCAAAGATAATGTCAAGAATACACTATACATTGAAGGATCAATTGCAGAGGAATACATCACTGTGGAGTCATCAATTTACACTTGGGAATATAAGCCTGACCCGGGCAGTGTGGATGACAGTGATGAGTTCGTCGATGAGGGTGGTCATGTGATGGGCAAATGAGTGAAATTAACGAGTTTACAAAATGAACAAGTAACTCGTTATCTATTTGATACACATGAAGATGTCGAAGAATGTAAAGGGTAAGTTTAAATTATTTTAACTTTTACATTATTTTAATTTTTATACATGATCAATTTTTTAATACGTTCGTCACGATCTATGTAGAAAACATGAAGCTTCTGAGAACAATAAAAGATGAAAAACAATGCAACAATCAGAGAGCGAATTTAGGTTGTGGTTGTCACACGAGGTAATTAAAATGAAATTGTATGTTACTAAATGTCACATTACAAGAAAGTTTTACAACTAACCTAATTAATTTATCTATATTTTCAGCTCTTAAAGATGGGTGATGCGACATCGAGGCTTGCTCGTCTAGCCACTGGACCCTTGCTCATGGCACAAGAGTACAAGAGTATCGATTATTTGGTGCAAGGGTGTATGAGGAAAATACAAATGTACAGAACTTGGGCATTTCATACAAGTCTCTTACTTATTTTTGAGCGAACGCAAAAGTTAAAAATCTCGTTGAAGCTGAAATGACTTACTGTGGTGTAATTCGAAATATATTTGAATTGGACTAAGAGTGCGCCTTTTTTCGGAGAAACTAATTTATTTAAACCCAATTTTTAATTATCCATATTTAAATACACACCTAAGTCATGCTTCTAAAGGTGATTTATTATACATTAAACATATTCAAATCAAGCAAGGATCGATCACACACAGCAAATGTGGAAAAATCCCCCAAAGGGGCAAATCCTTTTTATTTCAATATATTTGTAAACACTTATATACATAATGAGGTACATTTTGACAAGCAAAGACCCTCAGGCACCGGTTCGTTATCGTTCGTAAGAGCTTCCTCAAGATGCTCCAAGATCAGCAGTGTAGAGATCCTTCTTCTCCACACACCATGCTCAATGAATGGGTATGATAGGGTTTAGGATGAGTCACAAATATTATTATGAGTTTTTGGTGAATCTCAAGGTGTTTGGGCTTGAAATATATGAATACTTGATGTATTAGGTCTATAAAGTGTTCCCTCAAAGTCTTAAACAAGACCACCTACGAAGATGGAATTTATAGATACTAAAAAAATCTAATGCGTTGGATTTTTCTGAGATCATCAGACCGGTTCGAAAAGGATCCATCGGTTCGGTTTGCCAATCGGATTGGTTCATTTTCTCCTTATCGATTCAGTTTTCCTTTACAGAAGATTGGCTAGTATTGGATCGGTTCATTTTTCTCTTCATCGGATCGATTCGGCTAGAAAGTTTTTCATGTATATAAAGACTTATGAATCGAAAAGGCAGTACCACAAACACACAATGTAGATACTAAGCATGACGCACGAGGTGATGATGGGCATGTGAAACACATAATTTTAATTAAGGCCGTCAAGAGATGATCGTGCTGAGACGAGACGATAGTAGAGGTATACGACATATATGCTGAGATCGAGGATAAAACTAAAAAGCCTGGATACTAACCCGAACATTTATAAAACATGTCCTTACATGGACTATGCAAGATTCAAAGAGGTTATGTTTTACTTTGATTAGATAAGAGTTAAGGATAAAAATACTTGTAAAGTTGATCCTGAAACTAATTTGATCATGGTTGACTTGCCCATGTTGAAGAGCAATGAACACGTGAGCAATGCGCCGTTTGTTTGTGCTCTTCAAAATTTCAACCAAGTTTTTTACTCAGAGTATATCAACAAAGAGCCATGGGCAATCATCCTACATGCGCCAAAGCGTCTAAACAGTAGTGTGGATAACTTGGCTGCTCCTACCGAATACCAATTCATTTTGTATGATAACCCGAATTTGAAATAATTTTTAGATTTGTAATAAGTATTCCAATTATTAGTAATGACCAGTGGATGTATTATTCTAGTGCATTATTATTATCGGATGACAGTTTAATGCTTTTAATTCATTTATACTTGGTCAGTTTAATCCTTGTAATAAGCAGTGGGTGTATTTTTCTAGTACTTTGTTATTATCGGATTTGAATTAAAATTATTTTTATGGTTAGTGAATATATTAATTTGGATTTTAATCAATTTAAGCATTAATTCAAAGTCCATAACATGACCCGATATTGAAACAATATTTAGATTTATAATATCGTTAACTTATATTCTTCATGTTCTTTGTTATTATCGGATTTGAATCAAAATTGGTTTTATGGTTAGTGGATATGTTAATTTGGATTTTAATCAATTTAAGCATTAATTCAAAGTCCATGACATTACCCGATATCGAAACAATATTTAGATTTATAATGTTGTTAACTTTTATTCTTCTAGTGCTTTGTTATTATCGGATTTGAGCATTAATTCAAATTTCATATACATGTTTGTACTAATAATAACAATTTTTGTAGAAAATATGTTTAGCCCAGCGCGGTAGCAAAGGCAACGATGGCTTCTCAGCCACTAGGCCTCCAAAATGGGGCAAATTGGGGTTCGTCGTTGAGAACAAGACGACATTATTGGCTAGAACCCTGGAGTTGTTGATTGGAGGGCCGTGCCAAATGAGCTCAAGATGGGCATCTGGAGGGCACTACAGGTAATGTACTTACATTTATATTTATATTTAAATACAACTAACACTTACTTTCCTTTTGGTTTGTATTTGTTTGACAGGATCAATTCGGATTTCCCCTACATGTTCGCGACTCCACATTGAAACAGTTGAGGGATTAGTATAATACGTGTAAGAAAAACATGCGGGCAAGGTACTTTTAAAAGACCCGGGAGTCCATTCTGGGAGTGGATGATACTGTCCCCTCGAAGGAACCGATCTCATTAGCACAGTGGCAACAGTTTGTCGACAATGAGATCGATGAGAGGCAATTGTCATCTCATCAATCGGGGAAGGAAACCTGGAAAAAAAGATGGGCGTTCACTACTTCGGGCAGACGTCTTACGCCGAGGTGGAGCACAAGATGGTAAGTTTTTTAATTTTTTTTAATTTTAGTTTTATGTTATTCTAATTTATCATTACTTTGCGTTACTTACTAATTCAGCATTATTTTATTTCAGGAGACGGGGAGTGGCCCTGGGGGTAGGCCACATAGGCTCGATGCCGATGTGGAAATTAGAACGAAGAAGGGAAAGGATAAGGAGGTTTCCTCGAGCGTAATAACCACGATTGCAAGTTATAATTATTTAATTTTTTAATTACGTTATAATTTTTTATTAACTTAATTAACTAATCGTGTACCTTTTGTCCTTTCAGGTAAAGCTTAAGGAAGGGCATGATTCACAGTCTGATGTTGATAAAGAATCTTTGGCTATGGACGCACTCAGCCAAGTGCTCGGGACGAATCGCAACGGAAGGACTACGGGTGAGCTCTCGGGTGGGGAAGTCGAGGATAATCAGAATGGAGATGAGCATCATCTGGTTGGATCATAAGGTGGACACCTATGACGATAAGAAATCAAGGTTGGAGGAAACGGTCCTAGATATGTACAGCTTAATGAAGTTTTAGTGGGTTGATGAGGGTAAGGTCAAGGACAAGAGAAAGGTAAAGGGGAAAGGCAAGGGAAAGGGGAAGGGGAAGGAGAAGAAGGTAAACGAGGACTTCACTGATTCATTACTGATACGCACATACTCGATGCCCTTATATGATACATCTATCATATTGACCCCCGTCGAACGGCTTATGTCAACAATCGGTTGGCCAAGCATTTTTTTAATCGACATATTTGGTTAGGAGCCAATAGCAAGGGGGTTAAGGTTGTTATATTGGATGCTGTTATATTGGATCATGCATTCAGAGGTGTCCCCTTCGTGATGAGAGAAGATTATTTGGACTGGAGCCATTAGCCGAGTTTAGTATAGACCCATTAATGGTATTATTGCGTATTAATCACCCACTACAATATGTTTTGCTTTGCCCATCAGGAGATGGATTTCTACGGACTTAGAAATTGAAGCACGAGATGTACATCGAGGGTAAATGCCTTCATGTACCATACATATATATAAAGAGAAGAACTAATGCAGTCTAATGAAGTAAATGATTGTTAATGAACCTAATGCTATGTAGAATACATTATGTGCTATGATTGCATTTATGTGTGGTAGTATTAAGGGGTTTAGCCCTTCGAACTGTGATTGTATACTTGTAGGTAATGTCATCTCCATGATATGATAGTTAGTTGTTATATATTCTTATACTAGTGGAGAGACCACTTATCATATTATAGCTTGGGTTGGAATTCATGTAATATTGCACTTTGATGAGGGGTGAGATACTTATTGCACGTGAGAGCCAATGGGAAGTATGTATTGAAAACTAACTACATTATTATCTATTGGTCGTGGAAGTTAATTCTTGCAACTTTAGGGATCTGACCCAAATTATAAAATTTATTGTCCAGGTTTTCCTTGACAAAATCCAGGGTTGAACAAGGATCAGAGTTGCAGTTTTATTTTGTTAGCGATTTGAGTTGTTTGATTCTAGCACAGGTTGATACTCCTTTTTATTTCAGTCATTTACATTTCAGAGATTGTATAGGCATAAGCTCGAGATTTATTTATTTAGTCGATTTATTTTATAGTCAGGTGTTTATGTCAGTGAGAGTTGACTCATGTATTATTCAGTTACTATTTCATATCTTTTGAATGCGTGGAAGTTTTTAATTACAACTTTATTTTATAGTTTGACGCTAAGAATGGTATAAAATATTAGATAAGCCCCATCTTTAGTGTATTATTTCTGGCCAACCTTTACATGAAAATGGGGGTTGTCACAGTTGGTATCAGAGCATGTAGGTTTTAGTGTCCTTAGGATTTATTTTGCGCTCCTTAAGTTCTGTGTTGCGTTCCTTGATATTTATAGTCCTATGTTTAGGAATCATTATACTCTTTACGATCTGTTACTAATACGAACCTTGTATACTTATGAATGTTAAATGCTCGACGAGGTATACCACGATACCCTACTAATGGAACTGCACGTGATAGGGCTCAGTAGGAATTGCAGTCACACCCACATCCATGACCAGTACCACCTCTAGCTACAGCAGCTAACATAGCTACTATATTTACTCATGTAGTCCCTACAATGATGGATGATATGCTTCAGCACTTCCAGCTATAGTAGCGACCATCAGCGCACCCCTTGGCAAGTGGTGCTATATGTTCTATTGGTGAGAGTTACTGAGAGCATAGATATTTTAAGCCTTTACTAAGGGCTAACCACCAGAGTTTGCTGGGAGCATAGATATTTCGGTGCAAAGCCAATGGAAGAAATATACCCAGAGGCACTTGAGGATGGCATAGTGAACAGAGGTGTGTAAGAAGATACTAGCATCATTCAGACTTGTAGGAGAAACCCTGCAGTTATGGGAGTCAATTACCATACTGGAGGAACGAGATAGGATGACTATCGATGAGTTTTGGGTTAAGTATGATAGGAAGTATTTTCTACCCAAATTGAGATCGGAGATGAGGAGATGGTTTATGGACCTGAAGCCAGAGAACTTCATTATAGAAGAGTGTGAAGAGGAGTTCACCGCATTATCATTGTTCGATCAAATGAGGTGAATACCGAAGAAAAGAAAATGGAGAGGTTCGCAATGGGGTCAACTTGGCACATCAGAAAGTCCCTCTTAGGGAACCCGACTTTTATTACCTATACTCAGATTGTGAATGTCACTCTATTGCATTATAAGGATCACCGATCATTCTAGAAGAGTAAGTACGAGAAGAGGCCCATTTCAGATTTGTCTAACAAACAGGGAAAGATAGGTGGGAACGGTAATCAGGGAGACCATCAGTTTCAGGGACCCCGGGAAGGAGATCAATTCAAGAAATACAAGGGTTTCGAGGATCAAAATAAGAAGGGCTATCAGGGCTAGGGATAGTAACTGAGGGTCCATTAGGGCCAATGGAAGCAAATCCGTGGCCAACAGGGGCAACCGTAGGATAGGAGTCAATTTCGGGGATGATGTTTCACTTTCGGATCAAAATGGCACATGCACAAAAAATTCCCTCAAGGGAATCGAGGGGGACAAGAGAAGGGAAGTCAATATGGGTATCAGGCAAATTAAGGGCAACATCAGTAGTTTCCAGTCCCGCTAGTTGCTAAAGTTCCATTACTACCAGCACCACCCTCCCCACCTCAGGGAGAAACAATAACAGATAAAATATGGGCATGTGTATCATATCGCACCTAGAGAGGGATCGACACTAGCACTGGAAGTTGAGGGTATTCTCCTTATGTTTGGACATGTACGGTGCATTTTGTTCGATACTGGTGTCTCACATTCGTTTATTAGTACTAGTTTTTCTCGATCATTGAGGATGGTAGACTTAGCGTATGATATAGTACTTTACATCGACTCAACTGGTAGTGGGGCACTTATATGTTCGTGTGTAGGGATATAGGGATAGACATTAGGAAAGTTAGGTTCGTGGAAGACCAAATTGTGTTAGACATGTCAGAGTATGATGTTATACTGGGGATAGATTATTTAGTTACTTATAAGGCTTTTGTGGATTGTTATGGGGTGTTCATCGTCTTTGCCATTTCAAGGCAAGAGATGTACTTGGTTGTGATGTCGCACTCGAAAGGAGGGTTGAGCACTCATTTATACTACGTTAAAGAAGAGACTTATAAGGAGGTTTTTATTCTTTAGATTATATTCCGGTGATTAGGGAGTTCTCTAATGTGTTTCGAGATATTACAGGGTTACCATCAGTAGGGAGATCGAGTTTATGATTTATTTAATAATGGTTATGAAACCCATTTCCCCTGCATAATATCACATGACTCCGTTGGAGATGAGAGAGCCCAGGGATCAGATTCAACAGCTTCTGGGTCAAGGATTCATTCGTAGGAGTACTTCCCCTTAGGTTGCTCTAATTCTGTTCGTGAAAAAAAATGATGGATCATTGAGATTGTGTATCGATTATAGAGAGTTGAACAAGGTCACTATATGGAACACGTACATCTTGCCTCGTATCGATGATCTGTTGGACCAGTTGAGGGGTTGTTCACACTTTTTAAAGATTAATTTGAGGTCAGGGTGCCATTAGTTGAGGATTTGGTATCAGGATATTTTGAAGACAACATTTTTAATGAGATATGAGTCTTACGAGTTCGTGGTTATGCTTTTCGATCTAAATAACCCACCCAAAGTGTTTATGGACCTTTTGAACAAGGTGTTCAATGACTTCTTAGGTCAGTTTGTTATAGTCTTTCTAGATGACATATTGAGTTATTCTCAGACTGGGGATGAGCACATACAAAACTTGTGGATAGTCTTATAGACATTAAGGGTCGTCAACTCTATGATAAATTATAGAAATACAACTTTTGGTTGAAGAAGGTTCAGTTCCTTGGCCACATTTATCTGAGGTGGGGATATCAATGGATTGGGGAAAGGATTCAGCGCTAATAGAGTGGGGATAACCCACAACACCTATTGAGGTGCACAGTCTCCTAGGTTTGGCAGAGTAATACCATCAGTTCATTCAGGAGTTCTCGAACATAGCCGAGCCTCTAATGAATTTGATGAGGAAGGGTGTATAATTTATTTGGGATGGTGCATGTCTACCAGCTTTTAGCGAGTTGAAGGCTAGGTTGACTTTAGCTTCGGTGCTCACCTTACCTCATGAGGTAGTAGACTATAAAGTCTTTGTTGATGGATTATTACGGGTAATTAGATGTGTACTGATGAAAAAAGGGAGGCCGATAGCTTATGTTTTTCGAAAGCCTAATCCTTTTAAAAAGAATTACCCCACCCATGATCTGGAGTTAACAGCCATAGTGTTGGCACTACCTATTTGGAATCATTATCTTTGGGGGGAGAAGTTCCCATTATTTACGAATCGAAAGACTTTGCAGTATTTTTCCACACAGAGGGAGTTGAACATGAGACAACATCATTGGATTGAGTTTATAAAAGGATTATAAGTTTGATATTCAGTATCACACGAGAAGATGCTTTGAGAAGTAAACTAACAGTCGAGCAAGTAGCAGTGTGGAAGGTGAATTGGGTTCACTCACACAGACGATGAACTGTCGCATGCCTTTATGGCAGTTCTTACCATCACACCTGAAGTCATCATTTAGGTCGTGAAGGTGCATACGAGAGATCCTTTTTGTTAGGATAAAGTCAGGAAGTTGTTGGCAGAGGGGGAAGAGCATTATTCGATTGGTTCTGATAGGGGATTATGGTTCCATAGTAGGTTAGTAGTTCCAGAGGAAGAGGAATTATGACGGGCAGTTATAATCAAGGCATATGGTGAAATTCTGTTACTAAAGTCGTTTAATAAAATTAAACTATTTAAGTAACTCCGAACAGTTTTTTGAAGAAACTCTTTTCTTAAAAACCAAAACTAATTGAACACAAAATGTGTTTTATAAAAGTATATACGAGATCTATTCAAGATTTGATCAACAAGTTTATAAAACAGTTTAAACAAACTTTAAACCCAGCACAACCAAGAATGAGAAGAGAAGATGTAGGAAGATTAAGAACAAGATTTTTTACGTGGTAAAACCTCACCCAACTGAGGAAACATCCACGACTCCCTCTACGGAGTAAAACAAAAATTCCACTATAAAAAATTTTTAACAGTTACAAACTATATAACAAACATGCATACAACTCAGACCTATATAAGTTTAGGAATGTACCCTCTGGTGTCCTTATAACTTCTCTGCAGTTCTGATTGTTGATGTTGTTCTCCCAGTTTGTTAACTTCCAATTTGTTCAAGCTCTTTACGTCGACTCTTTTTCTCAAGATCTTATTACCAACACTTTTTGTGTGGTAGAGTGAAAGTGTTTGTGAAGGTTCTCTCTAACACATGCATGCACACACACACACTTACTATGTACAAACAGTCCTAACAAATTACATATAAGACTATATGCTGTGATTTTTCTTTTTCTCTCTTCTCACAAAACTTAACCTTATTTGACCTTTATAACAATACCAGAATCCACGGCTATCTTGCTCAGAAGACGTATCAAGATCTTAATCAATCTCTGTTTTGAAAAAAAATTGAGATTGAAAATCACCAAGTGCGATTCCAAACTAGGTCAAAGGTCTTGTTTCAAGAGAACTAGAACTAGAAACAGAAAACATTATTGTTGATTTCAAAGTTAAAAACATTTACAGAAAGCAAATCAACAATATATTTCTCAAGCTGAGAAACAAAATATGTAAATCTAAGTGTAATGTAACATGAAGTACGTAGATCTGAAATTTCTATAAAGCAGAAAATAGATCTAAGATAAATTGTTTAAGTTGGACACAAGATCTAAAGAACAAAGAGGTTTCAGCATCAAATCAACTACCAACAACAGCTCTCAAACACTCAAACACTCAAGGTGGTGTTTGGAATGTACAGGACTTGGAAAGAGGTTTTGATTTGAAAAAGGATTTGACGATTTAGGGTTAGGGTTAGGGTTTCTAACTCTCTCTCTCTCTCTCTTCGGGTTTCTCTCTTCTCTCTGTTTTCTCTCTCTTCTCTCTCTACTCTCTTTTTTTTCTCAAAAGGACGAAATGGCAAAAGTCTTCGAAGGCTGAGAGGAAGGGTCCTTTTATAGGAGGCTGAGAAGGTTCGAGAATGAGAACCAAAATCAAAGGTTTAGATTGAGTCAAGATGGATTGACTTTAATCCAAGGGTTCACGATATGCGGTGATTAAAACCCTCCTGATTGGTTCAAATAGGGTTCACAGGGATTATGAAGGGGTGCATGCAGATCGTCGATAAAAATGATCTAAGGGTTGTAAACAGGCGCTGGTTTACACTCTATAAAGAAATACACTTTCCACCAATCAGAAAGCAACAAATGTTTGCCAATGAATAGAGATAAAATGCGCGTCTGAAAATAATTAAAAGTACACCCTGAAGTCTCTGCCGCTTTCGGATTCTACCCAAGGTAACTTTAAGGCAATATAACCATTAATGTAAAATTGCAGATTGACCCCAAAAACTTTTAAAACCAAGTTTTAATTAATAAAAACTTATTTTAAAATGTTTATAAAATACCAAAGAATATTTAAAAAGCAATATTAGGGATTTAAACACACTCAACACATGTACACACACTTATATGCAATATGAGATGTATATGATCCATTCTACTGTGTGTGAGTGTTGGTAATGAGGTCTAGATCACTTCAATCAAGAAAGATGAAATAGTAGTTCAAGCTCTGGGGTTCTTTGGATTCTAGGTTAGACATAATTTTGTCACAATTTCCAAACTAGATGAACACTTATACAATGTAGACTCAAGTGAGTCAAGAGTATAAGGTGCTTCATATGGGTCACATTTTTTAGTACATCCTGGTGGGGATAAGATGTACCAAGCTATAAGGAACTAATATTGGTGGTCAGGCATGAAGGACATTTCCATTTTTGTGTCCAATTGTGCCACATGACAAATGGTGAAGGTGGACCGTTAGTGACCATAAGGTGTGCTACAGCCTCTCGAGATCCCAATGTGGAAATGTGAGAGAATTTTTATGGATTTATTATGAGGTTACCTATATCACAATGGGGACGCGATGCCATATAGGTGATCATTGATCGTTTGACAAAGGTGGATCACTTCTTGCCAGTTCGAACGAGTTATACTTCATATGAGTAAAATAAGATCTTCTATGCATAGATTGGGATGTTGCATGATGTACAACTGGAAATCATATCGGATATGGAAAAAATGTTTGTGTCATATTTTTTAAGGAGCTTTCAACAAGCACTGGGGGTGGAGTTGAGGTTAAGTACCTCATATCACCTACAGACGCATGTTAAAACAGAGATGGTGAATCACATGTTGGAGGATTTGTTACGAATGTTCATTATGGAATTCAAGGATAGTTAGGATCCATACTTACCATTGGTGGATTTTCCTATGGCGCCATTTGAGGTCTTGTATTGGAGGCCTTGTCATTCACCCTATTGTCGGTTAGAAGAGGGGGATAATAAGCTTCCCAGATCGAATTTTATTCAGGACACATCAGAGAAGGTGGAGATGATTAGGGCTAGGATTTGGAAGTCCCAGGATCGATAAGACATTTACGCTGATGCAAAAAAGAAGCACTTTGATTTTTAGGTTGGAGATCAGGTACTACTCAGGGTGTCTCCTATGAAGGGAGTAATGCGATTTGGGAAGAAATGGAAGTTAGCTCCATGGTATGTAGGACCATTCCCTATCATTGAGATGATTAGACTAACGAGTCATCGATTAGCATTACTGGATCACTTACAGAGGATCCATAATATTTTCCATGTCTCGATGTTACGAAGGTTTCTTAGAAATAAGGTGGCTTGCCAATATATAGATCTTAACGAGATAGAGCTCCATATCGGCGTGAGTTACGAGGTATAACCTATTGACATCTTGGAATGTAGGGAGCGTAAACTTCATTTGAAAGTAGTTCCTTTAGTACGCGTGCAGTAAAGGCACCATAATAAGGATGATTCTACGTGAGAGAGTAAGAATGACATGCAAGATCAGTATACATAACTCTTCTAGTCAGATACGTGTCGAATTTTGGGGAAGAAATTATGTTATTAGGGGCAAAGAATGTAATACCCCATACTTTTACATCATTTAAATTGGTACAATTATGATAATTAATTGATTGGATATTATTGTGTATCATTATGCGAGTTAGTTATACTGCATTAGTTGCATTGGTACAACAAGTAAATGCGCTTATTACGTGATATATTTATACTGTATGATTTGTATAGTAATTATGTGTGATTTAATGTATACCTCATGTAAGTAGGTTCCAAATTGATTTAGAAGATTGTTTATGTGTTTTAAACATCCTAAGTTGGGAACGGAGGGCAGATATATCCTTAGGGGAGATTTCAAGCTATTACGGGTAGCAGTTTGGGATTCTCTAGGGGAAGGAAATAAGGCCTTATTGGAAAATATGGGTTTAGAGAGGTTATTTATAACCTAAGTATCCCAAATTAGTCTTTCTCACTCTCTCTTACGCATAATATCATCCCTAAACCATTTGTACAAAATTCACAAGCTTGGAGAGGAGCAAAGGGGAGCAAAGGACGAGATTCAAAGGGAGAAACCCTCAATCATCTTCTAAGACAAGAATTTTCTTGTAAAATCTTTAATAGTATGTTTTTTAATTTATAAGCACGCTTCCCATACATTTTTGGGTTTGTAAATAAGTTGGGAAATTGATTTACATATGGATTTGGGATGGGATTGTTTAGAACTAATTGTGATTTATCATGCTTTAAAAGTTAAGAATTTGGTGACAAAACTCATGTTTATGATTAGAAATGATTAGGATTCTTCCCCCTAGATGTTAATTTTAGGTTCTAGAATGATGAGGATTTAATGGAAGACCTTAGTGGGTCTTTAATGGAGGTTTTTAGGAAGTTTTGGGAATGATTTTCGTAGTCAGGATGAAACATAGCGGCTTTCTCGTTCGAACAAAATTCTTTCTCATTCGAACGAGGTATTATGATTCGAACAAGGTGCCCTTCTCATTCGAATGACTTTGAAAATTTATCCAAAGAGTAAGAATGGATTAGTGTAATTAACCACTATATAATAATTTAATTAATTAACCAAACACTTAATAATGGAGGTTGAAAATTGTATTATGAGGTTATGAAATCAAGTGGAGTTGGATTGACGCATGAGATGTGCGATAGATTATAGGGTAGCCAAATATTTATTGTATGTTATATATATGTATACTATGATTTTGTGAACATACATGTGCTCATGGTGGGTCTGTCGATTGGGTTGCGTTCGACATCGGGACCGCGTACCATGCGCCAATTATGTTATGCTTGGCATAGTGGAGGTTGTTATATTTGATCATGCATTCAGGGGCATCCCCTTCGTGACGAGAGAAGGTTATTTGGACCGGAGAAATTATTTGGTTTGGGTATGGAGCCACTAATGGTGTTACTGAGTATTGATCGCCCCACTATTATGCATGTTTTGCTTTGGCCGTTAGGAGATTAATTCTTACGGCCTTGCCGATAGATGCACGATATATATATATATTAAGAGAAGAACTAATGTTATCTTATGAAGTAGATGGTTGTTAATGGACCCAATGCTAAGTGATACGATAGTCAGTTATTGTAAATTCTTATGGTAGTGTATAGACCATTTATCATATTATGGCTTGGGTTGGGAATGTGGGTAGTATTTTTCTTAGATGAGGGGTGAGATACTTATTTCATGTGAGAGCTGACGGGTAACATGTATTGCGAATTAACTGTATTATTATCTATTAGTCTTAGAAGTTAACTCTTGCAACTCTAGGGCTTTGACCCAAATCATAAAAATTAATTTTCAAGTTTTCATATAGAGGAACAGCAGGGCTGAATAAGGATCAGACTTGCAGTTCTATTTGATTAGTGGTTTTAGTTGTTTAATTCTAGCATAAGTTTCTACTCCTTTTTTATTTCAGTCATTTACATTTCAGATATTGTATGGACATAAGCTCGGGATTTATTTTTAATCGGTTTATTTTCAGGCAGATGTTTATGTTAGTGAGAGTTGACTCATGTATTTATTCAGTTACTATTTCATATCCTTTTGAATGTGTGGATGTTTTTAATTACAACTTTGTTGTACGTTTTGAAGATAAAAATGGTATAAATTAATAGAAATGCCCCATCTTTGGCATATTTTATCTGGACAACCGTTACATCGATAATGGGGGTAGTCATAGAACCAATCTAAAGAGAGTAAAATAAAGATATTACCCAAAATGGAGAGATCTCCAGATAACACACGTCCAAAGATGTTAGCACCAAGAATAAAAAAAAACTTTAACTAATTATACTAGACAATAAGTAAAAAAAGAAAAAATCAATCTACTATGTACAACCTATAATTTTAACTTCTAATTAACTATATACTAGAAGTTTAATTTTTTGAGGGTCCACCCAAAATACGATTTGACTTTGGGGGATAATTGGTGTACCCTCATTTGAGTTCATTCCTTCCAGAAAATAA
The DNA here is from genome assembly GCA_949130495.1 of Sambucus nigra. NCBI lineage: Eukaryota > Viridiplantae > Streptophyta > Magnoliopsida > Dipsacales > Adoxaceae > Sambucus > Sambucus nigra. Next base: position 714,269,091 of record OX422207.1, read on the forward strand.
GAATTCCGTTTGAACAAAGGAAGGCATGGTTTGCGTTAAAAAATTGAACCATCATAAATTAAAAGTTTTAGGGGGATAATGAGGGGTTTGGATTCAACGGGTGATAAGTACACATAGTATCCAATAAAAAATGATTTTCCTCCCAAAGATTTTAAAAATGGCAGGGCAGGTGGAACACATGGAGGAAATTTTCCTTCATGGAAAGAAACTTAAGCAACTAATCCTCATCGGTGAAAGGGTTGAAGGTTTTAAAGGTTTGAATCGATTAATGGTATACTTGTAACGGTTCGATAATGGGGAATAAAAATGGGGAAGAAATAAATTCAATCTCAATATATGACTCATTATCACTTGAAGATTTAATTCCAAATTAGAAGGATTCACTTTCAATGAAAAGTTATTCCAAAATTGATTGATGTGAAACATAAGTCTCAACCTCCTCTTTGTTTTCCTAAGAAGAAATCATTTCTTTCCAAATGGGTACTACATCCATTTCTTCCTTGATTTCATTCTCTATTATGACTTGGGCCAAGAAAAGAATGGTTTTATCCAAATTAGGTATCGATTACTCATTTGGTTTAAAACACTCCTCTACTTCAAAAGTCTTGGAAGAAAAATCATCATTAGATTCAAATCATGGATACAGCTCTTATTCCCAAATATAATTTTTTTCCCAATAATGGTTTCACGTTTTTCATTCTCAAGAATGCAAATGCCCTCACGCAAAGTCATAGGTGGAGAAGCGGATTCTTGAAAATGAACAGTTTGATAACTATCCTAGAAAATACTTTCAAAATCGTTATCATAAGAATTTTAAAGTTATTGCATTAATAGTTCGGAGAAAACTTATCTTGATAAGTTTCAGCTTCCTTATTATAAGACTTTGTTAGCCCTAAATTGGAATGATCATTCCCAAAATTCCCATAATCCATAATATGACTTTTGTAATACTCACACAAAGTGTTCTTGTAATTATCATTCTTTTCTTCCTATAAGTATTCAGCAAAAGTCATAGGTTATTTTAAGAATTATCATTACGATTACCAAAAATAGAAGAGTAAGACATATTTACCCAAATAAATCAAGATGGTAAATTCCATGAAGTGGTGTGTGGACGCTAGATTCAAGCGTTTCTTGGCACTCAAATGTAGAATAATGCAAAACTAGTTAAAATAAATAATACAAATAGAAAGAAAATATTACGAAATACTAAATCAATTATAATCTAAAACAAAACAATCCCTAGCAATGACGTCATTTGTATTTTTCTCATCATAATTTTTTAACAATCATGATTTGTAATTTCTGATCAATTGTTTTCGCTATGGATAACTGATGGATAATATGGACATTTTTATTAGAATGATAATGATTTCTACTCTTCTTTGTTTTTGTGTTCATGTAATCACGTGTTGACAACAAATCAAATGTTCGTCTTGATTAATTTTCTACCAAGTTGTTTTGTTAGGCTATGCTATTAGCCCCTACCTATGATCAAGTGTTTTTGGTGTATTGCTTAACATGTAGAATACTTTGAACATAATTAATTATATAAATCAATTTTTGAAACAATGTTTTAAGTATGATAGGCCTGTCAATATTTTAGTCTTTTAAGGTCTTGTGGTTGGTGTTTGGTCAACCTCACATGACTTATTAGCTACTATTTGGATGAACCTGAGTTGTCCTGATATGGTTATTACAATGGAAGACATAAGGTTCCCCTATTAACTTTGTTCATGCAGCCTTTGGCCGTGACCAATGACTTGCTTATATGCACTAGGATTTACGAAGGAAATAGTCAACTTACTAGTTAATTTGGGTCGGATCTTAACCAACTTGACCTTCTGACAATGTCGATTTCCCAAGCCAACCAACTTTCCGATCATGACCTATCAAATTGACTATGCCCTTCATAAAGTGTGGTCTGTTCAAAGGAAATTTGATATGTTCAACTTGGAGATGTCTTTGGCCCGAGATTCTTGCACTGACAAACTTTACACTAAATAATGGGCGAACTTGAAATAATAAAATAATATAAAAAAAAACTTATTTTCATTGATAATTTGTGAAAGTGTCTACAAGAGTTTCTTCATTACGTAAAAAACTCTGATCTCACATGATTCTGCTAACCTCAATCATAGTATTTTCTAAGATGTTAAGCATTCCATAGGTTCTTAAATGGTTCACCCTCTAAAGTTTTAATTTTATATATTCCTGGATGCACAACCATTGAGACTCTGTAGGGACCATACCACTTCGGCACAAGTTTGTTCCTCTTCTATATCACTCTTTTTAGAACTAGATTGTCCTATTTTAATATTCTTGGCTTGATTCTTTCATTATAGAGTTTTTTTGTTCTTTGTTGGTACGCAACAACTCTGAGAAATGCTTGTTCTATAACCTCTTCTACTAAATCCAGATCTACATCAAGTCACTCCTCGATGAGTTAAAATTCATTACCTTATAACTTGGTATACCTATATCTCTATTACCACAACGCCGGTGTTGAATGGAAACATAAAGGGAGTTTCACCCGTGGTTGTCCTCAGAGTTATCCTGTAAGCCTAGAGGACATTCTCCAGTTCACTAATCTAGTTGGCTTTGGCATCGCCTAATCTCTTCTTTATCTCATCAAGTAAGGACTAGTTAGTAACTTTGGTTTACCCATTGCACCGAGGATGAGCAAGAACGGAGTGCTATTTTTTTAGTTGGATATATTACAATATACTAGGAACTCATCATTGTCAAACTATATGTCAAGATCTGTAATGAATGTAGAAGGCATACCGTATCGACAAATTATGTTCTTCCATATGAAGTGGAAAACCATTGCATAAGTCATCTCCACTAGTGGCTTTTCCTCAACCCACTTCATAAAGTAGTCCACAACTATGACCAAGTATCTTAATTGACCCTAGGTCTTCGGATGTAAACACCACATTTTAGGATGCCCTAAGTCTCTCCTTAAGTCCCCAGAACCTCCCTAATTCACAACAAACCCTAGGTCATACTTCGAGTACTGATATAGAGGCCATAGGGTGCTCTCAGGCCCCGTTTAACTCTGGTCAAATCTATCGTCAGAGTGAAAGCTCAATGAATCTACAAAAGGCTCTGAATTCCCTTTCCAACAGTCCTCCCCGTGCACAAATTAGGATAATGGTTCAGACGAATAGACCATTTTACTAGTAAAAACTGATTTGGAGGCCGTCGGGTGCTCCCAGGCCCCGATTTGACACCAACCAACTTCACTATCAAAGTGAAAGAATGAATCTTCAAAGGGCACTAAAACCCCTTTCCAATGGTCCACCTCGTGAGCGAAATGGTATAACGGTCTTGATAAACGATCCATTTTCCACTAAAAACTTATTCGGAGGCCATCGGGCGCTCCCGAGCTTCGTTTTATCGAAGTAAACTCTTCAGATCGAATGAGATTGAATTGTTCTAAAGGCACTGAATACCCTTTATAATGGTCCAACCCATGCACAAATTAGCCTTACGGTACAAACGAATGATCCATACTTTTGAGCCCCGTTTGACCAAAGTCATCTCTCCAAACCAAGCGAAGCTCTTTGGAACATTGAACTACCTCGCATAACATTTCCAACGGTCTTCCACGTGTGTGATTCGAACTTATGGTTTGGAAGAATGATCCATCATTATTCGATGATCTTTTGTCCAAAGGACCGAAGGGCTCTTCCGAGCCTGTTTGATCCAAAGTCAACTAACATTCTTGAAAGCTTACCTCTTCGGATCAAGGCCTCAATACCATTCTTTAAAGCCAAGCACTTTTCGATAGTGTGGCCATGGTCTTTGGGGAATTTACAGAAGTTTCTTTTATCTCTCCTGCCTGGGAGTATTTTCAACTTCTCTAGCCACCTGATCTTTTCACACCCTCGAATTTTATCGAGGATGTGATTACGCCCTTAATGAGGGATGTGTACTCATCATACTTTTTCAACTTCTATGATTTTTACTTCTTGAATTCTTTAAGACTTGTCATTTAAGTCTGAATGTCGATCGGTATCGGACTTTTTATGGCTACACTCTTTTTTAGCCATTTCTTCCTTAATATTCATTATTTTTCCAATCTAGGCCAATGGCTCGACTATTGTGTTCATAGACTCCTACACCAAAGCACAATAAACATTTCCACGTAGCAGACTATTCATGATCGTCGTGATTGATATTTTATCGTCAAAGTCAATTACTTCCATCTTTTTAGTGTTAAAGCAGTGGTATACTCCCTTGTCATTTCATCCTACTTTTATCGAATGCTTAATAAGTGAGCTACCTTGTTCTCTTATTTGGTACCAAAATAGAAGTTATATACAAGCAGGTCTTCGAGCTACTTAAAGTTAAAATTTCCCCCTAGGGAGCCCATTGTACCATATCTGGTAACTGGAAAAATCCCTACACCGTATCGCATTAAGAATGGACTTAATGTCAGAGGCAACATTGTACTGCTCTTCATGAAGCATCAAATCATACTTTCCATCATATCTTGGCTTTATAATAGGAGGTTTGAGCTTCACACACATTGGATAACCCACACTAGACGCTATAAATAGAGATCCCTGAACGTAACCCCTTTGTGGTGAGTTTTATATCTTTATCAAATCCCCCATTTAATTCTCTAAGTGTTGAATTAACCCCTTCTAGGGTTGATCCTTATCTTCCTATTCATCTTTAACAGTCTTCTCAGCTCTCCCATGACTTTCAATTAAACTATCTTCTTTTCTTGAAGTGTGCTTGGACCTGGATGATCCCTTCATGATTTTCCTAGATCTGGTTGAGCATGTAACCCTCCTGATTTCAGACCTTTAGGACTTTTCCCTACTATCCTTAGGTTCTTTGGGTTCTCTACACGGATGTGATCGCTTAGCCTCGAGGCCTATTTGATCATAATCATAGGCTTTGATCAATCTCTCTAGCATATTGGGACACAACATTGAGTAAGTATAATCATTGTCATATCCCGTTGATCGGATGGTGTTTGCTTTCCTTAACCTATAGGAGTGATTGCTTTGATCATTCTCAAATATATTCTCAAACCTACGTCATTCTCCTGGTGAACTCAGATCGAATCTTTCGGGGTTCTTTACGGCTCATTCATGGTGTGCCTGCCTCTTATCCTTGTAGGGGGAAGGAGGTGGCATCTCACACCTTCGATCTAAGTTTCCCATAACTATGGGGGTGACTTGGTTCAGTTTTGTCCAGTCACGATGCTCTACTAGTAAGTTTTTGAACATTTATTTTGCAGGTCGATGATTGCCTCTTTATCAGAGCTTTGATTTTGATGGGATTAGCTTCAATTCCTCTTTAGTTTATTATAAAGCCGAGGAACATTCCCTCTTGTACATCGAACACATAGTTTCTTGGATTTAACTTCATTTGGTTATTTTCTAGGTAGTCGAAAGTCTGACTGAGGTCCTTGATATGATTCGAAGCTTTCTTGCTTTTAGTCAACATATCATCCACATAAACCTCCATATTTTTCTCAATCTTCTCTTTAAACACCTTATTGACCAACCTCTAGTACGTTGCTCTTGCATTTTTGAGCCCGGAGGGCATTACATTGTAGCAATAAGTACCTCGGTTGGTAATGAAAGAGGGTGTATCTAGTAATTGCTTTTATAACTGCAATTTAAATACTTGTTAAATATTTTTCAAAGGTTTTGGGCTTTGACCCATGTCAAATCCATTTTCTAAAACATTTTAGGTGTCCATCCACAGAGACGCCAAGTTTGATGACTCATTTCAGGGTTGCATAGTTACATCACTTATGGATGCTTGTAGGATTTGTTTAGACGCTTCAGTTATTCATTACTAGATTAGAGTCTGTATTTGGATTTAGTTTTATTTTTGTAGACTTATGGTTTGGAACCGATGGTTTATTCGGTATTCAGTATTTATTTATTTGTTATGTGATGATTTAGACTCTTATATTTGTGTGGATAAGTTATATTATTTCTATTTTCGTATGTTATTACGTTAATGAAATATAGAAATTGACACTGGATTAATCTAACATAAGTGGTTAGTAATTTATCCTGGGTGGTCAATCCATTATTGAATTAAACATGAATTATTAATGGTTTCATTCTTAGCATCACTGTCGAAAAACAATTATATTTATAATACCCTAATGGCCCGGTGTTAAAATTTTAATCTTTTTATTAACATACTGGAATCTAAATTACTAAACCACATCCATCATTCTAAATAATAATATAATAAATACTAGAACATCTGAATGAATAATAGTGACTGGAATAAACACTCCAGACTGAAATCCAAATGCAATCATCCATAATATGAAACCAAATCCAACACTGGAAATAATATGGAAGTAAAAAGTCTCTAAAATAACTACAAGCTGAAGATGGGCAACATGCCTAACTGAGATCACAAAATAATGGAAAAGGACTAATAGAAATGGAAGCGTCTACAACCGAGGTCCTGCAACTTCCACAGCAACTGCATCACGTCAAGTGAGAATGAACTCCTAAGTTTGGCATCCCTGTGACTGGGCACCTAAAAGTTTATTACAAAAATAGATTTGCAACGAGTTAGAGCCCGAGTAAAAATAGTTTAAAAATATTTGCAAGTATTTAAAATGATACAAGAGCATATATTATATACATGTTAATTCCACGTGCTCCCACTTGAGATCCTTATCTCTCAACTATTTGTGCACGCCTATCGTATTCTCCTAAATAGTCCTAGTTATGCGACCCGCCTAACTAGTTCGAACCAAGTCTCTTCATATATACTAACTCATTGTACCCACCCGTATTGCACATACAATACGTTACCAAATTCCCAATGTCTTTTAGGAAATTTTGAATTGCCCAATAAATATTAAGTTTCCACATACTTAGTTTACTTTAGATATCACTATCTAACTCATCTACTAATGCACACACAATCGAATAATTCACACGTATATATTTATACAATAATCTTATCATATATATGAATACGGCATCCCTAATCTGAGACTTGCGATGCGTGCATACTTTACTATCGAGTCTTGGTACATCACGTACTAAGTAAAGAACTTTTGATTCGTAATCACTCTCGAACCGTAAAGTTATAATTCACATAAATTGGAGGTGAACATAGTTCTAAGCATTTGGGCTACGCACACACCTAACGCACCCAAATGACTAGTCACACTATCATAAACACGAGTAGTGCTCAATCCCTAATTTCTATGTTCTGAGGTGCAAGTCTAAAATCGTCCAAATGGCTTATCAGGATAAGACTGTCCATGGCATGGAACCTCCTATGATAGCAAGTAGTGTAGGCATATTCACACATAATAAATCAAAAAATAGGTATTCACAGCACCTATATATACATATATATTCAGTATAGGTATACACGTAACCTATCATATATATCCCATACGTAGTATAATAACTCTCGAATATTCTACGTATCATTACTTTACCATAATACTTCTCATCGTCTAATCCCGAGTGTTTCCTAATACTCGAAAGGTTACCAATTGTCCCTTAAGACAATTCAGTAGATACCTCACTCGTACCATACTGGTCTATGTCATACATTCCCTTGATTTCCCATGACACGATATCATTTTCCGAATTAGGTTTTATTATCTAATTAAACTTAATTAACTTTAGACCTGAATCCCCTCATGTGACTAAGTCTCACTCCCAACATTGGCCTAGTGGTAGTTAAAATATCTCTCATTACATCATAAAATTTCTTCAAAATTTAACTTGATCGTTTACCACGAGTTCTAAACAAAAAAAGGGGAAATAGTCAAAATTTGGGAAACCGAATCGATTCGGCCCTGGTCCAAATTGACTCGCCCTCCGAATCGATTCGACCAAGGAGCCGAATCGATTTGATTGTAACAGGTCTCGTCTTCTCTAATTACAGTAGTTATGGGATTCACCATTTTTAACCCTTAAACCTTCATGATTCAATCCCAATCTCCCAATTAAGTGTTCTAAACATTATACCAATATGTATACATGATTTCCAACGTAATAGAATCATCAAATTGTCAAAGAACACCTTTAAATCAAATTAATGCAAGATTAATCCTTAAAAAACCTAGCTTGTCATTTTTATTCAAGATCCTAAATAAAACCCAGATTTATTCACATATTAACGTTACTAGTTCATCAAATTTGTTCTACATGCATAAAGAGATTTAACCTATCATGATTCCTACCCAATAACATTAATTAAATCTTCCCAACTAACACTAGTCTTTATGAATTCATGAATTTGTTCATCCTACACTAACATGGATGGTATATACGCTCATAATTTAGCAAGATAAATACTTGACTCAAGTTGTAGGTCTGAATTTCTGCAAATTAGTGGTAGGGTAGTGTTCTTCTCCTTCCGATCTACACAACGGTGGTGGTGGCGGTGGAATGGCCTTGAAACTCCTCCTCCTCCTCCTCTAGTGGCCTTTGTATATGGTTTTATAACTTCTACCCTGATTCCCTCAATGTAACTGTAGATATACACTTCAAAATTCGTAGGTCTCTTTTCCCCAAAATTTCAAAAAGACTAAAATACCCCTCTAAGGTGTCGATTTGGCTTAAAAATGCCCCGGGACCCAAACTAAACCCCTGTGTATATTTTTCTGACTATTTTGACCCTACCAGACACACTGGCGCACTAAAAATGACCATTTGAATTATTTAAAATGAAATTACCTTATACTTTATAAAATTAAGTCCCGACACGCGCGTCCCGATGAAATTTACCATAACAGATGTATTTATCACTCACAACAGTCATAATATATTCTTATCAATTTATTACTTATTCACAAGGTAATATTCAATACAAATAAATATTTATTTTAATCTGAATTAGTTGCTCATGTTAATTTAATTAATACCATAAATCCTAATATAAAAATCATTAAAATTACGGGGTGTTACATCAGGGGTCTTTGAGGAGGGTCCTCTCCTCCCCTTTCTTTCCCTTTCGGCATGCGCGCGGGATTGCATCCTTTTTGGGTCATTCGACGTCGTCGATGTGGGGTGATATGTAGAGATAGAGTCGCCAACATATTTTTCACAAAATAGGCAAAATAAATGTGGTCGCCTCGAGAGAACAGCATCAAGGACAATATTAATGCTTGCGAAACCAAGTTGTTCAAGGGTCCAAGGACTAAGTTACGAAATGGGAAGGTGTTAGGCACCCATATTGCCCTTTCAATCTCTCATGGGCAAGTGTTAATTTTCTCCTATTAAACTCCGTGAAGTGTGTGCTTATGTGCATAATATAAATGGATAATGGAATCACCCAACTCGCGTCATGGACAAAGGCGGAGTGAGGTCATCCTTAGGAGTGTTCCCAAAATAGTAGTTTGTGAAGAAACGGGATGAATCGCTGAGATTATATGTTCACTACAAGAAGTTGAATAAGGTCACGATGTCGAATAAATATCTATTGTCCTAAATCAATGAATTATTCAATCAATTGACAGGAGTATCCTACTTATAGAAGATTGATTTGAGGTCGAGTTATCACCACTTACATACTAGGGAGCAGGATGTCCCTAAGATCGCATTCCTGACAAGGTATGGGTTGCATGATATCAGGGTTATATCGTTCAGGATTCAAAGAATAATGTAAGTGTTTACTGATTCAGAAGTCGTTAAAGAAGAATGAATGCATACATCAGACAAGACACAAGCAAGCAAGCATATAAGATATATTAAGAATATATAATAAGAACAAGGTAACAAATGTATAAGGCAGGACTAGAGTCAAAGGATATACCCAAGACGCCTACATAGCCTGAGGGGTCATCAAAGTCCACGTAGTTCAAAGATAATTCGAGCTGGGGTATAACCCATAAATCCATCCGGGGACTTTCCTTATATGTGTGTGTAGGATAAAAGGTGTTTAAGTGCGAGATGAGGAATCCCCGTTTGGTATTTACAGATAAACCCTTTTTTTCTTGTTTTCAATTTTTTTATTAAAATAAGGTATGTGCAAATACTAATAATAAGGGTTTCAGATTAAAGTATGTGATGTAATGAAATAAAGCGCTAAAGTAAAGATAAAGCAACTAATGCTAAAATAGGAGAATTCAAAGACAAGGGCGGAGAATTGGACCTTCTTACAAAGACTAGAAGTGGCTCTTGATTGTAGATACGCTAATATCGTGATGAGGTGATGGTGGTATGAGGATATGGGTGAGAATTTACTAAAATGAGTATGAAAAGGATGAAGGGAATGTGGGAAATGGGCTTTTTAAGAGGGGAACCGCTTTCAATTCGAGAGAATGCTCTCTGAATTGCTGAGAGGGATGTTCAGGGGTGCCTGAGGGGTGAATTTTAAAGTGAGGTCATGGGCCCTATTTATATGTCCAAGGGGGTGCCGATCGACAGGGTCCTAGACCAACTTATCAACATAGAACCCCAGACACATTACCGATAGGCAAAGTCAAAGGGGTGCCATTCGGCAGTCTAAGGCCGGTTTTTTGAGAAATTAATCATAAAATGTGAACCATAAGTCATAATCATGAACAGGGAGGACCTTTAGAAAGGATATTCAGATCTCTTTAAGAATTCATGAGTTACTCTCGAGTTTGGGAGTTAACCGAGGTCAAACGGGCCCCGAAAGCGCCCGTTGGTCACTAGACAGGAAATTCTTAGAGGAAAACGGATCATTCGTCTGAACCATAACGCCGATTCATGCACGGGACGGACTTTCGGAAAGGATATTTAATTACCTTAAAATTTTTATTCAACTTCGTTCAGTTCGGAGAGTTGAACAAGGTTAAACGGGGCTCAGAAGTGCTCAATTATCCTTTGGAGTAAAATGGGTCGTTCGTTTGTACTGTAAGGCTGATTTGTGCATAAGGTGAACCGTTGGAAGAGTATTCACAGCCCTTCAAAGATTCATTCATCTTCATTCAAGCTGAAGATTTGACCAGAGTCAAACAGGGCTCGAGAGCGCTCGGTGACCTTTAAATCAGTTTTAGGAGAAAAATGTACTGTTCGTCCGAAATGTAAAGTCGTTTTACATATGGGGTAGACCTTTGTAAAGGGGATTCATGGACCTTCGAAGATTCATTAAGATTTAACTAGAGGATAAATTTTATCGGAGTCAAACGGGGCCTGGGAGCACCCGACGGCCTCCAAATCAGTTTTCGATTGTAAAATAGATCGTTCGTCTGAATCGTAAAATCGATTCATACACGGGGCAAATTGTTAGAATGTTAATTAGGAGCCCTTCAAATATTCATTGAGCTTCTACTTAGATGAGAAAGTTAACCAGAGTCAAACGGGGCTTGAGAGCTCCAGTGGCCACTAGACTAGTACTTGGAGTATAACCTCGGGTTTGCGATGAATGAGTGGGTGTTAAGGACTTAAGGAGGTACTTGGGGGGGGGGTACTAGGATGGTGTGTCTACACATAGGATGGTACATTTGAATGTTCTTACATTTTAGTTTTATTTTATTATATTTAGTGATAATTATATATTAATTTACTAATTTTGCATTATTTTACTTCAAGCGATGGGGAGTAATCCTAGGGGTAAGCTACATAGGTTTGATGCCTATGTGGCAATTCGAACGAAGAAAGGGAAGGATAAGGAGGTGGATCAGAATGTGACCGCCACTATTGTAAGTTAAAATTTTAATTACATTATAAAAATAAAAAAATATAATCACATACTTCTTTATTAATTTATCTAATCGTATACTTTTTTGTTGTTTCAGGAGAAGCTTAAAGAAGTGCACTATAAGAACAAATTTTCTAACATTGCTCATAGTTTAGGCTTACATTTAGTTTGGCGTATCTCGTTACACTTCGACTCAAACCGTCACGAAGAATCGAATCTCCAACATCTCCAACTTCAAAGGTTCTCCAATTAATGAAGGTATAAAGCTTTTAGGAATTTAAATTCATTCATTAAATTCATTTTGGGATGTTTTATTTTTTAAAACTGAAACATGATTTTTTTTAAATTGAGACATTTAAAAAAATCAAAGTTCACTGACCTCATTCAAATGAGAAGGCATTCTCGTTCGAACGAGATGTTAAAGTCATTTGAAGCATCATTTGATCTTTACATCTAACATACAACTAACGAGAGCGTATTGTTTTGCATCATTTGAAGGTCATTTGAAGATGGTTCAAATAAGATACCAACGTCATTCAAACAAACTCACTTTCATTATAACGAGATGCTATTTTTGTTCGAACGAGCCTTATTTTCGTTCGAACGAGTAGCACCGCCTAGAAATTTTTGTTCGTTTTATAAATACTCGTTTCTTGTTTATTTTTTCTAATACTTTTGCTAGAATGAATTATTCATACCCTTTTCAAAAGTTTTCAACCTATTGAGTTTAGAAAAATCTTTTGATTCACAAACACATCCCCAAAATATATTTGTGTGAATCTGTTTAAACCCTAGATAGTTTTGTATCCTTGCATACACTATTCTTATGGAGAGATCATCTTCACTGCTTATAATTGTGATTTGCGAGGGGATCATTACTGAAAATAAAGGCTGACTGGTGGATACCGAGGGTGGAACGTCCCTTGTGGACTGCTCCTGACCAAGTAGTATTTTATCGACATTTACAAAGACTGACATGTTATACTTGTGGCTGGTATCAAGTAGTATTATAAGCCTACTGTCTTGTATTATTTCTAAAGTGATGAAATGAAAGGTTTTTCCTGTAAGGGATTTCTCCTCAAACTTTGCCTTTGTCCATTGCATGTTTTACTTTATTTATTTTATCACCTTGATATATGTCTTAGGGAAAAGATATAAAATTGGATTTGTGTTTAGTGGGCATTCAATTACTTAAATAATTGCATTAAGATCGTGATAGTTCACTCTCAACTTGGTATGAGAGCAGGTTACACAAAAATACTGTGTGATCCTTTTTTACAAAAATTATTTTTTCTTTTATATCAATTTTTTTTAAATTGTTGCTATTTGAAAATCTGAATTTTAATGGAGAATTTGTATAATTTAGTGCCCATCTTTTATGGTACCAACTATGCATATTGAAAAGCAAGGATGAGGTATGCATTAAAATCCATAGATGAACAAGTCTTGTTAGTTTATGAAAGAAGGTGGACTCCTCCCACTATCACCGTTGATAACGTCGTCAGCCCTAAACCCGTCTCTTCAAAGACAGATGACGAGTTTAAGTGGGGTAATTATAACTCTATGCTATTTCTGGAGTTGTTACCCCTGACGAGTTCTATCGCATTATGACATGCACCATGTCTAATAAAGTATGGGATACCCTCTAGCTCACTCATAAGGGTACCAACATTGTAAAAGCGTCAAATCTTCAAAATTTGACCACCCAATTTAAGACCATCACTATATTAGAGTCTGAGTTATTCGATGAGTTTTATACGTGTTTATCGAATATTATTAATTCTAGTTTTAATTTGGGTGAGAAAATTCCGAAGACCAGGGTCGTGAAAAAGATTTTGAAGTCTCTCCCTGCCCCTTTATTCGTAAGGTCATTGTGCTTAATTCATTAGGGATCCTAGACACTCTTAGGTTAGAAGAAATTATAGGAGATCTTCAAACATACGAGATTAATATGTTCCCTAAAATTATTAAAGCTAAGAAATTTCAGATTGCTTTAAAGACTCAAACTAAGAAAAAGAAGAAAGAAAAAGTTTGTGAGTATGAACCAGAGGGTGATTGTGATTTTGATGGATTGGCCTTATTTGCGATTTTTTATAAAAGTTTCTCAAATTTTCTAAAGAAAATTCTTCCAATAAAAAGATTTTTGAGAAAAATAAATATAAGAATGAGGGAAAAAGTAACGGTGAGAAAGAGGAAGAGATAAGGTGTTTTGAATGTGAGAGTAACGGACACAAGGAAAATGATTGTTCCACTAGGCTAAAGAGAAAGGGAAAAAGAGGTTACGAATAAAGACACTCTTAGCGATAGTGACGTAGAGTCGATTGATTCAAGGGAAGAATCACCACATGAACTGTGTGTTGAGTTCATGGCTAGTCACGTTATAACTTCGAGTTTGTCCCACATTAATGAGGACATATCTAAACGCAAAAGTGTCGATGATTTTTTTTGCCATTCTAGTGAGAGCGAGGATGAGGTTATAAGTGAGGGAGAAGATGATCTCTAAAAAGCGTTTAGTGATCTTTACACTCAGATTTTAAAGACGAAAAAGATTAATAAGGATTTATCTCTTAAGGTGTTAGATTTTGAGAAAGAGGTGAAATTTTTTAGAGAGTATGAGGCATTAGTGATTCAACTCGAGAAGGTGAAGGTTTCTTTATGTGATCAGTTAATCATTTTAGCCCGGCAAAAGACCGATTTGATTAACACCGTGTCTAGTCTTACAAGAGGTCTTCAATCTTCATTGGAGACTCATGAGAATCTTGAAGTTCGTGTATCCCAACTCGAAAGCGATCTCAAATGTGCTTAGGAGGTCAAGGTCACAATAGAGGGCACATCTAATAAGGTTGAAAAAATGCTCATCGGTCCCGTTTTAGGTAACGTTGAGAGGCAACGAATAGGTTATGATGGTGCATCCACTTCCCAAGCCGCACCTAAGCATGTTCCCGACTTTGTGTTAGATCCTTATGGCCCTAACCTAACCCACCTAGGAGATCTCATCCTAGACATTTTGAGAGAGGTAGACCCAAGCGTGTATATGTTTGTTCCCATTGGAAACAAAGAGGTCACCTTAGAGAGTTTTGTTTTAAGATAGTGAGAGTGTCTCACACAAATATTTCCTTTGCGTGATTACTTCTAAAGAGGGAAAAATATTTCATTTCCTAAACCCTTTATTCTTTGGCCAAAGCCTTCTTATTCTCTTCCATTTCAAACTGAATCCTTATTTGAAAGTATTTTTCGGCAAGTTTCTAGGGCTTCCTTCCATTTATTGGGAAAGCTTTTCCAGTTTCCTTCTATCTTCAAGGCTTTTAGGGTTTTAGGTATGCGTTTTCCCTTCTGTACTTTTTTAGGGTTTCGTTTTAAATTTTTTCTTCTCTTCTGGGTTACATTTTGTTATTGTTATTGGCAGTTGTTGGTTGATTTAACTTCTGAATGGAGTTTAAGCATCTTAAGGGGCCATTGAGTTGGTTGGCCTAGGTTTTCCCTAACTGAGGTCCTTTTAAGTGTTATAGGGTTTCATTTTGTCCAAATCTTTAATTTTTGAATCGAAGTAAAAATTCCATCTCCTACCACTGATCGAGCCCTTAAATATAATTCAACCTTTATGAGTGACCAATCTTGGATCAACAAGTGGTTAAATCACGTTCAAAGGTTGGATAGGTTTTCTAACAGAGAGGTTTCCTATTCCCTTAAGTGTAATCGAACTTGAGGATTGTCCTTCTCAACCGAAGAATACCCCCCAGGCTTAATATTTTGTTAGATCTTCTCTACATACTTCGAACGTGGGGCCTCATAGTCTTGAGTTTATAGGGCCAGATATAGCTTATGAGGTTAAGCACCAACCTATTAGTGTAATTTTTTCCAACACGGTCTTAGACATATCAATCATTGACTTAGAAGCTTTGGATAAAATAGTCATATCTGATATACCCACACCTTTTATCTCTCCTATTGAGGTATCTTATATTGAGAAGAGCACTTTGGGAGTTCTACTGACTCTTATGACCCTTCCAACAATAATTCCAGATGGCATGCTTATGATATTCTTGAGGATGAGTTAAATGACTTAAAAAAGAAGTACAACATTCCCGTTAATATCACTACTAGGCTGCTTGATTGTGACAAAAGAGTTTACGATTGTCCTAATGTAGATGATATTTCCTTCCCCTTGTGAGAACTCCTAATTGGGGATCCTATGTCCTTACACCTGATTGTAAAGTCCAATCTAAAGGGTTATGAGAATGATCCTACCCAAATTCCCCCAGATGCATATATATAAATTATTGCGACAATGATGTTGTAGCAGTCACAATCTGGTTTTAATCTTATTAGGGATATATTTAGGTTCATTCATAGCATAAAGGATAATTCCAAGTCTCCTGGGTATTATTACTTTGCACCGAAAAAGTCACATATAAATCATAGTTAGAAAAACCAATTTACTTTTATGAAGGGTGATTAAGAGTTCAAATGGCATGAGAAGAATAGGTCTTGTAGGGTTCCTCGCGAATGGCATGGGATGAACAAAATTACTAAACATTTTTTCCTCATTTATATTCTAATATATTTATAATTGTTATTGTGTTAATATCATTGTTCAACTTTTTTAAGTGAAGAAAGCTCCCATACTTCCCTATGTGATGCGGGATGTGGTTGAAAGTTTTTGTGTGTTTAATCCTCCAAAATTTAAGGATCTTGTCCAAGTTCATATGCATTGGATACCACACTCCTCCTAGTGATGTTCCCCCTACGGGGACAATGATTTCCTTAGTAGCTGAAGTCCCTGCTAAAGTTGATTAGAGAATTAAGCCCGAAGTTAAAGAAGGTGAGAAGATTTTGATATATTGGTTCGTATTTTGTTCACACACTGTAACTATGACTAACTATTCTTATCTTTTACATCTTCTACTCCCACCACCTCAAGCTTTATTTTCGAACCTTCTAGTGGGCTGACACCTCAGGCAATCGGTCGTGCTACCATAGAGATTGCTCGTTATAAAAAACTTGAGTAAGAGTAAAAGAGTAAAGATGATGCTGATGCCAAGACCAAGAAAAAGTTCGATGCTCAAAAGAGAGATGAGGATGATAACAGAAAGAAATCTGAGATTAATTCTCGAAAGAAGGATGAAACAGAGTTTTCTACAGAGGAAAAATATAAGGGAAAGGCTCTAATGCCTTTTGGTCCCCCCATTACTGGTGAGAAAATATTCCTTGAGGCCTCCACTACCCAAGGTGACCCTAAAATACCAGGGGTGAGTGAGGATTGGCCAACCGGGTCTATTGTGGAAAGGATTCAAATTAGCAGATATCCATCTCATCGGCTTGTTCATGGACCGGGGTTATACCCTTGTTATGGAAAGGTAGAGGATTTCAAATTTGATCTTGACCATCACGTCTCTACTGAAGAGATCAAGAAATACCCCAACTCCATCTTCCATCACATTAACAACGCAAAGGACTTTCTAGGCTATCACGAGCATAGCAAAGACTTTAAATTTATAAGGGGCTATGATGTCGATGCTCTGTGAAAGCTAGTTCAACGACATATGTCGGTGGTAAGTTTACTAAATTTGTGCTCGCTTTCCTTAGCTAAATTCTTTATTACTTAATAATCTCTTTATTTTTCCTTTTGAGGTGTAGTGGTTGATTCTATCCTTAAAAATAAATTTGTGACTAACCACTATGCCTATGAGGATCAGGTAGAAGCCATCGCAGAACTAACACAGCAGAACACTCATCGTAAAGATAAAGTAAAATAATCTTGCGATGAGCTATAGAAAACTTGTGACGAGCTCCAAGAAAAGGATGGGAAAGTGGTCGCTAAAATGCTAGCCCTTAGTACGGCAAAAATTAAGATCCAAAAGTTTAAGGATTGAGTTGATACTAATGCCATAGGATTACAAAACTTTGAGGCGGTGCTAAAAAAGGCCAATGAAAAGATTACTCAGTCTAAGAAGGGGCTTGATACGGCTAATTGGGAGCTTACTAAGGTCAACCATGAGCTTTCCAAGGCTAATGAAGCTTTAGTTAAGGCCGAGGAGGTAAGGATTGCCAAGTTCATATCATCTGCTGATTATAACATTGAGACTGTAAACATATTTCTTGATAGCTATGAGGAACTCAAAACGAGGGTTATGAAACATTACCCTGAGATTGTAAATGTTATAGGAAAATGATAGGGTGACGATGAGGAAGCTATATCCTTAGACGTTGAGTTCTTGAAGGAAGTGGATGGGTCTGTTATCAAAGATGATGATATTGGTGGAATCGACCAAAATACTGATGTAGAGACTACTCTTCCTGTAGCTCCAAAAATTACTCAAAACACTATTATGGTTGATGCATCTACTCCCATTACACCACAAGTTAATCCAGTGACTGATCAGACTCCTCAAATCGCCCCTAGAATTGAAAATGCACTTGAAGCTTAGGATCTTCTCTAATTATATCTATGTAAAGACTTTTAGTACTATGTAATGAACATTTACATCAATGCATGCTTAACTTTTGTGATAAAATGCAATTCAAATTCTTATCTTTATACATGCGTGTGTTTTGACAGTCAAGTAGAACATCTAAATGACAATTTCAATATTTTAATTTCATATATATAGATATAGAGAAAGAGAGGTGATAGTGGTCTACCGTCACTGGTAAGGAATAGAATGGAGAGGATTGTTGGTGTTTCAAAGACTTGATACGGAGCAAGTGAGTGAGCAGAGGTTCAACTACAGATGGTGGAAGAATATGAGAGACTACTATCCTGCAGTCGACGAGATGTCGAGTTAAGAGAGGAGAAATTGTTTAATTTTAACCCTCAGAAATGTAACGGAATTTTGAGTCCCTTATTGTAAAATAAAGGTGACAGGGGGAATTTAGAGGGAGTGATATATAAATACTACTTGTAAACTTGCGCGATGTGCAAGTTAGGCGATTATCTATACGTATTTAAAAATACACATATTTTTTGAAAAAAATTACCATTTCAAAGTCAATGTGATTTACTATTAAAGTATTATAATTTCATAACAATCTTTTTATACCTCTTAAAAACTTTTTAAATATTTTAAAACATTTATAAACAAAATATCTATCCTTTCAAACATTTTTAGAACTTCATAAACATAATGCGTTCATATTTGAGAGATCAGAATGCAATGAAGACGTAAAACGTGCACCAATAAAATTCGGCATGATAAGTATTTAAAGCTTGGCCGCTATGTCTTCTAAATAGGTCATAGACTTTATGGGAATCGTGACATTATAAAAATCCATCTATGACTCAAAACAAGTTTTGTTCCGGAAATAATTCAAATATATAAAACTGGACTCAATTAGAAATTTGTTCGTCACCTTTGTTAGCCCATTTCACTGTGGGTGACTAGGTGCTGAGTACAGTTTCTGGATCTTCGAACATATACAATAATCTTTAAAATTATTGTTATCGAATTTCATAGCGTGGTCTATGATGAAGGTGTACGACATGCTATATTGGAAAATAATATTTTCCATATAAAATGGAAAACCTTTTCATATGGCATCTCCACCAACGGCTCTGCTTTAACCCACTTAGTGAAATAATCCACTGGTATGACCATGTACCTGAACCTCTCCTTGTCTTTGGCAGTGCGCCATCTAAATCAATTCCTAACATGGTAAAAGGCCAAGGGGATGTGATTGAAGCCAATAACGCCCCCAAGCTCTTATGTATCACACCAAACCTTTGGCACTTATCACACTTTTTTGCATAACTTCTGCAGTTTCTTTCATGGTGGGCCAGTAGTATCCTTGAGTGGCTACTCATTTCACCAACGACCTGCCCAATGAATGGGCCCAACACGAGCCCTTATGAACTTCTTTTATCAAGTCATTAACCTAAGCAGGATGGACACACATGAGCAGTGATACAATATTTCCTCTTCAAAATAGGATTCCCTCGCCTAGTTCGTACCTTGTCACCTTATAGCGGAGCATCCTTACCTCCTTTGGATATACTATAACTGCTCCGATCTCCAAGTATGTTCGAATGGGATCCATCCAAGATGGTTCATGTCTAACTCTATCACAAAACACATTCTTCCTCTGTACTGTGATACACCAATACTTGTATAGGTAATATTCTTCTTAGTTCTATTCTAGTGGTTGATGCCAAACGATCGATTACATCTACTCTGTGTATTTTTAGCCCTTAGTATTCTAACCATTTGTACAGTCGATAACTTTGATAATGATGCTTTCACCTTTGCCATATACTTTCCGAACTCCGAGGACTTAATTTACTACGAGCAGAGAATCACTATACACTGATTCTTGTTATATACCCACTAACGATGTCATCCCTAGGCCTATTATGAGAGCTTCATGATTTGCCTCATTATTGGAGGCCTCAAAGTGGAATCAAATGGCATACTCCACATTAGACTCATCACGTTTCATGATTATCAAGCCTTCTCCATTGTCATTGGCTCATGATGATCCATCTATAAATAACTACCAAACAGGAGGATCTTGTTCAAAGCTACCTTTAACTAAGCATCCACTCTTGAATAATTTTTTCATTTTCTCCAGATCGTGAGTCCTTTCTTCCTACTGATCTAATGACTCTAGTTTATCATTAATCTGTTCGGCTATCTTTTTTAGTGAGCTCTCTTTCATAAAAGTCTACTCGATTGGTTAAACTGCTGAGCTCTCTTCCATAAAAGTCTACTTTGTTGTCTTTGTTACTGATTTATCTTCCATCGAAGTCTGCTATGTAGTTTTCTCTTCATAAGTAAACTCTACTCTAAAGTCAGACAATGCCTAGCCTTTGATTATCGTTCTAGGTTCATATGTTATACTCTCCAAGTTGTACGCCCCAAGCCATCAGTTTTCCTAATTTATTAGTTTTATGAATATCTTGTCGTAGGGGAAGGTATGTATAGACGATAATTATATGTTCTTGAAAATATGGCTTTATTCTTCGAGATGCTTAAATCAAAGTTAATACCAACTTCTCCATCCTAAGGTAGGGGATTTCAGTTCCTCGATATGCCTTGCTAGTATAGTAGAAAATTTTCTTAACTCCATCTTCTTATCAGACTAGCACCGAACTAACTGCTAACTCTAATATTGCCAAGTACAAATAGAGATTTTCACCTAGGACTAGCCTTGATAGCAAAGGCACAGAACCTAAGTACTTCTTTAATTCTAAAAAGTCTTCTTCACACTCATCATTCCACTGAAATATCTTTCTGAGCACCTTAAAGAATGGAAGATATCTATCGGTGGTTCTTGAAACAAAATAATTTAGTGTTGCTACTCATCCCGTTAACCTTTGTATCTCCTTTTTCTTTAGGGAGAGTACATATTAATCAATGCTGGGATATTGTCTAAACTAGCCTCTATACCCCCTGGATGATTATAAATCCCAAGAACTTCCCTTCTATGACTTCGAAAATGTATTTTGCCAATTTAACTTCATTTAGTACTTTTTTAGTTGGTCAAAAGTTTGCCCAAGGTTACTGATGTGATTGTCATCTTTCTTAGTCTTAATCGGCATATCGTCAACGTAAACTTCCATAGTTTGGCTAATCGATCCTTTGAAAACATTATTTACTAGCCTCTGATATATCACTCCAGCATTTTTAATCCCAAAGGGCATAACGTTGTAGCAGTAAGTACCTCGGCTGGTGATAAATAAGGTTTTATCCCTATTTTTTGGCTTCATATTTATGTGGTTGTAACCTGAGTAAGCATCAATAAAATTGAGTAGCTCATGCCCAACAGTTGCAAATTGCATCGATTAGCTGACCAATCCTAGGCAGATGACAGTGGTCCTTTGGGTAGGCTTTATTAATATATATGAAGCCGATGCACATATGGAAGTTTTCATTCTTCTTCTTAACCATAACCATATTTGAAAGCCACTCTAGATACTTAACATCTTCAATGAAATTTGTTTCGTATAATTTGTCAACCTCCTCCTTAATGGCCATATTCTTCTCATTGTTGAACACTATGCGCTTCTGTTTGACAGGCTTCGTGTCCTTCACTATACTGATCTCATGGCAAAGGAATAATAGATCTATCCCAAGAATATCTTCATGGCTCGACACAAACACGTTATTTAGCTACCTTAGAAAGTCAGTCAGTTCTTTCTTGAATGTAAGATATAATGATGAGCCAATCTGAGCAGTCCTCTCATGATGCTCGTCGTCCACGATTATCGATTTAACCTTCTTTACAACCTCACCAATGACCTATCTTTATGTTGAGGATTTAAAGTCTCAATTTGATAAGTGGTGGTTAGCCTTTTATACACTTCCTGCTTTATAGAAGTATAGTAGTATTATTGCGCTTTAACTTGGTTACCCTTAACCATACCAACTCCATAATGTGCATGGAATTTTAATCATTAGTGGACAGGGGAAGGCACATCTTCAAATTTCTTTAGATCGACCCTGTCGAAGATAATATTGTAGGTTGAGTGAATATTCTCATCCATGATGAAGAAACGTATTGTGTTTATTCAGTAAGTTAGCTATGTGCCGACCACAACCTCAAAGCTCAATTATTCGTAAGGGGAACGCCTTCTCCCCTGAAAAAAATGATAAGAGGCTCATGATATGCCTACAACTTTCTATCTCTCAAACTCAACTTCTTAAAGAAACTATAGAACAAAACATCAGTAGAACTTCCATTATCGACGAGAGTCCTCACTACTCGAATTTTATGTACCATAGGATAAATTAAAATGACAAGCCATCTTTATAAAATCCAACAATAAGACGATCTTTGCTTACCTTCTTAAGAAGAGTCTCCATAGCTTCAGCCAAATTGACCTGCTTGACTTAAGAACAAGTCTTCCCCTTGTTGAGGTAGGCTTTCCTCTCTTTTGGTTCATCTTCGCCACCAGCATCACCTTCTTCTATAAGGTGACACCCAAAAGAGATCAAGGTAACTTCATTCACAGGCTCCTTAGGCATCTTGGGTAGATCTGGATCATCTTCTGAATCTTCATCTCGACCTCTTTTCTTTTCGTCGACCTTTTTATAAGGGAACTTTAATTGTCTCCTTATTTTCTTCTCGTCATGCCTACCTCATCGGGTGCCTTTATTAACAAACTTAATCATTTTACCTTGTCTAATGATATTTTTGATCTCGTTCTTCAAGGCTAGGAAACTATCAGAGTTGTGGCAATGATCCTTGGGGAATTCATGATACTTACTCTTATCCCTCTGATTTGGTAGAGCCTTCAATTTAACTAACCATTTTAGGTCATTTCTTCCTCGAATCTCATCAGGTATGTGGTGCACACCTATAATAAGTGGGGTTTACTCATCAAACTTCTTCAGCCTATTATCCTTCTTATTGTCCTTAGACTCTTTCTTCTTTTTCCAGCTCTTGCCAACATCGAACTTAGCATAGCTTGTTTCCTTTGCTGCCATTGATTCATCAGCATTCATAATTTCATCAACCATGTCCAACTACTTAGATATCATGCTCGACAGTTCTTTGGCTAGTGCCTAGTATAACTTTCTAGGATATAAACCACTCATGATTGTCATGATGGTTATCTTCTTGTTATAGTCCATTACCTCTAGCTTCTCGGTACTAAAGCATCTCTGGTCGTTTCATCCATTTTCTAATGGACACTTAACAAGTGATCTACCCTTTTGCCTGGCTTTATACCAAAATGAAAATCACTGATGAAGAGATCAACTAGTTGTTGAAATTTTAAGATTTTCCCCCTTGGTAAGCCATTACACCAAATTTGGGCTAATCTAGTGATGGTATTAGGTAATGACCTGTATCATATTTCATCTGGGATGGAATAAATGTCTGAGGTATCTTGGTACTTCTCTACATGTAGAATTGGATCTTACTTGTCATCATACTTAGGAGTGATGACAGGCGGTTTAAATTTTACAAGCGTTGAATAACTCATAATTGATGTTGTAAATGTGATCCCTAAAGAAAACCCTTCTGCAAAGTGTTCTTTCTCTTTGTAATATCGTCCAGAAAATCCGCTAGGCATTGGATATTACCCTTCTAGGGTTGTTCCTCCTTCTTGACCTTAATCGACATTGTCTTCCCTGCTCGGCCTCAGTTTTTAGTTGAGCTCTCTTCCTAAGAAGTCTGCTCATATTTGGTCTACCCTTGCATTCTTAGTCTTAACCTGGCCAAGCATTCAATTTTTCTAGTCTCCATTCTTTTAGGTTCTACTCTGTAATCTATACACTCTCTTTGATCTCTGTTCTGGTGGGCCCTCGTAGCTCTTGTGCTTAATTAAGAAAAAATGGAGCCTTTACTAAGCATTTAAAAAATTCTTGGGCGTTTTAGGGAGTGAGTCTGTTTATCATCATATCCACATGTTCTTATAGTGGGTGCGGCCCCTGGACGATAGGAATTATCATCATGTTCAGATCCAGATTATTTGGACCTACTACCTTCACCTTTTGAACCCAACTCCAAGCGTCTAGGATTTTCCATAGCTCTTTCGAGGTACACCTGCCTCTTGTCCTTATATGGTATTAGAGGAGGCATTTTTCTCCTTCCATTAGAGCTTTCACCCCTTGTTGGGGTAACTAGGTTTCCCTCGAGCCTATTCTGCCCTTCCAGAATACTTTGCGCCAGTTATTTGACGCTATCTTGTATAGCCTCTTGGACCGTAGCCAAGCATTGCAATATTCCCTACAGATCACCTATACTAAAAGGTGTAGAAGGCAGTATCCCCTTAATGGATCTACTACTTTTTGCATTTTCACCCATTTTCACAGAATATCCAGAAAAATAGAGTACCATGACACATAAAACAAAGTACAGTAATTACGATGGCAAAATTTATAGAAAAAAGATGATTTAAAGTACGAGAAACTAAATCCATAGGTGGATTCAAGGAATCAAAGATAATTGAAAGTAATTTGCAGATTAATATACTGTAACTCAATGAAACAAAGATAAATCGAATTACAATATCTTTTTTGAATTTATATTTTTGTGAAGCCTCTTGTATTCTCCTTTCAATATTTTCTAATGAATATTTAAAGTTATGCTTTCTTAACTTTGATATCAAATGTGGTTCAATTTTAGTTCTGCATGCATGTATATATTTAGACTTTTTGGCAATTATTTCTCTCTCTAAGTTTTTAGCCACCATTTGTATCTAAGTGTTTTTGCAAAAATATATTTTATAAGTAGATATGATCGGATCTCGTCGACCACCTAGTTAGTTTTAGTCTTACGGATTCATTGTGGGATATTGTCCACCTTCCATGTCAATTTACTAACTATTTTGTGTTGAGATAAGCCTGCCAGTAGTTTAGTATTACTGTCACGACCCCAACCCAATAGTAGTAGGGAATGAGTGTCTTGACATGCCACCAAGGCATTCAATGTTATGGACTTAAAATATTTCTTAAATTAAATGCAACAAAAATACATTCTCATGGTCATGAATCGTAAACTATTGAAAAAATGGAATTACGTCATCAGAGCTTTCTAAAAGGGAACTTCGTATATATTAAAGTATGAATTAAAAACTTATTACTAAAGAGACAAAAATGCTCTATCTCCTAAAAACAAACGTTATATTTAAAAGTATAACAAAAGAGCTCCTTAAGCTAGATCTTCAACATAGTCCTTCTACACTCCATCCTCCAGTCTAATTAGTTCCCGAAAAATCATTATTTATACAACGTCAGCTAAAAGATGAATAAGATTTAATCTCCCGAAATTCCAAGGTTTTTAGAAAATAGATACATATTCAAATCAAAAGAGAAGTCATATACATATATGGATAGGAACTTGCAGTAAATAGATATATATTTTGAAATGATAGTATATATATCACAATTGGATAGCTCAGAATAAGACGAACGCAACAAATCAAATGTGATATCTTTTTGTTTCAATCATAACATTCTGATGGCCAAGTACACTCTAATACCGTATTCTTCTACCGTATTATACCCTGGTAGTTGAGGGTCAATCGAACTAGTTCGTCACAATGCGTTATTTAGGGCACACCAACGATAACCCAGCTCGGAAGGTCAGTCAGTAAAGAGGTCCCTTAGGACGAATCTTATTTCCAATATTCAATCTCATTTTCAATACTTATTTCAATCAGTATGTCTATATAGAGAGATATAAACATATCACAAATGAATCAATCATTGGTATCAGATGCATTTTGAGAATAAAAGCATTTCACAAAATACATAGTTTGCATAATATCATATAATTTAAATGTGCAAGAAATGACATAGAGTACTCACCTAAAATAAAGGCTCAAAAATATAGATATTGAGTCTTGGATCACACGTTAATCTAATAAATACAATAAAGGTTTAATTATGTATTCTAAATAATTCCCAATTCTAAATATTGTGTTTTAATCCTAAAATATCTTGCTGAAAAAGGTTACTAAAACCATTTTCTCAATTTTTAATATTCATTCATCGTATTTAAAGAATTCAATTCATAGTTCTTCCTAATCAGTCGGTTCCCAGTAGAGATGGAGGGTCACAGGGGCACCACTTAAATACCATCTCATCTAGACAGAACGTCTCCGGATTTATTCCCAGTAGAAATGGAGGGTCATAGGGGCACCACTTAAATACCATCTCAACTAGACAGAATTTCACCGGGACTGACTTTGGAATTACTTAAATGAGATTCCATAATACGAGCAATTTCTTATAAAAAATCATTTAAAAAAGTGTATATATATATATATTTCAAACAAGTTGACATATTTTGAAAATAAAATCAATTTAGATTATTTCCAAATTTTAAGTTTTGATTAGTAAAGTCTTTAGTGTATTTTACCAGCATAACTACTAAGTAAAGATATAAAATACGAAATTAAAACTACAAAAATGAATTATAACATTTTAATAAAACAATACCTACGAAATGAATTCTTTCTTAGAAATTATAGACCTCCTTCTTAAGATATTTCCCAAGATTTCTATCACTCTTTCTTACTATAATTCTCAAGGAATTGGTGTCAGTTTGAAATGAACCCTAAGGCCCTATTTATAGATTTCCAAAAGTATTACGGTATTGACATGTGTTTAGGTGATCAAGAATTTACGGTGGCAAGTCATCGTTTGGGTGTCGCATTCCAGGGTGGTATTGCAGTCTTAACATCAGCAAATGATGACAAGTGTTTTAGCTTTCTCTCTGAAGACGACATGTGTAAGGTGGAGGTGACCAGCACGTGGTGGAAAGGTGATAAGGGTATAAGGGTCATTTCACACATGAAGGGTATTTTGGTAATTTCACACTATATATTTTAAATATTTCTTAGTGGTCCTTGAAAATATTTTATTTATAAAATGGCCCTTTTATATTTTTATTTTAGTCCTTAAAGTTTCATAAAATTATATTTTCTACCCCAAAACTTAATATATACTTTAAGATATGTCATAAGACTTCGATTTGATCCTATTTACGATTGATTCTTCATACTTAAAAATGGGGTTTGTTATATTGATAGCCAATAACACCACATATCTAATAATACAACATTTACAAGATATTAAGTAACACATGAGTGTAAAAACAAACTATATACGTATGAGCACATAAAAGTGGGGTCATTACATCCTACCCTCCTTATAAAAAGTTTGGTCCCCAAACTTGACTCATATTAATTTACAAATAAGTATGGATATCTCTCCTTTATTTCATCTTCCCGATCCCACGTTGCTTCTTCAACTGAATGATTTCGCCATAATACTTTGACTAGTGGAATTATCTTGGTCCGTAATATTTGATCTTTATGGTCCAAAATTTCTACCGGATGCTCAATGTATGACAAATCTTCTCTAACTTGAAGAGGTTCATGACTTAAGATATGTGTTAGATCTGGGACATATTTCTTTATCATTGATATGTGAAACATATTATGTACACTAGAGAGTTCAGGTGGTAAGGCTATTTTATATGCAACAGCTCCTATTTTTTTAAGGATTTTAAAAGGTCCTATGTATCTTGGGCTCAACTTCCCTTTCTTCCTGGATCGTATTACTCCCTTTGAAGGCGATACTCGGAAGAATACATAATCTCCTTTTTGAAATTCTAACAGTCGGTGTCGATTGTCAAAATAACTCTTTTGACGACTTTGAGCGATTCGAAGTCGGACTTGTATCAATTTCACTTTCTCTGTTGTGATCTGAATCAATTCTGGTCCCAACAATTTTCTTTCTCCAACTTTTACCCAACATACGGGAGAATAAAACCTTCTACCATATAGTTCTTCATATGGAGCCATTTTAATACTTGCTTGATGACTATTATTATAGGCAAACTCCACCAATGGTAAATGATCATCCCAATTCCCCTTCAAATCAAGTACACAGTCCCTAAGCATATCCTCTAAGGTTTGAATGGTTCTCTCAGATTGTCCATCTGTTTGAGGATGAAAAGCGGTGCTGAAATTCAATTTTGTTCCCATGGCTGCTTGTAGGCTTTTCCAAAAGCGAGAAACAAATCTAGGGTCACGATCAGAAATAATTGAAATTGGGGTTCCATGAAGCCTAATAATTTCCCGTACATACAACTTGGCTAACTTTTCTAATGAATGGGTAATCTTAATGTCAAGAAAATGAGAAGATTTAGTTAACCTATCAATAATTACCCAAATAGAATCATTACCATTTGAACTCCTTGGTAAACCTGTCACAAAATCCATGGTAATATGTTCCCATTTCCATTCAGGGATAGGTAGAGGTTGTAATAATCCTGATGGTTTCTGATGTTCAGCTTTTACTTGTTGACAAACCAAATAGTGAAATACAAATTCTGCTATCTCCCTTTTCATATTGTTCCACCAAAACACTTCTTGAAGATCTCTATACATCTTGGTATTTCCAGGATGAAACGTAAATCTCGAGCAATGAGTTTCCTCCAAAATTTTCCTCTTTAGTTGGGCATCACGTGGAACACACACTCTATTTCCAAACCTCAATATATCATCCCGTATCGCAAATTTAAATCTCTTCCCTTCAATAACCTCTTGTCTGATCTTCTTCAGTTGTGGGTCATTTACTTGTGCAATTTTGATCCTTTCCATCAACGTGGGTTGTACTTGTAAGGTTGTGATTATTCCTCCTTTACTATAAATACGTACATCTATTTCCATACTTCTCAAATCCGCTAACAAAGGTTCCTGATTTGTAATGAGACATGCTAAATTTGTTGTAGTGTTCCTACTTAAAGCATCTGCTACTACGTTTGATTTCCCTGGGTGATAATGAATATTTAAATCATAATCCTTCATCAATTCTAACCACCTTCTTTGTCTCATGTTCAATTCTTTCTGAGTAAATATATATTTCAAACTCTTATGATCGGTATAAATCTCACAAGTCTCACCATATAAATAGTGTCTCCAAATCTTAAGAGCAAAAATTATAGCATCTAATTCTAAGTCATGGGTTGGATAATTCTGTTCATGTGGTTTTAATTGTCTCGATGCAT
Source organism: Sambucus nigra (assembly GCA_949130495.1). NCBI lineage: Eukaryota > Viridiplantae > Streptophyta > Magnoliopsida > Dipsacales > Adoxaceae > Sambucus > Sambucus nigra. The sequence goes on from OX422207.1 coordinate 714,298,191, forward strand.
AAGCTACTACTTTCCCATTTTGCATTAGCACACATCCCAAACCATTTTTTGAAGCATCACTATAAATCACCAATCCTCCTGTCCTTGAAGGAATAGTCAAAATTGGGGCAGTTACTAATCGATTCTTAAGTTCTTGAAAACTATTCTCAACTTTCTCAGAACATTCATATTTTACCTTCTTTTGTGTTAACCTGGATAGAGGTTTGGCAATTCTAGAAAATCCTTCAACAAATCTTCGATAATAACCTGTTAATCCAAGGAAACTACGAATCTCTGTTACATTAGTTGGTCTAGGCCAATATAGTATATCCTCAATATTTTGAGGGTCAACCGACAGTCCCTCTTTGGAAATGACATGCCCTAGAAAAAAAAATGCTAGGCAACCAAAACTCACACTTCTTTAATTTTGCATATAATTTCTCCTTCCTAAGGATTTGTAATACTATCTCTAAATGCTTCTCATGTTCTTCAATACTCTTGGAATAAATAAGGATGTCATTAATGAAAACAACCACACACTGTTCCAAATATTTCCTAAACACTTTATTCATCATATCCATAAAAATGGCTGGTGCATTAGTAAGTCCAAATGGAATCACAAGAAATTCATAGTGACCATATCTAGTACGAAAAGTTAATTTCGAAATATCATCTTCCTTATCCTTCAATTGGTGATATCCTGACCTAAGGTCAATCTTAGAAAATACTTGCGCACCTTGTAGTTGGTCAAACAAATCATCTATGCGAGGTAAGGGGTATTTATTCTTAATGGTTACCTTATTCAATTCACGATAATCTATACATAACCTCATTGTCCCATCCTTCTTTTTAATAAATAACACTGGAGCACCCCAAGTGGATATACTTGGTCTAATAAAACCCTTGTCTAATAGATCTTGTAATTGAACTTTTAATTCCCTTAATTCTAAAGGTGTCATGCGATAAGGTGATTTTGAGATTGGTATAGCTCCATGAAGAAGGTCAAACGTAAACTCTATTTCTCTACTAGGAAGTAGACTAGGTAAATCATCCAGAAAAACATCTGGAAAATGTTTAGCTATAGGGATCTTTTCTAAACTAGGATCCTTCATTTTCAAATCAATAACACTTGCAAGAAATCCTTGACATCCTTTCTTAAGAAAACTATAGGCTTGCATTGCAGAGACAATACACATGGGAGATAGGATGCCAGTTCCTTCAAAATTAAATTTTGGTTGGTTAGGAATTTGGAAAGTAACTCTTTTCTCAAAACAATCTACATTAGCATGATATGATGCTAACCAATCCATCCCCAAAATGACTTCAAAATCTCTTATGTCTAAAACTATCAAATCGACAAATAGTTTATGACTACTGACATCTATAGGGCAAGATTTATATACTAATGTACCCGTCAATAAATCACCAGAAGGAGTAGAAACGTGTATGTTATGATTCAAGGGTTCGGTAATATTAGGAAAGCGATTAACAAAATGTAAAGACACAAATGAATGGGTAGAACCAGGATCTATTAAAACTTAAAAAGGCTGTGCACATATAGAAAGTATACCTGACACTACCGCATTAAAATCCTTTGCATCAGAAAGATTAGAAATTCTACCTTGTTTGCCGTGATCTTTATTGTCATGAAAAGTCTTTGTTGGAGCCTTCTCTTTGTTAGGGCAATCTCTCATTTTATGTCCCTTTTGGCCACATCCAAAGCAATTTCTTGTTTCCAGGTAACATGGTTGCCCTCTATGAATATTACCACATCGTTGGCATCTATCAAAATTAAAGGGTTTGTTCACAAAAGGTCGCCCTGTATTGGGTATAGTACTAAAGGGTTTATTATTGGGGTTTCTTCCTCTTTGTTCTCCAAACTTCCTCTTCCCTTCTCTAATCTGATTATATTCTTCATTGTCCTTCTCAGCTATTGTTGTTCTAGTCACCACGTCAGTATATGATGTCAACTTCAGGATAGAAATTCGACTACGAATATTCAACCTTAACCCACGTTTAAACTTTTTGGCCTTTAAAGTATCGGTTATCACAACATGAGGTGCAAAATGGGATAACTCGGTAAACTTCACCTCATATTGACTAACCGTCATATTTCCTTGAACTAAACTTATGAAGTTGGCTGCTTTCTGGTCTTGTACCATTTCAGGAAAGTATTTCTCGTAGAATATCACTAGCAAATCATTCCAACCTATGGGATTATTCCTTTCCTCGTATATTTTCTTAGTCATTCTCCACCAATGTTCAGTTTCACCTTCTAACATAAACGTTCCAAATGATACTCTTTTTTCATCAGTACACTTAAGAACATCGAGTATCTTTTATATTTGCATCACCCAACTTTCTGCTTCAGTGGGGTTAGGAGTACCTTTAAAAGATAGAGGAATCAGCTTCTTGAACTGTTCAATAGTACATTTACTTAGTTCAGGATTCCTTGGTACTCCATTATTTACTTGATGCTCCACAATCTTTGCTAGACTTTCGATCGCCTTGTATGCACCTTCCAGTCCTTCAATACTCGAATCACTAGTTCCCATAGATGATCTTCTCTTGGTCATTTTCTACAGTCATGGCAAAACGTAAGATCTACTATACTATATCAATATTGAAAACTAAAATACAAGTTATAAATAATATAACACATAGGGAGGGTTATCACATAAATCGGATATTTAATACTATCTCCTAAGGATGGAAACACGAAATCTATAACGTTCGAAACTTATGTTCAGTAGTCTACGGGTTCATAACATATGCTCTGATACCACCTCTGTCACGACCCCAACCCAATAGTTGTAGGGAATGAGTGTCTTGACATGCCACTAAGGCATTCAATGTTATGGACTTAAAATATTTCTTAAAATAAATGCAACGGAAATACATTCTCATGGTCATGAATAGTAAACTATTGAAAAATAGAATTACGTCATCAGATCTTTCTAAAAGGGAACTTCGTATATATTAAAGTATGAACGGATTACAACTTATGCCAAAATTAAAAACTTATTACTAAAGATCCAAACGTGCTCTATCTCCTAAAAATAAACGTTATATTTAAAAGTATAACAAAAGATCTCCTTAAGCTAGATCTTCAACATAGTCCTTTTACACTCCATCCTCCAGTTTAATTATTTCCTGAAAAATCGTTATTTATACAACGTCAGCTAAAAGCTGAATAAGATTTAATCTCCCGACATTCCAAGGTTTTCAGAAAATAGATACCTATTTAAGTCAAAAGAGAAGGCATATACAAATATGGATAGGAACTTGCAGTAAATAGATATATATTTTGAAATGATAGTATATATATCACAATTGGATAGCTCAGAATAAGACGAATGCAAAAAATCAAATGTGATATCTTTTTTTTTCATTCATATCATTTTGATGGCCAAGTACACTCTAATACCGTATTCTTCTACCGTATTATACCTAGATAGTTGAGGTCCAATCGATCTAGTTCGTCACAACGCCTTATTTAGGGCACACCAGTGATAACCCAGCTGGGAAGGTCAGTCAGTAAAGAGGTCCCTTAGGCCGAATCTTATTTCCATTAATCAATCTCATTTTTAATACTTATTTCAATCAGTATGTCTATATGGAGAGATATAAACATATCACAAATGAATCAATCATCAGTATCAGATGCATTTTGAGAATAAAAGCATTTCACAAAATACATAGTTTGCATAATATCATATAATTTAAATGTGCAAGAAATGATATAGAGTACTCACCTAAAATAGAGGCTCGAAAATATAGATATTGAGTCTTGGATCACACGTTAATCTAATAAATACAATAAAGGTTTAATTATGTATTCTAAATAAAGCCCAATTCTAAATATTGTGTTTTAATCCTAAAATATCTTGCTGAAAAAAGTTACTAAAACCATTTTCTCAATTTTTAATATTCATTCATCGTATTTAAAGAATTCAATTCATAGTTCTTCCTAATCAGTCGGTTCCAGTAGAGATGGAGGGTCACAGGGGCACCACTTAAATACCATCTCATCTAGACAGAACATTTTCGGATTTATTCCCAGTAGAAATGGAGGGTCACAGGGGCACCACTTAAATACCATCTCAACTAGACAGAATTTCACTGGGACTGACTTTGGAATTACTTAAAGAGATTCCATAGTACGAGCAATTGCTTACAAAAATCATTTTAAAAAGTGTGTGTGTATATATATATATATATATATTTCAAACAAGTTGACATATTTTGAAAATAAAATCAATTTAGATTATTTCCAAATTTTATGTTTTGATTAGTAAAGTCTTTAGTGTATTTTACTAGCATAACTACTAAGTAAAGCTATAAAATACGAAATTAAAACTACAAAAATGAATTACAACATTTAAATAAAATCATACCTACGAAATGAATTCTTTCTTCGAAATTATAGAACTCCTTCTTAAGATATTTCCCAAGCTTTCTATCACTCTTTCTTACTATAATTCTCAAGGAATTGGTGTGAGTTTCAAATGAACCCTAAGGCCCTATTTATAGGTTTCCAAAAGTATTACGGTGTTGACATGTGTTTAGGTGATCAAGCATTTACGGTGGCAAGTCATCGTTTGGGTGTCGCATTCCGGGGTGGTCTTGCAGTCTTAACATCAGCAAATGATGACAAGTGTTTTAGCTTTCTCTCTGAAGACGACATGTGTAAGGTGGAGGTGACCAACACGTGGTGGAAAGGTGATAAGGGTATAAGGGTCATTTCACACATGAAGGGTATTTTGGTAATTTCACACTATATATTTTAAATATTTCTTAGAGGTCCTTGAAAATATTTTATTTATAAAATGTCCCTTTTTATATTTTTATTTTAGTCCTTAAAGTTTCATAAAATTATATTTTCTACCCCAAAACTTATTATATACCTTAAGATATGTCATAAGACTTCGATTTAATCCTATTTACGATTGATTCTTCATATTTAAAAATGGGGTTTGTTATATTGATAGCCAATAACACCACATATCTAATAATACAACATTTAAAAGATAGTAAGTAACACATGAATGTAAAAACAAACTATATACATATGCGCACATAGAAGTGGGGTCATTACAATTACGATCATATGGTCAGATCTTATGTACCTCATCTGCCTTACTACCTACCAATTTTTGATGAACCTGAGTTGTCCTAACTTAGGATTTGCCATTATTTGTGCCATATTACTGGTCGTATGGATGGATCTTATCGTCTGGACCATATGTCAACATTGGTTTCTAGAGTCGACCAAATGTACTAGGATCTATACTTGCATTAGTTAGTTATGGTCGGGTTTTTTTGATCATATAACTCGGATTTCCCAGATTTGGTAAAATATGCTAGGATTTATCCTTGCATTAATCATCTATGTGACTGCACTGGATTTCTCGATTTTAGCTAAACTTCTTGATCATGACATGTCTATGACGAGGCCATTCATGAAGTGTTTCTTAATTGGTTATTTTGATGTGTTAAGCTTTGAGATGTCTTTGGCCCGAGCATCTTTCACATATCTTTCATCGACAAGCTAGGCACTAAACAATGAAGAAAACTAGAAATGACATCGTACGTAGAGGAAGAGTCTCAGATTCTCATACGTCAATAAAATTGATTACAAAATGGATTAAAAATTGTTTATATGATTGTTTTTTTGCTCTTCTAGGCTTGTAGTCACTACTAATAGTATTTCCTTAGATGTTCTACATTCCATGGGTTCTTAAATTGTTCGCCTTCTAAGGTCTTGATTTTGTAAGTTCCAGGTTGCACGAATGCAGATATTCGGTACGGGCCATGCTAGTTCAGTTCTAGCTTTTTCTCTTTTTGGATGTCCTTCCTTTAAAGTTCTCGACTTTAACCTTTTATTATAAAATTGAGTAGTCTTTTGTTGATAGGCTGCGATTCGAAGTGTTGTGTGTTCCCTGACTTCCTCTACTAGGTCTATATCGAGTATTCTCATTAGGTCACTCTTGGGAGAGTTAAAGTTTAGTTACCTATATATGGGTATATCGACCGTAATAAGTACTACTGCCTCTGTGCCGAAAGTTCACATGAAGGGAGTTTCGCCCGACGCAGCTCTTGGTGTTGTTATATATTTCCAATATATGTTGTCCAACTCATTGATCCAATTTGCCTTGGTATCATCCACTATTATTTTTATTCCTTTCAAAAGGGTTATATTTATGATTTCTATATGCCCGTTGCACTGAGGGTGGGCTGGTGCAGAGTGTAACTCTTTTATTCCTGACCAAATACATTAGTCTTTAAATTTGTCATTGTTGAATTGCATGCCATAGTCGGAGATAAAAGTGTAGGGCATGTCATATCTGCAGATTATGTTCTTCCAAATAAAGTGGAAGATTTTCTCATATGGCATTTCGATCAGTGGCTCGGCTTGTACCCACTAAGTGAAATAATTAAATGCTATAACCGCGTATTTAAATCTACCTCTTCTCTTTGGTAGTAGGTCAACCAGTTCAATTCCTCAAATTGTGAAAAGCTAAATAAAAATGATCGGTGTTAGTGCAGCTGCAGATCTCTTACGTATCGACTTACCTTTGGCATTTATCGTATTTTTTTTGCATATTTAGCATAATCCTCCTTCATAGAGGGCCAGTAATATCCTTGGGTTATGACCCTATTTACTAATGAACGACCTATCGAATGGGCTCCACATGATCCTTCATGTACTTATTTTATTAGATCATTGACTTTAGTGGGATAAATGCATCTGAGTAGTGATATATCGAATGCAGCTCTCATGAATAAAAAATTTCATTCAAGCACATAGATTACTTCTTTCAAGCAGAGCCTCCTTTCTTTCTTTGGAGTCTCTAAGTATGTGCGGATAGGGTCCATCCAAGATAGTCCCATATTTAACTCCATAACAAGGATGTGTTCTTTTTTTGTGCTGCGTTGTGACAAGATTTCCCCTGGGATTATTTTTCTGAGTTTGACTCTTATTACTGATGCCATACGAGTAAGAGCATCTGGTCGGGCATTTTCAGACCTTAGTATTCTCACTATCAGTACAACTGAGAACCTTAATAGTAATGCTTTTACTTTGGCCAGATTTTAACCTTTGATTCTTCTCTGGCCTCTTAAACTCTAAGGATTTTATTTAAGAAGAAAATTACTATGCACGGATAACTGATCGACTCCTAGTGATGATGCCAATCCCAATCCTGCTATGAGTGCTTTATATTTCACCGTGTTATTGGAGGCCTCAAAATTGAGTCCGAGGGCATACCCGACGCCTATGCCCTCAAGCGTATTAATGATTAAAACTGTTCCATTGTTGTTAGCACATAATGAACCATCTACAAATAACTGCCATACATGAGGCTCTTCTTCAAAATCGCTTTGAACTAAACATTCATTCTTGAATAACTTTTTCATCTGTTGTGCCTTGCGAGTTCCTATATATTGTCAAAGTGCTACCTCTGGCCTGTCTCTGATCTGATCAGATGATTTGTCATAGATTTTCCTCATATGATTTTAGTGCCGAGCTATCTTCCATAAAAGTTTGTTCAACTACTTCAACTACTAAGATATCTTTCGTTAAAGTCTGCTCAACTACTTTAACCGCAGAGCTATCTTCCGTAGAAGTCTGCTCGGCTACTTTTACTGCTGAACTATCTTTTGTAGAAGTATTCTTAGCTATTTTGATCGTTGAGCTATCTTTCGTAAAATTTTGTTATGATGTTTTTATCATTAAGCTCTCTTTTATAGAAGTCTGCTCAGTTCTTTTCTCCTAGTAATTAAATTTTTCTATAAATTTTGCTACAGCCTGACCCTTAATTACCATTTTGGGCTCATATGTGAAGTCATACTCTCCTACTTCCCCATCCCAAACCATTAGTCTGCCAGATACCTCATGCTTGTAAACGTCTTGTCTCCAATCTAGGGAATCACAACGATTCTATGAGCTTTAAAGTAGGGTTTGATTTTTTTAGAAGATTCAATCAAAGCCATTTTTATATTCTCCAACCTAGGGAATCAAATTTCAACTCCAAGATACACCTTGCTAGTGTAGTATATGGGCTTTTATATCACACCCCCTTGTCAAACCAACGTCGAGCTAACTACAGATTTTAATTTCGCCAAATATAAATAATGTTTTCATTTACGATTGACCTCAACAGTAGGGGCACTAACCCTAGGTACTTCTTTAGTTCCAAAAAAACATTGTCACATTCCTCGGTCCACTTGAAGTTTTTTCTCAAAACTTCAAAGAATGGAAGACATTTAACGGTGGCTCATAACACAAATCAGCTCAGTGTGGCTTCTCGTCTTTTCAGTCTTTAGATTTCTCTTTTACTTGCAGGAGGCTTCATGTTAATTAACGTTTGAATCTTATTAGGATTGTCCTTTATGACCCTCTAATTAACTATGAAGCCGAGGAAATTTCCTTCCTTGACTCTGAAGGCACACTTTGTTGGATTCAGTTTCATCTGATACTTCTCCAGTTGGTCAAATGTCCTACCGAGGTTGTTGATGTGATCGACGACCTTTATACTCTTTGTCTGGATATCGTCCATATATATACCTCCATAGTTTTTCCAATTTATTCCTCAGAGAATATGTTCACCATCCTTTGATAAGTAGCTCTAACATTTTTTAGTTAGAAAGGCATCACATTGTAGCAGTATATACCTTGGTAAGTGATGAATGAGTACTTATCCCTATTTTCTGGATTTTTCTTGATCTAATTATACCCTGAATAAGCATCCATAAAGATAAGTAGCTCATGCCCAAGAGTGGCGCTGACCAGCTGATCAATTCTGGGTAAAGGATAATGATCATTTGGGTAAGCCTTATTGAGGTCTGTAAAGTCGATGCAAATGCACCACTTTTCATTCTTCTTCTTTATTATTACCATGTTTAAGAGCCACTCTAGGTAGCTAACATCCTCAATGAAATATGCCTCTACTAATTGATCAACTTCTCCTGTATAGCCAAATTCTTCTCTGGGATGAACACTCGTCATTTTTTTTCGGAAGGGCTTCGCGTATTTTATAATACTGAGCTCGTGGAAAAGAAATGTTGGATCTACACTCGATATGTCCTCATGACTCCAGGAAAATACACTATTTCTTTGTCTAAAAAAGTGTACCAACTATTTTTTAAAGGTTGGGCCTAGTTACGATCCGATCTATGTTATCCTCTTAGGATGTCCATCGTCTAGGATCACTAGTTCAATTTTCTCAATGGTCTCACCTATGACCCACTTATCTTTATCTTAAGGATCCATGTCGATTTGATAAGCGTCAATCAGTTTCTTATATTCCTCGTGTTTGTCCAGCATGTAATAGTTTTCACAAGCTTCCACTTGGTTTCCTTTCACCACACTAACCTCGTAGTTTATTGGGAACTTTAGGCATTGGTGAATAATAGAAGGTACGACCTTGAACTTTTCAGTCTGCCAAAGATGATGTTGTAGGCTGAGATGACATTCTCACCAAGGATAAAAGAACCATGTGGTACACCTTCTCCCCAAGGGGTATACCTTCTCCCCTAAAAAATTAATAAGAGGTATGTGGTATGCATCTACAATTTGCTTTTTAACCTCAACTTCTTAAAGCAACTATAGAACAGTACATCTGTAGAGCTACTATTATCAACTAAAATTCTTGCTAATATGCTCTCACGCACCATCATATTGATGACTAGGGGTTCGTCATGAGGATAGAGAACACCTGATAAATCTTCTTTTGAAATTCCAATAATAAAACGATCTTTGTTTATTTTTCGAGGATAAGTCTCCCCAATAGTAGCCAAATTGATCTCTATGGTATGAGCACAGGCCTTTGCCTCGTTGAGGTAGACTTTCCTATCAGCAGGCCCATATCCACCACCGACATCACCTCTAGTTATGAAGTGACAATCGAAAGAAATCATGATGATGTTATTTATTGGATCTTTGGAATTTTTGGGCAAATTTGGATCTCGTTGATTATTTGGTCTCTGTCTCGACGACGTTTCTTCTCGTCCGCCTTTTTCCTAGGTGATTTAGATCGTAGCCTGGGTTTATACGCGTCCATCATATTTGGACGACCATCTTTGTCTATATATTTCATCAATTTGCTACGTCTGGTCAAAGATTCAATCTCATTTTTCAGGGCTAATTAATTGTCAAAATTATAGACGTGATCTTTGTGGAAATCACAGTAATTATCCTTATCTTTTAAATTTGATGAGACCTTCAATATACCTAGCCATTTTAGTTCACTACTTCCCCGGATCTTTCCGAGGATGTGGTGTATACTTATAGTGAGCGAGGTGCATTCATCGAATCTCCTCAGCTTCTCAGATTTCTTTCCTCGAGTATTTTCCTTCTTAATATAGCTCTTTTTAGCCTCAAATCTGGTATGGATGGATTCCTTTGCTTCCATAGCCTCTTCGGCTTTCATAATTTTCCTGCTTTAGCAAGGATCTCGACCATCACTCTCAATGGCTCTTTAGCTAGTGCCAAGTATAATTTTTCAGGCAATAGACCACTCATGAGAGTGGTGATGGCAATTTTTTATCGTAATCAATCACTCAAAGCATCTCTATATTGAATCGCGTGATTAACTCCCTGGTCGTTCCATCCGCTCTTTGATGTACGCTTAGCAGGTGAGCCATTCTTTTCTCTAGATTTGTACTAAAATAGAAATTATTGAAAAAGAGATCAGCTAACTACTGAAAAGTCGAGATATTTCCTCTTAAAAATTCGTTATACCATACTTGAGATTCCCAGTGATAGTGCTAGAAAAATCCCCACATGTCATCTCATCCGAGATATGTTTAAATATCTGAAACCACCTGGTATTGCTTCATGTGTAATATCGGATTTGATTTTCTATCATACTTGGGAGTGATAACCGGTGGCTTAAATCTAACGGGGTTTGGATAAACCAATAATGTAGTTGTGAATGGTGATCCTTGAAACAAGTCCCTCTGTAAAAGGGTTCTTTGTTTTGATGATTTCGACTAGTCGATCATCCAACCGTTGAATTGACCCTTTATATGGTTTCTTTTCTCTCTTGGAATTTACTGCGATGATCTTCTCTATTAGGCCTCGACTCTTGTCTGAGATCTTTTTTTGGGAAGTTTACTCGACTTTTGTTGACCCTTGCACGCTTGACCTTAACCTGGATGAGCACTTAACTCTTCTCGTCTCTGACTTTCTTGGCTGATCTCTACATTCTTTAGGCTCTTTGTATTGGTGTTCTCTGGATGCTCTTGGTCCCGACAGATCAAATGCGAAATTCCTTCTTAATCTTCCCAGAACACTCGAGCATTATAAGGAATAGGTTTGTTCGTCATTATATCCCCTAATCTGACGGTGGAAGTTTACCCTGGATGATAGGATCTGTCATCCCGACCTGATTCAGAGTACATGGATTAACTATCTTCCCCTCGCGAGTCCAAATCCAACCTTCTAGGATTTTTTATTACTTTATCATAATGAGCCCTCCTCCTGTCCTTGTATGGGGATAAGGGTGGCGTCTTTCATCTTCTATCAGAGTTCTCACCCTTATTAGGATAATCGGGTCCAATTAAGGCTTGTTTTGTCCATTCAGAAAACTTTGTGCCAGTTTTTTAAGCTAATCTATATAGCCTCCTAACCTCTATCCAGGCTTATTACGATATCCTGTAGATCGCCCCATACCCACAAGTGTTGAGGTGGGAATTCCTTCAGCGGCTCAACTGCATTATGTGTTTTCTACTATGTTCACAGTATTTCCAGAAAAATAAGGTGTCGTAATGCCTAAAGAAACGTAAGACAATTGCTAGTGCAAAAATTATAGGAAATGAGGTTAAAAGCAGGAAAGGATAAATCCACTGGCGAATTTATAGATTAAAACATAATTGACTAATAATTGATTGAAAATTGCTCTAACTCGTCAAAACTCAAATGAATTGGAATGTGGTTCACTGGTTTATTAGAAAATGGGTATCCCACAGACGGAACCAATTTGTTATTGTCTAAGATTGGTATGCCAATTTGATCTTAGCCAGAGCATATAAGTATAAAATAATAATAGATAAAGAGATGAAAATCAATAGAACACTCATCCAGGACTCACTATAAAGAGAGATGAGAGAAATGAAGTGAATCTAGATCTATGTGGTTTGGTCCAAGGTGGTGCCTATGTCCACAGGTGCAAGTGTAGTATGAGAGTTTGTAATCTCAGTTAGTTGTCCTTTTGCTTATTTACACTGTCCTCCTTAAATATAGGCACTGGTGTATTTGTTTATAGGTTGTTCCAGCCACTCCACTAGAGTGTGTTAGAGGTTTTGTTTTTATATATTAAATAAGTACCCACTTTACATGGTAGTGGTGGAATAATTGTAGAGTTAGTACGGGCACACATGGTGAGAGGGAATGTTTATATATTTCCAACATGTGGGTGCATTTTCGACATCATCCCACTGCTTGATTTATACTTGATGTGGCAAAGATATTTAATAGAGTTAACTCCGTCAAATGAGAGAGTTAAGTGTCCTATCTTAATTATTAGGGTCGACCAGAACGTCGAGGCCGACCTTGCTTATACATGAGCCGATCTCATTGTTACATGATGTGTTCGCCTTATTACATGGTAGATAATGAGTCTAGGTGATTGGTTTAAGAATCATACCATATTAATGGTATAATACCAATAATAGTTTTGTCACCTTCAATTTTAGACTATAACCTCGTACCTTAGAATTGTTACATAATTGTGAGTAAAGTTTCCTTAACTATCTGAAAGACAAGACGAATCCATTGTTACATAATTGTGAGCAACTTTTCCTTACTAAAATTCTAAGCTAATTTAAATTTTTTGAACTCTTTAAAAAAAAATTGTATGTTTTTTTTTGAATTTCTTTTTGATTTTTTTTAAAAAAATATAAGTGTTGTTTACACAATTTTTAATAAAAATAAAAATTACTTTGTTAATTTTTTCATATAAAAAATTGTGTATTAATTAAAAATATTCTCACATGATAGTAATTTTTAATACTTTACATGTTTTCTTAAAACTCTACGTGTTTAAAAAAATAATTTTAACTATTTTTTAAAATTTAAGTTAATTAAAACTATCTTCAACCTTTTTTAAAAACCATACGTGCTTTTTATTAAACCGTATGTATTTAAAAAAATATTTTAACTTTTTTTAATTGGACATTAATTAAAACTGGTTTAGTATATAAAAAATAGTATGTATTCTTTTTAAAATTTGCGTGTTTTAAAAAAAACTATTTTGACCACATTTTTAGACTATACGTGTTAAAATTGTTTTATATAAATGTTACATTACTATAAAAAAAACAGTATGTTTTTTAAAAAAAATTATATAAAAAACTATTTAACTTTTATTTAAATGTACATTAATTAAAACTATTTTCAACCGCTTTTATAAAACTATATGTGTTTGATCCTCGATCAAACTTGCGTTCCCCATGCGCTATGAAATGGGCGTCTTTCCTTCGTATATCGTATGTATCGGCTTGGCTTCGTCTCGAATCAAGGAGGCATTCTGGTGAGAGCGTGCGTGTAGGAAGGCCGACAACTAAATAAGCTAAAAGACTACGACTACAAGCCATGTTGGAAGCGACTTGCTTCTATTCTCGTTGGGATTGGTTATAATATAGATGGAGAATCTTTAAATCGTAGTAGTTGTTCAACCTCTCTAACTAACACACGATACAATTTCACTTCACGACACGACCAAAAAAAGCTTTCCTCGGTTGGCCTTCCTACGTTGACGAATGCCTCTTTTCTCTTCTCTCAAGTCTGCAAACACTGTGTGTTTTAAAATAAAAACTATTTTCAATTGTTTAAAAAAATAATTATGCATGTTTAAAAAAACTGCTTTATCCATCTAAAACAATATTCAAATTTATTTTTTAACCACTTAATTTTTTTTAAAAATAATTTAAATTACTTAAAAGGAGGTATAATTTTTTCAAAAGTAGTTAAAATAATATTTTTTTAAAAAACATGCATAGTTGTAGAAAGACAAGTAGAGTCTTCTAAAAAAACAGTTGAAAACAATTTTAATTAATATACAATTTTTTTAAATTATTTTTTTCCAAAAAGCTTGTATAGTTTTTTGTAAAAAATTAACAGTTGAAAATAGGTTTAATTAATATACAGTTTTTTTAGAAAAAAATAGTTATATTTTTTATTTTTTAAACAAATGGCTTTTTTTTACTAAACCCCCTATAATAATATTGTATTTTGGCAAAGCCCCTTAGAAGAATGATGACATTTTCATCCAAAATATAGTAGGGGTATATTCAAATATTTACTTTATGAATTCTTTTAATGGAGGGTTGACGTCGTCCAGTTCTAGGGAGTTATGCCTAATTTTTTAAATTTGAGGGGGTTAAGTCAAAATATGATATTATCTCAGGAGGATTAAGTAAAAAAAGCTCAACTTTTTATTTTTGTAACAGTTAAGTCCCTAAAGTTTATTATGTTTGTAGTAGTGGACCTTTTCTCTAAGTTTCCTTTAAAAACAATGGAAAAACAACCCAAAAATCATACCAAAAAGATTAAAAAAAATGGATAAAAGATCTTATCACTTTTGAAAATAATGGGTTTGCATATGATTTGGAGTTATTTTGCATTTGAGGTTTGGATATGCTGATCATAAAAAAAATTGACGACAAATCCACTTGATTTAACATCATTGACGTAAGGATCACTAATGAAAAAATAACATAGTATCAGGCTAAAATGTTACCAAAAAAATGTTTAAGGGTCAAAACTTTACACTGAACAAAGTTCAGGGTCACGGATGTAGTGTACTCTTTGGCCTATATTGGTTATACACAACTCTTGAAAAACTTAAATTATTTCCGTACCATTGCGGCATTCATTATCTGTACTAATGATTAGATTACATTTTGTAATACATCTAAAATTTTATTACGATGAAATTGTATAACATTGCATCAAACCTACTACTACAAAAATTTGACATTCCTATTATTAGGGGTGTGCAAAAAAATCGATCAAATCGACAAAATCGAATCGAATCGAAAATTTTTCGGCCGGGTTTTTTTAAGGGTCGGGTCGGCTTTGATCAGGTATAAAATCGAAAGGGTCGGTCCAATTTTCGATTTTGGCATAAAAAATCGATTTTGAACCGAACCGAATTAATTTTTATACTTTATAATTTTATATTGTATATTATATTTATATTAGTGTTGGCATATTATATTATATTTTTTAATTTTATATTTATATTAGGTATTAAAAAAAATATTTTTTATTAAAATAAATGAAAAAACTGAAACGACCCTGTATAAAATCGGCCCTGTCAAAAATCGATGGGCAAACCGAACCGGCCCTTTCAAAAATCGACCCTGTTCGGTTCTTCTCCTCCAAAAACCGACATATGGTCGGTTCGACTCAAAAAACCCGGTCAAAACCGAACCGACCGACCCGTGAACACCCCTACTTATTATCAAGTATTGTGTCGTTATTTCATTCTTTTCTAAGTGCATCTCCAATGCTAACGTAGAGTGGAAGAATGTGAGATGTCACGTAGGATTAATAAATTATAAGTTAAAATCATAGTTTTTCAATGTAATTCTTTAAAATGAATGTTGAGATAATGCGACACTATTTAATAATCACAATGTGAAGTAAACCCTCTATATATAAAGGTTCTCTTCACATTGTGAAGACCAAAGAAATGATTTATTATTTTTTTTTTATATTAAAAAAAAAAATCATGTCACATAAAATACATATTATCTAAGTCCCATAAAATTAAGGGAGATATGTTCGTAGATCCCACACGCGCACTAAGAGATGCATTAAGTCCCACGCGCGTTAAAACGTGTCGTGTAGTCCTGTCCGTCCAAGAAACTAACCGCTTTCTTTTATTTGCCCAAAATTACCCTCAGGAATACATAAACCACAAATACACGAAATCTGCACGTCGATTCATTTCTCTGCAATTTGATTCCCAAATCCGTTCACAATTATCAAATTCCATCACTTTAATCACTGTATCCACATTGAAAGCTCAAACAGTGCGTACATTTGGGAAAATCTCCACCAACCGTTCATCCACTTTTCAAATTACATAGGTGCGTTGATCATTTTCATGTGATATGATACCGGCATTACAGTTCGTAACAAAAAATATGTTGAAATGATGGTTTCATCGTGAACGGGTTTCTTATGGTTTCATATTGTTCGGGTTTAAATTAGTGTTTAAACCCTAATTTGAGAAATCGTTCATCTTTTGGATTTACGTTTGGGACTTCATCATTTCTCAAGTGATTCAATATCTATTACACTTCCTATTACACACACAACACACAATAGTATGTTAGGTTTTAAATTAAACTAAGTTCTTACTTACATTATGCTTTGTAGATGTTTAATTTTTGTTAGTGTTTACAGCTTTAGTTTTTGTTAGTGTTTAGAACTTTCGTATTCCCTTACAAAAAATAGTTTGTTGGCATTTAAAAATGCACTGATCAAGCAAATTTATCTAAGTTCACAACTGTATATTTATCTATGTTCATAATTGAAAATTTTGAAGAGCTTTGAAAGTTGGTAAAATTTTTAGAAAATTTATCTATGTTGAGTGTTATATAAATTTCTGTAATAGAAAGTAAATTTATGAACAAAAAACATGGATAGTCAATCTACCAAAAAATTGATACCCAGTGATAATTTCAATGACGCGGAAAAATAAATATTTCAGAGAACATGGACTGAGAAAGATAACATTGCGCTTTTAAAGGATATGATTGAGTATACCGCAATAAACGAGTTTGACCCGTTTGCCAATATGCTGCATTTTAATAATTTTATCAAGAAGTCGATGCATGTTGATGTGAACAATAACAAGGTGTTGTCGAAGCCAATGAGGCTTAAAAAGAAGATGTGAACAAAGCAACATTTTGGGAAACAATTTTTCTATCTTCAGGTTATGCATTTAAGTTATTACCATTATAAAGGCTTTGCTAATAAAAGTTGGTAAAGTTTTTAGTAAATTTATCTATGCTCTTCATTAACTCTGCAAAACCTTTATAATTTTCGTATAATCAATTGAATGGATATGATAGTTTGGTTAACGAACCAATATGTAGCTATGCATGATATGTAGAAATATCAGGAGTAAATAGACTTATACATTACCTAATCTATCTATCTTCATCACTGAATGTGCATACAAATTTTATTTTGAACATCATAAAAAGTTGTGAAATTTTTATTAAATTTATCTGTGTTTTGTCAATCATTGTTGCACATACTAATGTCTCTCTTATTAGCAAAATTATATATATCTTCACTATATGCATTTAACTTATTAGGAAATGTATATATAAACTTAGATATATTTACACTTAATAAAAAGGTTTCTTATTGTTTTGCAAGGATTAAAAAAATGGTGTGTACACGAAGTTCTATGAATCATGAGGATCAGGATAAAACAGGGAACAAGTTGGAAGTTCCAATAATTTCATCAACTTCAAGGTACAATTCTTCTCTTTATTAGTTAACATTAGAACTATTCCTATATTATTGAAATGGTTGGCTTATATCTAAAAAGAGTGCACTCT
Organism: Sambucus nigra; assembly: GCA_949130495.1. Lineage (NCBI taxonomy): Eukaryota > Viridiplantae > Streptophyta > Magnoliopsida > Dipsacales > Adoxaceae > Sambucus > Sambucus nigra. The sequence goes on from OX422207.1 coordinate 714,315,759, forward strand.
TATTTATTTTTTATTTGAAAAAAATTCTTGGAACTCACTTAGTACTAATGTGAATTTTTTTTAAGGAGGCTAAAGAAGAAGTATGAGAACAATGAAATATTTTGGGTAACAATTTATTTACTTTGACCCTATGCATTTGAGTTATTACCATTTTCAAAGGATTTGCACATAACACTTCATAAAGATTTTAGTAAATTTATCTATGTTCTTCCTTGAATGTTTAAAGGTTTTATTTTGAACATAAATAAAAGTTTTGAAAGTTTTTATCAAATTTAAAGTTTTGTTGCATATACTAATGTTCCCCATTATTTGTTGCAATTCATGCCAACGAGATACCACAACTGTGTACCACAATAAAAAAAAAAGTAGTCTCCATTATATAATAGTCTTGATCATTCATGATATGCATTTAAGTTATTAGCATTATATAGTAGTCTCCATTATATAATAGTCTTGATAATTAAAAGTTGTGAAAGGCTTTGTACGCAACAATTGATAAAGATGTTAGAAAATTATCTATTTTGTTCCTTGAATGTGGAAAAACTTTTAAAATGGTTGAATGTATAAATATACATACCCTAATAAGTTGAATGCCAACTAAAACAATATGTAACTATCCATGATATGTACAAAAATTTTGACGAAATAGAATAATATTGAACTTTATTGCTTATACATTAGGTAATCTTCATCATTTAATGTGCATAAAAAGAACATCATTAAAAGTTGTGAAATTTTTTATTAAATTTAATTTTCTTTGTTATTGGTTGCAATTCATTCCATCGAGATACCGTTGACATGGACCACAACAAATAAAAGAGTTGAATAGATTTTCGGAATTAATTTATCTATTTTCAGCATATGCATTTAAGTTATTAGCACACAACACTTGATAAAGATTTTAGTAAATTTATCTATGTTCTTCCTTCAATATACACAACGTTTTATAATGTTCGAATGTTTAAATATACTTAGCCTAACAAGTTCAATGCCTATGATGTTTTGCTTTGTGATGCCGCTGGCGCGGACCACAATAAATAAAAGACTTGCAATGGTTATGTGAAACAGTTTGTTTATCTTCACTGTATGCATTTAACTTATTACCGAAATTATATATATACATACAACCATTTTAAAGGTTTTCACAGTTCTTAAAGTTTTTACTAAATTTATCTATGTTTTTCCTAGAATGTGTATAATACTTGTAAGGCATCACATACAAGATAAACTTTGCTTGCATATTCGTAATGTTATTAATTTTTCTTACACACTTGTGTACATATTTCTTCACATACTAAAAATTATTTCAAACTTAGATATAATTCTTACTTATATCTTTTTAATTATTGTTCAAGATCTACAAGATCAACAAGTAGAAGAACTAAAGATCATCAACTCCAAAAGATAAAAAAAGGGAAAGAAAAAGTTCAAAATTCAGCTGATCAACCAACTTTTAGACTTTTGAGTGACACGGACTTCGACGATACTCAGTCTGCAAAAAAACCAGCTAAGAAGCCAATTGAGAAGGAGAATAAGAGAAATGAACTTACAACAACCTCAAAGGCCTGCGCGAAAAAATATCTTCAATTTCGATCGAATTTGTTAGGAATTGCTCGCTTGTTGCAAGACCTTAAGCTCAAGCCTTGCCATAAGAAGGAACTGAAAAAAACTTATTTTTGGGGAATTTTTAATGCTTTTTTGACCAAAGCTGTTACAAAAGAAGACTGTAGAAAATATGACCATAGTGTCATATCCTTGATAAAGTCTTATGATATCCAAAATAAGGGATTTAGAATTGGAAAACAGTTGGTTCGAATGACAATCAATGATGTATCTCTCATATTTGGAATACCGATCGGAACAGAAGAAGTAAATATGGGATATGGGTTCAAGCCTGACACACCATTTGTAAGAAGAAGGTTTAAAGATGTTATTATAATCAATGCCACAGCTATCCAAAAAGAGTTGAACACTGCAGTTAAAGGAAACAAAGTAGAAGATTGTAGAGATGTAGCAACGTTGTTATGTCTATATTTGTTTGCAACTCTTTTCTTCACATCAACTGGGAATACTGTGAAGTGGTCAGCAGTGAAGTACACGAAAAATCTCGAGGAGATGAGAAACTTAAATTGGTCAAGTTTGATACTAGATACATTGATGTCTTCTATCTACAGGAATTTTGACAAAGAGCCAGAGAAGGTTTCTGGTTGTGTGCCCTTACTACTTGTAAGTGACAAAATACACTAATATATATTTTCTATTTCATATCCTTGTTCATTATAAAATTTGTATATCATAAATGATTAAAATTGTTATATTTTCAACTTTTGTAGTACTGGTATTGCGAGCGTACAACACTGTTGAAATCTCAAAAATCAATTCAATATCCTCATTTTGTCAAGTGGAACCACCCAGAATTAAACAAGGCGATGAAAAAAAGACCTGTTGAAACACTTCTTCAATCAGAGGTACTAATATATTCTTTGAAGAAACTGTTATATCATATACATATGTGATAATTTAACTTATAAACAAAAGTATTTTTTTTATCTAGGTCATAAAAGCACAGTTGATTCGAACAGAAGAAGAGGTGAAATTGATAGGGAAAGCACCAACATCAGCGATGGACGAATCTGCAGAAAAAGATGATGCATCACCAGTTGAAGCAAATGTTGAAAACGACGACGAACAGCTTGTTGATACTGATACGAGAGAGGCTAGACATTTAGATGATTTAACCGAAGAGTTTGCTGCAGATTACCTGTCTGATCATCATCTAACAGATGCTGAAATTCAATCTCTCATCAAATTCCGTGATGATGCTCAACAAAATATGGAGGAATTGAAGAATGTGAAAGAAAAAAACAAAAAAATGAGGGTAGAGAAGAGAGATATGAAGGCAAAATTAAAAGTGATGAAGAAAGATTTCAAAATTCGAGTGAAGAAAGAAAAACGAACAGAAAAAAAGCTTTAGAAAAAGAAAACTGAAATTCAAATTTTAAAGAAACAGCTTCAACAGCAGAAGGAGGAGAATGCAACATTGGAGAAACAAATAAATTTGATGTATGAGAAAAGAGAAGAAGAACAAAGAATCAAACAGCTGTCGGTACACGAAACCCCAACTGACAAAGCGAGTCCAGTAGCACTTAATTTTGAAAGTGCTGACCAAAGTCAAAGATCGGAGAATACAAAGAGAAAGCATGAAGAGATTGATGATCTCGATATGATGAAAGTGGATTCAGCAAAGAAAGCAAACTCAATGGTGGTGAAAATAAAAAATAAGAAAGACAGAAAAAAGAAGGAGGTGCAAGATTACGAATATCAACAAATTGGAAGAGTTACAAGGGCATCCAAAGGCCAACATATTCAAACAAGTCAAACATCCCCAATCAATATTGACTTGTTGAACTCACCATCACCTGTGAAATCAACATTCAAGAACCTCACCTTTCCGTCTAATAATCCAGTTGTTGAATGGTTACCACCAACAGTTATTTTCACTCTTCAATTGTTGTATAAGAAGAGTGGTCCAAGGTAAATTCATGTTAATGAAATGTTATTTTTATTATTTGTTATGGAGTATTAAATGACCATGTACATTACTAATCCTAATAATATTTTAATTCAATATTCAGGGCAATGATTTATGAGGAGTCAAGGTTGGGTGGGGTTACTTTTTCTGACATACAACAACTCATAGACTTGGGGCCTTTACGGGACAATGTAAGGAAAAGATAAATTTATCAATGTCTATTTACTACACTTGATATCTACTGTATTTGTAAATAATTGATCAATTAATTTGAAATGTAATTTCAGGTTATAGATGCATACATGATGGTTTTGGAACATGATCAAAGAATCATGGAAGCTACAGCTCAATTGTCACCTTCACAAAAGCCATTCGGGGAACGAGACCATTTTTTCAGTTCAATGGCTTGGGTATATATTTATTTTCATTGCTTAATAATTTATGTTGATCTATTAGACAAACTTCTTATAATTTTACCAAACTCATATTAACAGCCTTTGATACGAGATAAAATGCCTTCGACAAAATATGTGGTTGACGATGTATTAAATGAAGTGACAAATCGCAAGTATGTACCTTAATTTTCTAGTTATATGTATATATTTCTAAATACTTTTATTTACTTTTTGCTACTGATATATGACATAATATCATTTCAGGTACTTATTCTTTCCCATAAACTCGGGAAAGAATAAAAATGACAAAACTCCATTCCATTGGACGTTGCTTGTATTGGACACAGAGGAAGGTCAATGGATGCACTTCAATTCAATGCTTCCAATAAATTCAAAGCAAGACCATTACATGGATGATGCATTTGCAGTGGTAAGTACATATAATTAAATGATTTGTTTATAATTATCATTAGAAATTTTGGTTTATCTTTAACATTACATGTTGACACTGTTTTCATAATTTTTTGCTTCCTTCAGGAGTACGTCATCGACTGTTACAATAATTCTTCAGTCTCTTTAACTGTTAACACAAATTATAGTCTCTTTTGAAAGAATTGATTCTTCTATTCTTCACAATGAACTCAATAATGTGGCATGAAGACAAATTTTCTATTGCAATATTTAGATAGTTGTATCAGAATATTAAATGCCAATTTCATCTCGCAGATAAAATCATCCACTCCAACACTTAGAGATGAAATTTAGAAGTAAGATGGGTGTATAAAATTGCAGTTCCATATGCAGTTGGTTCCAAGAAATCATGACTTTTATATTTTTAGTGATATGAACTTTGGGCCGAATTTGTTTTATCATAGTTCATTAGCCTGCCTTTGAGTCCCCAAAACATCATAAATAATTGATTAATTTTTGTCTTTGACCTACATTTCTTTTGTTGTTCTTCATTTCAACTACCAAAAATTTCATTGTTTACTCTTTGCTGTTTATTTCACTTTTTGGCTCACTTGTTAACATATTATCCAACTATTTTAGTACTTTTTATTTATGTTACAATAATTACAAATTTTAATAATTTGTTTTTGTTGTTTTAGAGAGACTATGTTGAGCAACATTGGAGAAAGACCCTGCTTAGCGATGAAGCCAAATTTATCAAGCTGAAGGAAAATGGTTTGACCAGAAAAAGATTCAAATTCGACATGAACACAATTGAAAATTGCCCACAACAAGACCCCAATACGTAAACATCTATCCAATATATTTTATTTACGTATCATTAAATTGACACTATATTAGTAATTAATGAACTGTTTTCTTTTTATAGGCTTGATTGTGGAGTAATTGTATCCTACATCATGAAGAAGTTGTCCGAGAGAAAATCAATTTTAACGGACATAAAATGGAATCACATGTGCTTTGTACGATCATTGATGATAAAGCAACTTTTGGCGCAGGGTCAAAAAATTGATGACTTGTAAATGAATGAAGTCATTTTAAAAGTTTGATGAAAACAGATTTTTGGCTTTGGCACTTGTACTTAATGAATGTATTAGCTTTAGTATAAACACTACTACAACTGTTTTGGATTGAAGATGGAATGATGCATTGTAAGTTTGTTAGCAGCAGCAAATTTTGTCATATTTCCATAAGCTATGTTAAATGAAGATTATCATTTTGAATGTGTTTGAAGATTAATATTGAATAGATATTCTGAATGTTAGTGCAACTTATTTGAGTAAAATAAATTTTGTACTCCAAAGGTACTACACAAACAAATGAAAATGCAATATTCCCATTATTTGATATTTATATTTTTCCAATTTTACAATATTGCAACACGTTCATAATTGGGGTTCACTATAAAAATGAACATTGTTACAATTCAACGATTGTTTCATTTCCATGTGATGATCACTTATTCCTAATCTAGTTGACATAAATTCACTCTATTAAACTCAAACTGATAAATTTACTGTATTAATGTCACACTGATAAATTTTACTTATTCCTGTTGTTTCTGCCTCCCATATTTCTTAAAAGTGCTCTACAAAAGTGCTTTAAACATCTTTAGAATTCTATGATATAGCAATTCATAGAATTTATATATGAATTGCTACAGCAGCCTGATTGGCCTTGACAGCAGACTGAAATGCATTGTAATTTTGATCTCCTTGTTTAAGCAATTTAATGTTGGACTTCTGCTGCCATTAAATTTACTCTTGAGCCAAGTTGGTGATGTCTAGCAAAAATAGTAATAGTACTTGATGATGTCTACCAAAAATCTGCAGAAATAAACCTCAAATCAAATTTCAAAACCCAAAAAAAAAAACCTTCAAAAAATTCAAATTTTAACACCAAATCAACCTAAATTAATCACCATTATCATTTCCACATGTCGCAATGACTAAAGGACCTCTGCTCCATGTCAAGCATCTTCACTGCCATGAACATCCACAACCTCCTACTGTCAATGGCCACAACCTAAACCACCACCTGAACAAACCCACCATAAACCTTCAAAAGTAAAGAACTATATTGTAATCCTTTAGCCTTGAATCTGAACATGCCAAAGTTGCAAAGCAAGGACAGATACGTTGGGACGCTGGAACGTGAGGTACAAGAAAAAACGAAGTTGTTCATATCTAGGAAGCCTAATAATTTACAGATTTTCTTTTGCAAACTATATTGTTTTTTCGCATTTGAACACAACACACTAACTAAAAGACAGAAAACAATTTACTTACATTTTGTATAACAGTAAAATGTGTTTCTGTAATCTACATACTCAGCTAATAAATCTACATATTAAATTATTGAAATTTAATATGCAGTTAAACAAACCAAGCAAGAATATAAAACCAATATAAGAAAACAGTAACATACTATTATTCACATTTCAAAATATGAAAACATATATAATCCAATTAACTACACAAAATTTTGTAAAGGTAATATAAAACTCTCCCTATCTACAAATTTTCGGGACAACTTTTTCTGTTATGTCCTACTTTTCGACAAGTCCCGCACTTAAATTCTCTCTTTTCTTCACCACGAGAAGCAATCCTCTTTTTTCTTGGCCTCCCAGCCATCCGCTTCGCACTAGGTGGACTAATGATTATTTCTGTATCAGATTCGTCATCCCTTTCAAATGTAGGAACATGATAAATCACTTCTCTATAAGATTGAACAAAATATTCCTTGCTGAAAAACTTATCAATGAACCTATTCAAATCCATCCCTGACTTTTGAATAGCAACAGCAGCATGAGCACACAAAAATCCATTCACTTGGTATTCACAACAGGAACAAGTTCTTTTCAACAGATCAACCATAACACTGTCCTTCGAATGAACCTCAAAGACAAATTCAGATGATTTAGTAACTCTCCAACTCCTACCTTCTTTTAACAAATTAGCAATTCGATTGTCAATTTCAGGACATAAACATCCATTCCATCTATTAGCAATCTCCCTACGGTCAGCCATCATCTTCATAATCTGCCCTCTAATATAATCAACCAACTCCATTATCGGCAAATGACGACCTTCACGGATCCATGAATTAAACGACTCCGCAACGTTCGAATACATTTCACCATATTTCTGACCTTCAAAATACGAATTCGTCCAATTTTCCCTATTCAAAGTCTGCAAGAACTTCCGAATTGGATCGGATCCTTCTTTAAGCAACAAATATAGTTTTTTGTGAAATTTGAATTGATTTGATTCATATGCACAATTCCGAAACATGTTCACAAGATTGTCCCTCACAGGCTTTGAAAACGAACCGGATAAATGGTCTCTAAGGTTGTTCTTCAAGTGTTGCAAACAATAGAAGTGGAAACAATTCGGAAAAACTTTCGGAACCGATTTCAGAAGTCCTTTATTCCTATCTGATATAAAACTAATAACACGTGAAGATGTAACATGTGATAACTTCTCCAAAAACCATTCCCAATTTTCTTCTGTTTCAGAATCAACAATAGCAATTGCCAATGGAAACATTCCTGATCAAAAAAATTACGAAATTTATATTAAACAAGAATATAAACTGAAATAGATAAATTTACTATGAACAAAACAAAATAGTGTATACCTTGATTTCCGTTTTTTCCTGTAGCCGCAAGAAGAATTCCTTTATATCGGGATTTCAAAAATGTGCCATCAAGAAACAATAGAGGACGACAAAAATTAAATCCTTCAATGCATGCATGGAATGACACAAATAACTTTTTAAACCGTCCCGAATCATCATCATAATCAATCTTAAATATGCTACCTGGATTAGAACTCAATAATGCTTCCCTATACCATCGAAGCCTATCAAATGATGCTGATTGATCACCATATATTTGTTGCTTAGCTCTCTCAACAGCCCACTATGCAAGATGATAATTGATAATCAATCCATAATTGTTTTGCACGTAATAAATGATATCCACGGGCCGCGTAAGGGGACGTCCTTTAATCTCCTCAACAATAAGAGATGCTATAAGTTCTGAACTAATCCTTGGATGTTTCGTTGTCTTGTATGCAGAGCCACACGTATGTTCATTTAGAAGATCCCTTACATAGAAAAACGAGTTGCCCTTCTCTACACGACCGTGAACATACCATCCACACCCAGTACTAGCCTTGTAAAAACATTCAGCCGTTATCCTAACATTGTCATTCTTTACATAACGAAACTTAAACCCAATCTCAATTAAAAACATACACAAAACTCTCCGAAATTCAATAACACCTCCTTCAAACCTTTGACCAACATGACTTAAACCTTTCGACCAACCAGCAGACATCAAAACCTTCTCTCCATGTTTTGAAAAAGAATGGACCCAACTGACTTCATAATCTGTGTCACTCTCAACATAGGATTGAACACAACTACCACTACCACTCGTCAATTCATCATGCCTTTCAACCATTATCTTACTTGACACAGAAACATCAATACTTCGAACTGAATGAGACTCACAATAAAACATCAAATTTTCAAAATCCAACTCGCCATCCAATGCACAAAACGAATGCCCGGGCAGATTATAACTCAAACCAACAATTTCAGCAGATAACTCCTTCCATTTTGTGCATATATGACCAATCAAATCATCAAATCGTGTAGTCCTCCCACACTTCATCAAACAACTTTTCTCTCCAAATTTCAACATCAACAACATGAGAAAATCCATAATACCTACAAAACAATAAAAACACTATATCATCACATATGAACTACAAAATGAATCTGATTTAATTCATATTTAAAAATTTCAGCATCTAAACTACAAAACTGTTAATAAAAACCTCCTCATATGTGGACTTTCAAACAGATAAATTCACATTGTTATCTGATAATGGTTTCATATGGCAAATACATCAAATCAGATAAATTCATTGCATTACACAAATCTTATTAACAAATAAATATGAACAGAGGCGCTCAAATTTATATGTCTCCTACAAATTCAATCACAAAATGATATTGCAATTAACTAAAAGGTTTCAATGCACAATTCACAAAAATAATAGAACAAAAAAACAAGACAATTGCATCATATCAACAACGCAATTGCAAATAAAAAAATTAAAAACAGAATCCCTTCAAAAAAAAAACATCAATTACATCTTATTAACTTAAATATACAATGAAAATGAATAAAACCATAAAATTGACATAAACTTGCATAACATTGACACAATTATCACAAACCGACACACGATCTGCCTCCAATTTCTAAAAAACGACTTTGAATTGCAGTAATCTTCGATACCTTGAATCGATTTCTAAGGAAAAACGTCGATCACACAAAAACTATCAAAACCGCTCTGAATCGAAGTTTGAAAAGGGCAAAACAATAAACATATTTCAAATTCTGGGTTCCGTAACGATAAAAAGGACTTCCCGTAACAATAAAATCAAAAAACGTGACTTAGGGTTAAATCCAAGCAGGTGATGGAGTTTAAGTCACTCACGTGACAAAATTAGGACGCGCGTTTAATTAAATTTTAATTCACCTTTGCGTTAAAAATCTTGTAACTTTCCACCTTTCTTTCTTGTAGATCGATTGATCAGCAAGAATTTTCAACACCTTCCTATTTCGCTGGTTGATTTTTTCTTCGATAGATTGAAATCATATCAAGCCTACATCATTTTTGTATTCCTTTTGGCAATTATTTTATCTCATTGCAATATTGAATTCCAAAGCATTCTATGCCGTTTTGAAATGTCCCGATTCTTCACCAGAAATGTTTGTTGGAGTGTATTTAGTTGCTGACCATTATAATATTTAAAATATATGAAATGGGAAATGGAGGCCTACCCAAAGCCAGCAGCCGTTTCATCTACCTGGGTGAGTCGGAAAAAGAAATGAACCGTTTCATAATCATTTTTGGTCATGGAAAATAGTTGTCAGCAACTTGTCCTGTTGTTGCAGACGTACAGACCACACCCCCACCCTAAACAACTTACTACTACTATTGGTCCAGTCCACATCCACATCCACATCCACATCCACATCCATTGTGTCGTTTGTCTCGTGCCAGTGCCACCTCTTTTATTTCCAATACAGTAATTATAAATCCCATTACATTAAGGTAACGTATAAAAATACATATAGTATAACAAAACAGTGAAGATGTTTTGCTTCTCCAAAACGGCATACCTGTCTCCTCTTTTCTTTACTTAGCTTTTTTTCCAGTTAAACACTAGTGAGAGTGTGCTCTGCCCAGCTGTGAATTGAAAATTGATTCAGCTGTTGTAATTATGGAGAGAAAGCAAGGGTTTTTCTCGGCGCTCAAGGAAGAAGTGGTGAGGGGGTTATCTCCGGGGAGGAGTCGGAAGCCCGGGAGGAGTGGGTCGCCGAATTCGGGTTTGCACCGACGGAGGAAGGGTCGCGGTCACCACGTGGCGCAGCCGGAGTCGTTGATATCGAGATCGGAGGCGCTGTCGCCATTGAGAGAAGGGCCGGATCCAAGCGAGTCGATGGAGGGTGGAGATTCGAAGGTGGAGAGGTGGGGCCATTGGATGAAGGGTCAGCTTTGCAGGGCACCCTCTGTTTCTACGAGTTCTGCTTGCCAAAGGTCCGATCTGAGGTTGTTGCTTGGTGTCTTGGGTGCACCCTTGGCTCCGGTCCACGTTACCAATTCCGACCCTTTCCCACATCTCAGTATCAAAGATACCCCCATTGTCAGTCTCTCTCTCTCTCTCTCCAATGGGAATCATTTATTTATTTTTATTCGTAGGTAATTTGTGCCTTTTCTCTTCTTCTTACTAAAAAAATGAGTATTTGTTTCACCTAGGTGTTGTGGGGATCATTGAAAATTGTTGTAAATTTAGTGTAGATAAAACTCGGCTTCTTGGGATTTGTGCCCATTTTAATTAATTTAGAAATTCGTTTCTTCACATACAAACAATATTTGTATTGTGAATTGTAATATTTATGCAAATAAGAGCTTCTTCATGTTTAGTTTTCTCTCTTTTGTATAATCCCTTGCATTCTATGAAATTCAAGGAGCTCTACCTTGTGTGTGTGGTGGGAATTGGGGAAAGAGGCGCGCGCGCGTGTGTGTGTGAAAACGAGATTTGTTTCCGTATTCTAATTGGATGAGATGTCAACTTTGTTCAATTTATGAGTATCATGTTCTCAGGTGGGCTGTTGTTTTCTTGATGTACAATTTGAAAGGAAGAAAAATAAATGTGGTTGTGTGGATCCTTTATGGGTCGTACCTGTTTAATTATATTTGATCTTACCAATTTATGCATAAAATGACATTTGCAATATTGAGAATGAGTTTATCAGGTATTGAGGACATCTTACTTCAATCAGTTATAATTTTTTGTGAAGAAGGAATCATAATTTAGGTTTATTGTTGCAGGAGACTTCATCAGCTCAGTACATATTGCAGCAATACACAGCAGCCTCGGGTGGGCAAAAGCTTCAAAACTCAATTCACAACGCTTACGCAATGGGAAAGGTGAGGATGTCAGCTTTTGATATCGAGACAGCAACAAAAGTGATAAAGAACAGAAATTCCTCAAAAACGGCAGAATCCGGCGGCTTTGTGCTCTGGCAGATGAATCCGGACATGTGGTACGTGGAACTTGCGCTTGGTGTTAGCAAGATTCATGCCGGTTGCAATGGAAAACTCGTGTGGAGACACACACCTTGGCTTGGTGCGCATGCCGCAAAAGGGCCTGTTAGACCATTGCGTCGTGCACTTCAGGTGAAATTTACACGTGTTTAATCACTTAGGGTGTGTTTGATTGACATGGAAATTTTTTCCAAGAAAAATAATTGTTTGGACTCAGTGTTTTGGCCTTGTAGTACCTTGATTGCAAACACTTTATATAAGAACAACACTCATTCACATAACAAGTGCTTCTTCTCAAACCTCATTTTTATTGGCAAATATTTCTTATCCACCCACCAAAGAAGTGGTTCCCATGGAAAATAAAAAATAAAATCCAAAAACTCGCATCTTTTTCCACTCATTTTCCAACTTCTCATCCAAATAAACTATTTTGCACGCATTTTCCACATTTGTAATCAAACACACCCTTAGTCCTGGTACAGTGCGGGATTTATGCCTTTTTTTTCCCAAGAGGTTGTTGGATTCACATACTTAATTGGGTAAATTTCAAGAAGCCTAGCAAAGTAACATTGCACTTGGTGGGATCTGAAATTCCTTGTTTTTCGTTATTATTCTCTCTTCAAAGTTCTCTTAAAACAAAAGTGAGACCCAATTTTTGTAGATCTCGAAACGAAAGTGTGACCCAATATTTGGGGATCTGGGATACTAAAGTACACTAAAAGGGTAGGGGAGTCCTGAGTTATGGTGGGAGATAGTATCCTGATATGCAAATTTTGCAAAAGAATCTCTGACCAATTTCAATTATCTGCAATCCCCCTAGATTTTTGTAATTTTTGCTTAATGCAAGGGGCTATTTGCAACAAAATGGATTATTTTTAACCAGATTGAAAGACTAGGCCTTTTTTTACCATATACAATTTAAGCTTAGGAAACTTGTTGACATGAACTACGGGATTGTATATGTGATATGTGATTTCATGAAAGCGCAATTGCTTGGAACTGATAAGAGCTAATAGTTTCTTTTATCACTTCTATTTACTAGTGCTTCGACCTTAGGGTACTAACACGCCAACCTCCTTTCTATAGGGTCTTGATCCAAGAACCACCGCGAGCATGTTCACCAATGCAAGATGCACCGGTGAGAAGAAGATCAACGGCGAGGATTGTTTTATTCTCAAGCTCTGTGCTGATCCGCACACACTAAAAGCCAGAAGTGAAGGGCCAGCGGAGATCATAAGGCACGTTCTGTTTGGTTATTTCAGCCAGAAAACAGGGCTCCTGGTCCACCTGGAAGATTCCCATTTGACTCGCATCCAAACAAACGGAGGCGACGCAGTTTACTGGGAGACAACCATCAACTCATTCCTTGATGATTACAGGCCTGTCGAAGGCATCATGATTGCTCACTCGGGGAGATCGGTGGTGACCCTTTTCAGGTTTGGAGAAACGGCGATGAGTCACACTAAGACGAGAATGGAAGAAGAATGGACAATTGAAGAAGTGGCTTTCAATGTTCCAGGCCTATCATTAGACTGTTTCATACCTCCTGCTGAACTGAGATTTGATTCTCTGAGCGAGGCGTGTGAGCTTTCTCAGGAAGAGAGGGTGAAGACTGCTGTAGCGGCGGCTGCTGCGGCCGCTTATCGAGCCAAAGTTGCGGCGGTGGGAAAATCACATAGCAACAACGTCAACAATATCGTTTTGAAGATGGATATCTAAGAATGTATTAATGGACAGACAAATTTGAGTTGAAAATTGTTAAGGTAGGATCTCGGCTAGTTGGCTAGTTTTGAAACTAAAAGCACGTGTCCTCGAATCTGTAAATATTCCTGGGATGTATTGGGAGCCTTGCAAAGCTGTCTAATCGCGACCAAGAGTTCATGGAGTGGAATGAAGATTTTATTTTTACGCGGTCTTTGATACTTATATTTGGTGCAACTGTGACACGTGAGAATCACATTTATAAAATCTCTTGTGAAGACCTGCAGCGTCGACTCCTGAGGATAATTCCTTTTATCATTTTTTGTGAAATTCTCATGCAGTGCTCAGCTGCCTTCAAATGCAATATATGGGGTCTTGCAGTTCCTTTAGTGCAAAGTCATATTATTTTGGAGCAGTCTCAAATTGACGGTCTTTAAAAAAAATATTCCAAATTTACCTTTCATTCAAATATATATATATATAATAATGCTCCTGTGCGGACTAGTCCGCATTTTAAGAATGCGGACCGGACATGTGTCACCTAATGGTGCCCCTAAAAATTATCCCCTAAATTATACGCACACTCTCTCTTTTCTGGGCTCACCGCCACAACATGTCCGGTTCGCATTTTTAAAATGCGGACTAGTTCGCACAAGAGCAGGACTGTATATATCTATCTATATATATATATTGATGTGAATGAAGAATATGGGTTATTTTTAATAATTTTAGGGTTTTATTGTATTTTTGTTAATTTCTTTTGTTTCCTTTATTTGATGTATTTTCTTTTATTAGTTGTTTGTTTGGTATTACAGGAAGGAAGTAGCAGAAGGCTAATAGAGACATAATTGTAATTACTTCTTTAGCTTGAAGCCTAAGCTACCTTTCTCCTTTAAATACCCCTTATGTAGCCTCATTAAAGCATTCTTCCATTATGAGATATTGAGATTTGAGAGAGTTTAGAGAGAGATTATCTTTTCTTGCTTCCATTTGGCGTCATTTACGTTAATTGGTATCAGAGCCTAGTCGTTCCATCCAGTGTTATTGTTTTTGTTGTAAAACAAAAACTCGTAACGTCAAGTTGGGTTCAAGAAAACATGAACACCTGCGACGAAAACACTTTCAATCAAATCTTGGAGGCTCTCAATCGGTTGAAGGCTTGTTTTGACGCACTCAACGCGCACTCCTTCACCGCCAACAACCACCGCTCATCTTCCTCCACCATCACCCAAATTGTCACCCACCACCATTAACCCTAACCCTAGCCCCCTCAAATCCCTCTACTTACGCTTTCGCAACTCATTTCAGCTCCCTACCCCAAGAAAATCAAAACCCTAACCCTATTTCAACCACAACCATCATCCAATCAACCCCACCACCACAACCCGCTGACCAAACAACCCAAAACCCCTCCCAGAACCCTTATCCTTGCCCGAACCAGCGCTACCCATCATCAAAACCCTATCCCGCACATTCCCCGACCCAAAACCTAACCACCCCAAGGCCCTCAAGTCTTGGCCGAACCTCTCCAGCATGGAGTCAACCCAACCCAGCACTATACCAACCTGCCGAACATATAAACAGCGCACCAAATCTGCCCAGGCCCCATCCCCACAAAAGCTCACTGAAACCCCAAGAAATCACCATAATTCCACCGGGGGTCATAAAAGTAAGGCCGGACAGCAGCAAGGGCTGTTCGCCGAGTCTCCTACCCCATCCCAAGGCCCCGATCATGTCAGATCAACCCCAGGACCTGCAGAAAACACCTCAAGTCTCCCGACTTTGGCCGGCCAAGTCTCGATCCCTTCAAGATCCACTGGAAAGATGGTTTTTGATCAGGGTGGTAAATAACTTTTGATGATTGGCATGAGAAAAAAAATGAAGCCGCAAAAGTTCAAGAAATTTCTTCCTATTTTCAGCAATTCAATTTTGACCCCTCGAGTTTTGCCTCTTCCGCAATTTTGGGACATTTTTGCATTCGATCTCACTCTTAAAGTTCGAGGACGAACTTTTTCGAAGGCGGAGAGAATGATGTGAATGAAGAATTGGGGTTATTTTTAGTAATTTTAGGGTTTTATTGTATTTGTGTTGTTTTCTTTTGTTTCCTTTATTTGATGTATTTTCTTTTATTAGTTGTTTGTTTGGTATTATCGAAAGGAAGTTCAAAAAGGCTAATAGGGACATAATTGTAATTACTTCTTTAGCTTGGAGCCGAAGCTACCGTTCTCCTATAAATACTCCTTATGTAGCCTCATTAAGGTTCACTTTTTTTGCTCTCATTTGACGTCATTTACGTCATATATATATATATATATATATATATATAGAGAGAGAGAGAGAGAGATTCTTTTTTCATGGATGTAACTTTTTGGGTGGAAAAATTGTAGAGTAATTTTTTCCCTTGATATGTTTTCTTCCAAGCAGGCTCTTAATTTGGAGGGGGGGGGAATAGTTAAAAAAAAAATAGATCTTGTGATTTGACTTGTGGCACTTATTGGGTGTTTATATTATTTTGTTATGAATATTCTCTTTGAAGTGTAGAATTTTTTTTAGCTTTCCTCAACAGCTATAAATTCTGGATCCCTTTGTTTTAGATTGTGATCACGGTTTCTGGTTGTGGACCATGACAATGAATGCTGCTGGGAAAGGTGTCCTTGATAATAATGTTTCATCACAAATGGTTGGTGTATACATATATGCATGTATATGCTTTCATTTCGTATCATGCATATATTATCACCCTATCTTTTTGGGTAAGGAATTTAGGTCCCTTAATTCTTTGGCTACCAGTATTTCTTTTCCTTTTCAGACAAGTTGCCTTGTTTTCTGGTGCAGTAATTCTAGTGTCGGATATATAATTTCTTCAATACAAATGGCAAAGATACCAACCAAATTAAATTGAACTTATATAATGGAAAAAGAAATGTTAAATTGTTTTGCTATGATCAAGGTTCGGTATTAAGAAGAAAAAAACTGCAAAGATCTGGGTAATCTTACCATGTTTTAAAAACTTGGAAATGGGGTGACTAAATTCACCAAATAAGTAATGAATTGTGACGGGAAACATGGTGCGAACTTTTCATGAAGCAAGTACTATTTGTAAATTTATAACCAATAGTTTAGAGCGTAGCAATTTTGTGTCAGCTATCACAATAGTAAATTACATGGCCGACCCTGGTCATGTGCCAAATAGGAAATGATACAGGGTTCATTTTAAAGTATGCATCTATATATGTATATTTTAGGGGGTCAAAAATATTTTATATATATTAAAAATGTCAATTTTTTAAAATAAATTTAATTTTTTAGGGACCAGCTATTTTAACTACTAAAAAATAATCTGTACAAAAAATGATTCAATTAACCAAAAATCTCAACCAACTAAAATGGGCTCCAAAAAAATAAGTTTAATTTTCTAGGGTTTTATTTTAGGTATTTAATATCTTTATACAATAAATTTTAGAAGGACCCTAAATTGATTTTCGCATAGGGCACTCTCAATCTTAGGACCAACCATAGTAAATTAGCTCTCAATTTTGTGAATTGCAGTAAAGTGCAGTAAGGTTTTTCCAAGGCCAAGTGGTTAATTGACGAGGGATTTGCATATTTTCTGTTGGCTAAGCGACTGGTGTTAGAGCAAGATTCACCCAACCACTGCCGCAAAATTTAAGCAATTCTTAAACGTACAATTCCCATCTTGCATCTACTTCAAGCAGTCGATCCGGACAACTATACTTTGTGAAGCAATATGTCAACTTGGCATCTGCAATGAGGTGCTTCTGGTTATGGCTAAGCTGCATGGTCTCTCCTTTACTATTTCATATTCACCTAACCATCAATTATTGTGATCGTTTTACCGTTATCAGCTCGGAAATTGATATGATTCCATTGTTACTCCATTATGTTAATAGTACTGTTGATACCAAAATTAGTATGCTGATATGGACGAATAATAAGAAGACACGTGTCAATCTACGTGGCACAATAGCAACGAGGAAGTTCATTTCCCCGACCAACTCATGTTCACTCCGAGAAACAAGGATTACACCGAGGAACTCCAGCACTCCGAGGAACTCCAGCGCTCCGAGGAACTCTTGAGTAACGAGCAACTAAGGCGGTCCGAGCTGCATCTCGGCCACAGCATTGATTGCCAGATAATCAACAGTTCAACTATTCATTGAATGCTTATCATCTTGACACACACGCTTAAAGGGCATTAAATGTATTACCCTTTCATATGTATATCATTTAATGTATCACCCTTTCAGAAGATAGCCTCAAGGCTATAAATACATTGTACAACCCTCATTCAAGGGAATCGAAATTTCTTGATAGAACTTGTAATCGAGAATTCCCAAACACTCAGCAATAACATAACAGCGGACGTAGGCCATTCTTATAAGGCTGAACCACTTTAAAATTCTTTGTCTCATTTATTTATCTGTGATTGAATAATTAGAGTGATCTAATTTTTTACATCAACAGATTGGTGCCGTCTGTGGGAACGATTGTTATTATCGTTTTTCACCAAAAATCATTCATCATCAATGGAAGATAATCCGGAATCCAGCAATCGAAATGCTGGAAACGCTGGAAATCCTCCAAATCCTTCAGCACCTCCAGATCTGGCTGGAATTATGACGAATCTGGCTCAAGGACAAACCGCCATGCAAGAGACAATACGTCAGCTCATCCAAACCCTTCATGGCGGTGCACCTGCACATTCGGGACATCGAAGTGGTCAGAGGCAAACCTATTTACATTCTTCACGATCCAGGCGTACAGATGCGTATCGTAATGAAGAATCTGATGATTTCTCTTATCAACCTGGGCAAACTTCATCAATACGGGCTACAGATACTGAGCAACGTATTACTCTCTCTCCAGAAAGGACCAGTGCCTTAGAAAGACTGAGCAGGTTGTCTCCTTTCAGTCGATTAGGCCCCAGGAGGAATAGGAGTCCACCTAAAGCCGTGTCGAGGAGTTTTCGACAACCATCAGATCTAAGAGAAGGATCAGCACAATCGCGACCAGTTGCTCGTCAAGAAAGATCTCAGGAGGATACTTCAGAACAATCAATTGCTCGAACTAATAGGCCCGAGGAGGGAAATGATGCTTGGAAAGGCTCCATTCAGCGGTTGGAGGATAGATTGGGAGAAATGGCTAAGGCGAAGAATCCCCTACAACGAACTTTTGTTCGAGGGACACCTTTTGTACAGGCCATTGTAGATTTTCCTACACCGTTGAAATTTAAAGCACCTGTGGTAACCCCCAAATATGATGGAAAAACAGATCCTGTTCTTCACATAGAGCAATATCAAGCTGCTGTAGACATCTATGTTGTCCCTGACCAGATGAGATGCAGAGCATTCTCAGGAACTCTCACTTGATCTGCCCAGATATGGTACAACAATCTTCCTCGGGGTAAGATTTCAACTTTCTTTCAGTTGGCCGAGTTGTTTATTGGCAATTTCTGTTTTGGAGCAAAACCAGTAAAACGAGTAGCACACTTGTTAAGTGTTAGACAAAAACTTGGTGAGAGTACTAGAGATTACATAACTCGTTTCAATAACGAGAAGCTGGAAGTCATAGATTATGAAGAAAAGACAGCAATCACTGCCTTGATGAGTGGGTTGTTGCCTAATAAGTTGTATTACACTTTGGCCAAAGATCCACCTACAACTATGTCAGAGTTGATGGCAAAAGCGGCCAAAATCATGAATGCCGAGGAGGCTATGGCTG
Source organism: Sambucus nigra (assembly GCA_949130495.1). Lineage (NCBI taxonomy): Eukaryota > Viridiplantae > Streptophyta > Magnoliopsida > Dipsacales > Adoxaceae > Sambucus > Sambucus nigra. Next base: position 714,335,234 of record OX422207.1, read on the forward strand.
CGAAGAAGAATATGGATAAAGAAACCAAGGTGGAAGTCGACAAATCTAAGAAGAAAGAGCATAAGGGCAATGGTGGTGACAAGCATTCCAAGAATAATAGGTCGTCATGGGAAGTCCTGAAAAAATTCGATAATTATACTCCTTTGAAAATGGGTATTAATCATATCTTGGAAGAAATCAAGAATAACGAGGAGGTAAAGTGGCCGAAGAAACTGAGGTCAGACCCTGACATGAGGAACAGGGAGAAATATTGCGAGTTCCATAAAGATCATGGCCATATGACCAAAAATTGTATAGCTCTTCAGAACGAAATTGAAACACTCATCCGAAGAGGAAAGCTAGCAAAGTATGTTGATCGGGGAGGTGAAAGAAGAAATAATGACCGAACTAGGGAGAGGTCTAGATCTCCTCGTCGAGCAGAGGAGAAAAAGAAGAGAAACCATGAAGATGATCCAGATGATGACCCCGATCTTCCCAAGAAGCCAAGGCAGCCAGAACGAGAGGTATTTTCCATACGTTTTGGGTCATTTGATTGTAATGTTATTACAGGAGGAGATGCAGGAGGAGGAGACCTTACTGCAGAAAGAAAGGCTTACCTCGGAGAGGCTCAAGCTTGCTCGTACATTCAGCAAATAAATTTGGCTGAGGAGGATCGCTCGAGGAAGGTAAACAAAGAGAAGCTGGTCATTGGCTTTTCAAAAAACAACCTGGCAGGTGTTCTTTACCCTCACGACGACCCTTTGGTGATCAAAATGAGGATGAAAGAAGTAGTGATTTCAAGGGTTTTGGTAGATAATGGTAGTTCGGCAGACATCATGTACTACTCATGCTTTGACAGTTTAAATTTGAAATTATATCAATTGGAACCTTATCACATACCTCTTCTGGGTTTTGCTGGCGAGAAAGTTTTTCCACTTGGGACGATCAAGTTGGATATATTCATTGGAACTTGGTCTGCTTGTCGAACAGAGAGAATACGCTTCTTTGTGATGGATAAGAATGTGCAGTCAGCCTACAACATCATCATGGGAAGAGTTGGTTTGAAGAAGTGCGAAGCAGTTCCATCTACAGTACATCAATGCTTACAATTCCCAACAAATTTCGGAGTGGGAGTGGTGAAAGGTGATCAAAAAGTAGCTCGGGAATGCTATTATTCATCTGCCGAACAAGAGGAGCTTGAAGAGTCAAGGAAAAAGACTACTACCTACCAGGTGGATGAAGGTACAGAAATTGAAACACTTGATCCCAGAGATGAATCCCAACTTGTAAAAGGACAGGTGGTGGAATCTACAGAAAATGTTATTCTGGACGACGAGCACCCTGAACAAGTAACCCAGATAGGTTCAACGTTTGATGCTTCAATAAAACAAGAGTTGATAACTTTCTTGAGAAATAGGAAGAAAACTTTTGCATGGAGTCATGAAGACATGCCAGGAATAGATCCAAACTTCTTATGTCATGAGCTCAATGTGAATAAGGAGATCAAGCATGTAAAGCAGAGAAGAAGAGTATTTAGTCCCGAGAAGAATCAAGCTATGCAAGAGGAGGTCGAGAAGCTCCAGAAAGCTCAATTCATTGACGATGTGAAATATCCAGACTGGTTAGCCAACGTGGTGATGGTAAAGAAGAAAAACAATAAATGGAGAATGTGTGTTGATTTCACTGATCTCAACAAGTCATGCCCAAAATATCACTTTCCATTGCCCAGGATTAACCAGCTAGTGGATGCTACCTCGGGGAACGAGCTGCTCAGCTTCATGGATGCTTACTCTGGTTACAACCAGATCAAAATGAAACCTGAAGACAGGGAAAGTACTTCTTTTATTACCCCTAGGGGAACTTATTGCTATAATGTTATGCCTTATGGTTTGAAAAATGCAGGAGCGACATACCAGCGGATGATGAACAAGGTTTTTGCCGAACAAATCAGTTGCAATATGGAAGTTTATGTCGATGATATGCTAACAAATAGCAAGAAAGCTGCTGATCATCTAGTTGACTTAGGTAAGACCTTTGATCAACTGGATAAATACCAAATGAAACTCAACCCGACGAAGTGCACATTTAGAGTACGAGAAGGAATGTTCCTCGGGTACATAGTCAACCAGCGAGGCATTGAGGCAAATCCAGAAAAGATCAAATCTCTTTTAGGGTTGCGATCTCCAACGACGAAGAAAGAGGTGCAAAGTCTTACATGACGAGTTGTAGTGCTCAACAGATTTGTATCCCGAGCAACTGATAGATTCCTCCCATTCTTCAAAACACTTCGAAAAACTTTCGAGTGGAATGATGAATGTGAAAAAGCCTTTCAAGACTTGAAGAAATATTTGGGAGCACCTCCACTGTTGTCCAGGCCAGTAATGGGAGAAAAACTGTACTTATACCTGGCAGTATCAGAGAATGCTGTCAGCTCGGCATTGATCAGATTGGAGAATGGAGTACAAAAACCAATTTATTACACAAGTAAGGCTTTCCGAGGTGCAGAGATCAGGTACCCAAAGTTGGAAAAATTGGCATTGGCACTAATTGAAGCAAGTAGAAGAATGAGGCCATATTTCCAGGCCCATACCATCGTCGTGTATACCGACATGCCATTGAGACAAGCCCTTCATAAGCCAGAAAAATTAGGGAGACTGATGTACTGGGCAATAGAACTCGGTGAATATGATATTGTGTATGAACCCAGATCATCACTAAAAGGGCAGGCAGTAGCAGACTTTATAGCAGAGTTTACATATCCTGATACCCCCGAGGAACAAAAATTGCTCGCTGACCAACCTATGGATGTTACAGGATCAACAGACATAAGTCCAGACCAACTCCGGTTGGTAAAAGGGCTTATGGATGTAGAAAGATCATCAAATTCAAACCCAGACCAACTCCGATTGGTAAAAGGGCGAGAAGAGATGGTAGACGAGGAGCGAAAATTAACAGGGGAGGATGAAGGAAAACAACAGATATTTCACCGAGGAATTCTGTCAGATAAGAAATTTGAAGACGAGTTACCTACATGGAGATTATATGTAGATGGATCATCTTGCACAACAGGCTGTGGAGCAGGGATTGTTTTGAAAACCCCAGACGAGATTGACATGGAATATGCCATGCGATTCCAATTCAAAGCCTCCAATAATGAGGCTGAGTATGAAGCTATGATAGCAGGTCTCAATTTAGCAAAGATTATGGAAGCACAACAAGTGATGGTATTCAGTGATTCTCAATTAATTGTGAATCAAATGATGGGAACATATGCAGTTAAAGGAGAATTAATGGTCAAGTATCATGAGAAGGTGATGGAGTTATTGGCAGAATTTGATGCCATTCAGTTGATCAGAATACCAAGAATGGAAAATGCACAAGCAGACGCACTGGCCAGACTAGCATCAGCTACTCGTACCGAGCTGCGAAGAACGATACCAATTGAAGTATTAGAAAGTCGAAGCATAGATGAAGACTTGACGATGAATGTTATTACCCTTGATTTAGGACCATCTTGGATGGATCCCATCAGGGCATATATTGAGGAGGGAGAATTGCCAGAGGATAAGCTCTCTGCAAAGAAATTAAAGTTTAAAGCTGCTCGGTATGTACTAACTAATGGAGTTTTGTATAGACGAGGAATTATGGTAGGTTTGCAGAGATGTGTACATCCCTCTGAGGTGAAAGAATTGATTGAAGAGATCCATGAAGGGTCTTGTGGAGCACATGTAGCAGGTCGGACACTTTTACAAAGAGTGATGACGCAGGGGTACTACTGGCCAACGATGAGGGCTGATTGTATAACCTATGCCAAAAGATGTGATAAATGCCAACGTTTTTCTTCCATCCGACGTACTCCACAAGCATTGTTGACACCCATAACTTCCCCTTGGCCATTTGCCATGTGGGGAATTGATCTGGTTGGACCACTGCCAACGACCCGAGGAAGATTCAAGTACCTCGTCGTGGTAGTGGATTATTTTACTAAGTGGGTAGAAGATGAGCCACTTATTGATATGACGTACGAGAAGGTATACCAGTTCGTTTGGAAGAATATAATCTGCCGATATGGTCTCCCTCATGCCTTCATCACAGACCATGGAACACAATTTGATAATGAGGAGTTTACTGCCTATTGTCGACAATCAAACATTTTGAAGACTCATTCAGCACCAGGCCATCCTCAAAGCAATGGATAGACCGAAGTGACGAACATAACATTACTAAATGGTTTGAAGAAGAGGCTAAGTGAGGTTAAAGGTAATTGGATTAATGAGCTACAGTCAGTATTGTGGGCTTACCGAACAACTCCCCGAGCAGCAACTGGAGAATCACCATATATGCTTGCATTTGGAAGTGAAGCTGTAATACCTGCCGAGTTGAGTCTTCCAACACATAGAGTGCTGAATTTCAATTCCCCAATCAGCGACTTAATGAGAAGATTGGATTTGGATATGCTCGAGGAGGTTAGAGAAGAGGCAGCCATCAGGAATGCTGCTTACCAACAATGAACATCTCTATTCTACAACAAGAGGGTGAAGAAATGCGACTTAAAAGAAGGAGATTACGTGCTAAAGAAGGTTATTCAGAAGCACAATAAATTGGAAGCAAACTGACATGGACCTTACCGAGTTACAGAAGTTATTCGACCAGGAACTTATCGAATAATGACTCTAGAAGGAGAGGAATTTAAGAATGCATGGAATGCTGAACACCTACGCAAGTATTATCAATGATGTAAAATGTAAAGCAATTTCATCAATATGAATAAAACGATGATGTTTCTCCATCTTCTTTCTTTTTATCAAAAGTTTTTCGGGGAATACTAGTGTATAACACCGATAGTTCAAACCCACGACCAACTCCGGTTGGTAAAAGGGCGAGAACAAACTATACTCCTTTGGTTAGGAGGCGTACACTAGCGTGACCAACTTAGGTTGGTAAAAGAACTAGTGGACACGATAGTTCAAACCCACGACCAACTCCGATTGGTAAAAGGGCGAGAACAAACTATACTCCTTTGGTTAGGAGGCGTACACTAGCGTGACCAACTCAGGTTGGTAAAAGAGCTAGTGGACATGATAGTTCGAACTCAGACCAACTCCGGTTGGTAAAAGGGAGAGAACACCCCATACTCCTTTGGTTAGGAGGCGTACATTAGCTCAGACCAACTCCGGTTGGTAAAAGAGTTAGTGGAAACAAGATATGCTCTCAAATGCCAACTTATGTTGGTCGGGAGGTAAGATTATCACAGAAAATACAAAAGTTCCTCGTAGAACAAAATATTCCAAACTGAACCAAGTATGGTTAGTCGGGGATAAAAAACCCACTAACTGTAGTTGGTCGACGAGGAAAATTCATCGACCTTGGTTGGTCGGGCACATTTTATGAAAAAGATAAAAATTTACCAAGTATGGTTAATCGGGGATAAACTCTCACTAACCATAGTTGGTCGACAAACACAATTTAACAACCTTGGTTGGTTGGAAATTTTTTTAAACATTTTATACTCATTACTTTATTATTAAGTGATCGAGCAACATTACTGATACTTGTAACTTTTTATTACTAAGTTGGTCGATGAACATCACAATATTGTTATCTTATTAGCAGATACATATGCAAGAATATAACGTGTTTGACAAGCACAAGACAATAGCAATACAGATTTGCAAACAGAAAATGAAAGTCTTTCATTAAAACTCAAAATAAATTACAAGTTACATATGTGTACTAACTGTTATATCGAAAATTCCTATTCTATTGGTTTTTTCCCCTCAGCCTTCGATACAGGTTCCTCGCTAGCAGGCGGATCATTTAAAGTCTGAGGAGAATTAATGAAGTTCAAGTCCTTCAGCATCCTGACGTTCATCACAGAAGGTCGATCTAGGAGATGCTCAGGACGAGATACCTCAAACTGAGAATGCAAACTGTAGTCACCAAGGTATTTAGCAAGTAAGCTCCGAGGAATGGCACGAGCTGGGATCCATTCCATTTCCAAATTAAACGGTGGCACAGGCAAGTCAAGCAATCCAGGCTCATAGTAGTCCCATAAATAGTGTCCCAGCTCGAGTTTCAACACAAATAAGGCATTCATCCAGCCTTGTTTGTAGCCCTCATTATTGGCATTCTGGATACGAGCATCTAAATGGAATAGTGCCTCGTTATATCCAACCATCCAAAACTCCCTGGGCTGTTTATGGAATTGGAATGTTAACCTCTCAAGCTTCTCATGAAGATTCTGGATGAAAAGTTTATTAGTCTCCAACTCTGATTCTTTTGTAGAGATTTCTAGTTCCAAGTCTCTAACTTTCTTGGACAGTTCAGACAAAGCCCGATCTTTTGCATTCAATTGGTACGCTTGAGTTTCCAATGTTGACTGAGTACGAGCTTCTTCAACATTACGACGAAGAGCTCTTAATCGACCCCGAGCAGGTGGAGTACTTTGTTCCTCGACATCATCCTGAGAAACTCTTCCTCGCCCACGAGAACCTCTTCCTCGTCCCCGAGTAGAAGTAGAAGTTCCAGACCTTCTCAGGATATCCAACTCTTGCCTTAATTTGGCATTCTCAACCTCTAAGAAGGAAAATACCTCATCAGTCACTAGGATTACCGCTGTTGAAGAAGAGGCTGCAGACTTATATTGTGCTAGCTCTTTCTGCAAATTATTATTCTCTTGCTCCAGCAGCTCAGCAATTTGTCTACAAGCTTCAACTTCTCCCTTTAGGGTCCTCTCCCTGACATCATATCCAGTAAGGAGTTTGTCGTAGCCCTTCTCGGCAGAAAACTGTTGATACTTCTTTTCATACCCCTCATGCAACAAGGCAGTTGATTCCTTGTACTGATTTTGGAGATCTTCCAAGGTACATTGGAGATCCTCGATCATTTCGTAATAGGCCACGTTATTGGCCACAACTCGATCAAGTAAATCCTTCAAGTGCTGATATGCCTCCACTGCCTGCTCTGAAACACCATGGCCAAGGATGTCGACAACTTCTGATGCACTTAGGTCTGTGTGACCAGCTTTATAATATTCATGGCATTGCTGCATCAGCTTTGTATCATTGGCACATAGTATTTCCATTCTAGTTATAAACTAGTAAAAAAGAGAAGGCAAGAATTAATAAAAGAAGCAGACAAAGCATCAACAATGTAGAGAAATAAAAAAGGTGATTTTTATTACATCATCAAAGAGAGTACAACATTCAGAATACAAAGTACAAGTAAAAGAAAAATAAAAGAGAATACCGAACAACTTCACACCTTTTCCTTGTCTCCCAAGACTTTCTCGGGAGGCTGGGACGAGGAGCTTGGTTGCTCGGTGGGAACAAATATTTGGTTGGCAGAAGTTGGGACTTGTTCAGGAGGAGCAGGCAAGGAAGAAATCTCCTCGGTGGCTGTCTGATTGGGTTGTGGAGCAAGGAATTGATCACCCACTATCACTGAAGACTCCTCGGATGTAGCTTCATCCTCTTCTTTATCTTCAATAGCTGGAGGAGGACCAGGGAGATGTTGTTGAAATAGTTCAGAGTTCTCGTTCACCTTCAATTCTTGCAAGGCAGCAACCCAACCATCTCGGAAGTATTTCAAACTCCCATACTGCACCTGAGTCATCATTGCTGCTACCCCCTATCCCATCCTTTGTCCCAACCGGTTCGAAAGGATTTTTTCACAGCCACTTTTCTCTTAATTTTCTCCAAGGAGAGCTTCTCGGATAGAAGATCCTCGGTGGCTTTCAATTTGGCCTCCACCTCCTCCTTCTGGCGATTTACTTCTCGCAGAAGGGACAACTCTTCCTTGTCCAATTTCAACTTATTCTTAAGCTCCCCAAAACTTGTGAGTTTCTCGGCGTATTTTTTATTCTCTCTCTCCAAGTCCTTCACTTTCTTTCCCAACTGCACTTTCTCTGCCTCAGACGCAGTCAACTTCTTCTCCCATTCACCCTTATCCTCGTCGTATTTTTGACGGGATTCCTTCAGAGATTGGGCCAAGCCCTTTAAAGTATCTTCTACTCCAGACGAGGAGCTAGAAGCCTTGATTGCTTCATCTTTCTTCACTATGGTGTTGAAACAACTCACCAGCTGAAAAAGAAGGTAATGATAAGTCAGTGCCGAGATATATATATTGACTGAAAGAAAGAAAAATTCAAGATAAGAGAAACTTACTGAAGCAATATGACGAGTAGCTAGGGATGTCAGCATATCCCTAGACATGTTTTCTTAAATTCCTTGGACTTCAGGAATGGTCCAAGTCTTTACCGAGCTCATTGCAGAACTCGGGGGAATAATGGTTGGAACACCAACTCCACTAGCTTAGAGCTGGGGAATGGCTTCAGAAAAACTGACCGAGGAGGATTTCTTCAGTCTCCTCGGTGTCTTTTCAACAACCTCAACCAAAGAAGAACTTTTGGTTGGAGAGATGGTTATTACTTCCACAGGTGCATCCTTCTGCACAGGAGCCACTGGGGGCTTCTCGGCAACCTTCCGAGGAGCAACAGAAGAGGAAGCATCCATTTTCTTTGCCCCCTTTGGGACATCAGCCTTGTTTCTCTTTCCATCTCCAGCAGAGGAGGTCTCCTCGAAGATAGCAGGAACTCTTCTTTTGCCCATCTTTTGACTCAGAGGAATGTGAGAGTCTGGTGAAGAATCCTCAGAAGCCGGCAATGGTTCACTAATGCTCACAACAGGACGAACATTAAAGGAGGATGTATAACTCCTATATTGCAACAAGTATGAAGCAGACCTGACGTGCTCGTCTGCAATTTTCTGATGCAAACTCCAAATATGTTTTAAATGCTTTATATTAACTTCTGATTCTTTGGGAGTTTTTCTCTTGCTGTCAACTGCAAACAAATACATATTGAAATGCCAATCATACATTTTTTCAAACATAATGAAATCATAATTTTAGAAATAAAATAAAATGAAAATAACCTATCCCATTGCCATATGGAGGGCATTTGGGATCTTCATATACTTCGTCTCTAACTAAAGGGGCATGTTGCCAATTTTTTATAACTACCCCATGTTCAAAATAATCCCTGTTAGCATCAGGGAGGTTGACTACTAAAGCCCTATTCAAAAATCTAGTTTTTAAATAATAAACATTATCTAGAATATCCCATCTATAACAGTACATGATCTCAGGAATTCCTATACGAGTTCCATGAGTTTGATTTAACCTATGCACCCCATTAACTATTCTCCATGTATTGGGGGCTATTTTCGCAGGAACAACATCGAAGTGGTGACAGAATTCTAAGCATAAAGGGTTTGGTGGAAAAGAAAATCCACATTCAGCAATAAAGAGGCTGGGGAACCAATGTCCCTCAGCCAAACGAAAGTAATTTGAAGGCTCAGAAAGATCCTCCAAAATTACCCAAGATGGAATGGAATAATCAGAACGGAATTTTTCAAGAGATTCAATAATATAAACCATGATGAATAAAAGAAATGAAGAAGAAGGAAGAAGATCTTACAAGAAAAAAGGGAGATCTGTTGGCAACGAACGAAAACAAGGATGAACGCACAAGAGAAAGAAAGGCTATGGAAAACTCGAAAGCAGAAAATTGGAAAAGGTAGAAGACGGTATGATTACCTAAGAAGTTTAAATACCTTGCCTTGTGAATCGGCGAAAGAAATGATTACAAAAAAGAAACTATTACGCTACCGGCGGCTAAAAGGATAAAAAGTGCACGAAGATCGAAGCGCTTATAAAAATTCAAAAAGGCGGATTCTGCGAATTTGGAAGGAAATTTAAATACGAAGAAAAAGCTCTTAAAACCCAGGAAGGTCATTTAATATTGCCATATACCGAGAAAGAATGTTCCATACTCCTCAAAGTTCGAAATATGAAACATTGGGGGCTTCTGTTGATACCAAAATTAGTATGCTGATATGGATGAATAATAATAAGACACGTGCCAATCTATGTGGCACAATAGCAACGAGGAAGTTCATTTCCCCGACCAACTCATGTTCGCTCCGAGCAACAAGGATTACACCGAGGAACTACAGCACTCCGAGGAACTCCAGCTCTCCGAGGAACTCTTGAGTAACGAGCAACTAAGGCGGTCCGAGCTGCATCTCGGCCACAGCATTGATTGCCAGATAATCAACAGTTCAACTATTCAGTGAATGCTTATCATCTTGACACACACGCTTAAAGGGCATTAAATGTATTACCCCTTCATATGTATATCATTTAATGTATCACCCTGTCAGAAGATAGCCTCAAGGCTATAAATACATTGTACAACCCTCATTCAAGGGGATCGGAATTTCTTGATAGAACTTGTAATCGAGAATTCCCAAACACTCAGCAATAACATAACAGTGGACGTAGGCCATTCTTATAAGGCTGAACCACTTTAAAATTCTTTGTCTCATTTATTTATCTGTGATTGAATAATTAGAGTGATCTAATTTTTTACATCAACAAGTACTATGAGCAGGGGCTGACCTAGGTGGTCCCGAGGGTGGGCGGCTGCCCACCTAGGTTTTTCGTAATTTTTTTTCGGGTATAGGTTGATTTTTTTACCTTTGCGTAATATTTCATAGTAAAAGGTATTATATTTGTGGGGCACAATTGCAAATATGTCGTATTTAACTTCTACACATATACAATACACACGCGTTGAAGTTTAACCTAACCGTCCCTCACCCACAAATCCCTTTCTCCCTTTCTGCCTCTCCCTCACCCACGATCTTTATCCTCTCCTCTCTCCGCCGCACAACAGCAGCAACCAGGGCCGGCCCAAGGGGTAGGCCAATGAGGCAACCGCCTTGGGGCCCCAAATCTAATATAAAAATATAGGCCCCAAATATTGTATAGGTGTGTATTATATAAGTTTCTAAAATTAGGCCCAAGCCCAAAAGATAAACATAAAATTCACCCACCAGCAACTAACCCTTAATCTCCACTTGCTCATTCATTACACTCATTTAAGAACTGAAAAAAACGGCCCCCACCCCACCCAAGAACAACTTTTCAAATTCCATCCAAGTTCCAACCATTTAAACTCTCTTTCATTATTTCTAAAAAAATCAACCATCTTTTAAATGCTTACAATACTCTCAAGTTTCAGCCCAAAAAAATTCGAGAGGTTTGTATTTTTTTTATTCACCCTCCCTCATTATCTCATGTTAATTTTTTAGATTGAAATCTTCATTGTTGTTAAATATAAATGTTATTTTTTATTAATTTATTGAACACTTGAAAAATGATGTTAATTTTTTTGTTAAGTTATTCTTGTTCGTATTTTTTTTAAATCCAGAAATATAAATGTCATTTTTTTACTAATATGATGAACTCTTTTATTAATTTTTTTAAAGGTTGTTATTTTACTAATCTAAGGTTTAAAGTGTATATAAAGTTATCTCTTCTTATTGTCATTTTTTACCTCTTCTTGTCATTTTGTTAAGTTTTTGTTGCCATTTTTTTATTAATCTGTCATTTTTTAATTTTAATTATTGTTTTTAATTTTTGGATTTCAATGTTGTTTTTTATATTTTTGAATTTAAATGCTGTTCTTGTTGTCATTTTTTTTATATTTTAAACACTTAGATTAGTACAAACAACATTTATATTTAAAGATTTAAATGATGTAGTTTAAAAGTGAATAGAAAGTTATATGTTCTTGTTATCATTTTTTTGTTAGTCTGTCATTTTTTTTTATAGTTTTTAGTGTTAATTTTTTTTTGTTAAGTTCTTATTATTAATCTTGTTTCTCCTTTTAATCTGCTATTAATTTTTTTTATTCTAATGATGTTCATTTTTTATGTGTTTCTTCGGCATTTTTTTAGCAAAGAAGGACTTTCAAAGTTGCTTTACAAATTCAGCAAAACAGGTTCCAATTTTCCTTTATTTGTTGTGGTTGAAAATTTTTAGATTGATTGTTGGGTTGTTGTGTATTCTATTTTGTTCGTTACTTGTTAACTTGTAAAAATACATATTATACTTTTCGGGAATTTTTTTTTATATAAAGGGCCCTATTTTACAAGTTCGCCTCGAGCCCCTGAATTTTCGGGGCCGGCCCTGGCAGCAACGCTAACAACGGAGCTCCCCCCTCCTCTCTTGTTTGCAGTGCACAACAGCAACAACGGTCTCCTCTCCTCCCTCTCAAAGTTCCAAGCTCCAGCCTCCATCCAACCCAAGCAAAGGCAACAAACAGTAGTCTCCTCCCTCTCACTAGGTCCGTAAGAAGCAGGTAATTTTTTTTATTGAAAAAAATAGTTTATTGAAAAAACTCTACTCATTAAAATTAGTTTTTTGACATTCTTGACATTGTTAGTTTATTGTAAAGATTAATTTACTGAAAAAACTAATTTTTGACATTGTTAGTTGGGAAATGCTTTGTGTCCCAAACAACTCCCCCAAATTCTCCTCCAAATAGCATTAAGTGTTATACCTTGTGGTATGGGTTCCGTCAGGACACAACTCATTATGCTATTTGAGGGAGATTTGGGGAATTTATTTGGTATCCATAGGATCACTCTTGTTAGTTTATTATAAAAATTAGTTTATTTCTGGATTGTTGAGTTGTTCAAAAATTAAATTAGTTAATTATTTGTTGGCAAAATATTAAATTTGTTTGTTCAAAAGTTAAATGTTTGCTAGCAAAATGTTGAAGTATTATAAAAAAAATTAAGAAACAAAGTAGGAACCCAAATTTAGTGAATTAGTACCTCAACATTTTTTGGGTTAAAAAATTAAAAATAAAAATAAAAATAAAAACAGGCTAAAAAATCCTGGGCCCGCCATTGACTGTTAGTATTTATGAATTTGTCTTTAGCAAAAGACAGAGCAAGAGCAAATTCCAGGTAGGAGTGATAGATGTATCAGGATAAATTGATATATATAATACTGCTCATGTGCGGACTCATCCGCACTTTAACAGTTCGGACCGGATATGTGTCACCTGGCGATGAACCTCCAAAAGAGAGAGAGGGCCAATAATTTTGCCAATAATTTGTGAGGGTAAAGAAATGGATATAATTTAGAGGGTTTGTATTATACATGTGCGTGCTCTTGGGTGGATCAATCCGCATTTTAAAAGTGCAGAGTGGACGTGTGTCACTTGGCGATGAACCCAAAAAAGAGAGAGTGTGCCTATTATTTATCCGATAATTTCTGGGGTCACCGTCAGGTGACACGTGATTAGTTCACACTCTTAAAATGCGGACTGGTCCGCACAAGAGCAGTACTCTCTCTCTCTCTCTCTCTCTCTCTCTATATATATATATATATATACTAGCGTATGCCCGTGCCTGAAGGCATGACGAAAATTTTCAAAGTACGTAACCGCGAAACGGAGATAATTTTCCAAAGTACGTAATAGCGAAACGCAAAAATTTCGAAGGGTAATTTTAAAACAATTGGCCATAATATACTTTATTTATAAGACTATTCACCACGCTTAACAAACAACAAATAGTCTAATAACATTCAAATAGTCTAAATTCATCAAATAAATTCACATATAATACGAAATATACGATATTCATCCATCGAATTCACATTGTGTCTCAAAAAAATAAAGTGTCCAATTTTTTAAAAAATTGGGCATAGACTCCTTTGTTTATGGAACTATTCACCCTGCTTAACAAATAAAAAATAGTCCAACATCCAAATTGTCTAAATTCAAAAAAAAAATTCACATATAAAATGAAATATACAATATTCATCAATCAAATTCACTGTGTCTCAAAAAACCAAGTGTCAATTTTTAAAAAAAATTGGGCATAGTCTCCTTTGTTTATTGGACTTTAAGGGGTAACAACAAATCCAACAATAAAAAAATTCCAAATTCGGAGATGGGAGCTAGAAGGCCATAAAAGGAGAACATGAATTTATTCTTTCTGTGGGACTTCCTCAAAATGTCTGTGCCGTGGTGTTTGACCACCATCTTGGTTGGGGTGGGAGAAACTGAGTAGGCCTTTGCGGGAGCAACGAAGAGCATGTTTTTAGAAATTGCAATTCTTTTTAAGTCTTTTGCACTCATCTGCTTCTGGATTAGGTGTTACTATTGCTGTCTTCCCATCCTTCTTACCACCTCTCGCCATTATCACTCTCTCCCTCTCGATTTTCTGTACGATTTGACAAACAATAAACATAATTAATCAGTTTCTCGAACAAAGATACAATAACATAAGTAAATATACAATCAGTAACATACATGAGATTTTTTTCATCCTAATCTTATTTGCATCCAAGGAAAAGAATATTGATAGTAATTCCCTAGCCATGTTATTCGATTATTGTAGTGAAGCTGAAAAGTGGGTAACAATAAAAATTAATAGTAATTTCCTAGCCATGTTATTCGATAAAAAGTTCAAACTATGGCAATATCGAACATAAATGGAGAGCAAACTATTGTATCAGCTTCGATAAAAATTACAAAAAACATCCTAATAACGTCCAAAGCTCTCAAGTAGAGAGCATGATTATATACTTCAGAAAAAAAAACACTATATACACTAAGCAGGTATAACAGGGGTCGACGGAGGGGGAGAAGATGAGGGAGAGTTGTGTGTGTGTTTGTGTGCGCATGTGTGAGTGGGGAAGGGGGAGGGGACGGGGCAAGGTGCGGTGGAGGGGGAGAAGATAAGGGAAAGTTGTGTGTGTGTGTGTGTGTGCGTGTGTGTGAGTGGGGAAGGGGGGAGGGATTTTACCAGGTGCGGGAGGGGGTTGCGGAGGGGGTAGGGGAGGGGGCTGCAATATGCATATATGCATAGCATATATGCTGTGCGTGTGTGAGTGGGGAAGGGGGGAGGGGGTGGGGCAGGGGGCGACGGAGGGGGAGAAGATGAGGGAGAGTTGTGTGTGTGTGTGTGTTTGTATGCGCGTGTGTGCGTGTGAGTGGGGAGGGGGGGGGGGGGGGGGGGAGGGGACGGGGCAGGGGGCGGTGGAGGGGGAGAAGATAAGGGAGAGTTGTGTGTGGGTGTGTGCGCGTGTGGGGAAGGGGATGAGCGATTTTAATAGGGGGGAGGGATTTTAATAGGGGCGGGAGGGGGCTGCGGAGGGGGCGGGGGCTGCATATATGCTCTACGTGTGTGAGTGGGGAAGGGGGGAGGGGGAGGGGTGGGGCATGGGATGGCGGGGGGGGGGGGGGGGAGAAGATGAGGGAGATCTCTATGTGTGTGTATGTTTTTGTGTGCGTGTGTGTATGTGTGACTGGGCAAGGGGGGAGGGGGAGGGATTTTACCAGGGGCGGGAGGGGGTTGCGGAGGGGACGGGGGAGGGGGCTGCATATATGCAATATGCATATATGCAGATTGCATATATGCATCGCATATATGCTGTGCGTGTGTGAGTGGGGAAGGGGGGAGGGGGCGGGGCAGGGGGTGGCGGAGGGGGAGAAGATGAGGGAGAGTTGTGTGTGTGTGTGTGTGTGTATTTGTGTGCGCGTGTGTGCATGTGTGAGTGGGTAAGGGGGGAGGGGACGGGTCAGGGGGCGGTGGAGGGGGAGAAGATGAGGGAGAGTTGTGTGTGTGTGTTTGTGTATGCGTGTGGGGAGTGGGGGGGGGGGGGATTTTACCAGGGGCGGGAGGGGGCTGCATATATGCAAAGTATAGAGCTCAATGGTTCACCAAACTGTTCATTCTCTTCTACAATATCGTCCAAAAGATGAATTGCATTGAGTTTCTATTTCAGGATATCAATGGCATTAACCGCACCTGTGGACTTAACTGTGAATATAAAATTGTCTTCTTTGTCATATATTTTTTTAAGTCTCCACTTCCCCACAACCTTCGCTTTCTTAATCACTTCATCCACATACGTGTATTCCTCAAGGTCAACCACAATAACCTGTTGGGTGTCAAGATCAATATCGAACACTTAGGTAGGACTACTTTCAACCAAACTTGTTTTCTCCTCGAGTGTTAAAGTCTTCATTATCATTTAGAACTACAATGAATAAACCATAAAATCATATTAAGTAAACAGGAAAACAAAGATTTCATAAACTAAATTTGAACAAAGTACAATGGTAAATGAATCCCAATTTTGACAATAATATCAAATCCGCAGTTTATCTATCAAAGATTAAAAAATGCACATTGTCACAAAAAAATGTAAAAAAAATTGAAAACCTAGAGCATTCATAATAGTTCTCTAGTGTGTGAATAAATAATATACATAAAGATCATATTGTGAAATATCAATTAATATATGACAATTGCATTTTGAATTCTCACTACATGCAAACATAGATTTCATATTGAATTCTAGCTATCAACCTCAATAACCAATTACATACAAACATAGATTTAATCTTACCATGGTTGAGGATGATAGGATTTAGGAGTTATACTCACATTAAGTTATTGCTATAAGTATGAACATGAATAAATATTCAAACTCAGATTGTGCATTAATTTCGTTTATCTCCAACGGTCCAGTATCCATCATGTTTCAAGTAAAGCCCAATATCTGGAAAAGTATCTTTAACACCAATACTCCAAAAATATATCTCCAATGTTAGCATAGTAAAGGAAAAAAATAAAAGTGAATAGCAGAAACGAACAAAAGAAATTCGAAGCCCAAAACTCAAATTGAAAAAGGAACTAAAGGGACAGAATGCATGGTATACCTTGTATGGTGTATCTTGACATTAATGATGATATGTTGTATGTAAATTTCCTAAATTAAATTTGCAAGAAAGACAAAGATTTTTCCACTTACCCGTTGAAGGTTTTAGGTTGGGGTAAATGAACAAATGGAATTTCCCATTGCTCCACTCCATGAGGTGACATTGCAGGTCAATCACTTGAATGTTTAGAAAATTAGTTTCTATGGTCAAGCACTTGAATGTTTAGAAATATATACTCCAAAAAACATAGCAAAAAACAACGCCATGATTTCCTAATATATATTTTTATTTTCGGATATAATTAGTAAGGAAAATCTATAACAACTTTACCATTAGTATGTAAACATAGCATACACTAACATTTGTATGCAACCTTCTTCATTCTCCCTTTTCTCCCAATAAATGCAGGTAATTGTGGACATAATCGAGACAGGTCTATGAAATAGCAGTATACTCACACAAGTTACGTCACAGGTGAAATAATTTTTTCATGAGAATCCATTGTATGCTACGATAAACATCAAGACCATAAAATGTCATAGACGAAAACTATGAGAAGTTGGGTGCAAAGCCGACGAAAAAAAAGTTTTAGTCACCTAACTTGTATAATTTAAAAAATCAGATTTTGAAAACCGATTATAAATGTAGTTAGCCATCCATATGTAATTGAAGTAAGAAAGTGCCTCCAAAAGCTTCAGCATGTATCTATGAAGTTGGATGGTGTAACCCTTGGGCGAAAGACAACATCATAAAAAGACCCTTACTCTCTAAAATCTGGGCTGCTGCCATTGGATTAACCTCCAGCTATTTTCCCATCATTTCTTTAGGTGGCTCTTTCACCATCTATTCATGGATAAGGTAATGAACATATCCCTAAAGGAACATGAAAGGATTATAAGTTGATTCACCTCACAATTTGTTGACTCTGATCTTTTATCCGAAGCTGCAAGTACTTGATGTGGTCTACGATGTTGTCCAGTAGAGAAGCTTGACCACCCTCTTTAGCATGTTGAAGCAGTTACTGCAATGCATCGAGTCTCTCAGCAATCTGAGATGATGATCAGCTGTAATGTCTCTCTGTCTTGATACAGTGTTTCGTGGTTTGATCGACAAACCTAGTGAAGCAATTGATGCGCTTGAACGACATCCAATTGCATTTAATTCAGGGTCCTAATATCCATTCTTTACCTTGGGTTTTTAAATCACAGCCTTCTGAACCAATATCCATAACCTGCAACAAACCCCAAAACCAAAATCACATTAGGAGACAGATTGTTATGCACTTCTTTCAACACATTATCTCTTAAAAGAAAGCCAAAATCACTAAGAAAGAGCACCAACATAATTCTTAGATTGATCAATTGAAGGAATTGATGGATTCCAGTGGTCATTCAT
The DNA here is from genome assembly GCA_949130495.1 of Sambucus nigra. NCBI lineage: Eukaryota > Viridiplantae > Streptophyta > Magnoliopsida > Dipsacales > Adoxaceae > Sambucus > Sambucus nigra. The sequence continues at coordinate 714,353,202 of OX422207.1, forward strand.
TAGTCCACAATGGATGAAATTCTCAATTAGTCAAGAAATTACCCATTCCAAACGATTCAACTTTAAACTTAAACACATGTATTAATGAAAAACTCATACCTATCTAAAAAAACAAACAAATGGAACCACTGTCGGTACGCACCATATAAAAAACATATGCATGAATTATACCACAAACATCTATATATAACACACATATTTAGGTCTTAATGCAAAGTAAGGGAATTATAGTTAGATTCATAACTCGATACGTATAGTCTAGGACCTATATTAGAGGAAAATGAAATCCCCCTACATTGAATAACCGAGTAGTACCGAGAGAAAGAACACAATTAGATTCATAACTCGATACTTATAGCCTCCCATTCGATCGTCCATAACCAAATTGTCAAATCGATATGGCTTTCGTTTTTATATAAAGAACACAATTAAGTGCAATAACAAATTAGTTGATTATACATAATTAAAGAAATTAGTTACCGTGTGCAAAATCGCAAACCGCAATCATCATCCATTGCCATAAATGTCTCTAACATCCATATCAATTTTCATTGTATCTACAAATAAATCAAACTCGAACTATCAGAAATGTAAATATTGACGTATGCCCAACCCAAAAGTTCAACAAAACCATGATGTTGAACAATTATGGAGACTTGAACTGTTCACAAAACCATGATGTTGAATCAATATTCAAAAAACTCACTTTCAAACCCTGATATTAAACGGGAAAACATCCAAAAATGAAACAAAATAAAGGGAGAAACATTCATATATAGTTTCTAAAATGATGAGCAAATAATTTAATGATGCAAAATTGTAAAATACTGGCACTAAAAACAAATATCAATCCAATCAATCCAGAAGAAAATTACAGAGAGTTATATACATGAATTTCTAATAGTACCAAATTAGAATCATCTATACATGTCTGATATAGGCTAAATGTATTGGGAGGACTACCAAAAGAGGATTACAGAGAGAGTATGAGATGTCAGTATTAATGTCGTGATAAGTTTGTGGTCAAACTCTTTCTTCGTGAGTTAAATGAGGGAACTACTAACCTATGACACCTTAAACATAAAACGATATACAACCCTTGTTTAGAGATCCCATATTCAAATGGATGGAATTTACCGAATGAGGGAACTACTAACCTATGACACCCTCAATTAGTACAATTATTTAAACAAAGTTTTGTTTATGTCATAAAAAAAATAAACGCAAAATTAGATAAATCACACACTTTTCTCGACATGCCTAATCCAACGAATTAAAAAAAAATAATACATCCAAAAACCAAAAAGAACCCCAAAAGTGTAAGCGTTTAGGGGTGTTCCTTTTTCAAATTGGGCAAATATGATATATCAATGTGTTCTGGGCAAATTGGACAAATTGAAAGAAGCAACTGAGAACCATTCAAGAATCAACTGAACACTTACTAATGCGACACACTCTACAAAAATATTGAAAGAAGAAACTGAACACTTACTAATCTTGTCAAATGTGTCCGAATCCCCAAAGGCAATCAGAGTTGATTTACGAAGAACTCAAATGGACCTAATGCGACATGCTCTGCAAAATTATCCTGCCCAATCATATCAGTCCCCCAAATAGTTCCTGCCCAATCATATAAGACTTAATGCGAAACCGCCGTCGTGAGGTTGCTGTTATACATATTATATATAACAGCTTTGTTGTTATATAGAATATGTATAACATCAGCTACTGCTATCATTCATCTTCACTACGGTTCGAAATCATTTACATTCAAAGATAAGCCTTGTTCATCAATGGGACATAATTATGGATTGACAAACGACTCAATCAAGAGGCCTCCTCGTCAGCGCTCATACCTAATGTTATAAGAAGAATTATGCAAATAGAGCGAAAAAATAATTCACCATTAGCGTAATCAATATAATACTTATCATCAGCATAAAACACGACTTGCCTCGCCTGTCTCACCTCAACTGTTGAATCGTATCAGCCTCAAGGCGAGGGGGTTACTTTTGAAATGCAACCCAACTATTGAATCGTATAAACCTCTAGGCGAGGGGACTACTAACTCTAATAGGAGAAAAAAAACAATTAGAGAAAAAAGCTTCTCACACGGATATGGATCTTGTATAAGATTCAAACACACTTAATTTGAGGTAAACGAACCAGTTTGAGACTCAATCTGCAAAAAGCTTCTCACACCGATACACCCTAGTACTAATGAAAACAATAAATAAAATTATTAGCATCAAAGATTAAACACCAAATTGTACCTATTCATTAGATTCAACATCAAGGGCTGCACTTTCCTCTTTCATCACTTCTGATCTGTATACACAGTAAAAAAACAAAAATACAAAGTTACTCCACCTGGAAATCTTTGAATGATGAAAATAAAAATGAAAACAAAAATACATTTAGATTACCTCGCAAAAGGTTTCTTCTTTCAATGCTCTCATTTGCAAATTACTGATATAAGGAAAGAAAAAAAAAACATAACGTTGGCTACCCAATATAAGATCTTTGGTGTGAGATATGAGTTTATAGAAAAAGAAACATAACGTTGGCTACCTAAAATTCAAAATCTAAATTTTAAATCAGTTGCCAACGTAATCATAATGAACTGTACCAGAACATAATAGTGAAAATTATCGCATGATAAAACCTAATATAAAAGCTCATACTACACTACTCTGTTATAAGCAACCAATCTTGCCCAAAGCATAAAACTTCTATGAAACAAAGATTAAAAAATGTTATATTTAGAATATTTCATACCTTGTAAAAAATGCAGGCCATAAAGGACTACACTGAAAAAATTTCACTTCATTTCTCCAAGATCCATAAAGATCTGTAAAACAAAACTCACATAATCTTCAAAACATCTTGCACATTAAAAAATTACAAAAAAAAAAGAAAAAACAGAGATAGACGGTCCCCAGCCTCATCACCCCTCGAACATGTCCCCATCCTTCCTTTTCCCCACGAATACACGGTCTCATCACCTGTTTTATTTAGAATTGACAATACCATTACTAAAGGAGTGATGCTAATGTTATTTACAACATGGTAATGATCTTGAAATCTCTAAATAGGATAACAACACTCTCCATTATTCACAAAGAAGTTATTTACAACATGTTAATGATCTTGAAATCTCTAAATATACATGTTTTTGGAAATTTTAAGAAACTTTCCTCACTTCTTCCACGCATTTTATGAAATATTATGGAGTACTTGCTTTGGCACATTTCCAAAATAAGTTTTTCAATTGTTTCCCACTAAACTCCTTCTTAAAATTATTTTATGTGACACCCCGCCTATTCTAATACCGAGTGATCAATTCTTTATTAAAATTAAACGAGAATCCAATATGATTTCATTCTTAGCATCACTTTCGCAACACATATATAAATATTACAAACGTGAACATAAACCAAATAGAAGGACAACATAGCTGATAAGCAAATAAGTATAAACAATATAAACTGAATAAACCGCTGATTACTACAAATAAAACTAATGTAACAAATACTGAGAAGTAATAAAATATCTGGCATAAAGGAAATGTCCTATTTAACTACGTGCAACACGCCCAAAAGAAAATACTAAAACTGAATCCTATATAGATAGAATGAACTGACGAAGCTACAATCAAATCTCGCAGCATCCATAACTACTGTTCACAACGGCATGATGAAGAGACTAACCCCGCTGTCCCTGCTACTGAATACCCAGGATTTAAAAAAAATAATTTGATAATGGGTCAAAGCTCGAAAAACATTTGAAAATCTTTGCAAGTATTAAAATGCTTTAAATATAAACGTGTTGTATACTACATTCATAATTAACTTTCCAATCGGAGTCATATGAGATCATTCCACACCTCTCATCTACAGTGCACACCTAACGCATTCATTTTATTATCCTACTTATGCTACCCAGTCTAAATAGGATAATAACCGCTATCATAGCCCATACCGCCAATAATCACCATTAGATAATATAAATTAACCTTACTAAGTATATTTTTATAAATATTATATAGCTAAACACATGCTATAAATAGATTTTTACACACTATCTCATTACAAATACTGTAGGAGGTGAGGGTTTAGAATGATATCAATGTCAAGGGAGGTGTAACCCCTTATCAAGATGGTAATTATGACCTTAGAACAATTGATGACAACAATAAATGCAAGTCTCAAGTTGGAACATTCAATATATAAAACTTATGTATTAATTGTGTTCTTTCAACATAAATGCCATAGCAAAATAATCAATGAGGGAGATCCCACAGTTGACTTGGGAGGGAGTGGGTATAAGTACCTTTAACTCAATAAATGCAAGGCAATAACCTTAAAAAAAATGGAGTAAATGGGGTTGGTCACTCAATAAATGTTCTCACGATAAACTCTCTTATATAGGAGTATTTTGGCAGCAATTCAAGGCTAGAAAAGTGAGATCCTCAAATAGTGTAATTCTAGAGGTATTTATAGGAAGGGAAGATCATTCGAGTGACCTTCCTGTAATTAATGCGTTTAAACCCTATTGACGTCAAAAGTCTTGTGCATTTAATGCCAAAGATATTGCATTAAATGAGCTTACATAGGATATTTTATCGGGAACACTATTTGGACTCTCAGAGTTATGAATGCATTACATAAGACGTGATGTATCATCTATGGACCTACCATCCTAGGAATATCTTCATTTGAGTGCTATTTTATCGAGTTCTTAAATGTCAAACATGATGAAGTCAAAGAGTTGGTAAGCAGTAACCTGTGAGGGATATGCTATCATATCACTCAAAAAGGTAGTTCATTGAATTGAAGGTTGCTCGACTAATGACTGTTCGAACAACTTGTGGTGTGTGTAAACCTTAGAGATTAATCTTTTGGACAACTGTTTAGTATTGAGAACCCTCTAATGGGTTCCCAGAGATGGTATCTTGAGACACCACTGTGCAATATTGTGTATAAACCAAGGTTTTGCCTAAATACCCTAAAGGGGATTGTCTCTTATAATGTTGCATTAAACCCAATCCTCCAAACCAAATCCCTACTGTAATACCCCGTATTTTTATGTTATTTATTTATGGGATTAATTGAATTAAATGCGTATTAATTGGAAATTAATCTGGATTAAAATAATAAAGAGATACGAGTTGGTATTTGAATATGTGCATATATGATCATTTATGAAAATTGAATTATGAAATTTGTCGTGAGATTGAAATACGGCAATTTGGAAATTTTCTTGAGACGCGTGTGACAGTCGCGTCAGGGAAATATTTATTTTAATTAAAAAGTGAATTTTAGTTCTATTAACCGTATGGTCATTTTGAGTGCGCCAACACGTCCGGAAGGGTCAAAATAGTCAGAAAACACTAGCCGGGGGTTTGGTTTGGGTCCCGGGGTATTTTTAGGCCATACCAGTAACCAAAAAGGACAGTTTGGTAATTTTAGAATTTTAGGATTTTTGATTAACCAATTTTAGGAGTTTTAAATGGAAAATTAAAAGACCCACTAACCCATTACCAGCCATTAACTGATTAGAGGGCTACGGGGGTTATTAGAATTAGCCCCAAAAGTTCCTAAGACAAACCCTAGCCTCCATTGCCACCATTAGAGAAGACCTTGTAGAGGGAGAGAAAGAGGAGAATTATGCAGAGAGAGAGAGAGAACCATTCATCGGATCAACATCAAAATCAGAGTTATACATAAGGCAAGTGGTTTAATTCCAATTAATTTCAGAGAATGCTTCTTCCATGCGTAGGAATTTGTTATAATTGTATTTGTTTGGGAGTTGGATGAAAACTCATTAAATTTGGAATTAGAATCTTGCATATTGATGAGGAATTGCATGTAGAAGTGTATGTAGGTGATTATTTTGATGATAATAATATCTTGGATGAAACAAAAATGGATTAATTAGGCTCATTGATGATTTATAAATTTTAGGGTTCATGTTCATGTAATTTGGGGATAAATGAAGAGATTTGATAATTGAATGAGGTTAGAATGAATTAACCCCACAAATCACGTTAGTATATGACCTATATATGTTTAGGGATGATTAGTGGCTTTGAACAATCGTTGGATTAATGTTTGGATGAGATTTGAGGAGTAGAGAAGTTGGAAAAACGAAAATAAAAAATCTGGGCAAAAAACTGGCCACTCGTTAGAAGACCTGCCCAGGTCATTCGAACGAGCTTTTAACGAGTTGACCTTTGACTTCTAACGAGGGTGAAGTTCGTTCGATGTTTTCGTTCGACGAGACCTCGTTAGAAAGCCCACTTCGTTCGAACGAACTCTCGTTCGAACAGCCTCGTTCGAACGAGTTGACAATTTAGGCTTTTAAGCCTGTTTTGATTTCACGTGTCCCGTAATCTTATTTAATGATAGAGATAACCTTCCCTTTATGATTAATTGATATATTTGGGACATTTGGGATATTATGAGGAGCAAAACCTAGAAGTGTAGTTTGAACCTAAGGAGAATAATGAAGTAGGACGTGAGTGTCTATTACGATGCGAGAACTATTGACGGCCTAATTTATTATGTTAACCGGGAACATATAAATTGTGTAGAATTATATGTCGGTACGAGGATGAGAAGTATACCACTAATATAAATTATGGTGATTACTAAGATGCGTGAATACTTAGTATATGTATTGATTTTATGTGTATGACATACCTACCATACTTGCTATCACGGGAGGTTTACGTTCGCTTAGGGCCTTCTAATCCTTGTGTTGCCCGAATTTAGATTGGTTACCTCGATGAACATAGGTCAGAGAAGGTCTTATTGGGATATTAATAAGTCTGCTGATCGTGGGAGCGTAGGTATGTGCGTGACCCCTGTGATGTGACTGTGTTCGCCTCCATTGTTTGTGATGTTGTTATCTAAGAACGATTCCTGAGAGATTCGGAATGCTAATCCTTATGTACGTGATGTACCGGGATGGATAGCAGAGTATGTGTGCACCGCAGCTTAGTGTCGGGGTGCTTGTATTGTATATTTATGATGTGAATAATATACACTTAATTAATGAGAACTTTCATATTGATATTGTGAATACAATTATGGTAATGTTTTGAGAAAACATAACGGGTTAACCGGTAGTGAATTGTATTACAAATTGACAATCTGAGTTTAAGTAAAGACCTCTATTTAATTGAGAATGCTAGAATGTCATCTGTGGATCGAGTAGTAATGGGTAGAACTTATTACGGTTTGGTTAGATATGTATGTCATGTAGATGGGTACGGTACGTTAGGAGTGCACATGTAGTCGAGAGGTGAGAATTTCATGTGAGTGCACGTCCTAACATGTATTTTGCATTTAATGTTTTAATGTTATTAAAACACTTGCTGTTTTTAAAATGATTTCCACTTCCGGGCTCTGACCCATTTGCTTTCAAATCTATTTTTGTAAAAACCATTTTAGGTGCCCATCCACAAGGACACCATGCTTAGGATCCTCACTCAGGTGACGAGCTGTAGCTGTTTGTGGAAGTTACAGGACTTTGCTTGTAGACGCTTCATCTACCTTGACTCTATATTCAACATTTTATCAGTTGTAGGGAATGTCGCCCATTCCTTTTAGAGACATTTCATTTATTTCAGTTATTCAGACTTTTGGCATGTAATTAATTCAGGGTTCAGACTTGTGATATTATTTTCAGTTGTGGGATTCTTGTGAGGAGTTTTCCTCTGGAATTATTATTATTTGTTGGCTATTTCATTACTTCGTTATGGTGAATGGATTATGTTGTTCTTCCATTATTCTTTTATTGCATGTTAATCAGACTTAACTTAAAATTTGGCAACTTACTTTTTAAATACTAGGTGGTTAGTAATTATTAAAATGTTTTCGATAGTGATGCTAATAACTGAACCAACTTGGCATTTTGTATTGATTTAATAAAGGAGTAGCTACCCGGTATTTAATTAGTCGGGGTGTCAGGGAATTTCAGGTCAGGGAATTTCAGGCACGGACAGGGAGGTTTCTGGCAGGGCCATCAGGGTCCGAACGGCCATCAGAATCAGTAGGGTCAGAATGGTCAACAACAGTTTCAGCAGGGCCAGTGGAGGAACGATAACGGCCACCAGGGCCGGGGGCAACAGGGACAGCGAGGGGGAAACTTCCCGGGGAAGTGTTTCATTTGTGGCAAGACTGGCCATAAATGCCACGACTGTCCTGATAGGGGCAGGGCCCCGCAACAGCAGCAGGGTGCTTGACATGAGCCCCAGAGGCCACTTTTTCCACCAGCTCTCCTAGCTCCAGCCCAGGTGCCAGCACTACTCGCCATTCCAGCAGTTCCTATGCAGCAGGGGCAGTTATAGTATGGACATGTCTATAACGTCCACCAGGCATCAGCTCCACAGGCACCACCCGCGATTGAGGGTATGTTTTCTATCCATGGTACTATGAGTCGGGTTTTGTTTGATACGAGGGCAACACATTGCTTTATAGCTACACATTTTGCGAAAGCCTTAGGGTTGTTAGCCACAACAGAGAGCACAGTGACGTGTGTAGACTCACCATTGGGGAGTGGGTCACTTATATTCTTTATATGCCGGGGAGTGGGGGTAGAGATTGGTAGTTTGGTATTACCTGCAGACATGTTGGTATTAGATATGCATGTTCACGATGTGATTATCGGTATGGATTGGCTCGCAGATTATAGAGCCATGATTGATTGCTTCGGTGGGAGCATTATTTTTGCCATTCCGGGGCAAGAGATGTTTGTAGTGGCGATGCCTCGCCCAGAGGGAGGCTCGGCCGCTCATTTATATTACATAGAGGAGGATACCTATAAGGAGGTTGTGATTCCTTTAGATTCGATCCCAGTTGTCAGGGAGTATTCCGATGTGTTTCAGGAGATACCAGGCCTACCCCCAGTCGTGAGATAGACTTTGTCATAGACTTATTACCAGATACGAGACCTATAGCACGCGCATCGTACCGTATGGCTCCAGCTGAGATGAGGGAGTTACGGGATCAGATTGAGCAGTTATTGGGTCAGGGGTTTATTCGGAGGAGTACTTCACCGTGGGGTGCCCCTGTGTTGTTCGTGAAGAAGAGAGATGGTTCACTGAGATTGTGTGTGGACTACCGAGAGTTGAACAAGGTCACGATACAGAATAAGTATCCGTTGCCTCGAATCGATGATCTATTCGACCAGTTGAGAGGAGCTTCTTTCTTCTCAAAGATTGATTTGAGATCAGGATACCATCAGTTGCGTATCAGGGAGGAGGACGTCTCGAAGACTGCGTTCTTATCGAGATATGGTTCTTACGAGTTTCGGGTTATGCCTTTTGGTTTGACCAATGCTCCAGCCGTGTTTATGGACTTGATAAATAGGGTGTTCAGAGATTTCCTAGACCAGTTTGTCATTGTCTTCATTGATGATATTCTGGTTTACTCCCAGACAGAGGAGGAGCACGCCGAGCATTTGAGGCAAGTTTTGCAGACGCTACGTCAGAAGGAGCTGTATGCAAAGTATGAGAAGTGTGGGTTTTGGCTGAAGGAGGTCCAGTTTTTGGGACACATTATTTCCGACAAGGGGATATCTATTGATCCGGGGAAGGTATCCGCGGTGAGGGAGTGGGGACAGCCCACGACATCGACAGAGATCCGTATTTTCTTGGGTCTAGCAGGATACTATAGGAGGTTCATTCGGGGATTTTTGAAGATAGCGGGTCCTTTGACACATCTGACTCGTAAGGGTGTGCCATTAATCTGGAGTGATGCCTGTCAGTTGGCATTCGATGAGTTGAAGGATAAGTTGACCTCAGCACCTATGTTAGCATTGCCGAGGCTGGGAGTTGAGTATCTAGTCTACACCGATGCGTACTTACAAGGACTTGGAGGTGTCTTGCAGCATGAGAGTCAGGCCATAGCTTATGATTCCCGTAAGCTAAAGCCTCAAGAGAAGAATTACCCCACTCATGACTTGGAGTTGGCGGCAGTTGTATTTGCCCTTCGTATTTGGAGACACTACCTTTTGGGGGAGAAGTTTCGATTGTTCACGGACCACAAGTCCCTACAGTACCTATTCACGCAGAAGGAGTTGAATATGCGACAGCGTAGGTGTCTTGAGTTTGTAAAGGACTATCAGTTTGACATCCAGTACCACCCGGGGAAGGCTAACGTGGTAGCAGACGCGTTAAGCCGTAGGCCAGTAGATGAGGTGGAGGGGTATGGAAGGCCAAATGGAAGGAGTTGGGATACCAGGATGCAGTGGCCCGATCGTTCATGTCTGTGATGACCGTTACACCGCAGATTGTCACGAAGGTAGTAAGGGCACAGGCAAATGACTCGTTCTGTCAGGAGCAGATAGTTCGATTATTAGCAGAGGGAGCCGAGTCCTATACCGTTAGCTCAGACGGGGGATTACGCTTCAATGGGAAATTGGTAGTTCCGGAAGGAGAGGAATTGCGACACGAGGTGATGGCAGAGTCGCATGGCTCACGGTTCGTGGTACATCCCGGTGGGGACAAAATGTAACAAGACATGAGACGACAGTATTGGTGGATCGGGATGAAGAGAGATATTGCCGTGTTTGTTTCAAAATACGCCACTTGTCAGCTAGTAAAAGTGGATCATCAGAGACCGGCAGGACTGCTACAACCATTGGAGGTCCCGATGTGGATGTGGGAGAGCATATCCATGGGCTTTATCACGGGGTTGCCTACGTCACAGAGAGGTCACGACTCCATTTGGGTAATTGTGGACAGGTTGACCAAAGTTGCTCATTTTCTACCCGTAAGGACAGACTACACTACGGGATAGTATGCCCAGCTCTTTATTTCTGAGATAGTGAGACTTCACGGTGTGCCCCTAAATATTGTGTCTAACCGAGACAAGAGATTTGTTTCACAGTTTTGGGAGAGTTTTCAGTAGGCCATGGGCACGGAATTGCGGTTGAGTACGGCGTATCACCCACAGACCGATGGGCAAACTGAGCGTACAAACTAGATGTTGGAGGACATGCTACGTATGAGTATCATTGATTTTGGGGGTGGATGGGAGCAGTATCTTCCACTGGTGGAGTTTGCTTACAACAACTCCTACCAGTTTCCCATTGGCATGGATCCATTTGAGGCGTTGTACGGTAGACCTTGTCGTTCCCCAGCATGTTGGTTGGAGGTGGGGGACAACAAACTACTTGGGTCGGAAGTGATTCAGGATACTTCGGTGAGGATAGAATTGATTCGGAGTCGCATTCGGGTAGCTCAGGATCGGCAGAAGAGCTATGCTGATGCGAAGAGATTCTTCAGGGAGTTCCAAGTGGGGGACCAGGTTTTGCTCAGAGTATCTCCTATGAAGGGGATTATGCATTTCGGGAAGAAAGGGAAGTTGGCACCGAGATATGTGGGACGATTTCCTATTATTGAGCGGATTGGACCGGTTGCGTATAGGCTTGGATTACCGGAGCATTTACATCGGATTCACGATGTATTTCATATTTCCTCGCTAAGGAAATATCTTAGAGACGATTTGGCTCATTCTCACATTGCTTTGGAGGACATCGATCTCCAGCTGGATAGCTCCTACGAGGAGGGGCCGATTGCTATTTTGGACCGAAGTGAACGAAAACTGCGGTCAAAGATAGTTCAGTTAGTGCGTGTTCAGTGGCGACATCATAATGTCGAGGAGTCCACCTGGGAGTGCGAGGATGAGATGCGCGAACGTTATCCAGATTTGTTCTTACCAGGTACTTTCTAGTTCCGAATTTCGGGACGAAATTCAGTTATTAGGGGGGAAGTATGTAATACCCCGTATTTTTATGTTATTTATTTATGGGATTAATTGAATTAAATGCGTATTAATTGGAAATTAATCCGGATTAAAATACTAAAGAGATGTGAGTTGGTATTTGAATATGTGCATATATGATCATATATGAATATTGAATTATGAAATTTTTCGTGAGATTGAAATACGACAATTTGGAAATTTTGTTGAGACGCATGTGACAGTCGCGTCAGGGAAATATTTATTTTAATTAAAAAGTGAATTTTAGTTCTATTAACCGTATGGTTGTTTTGAGTGCGCCAACGCGTCCGGAAGGGTCGAAATAGTCAGAAAACACTAGGCGGGGGTTTGGTTTGGGTCCCGGGGTATTTTTAGTCCATACCAGTAACCAAAAAGGGCCGTTTGGTAATTTTAGAATTTTGGAATTTTTGATTAACGAATTTTAGGAGTTTTAAATGGAAAATTAAAAGACCCACTAACCCATTACCAACCATTAACTGATTAGAGGGATACGGGGGTTATTAGAATTAGCCCCAAAAGTTCCTAAGACAAACCCTAGCCTCCATTGCCACCATTAGAGAAGAGCTTGTAGAGGGAAAGAAAGAGGAGAATTTTGCAGAGATAGAGAGAACCATTCATCGGATCGACATCAAAATCAGAGTTATACATAAGGCAAGTGGTTTAATTCCAATTAATTTCAGAGAATGCTTCTTCCATGCGTAGGAATTTGTTATAATTGTATTTGTTTGGGAGTTAGATGAAAACTCATTATATTTGGAATTAGAATCTTGCATATTGATGAGGAATTGCATGTAGAAGTGTATGTAGGTGATTATTCTGATGATAATAATATCTTGGATGAAACAAAAATGGATTTAATTAGGCTCATTGATGATTTATAAATTTTAGGGTTCATGTTCATGTAATTTGGGGATAAATGAAGAGATTTGATAATTGAATGAGGTTAGAATGAATTAACCCCACAAATCACGTTAGTATATGACCTATATATGTTTAGGGATGATTAGTGGCATTGAACAATCGTTGGATTAATGTTTGGATGAGATTTGAGGAGTAGAGAAGTTGGAAAAACGAAAATAGAAAATCTGGGCTCGAAACTGGCCACTCGTTAGAAGACCTGCCCAGGTCATTCGAACGAGCTTCTAACGAGTTTACCTTTGACTTCTAACGAGGGTGAAGTTTGTTCGATGTTTTCGTTCGAACGAGACCTCGTTAGAAAGCCCACTTCGTTGGAACGAACTCTCGTTCGAACAGCTTCGTTCGAACGAGTTGACAGTTTAGGCTTTTAAGCCTGTTTTGATTTCACGTGTCCCGTAATCTTATTTAATGATAGAGATAAGCTTCCCATTATGATTAATTGATATATTTGGGACATTTGGGATATTATGAGGAGCAAAACCTAGAAGTGTAGTTTGAACCTAAGGAAAATTATGAAGTAGGACGTGAGTGTCTATTACGATGCGAGAACTATTGACGGCCTAATTTATTATATTAACCGGGAACATATAAATTGTGTAGAATTATGTGTCGGTACGAGGATGAGAAGTATATCACTAATATAAATTATGGTGATTACTAAGATGCGTGAATACTTAGTATATGTATTGATTTTATGTGTATGACATACCTACCATACTAGCTATCACGGGAGGTTTACGTTCACTTAGGGCCTTCTAATCCTTGTGTTGCCCGGATTTTGATTGGTTACCTCGATGAACATAGGTCAGAGAAGGGCTTATTGGGATATTAATAAGTCTGCTGATCGTGGGAGCGTAGGTATGTGCGTGACCCATGTGATGTGACTGTGTTCGCCTCCATTGTTTGTGATGTTGTTATCTAAGAACGATTCCTGAGAGATTCGAAATGCGTGATCCTTATGTACGTGATGTATCGGGATGGATAGCAGAGTATGTGTGCACCGCAACTTAGTCTCGGGGTGCTTGTATTGTATATTTATGATGTGAATAATATACACTTAATTAATGAGAACTTTCATATTGATATTGTGAATACAATTATGGTAATGTTTTGAGAAAACATAACGGGTTAACCGGTAGTGAATTGTATTACAAATTGACAATCTGAGTTTAAGTAAAGACCTCTATTTAATTGAGAACGCTAGAATCCCATCTGGGGATCGAGTAGTAAGGGGTAGAATTTATTACGGTATGGTTAGATATGTATGTCATGTAGATGGGTATGGTACGTTAGGAGTGCACATGTATTCAAGAGGTGAGAATTTCATGTGAGTGCATGTCCTAACATGTATTTTGCATTCAATGTTTTAATGTTATTAAAACACTTGCTATTTTTAAAATGATTTCCACTTTCGGGCTCTGACCCATTTTCTTTCAAATCTATTTTTTTAAAAACCATTTTAGGTGCCCATCCACAAGGACACCATGCTTAGGATCCTCACTCAGGTGACGAGCTGTAGCTGTTTGTGGAAGTTACAGGACTTTGCTTGTAGACGCTTCATCTACCTTGACTCTATATTCATCATTTTATCAGTTGTAGGGCATGTCGCCCATTCCTTTTAGAGACATTTCATTTATTTCAGTTATTCAGACTTTTTGCATGTAATTAATTCAGGGTTCAGACTTGTCATATTATTTTCAGTTGTGGGATTGTTGTGAGGAGTTTTCCTCCGGACTTATTATTATTTGTTGGTTATTTCATTACTTCGTTATGTTGATTGAATCATGTTGTTCTTCCATTATTCTTTTATTGCATGTTAGTCAGACTTAACTTAAAATTTGGCAACTTAATTTTTAAATACTAGGTGGTTAGTAATTATTAAAATGTTTTCGACAGTGATGCTAATAACTGAACCAACTTGACATTTTGTATTGATTTAATAAAGGAGTATCTACCCGGTATTTAATTAGTCGGGGTGTCACACCTAAGAGATACCCAAAATGAGGTTGTTCGACAGACCATCTAAGCTCTCCTATATACTGCCAGACATGATCCCTCAAGGGTACCGAGCAACCTCAAAGATTTACAAAGTAATCTCTATATTTACAAAGAGGGCTAAATATAAGTACATCAAACTTCCTACTACAATTTTTGTTTTTCAAGTTTATCTCCTACTCTTGGTATCTGTAGGATATCCTTCAAGCAGCTTATCTTTGTGAGAGGAACCTTCTTCACATGATCATTCAAGCACATTCATCTTTGTGAAAGCAATCATCCCTAATCTTTCTTATGAAGTGATGGCATGGTTTTAATCAATTTTAAGCCTGGACTTCCCTCTACATTTGCCCCTTCATAGAGATATTTATTTGTTTGAAAAAATATGTGCACGAAAAATGAGTTCACGTCCTATCTCGATTGATCTGCACATGTATTTCTTAAAAGTAAAAAGAATTCACAGATTTGTGTATTTACACAGCATAAAAATAAAACTATTGTTAATTTTAGCCTATGTTCAAATTACTTGAAAATTCTTCCTTCTTGCATGGTATTACCCCTCCAGCTACTTCTGTTTCTCAGTCTTTTACCTTAGGGAATTACAATGGTTTTTAATAAAATTTCCACCAAAACCATTTATTTGCCCAAGTGTGACAAGGAAAAAAGTTTCACCCCCAAACATATCTTGAATTTCCCCCCAAAAGTTAATCATTACTGCGTCTCTTCATTTTAAATGTATCTGACATCATTTTCCCAATTGTACATGCGTCGGTTGACGCCCCGCATGTGTAATCCACGCGAGCCAGTTGAGCCGACAAAAATTTCTTTGTGATGATTATATTTCCCACGCGCGTCTTTCGTATCAGTTATGTCTTTTTTCAAAATAATATGTCCCCTATTAAAGGGTTTCCTCTGATACCTAAACCTTTTTACCTTTGGGTTTTTTGAGCGAAGTATTTCCTTAACTTGTGAGAGCAAACAATATTCTCTGATTCCCAAGATTTCTTATTTTCCATTCCTCTCTTTGATTTTCTACTTTCTGTCATAGCGCCAGTTGTGAAAATAACTCCCTCAGTCGCAGGTATCGCCACCGGAGAAACTTCCTCTAATATTGCTGACCATCATCTACAGTGGGCAATATACCGTTATGCCCCCTATTTTTGTAATGTAGACAAGTTCTGGGAGTCCGCCCAAGATTTTCCTGGCTCTCTTGTTTCTAAGGCGGAGGGTTTGAACTTGTTAGTTGGTGAAGACGATGTGATAAAGAATTATGCTTATGTACCTGGTTCCGCTGTTACTCGGTTCAGATTTGAGAGGGAAGACTATCCCTACTTATATTTTGAGTTTGAATTAGCTAGTGGATCTTGTGAAGGACTAGGTGCCAGGACTGATAACATACATGGTAAGTACGCTGTGGAATTGCTGACAGTTGGTTTATCCTATACCAAATGGTTTGGCAATGTAACTTTGGGCAAAAATAACAATACATTGAGAACCCCAGTTTCTCGCTGAATTCATAGGACCCACACCTTCGTTTTTGCCTAGAGTGAGTTCATAATCACCCTGGAGGATGTGTGCGAGCTTCTTAGTTTGGAAGCTGCTTGGACTGATAACTTTTTTTAGGAAGCCATTACGAAGGAAGAAGTGGCTAAGCGTAAGGAATTGAAGGGCGTGATAAAGAGGTGTATGAAGACCTATATTAAAAGCACTTGTTCGGAGATTATCAGGTATTTCTTCTACATGGAGGATAGAGAAAGTGCCCTTGCTCTTGAGCAGGCCATGAAAGACCCAAAGGGAAAAAATATTATTGAAATTCCTCCCACTAGAGAAGGATATGGGAGTAGGATGGCGCTCGCTGGGTATATTTGGATCGTCCTCTCAAGGTTCTATTTACCCGAAAAACCCCACGACTGCTCAAGGAGGGATCTCATAAATCTAGTTATTCGCCTTGCCTCTAGGGTGAAAGTCCCCTTAGCTTCTATAACCCTTGGTTCACTTTACACCTAGCTTGATAGGGTTCAAGCTGACTCTATCCGGTCTCTTAGTTATTTCGATGTGTCCAATTATGCCAACCACATACTTCTCACAGCGTTCATCTATAATCGGTTTCGTGAATATGCCCCAACAGACTTACTTCCTACCGCTTATGAGGTTAAGGTCCCCCGAATCCTCTCTTGGAACCAGAAGCAATCCGGGAAGTCTTTCCATTATTTTATTGACAATGTCAAACGTTTTAACTTTCGTTCTTACTCTGTCACCGACCAATTCTTTACCAATGCCTTTTTTTAGCATGTTGTTCGACCAGTCCAGACAGTCAATCAATCTTTTGCTCTCAGTTTCCCTTCTTTTAATGTTCTGTTGGTTCTTACTCCCTCACACCTTCGCTAAATTCTGGCGTCAGCCACCACCAAAACTAAGTCGGGTGCGAGTAAATAAAATACCATTCTCAGCATGAGACATATATGAAACATAAATAAATCAATCCACATGATAAATAATTGAATCAATCCCAAATGATAATAACCAACTGTGCGATAAGATAGCCATCACATGCTAAAACTCCAAATAATAATCCGATCTCCAATAATATAAAACTGAATAAACTCCAACTGAATCCATAAAGAAATCTGAAAAAAAACCCCGAAAGAACTTTGGAACCGAATGGACCAATCAAAACCATAATTTGTGTCTCAATGTAAATACAACAGAAAGGAAGCTAAACTAAACTACTAAGCAGTAATATAAAAAAAATTCGAGTTGCACCTCCAAACGATAATCTCCAAATAATCTTATGCAGCTTCTTCAGACTTATCCTGAAAAAGTTAGTCAACGCACGAGGTCAGAGTCCTGAGCATGAATACACACTACTCCCCTCAAATAGGGTCCGTGAACCCAGACAGTAGCATTATATAACATAAATATCACAATAGAATATTTTAATTAATACGAGATAATTAAACACAAGAAAGGTAAATTACTAACCACCCCAAAGATTCTTATAAAATCACACCAATATCATTTTAAATAACCCACAGTCCCTAAATTGTTAATTTAATTAAATTAACCCAAATTATCATTCTTCTCACTTTTTATTATGGCGGTCCTCCTTCCTCGGGTGGAAATTCCACCAAAGTTTAACACTTCCCCTTGTCAAAATGACCACTGATCCATTTAAATTGTGGATCCCGCAATTTGACAAGGTTTCATGCATGACACGACATAAAATGCCGATTGACCTGTTTAAACTGTCGGCCCTCGCTATTTATGTCGCCCATATTTTAATACCCGTCTTATTATCTTAGGTATTAATGCTCATCATCTTAATTTCTCATTAATCAAATTACCCCACCCTTATTATCGATGTGAGATCCTCGAAATACCCATTAGTCCCATACCTAAGGGTCCCCAAGTACACATACGTCTTATCCTACATATAGGATGAATCGCCAATATAAAACACGTCCTAGTGTCATGCTTAGGCTAACGAAATGACGATATAACATAAAAATCTGCCCTACCCTGAAATATAAAATCCTCACGAATTTACACTAACTAGTCCCATACCTAGTTAGCATCCTAAAATAGGGTTGAACAAAATACTATCAAAAAGCCCCTCGTCCTCGCGATGGCAAAAATGACTAAAACAATTCACACAAAGTACAATTCAATATGCACAACATAGAAATTTAATCATAAGGGTCCTAATTTAATTTAAATGCATTAATAACACCATCATTGATTTCTACACCATTAATTCCATTCAAAAATGTTAAATTAATCAACATGCTATAATTTTCAATAAGACATAACCATTTTATTTTATAAATTATCTACTTTTTATAAGTGTGAGCTCATCCCAATAACCATATAAATAACCCCCATAATTTCTATATGAGAACCTACACCCAAAATCATAAAAATCCAAAAATCTAACCTATGCACCGAAGGGTTTCAAAGAATAAATCATATTTAAAATTTTCACAAAAACAGTCATATAATTAAATGTCCACTTTTTCTAATTAAGTTACTAATTGATTTTAATGAAAAACACATTATTAAGGGTTTAGGCGATACTTAAATGCATAATACTAAAGGAAATGAATAGAGTATTCATGCTTGAATAAAAGTTGGTTTAGAAATATGATCTTGAATATGTATTCCTCTCAAAAAAATGACAAAGATTCGTTCTTGACACGTCTTGAGAAAACCCAGCTAATTTTGGCAAAACTTGTGTTGAAAGTTATGTCGAATGGGGCTAGGGTTTGGGGGTTGAGGAAGATGAAGAAGATGAGAGGTTTTTGATTTTTGAGAAGGCTAAAATGTGTTTTAAAAGACCTAAACTCGTCACTTTATGTTTGTATACCAAAAAGAATTAGAGTCCTAATAAGATACAAACATTAAAAAAAATATTCGAGGTGATAAGACCGTTGGAATTTCCTGACATTTTGGGGCATAGTAGCTGAAGATGAGAGGAAGCTGCAAAAATTTCAGCTCGATAGGACGGTCGAATATTTTTATATATTTTTTTTCTAGAGAGTTTTATGTTTTGAGGACTCTTGGAGAGTTTTATATTTTAAGTACTCTTCTAAACGACCCAAGACTTGTATATACTCATATTAAGATTATTGTAATCTAGCTTTCCGAATTGCGAATATAAAAACCAACATACTTAGTAATAAAAATAATTAAATCCAATTTTTTTTCTCTAATTTTTGAATTAATTAAATAATTATTTAATAAAAGCCCGGGGTGTTATAGATAAATTTAAAGCAACCCATGGCATTGAAGACCATTCATCTCAACATACTCCTACTTTTTACCCTTATTCATCATCCCGTCAGCCTGGAGAAAATATTCCCCTTTTCTTAGAGTGCAGTCCTTCTTTGGTAGTTATTTCTTAGGCCTAAGAGGTGGTTGAAGTTGCATCCACATCAGCGGCTGGTCCTATAACTGTGGCAAGTGTGTATTGATTTATTGCACTTTGTGTATCTCATTCATGTGTACATTACATTTACATTTTGCGATGCCTTTCGCAGGTTGCCTCCATTGAAGAAGTTGATACCAACCCTTGTATGGATATTATGGTTGTTCCCCCCAAGGCCACCATTAATGAATAATTTTTGGTGGGGTTGTTTGGTCCCTCCATACTGGAAGGTAAAGCAACCACTCCTGAGGAAAGGTAAGTTGGAGTAGAAGCCATATCCTTAGAGAACACAGTTATTGCCCCTACTGGGGGTTCTGAGGTTACCCATGATCCAGTGGCTATTAAGGAGGTATTCCTACTCTTAATTTCTTTCGTCAAACCATCATTTATTCCTGTGAGTAAAATTTGAATTTTTGTAAGCAGTAAGTAGTTCACCTAGTCGAGCAACCCCATGAGTACTTTAGGAAAACTAAGGCTTGAAGATGCCCAGTCTTACTTAGTCAAGTAACCATAAAGGTGCTTTAAATAAAATTGGGACTTTTGAAGCGACAATAGATTACCAAGTCGAGCAATCATAAAGGTGTTTTAAGTAAATTATTGCTTAAAAATGTCCAATCGTACTTAGTCGAGCAACCATAAAAGATTTTTTAAAGTAAAATAGGAACTTTTTGAAACGACAATAGTTTACCTAGTCGAGTGTACTTTAGGAAACTGCAGCTTAAGAATGCCCAGTGTTACTTAGTCAAGCAACCATAAAGGTGCTTTAAGTACAACTGGAACTTTTTAAAAAGACAACAGTTTACCTAGTCGAGCGACCAAAAAGGTACTTTAAGAAAACTACGGCATAAGAATGCCCAATGTTACTTAGTCGAGCAACCATAAAGGTGTTTTAAGTAAAACTGGTCGAGCAACCATAAAGGTAACTACTGAAATTTGTTTTAAAGGACCAAAAATTCCTTAAAACAAATTCATCTTGGTGTATTGGAATTTTCCTCCTAAAGGTGTTTTGAATTTAAATATTGATGGTAGTTCTCTAGGCAATCCTGGTAAAAGTAGAGTTGGTGGTCTTCTTAGTAATCACAGAGGTGAAGTGTTATGGCTCTTCTACAAATCAATAGGAGACTCTTCAAGTTTAGAAGCTTAGGTTCACTACACCAAAATGGGTAAATTGGCACCCTTCCGGTGGCTATCCTTGTCACAGTCATTGACTGTGACAAAAAAACACGCATTTTTTGTCACAGTCATTGACCGTGACAAGTCCGTGATAAAGACTTGTCACGGTCAATGACCATGATAAGGCCGTGACAACTGTACTTGTCACGGTCAATGACCGTGATAAGGCCGTGAAAACTGTACTTGTCACGGTCAATGACCGTGACAATTCGTATGATATTTTCACGGTCAAGGACCGTGACACGTCCGTGACACGTCCGTGACAAATGTCCCAGTAAAAAACCCTTTCCCCTTCTTTTTTTCCCCCGTCGATTCTTCCCTCAATTTTTTTTTCTCTCTCTCTACGCTTCTCTCTCTCTCTCTCTCTCTCTCTCTACTTTCAGGTTACTTTCTCTCTCTCTCTCTCTCTCTCTCTCTCTCTCTTCCATTTATATATATATGTGTGTGTGTATATATATATATATATATATATATGTGTGTGTGTGTGTATATATATATGTGCATGTGTGTGTGTATGTGTGTGTGCGTGTGTGTGGGGGGTGGGGCAGGGTGGGGGGATGTTTGTATGTGTGAGTGTGGTGTGTGTGCGTGTGTGTAGTGTTGTGTGCGTGTGTGTGTGTGGGGGGGGGGGGGGGAAGGGGTGTAGGGGGCAGGGGGAGGGGGCAGGGATGGGTGGGTGTAGTGTGCGTGTATGTGTGTGTTTGTGCGTAATGTCCCTTGTAAAGGAATTGATTGGTTATTTATTTTTTTAGTAAATTAATATATGATTGCCCCTCATTGTATATTAGAAAATTAATATATGATTAATTATGAAAGTAGGATTGCCCCTCATTGTAAATTAGTAAATTAATAATTGTATACTTTAATTGTTAGTTTAATTGATGAAAATAATTAATTGAGTAGATGAATTAGGAGTACGGGGTACACATTTGTTATTAACATTGTTGTTGGATTATAGTGGATCGATGTTGGGTTGATTAGTTTTAAAAGTGGCATAACCACTGGATTATTGTCCATATGGGTGTGGGTTTTTTCAACTTTTTTTAAAAATTACTTTGTATATCAAACAATATATATATAGTATGATAATTAAATGATACATACTTAAAATTACATATAGTGCGCATAGAGACTAACCTTCTAGTTCTTATGTGCACGCATTCAATAGCGCTTAGACCCGTTCGAGAGTCATTACCCCAGTAATGAGATCTCTCGAATTATCCCGTTTGGACAGTTTGGGACTGCATAATTTATGTATAATATTCTTAGTGGCTTAAAGTTGTTACTTTTGGAGAAAGTTCTGCAGTCGTATCCTAATGTTCTCTGGGTACATACTAGATTGACAAGTGTGACTATTATTTCAATTGATCAATTGAAATAACACTCACACTTGCCAATCTACATCGTGTACTTGGAGAACTATGCTGCCGAATTTTTTTCAAATCGTAACAATGTGCATGAGCTGTTAAGTATATTACAGAAAAATGCGGTCTTGAATGGGATAGAACCACTCACCCTTTAGAGGAGAATTCTATTATAAATAGAATTTGAATATAAATAAGACATAATTAAATGAAACATACTATATATCTATGTTTTGTTTATACTAATCCATGAATATACGCTTCGTACCTTTAATAGGTGATTAGTTGTGGTAGCTGTGATGGGATATTCGAAATACAAAGAGTGGGTGGGTGAGACAAATAGAATGGGGGATGTGTTTTGCAGAGGCGCTAACGAATTTGTAAAATATGCAAAGAGATGTCATAATGATGAAGAGTTTTCGTGTCCGTGTGCTAGGTGTAATAATGGTAAGGTGTTTGAGTGAAAAACAGTTGAACTACATTTATTAAGATCGGGTATGCAAGATAGTTATCGATTTTGGAGTTTTCACGGTGAGTTAAAAGTTCCTTTTATCCCCGACCAACCTTCACAACAACCTTTAACAAGTAGGATAGATGTAGAAAAGGATGACGTAGATCATAAGATTTTAGAGGATTTAGTTGATGATGCACGTATGGAGTTTATGAAGCAGAAGAGAAGGAAGTTACTGATGATGTAGAAGGTTCAAGTGATCGTGAAGATATCATGATAAAACTTGACGATGACCACCAAAGTTTAAAACTTAAGGCGACCCAACCGTTATACTCTGGCTGTGAGAAAGATCAAACAACTTTACATGCTATGGTTTGTTTGCACAGTTTGAAGACACAATACGGTTTATCTGGAAATAGCGTGACAGGAATTCTGAAATGGGTGAAGGGCTTATTACCCAAGGAGAAAACACTTCCAAATAACTATCCTGTTATGAAGAACAGTTTGAAAGGTTTGGGAATGAAGTATATATCGATTCATGCTTATGTGTATGAATGCATACTATACCGAAAGGAGTATGAAAATCTCGGTTGTTGTTCGGTATACGATAAACCTAGATATGTCCAATCTACTAGTAAGGAAGACACAAGATCAAAAGTGCCTTAAATAGTATTGAAATATTTTTCCGTTGGGCCTAGATTAAAGCGATTTTTCACAGTACCATGGATAGCAGAAGCAATGACTTGGCATGCTAGGGAAGAAGTAGGGGGTAATATCATGCGTCATCCTATTGATTCTACTGCCTGGAGGAGGATGAATTATGAGTATCCCGATTTTGCTCGAGAATAATGCAACATTCGTTTGGCTATATGAACAGATGGTTTCAATCCATTTGGAAATCTAAGCACCAATCAGAGTGTATGTCCAGTGATCCTAGACCCACTCAACCTCCCTCCTTCACAGTGTATGAGACTTGAATTTTCGATGATGGCTTTGTTGATGCCTGGGCCAAAGGCACCAAGTGATGACATCAACGTCTACCTGGATCCTTTGGTAGAAGAATTAAATGAGTTGTGGGAAGAGGGTGTGCAATCATTTGAATCTTTTAGAAAAGAAGAGTTTATGCTGAAAGCTATGTTGATGTGGGAAATTCATGATTTTCCAGCTTATGGGATATTATCCGGTTGTGTAGTACATGGTTATTTGGGGTGTCCTATTTGTGGAGAGGAGACTGAATCTCTTCGTCTATCCTATAGCTCAAAAAATATATACCATTGCCATAGGAGTTTTTTACCCCCGGCTCATAATTTCAAATTTGAGAAAGGTTCCAATTTTTTATTGGGTGGGGTTGAACATAGGCTGCTGCGGAGACAACTTTCGGGTTTAGAAATTGAAAGTAAATCTTCTGAATGTGACCCTAATATGCCAGGTAAGAATCCCAAATTTAAGAATGTCAAGCATAAGAAGACCCTAACTGGGAATGAAACTGAGACAAGAAAGGCATGGTCTAGGAGGTTAATTGTATTTGACTTGCCTTATTGGAAGAATAACCCGATGCGCCATGTATTGGATGTGATGCATGCAGAAAAGAACTTCACTGAACATATTGTGGGCACTTGCCTTGGGGGGAGTCATTCGAAGGATGGAGAAAATGCACGAAAAGACCTTATCGCTGAAACTTAAGCCACAACTATGGTTGAAAGAAGATAGTAGGGGAAGGACAATAATTCCACTTGGTGCGTCTACTTTGACGAGTGGGGAAAGGAATGTGATTTTAGACACAATATATAATTTGACGGTCCCATTTACTTTTTCGTCCAACTTGCAAAGGATTGTGAATTATGCTACTCATGATTTACGTAAGTGTTAAGTCCCATGATTGGCATGTGATCATGCAATTGGTTCCTCTATTGTTTAAGTACTGTTTCTCCAAGCACAAGGATTTGCGGAGGGCTATTATGCAAATTAGTATTACCTTCTCACTCTTGTGTGAGAAGGTAGTCAATCGAGAACACATAGTGGCCATAAAATTGGCGGTGATCGAAGCGATTTGTGTGTTGGAGAAGTAATTTCCCCCTACATTCTTTGACATAAGTGTTCACTTGTTGGTACACCTATGCGATGAGGCACTTCTTTGTTGTCCAGTTAGATATCGGTGGATGTATCCATTTGAAATATTGATGAAAGTTTTTAAAGATTACGTCAAGAATACGCGATACATTGCAGGATCAATTGCAGAGGAATACATAACCGTGGAGTCATCAATATATACTCGGGAATATATGCCTGACTCGACTAACATTGATGACACTGATGAGTTCGTCGATGATGGTGGTCATGTGATGGGAAAATGAGTGAAATTAACGAGTTTGCAACATGAACAAGTAGCTCGTTATCTATTTGACACACATGAAGATGTCAAAGAATGGAAAAAGTAAGTTCCGATTATTATAATGTTTAACATTATTTTATATTATTTTATACATGATTAATTTTGTATATGCAGAAAATATGAAGCCTGTGAGAACAATAAAAGACGAAAAATAATGGTACAATTAGACAACAAATTTAGGCCGTGGTTGACACAAGAGGTAATTATCATGAAAATGGTTGTTATATAATGTTACATTATACTCATATTTTACAACTAATATAATTAATTTATCTATATTCTCATCTCTTAAAGACGGCTGATGCGATATCAAGACTTGCTCGTCTAGCCACTGGACCCTTGTTCGTGGCACAAGAGTACAAAAAGTATCGATTGAACGGTTACATTTTTGGCGCTAAAGTGTACGAGGAAAGTACAAATGTACAGAACTTGGGCATTTCATACAAGGCTCTTACTTTCTTTCGAGCGAGCGCAAAAGATAAAAACCTCGTTGAAGCTGAAATGACTAAGTATGGTGTAATTCGAAATATATTTGAATTGGATTATATAAGCTTCAAAGAGGTTATATATTGCTGTGACTGGGTAAGAGTTGAGGATAAAAATGCTTGTAAAGTTGATCCTGTCACTAATTGATCGTGGTTGACTTGTCCAAGTTGAAGAGCAACTACCATGTGAGCGATGAGCTGTTTGTTTGTGCATTTCAAAAGGCTAACCAAGTGTTTTACTCGGAGTATATCAATAACGAGCCGTGGTCAATTGTCCAACACGCGCTAAAATGTTTAAATAGTAGTTTGGATGACTTGGCTGCTCCTATCAAATATTAATCCATTTTTGACTTTGCTATAACAGGTACAAATATATTGCTGGGCAGTGGCAGTGGCCATACTGCCCAGCAGATTTTTTTTCAATTCTGCCCAGAATTTTTATGGTCAATGATCGTGACTTTTTTTATATACTGTCACGGGTTCGTCATGGGCATAAATCATGACAAAATTGTCACGGTCAGGGACCGTGACATGACCGTGAAAATTCTAATGAGCTTGTCACGATCAATGACCATGAGATGACCATGACAAAAAATGTTATCTCGCTCAGAATTGTCACGGGAATTGACCTTAACAAGTTAAACTTGTCAAGGTCAATGACCGTAACAATTCAGTAGACTTAGTGTAGTGGTTGCTGGTCTAGTCCAAGGCCTTATTCACTTTTAAGATATCAAAGATTATGAGCTTATTATTGAATCTGATTCCAAGGTTTTAATTGAAGCTCTTCATAACAAGTCTTTCTATCCATAGAAAATAAAAAGTCAAGTGATTCAATATTTATACGTAGCCTCTAATGTTCAGTGCAAGGTCATGCATATTCACAGAGAGGCAAATTTTACAGCAGATTTCTTGTCCAAGATTGGAAGTTCTCATAAAAAGTCTTTTATGTCAAATACCATAGATCTTCTTCCTAAGTATTTTAAAGGTATATTAAGATTAGATAAGATGCAAACTCCATACATTAGAAATATTTCCTAAGTTGGTTTTAGTTGTTAGCCATGGTGAGGGCTCTTCTCACCTCTATTTATAAATAAATCTCTATTCATATAAAAAAAGAGGAAATTTTGAAGCGATAAAATTTACCTAGTCGAGCAACCATAAAGGCACTTTAGGTAAACTGTGGCTAAAGAATGCCCAGTATTACTTATTCGAGCAACCATAAAGGTGCTTTAAGTAAAATTGGGACTTTTTTGAAGAGACAACAGTTTACCTAGTTGAGCAACCATAAAGGTGCTTTAGGCAAAATGTAGTTTAAAAATGCCCAATCTTACTTAGTCGAGCAACCATAAAGGTACTTTAAGTAAAAATGGGTCTTTTTAAAGCGACAACAGTTTACCTAGTCGAGCGACCATAAAGGTCATTTAGGAAAAATGCGGCTTAAGAACATCTGTTGTGCCCATACTATGTTTTTTTCCCACTTGACTTATTCCTTCTTTTCTCAGGTTGAAGTGATCCAACCCAAGACTTTGGGGGATGCTGTTGCCCCTATCAAGAAGGTACGTGATGATAATGTCCTTCTTGAGTCTGTTAGGAACTTTGTTGAACCCAACACTGTACCTATGTCAAGCTAGAACGTGGAGGGAGGGGAACGAGACCCAACTCCCCTTTTGCTAGAAGATGATAGGGCATCGAATTATGTTTTTCCCTTCGCAAGTGACAGCGCTTTCAGTATGCATCCTCCAGAATTGGCTCTTGTTGATATTATGAGGCAGACTTTAAAGGATTTTACCTATATCGTAATCCCTCCTTATAATGAACTGATTTAGCGGTTGTTAGAAGGCCGCCCTTCCACATTTACTTCTCGTTGTATTCAATCCATTCTTCTCGTGATGGCTTGCGGGCTTTGGGGACTTTCCACAGTTTTAGCAGATGTACTACATACTCCCTTGCCCTCTTTAAGTCCCTCAAATATCAAGAAGATGATGGGCCAAATCAATATTCTTGCGAGCGAGGGTTTTGACCTGAAGTTGCTCATTCATCTACTTAAGTCCTTCAATAAAGTTGATCCGCCCTCCTATTATGAGAAAATATAGGCCACTACCCATTCGCAGAATGCATTTGTCGAGAAGATGGCCACATTGAATTTTGAACTTGCCAAAGCTGAGGAACAGGTTGTTGTTGACCTGGAGTCCGTGACAACCCGCCTAATAAAATACCGGACAATCACTCCTATATCAAATTAAAACAAAAGTCGCATATGGATCATTCTTAACATCACTGTTGAAATTCCATTTAATTACTAATAACCTATTAGGTTGGCGTCAAAATTGTACTTTACTCTTTCTAAACCACTACAATTTTAAACATACACACAGATTATATGAATGAAACTGGAATGAGATAAAATAACCGAACACTCGCTTAAAATATGATACAACCATATTTAATGCAGCATAAAAAAGCAGTAAAAGAATAAATAAATGCAATTGGGCCATTGGCCCGAATATTTATATAGTACCTCCTATCTAGAGTACAAGGATAGAAGCGTCTATCGAGAACCTGCGCGCATCCACAGCTGCTGTAG
The DNA here is from genome assembly GCA_949130495.1 of Sambucus nigra. Classification (NCBI taxonomy): domain Eukaryota; kingdom Viridiplantae; phylum Streptophyta; class Magnoliopsida; order Dipsacales; family Adoxaceae; genus Sambucus; species Sambucus nigra. The sequence continues at coordinate 714,381,283 of OX422207.1, forward strand.
TAGACGTCTTACTCGAAAGAAGTGTCATCCAGGCGTCCCTATGTCTGGACACCTATATATATATATATAATATAGAACAAGAAAGGAAAATATAAAAACGGGTCAGAGCCCGAGTTTTGAAAATATTTTGCAAGTGCATAAATGCTTTATTTTAAAAATATGTTTTATTTCATATTTAAATTGGTATCGCACTCCCATGAGATACCCCTCACCTATCTTCTAATAGTGCACACCTAATGCACTTAACCCTATAGTTAAGCTACCCTGCCTAATCAATCTAATTTACCCGACTGCTAACAATACCAACAATCCTAGTACTAGGGGCTAAACTTCTCTCCATTCTCGACACTGCACTAAGTTAGTGCATGGGGTGTCTCGCTAAGCGAAATCCAAACAAGGAACCCCCCCGATACACTACTACTTGGCAGGGTTAATGGTAGAGATCCGTTAAGCCTGTAGTACAAAACTAATGTATTAATATACATATCATATTCATTTTTATATACATCTTTACAATATACATCCGGATAATATCTCCTGGACGGAGGTTTACCAATTCAATTTCATCTTTATAATACACATCTGGATCTATCTACCGGACTGAGGATTCATTTTCATTTTCATATCAAAACTTTATATTTCCCTTCTTCTATCCAGGAAGTATATTTAAAAGCCAATTCATTGTCATGAATTGCTTCAACACATCACATAACTTTTTAAAAGCTAGTTTTATTATCATAAAAATGCTTTTCCATTTTATAACATCCCATTTCCCTTCTTTCATCCAGGAAATGTATTCAAAAGCCATTTTTATTATCATAAAAAATGCTTTTTCCATATCACATGCTTCCATTTCCCTTCTTCCGTCCATGAAATGTATCCGAAGCCAAATCGTTTATCCCATTTTCCTTCTTATATTCGGGAAATGTATTTAAAGCCAATTCATTATCATGAATTGCTTTAACATATCTAAGACCGTCCCTTTGGGTTTCCCCATTGGACGCGCCACTAAATGGCTATCATCTTACAGGGCCTATCGAACAAGACAACCTGGGAACGTACCGAAACCTCGGAAAGCGGCCATATGCCTGCGGGAGAGTCATAACCACACCCAGAATTACCTCACCATCGCAGAAAAATATATAATAATCGCTCATATGGCCTAGGACTATATCCACCCTGCATTCATTAGTCAGGGGGCTTCACCTCACGCGCGCAACTTCCCTTATGATAGCGATTTAGAGAGGTGTGTATTCATAAATTATCATTTATGAAAATCATTTCTTTTCCATTTTAAAAACATTCATATCGTTCATTTTCAAAAGTCATTTATATCATATCATATATATACTTTAATCACATTGTATATATATATATATATATATATATATATATATATATATATATATATATATATAATGCTCTTGTGCGGACTAATCCGCATTTTAAGAATGCGGACCGGACATGTGTCACCTAACGGTGTGCCTAGAAATTATCGCCTAAATTATAGTCATACTCTCTCTCTTTTCTTGGCTCACCGTCAGGTGGCACATGTCCGGTTCGCACTCTTAAAATGCGGACTAGTCCGCACAAGAGCAGGACTATATATATATATATATATATATATATATATATATATATATATATATATATATATATATATATATATATATGACCATAATTCCCAATCACGTAATAATATTTAAGTATTCACTCTCTTAAATATTACTCACCCTTAATCATTATTTAAGGACTTGTACATAAACCCGAATGTGCCAATTCATACTAATAATAACATTTAAGTAATCGCACTCTCGCAATACTTAACCCAAAAGTATTCCCAAGCATTCATTAACTCCATACCCTAGATCGTACCCTAAATTAATCCGAGGTTCCTTTTTTTTTATCCCGGGGTTTACTCACCCTCAATACCATTATCTAGGAGTCTTTATATCATATCCAGAATCCCCGATAATAATCTCCAAAACCATAGTTTAAATCTCCCTAAACTTTAAAAGGATAAAACCTCAAAAAACTGCCAGTACTGAATCAATTCGGCCTGTCCGAATCGATTAGAAGTCGCTCTACTTTCAAACTGTCTCTTACCTACGATTCGGCTTGTCCGAAAATCCCAAATTTACCTAGGGTTGTATATATAACCCAAAGACCCAAAATTTAATCCAGTCACCATTTAAGTTACAACTCGGATTTATTCCTACAAACCCAAAGTTTTCATATCTCCTCAAGTCCTTTAGAGGTCCTAACACTCTTTTTGGGAACCCCTAATATTTATCTCCAAATAATTCTAGCGTTAATTTCTGATAACTATTTCGCTCTCGGACAGCTTTTCCTAGAAAAATCATTATAAATCCAAAAAAAAAAAATCAGAAAAATACGTGGTCAGCGCCCACACGACCGTATCGAAAAGATCTATAATTTTTATTTTTTGAACCAGAGCTGAATCGATTCGCCCTGGCTGAATCGATTCGGTTAAGACGCAGGTCACTATTCACCTTCATAAAAAAATCCAAACCTCCATTATTCTCCATTTTTGTTGTTTCTAAGCTCATCCAACAACTCAATAAACATCTAATCTATGTTTTACAACTAACACATCAATTTCTTTGGGGTATTAAGCCATTTACCTTAGATTTAAACCCTAAAACCATAAAAAACTAGTTTTGGCATTTCTCCCATTTCAATTCCATTTTATACTCCATTAACATGGTTTTAATACTAGAAATAATCAAGAGTTTACATTACATCAATATGTAAACTCATATTCAAGTTTTCCCAATTTTACTTTAAGGGTTCTAACCCAAAATCATATAGTTTACCAACTATAATATGAAATAAATGCATAAAATGAAATAAAGCAAGTACACACTTGCCTGGAGGATGAAACCTGAAGACATTGAGTCGAATCCGACGAAGTTTGGCCGAAGTTTCCCCTTTTCTCCTATTTTTCTCTCCTCCTCTCTCTCTTCTCTCTTTTCTTTCTCTTTTCTTTCTATTCTTTCCCTCTTTCCCTCCTTATATAAGGAGAAAAGGGTTTATAGCCCTTAATACCCAAAAACGACTCGTTTACTCAATTTCGAGCCCTTTTAACTCTAAAATTCTCCGAAACTCAATTTCAAAAATCGGACACTCTTTTCCGACTATCTCATCCATTCCGAGACTCATGACGCAGTTGAAATTCCCATCCGAGGTACTTGATCGCAAATCACTATTTCAACCCAAAACAAATAAATGCGGTATTCCCATTAAAATATTATCTTCTGTCACTTTACCCAACAACGACATATAATAAAATATTCCAGTTCATTTACTTAATCGCAAAAGTAAATATAACACCCATCGAAAATCATTAAATCCTGGAAACCTCAAAAATTACTATTCACGATAATTTCTTAAATTTCCAATTTGCACTTAATTATTAAATTTAAATTGCCATAAAAGAGTGGGTTGTTACATACTCCCTCCCTTACAACGGATTTTCGTCCTCGAAATTCAGATATAACCAATAGTACCAACATTAACCTAGGATCGTTAATTACTCCACATCCTAATACCTCAAAGTGGAATGGTACTACCCCATAGCTCTTAACTGTATACTCAATCAGTATTCACCTCTATCGAGGTTTGTACTAAACTATACTACAATCTCGGCATACTCTTCAACTCTAAATACTACTTCCTTTCTATCTCAGGCGGTATATAAAACCAACTTACTAAGGTGCCCACAGACCTTTCTAACTCGTGCACATCTGCACAAGCATTGTAAACATTCGACACGTAACACTCTCTCTAAATAAGGGCCTCCTTTGCTCGGTGTAATACTCACACAAGGGTCCTCCCAACCCGCGAAATTAAATTCTTCTCATGGTTAACCAACCAATCCTCTTGTGGTTAACTTCCCAAAATCTTCCTATATCGGTGCTACCAAATCTATTAAACTTACATCCTAATAATGCCAAGGTCTATGAGATGTCCTACCTACGCAAAACGAGTATAATCCTAAGTATATCACTAGTGCCCAAGGCCTCTCTCAACTTCTGACATTTGCTTGGTTTCATGCATGGGACGTCTCGCAAAGCGAAATCCAAACAAGGAACCCTACCATTACACTACTCCCTCACGTTGTCGGTCATCGAGATATAGCGACCTAAGGCACATCAGCGGGACATACTAAATCCTACCACGCTAACCTACGAACGCATTCCTTCTATTCTATCCACTCCCTGCAAAGCGTTACAACCGCCATACACAAAACATACCTCCTCAAAATTTGCCTTTTCATTAAGGCCTGACTATAATCCTCGAATCAATTTATCTAAGTCCTACTTCACCCACCCACTTGTGATGAGAGGACCACTTTAGTGCTTTTCCATAGCATAATATTTCCATAAACATACCATCATCACATGGCTCATAGTCTATAGTGTTTCATCCACACTATAAGAATTATAAACAAAACCCACATCCTTGCATCCTATAACATATCTCCACTCCCGACGTCATTAAGGTTCATGCGTGGAGCGTCTCGCAAAGAGAAATTCAAATAAGGAACCCCTCCAATTACACTACTACTTAACTTTATTGGTCGTGGAGGTCCGTCAACTTCAAATACGCAATCGGGATACCCTATCCCCTCTTTCAAAAAAATATGGTCTGAACTCCCGACTCTATCTAGGAGCCACACCACAACACCCAGTCTCTGCGCAATCAATAATGAGCTTAAACTCACAGCTCAACAATTAACCCGGCACACCTCAAATCATATTTATAAGGTCTCCACATACTCAAATCATGATAATGAAACCTCTACTGATTGTAGTTCCATCTAAGCACATAATAAAGGCGAACTCAACCTGTATCCAGGTGAGATATCGCAACAACAACCAGTTCCACCCTGTAACTGCGAACACGATAGTCTTGCCATCATTAGCCTGCTATCGCTTCGATCGACCAATAACATATTATGCTCACCATATTACCATACTCGTATAATACATATAAAATGAGTATCACAAGCCAGATATTTTTATATATATATATATATATATATATATATATTATTAAAATATCTACACCAACTTTTATAGCGAATGAAGGAAAATGAAACTCCGCTGCCGCGAAAAACACATAGGCCTACATTAGATAATGTTATCGAGACTTCCACAAAACTCAAATTACACACTCGAGTTTAGGGCTAATGAAACACCGCGACTTTATCTAGCCACGCCAATTATACCTCTTCCTTCTGAGGTGAAACTCGCAACAACAATTTCGCCAATCTCTCTAGCTACATCAGCTAGGCCCCGCACACGAATATCAAACAAGCTCGCAAAAGATTTACATAATCTTATACTGTAGCAGGAGAATGAAATCTCACAAGAGAAATCAACAATCCTAATCCTGAGGCTCTATATCAAATCGAGAGTAACGCTGAAAGCGTAGTACGTCCACACAGATTCCTAAGGACACTTGAACCTGATGCTCTGATACCATCTATGACAACCCGCCTAATAAAATACCGGGAGATCACTCCTATATCAAATTAAAATAGGAGTCGCATATAAATCATTCTTAGCATCACTGTCGAAAGTCTATTTAATTTCTAATAACCTATTAGGCTGGCGTCAAAATTTTACTTAACTATTCTTTTCATACCACTACACTTTTAAACATCCACATAGATTATATGAATGAAACTGAAATGAAATAAAATAATCGAACACTCGGTTCTAATATGATACAACCATATTGAATGCCGCATAAAAAGGTGGTAAAAGAATAAATAAATGCAATTGGGCCATTGACCCGAATATTTATAATGTACCTCCTATCTAGAGTAAAAGGATAGACGCGTCTATCGAGAACCTGTGCGCATCCACAGCTGCTATAACAGATGTCTGACTCGAAAGAAGTGTCATCCAAGCGTCCCTGTGTCTGGACACCTATATATTTATAATATAGAACAAGAAAGGAAAATATAGAAATGGGTTAGAGCCGAGTTGTGAAAATATTTTGCAAGTGCATAAATGCTTTATTTTAAAAATATGTTTTATCTCATATTTAAATTTTTATCGCACTCCCATGAGATACCCCTCCCCTCTCTTATAATAGTCCACACATAACGCACTTATCCTTCTAGTTAAGCAACCCTGCCTAATCAATCTAATTCACCCGACTTCTAACAATCCCAACAATCCTAGTACTAGGGGATAAACTTCTCTCCATTATCAATACTGCACTAAGTTCGTGCGTGGGGTGTCTTGCGAAGCGAAATCCAAACAAGGACCTCCCCGATATACTACTACTTGGCAGGGTTAATGGTAGAGATCCGTTAAGCCCGTAGTACAAAACTAATGTATTAATATACATATCATATTCATTTTAATATACCACTTTACAATATACATCCGGATAATATCTCCCGGACTGAGGTTTACCAATTCAATTTCATCTTTCTAATACACATCTGGATCTACCTACCAGACTAAGGATTCATTTTCTTTTTCATCTCAAAACTTTATATTTCCCTTCTTCTATCCAGAAAATATATTTAAAAGCCAATTCATTATCATGAATTGCTTTAACACATCATATAACTTTTTAAAAGCTAGTTTTATTATCATAAAAATGCTTTTCCATTTTATAACATCCCATTTCCCTTCTTCCATCCAGGAAATGTATTCAAAAGCCATTTTTATTATCATAAAAAATGCTTTTTCCATATCACATGCTTCCATTTCCCTTCTTCCATCCAAGAAATGTATCCGAAGCCAAATCGTTTATCCCGTTTCCCTTCTTCTATCCGGGAAATGTATTTAAAGCCAATTCATTATCATGAATTACTTTAACATATCTAAGACCGTCCCTCCGGATTTCCCCACTGGACGCGCCCCTAAATGGCTATCATCTTCCAGGGCTTATCGAACAAGACAACCTGGGAACCTACCGAAACGTCGGGAAGCGTCCATATGCCTGCGGGAGAGTCATAACCACACCCAGAATTACCTCACCATCGCAGAAAAAACATATAATAATAGCTCATATGGCCTAGGACTATATCCACCCTGCATTCATTAGTCAGGGGGCTTCACCTCACGCGCGCAACTTCCCTTATGATAGCGATTTAGAGAGGTGTGTGTCCATAAATTATCATTTATGAAAATCATTTCTTTTCCATTTTAAAAACATTCATATTGTTCATTTGCAAAAGTCATTTATATCATATCATATATATACTTTAATCACATAGTATATATATAGTATATATTCCTCCTCGAATATATATATATATATATATATATATATATATATGGCCATAATTGCCAATCACATAATTATATTTAAGTATTCACTCTTTTAAATATTAGTCACCCTTAATCAATATTTAAGGACTTGTACATAAACCTGAGTGTACCAATTCATACTAATAATAACATTTAAGTAATCGCACTCTCGCAATACTTAAGCCAAAAGTATGCCCAAGCATTCATTAACTCCATACCCCAGATTGTACACTAAATTAATCCGAGGTTCCTTCTTTTATCCCGGGGTTCACTCACCCTCAATACCATTATCTAGGAGTCCGAATATCATATCCATAATCCCTGATATTGGTCTCCAAAACCATAGTTTAAATCTCCCAAAAATTTAAAAGGAGAAAACCTCAAAAGTCTGCCAGTTTGAATCGATTTGGCTTATTCGAATCGATTCGCAGGGTACCGAATCGATTCGGCCAGTCTGAATCGATTTGAAATGGTTCTACTTTCAAACGGCCTCTTACCGAATTGATTCGGCTTGTCCGAAAATCCCAAATTTCCCTAGGGTTTTATATATAACCCAAAGACCCAAAATTTAATCCAGTCACCATTTAAGTTATTACTCGGATTTATTCCTACAAACCCAAAGTTTTCATATCTCCTCAAGTCCTTCAGAGGTCCTAACACACTTTTTGGGAACCCCTAATATTTATCTCTAAATAATTCTAGCGTTAATTTCTAACTAACTATTTCGCTCTCGGACAGCTTTTCGTAGAAAAATCACTATAAATCCAAAAAAAATCAGAAAAATACGCGGTCGGAGCCCATGCGACCGTATCGAAAAGATATAAAATTTTTATTTTTTTGACCCAGAGCCGAATCGATTCGCCCTGGTCGAATCGATTCGGTTAAGACGCAAGTCACTATTCACCTTCATAAAAAAAATCCAAACCTCCATTATTCTCCATTTTTTTGTATCTAAGCGTATCCAACAACTCAATAAATATCTAATCTATGTTTTACAATTAATACATCAATTTATTTGGGGTATTAAACCATTTACCTTAGATTTAAACCCTAAGATCATATAAACCTAGTTTTGGCATTTCTCCCATTTCAATTCCATTTTATACTCCATTGACATGGTTTTGATACTAGAAATCATTAAGAGTTTACATTACATCAATATGTAAACTCATATTCAAGTTTTCGCAATTTTACTTTAAGGTTTCTAACCCAAAATCATATAGTTTACCAACTATAATATGAAATAAATGCACAAAATGAAATAAAGCAAGTACACACTTGCCTGGAGGATGAAATCCGACGACCTCGAGTCGAATCCGGCGGAGTTTGGCTGAAGTTTCCCCTTTTCTCCCCTTTTTCTCTCCTCCTCTCTCTCTTCTTTCTCTTTTCTTTCTATTCTTTCCCTTTCTCCCTCCTTATATAAGGAGAAAAGGGTTTATACCCCTTAAAACCCAAAAAGGACTCGTTTACTCAATTTCGAGCCCTTTTAACTCTAAAATTCTTCGAAACTCAATTTTGACAATCGGACACTCTTTTCCGACTATCTCGGCCATTCCGAGACTCACGGCGCAGTTGAAATTCCCATCCGAGGTACTTGACCGCAAATCACTATTTCAACCCAAAACAAATAAATGCGGTATTCCCATTAAAATATTATCTTCTGTCGCTTTACCCAACAGCGACATATAGTAAAATACTCCAGTTCATTTACTTAATCCCAAAAGTAAATATAACACCCATCGAAAATCATTAAATCCTTGGAAACCTCAAAATTACTATTCACAATAATTTCTTAAATTTTCAATTTGCACTTAATTATTAAATTTAAATTTTCATAAAAGAGCGGGTTGTTACCGAGTCTTTGGCTAAGGCTGAGATGAAGGTTGATGAGCTTCAGTAGGAGATGGACCATTATCAACAGGAGATGGAAGACTTGTCCCACAAGGAGGTTTCTTTAGCCTCTCTTCTTCCACATCATCACCACCGAATTTTGGACTCTTCTAGCTTGTGGTTTGTTGTAAACGACCTGATAAGCACCCAAAAGTGTATATTTTATATCCTAAATAGACGTATTTTATTTTCTAATTCTTGACAAAATGGGTCTTATGCGCATAATTATCTATTGTGCAGGCTTGCTTGCAATTGTAGTTTCAAAAGCGTTATTTCGAGGCAAATTACAGCAAGAAATGACTAAATCACCTCCTCTGTAACCCTAACCTACCACAGACCAAGCCTAAACCTAACCCGCGCCCTGTGTGTGTTAAGATTGTATTTTTTTTAGATTTATTTTATTTGAGTAGTTTTAATTTCTAGGATTTAATTTAGATTTATTTTGAGTTTTTAGGATTTCTTTTCTATTTTTATATATTTCTTTTTATTTAGTATAATTTTATTTTTATTAGTTTTTAGTTTTTGTTTTAAATTATTATATTTTATTTTATTAGGATTAGTTTTTAGTAAGTTATTTTTAGTTTTATTAGATTTTACATTTTTTTAGGACTTTAGTTTTTATTTTTATTAGATTTTTAGGTTTTATTTCTTTTATTTCTTTTATTTTATTATTTGAGTTTTGTTATATAGATTAGGATTTTATTTTTTAGTTAATTTTAATTTTTTTATTTTGTTAATTTTAATTTTTTTTAGTTAAATAGTTTTATTTTTAGATTAGGTGTAAAAATTAAACACACACACATTAAAACACTCACTAACCCACACCTTATTACACTACACCTCAACTACACACTAACAACCCCTCACCCATCTTCAACTTCCAACTCTACCACTCTCTTTCCTCTCACCTCCCACCATTAACACACATATCACACTCTCTCTGCAAACAAACAAACACACATATCACACATAATCCCGCATTCCCATATTCACATACCATCGACCCTCATTCAAACCTGGTTGACTAAAACCCATGGCCGACACCATCTTATCTCCTAACTGATTACCCCTGATCCCCACATGCTCCCGAACCCTCTAGCATCCTACTTCCAACCTCTGACCCATACACAAAACCCCCATACCCGATCTCAATCCAACCAGCTACAAACCCAACTCCCATTCAATTCCAACTGTCGCCCAAACTCGATGCATCCCCCATGCATGTTATACCTCCAATCCAATTCCAATACCCGGTTCGAAACCATCCATAAATCCCAAACCCATTTTAACCCGTTTGTAAACCCATAAAACTCCTACCCGATTTCTACATTCTGCCAACAAACAACCCAATAAACCAAAACATTAAACTCACATGTGTTAAATGAACCACTTAACCCTAATTCCAAAAATACCCCCAAACTCTCACCCATTTTATTTCCTCATATCTTCCCATTATACCCTTAACCCTCACTCACACCCCATGCACACATGTGTGCATTACCTATCCTACAGCCTCAACACTTAAACATGCCCAATTTACCGCTAGCCTCATTGCATCTATTAAAGGAAAAATAAGAAGAATCACAAAAGGAATACTCTCAAGTGATTATTAAAGGGACGTTTCAATTAAAAATAATGATAAAATAATGTACTGGCCTATTTTATTTTTTCCATATATCTCGAGGTGGTAGATCCTCTATTGTGCATGTATTGGTATGCATAAGATTGAATTGCCTTTACTTTCATGCAAATTGTCTATGAAAACAGAAAAATAAAGTTGTGGTTGAATCAACATTACTCCCACGCTATCTATATAATTCGCAAAAAATATTTTAACAAGTTGTGAGAATATGCTCTCTTTCCACCTTACTTGTACCTATAACTCACAACCCCTCAAAAAATGCTAGGACAAGTTAACAACTTGAACAAAATAAATTTTAAGCCATTTGTTATTGAGTTTAAAAGTTTTCATCCTCAACCTTCGAGATTACACAATATCCTGAATTATGGGCCTTGCGAACAACATAAGGTCCTTCCTAATTTTCCTCGAACTTAGGCAACGAGAGACCTTGGATGTGTCTTGTAAAAGCCTTTAAAACTATATCAGCTTCCTGGAATTTTCTTTGCTTTACCATTTGGTTATAAGATATGGACAACTGCTTTCTATACATCTCAAAATGTCTTTTCGCATTATCGTTGTGCTCTTCCAATGCTTCAAGTTGTACATGACGACTGTGAGGAATCATTGCACTTCGTAGGTTATAGCACGCAGAAGGTACCTCAAGTTCTACTGGAAGAATTGCTTCAGCACCATACACAAATGAAAAACGGGTGTACCATATAGGTTTCCTCTTTGTGGTTCTATATGCACATAAAACCTCTAGTGTTTTATCATCTCAAGTTCCTAGGAAATCTTCTAACATCTTCGAGAGGATGTTTACCAGAGTCTTGTTCACGGATTCAGCCTACCCATTGCACTTAAGGTAGGCCACCGTTGATTTGTGGTGAATAATGGAGTATTTTTGTGTGAACAATCGCACATCACAATTAATAAATGAGGTACTGATAGGAACACCTTTGGGATGCTAAATCTGCAAACAATATACTCCTTCATAAAGCACGCCACTACCCCGGCGTAGTCTTCTTTAATGGTATAGCCTCTGCCCATTTGGTGAAGCACTCTGTAGCTACCAATATCCAAATCTTGCCCCTCGAGGAGGGGTTGATTGCACCTACTAGATCTAATGCCCATGCGTGGACTGGAATAAAGGGTTGAAAGGGAATGTAATTCCACCAAAGGAGCATGAATTATATTTCCATGGAGCTGCCACGCTTTGTATTTTCGAATAAATTTCGTTGAATCTTTTTCCATGGTAGGCCAAAAATACCCCAACTTCAGTTAGTCGTAGAGTTTTTCTCCCCCAAAGTGTCCTGGCTCATGTGCTTGCTTTAGTACCTCGCCTTCTTCCTCCGGTCTGATGCATGTTAGGGGCCTATTATGATAACCTTTTCAGTATAGCTTCCCATCCTGGACATTGATATGCCCAAAGTGAACCCTCGTACTCTGAGTCACTAACCTCGGCCCTGCAGCAGCCGAGGTCAGCAGCGCCTTATGGGGACAGATTATTGTCAACATCCTACTTTGCTTAGGCCGACGTTTCATAACCTTATCCAGTCATTCCGGCCGAGGTCATCATAGCTAGATAAGATGAAGAAACACTATCGAACTTCACTAACCTCATAATCATACGGTCCGAGGTTACATCAGTCAAGGGCACAAGCCTGAGCATATGCAAGCACATGTATGGCTTGGAACATGTGGGAAAATCAGTTATAACCGAATCATTCCCCTCACGTGAGGGAATATTGCGGTCATCATTATCTATATAAGATCATCCAGGTGTCATCATCATACTGGTTCGATCCTCATACACATACTCATTGCATGATTGGGGGTACACTACACCCCCCAAGAACTATATATAGAGGTCTTCCTCTACCTTGTAAAAGGATCGATAATTGAAACCCTAGTAAAAACTTTGTTGGTTTACACAGTAGAGAGAGTGAGCTTAAGAGATTGTATCTATGGCCATTATTGACTTCATCTAGTGAAAATACTCACACACTCACAGTGGACGTAGGCCAGATTGGTAGAATCACTTATATACAAGTGTTCATCCTCTTCTCGTCACCTCCTTCTACTAGATATTCATTGTTGTGCTGCCATTGAAATTGCTAGCTTGAGCTTACCAACACCTCATCTGGTGGTGCTGTTTCTAGCATCATCATTTTGGCGCTGTCTGTGGGAAGACTGAAAATTCATCTCTTCCTCTTTTGCTGCTTAACCTCATCGAAAACTCTAGTGGTGAACCAGGCCTCACCCTTCGCGTGGAGCTGTTTCACCATTGAAAGAGGTCCCTTAAGCAAGCTCTATAGTCCTCTAATAAAAATCTCAATCATATGGAACTGGAGTTACCACCACCTCCTCCACCATATGGTGTTGGAGGACCTAATTTTATCCAGGAACCGCCCCAGTCTAAGATGGCTGAGGTAGCAGCAGCCTTAAAGTCCTTGGCTGTAACTCAACAAGTGATACAGGAGCATTTTTGCCCAGCTAAGCCAAAACATAATGAGACCACCTAGTGTCTCACCGGAGATGATTACTTCGGCGGCTGCTCAGCCATAGCATGAGGTCAGGGGACCACCCCAGGAACTACGAAAGGACCAACCTACTCCTTAACGGAGGAGGGATGTTGTTGATCCTAGGCGTTTACACCTGGGGAGGCAAAGAAACCCTTGCCCTAAGGATAGCTACGACGACATTGAGGTAGAAGATGTTTCGACAGACTATTGGGAGCTATATGAGGTTTCAAACAACACTGTACATCCTATACATCAAAGCCGAGGTTATGGTGCAAGACGAGATGGTGATGCACGACAAAGAGGATCATATTTTGATTGTTTAAGATGAGGGTCAGCCTTTGAAAGGTTCAGCCCAGCCAATGACCTGAGGGAGAGTATGTCCAGATTAAGAAGTCTCGCTGGCTCAAGAAGAGATGGAGGTGACCGTCGTCCCCATAATGGTTGACCCCCACATAGTCGAGACTGTGGTCAGGGGGAGGTCAAGAGTCGACGTTGTGCTACAACTGGGAAACCCTCGGTACACCATTTGGAAGTTTCTTGGGATAACCTCGACCAAGCCGACGTTGCTAAACCATGGAATGACTCTATTCAAAGGTTGGAAGAGAAGATAGGAAACCTCATAAAAAGTCGAGACCCACTACAAAGGGGATTCTAAGAGGGCTCCCCATTTGTGGCAAGGATTGTCAACTTCCCAACCCCTGCCAAATTTAAACCCCCAATGGTGTCTCCCAAGTACGATGGAAGTACCAACCCAGTCCATCATATTGAGCTGTATCAATCTGCAATAAAAATTTATACAGTCTCCGATGAGATGAGGTGCCAATCTTTCTCAAGCATTCTAACTAGGGTTGCACATATCTGGTTCACTTCTCTTCCTAAAAGTTTAATTGATAATTTTAAAGGTTTTGCTAAGCGGTTCATTCGCAATTTCTGTTTCGGGGTAAGACCTCAGAAAAAGACAACCCATCTGCTCTATGTAAATCAAGGGAAGGATGAAATCCTTAGGTACTACATCACAAGGTTCAATAAGGAAAAGTTGGAGGTTGTAGGTTATGAAGAGAGTATAGTCATGACAACCCTTATTAGAGGGATTCAAAAAGGAAAGCTACTTTGGAAGCTTGCTGAAGACCCTCCTAAGTCTATGGCCGAGCTGTTAGCAACCACTGGAAAGGTCATGAATGCAGAAGAAGCAATGACAGAAAAGTATGAGGATGAGAATGGAAGTAGCAGTGGGAAATTTCAGAAGAAAAAGGATGGAAAGAGGACGACTACAGAGGATAAGTTTGCACACAATACTCCTCTAACAGTGAGATACGAACACATCCTCAATGAAATAAATAAGGATAGATCCCTGAGATGGTCGGAGAAGCTGAAGGCTCCTCTATATAAGAGAAATAAGAATCTATGGTGCAAGTTATATCAAGATCACATCCATCTAACTGACAAGTGTTTCTCCATGAAGGAAGAGATTGAGAAAATGTTGAAGTCTGGAAAGCTTAGAAAGTACGTGGATGGTAGAGCTCCTAAGGGTAGGACAGATGACCCTAAAAAGAAAAGAAATAATAAATGTCGGGAAGATGCCCTAGCTAGAAGAAATGGTGACTCAGATGATGATGAAGATGACCCCTACCTCCCACCAAAAGATGATAATATCCTAGTGAAGAGGGTTGGTATGATCTCTTTCGGTGTGAACACCATTTGTGGAGGATTAACAGGGGGTGTCTCAGATGTAGCCGAACATAAGGTTTATGTGGCAGAGGAAAAATCAGTGACCAAAGACGAGGTTGTGAACTTGGCATCTACAGAGGTTAAACTTGAGAAGAGAAAGAAGGTAGATATGGACACCCTTGTGGTAGGCTTCTCACGACTGGATTTTAAAGGTATCTTAGTTCCCCACGATCACCATTTAGTCATCACTACAAGGGTGCATGGGTGTGAAGTTCAGAGGATCCTCGTTGATGGGGGAAGCTCTGCAGACGTTATGTTTTGGCCCTATTTCAGGAGCCTAGGTCTCAACAAATCTAGGCTTGTCCCTTATCATCATCTCTTGATTGGCTTCAGCGGTGAAAAGTTTCATCCATTGGGTATGTATGAAATGGATGTGAGAATGGGAGATGAGGGGCCTAAGAGGTTGACTAGAAAAATCAATTTCTTTGTGATGGATGAAAACGTCTTCTCAGCCTACAACCTCATCATGGGACGAGTAGCCCTTAAGGAATTTGAGGTCGTGCCTTCAATGGTCCACCAGATGCTAAAATTCCCAACTCCTTACAGAGTAGGGGAAGTTCAAGGTGACCAAACATTGGCACATGAATGCTACTTTAACTCTGCAGAAGAGAGAGAGGCTCATAAGAGGGCAATAACCACATATAATATTGACACACTTGATCCTCGAGATGAAACAAAGATCAAAAAGGGAGAAGTCGCGGAGGAGGTAGAATCCATCGTCCTCAATAAGGATGAGCCAGAAAAAACCATTCAAATCGGAAAAGCCCTAAAGGCTGAGGTGAAGGAGGAGCTAGTGAAGCTATTAAGGAAGAGACAAAGTATCTTTGCCTGTAACCATGCAGACATGCCAGGTATTGATCCTGAGATTATGTGCCATAAACTCAATGTGGTAGAAGATGCCAGGACCATCAAGCAGAGAAGAAGAGTATACTCAAGAGATAAGTATGATGTCATCAGAGACGAGGTTAGAAATCTCGAAGAGGCCAAGTTCATCAGAGAGGTCATATACCCTGAGTGGTTATCTAATACTGTCATAGTACCTGAAGCAAATGGGAAGTGGAGGAAGTGTGTAGACTTCACTGATTTAAATAAGTCTTGCCCAAATGATAGCTTCCCCTTACCTCGTATATATGAGATGGTGGATGCCACAATAGTACATGAGCTCATGAGCTTCATGGATGCATACTCCGGGTATAACCAGATCTTCATGGACTCGGCAGACTCATAGAAGACAACATTTATTACAGACAAGGGGACCTATTGCTACGAGGTCATGCCTTTCGATTTGAAGAATGCAGGGGCTACTTACCAACGTCTTGTAAATAAGATGTTCGAGGATCAGATAGGCAAGTCTATGAAATTTTATGTGGACGACATGTTGACGAAGAGTCTAAAGGCAGACACTCACCTTGAAAGAACTTTTAACACCATGGACAAATACATAACGAAGCTCAACCCGACCAAATGTGTCTTTGGGGTAGGAGTAAAAATGTTTTTAGGCTTCATTATCAACCAAAGGGGTATAGAGGCTAATCCTGAGAAGATTAAGGCTTTGCTAAAAATGAAGACACCCAGAACTATCAAAGACGTTCAGAGGCTAACTAGACAAGTTGCTGCACTCAACAGGTTCGTCTCAAGAGCTACAGATAAGTGTCTTCCTTTTTTCAAAATTCTTAGAAAAGCCTTTGAATGGAATGAGGAATGTGATGAAGCTTTCAGAGAGATTAAGTCCTACCTCGAATCCCCTATACTCCTATCTAGGCCAATTCAGGGAGATAAATTGTACGTATATTTAGCTGTCTCAGAGTCATCCATCAGTGCTACGATAGTAAGAGAAGAGGATTGAGTGCAGAGACCAGTGGACTTTAATAGTAAGGCACTCCAAGGGTTAGAGAAGAAGTATCCTCGGATTGAAAAGTTAACATATGCTATGATACATGCTTCTAGGACAATGAAGCCATACTTTCAAGCTCACTCCATGGTTGTCCTCACTGATTCCCCACTCTGACAGGTCCTATATAATCCTGAGAAGTCAGGAAGGCTAATGACCTGGGCAATCGAGTTAGGGGAATATGATATTATTTATCAACCCAGGGTTTCCATCAAGGGGCAAACACTCGCAGACTTTGTAGCCGATTTTACCTGGGATGAGGTCGAGGTTGAGATTAGTCAAAAGGTTAAAAATGAACCAGACAGAAACGTCTTTTGAGATCCGGATGAGGTTGAATCAAGAAAAGTCGAATAAATAATAGTTGAGAACGAGGAAGATATATACCTCTTCAAATAAGTGACCCTATCAGAAGAGAACTTCTCTTCAAATGAAACCATTTAGAACCTATTCTTTGATGGGTCATCCTGTGAAAGTGAAAGTGGAGCAGGGCTGATAGTGACAACACCAGATGGTACAGATATCGAATATGCGCTGAGGTTCAATTTCAAAGCTTCCAATAATGAGTCAGAATATGAAAAATTAATAGCAGGTCTCTCCTTGGAAAAATCCCTCGGTATCGGCCAACTCCTAGTCCACAGTGACTCAAGATTGGTCGTGAACCAAATCCTGGGGGTGTATGAGGCCAAAGATGAAATGATGGCCATATACTTGAAGAGGGTGAGAACGATGATAGAAAGCTTCAAGTAAGTAAAGATGAAGAGTATACCTCGACTAGACAATAACCGAGATGATTCACTCGCAAGGTTGGACTCAGCAACAAGGACTGACATAAGAAGAACAGTACCAGTTGAAATTCTGCTCAAGCCGACCATTGAAGATGAAGAGGTTCCTAGACTGTGCCTAAACCTAAGTATGGGAGCCTCATGAATGGACCCTCTTATCAGACACATCAGAGAGGGAGAATTGCCAGAGTCAAAGTTAGAAATGTGAAAGCTGAGGTTCAGAGCTGCTAAATTCTCAATTGCAGGAGATGTCTTGTATAAAAAGGGATTCCTGCTCCCTCTCCTTAGATGTGTCCACCCTTCAGAGGTTACACACATTTTGCACGGTGTGCATGAGGGCTCTTATTCCCGTCACATAGGAGGAAGGCTGTTGGCTAAGAGGATAATCACTCAGGGGTACTGGAGGCCAACCTTAGCCAAAGATGCAACCTGTATGTAAAGGAGTGTGACAAGTGCCAAAGGTTCTCCACCATCCCTCATCATCCTCAGCAACCTATGACTTCAATTAGCTCCTCTTAGCCATTTGCAATATGGGGCATTGATTTGGTAGGACCCTACTAAGAGCTGTAAACAACGATCGGTGCTTAATCATGACATTTGATTATTTCTCCAAATGGGTAGAAGCTGAGCCAATGATTACAATCACTGAGCAGAAGACCTTCCAGTTCATTTGGAAGAACATCATATGCAGGTATGGTTTTCCAAATACCCTCATCTTAGACAATAGAACTCAGTTCAAGAATTTTTCCTTAGAAAAATACTGCGAAAGAGTAGGGATCAAGCAGTTATTCTCTTCTCCTGGACGAACCCAGGCAAATGGTCAGGCTGAGGTCACAAATCAAATAATCCTTGATGGGATAAAAAAGAGGTTGGAAGAGGCCAAATGAATATGGATAGAGGAGGTATATGCAGTACTTTGGGCCTACAGGATGACAGTGAGGACACCAATGGGAGAAACTCATTTATGTTAGCCCATAGATCAGAGGCTGTCATTCCAATAGAGGTTGGACTTCCCACTCATAAATTTGAGACATATGACCCTTAGAGGAATGTGGAGGAAATAATACTTGACCTTGATTTATTTGAAGAAAGAAGAGAGGATGCAGAGATAAGATAGACAGCCTATCAGTAGAGAACTGCGAGATTCTACAATCAGAGGGTGAAGTCAAGGCCTATAGCTATAAGAGACCTAGTCCTAAAGAATACGTGGCAGAAAGAAAATAATATCCATCCTAATTGTCATGGTCCTTATAGGGTAGTTGATGAGGTTGTGCCCGGTACCTACCGGATAAAAAATCTTGAAGGAGAACCTTTTTTCAACCTTTGGAATGCCGATCACTTAAAGAAATATTACTTATGATGTTGCAGTTCTTATCATTTAATACATATATCAGTTTATACAAATGATGTTATTGAAAAGATATCAATGCTGTGCTGATACTCTGTTACATCGTGTTTTAGCATCATTAATTTGGTGAATTATGGGGTGAAACATATTGATTTGGTGACCTCAGACCCCTTTAACATCATTATTTGGTGAAAATATGAGGGTAAAACACGATGTACGGACATCCCCGATCCTCGCGACGGGCGAGCGACGTGAAGGAGGATCCTAGGTCCCGCGCATCCCTCTCGGGAGCACTTCAGCCGGCATCATTTGGGTGAGGTGAAAAATGTAGAGAGATAGAGTCGCCAGTCTATTTTACTCAAAACAGACAAAAGAAAGCGAGCCATCCCAAAGGACAGCATCCAAAGACATACTGATGCATATGAAACCAAAATGATTCGAAAAGGGTCCGAAGGCTACGTTACGAAATTGGAAGGTGTTAGGCAGCCATTCTTCCCTTATGGTCTCTCACGGGTTCTTGCTATTTTCCTTTATTTTCCTCATGATATGTGTGCATGTGTATAGATACTGGAGATAGGAATTATCGACTTGTAACATGGAAAAGGTAAAGCGAGTCATCCGTAGGAAGGTATAAAAATATTATAAAATAGTTCGCGATTATCCTTAAGTTTTTCGTTACGATGGAACGATAACGCATATGGGATAATACGCTACGAAGAATAAATATATAGAATATAAAGGAATGGAGTTTAGAGAAAAATAGAAAAGGAGAGAAAAAGTAAAAACAGGACTCGAGTCTCGAATTTTACCCCGAGACGCCTACATAGCCTATAGAGGCATCAAAATCCACGTAGTTCGCATGTAAAACGAGGGGTGGGGTTTATCCCATAAATCCGACCAGGGACTTCTCTTATTTGTGTGGGGTGTGTGTGTGTAGAAAAAGTGTTTTAGTTGTGAGAGAAGTGTAATAAAAGTGTGAGAATTCCCGTTTGGAATTTATGAGCAAACCCTCTTTTTCTTATTTTTTTGGGTTTTTTATTTATATGAAAATAAGAGATGTGCAATAATACTAAATAAAAAAGTATTTTAAGATATGTGAGATGAGGCAATAAAAGTGCTAAGTAATGAAACAAATTAATGTGAATTTATGAGAATTTAAGGAGAGAATTGAGAAAATTAGACCTTCTTGAAGATCTTGAGCTTGATCTTGAATATTGGAGAGAAACCCTTGCACTTGGATGATGATGGAGAGAGGTTAATTCACCAAGTTTGATGAAAAAGATGATGAAAAGTGAAGGTTGGAAAGGGATTTGCATGTGGAAATCATGCTGACTTCGAGAGAGGTTTTATGGATTGAATGAAAGTGATATATTTCTGATCTGGGCTCCTCCTGCAATGAGGAAAAGGCCTCTTTTTTATAGTCCTAGGGCATTGCCGATCGGCATAGCCCTATTCTTGCCAATCGACAGGTGCGTTTAGGCACACTACTGATAGGCAGGGTCTAGGACCTACCGTTTGGCAGTGTCTTTCAGGCCTTTTTAGAAAATTGGCCGTAGAGAGCAAACCGTTGATTCAAATTGCATATGGGATGGACCGTTATAAAGGTAATTCAGATACCTTTGAAAGTTCTTTGGATCGCTCCCGAGTTCGGGAGTTGACTTTAGGTCAAATGTGTCTCAGAGGCATTCATCGGTCCATTGGATGGGGAATCATCGGACGCATCGGATCTTTTGTCCGCATGGTAAGTCCGAATTGTGCAAGGAGAGGACCATTGGAATGGTTAGGATATGTAATTTGACATTCCAAAGAGTTTGATCTGGTTCAGGGAGTTAACTTTGGTCAACCGGGCCCAGGAATCATTCGATGACCTCTCGGAGTAAAACTAATCGTTCGTCCGTATTGTAAGTCATAATCGCACATGAAGTGGACCATTGAAAAGGGGTTTCAGTGCCCTTTGAAGATTCACTCAGTCTCGATCGAGCTTAAGAGTTGACTTAGGTCAAACGGAGCCTGGGAGCATCTGGTGGCCTCTAGATCAGGTTTTAGGGAAAACGGGTTGTTCGTCCGCATGGTAAGTCGGAATTGCGCACGAGATGGACCGTTGGAAAGGGGTTTTAGGGCCCTTAGAAGATTCATTCAGTCTCGGTCGAGCTGAAGACTTTGAATTTTGGTCAAATGGAGCTTGGGAGTGCTTGATGGCTTCTAAGTCAGTACTCGGGGTATGACTTGGGTCTGTAGTGATGAAGGGAGGTTCTAAGGACCTAAGGAGAGTTTAAGGATAACATAATGGGGTGTATACAGAGCCCCTCGATGGGTGAGTTTGGAACAAACGATAGCCGTCGAATAGACACCGTAAGATGCTTTTAAGGGAGGATGACCAATTCAGAGGGTCGAGGTTGATTCTGAATACCTAAGGAAATGAGGATGACCAATTCAGGGGGTTGAGGTTGATTCTGAGGACCTAAGGGATGGTTTGGAGGAAAGATTTAGGCTGATTCCTGAGGAGGTGCTGAGGATGACTGATTCTACGGGTCGAAGCCACTTCTGAGGGCTTTAAGATGAGGGTGACCAATCTTGTGGGTCGAATCCAATTCTGAGGGATTGAAGATGAGGGTGACCGATTCTGAGGGTCAAAACCAATTCTGCGGGCTTAAGTAGAGATGACCAATTCTGCGGGTCAAAGGAAATTCTGCGGGCTTAAGTTGAGATGACCAATTCTGCGGGATTAAGTGGAGGGTGACCAATTCTGCGGGTCGAAGCCAATTCTGTGGACTTAAATATGAGATGACCAATTCTTCGGGTCGAAGCCAATTCTGTGGGCTTAAGTGGAGATGACCAATTCGGCGGGTCGAAGCCAATTTTACGGGCTTAAGTGGAGATGACCAATTCAGTGGGTCGAAGCCAATTCTGCGGGCTTAAGTGGAGATGACCAATTATGCGGGTCGAAGCCAATTCTGAGGGCTTAAGGTGAGATGATCAATTCTGTAGGTTAAAGCTAATTCTGCGGGCTTAAGGGTGAGATGACCAATTCTGCGGGTCGAAGCTAATTCTGCGGGCTTAAGGTGAGATGACTAATTCTGCGGGTCAAATCCAATTCCGCGGTCTTAAGGATGAGATGACCAATTATGTGGGTCGAAGCCAATTCTGCAGGCTTAAGTGGAGATGACCAATTTAGTGGGTCGAAGCCAATTCCATGGGCTTAAGGATGAGTCGAAGCCAATTCTGCGGGTCGAAGCCAATTCTGCGGGCTTAAGTGGAGATGACCAATTCAGCGGGTCGAAGCCAATTTTGAGGGATTGAGGTGAGATGACCAATTCAGCGGGTCGAAGCCAATTCTGCGGGCTTAAGTGGAGATGACCAATTTAGCGTGTCAAAGCTAATTCTGCAAGCTTGATTAGAGATGACCAATTTAGCGGGTCGAAGACAATTCTGCGGGCTTAAGTTGAAATGACCAATTCTGCGGGTCGAAGTCAATTCTGCGAGCTTAAGGATGAGATGGCCAATTCTGCGGGTCGAAGCCAATTCTGCGGGCTTAAGTTGAGGTGACCAATTCTGCAGGCTTAAGTTGAGATGACCAATTCTGCGGGTCGAAGACAATTATGTGGGCTTAAAGATGAGATGTTCTTGGGGAATTCTGTCGGGAAGATTTATCTTGTGGTTTTATTTTGGGTTAGAGATTCGATTGTTGGGGAAATCTTTTGCATCCTCTAAAGGAATAGCCAAAATTCCACTGGGGAGGTGATTAGGTGGCCCAGGATTTGGATGTATTGCTTGGGGAAAATTGAGACCTTTGGGTTATAGAGGGTGATATTTAGAGATCCTCTGGGGACGTTGCCAGGAGGAGTTTTACTTTGTTTTTGGGAGCTCCGCTGGAAAAATAGGGGTTCCTCTTGAGGGAGTGCGAAATTTTCTTGGGGAAAATGTTCTAAATCCTTCCTGGGATTTTTAGGAATTTTATGAGAATTTTTCATGGATTTCTGGTATTTTTTGGGAATTTTTGTACACAATTTTAAGTGAGGTGCCGGTCGTCATGATACAGAGGGTTCCATTCGGCAGTGGCACGGACTTTTGGACTGCCTCAGGAAGGTAAGGGGTCAGTGCTGATCAGTGGGTGGGGCTGGATTGTGACGGAGATGACCGTGACTCCCATAGACGTGCAACAGCTACTGGCGATGGATTGTGACAGAGAGCAGATAGAGGTGGATCGTTCTCTGCAGGTGAAGCCAGAGGCGGTGCGTATGGCACTTGGTGATGTAGGGAGGATAGTTTATGGCAATTCCATCCGGATGTCCTTGTTAAATGATGTTTTTCTGAGTAAGGAGGTTAATTTGGAGGACTGGCTGCAAGTGAGGCAGGTGGCCCGGTTGTTCATATTATTAGTGCTGAGAGGTTTTATGGTGGTGTCGAGCGGTGATGTCTTCCATTTGTGGTTCTTGCCGTACTTGAGGATGTTTTAGAACATCCCTCTCTATGATTGGGGGAGCCTGACTTTGGCGACCCTCTATTTTTCTTTGGACGCATTCAGCTGGTGCTGCCGATAAACTTTTACTAGGGCCACGTATCTCCTTGAGGTATTCTCTAATTTTCACATTTTCTTTTCATGCTTTCGCATTTTTCCTTATGCGTATCCTTTTGGTTATGAATTCTTATCTTTGGCAGGCGTGGTTCTATGAGGTGATTGGGTGCAATACCCCATTGATTGCCTTGAAGGATGAGATTATTAGGGACTTATACCGATTGTATCGATGGCTCAAAACCAATCGGCAGTCGAAGGGATCTCTTTCTTTGGAGGCAGTGCGTCAGGTCTTGAACGGCCTGAACAATGGTAGAGTAAGACTCTTTCTCTTCAGTCTTGGTTTTTGCGCATTCTGATTCTGTATTTACTTATGCCTACTGGGGATTTTCAGGTGACTTTTTACGCTAAGGGGACACCCATTCAGGATACGGGGGTGACTGGGGTGAATGCGCAGATGAGGCGCTTGATGGTGCATGAGTTTGGCCATTCTTGGTATCTCAGGGAGAGGGTGGTTCGGCAGATTGCTGAGGAGGAGGTGGTGGTACCACCTGCACAGCCTCCTATGTCTATGAGGCGTGAGTGGCTGCTGCCAGAAGATGCGAGGATCGTGGAGATGATCGGCGAGTCCTACCTGTTGTACATTGATACGGCTGCGCCCTAGCATATATGATTCCTTGCCTTTCCCTCCTGCGGGTTCGAGTCGGGCGATGGGGTTCTCCTACAGCGGCAGTGGTCCATCGGCGTCTGCATTTGTGGCGACATCAGATGTTCCCTTTGTGTGATTGCGTACCCCTTCATACAATATTCGGCGGGCTGATGGAGGGATGGTGCCTATGTTACACCGTCCTCACACGATGGATTCAGAGGAGCTGGGTTTGACAGAGGAGGTTCTTCTTCCTGCGGTATACCTTTTTGTTCTTTTCCTCTTTTTGGTTTCTTTTCTATTTTAATCTCTCTTTGATACTGATTTTGCCTTTTACTTGCAGCAAGTTCGCGTGACGACCACTTGGCTAAGGGACATCAGGTACTGGATATCTTCGGCGAATTCCCATATTCGGGATGCGATCTTGGTTCCTTTTTTCTTGGTGCCTTATGCTTCGTTCGGGGAGGACTCTGGATCGGGTAGTGGTGGTGCATCGTCTCATCGTAGGGGAAAGAGAGTGCATCATAGGAGTGGAACATCTCAGAGAGAGGGGTGAAGGGTAGGAGAGAGAGAATGTGGGTTCGGGTCGAGTCCCGTTATTTTTGCTTTTCTTTTATTTCCTACAAAATTTGATGTAACAAAAAAGAATATATATATACAATGCAATGGTTTTTTTTTATTATCTTTAGTTAATGGTGAATGCATGCATATGCGCTTTTACTTTGCTGCTGAGACCGTAAAAAGAGATATTTTTAGGAGGAAGGCTTTAAAAATGAGAAACTATATAGGGTGGAAGAGGATTTTTGAAATTCTATTTGAGAATATCAATTTATTTTTGTATTGAGCTTCTTATTTTGACAAAAGAGGAAAAAATAAAAATTTCCAAAAATAGGGGGTTGCTAATCGGCAAGACCCTTGTCCTGCCTATCGAGAGTCAAGTCCAGTCCCATCAATTCAAAGCTTTGATTAGTGCCCTCTTCAGCCTTTTGTACTTTGTGGGGTAGGATTTCCTTCGATTTCTGCAGGGTTCATGTCTTTTGTGAGGGTTTTCAGGTATAAAAATGGGTAAGGGTGGAGTGTTTTCATCACACCTTCACATTCTTACTTATTTGCTTACTATATTTGTAGTCTTGCAAGATGGATCTCCCTGGTAGCATTGAGTTTGCCAACTACCTCGAAGCCTTGGAAGCAATGTGCACTTATAATGTCGACTACGATGCTTTCAGTATGCATTGAGTTTCTTTGTGGCGCAATCGTCCCATTGAGTGGAATATATTGATGGCGGTGGTATAATTTTGGTACCCCGAAGGCCATGTATTTCGCTTTGGGTTGGATGAAGTTTGTCCTACATACGAGGAATTTTCTACCATGCTGGGGATAAATCCCAATGTTGTCGCGGCTCTACCTGAGTTTTCCCGTTCTCCCAGGGAGTTGTTGGCTGGGCTTCTTCGTATTTTGCCTTCGACAGCCAGACCATTATTTACTGGAAGAATGATCTCCCTTTCGACGGTGTTATAATCTGTGCATTTGCAGGAGGGTGGCGATGCTGGATACGCTGGAGCCGTTGTTTTAGGCTTAATATCAAAATTGATGCTGGTGACTGGGGAACTGTTGGTGGACCCACAACTTGCAGCCATTACTTCTTGGATGTCATACCGTCGCAATCCTATGGAAGTGATACTGCAAAGATCTTGAATTGCCTAAATGCCTGGTGAGAAGGGCATTCTGACTTCTGGAGGGGTAGCCCCGTGATGCTGTTCATGTGGTTGTCTGAGCGACTTCACCTGGGTGACCCCTCCGAAATAACCTTTGTCGGTCGTACCCAACTTCTTTTTGTGCCACTTTATCATCGTTGGTTTGGATATTGAGAGCTGGGAGAACTGGTTTGTGTAGCACAAGGCTCTAAATCTATGCTCGTCAGTGCCTTGGTGGGGATCGTTGCTTCCTTCTGGAGCTGGGAGAATACCCATATGTTCGGTTGGTTGGTCTCAGTCATACCTCTTTCTATTTCCCTTGGAGGCTTCTGTATCAATTTGTATGGGAGCAGGTCGTGCCACCTCGTACACTAGACTTCTTTCCGGTAGAAGATTTGACTGAGCGTCTGCGCATGCGGCTTAGCTCTATGTGGAAGAATCAGTGTCCGTTGACCCGTACTTATCAGTCTGCTAGGAGAGTTTGGCATATCACTGGGGATTATATAAAGTGGATGTGGAAGAGAGTAGTCACCAAGGTGTTGGCAGTGGAGACTGGACAAAGGTGGCCTTTTTTGTCTGATACCATGGAGGGAGGTGTAGTAGTTTTTCTGAAGCTGGTTCGAGCTTATCGATCTATGGAGCATTTGCGACACTGTGTTCAAGTAGGGGAAGCCTAGGGACCCTAGGATGCAGATGATGATGACGGAGCGGGCTTCTCTTGTAGCTACGACAAGGACTCTTGTAGAGTTTATTTTGCAATGGGGAGTAAATGTGGGGATTTTATTTTGGATTTTTTAGGGAGGTAGGGGGGAAGGGAGTTATCCGTTCCTTTTCTCGTGTAATTGCACTGCAATTTCTTATTAGTGAAATAAGCAAGTTTTTGATCATCCAGTTGTGCCTTTTGATGAGTTTTATATTGTTTGAATTTTCTATACCGATCGCTAAGGCATACATAATCCTTTTGTTCAAGTATATATTAGAATGGACTGTCGTTATCGAAGATAAGAAAATAATAGTATTTTGTGAAAAAGAAAAGGTCGCGCTCATGTAAGGTGTATGAGCTGCCTACATACCTCTGGGGTTTTTGAAAAGTTTTAATTTGTTTGAAAATGGTTTTTGCAGAGGATCAGGACCACGTAGTTCTGGGTAGAAGGAAATGAAAATATTTTTTTTAGAATAGAAGTGAGATGAGAAGAGTCGTAGCGTGCCAAGTTTTCAGACTAGGGTTATAACTTCTTGAGACGGTCCAGGTTGACTGGACGAGCCATATCTTCCCCATCTAAGTCAGTGAGCATGGCGGTACCGCCTAACAAAATCTTCTTGACAATGTTGGGGTGCTCCAATTGGGCTTGAATTTCCCTTTGGGGTCCCAGATGGGTTTCATTATCTCTTTGAGGGCTAGTCACCTTCTCGGACACCATGTTCCTTGACTTTCTTGTTGAATGAACGCGCTATTCGGTGATGGTACCCTTATATGTGGTATAGTGATTTTAATCTCCTTTCATCTAGGAGTTCAGCTCGTCAAGACGGCTTTGGCACCAGTCTTCTTCGCTAACCTTGCTCTCAAGCATGACGATCAATGAGGGTATTTCCAGTTCGAATGGTAGGACGGATTCCATGCCATAGACTATAGAGTAATGCGTAGCCCCAATAGAGGTTGAGATTGAGGTTTGATAGCCTCATAGGGCGTACGAGATCTGGTTGGCCCAATCTCGACAGCTTTCGGTCATCTTTCTGATGATGACCTTGAGGTTCTTGTTGGCAGCTTCAACTACACCGTTGGTTTGAGGTTGGTAGGGAGAAGATTTATGTCTTTGAATCCCATATTCGTTGACAACCTCTGTGACTTCTGCCTCGAAATGAAAGCTGTTATCTGACACCAGCTCGTGCGGGACCCCGTATCGGCAGCTGATGTTTTTCTTGATGAATTTGGCCACTTTCTTGGCGTTCAGCACTGCGTATGACTCAGCTTCGACCCATTTGGTGAAGTAGTCAATGGCATTTAGGATGAACTCATGCTCATTGGAATCCTTCGGTGTAACCTTCCTTATGATGTCGATGCCCCAGGTGGAGAACGACCAGGGAGAGGTCATGTTGTATAATTCACGCAGAGGCAAATGCTGAAGGTTGGAGAACTGTTGGCATTTGAGGCATCTACGAACATAGGCGGTGCAATCCTGGGTCTGGTGGTCCAGTAGTAACCTTGTTGGATGATCTTCTTGTCAAGTATGTGACCGTTCATGTGGGATCTGCATTTCCTGCTGTGGATCTTCTGCATTATCTTTTCAACATCAACCCCTGCGATACAGTGAAGATGAGTTCCATCGAAGTCCCTTTTGAGCAGTACTTTGTGACAGATGATATACTGGGCAACCAGTCTTCAAAGGGTCGCTCAATCTTTCTTGTTGGAACCCTCGGGATACCTACCATACTTGAGGAGGTGCCAAATATCATAGTACCAACAATTGGCTATCTCAAGATCTTCTGTGGTGACGATCTCAATGTGGTAGCAGTGGGTTAGTTTGTCTTACTTTTGAACAAGGAAGGGGGTGATTGTTATTCCTTCGGGCATGTCGACCATGGAGGCCAAGGTAGCAAGGGCATCGTCTAGGTTATTCTTTTCTCAAGGTAGGTAATGGAAAGTGATGTCTTGGAATTAGGAGGCTAGTTCTTCTAGGTGGGCAAAGAAGGGTTGGAGTTTGTCGTTCTTGACTCTCCATTTTCTGAGCACTTGACCGATGATGAGGGCGAAATCCTCGTAGATGTCTAGGTATTAAATACCTTTCTTGAGAGTAAATTTGAGGCCTACCGTGCATGCCTCATATTCAGTCATGTTGGTGGTGCAAGGGAAATCCAATTTTACAGCGATAGGAGTGTGAGAGTCACCTGGGGCGATCAGAAGTATCCCAATGCCATATCCCTTTTTGTTGGCAGCACCGTTAAAGAACATTTGCCATCGGAGATTGTCCCGGGCAGTGCAGAGGATGTTTTCATCTAAGAATTCGGAGATCCAGACATCGACCTCATCCATGGTGTAATCAACGAGGTAGTCAGAGATGGTTGTTCCTTTCATGGCTTTCTCCGTGATGTACATGATATCAAACTCGATTAGGAGCATCAACCTTCAAGCCATTCGGCTGGATAAGGCAGGTTTCTTTAGAAGGTATTTGATGGGGTCCATTCGGGATACAAGTTTGATGGGGAAGGTGAGCATGTAGTGCCATAAGTTTTGGGTGACCCAGACAAGCGCGATACATGCCTTTTCCAAAGCAGTGTAGTTGACCTCATATCTGGACAATTTGGGACTGGCATAATATGTGGCTCTTTCTTCGTGGGAATCTTGAAGGTATTGGGCTAGCAAAGCCCCAATTGCAGTGTCGGTTATGGTTAGGTATAGGAGCAATGGGAGACCAGGCTGTGGTGGCATGAGTACCGGGGGCTGAATTAGGTATTGTTTGATTTGGTCAAAAGCTTCTTAGTAGGCCTCATTCTAAACCTTAGTTGAATCCTTTTGGAGGAGTTTGAAGATAGGTTCACAGATGTAGGTTAACAGACTAATGAACTGGCTGATGTATTGTAATTTCCCAAATAAACCTTTAACTTCTTTCTCTGTTCGGGGAGGTGGCATCTCAAGTATGGCTTTCAGCTTGGCAAGATTTGCTTCTATCCCTTTCTCACTGACCATGAATCCCAAGAGTTTTCCCTTTGTTACATCGAAGACACATTTCTGTGGATTGAGTCTCATTTGATACTGTCTCAGTCGTTTGAAGAACTTTTGGAGAGTGGGAACATGACCTTCCCTAGTCTTGGATTTGATAATCATATCATCCACATAGACCTCAACCTCTTTGTGAATCAAATCGTGCAGGATGGTTGTGGCATCCCTCTGATAGGTAGCCCCAGCATTCTTGAGACCAAATGGCATGACAGTGTAACAAAAGGTTCCCCATAGGGTGATGAATGCGGTTTTTTCTTGATGGTCTGGGTGCATTTTGATTTGGTTGTATCCGACAAACTCGTCAACGAATAACTTGAGAGCATGACTGGCTGTGTTGTCCACGATCATGTCGATATTGGGTAGCGGGTAATCATCCTTTGGAGAGGCTTTGTTCAAGTCTCAGTAGTCTACACACATCTGAACTTTTCCTCCTGATTTCGGCACAGGCACTATGTTCGCTAGCCATGTGGGATATTCGATCACACGAATGAAACCTATGTTCAACTGTTTGACCACCTCTTCTTTGACCTTGAGAAACCATTCCGCGTGGAGATTTCTCAACTTTTGTTTAACCGTCTTGTAATCTGGGAGAGTGGGAATCTCATGCTGAGTTATTTCAGCATCAATACCGGGCATATCGTTATAGGACCATGCAAAGACATCCACAAATTCCCGTAGCAATTCTTTGAGTTGTGAACGCTCATGCTCGTTAAGGGTAGCCCCTATCCTAATCTCGCGTAGTTGGCTATTAGAACCGGGGTTAATAACAATAGTCTCTTCTTCTTTAACATGAACGCGGTTATGTTGTTTATTATTAACCTTATTTAGATCATTTAAGAATTGTTTATTGAAAAATCATCATCATCAAAAGTTTGATTAAAATCTAAACAATTAATGTAAGGCACAACAAGATACTTAAATCTTTGTTTATTTCATTGATAGGAAAAATAGCATTAAGAACCTCATCAAAGGAGGTATCAATTACATTTGAGCAAGGATAGACAACAGAAGAAGAAATAGGGTAAACATTAGGATTAGGGGAGATTTTAGCAGGTATAACTGGCGCAGCTTGCAGGTTGAGGAGAGGTGTATCAACAGCTTTAATCAGTTGGGATTGATTCAGTGATGTAGTGCTTGAGTGAACCATGCAGAGTGTTAGCCCCAGTGTCTGAAAGTTGAAGGAATCTTTGGAGTCACTTTCCTCAGTATCTTTGGTATATTTGATGAGCAGTTGAATATGGTGTTGGGAATTCTCAGACCATGGGTAGCTATCTTGGAAGAAGATCTCCATTCCAAGCTTCATTATCTTGTCTGTATGCTCATACCATGGTTCTGGAAAGCCGCAAAAGGGGAAGTTTTCGCCCTCTTTGATGAATCGTCCATTCAAGGAGTCTCCTATGATAGTCTGGATGCAGTCTAGTCCTCTCTTTGGTCGAGTCTGTCGGATCATTCTGAGCTCTTGTTCTAATGGTTGATACCCCAAACCATAAGGAGGGAAACCTTTCTTCAATTTAATAGGCTCGAGTATTGATGATACGTAAATATTGCGTATTTCATCCTCCGAACCAACGCATTTTATCCCCCTCGGGTATCTTATTCCCTATATTTATGCTTGTTAACCAGACAACCTCAGATTTCTACGTTAACATGTTTTGCAGGGGTTAATTGAGCTTTATAGGTATTTGGATGCTACGTGTGAAGTTCGGACGCATTCCGCTCGATTTTCGTACACGATCGCACGTTCAAGGGCATTTTAGTCTTTTCATAGCTTGGGCAACTGGACCAACATCTACATAGAAGTTATAGCCCTCCTCGCAATCTTTGCGTGGCCGTTAATGGTGCACGATTCTGATTTACAATGAAGAAGTTACGAGGATTCTAGCGGAGGAGAAATGCAAATAATCAAACCAGGAGGAAGGATTTTGCAGACCTGTTTAATCGATCGATCGATCAAAAGGATCGATTTATCGATCTTTCAGTTTTTGCAATTTATGGGGAGACAGTGGGCTGGTATTTTTTCCATCGATTGATCGATCACAAGGGATCGATATATCGATCCCCTGTTTCCAACAGATATTTTTCTTTTCTTTTCTTTCTTCTTTTCTTTTCTTCCACTTACTATAGAAAGCAATTTTGTTGTAAATATCATATATTAATTATTATAATTTGTTTTAGGTAGAATAGGTTAGGGTTTTGGAGGTTTGAGAACTCATTTCTTCATTTCTTCTTGGATTGACACCCATTTGTGCTTGTAATTTGTGCTACCATCTTCCATCTCCATTAATATAGCTTGTATTTAATTTGTTCTTGCTTTCTAGATTAATTTACATGCTTTCATAATTTGTTTACATGCTTTGATTTCCTTGCTTTCTAGTGTAAATTTACCACGTTTATTTACCGATTTATTTATCGCATTTTTAACATTCTTTCTAGCTAATTTAAATTAGGTTGTGTTTGAATGGAACTCACTCGAGTTGACACGTTTCTTTGCTTTGGTGATGGCGTTTACGGGTCTATTTCGGGTGCGTTGTCCTAGTTATTTCACCTAGGAGATTTGACGAGGCATATCATGTATGTCTCGTGGTTACGAACTTGCGTGCGCAATTTTCAGGATATTTATTGACGCCAAAATCTTATTAGACATTTATCCGGATTTAGGGGCGTGACAACCCTTGATTCAATTAACTATCGAAACGAGACGCAGTCGTAATAACTCGTCGACCCATGTATCCGTTTTATACAAATTAACTCAGGTGAGGGATATTCGATGCCACCTAAAGTTTTTACTCGCTTTATTAGTCTAGCTTTATTTTCCCTCGCCTAGATTAATATTTCCCTTTTATGCATCTTTTCATTTTTAGTTTGTAATTCACCTTTTACACTTTTATTGAGAAGTATTAAATCATATAAATTCTAGAACTCGTCCTTGTGGATCTTTCGATACCATACTTACCGCTAGACTTGCCCCGCAAGTGTAGTCGTAATTTCGGTTTTTGTATTATTGCGGTGAAATGAAAACAACGACCTTGCCCTTACACGAGTACACATTTTCAAGCGATGATCAAAATAGCACCGTTGTCAGGGATATGCTTGTTTTAGACTTTATTTGATTTAGTATTTCGTAGTATTTTCTTTCTATTTGTATTATTTGCTAATCTTTTTGCAGGACTTCCACATTTGAGCATTTAGAAAGGCTCGAATTTTTCCTGCGCGCACTTACTTTGTGGAATTCGCCATTTGGAGCCATTTTTGGGATAAGCATGTCTTATTCCAATTCTTCCGATAATCATTGTTATAATTCTCAAAATGCCCGTAATTCTATGATTTTCGGTCAATACTTAGAGTCCTAAAGAATTTCAAATTCAAATATGACTTTGGACAAGTATAACGAAAGTCAAAACTTGGGTTATTGGAATTTTGATGACGATGATAATTATTTTGGGCCTTTACCTCCTTATAATAGTAATTTTGAAACGAGTTGCAATAGTTTTCAAAATTCCTATAATAATGAGTTTTCGTTTAAGTTCAATGGTAATTTTCAAAGTTCCCATTCTCATGTATCCGCACCTCAACCTATGACATTCGATGAGGGTTTGCGTATGTATGAGAATGAGAAAATTGAAAATCGTTGTCGGGAAGAAAATCATTTGTGGGAACATGACTTGTATTTATTATTTGAGTCAGACAACGATTTTTCTTCGAGACTTTTGAAGTTGAAGAATGTTTTGAACCAAATGAGGACTTTGTGCCTACTTTGGAACAAACCATTCTAGACTTTGCCCATTGCATAATAGATATTGAAAGTGATGATAAAAATGACATAATATCTATTTGCAATGAATTGATTTCTTCTTTGGCCCCCAAAGAAGAACATTTCATTGAAAATGATATTATTTCCTTCGAAACTCAGTCTTCATGCGATGATGATTCATCTCATGAGTTTGAATTTCTTTCATCCCCATTTTCATTCTCTGTTATCGTACCGTCATAAGTACCCGATGATTCGGTTTCAAACTCTAATGTTTTAAACCTTTTCGCCGATGAGGAGTACTTGCCCGCCTTCCACAATCGCATCTTTGCCTTTATGTGTGCCACCTCCCATTCCAATTTCAAAATACTTGGGAGGATATTCTGCTTTTCTCGGTCCCCACATGTTTTGTCACCCGTTCAATCCAAATCCCCCATCGTCCGTCCAAAACGTTTAATTGACGATGGTCAATTTCTTCCTCCTTACACATGCCTTCCGTTGTTCAAATATAATTCATATTTTTTGGAAGGCACGCTTGTATGTGAGGGTACACCGGTTATCCTACAAAGCAAATCGTTTTCACGGTGGACCCTCAACTATTTAGACTTCTAGTGTACAGTTCGTGTGAAGCCTAAATAGTAGGTTGTATATAGTTAACTTTTTATTGTTTCTTTCTTTTTGTTTTAGTCTAATTTAATTAGTTAACTTTTTGTTATTTGTTTTTGCTAGGCTAGGTACTAACTTGTTTTGTAGAATCATTGGACTCGCACTTTCCGAAGATCGCTCCATTTTGGGTAATATTGCTCTTTTCCTTCTTTAACTTGGTTCTTAATTAAGATTGAGGACAATGTCAGTTTTTAAGTTAGGGGGTGTGGGATATTCTATCCATTCATTGGTAGTGTCCATGTTTTTGCTCACATGTTAGTTACTTAGTATGCTTTTCTTAGAAAAATTAAAAATTTCAAAAAGATTTTCTTTCTTTTTTCTCCTTTTTTGGGCATTTTTCCTTTGTTTTCGATGATAAATTTCAATAATTGCCCGATCCAATAGACAACCCAATGATGCATGTTCTCGATTTCAGAAGTTATTAGACTTTAGTCTCGATTATTGATATTATGAATAACTTCATGAATTAAACTTTAAGCCCATGAACACATGCACTTTTATTGTTCTATGGATTTGGTTTAAGATTTTTATAACTCGATAATCTTTTGTTGCATTGTATATACTTACACCGAGTAAGCTTTGTACCTTTCGTCGTTTGTGAGTGTATACACTATTCTTTTCTCATTAAAAACGTTTGTTGGTAATCTTACTATTCTTTCATTTGATCGTTCATTAATTGTTCATATTTGAGATGTGTTACTTGATCATGTTTTTTATGTATTGTTTTGACTCGAGAATTGCGTAAACTTTTGGAAATGATCATAGGAATTCTTTATTATATCAACCCTATTGACCTTGACCTCACCTAATATGTTTACCCTCGTTAACCCCTTTGAGCCTAAATATTAGCCTTTTGTTTCATAACCCCAATTCCCATAACCAACTCCGCATTAGAGTTATAAGCCATACATACACCTTACATACCTTTGTTTGGAATGTTACTTGGAATTGAATGATGTTGTTGTGACGTCGGTTGCAATTTAGGCATATGAGAGTGTGATAAGTAAAGAAAAGAGATGTGGAAAAAGTGAAGAAAAAGAGAAAGTAAAAAGTAAAAGAAAACATGAGAAAAAGAAGAAAAGAAAGAGAAAGTTGTAAATGTGTATATAGTTCAATAAGTTTTGATTACTCTCCATAATGATATAGCTAATGCCTTTTTGGAACTTATTTTCCAATTTTAATATTGCCCGCATTTTCCCATTATCCCGAGTTTTCATTCCGAACACTTTGAATCCGTACATACATTCCTTCATTTCGTACCCTAGCCTAACCTACATTACAACCTTATACTAGTCCTATGTGATCTTAGGTTGATGTAATTTAATAGTTTAAATAGTTTTGACAATCTGTGAAAATACATTTCGCCTCCTTTAATGTGCGGTATCTTTCATTGAGATTACAGTTTTTCAGTTTATATATAGCGTTCTTCATTTGAGACATGTCTGCAGCCTAGTTTCCATTTACATTTACTCTTTATGCCCGCATGTTCCGTGTGTTAACTCCCTGTTTCGAGTGAATTCACTTGATGAGTGTAATGCTCGTGAGGATTGAATATATGCTTACATTAATTTAGTATTCGGTTTATATAAGTTTTTTTCCAAATCACACTTTGCATGTGCTCGTTCCCCTCCCACATTTTAAGGTTTCAATTCTATAAGGTGCATTCTATAATGTTACTGATTTGGAATTTTGTTTGAATCCGTTCAATGTGCTAATAATGTGTATGAAATCATTTTCGCTATTTTTGGGCTAGTCGCATGTTGGTTTGGGCTTATTTTGAGGAAACCATGTGATGTTTGTGGGTATCGAGATGACACTCGTCCACTAGGGTAACCGAGGAGCTTAACGGCTTATTGCATACACTAAATGCAATCGAATCGCTAGCGAAAGTGGACTTATGCTTTTATACCATACTTTTGTACTTCTTCTGCTTTTGGTTTTCTTCTAGTTCTTGTTGCATCCTATTTCATTGCTAGGGACTAGCAATGTGTAAGTTAGGGGGTGGGATGATACGCAAATATTGTGTATTTCATCCTCCGAACTGACGCATTTTATCCCCCTTGGGTATCTTATTACCTATATTTATGCTTGTTAACAAGACAACCTCGTATTTATACGTTAACATGTTTTGCAGGGGTTAATTGAGCTTTTATAGATATTTGGATGCTAAGTGTGAAGTTCGAACGCATTTCGCTCGATTTTCATACACAATTGCACATCCAAGGGAATTATAGTCTTTTCAAAGCTTGGGAACCTGGCCCAACATCTCATGGAAGTTATAGCCCTCCTCGCAATATTCGTGTGGCCGCGAACGGTGCGCGATTCCGATTCAGAACGAAGAAGTTGCGAGGATTCTAGAGGAGGAGAAATGCAAACAATCAAAACAGGAAGAAGGATTTTGCATACCTACTTGATTGATCGATCGATCAAAAGGATCGATCAATCGATCCTTCAGTTTTTGCAATTCGTGGGGAGACGTTGGGTTGATATTTTTGCCATCGATCGATCGATCACAAGGGATCGATCGATCGATCTCCTGTTTCTAGCAGATATTTTGCTTTTCTTTTCTTTTGTTCCACTTACTATATAAAGCAATTTTGTTGTAAATATCAGATATTAAATTCTATAATTCGTTTTAGGTAGAATAGGTTAGGGTTTTTGAGGTTTGAGAGATCATTTCTTCATTTCTTCTTAGAATGACATCCATTTGGGCTTGTAATTTTTGCTACCATCTTCCATCTCCATTGATATAGCGTGTATTTAATTTTTTCTTATTTTCTAGATTAATTTACATACTTTCATAATTAGCTTACATGCTTTGATTTCCTTGCTTTCTAGTGTAAATTTACCGCGTTTATTTACTGCTTTATTTACCACGTTTTTAACATGCTTTCTAGCTAATTTAAATTAGGTTGTATTTGAATGGAACTCACTCGAGTTAACGCGTTGCTTTGCTTTGGTGATGGCATTTACGGGTCTATTTTGGGTGCGCTGTCCTAGTTATTGTGCCTAGGAGATTTGACCGGTCATATCATGTATGTCCCGTGCTTACGACCTTGTGTACGTAATTTTTGGGATATTTGTTGACGCCAAAATCTTATTAATCTTTTATGCGGATTTAGGGGCGTGACAACTCTTGATTCAATTAACTATCGAAACTAGATGTAGTCATAATAACTCGTCGACCCATGTATCCATTTTATACAAATTAACTCGGGTGAGGGATATTCGATGCAACTTATAGTTTTTACTCGCTTTATTAGTCTAGATTTATTTTCCCTCGCTTAGATTAATATTTCCCTTTTATGCATATTTTCATTTTTAGTTTGTAATTCACCTTTTCCACTTTTATTGAGAAGTATTAAATCATATAAATTCTAGCAACTCATCTCTGTGGATCTTTCGATACCCGACTTACCGCTAGACTTGCCTTGCAAGTGTCGTTGTAATTTAGGTTTTTGTATTATCGCGGTGCAACGAAAACAACAACCATGCCCTTACACGAGCACACATTTTCACGCGACGATCAAGTATCCCTTGTTGTCTTTGTCCTAGCACCAGTCCGGGCATGAAGTACATACT
The DNA here is from genome assembly GCA_949130495.1 of Sambucus nigra. Classification (NCBI taxonomy): domain Eukaryota; kingdom Viridiplantae; phylum Streptophyta; class Magnoliopsida; order Dipsacales; family Adoxaceae; genus Sambucus; species Sambucus nigra. The sequence continues at coordinate 714,418,933 of OX422207.1, forward strand.
TGTAATACCCCGTATTTTTGGCTATATTTACTTTTGGGATTAATTATGTAAATGAGAATTAATTGGAAATTAATCCGGATAAAATACTAGCGAGATGTGAGTTGGTATTTGACTATATTGAGTATATATGGTGTTATATGAATATTGAATTATGAAAATTGTCGTGAGATTGATATACGACAATTTGGTCATTTTATTGGGACGCGTGTGACAGTCGCGTCAGGATATAATTATTTTAATTATAAAAGTGAATTTAAATTCTATTAACTGTATGGTCGTTTTGAGTGCGCCAACGCGTCCGAAAGGGTCGAGATAGTCAGAAAACACTAACCGGGGGTGTAGTTTGGGTCCCGGGGTATTTTTAGGCCATACCGGCAATAAAAAGGGTATTTTGGTAATTTCGTATTTTTGGGAAAATTAAAGTGACGAAAATTAGTGAAGTAAATCTGATGTGGGTTTGACCCACTAAGCCACTAACCAACCCATGATAACCCAATAGGTTACGTAGGTTATTAGAATTAGGTTTCTAATTACTTTTCATAAGAAAATCCTAGCCACCATTAGAGAAAAGCTTGGAGAGAGAGAGATAGAAGGAATCCTGCAGAAAAGCTCCATCAAATCAACATCAAATTCAGAGACACTCAAGGCAAGTGGTTTATTATCATTTAATTTCATAGAATGCTCTTTCCATGTGTAGGAATTTAATAAAATTGATTTGTTCTTGGTGAAATATGAAAACCCATGTATTTTGGAGGTTAGAACTTGAAATCTCGAGGAGAGTTGCATGTAGAATGGTAGGTAGATGATTATACTGATGATATTAGTTATTGGATGAAATTAAAATGGATTTAAATGGGGTTAATTCACGATCTAGAATTTTAGGGTTTATGTTCTTGTAAAAATTGGGGGAAAGTGATGGGATTTAATGATTTAATGATGATTGGGATGAATTAACTCCTCAAAATATGTTAGTATGTGACCTAGGTACATTTAGGGATGATTAGAGACCCTAAAACGTTGTTGGGATGAACTTTGGAAGAGGTTTGAGGTGTTAAAATGGATGAAAAATGAGATTGGAGAAAATCTGGGCCGAAACTAGTCCCTCGTTAGAAGACCTCCCCAGGTCGTTCGAACGAGCTTCTAACGAGTTGACCAGTTGCTTCTAACGAAAAGGAATTTCGTTCGATAACTTCGTTCGAACGAGATCTCGTTAGAAGGTACAGTTCGTTCGAACGAACTGGAATCTCGTTCGAACAGCCTCGTTCGAACGAGACTTCTAACGAGCTGGCAGTTTAGGCCTTTTTGGCCTATTTTGATTTTGGGAGTCCCGTAAACTTGTTCGAGGATAGAGATGACATTCCTTTGATGGGGTATTAGTATACTTGGGACATTTGGGTTATAATAAGGAGTAAATTATATAAATGTGGATAAAATCAAATAGACATTTGAGTCGAGACGTAAGTGCCTACAACGACGTGAGAATAAATTATGGCGCGTATAAATATGGACCGGGATTATATAAGTTGTATATATATTAGGTTGGTAAGAGAATGCGATAAGTACTACAATTAAACTACAGGATTACTAAGATGTGTGCTTACTTAGTATTGGTATATGATTTGTGTGTATGGCATACCTACCATACTTGCTATCACGGGAGGTTTGCGTTCGCTTAGGGCCCTCTAATCCTTGTGTTGCCCGGATTTAGACTGTTTACCTCGATGAACATAGGTCAGAGAAGGACTTATTGGGATGTTAATAAGTCTGCTGATCGTGGGAGCGCAGGTATGTGCGTGACCCATGTGATGTGACTGTGTTCGCCTCCACTATTTGTGATTTGTGTTATCTGAACTATTCCTGAGAGATTCGGAATATGTGATCCTTATGTACGTGATGTACCAGGATGGATAGCAGAGTATGTGTGCACCGCAGCTTCGTCTCGGGGTGCTTATATTGTATATTTATGTTGTGGAAAAATATACGTTTAATAAACTGGTAACTTTCATATAGTATTGTGTGTATAACTATGGAATAACACAGATAATCTATAACGAGTTGTATTACTTTTGTATAAGAACCTGACATTACGTAAAGCACCTATTTAACTGAGATCGTTATAATGTTAATGGAACCGAGTAATAAGGGTAGGACCTATGACAGTCTAGCTAGATATGATGTCACTTAGCTAGTGGTTTGTGTCGTATTAGATGGGTACTTACGTTAGGAGTGCACAGTTAGAAGAGAGGTGAGAATATCATGTAAGTGCACGTCCTAACATGTACTTTACATTTAATGTTTTAAATGTTTTTAAAGGACTTGCAGGTTTTTAAAATATCTCCACATTCGGGCTATGACCCGTTTGCTTTCAAATCTATTTTTTTTGTAAAACCATTTTAGGTGCCCAGCCACAAGGACACCATGCATAGGATACTCATTCAGGTGACGAGATGTAGCTGTTTGTGGAAGCTAAATGGATTTGCTTTTAGACGTTTCTATCATTTGGATTCCGTATTCAGTATTCTTCAGTTTTAGGGCATGTTGCCCAGTTCCATTAGAGTTACTTTTCCATTACAGTTTTCAGACTTTGGCATGTATTGATTCAGTATTTCGTTACTTATTTTAGTTGTGGGATTTGTAGTGAGGAGTTTTCCTCCAGACTTTATTTACATTATGTGATGGTTATTATATTTACTTCGTTATGGTGAATGGTGTTATTATTCTTCATTACACTTGTTCCATGTTAATCAGACTTTAATTAAAATTTGACAACTTACTTTTAAATACTAGGTGGTTAGTAATCATTAAAAAAATTTCGACAGTGATGCTATTAACTGGACCAACTTGGCACATTGAATTAATTTAATAAAGGAGTAGCTACCTGGTATTTAATTAGTCGGGGTGTCACAATTGGTATCAGAGCATCAGGTTCTAGTGTCCTTTAGGATCTGTACGGCTATTATGTTTCCGCTAAGTTTCTTTGATATAGAGCCCTATATTTTAGGACTGTTGTACTCATTTTGTGTATGCTTCATTCTTCAGCTATTTTAAGTTTATAAACAGTGAATTTATAAACTTTATTCTTATTTCAGATGCCTCCACGACGTGCACGACGAGTTCCCAGGGATGCAACGCCCGAACCCCAGCCCGCTCCAGTTCAGGGCATAATGAACGCCGCTGAGGTTGCAGCTATAGTAGCCCAAGTGGTAAATGCCGCAATTGCCATAGTCCAGCAGGCACCACCTCAGGCGCCGGTCGCCGCGCCAGTGCAGGAAAATGCATTCCCGTCTGCTTGGGAACGTGTACGTGACGCTTTTCAGAAAGCGCATCCGCCAGAGTTTGCAGGTAGCTCAGATGTGGTAGTCTCGAGCCAGTGGAGGAAGGATATGTAGAGGCACTTAAGGATGTATGAGTGCACGGACGTTCAGAAGCAGGTGCTAGATACTTTCAAGCTAGTTGGATCTGCACTGCAGTGGTGGGATTCTATTACCACCGTGGAGGAGAGGGATACCCTCACTATACAGGACTTCTGGGTGCGGTTTGACCGCAAGTACTTTCCGTCGGCTGTTCACACGAAAATGAGGAGGAAATTGATGAGTCTGAAGCAGGAGGGTAAGACTGTGGCCGAGTATGAGGCCGAGTTCACAAATTTGTTGAATATCGTTCCGAATGAGATACCAACAAAGAAGAAGAAGATTGAGAAATTCACCGACGGGTTGACATGGAGGATCCGTCAGCATATGTTAGGAAACCTTTCATTGGCCACGTATTCTGATGTGGTTAACGCTGCTTTGTTACACTGCCAGGACCACCACTTTCAAATGGCTGAGGGCAAGAGGTCGGGAGAGTCTAGCCATCAGGGAAGGACAGGAGGACATGGTGCCGGTGGGGCACAATTTGTTCAGGGGTAGGAACAGGGTGAGCAGGGTTCCCAGCAGGGGGATCAGAAGAGGTTAAGATCAGGGAATTACAAGCACGGACAGGGAGGTTTCCGTCAGGGCCATCAGGGTCCAAACGACCATCAGGGCCAACATGGGCAAAATGGGTAGCAGTTTTAGCAGGGCCAGCAGGGCCAAGGGAGGAACGGTAACGGCCACCAGGGCCGGGGACCGCAGGGGCAGAGGGGAGGGAACTTCCCATGGAAGTGTTTTGTTTGTGGCAAGACTGCCCATAAACGATTGGATTGTCCTGATAGGGGCAGGACCCCACAGCAGCAGTAGCAGGGTGCTCTCCAGGAGCCGCAGAGGTCTATGTTTCCCGCCGCTCTCCCCGCACCGCCACAGATGGCAGCATTGCCACCCATTCCAGCAGTCCCAGCTCAGCAGGGGCAGCTACAGTATGGACGTGTCTATAACGTCCACTAGGCAGCAGTTCCATAAGCACCGCCTGCGATTGAGGGTACATTTCCTATCCATGGCATTATGGGTCGGGTATTATTTGATACGAGGACTACACATTGTTTTATAGCTACACATTTCGCGAAGGCTTTAGGGTTGTTAGCCACAGCGGAGAGCACAGTGACGTGTGTCGACTCACCATTGGGGAATGGGTCACTTATATTCTTTATATGCCGGGGAGTGGGGGTAGAGAGTGGTGGTTTGGTATTACCTGCAGACATGTTGGTATTAGATATGCATGTTCACGATGTGATTATCGGTATGGATTGGCTCGTAGCTTATAGGACCATGATTGATTGCTTCAGCGGGAGAATTGTTTTTGCCATTCTGGGGCAAGAGATGTTCGTAGTGGCGATGCCTCGCCCATAGGGAGGATCGATCGCTCATCTGTATTACATAGAGGAGGATACCTCTAAGGAGGTTGTGATTCCTTTAGATTCGATCCCGATTGTCAGGGAATATTCGAACATGTTTCAGGAGATACCAGGCCTACCCCCCAGTCGAGAGATAGACTTTGTTATAGACCTATTGCCAGATACGAGGCCTATAGCACGCGCACCGTACCGTATGGCTCCGGCAGAGATGCGAAAGCTACAAGATCAGATAGAGAAGCTGTTAGGTCAGGGCTTTATTCGCAGGAGTACCTCACCTTGGGGCGCTCCAGTTTTGTTTGTGAAGAAGAGGGACGGTTCACTGAGATTGTGTGTGGACTACCGAGAGTTGAATAAGGTCACGATACGGAATAAGTATCCGTTGCCTCGAATCGATGACCTATTTGACCAGTTGAGGGGATCTTCTTTCTTCTCGAAGATTGATTTGAGATCGGGATACCATCAGTTGCGTATCAGGGAGGAGGATGTCTCGAAGACTGCGTTCTTGTCGAGATATGGTTCTTACGAGTTTCGAGTTATGCCTTTTGGTTTGACCAATGCTCCAGGAGTGTTTATGGACTTGATGAATAGAGTGTTAAGGGATTTCCTAGATCAGTTTGTCATTGTCTTCATTGATGATATTCTGGTTTACTCCCAGACAGAGGAGGTGCACGCCGAGCATTTGAGGCAGGTTTTACAGACGCTACGTCAGAACGAGCTGTATGCAAAATATGAGAAATGCGGGTTTTGGCTGAAGGAGGTCCAGTTTTTGGGACACATTATTTCCGACCGGGGAATATCTGTTGATCCGGGGAAGGCATCCGCGGTGAGGGAGTGGGGACAGCCCACGACACCGACTGAGATTCGTAGTTTCTTGGGCTTGGCAGGATACTACAGGAGGTTCATTCGGGGATTTTCGAAGATAGCGAGTCCTTTGACACATCTGACTCGTAAGGGTGTGCCATTCATCTGGAGTGATGCCTTTCAGTTGGCATTTGATGAGTTAAAGGAAAAATTGACCTCAACACCTGTGTTAGCATTGCCGAGACTGGGAGTTGAGTATTTGGTTTACACCGATGCGTCTTTGCAAGGGCTTGGAGGTGTATCGCAGCAGGAGAGACAGGCCATAGCTTATGCTTCCCGTAAGCTTAAGCCTCACGAGAAGAATTACCCCACGCATAATTTGGAGTTGGCAGCAGTGGTATTTGCCCTACGGATTTAGAGACACTATCTTTTGGGGGAGAAGTTCCAACTGTTCACGGACCATAAGTCCCTACAATACCTGTTCACGCAGAAAGAGTTGAATATGCGGCATCGTAGGTGGCTTGAGTTTATGAAAGACTACCAGTTCGATATCCAGTATCACCCAGGTAAGGCTAACGTGGTAGCAGACGCGTTGAGCCATAGGCCAGCAGATGAGGTGGCAGAGGTGTGGAAGGCAAAGTGGAAGGAGTTGGGACACCAGGATGCAGTGGCCTGATCTTTCATGTCTGTGATGACCGTTACACCGCAGATGGTCACAAAAGTAGTACGAGCACAGGCTAATGACTCGTTCTGTCAGGAGCAGATAGTTAGATTATTAGCAGAGGGAGCCGAGTCCTATACTGTCAGCTCAGACGGGGGATTACGCTTCAATGGGAGATTGGTAGTTCCGGAAGGGGAGAAATTGCGACACGAGGTGATGGCAGAGTCGCACGGCTCACGGTTCGTGGTACATCTCGGAGGGGACAAAATGTACCAAGACATGAGACGCCAGTATTGGTGGAGCGGTATGAAGAGAGATATCGCTGAGTTTGTTTCGAAATGCGCCACTTTCCAGCTAGTAAAAGTGGATCATCAGAGACCGACATGACTTCTACAGCCGTTGGAGGTCCCGGTGTGGATGTGGGAGAGCATATCCATGGACTTTATCATGGGGTTGCCTACGTCGCAGAGGGGTCACGACTCCGTTTGGGTAATTGTGGACAGATTGTCCAAAGTCGCTCACTTTTTACCCGTAAGGACTGACTACACTACGGGACAATATGCCCAGCTCTTCATTTCATAGATTGTGAGACTTCACGGAGTACCCTTAAATATCGTGTCTGACAGAGACAAGATATTTGTTTCGAGGTTTTGGGAGACTTTCCAGGAGGCCATGGGCACGGAATTGCGGTTGAGTACGGCTTATCATCCGCAGACCGATGGGCAGACAGAGCGCATAAATCAGATGTTGGAGGACATGCTGCGCATGTGCATTATTGACTTTGGGGGTGGATGGGAGCAGTACCTTCCACTAGTAGAGTTTGCTTACAATAACTCCTACCAATTCACTATTGTCATGGCTCCGTTTGAGGCATTGTACGGTAGGCCTTGTCGTTCCCTAGCATGTTGGTTAGAGGTGGGGGACAACAAACTACTGGGGCCAGAAGTGATTCAGGATACTTCGGCAAGGATTGAGTTGATTCAGAGTTGCATTCGGGTAGCTCAAGACAGGCAGAAGAGTTATGCTGATGCGAAGAGATTTTTCAGGGAGTTCCAAGTGGGGGACCAGGTTTTGCTCAGAGTATCTCCTATGAAGGGGATTATGCGTTTCGGGAAGAAGGGGAGGCACCAAGGTATGTGGGGCCGTTTCCTATTATTGAGGGGATCGGACCAGTTGCGTATAGACTTGGGTTACCGGAGCAATTGCATCGGATTCACGATGTGTTTCATATTTCCTCGCTAAGGAAATACCTTAGAGATAATTTTTCTCATTCTCACATTGTTGTGGAGGACATCGATCTCCAGCCGGATAGCTCCTACGAGGAGGGGCCGATTGCTATTTTGGACCGAAGTGAGAGGAAGCTGCGGTCAAAGATAGTTCCGTTAGTGCGTGTTCAGTGGCGACATCACAATGTCGAGGAGTCCACATGGGAGCACGAGGATGAGATGCGCAAATGTTATCCAGAGTTTCTTTTAGCAAGTACTTTCTAGTTTCGAATTTCGGGACGAAATTCAGTTATTAGGGGGAAAGTATGTAATACCCCGTATTTTTGGCTATATTTACTTTTGGGATTAATTATGTAAATGAGAATTAATTGGAAATTAATCCGGATAAAATACTAGCGAGATGTGAGTTGGTATTTGACTATATTGAGTATATATGGTGTTATATGAATATTGAATTATGAAAATTGTCGTGAGATTGATATACGACAATTTGGTCATTTTATTGGGACGCGTGTGACAGTCGCGTCAGGATATAATTATTTTAATTATAAAAGTGAATTTAAATTCTATTAACCGTATGGTCATTTTGAGTGCGCCAACCCGTCCGGAAGGGTCGAGATAGTCAGAAAACACTAACCGAGGGTGTAGTTTGGGTCCCGGGGTATTTTTAGGCCATACCGGCAATAAAAAGGGTATTTTGGTAATTTCGTATTTTTGGGACAATTAAAGTGACGAAAATTAGTGAAGTAAATCTGATGTGGGTTTGAACCACTAAGCCACTAACCAACCCATGATAACCCAACAGGTTACGTAGGTTATTAGAATTAGGCTTCTAATTACTTTTCATAAGAAAACCCTAGCCACCATTAGAGAAAAGCTTGGAGAGAGAGAGATAGAAGGAATCCTGCAGAAAAGCTCCATCAAATCAACATCAAATTCAGAGACACTCAAGGCAAGTGGTTTATTATCATTTAATTTCAGAGAATTCTCTTTCCATGTGTAGGAATTTAATAAAATTGATTTGTTCTTGGTGAAATATGAAAACCCATGTATTTTGGAGGTTAGAACTTGAAATCTTGAGGAGAGTTGCATGTAGAATGGTAGGTAGATGATTATACTGATGATATTAGTTATTGGATGAAATTAAAACGGATTTAAATGGGGTTAATTCATGATCAAGAATTTTAGGGTTTATGTTCTTGTAATAATTGGGGGAAAGTGATGGGATTTAATGATTTAATGATGATTGGGATGAATTAACTCCTCAAAATATGTTAGTATGTGACCTAGGTACGTTTAGGGATGATTAGAGACCCTAAAACGTTGTTGGGATGAACTTTGGAAGAGGTTTGAGGTGTTAAAATGGATGAAAAACGAGATTGGAGAAAATCTGGACCGAAACTGGTCCCTCGTTTGAAGACCTCCCCAGGTCGTTCGAACGAGCTCGTTCGAACGAGCTTCTAACGAGTTGACCAGTCGTTTCTAATGAAAGGGAATTTCGTTCGATAACTTCGTTCAAACGAGATCTCGTTAGAAGGTACAGTTCGTTCGAACGAACTGGAATCTCGTTCGAACAACCTCGTTCGAACGAGACTTCTAACGAGCTGGCAGTTTAGGCCTTTTTGGCCTGTTTTGATTTTGGGAGTCCCGTAAAATTGTTCGAGGATAGAGATGACATTCCTTTGATGGGGTATTAGTATACTTGGGACATTTGGGTTATAATAAGGAGTAAATTATATAAATGTGGATAAAATCAAATAGACATTTGAGTCGAGACGTGAGTGCCTACTACGATGTGAGAATAAATTATGGCGCGTATAAATATGGACCGGGATTATATAAGTTGTATATATATTAGGTTGGTATGAGAATGCGATAAGTACTACAATTAAACTACGGGATTACTAAGATGTGTGCTTACTTAGTATTGGTATATGATTTGTGTGTATGACATACCTACCATACTTGCTATCACGGGAGGTTTGCGTTCGCTTAGGGCCCTCTAATCCTTGTGTTGCCCGGATTTAGACTGGTTACCTCGATGAACATAGGTCAGAGAAGGACTTATTGGGATGTTAATAAGTTTGCTGATCGTGGGAGCGCAGGTATGTGCGTGACCCATGTGATGTGACTGTGTTCGCCTCCACTATTTGTGATTTGTGTTATCTAAACTATTCCTGAGAGATTCGGAATATGTGATCCTTATGTACGTGATGTACCGGGATGGATAGCAGAGTATGTGTGTACCGCAACTTTGTCTCGGGGTGCTTATATTGTGTATTTATGTTGTGGAAAAATATACGTTTAATAAACTGGGAACTTTCATATAGTATTGTGTGTATAACTATGGAATAACACAGAGGGATAATCTATAACGAGTTGTATTACTTTTGTATAAGAACCTGACATTACGTAAAGCACCTATTTAACTGAGATCATTATAATGTTAATGGAACCGAGTAATAAGGGTAGGACCTATGACAGTCTAGCTAGATATGATGTCACTTAGCTAGTGGTTTGTGTCGTATTAGATGGGTACTTACGTTAGGAGTGCACAGTTAGACGAGAGGTGAGAATATCATGTGAGTGCACGTCCTAACATGTACTTTACATTTAATGTTTTAAATGTTTTTAAAGCACTTGCAGGTTTTTAAAATATCTCCACATTCGGGCTCTGACCCGTTTTCTTTCAAATCTATTTTTTTGTAAAACCATTTTAGGTGCCCAGCCATAAGGACACCATGCATAGGATACTCATTCAGGTGACGAGCTGTAGCTGTTTGTGGAAGCTAAAGGGATTTGCTTTTAGACGCTTCTATCATTTGGATTCCGTATTCAGTATTCTTCAGTTTTAGGGCATGTTGCCCAATTCCATTAGAGTAACTTTTACATTACAGTTTTCAGACTTTGGCATGTATTGATTCAGTATTTCGATACTTATTTCAGTTGTGGGATTTGTAGTGAGGAGTTTTACTCCATACTTTATTTACATTATGTGATGGTTATTCTATTTACTTCGTTATGGTGAATGGTGTTATTATTCTTCATTAAACTTGTTGCATGTTTATCAGACTTTAATTAAAATTTGACAACTTACTTTTAAATACTAGGTGGTTAGTAATCATTAAAATGTTTTCGACAGTGATGCTATTAACTGGACCAACTTGGCATGTTGAATTAATTTAATAAAGGAGTAGCTACCCGGTATTTAATTAGTCGGGGTGTCACAATACTTCTCAACATCTGAATCATATTGACGTTGCCATGAGGGTCGTATTATGGACAAACCCTTTCTTTGAAATCATCCCCTGATGGGAGTAGAAGTGGTTCAACTCGAAATCCTGATAGGAGCATATCATTTCACCCGTGCTGTATCTCAAGAATTGGGCTGCTGGTACTTGCATCCTCGGCATTGTCGTCATCTTCCAAAATGGTGATGACTCGTCCGTCAGTGAAGAACTTCAATTTCTGATGGAGTGAGGAAGACACACCCTTGATACTGTGGAGCCACGATCGTCCTAGTAATAGGTTAAAATAATATGGGATGCCAATAACTTGGAATTCGATAACAGGGTTTATTGGGCCAGCCCTTATTTTAAGCTTTATAGATCCCATCACCTACCAATGGGTATTATCGTAGGCACGTACAACAACGGAGGTTAGAGCGAGGTCACTTTCTTTTAGTCCTAAACATTTGAAGGTTCTCAGGGAGCAGGCATTCAAGGCGGATCCATTATCGACAAGAGAGAATGGCACAACCTTCCCCATAACTTCGACGAAGATGTTGAGTGCATGATTGTGGTTTGGCCCAATTTTGGGGATTTCTTCTTCGAAAAAGGATAGCATTTGGGTAGAGGTAAAGGATCCGACCAAATTTACTGCTTGTTCTGGTGTGGTAGAAGGAGGAACTTTGGGTCTAGTGAGCAACTTGATCAAAGCGTTTCTGTGCAGCTTAGAAGACATGAAAAGCCCCCATAGAGTGATGTTAACCTGAGTTTTATTTAGTTGATCGAGGATCTTGCTCTCCTCGAGGGTCATCTCTGGCATAAAAAGGTCTTCCACACCTTTCCCCTTATCATTGGGTGGTAGTGAGTTTGGGATCTGGTAATGCCTCCCTGATCTGGTCATGTAATATACTGAAGAAGGGAAGAACATGAATCCCGTTTCCTTGTCAACCTCGGCTTATTCTTCCACCTTGTTTATTTCTCCGAGGATTTATTCAAATGATATCATCCCACACATATCGGCTATTCGGGTTAGTTTTCTCTGAAGCTTTCTCTTCATTTAAATCTTCGAATTCTTCCCCCCATCTGGTGGGAACAATTCTGTCTTTCCATGTAAAGTCGATACATTCCACAACTTCAACGGCTTCTTCATATAGGTCTTCCCAATCGGTGGGGATGTGTAAGGGTGAAGGGACTAGGCGCCCTTGTAGATTCAAAGCATCGAATAACTCGGTGATACTGCAAATGTTGTTGGTTTGTCTAAATAATTCTGCCACAATCTAGACAACATCATGTAGGCTGACTTCATCGGTCGGTACTACCCAACTATCTGACTCTCGAGCCCATTTTCGTGCTTCCAAGAACAATGTACTTAACCTTTGGAAATTAATGATCATCTGTGAGGGCAATTTCAGCCCAAACTCTAGGAGTTGGTTTAAGACTTTTGATAATTCCATACTTCCATATTTGAAATGGGTACGAACAGCGATGCATGCTCTAGTAAGGAGTAACAGTGTCTGATCAGCGAGTCTAGCGGGGCATAGGAGGAAATATGGGCAAATTTGGAGAGGTTAAGGAGCGTATATTGGTGTGATTTGAGTTGAGGGATCAAATTTTGGGTTCTCTTCTAAGAAGATGGCATTGGCATGATTTGGGAGTGGGTTGTGAGTAGTGTTTGGCTTAGGATTGGCTGGTGGGGCAATAGTACCCCGATCAATTAGACCTTGGATTATGTTTCAGAGGTGAAAGCATTAGTAAGTGGTATGGCCAGCTGTTTGGTGAAAGGCCCAATGGGCATCTGCCTTGAAGTTTCTCGGGAGTGGATTTGGCAATGGATGAGGATCCAAGGGTTTGATAAGGTTTCGGCTTAGCAGGGCTTGATAAAATTTGGATAGGGGAGCATGGATCTCGGTGTATTCTTTTTAGATTGGGACGGGGCGGCTTTCTAGTGCCCATGATGTGGTTGGTTGGGAGATGTTATTGATGGTTGAGACTGTGGCACTGGCAGACTTCTCATATTTCCTGGGGGTGAACTGTCCATACACCTTCATCAGTTCGACATCTGTTTTAGCAAGACCTTCCTCGATTTCTACTCCTTCTTATCTGAGAGCTCGAAAGTGGGGTTAGTATTATCCTCCCATCGTTTCTCGAACATGGGGCAAGAAGTTATCCTTCACTATGCTGACTTATTCTTCCTCGGAAGGCCGATTGCTCATAGTAGCTATTTTTTCCCTCCATAGGGCTATGAAGTTACTTACTGATTCCCTAGAGTTCTGTTTGAGCAGATCTAAATCATGGTGGGTGACCTCAAGCTCTTCGTTGTATTTGTACCGTGACACGAATTCTCGGGCTACATCCTCCCAACTATGGGTTCTGGACTCTTCGAGAGATAAAAACCATCGGAGGGCGCTATCCTTCGGAGTTTGCTGAAATAATTGGGACATCACTTCTTCAGAATTCCCTAGTAGAGTCATGGAACGGTGATAAATGCGGAGATGAAAAATCAGAGGTCCACTTCCTCTAAATTTCTCGATATTTGGCATCTTGAACTTCTCGGGTAACCTTACTTTAGGATAAAGAGACATGTGGATGTAGTCCATGTAATTCCCCGAGATTATAACTTGGTCAAACTTCTTAGTGAGCATCTTGAGGTCCTCTTTGACCTTGTTCAGCTCTTTTTCCTTCGGATCAATGATCATAGGCAAGTTGGCCCCATGATGGGAAAGGTTTGGTATTGGAAGTTGGGCAGGCGGCGGCCCATTAACAGGAGGGGCACATGGAGCGTGCTGATATTCTTCAAGAACCCAGATAGGATCGGGTGGAACCATAGCGCGAGGAAATAGGGCCTCGGGCTCTTGAGGAACAGGAACCTGGTTTCGTTGCATTTCTCGAACCTCAGTTTGGAGGTTGTCAATCTTGGACACAAGCTGAGCTAGGACTGCCGTCAGATTCAGATGTACAATGGGGAGTTGATCTGTGTTCTCCATGGAAAGAGGATGGATACCGGACTCAGAAGAGGTAGCAGGGGAATGGACGGAACTCTGGGGTGACTTGACTGAAGACCGAAGCCAATAAGGAGCCAGGCCAAGGGTTTGCGATCGACCTGAGAAGCTGCAAAAATGGGATTTATTTTTGAGAAAAAGGGATGAAAGTTTTTTCTTTTTGAGATGAAAAGAGAAAAAAAATTATATTTTTAATAAATAGAGAAATGTTTTTGGATTTTTTTTCGGGAGACGGGCCTCAGCATGATTATTATAATTATTATGTTCTCACTTGTATTAAATTCTCCTTAATGCAAAATGAAATGCCGGACGGGACTCGAGCCTGGAAAAGTTGGGTTTATAATATATGCAAAGCTATGGATGGACTTGTGACCAGGCTCACGGACAGGGTCCCATTTTAAAAATGCACAAAAATTCGTGCGGCAGGCCAACCCGAAATTTTGGCAGAGTTTCGAGTAGAAATCGATAATCTAACATGTGTGTCCTAGGCTTGACACCTATATGCGGGTATGCAGTTGGTTGGGTGAATCGGAAAGGGTTCCCCCCCTTTGGCATGTCTTCCATGATATACGTCTTGCTCTTGCGGGCAATCAGTACGTGTGGACAAGCCATTTGATATACCTGAGTGTACTTGAATTGCCTCACTATATATCTCGTGGGGACAGTACGTGTGAGAGCGAATACAATATAGTCGGCATACGTGAACGAGTTCCTTGCGATATACCTCCCGTCATGACTTCGGTCAAGTGGTACGATGCGGGGGAACTATTCGATATACGTCGAAGGTACTTGGCCAATGGAAGGTGAGAGTCATTCGCTTAAGCTAACTGCGCCCTGTCGGACCAGTGCCCATCACGAAGTGACCCTCCAGTTACTGGGTAAATTTTGGTCAATAATAATGATCTTTGGTGATGTCGTGTGAATCATGCATGATTCTCTTATTAGTATCTTATGAGAATGTCTTTTTCGATTATGACAAACAAGGAGAAAAGTACAAGTACCTATGGTACACCAAGTATGGATGGGTGATGGGTGCAACATGTGGATATATGTGACCCTAGGTGCACGTGGTGTGAAGTGTACATGGAGAATTTTCTACAAGTGTGTGAATGGAAGCATAAGCATGGGGTTCACATGAGTAGTAAAGGGGAACATGCAAATAGGGGGATATATAAGAAAATAAAACACCCATGTAAATAGAGTCTATCCCTCAAAATAAATATACTTTCCCCGGCAGAGTCGCCACTGTGGCCATCCCCGATCCTCGTGGAGGGCGAGCGGCGTGAGGGAGGATCCTAGGTCCCGCACGTTTCTCTCGGAAGCGCTTCGGCCGGCGTCATTTAGGTGAGGTGAAAAATATTGAGAGATAGAGTCGCCAGTCTATTTTACTCAAAACGGACAAAATAAAGGGAGCCATCCCGAAGGACAGCATCCAAAGACATACTGATGCATATGAAACCAAAATGATTCGAAAAGGGTCCAAAGGCTACGTTACGAAATGGGAAGGTGTTAGGCACCCATTCCGTCCTTACGGTCTCTCATGGGTTCTTGATATTTTCCTTTATTTTCCCCGTGATATGTTTGCATGTGTATATATAGTGGAGATAGGAGTTATCGACTTGTACCATGGAAAAGGAAAAGCGAGTCATCCGTAGGAATGTATAAAAATATTAGAAAATAGGATTTACATGATTATCCTTATGTTGATCGTTACGATGGAATGATAACGCATATGGGATAATACGCTACGAAGAATAAATATATAAAATATAAAGGAATGGAGTTTAGAGAAAAATAGAAAAGGAGAGAAAAAGTAAAAATAGGACTCGAGTCTCGGATTTTACCCCGAAACGCCTACGTAGCCTATAGAGGCATCAAAGTCCACGTAGTTCGCATGTAAAACGAGGGGTGGGGTTTATCCCATAAATCCAACCTGGGACTTCTCTTATTTGTGTGTGTGTGTGTGTAGAAAAAGTGTTTTAGTTGTGAGAGAAGTGTAATAAAAGTGCGAGAATCCCCGTTTGGAATTTATGAGCAAACCCTTTTTTTTGGTTTTTTTTATTTATATGAAAATAAGAGATGTGCAATAATACTAAATAAAAAAGTATATTAAGATATGTGAGATGAGGGAATAAAAGTGCTAAGTAATGAAACAAATTAATGAGAATTTATGAGAATTTAAGGATAGAATTGAGAAAATTAGACATTCTTGAAGATCTTGAGCTTGATCTTGAATATTGGAGAGAAGCCCTTACACTTGGATGATGATGGAGAGAGGTTAATTCACCAAGTTTGATGAAAAAGATGATGAAAAGTGAAGGTTGGAAAAGGATTTGGATGTGGAAATCACGCTGACTTCGAGAGAGGTTTTCAATCGGCATTGCCGATCGGAATAGCCCTATTACTTCCAATCGACAGGTGCATTTAGGCACACTGCCGATAAGAAGGGTCTGGGACCTGCCGTTTGGCAGTGTCTTTCATGCCTTTTCAAAAAATCGCCGCAGAGTGCAAATCGTTGATCCAAATCGTGAATGGGGCAGACTATTGGAAAGGTAATTCACAGACCTTTGAAAGTCCTTTGGACCACTCCCAGGTTAGGGAGTTGACTTTGGGTCAAATGTGGCTCGAAGGCATTCGTCGGTCCATTAGACGGGGAGTCATCGAACGCAAATGAATCGTTTGTCCCCATGGTAAGTACGAATAGCACACAGAGCGAACAATTGGAAAGTTTAGGAGATGTACTTCAACATTCCAAAGAGTTTGATCTGGTTTGGGGAGTTGACTTTGGTCAACCGGGCCTAGGAAGCATTCAGTGACCTCTCGGAGTAAAACAGATCGTTCGTCCGTACTGTAAGTCAGAATCGCGCATGAAGTGGACCGTTGGAAAGGGGTTTCAGTGCCCTTTGAAGATTCATTCCGTCTCAATCAAGCTGAAGAGTTGACTTTGGTCAAATAGAGCATGGGAGCGCCCGGTGGCCTCTAGAACAGGTTTCGACGAAAATGGGTCGTTCCTCTGCATGGTAAGTCGGAATCGCGCACGGGACGGACCGTTGAAAAGGGGTTTCAGGGCCCTTCGAAGATTCATTCAGTCTCGGTTGAGCTGAAGACTTTGACTTTTGGTTAAACGGAGCCTGGGAGTGCTCGATAGCTTCTAGGTCAGTACTCGGGGTATGACCTGGGTCTGTAGTGATGAAGGAAGGTGCTAAAGACCTAAGGAGAGTTTAAGGGGTAAGAGAATGTGGTGTCTACACCATGATTTGGTGACCTCAGACCTTTAACATCATTATTTGGTGAAAATTTAAGAGGTGAAACATCATAATATGGTGACCTTAGACCTTAAACATCATTATTTGGTGAAAATTTAGGAGGCGAAACATCATAATATGGTGACCTCAGACCTTAAACATCATTATTTGGTGAAAATATGAGGGTAAAACACCATGATTTGGTGACCTCGGACCTTGAACATCATTATTTGGTGAAAATGAGGGTAAAACATCATGATTTGGTGACCTCAGACCTTTAACATCATTATTCGGTGAAAATGAGGTGAAACATCATAATATAGTGACCTCAGACCTTAAACATCATTATTTGGTGAAAATATGAGGGTAAAACACCATGATTTGGTGACCTCAGACCTTTAACATCATTTTTTGGTGAAAATGAAGGTAAAACATCATAATTTGGTGACCTCGGACCTTTAACATCATTATTTGGTGAAAATGAGGGTAAAACACCATGATATGATGACTTTCGACCTTAAACATCATTATTTGGTAAGAAAAAAATTAGGGTAAAACACCATGATTTGGTGACCTCAGACCTTTAACATCATTATTTGGTGTAAATTTAAGAGGTGAAACATCATAATATGGTCACCTCAGACCTTAAACATCATTATTTGGTGAAAATATGAGGGTAAAACACCATGATTTGGTGACCTCATACCTTTAACATCATTATTTGGTGAAAATAAGGGTAAAACACCATGATATGGTGACCTAAAACCTCTAACATTAGTATTTGGTGACAATTTAAGAGGTAAATCATCATAATTTGGTGACCTCAGACCTCAAACAACATTAGATTAGCAAAAATAAGAGGTAAAACCAACATATAAATTTCAAACAAAACATCATATGAAGAAATAGAATCTGAAGAAGTTGAACTACTTATGATTATCATGAAAAGGGATTTAAAGTTATGAAAGCAGAATGTCAAGAAGCCATCAAAGTTCATAAAAATAAGAGTTACAGACAAAAGGATCAAAATTACAACTATTGAAAAGCTTTACAAAAAAAGATCCTAGGTCTCGGCAGGAGCTGACCCACCAACATCAGCAGTCGTATGGTCACAGCCGACGTTAGTGACTTCAAGTCCATCATCATGATGAGTAGCGTCTTCTGTCTATGTGGCCTCGAGAGGAGCAGTCTCAGTTGGAGCAGCATCAGCCTCTTCAACTTATAGGCCTGAGCGAATCGAGGGTCTCTAAAGCCGAGACCTACCAAGTCTGAGGCAGTCAAAGATCCAGACTCACTCTCCTACAGGGCTGGCCATTTGTTAGTTTCTTTAATACCTCTCTCTAGGTATTTAAAACCAAAGCTGAAAAATTCGTCTGAGACCTTGTAGTCTTCGATGGTCTTCTCAGCAGCATCTTCCAAAGCAGCCTTTACTGCAGCATCGCCCTTAGACTGAAGAACATCTCCCTTGGCCTTCAGAACTTTGTCATGATCTTTCTTGAGCTGAGCCATATCTTTGTCCCTCTACTTAATGACCCCTTTCGACCTTGTAACCTTTTCATTTAGAGGGTCTTTAACCATCGCAGCTTCCTTCCCCTTTTATATAAGGGGCACCTTCTTCAAAGTCCAATCAATAAGACGATGAAAAGATAAGACACCCTGCAAAATAAGATCAGATGTATGAACATAAGAGTTATAATTTCTACAAAGTTGATGTTACACTTGTGTGCAAATTAGCAAAAAAAACTAATACCTGGATTGACTTGTGGAGGGAAAACTCGGCCAATAAAAGGACATCCAATGAGCATCGGAAACGCTTATCTTCCTCAGTCATTATTGCGCCAATATCATCGATAACTTTCAAACTTTGGCCAATTAAGCTATCTGAGATTTTTAGCTGAGATAGACGAGCAACCAGGGCATCGTCTGTAGAGATGGGTATGGCATGATGTCATGGGTCTTCCTTAGCCTCATATGCACCGGGTCAGCTGTGGACTTCCTCTTTTTGGTAGCGTCAACCTTGGAAGTTCCGACGTTCCCCTTTAATACCGACAGTGGCCCACTTTTGCCACCACGCTTTTGCATAATCTTCACCAGACTAGGAGAAGACATTTCTCAAAACTCGTATGATATGCCTGTTGGGCGCTCTGCAGAAGATAAGTCTCTGAGTTAGTTAGTCAGAGATAAAAAAACATAATAGGTATAACTTGGGTAAGAAAAATTAAGAGTTATAAAGTTTTTCTAAGGGACCACCCCCCAAACTTGTCTAGGATAGGTAGTAGGGGGTCATCAGGTGCTCATATTTAACGAGATGACCTTTTTCGTAGCGACATTTTTGTAGTGGTCTCGACTAAGACCAGGTTCGGCTTTGGCAGATAGGGATACCTTTCCCCATCTCAGAGGGGTCCTTAGAACCGACGTTCCAGAAGCCTCATCTGGACCAAATTACCATGCCCCCGAAACAAAGAAGTATCGAGGTTTCCAATTATGGTTTGAAGTATGTATAACCAAGAGCATTTTCTTCTCTGATTTCCTAGCTAAGAAGTGATAGTAGCAGGGATGGTTCTTGGCAGACGAGGGAATGCAACAAACTGTAAAAACTCTAACTAGAAGGTCTGAATGGCGAAAATCCCTCCAAAGGACGATGTCCCCAACCATAACCCTCCAGGCATTTGGGGATAGTTAGGAATGGGTAAGATTTACATGGGAGAGTACAACTCTGATGGTTGGGTGAATAGGAAGATGAAAGCCAAACTTAAACATTTTCTCATATACACAGATTTCTCCATCTCAACCATCAAAGGCCCTCTCATCCTTCAGAGGCTTCCTAAGGATGATTGAAGAATCTATGGAATAGAGGTGCCTGAAAGTAAGAAGAGCGTACTCATTGATGGTACTCTTATACTCAGACGCCTCAGAGGTATCAATGTGTCTCTCCTCACCATCATCACCATCCCTATTAACGTCGGCCTAGGTAGTTGTAGGGGAACCACCAGGAAAGCTCTTCAAAAATTCAACCCGGTGGCAGCCGATAGAGGAATGGCATCAATCGTAGGGGAATTGCCACACTGGGCCGTAAGACTTAAACATCGGAAGACCTACGCGAAGTTCTAGCACCTTGGTGGGGCGAGGGACGGCTTAAAACCTCGGCCTCCTCAGGAACCTCACTTTGCCTACGAGAATAATCCATAGCCTCTTAAAAAGAGTCTACAGGCTCACCTGCTTCAGACGTTGACATAGGGTCTGAGGTAGAGGACTCTGATATTGGGACAGGATCCTCAGGAACCTCTGCAGGCTCAGTAGGCTCTACAGGCTTAGGGTATATGACCTTTAGTTGAGGAGGAAAAATTGGTCTGAGGGGAAAGGACACAACCCCATGAGCTTCCTCTGGGGCTAGTTCTATATGCCTAATCTTCTCAAAAGTCTTCTCATGGAGAGAGGGTAACTCTTCTATAAGTTGGTACAAGGGTCTCAGCATAAGGAAAATGACACTACACTTAAGGGAAAGACTGCTACAAACATGTACACAACATAAAGAACCTATATTAAATATCAAAGGGTTGAAATTAAAAGGTCTCAAATGAAGAACACTAAGAACACTCAAGGGCAGGCCACCGGAGAAGGTGACCGAAAGTTCATCGAAAGCCTAAAAGATGGAAGTTTATGGCTAAAACAACCTCAGAGCACCCTGGAATGGTCCTAACGCCACTCAACCACTGCTATCCTACCCCTACAACCACTTAACAATGGAATAAACCCTCGCCGAAAAAATGAAAGTCACCGAAAATTCTTAACTCGAAAATAAAAGTTAACAAATGAAGAGGGAGAAGGAGAGAAATACCTGACTGAGTGTGATGGAAGAATGAAGAGACTTAAAAGGCAAAGAACCTTCAATCACAGCCAGCGATGGAGGTTTGAAGGAAATCGTAGTTGCAGAAAAGCTTGGGCGGGAGAAAAAATAGAATGAGGTAAGAGAATAAGGTTTTAAACCTACTCAATGTTGGGGAATGATTTCCAACGCCCCCATAGTTACCCTTGGAAACTAGAAAGACGCTGCTAAAAATACTAACACCTTGGGGAATACGTTAGTCACTTCAGTGATTGACATGTGTCAAGGAATCACTTCACACCCCAAGGCACTAAAAGAAACTCAGTCTCGGCCTAGTATACCCCTCAATCACCTAGTCACATAGGAGGCCAAGGGATAGGGGTGATTGATATGCCCAAAGTGCACACTCCTACTCAAAGTCACTAACCTCGGCATGTCTCACAGCCGAGTTGACAAGAACCTCACAACTGCCATCAGAAGGGTCGTATTCTGCAAGGTCGGCTTTTTACTACGAACCTCGGCTCTGCATCAGTCGAGGTTAACCGTGCCTCATGGGGATAGATTATTGTCAACATCCTACTCTGCTTAAGCCGACATTATATAACCTCGGCCAGTCTTTTCAGTCCAGATCATCATAGCTAGACAAGACAAAGCAACACTGTCGGACTTCACCAACCTCGTACTCGTATGGGCCGAGGTTACATTAGTCAAGGGCAAAATTTTGAGCATATGTAAGCACATGTAAGGCTTGGAACACGTGGGAAAATCAATTATAACTGAATCATTCCCCTCACGTTAGGAAATATTGCGGTCATCATTATCTACATAAGATCAGCCAGGTGTCATCATCATACTGGTTCGATCCTCATACACATACTCATTGCATGCTTGGAGGGTACACTACACCCCCAAGCACTACATATAGAGGTATTTTTCTACCTTATAAAAGGATCGATAATTGTAACCCTAGCAAAAACTCTGTTGGTTTACAAAGTAAACATAGAGAGCTTGAGAGATTGTATCTATGGCCATTTGTGCCTTCTTCTAGTGAAATTACTCACACACTCAAAGTGGACGTAGGTGATATTGTCTAAACGTCTTATATATCAATGTTCCTCCTCTTATCCTCACCTCCTTCTACTAGATATTCAATCTTGTGATGCCATTGACATTGCTTACTTGAGCTTACCAAAACCTCATCTGGTGGTGTTGTTTCAGACATAATATCTGGACACTCATCGTTTCAGTCTTATGGCATTGTCTTTATCCAAGGGTACAATCCAGTCAACAATCATGTCTAGGTATGGTTGCCTCCAATCTAATGGTGGATCTATAAAGTTGCATTCCGCATCATGGTAATACAGTAGGCATTTCCCACAATCTCTCTGTAGTAATGCATCATCTTGTTTCATCGTTGGCTAAAAGTATCCTACCCTCTGCATTGTTCGATACAAAGAGATTTATGTTGTCTCGCATCTTTTGTCATATATCTCTATCAACCTCCTCTTAGCTTCTTTCGGGCCCACGCACGTAGATAGCTATTCCCCTTTATTTTTATAGTATAGATTGCCCGGGGTGGTAAAATATTATGCCAGCTCGACCAATGTTAGTGGACCTTAACCCGTTTCCAGTTGTTTCCATGTTTCCTTTCCCCCTCCAGTCATCTTTATCATTATAAGGCAACATTTCTATTACATTTAAGGGAGTTATTCTCTTTGGGATCCGAACAACCGTCGATTTTTCGTCAAAAGAATTTTTTTGAGCAATCGTGGAATAAGCATCGGCATATCTGTTCACCGTTCTTGGGTGTCTCTTGATCTTCACTCCATAGAACTGGCCGAGCAATCTTTGAATAATTGTTCGATAAGGTGCTAAGGTCCTGTGCTTGAGAGCATACTCACCATTCACCGATTGTACCACCATATTGGAATTCCATTTTATCGTCAGCACATGGATACCTCTTCGTAGAGCGTATAACAACCCTACCACTAAAGCCTCATACTCAGCTTCGTTATTTGAACATTTGAAGTCTAACTTGAAGGATAATATGACTTCTTATTCCCTTTGGCGTAAAATCACTCATGTCCCTCTTGTGCCTTCAGCCGAAGAGCCATTAAACTTCATGTTCCATTCTTCTAGATTTGCCTCAAAATACTTGGCCTCGAGACCATCTTCCGGCAGCTCCTCGATAGGTGGGTCAAACATTCCCTAATGGAAGATGGCTAGTAGATTTTCATAATCTTGACTTTTTATCACTCAAGGAACTATGCACTTGTGATCTTACTTCGAAATAATTGAGAACGATCTAACATCTCTACCTATTAACACAGTTCTATTCAGTAAAAAAATTATGAGGTCACATCTAGTAAGCTGTGAATCGTGAAAGATAATATGTAATGCCTAAGGTTTTGGGAAACAAATACCAGAGCTAAATAATGTATCTCAATGCTTCTATAATTAGCCTAAGGCTTATGTATGATTCATCTTAGATAATACACAGGTTTTTCCATGCTCTCCACTTCTTAAGCCAATAATTCCCCTATTGATCTTTTAGTGGATGTGAAGTAGATATGTAAAGGAATACCTTCTCGCTGGGGAACCATCGTTTGGGGAGATGTCAACAACTTCTTCAACTAGTCCAGAGCTACCTCGTGTGGTTGCTCCCATATGAAATTCACCTTTGCTCGTAAAAGCTCCATCAGTGGGTGAGTGACTTCATCCATCCCAGGTAAGAATCTCCTTAAGTAAGAAGCTTTCCCCAGAAAACTCTTCAACTCTTTCACAGTCTTTGGTCTTGGAATGTTGAGGTTACCTTCTTACTTGTCTAGATCTGTCTGCACCCCTAGTCTGTTCACTACAAATCGTAGGAACTTTCCACTAGTTACTCTGAATGCACACTTCAAGGGATTCATTTTTAACTTGTACTTCCTACACCTCTGGAACACTCTCCTTATATCTGCTAAGTGGGTAGCCTCTACCTTGGACTTTATCACCAATTCATCCACATAAAACTCTACAATCTTATGCAAGAGATCATGGAATATGGCCAGCATGGTCCTTTGGTAGGTAGCCCCTACATTCTTTAGACCAAAAGGCATAACGGTATACATGAAGTTACCTAATGGGGTGCGAAAGGTTATCTTCTTAGCATCTTCTGGGTCCATTTTAATCTAGTTGTATCCCATGTAGCCATCCATAAGGCTATACATTTCATGCACTGTTGTTGCGTCTATAATGCTATCAATGGAAGGTAAGGGGAACTCATCTTTTGAAAAGGCTCGATTGAGATCTCTAAAGTCCACACAAATTTAGATTTGGTTCTTGTCCTTCTTCCCTATAGGCATAATGCTAGACAAACAAATGGGGTGCTGGGTGGGGGTAACAAAACCTATTGCAAGTAACCTCTGGACCTCTTCCTTTATCTTCAAGTCTATCTTTGGATTATATGTTCGAGTGGCATGCTTTACCGATATTGTTGATGGTATAACATTCAACCAATGACAGCTTCCCTCTTGGTTTAACTCGGGCATCTCAGTATATTTCCACACCAACACATCCTTGAATTACCTCAATAGCTCCACCAACGCTCCTTTGGCAACGGCATCAAGGTCTTTCGAGATAAACATTGGTCTCAGGTCATACCCATCACCAGCTAAGTCAATCTGCTCTCGCTCTTGAACTTGGGATCTTGGCCTATCCTTCATGCACTCTGGTTTTTCCTTAACCTCCTCCACAAATTCCTGGATGTTGGAGTTGTCAATCACTAAGCATTGACCTAAACTGTCCACCAAAAATAATTTGTAGACCGGATCAGACTCATCATCCAGGCCTTCGGCTTCCCGATCACACCTTTAGAGTTTGTAAATAATCTTGCTATTGGCCAAATCGACTCTTTTGAATTGGCATGGTTTCTCCTCCTGGCGAGGTTTTTTGCGTGCATCATCTTCTAACTCCCTCGCTGAAACTCTAGTCAACACACTTTTCTACTAGACTTGATGTTCGATTGGATCAATTCGGGGCTTCATTCGGTCACAAAGTTGTCTCGAAAGGCTAGGAGGCATAACTGTAGTACTCGCCCTTTTCTTGCTCCTCATAATCCACTACCGAGCGAGAAGGTGCACGCACCAATCTTAATCCCCCTTTTCGACCGAATGAGCACAATAGATTCTATAGCTAATTGTGTATAGAACGATGCATCCACCAAGTGAACTTCCTCCCTCACGAAAGTCTTCTTAGATGTTCGAACGGATACTTCATTTCCTTTGACATTAACATTTGCATACTGGTTATATATGGAAGGAACCAAACCATGGTTATGCATCCATACCCTCCCTACAAGTAAATGGTTGGAAGGCTCACAATCCACGAGGTGGAATTTAATATGGGAAGTGATGTTCCCCATTATAATCCCCACATTCACATAACCTATCGACTTGCTCGACTGGTTATCATATCCTTCTACGGACAATGAACTTTGTATAATCCTTGTCTTAGATATATTTTAGGCATAGAATGACACCACATGCATAATATTGATAGATTCTCCCCCATCCATCAAGACACGGTTAAAAATACACCCATTCACGCTCTTCGTCACATAAAGTGGCATGTTATGGGGATATCTAACCAACCGATCTGCCTCTAAAAAAGTAACATCTGAAAGGAATTTCTTTACTATCTTGGACATTGGCCCTTTACATCGCAAGTTTGGGGCCATGTTTTTCTTGGTGATTTCTAAGATTTCTCGGGTGACCTCTAGCCGAGAATCTTTCGGTAGTCCAACTTATTCGCAAAACTAACTGAACTTTTGCGATCTTATTACTGCTGCACATTCCACCCATGGGTCAGCGTGCTCTCCGTCTAACTCGTAAATCTCCTCTACACCTCTATATGTTTATTCTTCATAAGTTATCCACATTTACTCCCCCCTAAGGAGCAAGCCTCCAATTGTCTGCTCAAATCATCGGTCGGACTCCACTTGTCTTCTATATCTTCTTCAGCATGAAACAAGATATTTGGGATAAACACTCTTCTAGAGAATCAGTAATATCTTCCTCCTGGAATCTATTATCCACCATTAGTCATTCTGCCTCCTCATCAAAAGCACTGGCCATGTTTGCTCCATGTGTTGGCAAAGGAGTGTTGTTGACGTTGGCTTGAGACAACTCAATATCTCCTCTCTTGACATGTTTATCTAGTATCTTCTGAGAGAAAATCGGCCATAATGGCCCCACACATAATATCTCGAATCAAGAGATCATAGGGTTCAATACCTATCTCCACTGACCAAGAAAAATTCGAGGGATCATCTTTCGAACTTCTTCTTTCTTCCCCTTACTCTTTGGCTATGATTTCCTCCTTCATGCTTTCCACCTTCATCATTCGTATAGTTCACACGTGGATATATCCCTTTCCTCGAGCTACCTGACGACTTCAGTAACAAGCTTGATAAGGCTAGCGAGGGTGTTGGTAGTGGCTTCACAACCATGTCAATGTTCCTCGTAGATTTAAGTAACGAAGAAAACGTACCCTCACGAGTTTCATTTATCAAATGGCATATTTACTCAGGCAATACGAATTCTTCACAAACCTACAAGAGCGGAGCCTCTCGTGTATCCTCTCTCACGTCCAGAGAGCGCTCGTGAAATCTCCTGATGTACGTCACTACATCCTCGTCGGGCTTCTATTTCTCTCGAGCCAGTTGTGTAATATTAAATTCATCTTCATCCAAGAAGAATTTTTGTACGAATTGAACATGAAGATCCTCCCACGTGGCTACGCTTCCTAGAGCCAAGTGTGAGTACAATGTGTAAGATTTCTTAGTTAGAGACTTAGAAAATCCTCTCAACCTAGACTTTTTTTTATTATTACAGTGGGCCCCAAGGTTCTCCAAAAACCTTTTAATATGATCATTGGGATCCCCCCATTTCCTTTATACTTCTCAAAGATAGGGGAATATACCCCACCTGGTAGGATTCGTTATTGTACTCCTCTAGATACGGAGTACGAAAATCATCATGTACCGAAGACGCTTCTCCTACGACCTTAGAGGCCACCATTATCTTCAAAAGCTCCTATTTCATCTCCTCCATCATAGGTGGAGTTGAGTTGTGCTGCGTCGGGAACGTCATCACCAGGTTCACTGTTCGAGGCGCGATCGATGTGCCATTGCCTGGATATGCAACAGGAGAGAGCGTTCCTAGGGGAAAGTTGGCACAGTAGTGTTATATGTTTCTCCTCTTACAACAGATGGAGCATTCAAATGTGGTGTTGGTAGGGTCATACTGTTCGTAGTTATTTGAGTCACTACCCCTGAGATAAAGGGTGCTTGTAAAGTCACCGGTGGGATCAAGAATTAAATGATCCCCACTGCAGCCCCTAACACTTCCTGAGTTTCCAAAGTCTTGATGAACTTAGAGAACAATCTCATTAGCCCTGCCATCAGCACAGAACCTGCATTAGTCGTCCCACTAACAGTGGGTATAGTAGTCTCCGTTAGCCCTACTCCCTCTCTGTCCGTCAAGTTGGTGAGATTCTCTTCCTCCCCACGTTGTACAACATCGAAGTCAATGTTCCTTACCACATGTTCGTTAGCCATCTATCAAAAGAGAATACCTCCTCAGCAGAGTCGCCAAATGTAGGAGGTGAAGGTTTAGAATGATATGAATGTCAAGGGAGGCATAACCCCTTATCAAGATGGTAATTATGACCTTAGAACAATCATCAAAAACAATAAATGCAAGTCTTAAGTCAGCACATTCAATATACAAAACTCATGTATTAAATGTATTCTTTTAACATAAATGCTATAGCAAAAACAATCAATAAGGATGATCCCACAGTTGACTTGGTCAGAAGGAGTGGGCACAAGAATATTTAAGGCAATAAATGAAAGGAAATAACCTTAAAAACAAATGGAGTAAATGGGGTTGGTCACTTAATAAATGTTCTCATAATAAACTCTCTTGTATGGGAGTATTTTGGCAGCAATTCTAGTCTAGAAAAGTGCGATCCCTAAATAGTTAAATGTTAGAGGTATTTAAAGGAGGGAAAGATCATTGTAGTGACTTTCCTATAATTAATGAGTTTGAACCCTATTGACATCAACAATCTTATGCATTTAATGCCAAAGATATTGCATTAAATGAGCTAGATATGATATTTTGGCGGGAACACTATTTGGACTCCAAGAGTTCTGAACGCATTAAATTGGACGTGATGTGTCAGCTCTAGACCCATCATCGTTGGAATATATTTCATTGAGTGTTACTGTATCGAGTTCCTGAATGTCAAACATGCTAACATCAAAGATTTGGTAAACAATAACCTACGACTGAAGTGCTGTCACATCACTCAAAATGGTAGTTCATCGAATTGAAGGTTGCTCGACTAATGATTGTTCTAATAACTTGTGGTGTGTGTAAACCATAGATGTTAATCTTTTAGACAAATGTTTAGGACATAGGACCCTCTAATGGGTTCCCAGAGATGGTATCTCGAGATACTACTGGGCCATATTTTGTATAAACTAAGGTTTTGCCTACATACCCTAAAGGGATTGGTCTCTTCCAATGTTGCCTTGCACCCAATCCTCCAAACCAAATCGCTACAAGATACCCAGAATAATGTTGTTGGATAGAGCATGTAAGCTCTCCCATATACTACCAGATATGGTCCCTCGAGGGTACCGAGCAACCTTAAAGCTTTACAAAGTAATCTCTATATTTACAGAGAGGGATAAATATAAGTGCATCAACTTCCTATTATAATTTTTGTTTTCCAAGTTGATTTCTTAGTCTTGGTATTCATGGGATATCCTTCGAGCAACTTGTCTTTGTACGAGAAACCTTCTTTACATGATCATTCGAGCAACTTCAACTTTGTGAGAGCAACCATCCCTAATCTTTCTTGTGAAGTGTTGGCTCTATTTTTATTCTACTTATGCTACCCAGTATAAATAGGACAATAACCTCTATCATAGCCCATCCCGCCAATAATCACCATTTGCTAATATATACTACCCTTACTAAGTATATTTACATAAATATTACATATCTATACACTTGATATAAATCGATATTTACACGTTATCTCATATAAAAATACATATATATCACTCGTTATATACATATATACTGCATCCTTAGAGTATGGACCTCGTGAATTCATCCATCGTGTGCTATCAGGATCTAGGTATACCACGTACTACAATTGGGCCACCGGGTTGAAACCTCACTATCAAACCAAAAATGTAAACATAAATAACGAAAGCGATCATAAACATACGTCCGGGGGTCACAACCATACCACATCGCACCCAACCTGTCTTCAAACCAATACCTATCCTCACACATAATTAGTGGTCATGCAACGATACCATGACTTGGGGAATCAATCCAACACATGTTGGTCAATGCCAAGGAGGACTGCATACTACGCGTAACCTCCTAGCGATAGCACTACTGAGTAGGTATGTTCCAAATAAATACATAAACAATGATATATATATATATATATGTGTGTGTGTGTGTGTGTGTGTAGTAACCTACAATACGTATAAATATTAAGTATTGACTTCGTATGAAAATCTCACATCATACTAGTCTACCAATTCCGATGTCCAAATTGACTTCCCGATTTTCAATTAAGTGTTCACTCAATTGTGACATGATTTATCTCACTCAAACCCATCTAATCATTGTCCTAAGACACACACTAACCTCCGATAATGTTCCCCGGTAATCCCAATCTACCCCAAAAAAACCCATATGCACATTTATCAAACACTAACGAGTCAAAAGAATCATAACAAAAATTGGGACAAGACAGAAATCCGAACCGATTTGCTGGCAGACCAAGCCGGTTCGGTTAGCAAATCAATTCGCTCTCTCATCAAATCAATTCGGTTTGATGGGCTACCCTTCGTCTTCAACCTCAGGTTTTTTCCTCCCAAACCCATCAATGGTTATCCCAAGCCTTCCAAAACTATATATTAAGATCCCACATCAATACCTAATCATCCCATAAGTATTTTAACACCAATTTAAACCGGAATCAAACATTAAATCTCAATAATTTCTAATCATTAATATAATTCATTCAATCTAAAATTAATGCAACATTAATACAAATTTATCTAACACCGTATCAGTGTTCATAATGTTCATAATCATATTCCCATATTTGTATCATGAATTTCTTCCATATTAATTCTCAAACACATTAATATTTAAACACAGTTCAACCTTCTTAATTAATCGCCATGATTTCATCTTAAAAATCCCAAATTTATTACAAATTAACTATAAACATAATTAACTGCAGAACATCGCAAATCTAAATAAAGTAAACACTTGACTTGTTGGATTAAAATACGTAGTCTCAACACGTAGAGATGAATTGATTCTGGTGATTGACTCTTCTCTCTTCTCCAAGCTTTCCTCCTCTCTTTTCTTTTTTTTCTCTTCTCTTTGATCTCTTCCTTAATCTCCACTAAGCAGAGGCTAGAATGAGGCTTCCATCCACCCCACTTAGCCTTAAATACCTTTTAATCACAACCTAATCTAATTTTTAGGTGCAACCCTTAGGGTAAAAAGATGACCATACCCCCAAACGGTCCATACTATGTCCAAAAATCCCTCGAAACCTAACTATAACCCCTGGATACTTATTCCGTACTGCATCACCAGTACACTCAAAATGGTCATCCGAGTAACTAAAGTAAAAAATTCCCACCATCTCATTAATCGGGCCTGACACGTGCATAGTGTACACATTGCCTATAAACCATTCATGTCCGTTTTCTTAACTCTCTAACGATAATTTATAATAATCCATCGCTTTTCACCCATTAAACAACAATATAATAATTATCATCTCTATTTACCTATTACACATAAGTACATAATAATCATAAATATTAATCATAAACTCCCTAATAAATATTTATCCAAACCAATTTAATTTCCCAATTAAATTTATAAATTAAGGCACACGTGGAAATAAAATACTCTCAAAAGTAAAGGGTATTACATTCTCCCCCTTAGTAATGGAATTTTGTCCCTGATATTCGAATATACCTACCATGAAGAGCTTTGCATACTTTCATTGCATGTCATCCTCGTGCTCCCAAGTCGACTCAGCGACATTGTGATGCCCCCATTATACTTGTACCAAAGGTACCACCTTTGACCTAAGCTTTCGCTCACTATGACCCAAAATGGCAACAAGTCTCTCCCCGTAAGTAATGTCTAGCTACAAGTCTATATCCTCTAGTGATATATGTAGGTAAGACAAGTCATCCCTAACATACCTCCTAATGATAACACGTGAAACACATCGTGAATCCACTGCAAATGCTCCAATAAGGCAAGCCTATATGCAACCAGCCTTATCCTCTAAATGATGGAAAATACCCCACATATCTAGTTGCTAACTTCCCCTTCTTCCCAAACCGTATCACTCCTTTATGGGAGATACCCACAATAATACATAATCACCCAAGTCAAACTCCAAGAATTCATTGTTCGCATTGGTGTAATTCTTTTGATGGTCCTGAGCTACCCGAATATGACTTCTGATCAACTCAATATTTGTCGACGTATCATGAATTACGTCCATCCCTAGAAGCTTATTGTTACCCACTTCTAACCAACATAAGGGAGAACCATAATTCCTCACGTATAAAGCCTCAAAATATGTTATGCCAATAGTAAACATGTACGAGTTGTTATATGCAAAATCCACCAATGAAAAGTACTGCTACTAACTACCCTTGGAATCCAAAATACACATTCTCAGAATATCCTCCAGCATCTGATTTACCCTATTCATCTGTCTATCGGTATGAAGGCAATACATCGTTCTTAAACGCAACTATATCCCCATCGCCTTCTGAAAACTCTACCAGAAGTGGGACATAAAGATCTTATCCCAATCTGAAACAAATTTAATAGGCACTCCATCCAATCTCACTATCTCCGTCATGAAAAATTGTGCATATTTCCTTGTCTAGTAATTCACCCGAACAGGTAGGAAATGAGTCACCTTAGTCAAACAGTTCACAATAAAAATCGGATGAAATCATGACCCCTCTGTGACATCTATAACCCCATAATCAAATCCATCGATATACTCTCCCACTTTCATATTGGAATCTTCAATGGTTATAAAGCCTCGGCTCGTGTCTAATAATCAACCTTTACCATCTGACAAGTGGTGCACCAGATGACAAACTCTGCTATGTTTCTCTTCATACCGGCCCACCAATACTGCCTCCTTATATCCTAATATATCTTGTCCTATCCTAGATGAAATAATAATCATGAAAAATGAGACTCCTCTATAACTGCGCGTCATAAGTCCTCAACGTCAGGACAATCAACCTCCCATTAGAGCATAGGCCACCCTCACAACTGACTGAGTAGGACTCCGCTCCATCTGTAAATAACTACCGCACCTTCTCCTAGTAAAAAATTCCCCTGCTTGTGCCTTAACAACCCTCAAAATGATCTCGGATAAGATGGTCATCACTGCCATATAAGACCTGACAACATCGTCCTCCTAATGAAGTTCATACCACTTTACCCCGTAGGCATATGGCTCAACTCATATGCCACGATTAAAGTTCACACTAAAATTTTACATCTCTAAATTTAGACGACTGAAATCCTTATTCCTTTAAAAAATTCACTTTTAAATTTTAAAGTATAGTCTTTAAGCACGGACTATCAAAACAATCGAGTGCAAGCATAATCCATCAAAAAGTAGTCATATTTAAAAATAAAAATATGATTTTTCTTAAACAAAGCCAGAGGTTTAGGTTTGGGGGTATTTGATGAGTGCATTATTTTGTATATTTTATATCCAAATTTATACCTTGTTAGTCCCATTTTAGTGTATTTAATAAATTCTTAGGACCATTTTATTATAAAAGGAAAGAAAATGCAAGAATAATTGAATTTTGATTCAAAACGGCAATTCTAAGTCAAAAATGGGTGCTTCAATAAATTTATAATATTCTTGTGCTAATTTGCGAAAAACGTTGCCTAGTGATATTTTTGTAGGTAATGACGGAATTTTGTGCAAATTGATGATCAACTCGAAAAAGGCGCGAAAAAACTAAATTTTACGGTCGTTCGAAAAAATACTATTTCTAGACCCAAATCGTAAAAAACGTCGGGAATTTTTATAATAAGTTTTTGGCACCGTCTTACAGGGATACGGCAAGTGCACGGGCTATTATAGAATAGCGAGTGTAAGTACGGTTCGAACCCACAGGGATTTATCAATTTTTTTTGTTAAAAATAATTATGGCTGTCCAACTAGACGAAATGGGTCTAGAAAGAAGATGTGATAATTAAACTAAGCAAACATAAACAAAAAGTAGGACTACGAGAGATATAATCAAGGGAGCGTGAAAACTAGGACGTTGGATCCATTTATCACATTCAACTAATATTATGTAATAATTTAAACTCGCCAGTCCCGATTTTATAACTCAAATTAAACCGACTCTCGTCGTATTTTATTCAGAGGATAACACGGTTAAGTTACCAATAAAATTTAACGTCTCTAAATTAAGACGACTAAAATCCCTATTCCCTCAAAAGTTCACTTTTAAATTTCAAAGTATAGTCTTTAAGCATGGACTATCAAAACAATCGAGTGCAAGCATAATCCATCAAAAAGTACTCATACTTAAAAATAAAAATATGATTTTTTCTCAAACAAAGACGAAGGTTTAAAACACACTCTCGTGTTGTTTTAAATGAATATCGAATTTTTAAGATCTTTAGCACATATATCGGGAACAAAGACGAATTTAAATCACGCACAATATTAACTAGACATAATAAATTTCACCTAGTCCTAGTAAAGAAATTATGTTAGCAGAATGGAAGACATCATAAAATTGCAAGAATGAATATGATTTTTCATTAATAAAACAACTTACAAATTATGTGTCTTACAATTGATGTTGACAAAATTCCTTCCACAAAGACACAATTCTTGACCCTCAAATATAAATAAAACTCTCAAAATAAGAGAACCAAAAACTATTTTCCAAACTCTCTCTACAATTCTCTCCTTGTTCTACATACCAAATAATGAGCCAAAGGGTTCTATTTATAGGCTTAGGGTGAGGCATTAGGGTTTTGGTGGAACTATTCAACTTCCACCTCTTCAATTTCCCCCCACTCGAAAAGTCATTACTGACTTTTTTTTATGATTCCACAAGTGTAAAAACATCTTTTTTCGAACAATCGTAAAAATCAGCTTTTTTCACGCCTTTATCGAGTTGATCATCAATTTTCACAAAATTCCTTCATTACCTATAAAAATTTCACTAGGCAACGTTTTTCATAAATTAGCACAAGAATATTATAAAATTATTGAAGCGCCTATTTTTGACTTAGAATTTTCGTTTTGAATCAAAATTCAATTATTATTGCATTTTTTTCCTTTTATAATAAAATGGTACTAAGAATTTATTAAATAAAATAAAATGGTACTAACAATGTATAAATTTGGGTATAAAATATACAAATTATCGCACTCATCAAATATCCCAAAACCTAAACTTTGCTAGTCCCCGAGCAAAACTAAAATTTTAAAATCTAACTCACTTTCGTAAGAATCACGATTGCACTTAGCATGTGCAATGGATGAGTTTTGTCTCGTGAGGGTTTACAGTGAATATACCCACAAAATTCAAAAACTTGACTCAGTACAAAAGACACAAAAGTAATATAACCAAGTTTAAATGAAAACTTCATAAATATAATAGAGCTTCACTTCTCAATCCCAACTTATCATGTGTGTGTTCATTGCCAATATAACCGTCCATTTCAAAAGATTTTATCGTTACATTTCCTATCCGAAACTTCGTTTTGATTTCAAAATCTCACGGGATGCTCTCACAATTGAACACTCGGAAATGGGTTATTTACTCTTGGTATATGTGAATAAAGAGTAAATTTAAATGAACAAACTTCAAATATACACGATAAAAAATGGATTAT
The DNA here is from genome assembly GCA_949130495.1 of Sambucus nigra. NCBI lineage: Eukaryota > Viridiplantae > Streptophyta > Magnoliopsida > Dipsacales > Adoxaceae > Sambucus > Sambucus nigra. The sequence goes on from OX422207.1 coordinate 714,453,710, forward strand.
TATATAATGGATGAATATGATCTCATGAACAGAAAATCGATTACTTTTTAAAAACATTGAATCGCATAATATATCATATTCATCTTCTCTCCACACTATAACTAATTTTACTCGAGATCGATTAGGACTTTTTTTGGTTGTATTGTGCAACAAGTTGTTAAACCTCTGGGTTACCCTAGTGGACGAGTTTTGTGTTGTGAGGGTTTGTAGTAAATATACCCACAAAATTTAAAAACTTGACTCAGTACAAAAGACACAAAAGTAATATAACCAAGTTTAAATGCAAACTTCATAAATATAGTAGAACTTCACTTCTCAATCCCAACTTATCGTGTGTGTGTGCATAGCCAATATAACCATCCATTTCAAAGTATTTGATCGTTACATTTCTTATCCGAAAGTTCGTTTTGATTTCAAAATCTCACGGGATGCTCTTACAATTAAACACTCGAAAATGGGTTATTTACTCTCGGTATATGTAAATAAAGAGTAAATTTAAATGAACAAACTTCACATATACATGATCAAAAATGGATTTTTATATAATGGATGAATATGATCTCATGAACAGAAAATCAATTACTTTTTGAAAACATTGAATCGCACAATATATCATATTCATCTTCTCTCCACACTATAACTAACTTTACTTGAGATCGATTAGGACTTTTTTTGGTTATATTGTAGGCTCGGATTTTGGCTAGAAAGAATGGCTTTGGGAGTTCAAAATTTCTGAGAATATAGAGGTTTTTCGGTAATTTGACTTTTTGGCATTTTTTTTTCACCTCCATTTTTCTTTTTCTTTTTTTCAACTCACATTTCTTTTTTTCATCTTTTTCTTTTTTTTTCACATTATGTTTGCAACCTCCTTTTCCTTTGGCCTTTTTCCTACCGTAATTTTACTCTTGTATACTCAGAAAATTGGTGTGACTCTTTTTATAGGCTTTTAACTCCCAGTTGGAGTTGGGTAGGATAATGGGTTTTCAACAAAAGGCTTATTTTATTTTTGGCTCAAATGGGCTTGCAACGGAGTAATGTAAAAAGGTCGGAGTTTAGGCTTACTTTTTGGGCTTTCAAACGATGGTCTAATCTCATTTCTCAAGTTTCATTAAGTTGATTTGTGTCTCAAGAGGACTTACTAAGACTTCTAGTGCTTGCGATTTATATTTTGACTTTTTATTTTCAGTAATCGAACAAAATAATGAATTTGAGATCATCAATGAATTTTATGACTGAAGGAAAGGTTGAATTATTTACTCGAATTGATTTAAATCTCTCGAAAATGATGAATGGCACAATATCTCACCCGATTAAAAATATCCACATTTATTCGTTAAGCATATCAACTTTCTCCTCAATATCCATTTTCGATCATATTATATGGCTAATGTGTAAAACATTTCATGAGTTGAGAGATCCATGAATGAAAATTATATTAAGAAATCGTTTCAAAACTCAATTGTATTGAAAGTATTTTTTGGATTTTTGAATTTTTTCTATTTTTTTAAATACCATCCTTACCCCCAAACCTAAATTTTACATTGTCCTCAATGTATGTTGAAACTAGAAATATGGACAAAGTAAATAAAGTACAGAAGTAAAAGGATGATATTGCCCCTGAGTTTCCACTTGCATTACCAACTTCCAACCAATCTCACATTCCCTTCATCATAAATCAAAAGTCTGAACAATTGAGAGTCAACCCAATCGACTAAGTATACACATGAAGGCAAATAATGAATGTGGTGAGTGAAATTAACGAGATGCATAATCACATTATAACAAAGATGGTTAGACTCGCAGATAATATCTTAATAAAATTTCGAATGATACGCTAATCCCAAGTTTCCCGCAAAATCGAGAATGAATAAATCGGGCTCTAAATTGGATGGTCCTCTACTCATGTCTGTGATCGCATCCAAAGACTCAAATGACACAGGTGGACATGGTGGAAAAGGATAATGCGGTATGACAAAACATGTGCTACCAGGTGGAAATGCTCGAATGATCTTTTCAATCTCATCACTAATAGATAAAACCTCACGTGTCAGCCTACCCTCAAAGGGATCAGGCTTGTTTTCACAGAGAATGAATTGATTTATCCTATCATCCCAGTATCTCTCATCTAAATGACAAAAAGAGTCCAATAAATAGTGGACGTTAATAGTAAGCTCCTCATCAACAGGGCCAAATTCTTTCTCAAAATCTTCAATACTCATATTTAGAGACAGATCAGGTGGCCAAGCATGCAGATCGGGTGTGTCACTATCCCATGGGGTAGTGACACCGTTCACTTCTTGAACGTACATGACTTCAGTCTCTCCATCATTAGACGATGGCCTCTATAAATTAAACACATTTAAATCCATGGTCATGTTTCCAAATGACAGGTTCAGTTGCCTACTACGACATCGAATGACAGCATCAGACGTGGCAAAAAAGGATCGACCATGGATGGTCAGGATTTGTACGGCTGAGTTTAATACATGTTGTGTGTCTAAGGCCACAAAGTCTACCGAAAAAATAAGCTCTCCCACTTTAATCAATACAACTTCTACAACACCTCTAGGAACCTTAATGGATTGGTTGACTAAGGACAAGGTCATCCTAATGGTATTTAATTCCCCCAAACATAGTTTCTCATACACGGTGTACGACAGAAGGTTCACGCTTGATCCTAAGTCTAAGCGGGCTTTCTCAAAGTGATGCCATCGACGTCCTGGATCCTTGTACTTGACGGGAGTTCGATAAGAAATAATCGAGCTTGCTTGCTCGACGAGAAAATATTTCTTGGTTATGTTGGCGATTCTCTTGAAGATACAAAGGTCCTTCAGGAATTTGGCTTAGGATGGGACTTGTTGTATAGCATCAAGTAATGGGATATTGATTTGTATTTCCTTGAATACTTCCAACATCTTATCAACTTATGCCATTTTCTTTTGGGGTACCAATCACTGGGGAAATGGAGCTTTTGGAACATAGGTCTCTAGAGATGGCTCGAAAGATAATGGCAAAAAGGAAGTTGGATCCAAGGGTGGATCTTGCTTTTCCTTACATTTCACAGACTCACTCTCGGTGGGTGGTGAGACATTCTTTTCAATTTCTTTACCAGACCTAAGCGTGATGATTTCTTTAGCACTCTCTTGGGTTTGTGATGAACCAAAATTATCTTGCACAAAATATTGACCTTTAGGTATGTTACCTTTAGGATTGGGCTCTGGTTAACTCGGGAATATTCCCTTATTTCTCTCACTCAATGTGTTCGCTAATTGTCTCACTTGAACCTCGAGTTTGGCTATGGATTGAGTGTTCGCATGCAAGCTCTGTTGGGTGGATTGGAGGACACTTTGAGTTGACTGCTGGAATTGGAGGGTACATCGAGAGAGAAGCATATTCATCGTATCCTCTAAAGCTTGGATCTTTTAGGATGAAGGATATGATGGTTCAGGGGCATTATTTTGGAAACCCGGAGGTGGGTTACCAAAAGGTTGACCTACACTTTCTTGGAATCGACCCTTAAACCATGAAAAATTAGGGTGGTCTAGCCACCCCGGATTGTACGCATTGGAATATGGGTCATACTTTGGCCTATTTTGGTAAAGGGCATTGGCTTGCTCGGTGAGTGCCTTGTCGAAGGGAGGGACAATTTTCAACTAAGTGGTCGAATGCATCGCAAAGTATACACATAGGGGAACCTATATGTTAAATGACCGCAGGTGGGCTTCTATTTCCCTCTTTGCTCGTCTCTAAATCCTCTGAACTTCGGGCCAATATGGAAATTTTGGCATTTTAAATCATAACTTTGTTTGACTTGCTGAGCGAAACCCTCATTGGATGTGGTGGAACTAGATTCTCTATTGGGTGCCCATCGTTGGGAATTTTTTGCTACGGTTTCTAGGAATAACCACACGTTAACCTCACTTTTTACAATAAAATCATCGTTACAAAATGACTTGAGCATAGTTCGAGTATTACAATCGAATCCCTCATACAAAATTTGGACTTGGTGTCCCATCTCAATCCCATGGTGCGGGAATTGTAGTAGCAAATCCTTGAATCGCTCCAAATAGATCCACAACGATTTTCCCTCCTTTTGGATAAATATGTTGATGTTATGACGTATTGACGCCGTCTTTTGGTTGGGGTAGAACTTTTGTAGAAATGCAACACTCATTTGATTCCATGTGGTTATGGATTCAGGTGTTAATGAGTTAAACTAACTCTTGGATTTGTCTTTCAACGAGAATGGGAACAATTTAAGTTTGACAATCTCCTTGGTGAGTTATTGATACTTAATGGTCCCACAAATCTCCTCGAATTCACGAACATGAAGGCAGGGATTCTCTTTGTCGGTACCTAAAAAAAGCGGGCAACATTTGAATTATTCCATGATGGAATACGAAATTATTCGAAGTGTGATCGGGTAGATGTATGCATGAAGGTTGACTTGACCTAGTCGGATAAAGGTAGTCTTTAAGGGCGCGCGGTGCTAATTCGTCTCCCATTTTGGTGAAAATCAAAAATCGACCTACGTAAGTATCGGGAATGCTAGACTCAACACTCGATAACTAACCGGTATGATCTCGAAACCAACTTCGCATACACGATCTCACTCGAAATTTTTTTTTTAGAATTTTTTTTAATTTTTATGTGAATAAAATTATTAAAAAAATTGACTCAAACCAGGTAATTCCTAGCTAACACAAAGCAAATTGAATTATCTAATTTAGGTGAGGGGAATTTCAATTTTAAACTCTAGTTTTCTCGAGATTAATAGACGACAACAGGGGTGACCGAATTAATCTCCCCAATTAGACAGCTCCTACTCTTTGACAAGGGAGAATTTAAAAGACGACCAACTACAGTTATTGCCTCAAATCCTGCTTTTTCCTCCAGGTAGGTGGTCGGTACGAAGACACATTAAAAACCACCAATCCTAGACAAGGTGAAACAGGATCGATTTGACAAGTTCGTGTTGGAGTAACTTTTAATTCTAGCCTTGTTAATAGGTTTCCTATGAGCTATGTGATATCCTAAGGCCAATGTATACTTAATTTTAAATTAAATGTGATGGCTCGGGATATGCAAATGCTGGATTAATTAGTGATTTTCGGGCCAAGGAAGGGTGATGAATCCCCACCTTACCTTTCACATGGGTTCTGCCCTTAAGTCAATTTATGCACATGCTAAATTATATGCGAAATTAAATCACTTAAGAGAACATGAAAACGTACCTCTGGCGTGGACTTTTTACGTTCACTTGTTTACGTCGGGCCGAAGTTTAAGTTGGTGCAGATCGGAGAGAAACGCCACCTACGTTTCAGTCGTCCCCGAGAGTTCATTGTGCTCGTGGAAAGATTGCACAATTTTTATCTTCACTTCGCGTACCATTGCACACTTTCCCGAATATTTCTTCACTTTTTTTTATCCCGCCCTTTTTTTAATGTGCTACTGGAAAAAAAACACAAAATACACTACACCAAACGTAAAGTGCGACACAAAAATAATAATAAAGAAAAGAAAAAATAAACATGACATGACACACGCACTAGTGGTGTATTTACTACAAAACAAAAACAACTTAGCACACTTAGGGATTTTTTTTACGGACCACCTACTAAAAAAACGATTCTGAAAATTTCCAAGAAAAAAATATTTTGTTCGAGTTTTTTCAAAATTTTATGTATTTTTGTGATATACTAGTGCTAAAAGTACTATTTATTAAAAGAACAACTTAAAGTTGATTTTTTAACTAAAAAATACATAAATATTAGTGGCTAACTTTTTTTTGTTTTTAGATTTTTTTATGAAACTTTTACTAATGAAAATGCGAAAAGTAAAAAAAAAAAAACTAGTCTGAAAGTCACATCTTCTTTGAAAAAAAAATCGAACAAATCTCCGGAAACGGCGCCAAAAACGTGTTGTCAATTTCATCAAATACCGCAAGTGCACAGGCTATTATAGAATAACGAGTGTAAGTACTGGTCGAACCCATAGGGATTTATCAATTTCTTTCGTAAAATTAATTGTGATTGTCCAACTAGACGAAATGGGTCTAGAAATGAGATGTGATAATTAAACTAAGCAAACACAAACAAAAAGTAGGACTACGAAAGATATAATCAAGGGAGCATGAAAACTAGGGCGTTGGATCCATTTATCACATTCAACTAATATTATGTAATAATTTAAACTCGCCAGTCCCGATTTTATAACTCAAATTAAACCGGCTCTCGTCGTATTTAATTTGGAGGATAGTACGGTTAAGTTCCCAATAAAATTTAACGTCTCTAAATTAAGAGAGATAAAATCCCTATTCCCTTAAAAGTTCACTTTTAGATTTTAAAGTATAGTCTTTAAGCATGGACTATCAAAACAATCGAGTGCAAGCATAATCCATCAAAAAGTACTCACACTTAAAAATAAAAATATGTTTTTTTCTCAAACAAAGTCGAAGAATTAAAACACACTCTCGTGTAGTTTTAAACGAATACCGAATTTTTAAGATATTTAGCACATATCGGGAACAAAGAAGAATTTAAATCACGCATAATATTAACTAGACATGATAAATTTCACCTAGTCCTAGTAAAGAAATTATGCTAGCATAATGGAAGACATCATAAAATTGCAAGAATGAATATGAATTTTCATTAATAAAACAACTTACAAATGATGTCTCTTATAATTGATGTTGACAAAATTCCTTCCACAAAGATACAATTATTGACCCTCAAATATAAATAAGACTCTCAAAATAAGAGAACCAAAAACTATTTTCCAAACTCTCTCTACAATTCTCTCCTTGTTCTACACACCAAATAATGAGCCAAATGGTTCTATTTATAGGATTAGGGTGATGCATTAAGATTTTGGTGGAACTCTTCAACTTCCACCTCTTCTATTTCCCCCCACTCGAAAAGTCATCCCTAACTTTTGTTACGATTCCACAAGTGTAAAAATAACTTTTTTCGAACGATCGCAAAAATCAGCTTTTTCGCACCTTTTTCGAGTTTATCATCAATCTGTACCAAATTCCATCATTACCTGCAAAAATTTCACTAGGCAACTCTTTTCACGAACTAGCACAAGAATATTATAAAATTATTGAAGCACCCATTTTTTACTTAGAATTGTCATTTTGAATCAAAATTCAATTATTCTTGCATTTTTTTCCTTTGATAATAAAATGGTCCTAAGAATTTATTAAATAAAATAAAATGGGACTAACAATGTATACATTTGGGTATAAAATATACAAATTAATGCACTCATCAACATCATGCTCCTGACGAAGCTCATTCCACTTCGCCCCGTAGGCATAGGGCTGAACGCATCTGCCACCGCATTAGCATTTTTCAGATGATATTTAATCTCGAGATGGTAATCCTTAACGAACTCAAGCCATATATGATGCCTCATATTCAGCTCTTTTTTCGTGAAAAGATACTACGGTGACTTGTGGTCTGTGAACAATCGAAAGTTCTCCCCTAATAATCTTCAAGGAAAAAATAACTATTGATAACTCGAAGTCATGTGTGGGATATTTATTCTCATGGGGCTTAATCTTGCAAGATACAAAAGCTATAAAATGCTCCTTATGCTGCAGAACTCCCTCAAGTCCCTATAAGAATGCATCGGTAAAAATAAAGTACTCCACTCCTCTCCTAGGTAATGCAAGCATTGGTGTTGAAGTCAACTTGTCCTTTATCTCATCAAAAGTTAAGTAATAATGATCATCCCAACAACGCATGTCCTCACGAGTCAAATTCATCAAGGGACCCACAATCTTCGAAACCCTGTAATAAACTGGCGGTAGTAACCTCCAAACCCCAGAAAAATACGAACCGCCATTGGTTTCGTGGGCTGGCCTCACTCCCTCACCACTAACACCTTACTCGGATCAATCGAATTCCCTTCTCGAAGACTACATGACCCAATAAATGCACCTCTCATAACCAGAATCCACACTTCTTAAACTTAGAATACAACTGATGGTCTCACAAAGTCTGAAGAAGCAATAACAAATGTACTGCGTGCTCGCCCTCTATTTGAGAATAAAATAGGATGTCATCTATGAATACATTAACAAACTGATCCAAGAAATCCCTGAACACTCGGTTCATGAGATCCGTAAAAATTGTTGGTGCGTTGGTTAGTCCAAACGATATAACCCTAAACTCATAAAACTCGTATCTCATGAAAAATGATGTCTTGGGGACATTCTTCTCCCTGATACATAAATAATGATATCCTGATCTCAAAATAAAAATTTGATAAGTAGGATGCTCCTCTTGGCTGATCAAACAAGTCATCGATACGCAACAAAGGATACTTGTTTCGAATCGTGACCTTATTCAACTCCCTACACAACCTCAACGAACCATATTTCTTCTTCACAAGCAGTACTGGGGTTCCCTAAGTTGAGGTACTCCTACGGATAAAACCCCTTGCCTTAAAAGCTGCTGAATCTAATCTCTCAATTCCTGCATCTTTAAAGGATCCATATGATACAATGCGCGTGCTATCATCCTAGTCCCTGGCACTACGTTGATCACAAACTCAATCTTTCAACTTAGCGCTAACCGTGATATCTCCTGAAACACATCATCAAAGTCCCTAACCACATGGATCGAATCTAATGAGATGATAGTGCCCTCCAAAATCTCCTCCTCGATGTAATAATTACGGGCTCAACCCTCCCTCGAGACGAGGCATCGACATAAAAACATATCAGGCCCTGGAATAGCAAACACGATAGTCATACTATACCAGTTCACCATCACTCTATATGTTACTAACTAGTCCATGCCCAATATAGCATCATACTCGTACATCTCTAAAACGATAAAATATTCTACCAAACATAACATCCCAATGTCCACACCTACTCCCCTACATATGGAATGGATGAGAGCCCCACAATCCAATGATGAATCTATTATCATAATAATATCAAACTTTGTAACCACTAAACTTGTCTCCCGCACGAATCTAGTGCTAATGGAAGAATGTGACGTTTTCATGTCAAATAATACTCGCTCCATGTTCCCATGAAAAGGAAATATACCCTAACTGCTGGCGGCACCAGTGGTAAAACTGGCCTACGGATGTTATAGACACGCCCAAACTTTAATTATCCCTACTAAGGAGGTGCTAGTGGGGCTTGTAGATGTAGAATGTGCTACCCGCGTTGGGCGTCTTTCTACTAACCCCTTGCACTATTCAAGCTTGTACATTACATTTAGCTCTGATCCCTATTTACGAAATACCTCCCTGTGAAGTATTCCATCCTCTATCCCTGGCCTCTTATCCGTGTCCTTTTTCTAGAAACCCCACTCTTATTGTCTTCCCTACTATTGGGGTGCCCCGTTAGAACCATTGCCCCCAGTCTTACATACTGGCTCGACTCTCCTAACCTCTTTGCTCCTCACAGATAGAAGCAATGGTCTTGGCAGTGTAGCAATGCATCGTTAACGATATCGGTGTAAGTCTTTAATGTTGGGTTACCTAAAAGATACTGACATATCCTTCAAGTGAGCCCGTCCATGAACTTTAATATCCTCTTCTCATCAGTGTTCACCTCATCTAGTATAAAGTTCGCTAGGCGAGTGAACTTATCCTCATACTAGGCCATTGTTCAATCCTCTACGAGAGATCTAGAAATATACTCCTTATCTCTATCTACAAATCTAGTGAAAAGAACTTGCGATCAAATTTCACCCATAACTCCTAAATCGACATTGAATTCCTCACCTTTGGCATGGTGACTGACTTCCACCACTATAAAGCTTCCCTAAGTAAATTAAAAGTAGCCAATACCTTCTTGTGAGTGTCACTACACTCAACTATATAAATATGCCTCTGGATATCCTTCTTCCATTGGCTCACTATAACTACGTGTGCACTCCCCTAAAACTCCGGTGGATGACCCTTCTCCCTGACTCTCTCCCATGTATGTGACTGCATATGAGTCTGCATTGGTACTGACTTTGGTGGTTGTGGTTGAAACTGAGGTAGTTGTTGCATCATGGTTGTCATAACAGTGTTAATTTCACGTGCTACGATGGTTGGAACCTCTATTGCGATCACAGCCCCCTAGACTACTTATGGCTCTGGCTGAGCCTCCCTCTCCGCGACCCTTCTCGTGGCATGTACTGGTATCCCTCTCCTATTTTTTAGCATATGAAACCAAACTGAAATTATATGAGATTCCACTTAATATATAATAATAAAAGCAGAATGTAAATATGCAATATAAAATAACAGTCCTAAACATAGGGCTCTATATCAAATAAATGCAACATTAACAAGGTAACAAGTTTTCACAGGTCCTAAAGGACACTAGAACCTGATGCTCTGATACCAACTGTGACACCCTACCTATTCTAATATTGGGTGATCAATACAATATCAAAATTAAACGAGAATCTAATACGATTTCATTCTTAGCATCACTATCGCAACATATATGTAAATATAACCAGCGTGAATGTAAACCAAACAAAAGTACAACATAACTAATAAGTGAATAAGCATAAATAATGTAAATCAAATAAACCATCGGTTACAACAGAAAAACAATGTAACAAATACTGAGAAGTAATGAAAAATCTGATATAAAATAAATGTCCTATCCAACTACGGGCAACGCGCCCAAAAAGAAATACTGAAAGTGAATCATATCTAGATAGAATGAATTGAGGCGGCTACAATCAAATATATCAACATCCATAACTAAAACTCATAACGGCATGATGAAGAGATTAATCATTCTATCCCTATTGCCTAGGGTTTAAAAAAAATAATTTGACAGTGGGTCAAAGCCCGAGAAATTTTTGAAAATATTTTCAAGTATTTAAATGCTTTAAATATAAACGTGCAGTGTATTACCTTCTTAATTAACTTTCCATACATACTCACATGAGGTCATTCCTCACCTCTCATCTACAGTGCGCAACTAGCGCATTTATTTTACTATCCTACTTATGCTACCCAGTTTAACTTGGACAATAATCTCTATCATAGCCCCCCCCCCCCCCCCCCCAATAATCACCATTAACTAATATTCACTACCCTCACTAGGTATACTTTCATAAATATTACATAGCGATACACATGCTGTAATCAAATATTTAAATACTATCTAATGTACACATACATATATATCACTCGATATAGACGTATATACCACATCCCCAGAGCATGGACCTCGCGGATGCATCCCTCGTGTGCTATTGAGCTTCAGGTATACCATGTACTACAACTGGGCAAGCGGGTTGGAATCTCGCCATCGAACCCAAAATGTAAGCACAAACAATGGAGGAGGTCATCAAAATATGTCTGGGGGTCGCAACCATACCACATCGCACCCAAACGGTCTCCAAACCAATAACTATCCTCACACATGGATAATATCCATGCAATAGTATTATGACTTGGGGAATCGATACAATTCCTGCTGGTCAACACCATGGTGGGATGTCCACTATGCGTAACGTCTTAACGATAGAAGTACTGAGTAGGTATGTTCCAAACAAATACGTAAAAAATCACCCATATATAAGTAACCCATAATGTGTGTGTGTGTGTATGTGTATATAGTATTTACCTCGTACGAAAATCCCACAGCTTACTAGTTTACCAATTCTGAAGTCCAAATTGACTTTTCGATTTCCAATTAAGTGTTCACTCACTTGTAAATCGATTTGTGTCATTCAAACCGATATAATCATTGGCCTAAGACATGTACCAACCACCGATAATGTTTTATGATATTTTAAATCTACCCCGAAAACCCATACACCCATTTATCAAACCCTAACGGATCAAAACAATGCACAACAAAAGTCAGGACATGCCATAAAATCGAGCCGTTTCGCTAACAGAATGAGTCAATTCGAATAGGGAGACGATTCGCTCCCCCAATAAATCGGTTCAGTTTATTGGGTTTCCCTTCATCTTCAACCTCTAGTTTTCACCTCCCAAGCCCAAGAATGGAGGTCCCAAAGCTCCCAAAACCATAAATTAAGATCCCATATCAATACCTAATCATCCAAGAAGTATTTTATCACCTATTTAAACACGGATCCAATATTAAATCATAAGGATTCCTAATCATAAATTTAATTCATTCAATCTAGAATTCATCCAACCTTAATACCCTTGATCTAACACCTTATTAATGTTCGTCATGTTCATAATCATATTCCTGGATTTATATCACAAATTTCTTCCATATTAATTCTCAAACACATTAATATGTTAAACACAATTCAAACCCTTTTAATTAATCTCCATGATTTCATCTTTAAAATCCCAAATTTATTACTAGTTAACTATGAACATAATTAACTGCAGAAAATCACAAATCTAAAATAAGTAAACATTTCCCTTTATGAATTAAAATCCAAAGTCTCGACATATAGAGATGAATAGTTTTCGGAGATTTACTCTTCTCTATTCTCCAAGCTTTGCTTATCTCTTTCTTCTCATTTCTACTCTTTGATCTCTCCCTTAATCTACACTAAGGAGATGCTAGAATGAGTCTTCCACCCACCTTACTTAACATTAAATATTTCTTGATCACACCCTAATCTTATTTTTAGGTATAGCCCTAAAGATGATTATACCCCCCATATTGTGACGATCCGGATATGATTATGATAAACCAAGTTTAAATCATGCTTACCGTATGGGATGGGTATAATGTGTTATTAGAATATATAATGTTAAGTTATTGTGTTTAGTCTAATTCTACCTTCATAACTTCTGAAATATTAAATTAGTCACAAACACAAATTTGTGAAGTCTTCTGTAGGAAAGTTCAAGTTCATGACTAGTTTTGACCACTATAATATGATAATTGAATTGCGGTGAAAACTAGATAGTTGTAGATATATGAGTTAAGTTTGTAACACAACAAACGGTGTGTAAAACAAAGGTCCGAGGAATGAGTTATGTTGAAATTACGAACAGGGGGTAAAGTAGTCATTTAGCTTCAAAGGATATTTTGTCTTATATGGAGACACATGTCATATTTTAATTGGACAAGGGGGAGGTGACTTATGCCGACTTATAACTCTTGAAATAATCTCTTCCTTCAGCATATTTCAGAGAGGAAGAGTTTTAGCCTAAGGTGAGAGAGTCGGGAACTTCGGGAAGAAGAAAGTGAGGAGAAAAATTGAAGAAAAATCCGTAGAAATTAAGTAAAAGTCCCTAAGGAAGGGAGGAACAACCGGTTAAACAAGTTCCAGGTAAAGGAAAGGGGAAAATACATTAAGTGTCCAAGGTGAGTATTCTCACTGGTAAGATGTATTTATACATGATTATGGATATTATATGTTATACTTGTCGAGTTGAGTATAAATATGAGATGTTGTACTTATTTAGATGATTATCGATGCATTTGTGGTACTTGTTAAGTTGATTATAAATATGAGATGTTGCACTTATCAAGATGATTATGGATATTATATGTTGTACTTACCAAGTCGAGTATAAATATGATATGTTGTGCTTATTGAGATGATGATGGATATCATATGTTGTACTTGCCGAGTTGAATATAAATATGAAATATTATACTTATCGAGATGATTATTGATATTATAGGTTGTACTTACTGAGTTGATTATAAATATGAGATGTTGTACTTATCGATATGATTATGGATATTATAGGTTGTACTTACCGAGTTGATTATAAATATGAGATGTGGTTCTTATTGAGATGATTATGGATATTATATGTTGTACTTGTCGAGTTGAGTATAAATATGAGATGTTGTACTTATTGAGATGATTATGGATGTCATATGTTGTACCTACGGAGCTGATTATAAATATGAGATGTTGTACTCATCGAGATGATTATGGATATTATAGGTTGTACTTACCGAGTTGATTATAAATATGAGATGTAGTACTTACTGAGATGATTATGGATATTATATTTTGTACTTGTCGATTTGAGTATAAATATGAGATATTGTACTTATTGCGATGATTATGGATGTCATATGTTGTACTTGCCGGGTTGATTATAAATATGAGATGTGGTACTTATTGAGATGATTATGGATATTGCATGTTGTACTAACCGAGTTGATTATAAATATGATATGTTGTACTTGTTGAGATGATTATGGATATTATATATTGTACTTACCAAGTTGATTACAGATATGAGATATCGTACTTACCAGGTTCAATATGGATGTGATATGTTGTACTTATTAAGTTGATTATGGTTAGGATATGTCGTACTTACTGAGTTGATTATAGATATGATGTGTATGTATTATAAGAGATGTTATGGCTTATCAACAGCCAAGAGATGTAATGGATTATTAACAGCCAAGAGATGTTATGGCTGATCAACATCCAAGATATGTTATGGCTTATTAACAGTCGAGAGATGTTATGGCTTATTAATAGCCAAGAGATGTTATGACTTATTAACAACCAAGAGATGATATGGTTATTAACAACCAAGAGATATTATGTCTTATTAATAGCCAAGAGATGTTATGGCTTATTAATAGAAAAGAGATGTTAAGGCTTATTAATAGCCAAGATATGTTATGACTTATAAACAGCCAACATATGTTGTGTCTTATTAACAGCCAAGAGATGTTATGGCTTATTAACAGCCAAGAGATGTTATGGCTTATTAATAGCCAAGAGATATTATGGCTTATAAACAGCCAAGACATGTTATCGCTTATCAACAGCCAAGAGATGTATCTCTTATTAACAGCCAAGAGATGTTGAGATTTTATATATTGTTACATGGATATGACCTATTGCATTTAATTTTATGCACTAGTGTAGTAATAATGCATTCACTGAGCTATTTTTGCTCACGATTCATATGTTATTTTTTTTAGGGTAATGAAATGTCACTGCCAAATCTATGATGCCGGGTGGGGTTAGCAAAGGATGCGTAAATTCATGAATTTGGTCAAATTAAAAAGGGGTAATTTAATTCTACTTATCCTTTGAGCAAGTTTGAATAAGCACAATTACTTTAAAATTTTGATTTTTTTTTTGTGTTATGGCTTCATGTTGATACTGAAAAAGGATACTCGTGTTTATTGTTTGGTTAAGACAATTATAGTTTGACTCACTTTAACTTTCAAACTCAATTATAAGTAACTGGGTTAGGGTGTGTCAACTTTTGTATCAGAGCCTAGGTTTAAGAGGTTCTGGGGGGAGGAGCGCCTAGATTTTGCAGTGGAAGTAGAAATTGTTTTAAGTCATAAGTAAATTTTCTTTATTAATTAACATCTGTTAGTTATACATATATATTGTTGTATGGAATATGAAATGTAAGGATCTTACAGGAAAGGAAATGAGATGTTAAGGTTTATTCGGGGATGACAGCGAATACAGGTATTTTTATATGAATCATTGCATTTTTTTATTTGTGGTATGGGCAAACATGCCATTGAAGGAAAACTTTTGAAGACAAAACGTGGTAGATGAAAATTTTGAAGTATTGGAAGTAATCCCTTCTTATACTGGAATATGTAGACTTGAGTAGTGTTATGTATTAAGCCATAGTTTGGTGTGTACCCATTTATATGGGAGGGTGAAGTACGGGAACCCATATTCCATTAAAGAATGAGATGGTAAATTGTTTGAGTGTGAATAAAATGAAGATTCACATGGTAAAAGTGAAGTGAGAAGATTAATAGTTGTATATGTTTAAATTTTATATGTAAAATGGTGTGAAATTCAATTACTAGTCAATATATCACAATTGATCCGAATATGGGTTCATATTGAATTGTGATAAGTAGAAGAAAAGAGTAATAAGAGTTGAGATGTATTTTTTTAATAGTATGAGTATATGTAGTGAATATTACTCTTAGGATGTTTTGGAATGCTTATATAAATAGCAGAGTTGAGACGAAGTGTTAAAGAGTTGGAAATTTAAAAATATTAGAGAGCCCTTTTAAGAGTATGTGTTGTGTATGAGTATAGGAAAGATGCTAATCGAGTTTGAATATCGACAACTGGTTTGGGTGGATATTGAGTTGTATTTGTCATTGTACGTACGTGTTATCACTAAGAGTATGACATATAATGAATATGATTGACATTTTACGGAATCACCAAGAGGTATGTGTAAGGATAATGTGCTATGTGAGATACCGTAAGGGGATATATTAACGTATTTTTATAGGTTATTTGAAAGAAATACGTCATATAATAGCTAGATAAGTATTACGGGGCTGGTAAGTGTGGTTAAAGTTTTAAGTGGTGATGGTACGTTTAACATCCATGTTACCAAATGGGTAAGATGAGTGTATTAATAATATTGCATAAGAATATCATGTTAATAAACATTAGGATAAGATTATAATTGTAAAGTTAGTGCGTTGGATAACTGACTTGCTAAGGTCATTGTATGTTTTGTTAAAGAACAATCAAATGATACTGAAAAAGGGAATATAGTGAGAAGTTAGATTCAGTTCATAGTGCATGACTGCATAATATACATAAAGGTGAATATGAAATATTTGTTAAGAATAAACATTGAGTGAGTGATTGTTCAGTTTCGATATATGAATAGTAGTGGGGATATATTTAAATTAAGAAATTCTAAGGATGATATTTAACATACTCTTAAACATCATAAATGATACAGAAAGTAGTTGAGGTCAAACACATGTATTTGGTGTTGGATGGAAGCTGGAAATATGATGTGTAATCATCTAGTCTGAGAATATGATATTTATGATTTGAAATATTACATGAAGATAAGGATAGACTATAAGAATGAAGGGAGAAAGTTAAAGAATGATACTAGGCTTGTTAAGAATATTCACTAATTGTGAATATAAGATGATACAACGGATAATCCAATATGTGTGAATGTTTGACATACATATATAAAGGTATGAAGTAATATATGAGTTGGGGATTGGTTTTAGTTAATAAAAAAAATCATTAGACGACAATTCTTACGCGTAATGATAAAGCAACTGAAGTTATTATGAAAAAAGATTTGTCTTACATCGAGGAACCGGTTGAAATTCTTGGTTGTAAGGAGCAAGTACTAGGGAATAGAGTTAGTTCCGTAGTTAAAGTGTTGTGGAGGATCCATGAAATTAAATAAGTAACTTGGTAAAGGGAATATATAATGAGAAAATAGTATCCACAATTGTTTAATAAGTGATTCATCCTAAATTTCGGGGACGAAATTTTCTAGGGGGAAGGTTGTGACGATCCGGATATGATTATGATAAACCAAGTTTAAATCATGCTTACCGTATGGGATGGGTATAATGTGTTATTAGAATATATAATGTTAAGTTATTGTGTGTAGTTTAATCCTACCTTCATAACTTAAGAAACATTGAATTAGTCACAAACACAAATTTGTGAAGTCTTCTATAGGAAAGTTCATGTTCAGTACTAGTTTTGGCCACTATAATATGATAATTGACTGAAGGTAAAAAATATATAGCTGTAGATATATGAGTTAAGTTTGTAACACACTAAACGGTGTGTAAAATAAAGGTCCGAGGAAGGAGTTATGTTGAAATTACGAACAGGGGGTATAGTAGTCATTTAACTTTAAAGGATATTTTGTCTTAAATGGAGACACATGTCATATTTTAATTGGACAAGGGGGAGGTGACTTATTCCGACTTATAACTCTTGAAATAATCTCTTCCTTCAGCATATTTCATAGAGGAAGAGTTTTAGCCTAAGGTGAGAGAGTCGGGAACTTCGGGAAGAAGAAAGTGAGGAGAAAAATTGAAGAAAATCCGTAGAAATTACATAAAAGTCCCTAAGGAATGGAGGAACAACCGATTGAACAAGTTCTAGGAAAAGGCAAGGGAAAAACACATTAAGTGGACAAGGTGAGTATACTCACTGGTAAGATGTATTTATACATAATTATGAATATTATATGTTGTACTTGCCGAGTTGAGTATAAATATGAGATGTTGTACTTATTAGATGATTATGGATGCCATATGTGGTACTTGTTAAGTTGATTATAAATATGAGATTTTGTACTTATCGAGATGATTATGGATATTATATGTTGTACTTACCAAGTCAAGTATAAATATGAGATGTTGTGCTTATTGAGATGATGATGGATATCATATGTTGTACTTGCCGAGTTGAATATAAATATGAGATATTGTACTTGTCGAGATGATTATTGATATTATAGGTTGTACTTACCGAGTTGATTATAAATATGAGATGTTGTACTTATCGATATGATTATGGATATTATAGGTTGTACTTACCGAGTTGATTATAAATATGAGATATGGTACTTATTGAGATGATTATGGATATTATATGTTTTACTTGTCGAGTTGAGTATAAATATGAAATGTTGTACTTGTTGAGATGATTATGGATGTCATATGTTGTACTTACCGAGTTGATTATAAATACGAGATGTTGTACTTATCGAGATGATTATGGATATTATAGGTTGTACTTACCGAGTTGATTATAAATATGAGATGTATTACTTATTGAGATGATTATGGATATTATATGTTGTACTTGTCAAGTTGAGTATAAATATGAGATGATGTACTTGTTGAGATGATTATGAATGTCATATGTTGTACATGCCGAGTTGATTATAAGTATGAGATGTTGTACTTATTGAGATGATTAAGGATATTATATGTTGTACTTACCGAGTTCATTTTAAATATGAGATGTGGTACTTATTGAGATGATTATGGATATTATATGTTATACTTATCGAGTTGATTATAAATATGATATGTTTTAGTTGTTGAGATGATTATGCACTACACCAAAAAGGCCAAATTGGCACCCTTTAGCCGGCCACACTTGTCACGGTCATTGACCGTGACAAAAAAAAATACGCATTTTTTATCACGGTCAATGACCGTGACAAGTTCGTGACATGGTCTTGTCACGGTCATTGATAGTGACAAGTACAATTTTCACGGAATTGTCACGGAATTGTCACGATCAATAACCGTGACAATTCTTACAATATTATCACGGTCAAAGATCGTGACATGTCTGTGACAAGTTTAGCAGCAAATAACCCTTTCCCCTCCTTTTTTTATCACCTCTTTGTTTCCCTCCACTCTCTCTCTCTCTCTCTCTCTCTCTCTCCCATTTGTATATATATGTGTGTGTGTGTATATATATCTATGTGTTTGTGTGGTGGGTGGGGGCTGGGGGGTGGGGAGGGGAGGGGAGGGGGTGTATGTGGGTGTGCGTGTGTGTGGGGAGGGGTGGGGTTGTGTGTGTTTGTGTGGTGGGGGAAGGGGGTGGGGCAGGTGGGGAGGGGGGGAAGGGGCAGGGCTGGGGGGTTGCGTGTATGTGCATGTGCGCGTGTGTGTAGTGTGCGGGTTTGTGAGTATGTGCGGGAGGGGAAATGATGCGGGGTGTGTGACGGGGGTGGGGATACGTGCGTGTGTCTGTGTGTGTGCGTGTGTCTGGGGGTGGGGGTGGGGCAAGGGTAAATGGGGCGGGGTGGGGCTTGTTAATTTTTTTTATTAAATTTTGATTAGTTTATTAGATATTTTCCCTCATATGCAAGTAGTGTCCCATGTAAATGAATTGATTGATTATTAATTTTTTTAGTAAATTAATATATGAAAGTAGGATTGCCCCTCATTGTAAATTAGTAAATTAATAATTGTATACTTTAATTGTTAGTTTAATTGATGAAAATAATTAATTGAGTAGATGAATTTGAAGGAGTATGGGATACACATTTGTTGTTGTCATTGCGGTTGGATTATAGTGGATAGATGTTGGGTTGGTTAATTTTAAAAGTGGCATGACCACTGGATTATTGTCCATATGGGGATGGGATTTTTCAACTTTTTTTGAAAATTACTTTGTATAACGAATAATATATATATATATATATATATATATATATATATATCTTTCATAAGTGGATACAGAATAAAGTGTCCATAAAAAAGACGCTTACTGTCTGCTCTTGATTCAATGCACTTCCACTATAGTGTCCGAGTAGATACTGTTACTTTCTCTCGAACCATAGTAATATCATTACCCCTGTAATGAGATCTCTGGAATTGTCCCGTTTGGACAGTTTGGGACTGCATAATTTCTGTATAATAATATTCTTAGTGGCTTAAAGTTGATACTTTTGGAGGAAGTTCTGCAGTCGTATCCTAATGTTCTTTGGGTACATACTAGATTGACAAGTGTGACTGTTATTTCAATTGATCAATTGAAATAACACTCACACTTGCCAATCTACGTTGTTTACTTGGAGAACTACAGAGATATGCTGTCGAATTTTTCTCAAATCATAACAATGTGCATGAGCTGTTAAGTATATTACAGAAATATGCGGTCTTGAATGGGATAGGACCACTCACCCTTTAGAGGAGATGGAGGAAATAGGAATTTCTATTATAAATAGAATTTAAATTTGAAAGTTAAGAATCGAAGACATAATTAAATAAAACATACTATAAATCTAAGTTTTGTTTATGCTAATCCACGAATATACGCTTCTTACCTTTAACAGGTGATTAGTTGTGGTAACTGTGATGGGATATCCGAAATATAAAGAGTGGATGGGTGAGACAAATAGAATGGGGGATGTGTTTCTCAAAGGTGCTAATGAATTTTTGAAATACGCAAAGAGTTGTCATAATGATGACGATTTTTCATGTCCGTGTGATAGGTATAAGAATGGTAAGGTGTTTGAGTGGAAAACAGTTACATTTGTTAAGATTGGGTATGCAGGATAGTTATCGATTTTGGAGTTTTCACGGTGAATTGAAAGTTCCTTTTGTCTTCGACCAACCTTCACAACAACCTTCAACAAGTAGGATTGATGTAGAAGGGGACGACGTAGATCATAATATGTTAGAGGATTTAGTTGATGATGCGTAAGGAGTTTATGGAGCAGAGGAGAATGAGGTTACTGATGATTTATAAGGTTCAAATGCTCGTGAAGATATCACGATAAACCTTGACGATGACTACCAAAGTTTAAAATTTAAGGTGACCCAACCGTTATACTCTGGCTGTGAGAAAGATCAAATAACTTTACATGCCATGGTTGGTCTGCACCGTTTGAAGACGCCGTACGGTTTGTCTGGTAATAGCGTGATAGGAATTCTGAAATGGGTGAAGGGCTTATTACCCAAGGAGAATACACTTCTAAATAATTATCCTGTTATGAAGAACAATTTGAAAGGTTTGGGAATGAAGTATAAATCGATTCATGCTTGTGTGTATGAATGCATACTATACCGAAAGGAGTATGAAAATCTCGGTCGTTGTCCGGTCTGCGATAAACCTAAATATGTCTAATCTACTAGTAAGGAAGACACAAGATCAAAAGTACCTCAAAAAGTATTAAAACATTTTCCCGTTCGGCCTAGATTAAAGCAATTTTTTACAGTACCATGGATAGCAGAAGCAATGACTTGGCATAATAGGGAATAACTAGGGGTAATATCATGAGTTATCCAATTGATTCTACTGCCTGGAAGAGGATGAATTATGAGTATCCCGATTTTGCTCGAGAACAATGCAACATTCGTTTGGCTATATCAACAGATGGTTTCAATCCATTTAGAAATATAAGCACCAATCAAAGTGTATGTCCAGTGATCCTAGCCCCACTCAACCTCCCTCCTTTACAGTGTAGGAGACCTGAATTTTTGATGATGCCTTTGTTGAAACCTAGTCATAAGGCACCAAGTAATGACATCGACGTTTACCTGGATCCTTTGGTAGAATAATTAAATGAATTGTGGGAAGATGGTGTGCAATCATTTGACTCTTTTAGAAAAGAAGAGTTTACGCTGAAAGATATGTTGATGTGAGCAATTCATGATTTTCCAGCTTATGGGACATTATCTGGTTGTGTAGTACATGGTTATTTGTAGTATCCTATTTGTGGAGGGGAGACTGAATCTCTTCGTCTATCATTTAGCTAAAAAAATTTATACCATTACCATATGAGATTTTTACCCCCGGCTCATAGTTTCAGATTTGAGAAAGGTTTCAATTTTTTATTGGGCGGGGTTGAACATAGGCTACAACCGAGACAACTTTCAGGTTCAGAAATTGAAAGTAAATCTTCTGAATGTGGCCCTAATATGTCAGGTAAGAATCCAAAATTTAAGAATGTCAAGCATAAGAAGACCCTAACTGGGAATGAAACTGAGACAAGAAAGGCATGGTATAGGAGGTTAATTGTATTTGACTTGCCTTATTGGAAGAATAACCCGGTTCGCCATGTATTTGATGTGATGCATGTAGAGAAGAACTTCTCTGAACATATTGTGGGCACTTGCCTTGGGGGGAGTCATTTGAAGGATGGAGAAAATGCACGAAAAGACCTTAAATCGTTGAAACTTAAGCCACAACTATGGTTGAAAGAAGATAGTAGGGGAAGGACAATAATTCCCCCTGGTCCGTTTAATTTGACGAGTGGGGAAAGGAAGGTGCTTTTAGACACAATATATAATTTGAAGGGCCCATCTAATTTTTCGTCCAACTTGCAAAGGATTGTGAATTATACTACTCATGATTTACATAAGTGTAAGTCCCACGATTGGCATGTGATCATGCAATTGGTTCCTCTATTTTTTAAGCATTGTTTCTCCAAGCACAAGGATTTATGGAGGGCTATTATGCAAATTAGTATTACCTTCTCACTCTTGTGTGAGAAGGTAGTTAATCAAGAACACATAGTGGTCGCAAAATTGGTGGTGACCGAAGCGATTTGTGTGTTGGAGAAAAAATTTCCCCTAGCATTCTTTGACATAAGTGTTCACTTGTTGGTACACCTATACGACGAGGCACTTCTTTGTGGTCCAGTTAGATATCAATGGATTTGAAAGATTAATGAAAGTTTTTAAAGATTACGTCAAGAATACGCGATACATTGCAGGATCAATTGCAGAGGAATACATCACTGTGGAGTCATCAATATATACTCGGTAATATATGCCTGACTCGACCAGCGTTGATGACATTGATGAGTTCGTCGATGATGATGGTTATGTGATGGGAAAAATGAGTGAAATTAACGAGTTTGCAACATGAACAAGTAGCTCGTTATCTGTTTGACACATATGAAGATGTCGAAGAATGGAAAAAATAAGTTTCAATTATTATAATATTTAACATTATTTTAGATTATTTTATACATGATTAATTTTGTAATATGCTGAAAATATGAAGCCCTTGAGAACAATAAAAGACGAAAAATAATGGTACAATCAGACAACGAATTTAGGCTATGGTTGACACAAGAGGTAATTATAATGAAAATGGTCGTTATATAACGTTATATTACACTCAAATTTTACAACTAATATAATTAATTTATCTATATTATCAGCTCTTAAAGATGGGTGATGCGACATCAAGGCTTGCTCATCTAGCCACTGGACCCTTGTTCGTGGCACAAGAGTGCAAAAAGTATCAATTGAACAATTACGTTTTCCACGCTAAAGTGTACGAGGAAAGTACAAATGTACAGAACTCAGGAATTTCATACAAGGCTTTTACTTTCTTTCGAGTGAGCGCAAAAGATAAAAACCTCGTTGAAGATGAAATGACTTATTATGGTGTAATCCGAAATATATTTGAATTGGATTATATAAGCTTCAAAGAGGTTGTATTTTACTGTGACTGGGTAAGAGTTGAGGATAAAAATGCTTGTAAAGTTGATCCTATAACCAATTTGATAATGGTTGACTTGTTCAAGTTGAAGAGCAACGATCACGTGAGTGATTAACCGTTTGTTTGTGCATTTTTCAATTTATAATAAATATTCCAATTTGTACTTTATCAATAAATTTTTAATGCTTTTAATTTATTTGCACTTTATCATTTTATCTCTTATGTAGTGTGTGTGTGAGTGGGCAGTAGGGGTAGGGGTGGGGATGTTTTGGATTTATAGTAATTGTACATATTATGAGCTAGATGCTGTTGTTTTGGAATTCAGAATTGGGGTGTTAAACCGTACAATTCATTTGGATTTGTATTAACTGTACATATTTGCATGTCTTCTTCTAATTCATTTTGATTTGTACTAATAACAACATTTTTTTATAGCAAATGTCTCCTTCAGGTATTAAGGCGAGGTTGATGATGCTGGTTATGATAATCTCGTTTGGGCTCGGTGGTAGCGTAGGCGACGAGGGCTCCTCGGCCCCTAGGCTCCCCAAATATGGCAAATTGGGGATGGCCGTCGAGAACAAGGTGGGGCTAGTAGCGAGATCCCTCGAGCTGATAAAGACGATCATCGGCCCGGGGTACACTAGTTGGAAGGAGGTGTCAAATGAGCTCGAGTTAGCTGTTTGGGTGGCACTACAAGTAATGTATTTATATTTATATTTATATGAATATTTCAATTTTAATTTCAATTTTGATTTCATTTTATATTTATATTTATTCCCAACTAACATTGTATTTGTTGGAAAGGAACAATTCAACCTGGATCGAAAGCTACGCGATTCCGTCTTGGAGCAGTTGAGGGAGCAACAAAAGACGTGGAAGAAAAATATGCTGACCCGGTAGTGTGAGAAGACCCGAGAGTCCGTTATCCGAATGCATGAATCCGTCCCCCCCTCCGAAGGAGCCGATCTCATTGGCAAAATGGCAACAGTTCATTGACAATGAGATCGAGGAGCGACAATTGGCATCTCGCCAATTGGGGAGGGAAAACTGGGCAAAAAAGACGAAAGTGCACTACTCCAGTCGGACGTCTTACGCCGAGGTGGAGCATAGGATGATGGTAAGATTTAATTTTTCTATAACTACAAAAATATATTATTCTGCATTATTTTACTTTGCGGGGCCGATACTAATTTTACTTTATTTTATTTCAGGGGACAGGGAGTGGCCCAGGGGGTAGGCCACATAGGCTCCATACTTATGTTGCTATTCGGACGAAGAAGGGGAAGATAAGGAGGTGTCCCCAAGCGTTGCGAAGACAAGTAATTCGACAGTTTACTTTTTATTAATAACGTTATAATTTTTTTATTTACTTATTTTACTAATCATGTGCTTTTTGTCATTTTAGGCAAAGCTTAAGGAAGTGCATGAGTCGCAGTCTGATGCCGATAAGGCATCTTTGTCCACAAATGCACTCATCCAAGTGGTTGATGCTGATTGCAAGGGGAGGACAAGGGGGTGAGCTCGCGGGTGGACAAATCTAGGATCATCGGATTGGAGACGAGCGACACCGGGTTGGCTCGAACGGTGGACTCGCATGACGCGAAGATGTCCTGTTTGGAGGCGACGGTCCAAGATATGTTCTCATTAATGAAGCGTTCTTTGGGCGAAAACCGTAAGGGGAAAGGGAAGGAGAAGGTGGTGGAGGAGGAGGTGCAGGATGACGAGGATGTGGACCTCGCTGCTTCATCGTCAACACATGCAGATTTTGATGATCCACTCCCCTATTTGGCTCCCTTCAGCAGACCGATGTCGACACTTGGTTGGCCGTGCATGTTTATACTGTACATATTTGATGGCCAGCAGATAGGGCGGGGGTTGAGGGACCCGAATACCATCCAGGGTATGCCAGTTCATGGACGTTTGCTTCAAGACATCGAGTCCAAGGTGCTCGTCACGCATGTGATACCTGAAAAGGAGAACTCCCCCTTGTGGTTGCGCAAACAATGCGACACGATGTATATTGCTGGGTGTGTCAATTCGTATATCGTGTGGCCTACTCACCTCCTCAGAGTTAACCTTACCCCAGACATTTAGTGACATTATTTGAATTGAATTATTGTTTTAAGTTGTTATATTTGAATTATATTCGGATTATATCGTGATGCATATTGTTTTGAATGTATATTTGAATTATCTCTATTTTATTTGGATATATAATGTTTGAACAGGTACAACGTTGCTAAAATAGGTACAATTATACTCCTAGGTAGTGGCAGTGGCCATACTGCCCAGCGGATGTTTTTTCAATTCTTCCCAGAATTATCACGGTCAATGATCGTGATAATTTTTTTAACATTATCACGGGTTTGTCACGGTCCTTAACCGTGACAAAAATTATCAAGGTCAAGGAATGTGACAAGTCTGTGATAAAAAAAGTTGTCACCCCCAGAATTATCACGATCATTGACCTTAATAAGTAAAACTAGTCAACGTCAATGACCGTTATAATTCGGCAGATTTGGTGTAGTGATGGATATTATATGTTGTACTTACCGAGTTGATTACATATATGAGATGTCGTACTTACCGGGTTGAATATGGATGTGATATGTTGTAATTATTGAGTTGATTATGGTTAGGATATGCCGTACTTACTGAGTTGATTATGGATATGATGTGTATGTATTACAAGAGATGTTGTGGCTTATCAATAGCCAAGAGATGTTATGGCTTATTAACAACCAAGAGATGTTATGGCTTATCAAGAACCAAGATATGTTATGGCTTATTAACAGCCGAGAGATGTTATGACTTATTAATAGCCAAGAGATATTATGACTTATTAATAGACAAGAGATGTTATGACTTATTAACAGCCAAGATCTATTATGGCTTATTAATAGCCAAGAGATGTTATGGTTTATAAATAACCAAGATATGTTATGGCTTATTAACAACCAAGAGATGTTATGGCTTATTAACTGCCAAGAGATGTTATGGCTTATTAACTGCCAAGAGATGTTATGGCTTATTAATATCCAAGAGATGTTATGGCTTATCAATAACCAATTATGTTATGGCTTATTAACAGTCAAGAGATGTTGAAATGTTATATATTGTTACATAGATATGACTTATTGCATTTAATTTTATACACTAGTGTAGTAGTAATGTTCTCACTGAGCTATTTTGCTCATGATTCATATGTTATGTTTTTTTCAAATAATGAAATGTCCCTGCCAAATCTAGAAGGTCAGGTGGGGTTAGTAAAGGATGCGTAAAATCATGATTTTGGTCAAATTAAGAAGGGGTAATTTAATATTAATTAAAAAGGGGTAATTTAATCCTACTTATCCTTTGAGCAAGTTTGAATAAGCGCGATTACTTTAAAATTTTGAATTTTTTTAGTGTTATGGCTTCATGCTGATACTTAAAAGGGATACTCGTGTTTTTTGTTTGGTTAAGACAATTATGGTTTGACTCACTCTGACTTTCAAACTCAATTATAAGTAACTGGGTTGGGATGTGTCACATACGGTCCACACTATATCTAAAAAGCCCCTGGAACCCAACTATAACCTCCGATACCTATTCTGGACTATTTCGACCCATTCAGGATCACCAGTGCACCCAAAAAGGTCATCCGTGTGAGTGAATTAAAAATGTTCCACCATCTTATTAACAGTTCCCGACACAAGCGTACAATACGCGTCGCCCATAAACCATTTAAATCCTTTGGCTTAACTCTATAATGATAATATGTAATAATCCATCAATTCTCATTCATTAAACTACAATATAATAATTATCATCTTTATTTAGTTATTATACGCAAGTAAATACTAATACTAATACTAATACTAATACTAATACTAATACTAATACTAATACTAATACTAATACTAATAATAATAATAATAATAATAATAATAATAATAATAATAATAATAATAATAATAAATATTTATCCTAAACTCACTAATCTGTATTTAACGAAACCAAATTAATTTCTAATTAAATTAATAAACCAAAGCACGCGTGGAATTAAAATACTATCAAAAGTATGAGGTATTACATTGTTATTGTGCCTAAGACAAAATATTTGCTCAAATTAGGGCACAACATTTTGAAGAGCTAGTACCAAACTCTGTATACATAGTGAATATGAGTATTAATCACACCTGAAATTAAATTTTAGTAGAAATCAAAATGGAAATATTACCTAATGTTGATCGCACATAAAAGTAAAATTATCTTTGTTTTCCATGCCAACATCCTCACACAACAACTCTAAAAACCATACCCAAGAACATCTTCACTCTTTTTCTGCCACAGCATAAACAAATGGTAAAATTTCAATGTTTGCAGCTATACTAATAATTGATAGAGGTTTATCAGGGTAGGGACCATTTATAAAGCATCCATCTATTCTAATGATAAGTTTACATCCATCAAGAAATCATTTTTTGAATGGGCCAAAAGAATAATACATTCTCTAACAGAAATCATAGCCATCTTTTCTTTTCCCTTTTTTATCTTATATTTTCTCTTCAATTACCTCATCTATATTCTCTCCTCTTTCTTATCCACATTCAAACTTGAAAGTTTCATCATTTCACTTATCTTCTTCTAATTCTATTTCATCAAAATTAAACCCCAACTCACTAGGATAAAAAACAATAATCATCTTGTGTGATTTTCATATACACAAATATTTTCCTATATATAAGAACCTACTTACACATTTCCACGGCATCTCTATCAATATTTATTTTGTACAAGCCAAATTTTAAACCCAAATCTGGAAACTTATACCACAATTGGTTAGGATTATGATATCCTAATTCTTTAAGCATTTCAAGTAAGTCTTGGAGGAATAATCTATCTGGAAAATGGTTTAAAATTCCACCTACATAATCTGTGTCTAGATTCTCTTCAAAATAATGACATAAGTTTCACTTTCATTTGTAATAACATATGCATAATGAAAAAGGGTCATAATGCAAATTTATGAGACATGCAACAAATTTAGCATGAGAAAAAAGGGTTATTGCTGAATAACCTAATGACTAACATCAATGTAAGGATAATAAATTTCGTAGGTCGAAAATGCACGAAAATTAGGGTTTTTTGTAGTTTAACGTAATGATCAACATTAATGTTAAGATGAACAAGGAAAAAAATGTAACTAAACTGAACCCCGAGCTAAACACGTGAAAATTTCACATACCATATATAGTACTAGGGTCGATTATCAACTCTTAATCATCAATAACTCGTAATTTCCACTCCATTTGGATAGAGATTGAACATAATGTAAGATGGTATATCATAAATTCTAGAATTTTTGCATGAATTTGGATAATCTCAACATTTGAAATGAAAAATAAGGTGCTAATACGATTTTACCCTTCTAATAATGGCATGTGATGAGCATATGACATATATCTGTCAAATTATAATAGGCAGACTAACGGAGTCCCCTTTTTGAAATAAGTGATATAGTTTAGGGACTAACACGAGTCAAACCAAAGATTAAAGACCACTTAAAAACTTGGGAGATAGTTTAGGGACTAAAAAGGTAATTTAATCAATATAATATACCCAACCAAATGAATGGACTTAATGATCTTGTACTTAAATATTTCTCTTTATGAACTCCAATCCATCCAACACATTGTTCATATTAGCAGAAAATACTTGAGGGTCAGAAGTGCAGCAACCTCATTCACTCCTTTTTGCTCCCTATAAACCGTGAGTGTGCTAAAATCATTTGAATAATTTCAGAGAAGCTTGATTTGAGGTTATATGGGAGCCTATGATTCCATACCTATTAAAAATTTCTCATTTCGAATTTTTTTCTTTTAGTTCTGTCAAATATTTCTAGCGGTTAAACACATTTCTAGCCTTACCTCATAAGTGGACGTGTGTGATAGTCTACAATTTTTAAAGAGGTTATTTTGAAAACTAATGAGGAGAAGCATTGAGAAGTAAATACATATAAATAAATAAAAACCCATAGCATTAATAAAGTATCCAACAATTATAGCATATAACACAATGTTAACCTAATTACTTTTTAATCCACATAAAATTTATAACGTATAAATACATAACAAAAATTATAACAACATATGTATCTCACTTAATTTAACAATACCCACAATTTGCTAATGTGAATTCCAAAAATTCTTCTCAAAAAGCAACTTACATTGTACTTGAAACACAATGTAATAACTATACATGGTCCTCCTTAGCTAACACGTAGCCCCCCCTCCCTCTCATTCCTCATCCATAAGGGAGAGGGGGACAACTAACTTCTTTCTCCATTTTCTCTCCAATAAATTATTTTTGGCATATGTAAAATGTTATCTCCTTAGTGAGAGTTTTATGTCTATCTTTATGAGAGTTTTGTCCTTCCTTTCGGTAGGATTGTGTGTGGAAGATTTTCTTCCTTTGTATACTTTTTGCTATTATTAGAGGATTCATGTTGTTCCACTTCCTCTTTGCCAGAGATGCTGCCGAAGTTACCTATTCTGGTTTCGTCCTCGTTCAGTTTGGGACGAGATCCAGTGCCATTTTTCAGATCTAAGAGTAATCATCTTTTCTATCTCAGTTGGTGTTTCTCTTATAATGGGGACGATCTTAAGTGAAACTTATCTAGGATGACCCCCCGTTTTTCTAAAGGTTATTATACCGATTGGTCGTTTTCTCCCAAAAGTATAGTGTATATTTCCCATATCCCATTTTATGGATAGTCGGAGAGTCCGTTTTATCATATGTTGACCGTTGTAGCACTTTTTGGTATTGTGAAGTATTTGTTTTTTGTGAGGTGTTTCTTTTGTTGTGCGTCCTTTTTAGGACTTTTGTGTTCTAGTGTCATATATTTTGTATTTATTGTTATTTAATTAATGAGAATTGCATTTTCTTCAAAACAAACTAATGTGAATTCCACAGGGCGCCTCATTTGGATCTTGAATGTTTGTGGCATATGGAATCTACGGTGGTTTTTTACATTACCTTAGTTTATGCAATATGTCTCACACCAATATATTTTTATGCAAAGAAAAAAAAGTAATCATATTGTGCACAGAAAAATACATTCGTACATGTGTTCACTTTAGGACTCATCTTTCCAACTACAACTTTCCTAGATGTTAGGAACATTACAGCTATATAATGAGCCCCACTATAGGTAAAAAATATGAATGCTTAACCGTGCAGGTTTCAATTAGTCTGATGCAATAGGAAATCCTTGCAGAGAATGTGATCTAGTAACATATATGGGAGGAATAAAGTTCTTGCATATCGGTTGAATCCATAAAATCCCTGAGAAGTGCATAGAGTCGTTGATGCTAATATTCTGAAAACAAAAAATGCATTTAGTTTAGGGTGTTATAGTACAAAGAAAATTAAAACGAATATATATTTATTACCCACGGAATTGTTGTAGTAAAGCCTAATTTGTGTAAAGATTTCATTTAGGGAAAACAAGGTTGTGGGGGGGGGGGGGGGGGTACCCAAGTGCTTTTGTCTAGTGAAGTATTTTAGGTAATGTTTATCTTTAACTCTTAAGTCTCAATCTGAACCATTCAAACTTAAGAGGTACCAAATATATATATATATATATATATATATATATATATATATATAAGAGGCTAGTGACTTTTTTCACCTCTCAGTGATTAATAGGTAAATGTACATTTGAAGTCTGAATCTCAAGTCTAAATCGGTCTAAATACATTCATTCAAAGGATCATTCAAATATAAAAACAAACATATTTTTTAGATTCATATTTCAGACTTCATATATAGAATTCAGATTTCATATCGGACTTCAAATTCAGATGAAAAAAAAACACAAACTTAGTTTTGAGTTGCCTTGCACACAATATAAGAGGTGAGAGATAAATCAAAAAACTATAATTCAGGGCAATTATTAGTAACATTATATCAGAATTGGAATTCATCGTCATAAGATCCAAAGACTAAAATGTAAAATGAGAAAAACTTACTCATCTTAGGAAGGGAGACACAACACCAGCACGAAAGCAGATGACAAAAAATAGCAACCACAATTCAGCACAAATTTTGCAAGCAATAGTTGGATATTTGTAAAAAAAATACATATGTAAAATCTACAAATCCATTAAACATAATATCAATCATGTGAAATAACGTAAAGAAGAATCTGGAAAAAAATAAGGATCACGGGTAGCTTTGGTACCATGACACGAATGCGAATGAGGCATCCAACAAAAGAGGCTCAACTCCAACCATCATAAACATTAGTATAGCAACCTTTGTTCAATTATTGTCCACATATATATATGGAGAGGATCTCATACATACCAGTATGAGGTTCCAGTATGCAGACTATTTATTTAAAAAAGTAAAACAACATTTCTGGGCAGATTGTTTTATGGTTTTTAACCATTTTAGTGTATCCATGAAAAAATGGCTCAAACTGAATGTTTTTGCTATTTTAAAAAAATCGATCACATTATGTGAGTTTTTAAGTTGTTTTTAACTCACAAGATTTGATCGATTTTTTTTAAAATAGCAAAAAATTCATTTTGAAGTGATTATTTTTAATGATTCACTGAAATGTTTAAAAACCATAAAAAACAGTCCAAAAATATTTTTTTACTATATTATCAAAAATGATCCGTACAGAGTGAATGCATATTGGGTAATGCATGACAATCTCTCTCGCTCTCTCTCTCTCTCTCTCTCTCTCTCTAAAGAGAGAGAGAGAGAGAGAGAGAGAGAGAGAGAGAGAGAAGAAAAAATATTTTTTTATTGAGTTTTTTTGTATGGTATTTAAACATTTCAAATGACACATATAAAAAAAATCAACTCAAAATAACGTTTTATTGTATTTAAAAATCGATCAAACTGCCATACCTTTTAAAGCATTTTGAAAGGTGCGAAAGTTTGATTGATTTTTTTCCAATAGAAAAAAAAGTTATTTCAAGCTGATTTTTTTTATATGGGTGCTTTGAAATGTTTAAATACTACATAAAAAATTCAACTTATATCTATACAACAAAGTAGGACGATTTTTGAATTGTCTACACATTTTAACGGTTCAGATATATGCCACCTCCTTACACATTTTTCCAACTGGATGGTTGAGATCATCTCCCTCAATTAATTTCAAACTCACTTCTGTTTTTTGGTTCCCCCCATACTTTTTCTGGTTTTGCTTTTCCCATACCAAACATCCCATGTTCTCCCTCTTGCGGACTCCTTTCTTGAGCACCAGACCTCTCTCTCTCTCCCACCCCCTCCAGCTAAACCAAACCCAAAAAAATGTTGAAACCTCATCAAAACCCATACCCAAATATGATTAAACCCCCATTTCAACACCTACATATGAAAATATGGTATGATTCTTACGTAGATATAATTTGATGTTTAGGTCTTTTGGGGTTTCCATTTTTTTTGCATGTACTAATTGGGTTTCTTATTTTTTATTTGGGTACGAAGCTCACAACCAAAGCAGGTGGTCCCATTATCAAGGTATTTTTTTTCCTTTGTCACCCGATTTTTGGATGTTAGGCATTGTTTTTTTTGTGATTTAAAAGGCTTGAAATTGATTTTGTTCTCGATTTTGCTTTAGCGGAGATTTATTCATGTTTAATTGTTCCTTAGCATAAACAAGGGATTCTGAGCACTCACCGGTGAGAATACAATCTTAATGTGTGGATATAACCAGATTCTAGGTATGTTATATTTGATGGGTGGTTTGGATTTTGTTAATGTTTACTTTGAATTTTATTCAAGTTTGCCTAAATGAAAAAAAATTGATGATGGAGATTTAAGATCCAAGCTCCTATTTTTGGTTTTCTCTAATTTTTTCTTCTTTCTTGTCATTTGTACCAACTAATTATTTTTTTCTCTAATTTTGATTATTTTTGCCTTTCAATTTCCTAATGTCAGGAATTTAATATTAGGGTGTTTTTATTTAAATCCATTGTTTTAACATATGATAACAGGCTGAAAATTTAGGGTTTTCCCCCTGTTTGTATTTGATTTGGGTTAAATACAAATGGATGGATACAATGTTGCCACGTAAGAAATGAAGTAGATTACACTACTCTACTATGCTATAATGTGATATTCCCCAAAACAACTACTATGAAGTGATCAACAGTTTTATATCTGAAGCAAGGGATAAGCCTATTATCTCGATGATGAAAACAATTAGGGAATTGATAATAAAAATATTTCGAGTATATAAGGATATGATGATTAAACACCATGGTGTTATTTGTCCTAAATTTTAGGAAAAACACAATTGCTTGCTTAAAGAGACTATAGGGTTCATATGTGAATGGAATAAGTGTTTTCAATTTCAAGTTAGTGGTTCATCTGTTCAATTTGTTGTTGAAATTGAACAACAAATTATTTTTTACTCACTATAGTTTATTGGATGTGTATTTTCATATTAACTATTTTTTTAATGTAATGACTGATGTGGGAACCAGTAGTTTAGGCTGTTGAGATCTGATATATTTTTAGATGTAATGACTATAGTTGGAATTACTTGTAATGACTCTGGATAATTATGTATGTTATCTAATGAATATGGTTGGTTTTGAATGTCGTTTAACGAGTTTCATAGTTGATAAATTTGTATATTTTCATTCATTGACAATATAGATCATAAAAAAATAAATTCTGCATTTTATTCATTGATTCATAAAACAAAACATGACATGTATCTCATTCATTACTTCATTTCACACTTACATTCACCAAGCTCACTCTAAGACAACAAAATCCAAATTATAATAATACACAACGCCAACACAACCCATAACAACTCTCTCTTTCGATCTGTTCCAACTTTGAGAACCTAGTCAAATATTTCTTCATAGATAAAAGTCCACAACCACCATATTTAGCACGGCTTGGACATGCTAAAAAGCTTATACTGGGATTTTATTCGGTCCACGAGGTACGTCTTTTGGCCAAACGGCCACAATAGCAAAAAAATCATAATTTCTTGTTCATGCTGTTTTTCTTCTAGAGAATGTAATGGAAGAGAGGATGTGTCAATGACTTTGGCGCCAAAATGAAGTGTAATGGGAAGGAAAATTAGTTGGTTGGCTAATAAAGTTGTTGAATGAAGATAAACTTGGAATTTCTCATATTTCTGTCAAATTATAACGGGGAGATTAACGGGGCCCCTTTTTTCTGGAATAAGGGATATAGTTTAGGGACTAACTTGAATCAAACCAAAGATTAGGGACCATTTAAAAACTTGTGAGAGAGTTTAGGGACTAAAAAGGCAATTCACTCTCTCTCTCTCTCTCTCTATATATATATATATATATATATATATAGAGGCGGTACCAAGAGAGGGTTGGGGGGGGGGGGGGGGGCTCCAGCCCGTCTCAGATAAAAAAAAAACAGGGTAAATTTTAGAGAAATTACGGTTCAGCCCTCCCCTTTTTTTAAACTTAAAACAAAACATGAGACCCACAAGCCACACCACAAAACAACCCTCCCCTTTTCCTCTATCCGTCCAAATAATACCTGCTCTCTCATCTCACTCTCCTCCCCTGCCCAGTTAGCTGCCGGCCAGTCGCCCAGCTATTCCGGACCCGCCGCTGCCGCTCATCTTCTCTCCCCTGCTGCTGCTTCCCTATTCACTTGGTAATTTTTAATTCATGCTATAGAAACTCTTTGGGTCATTCTTGCTATAGAAATAATTTTTCATTCTTGCTCTAGAATTTTTCATTCTTGGTAATTTTTCAACCTTTCTATAGTCACACACTTACTATAGAAATAATAAATTGTTAAATATACCAAAAACAACAACTAATAACTTTTATTTAGGGCTTTTATCAAGCTAATTTTTAATTAGGGCTTTTATCAATTTTGGGACTTTATTGTTGTAATTAGGATTTTTACTACCTATATTTTTATTTTTATTTATTGCTGAAATTAGGGCTTTTAATTCTTTTTTATTATTAACTAATTTATATTTTTTTGGGCATTATTTTAGGTTTCAATGTCAAGAAAAACTTTGTTATCATTTTTCAAACCAAAAAATGATTCACATGCGCCTATATTGACAAATGATACTCGTTCAATCTCCCTCGAGCCACCTCCTAAAATTCAAAGGGTTGAACCTATTAAAGAAGACAACACTTTCACTCGAGATCCTGGGTTGCCTCTACAAATTTGGCAACAACCCGTTGATGACCGGGATGAGATTCGAAAAAGATACCTAAAAATGGGACCTTATCAACCCATACTTCATGAATATCCACCCATCCAATACGAAAAACAAATTCGCCGCTTTCAAAGTGGTTGGTTTGAAAGATACCCTTGGCTTGAGTATTCTATTGAAAAGAATAAAGCATATTGTTTTTATTGTTTCTTGTTTGAAACTAATCCACCCACCCGACCGGAATTTACTGTTGAAGGGTTCCAAAGTTGGAAAAGGATTGGTGGCCCCAAATGTTCTTTTCTGAAACACATGGGTTGTACTCCTTCAGTCCATATGAGTTCTGTCCAATCAGCTGAAGATTTGATGAATCCTTTTCAACACATTCGGAGGGTTTTGAATTCACAGTCTAAAGAAGTTGTTGAAAATAATCAGTTGCGTTTAAAGACATCAATTGAATGCGCACGTTGGCTTGCATTTCAATCATGTGCATTTAGAGCTCATGATGAATCTCCTGACTCACTAAATGCTGGAAATTTCATTGAATTGATAAAACACACAGCAAACCATAATGAAAAAGTTGTTGAGGTTGTCTTAAAAAAGCTCCAGGAAATGCGAAGTATACTTCTTCATTGATCCAAAAAGAAATCTTGAATATTCTTGGTGATAATGTGAGAAGTAAGATTCGTAAAGAAATTGGTGATGGGAGTTATTGTATATTGGTTGATGAAGCACAAGATGTCTCTATTAAAGAGAAAATGGCAATTGTCATAAGATTTGTTGATGAAGGAGGGGTGGTACGCGAGCGATTTTTTGGTATTGTGAGCGTAGAAGACACCACTGCCTTGACACTTAAAAAAGAAATTGTTAAGGTACTTTCTTGCTATGATCTACATGTTGATAAAATGCGGGGGCAAGGATATGATGGCTCTAGCAATATGCGGGGAGCTTAGAATGGATTACAAGCCCTCTTTCTTAAGGAGTGTCCATATGCATATTACGTGCATTGCTTTGCCCACCAGTTACAACTTGCATTAGTTTCGACATCCAGAGATGTGCAAGATATATGGTTGTTCTTCTCAAAGTTGAATGTTGTAGTCAATATTGTTGGTGCTTCTCCAAAACGTCAAAATGAATTGCAGTTGAGACAAGCTGCTGAAGTTGCAAATAAGGTGGCACTTGGTGAACTTCAAAGAGGAAGAGGTGTTAATCAAAGGAAGTCATTACATCGTGCTGGAGCCACTCGTTGGAGCTCGCACTTGAGTTCTGTTCACAGTTTGATTGATTTATTTGGCCCATCTTGTGAAATTGTTGAAAATCTTTGGTTAAATGGTGTTAATCATCCTACACGCTCAGAGGCTAAAGGTGCTTATGATGTGATGACCTCATTTGAATTTGTATTTATTTTACATTTATTGAATGAGATCATGGGGATCACTGATATACTTTGCCAAGCACTTTAGCAAAAGTCTCAAGATATTGTAAATGCTATGCAACTTGTTTCAACAACAAAAAGGCTTCTTCAAAAGTTAAGGGAAACTGGTTGGAATTCCTTCTTTGATAAAGTGCAGTCGTTTTGCGAAAAATATGGTATTGAGATCCCAAATATGGATGCTTGTTATAAAGTGGGCACTCGGCGTACTTGTCAGCAACGAGATAATATTACAATTTATCATCACTACCAAGTCGATACATTCAATGTTGCGATCGACTTTCAAATAATGGAGTTAAATTGTAGATTTTTCGAGGGGGCAATGGAAATTCTTATTCTTAGCTCTGCTTTAGATCCTCGTGATGCTTATAAGTCATTTAACATTGATGATATATGCAAGCTTGCAGAAAAATTTTATCCTCGTGATTTTTCCAAAGATGATGTATGCACATTGAGGTGTCAATTGCAACACTATGAGCTTGATATTCCAACTCATCCTAGTTTTCAAAATTTGTCCAGAATCTCTGAATTGTGTTGTACATTAGCTGAAACAAGGAAAAAGGATATCTATTGCTTGGTTGATAGATTGATTCGTCTTGTATTGACTCTTCCCGTCTCCACAGCATCAACAGAACGTGCCTTTTCAGCTATGAAACTTGTAAAAACAACTATCCGTAACAAGATGGGTGATGATATCCTCGAAGATTGCATGATACTCACAATTGGAAGAGAGCTTGCTGAAGACATTGATTTGGATTTGCTAATAGATGATTTTGATTCACGAAATGATCATAGGGTTCAACTTCATTAGCTCATATTATGTATTTTTTTTGTGTCACATGTGACTAAATATAGCGAAAACGCTCTTTTGTCTATTTTGAATCGACGATTTTGGTATGCTATTGTCTAAATATTAAAATATTTGTGTTTGTTTTATTTGAATAATGTGTAAGTTACTTTTTAGCCCGCCCCAATGTAAAATCCTGGTTCCGCCACTATATATATATATATATATATATATATATATATATATATATATATATATATATATAACATTTAAATCAGGGGTATCATCTCCATCCTTCCAACTCAGCAATAGTTTATTGAGTTCAATTAGGAGGTAGGTATTGACAGTAGGTTTCCTCTATCAGGCTGTGAGTTAGGTAAAACCTATTATGTTCTTAGAGTAGTCGCAGTGGATAATCACAAAAGAAAAACTTTATTTATGAAAATAAACACGAATCACGTTTTTCTCATCATGAGCTTAGAAACTAATATAATTAATTGTCCACGCCGATTGTACAAGGATTAATAAACAACATCAGGATATGCATCCCCACAAAGACCAGATGTCCATCTCGGAACTACGGCACACTAAATCATCATGCTAAATGTACCAAGAGAGCTACACTGGATGCACGCAGGGTTGTTTATTACCAATTAAGATTATTTAATCGAAATTAATAGCCATAAATCTGCTTTTCATGCTTCTTTTCATCTATATATAGTAGCCGCATATTCTTGAGTCCTTCCCCTTGTGTACTTGACACTGTTTTTAATCTATTTATGGCTCCTGAAGTCCTGTTCTCTTCTTTGCTAGTTGTGGAGTTTATGTATATAAATATGAAGATGCAATGTACAAAAGTGAGAAGGGACCACAAATTGAAGGGACAGGGATTTTCAAGCTGTGGTCCTTCACCTCTTTTTGCGGCACATTTGTATGCTCCTTGCACATCAATATTCTTAATCTCAGAGGTGTCAGTGGGAATTGCAGGCTAAGGGGTTTAAGGTTCTACACAAATGCATCTGACTTGGCTTCGTAAACTTAGTGCACACTAAGGACTTAAATGTGTTGTTGTTATTATTATTATATATGGTTCACAGTATTCATCTCCTAAACTCTCAAAAAATCTATTTTTTGATGATTGGGAAGAGCACTCGTAAAATAGAATGGAAAAGAAAAACATTAGCATTAAACAGTTGGGCATGTTTTAGTAGTACTGATGTTCAAACGTGCGAATGGGGTATAGAGGGCTGTCAATATCTTCTGCTTAGATTTTGTTTTATACTTTTCTTTTCTTTTTTATGACAGTGGTGTGAAAAGTCATTACCATAAAAATTTTGACCGAGATGCCAGCACGAAACCTTAGATTCTAGACAGCATGATGACCAAAATTGCTAAAGCAGTATATATGACAAAATTTACACTGCAAATCTGTTCTGTTACTATGATGATGGAAAGTACTGTTTCCTCGTTTGTATGCATAGTTAATATTTAAGTAGATTTGTAATCTCCCTTTTCCAATCATGTTTGACATAAGACAAAATAAAAATTCATCAGCTGGTGAAGAAGAAAGGGATAGACGAGTAGAAGTGTAAAGAAAGAAAACAATTTTAAAATAAGCTCTTACATGTGCCACCACAAACAAACTAGCAACTTTAAGCGGGTAAGCAGGACAAGTTGTTAAATGAAGTCAGAAATATTTAAGGTACTCTAAGTTCAATATATTTCTACCGTATATATGTTGTAGTTGTACCAATGATACGATCCCCTGCTTTTGGATACAAGCTTTGTGAAGGCAACTTGGGTATTGTCACGGGCTAGTATAATTCAATATTATTTATCGAAGAAGAAGAATATGATTGTTTATGCTCTCTATCAATGGTTGATATTGAACCAATGTTGTTTATCTAATGAACCAATAGATTCTCAACGGGGGGAAAATCAAGCGAGAATTTGTAAGGTTATGACATGTTTAAAAATGGTTCACCAAAGTAATCATACCGTTGAAGTTATACACAATAGTCAAAGTATAGGAAATAAAATAAAAGAGAAATAATACGAGATTTAAAGTGGTTCGCCATGAAAATAAGCCTACATCCATTACGGAGCCTGATTCTCATTATATATATAAAGTAGTAGAAGTTTGGAAGACTTTAGAGGCATACAAGAGGAGAATGGGAGGCTAAATGCATAACATACAAGTTTTGTGTAGTAGAGGCTGTGGCCTTATAATGTAGACTGAAGACAGGCCGCGACTAGGTGTGGATAAGGTGACCGAAGTATGCTTTCAGGTATAGAGAGATGTAGGAGGCAATTTGGCAGGACTTCGCGGTTTAAATGTCGCCTATCAGATGAGGGGGTGAGGACCTCTATTTATAGGGGTTGGCATGAGTGTCACGTGTATGATGTACGCGACTTATGGATACGTGTGGATAAGATGGAATCTTTCTAGTGGGTGGATAGGTAGCAGGTTATCAATGACGTGCCAGAGTCTATGGCCTGGACATCTGGGGATGTGGAGGTTGAGGGGCTGCGACCTATTACAGGTATGGTCGTGGTCATTTGATGTAGGTGTCCTATGGTGTTCGTGGCATGTCTGTACATCATGTCATGGTCTTTAGTGTATGAAGGTGCAATATAGTGCATTTCGTGGCCTAGTTGGGTACAAGTCGTGACCTTGTTTATAGTTTATTTCCGTTGGTTAGTATTTGTATCATATCTTCATTGTGCTTACGTGGTCTTTCATGCCACGCGTCATATATATATTGATGGAAATATTTTGAGTACCACAGAATCCCCCAAGCTTTAGTACCAAGAAGTAGGTGATTTGGTGTTGGGGCTTTGTTTTCGTTTGCAGGGAACTGTTTTGGGGATACGACTACGCTTGAGGTGGCATATGTTGACACCGTTGATGCCGTGATATTGTGAGTGTCGTGGCCTGCTTGTTCAGACATTCCAAATTTGGACGTTTTGACTTTCTGCGACATCTCATATAAATATTAAGAGGTCATGGACTCATTACCTTGTTTCATATTTTGAGAGCAAATAGACTTATGGATTTTTGGTGATCAGAGGCAATTTTCAATGACACTCAAGCGAATTCTCTAGAGAATTTTTTTCTCCATTTGAGATGGGTTTTTCATGACCTTTTCTGCACTGTTGTCATTTATTCGTTTGTATTTGTATTTGTATTTTCTTTCGTTAATTATAAAAAAAAATGGTTCGAATCATCAAAATGTAGATCTAGGGACTTTCTGGATTTATGTTCTTAAATGTCGATTGGGTTTCTTATTTCTGGGTTTTGTTGCGTTTTGTTAAAAATCTATTAGATTTGGTGGGTTTCGTATGTGGAATAATGGTTTTAAATTGGCTTAGAGTTGAAACCAATTGACTGGAATTAGTGTTGATGAAAAAAATTATCCATCTATGTGAGCCAATTAGAAATGGACACATGTCCCGTAACGTGGTACCAACCCTGGCCATCAATTGCTTGGACGGGTTAGATTATAGTTGATCGGCTAGCAAGCCGATCAACGTGAAGAATACAAACCATCATTGTAGATAAACCGTCATCTCGTGGAAAGACACCAAGAGTCATTCTACACGTGCCCAATGGTACCAACAATCACATTCATTATTTACGGGTGCAAATGCTTAAATATATAAAGGCATTCCAACCCTTGATCTCCGGATCACTATAAATACAATGTATTCCTTTCACAAAAAGTAAAAAAAGAGAGAAGTACAAGGTCATTCTTCTAGCAAGAACACCTATTTTTCTGTAATCATCAAGAACAATACAATCACAGTGGATTTAGGGTTTCCTTATAGTTAAACCACTTAAAAATTCTCATGTCTCATTTATTTTTCTCTCATTATTTTATCTATCATTATAAAATTGGCTTCATATAAATCATTACTAATTTTAGACATTAAAAGATTGGAGCCATCCGTGGAAAATGTTTTGTCTATCATTGTTCTCCACCAAAAAACCATTCATTTGACTTGGTTGAAAAATTCCACAGGATTCACGACATTCCTGAAAGCAACAATGCTGCAGGAGGAGACATTCCTCCTACCATGACCGATCTCAATGGAGTTTTGCTCAATCTTGCCAAAGGGCAAGAAGCGATGCAGGAAACTATGAGGCAATTGGCTCAATCCTTGCAAGCTAGGCTAGCAGCTCCATCTCGGCATACTAATAATCGATCTTTTATAAGGGAAGATCCCCATCCTCCTCCTAGAAGGAATCATACTAATTATTCCAGGTCCTCACACTGTAGGTCCTATCGCCCAGGGGCTAGTTATTCAATCAGATCATTATGATGGTTTCTCTTTTACCCTTGAACGTCTAAGAGCACTGGAGCGATTAAGCATGTCATTAACCTTTGATCGACTAGGATCTCGAGTAAATAGAGGGAATCAACTAACCCCATCTCGATCAAGAGAATGACATAGCGAGCACCATAAAAGATCAGTTAGATCTAGAATAAGTGCTAGAGGATTCGTGCGTGCCGAGAAGACTTCTCAGGAAGAAATCTCAGCACATATGCACGAAAGGGATGGTCGAGCTGATTTTGATAGGTCTAAAGCTGAAAATACATCATGGAAGGAGTCAATTCGATGATTAGAAGATTGGTTAGCAGAAATGTCTAAGGTGAAGAATCCATTACAACGCAATTTTGTCAAAGGCTCTCCTTTCATCCAAGAGATTATCGATTTTCCTGCCCCGTCTAAGTTTAAGACACTTGTAGTCACCCCTAAATATGATAGTAAAACTGATCTTGTTTTTCACATTGAGAAATATCAAGCAACTGCTGATATATACTATGTTCCTGACGAAATGAGATGTAGAACTTTTTCAAGCACCATCATTGGTTCAGTCTAGATATGGAACAACAACTTGCCTCAAGGACAAGTTTTGATTTTTAATAAACTTGTCAAGCTGTTCTTCAGCAACTTCTATTTTGGGGCCAAGCCAGTTGAAATAGTAGCTCATCTTTTAAGAGTTAGGCAGCAAGCAGGAAAGACCACTAGTGAATACATCAGTTGTTTCAATAATGAGAAACTAGAAGTGGTTGATTATGAAGAAAAAACAACCATCACCGCCTTGATGAGTGGATTACTTCCAAACAAGTTATATTATGCATTAGCAAAAGATTCTCCAAAAACCATGACAGAGCTCATGGCTAAGGCTGGAAAAATCATGAATGCTGAGGAAGTAATGGCTATAAAGCAAAGCCCTGCTACCAAGCCTGAAAAAAGGAACAAAACAAAAGAAAGAGGTCAAATCAAAAAAATATGAAGCATACACTCCTCTTACGGTCAGTGTCCACCATGTCTAACTAATGTGAATTTCACAAGGATCATGGACACGATCGATAATTGTATTGCTTTAAAGAACGAAATTGAGTCCTTCATTTGCCGAGGAATGCTAAAAAAAATTATTGATCGACATGAAAGCCGAAAAATAGGACGGAGGCCAAATTCTCCCTGCAAACCTAGAGATGACAAGAAGCAAGGTCATGAGGATGGTTATGAAGATAATCCAAACTTGCCAAAGAAGTCCATGAAACCATAAATGGAGGTAGCTATGATAAGTTTTGGTTAATTTAATTATCATACCATAACAGGTGGAGATGCAAGAGAAGGAAATCAGACCGTCGAGAGGAAAACTTATCTGAATGAAGCACAAGCCTACTCCTATACACAATGTAACAATTTGAATGATGATGATCGGCCCAGGAAAATCAACAAAGATAAAATGGTCATCGACTTTCCAGAAATGATCTCTCTGGAGTACTGTATCTTCACAATGATCCACTAGTAATCAAATTAGAATCTAGGAAGCCATCATTGTGAGGGTATTGATAGACAATGGAAGTTCGGTTGATATCATGTTCTATCCCTATTTTCAAAGCTTGGGATTAAAGCTTAGTCAACTGTAACCTTACCACAGACCTTTGATCATCTTTTCAGGAGAAAAAATTAACCCCTAAGAACAGTGAAATTGGAAATGTTATTCGGCACTTGGCATGCAAGCCATACTGAGAAGATACGTTTCTTTATTGTGGATAAAAATGTTCAGTCAGCTTATAATGTGATCCTCGACGGGGTAAGATTAAAGAAATTCAAAGTTGTGTCATCCACAGTCCACCAATGCTTAAAGTTCCCTACTCACTTCGGGGTCGGTGTCGTAAAAGGTGATCAGAAGGTGGCCAGATAATGATATTACTCTTCAGTCGAGAAGGAAGATTTGATTGATTTGAAGAAAAGACCACTACTTACCAAGTAAACACTCGAGATGAACGGATCTAGTCAAGGGGCAGATAGTATAAGTTACTGAAAGCATAATCTTAAATGATGGAAAGCCAAAAAGAACCACACAAATTGGCTCCACGTTAGCTCCACTCCTCAAACAGGAATTGGTTGCATTACTATGGGAGCGAAAGAATGGATTCATGTGGAGTCATGAAGATATGCCTGGGATTGACCCCAACTTCCTCTGTCATTATCTCAACATTAGCAAGGATGTTAAGATGATCACATAAAGGGGCAAGGTGTTCAGTCCTGAGAAGAACTAGACCATTCAAGAAGAAGTTGAAAAACTACAAAAATCCCAATTCATTGAAGATGTTAAATATCCAGCATAGTTGGAAAATATTGTGATGGTCAAGAAGAAAAATGATAATTGACGCATGTGTGTAGATTTCTCTGATCTTAACAAAGCCTGCCTAAAAAATCATTTTTCTTTGCCCGATATTGATCAGTTAGTGGATGTTACAGTAGGACATGAGTTGTTGAGTTTCATGGATGCCTATTCTGGATAAAACCAAATGAA
Source organism: Sambucus nigra (assembly GCA_949130495.1). NCBI lineage: Eukaryota > Viridiplantae > Streptophyta > Magnoliopsida > Dipsacales > Adoxaceae > Sambucus > Sambucus nigra. The sequence continues at coordinate 714,498,614 of OX422207.1, forward strand.
AATGCAACTAGAGGATAAAGGAATCACTTCTTTCATTACCAAATGAGGTACTTATTACTAAAACGTGATGCCTTTTGGGCTTAAAAATGCTAGAGAAATGTACTAAAGATTGGCCAATAAGGTATTTGAAGAATAGAATATGTAGGTGTACGTAAATGATATGCTATTTTCAAGAGTGGTCAGTTTGGAAAAACTGACCTTAGCTAACATTGAAGCCTCCACGCAAATGAAGCCTTATTTTGAAGCACAAACCATTGTAGTGTACACCGATCCACCTCTTTGACAAGCACTCCAAAAACCTTAAAAGTTAAGCAGGTTGATGTATTGGGCAATAGAGCTGGGATAATAATAACATCATCTACGAGCCAAGATCATCATTGAAAGGGTAAGCTTTGGCATATTTTATTGCAGAATTTACATATCCAGAAGTTATCGACCAACCCAAATTGCCTGCCGAACAGACTTCTACAGAAGAGAGCTCAGATAAGAAGCAAGCTAAAATCATAGTCGATCAATCAGAATCATCCATTACTCAAGAAATAGCCCATAAATATGCAGAAGAAAGTAAGAAGATAATCTGATGTGGAAATTTATTTGTGAAATTTTTTAGTAGTGAAATTCCATTATGGAATTTATACGTGGATGGATCTTCATGTGCAATTGTTAGTGGAGCCAGTATCATACGTAACCTGACAATATTAATGTGGAATATTCCCTCACGTTTTAATTTAAAGCTTCAAATAATGAAAACGAGTATGAGGCTCTAATCGTCGAACTTGAGTTAGCCCAATCATTAGGTGCTGAGCAAGTAGTGACACATAGTGATTCCCAATTAATTATCAACCAAGTACTTCATGTATATAGAGTCAAAAGGGAATTGACGGTAAGATACTTGGATAAGGTAATGAAAATCATTTTTATATTTTCAGTTCTAGAGATAAGCAGAATCCCAAGGATAGCAAATGCCCGAGATGATGCACTTGCTTGGCTGACTCTAAAAATAAGAATAGAACTCATCTGGAGCATTGCAGTAGAAATATTGGCAACCAGGAGCATAATGAAGATCCAATGATAAACTTTGTTGCTTTAGATTTGGAACCATCTTGGATGGATCCAATTAAATCTTACATTAAAAAAGGAACCTTGCTAACTGATCCAAAAGACGCAAGAAGGCTCCGGTACAAGGCAGTTAGATATGCGTTGGAGAAAGGAGTCTTATAAAAAAAAAAGGGATACATTGTCTCCTTACAACGATGTGTTCATCCAATGGAAGTTGTTGATTTAATTAAGGAATTCCATGAAGGTTATTGTGGAGCTCAATCCACTGATCAGGCATTAGTCCATAGAATTACCATACAGGGGTATTATTGGCCAACTATGAAGGCAGATTGTAGGTCCTTCATAAGAAAATATGATAAATACCAGAGATTTATAGAAATTAACAAAACACTAGGTGCTACTTTAACACCAATCACTTCTGCCTGGCCATTCACCATTTGGGTAATTGACTTTGTCGGCCCCTTGTCGACCACCTAAGGTAGGTTCAAGTTCCAGGTAGTAGCTATTGATTATTTCTCGAAGTGGGTGGAATGAGAGCCATTAATAGAGATGCCCTATGAGAAGGTATATCAATTCATCTGGAAGAACATCATATGCAGGTATGGCATGACTTATGCCTTCATTACTGACCATGGCAACCAATATGATAACGATAATTTCGAAGCATACTGTGTTCAATCCGAGATACAAAAATTCCACTAAGCCCTAGTTCATCGACAAAACAACGGTAAAATAAAAGTGACATATAAAACCTTTATTAATGGGCTGAAAAAAATACTTGATGCTGCTAAGGGTAACTAGATTAATGAATTGCACTCCATTCTTTGGGCCTATAGAACCACACCCAGAACAATAACTTAAGAAATACCTTATATGATTAGATTTTGGACAGAGGCAATAGTACCTGTCGAGATAGGTCTACCAACTCATAGAGTGTTGAACTTTGATTCTCCCAAAAGTGATCTAATGAGGCGATTGGACTTGTACATGGTGGAAGAACTCCGAGAAGTTGCCGCCCTCAGAAATGATGCGTATCAACAGAGGACTGCTCTCTTTTACAGCAAAAGGTTCAAGTAGACCAACTTAAAATAAGGAGACTATATCCTCAAGAAGGTAGTTCAGAAATGCAATAACCTTGAAGCGAACTGACATGGTCCATATCGCATTTTAAAATTCATCCGACCAGGAACTTTTTAATTAGAGACATTTGATGGGGAAGAATTCATGAACCCTTGGAAGGCCGAACACCTCTAAAAATACTATCAGTGAATAAAGGCATTTTTTATTTATGTTCAACAAAACTTCATTTCAAGTTCAATAAAATATCTTGATTTTAGTTTCCAATTGTTTCAATTTTTTTCGGAGTATGACGATATACATCCCCAAACACAATACTCAAACAATGTCTCTTGGTCTTTAGCTCTTGCCGATCAACAGACGACAACAACTTACATTAATCAACTACTTAATCAGGTTGAACTTATTAAATTCGAGATGCACCAATGACTTAATAATCAGTTCGAGATGCACAGACCAAATTATTACTTTATGTATGACTTTGTATTAATAAGTCACGAACAAAAAGTCGATAAAGCTTCATGTATCAACACAAGAAGCTTTATCGAATCAAGTTGAACATAGGAATACATACATATATTCCTAACACACTTGGTCGGCAATGATAATTACTTCATGTATGACTTCGTATTGACAAGTCACGAACAAGAAGTCGGTAAAGCTTTGTGTATCAACACAAGAAGCTTTACTCGATCAAGTTGAACATAAGAATACATATAGATATTACTGACACATATAGTCGCCAATGATTATTACTTCATGTATGACTTCGTTTTTTACAAGTCAAGAACACGAAGCTTGTAAAATTTCTCGTATACATACAAGAAGTTTTACCCGTCTGGGTTAAATGCCGGAAGACATGTATACATTCCTAAATATACGAATACGTACATATATTTCTCATACACTTGGTCTCCACTTATAACTAATGCTACAATTTGGATTAACAAAAACTATTTATAGTATTGTCTAAGTGCATTAGTAGAATCTAAAGCCCTATAATCACAGTCTAATAACTCACCATCAAGCAAATAACTTAGTTGACTAACTGATTCACTAATCATAAGTTGACAATAAGTACATAAATTTTCATTTGATTACCAAAAGTATTACATTCAAGATCAGACAAGTATAAAAAATAGGAGGATTATCGAGTAGGACGTTTCCCTTGTGCTTTGGTCATTTCAGAAGATAGTTGTTTCACTCTTTCCATCCCAGTAGGAGGATCATCAAGGGTATAGGGGGAATTTATGTAATTAAAATCTCACAACATATGCCTATTACTGCTACTCGACCTATTGATCAAATGGGGAGGTCGAATTATTTCATGCACATCATGAAGGTCATAATCTCCCAAATATTTGGTGATTAAACATTGGGGAATGACATGAGGAGGTATCCAAGTTAAGTTCAAATTTAATGGAGGCTTGTCGCAATCCAACAAACTAGGATCATTCAAATACCATAACTCACTATTTTGGTCATATTTCAGTAAGGTAAGCAAGTTAGTTCACCCCCACCTATAACCCTCTCGATGGCTTTATGTAAGATGATCATCCACATGGATTAGGGCCTCATTATAACCTTCCATTCAAATCTCCCTGGGCTGCTTATGAAAGTAGAAAGTCAATATCTCCACCCGATGTTGGAGTTTCTTGAGGACATCATTCTTGACTTTCAACTGGGTAATTTTTTCATAAATAGCTTTATCATTAGCTTCCAGCTGGACAGATAGGTTGACAATGGCATGATTCTTTACTTTTAATTGGGTAGCTTGGTCGGCCAGAGTTTACCTCGTTCGTTCTTCATCAATTATTGGTCGAGAAACCACCCTTTGTCTGGAAGTTTGCCCAGTTCTAGTTTTCTGCAAGGCTTCAAGTTCTTTAACCAAGCTGGCATTCTCAGCTTCCAGTAATGAAGCACCCTCATTAGGACCAATGGCAGATGATTTCTGTAAAACATCAAGCTCATTCCTTAAAGAATTATTCTCCCTCTCCAACATAGTAGCAATTCCTTAAGCGTTCTCCATATATTGCTTTAAAAATAATTTTTTTTCTTTAAAGTAGAAGTAACATCCTGTAGCTATTTCTCAAAGCCCCATCCTTCACTTAAAGTTGTATACTTAGCTTCAGTATCATCATCCAACAAAGATTTGGACGGATTATGATCGTCCTGAAGTTGCTCTATCATTTTGTAATAGGCCGCATTGTTAGCTACAACCCTATTCCATAAATAATGAAGATGAGTATAGGACTCTTTGACTTGCTCGGATACATCAGTTCCTATCAATCCAACTAAATCTTCTTCAGACAAGGGAACATGATCAGCTTCTAGAAGGCTTCTACTACGCCTGAGTAGGTCGAATTCAACAAAAACTATTAATTTGTTCCTTGCTTCAGACTGTAATTCACAAGGGTAAGAATACACACACTACAAAGATGACGATTAAGTAAAATCTTTCAGAAAATATAATTTCACAACAATCAATCAAGGTGAAAAGGAAAATACACAAGTTGGATAAAAATAAAGTCTTTTCATTAATAAGCGCAGGGGTGTTACAAAATAATGTTACCAGTATAAGAATAATAAAGACACTGGAAGATAAAGAAAATAGATAATAAAGAGATAGACCTTCTCCTTATCCTGAGCATTAACTTCAGAAGGTAGCTCGGTAGGAGGGACAGCTCCACCAGTTGGTTCCAGAGTAGACTCCCCTAACCCTTCTTCATCATCATCATTAAATTCTTCCTCCAAATTTAGAGGAGTTCCTGAGTTATGTCTATAGAATATATTAGAGCAAATTCTTTGAGTGCCTCTGACCAACCATCCTTAAAGGATTTCTTCTTGTCATACTCAATCTGGGATGAAGCAACTAGCAGTGCCCTCTCCGAGCCTTTGTCAAAATCATTGTCCTTGATGCTCTTATTCTTGGCCTTCTCAGCTATAAGATCAATAATCAGACCTTTAAACTTGTCCTCAACAGATGAGAGGAGAGTGTGACTGTCTAATAATTTATTTTTAGACACCTTGACCCTATCCTCAGCAGCAATTAGACTGGTCTCAGTAGTCTTTAATTTTTTTCAGCAGAAATGGCCCTGTCATTGGTCTTCTGTTTCTTTTCCTCCCAAGTTTTTTTATTTGTCTCCAAAGAAGCTCTTCTAGCTTTCAAGGATTTATTTATACCCTCAAAGGCCACTTCAACTTCTCCTAGTGAAGAATGCAGTTGATCGTCCTTCTCCATCATCTGATTAAAGTATACTAAAAACTAGAAAAATGAAAAAAAAGTAGCAAGTTAGTGAAAAAGAAATAAGACAATAAATGTAAGAAAAAGATAAAGTTGGTTACCAAAGTTAGAGTTTGTCAAGATCTCTCTGTCAATCTAGAATGAGACATAGGAATCATAGTTGCCTTATCAGTAGGAAGATTTCCATTCTTGATCAACTTTCTAGCCAAACCAGGATTAACAGCCACCGAGGATGACCCGATAACTTCCAGGTCAAATTGGATATTTTGACCAACTCACGGTTGTCGACAGAAGTTGTTTGGAAAATTTATCAGGAATTCCTCTCTTCATTCTCTTCAACCGATCCCTTTCAGCCTTACCTTCCTTAATATTTCTAACTTACGGGACCTTCTCAATAACTTTAGACCATTTTTCAGTCATTTTGGACTTGTAGGTATCAATGGCTTTGGCAGTGGGAGACAACGGTCCCTTAATCAAGTTGGGGAGCTTTATATTGCCCATAATAACTAGTGGCGAAATAGAGATTGTAGAAATATCCAAAATTCAAATGAAGAAGATGTTCCAAGGTCCTTTTCAAATTTGGAGACTCCTCAACCGAAGAAGTAGGAATTAATTCCTCTTCCAAATTAATGGGAATTGAAGGAGCTACAACAATGGTATAACAATAAAAGATGTAATTGAGCTTCTTTATTGTGGCAGGTAGAAGGCTTATCTTAGATGCTCCTCACCAATTCTTTTATGAATACTCCACATATATTTAAGCTCCTGAAGGTTGATATCTCCTTCTTTGGAACACTTTTTCTTGTTGTCCACTACATAAAAAGAAGAAAAAAAGGTTAGTTGACATATTATCAAATAGATAGACATTAGAAAAAGAAAAATCAAAAGTTATGCAACCTATTCCATGTCCCTCCTGAGGACACCTAGGTCCCTCATATACTTCTCCTCTTAGAAAAGGATCATATATCCAATTATTAGCTATTAACCTATAGTTTAAGTAATCCTTATTGGAATTAGATAAATTGACTACTAAGGCTATATTGACAAACCTAGTTTTCAAGTAATAGGTGTTGTCACTAGTAACCCACCTGTAGCAGAACATCAACTCAGGAATACCAATATGTGTCATATGTATCTGATTAAGCTTATGGATCCCATTTACTATTCTCCATGTATTGGGGTCTAACCTAGCAGGGAAAACATCAAAATATTGAAAAAACTCCATAAATAAGTGATTGGGGGAAATGTAATACCACACTCGGCTATAAAGAGCGAGGGGATCCAATGACCCTCTAGTAATGATAAAACATCAACTGGAGGAACACGTATTACTAATTCTACATAATCAAGGATATTTCTTTCCCGCCTAAATTCAACTAAAGAGCCCCTATGAATGATGTACACCATGATTACAGTAAATAATGAAATCAAAGGAAAGGGAAGAAGAAAGCTTACATATAACGTGATGGAAGAAGTTGTAACAACCCACGTAATTTTTGGGGTATTTTCGAAATAAAGAGGAAAAATAAATTTTGAGATAAATTTTTTTTTTATTACTCTAATATGTTGGTTATTATTTTTAAAGACGAGAATTTCAAACGATTTCGAAATCGGAATTAAAATGGAGTTTTAATTGCATTTTTATTATATAGAAGAGTCCTCAAAACATAAAACTCTCTAAGAGTCCTTGGAACATAAAACTCTCTAGTAAAAAAAATATTTAAAAATATTGAATGGTCCAATCTAGCTGAAATTTTTTTGTAGCTTCATCTCGTCTTCAGCTAATTCTCTGTAAAATTTCATCCAATTCCAACGGTCTGATCGTCCGGAATGTTTTTTTAGTACTTGTATCTCATTAGAACTCTTTTCTTAATCAAACTCTTAATCCTTTATATATCAACAAATTCGTGGCTTGGCTTTTCAAATCACTTTTTCTCAAACTTTTTAACTAGAAGAGCTCTTTAAAATTACTCCCTTTCATATACAAACCATAGCCCCAAACTTATTCAAGATTTCAACCTTAGATTAGAAGGCTTATTCGGTGTTTTCTCGAGTTTGGGCTAAAACTTTATTGGATACTTTTCGCGAGAGGAACGTGATGGTGTGATTAGATTTTGAGGCTGAAATTATATGATGATTCAAGTGATGATTTTGAGGTATGGGTTTTTACACAATATGCTCCTTAATCTCGCGAGTGTTTCTCTCTTTGGTTTCATGTGATTATTGACTCATATTTGAATTGTTGAATTCTTTTGGAAATCTGGAAATATTTATTGGAATCTAATTTCGATTCATGTGGTATTATATTTGGTGTTGAGCATGTTGTCTTGAGATTTTAATATGGCACTGAAGTTGGGCACCCGCCAATATTCATTTTTCCGGATATGCTAGAAAAATGCATAGGCGCGGTACAGTGGTGAGGCCTGGTGACCCGGTTAATGTGTTGTTGAGAAATTATATTGATATAATTGCTTATGAGATCCGCATTTGGTTTGAATATTCGTATTCGTATTGTGACGTTTTATTCACCGCTAACATATTTGTTGAGCATCTTTCATGTCGTATTGTGTACTTCCCCATATTTTCTTTTAGTGGCAGGTCAGGGCAGACTTTGTGCGCTTTGGACTTGATTTGGAGTTTGGATTTTAGCGTTGATTATTTTGGAAAGATTATTGGAGAATACAAGATGAGAAAACTTGTATTTATTTTAGTTGTATAGAGCATTTTATTTCGAGATAGATAGTTGTTTTATTTTGAGAGATTATTGGTTGTATTTAATTTGAAGAGATTTGAGATTAGTGGTTTCTCTTTTGTTGTTGTGGGATTTAGATGCTCTATACCGTGTTATATTGTGGATTTGATTAGTTTTATCGATAGTAGCGCTCCGTTCGCTCTTCCCCGGCGGACGATGTGTTACAGAAGTAAGAGTGGAAATGGATAAAAAAAAGCTTGAAGACAAAAGATAGTTCGAAAGTTTGAAAATTTTTCGTACAAAATCAGCCAAAACCTCATCTCTTATACCTGGCATCGAAAAATATGCAAGTTATTATTAACTATACAAACGATTGACATTTTGACGACTGCACAACTCCAAACATGAGAAATTACTGATATGCCCTTTGGCAGTATGCTAAATTCAAATAATTTACGAAATTTTCATCACATGATGAAAAATTTACATGTCCTATAAGTTGGCATCCGACAACACCACAAAATATTGTCGAATAATTATGTCCGAGTTAAACTTCATCCTTTTAACAAAATATCAAGAATAAAGCATTGGGGGCTTCTGTTGATGCTAAAAATTATCCATCTACATGGACCGATTAGAAATCACTACACCAAAAATAGCAATCTGGTACAGTTTAAAAGTGTGTCAGATCAAATCTGGTATGGTTTTGAAGTGGTCATTTTTTTCTGGCACGGTTTAAAAGTGTGCCAGATTTGGCCAAAGAGGAACACTTCTGGCACATTTTTAAACTGTGCCGTAATCTGATATTTTTGGCACACTTTGGACAGAGTTTATAACTGTGCCAGATTGAGTACATTTTGGTACACTTTTGACACAATTAAAAATCGTGCCAAAATTTGATACACTTTTCGCATGGTTTCAAATTGTGCCAAATTTTTGGATCAAAGAAAAAAAATTAATTGTTTGAAAACAAGAAAATTCACAAATTGCGAATCTTGTACGTTGTTGATAAACTAATGTACATACAAACTTCAAAATATTACAAGTCTTAATAGTTCACATATAAAAAAATTTGGCAGAGTTTCCTCTCTGTTCTAGACATTCTAAAACCTTCAAATATAAAACTTACATAATGTAAAGTCCGCACGATCATAAAATATAACAATAAAATTATAAAAGCCCTCACGGCCATGAAAACAATAAAAATATAAAAGCCCGCATGACCATAACAAAAAAAATAGAATCCGGAAAATTTAATGAGAGTAAATAAACAACCCCCTTTTTGTAAGCTATTGATTTCTCCGTGTGTTCCGCGTGGATAAAATCTAATGATGACATGTTATCCTGCAAAAAAATAAGATACAAAAAAGAGATGATATCAGTAACCAAGTAATTTTAAAAAAATCGTATTCAAATTGAAAAATTGAATATCCAAAATATAATTATCATCATATTTTCAAACCGTGAGCCCCATGACCACACGGTAAATTCCTACGAATTACATTGGTCCCATGCGAGGTGTTCATGCCTCTCCCGGGACCGTTTGGGGTTATTTTGAATTTTCGTCCACTATCGGCATGTTTTTAAGCCTATGTGTAGATATTTTCAAATAATCTTCATATTCTCAAACCGGGAGTCCCATGATCACGCGATCAGTTCCTATGATTTACATTAATCCCGTGTGAGATGTTCGTGCCTCTCATGGGACCGTTTGGGTGCTATTTTGGTATTTCGCCCTCTAACGACATGTTTTTAAGCCTATGTCTAGATATTTTTAAATCATCATCGTATTCTCAAATCGGGAGTCCCGTGATCATGCGATCAATTCATACGAGTTATATTGGTCCCGCGTGAGTTGTTCGTTCTTCTCATAGGGACGTTTGGGGGTTGTTTTGCATTTTCGCCGTCTAACGGCCTGTTTTTAAGAAAAAATGTAGATATTTTCATATTTTAAACATATTCTCAAATTGAATGTCCCTGACCACGCGATCAGTCTCTACGAGTTATACTGGTCCCGTGCGAGGTGTTCGTGCTTCTCACGAGGCCATTTGTGGGTTGTTTTGCATTTTCACCCTCTAACTGTAGACACCCCATTCTGTTACCCCTAACTCTCTTTAGTTCCCTAGTACCTCCATTCATCACTAGAAACCTAGGTTATACCCCGAGTACTAATCTAGAAGCCATCGGGCACTCCCACTCCGTTTGACCTAAAAGTCAAACTCTTCGGCTCTACCAAGGCTGAATGAATCTTCGAAGGGAACTGAAATCCTTTTCCAACAGTCCATCCCGTGTACGGTTTCGACTTACCATGCGGACGAACGATCTGTTTGAGTTTAAAACTTGATCTAGAGGCCACCGGGCGCTCCCGGGCTCTGTTTGACCTAATTCAACTCTTCTGCGCGATCGAGAATGAATGAATCTTCTAAGGTCACTGAAATACCTTTCCAACGGTCCCTCCCGTGCGCGATTCCAACTTACCATGCGGACGAACGATCCATTTGACTCCAAGAGGTCACCGAATGCTTCCAGGGCCAGGTTGACCAAAGTCAACTCTCCACACCGGGTCAAACTCTTTGTAATTTCTAAGCAAATCTCCTAACCTTTCCAACAGCCTGCTCCATACGTGATTCGAACTTACCATGCGTACAAACGATCCGTTTGCGTCCGAACGATTCCCCATCCAATGAACCGACAAATGCTTCCGAGCCATATTTGACCCAAAGTCAACTCCCGAACTCGGGAGCGGTCCAAAGGACTTTTAAAGTTATCTAAATTACCTTTCCAACAGTCTACCCCATGTGCGATTCTGACTAACGGTTTGCCCTCAGCAGCCAATTTTTTGAAAAGGCCCGAAACACACTACCAAATGGCAGGTTCCAAACCCTGCCTATCGGCAAGTGCCGATAGGCAGGACCTGGTCTATGCAATTGGCAGTGACCTGAGCCTATAAAAGGAGGCCTTCACCTCATTTTCAAAGGGAGCCCAGAGCTGATAAAAATCTCTCTCAACGAATCCCAAAAACCTCTCTCGAAGGCAGCGCGATTTCAACATCCAAATCCCTTTCTAACTTCCATTTTTCATCATCCTTGTCATCAAACTTGGTGAATTAGCCACTCTCCATCATCATCTAAGTGCAAGGGCTGCTCTTCAACATTCAAGATCAAGCTCAAGGTCTTCAAAAAGGTCCAAGTTTCTCAACTTTCTCTCCAAATTCTCTTCAATTCGCAATAACTTATTTTTTATTACTTAGCACTTTTATTATCTCATCTCACACATCCTAATATAATTTTTATTTAGTATTATTGCACATCACTTATGTTCATATAAATAAACAAGAAAAAAAGGGTTTGCTCATAAATTCCAAATAGGGATTCTCATACTTTTCTCACACTTTTTTCACAACTAAAACACTTTTTCTACACACACACACACACTCACAAATAAGAGATCCCCCATTTGGATTTATGGGATAAATCCCTCCCCTCGTTTTGTATGCTAACTACATGGACTTTGATGCCTTTATAGGCTATGTAGGCGTCTCGAGGTAAAACTCGAGACTCGAGTCCTATTCTCACTTTCTCTCTCATTTTATATCTTCTCTAAATCCAATTTTCTTATATTCTATATACTTGTTCTTAGTGATGTATTACTCCATATGCGTTATCGTTCCATTATAACGATCAACATAAGGGTAATCGCATAAATCTTATTTTCTAATATTATTTTTCATACCTTCCTACGGATGACTCTCTTTATCTCTTCCATGATACAAGTCGAGGATTCTCATCTCCACTATATATATACACATGCACACATATCACGGGGAAAATAAAAAGGAAAATATCAAACATCCATGCGAGACCGAAAGGGAGGAGTAGGTGCCTAACACCTTCCAATTTCGTAACTTAGCCTCCGAACCGTTATCAAATCATTTTCATTTCGTATACACCAGTATGTCTTTGGATGCCGTCCTTCGGGATGGCTTCCCCTTTTTCTTGTGTCTGTTTTGAGTAAAATAGACTCGCGACTCTAAATCTCTACATTTTCACACTTCATCATAAACGACGCGGACTGAAGCGCTCCCGAGAGGGACGCACGAGACTCGAGGATCCTTCCTTCACGCGCCCGCCCGTGACGAGGATTAGGGATGGCCACAGTGGTGACTCTGCTGGGGATTATATGTGTTTTGATGGCTTGACTTTATTTGTTTATATTTTTCCCTATATCTGCATGTTCCCCTTTTCCATGTGTATCCCATGCTTATGCTTATGTTCACACACTTGTAGAAATTTCCCCATGTACACTTCACACCACGTGCACTTAGGATCACATATATCCACATGTTTCACGCATCACCCATCCATACTTGGTGTACCTTTGGTACTTGTACTTTGCTCCCTGTTTAGCATAATCAAGAAAAACATTCTCATCATAAGATTTTAATAAGAGAATCATGAATTATTCACACGACATCACTAAAGAGCATTGTTATTGACCAAATTTTTCCCAGTAACTGGAGGGTCACTTTGTGATGGGCGCTGGTCCGACAGGGCGCAGTTAGACTAAGCGATATGACTCTCACCTTCCATTAGCCAAGTACCTTCGACGTATATCGAACGGTTCCCCCGCATCGTACCGCTTGACCGAAGTCAGGATGGGAGGTATATCGCAGGAAATTCGTTCACGTACGTCGAGTATATCGAATTCACTCTCACACGTACCGTCCCCACGAGGTATGTAGTGAGGCAATTCACGTACACTCAGGTATATCAAATGGCTTGTCCACACGTACTGATTACCCGTAAGAGCAAGACATATATCATGGAAGTCATGCCAAAGGGGGGAACCCATTCTGATTCACCCAACCAACTGCATACCCGCATAGGACACGCACTTTAGATTATCGATTTCAACCCAAAACTCTGCCAAAATTTTGGGTCGGCTTGCCGCCCAAATTTTTGTGCATTTTTAAAACAGGACCATGTCCGTGAGCCTGGTTACAAGTCCAGCTGTAGCTTTGCATATATTAAAAACCCCACGTTTCCAGGCTCGGGTCCCGTCCGGCATTGCATTTAGGAGAATTAAATAAAAGTGAGAACATAATAATCATAATAATCATGTTGAGTTACATCTCCAAAAACATTTCTCCCTTCTTTATCAAAAATCCAAAATTAGTTTCTTCTCTTTTTCTCAAAAATAAATCCCATTCTACGCCTTCTCAGGTCAATCGCAAGCCCTTATCCTGGCTCCCGATTAGCTTCGGTCTTCAGTCAAATCACCCAAAGTTTCGTCTGTTCCTCAACTACTTCTTTCGAGTCTGAAACCCATCCACTTTCTATATAGAATACAGATCAAGTACCAGTCATGCAGCCGGATCTGATGGCAGTCCTAGCTCATCTCGTGTATAAGATTAACAACCTCCAAACTAAGGTCCGAGAGATGCAACGAAACCAGGTTCCTATTCCTCAAGAGCCCAAGTCCCTATTCCCTCATGCTCTGGGTCCACTCGATCCTATCTGGGTTCCCAAAGAATATCGACATGCTCCACGTGCCCCTCCTGTCAATGGGCTGCCGACTGCCCAGCTTCCGATGCCAAATATTGCCCAGCTTGTGGCTAACCTGCCTATGGTCGCTGATCCAAAAGAGGAGGAGTTGAATTAAGTCAAAGACGATCTCAAGATGCTCACCAAGAAGTTCGACCAAGTCATAATCTCTGGGAATTACATATACTACACCCACATGTCTCCTTATCCTAAAGCGAGATTACCCGAGAAGTTCAAGATGCCAAATATTGAGAAGTTCAAAGGAAGTGGACGCCAATTGTTCATCTTCGCAGTTATCATCGTTCCATGACCCTACTAGGGGCTTCTGAAGAAGTTATGCCCCAATTGTTTCAGCAAACTTTAAAGGATAGTGCCCTCCGATAGTTTTTATCACTTGAGGAATCCAGAATTCGTAGCTGGGAGGATGTAGCCCAAGAATTCATGTCACAGTACAAATACAATGAAGTGCTTGAGCTCACCCGTCGTGATTTAGATCTTCTCAAATAGAATCTTGGGGAATCATTCAGTAACTTCATAACCCGATGGAGGGACCAAGCAGTTATCATGACCAATTGACCATCCGAGGAAGAACATGTCAACATGGTGAAGAAGAACTTCATACCCCATATTCGAGCGATGATGGGAGGACAATACTATCCCCACTTTCGAGCTCGCAGAGAGGTGGGAGTAAAAATCTAGGAAAGCCTTGTTAAAACAGAGGTTGGATCGAAGAATGTGTCCGAAGAGTTCACCACTGAAAAGTATGACAAGCCTGCCAGTGCTACAGTCTCAACTATCAATAACATCTCTCAACCGACCATATCATGGGAACCAGAAAGCCGCCATACCCCCATCTAAAGGGAATACACTGAGCTCCATACTCCCCTCTCCAAAGTTTACCAAGCCCTGTTAAGCCAAAATCTCATAAAACCCTTGGATCCCTGCCCGTGGACAAATCCACTCCCAAGAAACTTCAAGGTCGATGCTCATTGCGCCTTTCACCAAACTACTAGCCATACCACCGACCAATGCTTTCACCTATGAAACATAATCCAAGATCTCATTGACCGGGGTACCATCGCCCCACTAGTCAATCCTAAGCCAAACACTACTCATAATCCACTCCCAAATCATGCCAATGCCATCTTCTTAGAAGAAAACCCAGATTTCGATTCCTCAACTCAAATCACACCCATATACTTTCCTAAACCTCTTCAAATTTGCCCATATTTCCTCCTACACCCTACTAGCCTCACTGATCAGGCACTGTCACTCCTTAGCAGAGCATGCATAGTTGTCCGTACCTGTTCTAAAAATGGAAGTATGGAATTGTCAGAGGTGTTAAACCAACTCCTAGAGTTCGGGATGAAATTGCCCTCACAGATGGTCATCGATTGCCAGAGGTTTAGTAGACTATTTTTGGAAGCACAAAAATGGGCCCGAGATTCAGACAAGTGGGTGCTACCAACCGATGAAGTTAACCTAGATGATGTTGTCCAGATTATGGCCAAATTATTTGGACAAACCAACAACATTTGTAGTATCACCGGGTTACTTGATACTTTAAAGCTATAAGGGCGCTTGGTCCCTTCAACCATACATATCCCCACAAAATGGGAAGACCTATATGAAGAAGTCATTGAAGTTGTGGAATTATTTGACTTAACATGGAAAGACATAATTATGGCCACCGGATGGGGGGAAGAATTCGAAGATTCGAGTGAAAAACAAGATTCAGGAAGAACTGGCCTAGTAGCCGACATATGTGGGATGATATCATTTAAATAACTCCTTGGAGAAATAAACAGGGTGACAGAACAACCTGAGATTGATGAGTAAATGAGATTCATGTTCTACCCTTCTTCAGTAAATCACCTGACCAGATCAGGGAGACATTACCAGGTTCCAAGCTCACTACCAGCAAATGACAAAGGGAAGGGCGTTGAAAACCTTCCTATGCCAAAGATGACCATCAAGGAAAGCAAGATCCTCGACCAACTGAAGAAAAATCAAGCTAACATCACTCTATGGGGACTTTTCATGTCTTCCCAACTGCATAGAAATCCTTTAATCAAGTTGCTCATTGGACCCACAGTTATCCTACTACCACACCAGAAGAAGTGGTAAATCTGGTCAGATCCTTGACCTCCACCCGAATGCTATCATTTTCTGAAGAAGAGATCCCCAGAATTGGGCCGAATCACAATCATGCACTCAACATCTCCGTCGAAGTTATGGGGAAGGCCGTGCCACTCTCTCTTGTCGATAACAGATCCTCCTTGAGTGTCTGCCCACTGAGAACCTTCAAGTTTTTAGGCCTAAAAGAAAATGACCTCACTCCAACATCCGCCGATGTACGTGCCTACGATAATACCCGTCGGGAGGTGATGGGGTCCATAAAACTTGTAATAGGGGTTGGCCCTATAAACCCTGTCATTGAATTCCAAGTCGTAGACATCCCAGTTTATTTTAACTTTTTTCTCAGACGATCCTGGATTCACAATATCAAGGGTGTGTCTTCCTCACTCCATCAAAAATTGAAGTTCTTCGCCGACGGGCGAGTCATCACCATTTTGGGCGACGACAAAAATCTCGAGGGTGCAAGCACCATCAGTCCAATCCTTGAGATATAACACGGGTCAAATGATATGCTCCTATGAGGATTCCAAGTTGAGCCACTCTTACTCTCAGCAGGGGACGATTTCAAAGAAAGGGTTTTCCAGAATATGACCCTCATGGCAATGTCAATGTGATTCAGATGTTCAGAAACATGCCCTTCATACCCAGACTGGGCCTAGGGCAAAGGCAGCAAGGGACACTTGATCCCATCGAACTGAAGAAAGCTTTCCCTCCTTGTGTCTTGGGGTATCAACTATCAGAACACGAGCTCAGAATGATCCACCAGTCTTGATCAAAGAGAGATTAGACTGCATTCAAACTATCCCAGGAGAATCCTTGAATGGATGATTCATCAAAAAAGGTGAAGACTTCACCTTTTTCAGTTTTCTAGAACCATGGTATGACCACACAGACAAGAAGATGAAGCCTGGAATGGATATATTTTTCCAAGATAGCTACCCATGAGCCAAAAGTTTCCAACACCGAGTACAACCGCTCATAAAAGATACCGAAGAGACTAAGGAAAGTGATTCCAAAGATTCCTTCAACTTGCACACACTGGGGTTGGCACTCTGCATGGTTCATTAAGGAACTACATCAATGGATCCATCCCATCTGATTAAAGCTATTGAGACACCCCTCCTCAACAAAAATGCTACTCCAATTATACCTCTTGAAATCTCCCCTAATCCAAATGTTTACCCTATTTCTTCTTCTGTTGTCTATCCTTGTTCAAATGTAATCGAGACCTCTTTTGATAAGGTTCTCAATTTTATTTTTCCTATCAATAAAATAAACGAAGATTTTGAGTATCTTGATGTGCCTTACATTAATTGTTTGGATTCTAATCGAACTTTTGATGATGATGATTTTGCAAATAAATAATTCTTAACTGATCTAAATAAGGTTAATAATAAAAAACATAACCGCGTTCAAATTAATGAAGAAGAGACTGTTATTATTAATCTCGGTTCTAGTAGCCAACTGATCGAGATTAGGATAGGGGCCACCCTTGACGAGCATAAGCGCACAACTCGAAGAATTGCTAAAGGAATTCGTGGATGACTTCGCATGGTCCTATAGTGATATGCCCGACATTAATCCTGAAATAGCTCAGCACGAGATCCCCACTCTCCCAGATTACAAATCGGTTAAACAAAAATTGAGAAAGCTCCGCACCGAATGGTCGCTCAATGTCAAAGAAGAGGTGGTCAAATAGTTGAATGTGGGATTCATTCGTGTGATTAAATATCCCACATGGCTAGACAACATAGTACCTGTGCCAAAATTTGGAGGGAAGGTTTGAATGTTTGTACACTACCGAGATTTAAACAAAGCTTCTCCAAAGGATGATTATCCGTTATCCAATACCAACATGATCGTGGACAACAAAGACATTCATGCTCTCAAGTCATTCGTCGATGGGTTTGCAGGATACAACCAAATTAAGATGCACCCATACCACTAAGAAAAAACCGCATTCATCACCCCATGGGGAACCTTTTGCTACACAATTATTCCATTTGATCTCAAGAATGCTAGGGATACCTACGAAAGGGATGCCACAACCATCTTGCATGATCTGATTCATAAAGAAGTCAAGGTTTATGTGGATGATATGATTATCAAGTCCAAAACTAGATAAGGTCATGTTCCCGCTCTCCGAAAGTTCTTCGAACGACTGCGATGGTATCAGATGAGACTCAATACATAGAAATGTGTCTTCGGCGTTACAAGGGGAAAACTCTTGGGGATAGAAGTAGATCCTGCAAAGATTGAGGCCATACTTGAGATGCCACCACCCCAAACAGAGAAAGAAGTCTAAGGTTTTCTTGGGAAATTGCAATATATCAGCCAATTCATCATCCAGCTAACCTCCATATGTGAACCGATCTTCAAGCTCCTCCGAAAGGATTCAACCAAGGTTTGGAACGAGGCCTGCCAAGAATCTTTTGACTGAATCAAATAATATCTGACCCAAGATTCAGTGTTCATGCCACTATAGCCTGGTCTCTCTTTGCTCCTATACCTAACCATAACCGACACTTCAGTTGGGGCTTTGCTAGCCCAATACCTTGAAGACTCTTGCAAAGAAATATCCATCTATTATTCCAGTCATAAATTGGTCAGATACGAGTTCAATTACACTGCCTTAGAAAAGGCGTGTGCCTCACTTGTCTGGGTCACCCAAAAGTTGCGACACTACATGCTCGTCTTCCCCCATCAAACTTGTATCTCGAGTGAATCCCATCAAATACCTGCTTGAGAAACCTACCTTATCCAGTCGAATGGCCCGATAGTTGATGCTCCTAACCGAGTTCGATGTCGTGTACATCACACAAAAATCCGTTAAAGGAAGAGCCA
The DNA here is from genome assembly GCA_949130495.1 of Sambucus nigra. Lineage (NCBI taxonomy): Eukaryota > Viridiplantae > Streptophyta > Magnoliopsida > Dipsacales > Adoxaceae > Sambucus > Sambucus nigra. Next base: position 714,517,212 of record OX422207.1, read on the forward strand.
TCTCTGACTACCTCGTTGATTACCCTGTAAAAGAAGCAGATGTCTGGATCTCTGAATTCCTAGATGAAAATATCCTATGCACCACTCAAGACAACCTTTAATGGCAAATGTTCTTTGAAGGTGCTGCCAAAAAAAGGGATATGGCATTGGGATACTTCTGATCACCCCAGATGAATCCCACACTCCCATCGCCATCAAATTGGATTTCCCTTGCACCAACAACATGACGGAATACGAGGCATGCACAGTAGGCCTCAAAGTTGCTCTCAAGAAAGGCATTCAATACCTTGATGTCTACGGGGATTCTTCCCTCATCATTGGTCAAGTGCTTAGAAAGTGGAAAGTCAAGGACTAAAAGCTCCAACCCCTCCATGCCCACTTAGAAATGTTAGCCTCCCGATTCTGAGATATCACCTTCCATTACCTACCTTAATCAAAGAATAACCTAGCCAATGCTCTCGCTACCTTGGTCTCCATGGTCGACATACCCGAAGGAATAACAATGACCCCCTTCCTAGTTCAAAAGCAAGACAAACTAACTCACTACTACCATACTGAGCTTATCTCCATCGAAGATCCCGAACTAGACGATTGTTGGTACTATGATATCTTGTGCCTCCTCAAATATGATAGGTATCCCGAGGGTTACAACAAGAAAGACGGAACGAACCTCTGAAGAATGGACACCCAGTACATCATCTACCACAAAGCTCTACTAAAGAGGAACTTCGATGGAACTCATCTTTACTGTATCGCAGGAGCTCAAATTGAGAAGATAATGCAGAAGATCCACAGCGGGGAATGCGGGCCCCACATGAACGGTCACATGCTTGACAAGAAGATCATTCGACAGGGGTACTATTGGACCACCACGGCCCAAGATTTCACCGCCTATGTCCGGAGATGCCTCAAATGCCAATAGCTCTCCAATCTTCAACACCTGCCTCCATGAGAATTATACAACATGACCTCTCCCTGACCGTTCTCCACCTGGGGTTTCGACATCATAGGAAAGGTTACATCAAAGGCTTCAAACGGACATGAATTCATCCTAGTTGCCATTGATTACTTCATCAAATGGGTTGAAGCTGAGTCATACGCAGTATTAAATGCCAAGAAAGTGGTCAAATTCCTCTAGAAAAACTTCATCTTCCGATATGGGGTCCCGCACGAGTTAGTGTCAGATAAAGGGTTGCACTTCGAAGAAGAAGTCATAGAAGTAGCCAATGAGTACGGGATTCAGAGACACAAATCTTCTCCCTACCGACCTCAGACCAATGGTGCAGTTGAAGCCACCAACAAGAACCTCAAAGCCATCATCAGCAAGATGACCGAAAGATATAGGGATTGGGCCGACCGGATCCCATACGCCCTCTGGGGCTATCGAATCTCAATCGTAACCTCTACTGGGGCTACCCCTTACTCTCTGGTCTACGACATGGAAGCGGTCCTACCTGTGGAGCTAAAAATACCCTCACTACGCATCATGCTTGAAAGAAAAGTTAGCGAGGAAGACTGGTGCCAAAGCCGTCTCGACGAACTGACCCTCCTAGATGAAAGGAGATTGAAAGCTCTTTACCACATACAGGGATACCATCGCCGAATATCGCGATAATTCAAAACGAGAGTCAAAGACCGTGGTTTTCGGGAAGGTGATTTAACCCTCAAGGAGATAATATAACCCATCTGGGACCCCAAAGGGAAATTCAAGCCCAATTGGAGCGACCCCTACATTGTGAAAAAAATCTTATCCGGTGGTGCCTCCATGCTCACTGACGTAGATGGAGAGGAGATGGCTCGTCCAGTCAACCTGGACCGTCTCAAGAAATTATACCCTTAGTTTGGAATCTCGGTGCGCTATGACTCTTCTCATCTCCCTTCTACTCTACGTGGGCCTGATCCTCTACAAAAAACCATTTTTCAAGAAAAATAAAAAAATTTCAAAATCCCCAGAGGTACGTAGGCAACTCATACATCTTACAGGAGCACGACCCTTTCTTTTTCACAAAATACTATTCTTTTCTTATCTCTGAGAACGATAGTTCATTCTAATAAATAATTGAACAAAAGGATCATGTATGCCTTAGCGATCAGTATAGATAATTCAAAATTACAAAATTCATCGAAAGGCACAGCTGGATGATCATAAACTTGCTTATTTTATTAATAAAAAATTACAACACAGATTAGATAAGAAAAGGAACGGATAGCTCCCTTCCCCCTACTGCCATAAAAATCCAAATAAAATCCCCACATCTATTCCCTATTACACAAATAAACTCTCTAAGAGTCCTACCCACAACTACTAGAGGAGCATGCACCCTCATCATCTACATCCTGGGGTCCCCAAATTTCCCCTTCCTGAACAGAGTGTCGTAAACACTCCATGGATCGATAAGCCTGAACCAGCTTCGAAAAAACCACAACACCCCCTTCCACAGTGTTAAATAAAACAAACCACCTTTATCCAGTCTCCACTGCCAACATCTTGCTGGATTCTCTCCTCCATAACCACTTCATATAATCCCTAGGGACATGCCAAACTCTCCCAACAGGATGAGAGGGACAGGTCGACGGATTCCGATTCTCCCATAGAGATCTAAGAAACAGACGCAGGCGCTCGTTCAAAACGTCTACGGGAAAGAAATTTAGTGTCCGAGGTGGCGCGACCTATGCCCAGCCAAATTGGCGCAGAAGCCACCAAGGGAAATAGAAAGAGGTATGTCTGAGACCAACTAGCCGCACATATGAGTACTCTCCTAGCTCCATAATAGGTTGCAACTTCCCCCACTAAGGCACTGACCAATACAGATTCTAAGCCCCATTCTGCACAAACCAATTCTCCCAACTCTCAATATCCAAGCCAACATAGAAAAAGTGATGCGAAAAGAAGTTGGGTAAAACCGATAAAGGATATTCTGGAGGAGTCACCAAGCGGAGTTTTTCAGACAACCACATGAACAACATCACAGGGCTACCCCTCAGAAAGTCAGAATGACCTTCTCTCCAGGCATCCAGGCCATTCAGGGTCTCTGCCAGTATCACCACCGCAGGATTGAGACGGTATGACATCCAAGAAGTAATGGATGCAAGTTGCGGGTCCACCAGAAGTTTCCCAGTCACCAGCTGTAATTTTGAAACCAGGACCAGAGCAACGGCTCCAGCATAGCCAGCATCACCTACTTCCTGCAAATACACGGACTACAACACCATTGGGAGGGAGATCATTCCTCCATCAACTAATGATCTGGCTATCGAAGGTGAAATATGAAGAAGCTCGGCCAATAAATCCCTAGGAGAATGGGAAAATTTGGGCAAGGTCGCCGTAACGCTGGGATTTATACCTAGCATGACAGAAAATTCCTCGTAGGCAGGACAAACTTCATCCAACCCAAAACGGAATACATGGTCTTCAGGGTGCCAGAATTGTACTGTCGCCATCAGCATGTTCCACTCAATAGGCCGATTGCGCCACAAGGAGACTCGACGCTTGTTAAAAGCATCATAGTCGACATTATAAGAGCACATTGCTTCCAAGGCTTCGAGGTAGTTAGCAAACTCAATGCTACCAGGGAGAGCCATCTTGCAAGGCTAAGAGATAGTGGGAAAGTAAGTAAGAATACGAGGGTGTGATGAAAACACTCCACCCTTACCCCTTTTTATACTTGAGAACCCTCACAAGAGACATAATCCCTGCAGAAATCGGAGGGAATCATACCCCACAAAATACAAAAGGCTGAAGAGGGTACCAATCAAAGCTTTGAATTGATGGGACTGGACTGAACTTCCGATAGGCAGGACAGGTGCTCACCGAACGGCAGCCCCCCATTTTTAGAAATTTCCCCTTTTTTCCTCTTTTGTCAAATCAGAATACTCAATAAAAATAAATTTATATACTCAACAGAATTTTAAAATCCCTTTTCCTCCTTATATAAGTTCCCCTTTAAATTAAAAACTTTCCTTTAAAAAAATTCCAAAAATACTCCTTTTTACGGTCTCAGCAGCAAAGTAAAAAGCGCATGTGCATGCATGCATTCATTCATCATTAATAAAAGATAATAAAAAACTCCATTGCATCTATTGTTTTCTCTGTTACATCAATTTTTCAGGAAATAAACAAGAAAAAAAAACGGGACTCAGTGCGAACCCACATTCTCTCTCTCTCTCTCACACCCACTTTTCTCTCTAAGAGCTTCCACCCCTACGACGTGCTCTCTTTCCCCTACGGCGAGATGATGCACCACCAATACCCGAGCTATAGTCCTCTCCGGAAAAAGCAGATGGCACCAAGCAAGAAGGAACAGGAACCGTATCCCGAATATGGGTAGTCGCCAAAGATATCCAGTCTTTGATGTCTCTTAGCCAAGTGGTCGACACTCGGAATTCCTGTAAGAAAAAGGCAAAATCAGTATCAAAGTAGAGATGAGAAAAATAGAAAAGAAAGAAAGAGAAGAACAGAAAGGTATACCGCAGGTCGGAGGATCTCCTCTGTTAAACCCAAATCCTCCAGATCCATCGTATGAGGACGATGACGCATAGGTACTATCCCTCCATCAGCCCACCGAGTGTTATATGAAGGAGTATGCAACTGCACAAAAGGAACCTCCGAGGTCACTGCCGTCGTAGATGTCGTCGAACCGTCAACACTGTGAGAAGATCCCACCGCCCGACTCGAACCCGGAGGGACGAAAGGCAGGGCATCATATATGCTGGGTACCATAAACCAGCTCGTCACAAAGTCCATATAGTCATATGGAGCAGCCGTATCGATGTACAACAAATAGGACTCGTCGATTATCGTCGCGATCCTCGCATCCTCTGACAGCAGTCGCTCCCACCTCAAAGACGTAGGAGGTTGCGCAGGTGGCACCACCACCTCCTCCTCAGTAATCTGGTGAACCACCCTCTCCTCGAGATACCAGGAATGGCCGAACTCATGCGCCAGCAAACGCCTCATCTACGCGTTCACCCCGATCGTCCGTACATCCTGAATGGTTGTCCCCCAGGGATAAAAGGTCACCTGAAAATCTCCAAGCAGGCATAAATCAATACAAGATCAGAAGGCGCAAAGACCAAGACTAAAAATGGAAAGAGTCTTACCCTACCACTGGTCAGGTCATTCAAGACTTAACGCACTGCCTCCAGAAAGAGAAATCCCTTCGACTGCCAATTGGTCGTACGCCATAGCTACAATAGACAGGAGTCCCCAATAGTGTCATCCTTCAGAGCGATCAGTGGGATATTACACCCAATTACCTCATAAAACCACGTTTGTAAAAAGATAAGAATTCACAAGCAAAAAGAGACGCATAAGCAAAATGCGAATGCATGAAAGGAAAATGCGAATGCATGAAAAGAAATGAACGAACTGAAGAATACCTCAAGAAGGTACGTGGCTCCAGTAAATGTTTACCGACAGCACCGACTGAATGCATCTTGAGAAGAGTAAAGGGTCGCCAAAGTCAGACTCCCCCAATCATAGAAAGGGATGTTCGAAAACATCCTCAAGTATGGCAAGAACCACAAATGGACGATGTCGCCGCTCGACGCCACCATGAAACCTCCCAACACCAGCAAAATAAATAACCGGGCCATCTGCCTCACTTGAAGCCAGTACTCCACATCAATCACCCTGCCCAACAGAACATCCTTCATCAGGGATAGCTGGATAGAATCCCCAGAAACTATCCTCCCTATATCACCAAGTGTCGCACGCACTGCCTCCGGTCTCACCCGCAAAGAACGATCCACCTATATCTGCTCTCCATCACAATCCAGACCCAACATCTACTGTACATTTATGGGAGTCACAGTCATCTCTTCGAAGCGGAAATGAAAGGTGTGAGTAGTATCCCACCACCTCTCCCCCAAAGTGCACAAGACCGCTGTCGAACGAGCCATCTCATCCAGCACAGATGCTAACCTCCCAAAACCCGCTGATGATATCACCCAACGTACCACAGGTGGGAGATAATCCCAGACATCCCTGACCCCTATCATCCGATCGGCACTGACTCCTTACCTTCCTGAGGCAGTCCAAAAGTATGTGCCACTGCCGAATGGCACCCCTCTTACCATGCTGACAGGCACCCCCTTAAATTTCGTATAGAAATTCTCAGAAAATACCAGAATGCCCTGAAAAATCCTCGAAAAATTCCTAAAAATACCAGGAAGGATTTAGAACATTTTCACCAGGAAAATTTTGCATTCCCTCAAGTTGAACCCCTCCTTCCTAGTGAAATCATCAAAAACCAAGTGAATCTCCTCCCAGCAAAGTCTTGGAGGACCTCTAAGGATCGCTTGATCACTTCCCCGGCAGAGTTTTTTACAGCACCAAAATTGGTTATTCCCCCCTGCGAGGAATCCTAAAGAAACAAAAGTTTCCCCAATTATCAGCTCCCCAGCTCAAATCAAAATCACAAGGCACTTTCTCCAGCAGAATCAAAATCCAATCTTTAACCACTCTTAGGTCAGAATTGACCTCAGTCTTGGATCGTCACATGAGTTAGGTCAGAAATGTCCTCAATCCTTGGTCGTCACCACTCTTAGGTCAGAATTGACCTCGGTCTTGGATCGTCACCTGAGTTTGGTAAGAATTGACCTTGGTCCTCAGTCGTCACCACTCTTAGGTCAGAATTGACATCGGTCTTGGATCGTCACCTGAGTAAGGTCAGAATTGACCTCGATCCTTGGTCGTCATCACTTTTAGGTTATAATTGACCTTGGTCTTAGATCATCACCTCAGTTAGGTCAGAAATGACCTCGGTCCTTGGTCATCACCACTCTTAGGTCAGAATTGACCTCGATCTTGGATCGTCACCTGAGTTAGGTCAGAATTGATCTCGGTCCTCAATTATCACCACTCTTAGCTCAAAATTGACCTCGATCTTAGATCATCACCTGAGTTAGGTCAGAATTGACCTCGGTCCTCGGTCGTCACCACTTTTAAGTCAGAATTGACCTCGGTCTTGGATCGTCACCTGAGTTAGGTCAGAATTGACCTCGGTCCTCGATCATCACAACTTTTAGGTCAGAATTGACCTCGATCTTGGATCGTCACCTGAGTTAGGTCAGAATTGACCTCGGTCCTCGGTCGTTACCACTCTTAGGTCATAATTGACCTCGATCTTGGATCGTCACCTGGGTTAGGTCAGAATTAACCTCGATCCTTGGTCGTCACCACTCTTAGGTCAGAATTGACCTCAGTCTTGGATCGTCACCTGAGTTAGGTCAAAATTGACCTCAATCCTCGCTCGTCACCACTCTTAGGTCAGAATTGACCTCGGTCTTGGATCGTCACCTGAGTTAGGTCAAAATTCACCTCGGTCCTCGGTTGTCTCCACTCTTAGGTCAGAATTGACCTCGGTCTTAAATCGTCACCTGTGTTAGGTGAAAATTGACCTCGGTCCTTGGTCGTCACCACTCTTAGGTCAGAATTGACCTCGGTCTTGGATCGTCACCTGAGTTAGGTCAAAATTGACTTCGATCCTCGGTCCTCACCACTTTTAGGTCAGAATTGATATCCTTCTTGGATCGTCACCTGAATTAGGTCAGAATTGACCTCGGTCATGGGTCGTCACCACTCTTAGGTTAGAATTGACTCGTTCTTAGATCGTCACCTGAGTTAGGTAAGAATTGACCTTGATCCTCGGTCGTCACTACTCTTAGGTCTTAATTGACCTCTGTCTTGGATCATTACCTGAGTTAGGTCAGAATTGACGTCGGTCCTCGATCGTCACCACTCTTAGTTCAGAATTGACCTCAGTTATTAAATCTTTACCCTAAGCTTATAGAATTGGATTTAACCCGTAGAATCGATCACCCTCATATCTTAAGCCTCACACTCAGGTCCTTAGAATAGACCTAAACCTTTGATCATCATTCAAATCACCCCCAGCACACCCATCAGGTCCTCAGAATCGGCCTCGACCCTCTGAATCGGTCACACTCCCTCAAAAGCATCATGTGGTGTCTATTCGACGGTTATCATTTATTCTAAACTCGCCCATCGAGGAGCTCTCTAGACACCCCATTTTGTTTCCCCTAACTCTCCTTAGGTCCCTAGTATCTCCCTTCATCACTACAAACCCATGTCATACCCCGAGTACTGACCTAAAAGCCATCGAGCACTCCTAGGCTTCGTTTGACCAAAATGTCAAACTCTTTTGCTCGACCAAGGCTAAATGAATCTTTGAAGGGAACTAAAATCCCTTTCCAACAGTCCATCCCGTGAGCGATTCCGACTTACCATGCGGATGAACAATCCGTTTGAGTCCAAAACTTGATTTAAAGGCCACTGGGCGCTCCCCGGCTCTGTTTCACCTAAGTCAATTATTTTTCTTGACTGAGACTGAATGAATATTTAAAGGTCACTAAAATCCCTTTCCAACGGTCCATCCCGTGCACGATTCCAACTTACCATGCGGACTAACGATCCGTTTGACTCCAAGAGGTCACCGAATGCATCCAAGGCCCGGTTGACCAAAGTTAACTCTCCAAACGGGGTCAAACTCTTTGGAATGTCGAATTACATCTCCTAACATTTCCAATGGTCTACCCCGTACATGATTCAGACTTACCATGCGGATGAACGATCCATTTGCGTTCGAACTATTCCCCATCTAATAGACCGACAAATACTTCCGAGCCATATTTGACCCAAAGTTAACTCCCGAACTCGGGAGAGTTTCGAAGGACTTTCAAAGGTATCTGAATTACCTTTCCAAAGTTTTACCCCGTGCACAATTCTGACCAACGATTTGCCCTCGGCATCCAATTTTCCAAAAAGGCCTGAAACACACTACCAAATGGCAGGTTTCAGACCCTGCCTATCGGCAAGTGCCGATAGGCAAGACCAGGTCTATGTCGATCGGTAGTGACCTGGGCCTATAAAGGGATACCTTCACCTTATTTTTAAAGGAAGCCCAGATCTGATAAAAATCGCTCTCAGCGAATCCCAAAAACCTCTCTCGAAGGCAGCGCGATTTCAACATCCAAATCCCTTTCTAACTTTCACTTTTCATCATCAGTTGCATCAAACTTGGTCAATTATCCACTCTCCATCATAATCCAAGTTCAAGGACTTCTCTTCAACATTCAAGATCAAGCTAAAGGTTTTCAAAAAGGTCCAACTTTCTCAACTTTCTCTCCAAATTCTCTTAAATTCGCATTAACTTATTTTTTATTACTTAGCACTTTTATTATCTCATCTCATGCATCCTAATATACTTTTTATTTAGTATTATTGTACATATCTTATTTTCATATAAATAAAACCCAAAAAAATAATAAAAAGAGGGTTTGCTCATAAATTCCAAATAGGGATTCTCATACTTTTCTCACAACTAAAAGACTTTTTCTACACACGCACACACTCACAAATAAGAGATCCCCCATTTGGATTTATGGGATAAACCCCATCCCTTGTTTTGTTTATGAAGTACGTGGACTTTGATGATTTTATAGGCTACGTAGGCATCTCGGGGTAAAATCCGAGACTCGAGTCCTATTCTCGCTTTCTCTCTCATTTTTTATCTTCTCTAAATCCAATTTTCTCATATTCTATATACTTGTTCTTAGTGACGTATTACTCCATATGCGTTATCGTTCCATTATAATGATCAATGTGAGGGTAATCGCGTAAATCTTATTTTCTAATATTATTTTTATACCTTCCTACGGATGACTCGCTTTATCTCTTCTATGATACAAGTCGAGGATTCTTATATCCACTATATATATACACATGCACACATATCACGGGGAAAATAAAAGAGGAAAATAGCAAACATCCATGAGAGACCGAAAGGGCGGAATGGGTGCCTAAGACCTTCCCATTTTGTAACTTAGCCTCCGAACCCTTTTCGAATCATTTAGGTTTCGTATGCACCATTATGTCTTTTGATGTCATCCTTCGGGATGGCTTCCCCTTTTTCTTTTGTCTGTTTTGAGTAAAATATAATGGTGAATCTAAATCTCTCTACATTTTTACACCTTATCTCAAACGACGTCAGCCGAAGCGCTCATGAGAGGGATGTGCGAGACCCGAGGATCCTTCCTTCACGCACCCGCCCGCGGTGAGGATCGAGGATGGCCACATGAATGACATGTTTTTAATCCTAAGTCTAGATATTTTCTAATTATCATCATATTCTCAAACCGAGTTTCCCGTGACTATGTGGTTAGTTCTTAAAAGTTATATTGGTCCCATGCGAGGTGTTAGTGCCTCCTACGGGGCCGTTTGGGGGTTGTTTTGGATTTGCACCATTTGACGGCATGTTTTTAAGACAAAGTCTTGATATTTTCAAATTATCGTCATATTCTCAAATTTAAAGTCCCGTGACTACGTGGTATGTTCTTACAAGTTATATTGGCCCCGTGCGAGGTGTTTGTGCCTCTTCTTAGGTCATTTTAGGGATGGTTTGGGTTTTCACCCTCTAACGGCATGATTTTAAGCATACTCTAGATAGTTTTAAATTATCTTCTTATTATCAAACTGGGAGTCCCGAGACCACGCAATCAGTTCCTACGAGTTACATTATTCCCCTACGAGGTGTTCGTGCTTCTCACGGGACCGTTTGGGGGCCATTTGGGGTTTTCACCCTCTAACGATGTCTTTTTAAGCCTAAGTATTGACATTTACAAATTATTATCATATTATTAAACCGAGAGTCTTGCGACTACGCGATCAGCTACTAAGAGTTACATTGGTCTCGTTCAAGGTGTTGGTATCTCTTTTTGGGTTATTCGTTGGTTGTTGTTTTGATACTTCATCCTTTCAACCACCCCATTTTAACCTTAAAATTGTGTATACATGTCATTTTGATGAACCAAGGGTCGATAAGGGCATGGTCAGTTCAGGCACATTGTAATGGTCCATATTGAGGTACTTATGCCTCCTTTCGGGCCATTTGGTTGCCATTTTACATTCTCACCCCACCCCCAAATCCCATTTTTTAACATAAAACTTGCGTATAATTGTCATTTATACAACCGAGAGTCTGATAAGGACAAGACTTCGTCCATATCGAGGTGTCCGTGCCTCTTTTCGAGGCCTATGGTTGATGTTCTGATATTTTACCCCCTAAAGCCCCATTTTAACCTTAAAATTAATTATTCTTTCCATTTTGATAAACCTAGGGTCCGATAAGGGCATGGTCAGTTCACACACATTATAATGGTCTATATTGAGATGCTCGTACCTCTTTCCATGCCATTTGGTTGATATTTTAAAATTTTACCCCCCCAAAACCCCATTTTTTGGACTTAAAACTTATGTATATTTGTCATTTTGTTAAACCGGGAGTCCGATAAGGACACTACTATTATCTTATGCTCATATGTTATTATTATAGAGATGTTTTTGTGCCATTTTTATCCTGAAACTAGAGTATACTTGTCAATTTTAATGTCAATGATCATAGTATAAAGAGGGAACTAAAACATATATTAAGCATCAAATAAAGAGGAGATGATAATATAGAATGATAAGTTCTGCTCCAGGATTGTCATAATTGTTATCTATAAAGAGAGATAGACGTGATTTTACCTTGACACCCAATAATGGGTATGTTGCGGGAGTGGCTCCATGTTTTGCAATGGATCCTACTAAAAAAAACTATTCACAAGCAAGAAGGAGTAAAATTGGAACGAAACCTAATGAAACATCACTTCTCAATTTGCTTCAAGCAAATAAATTGAAAATATGCATTGACACATTCAAGAGCGAGTTCACCATAGGTTGTAGCCCTGATTTCTAGGGCACAACTGGAGTAGTCGATTAAGCATAATCGTTTCCTTCGATACTATGTCCATCAGATCTTGGTCTTACTAAAATGAATTCTCATCGAATGAGGTTTGAATTTCAGCATTGATACTAAAATAATAGGTTGTGCCTCCCTGATCACTCCATCCAATGGTTGTTTCTACCGAAGTAGTCAACTGTTCAACAGCCAGCCTTGCCCTTTTTGTATTCTTAGCTTCGTTAGCCATACAAATTAAGAAAAACATCCCTTGAATATGTGCATTACCTTCAATAGTTGCATTTGTTTCAGGGTGAAAGTACAAACTACGTGAAATACCTTGAATAGTTTCATTCCATTATATGTTGTATCCAAAACTTGCATAAATGTATAATAATCATGATAACAATAATGTAAAAAATGGATAATACAATATTAATGCACAATTAAGTTTTGTAGAAGATTTTCTAAGATTATCTCTAATCTATCATGATTAACAAGAAAATAAGATATGAGAATGATTTCGGCTTTAGTCAAAGAGACTTCTTATCATGGGGATAACGTTATAAGGGAAATCTGCCAACAGTTGATGAATCCAATTACAAAACCACTAAAGAAGACTTCTTATTTGAATCTATCATGATCCAAATACACATGACCGTCCATAGGCATTGGTTTATATGTTGTGGGAGTCTCATACTTATTCTATTCTTATTTATAGTAGGTTATCCACCATCCCTTGACTATTTTCATTAAGTTGTCCACTATTTGATTTGCTATTTCTATTTGTGAATTTAACATATGCCTAATTCCCAAAAGAATATTCTCGTTTCTTATATTTTTTAAGCGGCTTCTTGGTATAGTTGATCTTCTAAAACTGAGTTTGTTCATGATTATTAGTGGACATAAGTCTTCGAAATGTACACAATGGTATAGTTCACGTCTGCTAGGTTATCATCTTTAACACATTGGTATAGTTCAATCATACAGTCTCTTTAAAAATTAGAGAACAAGAACTTTTTTCATTGGAATCAACAAGTTCTTGCAATTACTCCAAGTCACAAACTCAAGGAGTTTCTTGATGAAATAAAATATCCTCTGTTCCAGTTTATTCATGCTGTCATTGAACAAACTGCACATATCAATCCATAATTTCTAAACTGGTAGGAAAAACATCAGTTTCTCTTCCTTTTATCCTATCATCGATGTTTGAAAGTGTCTTAATGCGAATGGTTGGTTATGATTCATCAAGCTAGATCCATTCTAAATTAAAGGCGTATTTCATATCTCAGAATCGATCCAAGATCTCTAGGTATAAAAATAAATTAAAGATGATCAAGAAAGGACATATGACTATTAATGAGAGTCTACTAAAAATTAAAGTATTGTTGATGTTTTAGATATGTGATCTTTGAAGGTTTTATCTCCAAAATGATGCATTTGCACTATTTGTTAATTCAAGGCAGGACGCCCATACAATTGAAGACTCCGAGTCTCTGTTACTAGATCGAGAGAATCATATAGAGAAACAAAAATGTGGTCTTAATAAAGTCATTTGGCTGTGAATCAACTACTAGAGAAAAACCTTCATCTTTATTTATCTTAAGGTAATTTCGTTGCAAATTTTTTACCAACGAACAATTCAAGATTGGAGGATATGTAACAGCAGATGCAGAAATTCTGATGGCCAAAACTTAGTTTATTGGGAAATATTGAATTCACGTGGGGAATGGTAAAAAAAGCAGGGCAGCATCCATTATGTCTTGGTTTTGTTTTAACCACAGACTTGTGGAAATTATTATTACACATCAAAGTGACAGACTAAATTATGAATTCATAAAAAAATTTGTATCTGAATTAAGAGGTTTATTTTTTTTCTTTTCCAATCTAACACCATTAACAAAAGGTACGTGATTGATAAAAGTTTGATAGTTCATTCTAATTGATTCTCCTATATCTTCCTTGAATATTGGCATGTTTGGTGTCTCTCCCCTCACTCTCTGATTTTTTTTAATCTCCATCTCCAACACTATGGACATATTAGTGAATTTTTTCATCATCATTTTCGTGTTGTCTAATTTCTATTTGAAATTTTATAAATTCAATCAAATAGATTCTATGTATGTAGATTTACTAAATTGGTGAACGACCTATTATTTTCAATTGATGAAGGCCATTTTGGATGTGGGCACTTTATTTCAATTGTTTGCTAAATAATAACATATTAATTATCTTAAGGTGACAGATTATTTGGTAATGCTTCCTCTGATTATCACAATTTCTATTATCTCTGTAGTAATGTCAAGTAAGAATAAGTCTATAATCTACAGGTTCCTCTTTTTATTTTAGATTTTCTATGATTTTCAAAAATGATAGTTTCAACAACTGTATGGGTAACTATATACATGAAAGTGGTTGTGCCTTTGTGTGCTTGGTGATCTTCTATTCATATATGTAGTGGTTAGAGGGGTTTAGCCTAATTTTAGTGGCCATTTAGATATGGCATATCTACATATTTGGAAGAAAGTAACGAGTCTTACTAAGTGGATAATGGGACTATGGGAGATGAGTATGCGATTTGCGTGGGTGCTGTGGGTTAAAGGAGGTCACGGGGTGTGGTTTTAGGCGGGTAGAGGATGCGTGGGTTTGTGGGTGAATAGCAGGTCAAGAGATATAGGTTTTTTTAGAAAGGAATTCATTACTTTATGTAAGTTGATTCCAAGTTTTAGCAAGTCAAGAGATATAGTTTCATCACATAGAAGAAACTATCTCTTTTACAGGGTGGATAGTAGGTCCACTTGGTTACAACTAGAGCAATATAAGCCATGAAAAATGTCAATTTTTAGCAGGTCAAGTGATTCCAATTTGGTAATGACAATTTTTAGCAGGAGAATGACAATTTTTAGCCGGTCAAGTGATTTCAACTTGGTTGGTGCTAGAGAAATGTAAGCAATGGAAGAAGTGAGTACATTAACTGTAAAGAATCACTTTTTTTAGTTTAGTTTCTCTTTACTTTAGTTTAGTTCCCAATATTTAACAAATTTCTCTTTACTTCAGTTCAATATCTTATCAGAGTAATTTTTTATCCTCAGATGTTTTAGTAATTATGTCCAATATTGAACACCGTGGAACCTTAAGGATCAAACTCCCATTAAGAGCCAAAAAAGATTGTGCTTAGTGTGTGTCGTGCCATGACTGGGCAGGTTACTGATGGAGGAAGAATATATAAGCCTATATTGAAGGCTGGGAACACACATCGCAGGTATCGTGTGAAGCTTAACTGTTGGCCTCTACAGGTATCGTGTGAAGTGTAACTATTAATGCACATCATGTGTATCTTATGCTATCTTTACTTCATATTATTAATTTAGAAGAAAACTTACTTTTTATCTTTGATATGCTATTCACCATTGTTTTTAGTATGACATAATTTAATAATCATAACTATTGGCGCATAGTTTTGACAATTTAAACTATAAACACAGAACTGTTGATGCATTATTTGTAATATGAAATCATTTAAGGATGTTGATGATTATATTTATTTTATTAAAAAGACTTTGGTGATTAAGGATGTTAAGCGTGATGATATTGTAGGTGGTGGTGCACTGAAGATTGAACTTTCGAGGCAGCTAAGGCTTTGGTTGAGAATGCGGGTTTGAACCCGATTACGATTGTGACAGAGCTTCGCAATAGGCATGCCCAGGATGAGATCAATGATGGAATCAATGTGAGGAAGGGACAAATTGCAAACGTCTTGGAGGAGAATGTGGTGCAGCCACTGCTAAATATGTCGGTTTACACTCGCTACTGAATTTGGTGTTGAGGATTTAGAATGTTTGTTAAAACACCTGAACATAAACATATTGTATTAAATGATACTAAACATTTATTTTTTCTTTTGTTCTTGGATATTATATTAGTCTTTTGTTTTCGTGTGTTGATTTTTCACATTCAGCATTGAAGGCATGACTGAACTCAAAGTGTTCACACATTTGTTATTCGAATATTTTTTTATTTCTTAAATAGGGTGGATAGCCCTATAAATAAAGTGAACTCTGTCCAATTTTTTAAAATTGTTTACACGTTTGTGTTGTAAAGAAAATTGTTTACACGTTTGTGCATCCTATTTGGTTTTCAATTGTATGTGTAACAAGTTAGGTTTCACGCTAAGTGTTGGTTTTTTTTTTAAGAAAAAATAAAATTTATTGAATTAAGAGAGAAAACCCCTCTTAAGTGGCATAACAAAAGATAGCAAGGCCTATCTAGAAAAAAGAAATCTTGGAACATGTAGACTAATAGCCTTATAGGAGTGTCTCAAGATGATGAAAGGTATAAAAGCCTTTATTAATGATAGCAAAAGAAGATAAAGCCACTGTTACTTTGTTCAATTCTCTAGGACACAACTTGATTAATGTTTGGAGATGTTGAGAAATGTCTTCAATATCTTTGAAAGCTTGTTTATATTTCCAAGAAATACATATGAGAAATGAAGAGAGACCATTGAAGATAAGACTGGAATTAGTTTCAACTTCAATTTGAAGAATATTAGTTTCTGAACAAAACTTTAGACTTTCCTTGAGCACTTGAAGTTGAGCTTCTATAAGAGAACCTTGTTGAACATATATAGATGTATCCCTTAACAGTTTACCTTGATCATCTCTCATTAATGCGCCTACTCCATAATTTTTACTAACCTCCTCTGTTCCAGCACAATTGATTTTAATACTACCTGAATTAGGAGGGACCTATCCTTTAAAAACTTTATTACTATCAGGATGCCACTTTAGAGTAATGTTAAAAACACTCAAAGTATCCTGATCAAATTCTCTATGACCTCCTTTAAAGATAACTCTTTGACCATAATCTGAAATTCTCTGAATAACCTTCTCAATAATGATGAAGTGTTTCATAGGTTTTGAATCAAAATTAGCCTTATTTCTTCATAACCAGATTTCCCAGATAATACTAAGTGGGACAACCCTATAAAACCATTTAGAAAAATCAGAAGTACCTGCCTGTAACCACCATTTTCTTATAGAGCCATGAATTGTCGTTGATAACTGATTGATCCCCAAAACTCCATTGAAGTAATACCATACCTTCGAAGCCACTGGACCAGTTATGAAAATATGGTTTAAGGATTCTGTATTAGACTGACAACAATGACATTTTGAAGCTAGGTTTATCCCCACTGATTGAACCTTTTCTTCTATTGGAACACACATGGAAAGAACTTTCCAAACAAAAGTTGATATATTTAGAGGGATTTTTAGGTGCGAAATAGATTTATAAGCTAATGAAGTTAACTTAGAAGATCTATAAATCTCATAAAAAGATTGGAAAGAAAAGCTAACATTAATAGATGGCTTCCATATCAGAGCATTATCAATCCATGTTGAGTGTTCCTCAACTGCAGTCCTAGCTGATTGAATTCTCTTGAAACATTTAGATACATTGGATACTTACATATTAGAGAATTTAGCTTCAAAACATGATCCCATAGACTTGATCCCTCTTTAAGATTCCAAGAAAGTTTGATATTTGAAGCAATAATAACTGTATTCAAATTTCTAATACCTTGCCCACCTTTTTCTTTCGAAAAACATAAAGATTCCCCGTTTAACCAGTGAAATTTCTTCCCGTAATATTTGTTCACCCCTCCCCTAACAGAAAGAGTTGAGCAACTGATTAGTTGATTTTAAAATCAGTTTGGGAGGGTTTAAAACCAACAGTATATACAAAGGCACAAAAGAGAGAACATATTGGATTAGAGTAATTATACCTCCCAACGTTAAGAACTTGGATTTCCAACTCTGAATTTTAGAATCTATAGAGTGGACAATAGAATAAAAGTATGTAGACTTACTTCTACCTGTGAAAAGAGGGTTACCCAAGTAGGTGAGGTGACCATTTACACATTTGAATCCAGTAACATCTTCTACTCTACTCTTTGTGGCTGTTGATGCTTTGGAGCTAATTTTAAAGCAAATTTTGTCTTCATTGATTAACTGGCCTGATTCCTTCTCATACTAACTCAAGAACCTCATTAACTGCTTCAAACTCCTCTTCCTTCCATTAGTGAATATAATCAGATCATCTGCATAGCCTAAATGACTTATCAAAAGGACATTTCTTGTATGAGAAAAATCACTAATTATACCATTAGGCATTCTGAACCTCTATTGAAAACTTCGGCCATAATAATAAATAATCTTGGGGATATTGGATACCCTTGTCTAATACCTCTTGAAGGTTGAAGGAAACCCATAGATTGACAATTTATTAAAATAGAGAACCAAGTGGATGAGATGCATCTCCATATTAAATCTATAAAAGTTTCTGAGAATCCAAAAGCTCTTGAAGATTTAATAATGAAGATCCAAGAAGCTCTATCATATGCCTTGTCCATGTCTAGATTTATAACAACATTACTACCAGGAACTTTTCTATCCAGCAAATGAAACATCTCCTGAGCCAATAAGATATTATTTTGAATGCATCTCCCCTTCACAAAACCTGATTGATTCCGTGATATCAAATCTGGAAGAATAGGACCTAATCTTGAGTTAATAATCTTAGTAATTACCTTATAGCTAGGTTACATAGACTAATTGGTCTGAAATCCTTGCAAAAGGATGGTCTATTAACTTTAGAAATAAGGAAAATTTCAGTAGAGTTCCAAGATTTGGGAATTTCAGCTCCCAAAAAGAATGATTGAATTTCCTTTGTGAAGTCCTCCTTTATAATCTCCTAATATTTAACATAAAAAGTACCATTGTAACCATCTGATTCAGCAGCACTGTTGAGGTTCATCTCCTTATTAGCCTTCAAAATTTATTCCTCTTCTGGAATGGTTGATACATTGAAATTATTTTCTTAAGAAATGAGCTTTGGAATATTGAGCATCAATCCTTTGTCTACAAGATTACCTACATAAAATAAAGAAGAAAAACAAGATGTAAATATGTTATCAATCTCTTCTTGATTTTCTTGCCTTCTACCTTGCTTATCTTTTATAGAGTGAATCCACATTCTTCTTCTTTGTTACTGAACTTGAGAATGATAAAATTGAGTATTTCTATATCCATTATCTATCCAGCCTCCTCTATATTTCTAAAACCAATACTGATCTTCTTTAGTTAAAGCTGAGTTTAATTCAGCTCTAACTTTTGAACATTTCTCCCTTTGCTCAATACTTGGCATCTGCTCCAGAATTAATTCTTCTTCTACAAGTTTAACTTCTAGACATTTTATATCTTCAAATAAATCTTTGAATTTAACTTTACTCCACTACTTTAATCTACCTTTCAGTCTTTTAAATTTGTAAGCAAAGATGTCCATAGGTCTACCTGTTGAATATCCATCCCAGGAGTTTTTGACAGTTAATTAGAAATCATCATGTTCACTCCAAAAATTCAGAAATCTAAAAGGTTTAGGAACTTTAACAATGAGAATAGGGATGGAAATTAAAAGGGGGCTATGATTATAACAGTTTTTATTTAGACGTTTTAAAGTTGAATTAGGGAAATAGTTGATCCAATTGGAATTAATTAAACCTCTATTCAATCTTTTAAACATCATAGAACTATTGACTTCTTTACTCCAAGTAAATTTAGACCCTAAGAAACCCATATCTTCAAGAGAACTACTTGTTATACAAGCATTGAAATTAGATGCACTGCCCAAGTTAATTGGTCTTCCTCTAATTCTTTTAGCTCCATTGAAGACAATATTGAAATCCCCCACAACTAACAAAGGAATTTGCAGGTTGCACCTAATTCAGTTATCATCAATATCATTCCAAAGACTTAATCTTTCTTGTCTTGTGCATTTGGCATATACCACATTAATACCAATCTTAGATTTTAACTATGGATTATATACTTTAAGAAGCAGATTTTGAATTCCATCATAAATAACTTCACTTGATATTCCATGTCTCCAAAAACACCATATCTTATTTACATGATTAAAATAGCATCCTTCAAAATTAATATTTTGCCTAATGTATTCAATCTTTGAGCTATCAATCATTGGTTCAAGAATTGCCAAGAAAGAAACACTGTGATACATGCATAATTTCTTCAATCTCCTTTTCGTTGCTTTGTTTCCAACTCCTCTATTATTCCAAATAATACCATTAATCATTGAGAATTGATAGGAGAGACTTGTTTGTTGATTTTCACCGCTGATCTGGTAATTCTCACTTTGCTAGAAAAACTTTTTTTCTTCCCCTTCTTATTTTTCTTTGAGGGTTTAACTTCCTGTCTAGGCAGTATACCCTTAGATTCAGAGGTATTCAAGTCTTGTTTGTTTGTTTTCCTTTTGTAATCTGCGATCTTAGCTAAAAGAAGATTTTAGAAATGAATAAGATCATCCCAAACTCAAAATTCTATATGCTCCTTTTTATCATTATCTGAGAAATAACCTTTTTTATTAGGCCTGCTCTTCTTGCCAGTGCTATCTTCTTTAAAATCCGAGCTATAGTCTTTATCAACATCTTCGATCACTTTCTGCTTACTGTTAAGAAGTTCTTCAATATTTAGTTCCTCCTAGGTACTCACCTTCCTCATAAGATTCAATTGCCTCCAGGATACCATCTTCAATATTTTCTTCTCGAATCTTTTCTCCATATGAAATTGTGACTTCTTTGGACTAAATTATTTTCCTAGTTGTACTTATTGTAGCCTCTCCATTGCCTCCTTTTTTATACTGATCATAATTTTGATCCTTCTGCTTCTGCTTAATTCTATATACTTGCATCGATTCTTTACTTGAGATTTGATTCTTGTCGGGGATCTCTTCTTGCACCACCATTGATTTGCCTTTGTTTATTTCCTTTTTGTAGGGCCATGCTTTAAATTGTAAGCATTTAGGGGTGGGTGTGGTCCGGTTCGGTCCGATTTTTAGCAATTTTTGGTGTCGGACTGGATAATTTGTTCCTATATTTAAGAAGACTGAATTCAGACCGATTTAATCGGTTTAGCCTATTTATTCGGTCTAGGCTATTTTCAGTCCGGTTAGGTTAATAATGGGTCCACAATAGAAGAATATATCAGAAAAATATAACACCTGCAAAAAATATAACAGAAAAATATATCACAACTATATTCTATTACTCTAAATCAAGAACCCCCATTGTTTATTAATAACAGCTTTCCAAGGCAACGAGTAAAATTTCTTTCTAAACAAAAAATTAAGCTTTTTTCTTACAATTCCTAACTAAACCAACGCTGAAGATTAAGTCTTTTTTTTACAGTTCCTAAACTAACACTGACTCATAGACCACGCTGATAACTAAACACAGATTACAGTTCCTAAACCAATAGTTGAGTAGTTTCAGTAAAAATCATAAAAAATTAAAAATCACGCATCACAATAGTTTCGGTAAAGTAGAGTAATATACCATAGTATAACAAAAAAATCATAAGAAAAATCAAGAAAAAACATATACTATTGGTTTTCGATCTTTAGTCTCTGAATTTGTGGAGTTGAGGTGCGCCACTGCCGGATCTTTAGTCGCCATTTCCATGTGGGTTGAGGAACTGATGGTGCGTTGAGGTATGCGCAGGATCTGGTGTGGTGTGGCTTTCAAGCTAGAGTTGCGGTGTGGCTATGGGTGTGCACCAGATCCTTCTAGCAATTCAGAGTTTAGGCGTCGCTAGAGGTGTGGATGGGGGTGTAAATGGGAGAAGGGAAGTGGTAGTGAAGTGAGAGAAAGTGAGAGGCTGATATGTGTGTGAGCGGGCGTGTAGCTTTCTTTTTGTTGTGGCTTTTTAGGATTTAGTTATTAAACAAACATATATGATACATTTATATAAAATAAATATATTTTATATAATATTAAAGTAAACGGTTCGGTCCGGTCTTAAGACCGAATTTAAAGGAGATGATTTAGACCGAACCGAAAATATTCGGGTCTTTTAATTTAGGACCAATTTGTAAAATAGCCTTTAAAAGTGGATTCGGTCCAGTTCGGTTCAATTGGGTCAATCGGGTCGGTCTTTTTTTTGTCCACCCCTATAAGCATTTATCTTCATGGTGCCCTAATTTTTTACATGAGGAGCGGTAATCAGGTAGATTTTCAAATTCAATATTTTGCCAAAACCCTTCATCACCCCCACCCTATCCACAGTCTTTGAGCTCTAGGCATTAAGAGGTCAATTTCTACACATACACATGCCACACTAGGCCTATTGACATTAGTAGATGAATTATCAAGATTTAGAGGAAGTCCTACAGCCTGTGGAATAGAACATAGAGCATCTTTTGCAAAGAAGTGAATAGGTAAACCTGAAAAATTTATCTACACAGGAACTATGGATCTCTCTTGATTAGTTTAGAATTGAGGAGTCCATTTGAATGTTCCCATAGGAATTTTACTAATGTACCATATTCCTTCATCCACAATCGCACAAAATCTTCTTGACAATTAACACGAATGAGGATATGTTTATAATCCAACAATCCGATCTGATATGCAGCCTTAAGACCAAAGGTTTCAAAAAAAATTCTAATGAATTCCATCGTAGGTTTCCCATGTGAGAATTTTCCAACTATCGCATATTTGTAAGGATGAGAGAGTTGATCTACTTCTTCACTAGTGAACATGATGGCAGGTTCTCCTTTGTATTTTAAAAGAGGTTTGAGATTTATTACATGAGGTAAGGAAGGTTCTTGCAGCAGGCTTGCGAATGATTTTTGCCAAGGGTCAGAAGGATCATGAGGTTTTGGACTAATGGGATGGGATGATAATGGTTGAGAACTTTCCATGCAACCCAAATTAGGGTTTGGCGGCTAGAAAGAGAGTGCTTTTGGTTATTCAGTGTAAAAGTGTAAGGGAAAATGAGTGAAGTTCCAAACCTAATCACTCTTACAGGATTCACAGCTAAGTGAAAACAATGCAAACCCAAAAGCATTGCAATTCTTAAACTCCAAGACTTTCCCTCAAATCGCAACAAGTGAAAACAATGCAAACCCAAAAGCATTTGAATCTTGAAATCTAATAGCCTAAAATTCTATACCCAAAAGCATTTTTTCTTTACAAATCCCCCTACTGTATTTTCCTTGGAGATGAACTGGAAGACTAAAATCGAATGTTTTCCATGTAGAGGCAAAATAAATCTAGAATAAGTCAGAAGTTTATGATGGAAAATCTAAACCAACAATTTTATCTATGATTCTCTTTTATCTATAAAGATTAAGTATTACCTTTCCAATTAAAATGGATTTTTCCTTGTTGAAAGTGGCACCAAGGGTTTCATACTCTGGTTATATCTTCTTACAGTGCCCGCACCTGCCACACAACAGTAAAAATTATGTAAAATCATATTTTCTCCTTACTCAGACCTAGATTGAGCAGGTGGATCCAAACACAATTAAGCATGAGAGATCTAAAGTAAAAAATTAGAATATAATAATTGATGTTGATGGATACCAAGGAATGTAGAACTCAACAAGGGTACCGTGATCTTGGAAGACCTCTTTATCGAAGTTGTCCCAAGTCAACATAACCACATCGGCCAATATGTCGTAGCTTTGACCAATATGTCATAAGTTTGTTGATGAATTTTCTTGAGCGTGAGAGAGAAAAAGAGAGAGAGCAGGAACTGATACTGGGAGAGGGAGGAGAGAGGGAACCTAAAAAAATTAATGGGGTTAATTTTTTTAAGGTATTTATATTTTAGTGAAGTGTTCTTAATTTTGTCACACTTTTAAACAATGCCAAATTTTGGTACGGTTATAAAGTGTGCCAGATTATCATTAAACCGTGCTAGAATTTGGCACAGTTTTAAGTTGTGCCGGATTTTTAATATCAAGGTGTGCCAAATTATTATTTTTGTGTAGTGAATAGACACCTGTCCCCTGACGTGGTACTAGCCCTGGTCATCAATTGCTTGGTCGGCTTAGAAGATAGTTAATTGGCTAGCAATCCGACTAACATGAAGAACACAAACCATTATTGTAGATAAACTTTCATCATGTGGAAAGGGGCCAAGATTCATTCTACATGTGCCCAATGCTATCAATAATCACATGCTTAACTATATAAAGGCATTCCAACCCTTGATCTTTGGTTCACTATAAATACAATGTATTCCTTTCACAAAAGGGAAAAAGAGAGAGAAGTATAAGGCCATTATTCTAACAATAATACTTAATTTTCTATAATCATTAATAGCACTACAATCACAATGGATGTAGGTTTTCCTTATAGCTGAACCACTTAAAAATTCTCATGTCTCAATTATTTCTCTCATTAATTTATATGTGATTATAAATTTGGATTCATATAAATCATTACAAATTCTAGGCATCAACAGATTATTAATTTAGGGTCAATTTAGGGAGCTTTTAAGTTATTTTTTGGCCAAGAACGACGAACTGTTTTCTGTGGTTGTTCTTGGCCAAAACCCTAGCTTTTTCCATTTTTGTTCTTGTAAGATCATATAAGTTATACCATAGGTATCTATATATTACGATTGCAGCCTTTTCTTAATGACTGCAACATTTCCTTTGACGGGTTCACACATATAGGAGTCCATGATATTTTATTAATAATTGTGTCCTTAGACTCCTTTACCATTAGCACCAACAAAAACCTATTTTAGGTATTTGAATTAGTATGTGAAAATTTGGTAATACATGCCACAAACAATTATTTTGCTTCTGCTTTAGGATCCTTTATTTGATGTTTCAACCTTTGAAACTTGTGTTTCTTATGTGTTTTACTCATAATGGATACAAACCTTTAACTGTGGATCTCCCTCTGCTTTTATAGGTTCCTCTTGCGGTCTTATTCATTGGAACTTTTGGGAATATGTGGAGGATTTATGGATAAGGAATTTTGGTATTCCCCCTCCAACGGTGTTACAAATAAATTTGTTAAAAACTAGTGGTGTGCAGACAAAAAGAGTGCCCCACCTGCCTAATCATTAACTCTGACTCGTGGAGTATTCTAAATATAAGGAGACAATGGAGGATGTGAGGGGTTGCCACAAAGTTGAGGAAGATACATACTCCATAAATAATGAAGTGCCAATTGAGATGATTGTTATGGCTCCTAGTGGAGAAACGCCTGATGTGGAAGTGAGGAATCCTGAAGCAGTGATGTCTAGCTGCAGTACTAATACAATGAAGGATCCTGCATACCTCAATCATCCTTGTGTTATGAACGAGTAATGGTTGGCCTAAGCTGAGGCCTGTGATTTTTCTAAGGGAACAATCTGCACACTACCGTCTGCAGACCAATGATCATGTTTCGTGGTCCTAAACAATGAAGTCTACTTCCCCTTAAATGCCTTCCTTCTGTTACTACGGCTTCCAGTAACGATACCCGTTAGAAAAATTTTGAATGTGATGAACCTAACCGCAACCCATGTTAATCCTAATGGGTGAAGGTCTATCCTGTAAGCCTTGGTATTATAACACAAGAATTTTGGGAGAGATATAATGTCCATGGAATCCTTCAAATTTTATCAGCTAAAAGAAAACTCTGTAGAAAATCCATGGTACTACCACATGGGACGTAGAGTGGAAACAAATATCTAATGAGGGGATGGCCTTCTAGTAGCAAAAATTGAAAAGGAGTTTCACGTAGAGTGGAAAATAGTTCTTTAATTCTGGTAAGAACTAGAAATTGCACACCGGGGAGTCTAAGAGAGAGAAATCTCATAGGCTTTCGTGATCTTGGGGACACCCCCTATGGAAGGTAAATAATTTGTAATATATGTCCGCACCCTTTAATATTCCTTAAATAATATTGACATCATACAATTTGTAGTCCAAGTTGGTTTGACCCCTAAAGGGCGTCAAAGGAACAACATTGGGGTCAAAGTCCTAATTCCTGATATGAAGAAACAATTTGTTGAGGTGGTAACTCTTTGATCTATGAGCTTATGTACTATACTGCCCATGTGACACCTGTGAGCCCAACACCAAGAGGTAATCAAATAAAGTTCAAAGGTCATTGCCTATTTTGCTATTTGCAGCTCAATATTAACATTCGAATTCTTATACAAGTAATTCCACAGACGACTATCTAGTGATAGAGATTGAAAGATAATTACACCTTTCCCGGTTGAACGAGATGGAGGGAGGCATCCAAAATTTGAATCATGCTCCATGAAGGGGCAATGAAAAGGAGAGGAAGAGGGTCGCGGATAAAGACATTCCCCCAGTAGTTCATGTCCCCCTCGGTACCCAAACTGAGATTGCGAGTTGTAATTTAAACATGTCGTTTCTGATGATGCCATGGCCAACATGGCCAACGATGAGTTAGTTCCCCCACTATTAGGGAGAAAAATAAAGAACTATCAAACTCTGGTTACATTTTTATTATTAAATCCCTTGTGCGGATGGCTACTCCCATTAATGCAAATGTGATAACTCCAAAAATTAGGGTTGTGCTTTCGTGTTTGTAGCCTCGTATAAGGTAAACAAACCCAAAATATCTAAGGGACACTACTGCAATCGCAGTACCTTTGATAAGGGGGTTGTGGACCCTGACGACCTCAAGCGTCTCTTTAATGAAAATGGTGAGGATTTGAAGGAATTCACCCTCAATTATCTTCTCATGGTAAGTTTATTTGTACCATATGTCTCTATCAGTTTGTTTCATATTCAATCGAATAACCTATATTTTTTTATTATAAGCCACTGAGGCTACTACGAGCCGTATTTCAAAGTATTAAAAGCTCTTCAATTTTTATAAGATTGTGGAGGGGTCTTACCAGGTTGAGGTAAAAAGTTCCCTGGCCTCTTATTTCGAGGTTGTAAAGGAATTTGCGGAGGATTTTATTAAGGCTGCCAAACTTTAGGTGGAAGCCACTGACCAGAGAAGAGATGATGTCGTTAAGGACAAGAATGAGGCTAAGGAAAATTTCAATTTGGATGCAAAACCTCTTAAGGTTTCTAAGACTAAGTGCCTAAAGGCTGAAAGGTAGGTCCCAGACAGTGAATAGAAAGATGGACAAGTTGGTGTTAGGATCTAGTCCTTAATCCAAATCCATGCCGCGAACATTAAGAAGATAGATAAAGATCATTTTATAGCCTTGACGAGAGTTGCTAAGGATGATATAGCTAGATTCAATACACCCATAGACTTCTTTACTAGCCAGAATAAGGCGTATATCCACCAATACAAAGGGATGAGGCACGGGGTTGCCAAAAACTATCTAGAGGCAAAGGGAAATATCTATAAATGGAGATTTACTTATGCCGGTCACACTCAGTTTGTGGAGCTGCCAACTGAAGATGACCTGGCTTAGAAACTGAGACAACCCTGCATGACAAGAATGGTGATGAGGATGAGGATGAGGACCTGGATTCATAATCATATGTCTATTTTTTTATTGTAACCAATTATATTATGAACAATGCTTGTATAACTTTATTATAATGAATTTTCTCTTTCGTAGCCTTTCACGTGTTATGTCGTGTTGCTTTATCTTTAAACTGAATTATATAGTAGATTTTATTGCTTATAGATGTAGTATTATACTTTTTATAGGGCTTAGCAAGACTTCTTGGTTGGGTTGTGGATGTTGTCTTAAAAATTAAATGCCTGTAAACAGTACTACGATGAAAATATGAGACATAATGGCCGTAGATTTCAGATATTTCCATTTTCCTTCTCCACGACTTTATATCACTACCATAATCATCTTATCCCAAGTCTTTATATTACCCTCCATATACCTGAGAGATACAATAGCCACTCCTAACTTAAACATCTTTTATAAGTTTGATCTCAATTTCTATTATGGCTACAGCCTTCTTAATGAAATTTTGTCCAAAGATTGATCCATTATAAGTGTGATATTAATTTCATTTTCCCTATATCATGATCTTATATATCTTTTTGGATCAAAAATTTTGGTACGTCTCCACTATGATCATTTTATTTTTCTGCTAAGTTCTCTTTCGTAGACGTCTAATCGATTTTTCTTATTACTGAGCTCGCTTTCGGAGGAGTCTGCTTATTTATTCTTACTATTGTTCTCTCTTTCATAGAAGTCTTTTCGACTGATTTGTTATAGTTGTCTTCTATAGAAGTCTGTTTAACTGACTTTGTTATCGAGTTCTCTTCCTTAAGTGTCTACTCGACTGATTTTGTTGCTGAGTTCTCTTTCGTAGAAGTCTGCTCAGCTAATTTTTTATAACTGAGTTCTCTTTTGTAGAAGTTCACTCGGCTAATTTTATTACCGAGTTATTTTTTGCATAAGTCTGTTTGGCTAATTTTGTTGTTGAGTTCTCTTCCATAGAAGTCTACTTGGATAACTTTATCGCTGAGTTCTCTTCCATAAAAGTCTGCTTAGCTGATTTTATTGCTCAGTACTCTTCTGTAAAATTCTGCTTGAATGACTTTGTTATTGAGTTCTCTTCTATAGAAGTCAGCTCGGTTGATTTTTTACTGACAACTTTTTTGGAGAAGTTTGCTCGAGTAACTTTATTACTATGTTCTCTTCCACATAAGTCCGCCCAGTTGATTTTATTGATGAGTTCTCTTCTGTAAAAGTTATATCGGCTAAGTTTTTTTCATTGATTTCTCTTATGTATCAGTTTTCTCAGATGATTTTGTTGTTGAGTTCTATTCCGTAGAAGTTTACTTGGTTGACTTTGCTGTCGCGATCTCTTATGTAGAAGTCTTCTCAGCTTTTTCCAGTTACCATTGCCATAAACTTTTTTAGCTTGAAGTACCATTGTCCTTGTCGCTGCCTTAGGGGGTGATGATTTCCAGGTATCTTGTTGAATATACGGATGAGCATTTTCAAAGGCATTAAATTAAAATGCAACTTTTCATTGATATTTATGTTATGGAAATACAAAATTGATATATAAGTTATGGCTTTACAGCGATTTGCAAAAGTAAAAAGTAAATTCTCCCTATGAACTTCCAAGAGCGCTGCGACCTTACAGTGGTATTTTTAAATGGGGGTTGCAGCCTATATGAATTGCTAAACATTCCTTGTCTTGTAATATTCTTGACTTCATTCTTTCGGCACTAACATTTGATGGTCATATAGACAGTGTCTTCATGGAAGTCACACCGCTTACTTTTATCTCTCCTACTAGGAGGTGCTTTCAGATTCTCAAGCCATTTGAGGAGGTTCTTTCCTTTGATGTAGACTAAGATATCCTCCAAGTACCCGTTTAGAGGTATGAACTCCTCGTATAGATTTTCTATGTGGTCGTTATGCTTCATTTTCTTCCTCTATGTTGATCTTGCTGCCCTCTTCCTCTTAGTGTCCACGGACATAGTCTTTACTTTAAGGTCTTTAACTTTTAGCATGTTGGTGAAGGTTGCAGACTCAAGTATAAGAATTTTCTATCCGAGCAGGTTACTTTGATGCCTGTCCCTCATACATATGGTTAATGCACCTCATCAAGTGGGCTATGTCTTTAGTCTATTAGGGGACTGATCCTGAGATGCCTTCTGGGATTCTCATTTTTAGATTCCAGTTCTTTAGATAATATGTTCTCTGAGATGAATTAACGGAGTGAGAAATTCAAGTCCTATAGAGGCAAACGTCAAACATTGACCAAATTGTAACAAAGAGATATGGTCGATCAGATAGTAACGGCCATGGTCTGTTATGCCAATAAGGGAAGAGACTGTGGTATTTTTTCCTTTATGAGGAGTTATTTTACCACTATTGATATGATCGAACATGGTTTTCTCCCGGACGGTCATAGCTGGCAAACAATTTTTCGAGTACATACCCTTGGATGGAATAATAATTGAAATGTTAGAAAAAACAGCCTAACCTATATTGAGCAGTTTATCGATCCTTGACGAAATATCCTAACTGAATTTTTCCCATAGAATCATTGATTTTCAATCCTTAGACTTAGCCTTATGTGATTTAACACGACCGTAAGTCAATAAACAAGTTATAGGTTTAAGCATTTTTTTTATCATCTTTGGTCTAAAATAAAAATAATTATATAATTAGAAATACTAAATGTGCTAAAAATAAAAAAACTGGACTAAGCTATAAACTGAAGACTGCGACCTATAGCATGATTACATGGTCAGCCCGGAACAGTAAGGAAAAAAATGTAGGTTCTAATCCAAATTTATCCAAATGTGTTTTACAGGCCACGAATTGGGATTAAAAGTTTTGGGTTGTTGATTTAAGGTGTAACGAGTCCTTACGTGAAAAATAACATAAGTTTGCAAACAAATTCGTAATATCTAGGCCATAGCATGGCAGAAATGCCCAAAAGTGTGGAGGAAAAATGAAGTATGCATATCCCTAGCTCCAAGTCCTTATGAGGTTGTTGCCTATCAATCTTATTAGCAAGGTTTGGATGTAGAAACATCATTGTGGTGGGTGGATCTGTCCAAAAAACCTTAAAATTTGTTTGAGAAGTTAGATTTAAAAAGATGAAACATATCCTCAATGGGTTTATATTCAAATATGTGTCTAAAATACCAAGATATCACCTATAACATGTGGATAAGGAGATCTTTATGGATGAAATAAGGCATAATGGATCCGATTTTGGAGAAACTCATTAAAACACCTCATTCTCATAGACGACGCCAAACTGTTATTATCTAAAAATAATATACCAAAAAAAATCACACTGTCGAAATTATACATAATAGTCAAAGTATAGAAAATATAATAAGAAAGATAACCCAAGATGTAGAGTGGTTTGGCTATAAAAATGAGCCAACGTCCACTATGGAGCTTGATTCTCATTATATACATGATGTAGTACAAGTTTGGAAGACCTTAAATGCATATAAGAGTCGAGGGGATAAATGCATAACATACAAGTTTTGTATAGTAATGGTTGCGGCCTTGTAGTATATAGACTAGAAAGAGGCAACGGTTAGGTTTGGCTCAGGTGATCGGAGTCGCCTATTAGATAAGGAGGTGATGACTTTTATTTATAGGGGTTGGTGTGACTTTCCCGTGCAAGGAGCACGTGACTTATGGATACAATGGAATATTTCTAGATGGTGGGCAGGTAACAGGTTATCAATGACATGTTAGGATTTGTGGCATGGATATTTGTGGATGTGAAGGTTGAGGGGATGGGACCTATTACATGCATGTCCCTTTTATGTAGGCATTTTATGGTGATCGCGACCATTATGTGCACTAAGTCTTGGTATACAGTTTATAAAGGGAAAGGGAGTTCCTTTTGTGACCTGGTTAAGTACAGTCAGTGGCCTTGTTTACATACTGTGGCCTTTGGTCAGTACTTTTCCAAATCTTCATTGTGCTTATGTGGTTTTTCATGCCACGTGTCATATATCTATTGGTGAGCATATAGCATGACATATATATATATAGTCCTGCTCTTGTGTTAACTAGTCCACATTTTAAAATGTGGACGGGACACGTGTCACCTGGCGGTGAGCCCAGAAAAAAGAGAAATTATACCTATAATTTAGGCGATAATTTCTGGGCTCACCGTCAGGTGACACATGCCCGGTCCACATTTTTAAAATGAGGACTAGTCCGCACAAGAGCATTATTATATATATATATATATATATATATATATATATATATATATATATATATATATATATATATATATATATATATATATATATATATATATATATATATATATTATGTTTTTACAGCTACAAAAGATTTGGACATTTTTTCACCAAATTTGGTTTAAATGATCTTCATGATAAGAATATTATATCCACCAAATTTGGTATAAAATTCATCCAATTATCCCTTTAAAAGCCAGGTCTTGATATAAGGTCCTTATTTGAAAGTCCGTACAGGAACATTACTAATGTGTTCCCCCCCCCCCCCCCCCCCCCCCATATATATGTATATATATAATAAGGAGTATGGTAGTTTTACTATTTCATAAGATGATAAGATAATTAGGGGCTTAGAATGTGCCAACAAATAAAGAAATCAAGGGTTGGGATTGATTTACCTCATTCATTAATTTCCTTTCCCCCTCTTTTACTATAGTTGGTTTCCCGCTCAATTACTTTATTTTAAAAATAAGGGTAATTTATTAATTCTTACCCTTTAAAAACACATGCACCCTCCTCATTTTCTCTCCAAGCACTTCACAAACACAACACAATCTTATAATTCACTATCTCCTGACTATGAAAAAACCTCAAAAGAATTAAACACGCATAAGAATCAAACTCTCATGATCTTCACTTCTTTCAAGTGTCGATCTTAACTTTTATTATTCATTTCTAGTTTTTTTTATTCAATTTTCACTTTTAAATCGCTCTTTGTGTGTATGTGTGTCTGTATATGTGTGTGAAATTAGGTTTTACCGATGTCCAAAATAGGGTTCTAAGAACGGTCTTTCATTTTAATGGTGTTCAAATTTCAGTCTTAGGTACCTAAATTGGGTTTCTCATTGTGTCCGATTATCAGATTTGGGTTTTTCATGTGCCCGATTTAAAGTTTTTTTTCCTATCTCTTTTCTCATAGATTTTATGGTTTGTTTCTTGGTCTTTTTCATCTCTACCGCTATTTTTTAGATCTAACATTTTAAACGGTCCAAAGTTTTTAGTGTTTTTTTGGGTTGTTTTAAAAAGTTTTTCTGTTATGTTCAAATTTTTTTTCAATTAGATTTATTTTGCAACTTTCTTTATTAATTCTCTCTTTCCCTCCACCATTAAAGGTATCCACTCAGATTTCTTTACCCCACAAAAAATGGATAATAGATGTTTTAGGCTATAAAATATTCTGGTAAAGGTATTGGGATAACTCATTTCTGAGTTGCTAAATTTTGATTTTTTTTACTTGTTATGATGTAAATATCCGTTTAATATTTATGTTGTATTATTTTTGTTCTTCCAGTACTTTGGAAAACTTTAGGACATGTTTGACTTTTACAGTTAAGAATTTATTTTTTCTCGCTATATCATTATTTAATTTCAGACAATGGAGTATTCAAATAATCGTTGTATGAATATCCAATAGAAATGTGACATTAAGAAAAAAGTATATAAGTTGTATGAATAGTCATAATGACTTGATAAAGTAAGATTTTGATACGGCAAAATGGGGATGATATAACAATTCTTTCAATTTGTTTATGCTAGAACAACCTTAAAACTGCATGAAATAATATTTCAGTTGACACATGACAATTAAATAAATGAAAGAAGTATTAGATGTCTGAATTATTTAGGGTTCGTTTTACTTGTTTTGATTTATATACTAATATATTTTACTGACTTTAATTTTTTGGAGAGTCACTAAGAGTAGACTTTAACTGCGAGAATTTCATGTTGTATTACTGTACCATGTCTAAAGTTTCCACCACTAAGATCAATAGCGGTGGTTTGCTATTTATCGTAGTCACATTTCAGTGCATAGGAAGCATAAAAAATGATCAGTAAATAAACATGGGAATATGCAAGTAAGCATTTGAAAAGATGGTATTGAGAATATATATCACCACGCTTTCAGCAAGAATAATGAGAAGTAAAGAATTACACCTAAAAATGAGAGATAACAAAAACGAGATTAAAAATCAATTATACACATAATAAAATATGATATTATCTAAAAATGAATATGAACAACAAAGCATATGATAGTGTCAAAATGAAGAAACTCACTCATAAGTGCAGGCATGGAACATGTATTACTGTAGAGTGATATGTAAGCTATTGTTAAGGGGTGTACGATGATGGGTTTGTGGTGTAAAATACACATGGGGTGGTGTTTCATTTGTGTAAATACCAAATAATATTACTATAGATAAGTCAGGTTGGGTATATTTTGAGGTTAGCCGTGATAATGGATATGACGTGTATTGGTGATATAGCTAATGTGAGTGTGATGGACTGTTATATATGAGTGATGACAGTAATTTACTACTATTTAAGTTACTGAGTATCATTTTTTGGCATATAAGAAACACTACGTAAATTGCAACTTAAAGTTATTAAACCTATTACAAAGTGTGTTGTAATACACAAACAAGCTTAACAATATATTATTTATATATATATCTCTAAAAAGACTTATTAGCATTTCCCAATAAGACTATGGGTGAACTCTGAACAAGTGTGTATATTTATTATTAAGTAACAAGTGAGCATTCCAACTAGCCAATAGTAAAATAAATACCGATTTCGTTACTGCAAATATAATACAAGAAGAAAATTGTTAATATGGCATAACATGTATTAAATATATGCTTGCTTTATTTCTATTAGCTATTGGCTTAAAATTGAAATCAATACAGGATTATTGTTGAAAATTAAACTTGTTTTTTAAAATAAAATAATTGGGCTTTATTAGTTTGTATTTTTGGGTTAATGTTTGGGTTGACTAATTAGTTAGTATTGGGCCTCCATAAAGTTAGATCCATTAAGAGTGATATTTTCCAAGAACATTCTAGATCCCTCTTGTGTATTTTGGAGAATGTATGAAATAGTAGATTAGTGGAGATAGATGTAGAAGGTTCTAGAGATTCAATCTTGACCCCTTGATGTAAATTTAATCTCCACCATTCATTTGAGTTGGAGGATAGTATAAATAGGGGTGTTGTCTCCACATTTTGTATCAAGCAAAATTTAATGAGTTATAATAAAAGAGTTCCTTTCACCAAATAGTTCTCCACTCTTTTTTTTTCATATATTTTGCTCCCTCTCCTAAATATATAAACAACATCTTCCAACAAAGTGGTATCAGAGCCAAGGTTCTAAAATGGCTAATGGTATGGTTCCTTTCCAAATCCCTCAACTCACCAAAGATAACTACAACCATTGGAGTATCAAGATGAATGTGTTACTCGCTTCTAAAGATGTTTGGGAGATCGTTGAAAAATGATACAATGAGCCTCAAGATGAAGCCACTCTATCCCATAATCAAAAGGATAGATTAAAAGAAGCAAGAAGGACGGATCAAAAGGCTCTCACTCTCATTCACCAAGCATTGGATGAAGGTACGTTTGAGAAAATTACGTTTGCCACAAATGCCAAAGAAGCATGGGAGACTCTACAAAATTCTCATAAGGGGATTGAGAAGGTAAAGAAGGTTCGTCTCCAAACACTTAGAGGTGAGTTCGAGTCTTTACATATGAAAGATTCTGAGTTACTTTTAGATTATTTTGCTAGAGTTTTGGCTATTGTCAATCAACTAAAAACTAATGGTGAAAATATCAGTGACACACGGGTGGTAGAAAAAATCCTCCGCTCTTTAAGTTCCAAGTTTGACTATGTTGTTGTAGCAATTAAAGAATATAAAGATACAGATTCTATGGGAATTGATGAACTCATGGGTTCCTTAAAATCCCATGAAGAGAGACTTAAAAGGAAAAGTCAGGAGACTTTAGAGAAAACTCTTCAAACAAAGGTTACTCTAAAAGAAGGAAGAGAATACAACAACGAACGGAGCCAAAGAGGAAGAGGCAGAGGTCAATTTCTAGGAAGAGGTGGTGTGAAGTTTT
Source organism: Sambucus nigra (assembly GCA_949130495.1). Classification (NCBI taxonomy): domain Eukaryota; kingdom Viridiplantae; phylum Streptophyta; class Magnoliopsida; order Dipsacales; family Adoxaceae; genus Sambucus; species Sambucus nigra. The sequence continues at coordinate 714,552,380 of OX422207.1, forward strand.
TCAACAATGAAAGGCAAAACTCATATCCAGCAAGAGGACGTGGAAGAGGGGGCAACACAAGACCAAGGTACGAAAAATCTCAAATTAAGTGTTATAATTGTCAAAAATTCGGCCATTATGCTTCGGAATGCAGAAGTACTTCTAATATTGTGGAGGAGAAGGCTAACTATGTTGAAAAGGAAAAGCACGAGGATTCGACATTGTTATTAGCATACAAAGGAGAACATAATGGAGAAAGAAAGACGTGGTATCTTGACATGGGAGCAAGCAAACATATGTATGGCAAAAAGGACATGTTTGTGGAACTTGATGAATCGGTAAAGGGAAATGTTACTTTTGGAGATGAATCAAAAGTGTCGGTGAAAGGAAAAGGTAAGATATTGATTCGTATGAAAAATAGGAAGCACCAATTTATTTCAAATGTCTACTATGTGCCAAGCATGAAAACAAATATCTTGAGTCTAGGGCAACTCTTAGAGAAAGGTTATGATATCCACATGAAAGATCATAGTCTTTCTTTAAGAGACCAAAAAATGAATTTAATTGCTAAAGTACCTATGGTAAGAAACAGAATGTTTTTGCTAAACATTCAAAGTGAAGGTGCAATGTGTTTAAATTCTTTCTTTAAAGGCATGTCTTGGCTTTGGCACTTAAGGTTTGGGCATCTAAATTTTGGTGGCTTAAAATTATTGCATAACAAAATAATGGTTAATGGGCTGCCTTCCATTAATTATCCGGATCAATTATGTGAAGGATGCTTACATGGAAAACATTTTAGAATGAGTTTTCCAAAAGAGTCAATTACAAGAGCAAAGAAGCCCTTAGAACTCATTCATACCGATGTGTGTGGAACTATTACTCCTTGTTCTTTTGGCAAAAATAAATACTTGCCACTTTTCATTGATGATTTTAGTAGGAAGACATGGGTTTATTTCTTAAAAGAAAAATCAGAAGTATTTTGTTCATTTAAGAAATTTAAAGCACTTGTGGAAAAAGAAAGTGGTTATGAAATAAAATCTATGCGATCCGATAGAGGAGGCGAATTCACTTCTAAAGAGTTTGAAAAGTTTTGTGAAGAAAATGGGATACGCTGTCCTTTAACGATTGCATACTCACCTCAACAAAATTGAGTTGCTGAAAGAAAAAATAGATCCATTTTAAATATGACTCGAAGCATATTGAAAAGTAAAAGAATGCCAAAAGAATTTTGGGCCGAAGCAGTGGATTGTGCCATTTATCTGTCAAATAGAAGCCCCATTAGAAGTGTGTGGAATAAAACTCCACAAGAAGCATGGAGCGGGAGAAAACCCATAATTTCTCATTTGAGAGTATTTGGGATCATTGAATATGCTCATATGCCGGATCATAAGCGGAAAAAACTTGATGACAAGAGTGAAATATACGTATTTGTTGGCTACGATTCACGCTGTAAAGGCTACAAGTTATACAATCCAATCAGTCAAAAATTCATCATGAGTAGAGATGTCAAGTTTGATGAAGAAGGCTCGTGGAAGTGGGATGCCCAGGAGAAAAACTATGACTTTCTTCCTTTATTTAAAGAAGAAGATGAAGATAGCAGAAATGGCGATATAGAAGAGCCTATTACACCACCTCTATCACCACCATCGTCCACTCATGGAGATCCATCATCATCATCATCATCATCAAGCCAAAGTTCACATGAAAGAGCCCCACGTTTGAGAAGCTTGGATGAAATATATGAGGTAATTGAAAATCAAAACGATATAACTCTCTTTTATCTTTTTGCCGCTTGTGAAACTATAGGTTTTTAAGAGGCCATACAAAGCAAGAGATGGAAGGATGCGATGGATGATGAGATAAAAGCGATTGAGAAGAATGACACATGGGAGTTGACAAGTCTTCCCAAAGGGCACAAAGCTATTGGAGTCAAATGGGTGTATAAAGCAAAGAAGGATGCTAAAAGAGAAGTGGAGCGGTACAAAGCAAGACTAGCCGCCAAAGGATTTAAGCAAAGGTGTGGAATTGACTATGCAGAGGTATTTGCTCCAGTTGTTCGTCTTGAAACTATAAGATTAATTATCTCTTTAGCAGCTCGAAATAGATGGAAAATCCATCAAATGGATGTGAAGTCTACTTTCTTAAATGGATATCTTGAAGAAGAAGAAGAAGAAGAAGAAGAAGAAGAAGAAGAAGAAGAAGAAGAAGAAGAAGTATATGTAGAGCAACCCATGGGGTATGTTATGAAAGGTAACGAAGATAAGGTGTTAAAATTGAACAAGGCATTATACGGCCTAAAATAAGCACCAAGGGCATGGAATAGTAGAATTGATCAATATCTTCATAAAAATGGTTTCAAAAAGGTGAATGGAAATAAAGATATTTTAATTGTTTGTTTTTATGTGGATGATTTAATCTTCACAGGAAATGATGCAAAGATGATTGAGGAGTTTAAGAAGGTGGTGACCAGAGAATTTGAGATGACTGACATTGGGCTCATGTCCTACTATCTTAGCATAGAAGTAAATCAAGAGAAGGAGGAATATTTATTTCTCAAGAAAGCTATGCAAAGGAAGTTCTCAAGAAATTCAAGATGAATGAATGTCAACCCGTAAGCAATCCCGTGGAATGTGGAACCAAGTTGTCAAAGCATGAAGAAGGAGAAATAGTGGATCCAACATATTTTAAGAGCCTCATTGGAAGCTTGCGAAACTTAATATGCACAAGGCCCGATATCCTCTTTGGAGTTGGACTTATCAGTCATTATATGGAAACTCCAACAACAACACACTTGAAGGTTGCAAGAAGGATCCTTCGCTATATCAAAGGTACAATTGACTATGGATTATTTTATTCAGCAGTTGCAAGATTGTTGGCTACAGTGATAGTGGTTGGGGAGGAGACTAAGATAACCGAAAAAGCACAAGTGGGTTCGTGTTCTACATGGGAGACGTTGCATTCACATTGAGTTCAAAGAAGCAACCTATTGTCACTCTTTCCACCTATGAAGTTGAATACGTCACCACAACAAATTGTTTGTGTCATGTAATTTGGTTGAAGAATCTATTAAAAGAGCTTAACATACTTGAAGATATGGTTGAGATATGCGTCGACAACAAATCGGCGAATGCATTAGAAAAGAATCCAGTTTTCCATGACAGAATCAAGCACATTGACACAAGGTATCACTACCTTCGTGAATGTGTGGAAAAGAAGGAGGTACAATTGAAGTACGTAAAGTCTCATGATCAAGTTTCCAACATCTTTACGAAGCCACTCAAGCATGAAGTGTTCCACAAGCTACGAAGACTACTTGGAGTTGCAAAACCATGTTTAAGAGGGGGTGTTGAAAATTAAACTTATTTTTTAAAATAAAATAATTGGGCTTTATTAGTTTGTATTTTTGGGTTAATGTTTGGGTTAACTAATTAGTTAGTATTGGGCCTCCATAAAGTTAGATCCATTAAGAGTGATATTTTCCAAGAACATTCTAGATCACTCTTGTGTATTTTGGAGAGTTTAAGAAATAGTAGATTAGTGCAGATAGATGTAGAAGGTTCTAGAGATTCAATATTGACCCTTGATGTAAATTTAATCTCCACCATTCATTTGAGTTGGAGGATAGTATAAATAAGGGTGTTGTCTCCACATTTTGTACCTAGAAAAATTTAGTGAGTTCTAATAAAAGAGTTACTTTCACCAAATAGTTATCCACTCCTTTTTTTCATATATTTTGCTTCCACTCCTTTCACCAACCTATTCCAACTATTATATCAAAATCTCGGTTATAATAAGTTAGCATTGTTTTGGTTATGGCATCAACATGAAGAGAAATTTTATTGGAACCATAAAATTCAAACATGACAATTTTGATTTTACTTTTACATAATAAGAAAAAAAAATTCACACAACATCATTTTGGTTCATTTGTGTTAAGAGTTACGATATCCAACAAAAAATAATTTTTTTTCAAAATTAATATTTTGATGTTCTCATTTAATTTCACAGTCACAAAATATTCATCGAGTTACTTCAAGTATTCGATTCAATAGTTAGTAACATAATCCCTCTTTTATTATTTTTAAAGATATTTATCAGTGTGTTGCTTAGAGTTTTGGTAGTTGGGTTAGAGCATGTCATAACTAAAAACCATCGTGTTGAAGAGCTCAGGTGGAGAGACCTTCACGGGGGAGGAGGATGTGGATCTTGAGTCTCTGACCATTAAGCGAATGATAAAGGACGATTGTGCCCATAGAAGTATTCCATTACCAAACCCCACTAGTAATATCCCGAACAAGGTCATCAAGTACTAGGAAAAGCATGTCGACACCTCCAAGTACGATGATAATTCCTCTAAGGATGAGCTCAAAACCTTGGGCACTGTTTTCATTAAAGTTGATCTATGCACTCTCTTTAATCTCATCCTGGCAGCAAATTATCTGAACATAAAGAGCCTGCTTGATTTAACATACCGAACAGTGGCCCATACGATCAAGGTAAAGACTTCGGAGGAGATCTATACGACATTTAAAATCAAGAACGATTTTACGCCCAAGGACGAAGAGGAGGACCTCAAGGAGAATGCATGGGCATTGAGTGAAACTACAACACTCTGTTAAAATATGTTGATACCGTGTGAGGATTTTCTACATTAATATTAATATTAGAATTATGAAAATTGTGTTTTCTCTGGTAAATATGTGATTTTCCTATTGTTGAACCTTTGATCTTTACTTCTGGTGTAATTCAAGTAAGATAAACTTTCCCATGTTATCATGGCAAAAAAATAACATAATCCCCTCATACTAATTGTCCAAATAATTTACAATATAAAATATATATTATCCTAAGAAGTTTATCAAATATGTGAGAAGTATTCACTATTTGATCGTGTTTTCAAGTCAAATAGGGAAAAAATGGCAACATGTTTATGTGAAGGAATCACATAAAGTCAAAATATTCAAAATGGAAAAATGGTAATGATATAGCAATTCTATATGGATGTAGCCAAATGTAACACTATATTTATAAATAGTATGTGATTCTATCCTTACATGTACACTCTAGATATATGTGTGTGTGTTAAGATTACCATCATATTGTAGTCATTTTAAATTTATAGTTTATTACTAATGGATAAAAATAATAATATTTGGCAATAAATGTGAATAATATTATTTTTTTTAATTTGTATTTTGGAAGTGAATAAAAAGTACATGGCCTTAGGTTTAATATTCTTCTTCATTTCCTATCCTCCCACTAAGTCAGGTCCAAAATTTTAAAATTCAATCGTTATGATCTTAATCTATGGCTCTCTATCCCATATTCCCATTAACAAGGATCGTGAATGAGGGTCGCTTTATATATATATATATATATATATATTCAATTGAACAATTCATTCTACATAGAATGACAACATGAGTGATATATCTTGATACCAAAAATTATCCATCTGCGTAGACCAATCATAAATAAATATTTGTTCTCCTATGTGGCTTTAACCCTAGTCAACTTATCATGACCTAATGAGGAATGCCGACCAACACAAGGAATGCCGACCAAGAACTAAGAAGGCTAACCAACAAGATCAGTGAAGGGTCAACATATCAAGAGTCACATTACTCATAGTTTGTACATACAATATGTAAGGATGTAAATGCTTAACATATAAAGGCATTCCATCCCTTGACATTCCATCCCTTGGCCTTTAGGTCACTGTAAACACATTGTACTCTTTCTATCAAAGGCAAGAATACAAGCAAGCAAGCTATTGCCACGACTAATACCATAACAGTGGACGTAGGCCTTAAAACATAGCCAAATCACTTTAAAATATTGTATTGCTCTTTTTCTAATTTACATATATTATCCGTGATTAAAGAATTAGATCTATTCTAGTTTTTTTCATTAATAGATTGGCGCCGTCTGTGGGAATGAGTGTCTAATTATCGTTCTCATTCTCATATACACTTGTTCAAACATGATGAATGATCCTGAGCCTAGTATTAGGAATGAAGGCAACCCGCCTATTCCACTTGCTCCACCACCAAACAGTTATCTAAATGGAATTCTTGTGAGTCTCTCCAGAGGATAGGAGGCTAAGAAAGACACAATGGGACAACTGACTCATTTATTGCAAGTAAGGCAGAGAGAAATGCCGCCTCCACCTCCAAGATTCATCAGACACAGCTATTCCATAACTTCACGTGATACTTCTTATCGCCCAGGAGCGAGTTCATCACTCAGGTCTACAGAGCCTTATGATGTTCATTCTTTCTCTCCTGAAAGGCCAAGTGTCTTGGAAAGGCTAAGTAGAGCTTCACCCTTTGATTGTCTAGGACCTAAAGGAGATAGAAATCATCCCAGGGCATTATTCAATAACACCCAAAGTCCAGTCAACCAACATGAGGCTTTGATCCGATCAAGATAAAGCACCCGACGATCTATACGTGCCGAGCAGAATTCTCAAGAGGAGAGTTCAGCGCAGACAAATGGTCAGAACAGCCCAGCTAATTCTCATAGATCTAATGCAGGAAATCCTTCGTGGAAGGGATCAATCCAAAGGTTGGGTGAAATTTCGAAAGCAAACAATCAATTGAAAAGGAGCTTTGTTAAAGGATCCCCTTTTATTCAAGAAATTATGGACTTTCCTACTCCCTCTAAGTTTAAAGATCCGTTGGTTATCCCCAAATATGATGGTAAAACCGATCCTGTTCTCCACATTAAGCAATATCAAGATGCGACAGATATTTATGAAGCACCAGATGAGATGAGATATAGAGCATTTTCTAGCACCATTATGGGTTCAGCCCAAATATGGTATAATAATTTGCCCCGAGGACAGATCACCAACTTTAATCAGTTGGCCGAGTTATTTATTAAAAAAAATCTTTGGATCTAAACTAGTAAAAAGAGTGGCTCATCTTCTAAGTATAAGAACGAAAGTGAGAGAAAGTACCAGGGACTATATTACTCGATTCAACAATGAGAAGTTGGGAGGTAATCAATTATGAGAAAAAAATGACCATCACTACTCTTATGAGTGGTTTTATTCTGAAGAAGCTGTATAATTCTTTGGCTAAAGATCCTCCCAAGATGATGGTTGAACTCAAAGCAAAGGCAGGAAAGATAATGAATGTCGAGGAAGCAATAGCTACCAAACAGAGTCCAACCATAAAGTTTGATGCAAAATATAAAAATAAGGAACAAAAGGACCATAAGGAGTCAAAGGAATAAAGGGTAAAGAAGGAAGAAAAACTCAAGTGATATGGTAACTAACCCTATTGAGTGTTGACATTCACCATATCCTGGAAGAAACCAAACATAGCAAGGAATTGCAATGGTATGGGAAGCTAAGATCCCCTCCTAATAAAAAAGATAGTTCCAAGTACTGATATTTCCACAAAGATCATGGTCACACAATTGATGGTTGCATTATTTTATAGCATGAGATAAAATCTCCCATCCAATGAGGAAAACTCAATAAATTTATTGATTAGCGCGATAGCAGAGAGTCTAGAAGAAGATCAAATTCTCTTTGTAAGTTTAGATAAGATATAAAGAGAAATCGCGATGATGATTGCAAGGATGATCTCGACCTACCGAAGTATCCCAAACAACCGGAATGTGAGGTATTTATGCTCAGGTTTGGTTTATTTTATTGTCATATAATTATAGGTGGCAAGATAGGGGGAGGAGATCACACGGTTGGAAGAAAATCTTACCTGAATGAGGCCCAAGCTTATTCTTATATCCAAAGGATCAATTTAGCCGAGGAAGATCGATCGAGGAAGGAAACAAAGATAAGAAAGTGATTGGATTTTCCAAAAATGATCGCCCTAAGTTACTTTATCCCCATGATGATCCGTTGTTCATAAAATTCAGAATCCAAGATGTAGTCATCGCCAGAATATTTATTGATAATGGGAGCCCGGCAGACATAATGTTTTATCCCTACTTTCAAAGTCTGGACTTGAATCTTAGCCAGTTAGAACCATATCACAGGCCATTAATAGGTTTTTCTGGAAAAAATATATATCCTCTGGGAACGATCAAGTTAGAAGTATTGTTCGGCACCTGGACAATAAGTTGTATAGAGAAGATACATTTCTTCATAACGAACAAAACTGTTCAATCAGCTTATAATGTGATCCTCGACAGGGTAAGACTCAAAAAGTTTGAGCTTGTCCCATCAACAGTTCATCAATGCTTGAAGTTTCTTACTCATTTTTGCATAGGCGTTGTGAAGGGTTACCAAATTACTATTCCTGAGATGAACAAGAAGAACTGAGTGAATTAAAGAAGAAGAAGACTACAACTTATCAGGAGGATATCACTGAGCCTAATAGCAAATTTGAGGTCGAAACGTTAGATCCATAGGATGAAAGAGAGTTATTCAAAGGATAAATTATAGAAGTAACTGAAAGCATCATTTTGGATGATCACAAACTAGAAAGAACTATGCAGATCGGCTCAACACTGTATCCTATCCTCAAACAAGAGTTCATCATATTCCTGAGGCAGCAGAGAAATGTATTTGCTTAGAGTCATGAATATATGACTGGCATTGATGCCAGTTACCTTTGTCATTAACTCAACGTCAGCAAAGATACCAAGCCGATCATGCAAAGACATAGAGTTTTTAGTACTAAGAAAAATCAAGCTATCCAAGAGGAGGTAGAGAAGCTTCAAAAATATCGATTTATTAAAGATGTAAAGTATCCAGATTGGTTGGCTAATGTTGTCATCATAAAAAAGAAGAATGAAAAATGAAGGATGTGCATAGATTTTACGAAACTAAATAAAGCTTGCTCGAAAGATCATTTTCCCTTGTCAAGAATTGATCAGCTGGTAGACGCTACATCAGGGCATGAGATTTTAAGCTTTATGGATGCCTATTCTGGTTATAACTAGATAAAAATGAAGCCGGAATAAAGGGAAAGTATAAATTTTATCACTCCTCAAGGAGATTAATGTTATATTGTGATGCCTTTTGGTCTTAAAGGTGAAACATACCATAGGTTAGTAAACAAAATTTTTAAAGAACAGATAGGCAAAAACATAAAGAATTATATGGATGACATGCTGACAAAAAACAGAAAAGCCTATGATCATATTACCAACCTAACGCAAGATTTTGACCAATTGAAGAAGTATCAATGAAACTGAACCCGATCAAGTATGTGTTTGGAGTACAAGAAGGGGTGTTCCTTGACTTCATCGTCAATCAAAGAGGAATTGAAGCTAACCCTATGAAGATAAAACCTCTTATTGATATGCAATCACCATTCTACAAGAAGGATGTACAGAGGCAGACTGGAAGAGTTGGAGCTTTTAATCCATCTGTTGCTCGAGAACAGATAAGTGTTTACCTTTCTTTAAAGAATTGAGGAAAACTTTTGAGTGGAACGAAGAGTGTGAACAAGATTTCCTGGAGCTGAAGAAATACTTGGGATCACCACCACTGCTCTCTTAACCAGTTTTAGGGGAGAAATTGTATTTATACGTGGTCGTTTCTGAATCAGATGTGAGCTTGTCTTTAGTTAGATAGGACAATGAAGTGTAAAAACCAGTATACTATACCAATAAAGATTTCAGGGGAGCTAAGATTATGTATCCACAATTGGAGAAATTGTCCCTAGACCTTTTGAGGCCTCTAGGAGAATGAAGCCTTATTTCCAAGCACACACCATAGTAGTATATATTGATTTGCCTCTTCGACAAGCACTCCACAAACTTGAGAAGTCGGGAAGATTGATATATTGGGAAGTGGAATTAGGAGAATATGATGTTCTTTTATGAGCCAGGATCTTCATTAAAAGGATAAGATTTTTCAGATTTTATTGTTGAATTCACTTACCCGAAAGTGCTCGACCAACTAAACTTACCTGATCAGAAGTCAGAAGAAGAAAGTTCATCTAAAAAACAAGCTGAAGTTATTACCAATCAGCTCAAATTCCCTAAAAGAAAAGAAATGGCATAGAGGTATACTGAGGAGAGCGAGAATATCTTCAGACATCAATTATTAACCGATGAAATATTCAGTAGCGATATCCCGACATGGAAGTTATATATTGATGGTTCTTCATGCGTTACTGGCTCTGGAGCGGGTACAATCCTTAACACTCCCAATAATATTGATATGGAATATGCCCACAGATTTTAATTTAAACCATCAAACAATGAGGCCGAATATGAAGCCTTGATAGTAGGGTTGAATCTAGCTCACTCACTAGGCGCTGAGCAAGTAGTGTCCCATAGTGACTCACAGCTGGTAGTGAATCAAGTCCTTCGTATATACGGAGTCAAAGGAGATTTGATGATAAGATACATTGCTAAATCCATAGACATGATAGTCGAGTTACTTTTTGTCCAAATACAAAGAATTCCACGAATAGAGAACACCTGAGCAGACGATCTTGCTCGACTAACCTCAACAACAAGGATTGAGCTTAGAAGAATGATCCTGATATAAATTTCGGCTTCTTTTATCAAAGATAGATGGACAAAATCTTTAAAGACATTAAATGTTTTTGTGTTTTCTATATAGATGATATTCTTATTTTTTCAAAAATAGTGGAAGAACATAGACATCATCTAAAAATAATTTGTGAAAAATTCCAAAAACATGGAATCATTCTATCACCAAAGAAAATTGATGATGAAAAAACAGAAATTAATTTTCTTGGTATAATCCTAAACCACGATGGATTACAATTACAAGATCATATAATCTCTAAAATAAGAAATTTTAATGAAGAAATTTTGGATAAAAAACAATTAGAAAGTTTCTTAGGAATCCGTAATTATGGGAGAAATTTCATAAAAGGATTATCACAAAAGGAATTACCACTCCTAGAAAAACTAAAAAAGAAAGAAGTTTTTACATGGAGTGAAAATGATACTATTGTTATAAAAATAATTAAACAAGAAATAATTAATAATTGTCTAAAAATTTATTTTTCTAAAACAGGAGATCATTTAATACTTGAAACTCATGCTTCAGATAATTGCTTAGTATGTGTTCTCAAAGCAAAACCTGCAGAATATTGGGAAGAAAATATTCCTTCCAATACTTTGGGTATCCGTGGTAAGAAAACTACTATACCAAAATCAATTAAAAAACATGAATTGATATGTGGATATAATTCTGAAAAATTTAAGCCAAATGAATTGAATTATATCATTTTTGAAAAGGAATTACTAGCGATTAAGCTTGCTATTAAACAATTCCATATTTTTCTAGCACCTGAAGACTTTAGTGTCAGAACAGATAATAAAGCAGTAAAAGACTTCCTTATAAATAAAAGAAATATTTTAGAAGGAAGAAGACTTAAATGGTATAACCAAATTGTTGTTTATACTTTTGAGGTTGAGCATTTGAAAGGAACTAACAATTTTCTTACAGATTATCTCAGCAGTGTGCCGAATACTACACTAAAAAGTGGAATGTTTCGAATGAAAAACCACTAAACAAGTGGAATAATTTTAATAAAACCCACTAAACAAGTGGAATAATTTTAATAAACCAACTAAACAAGTGGAATAATTTTTAATAAATCCCACTAAATAAGTGGATTATTTTCATTTCAGGATGGGAGACAAGCATCCAGGTGAAGAAAAGGGAGATTGGGTAACTGTTGCTAAAAAGGAAAAAAAAAACAAGCATCATCATCATCAAGTATATAAACTCAATCAAGTCCTGTATACGTTGTATTTAAGGATGCTAATCAGGCCTTTACCACAACTGGAACCAGTGTTTTAGCCAAGTAAATAGTTTTCCAGGTGCATGTCACCAAAAATTCAATATCATCCAAGAAGCCATAACAACATGGGAAAATTGGATGAAACAATTGGAAACCTCTAATATTATTTATCAATGTTCAAAACTTCAGACAAAGGAAAGTCTCCTTGATACTAAAACATATTATTTTCACAACCCAGGAATCCCCTATGAGTTGTATAAACCTTTAAATGAAGCTTGGAAATCTCATCTTCGAGAAAAAAGAAAAGATTTTAGAAAAAATATGAGTATCCTTGTTGATAAAATTGCTGATCAAACAACAATTTTAGACAAGTTTAAAAACCTTAGCCTCAAGATTTTAAAAGCTTTAATTATGAGAATGAAGATTTTTCTCTGGACAAAATCAATACTTTTCTTGAAATTTGCTGATTTATTAGAAAATGATTTTTTAGATAAAATCTTCAATATTGTTCTAAGAATTTGCCTATTCAAAAAGGTGAAGGCACTTCTTCCTAGGCCATTATTCCATATAGAAATTCTATCAAAAATTGAGGATTAGGATAAAAAGATAAAAAGTCTTTTAATCCATTTTGATCATTATATCAATTATAGTGATGAAATGCCAAAACTGCATTTTGTTGCTAAAATTGGTTACCCATGCTGGGATATTGAACCAATTGAATGGGGATTGGTAGACAAACTAATCTTCTCAAATATATGTTTTGGCAATTTTGAACCATTACCCATGATGATCAAAACCATGGTCTATCATGTTTTAACAAAAAGCAGGTACAAATATACCCGTTATTTTTCTTTCACATTACTAGTACAATTGGCTAAAGGGTTTGAGAAATTTTCTACCAGCCCTACCAAATTTGGCACCTCAGAGCCACTGAGGACTATGAATGGGCTGAGGTTGAACAAAATTAGTGCATTGATCAACCTTTGGAACAATTGGATACAGTCAAATATTGGTCACAAAACATGATCAATATTTCAAATTTGGCATCTTATTATTGTCTGGAAATCGCTTTAAAATTCATGGTAACCGGTGGAAGAAGGTTATTCGTTACAGACCTCCCGATAAATTATGCCACCTCGCTTGAACAACGAGCATCCGTTAGGAAATTTCTAAATAATTTGAAAACAAATAAAATTAGATGTTACTTATGAACAGCTAAGTCATGTAGAGGAATATGAGTTAGCCCAACTACATGGACCTCCAAATCAAAGCTCAATGGACAACATGTCATTTGACTGTATTGTCGAGGCTAATATTGCTAATGCATTTGAATCTTGACAAATGGATGAATATAAATAACCCACATGGACGACTGCAAATTATCCATCACACGCAGTGGGGACCGCAAGTGAATAGCAACCAATTGACGCATGCAATGGCGACTGGACGTTTAAAACAAAACATCAACATCATCTACTATTTACTTTTTTGAATTATTATGTTATTATGCACTTTTACTGTGCATCTTTTGAAAAAAATGAAAGATTCTGTCGGATGACATTATTTTCTTTTGTTACCTTTTTTTATCAATATGTAAACTATGATTATACATGGACAAAATCAATACTATGATTGGGATGAGATTGAACAAAATTGGTCCGACGATCAACCCGTGGAGCATTTGGACACAGTTAAATATTGGTCACAAAACCTGATCAATATTTCTAATATTATTGATGGGAGAGTGATATGAAACTCATGGTAACTGAAGGAAGAAGATTATTTGTCACAGACCTCCGAATACATTACACGACAACGCTTCAACAGCGAGCGGCTGTTAAGGAATTTCTAAATAATTTGAAAAAAAAACAATTTAGATATTCCATATGAACAATTGAGTCATGCAGAGGAGTATGAGTTAGCCGAACTACATGGTCCTCCAAATCAAAGCCCAATGGATAATATGTCATTCGACTCTATTACTGAGGTATATAATGCCAATGCATTTTATGCTTGACAAATGGCAGATATAATTAAGCCACTTGGACGACTGTAAATTATTCAGAACACACAGTAGGGCCCGCAAGCGGATAGTAACTAGATGACGCATACAATGATGACCGGACGTTTAAAACAAAAACATCCTCATCGTCTACTATTTACTTTTTGAATTATTATGTTACTATGCACTTTTACTGTGCACCTTTTGACAAACTTATGCCACCCACATTTTTATGATTGCTTTGCTTTCTCAGTTTGTCTTTTCCTTTTGTTTATAGATTATGGCTGATAATTGTTGAGTTCTGTGGCTATAAAAGAGAGCATTGAGACACAATTTCAGATATAGCTATTATCATCCTCTCTCTCTCTCTCTCTCTCTTGTAAAATCCCACTCTTGTAATATTAAGTTTGTATCAATAAATATTTCCAACCTTTATATCCTAAATTTTCGATCAACATTTCGCGCTTGTGTAATTGGTATAGATATACAGTTTGTATGCATCTCTATTTTGTAATCGGAGTAAACTAAGTAATGTAATAATATTATCCTATTTTGAAAATCCTTTAAGTTTTCATAAAACCCATATACCTATTATTGTTTCAAAGCCCATATTTTCGTTTGTCGTTAAAGCTACTGTAGTTAGCATTAGGCATCAGGAAAATTGGTTTTAGGCACCTGAAACAAAATATAATAGGAGGTCTTAGGTACCCATGAAATCTAAAATGAATTATCAAAATAATAATATTTCAGTGCATTGCTTTCTGAGCTTGTCTTTTCCTTTTGTTTATAGATTATGGCTAATAATTATTGAGTTTTGTGACTATAAAAGAGAGCATTGAGACTCAGTTTCTGATACAGCTATTATCATCTCTCTCTCTCTCTCTTATAAAATCCCCCTCTTGTAATATTAAGTTTGTATCAATAATTATTTCCAACCTTTATTTCCTAAATTTCCGAAGGAGATTATTTAAAAGAGACCTCCCAATACGTTATATGATAACGCTTGAACAACGAGCGGCCGTTAAGGAATTTCTAAATAACTTGAAAAATAAAAACAATTTAGATGTTCCTTATGAAAAATTGAATCATGTAGAGGAGTATGAGTTAGACCAACTACATGGTCCTCTAAATCAAAGCGTAATGGACAACATGCCATTCGACTCTATTGTTGAGGCTAATATTGCCAATGCATTTGATGCTTGACAAATGGACGGATATAATTAACCCACTTGAATGACTGCAAATTATCCAGCACATGCGGTGGGGCTCGTAAGCGGATAGTAACCAACTCATGCATGCAATGATGACCGGACGTTTAAAATAAAAACATCCACATCTTCTACTATTTACTTTTTGAATTATTATGTTACTATGCACTTTTACTGTGCACTTTTGACAAACTAATGCCGCCCACGTTTTTATGATTGCTTTGCTTTCTCAGTTTGTCTTTTCCTTTTGTTTATAGATTATGGATGATAATTGTTGAGTTCCGTGGCTATAAAAGAGAGCATTGAGACTCAGTTTCAGATATAGCTATTAGCATCCTCTCTCTCTCTTGTAAAATCCCCTTCTTGTAATATTAAGTTTGTATCAATAAATATTTCCAACCTTTATTTCCTGAATTTCCGATCAACATTCCTCACTTGTGTAATTGGTATAGATATACTATTTGTATGAATCTCTGTTTTGTAATCGGAGTAAACTAAATAGTGTAATTATATTATCCTATTTTAAAAATCCTTTAAGTTTTCATAAAAACCATATACCTATTATTGTTTCAAAGTCCATATTTTCATTTGCCATTAAAGCTACTATAGTTAGCATTAGGCATCAGGAATACTGGTTTTAGGAACCTGAAATAAAATATAATCGGAGGTCTTAGGTACCCATGAAATCTGAAATGGATGATCAAAATAATAATATTACATTGCTTTGCTTTCTCAGTTTGTCTTTTCATTTTGTTTATAGATTATGGATGATAATTGTTGAGTTCCGTGACTATACAAGAGAGCATTGAGACTCAGTTTTAGATATAGCTATTAGCATCCTCTCTCTCTCTCTCTCTCTCTCTCTCTCTTGTAAAATCCCTTTCTTGTAATATTAAGTTTTTATCAATAAATATTTCCTACCTTTATTTCCTAAATTTTCGAAGGATATTATTTATCACGGACCTCCCAATACATTATACGACAACGCTTGAACAACGCGCGGCCGTTAAGGAATTTCTAAATAATTTTAAAAACAAAAATAATTTAGACGTTTGTTAGGAACAATTGAGTCATGCAAAGGAGTATGAGTTAACCCAACTACATGGTCCTCCAAATCAAAGCCCAATGGACAGCATGTCATTCGACTCTATTGTTGAGGCTATTATTGCCAATGCATTTGATGCTTGACAAATGGACGGATATAAATAACCCACTTGGACAACTAAAAATTATCTAGCACACGCAGTGGGGCCCGCAAGCGGATAATAACCAGCTGACGCTTGCAATGACGACTTGACGTTTAAAACATCCACATCCACATCGTCTACTATTTACTTTTTGAATTACTATGTTACTATGCACTTTTACTGTGCACCTTTTGACAAACTTATGCCGCCCACGTTTTTATGATTGCTTTGCTTTCTCAATTTGTCTTTTCCTTTTGTTTATAGATTATGGCTGATAATTATTGAGTTCCGTGGCTATAAAAGAGAGCATTGAGACTCAGTTCAGATATAGCTATTACCATCCTCTATCTCTCTTGTAAAATCCCCCTCTTGTAATATTAAGTTTGTATCAATAAATATTTCCAACCTTTATTTCCTAAATTTCCGATCAACATTCCGCACTTGAGTAATTGGTATCAGAGCCTTGTTATGCTGTGAAAAAGGTTAGTAATTTATGGTTCTATTTAAGTTTGGTATCTGTATTAAACTATGTATAAATAAATATATTATTTGTATGCACATCTGTTTTATGATCAAGGTAAACTAAGTAGTGTTAGTATAATAACGTTATTTTGAAAATACTCAAAAGTTTTCATAAAACCCATATACCTATTATTGTTTCAAATCTCGTATTTCCGTTTGCCATCAAAGCTGCTGTAGTTAGCAATAGACATACGAAAAATTGGTTTTAGGCACCTGAAACAACGTATAAGAGAAGGTCTTAGGTACCAATGAAATCTGAAATGGATAATGAAAATAATAATATTTCATTACAATGCTTAGCACCGTGGATACAAAAGGATGAATCGATGCATAACCATAGCCAACATATTGATAAAAAATTAGAAAATGATATTAGTAAAATAAGTACTACTTTAAATAGTTTAACTAATATAGTTTTTGGTTGGGTAAAACGGACTGAAAAACATCAGATCGTTGGTCAAAATTATGTAGAGAGAAAACTAGATAGTATTGAATTCAACTGAAAACAAAGTTGATCAAAAACTTAGTCAACTCGGAACAGTCTCAAACTTAGACTTAAAAGAGGAAACTAAGCAAAAAATAGAAAATCTATTAACCAAAATAGATTCTCAAAATCCATAACAAACTAAAATGAATTACCCAGGAGATAATAAAATCCTTAGGTTATATTATGGTTTGGAGGAAATTAAATCTCTTCAAACACAAGAATTTAATTATACCGAATAAATAAATATTCGTGAAATATTAGATTATTGGAGACATTTATATAAAGATCCAACATTAAATGTTTCAGAACGTAATAAACTCATTGAACAAATGCAAACAATGTATTTGGAAAATGAAAAATTATTACAACACTATCAGTATGAATTAAACCAATATTCATCTGATGAGGAATAAAATCCCCCACATATAGTAAATACTAGGGATGGAAAAAGGAAGGCTGAAGAACCACTTCAGGAATTCCAAAATTGGGAAGCTTTTACAGAATATATGCAAACCCCTCCAGCATATGTAAATGAAAAAGAAGATTTGGTTAAAATAGGCAATACTTCTACACCATCTACTAGTAATACTAAAAATGAGGATGAACCAAATCCTTTTTTCTTACGACGAGATAATTTGAACAAACAAAATATATCTCAACATGGTATTTATCTTGATCTAAGGCATGTACCCTTTAAAGATCAAGAATAAACTATTAATGAGTGGGCACAATCCATATCCATACTCATTACTAATTATAAGAGCACGTGGCCTAAAGAAAAAAATTTAGACTACCTTACTATACCACTTCAAGGCGATGTTTTACAAGTGTTGCAATAATGGGAAAACTCAGATAAAGGAACCTAACAAAAATCTGAGCTCCTACAAAACTTCAAAATTTTTGATGAAATCCTAAAAAGTTTTATTGATATAATTAAAGAAAATTTGATTGGATATACTGGAGAACCCATAATCCAAGAAGATGTGTGTTAAATATTGTCTAAACTAGAATTATGTAACATTTGTCAATTTGAAGAATTTATTGAAATATATAAAAAGTATTATTTCAAACTAAAGCATCCAGAAAACATTCACTGGCTGGATCAATTCTTCCATAAACTCCCAAATCCATGGAATTAAATGTCTTTAAAAACTTATCCTACTTGGTTAAAAACAATCAATAAGGAAGACAATCTTGGTTTTCGCATTAATTAGGTATTAAGACAAATATTCGATAAATGTATTGAAATTAAAGCAAAAAAGAAAGTTAAAAATCAAATCATAAGTTTCAAAGCCGGATATAAATGTTGTGATAAGATTTTAAAAGAAAATTAGAAAATAGGATGTAACCCACCTCTCAGAATCTTAAAAAATTCTCGAAAGAGAAAATATAAGTGGAAACCTTGGAAAAAGAAATCAACTTTTTCTAAGAATAAAAAATATATTAGGAAAAAGAAATTTCCTAAAAAACCACTTCTAAAAAATAAATGTAGATGTTGAATATGTAATGAAGAAGGCCATTATGCACTCGAATGCCCCAAAAAAGGGAAAAGTGCAAATAAAATGATAAAATTTATTGACGAACAAGAATTAGAAATATTTTATGGATAAGATTTATTTGATTCTGATATTTCTAATCATAGTGAAATTTTATTTGAACTAGAATCGGATTTCAAAACAACCGATATAGAACTCGTATTTATGTATAATACTGCAGAAGTACGAGGAACCAGTGAAGATGAGTTACAAACAATAGCCCTTCGCGAAATAGTTGGTGAGGAAATAACCTTTACCAATGAACAATTGCAAGAAATTGATAATCAAAGACAACTTATCAAAAAGGAAGATGTATATAAATTATCAAAATTCAAATTATTCTCAATAAGAATATTTGAACAATTAAATGGAAACACCACTACTGGGTCAACAGACGACGAGACACCAGATATAAAAAAATTTGATCTAAAAAAGATTAAAAGTTTGAAGAAAAAACACCCAAATATAAAATATATTCATATTGGGTTTATTCAAATATGTATTACTGCATTATTCAGACAAGGTAGGGATACACCTGCAGCGATACTGGTCTTAGACAAAAGATTTAGTAATTCTATGAATGCCATAATTGGAGGAGTCCAATCCAATTTGGTAAATGGTGTTATTTGGTTTAACATAAAACATAATTTCTTTATATCTATGGATGATCTAAATATTGAGGAATCTGTTATCATAAAAATCCAAACCAAAGGGATAGGCATGAAAGATACCTCTAGAAATATGTCAATACATTGAAAAATAATTTATGAATTGACAACTCTACCACATACTAATACACAGAATGTGGATAGCAATATTATTGAAATATTTGAACCTCGACCATTGGATTCAGCAATATAGACAAGATTAATCAATTGGAGAGATTTGGAAGTACAAAAACAATGGGTACTACTCCAAATAACAGAAGCACCACCTGAAAAACAAAGAAACAGCGTTATATTACAGGTCTCTAAAAATAATGTTTATTTTAAAAATAAACACTCAGACAACTGGCAAAAGAATTTTCCTGATAATGATTGGAAAAAATTAAAAGGAAAAAACCTTTTAAAAAGAGAAGGTAGTAGTAGTAAAACACCTATTGCTATGAATAATATACAGGTACCAATACTGCCTGGAACAAATTATCTAAAAGAATATAATATAAAATCTAGTCAAATTTATCACTTCCTACTAGGAAAGGAAGAAATTATCTTTTCACCGAGCTATGGAAAGAAAAGATATACTTATGTATAAGGATACTTTAATTTTGTAGGCTATAAACCATATAGTCTTTGCACGTTAATTGATACAGGAGCAACAATATGTTCTTGTAGACCTAATGCTTTACCACCAGAAAAGTGGATAAAGATGAAAAATCCTATTGCTGTAACAGGCATCAATGGAACACAAAATTTTATTGATTTAAAAGATAAAAAAGTAGTTATCTACTTTAATGAAAAGAAACTCATTAGTCCAAAAATCCTATGCTTTCCTGAAATGCATGGAGATTTTATATTAGGCATTAATTTTATCTCAGAATATTTGCCTATAAATATTGATGAGGGAACAATAAATTTAACCCTCAATAAAGAACCAGTAAAAATACCTTTACTGCAACAACATAAATATAAGTGCAAAAAAGAATTTCGCCCTACTAAAAAAGGAGATATGACTCCAATTATTAAAGCCCTTGAAGAAACACATTGGCACTATACTATTTTAAATGATAATTTTAGTGAAAACCCACTAAAATTATGGGATAAAATCCTAAGATATTATAATCTCAAACTAAGAGATCCCAATGTCATTATAAGAGTAAAACCAGTAATTTATACCAGAAATGATATAGATGAATTTGATAAACAAATCAAAGAACTATTGGAAACAAATCTTATTGAAGAAATAATAAGTCCACACTCTAGACCTGCCTTCATCGTGAGAAAACACAATGAAGTCAAAAGAGGAAAAGCTAGAATGGTTATAAATTATAAAAGATTAAATGAACAATTGGAATTTGATGGTTACTTCATCCCAAGAAAGGATGTTTTAATCAATCAAACTAAAGGAAAAAAGTTCTTTAGTAAATTAGATTGTAAATTTGGTTTTTGGCAGTTAAAACTAACTGATAAATCAAAACCATTGACAACCTTTAGTACTTTTAGAGGACACTATCAATGGAATGTTATGCCTTTTGGACTAAACATAGCTCCACAGGTATACCAACGATGGATGGATAAAATCTTTAAAGACCTTAAAGATTTTTGTGTTGTCTATATAAATGATATTCTTGTTTTTTTAAAAACAGTGGAAGAACATAGACATCATGTAAAAATAATTTGCGAAAAATTCCAAAAACATGGAATTATTCTATCACCAAAGAAAATTGATGTTGAAAAAAGAGAAAATAATTTTCTCAGTATAATCCTAAACCACGATTGACTATAATTACAAGATCATAAAATCTCTAAAATAAGATATTTTAATGAAAAATTTTTGGATAAATAACAATTACAAAATTTCTTATGAATCCTTAATTATGGAAAAAAAATCATAAAAGTATTATCACAAAAAGAATTACCACTTCTTGAAAAACTCAAAAAGAATGAAGTTTTTACATGGAGTGAAAATGATACTCTTGTTGTTAAAACAATTAAACAAGATATAATTATTAATTGTCCAAAAGTTTATTTTCCTAAAATAGGAGATAAGTTAATACTTGAAACTGATGCTTCAGATAATTGTTGGGGATGTGTTCTCAAAGCAATTCCTACAGAACATTGGAATGAAAGAACTTCCAATACTTTTGGTATCCGCGGTAAAAAAAACCTATACCAAAATCAATTAAAAAACATGAATTGATATGTTGATATAATTCTGGAAAATTTAAACCAAATGAATTGAATTATATCATTTTAAAAAAATAATTACTAGCAATTAAGCTTTCTATTAAAAAATTCCATATTTTTTTAGCACTAGAAGACTTTATTGTCAGAACAGATAATAAAGAAGTAAAAGACTTCCTTATAAATAAAAGAAATATTTTAGAAGGAATAAGACTCAAATGGTATAACCAAATTGTTGTTTATACTCTTGAGGTTGAACATTTAAAAGGTACTAACAATTTCCTTGCAGATTATCCTAGCAGAAATTATGAAGAAAAACCCACTAAACAAGTGGAATATTTTGAATAAAACCCACTAAAAAAGTGGAATATTTTTAATAAAATCAACTAAACAAGTGGAATATTTTATTTCAGGATGGGAGATAAACATCCAGGAGAAGTAAAGGGAGATTGGGCAATTGTTGCTAAAAAGGCAAAAACCCAAGCATCATCGTCATCATCAAGCGCACAGCCTAAAACAGGACATGTGTATGTTGTATTTAGTGGACGCCAAACGGGAATTTACCACAAGTGGCACCAGTGTTTTAGCCAAGTAAATGGTTTTCTAGGTTCATATCACCAAAGATTTAATACCATTCAAGAAGCCATAACAACATGGGAAAATTGGATGAAACAATCGGCGCCATCCATTTCACATTTCATGGGTACCTAAGACTTCCTATTATATTTTGTTTCAGGTGCCTAAAACCAGTTTTCTTGACGCCTAATGCTAACTACAGTAGCTTTAACGGCAAACGGAAATATGGGCGTTGAAATAATAATAGGTATATGTGTTTTATGAAAACTTAATGTATTTTTAAAATAGGATAATATTATTACACTATCTAGTTTACTCTGATTACAAAACAGAGATGCATACAAACAATATATTTATTTATACATAGTTTAATAAAGATATCAAACTTAATTAAAATCATAATTTACTAACCTTAATTACAGCATAACAAGGCTCTGATACCAATTACACAAGTGTGGAATGTTGATCGGGAATTTAGGAAATAAAGGTTGGATATAAACTTAATATTACAAGAGGTGGATTCTAAGAGAGAGAGAGAGAGATAGAGAGAGAGGATTATAATAGCTATATCTGAAACTGAGTCTCAATGCTCTCTTTTATAGCCACGGAACTCAACAATTATCAGCCATAATCTATAAACACAAGGAAAAGAAAAACTGAGAAAGCAAAGCAATCATAAAAATTTGGGTGGCATAAATTTGTCAAAAGGTGCATAGTAAAAGTGCATAGTCACACAATAATTCAAAAAGTAAATAGTAGACGATGTGGATGTTGTTGTTTTAAACGCCCGGTCATCATTGCATGCGTCAGCTGGTTACTATCCGCTTGCGGGCCCCACTGAACGTGCTGGATAATTTGCAGTCATCCAATTGGGTTAATTATATCCGTCCATTTGTCAAGAATCAAATGCATTGGCAATATTAGCCTCAGCAATAGAGTCAAATGACATGTTGTCCATTGGGCTTTGATTTGGAGGACCATGTAGTTGGGCTAACTCATACTCCTCTCTATGACTCAATTGTTCATAAGGAACATCTAAATTGTTTTTGTTTTTCAAATTATTTAGAAATTCCTTAACAGTCGCTCGTTGTTTAAGCATTATCGTATAATGTATTGGGAGGTCTGTGACAAATAATCTTCTTCCATCAGTTACCATGAATTTCATATCTCTCTCCCGCCAATAATAAGATGCTAAATTAGAAATATTGATCAGGTTTTGTGACCAATATTTAACTGTGTCCAAATGATCCACAGGTTGATCGTCAGACCAGTTTTGTTCAATATCATCCCATTCATAGTCCTCAGTGGCTATGAGGTGCCAAAATATTCCACTTGTTCAGTGGGTTTTATTCAAAATATTCCACTTGTTTTGTGGGTTTTTCTTCACAATTTCTTTTAGGATAATATGCAAGGAAAATGTTAGTACCTTTTAACTGTTCAACCTCAAAAATATAAATCGCAATTTGGTTATGCCATTTGAGTCTTCTTCCTTCTAAAATATTTCTTTTATTTATAAGGAAGTCTTTTACTACTTTATTATCTGTTCTGACAATAAAGTCTTTTAGTACTAAAAAAATATGGAATGTTTTAATAGCAAGCTTAATTACTAGTAATTCTTTTTCAAAAATGATATAATTCAATTCATTTGGTTAAAATTTTCCAAAATTATATCCACAGATCAATTCATGTTTTTTAATTGATTTTGGTATAGGTATTTTTTTACCATGGATACCAAAGGTATTTGAAGTTCTTTCATTCGAATGTTTTGTAGGAATTGCTTTGAGAACACATCCCCAACAATTATCTGAAGCAAGATTTGTAATGGACACAGGAGTTATACCGAAGGGACTAACGACCTTTATGCAAAGATGCGTTCATCCAATAGAAGTGAAATATTTGATCCAAAAGTCCATGAAGGTTATTGTAGGGCTCATTCAGCTGGAAGAACATTGCTTCAACGAATTAACACACGGGGAGACTACTGGACGACCATGAGGCTAGATTGCATAACCTTTGCAAAGAAATGTGATAAGTGACAGAGGTTATCTAATGTTAGAAAGACACCCAATGCTGCATTAACTCCAGTCACTTCACCTTGGTCATTTGCTATCTGGGGAATCGACTTGGTCGGCCCATTGTCGACCACCAAAGGGACGTTTAGATATCTGGTTGTTATTGATTATTTTACCAAATGGGTTGAGGCAAAGACACTAGTCGACACGCCTTATGAAAAGGTATACCAGTTCATATTAAAGAGTATAATTTACTGATATGGTTTTCCCTATGCTTTCATTATAGATCATGGCACTCAGTTTGACAATGAGGAGTTTAAAGCTTACTGTTCCCAATCTAAAATTCAAAAGCTGCACTCTGCACCAGGCCATCCTCAAAGTAATGGTCAAACAGAAGTAACAAATAAAACTCTACTAAATGGACTGAAGAAGTAGCTTGACGAAGCTAAGGGAAATTCGATCAATGAAATACACTCAGTATTATGGGCTTACGGAACCACGCCAAGGATAACAACATGGGAAACGCCATATATGCTTGCGTTTGGAACTGAAGTAATGAAACTAGCAGAGCTCGACTTACCAACCCATAGGGTTTCGAACTTCAATTCCCCAGTCAGTGATCACATGAGGCGACTAGATCTTGATATGCTGGAAGAAGTGAGGGATGATGCTGCTATGAGAAATGCGAACTTCCAAAAGAAGACTGCTCAATTATACAATAAAAGGGTCAAGCCGACCAACTTCAAAGAAAACGATTATGTCCTCAAGAATGTGATACATTAGAGAAACAATCTTAAAGATAATTGGCACGTCCCTATCGTATTTCTTCTATCATCCGACCAGGAACATACCAGATATGAACTTGAGAAGGTGAAGAGTTCAAGAATCCTTAGAACACCAAGCACCTCCGAAAGTATTGTCAGTAGATTACAAGCTTTGCACTTTAGTTGTTTGTAAGATGATTATCAATAAAATTGTCAGTTTTCGTTCATTCAGTTTTGTTTTTGATTTTTTTCGGAGTATGGAGGTAAATATACATGTATCCCTCAAATCAGAACTCTCACTTCCAACAACCAAAGATTCCTTCAGCATTTGATGGACACAAATCAAAGCAATAACCGACTAAGTCAAATTAGGATTTTAATCCTCAATACTTGGTCAACTATGAAAAATCCAAATTAAAATCCTCAGCATTTGGCCAAAAATTTAGTAGTAAAGATGCATTTTACCCAAACCAAGTCAAATGAAGGAAGGCATGTAAAAATTCCTAAATAAAAGAATATAAACATATATTCAACATACACTTGGTCACCACCGGTAACTAGTGCTAAACTTAGATTAATAAATCTAAGTGCAGTGGTAGAACCTACGACAATACTACTGGTAACTAGTGCTAAACTAAGGTCGATAAATCTAAGTGCATTAGTAGAACCTATGGTGCTCCTAATGGTAACTAATAACAAATTTGGATAAATATATTTAAGTATATTAGTGAACCAATGACACAAACAAATACAAGTTAACTAATTTAAAGTTAACCAAAATAAAAACTAACACATTTCATTCATATAAACTGTGTTATAATCAAATTTATTTCAAATAAATTACAGGATAATTATTCTATTGGACGCTTTCCTTCATCTTTGAAAGAAGACTGCACTTTCTTCATGCCAGCAGGGGGATCATCCAAAGTATAACGAGAATTGATCAAATTAAAATCCTGAAGGATTCTTCTGTTACTATTGCTCGGCGTATCCATCAGGTGAGAAGGCCGATTTATCTCGAGTTCATTGCGTAACCCATAATCCTCTAAATATTTTGATACCAGACATTGGGGAATTGATTCAATGGGAATCCAGTTGACATCTAAGTGGAATGGGGGATTTTAACAATTTAAGAAACTGGGATCATGCCAATACTAAAGTCGATTGTTTTGATAAACTTTCATCACAGTCAAGCAGTTAGTCCAACCCCATTTATAGCCTTCACGGTTAGACTGCGCAAGATAATCATCAATTTGGCTCAAAACTTCATTATAACCGTCCATCCATACCTTTCTGGGTTGTTTGCGAAATTGGAAGGTTAATCTTTCAACTTCATGATAAAGTTTCTTCAAAAATTCATCCTTCACTTTCAAATGAGAGGATTGCTTGGCAAGGGCTTGGTCTTTAACTTCCAACTGTGTGGACAACTCGGTAATAGCTTGACTTTTTGCCTTCAACTGGGTATCTTGGTCAGTTCGAGTCTTCCTGGTCCTAGCTTCTTCTACATTTGGTCAACTAGTCCTTTGTTTGGAAGATTGTACAGGTTTGGTCTATTTTAAAACATCAAGCTCTTATCTATATTTAGCATTTTCCTCCTCCAAAATAGAAACACGTTCGTTAGCAACATCAGTAGAAGAACTCTTCAAAGACCCAAGTTCACCACTCAATTTATTATTATCTTCTTCCAAGAGTTTAGCAATTTCTCTAGCCTCATCAACTTCACGATTCAGAAAAAATTCCTTCTTCCTAAAAGCAGATGCATATTTCTCTAATTTTTCCTCAAACCCCCAAGCTTCACTCAATGCTTAGTATTTGAGCTCATCTTCGGCATGCAGTAAAGCTTTAGTCTTATTATGCTCTACCTGTAATTCTTTGATCATTTCACAGTATGCAACATTCTTGGCCACAACCCGATTAAGAAGAAACTTAAGATAAATATATATGCATCTTTAGCTTGATCAGAAGCATCTGTGCCGAACAAGTCTGTTAATTCTTCATTAGTCAAATCCAACTGACCAACTTTGAACAGGTTATTGCACCACTTGAGTAAATATGAATCAGTGAAAGTAATTTGTTCCATCCTTGCCATGAACTAAAAAGATAAAATAACATTGGATCAACAACAGAAGAAGACATAATTATAGCCAAGTAACAACAAGCAATATGAAGAAAGGGTTATTTCATTAATAAATAAAGGAAAATTATAAGTACATTAAGGAAGAAACAAAAAGAAAAGAAAAGAAAGGTGAAAAATACAAAGGCCAAATGTCGAAGAAGAATGAATGAAGAAGAATGAAGACGATCATTCTTCTTTAGCATTTGGTCGTAGTTGACCAAGAACTGTAAGAAAAAGACAAGTTAGTACAAGTCAAGAAAGCCATGAATAATATCAGATCAACTTTGAATCTAAAAACTTACCAAGGCTAATCTCTGAGTAGCCCTTTCCGAAAGTTTTATTCGGGGTAAAGAGGCAACAATATCTCCATGGTCTGGGAGGGTACCAGACTTAATCAATTTCCTTGCCAAACTAGGATTCGAGGCTCAGATGAGACAGCAACAGAAAGAGCAATACCTACCAAGCCCTGTTGGTCGGCCTCAATAACTTTCTAAACTTGCTTGTTAGCAGGACCTCTCCTCAGTCATTTCAGAAAAGATTCATCACCCTTATTGGCTGGGGGCTTCTTTCTAACATCAATTTTCTTCTTTGAAGCACCAATGTCAACAAGCTTATTGGTTCCAACAGCAGATTCATCCCCCAAGAGATTGGGAAATTTCCTTTTTCCCATACTTATATAAAGGGGAAGGTCAGAATTAAAAGAGGAGGAAGTACCAACAGCAGGTTCACCACCACCAGATGTAGTGGCTGAAGAAGTAGAGATTGGATCTCTCTTAAAGTCTATAATGCTTGAAGGGGTGGCAGTTGTTGGTCGAGCAACAAAAGAAGTTACAGAGCTTCTATACCTTATCAAGTATGAAGCCGACCTAATATGCTCCTCGCCTATCTTTTGATGGATGCCCCACAAAAACTTAATCTCGTCAAGCTTGATGTCACTTTTTTTGGGCCTTTTCTTATCAACTACAAATAAATAATTAACATCAAATGTTAATAGAAAATATCAACAAGTATTTCATCAGTATGAATACACAAAGTTTATCACAACTTATACCATGGCTCTCTTGAGGGCTTCTGGGTCCATCGTATACTTCACCCCCTTTAAGAGGAGTGTATTTCCAGTTCATTACAAATAACCCCGTGATCAAAATAATTTTTATTGGAGTCAGTTAAATTGACAACTAGGGCTCTGTTGACCAACCTCGTGTTCAAGTAATATGTACTGTTACTAGTGACCCATTTATAACAGAACGTAATTTTAGGGATTCTAATATGGGTCCTATGAATTTGCTTAAGCATGTAGATTTAATTAACTATCCTCTACGTATTGGAGGCTACTCTAGCAGGTATAACATCAAAATATTGACAGAACTCTGAGTAAAAACGATTGGGGGGGAAAAGTAAAGTCGCACGCAGCTATGAATAAGGAGGGAATTCAATGACCCTCAGATAAAGAAAAGACATCAATATGAGGATTAGGAAATTATAATTCTACCCATTTTTGTATATTCCATTCCCTTCTAAATTTTTCTAGAGAATCAATATGAACTATGTAAATAATGACTCAAGAAGAAGAAAAGAAGGAAAAAGAAAGAATTTTTACATAAACTTAAGGATTCAGCAAGAACTGTCAAAAGAGATAAAGAATGACGAAAAACAAGCACTCAAGAGTTCAAAGATATCTTCTATAGTTCGAGAGTTTAAGGGTAAATAAAAATTGGAAAAGTTCATCTCCTTTTATAGGTTGTCTTGAAAATAGCGAACGTAATGATTAAACGTACTAGCGATTGATGTTCCGACGGCTTCGCAAATTAGAAAAAAAAATACTCATTTACCCTTGAGCGGTTTATTAAAATTCAAATTATTTGGAAAAATGCAATCTTCAAATGGTACCAGTTAAATTTCACAAGAGTGGTAAGTCGGCTGCCAACCAAATATTATGAAAATATCCCGAGCTATATATTAGAGCAAATACTCTATACTTTCATGCAGGCATCAAGCATAGAACATTGGGGGCTTCTGTTGATACAAAAATTATTCATCTACGTGGACCAATTAGAAACAAACATTTATTCTCCAACGTGGATTTAACCCAAGTTAACTAATTATAGACTAACGAGGAATGTCGACCAACACAAGGAACGCCAACCAAGAACTGAGAAGGTCGACCAACAATTTTAGTGAAGGGTCAACATATCAAGAGTCACATTACTCATAGTTTGTACAACTAATCGTCACATACAATATATAAGGATGTAAATTCTTAATATATAATGGCATTCCATCCCTTGACATTCCAACCTTTGGCCTCCGAGTCACTATAAATACATTTTACTCTTGCCATCAAAGGCAGAAACACAAGCAAGCAAGCTATTATAATTATTAATACCATAATAGTGGACGTAGGTCTTATAACATAACCGAAACACTTTAAAATATTGTGTTGCTCTTTTTATATTTATATATTTTAACTGTGATTAAAGAATTAGATCTAATCTAGTTTTTTACATCAACACTATATACAATTTAGCCTTTAATATTTTCCCAAGTGATATAAAAACCTTTTTTCGTGCAGACAATTTGTTTGATGATGAATTAGGTACATGCGTACATAATCAATACCCATACGAGTTTTTAAACTCTCTTAATCCTTCTGGTTTAACCCTATTTAAGTAAGACATGAAATTAGGGTGTCCAATTATGTTGTTAAGAAGATGGTCTTTGAAACGACACACAATTGATCATTATGGAGTTTACAGAACATGTCATTGAGGCACAAAACTAACTAAGGATAAGCGTGTCAATTTAGTCTTTATTCCAAGAGTATAATTAACTCATCCGTCTACAGAAATGCCTATCAGAATAATAAGACATCAATTTTCAATTCGACCCGCATATGCAATGACGTTTCTATATCAAATTTTAATCATTTTACAACATTTCTTAGGATTGGAAATTGATGCTCAGGCATAAAAAATGGAGAGATAGCCACACATTTATCAAATGGGGTTCCCACAATAAGGTACATCGTCTATATGTCACTTATTCAGTTCGTGTATTTTTTACTCAATACTAACTGCTAATATTTCTTCTAAATTATCATGTAGAACCCTAATCTTCATTGTGTAAGGACATATTTTCATAGGTCCGTTATCAATTTATTATGTCATATACCGCTACACCATCGAAGAGCATTCAAGAGAAATCTAAATCAAAGACGGATCTGAATTACTCAAGTTCTTCATCATTCAAGACTCCGCGAAGTTTACTTTGGTATGGTTATATCTTAAATACCTTTACTTTTCACTTAGAGCTTTTGGGAGATTTTTACAAAATATTTTCTAAGTGTTGGAGTGGACGTTTTCGTCAAATATTGAGAATGAGTATTTTTTTCTAAGTTTTGAAGCGGACCTCGATTTGGATGCCCAGGTCGTTCGCGCGAGATAAGCATCTCGTTCGAACGAGATTGGAAGTCGCGCGATGTCGTTTGAACGACACGCGTCCTTCGTTCGAGCGACATATGCTTCTCGTTCGAACGAGCTCGGATATCGAGGCGGTGCGTGTTTGTATAAATACTCATTAAATGTTAACATTTTCATTATGAAGTCCACAGTTTTTTATAGACAAAAAACTGCGAAAGCAGAATCCTTTAGGCTTATTCCTTTTAGGGGTTTAATCCCTCTTTGGTTTACAATTCACAAAACTCCCATCTTGCTTTAGTGAATTGTTTTGGTGTTCAAGAACACATCTTTGCCTTTGTTCATCTTTTGTGGAGTGCATCTCTACACCGTATGACTGCGTGTCATTGAGGATCTTGCTGCATGAAGATTCTTTGCTGAAGATAGGACTGCGAGTCCTTAGAGGATGTTGTGTGTATTCTCTTGCTGAGTTCAAGACTGCGAGTCTTTGTGGGTTGGCTGCGCGTTAATCCATTACAGATTTCTTTATGTAATAGTAAGTTGCGATTTATAGATTCATAGTGAAATAAAGGTTTTTACCCGAATGGGTTTTTTCCTGAAATCTGTGTCTCAGCATATTTTTTGTGTCGCATGCTTTATTTATGGTTTGACACACGCACCGTAGATGCATGTATAGGGGTTGAATTTATTTGGTTTAAAAATATACTCTAATTAAATAAGTGAGCCAAATTATAAATCTGCGAATTTAATCAATTATCACACAGTCGCACTTTTCAAATTGGTATAAGAGCAGGTTGCGCTAATTTATCGCGTATTCCTATTTTCCACAAAATCGTGTGATATTGATTTTTTTTAAAAATCAGGTTCGTAAAAAATCGCATTTTTTTCCATGGAGCACTTCTATAATAAGATGCCTATTTTTGACGGGTCTAATTATGCCTATTGGAAAGCTCGCATGAAATATAGTTTAAAAGCCATTGACGAGCGTGTTTGGTACCTTTACGAAAATGGGTGGACTCCTCCCACGGTCATCGTTGATAATATTTTCTCTTTAAAACCCGTGTCAGCCTGGACTGAAGATGATCATAAAATGTCTAAATTTAATTCTTTTGGTTTGAGTGCTATTTCTGGAGCTATCACTCCAGATGAGTTTCGCTGAATTATGACGTGCACCACGTCTAAAGAGGCTTGGGATGTTTTGAAATTGATTCATGAGGGTACGAACGCGGTTAAAGAATCTAAGTTACAAAATTTGGCCACCCAATTTGAGACTATCACCATGTCTGAGTCTGAATGCTTTGATGATTTTTATGCACATTTGTCGGACATTGTTAGCACCAGTTTTAATTTGGGTGAGGTGATTGATAACACGCGTGTCGTTAAAAAGATTTTGAGATCTCTCTCAAAACGCTTTATTCCTAAAGTCACTATTTTGAACTCTTTGGGAAATTTGAAATCACTTAAGTTGGAAGAACTTGTAGGAGATCTTCAAACATATGAGATTGACATGTTTTCCAAAACCATTAAGGCTAAGGATAATGACTTTGCTTTAAAGACTCATTGTAAAAAAAAGAAAGAAAAAGTTTGTGAGTCTAACTCTGAGGGAGACTTTGATTTTAATGATATGGCCTTGTTTACGAAATTTTTTAAAAAATTTCTCAACATAAACAAAAATAATCCTTCCAATAATAAGAAATTTTTTGAGAAAAATAAAAAGAAAGGAAACGTCAAAGAAAGCGGTGAGAGAGAAAAAAAGAATAACTCAGATGAGGAGTGTGAGGAAGATCTTGAGAACGTGACTTGTTTTGAATGTGGGGGTAAGGGACATAAGTCGTTTGAGTGTCCAACATGGCTTAGAAAGAAAGGGAAGAAAGTATCCATGCCTGCCACACTTAGTGATAGTGAGGGTGATGAGGGAGATGAGTTCGATAAAGGTTTAGCACATGGGATGGTTTTCGCTTTTTCTAGTCTTGCGAGCACACCCACTTTGTCTCACGAGAGTGCACACGAGAGCGATGATAGTAATTTGTGTTCCTCGAGTGAGGATGAGAGCGAGGAAGAAAGTGGAGATGAAAGTGAGCTCCAAAAATATTTTAGAGATTTGTACACCGAGACCTTGAAAACAAAGAAGTATAATATATATTTAGGTCATCGGGTTTTAGATTTGGAGAGAGAGAGGGAGGTTTTGAGAAAGGAGAAGTGTGATTTGACCGACACGTTGTCTAGTCTGACGACACGTGTATCCCAACTCGAGAGTGATCACGAACTTGCCAGGGAGGTCAAAGTCATGTTTGAGAACGCACCTAAGAAGATTCAAAAGGTGGTTATTAAGGGTAACAGTGAGAATTTAGGAATAAGTCATGACGGTGCTTCTTCTTCACAATTAGCACCCGAGCCGGTTCCCACTTTAGTGATAGATTCACATGAGTCTCACCCTCACCCACCTAGGCGTCCCATTACTATTAGGAAAGTGCGTCCTAGAGCTTTTGAGAGAGGTGTTCCTAGGCCTATTTATGTTTGCTCACATTACAAGAGGAGAGGTCACCTTAAGGAATTTTGTTTTAAGTTGAGTTATGTGTCACGTTTTGCTTCTACACATGTTTCTGGTACACATGCACCCACACATGATTCTTTACATGCTCCCGGAGACTACATGAGAGAGTTTGCACATTTAGGTGAGAAAGTTAAGTTTTTAGTCAAAACTTCACAAGATTTTATAGAGGTTTTTCATAAGTTCGCACCACCTTTGGAAAACCTCTCCGCACCTAACGATTGAGGTTTGACTTGTTTACTAGCATAGGTTGTTTCTCATGATGTCATTATTTGCCTATTGCTGGTATGTATCATTTTTGTATAGATTTTTTAAAAAAAAATTTTAGAAAAATCCAAAAATATTTTTGTATTTTGTTTGCACTATTTATGAATGAAGATTTAGGATGACCAAGTCACAACATCATTCCATTTTTTTCATGTGACTATTTGACAGTGTTTTGAGACAATAGGTCAATTCATCCTTGTGCTTTATAATGTTTGGAGTCATTAAGATGTAATTAAGTGTTACTTCCTACACGTTTGACTCATGTTTTCTTTATTGCACACATGCACGGATTTGTTTGATTATTGTGCTTGTCTTATCACATGTTGGTTGGGTGTTTTCATTTTAATCATGTCCTTAAAACGAACCAAGCGCGATAAAATTTTGATAAGGAAATTGTGCATTTAAGAACCATTTTGTGAGTTTGTGTGCTTTGTTTGAACGGGGAAGGGCTGCGAAAGATTCATTTTGCCTTTGCGAATACTAAGCCAGCGTTAAATTGGACCTAAAAATGAAGGAATTTTATTATCCAGGGTCCAAAGAGGTTTAAAAGAGCCCAAAAAAATTTAAAGGCAATAAAAAGAAATTCATGTTAAATTATGGGCCATTTAGGTTTTTGCACCAATTCTCCAAAGTTTGAGAATTTAGATTTCCTCTAAAAAGAAAATATATATGAGGGAGTTTGGTTGAAGATTTTATAATGGGTTTGCACGTCCTTGAAAATCTTGAAAAAGCGCTAAATAGTATTGGATATTATTGGTGTGGAAATCATTTGATTTTGATTTGTTGATCTGTATAAGACGATGTCACTTAAATTCAACAATTTTTTTTACACCTAAGGATACTTTTGATGTTCATTCGTTAGGGGTATACATATGCATCGTGCACATATGATTGATTGAGTTTATTTATCTATCGAATGTGTTCACACCCATTCATTCCATTTCCATGACTTGGTTGTTTTAGTTTAAATCCATGGTGTGATTTTTTATATCATATTTTTCAAAGTGGTATCTTATTTTTGTATGAAAAATTGAAAAATCAGAAAATAGTTTGTGAGTTTTTTGAGATATCCCTTTGCATGCGCGTAGTTTGATCCATGTTTGCATTTTATCGTGACACTCCATGTTTTGATTATTTCTTCTTATCTGGCTATTTGGGGACATCATAAAAAGGGGGAGAAAGAATTATCATGTTATGGGGGAGTTTTTACATTATGGGGGAGATTTGATTATTAATGCTTTATTCTTATATCATTTCAAACTCGATGCGTCACAAAGATTTTTGCTTTTTCTGATGTGTGTAGGTACAAATATAGAAGATCATGATGTTGCACACCCTGATGAGAAAAGATTTGAGAATTGACGAAGATTATTGAAGAGCAGTTTTGAGGTCTTGCAAATTTATTCATGGGAGGGTAAATTTGTATAG
The DNA here is from genome assembly GCA_949130495.1 of Sambucus nigra. Lineage (NCBI taxonomy): Eukaryota > Viridiplantae > Streptophyta > Magnoliopsida > Dipsacales > Adoxaceae > Sambucus > Sambucus nigra. The sequence goes on from OX422207.1 coordinate 714,586,981, forward strand.
GCATTTTGGTTTTTGATAATTCGGATTTTTTATGAATGTACCGGCATAGACATAGGGGGAGATTTGTAAGGACATATTTTCATAGGTCCATTATTAATTTATTATATCATATACCGCTACACCGTCGAAGAGCATTCAAGAGACATCTACATCAAAGACGGATCCGAATTAATCAAGTTCTTCATCATTCAAGACTCCGCGAAGTTTACTTTGGTAAGGTTATGTTTTAAATACCTTTACTTTTCACTTAGAGCTTTTGGGATATTTTTACAAAATATTTTCTAAGTGTTGGAGCGGACTTTTTCGTCAAATATTGAAAATGAGTATTTTTTTTAAGTTTTGAAGTGGACCTCGATTTTGACGCCCAGGTCATTCGCGCTAGATAAGCATCTCGTTCGAACGAGATTGGAAGTCGCGCGATGTCGTTTGAATGGCATGTGTCCTTCGTTCGAGCGACATATGCTTCTGGTTCGAACGAGCTCGAATTTCGAGGCGGTGCGTTTTTGTATAAATACTCATTAAATGGTAACGTTTTCATTAAGAAGTCCACAGTTTTTTACAGACAGAAAACTGCGAAAGCGGAATCCTTTAGGCTTCTTCCTTTTAGGGGTTTAATTCCTCTTTGGTTTACAATTCACAAAACCTCCATTTTGCTTTAGTGAATTGTTTTGGTGTTCAAGAACACATCTTTGCCTCTGTTCATCTTTTGTGGAGTGCGTCTCTACACCGTATGACTGCGTGTCATTAAGGATATTACTGCATGAAGATTCTTTGCTGAAGATAGGATTGCGAGTCCTTGGAGGATGTTGTGTGTATTCTCTTGCTGAGTTAAAGACTGCGGGTCTTTGTGGGTTGGTTGCGCGTTGATCCATTGTATATTTCTCTATGTAATTGTAAGTTGCGATTTATAGATTCATAGTGAAATAAAGGTTTTTACCCACAAGGGGTTTTTTCCTGAAATTTGCGTCTCAGCATATTTGTTGTGTCACACGCTTTATTTATGGTTTGACACACGCACCGTAGATGCATGTATAGGGGCTGAATTTATTTGGTTTAAAAATAAACTCTAATTAAATAAGTGAGCCAAATTATAAATCTGCGAATTTAATCAATTATCACACAGTCGGACTCTTCACATTGGAAATACGTTGAGCTCAATACATGGATATTTCATAGAGTGATTGTCTATGAATGGAATATTCATTTTTTATGCCTAGCTATACCACTTTTGGTAAACTTTATGCTCCCACTTTTTTTTATTTACTATGATCTTGGATGACTTTTATGTATTTGTTTATGTATAGTCTGCTAGGTCTTTATTTTACCTTACATAATCTATAGGTATTTTTGTAAGTACAAACTGGCCAGATTCATTTTGTGACTTGTGGTTTCATACATTGTAAAAAACTACGACATAATTCTATAATGACCCAATCATGTCTTTTATCTTGCAAGTGTTTCAACTTCTTGATTTTTATTATTTATTTTTAGGTGATGCTTACGAATTCCAGCTACTATAATTTCGATATACTTTCTCATCTACATCCATTTGCGTGATTATTAATATTAATATTTTAAGTGGACCTTCCCGCATGATGTTTTTCTGGTGCATACAAATGTCTATGATTATTTTTTGCTCAGATTTCTACTTATTCCGCTTCATAATTTTATGAAATTTTAATACTGAATACTCATTTCTTCTTTATTATGCTTTCGTTATTACAAGTAAATGTACCGCACCCTGATTCAATACTATGCAAGTCATTATTCGCAATTAATGATTCTTTCTTTTATGGTTACACGCTCTTTTATATTTAGTATTTCACTTATGGTGGTCTTAGGGTCTTTTGAATTTAAACATGTTGATAATTTCTTTATTCAGATTCGATACGAACCTCTAATGAAGACCATTTCAGAAGACGGCTCCGGTGACATGGTAGAACAATCTTGGTCTCCTCACCCCATTAAAAGGTAATACCCGCTTTGCTTGTCAGAACGTGTTTTAAGGTAATTAGTTAAGAGATAGAGGTCATTAGTAACATATATTGAATTTAATATAACTAGGCTCGATGAGCACGTTGTCAATTGTTATCTCAACATAGTTTTTGTTTGTCAAGATTTTATAGTAAATTATATTTTTGATTATTTGATTTTTTATTTTGTGTAGTGTTCGGACTATGGTAGGACTGGGAATACTTGATGTTGTCTTGTAGCGAAAAACTCCCTCGAACCCTTAGAAGAAAACGTTGATCACAAAATTAGTATTTATTAATCTAGATGTTCATTTGATATTTTTTTTGTCAACAATGAATCCACACACGGTGAATTCACATGGACATGCAGTCCAATCTTCACAGAGATTCCCTCCAATAGCACGCAGTTCTCAGTTGTAGAGATCTCTCCACAAAGAATAAATTTCAACAAAGTTGAATCTAGGGTTCCAAAACAATTCATAAAGGATTGGGATGTTTTCTGAATTGAAAATCAAAGGTTAAAGAACCTAAAAGAAGAAGACAAAAGAATTATGCAGAAGAAGTTTTGTAACAGGTCAAAAACGCAGGTCTTCTTACGAAAAATAGAGTTGGAAAAGCCTATTTATAAAAAACTTAAGGAGGCGCGCCGTTCGAACGAGGTTGAATGTCGCTCGAATGAGATGCTGTGTCATTTGAATGACAAGAGCAGGTCGCTCGAACGAAAAATGTGACATGTGGCAAATGACACGTGGCAAATGTCATTTGAAGGACAAAAGCATGTCATTTGACCAAACTATCAAACGAGATTTTACGCGTCCTTGTAGATAATTTCGATACGAACGCGGGACCGTCAGTTTCGTATTTTTCTGATTTTTTATGAATTACTTATGATTTTTCGACGGAAAGGTGTCCGAGAACAAAATCTTTAGAAAAATATTTGATAAAAATATCCCAACACTTTAAGTGACATGCGAAGGAATTAAAACTCAACCTTACTAAAATTAACCTCACGGAGCCTTAAATATTGAAGAACTTGATATTCGGATCCGTCTTTGATGCTTGAATATTCATGAATGCTCTTCGACGGTGTAGTGGTATACGACATACTAAATTGATAATGGACTTATAAAATAATGTCCTTACAAATTACAATGATATAGCTAAAATGTGGGTAATAAAAGAGGGCTTAAAATTTGCTATTGATAGAGGTGTACGTAATATACACGTGAAAACGAATTCTTTGTCTACTCACCATCTATTTTGTACGGCCCCATGTTCGAGCCACCATATTTAGGAATTAATCTGAGACTGTTGTAAGGAGATGCAATAGTTCGATACGGTGGGGATATTTTTTTGTTATAGAGAGATCAATTCGGTTGCTGACGTGTTAACCAATACCGAAAATAGTTGTCACTATATGAATAGCTATTTTGATGTAGCACCTAGATTTATATGTAATAGTAATATAGTTAGTAAGATTGTGAATAAACCTAGATATTGTAATAATGTTTTGATATAATATACCGTTTGTGTTTGATAAAAAAAAATACCCTAAAGCAATAAAACTCTCCATTTACTAGGTTAAAAACGTTTTTTTTATTTAATTAAATTTGGTAGATAAGATGTACATAATTGGGAGATGATCTCCTTCAATTATCTATATAAAAAAAATGGTCAATACCACATCCAAACTTTAGAAAATTTCCACCCAATTCCGTGAGAAGGACCCATTCTTTGATCCTTTAAACGAAATGGTCTATATGTGAGTGACTTTAAACTTTACGATTCAACTCCAAAAAAGGGCACTCACTTGCAAATTCTTTCTTTTTAAAACATTGCATTTATAAAATCTTTCCATGCGCCGCTAGTTGTCACCACGCACCATAAGTCGGCCAACCCCACTAAAATCTCAACCTTTTTCGCTCTTTCATCTTTACATGCAAAGCCCTGATCCCAGCCCAAATCTTGGAAGCCTACATTGAATCTCAGTTTTCTCACTCATCAATGGATTCTCAAAAGAAAAAGGAGAAGATGCTCACTCCCTCCACCACCACAATTAGTACCAGTACCATGCCCATTAAAAAAAGTTGCACTAACCCTAGCTGCTTCTTCTGCATCATGAAGGAGCCAGACTCATCAATCAGAATATCAGGAATAATAAAATGTTTCAAGGAAATCTCTTTGATTGATGACCAAGAAAAGGTTCTCATACTGAGCGGTTTATGGAACATTGCCATGACCCAACCTGATGATCCGGAGTTTCCCTCTCTCGGTATCTTCGACTGCATGGTGAGTTTAATCTACAAAGGTGTCAATGACAGAGATTGGCTTCTAAGTGGCCAAAACATATACATTCCTTACTATGCAGCTCATATTATTGGTTCCTACACCATGAACAAACCCGAGTTCGCCGAAAAAGCAGTCCAATCGGGCGTAATACCGCCACTGTTGGAGCTTATGAGGGGAAAGCTGACATGGGTGGAGCAAAGGGTTGCGGTTAGGGCACTCGGGCACCTTGCGAGCTATGAGGAGACCTTCGAAGCCGTCGCCATATACGAAGAAGAGGTGGTGACATTTTCCACAACCTTAGCTTCTACTTGTCTTCAAACAGTGTATCAAATGTTTGTTGGAGTAAAAAATGAGAGTGAAAGAATCAATTATCATTGTGACTTGCTTACAAGAGGCGTGGGAGGGTTAGAGATGCAAAACCGGAAGGCTGAGGAATGGGCCAGCCAAATCCAGTGCTGGTCTTTACATCTCCTAAACTGCTTTGCCGTTAAAGAGAGGTCTATAGATCTCATTTGCAGGGAAGATTTCTTGAAAAAATTGTGTGAGATGTGGGGTGGATTGGTGAATCACACATCACCTGCTGGGGTTGGCCTCATTAGAAATTTATGTTATTCTAAAATTGGAAGAGCAAGCATTGCGGAATCAAATTGGCTTTTAGAAAATCTCTGTAATCTCTCGAGATCTTCAGATGATTGGCAGTATATGGGTATAGATTGTCTTCTCTTACTTCTCAAAGATCCAGATACGAGGTACAAGGTCATTGAACTTGCCACCTCGTACATGATTGATTTGGTTGAACTTAGAAACCTGGGAGGAAGATCAAACTTAGGCGAAACAATCACTAGAGCGCTGCTAACTGATTTTAAACAAAGAAAGTTAAAAACTATGAATTGTAAAGTCCAAAGCGCACTAAAAGAAATTTGGGTTTGGAGGGTGGAAAGGAGGAGGAGAGAGAAAACGTTGTGTGATGAAAAAGTTGAAGAGAAAAGAGTTATGGTGAGTCTTATAAAACAACAAGGAAACAATAGCTTTTGTTTGGGAGAGATCGAAGCTGCGGTGGAGAAGTACACCGAGGCTTTGGAGTTATGTCCGTTGAGACTAAGAAAAGAGAGAACTGTGCTTTACAGTAATAGAGCTCAGTGTCATTTGATGCTAAGTAACCCAGATGCGGCCATTAGTGACACAACTAGAGCGCTTTGCCTTTCGAACCCTACAAACTCTCACGCCAAATCCCTTTGGAGAAGGTCACAGGCGTATGATATGAAAGGGTTGGCGAAAGAGAGCTTGATGGACTGTTTGTTGTTCGTTAATGGCACAAAATATGAAAAAATCCCATACTACGCGGCCCGTATGATCAACAAGCAGATGGACTTGACGTGGCTTTTTGCGGCCGCTCGATTGAAGATATCGAATGATTGTTCTGATGTACACCAGTCGCAAGGTTATGATCAAAGGGTCAATGAAGAGTCTACAAATGATGGTGCCATCAGAGTTTCAAATGACAACAAGGGTTTAATGTCAGGTATGTTCCATGATAATTAATTAAACTGTATATATAGTACATCTAACATTTAAATGTTAAAAAATCTCTCAACTTTTAATCTTTAGGAAACCAACTTATCAATGTCCCAATGGTCCCCATGGTCCCCTTGTACAATGCATTTTGGTTGGAAATATTTTTCTGTGAGACTTTTAACGAGTTTTAGCAACACATGGGCTTTTGTAATCAATTATCATATGCATAGCTCATAGGAAATTTTCAAATTTAAAATAGTTTAGAAGTTTATTCTAAAAAGTAGAAAATTCAAGTTATTTGGTTGCAATTTAGCATGTGTGTTTTTGTGCAGGGCAGAGCCACAGGTAGGCTAGGGGGCACCAGCTCGCCATAAAAAAATAGTGTTAATTTAAAAGAAAAGGAAAATTAGTGTTAAAATTTAAATTCAGTTCACCCTTAATAGAACTTTTGGTGATTTTTTTCAAAAAAAATCGGCTCGTGGACGGGAGCCTTCGAACCCCCGGAAATCACCGTTAAGATAGCCCATCCAAGCGTGAAATCCTGACTCCGCCACTATTTTTGTGTATATGATTATTGAACTATAATTCACGTACAAAGACCACAATCTTCGAGAGTTGCACTAGGTATAAATCCCATTAGGGTTCATTTGATTGTAAAGATACATAAGAACAAATTTTGCTCGGATTTACTAGTAAAGGTTTTGCACAGGTGTAAAAGTTTTACTAAGTACTACCAAAAGATGAAAAACAATAAAAATTATTTAGATAATCTAATACTCCTATTGTGCGACCCTTCGCTTTCTTCGTAGGATCAAATATCAAAAATTTCCTCAAATATTTTTTAATACACACTTAGTCCAAGCCTTTTATTTTGTACCAAAAAGTCAATATTTTTTGGTACAAAATAAAAAGCCCTGGACTAAACGTATATTAAAAAAAAATTGAGGGACTATTTGGTATATGCCCCTTCTTCATATATATATATATATATATATCACCATGGTATTTTACTATTCACCCTCTGTATGATATTTTTTTTATGTATAGTATTTTTTTCATGCGCATGAATGTCATGCTAAAAGTTAATTTCTTTTTTTTTTTGTGTGTTAAAGGTTGTAAAGGGTTTTTCGTTTTTTTAAAAGGGGGATTTTTTTTTAATTAAATATATTGATTTTTTTTTTTTTAAGATACAATTTTTTTATAAATTTTTTTTTTATAATTTTTTTTTTATTTTTTAAAGGTGTTTTTTAAATTAAAAGAGGCGGTTAAAGTTAATTTCTTTTTTTGTGCGTGTTAAAAGGGTTGTAAAGGGTTAAACATTTTTTTTTAAATAATTTTTTTTAAATTTTTATTTTTATTTTTTTAAAGGTGTTTTTTAAATAAAAAAATACGAGTTATTATGCGCTGGGTTTTACTACGGAGGCAAATTTATCGCCGAATCCACTAGTGTATATATATATATATATATATATATATATATATATATATATATATATATATATATTCCATCTAATAAGATGGCATGATTTTTGACAAAATATCTTCACTTTTATGCATGACATTTCGTGCATGATATTTTCTCTCTTTCATGCAAACATGATATTTTCTCTCTTTCATGCGCATGCATGAAATGTCATGGTAAAAGGTTTTTTATTTATTTATTTTTTTTAATAAAAAGAGTTTTGTTATATATATATATATATATACATATATATATATGATGGAATTTGAAACTTGATAGGTTTCACTATTCTTACGCAACATGGTTCCCATACGCTACAGTGACTAAATACTAATTGGTCTCATTATATAGTATATAGTATATAGTATGTTATTCACTTTTGCATATGAACTTTTCCAGGCTTGTCCACTATTTTAGAAGAACCTTTGATTGGGAAGGATGGCAGTAGTCGGAGAAAGCTGGAAAGAGTTACAGAAAGAAGGAAAGCTGTCTCTGCTCTACATGTTTGAACGTTACTAATCACGGTGATGGAAAAACAATTGATTAATAGAATGTTATGTATCAGTTTCCAGAGCTTTACAAATTATCTAATATCATACGGGACTGTTACCTTTTTATTTCCACACCCCACAATTGTGCTTGCAGGTGATCAGAGAAGGTGGAGAGGACCACAAATCCATATTGATTTAAATACTACAAGAAAATTAAGAAGTTCTATTTAAACACGAGTTTCTTCTTCCCTTAATTTCTTCAACTCAAAAACCACTAGCCAAAATCATGATGAAATAATCATTTTACTATAAATTCCAATCAAACGGCTTATTGATGATGGAAAAAGAGTTTGCTGACTTAGCTGAAGCTCGAAGTATTGAACTGAAGCATTCACAACAATGTTTTCATATTTGCAGTGCCAAATTTAAGAAACGATTGAAAATGCTGTTGTTATTCTTCAATTGAGCAAAATATAAATGGCATACAATTGAGACATCTTAAGTTAGAGAGAAGCTGGAATGAGGGTGCTTTTTTTAAACTATTTGCTTTACACATATTTATAAGAATAAATTTTAATTTCAAAGGGAGAAATTAAGGCGGAAGAGATAGGTTGAATGGAAACACACATATAACAGAGGGTTTGGACCGCGCGCATTGTGCGGGCGATTTGTAGCGCTTACTGTATAATAAGAGTAACATCAGAGAGTTTCAAAATCTGTGCCAACGAGTTTCAAAATAATTATAGAAAAAATGAAAACATCACAACTTCAGCACATTCTTTTTTAATAAAACTTACAGAAATTAAAACAAAACAGCCTGCAATAAAATTGTGAGAACTCCCGCTCTAAATATTGTCATGTCAACAAAACTTCTCATATTCTCCATGGTAATACCCGCTTGAAATCCCTTCAAAATTCACAATTCTCATTCAGAATCACATAAATTCTTTAAATTAAACATTCATTAAATGTTCCGAGGAGAAAAAAAAATCCACTAAAACAAATTATCAAAATTAAATTGCTTTTATGTTTGTTACTTTGCATCATTAGAGAATAACCACCAAAAGAACCCATATATGTTTGCAGAATTATGCACTATAAGAATCTATATAAACTAAACTTGGGGAAACAATGTTTTACACACAAGGATATAAACATGTCTAGGTTTTTAACTAATAAAGTGTTCTCCAAGATTCAAATATGTTTCATATAATTTAAAATATTTTTAACTATTAAAAATATGACCCATATGCTTCCTAAACCTTCATCTGAAAATGATTAAAGATCTAATTCTAAAAACTAAGATATGAATGGTAAACTTATACTCCAAAATTTTCAAAACTCCAATTTCTGAAATAGGAAATAGTATCTTTCCAAATTCAATAGTAAATCTATAATCTCAAATAAATTAAGAAATTTTTACGGTCTAGTCTCTTGATTGGACACTTTGAACTTTTTAACCGGGTCAAACATATTTTAAACGATTAGTTCCATATAAATACTTTTTCTTAATTCATTTTGTTATCATTGACCTAATCAGGGATTCGCAGCATTTCCAATAACCTATGATCTTCTCTTTCTTCCTTTCGACTTTGTGAAACAGGTTTGTTCTCTCCAATAACTTAGGATTTTATGATTTTTTTTCACTTATGTTCAACGAGCTTCGTTCCGTCAAAGAAAAAGTTATCAATTTGTTCGAAGAAATCAATCCTTTGCGCTTTGTTTAACCTAGATTTTCCTTTGCATTTATTCGATAATTTGTAAGTTTATACCTGTTATGAATAAATGTTTTACGTGTCGATCAATTAAAATAACTTGATGTATTTGTTTTCGTTTAATCAAATCATTGTAATTATGTAAATCATGTGCTGAATTAACTAGAATATTGAATGAATGATTTGGTTGTGTTTTTATAATTTTATATGAATATATTTTGGCTGTGTTTTGATTTCGTAACAGGTTGTGTATTTATATGTTTTGAATGTGTGTGTACTTTATGTATATACAAGTTGTTCATGTATATACCTCAAATGATCATTGTAGTAAAATACACGCAATTTGATATAAAGTACACTTGAATTTTGGACTTGATTAATTCTGATTTTTTCTTTTGACATTAATTTGAAATAATGTTAATGTGTATTTACTTTGTTACTTTTGACTCATTATATAATAGACCTGTCATGTGTTAGATGGGTGTTTGTTGGTTCGCGCCAGCGGCATTGACCAATTTTGATGTTTTACAATAGTAAAGTACTTTGTATATACATGAGCAAAAAATTGCAGTAAAGTACACGCAATTAGATCTAAAGTACACGTGATTTTCTATTAATTAATTCTCATTTATTTTTTTTATATTAAACCTTCATGATGTTGATGCGTATTTACTTTTTTACTGTGAGTCATGTTTAATAGAATAGTCATGTCTTTGTTGGCCATGTATTTGTTGGTTCACGTCAGCAACATTAATTAAACTTGAACTTTAACAAAATTATTTTTCTGTTTGAATATAATTCAGGTGATAATGGAAAGTTGTCGGATTGCTAGTTATTTTTATTTGGATAATATGTCTTGCATTGAAATTTTTTAGGACACCTCATTAGATTTCATATGCAATGAGTTATGCAGCAGGTTTATGGATTTGAAAGCTAGATCTTTTTCATTCAAATACGACTTTGGTAATGAAAGTCGATTAATGTTGCTTTGTGATAAAGATGTTCGATGTATGTTGCGGTCTCAAGTGATTCCAAATGCTAATTTTATTTGGATATATGTATGTGATTCACCAGCTTTTGCCACTACAATAATTCAAGAACGGGTTGAATGCACGTATAAAATTTGTGAACAGGTTGACTGCAATTATACAAGTCGTAAGAGGGTTGAATGCAGTGGTACAAGTAAAGAAAGGGTAGACTATATATCATCATCCACTGCGATTGATATTAGTAGTGGAGTTGAAAATGATGTTTATATTGGAGTTGTGGAGCCGAGTACGTCAAAAGTTTATCTCTCCAAATATTGGAATACATATATTAGTCATGAAGAGCAGTGTTTCAAAGGAGGTGTTGTTCAGTTTCGTGATAAGTTGCGAAAGTATGCTGATAAGCTTGGCTTCAAGTATATATATTTGAAGAATGATAAAACCCGGGTGACAAGGGATGGTTCTAAAAGGAATACTGAGAATTGCATGTGGCGAGCTCATGCTTCATTATCAACAGTAAATGATTACTTTTATATAAGTGAAAAGACCTAAGGGTCACTAAAAAGGACCAAAGCGTACTTGCTAATGCGAATCAGGTTATTTAAAAATTCTCCAACTCTTTTAAATCTTTGATACAAAATCTATTATAAATTTTAAGTGAGAAAACACTCACGCACACTGGTAAGTAAAAGGTGGTGGTGCTAGATGTAAATAATAATTCTCTTTAAGAATGAGATGAGGAAAAATAGAGTGTGACACAATATTTGTTCTCGAGGAACCCACCGTGGTGGTAAACCCCATGTCCCTAGTCTTAGGACAACACACACACCCAAGTCTACTATTACCGATTACAAATTATAGATTATAGTCCTCCAAGTCCACAATCAATTAAACTAAGCAAATACAAACTCGTACAACAGCCTAGTCTAAAACAACTCAACTTGACTGAAAATCAATCAACCCAATAGCACCCCGATAATAGTGAGTATCACTCACTCACAACACACGCAACACTAATACCAATGTTTAGATAAATAATTTAGCAATCCAGTGTAAATGAAATAGTTAGGCCAGTACAATACCAATACACCCAGGCACAAACTAAATAACCGTGCAATACAGAATCTAACTAAACGATCCAGGTAGTGAAAGTGTGAGATGCACATACAGAACTACACACTCAAACCCGAGATCCCATGTAGAAGTGCAAAATAAAATTAATAATAAAATTTATCTTAATCAAAACAATAAAATAATCTTGTTAAGAAAAATAGACCAAACAGCCAAGGTTAAGTCTATTTTAATTGCCAAGAAAAATTATCAATTAGTGACTAAGTTAAAGGTAAGACAATATTGCATTAATCAATACTAAAAGAATGATTAAATATTAAGTCCCAAGAAATAAGTAAGGTCTTCCTTAATATTTAATATTCAAGTAAAGATTAATCATAAAAACAAATTTAGTTGGCGCAAATGACAACAAATAAAATAGGAAATAAACTTCCAAGAATTGTGTTGCACAACTAAAATAAAATTAGCTTGACACCAAATAGAATATGGATCAATTTAAAGAGGTGTTATGTTAAGAATATTAAGTCCAAATGAGCACAAGATAAATTTGTGTAGCGCTTAGCTCATACAAAATAGGACTTAAATAAAAGCAACACAAGAAAGATATTAATAAATTAGTTAAGTCCAAATTTAAAATTTAGGTAGCATAAAAAATAATCTCAAAGATTTAAATTCCAAATTTTAGTTTAAACCAATACTATAACTACGTTTGGATCAAAAGCTCATACACACACAAACACCACCTAAGTATAAAAGAATACAACAAAAAGTATTCAACTTAGGTAATAAAAAGTGTATGAGCCAATTGGTCCAATCCAAGTCAAATGAGTACGAGATAAAGAGTGTAGCACTCGACTCACTAAAATAGTATGGGTTTCACTAAAACAAAATTTAAACAAAGATTATCATGATTTAAAGAACACACACTAATTAAACTCAACTAAATAAAGGGAACATACAAAAGTTCAACTTAGAGGGTGTAACTAGTTAGAGTCAAAAATGAGATTATCTTTATCCCCAAATAAATTAAATAAGATTTTAATGTAAAAAATGTGTGACACAAAAAAAAACTTAAGTTATTAAGTTTCAAAACTAAGGTCCAGTAACAAGTTGTAACACCCCAAGATTTTGGGACTGAAATATTTAATTTTTGGGAGAATTAAATTTTATTTAAATCGAAGAACTTTAAATTTTGGAAATTGAAGTCCAGAAATTGAGGACGTTATAAAGTATCTGGGATGATGATTCTGAGTGCGCCATTGATTCCGGAGGGGTTGAGATAGTCGAAATGACTGTCATTGGAATTTATTTCGGTTCCGAAATATTTTTTAAGTTGTTTGACTCAAATTGGAGTAAACAAGTCATTTAAAGTGTGTATTAACATTTAAAACTGGGATTATTATTTTAAGGGTTTAAGAGGCTCACGATTTCAGTCATTCTCATTTGTGAGAAAGAGAGAGAGAAAGGAAGAAAGAAAGAAGAAGAAAGGAAGAGAGAGAGGAAAAACATGGAGATTCCGGCCTAAATGCGATCTCGAGGATGATTCAACCTCTACAACTTCGAGGCAAGTGTTTAATCTTGCTAAATAATTCATTTTTGTAGTTTATTTCATAATTTGTGGGCAAAAGAATTGGATTTTTGGGTATGTTTATCAAAACCTAGATTTTGTGGTTTAAATCTTGAAATTTATGTTTACACATGGGTTTAAGGGATATAAATTGATGAGGTAAATTATAGGATGTGTTTTGATGTTGGAAACATGTGTGGGTTATAAATTTATTGTTAGAGATTATTAATTTGGGATTTTGGAGATTTAAGTTTTGAAGAGAAATGACCATTTCGTAGCCTGCTGAACAGGCCGAATCGATTCGGACCCCTTTCGAATCGATTTGGAATGTTGCAGAGTCCCAAGTTTGTGTGAATGAATCGATTCAGACCAAAGGCGAATCGATTCGGCCTGGGAAAGTCTCCCAGGTCTTTAGGACCGAATAGATTCGCATTGGGGGGAGAATCGATTCACTGGGTCGAATCGATTCGGAATAAGGCCAAACCGATTCGGAAACAGGGCTGTTTTGTGGAATTTTTCTAGAATGATTTCTACCCCCCTTTTTGATTGGGTTTATCGATAAGGGACCTTCCTATATGATGTAAGACATATGTTTTGGACACTTATAAGGGGTTTCTCATATGATATGATGGTGGGCACATATCGAATCGCTTTGGGGACATACACACGTACATATAGGAGTTTTATTCCATTTCAATTGGGTTTCTTGATTTGGAACTTATTCATATGATGCGAGAGTTACATTTTGGAGTTATGTATCGAGGTAGTGGGAAGCCTCATTAGGGATGTAAGTTCTATTCAGAGGTCATAGGCGAGCCTAGATATGACGTAAGATTAAGGACCCTTCGAAAGCGTTGTGAGGGTACGGCATGGGATTGTAGGTCGATATTTGTATCGAATCCTTATAGTGATAGGATTATATTTATTATATGGTTTGGGACTAATGAGAGGTAGAGGTCGTGTATCCTTAGTAATGTTTAACTTAAGGAATGAATTATAACGCCTTAAGATTAAGGGTTCATTAGAGCAATTGAACCGTATGCGAAAATTTTGAGAATAATTGGGTTATACTATCAACTAGAATAGGGTGTGCGGTAAATCTAGTTGGGATAGTTGTTATGTATCAGTGTGTGATTAACAATGGGGATTCCAATAAGTTATGGGATTATGAAATGAATTTAGGATTGAGTTGAGGTTTGTAGACTATTAGTTATGGGTACACTTATAGTCAAAATTATTAATAGATATATCGAAGTGTATTCCGATATAGATGGAATATGTAGTGAGTATTATTAAATGTTAAGCTTGGAGTTAGTAACTTCATTGTTATATAAATTGGGAGACTATTCATATCATAAGGGGAATGGATAAATATGTGTCAAGTGAGGAACCGTATAAGGGAGAACACTTTGAGTAAAATTAACACTACACCAAATCCTGCGAATGGTCACGCCCAGTTGGTCACGGCCCAAGTCCTCGACTGGCCCAAGTCCGCGACCAGCAAGTCGCGGACTTGGGCCGTGACCAACTCAATTTTTGGCGTGACCATTTCCATTTTTACACTGATTCATGGATGCTTTGGAAGTGGTCACGGTTCAAGTCCCTGACCACTGTGGGTCACGGACTTTGGCCGTGACCCAAGGCGTGACCATGTTAGCGCCAAAACCCTGCCAAAATTTCCTCCAACTTGGTCGCGGATGGGTAACGGACTTGAACCGTGACCACCTCAGGAAAAAAAAAATTGTTTGCGCAAATGGGGTCACGGATAGGGGCCGAAACCAAATTTTGAAGTGGGTCACGGCTTGGGGCCGTGACCATACCTCATTCGAATAGTTGTTAGTCGCGCATGGTGGTCACGGCTGGAGGCCGAAACTAATTTTTGAAGTGGGTCACGGCTTGGGACCGTGACCATACCTCATTCGAAGGGGGGTTGGTCGCTCATGGTGGACTGTTGGTTGAGCATGGTGGGTCACGGCCTAGGGCCATGACCAGTGGTCAGTGGATAACTAATTGGTCGCGGAGGGTGGGTCACGGCTCTAGGCCGTGACCAGGTCAACATATTAAAAGATGATTTACTTACAACGCTACTCAAATTTCTGCCATTCCCGGTTTAGCTTTGGACGATTTGGGCGATTTGGGATTTCGTCTATTTGGGTTTTTTGTTGATTTCATCTAAGAATTGTGAAAGGTATGTGTGTATATGTGTGTGCATTTCGATTTGTTTTGATTTGTGGCAGCTATGTGTGTATGCGAGTGTATGTGTGTGTGTGTGTGTGTGTGTGTGTATGTATATGTGTGTGTATGTGTGTGTGTGCATTTCGATTTGTTATGATTTGTGGCAGCGATTTGTGTGTATATGTGTGTGTGTATAGATGACGACAATAAACCCTAAATTGTATGTGTGTGTATTTTTTTTACAAAATAGTATTCAAAACTCTAGACATTATGTGTGTGTATGTGTGTGCATGTATGTGTGTATGTATAGATTATGTGAATAAATCCTAGATTGTATGTGTGTATTTTTTTTGACAAAATATTATTCAAAACTCTAGACATTATATTTTTTTGACAAAATATAATTAAATGTTTATATAATAAGTAAAAAAAATTACAACCGCCTTATTGTTGGTTATATGTATGCTTAGATTTATGTCAAAAAAAGTTAGGGTTTAAGTAAACCCTAGGTTGTATGTGTGTGTATGTATAGATTATGTCAATAAACCCTAGATTTTATGTGTGTGTATTTTTTTGACAAAATATGCTTGTCTTGTTTTTTTTTTGACAAAATATAATTAAATGAAATTTTTTTGACATAGGAGTCGTAAACACGTGTGCACATTACTATAGTGAGATATTGTTGGCTTGGTTGTTGGATACTATGTTGTATTTATTGAATTTATACTAGTGTCGATAAATGTACATGTTATTAAATTTGTTGGGTGTGTTCTTGATTTGCCTATGAAAAAGTATATCATATATCTTGCGATTAATATGCATTTTTTTACGTTTACGTCAAGATATTATGAGGCTACAACTTAACATGGAACAATATAACTTAATTCCGTTCATTCATATTTTAACTTGGCGTGTATGCCATAGTTATGTTGATTTTATACAGTTCTGTTTTAGTTTGAAATTTATTGTGATCAACTTGATTGAATATGTATTTTAAAACCTTCAAATGGCGGCGTAATAATCATAACTACTTTTTTTACGTATTGCAGACCTAACCAATTAGATACCACTTCTTCATTACATACCAGTTCTTCATTACACACCAAGTACTCTTTACTTTAACTAAAGTAGTTATATAATTGATATGCATTATTTACTAAATCTTTTAGATGATAGAAGGAGTATGGGATAATTATTGGTTGTTGACTTGTTGTTGGATAGTATGTTTGAAGGAATATGTGATAATTAGAAGGAGTACGGGATAATTATTGATTTTATTGTTGGATAATATGTTGAAAATATTTTAGACTCCCGGTTTCAGAATACGACGATAATTTGCTAATGTCTAAATATAAGCTTAAAAACATGGCGTTAGAGGGGAGAAACCCGAAACATCCCACAAGCGGCCCTGTGAGAGTGGAAAACACGAAACAACCCTCGTACGGTCCTGTGAGAGGCACTAACACCTCTAAGGGAACCAATTTAACTCGTAGGAACTGACCATGCAGCCACAGGACTCCCGGTTTGAGAATACGACCCTAATTTACATATTTCTAGACTTAGGCTTAAAAATATGGCGTTAATGGGTGAAAAGCCCAAACAGCCCCCGAACGGCCCCGTGAGTGACACCAACACCTCGCACAGGACCAATGTAACTCGTAGGAACTGACCGCGCTATCACGGGATCCCCGATTTGAGAATATGACGATAATTTGCATATTTCTAAACTTAGGCAAAACATGGCGTTAGTGGGGGAAAACCCGAAACAGCCCCCGAACGGTGCCGTGGGAGGAACCAACACCTCCCACAAAATATATGTAACTCGTAGGAACTGACCGTGCGATCACGGGACTCCCGATTTGAGAATACGACGATAATTAAAAAATATCAGGACTTAGGCTTAACAACATGGCGTTAGAGGGTGAAAATCCAAAACAACTCCCGAACAACCCTAGTACGGTCCTGTGAGAGGCACCAACACCTCTCAAGGGACCAATGTAAGTCATAGGCACTGACCGCGCAACCACGGGAGTCCTGGTTTAAGAATAGGAGAGATGTGAAAATGGGAACAAAAATTAGTCCGAGATGAATAGGAGAGAGGTGAAAATGGAAATAAAAATTAGTCATGGTTCGAAAATTATTCTTGGGCTTGCAATTTGTGACCGCTCATCTTATTCACTTGTCGCGTGGGACCAATGTGACTCATAGGAACCGATCGCGTAGTCACGGGCTCCCGGTTTGAGTATTAGACGCAAATTTCCAAAAAATTAGATTTGAGCATAAAAACATGCCAGCGAAGGGTGAAAACGTAAAATAACCACAAAAAGGTCCGGTAAGAGTCACGAACACCTCGCACGGGACCAATGTGACTTGTAAGAACCGACCGGGTAGTCATAGGGATTCCAGTTTGAGTGTACGATGTAAATTTGCAAAAAGTTAGACTTGAGAATAAAAAAGATGCCATCGAAGGGTGAAAACGTAAAATAACCACAAAATGGTCCTGTAAGAGTCATGAACATCTCGCACGGGACCAATGTAAGTCGTAGGAACTGACCGTGTAGTCACGGTGCTCTCGGCTTGAGTGTGCGACGTAAATTTGTAAAAAAATGGACTTAAGCATAAAAACATGCCATCGAAGGGTGAAAACGTAAAACAACCACAAAATGGTCTGGTAAGAGTCAAGAACACCTCGCACGGGACCAATGTGACTCGTAGGAACCGAACGCTTAGTCACGGGACTCCCGGGTTAGGGTACGGCGTATTTTTGTAAAAAAATAAACTTAAGCATAAAAACATGCCATCGAAGGGTGAAAATGTATAACAGCCTTAAAACGGTCCGGTAAGAGTCACAAACAACTCGCACGGGACCAATGTAACTCGTAAAAACCGACCGCAGAGTCACGAGGCTCCCGGTTGTAGTGTACGACGTAAATTTGAAAAAAAATTAGACTTAAAGCATAAAAACATGCCATCAAAGGGTGAAAACATAAAACAAACACAAAACGGTCCCGTAAGAGTCACGAACACCTCGCACGGGACCAATGTGACTCGTAAGAATCAATCGCGTAGTCACGGGGCTCCCGGTTTGAGTGTATGACAAAAATTTGATAAAAAATAGACTTAAGCATAAAAACATGCCATAAAAGGGTGAAAACGTAAAACAGCCTTTAAATGGTCCCGTAAGAGTCACGAACCCCTCGCACGGGTCCAATGTGACTCGTAGGAACCGACCGCGTAGTCACGGGGATCCCGATTTGAGTGTACGACGTAAATTTGTAAAAAATTAAACTCGAGCATAAAAAACATGCCATCGAAGGGTGAAAATGTAAAACAGCCTTAAAATTGTCCCGTAAGAGTCACGAACACCTCGCACGGGACCAATGTAACTCGTAGGACCGATCGCGTAGTCGTGGGGCTCCCGGTTGGAGTGTACGACGTAAATTTGCAAGAAAGTTAGACTTAAGCACAAAAACATGCCATCGAAGGGTGAAAACGTAAAACAGCCATAAAACGATCCGATAAGAGTCACGAACACCTCGCACGGGACTAATGTAACTCATAGGAACCGACTGCGTAGTCGCGGGGCTCCCGGTTAGAGTGTAAAACGTAAATTTACAAAAAAATAAACTTGAACATAAAAATATGCCATCGAAGGGTGAAAGCATACAACAAGCACAAAACGGTCCCGTAAGAGTCACGAACACCTCGCACATGACCAATGTGACTTGTAGAAACCGACCGCATAGTAACAGGGCTTCCAAGTTGAGTTTACGATGCAAATTTGCAAAAAAATAGACTTGAGCATAAAAACATGCCATCGAAGGGAGAAAATCTAAAATAGACACTAAACGGTCTGGCAAGAGTCACGAACACCTCATACGGGACCAATGTGACTGGTAGGAACCGACGACGTAGTCACGGGACTCCTGGTTTGAGTGTACGATGTAAATTTATAAAAAGTTAGACTTGCATGCCATCGAAGGGTGAAAATATAAAACTACCTTAAAACGGTCTCATAAGAGTCACGAACACCTCGCATGGGACCAATATGAATCGTAGGAACTGATCGTGTAGTCACGGCGCTCCCGGTTTGAGTGTGCGACGTAAATTTGTAAGAAATTAGACTTAAGCATAAAAACATGCCATCGAATGGTGAAAATGTAAAACATCCACAAAACGGTCCCGTAAGAGTCACAAACACCTCACATGGGATCAATATAAATCGTAGGAACAGACCGTGTAGTCACGGGGCTCCCGGTTTGAGTGTATGACTTAAATTTGTAAAAAGTTAGACTTAAGCATAAAAACATGCCATCGAAGGATGAAAACCTAAAACAAATACCAAACGGTCCCGTAAGAGTCACGAACACCTCGTAAGGGACCAATACGACTCATAGGAACAAACCGCGTAGTCACGGGACTCGCGATTTGAGTGTATGACGTAAATTTGCAAAAAATTAGACTTAAGCATAAAAACATGCCATCGAAGGGTGAAAACGTAAAACAACCACAAAACGGTATGGTAAGAGTCACGAACACCTTGCACGGGACCAATGTGACTCGTAGGAACCGACCGCGTAGTCACGGGGCTCCCGGGTGAGTGTACGGCGCAAATTTGCAAAAAAATAAACTTAAGCATAAAAACATGCCATCGAAGGGTGAAAATGTAAAACAGCCTTAAAACGGTCCGATAAGAGTCACAAACACCTCGCACGGGACCAATGTAACTAGTAGGAACCGACCGCATAGTCACGAGGCTCCCAGTTGGAGTGCACGACATAAATTTGAAAAAAAATAGACTTAAAGCATAAAAACATACCATCAAAGGGTGAAAACGTAAAACAAACACAAAACAGTCCCGTAAGAGTCACAAACACCTCGCATGGGACCAATGTGACTCGTAGGAATCAATCGCATAGTCACGGGGCTCCCGGTTTGAGTGTATGACGAAAATTTGATAAAAAATAGACTTAACCATAAAAACATGCCATCAAAGGGTGAAAACATAAAACAGCCTTTAAACGGTCCCGTAAGAGTCACGAACCCCTCGCACGGGACCAATGTGACTCATAGGAACCGACAGCGTAGTCACGGCGTTCCCGGTTTGAGTGTGCGACGTAAATTTGTAAAAAACTAGACTTAAGCATAAAAACATGCCATCGAATGGTGAAAATGTACAACAACCACAAAACGGTCCCGTAAGAGTCACGAACACCTCGCATGGGATCAGTGTAAATCGTAGGAACAGATCGTGTAGTCACGGGACTCCCGGTTTGAGTGTACGACGTAAATTTGCAAAAAGTTAGACTGAAGCATAAAAACATGCCATCGAAGGATGAAAACCTAGAACAAACACCAAACGGGCGCGTAAGAATCACGAACACCTCGCACGGGACCAATGCGACTCATAGGAACAGATCGCGTAGTCACGGGACTCGCGATTTAAGTGTACGACGTAAATTTGCAAAAAATTAGACTTAAGCATAAAAACAAGCCATCGAAGGGTGAAAACGTAAAACAACCACAAAATGGTATGGTAAGAGTCACGAACACCTCGCACGGGACCAATGTGACTCGTAGGAACCGACCACGTAGTCATGAGGCTCCCGAGTGAGTGTACGGCATAAATTTGCAAAAAATAAACTTAAGCATAAAAACATGCCATCGAAGGGTGAAAATATAAAACAGCCTTAAAACGGACCGGTAAGAGTCACAAACACCTCGCACGGGACCAATGTAACTCGTAGGAACCGACCGCATATTCACGAGGCTCCCGGTTGGAGTGTATGACGTAAATTTGAAAAAAAATTAAACTTAAAGCATAAAAACATGCCATCAAAGGGTGAAAATATAAAACAAACACAAAACGGTCCCGTGAGAGTCACGAACACCTCGCACGGGACGGGACCAATGTGACTCGTAGGAATCAACCGCGTAGTCACGGGGCTCCCGATTTGAGTGTAATGCGGAAATTTGATAAAAAATAGACGTAAGCATAAAAACATGCCATCAAAGGGTGAAAACGTAAAATAGCCTTTAAACGGTCCCATAAGAGTCACGAACCCCTCGTACGGGACCAATGTGACTCGTAGAAACCGATCGCGTAGTCTCGGGGCTCCCAGTTTGAGTGTACGACGTAAATTTATAAAAAAGTAGACTTAAGCATAAAAAACATGCCATCGAAGGGTGAAAATGTTAAACAGCCTTAAAACGGTCCCGTAAGAGTCACGAACACCTCGCACGGGACCAATGTAACTCGTAGAAACTGATCGTGTAGTCACGGCGCTCCCGGTTTGAGTGTGTGACGTAAATTTGTAAAAAATTAGACTTAATCATAAAAACATGCCATCGAATGTTGAAAATGTAAAACAGCCACAAAACGGTCCCATAAGAGTCACGAACACCTCGCACGGGATCAATGTAAATCGTATGAACAGACCGTGTAGTCACGGGGCTCCCGATTTGAGTGTATGACGTAAATCTGCAAAAAGTTAGACTTCAGCATAAAAACATGCCATCGAAGGACAAAAACCTAAAACAAACACCAAACGGTCCCGTAAGAGTCACGAACACCTCGCACGGGACCAATGCGACTCATAGGAACAGACCGCGTAGTCACGGGACTCGTGATTTGACTGTACGACGTAAATTTGGAAAAAGTTAGACTTAAGCATAAAAACATGCCATCGAAGGGTGAAAACGTAAAACAACCACAAAATGGTCTGGTAAGAGTCACGAACACCTCGCACGGGACCAATGTGACTCGTAGGAACCGACCGCGTAGTCACGGGGCTCCCGGGTGAGTGTACGACGTAAATTTGCAAAAAAATAAACTTAAGCATAAAAACATGCCATCGAAGGGTGAAAATGTAAAACAGCCTTAAAACGGTCCGGTAAGAGTCACAAACACCTCGCATGGGACCAATGTAACTCGTAGGAACTGACCGCATAGTCACGAGGCTCCCGGTTGGAGTGTACGACGTAAATTTGAAAAAAAATTAGACTTAAAGCATAAAAACATTCCATCAATGGGTGAAAACATAAAACAAACACAAAACGGTCCCGTAAGTGTTACGAACACCTCGAACGGGACTAATGTGACTCGTAGGAATCAACCGCGTAGTCACGGGGCTCCCGGTTTGAGTGTATGATGGAAATTTGATAAAAAATGGACTTAAGCATAAAAACATGCCACCAAATGGTGAAAACCTAAAGCCTCCTTTAAACGGTCCCGTAAGAGTCACTAACCCCTCTCACGGGACCAATGTGACTCGTAGGAACCGACCGCGTAGTCACGAGGCTCCCGGTTTGAGTGTATGAGGTAAATTTGTTAAATCGTAGACTTAAGCATAAAAAACATGCCATCGAAGGGTGAAAATGTAAAACAGCCTTAAAACGGTCCCGTAACAGTCATGAACACCTCGCACGGGACCAATGTAACTCGTAGGACCGACCGTGTAGTCGTGGGGGCTCCCGACTGAAGTGTACGACGTAAATTTGCAAAAAGTTAAACTTAAGCACAAAAACATGCCATCGAAGGGTGAAAACGTAAAACAGCCATAAAACGGTCCGATAAGAGTCATGAACACCTCACGCGGGACTAATGTAACTCATAGGAATCGACTACGTAGTCACGGAGCTCCCGGTTAGAGTGTACAGCGTAAATTTGCGAAAAAAATAAACTTGAGCATAAAAACATGCCAACGAAGGGTGAAAACGTACAACAAGCACAAAACGGTCCCGTAAGAGTCACGAACACCTCGCACGGGACCAATGTGACTCGTAGAAACCGACTGCATAGTAACGGGGCTTCCGAGTTGAGTGTACGATACAAATTTGCAAAAAATTAGACTTGAGCATAAAAACATGCCATCGAAGGGTGAAAATCTAAAATAGACACTAAACGGTCCGGTAAGAGTCACGAACACCTCGTACGGGACCAATGTGACTGGTAGGAACCGACGATGTAGTCACGGGGCTCCCGGTTTGAGTGTACGACGTAAATTTACAAAAAGTTAGACTTGCATGCCATCGAAGAGTTAAAACGTAAGAAAACCTTAAAACGGTCCCGTAAGAGTCACGAACACCTCGCACGGGACCAATGTAACTCGTAGGAACCGACCGCGTAGTCACGACGCTCCCGGTTGGAGTGTAGGACGTAAATTTGAAAAAAATTACACTTAAGCATAAAAACATGCCATCGAATGGTGAAAACATAAAACAGTCACAAAACGGTCCCGTAAGAGTCACGAACACCTCGCACGGGACCAATGTGAATCGTAGGAACTGACCGTGTAGTCACGGCGCTCCCGATTTGAGTGTGCGATGTAAATTTGTAAAAAATTAGACTTAAGCATAAAAACATGCCATCGAATGGTGAAATGTAAAACAGCCACAGAACGGTCCCGTAAGAGTCACGAACACCTCACACGGGATCAATGTAAATCGTAGGAACATACCGTGTAGCCACGGGGCTCCCGGTTTGAGTGTACGACGTAAATTTACAAAAAATTAGACTTAAGCATAAAAACATGCCATCGAAGGATGAAAACCTAAAGCAAACACAAAACGGTCCTGTAAGAGTCACGAACACCTCGCACGGGACCAATGCGACTCATAGGAACAAACCGCGTAGTCACGGGACTCGCGATTTGAGTGTACGACGTAAATTTGCAGAAAGTTAGACGGAAGCATAAAAGCATGCCATCGAATGGTGAAAACGAAAAATGAACACAAAACGGTCCCGTAAGAGTCACGAACATCTCGCACGGGACCAATGTGAGTCGTAGGAACCAGCCGCGTATATATATATATATATATATATATATATATACTGCGGTGTAGAGTGTATATATATGCAGTATATATATACATATGCAGTGTACTGCAGAGTATATATATACTGCATATATATACAGTGCAGTATATAATCTGCATATATGTATATATATACATACTATATATACTATATAATATATACTGCAGAGTATATATATACTGCATATATATACACTGCAGTATATAATATGCATATATGTATATATATATATATATATATATACTACATATAATATATAATATATACTGCAGAGTATATATATACTGCATATATATACACTGCAGTATATAATCTGCATATATATACTATATATACAGTATATATAATGGTATATATATGCATATATATAAAGTATATATACTAGTATATATACTGCTCTGCATATATATGCATATATATACAGTATAAATACTGGTATATATATGCATATATATACTGGTATATATATGCATATATATGCAGATATATGCAGATATATACTGGTATATATATGCATATATATGCAGTATATATACTGCATATATATGCAAAGCAGTATATATACTTGTATATATATATATGAATATATATACAGTTATAAACATGCATATACAGTTATATATATACATATATATACATGCATATTAGTCCAGCTTTTAATGTTGAGATTAGTAACCACACTAAGAGTCTCCTCTTCATCTAAGCTAGTAATGAACATATTACTTTTAGAACGATTAGGCCTAAGCCCTGATAAACTACTAAATATATCCAAAGCTTCCTTGGTAACCAAACTTTAGTTCACATCCCCAACACAAAGCAGAATTGAATACTTTTTCTTGGTAACCAATGTGATAAGACTAGAAGAGTTGAATGAAGAGAAAAATGTTTTCTCATGATGATGGATACTTTTTCTTCAAATATCATAGCCCCACTTATAGAGATGAGGTGGTGGAAAATGGCCCTTGGAACTTCATGGGGAACCCCAACATTTTGAATAAATGGAAACATGGATTCAAGTTCTTTAAAGAGGATACTATTAGAGTTCCATTTTGGGTACTCTTCCCCAACATCCCTATGCAATATTGGACTGTTAAAGGCCTCAATCACATTGCTAGTGACATAGGAATCCCCATCTATGCTGATTCAGTCACTAGAAATATGAATAGAATTAGCTTTACTAGGATTTGCATTGAAATGGTGCCAGAAGTAAGCTACCCAAACTCCATTAACCTCATTTTGGAGGATGGTTCTTCCACTTGTGTTAAGGTTAAATAGCAAGCTATGACCCACTCATGTTCCCACTATGTTGCCTTTGTCCATAATATATACAAATGCCCCAAAATTAAAAGAGTGTGGATGATAAATCCTGACACTAAAGCTACCACCACTAATGTAACTGGAGAAGAAGAATGGACTTAAGCGAATAGAAAAGGCCCCAAAGCTCCTCATATTGAGAAATCGACTTTACAACCTGATAAGACTCTTCCCACCAGTCCCAGTTCTATCCTTCAATCCTATCTGTTGGAGAATAAAGAAATCTTATTGATATGACTCTCACTAGCTCTATTCGTGTAATTACTTTGCCACAACCCCCAATTATGGAAATTTACAACCCCCAGTTAGACTTAGGCTTAAAAACACGGCGTTAGAGGTTGAAAACCCAAAATAGCACTGACCCCGCAGCCGCGGGTCTCCCGGTATGAGAATACGATGATAATTTGCATATTTCTTGACTTAGGCTTAAAAACATGGCGTTAGAGGGTGAAAACTCGAAATAACCCCCGAACGGCCCTGTGGGTGGCACAACACCTCCCACGAGACCAATGTAACTCTTAGGAACTGACCCCGCAGCCGCGAGACTCCCGGTTTGAGAATACGATGGTAATTTCAATATTTCTAGACTTAGGCTTAAAAACATGGCGTTAGAGGGTGAAAACCCAAAACAGCCCCCGAACGGCCCTGTGGGTGGCACCAACACCTCCCACGGGACCAAAGTGACTCGTAGGAACTAGTCGCGCAACTGCGGGACTCCCAGTTTGAGAATATGACAGTAATTTGCATATTTCTAGACTTAGACTTAAAAACATGGCGTTAGAGGGTGAAAACCCAAAATAGCCCTCGAACGGCCCTGTGGGTGGCACCAACACCTCCCACGGGACCAATATAACTCGTAAAAACTAATCGCGCAGCCGCGGAACTCCCGGTTTGCGAAGATGATGATAATTTGTATATTTCTAGACTTAAGCAAAACATGGCGTTAGAGGATGAAAACTCGAAACAACTCCGAACGGCCCCGTGGGTGGCACCAACACTTCCCACGGGACCAATGTAACTCGTAGGAACTGACCCCATAGCCGCGGGTCTCCCGGTATGAGAATACGATGATAATTTACATATTTTTAGACTTAGGCTTAAAAACATGGCGTTAGAGGGTGAAAACTCGAAACAGCCCCCGAACGGCCCTGTGAGTGGCACCAACACCTCCCACGGGACCAATGTGACTCATAGGAACTGGTCGCGCAGCCACGAGACACCCAGTTTGAGAATACGACAGTAATTTGTATATTTATAGACTTATGTTTAAAAACATGGCGTTAGAGGGTGAAAACCCAAAACAACCCTCAAACGGCCCTGTAGGTGGCACCAACACCTCCCACGGGACCAATGTGAATCGTAAGAACTGGTCGCGCAGCCGCGGGACTCCCAGTTTGATAATACGACGATAATTTGCATATTTCTAGACTTAGGCTTAAAAACATGGCATTAGAGGGTGAAAACCCAAAACAGCTCCCGAACGGCCCTGTGGGTTGCACCAACACCTCCCACGGGACCAATGTAACTCGTAGGAACTGACCGCGCAGCCCCGGGACTCCCGATTTGCGAAGACGACGATAATTTGAATATTTCTAGACTTAAGCAAAACATGGGGTTAGAGGGTGAAAACTCGAAACAACTCCCGGACGGTCCTGTGGGTGGCACCAACACCTCCCAAGAGACCAATGTAACTCGTAGGAACTGACCCCACAGCCGCGGGTCTCCCGGTATGAGAATACGACGATAATTTGTATATTTCTAGACTTAGACTTAAAAATATGGCGTTAGAGGGTGAAAACTCGAAACAGACCCCGAACAGCCCCTTGGGTGGCACTAACACCTCCCACGGGGCCAATGTGACTCGTAGGAACTGGTCGCGCAGCCGCGGGACTTCCAGTTTGAGAATACGACGGTAATTTGCATATTTCTAGACTTAGTCTTAAAAACATGGCGTTAGATGGTGAAAACCCAAAACAGCCCCCGAACGACCTTGTGGGTGGCACTAACACCTCCCACGGGACCAATGTGACTCGTAGGAACTGGCCGCGCAGCAGCGGGACTCCCAGTTTGAGAATAGGACGGTAATTTGCATATTTCTAGACTTAGGCTTAAAAACATGGCGTTGGAGGGTGAAAACCCAAAACAACCCTCGAACGGCCCTGTGGGTGGCACCAATACCTCCCACGGGACCAATGTGAATCGTAAGAACTAGTCGCGCAGCCGTGGGACTCCCAGTTTGATAATACGACGGTAATTTGCATATTTCTAGACTTAGGCTTAAAAACATGGCATTAGAGGGTGCAAATCCAAAATAGCCCCCGAACGGCCATGTGGGTTGCACCAACACCTCCCACGGGACCAATGTAACTCGTAGGAACTGACCGCGTAGCCCCGGGACTCTCGATTTGAGATGACAATGATAATTTGCATATTTCTAGACTTGAGCAAAACATGGTGTTAGAGGGTGAAAACTCGAAACAACTCCCGGATGGCCCTGTGGGTGGCACCAACACCTCCCAAGAGACCAATGTAACTCGTAGGAACTGACCCCGCAGCCGCGGGTCTCCCGGTATGAGAATACAACGATAATTTGCATATTTGTGGACTTAGACTTAAAAACATGGCGTTAAAGGGTGAAAACTCGAAACAAACCCCGAACGGCCCCGTGGGTGGCACTAACACCTCCCACGGGGCCAATGTGACTCGTAGGAACTGGTCGCGCAGCCGCGGGACTTCCTGTTTGAGAATACGACGGTAATTTGCATATTTCTAGACTTAGGCTTAAAAACATGGCGTTAGAGGGTGAAAACTCAAAACAGCCCCCGAACAACCCTGTGGGTGGCACTAACACCTCCCACGGGACCAATGTGACTCGTAGGAACTGGCCGCGCAGCAGCGGGACTCCCAGTTTGAGAATAGGACGGTAATTTGCATATTTCTAGACTTAGGCTTAAAAACATGGCGTTAGAGGGTGAAAACCCAAAACAGCCCCCGAACGGCCCTGTGGGTGGCACCAACACCTTTCACGGGACCAATGTAGCCCGTAGGAACTGACCGCCCA
Organism: Sambucus nigra; assembly: GCA_949130495.1. Taxonomy (NCBI): domain Eukaryota; kingdom Viridiplantae; phylum Streptophyta; class Magnoliopsida; order Dipsacales; family Adoxaceae; genus Sambucus; species Sambucus nigra. The sequence goes on from OX422207.1 coordinate 714,615,418, forward strand.
GCTGCGGGTCTCCCGGTATGAGAATACGATGATAATTTGCATATTTCTAGAATTAGGCTTAAAAACATGGCGTTAGAGGGTGAAAACTCGAAACAGCCCCCGAACGGCCCCGTGGGTGGTACCAACACCTCCCACGGGACCAATGTAACTCGTAGGAACTGACTACGCTTCCGCGGGACTTTCGGTTTGAGAATACGACGGTAATTTGCATATTTTTAGACTTAGGCATAAAAATATTTATATGTTGATAATTTTAACTCATATATGCAATTTTTCAGCTTGATTAAATTTTTTGTAAAACTACTCGGTTACTGATATATTTTTTTGTATCCTATCATTTGTAGGATTTTTGCACGCAGAACAAATGGAGGAGGCAATGGTTTACAACGTGAAGATTCAGGATTTTGTTTTTTATGTGTTACAGCCGTGTGGGCTTTTATTGTTTGGTTTTATGGCCGTGCGGGCTTTTATAATTTTATTGTTGAATTTTATGGCCGTGAGGGCTTTATAATAAGCAGGTTTTACATTTAGAGGGTTTGGAATGTCAAGAAAATAAAGGAAACTCTGCCCAATTTTTTTTAGTCTGTGAATTATTAAGATGTTTAATATTTTTAGGTTTGTATATATATTTGTTTATTAACGTTCTCGATTTGCAATTTGTGATTTTTTTTTATTGTTTTGCCAATAATAAATATTTGTAACATCTCGTACGCGTCCAACGTTACACGTAGCAACCGACGGTGCATTCACAGGAACCCCAATTTTAGGATTGGACCAAAAAAGTAATTTTTTTTAAAAATTATAGTTAAATATGGTCATGGACTTTGTCCATGACCATTTTTATTTTTAAAAATGGTCGCGGCCAAAGTCCGCGACCATTTTTTTTCTTTTTTTCGTCATGGTTGTGGGTCACGGACTTGGGCCGCGACCATTTTTTTATATTTGTTTTGTCACGGTTGTGGATCGCGAACTTTGGCCGCTACCAATTTGTCACGGTTGTGGGCCACGGATTAGGGCCGCGACCAATTTTTTTTTATTTTTTTGTCACGGTCGCGGACTTTGACCGCGACCAATTTTATTTTTATTTTTTTGTCACGGACGTGGGTCGCGGACTTTAGCCGCGACCAATTTGTCACGGATGAGGGCCGTGACCCGTCACGGCATGGGTCACGGCCCAAGTCCGCGACCATCTGCCGTGACCCCCTCTCGACCGTGACCATCTTTTGGTCACGAACTTCGGCCGCGACCCACGAAAATGGTCACGCCCAAAATGGTCACGGACCAAGTTCGCGACCCAGAGTTTTGGTTAGGGATTTTGGCCGTGACCAATCGCCAGTTTGGGTGTAGTGTAAGACGTAACAAGGATGAGTATTACGGGAGTTGTATATATATCGCCAGTTTCTGTTACTTGATGAATAATGATTGAAGATAGAGTATGCTTATATATATATATACAAGACAAACAGACCCTTAGGACAATACCTAGCACGTGTCCTTGACCGACCACCTTAGCCAATAGAAGCCAACCAGTCACCAATCCAAATCAAACATAATACTTTTACTTTGGCTCTAGATTTTTTCGAAAGTTATAACAATATAATATAAAATTTAAAAATGTTCTAAATGAATTTTAAAAAAACATATTAATCATAATACTTCTACTTTGGCCCAAGATTTTTGTTTTATTGGTGTCAAATCCATTAGGCGTTTAAACTGTCCATTTTTAAATACATAAGATGCCAAAAATAGTTTTTATATAATGGTTATATTTCCCAAATTATTTATAAGTATATATCATGGGTGGCAACTTTGAATTAACATTGGCACTCTTGTCGTGTCCGTTTAGAGCATTTTTCACACTACGTCGTGTCATATCATTACCGTGTCAAAGATTATGCCTCATTTTATTTATTGTACAATTGTGTTATGTGAAATTTTTAGTTGTGTTAATTGAGTCATGTTCTAACGAGTCATTTCCAACTCAAATAAAGAAAACACAATTTCTTGGCATGTTGTGTCCTCGCTCGTGTCGTGTTAAAACAAGACCATAAACATAAATTATCACCCCCTAGAAATTTATATATGTGGACATGACATTTTCACGCGATCACATGCCGTGTTGTTTATATATATATATACATATATATATATATATATAGAGAGAGAGAGAGAGAGGCTCTTGTGCACACTAAGTTTGCACAGTACTGGTGCACACCATTTTTTTAAGGCATTAAAAAAAATATTTTTGAGTTGATTTTTTTATGTGATATTTAAACATTTCAACGGCCCCATGTAAAAAAAATGAACTCAAAAAAACGTTTTTTGCTATTTTTAAAAAATCGGTCAAACTTTCACAACTTTTAAAGTGCTTAAAAGCAGTGAAAGTTTGACCGATTTTTTAAAAATAGAAAAAAAAAAAATTGAACTGATTTTTTTTACATGGGTCCTTTGCAATGTTTAAATATCACACAAAAAAAATCAACTAAAAAATATTTTTTTTACTATTTTAAAAAAATGATGTGCACATGAGCATGGTTCTCTCTCTCTCTCTCTCTCTATATATATATATATATATACTAGGGTGTACCCGTGCCGATGGCACGACGATAAATTTATTCCTGTGATATTTTGTACATGTGTCGATGACACCGTGATAAATTTGCTTACTCGTCATTGATAAGTGTAATCCGTATTGATTGCACGGTTAGCGTATTGATATAACGATTGCGGCATAGTTACGATTCTAATACTGGTGTACTCGTGCCAAAGCATCAAATCTATTAATTTTAATCATTATAGAGTAGTTGAACTTTTAAACACGAAAGAAAGATCAATAAGTTAATTCAAAATTGACATTTAAATGGATAAATTTCTGTCGAGTTATATTTACATGAACATGTCATGTTCGTTTCAAAATTGACTCATTATTTGTGTAAAATAGTTATTATTTTAAACCAAAAGAAAATACAAATCTCACAATTCTAACAACAAAAAAAATAGAAAGAACAAAAACATATCTCATTACACAATTTTTAACCTTTAAACTTTTTACTCCATAACTCAATTTGTGAAAATATTACAAATACCCTTATAAAAGTATAAAATAAGTGTCTGTGATGCGCAAACCTCCTTGTGCCAACTATTCGGATGGCTCTCTCCCGTTACGATTAGTGAAACCCAAACCACCAGCTAAAATAGTTTATTTTTTTGTACCCATGCCGATGGCAGGGTTGCAAATTATTGCCCAACAATATGTAATTTTGCTCATATTTTTTCATAATTGCGATAAACAAATACTTTGTTACAATACACTATTCAATTCTCAATACACCCGTGCATACTACTTTTGGCACATTACATGATAAGGGATACGGAACACGAATAAAAATAAAATACATACCAAAAAAATTTGTTCGTGGAAAACCCAAATTAAATTTTGCAATTAATATTTGTAGATAAATTTTGTTTAGTGTAATTTTTAACACGAATAAAAATTCATCCACATGACATTTGTCATTGTATTTTTTTTCTAGCGCAAACACAACCCAATTAAAATTGGATACAACATGAAATATTCTTTTAACAAAACACGAACACAATCCAATTAAATGCGACACGGCATGACACGAAATATTATTTTAAATTATTTACAAAAATAAAAACACAAATACATTAAATTGAGACACATTACGTAATATTTTTTTTACCAAACACAAAACTTACCTACATTTCTATTTCTTTTCAACCACCCATCAAAGTTTGCACAACAGTATAACCATATCAAGCCTCCTTGTTAGCCATCCGAATACCTGCTCAAAGCTGAGAACTTCCAAACAAACCCACACTCATTTCTCATAGAGAGAGAAACATCCAAACATACATGAAAAGAAACCATTGCAAACCCAAACTCATTTCTCATATATTATTCACCTACCCAAAATAATGGGCTTCAACTAAAAAGGTAAAAAAATATACAAAACACTTTTGACTAATATGGGATTACCTTAGAATGAACACACCAATGACATTTCTCATGATGCTGAAATTCAAAAACATCAACACAAAATCTATGATACACTACTCTTACACGGATCTCCGCATCAGTCCGGTATACAAAAAGAAAAGCAAATGCAAAGAGTAATACCCAACATGATATTAACCATATTTATTTAAGGGTTTGCACCATTAAAATGTTTAATGGCTCGTCATCTTCAACGCCCATTCAAAAAATGGAAAAAAAGCATCAACAGATATATAAAACCAGATCTATTAAATCTGTGTCTTAGCAGATTTGAACCCCCATTCAAAAAATGGAAAAAAAGCGTCAACAGATATATAAAACCAGATCTGAACAAAAAAAAGAGTACATAGATGCGTGTAAGAGTAGTAAAAAAACACAAATAACCCAGATCTTTAGGCTATGTAAAAAAACAGAAAGAGGAATAGGTGAGCGTTTTGTTTCAGTTTCTTTTATCTGAAGGAAAAAAAAATATTCAAGAAAGTAGAGTCATTAAAAAGCCTTCAGCTTCGATCACCAAAGATAATCATATGGAAGTACCTGTAAAATGGTGAAATTAGCTCAACAGCTAAGATAAACGGCGGTAAAATGTTCACCACTGTCCTTCCCTCTAATAATATTGTACGACCGTCACAACACTCCTTATCCCCCTCCATATCTTTTACACCCAAAGTCCGTCATCAGAAGGCAACAATTTCTCAGTGAGAGAGAGATGTTACCCACCAGTTTAGATTTAGAGTGATGCCCACCAAATAATATTTCAAAATCACAAATATATTTAGAGAGAGAAAGAAAGATGTATAGCCACCAGCATATTCTTCAAACCTCGAACAAAAATATAAAGCCTCTGTACAATATACTAAAATCAGAAACCCCTCTCGAGACAAAATACTGTTTGTGTTTGCAGATCAAGAACATACCGTTTCAGTCTCACCAAGAATTTTCAACACCGATAGTTGAGAGATGCAAAAAAAACTAAAAAAAAAAGAAATCGACCATGAGAGAGCATGAGCAGTGAGAGAGAGAGAGAGAGAGAGAGAGAGAGAGAGAGAGAGAGAGGTGTTTTATCGAAAAACAGTTAATGAAAATGGTATGGGTATGTGGGTTTTGATGATGAATAGAGTAGAGTAGAGTAGAGTAGAGTAGAGAGGCTAGGTTGGCAGAGATGATGGGCTCGAGGTAAATGGGATAAGAGAGGTAGGGGTTTGAAATCTAGCTCTCTCTCACAGGCACTCTAGCCATGATGTCGCAAGGGATTTGAAGGGTCACGGATCAAGCCTTTTTCTATGCCATTGGATTCAAAGTCCTTCCATTCAATCTCGTCCGTCAATTGATAAACACCAAATAGTTAGATACAAAACCTGTTTATATAGGTTTTGTATACACCCTCCTCCTTTATTATATAGATATATATATATATATATATATATTGAAATGGTTATAAGAATATGGAACAATGTATATTTCTTGTGTGATGATTTATACATGTGATGTGATTGTTGGTATATATATATATATACATTGTGAATGTGAAATATATATGTATATACACACCTCTCTAAATGCTATCATAGGGGAAGTTACGCGCATGAGGTGAAGTCCCATGGCTAGTGAATGTAGAGTGAATATATTCCTCGTCCATATGACCGGTTATTATATATTGTGTGATTATTGTTCGAAGTGAGGTAATTTCGGGTGTGTTTATGACTCACTGTCGAAGGTATATGGCCGCTTCCCGACATTACGCGATGTAGGATACCCAGGTTGTCCTATGTGTGATAGGCCCTGGAAGATGATAGCTATTTAGGGGCGCGCACAGTTGGTGAAAAGGATACGAAGTTTCTATGATGTACATCTTGGGTGATTTTGGTGTACGAGTTTAATTGTGGTTGAAGGATCATACTTAGAGGCGTTTGCGGTTATGTCGACCCAAGGATTTAGTGGGGATTCAATTTATGTTTTAGGTAGTACTCTAGAATTAAGTAGTTGCAGCAGTAGGATTTCTGTGGGTGACATAATGGATCCCTACGATCAACATTGTCAAGGAGTAGTGTATCGGGGGGGTTCCTTATTTGGATTTCGCTTTGCGAGACGCCCCACGCACGAAACCCAGTGCAATGTTGAGGGTAGAGAAAACTTGTATCCTTAATACTTGTGTGTTTATTGTTTAGAGAATACATTTTTATATGGACGCTTAATACTAATATGTGACGAACGGATCCCTACGATCGACATTGTTCAGGAGTAGTGTATCGGGGGGTTCCTTGTTTGGATTTCGCTTTGCGAGACGCCCCACACACAAAACGCAGTGCAATGTTGAGAGTAGAGAAAAGTTTTGTCTTTTATACTTGTATATATGTTGTTTAGAGAATAAACTCTTATATTAAAGCTTAATGTTAATGGGTGAGTACTAAGATTTATAACTAGTTTAAGTTAATAATTGGAACCTAAGCCTATGAGGGATTATATATGTATATATTAATGTGGGATTTAATTGGAAAGAAATTTTTGGTTATGTAAGGATGGTAGGTCAAGCGGTTTTGAACTGGGCATTTGGTAAGTTAGGTTGTCCTTGTGTGGGTGGGATAACTTAATTAAGGTCGCAGGACACGATTAGGTGCGCGCTGTGGATGAGAGGTGAGTTTGGGGTTTCACGAGAGTGAGACTCCACTTTAATTATGAAATAGTGCATTTAGATTTATTATGCACGGTTAGCACACTTGCTAAATATTTTTACAACTGGCTCTGACCCGTTTATATTTCTCTTTTTCGATATATATGTATGTATATATTACTACAGGTGTCCTACCGCATGGATACCGGATGCTTTTCTATCTAGAGTCTTGGGAGCCATAGCAGTTGCGGACTGTGGCGGGATTTAGTTTGTAGTCGCTTCCTACTTCTTATAAATCTAGGTATGATTCACGTTGTATATCAGGTTTATACACAAGATTCATTTGTAGTTGTTTATTCTTTGTATTTTGGTTGTTGTACTGTCTGTGACCCAACATCTTATTCGGCTTTATTTCCTTTTATGTACTCGTTTTATTTTAATTCGAGCATTTTCTTTCTTCATGGTACTTGTGTGTACTCTACTGTTTCCACCTGTTCTATATTGTTGGTTTGTTGTTTGTTGTATGTTTTATTTAATTTTAGCATCCGCTTTTGTAGTTTAGGGTAGTTAGCCTTATTTATTTTAGTATAGTCCGTTGATGCTGAGAATGAGCCATTTGAGATTCCTGATTTAATGTAGTATAGGGCTGGCCACCCGTTATTATTTTAAGCGGGTTGTTACACAAGTGTACACACAAAATGAGTTGGGTGTAAAATAGAGTTCAACAACAAACACCCAACAAAAGATCCAAGATCTAAAATGCCAACTAAATCAGTCCAAGCAGATTTTAGTCCAAATAAAATTTATCCAAATAAAGTTTGTCCAAATAAAGTCACAGTCCAAATTTTAGTCCAAAATCATTTTTAGTCTAAATGACAATACCTCAACACAAGCAGATAATAAAATGGTCCATAATGTTTGGTAAAAAAATGACAACACTAAAAAGTATCAAAAACCTAACAGATTAATTTTTCAAAAAAAATATGATCTACTAGAACCAATCTCCAAACAAACAATATATATATAGGAGTATGTATATAGGAGGATATAAATAAATAAATATATATATATATATATATATATATATATATATATATATATATATATATATATATATATATATATATATATATATGTATGTATAAATAAATAAGAATATGTATATGTATGTATAAATAAATAAATAAGAATATGTATATGTATATAAGTAGAGAGATCAATATTCTTATTTATATACATATACTTATATATATATATATTTATATACATATACTTACACACACACACACACACACACACATATATATATATATATATATATAGGAGAAGGCTCACCTACATCATGCTCTATACATCACCCATGCATCATGCATCATGCCTAATTCTAAGCCCTAAAAACTTTTTTTTTTCAAATTTTATATTTTTCCCTTGAAATTAACCTTCCAATCAACCCATATGAAAAAAATTAGGTCAAAATAAATTTTTTAGCTATTTTTAAAAAATCCACAAAAACCTGCTAAAAAGACCTTATTTTTAAGGGTCTGCGCTAGCAGTTTTTTATTGATTTTTTAAAAATAGCTACAAAATGTATTTTGACCTAATTTTTTGCATATGGGTTTATTGGAAGGTTAATTTCAAGGAAAAAATATAAAATTTGAAAAAAAAGTTTTCAAGGGCCTAGAATTAGGTGTGATGTACGGTGTGATGTATAGTGCATGATGTAGCTCTCTCTCTCTCTCTCTCTCTCTCTCTCTATATATATATATATATATATATATATATATATATATATATATATATATATAAGAGCTGGAAAAAAACTTACAAATGAAGCCTAAAAGGCTTAAAGACGAAACCGAAAAAAGGGCCAGAGCAAAACCGGAGCCACCGAAAAAATGAACACCGGATCTGAACCTGAAAAACGCACCGGAATGAACAGCGTCGAGCCCAAAAAAAGGTCACCGGAACAAGGGAACACAACCTCGTCGGAACACGATGCCACCGACAAAGGCCTCCACGCCTGAAAGAACAAGGAAAAAAAATGACGCGGGAAAGAACTCAACTCCGGAATACACCAGCTGCCACCGGAAGCATCAACTCCGGACCATCCACCCAAAACTGGAATCTTCTAACAAATCTTAACCACAAATCTCTCAAACCAAACTTCCTCAAAAACAAACTCTCAAGATGGGTAATCAGTGGAATAGAGAGTGAGAAAAAAAGAAACAAAAATTGGTTGAGCAAAAAAAATGAGTGAGCAAATGACAGCTTTAAACCAAAATTAAGTCTCTCGCCTTAAAAAACAACAAAGCCCTCAATATATATGGACATAAAATAAACCCTAGGTACAACTATAAATACTCACAACTAAAAGGACACAAAAATTAAAAGATGTCTTTTAATGTTCTGTTAAACTAGATAATTAAACAACACAAATGTTTAATTAAATGTTATAATTTAATAAAAAAAAATCAACACTCATAAAAAATAAACAAATGATACAATAAAAATATGTAACTCAAAAAAAATATTCTGAAGTTAAATTTTATTTTATATACTAAGTCAAAGGAGACAAAAGACTTGCACTATAAAATAAAATTATAACTTTACAAACAAAATATAAAAACCCATACAAGAGAGAATGTAGAAAATGTATGATACCCAAAATAAATTGTACACTACATAAAAATTATTTTTATCAAAAAATAAATTTATATAATAAATCAATCTAGGAAAATATGATTTAAGATATAAAAAATTGATTTTAATAATAATAAAAGATGCAAGAGCATATAAAAAATTGTTTGTCTCAAGATTGAGCCAACATAAGAAGAATGAGATTTTCAATCTCCCCCTTTGGCCAATTTTGAGACAAACAAAACCGAGACTCAAAAATATAAAGTGACACAAATTACATAACTCAACTGTACACATGAGTCATAACAAAATAGAAGAGTACATAACTCGACTAACAACAAGGATTCCTAAAAGACTCAAACAAATTATAAAATACAATAATAAAAGAGTCTCAATTTCTCCCACTGTTTGTCTCAAATGGACAAAGGGTAGGGATAAATCCTACAAAATAAAAGTTAGTACGACATAATATACACATAAAAAGTATTAACAAATCAAATAAAAAACAAACTAAAGCAAACTAGTTTGAAGTTTTGGTACACCCTAAGTCATCTTTCTTAATCCACTTAGTTTTGACATTAGGAGTAACAGTCTTAAAAGGGGCAAAAGTAACACGAGATTGGAAACAATTCTTAACAACATTAGACTTTAAATGGATCTTGGGCATATTCTTAAAACCATTTTGTTGTCTACTTAAAAGCTTATAGCAAAACTTTTCCAAATGACCCATTTTAAGACAAAAACTGCATTTAAACACATGCCTATCATTGGATTTAGCATTATCATCAAATCTCACATGTTTAACATATTCAGATTTTCTATTTAAAATCAAACGCTCAAAACAGTATTGTTCTAAATGTCCAGATTTGGAACAAAAGTTACACTTGAAAGTCTTTTTCTCAACACTTTTAGAATTACAACACTTAGTGGGCAGTTTTTTAGAATCAAAATTCAACTTTTTACGATAAAATTGCTCTAAATGACTCATTTTAAAACATAAATTACACTTAAAAACAAGTTTTTCAGCATGTTTATTTCTATCAAAATGACTATTTTTGCCTAAAACAGCTTGATTCTGCATTAATTTCTTAAAACAAAATTTTTCAATATGGCCAGTTTTAGAACAAAAAACTGCATTTCAGCATAGGTTTGGCAGTTTTAACATTTTTTTTATTTTCAGTTTTTCTAAAAATGTTATTATATTTGCATTATTCTGCCCAAGTCTCTTATAGCAGAATTTTTCAAAATGTCCAATTTTAGAGCAAAAATTATATTTAAGAGAAGGCTTAGCAGTTTTGAAATTCCCAACATTTTGAATTTGCCTAAATCAGATTTCTCTTGTCCTAATTTCTTAAAACAAAATTTTTCTAAATGACCATTCTTATGATAAAAATTACAAATAAATACCGGCTTAACAAATGCAGTATCACAATCCTTAAAATCAGCACGTTTATAGCTTAGTTTAATTTCAGTCGAATCAGGGCATTGTTCGCTACAACTAACAAAATTAGTTTCATCAAAAGTTTCGCCTTTAAACCCAAGTGCTCTTAAAAGGAACAAATTCGTCAACGTACTTAATATGGGATTCGACAATTAAACGAGAATTAGAAAAACCATCCACCTTTCTAGATGCAATCTTAAGTTCTCTTTGGTATTCATCATACTTATCTAAAACAGCCTTAAGCTCAACTTGAGATTCATCAAATTTACACCCAAATTCCTTGTTTTTAGTTTCAAGAAAATGGTTAAGCTCAGTTAACATGATACTACTTTTTCTCTAAAAATGAAACATCATTTTCAAGTTCATCTATACGAAATTCAGATTCTTCGAATATTAACTTGATTTGATTGCTTAAAATAATATTTTTATCCATCAATCTAGAATTAATTTGGGTTAAATCAGTGCAGTCATCAATTGTGTTATCAATGGAAATATTATCAACACAGCCATCAAAATTCGTACTCACACACCCTTCTAAAATGATAGAATCGTCTACATTTTCAGATTCATCAACATCACCAAAAATATCTTCAACATTAGATATGGAAGTTGTGGTGTAGGGTGAAAATGAGCATGTGAGGTACGAGATTAAATCACTTTGTCTAAATCAGAATTATCTACACATAAATCAGACTTATCATAACTAGTAGATAAGCAATCATTAATGTCCTTGGATAAAATAGGCTCACTATCAGAAGCAACAACAGATTTAGTGCCACAAATAGGTGTAGAAGGGAATAAATGATCAAAATTATCCTCATCACCGTCACTATTAGAAATATTATGCCAAATATTTGTAGAAATAGGGGTAAAAGATTTTGAAATGTTATATTGTGAATAAAGCTTTTCTTCATTAGAACATTCATAACGAGATTTTTTCAAAGAAAAAATAGCATCACCAATTTGTTTTCCCATAATAAAAACTAGATTTTATGTATATAAAAAAAATAGATTTTAAAAGGAGTTTAGGATCTTTGCGGAATAAAAACTTGAAAAGCCTAAGGATCACTAGAAACAACCAAAGGGTACTTGCTAATGCGCATTAGGTTACTTAAAATATCTCCAACTCTTTTAAATCTTTGATATAAAATCTATTATAAATTTTAAGTGAGAAAACACTCACGCACACTAGTAAGTAAAATGTGGTGATGCAAGATGTAAAGAATAATTCCCTTTAAGAATGAGATGAGGGAAAGTAGAGTGTGACACAATATTTGTTCTCGAGGAACCCACCAAGGTGGTAAACCCCGTGTCCCTAGTCCCAGGACAACACACACACCTAAGTCCACTACTAACGATTACAAGTTACAGATTACATTCCTCCAAGTCCACAATGAATTAAACTAAGAGATACAAACCTGTACACCGGCCTAGTCTAAAACAACACAACTTGACTGAAAATCAGTCAACCCAATAACACCCTGATAATAGTGACTATCACTCACTCACAACACACGCAACACTAATACCAACGTTTAGATAAAGAATTCAGCAATCCAGTGTAAATGAAATAGTTAGGCCAATATAATACCAGTACACCCAAGCACAAACTAAGCCGCCCCACAATACTGAATCTAACTAAGGAATCCAGGTAGTGAAAGCGCGAGGCACACACACATAACTACACACTCAAACCCGAGACCCCGTGTAGAAGTGCAAAACAAATTTAATAATAAAGTTTATTTTAATCAAAACAACGAAATAATCTTATTAAGAAAAATAGACCAAACAGCCAAGGCTAAGTCTATTTTAATTGACAAGAAAAATTACTAATAAGTGACTAAGTGAAATGTAAGACACTATTGAATTAATCAATACTAAAAGAATGATTAAATATTAAGTCCCAAGACACAAGTAAGGTCTTCATTAATATTTAATATTCAAGTAAAGATTAATCCAAAAAATAAATTTAGTTGGCGCAAATGACCACAAATAAAATAGGAAATAAACTTCCAACAATTGTGTCGCACAACTAAAATAAAATTAACTTGACACCAAATAGATTATGGTTCAATTTAAAGAGGTGTTATGTTAAGAATATTATGTCCAAATAAAATTAGCACAACATAAATTTGTATAGCACTTAGCTCATACAAAATAGGACTTAAATAAAACCTACACAAGAAAGATACTAATAAATTAGTTAAGTCCAAATTTTAAATTTGTGTAGCACAAAAAAAAAATCTCAAAGATTTAAATTCCAAATTTTTGTTTAAACCAATACTATAACTAGGTTTGGATCAAAAGCTAATACACACACAAACACCACCTAAGTATAAAAGAATACAACAAAAAGTATTCAACTTAGGTAATAAAAAGTGTATGAGTCAATTGATCTAATCCAAGTCAAATGAGTACAAGATAAAGAGTGTATTACTCGACTCACTAAAATAGTATGGGTTTCACTAAAACAAAATTTAAACAAAGATTATTATGATTTAAAGAACACACACTAATTAAACCCAACTAAATAAAGTGAACACACAAAAGTTTAACAAAGAGGGTGTAACTAGTTAGAGTGAAAAATCAGATTTTAATGTAAAATATGTGTGACACAAAAAAAAACTTAAGTTATTAAGTTTCAAAACTAAAGTCCAGTAAAAAGTGTACACATAAAATGAGTTAGGTGTAAAATAGAGTTCAACAACAAACACCCAACAGAAGATCCAAGATCTAAAATGCCTACTAAATCAGTCCAAGCAGATTTTAGCCCAAATAAAATTTATCCAAATAAAGTCACAGTCCAAATTTCAGTCCAAAATATTTTTTTAGTCCAAATGACAATACCTCAACACAAGCAGATAATAAAATGGTCCACAACGTTTGGTAAAAAAAAATGACAACACTAAAAAGTATCAAAAATCCAACAGATTAATTTTTCAAAAAAAATATGATCTATTTGGACCAATCTCCAAACATACAATATATATATATATATATATATATATATATATATATATATATATATAAGTATATGTATATAAGTATACACACACACACACACACACATGAGCTGAAAAATCTTACAAATGAAGCCTAAAAGGCTTAAAGCCGAAATCGAAAAAAGGGTCGGAGCAAAATCGGAGCCACCAAAAAAACGAACACCGGATCTGAACCGCAAAACGGAGCGGGTTGAACAGCATCGAGCAAAAAAAACGTCACCGGAACAAGGGGACAACCAGAACGCGATGCCGCCAACAAAGGCCTCCACGCCGAAAAGAACAAGGCGAAAGAAAAAAGACGCCGGAAAGAACTCAACTCCTGAATACACTAGCTGCCACTGGAAACATCAACTCCGGACCATCCACCCAAAATCAGAATCTTCTAACAAATCTCCACCACAAATATCTGAAACCAAACTTCCTCAAAAATAAACTCTCAAGATGGGTAATCAGTGGAATAGAGAGTGAGAGAAAAAGAAACAAAAATTTGTTGAGCAAAAAAAAGATAGCGCAAATGATGGCTCTAAACCAAAATTAAGTCTTTTGCCCTAAAAAATAACAAAACCCTCAATATATATGGACACAAAATAAACCATAGGTACAACCATAAATACTCACAACTAAAAGCGCACAAAAATTAAAAGATGTCTTTTAATGTTGTGTTAAACTATATAATTAAACAACACACATGTTTAATTAAATGTTATAATTTAACACAAAAAAAATCAACACTTATGTAACTCAAAAAAAATATTCTGAAGTTAAATTTTATTTTATATACTAAGCCAAATGAGACAAAAGACTTAGACTTGCACTATAAAATAAAATTTTAACTTTACAAACAAAATATAAAAACTCATACAAGAGAGAATATAGAAAATGTATGATACCCAAAATAAATTGTACACTACAAAAAATTTATTTTTATCAAAAAATAAATTTATATAATAAATCAATCTAGGAAAATACAATTTAAGATATAAAAAAGAGATTTTAATAATAATAAAAGATGCAAGAGAATATAAAAAAAATATCTCAAGATTGAGCCAACACAAGAAGAATGAGATTTTCAATAAGAAGTTTGAACAATGAGCATACTTGTAGGTGTGTATATCGTAGTCCATTAAGTAAAATGAAGGACTCCAAATTGATTTCTACATTGCTTGTTAATGAGCTAAGGGATAAACCATTGCTGAGACTAATTGATGTAGTTAGAGATATGAAGAAGAACTACGATCTTGATATAGGTTATCATCATACATAGCGTGGCAAAGAGATGGTTGTTGTTGAGTTGCATGGTGATGAGAAAGTTTCGTATGCATTAATCAATGATTATAGGGAACTTCTATTGCATTATAATTCAGGATTACATTGCATTCTTGACGTCGAACAAGAGAGAAAATTATTCAAAAGGATTTTTGTAATGTTTCTAGGATTCGTTGATGAATTTCAGTACTGCAGGCCTGTTTTGTTTCTTGATGGTGCCTTTTTAAAGAGCAGGTACCGTGGAACGATTTTGTCGGCAACTGCAAGGAATGGGAACAATGGAAAATGTGAAGCATTGAAGTTTACTTGACAATATTATGCATTTAATTTGGAATCCTTTGTATGTTCTTTCAACATAATTTTAAGTACACGCATGACATTCATAAAGTACACATGAATATATGCGTGTACTTTATCTATTACGTGTGTACTTTGAGGTTTGGTTTTGCTATTTGCATAGAATCCCAAAGTACACGCAATAGATAAAACGGTACACGTGAATTTATATTCCATGTCACGCATACTTTGTAATATCATGTGTGTACTTTAGGATTCCTTGTTTTGGGGGGCCAACATTGCAAAGTACACACATTTCATTACTAAGTACACGTGACAGACTTTTTACACTTAATGTGTACGTTGTAATGTTTTGCGAGTACTTTGTGTTCTTTCTTTGTTATTGTCAAATGAAATACTAAATTAGACCCATATATATTAAAGTACAATCATAATATGTTTATAATTACATTTGTGTACCTATCTCTACAAATATATTTCTTCTCTTGTATAGCCTACGTGTTTATTAGTCCGCGCCAACGGCACCATTTTCGAAGTTCATCATAGAATCTGTTTGCACTGATATATTTCATTATAATTTCAGGCATTTATCCTCTTGCATATAACCACATCCAATTAATGACCCATATATATTAAAGTATAACTCCACCTTCCGAAAGAAGATCGTTAACGATTTCATGCATTGTGCATATAATGTAACAATTGATGAATTTCAGAAGAACATTGATGCCCTGAAGAAGGAAGGTGGAGTTGGTGTCGCTGATTTTCTTGGTAATTTACCTCCGGAGAATTGATCTTGTGCATATTTCCCCGATATGCGTTATGGGACATGGCATCAAGTGTTGCAGAATCATTCTACTTGATATGAAGAAAAAATTTCTTCTAAGTGTATGTGTTGTTGTCGCAAATCCCTTCCAATAAAAAATCCTTCAATTACCTACAAAGATATCACAAAACTAGTATGGAGGTAAGTAAGGGTATCAATCCAACTCTATGGAGTGAACCATGAGAGAAAATATGCAATTCAATTTTCTAGCTTTTTTCTTTGTTTTCTACTTTTTTTTTTTTATATATTAAAACAATTTTATGTGATGGTGAGATAACTAAACTAAATGGAAAATATTAACTAAACTTGAAGAAAAATATAGAGAAGTAACTAAAAAGTGTGTGAAAAAGTGAGTGGATGGTATCTAAATGATAGATACTAGAAAAAGGGATCAAGGGATGTAAATCCACCCCCATTTCACACATTCAATCTAGTTTTAACTATTTTAGTTTGATTAATTTCCAAAATATTCTACTAATTCAAAAGTTAATTCTCGTTATCCTAATGAATTAAATAAATATTATTTTAGAAAAGTAATTTTTAATTACTACAACTCAACTCCAAATGAATTAAAATTAATTAAGCACATCATCCGCTAGGAAAAATTAACCTAACTAATTTTAATTAAACAAAATAAAACAAGAGTAGAAGAAACTTATATTATAATTTCAATCATTTTGAAAAGCCTATCTCTAGATTGAATCAAAATAATAAACTTATAACACAAGCTTCAATCCTTTCTGAAGGATAATTTTCCATTTCTCAACGTAAAAACAAGTGTAGTAATTAAAGTTATTAATTAAAGAAAATTAAATAAAAATAAAATTAGCAAACTAGACAACTTGGTTCTATGGGGGCTTCATTTCACCGCTTGAAATGGGAGATTAGCCCACCATATTGGGACTCCAAGACATAAAATGAATAAATGAGTTCATATCAATATAAGAGAAGAAATTTGAACCAATCAATATATAACACAAAATCTCTTTTGATGCTACAATTTTGTTTCACTCTTTTATCTCATTAATAATTTCTCTCTACAAAACTTTTCCTCTCACTTGCACTCTAATGGCAGCTTGCTTTTTTTCTGGCTTCCCCCGTGTGTCTCAAATGAATGAGAGTCTCTTCCTTTTGTAAGGTGTCTAGGAGGTAAAAATGGATGAGGGTAATTGAGGAAAATGGGGGTAAAAGTCATCAGCACATGTGACTTTTATAAACACATTTTACTTTAAAAGCACCACTGTTTATTCATTTTTTCTTATGCTGGTCATGGAAAGAAGTTAAATGAAGATTAACTCACACAAATAACTTTTCCAGTTTCAAAATCCAGCTTATTATTGAATTGAATTGTACTGTTCAAAATTTTTACATCAGTTTCCTTTGTTTCTTAGATATGATTATTTCCTTTGTTGCTTCATATGTCTACTATTTTGAATTAATGTTTCGTATCGATCATCCTAATGGAGATCTAAATGTCATATAATAAAGAGGGAGACTGATAATAACTCACAAAAGGACACAAGCATCCATGAACGCAACGTAACGTCAAAAAAAAAATGTTTATGCACATTCAAGTAAGTAAACCTTTGGAGAAACTACATTCCATTATTAACATCTCACCTTTTTACCTTCAAATCTCTGATCTAACTGAAAATCCACAATTACCTAGGGATGAATACGCAAACAATTCTTGGCCATTTGGAAATGAACTTCGTTACCAATGGCAAGGTAAAGAGACCGTATCCCTATTTTATAGATTATTTACAAAGCAACTTTAAATATTTATTTGTTTATTTCAAAAATTAATTACGTCAAGATGATACCTCTTCGATATTTCTTAAAGTTCCCAACTTCTATCAAATCATTATATGAACTTTATTTGTATTTTTCCTTACCATATGTTACATTTGTGCTAATATTATTTGAACTCACTAGACATAACATAACTTGCGGAAATTGACAATATCTCATAATTCTCCCATTTTAATTCACACACACACACACACACATATACACACACAAGTGTGTATATATATATATATATATATATATATATATATATATATATATATATATATAGAGAGAGAGAGAGAGAGAGAGAGAGAGAGAGAGAGAGAGAGGTTCTCATGCATACCCCAGTTTGCATACCGCTGGCGCGGACCATTTTTGATAAAATAGTAAAAAAAAAATTGAGGTAATATTTTTTTTATGATTTTTAAACATTTCAGTAGGACCATAAGAAAAAAATTCAACTCAAAATGAATTTTTTTCCTATTTTAAAAAAATCGGTCAAAATTTGTCAGTTTTTAACAACATAAAAGCTGACAAAGTTTGACCGATTTTTTTTAAAATAGCAAAACAAATCATTTTGAGTTGATTTTTTTATGGTCCTAATGAAATGTTTAAAAACCATAAAAAAAATCAACCCAAAATTATTTTTTTTTACTATTTTAAAAAAATGGTCCGCACGGAGGGTATGCAAACTGGGTATGCATGAGATCCTTTATGTGTGTGTGTGTGTGTATGTGTGTGTGTGTGTGTGTGTATACATACTTTTTTGAATTGCCCATAATTTGGATTTGACTCAAGGAAGGAAATTCCTTAAATTAAAGGCAACCCCAATATTTCACTTATTATAAACAACTGATAAAACGTTTTCTATAACAATACAAATTTTACTTTACAAACATAATTTATTTTTCATATTACATTAAATGTAATATCCGACACCCACAGACTAGTCCACGGGCCAATCAATGACTACCATTTCCCTTCAACTTTATAAGACAGCAAGCAATTACCATAAAATTTTGTCATTCTATTTTCTTCCTATATTTTCTGCTCTGCTTTTTTATAACATATGTTGACTTTAGAGTACCACAACTTAGGCTACATTAAGTTAATATACTGTTTTTTTATTGGAGGGTTGTGACTGAATTTGGATAGGAGTAGATTTATTATTAATATTATTCATATTCTTACTATTATAATTTTGGTGTGAAATGTACCCGTCCATAACTCATGGTTGTTGTAAACTTGTATAATATTTTATTTTATCACATAATGCAATCGCACGGGTCTACACGCTAGTATATATTAAAACTATAAAATAGAAGAAACGATTTATGAATCCGTCAATGTGGCCAATTCTCAGCGCACATTTACCTCACCTATCTATTAAGTGTCATTGTTTTTTCTCTCTCCTAAAAAATAAAATGTCAATACCCAAAACCCATATAGACCTCTCCTTTGCCCATAATCTTCCAAAGTCCAATCAGTTTCTTTTGCTACTTAGTTTTCTTCCTAACCCTAATCCTAAACCACAATTATATATTTATTTACATTCACAAACTCCTCATATCCCAAATTTCTTTGGTGTTTCGTAATGAACCACAGGCGGCGAAAGAATCAGGGAAGGAGATTCAACCGGTTGAACCAGAGAAAGTTATGCCCCACTGCCACCACACCATTGACATTATTGAAGGTGATTTTTGGTCCCTCACTCACGGTATTTTGATTTTATGTTTATTTGTTTATTTTAAACTTTCTTACAGTTCTAATAGTTTTGATTTTGGTCCCTACAACTCATAAATGAAGGTAACTTTTTCTTCAAGTGTATATTCTTACTTCTTTACAAATCTGATATTTGGGGATAATCAGAATACACGCATCCTTCTTTATCGCTGTGGCTTAAAGCCAGGGTCAGAGGCAATTTCAAAGAAGGCATCTTCAAACGACAGCCTTAATTCTCTGTCGGAGCTCCAAACCATCTCACCGCCTTCCTCAAATATCTCCATACTGAGGTAGTCTTGAGATTTGTACTTTAGTTTTTAGTATTAAGTTTTTTTTACAATTTGTAAATATAATAATTCATTCTTTATTTTTGGAATTTTTACAATTATTGTATATAATAATTTATTTTTTGAATTTTTTGTATTGAACCACATGCGGCGATAGACAGGGAAGGAGATTCAACTGGTTGAACCAGAGAAAGATGTTCCCCGTTGCCACCACACCATTGACATTGTTGAAGATGATTTTTAGTCCCTCACTCACGGTATTTTGCTTTTATGTTTATGTGTTTATTTTAAACTTTCTTACAGGTCTGATAGTTTTGACTTTAGTCCCTACAACTCATAAATGAAGGTAACTTTTTCTTAAAGTGTATATTCTAACTTCTTTACAAATCTGATATTTAGGGATATTCAGAATACACGCATCCTTCTTTATCACTATGGCTCAAAGTCAGGGTCAAAGGCAATTTCAAAGAAGGGATCTTCAAATGACAGTCTTAATTCTCCGTTGGAGATCTAAACCATCTCACCGCCTTTCTCATATATCTCCATATTGAGGTAGTCTTGAGATTTGTACTTTAGTTTTCGGTATGAAGTTTTTTTTACAATTCATGTATATAATAATTTATTCTCTATTTTTTGAATGTTTACAATTTTATTCCTAATCGTATAACTATTGTTGTTTTATTGGTTATCTTATTCATTTGGTATCCAAAATGGTATACAATAGTTTGTTCTTTATAATATTATTGTATTTATTATTTAATGGTTATTTTGTTTAATTATTATATTTTTGATTTGATTAGTATAATTAGGAAATTGTATATCGTTTTAACAAAATTAAAATTTAGCATTTACTATTTCATATGATGATTTTATCGGCGGATTACCATGGCATTAACAATTAAATTTAATAGAATTTCTATTTTTGATTAGAGTTGTAGAAAAAATTATAAACTTTGACTATTTAAACCACTCTCTATTTTGGGTGGTTGGGATGGAATTTCATTGTTTTTAAACCTAGTTCTTTAAAGTGCATCATGTTTCCATGTTTATAGATCCGTTTATGTTTTTATATAGTACACATCCATATCAATTGTTTATTATTATGATGCCGAATTGTGTTTTGAGATTGTGTTTCAATATGTTTTTTTTTCTCTTAGTTAACATTTTGGGTTATTGTTTATATTGTTTTGTGGTTAGTTTGTACAGATGATGATCATATAACTACAAAATTCAGATTCTCCGAAAAATTAAGTGAGTTGTCCTTTAAAGGACTTTCTTATCTATGTAATAACAGAGCATTGTTTTTACTATTCATGTGACCTCATTATAAACATCTTATATGTCATAAGATAAATTAATTCTTGCACTACCTATTTTTCCCCACAAGCATTTGATTTCCCCCTCTTTTTCCACGATTAAATTTTTCTTCACTCTTTGTCAAAATTCAAATACAAAAGTAAAATAGTATATTCGGCCCAATTTTACTCTCACTAAATCCAATCTTGACTACACTACATCGCTTTCTCCTTCTCCTATATTTGGCCCTCTATCTCTACGCCTCTCATTCAGTTCTCTCTCTTGTAACAACCCGTCCTTTTGGGAGACAATAAAATTTCATAACTGGGTATAAATGGGAATTTGGAGAATTTTCCCTAAATAGTGATTTTTAGGATTTTCGAGGATTAGATGATTTTCAATTGGTTTTATATTTATTTTTGGGATTAAATATGTCGAAATATTTTAATTATATGTCGCCGTTGAGTAAAGCGACAAAAGTTAAGATTTTAATTAGAAAATCTCGCATTGAAAGATATTGGGTTAAAATAGTGATTTGCGGTCAAGTACCTCGGATGGAAATTTCGACTGCGCCGTGAGTCTCGGAATGGCCGAGATAGTCGGAAAAGAGTGTCCGAATGTCGAAATTGAGTTTTGGGGAATTTTAGAGTTAAACGGGCTCGTAATTCAGTAAACGAGTCGTTTTGGGGTTTTAAGGGTTAAAACCCTTTTTCTTCCTATATAAAGAGGGAGAGAAGGACAAAAGAGAGAAAATAGAAAGAAAAGAGAGAAGAGAGAGAGGAAGGAAGAAGTGGAGAAAAAAAGAGGAGAAAAGGGGAGATTTCGGCCAACCTCCGCGGGATTCGACTCGGGATCGTCGGATTTTATCCACGAGGTAAGTGTTTACTTGCTTTATTTACTTTTGAGCATAATCTCATATCGTAGTTTGGTATTAACAAACCCTAAAGATTTTAAGTTGGGTTTTCGTGGATAAAACGGGTTTTCAGGAGTTAAAACGAATAAACCCCAATAAAATTTCAATTCGAGGAACTTAAAATTTAATCTAAATTAGTTTTTGTTTCTAGTTCTAGGATGTTTAGAACCCTTGTCATATGTGTATATGTTGTTGGTTGAGTTTGTAGGCTGTCGGGAGAGGAGACAAAAGCTTGGGAGAAGCTTCAATGGCCGAAAATGAACAGTAGGCTGCGTGCTTACCGAATTGATTCGGCCTATAGGCGAATCGATTCGTCTCTTGGTCAAAAAATAAAAATTATAGATCTCTTCGATACGGTCGCGTGGCCACTGACTGCGTATTTTTTTGATTTTGTTTGGATTTATAGTGATTTTTCTACGGAAAGCTGTCCGAGATCGAAATCGTTAGTTAGAAATCAAACCTGATATTGGGAGAATTAAGGCTAGAATTGTTTGGAGATAAATATTAGGGGTTCCTAAATATAGAGTGGGTACCTCTGGATCACTATTTGAGCGAAATGTAGTCCCTGGGTTTGTGGTAAGGAAATCCACAACCTAATTAATTTAAGGGTATTCGGGGGAGAATAATCCCTGAGATATTTCGGTAGGGCATTTAGGCCTATACAATTATGCGCGTAGGAAAACATAATTATATTGATATTGGTTGAGCGAATCCTGTGAGATTATTAGGACGGAATTGGGAATATATGTATTCACTTAGAGTGAATCAGTATATTTGGAGATATCCGCTAAATCCTTAGATGAGAATAAGGTATTTATTATTCATAAAGTGAGGAAATACTTTGGGTATAGTATCATGCGTATATGAATGAATGATTATGATTCTTTGAGAGAATCTTTGGGATTATTAGTCATCGCTAGATGTGATTGGCAATTATGGCCATATATATATATATATATATATTCTATGAAGAATATATGGAATATATATACTATCTGATTAAAGTATATATATGATATGATATAAATGACTTTTGAAAATGAACAATATGAATGTTTTCAAAATGGAAAAAGAAATGATTTTCATAAATGATAATTTATGTGAACACACCTCTCTAAATGCTATCATAAGGGAAGTTGCGCGGGTGAGGTGAAGTCTCCTGTTTAATGAATGCAGGGGAATGTAGTCCTAGGCCATATGGGCGATTATTATATGTTTTACTGTGCTGGTGAGGTAATTCTGGGTGTGGTTATGACTCTCCCGCGGGCATATGGCCACTTCCCAACATCTTGCGTTGTTGAATCCCAGGTTGTCTTGATATAGAGGCCCTGGAAGATGATAGCCATTTAGGGGCGCGCCCAGTGGGGAAACCCGGAGGGACGGTCTTAGAATCGTTATATGATATGAAATATAACTATTCTCAATAATGTGGGACATTATTGATGTTAAAGCAATTTATGATAATAAATTGGCTTTAAATACATTTCCTGGGTGGAAGAAGGGAAATGGGAACATATGAGATGAAATGCATTTTTATGATAATAAAATTGGCTTTTAAATACATTTCCTGGATAGAAGAAAGGAAATGGAAAGTTTTGAGATATAAAGAAAATGAAAATGAAATTGGTAAACATGTTGTAAATGAATTCTCATTCCGAGAGATATATCCGGATGTGTAACATGATACATATTTAAAATATGAGTACATATGTATAAATTGAGTACTGAGGGTCTAATGGATCCCGATGATCAACCTTGTCGCGTAGTAGTGTATCGGGGAGTTCCTTGTTTGGATTTCGCTCTGCGAGACACCCCACGCAAGAACATGGCTTAGTGTTGAGACTGGGGGGAAGTTTAACCCTTAGTGCTCCAATATGGAGAATTCTTATATGATATATATATATATATATATATATGTGTGTGTGTGTGTGTGTGTGTGTGTGTGTGTGTGTGTGTGTGTGTGTCTGTGTTGTGTTCTGAGGGTCTAATGGATCTCGACGATCGACCTTGCCGAGTAGTAGTGTATCGGGGGGTTCCTTATTTGGATTTCGCTTCGCGAGACACCCCACGCACGAACTTGGCATAGTGTTGAGACTGGGGAGAAGCTTAGCCCTTAGTACTTGATATGACTAGGATGGTTAGAAGATGGGTGATGGTTTAGTTAGTTAGTGTGGTTTGACTAGGATGTTTAGAGGGATGCGCTAGGAGTGCACTATTAGAAGAGAGGTGAGGGGTATCCCATGGGAGTGCGATACCAAATTTAAATATGAGATCAAATCTATTTTTCTAAAAATAAGGCATTTATGCACTTGCAAATATTTTCAAAACTCGGGCTCTGACCCGTTTATCTACTTTTCCTCTCTTGCTATATATATATATGGGTGTACTATAGATAGGAGTACTGTATAAACATTCAGGTTAACAACCCAATTGCATTTTTTTATTCTTTTACCGCCTTTTTAGTGCGGCATTCTATATGGTTGTATATTTTGACCGAGTGTTCAGTTATTTTAATTCATTTCAGTTTCATTTACGCAAACTGTGTGGATGTTTTAATTTCGTAGTTATTTAAAAAGAGTAGTTAAGAAAAAAAAATTGACGCCAGCCTAATAAGTTATTAGTAACTAAATTGATTTTCGACAGTGATGCTAAGAATGATCCATATGCGACTCCTGTTTTAATTTGATATAGGAGTGGTCGCCCGGTATTTTATTAGGCGGGGTGTCACAAATGGTATCAGAGCATCATGTTCTAGTGTCCTTAGGAATCGGTGCGAACGTACTACGCTTTCAGCGTTGCTCTCGATTTGATATAGAACCTCAGGATTAGGATTGTTGATTTCTCTTGCGAGATTTCGTTCTCCTGCCATATTATAAGATTATAGTAATATTTTACACGATCGTTCGAGATTCGTGTGTTGATCGAGGATGGCGGCAGGAGGTGGGGTTCGAAAGGGAACTTACGGATAGTCTTAACCGTGAGTCCCCATGATTCAGCAGGAATGAGAAGAATACAGTTTCTGAACTATTCACATGAGGATCGGCCAGAGGCCGAGAGTAAATAAAGAGTAAGATGGAGAAGTGAACCGTGTACTGAGGTGACGTAGGTACACTGGGTAATGGGTCCTTTCCAGGAAGGATATGCTCACTAGAGAAGTGTTGCTAACACTTATGGAGTGTGTATATCTTTGGACCCCATTGGTGGACATCCACCCGGGGAACTTGATAAAACGGGTGTCCTTTCCCGATAGGAATAAAGGATAAGGTTAGTGTGCCTAGATGGGGCATAGAGTTAAGCAATTTTGGTTCAGATGGGGCAAGTGTACCAGGCCCAGGAACCATATGGAGTAGCCAGAGAGATTGGCGAAGTTATCGTTATGAGTTTTACCTCAAATAGCAAGGGTATATTTGGTGTGACTAGATAAAGTCGCGGTGTTCGTTAGCCCTAGACTCATGTGTGTAATTTGAGTTTTGTGGCGATTCGCTATAAAGGCGGGTGTTTATATTTTGTATATATATCTGGCTTATGATACTCATCCTATATGTTTATACGAGTACGGTAATATTGTAAGTATATAAGATATTATGGTATTTTCGGAGCGATAGCAGGCTAATGATGGCAAGACTATCGTGTCCGCAGTTCCAGGGTGGAACTGGTTGTTATTGCGATATCTCACCTGGATATAGGTTGAGTTCGTCTTTATTATGTGCTTAGATAGAACTTCGATGAGTAGAGGTTTCATTATCGTGATTTGAGTATGTGGCGACCTTATAGATATGATTTGAGGTGTGCTGGGTTAATTATTAATCTGTGAGTTTAAGCTCATTATTGATTGCGCAGAGACTGAGTGTTGTGCGATGCGCTTTGTGGTGTGGCTCCTAGATAGAGATGGGAGTTTAGACCACATTGGGTTAAAAGAGGGGATAGGATTATCCCAATTGCATATTCGAAAATAACGGACCTCCATGACCGATGAAGTTAAGTAGTAGTGTGTGGAGGGGTTCCTTCTTTGGATTTCGCTTTGCGAGACACTCCACACATGAACCTTAACGACGTCGGGAGTGGAGAGATGTTATAGGATGCGAGGATGTTGGTTTTGTTGATAAGTCATATAGTGTGCATGAAACACTATAGACTATGAGCCATGTGATGATGGTATGTTTATGGAAATATTATGCTATGAAAAAGCACTAAAGTGGTCCTCTCACCACAAGGGGGTGGGCGAAGTAGGACTTAGAGAAATTGATTTGAGGATTATAGTCAGGCCTTAATGAAAAGGCAAATTTTGAGGAAATATGTTTTGGGTATGATGTTCGTGACGCTTTTACAGAAAGTGGGCACTTCGATTAGTTAGATTTTCCTTTTCGTATAGGTGGAAAGTTAGAATGGTAGAAATGCGTTTGTAGGTTAGCGTGGTAGAATTTAAGACGTCCTGCTGGTATGCCTTAGGTCACTATATCGCGATGACCGATAACGCGAGGGAGTAGTGTAATGGGAGGGTTCCTTGTCTAGATTTCGCTTTGTGAGACGTCCCACGCATGAAACTGAGCAAATGTCAGGAGTTGAGACAGGCCTTGGGCACTAGGGATATACTTAGGAGTATACTCGTTTCGCGTAGGTAGGGTAACGCATAGACCGTAGCATTATTAGGATATAAGTTCAATAGAGTTCATGGCGCTGATGTCAGGAGGATTGAATTTCGCGGGTTGGGAGGACCCATATGTGAGTATTACACCGAGAAAAGGAGACCCTTATTTAGAGAGTGTGTTACGTGTCGAACGTTCACAATGTATGTGCAGATGTGCACGGGTTAGAAAGGTGTATGGTAACCTTAGTAATTTGGTTTTATGTACTGCCTGAAATAGAAGAGGCTTAGTGTATAAAGTCGGAGTTTATACCGTAAGGCAGTCACGAATGGATTTGGAGTGTGTTGGATGGAATGTCGTGAGAGGTACGCGATATTTCAATTGTGTATAGGACTATCGTGTTACCACCTTTTTATTTTGGGGGTACTAAGACGTAGTGGAATTTGTGATCGTAGGTTGGTGGTGTAGGTTATATCCGAATTTTGAGGACGAAATTCCATTGTAAGGGGGGAAGTATGTAACAACCCGTCCTTTGGGGAGACAATTAAATTCCATAATTGGGTATAAATGGGAATTTGGATAATTTTCACGAAATATTGATTTTGGGATTTTCGAGGATTAGACGATTTTCAATGGGTGTTATATTTATTTTTGGGATTAAATATGTTGAAGTATTTTAATTATATGTCGCCATTGAGCGACAAAAGGTAAGATTTTAATTAGAAAACCCGCATTGAAAGATATTGGGTTAAAATAGTGACTTGCGGTCAAGTACCTCGGATGGAAATTTTGACTACGCCGTGAGTCTCGGAATGGCCGAGATAGTGGGAAAAGAGTGTCCGATTGTCGAAATTGAGTTTCGGGGAACTTTAGAGTTAAACGAGCTCGTAATTGAGTAAACGAGTCGTTTTTGGGTTTTAAGGGTTAAAACCCTTTTTCTTCCTATATAAAGAGGGAAACAGGGAGAAAAGAGAGAAAAGAGAAAGAAAAGAGAGAAGAGATAGAGGAAGGAAGAAGTGGAAATAAAAAGAGGAGAAAAGGGGAGATTCCGGCCAACCTCCGCGGGATTCGACTCGGGATCGTCCGATTTTATCCACGAGGCAAGTGTTTACTTGCTTTATTTACTTTTGAGCATAAATCTCATATCATTGTTTGGTATTAACAAACCCTAAAGATTTTGGGTTGGGTTTTCGTTGATAAAACGGATTTTTTGTAGTTAAAATGAATAAACCCCAATAAAATTTCAATTCGAGGAACTTAATATTTAATCGAAATTAGTTGTTGGTTTCGGGTTCTAGGATGTTTAGAACCCTTGTCATATGTGTATATGTTGTTGGTTGAGGTTGTAGGCTGTCGGGAGAGGAGACAAAATCTTGGGAGAAGCTTTAATGGCCGAAACAGTCTCGGAGAAGATAATGAACAGTAGGCAGCGTGCTTGCCGAATTGATTCGGCCTATAGACGAATCGATTCGGCTCTTGGTCAAAAAATGAAAATTGTAGATCTTTTTGATACGGTTGCGTGGGCACTGACCACGTATTTTTCTGATTTGTTTTGGATTTATAGTGATTTTTCTACAGAAAGCTGTCCGAGATCGAAATCGTTAGTTAGAAATCAAACCTGATATTGGAAGAATTAAGGCTAGAATTGTTTGGAGATAAATATTAGGGGTTTCTAAATATAGAATGGGGACCTCTAGATCACTATTTGAGCGAAATGTAGTCCTTGGGTTTGTGGGAAGGAAATTCACAACCTATTTAATTTAAGGGTATTTGGGGGAGAATAATCCGTGAGATATTTCGGTAGGGCATTTAGGCCTATATAATTATGCGCGTAGGAAAACATAATTATATTGATATTGGTTGAGCGAATCCTACGAGGTTATTAGGATGGAATTGGGAATATATTTATTCACTTAGAGTGAATAAGTATATTTAGAGATAGCCGCTAAATCCTTAGATGAAAATAAGTTATTTATTATTCATAAAGTGAGGAAATACTTTGGGTATAGTATCATGCGTATATGAATGCATGGTTATGATTCTTTGAGAGAATCTTTGGGATTATTGGTCATCGCTAGATGTGATTGGCAATTATATATATATATATATATATATATATTCGAGGAGGAATATATGGTGTATATATACTATCTGATTAAAGTATATATAAGATATGATATGATATAAATGACTTTTGAAAATGAACAATATGACTGTTTTCAAAATGGAAAAAGAAATGATTTTCATAAATGATAATTTATGTGAACACACCTCTCTAAATGATATCATAAGGGAAGTTGCGCGCGTGAGGTGAATCCCCTGTCTAATGAATGTAGGGGAATATAGTCCTAGGCCATATGGGCGATTATTATATGTTTTACTGTGCTGGTGAGGTAATTTTGGGTGTGGTTATGACTCTCTCGCGAGCATATGGCCGCTTCCCGACGTCTTGCGTTGTTGGATACCAGGTTGTCTTGATATATAGGCCCTGGAAGATGATAGCCATTTAGGGGCGCGCCCAGTGGGGTAACCCGGAGGGACGGTCTTAGAATCGTTATATGATATGAAATATAACTATTCTCAGTAATGTGGGACATTATTGATGTTAAGGCAATTTATGGTAATAAATTAGCTTTAAATACATATCCTGGATGGAAGAAGGGAAATGGGAACATATGAGATGAAACGCATTTTTATGATAATAAAATTGGCTTTTAAATACATTTCCTCGATAGAAGAAAGGAAATGGAAAGTTTTGAGATATAAAGAAAATGAAAATGAAAATGGTAAACATGTTGTAAATGAATTCTCATTCCGGGAGATATATCCGGACGTGTAACATGATACGTATATAAAATATGAGTACATATGTATAAATTGAGTACTAATGATCTAATGGATCCCGACGATCAACCTTGTCGCGTAGTAGTGTATCGGGGGGGTTCCTTGTTTGGATTTCGCTCTGCGAGACACCCCACGCACGAACATGGCTTAGTGTTGAGACTGGGTGGAAGTTTAACCCTTAGTGCTCTAATATGGAGAATTCTTATATGATATATGATATATGTATGTATGTATATATATATATATATATATTTGTTGTGTACTGAGGGTCTAATGGATCTCGACGATCGACCTTGTCGATTAGTAGTGTATCGGGGGGGGGGGGTTCCTTGTTTGGATTTCGCTTCGCGAGACACCCCACGTACGAACTTGGCATAGTGTTGAGACTGGGGAGAAGTTTATCCCTTAGTACTTGGTATGACTAGGGTGGTTAGAAGATGGGTGACGGTTTAGTTAGTTAGTGTGGTCTGACTAGGATGTTTAGAGGGATGCACTAGGGGTGCACTATTAGAAGAGAGGTGAGGGGTATCCCATGGGAGTGCGATACCAAATTTAAATATGAGATAAAATCTATTTTTTTAAAAATAAGGCATTTATGCACTTTCTAAATATTTTCAAAACTCGGGCTCTGACCCGTTTATCTATTTTTCCTCTCTTGCTATATATATATTATATAGGTGTCCAGACACAGGGACGCCTGGATGACACTTCTTTCGAGTCAGACGTCTGCTGCAGCAGCTGTGGATGCTGACAGGTTCTCGATAGACGCTTCTATCCTTGTACTCTAGATAGGAGGTACTGTATAAACATTCGGGTTAACAACCAAATTTCATTTATTTATTCTTTTACCGCCTTTTTAGTGCGGCATTCGATATGGTTGTATATTTTGACCGAGTGTTCGGTTATTTTAATTCATTTCAGTTTCATTTATGCAAACTAAGTGGATGTTTTATTTTCGTATTTGTTTAAAAAGAGTAGTTAAGAAAAAAAAATTGACGCCGGCCTAATAGGTTATTAGTAAATAAATTGATTTTCGACAGTGATGCTAAGAATAATCCATATGCGACTCTTGTTTTAATTTGATATAGGAGTGATCGCCGGTATTTTTTTAGGCGGGGTGTCACATCTCTCCCATCTTCCTACACCCAAATGAACAAACCCAATAAGGAGTCATCAACATCGACCATTCCTCGCGCTATATCGTCTACTCGATCTCAATCCCTTTCACCGTCGATCGAACATCACACTATATAAGGTAAGGATTTTTTAGATTTTTAGGTTAAACATCTATTAACTATAACATGTGAGGGTGTTTAAAGTTTTTTATTATTCATTATATGTTTGTTTTGTTCGTTTTCGAAATGTGCTCTCTGTTATTTATATTTTGTGTACAATAGAGATTTTTATTGTTTACATTTTGTGTACAACTATTGTTCTACGTTGCCTAAAAATATCGTGTTCTTTTTTTTGGAACATTTTCTCTATTCCGAATTTTTATTGTTCAATGGATTTTTGAACAAAGTCTTGTTGATTTTAAATTGTAGTCTCATTTTGATGGCCTTCATGTTGAAATCTACAGGCAGATGAGGTGTTTGATAGAATAATCAAGATGCCACGTGGTGTAGAGATGATTTTATGAAATTTTCGACAGTCCGAAATACCATGTAGGTTCTTCTTAGTTTGTAATATTTTGATGGAATGTGAAATTTTCATTGAACCAAGCTCCAAATTAAGTTCTATGTCACTATTCTACATATTTGGATGAAATGTAACTATGCTATATTGAATGAATCTGGATGGAATTAATTTCTACGTCACAGAGCTACATATTTGGATGGAATCTAACTGTGCCATATTTGGATGAAATTTTCGACAGTTCAAGATACCATGTAGGTTCTTCTTAGTTTGTAATATCTGGATGGAATGGGAAATTTTCATTGAACCAAGCTCCGAATTGATTTCTCTGTCATGATGCTATATTGAAAATTTTAACAGTCAAGGATACCACGTAGGTTCTTCTTAGTCTGTAATATTTGGATGGGATGTGAAATTTTCATTGAACCAAGCTCCGAATTAATTTCTATGTCACTGTGCTATATTGAATGAATGAGCCAAAAAATATTTATTAAATGATTTAGAAGTTCAATAAACTATAATTTTTCTAAAATAAAAAATACAAAAATCTGTCCTTTTATTTGTCCCAGCATGTCCTTTTATGTTTCCCATCGTATTCGTAACATGTCCCATCATGTCCTAGTGTGTCGATAGCGTGTCAGAGCGTGTTGCATGTCGGACTTGTGTCAAAGCTGACTCGTGACTTCTGAGAGAGTGTTCGTGCTTCACAGTCTTTACTTTAGAACCTGGAGGTGGGGAGCAATGACTGGGGGATCTTCTTCCTCATAATTTGAGTCCAAATTCAAATGAGAAGAATTGAGTGAAGTTGTTATAATTTCCCTAACCTTTAGTTTGAGTTTACAAATATTGGGATGAATTCCTGATCACGGACATTTAGTTGGGCTGAAGTTTGGGTTTCTTCATCCAATAAGGCATCTAATTGTTTCTTTTTGAAACTATGGGATCTATTAACTTAGGAGAATTTTCAGCTCCGCCTGATAATGACACATTCATATTAGCATTAGGATCCAACAACCCATACACACGAGGCACGTTATGAGCCCATCCACTTAAGAAGTTAGGTGTTTATGTGTGTTTGTGTGTATTTTAAATGCGCTGTGGTTTCTTCCTTTGCTTTTGAATTTGATTTTTTAGTTCAATCATTTTTGTAAGATTATTTATTCATTGTTTTATAGGTTGTATTCTACGTGGTTGACAAAATGTCCAAGTAAGTGACCTAATCATGATATTGTCTCATAGAAACTATGACTACTGTTATGGTAATTATGTAGCAATTTCATGAGTTTAAAGTGACCTAATTATGATATTATACTTGTAGGGTGGTTCTTTTAGAATAAGAGACACAACCGCATGTTATTGAGAAATCTTACGTGTGATAAATATTCCAATAGATTCTTCAAGTTTCAATCACAAACTTATTTAATTAGAGTCAATTTATGAATCAAATCAATTCAGTCCTTAAACTCAAATAACTACATGCGTGCAAGTGTCAACCATTGTAAATAAAATATGAGACACAAATTTCAGGAAAAATCCCCTCAAGGCAAAACTTTTTTATTTTACTATAATTGTAAATCGCAACTTACACGGATTATAATGAAATACAGTTTGCACTCGAATACCCCCAGGCATCGATCGATGTAGTCAGTAATAAGTCTCAGCGAACCTACATGAACCGCAATATAGTCTTCAATTTAGGAACAACACAGCACTACCTAATGACATGCAGTCACAAAACTCCGTCGAGACTCACTCCACAATAGCGCGCAACCCTCGGTTGTAGAGATCTCCCCACAAAGTATGAAAAATAGCAAACTATATTTTGAGCTCCACAAAACAACTCACATAAAAGAAATTAGGATTGTGAATTGTAAAACAAAAGTTATGAACCCTCAAATATGGTTGGAGAATAGAAAAATGTATTCTGTCAAAACCAGTTTTTCTTTACAAGAAAATCAGAAGCCTGAAACCTTTATTTATAATAAAAATCAAGGCGGTGACGTGTCAGCTTAAATCAACTCTCGTTCGAATGACATGCGACGTCGTTCGAGCGAACCTCCATCTCATTTGAACGAGATGTGATGTCATTTGAATGACAGACACTGATCCCCTTAAAAAAAAGACTTTTAAGGTTTTAAACAACTTGAAATCCTCAAACCTTAAAACTGTTCATGGGATCAGGAGATATTTATCCAAAACTTTTATGATAAAATATTTTTGAAAAATAAAAATCATTTATTAAAAATTCCAATAATCATTTTAACTTTTATAAAAAATAACCCAACACTTTTAATGTGAAATGTAAATGAAACTTAAACACATTTTACCAAATTCATCCTTGTTGGGCTTGAATGTTGAAGTCTTCTTGTAATTCGGATTCATCTTTTGTAAATGTAAGCTTCTCAATTCTTCGACGATTTGTAGCAGCATGTAGCAGTATACGACATACTAAATTGTGACGGACAATATCCTTACAGTTATGTTCTTAAACGAGTTTTTCTATTACTAGGGATGGTTTTCATCAATATGTTGTGCTTAATTGATAGATGTTATGTTGTGCTTAATTGATAGGTGTTATGTTGTGCTTAATTGATGTATTTAATAGTTTGTTTTTATATATTTAATGTATTTAGTTCAAGTTTAGTATTAAATCAACAAAGGCATGATTTCATAATATTTGTGTTCTCAACCTCGTGACATATATTAAATCAACAAAGATATGTTTTTTTTTTCAATTGGTGTTTAATGCTTTCAACTTATTATTTAATTTAAATTGGTTTAAGCTTTTATCTTTATTATACTCTGCTCAAAATTAATGATAGATTTTCTTTTCCCCCCATTATTTTCATGTTATAATTGACTTTAATAGGACCTAAGGACGGTCAGGT
Source organism: Sambucus nigra (assembly GCA_949130495.1). Taxonomy (NCBI): domain Eukaryota; kingdom Viridiplantae; phylum Streptophyta; class Magnoliopsida; order Dipsacales; family Adoxaceae; genus Sambucus; species Sambucus nigra. The sequence continues at coordinate 714,649,481 of OX422207.1, forward strand.
TAGGTGACCTGCTACTTTTCTAACAAAGCATATTGTATTTTTTGCAAATTATGGTTGGAATTTAATGTGTACAAATTTGAAGAAATTTTGGGTGGGGTGGATTATTTAGAGATTTTAAATTCATGTTTTTCTCTATTTGATTTTATCTCTTTGTTCTTTTTTTCTATTTGATTCATGTAGCTCCTTTTACTGCATTTTATTAATGTCCTTTCTCTATGTTCTAGCACTTTGTTAACTTTGATATTCCCCCATGTGGCGTGGCAGTGAAACGGAATAGTTACTAAATGCACCCCCCAAGTAAATGGAATAGTTACTAACTTTGAGATTCCCCCCCCCCCCCCCCAAGTAATTTATGTCTTGTAGATTTTCATAATGTACTATGCTTTTATTCCTTATTCAGCCATTGTTTGTCGTTCGATATTATTATTGGTACTCTAACATTGGGGATATAAACAAGGACGGGTGAGAATCCTTTCATGTTAGTACTCTTGAAGAAGCAACAATAAAAAAATCATACATCTATTTGCATTTCTAAACATAGCTTAAGTCATAACAGAGACTCAGTGTTTTCATATGGTCATTTGCTTAACTAAAAATCATACAATCATTTGCATTTACATTAACTAATCATATGTTTCATTTGTTGTATTAGGTTAAATTTTAAAAAAAATCAATAGTTTATAATTATTCAATCATTTACATTCTTTACTCTATTATAAAAATATTGTACATTATTAATTTTGTCAAATTTGAATTTGAAAACATTTTTGTGAGTCGGTTGGTACCATAAGATGTGTATAAATCATGATTGATATGAGAGATATTACGTTGATTTTTAACTAATTCTCTTTTCTTCCTCTTCGATGTAACACCTCGTATTTTTTAGCATTTAAACAATTATGTGATGTGTAATTATTGTTGGATTAATTGAATTAAAATGTGAGATTTAATTATTAATTAATCCGGATTAAAATAGATAAATATTAACTAGCATGCCAGTGTTAATACTTGTTGATTGAATATTACTGAGTGAATAAGTAATATGGAATTATTGAATTTGATAAATTGTCGGGAATGAGAAATGCGACAATTGGTAATGTAGTCAGACGCACGTGTGGGTCATGTCGGGACTAATTTAATTAAATAAAAAGATAAATTATTTTTTAGCAACTCGTATGGTCATTTTGAATGCGCCGTTGAGTTTGGAAGGGTCGAGATAGTCAGAACATTGTATCCGGAAGTTTAGTTTGGGTCCTGGGGCAATCTTAGGTCTAACCGGCATCCCGAGAGGGCGTTTTAGTAAATTGTATTTTTGGGGTTAATTAATGGACGAAAATTAGAAGGTTTTATTATCCCTTATGTAGTCACAGTTAGGGTTTCATCTGTGAAAGATAAGAGAGAGTCCCAGGGGAAGAAGGATAAGAGGTTCCTAGGAGTTTTAAGGTCAAACCCAGTTATACTTCACCAAAAACACCATCAATGCATAGATCGGAAAGAGGACATCACATCTATACCAGTTTCAAGCGACGAATCAAACCTTCATAATCAGGCAAGTGTTTATTACTTGCTTTTCATTTAGGAATAGTCATGTTCATGTTAGTGTAGGTAAATTTGTTAATGAATTACATTGAAATTGGGTGAAAATTGGAGAAGTAACTTATGATTATGGGAAGATGGTTCTGTAGTTAATTCCTTCATGTATGCAAGAGAATTTAATATGAATGTGGAGTAAAAATTGACGAACAAATCTGAGTTAATTAAGTTCTTAAATGGAAAATTGGAAGACTAGGGTTGTTATGATATAAATTAGGGATTTCATTTTAACCTTTTGATTTATAACGATTGAATGATCCTAGGATGTTAGAAATTGTGTAAACATGTTGGGTTATTAATCAAAATAGTTACATTGAAGATTGGGTATGAACTATGAGGTTTTGGGTGCAAATATGGTGAAAACATAATTGTTGAAGAATAGGTCTGACATAACAGAACCGATTCCTTTTTCTGATAGGATCGGTTCATTTTTTGATAGGATCGGTTACTTTTCTTATAGGATCAGTTCATTTTTCTGATAGAATCGGTTCGTTTTTATTTTAGTAGGATCGGTTCGTTTTCTGGAGGATCGATTCGGTTCATTATTCTGCAGACTTCCAGTGCTGCTGTAGAACTTTGTAAAACCTTTAGAATCTTAAATTATGAGATTTGAGGAGAAAAAATATCCTTGACCGATAGAGTATCAGGACCTTATCTACTGTATTGATGTGAATGTAGTACTACCCTTCGAGTGAGGAGAAATACTCTACGTATTTAATTTGGGTTAAAGTAAATATATTATACGTAGTAATGAGAGAATAATCTGTATGGAATATATATAGGTTGGGTAGATACCTAATGGATTTTAATAAGATGTGTGGATAACTATTACATGCTTAATATTATGTGTATGACATACCTAGCTGCTTGCTATCACGGGAGGTTGTGTAGAGATAGTCTTATCCTGGGTGACATTCGAGGGGATATTTGACTTGTATCTTAGAACATAGGACTGTGAAGACTTATTTGTGAGTTGATAAGTCAGCTGACTATAGGAGCGTAGGTATGTGCGTGACCCGTAGATATGTGAACTATGTTCGCCTCCAATATGTGTGTTTTGTGTATATGGTTCTTGGGAGACTTCTGAACCGATAGTCCTTATTTGAGTACGAGATGTACTGGGACATGATAACAGAGTATGCAATGTACTAAAGGTTTAGCCTTGGGGTGCTGTATTAGTATATGTATATTATAGTGGTGAATATATATATATGTATACTTGTGTTATTCCTACTGTGAGATAAATTGTAGGTTAGTAAGATAGTACAATCTTAAATAACGTAAACTGTAAATACTTAAGTTAGTGTGATAATACTCAACCGAATTAATAAATGTGGTTATTAACAGTTTGGAAATTTGGAAATCACGGGTTTCTACCACGAGGTGTGACTAGAACTATAAGTCCTTACCTAGTTAGAAGGGCTAGGTTAGAATAGATGTACGTTAGGCGTGCACAATAGACGAGATGTGAGGATCTCATGTGAGAGTTCGAACTAACATGCATTTGATACTTGCTTTATTGCAAATTTTAAATACTTGCTAAAACAAATATTTTTACAGATCGGGCTCTGACTCATTTCTTGCACCTCTTTTCTCTCTTGCTATATATATGTATATTATCAGGTGCTCAGCCATAAGGACACAAGACTTAGAGACTTGGATTGTTTGGCATGCTGCAGTTGTTGTGGAAGCTGTAGGTCTTTGCATTAGACGCCTCTATCATTTCACTCAGTTTTATCTAGATTTCTCATTTAGGGCATGTGTCGCCCACTCCTTAGACATTTTTATCATAGATTGTATTCAGTTTAATTTCCAGTCATTTCAGTTGGATTTATTTTACTGTGGTTCTTGGTTTAGAGTTTTGAACTGGAAATGTTTCATCCAGTCTTATTTATTTCAGTGCGCAATTCAGATTCAGTATTTATTTTATTCAGTTGTGTGGTGGATGAATTATATTTAAATTCTTGGACTTTATAAATATATGATTTTGGTTATAATTTAAAAAGGGAAAATAATATTTTGACACTAGCTTAATTAATTAGTAGGTGGTTAATAAGGTTGTTATGTTTTCGACAGTGATGCTAAGAATGAACCAACCGAACATTTTGTTTTAAATTTTATAAAGGATTGATCACCCGATATTTAATTGGGCGGAGTGTCACATTCGAGTGGTTTTTATTTTTGTAATATTGTGATCTTTACTCCTCACTCCACGTTCTCAATATTAACAGAGTCCCCTTGCGAGTTGGATTTTACATGTGTTCCAACATGGATTTTACACCTTTGAAGGTAAAATGTCATATGTTAAAGTTTTATAGAATCTATAATTATTGCACAATAATTTTAATTCACGGTGGTGGTTAACTTTTAATGCAAAAATATTAAAAAGTATTAATTGTGTTACATTATCAAATTCCCGTGATGGTTTAAGACTTCATGAATTGAGATAATTGTTTTATACTTATTTTTCGGCCTCCCTTTGTAATTATTGGCTCAATTTTTGTTATCAAATTTTTGTTATGTTTTCGACAGTGATGCTAAGAATGAACCAACCGAACATTCTGTTTTAAATTTTATAAAGGACTGATCACCCGATATTTAATTGGGCGGGGTGTCACATGTGGTATCAGAGCATCAGGTTCTAGAGTCCCTTAGGATCTGTACGGCTTATTGCGTTTCAGCTTAGCGTTCTTTGATATAGAGCCTTATTATAGGATTGTTGCATACCATTGCTATACGATTTATGCTCTCCTGTAATTAAGTTTAGTGAATCCAATTCATATGCGAGTTTGATTGGATTTCATACACCGAACAATATGGGACGACCAGCGAAGGCCGTTAGCGGGACTGCAGGAGGAGGGAAATAATTGAAAGCTGTGAAGCATTAGGGGAATGGTGATCGTGATAGAAGTCACCAATAGCATTATCTAAGTGTGATGGGACAATAAAGGGAGCTAATCCCAAGTCAATAGTGTAAGGTAGAGTGAAGTGACACTCAGAATTTTAACTTCAGACGAAATTTTTCTAGCTCAGCGAAGGAGTATTAAGAGTAAGAATAGTCAATCACATCGAGATGTTGGGTGTGGGTTGACCATGTAATTTTCCATCTACTGGTCAAACGAAGATACGGAAGATATTTCAAACTTATCATAAGTAGGTCAGGTAGGGACCGATTGTGAGAAAATAAGCTTACTTGACAAGTGAACCTCGTAACCAAAGTAAGGGTTACAGAAGACAAAAAGAGTTCGCAAGTTGAAAATGGGCTCGTGAGTGGAATGCCCAAGTGTGAAGGGGAGGTGAGACTAATGTCATCAAAATTATACGTTTAAGAGAATACGTCAACGCCCCGGAAGAAAGGGAGCCAGTAGAGTTGCGATACCTAGACGAAGGGCAAGATTGAATTCAACAGTGTTAGTGAAACACCACCAGAAGGTATACCCAGTGGGGAAGACTATTTAAAAGGAAATGATTCCGTTTCAACGTAGTGGCGATGAATTCAACCAAGACCAGCGAGGTCGACTACGTGTTCCATATCTCCAGTAGAGCCAAAGGAACAATGAAAATGACAACTGGGAGCTAAGACTTCTAGGTCCGAGAGAAGCGGATCCCAAAAAGGCTAGTAGGACTAGGAAAAAGGAGAGATCCATATTTGTAGAGAAAGGGGTTACCAGTATTGAATGAGTCCATATAAGAAGTGGTATTAATAAGAACGAGAATATCAAACCATGCCGGTAAGGCGTAATAATTGGAGAAGTAAGATATCCTGTGTAGAATTCGAGTCAAAAGAATTGGGCCCAGGAACTAATGACCCGAGAGTAGTGGGTCCAGGCCGGACCAGTGTAGTCCTCAATGATTATAGTATGCCGTATTTCAGGGTCGACGGGGCCCAGGGAATAAAAGGAAGGCCAGTAAGGACATAATTGAGGCCTAGAGATATGGGGCCAATTATCAATGTGAGGCATGTAAGCCGCAGAACAAAATAATTTACCCACAATGAGAAAGCGGAAAATTAATGAATGGAATTCGAAAGTTATAACGATGATAGATAATTATGGGTCGTGAAATGTACGTGTGGGGACCCTATGATCAATATAGTCTGATGAAGATTTGTCCAATCCTTATGAGAAAATGATGGATTCAATGACATGAGCGTGTCATAACATGTGTGAATGGTTAACACTATGGATTCAAGTGTACATATGGTAGTCGATGCGCTGGCAATAAGAGCCTTATTATGTAAATGACTACCGTTTGGTAGCAAGACTTTTGTGCCACCTGTGGGGAGGAGCAGGTGTGGGCAATAAGAAGAATTTGTATATGGTATTGCATAATGATTCGTGATCCTTTTGATTGTTATGATAGCGGAACAAATCATTATTATATTGTATAGTTACTAGATGCATAAGGTTCGAACGGTAGTAAATTGTGTGATAAGACTATCGTACTTAATATATCCAGTTTAAAAATATGGTTTTGGCGTGGCATCACCTGAAAGACGATTGAGCCTGCATGTATGTTGCATTATTTCATAGACTTCAGTGAGTATGCTGTCTTACTATTTTAATCCTGAGGAGCAGGGATGTTTTACTGATGCGATTCAGGGTATATTGACTTGTTGTAGAGCGGAGAGAGATAGCTCGTTAATTATATAGCACTAATAACTTATGATAATGAGAGCGCCGCATTGTATGCCGTCTTTAGTGACATGAGAGTGGACGAGTAGAATTTTTATGTTCGTAGAAGGGAATTCAGGGATATATGTTATAGATTAAGGACATAACAGATCTTGACGACCAGCAGTGTTAGGTAGTAGTGTATCGGGGGGTTCCTTGTTTGGATTTCGCTCTGCGAGACATCCCACGCATGAAACTTAGCGACCGTTAGAAGTTGGGAGAAGTTTGTCTTTAGTAAATGTATTTAGTATCATATTGGTTACATGTATACTTAGTTATAACTGTGAGATAATGGTTGTATTACAGATTAATGCCGATAGAGCCGTATAAGGTAAATATGTGAAAATGTTACCAATTGTTGACACCACGAACAGGCCAGTGGGACAACCTAAGATATAATTAGGTGGAAAAGTTAGGGTAGCTGAGTAGGACCCTACCATTTAGTCATACCAAGCATGTGTGGAGTAATTTGAGATATATATAACACGTCTAGTATAGTGGTGATGTGATGCACAAAACATAGGGTGTATGGGTGCCCTAGGTAGTTGGACTATGGTATTTTCCATAAGTGAAAATTGAGACAAAATGCGTATTTTCAAGGTAAATGAATGTAGAAGTGGTGACTTCAGGACTTAGACGATTGATGGTTTTGGTCAGTTAGGCCTGATACTTCCTTAATTTTCCACGAGGACGGTATAGGAAAAAAAATCGATAGAGTTTAACTAAGAAAAGTTAAAACTTACTTGGTAAGACGTGTAGAGACCATGTTTCATGAGAATCTTAAACTTTAAAGAGAGGGGGGAGGACTTACGACACGTGGCAATGATAATTGTCACACGAGTCATGGATGTGGATGCGTTTGTGAGAAAGGTAAAATGCATCATGATATAAAACCGTAATAGTGATGACATAAACGAGATAAGACATTACTAAGCTCAAATTGGAAGTGGACCATCAGGAAATAATAGATTTTCCTTCAGCATTAAAAATTCCTTGTTAGTAATGGGATAATATATATTACTAGACCATAACAGAGTAAATTACTTCATAACGGGATCACAACTCTATTCGGGTGCAAATGGATCGGGTGATTGGAGTAACTCACGTTATACCAAGTAAGGACTAATCATAACGTGTAACGGTAAACCCCAACCATTATTCCCGACATAGTAAGGTTATATGGGGTACAAGTAGACATTTTGTCTAATAGAGTTGAGAGAATTATGACTCAATTATCGGGAAGAGTTTTCGGGAGGCCATGAGTATCGAGATGCGAATGTATACGGCCTAACACACCCGCAGGCGAACGGATAAACTGAGAGTTCTAGTTATGTATTGCGAAATATGTTGCATTTGCGAGTATGGGAAAGTTTAGAGTAATATCTTCCACCGGTGGAGTTAGTGTACAACGATTCCCCTTAGCTCAATATCGATACGACTCCAATTGAGGCATCATATGTAAAATCTTGTCATCCTTGTGCTTATTGGATAGAGTTGGAGAACAATGAGCTACTAGGGCTAGAGGAATTTAGGGCCCGTTATCCAGGATTGAAATGATTTAGAGTCGCATTGTTGTATATTGAAATGAGGAAATTAGTACCAAGTGATGTGGGATCTTTTTCTATTATTGTTAAGTTGGAACCGGTAGCTTACAGGTTTGGGTTTCGTAGTCTGTTGTTAAGGTAGTATGGCAAGAATGTGTTAACATGGATAGTATATATTGTGTGTAAAGTATATACCGTATAAACAAGGATAAACTACTGATGCGATATGGTAGTAAAACGAATTCGTATATTTCTAAATACTGATTAATCTACTAGTGCGAGTAGTAGGGGGCTAGATAGTAATTATCTAAAATTTAAGTAGTGAAACTTAAATGGTAAGGCTTGGAGAGTAAATTATAGCATCAGTGAGGTGTTTATTATTATGGGTATTCGATAATGTACTATATGGGCGATGTGTAGATACTGAATAGATTACATGAGATGTGAGATAAATACTCGGAATTGTCCTTACCAGAAATGCCTTGCTTTTCGAATTTCGGGACAAAATTCTATTATTAGGGGGGGAGTATGTAACACCCTGTATTTTTTAGCATTTAAGCAAATATGTGATGTGTAATTATTATTGGATTAATTGAATTAAAATGTGACATTTAATTGTTAATTAATCCGGATTAAAATAGATAGATATTAACTAGCGTGCCAGTGTTAATACTTATTGATTGAATATTACTGAGTGAATAAGTAATATGGAATTATTGAATTTGATAAATTGTAGGGAATGAGAAATGCGACAATTGGTAATGTAGTCAGACGCACGTGTGAGACGTGTCGGGACTAATTTAATAAAATAAAAAGATAAATTTTTTTTAAGCAACTCGTATGGTCATTTCGAGTGCGTCATTGAGTTCGGAAGGGTCGATATAGTTAGAACAGTGTATCTGAAGGTTTAGTTTGGGTCCCGGGGAAATCTTAGGCCTAACCGACATCCCGGGAGGGCATTTTAGTAAATTGTATTTTTGGGGTTAATTAATGGATGAAAATTAGAAGGTTTTACTATCCCTTATGTAGTCACAGTTAGGGTTTCATCTGTGAAAGAGAAGAGAGAGTCCCATGGGAAGAAGGAGAAGAGGTTCCAAGGTGTACTAAGGCCAACCCAGTTATACTTCACCAAAAACACCATCAACGCGTAGATCGAAAAGAGTAGATCACATGTATACCAATTTCAAGCGATGAATCAAACCTTCGTAATCAGTCAAGTGTTTATTACTTGCTTTTCATTTAGCAGTAGTCATGTTCATGTTAGTGTAGGTAAATTTGTTAATGAATTACATTGAAATTGAGTGAAAATTGGAGAAGTAACTTACGATTATGGGAAAATGGTTCAGTAGTTAATTCTTTCATGTATGCAAGAGAATTAAATACAAATTTTGCGTACAAATTGACGAACAAATCTGAGTTAATTAAGTTCTTAAATGAAAAATTGGAAAACTAGGTTTCTTATGATATAAATTGGGGATTTCATTTTTACCTTATGATTTATAACGATTGAACGATCCTAGGATGTTAGAAATTGTGTAAACATGTTGGGTTATCAATCAAAATAGTTACATTGAATATTGGGTATGAACTATGAGGTTTTGGGTGCAAATATGGTGAAAACGTAACTGTTGAAGAACATGTCTGACATAACAGAACCGATTCCTTTTCCTAATAGGATCGGTTCATTTTCTGATAGGATCGATTCCTTTTCTGATAGGATCGGGTCATTTTTATGATAGGATTGGTTCGTTTTTATTTTAATAGGATCGTTTCGTTTTCTTGAGGATCGGTTCGGTTCGTTTTTCTACAAACTTCTAGTGCTGCTACAGAATTTTGGAGAACCTTTAGAATCTTAAATTGTGATATTTGAGGAGCAAAAATACCCCGGACCGGTAGAGTGTCAGGACCTTATCTATTTTTTTGATATGTGAATGTAGTAGTACCCTTCGAGTGAGGAGATATACTCTACGTAGATTACTTGGGATAAAGTAAATATATTATACGTAGTAATGAGAGAATAATACGTAATACAATGTTAAATAACGTAAACTATAAATACTTAACTTAGTGTGATAACACTCAACCGAATTAATAAATGTGGTTATTAACAGTGTGGGAATTTGGAAATCATGGGTTTCTACCGCGAGGTGTGACTAGAAGTATAAGTCCTTACCTAGTTATAAGGATTACGGATGGCTAGGATAGAATAGATGTATGTTAGGCGTGCACAATAGACAAGAGGTGAGGATCTCATGTGAGAGTTCGAGCTAACATGCATTTGATACTTCTTTATTGTATATTTTAAATACTTTCTAAAACAAATATTTTTACACATCGGCCTCTGACCCGTTTATTGCACCTATTTTCTCTCTTGCTATATATATGTATATTATCAGGTGCTCTACCACAGGGACACCAGACTTAGAGACTTGGATTGCTTGGCGTTCTGTAGTTGTTGTGGAAGCTATAGGTCTTTGCATTAGACGCCTCTATCATTTCACTCAATTTTATCTAGACTTCTCATTTAGGGCATGTGTCGCCCACTCCTTAGACATTTTTATCAGAGATTGTATTCAATTTACTTTCCATTCATTTCAGTTGGATTTATTTTACTGTGGTTCTTGGTTTAGAGTTTTGAACTGGAAATGTCCGAACATTCTGTTTTAAATTTTATAAAGGACTGATCACCCGATATTTAATTGGGCGGGGTGTCACATTCGAGTGGTTTTGTTTTTGTAATATTTTTCTCTTTACTCCTCACTCCGCGTTCTCAATATTAACAGAGTCCCCTTGCGAGTTGGATTTTACATGTGTTCCAACATGGATTTTACACCTTTGAAGGTAAAATGTCATATGTTAAAGTTATATAGAATCTATAATTATTGCACAATAATTTGAATTCACGGTGGTGGTTAACTTTTAATGCAAAAATATTAAAAGGAATTAATTGTGTTACATTATCAAATTCCCATGATGGTTTTAGACTTCATGATTTGAGATAATTATTTTGTACTTATTTTTCAGTCTGCCTTTATAACTATTGGCTCAAGTTTTGTTATCAAATTTTCTATATTCAATTGTGCATATAGAAAATTATGTTAATTCCTATGGTGTTATCAAAACTATTAATCATGTATGTTTATATCTTACTTTATCAGATTTTGTTTTGTTAATTCTTACTTTATCAAATTTTGTATGTTAACATTTTTATCAAAACTATTAATTATTGGGGTGTCGACCTTTTTGACTTTTTGTAAAGCTTATGCTTTGAGTTACTCCACACTATGGGATGATCGTTTATGTTGTTATTGTATAGTATGCTAAGGCTTTTTTTGTAGTCTTAAGGATTTTTTTATATAGTCTCCTAAGGCTTCTTTTCTATAGTCTTAATGCTTTTATTACAAGCTATTAAGGCATTTTTGTAGTCTAAAAGCTTTTATAAATAGTCTACTAAGGCTTTCTTTCACCTTACATCATCCATATATTGTTTTGTAAGTATCAAATGCATGAATTCATTTATACCTTTTGGGTTGATACGATATAACTAATTACAATATAATTCTATACTAGCGATTATCATTTCACTACTTCTACTCTCTTTTCTTTTGTTTATCATGTTTCTTTTAATCCATATATAATATCTCATCCTAAACTTTTTTTCAAATTCTTTTATGTTCTTCATTTTAATTTCCTTGCATATTGTTATTTCAAACATATAATTGTGTTGGTTATTGAAAAGTATATAAACTACACCCGATTGAATAAGATTGTGTTAACCCGGATATAATTGTGATAGATTATATTTAAATCATGCTTACCTTATGTTATATGAATAATTTGTTATTAGTATAGTTAATGTTAAGTGATTATGGTTAGTATAATCCTACTTTCATAAATCATGAAATATCGAATTATTTACAAACACAAGATTTTGTTATTTTCGGTAGAAACGTTCCTGTTGGAGACTAGTTTTAACCCTTATAATGTAACAACTGACTCAAGGTGAAAACTATATAGTTGTATATATATGAGTTAGGTTTGCTACAAAATAAACGGATTATCAAACGGATGTCCGAGTAAGAATCTAGCCTGAATTTACGAACAATGGGTAAATCTGTCCATTCCCTTTAAGTGGTAAATTATCTTTTAGCAAACCAAATGTTTTAATTTGATTGGTTGTCATGGGAGGCAGCCTTGACTAACTTAAAACTCTTCTTCTAACTTATTTCTTTAGAAAATAAAACTCTAGGGTTAGTTTTGTTGAGTTCTTTTGCTTAAGGAAAGAGAAAATGGAAGTTTAAGGAAGAAAAGATTACAAGAAAAGCTAGGAAAATTCCAAGAAAATCCTTAAAGTGTTTCCAAGGTATAATTATGTGATTAATATTGTTTTAATCTTTTATTATACTTATTTCAAAGTATATAAATTGTGAATGATTGATTAAAATTCCATCATCCTTTGTGATAATAAGTATTTGTTCACATGTGAGATAAGTGATGTATGTAGCTCGTATTGCTTATTATTGAAATCCCTTGTATTCAAACTTACATATTTTTTTGTGCTTACTAGAATTGAGAAATTCCAATTGGATATGAAACGAGACTAATATATTCATATCATATCTGAAAATTAGAATTTAACTCCCTGTGGTTAGGCCTTGGTGATGGTTGCAAGTTGGTATATAGTTGTTGTTTGTATATTTCATTTCGATATACCCTGAGTTTGGTCAAGATTTTGACATAGCAAATGAAGTCAAACAATTATGAAACTTTAATTTTGTACTATTTAGTATGTTTATTGAAAATGGGTGAAAAATCATGGAAAGTTATGCTGGATAAAAATTATGAAAATTCTTGGACGTTGAAGGAACAATAGATTAGCTTTTGGGGAAGAATTAATAGGTTGTAAATAAATGGGAATAACTTGCTCTAGGAAGCTTGAAAAATTACACCGTCACTTGTAGTGGAAAGTGTATTTAGATATGTTTTCATATTGATAATCTTGGACACCTGTATATGTACAATTTATGAATATGGGATGGTTAAGTATGGAGGGCAATAATTTAAGGCTATACTGGATACCCCTTGAAAGAATGTTTTTATCTGATCTTTCCCAATGGTATTTTGAGTACATGTTCATGTGTATATATATTGATAAGTATACTTTTATGTTTACTTGATTTTAGTTATAAATTCCTTACGATGTATTTTCTAAGGTTGAATGTTCATAACCTTATCAATATACATACCATTGTTTCGTCTTTACACATGTTTCATGGAATGTGACTTGAGTAGAATTATATTGTTGTTGTATAGTCATTGAAAGTTACATAGATATATTAAGATAATACTTATGATTGAGATTCAGTACTGATTTAGTTGGATTAACAGGTGTAAGGTCAAATAAACCCAGTTCAGTTCCACCCGAGGGAAACGTGAATACATAGTTGACAACCCAATGTGAGTGTACTTACTGAGTTGATTATGGATATGATGTGTATATATTGTATGTTGAGATAATATGGCTTATTAAAGTCATGAGTGTTGAGATGTTATGTCTTATTAAAATTCAAGAGATGTTGAGGTGTTATAGATTTATAAAAGTCAAGATATGTTGAGTTGATATGCAATTCTGGAGATGTTAGCTTATTAAAACCTATGGATATGATTATTGCCTACGGGCAGGAGATGTGGGGTTTATTAACTCCGGATATGTATATGGCCTAGTTTGGCACAGATATGGATATATATTGATATGTTGAGATGTTAATATAGTACTTTTATAATATAGATATCCAGTACATTCACTGAGTTTTTAAACTCATGATTTTATATGTTTACATTTTCAAGTTTTGAAGCTGCCACTGCCAGGTCTAAGAGGTTGAGTGAACAGTAATAGGGTCTCGTTAGTTCTATTTTATACATTGTACTAGTTGTAATTAAGTTAAATGGTATGGGAGTTTTGTTTAAATTATGTCTCCTTAAAACGATTGGATTTTTTGTATTCTGCATTTTAACCTTGAACTTGTTTTAATGTGTATTACAAAATAAATAAATAAATAATAAGTGTGGTTTGTGAACAATTTAGTTATTTATATCCTAATGGGTTTAGGGGTGATAACTTGGTATCAGAGCTTTAGGTTTTTATATTCTAAGGTTAGAGAGTCTAGATGTGGCAGTGGTAGAAATAGTGTGGTGTGGGTTATTTATATTAACTTGTGAGAAATACTGACTATTATGTTTGAGATAAATGTTGTATTCTTGTTTCTGTAATTGCAGTTTATGACAGATAGTAAGATATGGAAGGAGAAAATATTTATGAGAGGGTGGATAAGGAGTCTTCAAATATAGTAAACCAATAAAATCCAAATAATGTAGAGAGGGAACCTTAACAACTTATAGATATGCAGAAAATGGCTCGTTCCATGACTTTAATGGCAAAACAACAAAACATGTTTATGATGAAAATAGCAGAACAACAAGCCAAGTACTTGGAGGAGCAAACTTCGGCCAGAAAAGAACGGTAAATACAACGAGAGGAGAAGAATACTCTGTACGAGAAGTTTATCAAATTGAACCCCCCAGGATTCACAGGTTTTGTAGATCCTTAGGAAGTTGACGCTTGGGTCAGAGACATAGAAACTATCTTCGGGGTGATGAATGTAACTGGTGCACAGAAGGTAAATTTGGCTACTTTCATGTTAAAGGGCGAAGCTAAATATTCGGGGTGTTGAGATGTTATGGCTTATTAAAAGTCAAGAGATGTAGAGATGTTATGGCTTTATAAAAGTTAAGATTTGTTGAGTTGCTATGCAATCAAGAGATGTTCTAATTGGATATGAAACTAGCCTAATATATTCATATAATTTCCAAAAATTAGAATTTAATTCCTTGTGGTTGGGCCTTGGTGATGGTTGCAAGTTGGTACATAGTTGCTATTTGTATATTTCATTTCGATATGCCCTGAGTTTGGTCAAGCTTTTGACATAGCAAATGAAGTCAAACAATTATGAAACTTTATTTCTGTACTATTTAGTATGTTTATTGAAAATGGGTGAAAAATTATGGAAAGTTATTTTGGAAAAAAATTATGAAAATTCTTGGAAGTTCAAGGAACAATAGAGGAGCTTTTAGGGCAGATTTAATAGGTTGTAAAGAAAGGGTCCTAACTTGCTCTAGGAAGCTTGAAAAATTACACCGTCACTTGTAGTGGAAAGTGTATTCAGATATCTTTTCATTTTGATAATCTTGGACACCTGTATATGTACAATTTATGAATATGGGATGGTTAAGTATGGAGGGCAATAATTTAAGGCTATACTGGATACCCCTTGAAAGAATGTTTTTATCAGATCTTTCCCAATGGTATTTTGAGTACATGTTCATGTGTATATATATTGATAAGTATACTTTTATGTTTACTTGATTTTAGTTATAAATTCCTTACGAGGTATTTTCTAAGGTTGAATGTTCATAACCTTATCAATATACATACCATTGTTTCGTCTTTACACATGTTTCATGGAATGTGACTTGAGTAGAATTATATTGTTGTTGTATAGTCATTGAAAGTTACATAGATATATTAAGATAATACTTATGATTGAGATTCAGTACTGATTTAGTTGGATTAACAGGTGTAAGGTCAAATCAACCCAGTTCAGCTCCACCCGAGGGAAACGTGAATACATAGTTGACAACCCAATGTGAGTGTACTTACCGAGTTGATTATGGATATGATGTGTATGTATTATTTGTTGAGATGATAAGGCTTATTAAAAGTCATGAGATGTTGAGATTTTATGGCTTATTAAAAGTCAAGAGATGTTGAGGTGTTATGGATTTATAAAAGTCAAGATATGTTGAGTTCATATGCAATTCTGGAGATGTTAGCTTATTAAAACCTATGGATATGATTATTGCCTACAGGGAGGAGATGTGCGGTTTATTAACTCCGGATATGTATATGGCCTAATTTGGCACAGAGATGGATATACATTGATATGTTTAGATGTTAATATAGTACCTTTACTATATAGAGATCCAGTACATTCACTGAGTTTTTAAACTCATGGTTTTATATGTTTACATTTTCAGGTTTTGAAGCTGCCATGCCAGGTCTAGGAGGTTGAGTGAACAGTAATAGGGTCTCGTCAGTTCGGTTTTATGCATTGTACTAGTTGTAATTAAGTTAATTGGTATGGGAGTTTTGTTTAAATTATGTCTCCTTAAAACGATTGAATTTTTAGTATTCTGCATTTTAACCTTGAACTTGTTTTAATGTGTATTACAAAATAAATAAATAAATAAATAATAAGTGTGGTTTGAGAACAGTTTAGTTAATTATATCCTAATGGGGTTAGGGGTGATAACTTGGTATCAGAGCTTTAGGTTTTTATATTCTAGGGTTAGAGAGTCTAGATGTGGCAGTGGTAGAAATAGTGTGGTGTGGGTTATTTATATTAACTTGTGAGAAATATTGACTATTATGTTAGAGATAAATGTTGTATTCTTGTTTCTATAATTGTGGTTTATGACAGATAGTAAGATATGGAAGGAGCAAATATTTATGAGAGGGTGGATAAGGAGTCTTTAAATATAGTAAACAAATAAAATCCAAATAATGTAGAGAGGGCACCTGAACAACTTACAGATATGCATAAAATGGCTCGTTCCATGACTGTAATGGCAGAATAACAAAACATGTTTATGATGAAAATAGCAGAACAACAAGCCAAGTACTTGGAGGAGCAAACTTTGTCCAAAAGAGAAAGGTAAATACAACGAGAGGAGAAGAATACTATGTACGAGAAGTTTATCAAATTGAACACCCCACGATTCTCTGGTTTTGTAGATCCTTAGGAAGTTGAGGCTTGGGTCAGAGACATAGAAACTATCTCCGGGGTGATGAATGTACGTGGTGCGCAGAAGGTAAATTTGGCTACTTTCATGTTAAAGGGCGAAGCTAAATATTGGTGGGAGTCTTCCAAACATTTATTGCTTACGCCGGGGGGAGGTGAGGTAATTACTTGGGATTTCTTTATTAAAGTCTTATATGAAAAGTATTTTCCTCGTATGTATTGAAAGCAAAAAGAGATAGAATTTTTATCATTGACCTAGGGGAATATGTCGGTCAGGGAGTATGAGACTAAATTTATATCTTTGTCTCGATTTTCATTACGTTTCTTACATGGTGAGGAGGACAAATGCACCATATTTCAGGATGGATTGAATTTGGCTATCAAGTCTAAACTCACTGCACTTGAAATGGTAGATTATAATTCTTTAGTTAACAAAGCTATGATAGTTGAAGTAGATGTTAATGATGCAATAAAGAATAGGGAACAAAGGGGAAAGAGGAGTAGATTTGATCCATCTCAGCAAAAGGAAGGTCATATAGAATACTCAAAACAGGGGAGTCAAAGATTTCAGCGCGGTAGAAGGACTAGAAATTATGTTCACAATAGGATGCCAAGCAGTTTTAGGGGTGCGGGATTGGCGGGCCAATAAAATAGACAGCAGGAGAATGTGAATGGGCAGTTGACGCCTATTATATGCTATTTTTGCAAAGCTGAGGGCCATATCAGTCCAGATTGTCCAAGTTAAAGGGGTAGAGTGTTATCACTGTCATCAAATTGGTCATACCAAAAAGAACTGTCCTATGCTAATAAGAGGGACTCAATCAGCTACTACTAGATGAGGTTCATCACCTGGAGGCATAGGGAGAGGAGGAGTTAAAGGACAGGCTAGTGGTTCCAGGGCTTCGGGAAGGATATTTTTTATGACTTTACAGGATGCTCAAGCTACTCCAGAGGTGGTGACAGGTACATTTTTAATCATGAACAAACATGCTTACATGCTTACATGCTTATTGATCCAAGTTCTACTCATTCATTTATAGCACTATCATTTACCATGCATTTAGGTAGACCATGTTCTTATCTAGATTATGGTTTATATATTTCTACACCTATGGGGGATGTGATGTTAGTGGAGCTTGTGCATAAAAATTGTGTATTGTATGTGTGGGAGAGAGAGTTGACCATTGCTTTAATTCCACTAGATATTCGAGATTTTGATATAATCTTAGGTATGGACTGGTTATCTTCCTACCATACATCGATTGACTGTTTTCACAAGGAAGTTACATTTAATATGCCGGGGGAAGAAGAATTTGAATTTCCTGGGGAAAGAAATATGGTTCCAAATTGTCTTATTTTCTCCCTTCGGGCGAGGAAATTGTTAAATAAGAGTTTTCAAGGCTTTTTAGTGTATATTATGGATACAAACAGGGAATTGGAAAAATTAGAAGATATCCCAGTAGTTAAGGATTTTGCAGATGTGTTCCCAGATGAATTTACAAGGTTTCCACCTAGTAGAGAGGTAGAGTTTACTATTGATTTAGTGTCTGGTACAGCTCCAGTTTCTATTTTTCCCTATAGAATGGCACCTGTGGAATTAAAGGGGTTAAAGGTTCAACTGTAACATTTGCTAGATAGAGGTTTTATTCAACCCAGTATATCACCATGGGGTACTCCAGTATTATTTGTGAAGAAGAAAGATGGCACCATGCGACTTTGCATTGATTACCGGAAATTGAACAAGGTAACTGTTGATACCAAATTTAATCTACTGACGTGGACCAATAATAAGAATACACGTGTCAATCTACACGGCACAATAACAACGAGGAAAGTTTATTTCCCCCGACCAAGTTATGTTCGCTCCGAGCAACAAGGATACCCCGAGGAACTACAACACCCCGAGGAACTACAACACTCCGAGGAACTCCAGCGCTCCGATGAACTCCTGAACGACGAGCAACTAAGGCGGTCCGAGCTGCATCTCGGCCGTATCATTAAACGGACAACTGTTCAACTGTTCATTGAATGTTTATATTCTTGACGCACATGCTGCATTAAACGTATTACCCTTTCATATGTATTTCATTTAATGTATCGGACCTTTCATGTACAGCCTAAAGGCTATAAATACCTTGTATCATCCTCATTCAAGGGGAGGGGAATTTCTTGAGAGAACTTGTAATCAAGAATTCCACAAACACTCAGCAATAACATAACAGTGGACGTAGGCTTTATTCCTAGCCGAACCACTTTAAAAATCTTTGTCTTATTTATTTATCTGTGATTAAATAATTAGAGCGATCTAGTTTTTTACATCAACAGATTGGCGCCGTCTGTGGGAACGTGTTACAGGCGTTGTTCTCCACCAAAAGCTAAGTTTTTATTTTCTCTACGTATAATCAATTATACATAAATCTTTTGATTCAATCATGATTTTTATGTTTATATACATAAATTAATTGTCCAATTTTTATCTGCAAAATGTTGCATTTCATGATTTTTAAATCATAACTGTTAGATTCATCCTTATTTAGAAATCTGAAAAATAGTAGATTTCATAAATCATAATTCTTTGCTTGATTCTCAAGTTTTAATTTAATATCATGAAATAAATATTTTAAATGATTACATATGCCAATATATACGACGATGATAAGATTTGATCATTTTCATTGTTGATTTTGAAATAAATTTTGTAAGATATTTGATGTCTATTCAAATTCCCGTCATATTTTTAATAAAAGAATGGGAAAAGGTTAAAGACAATGAAAAGTCTTCTCATGGAAATCATGACCCATATATATTCTCTATCTCTTCAAGTTTGAGTCTCTTTGCATTCACTTTTATGAACTATATACTTAATTTGGTTCATTTTCCATCTATGTCAATAAAATCAAATTGATTGATTTTTTATATAAATTTGGTAATAATTTTAATCATTCACCATATTTTTATCTCTCCAAGTTGGGAATAGGAAGGGATCAATATAAAAAATAATTTTCTATCACCTTAAAAATCATTACCCACCTCTTGTAAAAGAGGATTAGTTAAATAATCATGACCATATCAAGACTGGGAACAAATTTGATATGTTGGCCCCTCGTTCATCACATCACAAGGTTTCTTTGTCGAAATCACACGATCTAGTGGGTTATATATTTATTCATTTAATTAACATTCTTAAGGCTTAAATTTTACATTGAATGTTATTTTTTGATCTAAAGATTCGATATATTCTGGTCATCCAACCATATATTCTATAATTTGAGATATCCTTAAATGTTGATCGGCAACATCCATGTCGTTTGTCGACAGCAGTAGAATCTTGGGGTATTAAAAAATGCGAAGCACCCCAGATATTTCTTTAAACACGAGTTCAGCTTGGGGACAAACAGGGGGCTTAAGTCTTATTAACTTGTGATCACCCCAAAAATATTTTTAAAACCAAGTGATAAATAATTTTCAAACAGCAACTTATACCTGATTAGTTGTTGGAGATTAAATAAATTTACAAAAAACTTTACATCTTATTTATGATGCATATCTGATAAAAATTTGTACATCTCACACACGTGTGGCACAAAAATATTATTTCATATTTTGAAATTTTTATGCTGATACATATCATATATTGATTGGATGAGTAAATTATTCTCATGACTAATCAATTCAGCCTACACATATGGTAGAGCAAAATATTAATTTTTACAGGCACAAGATTCAATGCCGACGAATGCTGAAGCACAAATTATTCTATATCCGTTTGGATTCATATTTTATATTTATCTCAGCATGGAGCTCGAAAAAATTTATTCTCTCTATATATATTCGGCTCCGAGGAAAAGCTACAACAATTATTATATTTCAGCCCCAACGGATAGTTGGTCGGGGTAATTCTTATTTATATTCAGGCCCAGATATCTGCTCCAGCACAAATGATTCTATATATCCATTGGGATTCATATTCTATATTCATCTCAACATGGAGCTCGGCGAGATACTTATTATCATATTCATCTTCTTATTTATATGCAGGCCCAACAACGTTCTCGGCCATATTCTTATGTTCTGAAAGATCTTATTCTTGTTCGGCATTATATGATTCTACCTCGACGGATCGGCGAGGCACTTTATTATTTTTAATTATTCTTTATATCTATTTGGATGCATATTCTATTCTCATTTCAGCAAGGATGTCTCTAGCATTTATTATATCTTATTCAGCTCCAAGGATATCTCCGGAATTTATTATATCTTATTCCCAGCAATCTGTTGGTCATCGCCGAGGAGGTATCCTGCATTTATATTATATTTTATTCCCAACAATCTGTTGGTCATCACCGAGGAGGTATCCAGCATTTATATTATCTTATTCCCAACAATCTGTTGGTCATCGCCGAGGAGGTATCCTGCATTTATATTATATCTTATTCCCAACAATCTGTTGGTCATCGCCGAGGAGGTATCCTGCATTTATATTATCTTATTCCCAACAATCTGTTGGTCATCGCCGAGGAGGTATCCTGCATTTATATTATATCTTATTCCCAACAATCTGTTGGTCATCGCCGAGGAGGTATCTTGCATTTATATTATCTTATTCCCAACAATCTGTTGGTCATCGCCGAGGAGGTATCCTGCATTTATATTATCTGATTCCCAACAAATCTGTTGGTCAGGACCGAGGAGGTCTCCAGCATTTATATTATCTTATTCCCAACAATCTGTTGGTCAGCTCCGAGGAAGTCTTCATCATTTATTATCAATTACCACCAACTCCGATTGGTAGATAAAATCCAACTCCGGTTGGTAGACAAAATCCAACTCCGGTTGGTAGATAAAATCCAACTCCGGTTGGTATTGGTCGATAAATCTCATTCAAAGTTCACATTCCACAGTTGGGGGCTTCTATTACAGATATATTTGTTCATTTGGTGGCACATTCTTATATCATCATGCAGTCGAGCATCAAATTCAACCCCGACTAATCACTTTCTCAGGAGGAATATTGAAGTTCAGGAGGTATATTGAAGTTCAGGAGGAATATTGAAGTTCAGGAGGTATATTGAAGTTCAGGAGGAATATTGAAGTTCAGGAGGAATATTGAAGTTCAGGAGGTATATTGAAGTTCAGGAGGAATATTGAAGTTCAGGAGGAATATTGAAGTTCAGGAGGTATATTGAAATTCAAGAGGTGTATTCAGAAGTATCAGGACGTGATGAAAGAAAGCGACAAGTATTCCACCGAGGAACTCTGTCAGACCAAAAATTAGAAGACAAGTTGCCTATATGGAGGCTATATGTAGATGGATCATCTTTCACTACAGGCTGTGGGGCAGGGATCGTTTTGAATAGCCCAGACGAGGTCGACATGGAATACGCCCTATGTTTCTAATTCAAAGCTTCTAATAATGAGGTTGAGTATGAGGCCATGATTGCAGGTCTTAATTTGTCAAATACTATGGAGGCACAGCAGGTTATTGTCTTCAGTGATTCTCAATTGATCGTAAATCAAATGTTGGGAATATATGCAACCAAAGGAGAATTGATGATCAAGTATCAAGCAAAGGTGATGGAGTTGGTATCAGAGTTTGTTGCTGTTCAACTAGTAAGAATATCAAGAATGGAGAATGTGAGAGCATACGCCTTGGCTCGATTAGCATCAGCTACTCGTACCGAGCTGCGAAGAACGATACCAATTGAAGCATTAGAAAGTCGGAGCATAGATGAAGACCTGACGATGAATATTATTACCCTTGATTTAGGAACATCTTGAATGGATCCTATCAGAGCATATATTAAGGAGGAACAATTACCGGAGGATAAGCTCGCTGCCAAGAAATGGAAGTTTAAAGCTGCTCGGTATGTACTAATTAATGGTATTCGGAGGATAAGTTCGCCGCCAAGAAATGGAAGTTTAAAGCTGCTCGGTATGTACTAATTAATGGTATTCGGAGGATAAGTTCGCCGCCAAGAAATGGAAGTTTAAAGCTGCTCGGTATAATGGTATTCAGAGGATAAGTTCGTCGCCAAGAAATGGAAGTTTAAAGCTGCTCGGTATAATGGTATTCGGAAGATAAGCTCGCTGCCAAGAAATGGTAGTTTAAAGCTGCTCGACGAGGAATTATGGCAGGTTTGCAAAGATGTGTAAATCCCTCTGAGGTGAATTGATTAAAGAGATCCATGAAGGGTCCTGTGGAGCCCATGTAGCAGGACGAACACTTTTGCAAAAGGTGATGACGCAGGACGAACACTTTTGCAAAGGGTCCCTTATGCCTTCATCACAGACCATGGAACACAATTTAAAAACGAGGAGTTTGCTGCCTATTATCATCAGTCAAACATTTTGAAGGTTCATTCAGCGCCAGGATATCCTCAGAGCTAATGGACCAAAAGCTCTAAGGAGCCAAAAGTGCTCTAAGGAGCCAAAAAGTGCTCTAAGGAGCCAAAATTGCTCTAAGGAGCCAAAAGTGCTCTAAGGAGCCAAAAAAAACTACTACTCCTTTGGTTAAGAGGTGTACACCAGCATGATCAATTACGGTTGGTAAGATAAAAATATACTCTCATATTACAACTTATGTTGGTCGGGAGGTAATATTATTACAAAAAGTTCTTTGAAGAACAAAATATTCCAAAATACACCAAGTATAGTTGGTCGGGGATAAAGACCCACTAACTGTAGTTGGTCGACGAGGACAAATTATTGACCTTAGCTGGTCGGACACATTTTGTGAAAATATTTGAAATTGAACCAAGTATGGCTGGTCGGGGATAAAAACCCATCAACTGTAGTTGGTCGACAAACATTATTTATCCACCCTGGTTGGTTGGAAACAGTTTGAACATTTTTATACTCATTACTCTATTATTAAGTGATCGAGCAACATTATTGATTCTTGTAACTTTTTATTACTAAGTTGGTCGATGAACAACACAATATTGTTATCTTTTTAACTTATACATAAGCGCAGATGTAAAGTATTTTACAGGACAATAGCAATTAAGATTGCAAACAAAAATGAAAATCTTTCATTAAAATCAAAAACAAAATACATTGAGAATGAAAATGTATACTAACTATTACATTGAGATTCCTATTCTATTGGTTTCTTCTCCTTCTACTTTTAAAATAGGTTCCTCACCAGCAGGAGGATCATTCAAAGCATAAGGGGAGTGTATGAAGTTAAGATCTTTCAACATTCTGATATTCATCACAGATGATCTATCCGAGAAGCATTAACTCATTCCCGAGAAGCACTTGCTCGTCCCTGAGAATCACTTGTTCGTCCCCGAGAAACTCTTGCTCGTCCCCGAGCAGAGGTAGAAGTCAAAATCAGCATCTACAGCACCGAGCAACATTGCAGAATAAATACTCCATCCTTTCAAGTAACCCATCAAGCATGAAGCATTGGGGGCTTCTGTTGATACCAAATTTAATCTACTGACGTGGACTAATAATAAGAAGACACGTGTCAATCTACATGGCACAATAACAACGAGGAAAGTTTATTTCCCCCGACCAAGTTATGTTCGCTCCGAGCAACAAGGATACCCCGAGGAACTACAACACCCCGAGGAACTACAACACTCCGAGGAACTCCAGCGCTCCGATGAACTCCTGAACGACGAGCAACTAAGGCGGTCCGAGCTGCATCTCGGCCGTATCATTAAACGGACAACTGTTCAATTGTTCATTGAATGTTTATATTCTTGACGCACACGCTGCATTAAACGTATTACCCTTTCATATGTATTTCATTTAATGTATCGGACCTTTCATGTACAGCCTAAAGGCTATAAATACCTTGTATCATCCTCATTCAAGGGGAGGGGAATTTCTTGAGAGAACTTGTAATCAAGAATTCCACAAACACTCAGCAATAACATAACAGTGGACGTAGGCTTTATTCCTAGCCGAACCACTTTAAAAATCTTTGTCTTATTTATTTATCTGTGATTAAATAATTAGAGCGATCTAGTTTTTTACATCAACAGTAACTATTCGAAATAAATATCCATTGTCTCGTATTCATGATTTGTTTGATCAATTACAAGGTGCTAAAGTATTTTCAAAAATTGATTTGAGATCGGGTTATCATCAATTAAGGGTGAGAGATTGTGACATTTCTAAGATAGCTTTTCGTTCTCACTATGGTCATTATGAATTTTTAGTAATGCCATTTGGGTTAACAAATGCTCTTACGGTGTTTATGGATTTAATGAATCGAGTATTTCATTCTTTCATAGATTCGTTTGTGATTTTCTTTATTAATGATGTTTTAATATACTCACCTAGCCAAGAGGAACATGAAAAGCATCTAAGAGTTGTATTACAAGTTTTACGAGATAGTCAATTGTTTGCTAAGTTTAGCAAATATGAGTTTTGGTTAAATCAGGTAGTATTTCTAGGGCATGTTATTTTAGGAGATGGGATTTATGTTTACCTTAAGAAGGTAGAGGCAATTGTGAAATGGGAAAGACCAAGAAATGTAACGGAGATAAGGAGTTTCCTAGGGTTGGTTGGATATTATAGAAGATTCATAAAGGGGTTTTCATCTATAGACTTACCATTGACTAAATTAACCCGAAAGGAAGTGAAATTTGTGTGGAGTGATGAATGTCAGCACAACTTTCAAAAGTTGAAAAATAGACTAGTATCAGCTCCAGTTCTCACTGTTCCATCCAGTGGAGAAGGTTTTGTGATTTATACTGACGCTTCACATCAGGGTCTGGGTTATGTTTTCATGAAACATGGAAAGGTAATTTCTTATGCATCTAGACAGTTAAAGGCGCACGAACGTAATTATCCTACACACGATTTAGAACTTGGATCTATTATTTTTGCCTTGAAATTATGGAGACATCATTTATATGGAGAGACGTGTGAAATCTTCACTGACCATCAATGTTTGAAGTATTTATTTACACAAAGAGACTTGAATTTGAGATCAAGACGTTGGATGGAGTCAATTAAAGACTATGATTGTACCATTCACCATCATCCCGGGAGGGCCAATGTTGTTGCAGGTGCTCTAAGTCGAAAGTCATTGGGGAGATTATCTTGTATTCAATGTGCATGGATTGGCAATATTATGGAATTAAGACTGATGGGAGTAGATTTGAAATTAACTGAAGTAGGGGCATTAATTGCACACGTTACAGTGAGACCTTTACTGGCAGAACCATACAAAATTTGCAAATCAGTTATCCATTCCTTGAAAAGTAGAAACGGGAAATCCTGGATGGTAAAGAGAGTGACTTTGAAATTAAGAATGATGAATAGTTGTGTTATAAAAATAGAATTTGTGTACCAAATGATCCATCCTTAAATAAGGATATATTAGAAGAGGCACATAGTTCTATTTACTCTATGCATCCTGGAGGTACCAAAATGTACAGAGATTTAAAAGAGTATTACAGGTGGAATAATATAAAACGTGAGATTACAAAATTTGTAGCTAAATGTTTAGTATGCCAGTAAGTGAAGGTAGAGCATCAGAAGCCGACAGGATTATTATGTGACACCCCGACTAATTAAATACCGGGTAGCTACTCCTTTATGAAATTAATACAAAATGCCAAGTTGGTTCAGTTAATAGCATCACTGTCGAAAACATTTTTATAATTTCTAACCACCTAGTCATTTAAAAAGTAAGTTGTCCAATTTTAAATTAATTCTAATTAACATGCAATAAATGAAAAATAGAAATGTAACGCAACCATTCACGATAAAGTCCAACTATAATGAATCAACAAATAAAGATGAGTCTAGAGGAAACCCAATTCACCTCTCTCGCGTCCTCGTCCGACGCTCTCTCATCGAGTAACTCTCTTAACTCCCCAATCTCCCTCTCGTACTCAGTATACGCCCCCTCACTCTCATTGCTCGAAACCAGGCAGGATCTTAGGGCATCGCCACAACAATTCTCCTCAATATACTCCTCTACTATCTCATCTATGAGACTCACCGCGTGAATATCATCTTCCTCTCCCGTATGTTGGGCTATGTTGAAGATGTTGGTCTCTAATGTCATATTCCCAAAAGTGAGCTGCATTCGCCCATTCCTTGTGTTAATAATAGCATTAGCTGTCGCTAAAAATGGGCGCCCGAGAATGATGGGAACATGATTGGTCGATATTAATGAAGGCTCCGTGTCCCAAATGATAAAGTCTACCGAGAAGTAGAAAGTGTCAACTTGAACGATCACGTCCTCTACTACATCTCGTGGGACCTTCACAGTTCGATCCGCTAGTTGGAGAGTGATTCTTGTGGGCTTGAGGTCGCCCAAATCAAGTTGCCTATAAATGGAGTAAGGGAGGATATTGACACTTGCTCCCAAGTCTAGTAAGGCTTTTTCAATTTTGTTCTCTCCAATGATGCAGGAAATGGTGGGTGCACCGGGATCTTTAAATTTAGGAGGGAGTTCATTGAGTAGGATGGAGCTCACGTTCTGTGCTAGGAAGACATTCTTCTTGACTTTCATCTTCCTTTTTACCGTCAACAAATCTTTGATGACTTTTGCATAAGATGGAATTTGTTTGATGGCATCGAGGAATGGTAAATTCAGCTTTACCTGCTTCAGTATTTCTAGCACGTCATCACGTGGGTTTCCTTTCTGGGAAGGAATCAACCTTTGAGGAAACGGTGCTGCGGAGGGTGGTTTCACTACTACCTCGGGCTCACTAGTGTCATTTTTATCACTCTCATTTGAGGGGACATCTTCGGCCTCTTTCGTGCCGGGTGAAATCACCTTGCCTTTAGTTGCGTCGTGTGAGGGAGGTGATAAATCAACGACTCTCCCACTACGAAGAGTGGTCACAGCTTGACATTGCTCCTGATGATCAGTAGAAGTGGAGCTTACACTAGTTTGACCTTGGGGAGGTCTTTGGCCCTGGGCAGGAAACTTGCCCTTTTCTTGAACGCTCAACGAGGATTGAACTTTGGACAGATTTGCATTTATGTCGCCAAATAGACGATCATATTTGGCATTGGTTGCGGTCTGGCTAGTGATGAATTGATTCATCGTATCCTCAAGAGTTCTCCGCTGTGGCGGGATATAATTTCCATGGGGTGGCGGTGCTTGCACATGACCTTGCATGTGTGGAGCTTGTTGAAATTATTGTGGAGGAGGAGGGGCAACATGCGAAGGAGGGTTCATTTCGGCATGTTGTTTCCCGTAGCTAAATCCGGGATGATTTTTCCACGAAGGGTTATATGAATTCCCGTGCGGGGCACCGAAATTACCCTTAAAGCCTCCTATACCACTAACTTGCTCCTGCAACATTACTTTGCAGGCGGGTATCGTCGGGCATTCCTCAGTTGAATGTCCCGCCTCACAAATCGCACACACCTTTTCGATGGGATTCTTGATAGATCCAACTACCTCGCATAAATCTCGAAATCCTTTCTCAAGGGAGTCTAACCGACAGTCCGACATAGAGGTCTTATCTACATGGTGTAGGCCGGACGCCGATGGAGTGGTGGTCGCTTGACGATTTCGATTCTGAGCATTAGGATCAGAAATATCCCAGGATTGGGTAGTCTTAGCGACATACCTCAGGTGAAGCTCAGCATCGTGGCAATCTAGCTCGATAAACGGACCACTACCCATGGTTTCAATGAGTTGTTTGGAGTTAAGGTTCAACCCATTATAGAGGAAGGAAATGATTTGAGCTGTATCAAATCCATGATGGGGGCACGAAGCAGTTAACTCATTGAAACGCTCATAACATCGATGGAATGGCTCATTATCCAATTGCCTGAACGATTGAATCTGAGCCTTTATGGAGATTGTTCGATGTGGTGGAAAGAACTTCTTGAGAAATTTGGATTGTAGCTCGTTCCAAGATGGAATCGAGCTCGGAGGTAAAGACCATAGCCAGGTCTTAGCTTTATCTTTTAACGAGAATGGGAAGAGTTTGAGGCAAATCACCTCTTGTGTGCAAGTTTGATCGTTGAGGGTATCACACACGTCCTCAAATTCCCGTATATGCAGGTATGCCTTTTCTGAATCCATACCGTGATAGTGTGGTAGCATCTGGATCATCCCATTTTTGAATCGGAACTGCCCGGCATTATACGGGAGTATAATGCATCCCGGAGTGACAGTGCGCTCGGGATATAAGAATTCTCTCAACGGGCGATACGGAGGCTCTTCCTCACCGGTAGTTGCATTACTGTGCTGCGACATCTCTCCCTCACTCGACGATTCGGCGCTCTCACTGGGTGTGCACGACGTGTGTCCTACGAAGGAGAAGGGAGTGTTGCTAGATATTGAGTGTGACGGTGTGGGAGGTGGGATCCAGAATTGTGGGGCTTGTGGAGTGTGGGGACTATCAGGATTATACTCAACAAGTGGATTTTCGTGAATGCTGGTTGGAGTATTATGGGGTGTGGGAGTGGTTTCAGAATTTTGCATTAAGTTTGTGAGAGATGGTGGTGAATCTTTTTGTGCTTTTTATTATTTTATTTTTTTTGATTTTATTTTTTTTTTGGATTTTTGAATTTTTGGTCAAAACTTTGGATTAACTCGATCTAATCCTAAGTCTACCTAATTCCCCGGCAACGGCGCCAAAAACTTGACACGACTCAGAATGTGTCTCTAAAGTGTGTACTCTCTAGGCTCAAGTGCAAGCCTGTCGTTCAAGTAATAATCCGACAAGTCGGGTATCGATCCTCAGGGAAAAAGGACAACGAAGTTGTGACAACGGGATAAGACGGAGGAATCCTAACGATGACTCTAAAAAGAAAAGAAAAGATTGATTTGGATTTTGGGATTCGATTACACTAAATGCAATTATTAAAGTATGGTGAAAAATGCAGCTAACTAAATGACCTAGATTAAGAATGAAGGATTGAATTGAACTTTTAAATGAGATGACGGAAAAATAGGACGGGAATACAATCCCCCAACCCTAGTGTATTTCAATATAATATTAATCGTAAATTTATCTAATTAATTAACCCGAAATTTAGTACTCCCAAGCATTACGTATACGAGGTTCAAGCCCGCGTCATACTTAATCAAAGGATGAGTAAATCAGTATCACGATAACGACACTCGAATTGTATTCTTAATCATCCCGGTTACCCAGGGGCAAACGAGGTATTTAGACCTACAATTGTTGTGTCTCTACGCAATATGGTCAAAATTAATTACTAAATTCAGAGGATTAACTTTATACGTGCAATGACCACATCAGGTTGGGTTCATGTAACCCGACCTTGGAAATCTAGCCGGACATGCCGAAAATGATGAAAACAGTGTTTAACATGCAAGAGTTCATGATTAATCTAAGGACAATTGATAGAATACTGTAAAATAGATTCACAAAGAAGAAACAACTTACTCAAATTACCCAAGGAACAATCGCAGCAATAAATAAAATTGGTGATCACACAAACTTGGAATAAACCTTCAATCCTTGAATAAAACTGGAAATTCTATCTACAACTAGGGTTTGTGGAAGAAAATGAGAAATTAAAATTAACTCCCCACGTTCTAGCCTCCTTTACAACGAAAATAATTCAGGTTTTTATACCCTACATGAAATTCCAAGAAGTTGAGTACAAGTCGGAGTCTTTAGAGGAGAATCAGAAAATAAAATCTCGAGGGGCGGACCGGTCCGGCCCTTAGGCGGATCGGTTTGCCTCTAAAGCGGATCGGTTCTTTTATTTTCCAGGTTTTATTTTTTGTGCTCTTCGGTTTGCCTTCGGTTCGCAGTTCTCTGGAGTTTGCACAGCGGACCGGTCCGGGTTGAGGGCGGACCGGTCTGCCTATTTGACTTTTCTCTCAAACTTTGACTGTCCATATCTTTTGCTCTGGGTGTCCAATTTAGGTGTCGTTTCTTCCTAGGTGCTTGTGAAGATGATACCTTCAACTTCTCTTTAGGTACCTCATCCGGATTCTGGGTAGGAATGACTTTTTTGCCTTTTTGACTTTTCTTGTTGACTTTCTCTATTTTTCCGGTTTCCTTCTTCCATTTCTTGACATTAGATACCAGTAGAATCATAACAAAATACCAGAAACTCGGTGTACTTGTTAGGATAAGTCAATAGCAAGATTATGAGATAAAGTCAATCCAATTACGTTGTTCGAGGTGATTAAAGTACTGAAATTAAGGGATAAATTAGGAAGAATTTATGCCTAATCAAACCCCCCTAACTTAGAACTTTGCGCGTCCCGAGAAATGTAAAAGAATTCTAGCAAGGCTCAACTTTTGAAAAACATTTTATTGGGATAAAATACCTCTTTCGCGGGCACGCGATTGCATTTAGCGTATGCAACAAGCCTTTAAACCCCTAGGTTACCCTAGTGGGACGAGTTGTGTCTCGTGAGGGTTTGCAGAGAATATACCCACAAAATTCGACTCAAAGAACTTCAAAATAACCAAAAATTGTATAATTCAAACTTTTCCAGAAAATAGTCATCATTAAGTCATGTCTACAAGTCTCAAACTGTAGTGCGTGTGTGCGAAGCCAAAAATATAACCGCCAATTTCCACTGATTAATCATTACGTTACTTATCCGAAAATTCATTTTGATTTCAAATTCTCACGGGAAGCTCTCTTAAACGAACTACTCGGAATATGGCTTTTTTTTTCTCGGTATGCGTGATAATAAGAGTAAATATAATGGATGCCAAATCACGCATACAATTAGAAAGACAGAAATTTCATGGTGAAAGGATCTCATCAATGGATTACGGTTTTAAAAACCGGAACATCGCCTCTATTTCGCGCATTTAACCTCTTATATTATCTTTTGGTGTATTAGCTCTCCACGCGGTACTCAATTTTCATAATTTGGACTCGGTTAGGACTTTTTCGGGTTTAAGGTTGCATTGGGTAAAATGAAGGAGGTACGGAAAGTTGGAATTGGAAAAACCATTCGTGATGTCCATTTGTGCATTTTCCGGGCTATTGCTCATCTTTTTCTTCTTTTTCTATTATTTGTTGAGCATATCTAATTTTTTTTTTTTCTCTTGCCCCTTTTTATGCACTCTTCGGACTCAAATTCTGGGATTTTTCAACTTTCACAATTCCAGCTATTTTGGGTTTTTCGGGTTGTCAAGCGAAAGGGAAAATTATTCGGCTCAATTTGGGTTACAAAAAGGGTAATTTTTCGCTACTTTTTCTGGCCAATATTTTTGGGGTGACAAACGATGGCCTACTTCATTGTCCGAATTGCCAATTGCTTACCATATGCGTTTCGAGGTGAAATTAAGTTTAGAGACTAATTTGGCACATTTTTCAAGGCAACATTGCACACATTTTTCAAAACCGATCAAAATGAAAGAATTAAGATCCTTGACAACTTATTAAGCGCTAAAAGGAACTTTGAGTTAACAATTAACTCGGATTGATTTAAAATCTCGCAAAACGTGATAGGCTCGAATCTCACCGGGTTTGTTAATCTCCACATTTATTCGTTAAGTCGTCAATTTTTGCACAAATTCCATCTTTGGTCAATTTCGGCTTTGTGTATGTTGACTTTTTACACTTTGAGACTCCAATTTGACTTTTAATGATATTTTTGAAAAATTCGAATTCCAATTTTTATGTATTTTGAACAAAAATAATTTTGGATTTTTCACAATTTTATGATTTTTTTGGAAATTTTTGGTCATTTTTGAAAATTTGTGAAGTTTTAGAAATATGCACTTGTGACCCCCCCTAACTTAGACTTTTGCATTGTCCTCAAGCAAAAAGGACTAAAATCTAAATAAGGCAAAATAAGAAGTGCAATAAGTAAAACAAACAAATATAGAAAATGCAACTTTTTATATCATAAGACTGTGGTACAAACAGGAATACAGCACATGTAGGATGTGAGAATAAATACATCAAAACAGTCCATAAGCAACAAAACATCACGGGGGGGGGGGGGGGGGGGAAACGGGAGGAGCTGGACGAGTCGGGGCCATAGGGGTCTTGAAAATGCGATGGGAGTGGCTCATAAGGGTCCCCTAGGCGTCGGTAGATATCCGCTTGCCTTCGAGCCGCCCGATTCTGATCTCGTTGGTAGTCGATCACAAAGTTCTTGAATCGGTTCTCAAAGGTCTCAAATCGAGTCTCGAGGGTGAACAACCGGGTCGAGATATCGGTACCCGCCCACTCAAAGTCCGGGTCGTCCTCCTCGTCCGCCGACTCGTCGTCGGCGGCGACGTCACCCATCTCAACGTCCGCTTCGGCGGCCTTCTCCTCCGAGCTCTCTTCCGAGGCATCCTCTTCCTCGCTATCATGCCCCCGCCGTGCCCGGATTATGGCGAGTTGTTTGGCACTCTTAGTGCGAGTACCCTGTCCAAAGGGACCGGGAAGCCGGGTGCGGTCGGCAGGGGCCTCAATGCCGGCGTCTTGGAGGATAGACGTGATCAAACGGGCATAGGGCAAAGGGGCGGTACCCTTCTTATCCAAAGAAGCGGCGATGATGTCAGCATACAATGTGCGGGCCAAATGGATGGAGGTTTGGGGATCGAAGAGATGGTAGGTCAAGGTGGCTTGCCGAGGCCTCATGGCGGAATCGTTGGACGTTTGAAGAATGTTGGCGCATACGATTTGGAAAGTGAGGCGCGCCGTTTCATTGAGTCGTCCAACCGCGACGGTTTGGCCCGCCCAAGCCACGTTAGGAGCAATGCGCGCCATGATGACGTCCTTCGCAACCGGAGGAACGTTCATAGGATATGTGAAGTCTTGGGGGTCCGGGACACCAAAGGTGGCCAATTTGGCCGTGAGGAGGGCTAAGGAAAAAGGAACGACCGTTCCATCAACGTAAGCTTGGGCCTCAAATTGGTCCATCCGCACAAGCGTGCCATAGAATAACCGGACCTCGGAAGCCCACACGGCGTCATGGGGTTCGTTGAGGAAACGACACCACCCCCGGGCCATGAAGAGGGCCGTGACAGAATTGGGCAGCGCATTCCATTGGACCGCGCGCTCCATATGGAGTTTGCGGTTTGACCCAAAGAAGTTGGTGCACCATCGCTCCTCCTGGCGGGAGCGGAACTCGTTGCTCCCGGAGTGTAGGATGTCGGTGGATGCGTATTTGGTGGGAGCAGCACGGGGGGCCATGGAGACTAGGCAGAGAGAAGGAACTTAAGAAATCTGGAGAGAGAGGGGAGAGAAGTGGTGTTTGAGGTGTGAAGGGAAGGGGAGGGGGTAGGGTTGAATTTATAGTGGAGGGGGAAGGGATTTGGAGGGAAAGGGTGGTTGGAGGGAAATGTTTTTGGAGGGAAAGGGTGTATGGGGAAGTGGAGAACCGAATGGGAGGGAAGGATGGTAATTGGGGGGAAGGGGGGTGAATGGGGGGAAGAGATTCAACGAATCTGCAGAAGGCGGACCGGTCCGATCCAGGGGCGGACCGGTCCGGTTCTTTAATTTCCAGAAAATTCGACAGGCGGACCGGTCCGGCTTGGAATTAAAGGAACCGGTCCGGTGCGGACCGGTCCGGTCTTAAATTAAAGGAACCGGTCCGGCTTGGGTATTTTTGGCTGGCATTTCCCCGAAACTGGATTTCAACCTCTCATCCTCGAAATATTGCACTTTGAAAACGCGTTCCTCTCCAAATATAGACTAAGGACCTCTCAACATCACCGGTCACCCGAATTGCCCAAAATCCCGAACATGCACATGCTAAACCTGAATGTACCAAATTCCTAACGACACTCACTAACGCACATGACTCTCACGACTCTCACCCCATACGCGTCGGGGGTGCGACGACCTAACTGAAACAGTTCACTCTACCCCGTAAACGAGGTCTGACAACCAAACGGTGTCGACTTCTTCTTCACACGCCTCAAGATATGGCTTTAGGCGTTGTCCATTCACTTTGAATGTATTTCCCCCTTTTAAATCTTCTAATTCTACAGCTCCGTGGGGGAAAACATTCTTGACAACAAACGGGCCAGACCATCGTGACCGCAACTTGCCCGGAAAGAGATGAAGCCGAGAGTTGTAGAGAAGAACTTTTTGCCCGGGAAGAAACTCTTTGCGTTGAATGATGCTATCGTGAGCGAGTTTCATCCTTTCTTTGGCAATTTTGGCATTCTCATACGCATCATTGCGTATCTCCTCTAACTCATTTATTTGAAGCTTGCGAGCTTCACCGGCTTTATCCATGGCATAATTGAGCTCCTTAATTGCCCAATACGCTTTGTGTTCTAACTCCCCGGGGAGATGGCAAGGTTTTCCATACACGAAGCGGAATGGGGACATGCCAAGCTGATTTTTGTATGCGGTGCGATAGGCCCATAGCGAATCGTTCAGTCTAATTGACCAATCTTTCCGGTTAGGATTGACGGTCTTCTCGACAATGTTCTTGATCTCACGATTCGCTAGTTCGGCCTGCCCATTTGTTTGTGGGTGATACGTCGTTCCAACCTTGTGAACGATGCCATACTTTCTCATGAGCTTCTCAAATGGCCTATTTCGAAAGTGCGTGCCATTATCGCTAATTATCGCCTTCGGTGCGCCGAAGCGAGAAAGTATGTGTTCCTGTAGGAACTTTATCACCACCTTACTGTCATTAGTCTTAGTAGCTATAACTTCTACCCATTTAGAAACGTAGTCTACCGCGACTAGGATGTATAGGAAACCAAAGGATGGGGGGAAAGGACCCATGAAGTCAATACCCCAACAATCGAATATCTCAATGATGAGTATGGGGGTAAGGGGCATCATGTCGCGGCGAGAGATGGCTCCCATTCGTTGGCACCAATTACATGACTTGCAAGCGTCATTTGCATCCCGGAAGATTGTGGGCCAATAGAGGCCGCATTGCAGAATTTTAGCGGCCGTCTTTTTTGCGGAGAAGTGGCCTCCACATGCTTCCGAATGATAAAACTGGATGACCTTTGGAATCTCGTCATCCAGTACACATTGTCGGATGATTTGGTCGGCGCAGTATTTAAAGAGTAAGGGATCATCGTAGAAGAACATGCGCGACCAAGTAAGAAACCTCTTCTTATCTTGCGGTGTCCAATCGGGAGGGACGGCTCCCGTGACAAGATAGTTCACTATGTCCGCAAACCAGGGATATGAAGAAGTAGCAAAGAGTTGCTCATCCGAAAAATACTCGTCTATGGGTATGGGATCACTAGGTACGTCGGACGAAAGCCGAGACAAATGGTCGGCAACGACGTTTTCTACTCCTTTCTTATCCTTGATAGAGAGATTGAACTCTTGTAGGAGTAGGATCCACCTTATGAGGCGCGGCTTGGCGTCTTTCTTCGCAAGTAGATACTTTAAAGTCGCGTGGTCAGTGAAGATAATTATAGGAGAACCAATGAGATACGATCTGAACTTATCAAGGGCAAAGACTACTGCTAGCAACTCCTTCTCCGTGGTAGAGTAGTTGAGTTGAGGTCCGGTAAGGGTCCGGCTAGCGTAGTAGATGACATGAGCTTGTTTATCTTGACGTTGGCCCAAAACGGCCCCAATCGCGTAATTGCTTGCATCACACATGAGTTCGAATGGTAGAGACCAATTCGGAACTTGCATGATGGGAGCGGACACGAGCATGTTTTTTAATTTGTCAAAGGAGCTTTGGCATGCCTCGGTCCACTCAAACGGGTTGTCCTTCATGAGAAGGTTGCTTAAGGGTCTAGCGATAGCGCTAAAGTCCTTAATGAACCTGCGATAAAATCCGGTGTGACCCAAGAATGAGCGCACGTCTTTAAGCGATCTCGGTGGGGGAAGGTCAGCTATGACATCTATCTTAGCCTTATCAACCTCTATGCCTTTAGATGATACTATGTGGCCAAGAACTATTCCTTCAGTGACCATGAAATGGCACTTCTCCCAATTCAGCACTAAGTTCTTCTCCACACACCTAGCAAGTACTTGTTCCAATTTTTCTAGACAAAGATCGAAAGAGGTGCCAAAAACGCTGAAATCGTCCATGAACACCTCGAGTCCTCTTTCGACCATGTCACTAAATAAGCTCAACATGCACCTTTGAAAAGTCGCAGGTGCATTACACAAGCCGAATGGCATACGTTTGTAGGCAAACGTACCAAAAGGACAAGTGAAGGTTGTCTTCTCTTGGTCAAGTATATCCACCTCAATTTGGTTATATCCGGAATAACCGTCAAGGAAGCAATAATAACGGTGGCCCGCAACTCTCTCAAGCATTTGATCAATGAATGGCAAGGGGAAATGATCTTTTCTTGTTCCCGCATTGAGTTTTCGGTAATCAATGCAAACACGCCAACCGGTGGTGGTGCGTTGGGGAACAAGCTCTCCCTTAGCATTCTCAATCACAGTCATACCTGACTTCTTCGGGACGACTTGAATAGGGCTCACCCATTTGCTATTCGAGATTGGGTAGATAATCCCGGCATCTAATAGTTTAATGATCTCGGTTCTCACAACTTCTTTCATGTTGGGGTTCAGTCTTCTTTGCATTTCTCTAGAGGGCTTGACATCCTCTTCGAGGTGAATCTTGTGGGTGCAAATCAGAGGACTTATCCCCTTCAAATCAGCTATACACCAACCAAAAGCACTTAGGTGCTTCCTCAGAATTTTTAACAACTTACTCTCCTGCTCGTCATCTAGGCTAGAGAGATGACAACAGGAAATGTCTCATCCTCTCCTAAGTATGCATATTTGATATGGGAGGGGAGTTTCTTTAATTCAAGAGTTGGAAACTTTTCGTCGGAGGGAACAACGCGTGTATCCCGTGGTGGTAACTCCTCGAATTTAGAAACCCAATTCACCTCTCTCGCGTCCTCGTCCGACGCTCTCTCATCGAGTAACTCTCTTAACTCCCCAATCTCCCTCTCGTACTCAGTATACATCCCCTCACTCTCATTTCTCGAAACCAGGCAGGATCTTAAGGCATCGCCACAACAATTCTCCTCAATGTACTCCTCTACTATCTCATCTATGAGACTCACCGCGTGAATATCATCTTCCTCTCCCGTATGTTGGGCTATGTTGAAGATGTTGGTCTCTAATGTCATATTCCCAAAAGTTAGCTGCATTCGCCCATTCCTTGTGTTAATAATAGCGTTAGCTGTCGCTAAAAATGGGCGCCCGAGAATGATGGGAACATGATTGGTCGAGATTAATGAAGGCTCCGTGTCCCAAATGACAAAGTCTATCGAGAAGTAGAAAGTGTCAACTTGAACGATCACGTCCTCTACTACACCTCGTGGGACCTTCACAGTTCGATCCGCTAGTTGGAGAGTGATTCTTGTGGGCTTGAGGTCGCCCAAATCAAGTTGCCTATAAATGGAGTAAGGGAGGATATTGACACTTGCTCCCAAGTCTAGTAAGGCTTTTTCAATTTTGTTCTCTCCAATGATGCAGGAAATGGTGGGTGCACCGGGATCTTTAAATTTAGGAGGGAGTTCATTGAGTAGGATGGAGCTCACGTTCTGTGCTAGGAAGACATTCTTCTTGACTTTCATCTTCCTTTTTACCGTCAACAAATCTTTGATGACTTTTGCATAAGCTGGAATTTGTTTGATGGCATCGAGGAATGGTAAATTCAGCTTTACCTGCTTTAGTATTTCTAGCACGTCATCACGTGGGTTTCCTTTCTGGGAAGGAATCAACCTTTGAGGAAACGGTGCTGCGGAGGGTGGTTTCACTACTACCTCGGGCTCACTAGTGTCATTTTTATCACTCTCATTTGAGGGGACATCTTCGGCCTCTTTCGTGCCGGGTGAAATCACCTTGCCTTTAGTTACGTCGTGTGGGGGAGGTGATAAATCAACGACTCTCCCACTACGAAGAGTGGTCACAGCTTGACATTGCTCCTGATGATCAGTAGAAGTGGAGCTTACACTAGTTTGACCTTGGGGAGGTCTT
This sequence comes from Sambucus nigra, assembly GCA_949130495.1. Lineage (NCBI taxonomy): Eukaryota > Viridiplantae > Streptophyta > Magnoliopsida > Dipsacales > Adoxaceae > Sambucus > Sambucus nigra. Next base: position 714,687,968 of record OX422207.1, read on the forward strand.
TGGCCCTGGGCAGGAAACTTGCCCTTTTCTTGAACGCTCAACGAGGATTGAACTTTGGACAGATTTGCATTTATGTCGCCAATTAGACGATCATATTTGGCATTGGTTGCGGTCTGGCTAGTGATGAATTGATTCATCGTATCCTCGAGAGTTCTCCGCTGTGGCGGGATATAATTTCCATGGGGTGGCGGTGCTTGCACATGACCTTGCATGTGTGGAGCTTGTTGAAATTATTGTGGAGGAGGAGGGGCAACATGCGAAGGAGGGTTCATTGCGGCATGTTGTTGCCCGTAGCTAAATCCGGGATGATTTTTCCACGAAGGGTTATATGAATTCCCGTGCGGGGCACTGAAATTACCCTTAAAGCCTCCTATACCACTAACTTGCTCCTGCAACATTACTTTGCAGGCGGGTATCGTCGGGCATTACTCAGTTGAATGTCCCGCCTCACAAATCGCACACACCTTTTCGACGGGATTCTTGATAGATCCAACTACCTCGCATAAATCTCGAAATCCTTTCTCAAGGGAGTCTAACCGACAGTCCGACATAGAGGTCTTATCTACATGGTGTAGGCCGGATGCCGATGGAGTGGTGGTCGCTTGACGATTTCGATTCTGAGCATTAGGATCAGAAATATCCCAGGATTGGGTAGTCTCGGCGACATACCTCAGGTGAAGCTCAGCATCGTGGCAATCTAGCTCGATAAACGGACCACTACCCATGGTTTCAATGAGTTGTTTGGAGTTAAGGTTCAACCCATTATAGAGGAAGGAAATGATTTGAGCTGTATCAAATCCATGATGGGGGCACGAAGCAGTTAACTCATTGAAACGCTCATAACATCGATGGAATGGCTCATTATCCAATTGCCTGAACGATTGAATCTGAGCCTTTATGGAGATTGTTCGATGTGGTGGAAAGAACTTCTTGAGAAATCTGGATTGTAGCTCGTTCCAAGATGGAATCGAGCTCGGAGGTAAAGACCATAACCAGGTCTTAGCTTTATCTTTTAACGAGAATGGGAAGAGTTTGAGGCGAATCACCTCTTGTGTGCAAGTTTGATCGTTGAGGGTATCACACACGTCCTCAAATTCCCGTATATGCAGGTATGACTTTTCTGAATCCATACCGTGATAGTGTGGTAGCATCTGGATCATCCCATTTTTGAATCGGAACTGCCCGGCATTATACGGGAGTATAATGCATCCCGGAGTGACAGTGCGCTCGGGATATAAGAATTCTCTCAACGGGCGGTACAGAGGCTCTTCCTCACCGGTAGTTGCATTACTGTGCTGCGACATCTCTCCCTCACTCGACGATTCGGCGCTCTCACTGGGTGTGCACGACGTGTGTCCTACGAAGGAGAAGGGAGTGTTGCTAGAGATTGAGTGTGACGGTGTGGGAGGTGGGATCCAGAATTATGGGGCTTGTGGAGTGTGGGGACTATCAGGATTATACTGAACAAGTGGATTTTCGTGAATGCTGGTTGGAGTATTATGGGGTGTGGGAGTGGTTTCAGAATTTTGCATTAAGTTTGTGAGAGATGGTGGTGAATCTTTTTGTGCTTTTTATTATTATTTTTTTTTTTGAATTTTTTTTTTTTGGATTTTTGAATTTTTGGTCAAAACTTTGGATTAACTCGATCTAATCCTAAGTCTACCTAATTCCCCGGCAACGGAGCCAAAAACTTGACACGACTCAGAATGTGTCTCTAAAGTGTGTACTCTCTAGGCTCAAGTGCAAGCCTGTCGTTCAAGTAATAATCCGACAAGTCGGGTATCGATCCTCAGGGAAAAAGGACAACGAAGTTGTGACGACGGGATAAGACGGAGGAATCCTAACGATGACTCTAAAAAGAAAAGAAAAGATTGATTTGGATTTTGGGATTCGATTACACTAAATGCAATTATTAAAGTATGGTGAAAAATGCAGCTAACTAAATGACCTAGATTAAGAATGAAGGATTGAATTGAACTTTTAAATGAGATGACGGAAAAATAGGACGGGAATACAATCCCCCAACCCTAGTGTATTGCAATATAATATTAATCGTAAATTTATCTAATTAATTTGACCCGGAATTTAGTACTCCCAAGCATTACGTATACGAGGTTCAAGCCCGCGTCATACTTAATCAAAGGATGAGTAAATCAGTATCACGATAACGACACTCGAATTGTATTCTCAATCATCCCGGTTACCCAGGGGCAAACGAGATATTTAGACCTACAATTGTTGTGTCTCTACGCAATACAGTCAAAATTAATTACTAAATTCAGAGGATTAACTTTATACGTGCAATGACCACATCAGGTTGGGTTCATGTAACCCGACCTTGGAAATCTAGCCGGACATGCCGAAAATGATGAAAACAGTGTTTAACATGCAAGAGTTCATGATTAATCTAAGGACAATTGATAGAATACTGTAAAATAGAGTCACAAAGAAGAAACAACTTACTCAAATTACCCAAGGAACAATCGCAGCAATAAATAAAAGTGGTGATCACACAAACTTGGAATAAACCTTCAATCCTTGAATAAAACTGGAAATTCTATCTACAACTAGGGTTTGTGGAAGAAAATGAGAAATTAAAATTAACTCCCCACGTTCTAGCCTCCTTTACAACGAAAATAATTCGGGTTTTTATACCCTACATGAAATTCCAAGAAGTTGAGTACAAGTCGGAGTCTTTAGAGGAGAATCAGAAAACAAAATCTCGAGGGGCGGACCGGTCCGGCCCTTAGGCGGATCGGTCTGCCTCTAAAGCGAATCGGTTCTTTTATTTTCCAGGCGGACCAGTCCGGTGCGGATCGGTTCTTTTATATTTTGTGCTCTTCGGTTTGCCTTCGGTTCGCAGTCCTCTGGAGTTTGCACAGCGGACCGGTCCGGGTTGAGGGCGGACCGGTTTGCCTATTTGACTTTTCTCTCAAACTTTGACTGTCCATATCTTTTGCTCCGGGTGTCCGATTTAGGTGCCGTTTCTTCCTAGGTGCTTGTGAAGATGATACCTTCAACTTCTCTTTAGGTACCTCATCCGGATTCTGGGTAGGAATGACTCTTTTGCCCTTTTGACTTTTCTTGTTGACTTTCTCTATTTTTCCGGTTTCCTTCTTCCATTTCTTGACATTAGATACCAGTAGAATCATAACAAAATACCAGAAACTCGGTGTACTTGTTAGGATAAGTCAATAGCAAGATTATGAGATAAAGTCAATCCAATTATGTTGTTCGAGGTGATTAAAGTACTGAAATTAAGGGATAAATTAGGATGAATTTATGCCTAATCACACCGCCACCGCCACCACCACCAACGCGTAGATCGCGTAACCGGGAACGCAACCACACCAAATTCGTTCACAAATCAGAACTCTGAAATTCCCAGGCAAGTGTTGCTTATTTTCGTTAATGCATCACTCATGTTAGTCTAGGGTTGATTAGGATGAGTTTCATGGAAGAAAACCCATGTTGGAGATAGGAAATTTCATGTAGTAATGATATATATGGAAATCTGGAAATCCCCTTCATATATAGAGGTTGAACCACAGATTTATGATGTTTTAGAAGAAGAAATTTTGTAAAAATATTGATTAGAACAAAGTTAAAGAAATTTCTAGGGTTCATGAGGTTTATACAAGTTTTGCCCCTTTTAATCCATGGTTATTGATGAAAATTCACATGCTTTACGTAAAAGATTGTTAGTTTGGGTTTATAATGTTTGTAGTACGAATTTCTGGAAGTTTGGGTGTTAAAAAAATCTGAATTTGGTTGAGGTTGGATGGTAAACCCGTAACGTTTAATCTGCATAATTCGCATACCTGTTTGATCGATCGATCGAATTAGGAGTGTCGATCGATTGATCAAGCTCCTGCCATCGATCGATCGACCCCTCCTGGAAGACTCATATTTCCGTTTGTAAATAGTTAAATTCAAATTAAATGAGTAAAAATATTTGGACATCCTTATTAAAATATTTTGGAAGGTAAGTGAGACGAGTAGGACTTATTAATAATTATGAGACTTTTAATGTAAGACGAGATGTACATTTTTGGAATATTTACATATAAGGGACGATGAAATTATGTATTAAAGGGAGAGACGCATAAGATAGTTACATTGGAAATTAGATGAGTACCTACTGAAATTCTACACTTGGGAGGATAGAGTCCATGAGTGTTACGTAGTGAGTTGGAATAATCCCTCAAATTAAAGTAAGAGACGAACTGTTATACGTGATAACTAAAGATTGAGAAATAATGATAAATATTATATTATGGGTGATGAAAGGTACTTAAAGAGATATGGTAATATTAGTATATTTATATGACTGTGTTTATGCGTATACTATATACATGTGAAAATCATGCCTGCGCTACTTGTTATCCCTGAGGTTACCGCGCTGGGACAGTCTTATCTCGATGTGCCTTTATGGGGGATATTGACTTGTACCCTAGAAGATAGATATCCTTAGTACATGCTATCTGATCGATGGTCAGACGGTCCTAAGAGACGTGGGGGTATGTGCTATCCTCATAGAGACTTGGAATCTATGCTTCGCCTCAATATTGTTTGTGTACGTGTTAATACAGTTCAAGAGTGATTCTAAACTTGTATTTCCCTTAGTACGAGTGATACGGGGATTGGATAGCAGAGTATGCACGCACCATAATTTTTATGTGGGATGCTGTTAGAATATATATATTATATGAGTATTTAATATATATATGAATTTATGAAATTTGGAACTTACTATTGTGTTTATGGTAAGTAAGAAATGAATAATGACTTCAATTTGGAAATGCTTGTTTTGAAAAGTATAATAGGACACTGGGAAACTTTATTAGCAAATAAGGTTTAAATGAGAACTATTTGATCGAATGAAATTGTCCTCTTAAACAATTAAATTGTTCAGTTTTAAATCTTACGAGTAACCTAAGATAAGTTAAACCATTGGGAAGATTAGTGCGATAGGCGTGCACATTAGAAGAGAGGTGAGAATTTCTGAAGGGAGTGCCGCACTAATATGTTGTTGCATTGGCCGTAAACATTTTAAATACTTGCTAAACAAATTTTAAATCATTTGCACTATCGGGCTCTGACCCGTTTCCATTTTCTTTTCTCTCTTGTATATATATGTATAATTACAGGTGCCCAGCCACAGGGGCATCTTGCATAGGATCCCTCGAAAGGAATGCGTTGCAACTTATGTGGGAGTTGCAGGCCTCTTGCTTAGATGACTTCATTTATTTGATTCCACTCCTAGCATATTTATTCAATTGGGCATGTGTCGCCCGTTTCCATTATCCAGTTGTTTTATTGGACATTGTGATTCATTTATTTCTAGTATTGTTACTTTGGGATTTATTAATGTCTGGATGTTTTACTTAAAGTTTTTAAATGTTGGGATTTAGTTGTTGAATGTTTAAATTATTTGGATTATATGTTCCAGGATAATTGTGGTGTGATTCTTTAATATTGAATTATGTAAAGTTTTAAATATTGGTTTTCATAAAATAAAATTTGGAAAGTAATGTCTAAAATGGTTTGAAACTTAGCTTAATTAATTAGGGTGTTTAAATTGAAAAAGTTATTTTTACGACAATGATGCTAAGAATGAACCAACTGTTCACCTTGATTTTAATTTAATAAAGGAGTGATCACCCGGTATTTAATTAGGCGGGGTGTCACACTTTCCTTATGTGATATGAATAATGTGTTATTAGTACATCTAATGTTAAGTGATTATGGTTAGTATAATCCTACTTTCATAAATCATGAAATGTCGAATTATTTACAAACACAAGATTTTGTTATTTTCGGTAGAAACGCTCATGTTGGAGACTAGTTTTGACCCTTATAATGTAACAACTGACTCAAGGTGAAAACTATATAGTTGTATATATATGAGTTAGGTTTGCTACAAAATAAACGGATTATCAAACGGATGTCCGAGTAAGAATCTAGCCTGAATTTACGAACAATGGGCAAATCTGTCCATTCCCTTTAAGTGGTAAATTATCTTTTAGCAAACCAAATGTTTTAATTTGATTGGTTGTCATGGGAGGCAGCCTTGACTAACTTAAAACTATTCTTCTAACTTATTTCTTTAGAAAATAAAACTCTAGGGTTAGTTTTGTTGAGTTCTTTTGCTTAAGGAAAGAGAAAATGGAAGTTTAAGGAAGAAAAGATTACAAGAAAAGCTAGGAAAATTCCAAGAAAATCCTTAAAGTGTTTCCAAGGTATAATTATGTGATTAATATTGTTTTAATCTTTTATTATACTTATTTCAAAGTATATAAATTGTGAATGATTGATTAAAATTCCATCATCCTTTGTGATAATAAGTATTTGTTCACATGTGAGATAAGTGATGTATGTAGCTCGTATTGCTTATTATTGAAATCCCTTGTATTCAAACTTACATATTTTTTGTGCTTACTAGAATTGAGAAATTCCAATTGGATATGAAACGAGACTAATATATTCATATCATATCTGAAAATTAGAATTTAACTCCCTGTGGTTAGGCCTTGGTGATGGTTGCAAGTTGGTATATAGTTGTTGTTTGTATATTTCATTTCGATATACCCTGAGTTTGGTCAAAATTTTGACATAGAAAATGAAGTCAAACAATTATGAAACTTTAATTTTGTACTATTTAGTATGTTTATTGAAAATGGGTGAAAAATCATGGAAAGTTATGCTGGATAAAAATTATGAAAATTCTTGGACGTTGAAGGAACAATAGATTAGCTTTTGGGGAAGAATTAATAGGTTGTAAATAAATGGGAATAACTTGCTCTAGGAAGCTTGAAAAATTACACCGTCACTTGTAGTGGAAAGTGTATTCAGATATGTTTTCATATTGATAATCTTGGACACCTGTATATGTACAATTTATGAATATGGGATGGTTAAGTATGGAGGGCAATAATTTAAGGCTATACTGGATACCCCTTGAAAGAATGTTTTTATCTGATCTTTCCCAATGGTATTTTGAGTACATGTTCATGTGTATATATATTGATAAGTATACTTTTATGTTTACTTGATTTTAGTTATAAATTCCTTACGAGGTATTTTCTAAGGTTGAATGTTCATAACCTTATCAATATACATACCATTGTTTCGTCTTTACACATGTTTCATGGAATGTGACTTGAGTAGAATTATATTGTTGTTGTATAGTCATTGAAAGTTACATAGATATATTAAGATAATACTTATGATTGAGATTCAGTACTGATTTAGTTGGATTAACAGGTGTAAGGTCAAATAAACCCAGTTCAGCTCCACCCGAGGGAAACGTGAATACATAGTTGACAACCCAATGTGAGTGTACTTACTGAGTTGATTATGGATATGATTTGTATATATTGTATGTTGAGATAATATGGCTTATTAAAGTCATGAGTGTTGAGATGTTATGTCTTATTAAAATTCAAGAGATGTTGAGGTGTTATAGATTTATAAAAGTCAAGATATGTTGAGTTGATATGCAATTCTGGAGATGTTAGCTTATTAAAACCTATGGATATGATTATTGCCTACGGGCAGGAGATGTGGGGTTTATTAACTCCGGATATGTATATGGCCTAGTTTGGCACAGATATGGATATATATTGATATGTTGAGATGTTAATATAGTACTTTTATAATATAGATATCCAGTACATTCACTGAGTTTTTAAACTCATGATTTTATATGTTTACATTTTCAAGTTTTGAAGCTGCCACTGCCAGGTCTAAGAGGTTGAGTGAACAGTAATAGGGTCTCGTTAGTTCTATTTTATACATTGTACTAGTTGTAATTAAGTTAAATGGTATGGGAGTTTTGTTTAAATTATGTCTCCTTAAAACGATTGAATTTTTAGTATTCTGCATTTTAACCTTGAACTTGTTTTAATGTGTATTACAAAATAAATAAATAAATAATAAGTGTGGTTTGTGAACAATTTAGTTATTTATATCCTAATGGGGTTAGGGGTGATAACTTGGTATCAGAGATTTAGGTTTTTATATTCTAAGGTTAGAGAGTCTAGATGTGGCAGTGGTAGAAATAGTGTGGTGTGGGTTATTTATATTAACTTGTGAGAAATACTGACTATTATGTTTGAGATAAATGTTGTATTCTTGTTTCTGTAATTGCGGTTTATGACAGATAGTAAGATATGGATGGAGCAAATATTTATGAGAGGGTGGATAAGGAGTCTTCAAATATAGTAAACCAATAAAATCCAAATAATGTAGAGAGGGAACCTTAACAACTTATAGATATGCAGAAAATGGCTCGTTCCATGACTTTAATGGCAAAACAACAAAACATGTTTATGATGAAAATAGCAGAACAACAAGCCAAGTACTTGGAGGAGCAAACTTCGGCCAGAAAAGAACGGTAAATACAACGAGAGGAGAAGAATACTCTGCACGAGAAGTTTATCAAATTGAACCCCCCAGGATTCACAGGTTTTGTAGATCCTTAGGAAGTTGACGCTTGGGTCAGAGATATAGAAACTATCTTCGGGGTGATGAATGTACCTGGTGCGCAGAAGGTAAATTTGGCTACTTTCATGTTAAAGGGCGAAGCTAAATATTCGGGGTGTTGAGATGTTATGGCTTATTAAAAGTCAAGAGATGTAGAGATGTTATGGCTTTATAAAAGTTAAGATTTGTTGAGTTGCTATGCAATCAGGAGATGTTAGGTTATTAAAACCTATTGATATAATTATTGCCTACAGGCTGGAGATGCGAGGTTTATTCAATCCGGATATGTATATGGCTTAATTTGGCACAGAGATGGATATATATTGATATGTTGAGATGTTAATATAGTACTTTTACTATATAGAGATGCAGTACATTCACTGAGTTTTTAAACTCATGGTTTTACATGTTCAGGTTTTGAAGCTGCCACTGCCAGGTCTAGGAAGTTAAGTGAATAGTAGTAGGGACTCATCAAATTTATTTTATATATAGTATTAGTTGTAATTAAGTTAAATGGTATGGGAGTTTTGTTTAAATTATGTCTCCTTAAAACGATTGGATTTTTAGTATTCCGCATTTTAACCTTGAACTTGTTTTAATGTGTATTTGAAAATAAATAAATAAATAAATAAATAATAAGTGTGGTTTGTGAACTATTTAGTTAATTATATCCTAATGGGGTTCGGGGATGACAAAGATGTAAACTGTTATTCCCAATTTCATCATTCTTTGTTATATGGATACACTTTATGAGTATTGATCCTTTCTAGATGTGTTTTTCATACCGTCGCACTAAAATTTTGTCTTTTCAATTTAGTTTTTCAAAAAAATGCCGACAACTCAAAATTACAAGGAGTGACTACTTTTATCGAATGAAATATTGAAGTGAAAATAATAGCTAAATATGTGCAGTCATTTGGTTGTTATGCGAATTATAATTCGTGATGGATTAAGTTTTTTTAATTGTTTATACTATGTCTGTCATGAAGTAATAATATATTTATTATTATTTGTTTTCCTTAAACAAGGCAAAAAAATCCTATAAATAAATGAAACTCTGCCCAATTTTTTTGAATTGTTAAATTTTACACATGGAGTTTATATGGAATATTGTCAAATAAGTGACATAAGAGTGATTATTTATTTCGTTGTTCAAGTGTTTTTTATACATTAAACATGTGGATAGTCTTATAAACAAAGAAAACTCTGTCCAATTTTATTTAAATTATTAGGCTTTGCACCACATGGGATTTATATAGAATATTGTTAAATAGGTGATGTAGTTTATGCAAGGTCCATGAGTGACTATTTAAGGGGTTGTTGAACTGTTTTTTATACGTTAAACAGGTGGATAATCATCTAAATAAAGAAAACTCTATTAAATTCTTTATAAAAAAAATTAACTTGTTTGTATTAAAATTAAATCGGGTTAACCGTTATTTTGTTGTGATTATGTTAGCTTTTTCGAATATCATTGATAAGCACCCAAAAGTGTTTATTTTATACCCTGAATAGATGCATTTTAGTCACTCGTTTTAATTAAAAATGACCTTATGTTCGTATTTGTTTATTTCTCGGGTCAATACGCAATTGAGATGTTAAATGATGCTAAATCCAGTCAATTGCAATGCAATAGTGGTCAAAAGCGTTAAATGAAGAAATCAAAAGTGACCGTGAATTCAGAGTCACATTGAGCTTACCCTTATCTCATACCCTAGCCTACCCTAAACCTATTTAAACCTGTCCCGAACAGTGTGTGTTTAGTTTGTCCCATTTTATTTTATTTGTGTAATTTTATTTTTAGGGTTTATTTTATTATTTTATTTTATTGAGTCATGTATATACTTTTAGGATTTTTATATTTTAAATTTTAGCGCGTCATGTATTAGTTTTTATATTTTCTTAGTTTTTAGTTAGTTTATTATTATTATTATTATTTTTACTAGTTTTTATTTTAATTATGTTTAGTTTTTTTTAGAGTTTGTATAGTGTGTCGTGTCGTGTCATTTTTATTTTTTTTAGTTTAATTAAATTTTTGTTTTCTTCTTTTTTATTTTTAGTTTTATTTTATTTTTTTAGGGATCATAAGTTAAACACACACACACAACCCCTCACACTCACTTACCTACGCACTATCCTACACACAAACAAATCCCTTATCCCCACCTTATTCACCTACACTCAGACACACAAAATCCACACCCCCACCACTATTCGTCACCATCTTCCCCCACTCTCTCTCTCCTAAGCTCCACCCCCATAACCAAACAACAAAACCCACTGACACCACCCTACCTCTCGACTTCAGCCGCCCCAACCTTTCAGCCCCTGAACCGAGATCAAAAACCCAGGCCAAAAATCGACCCCTTATACTACCAGCTACAACCCGGTGACGCAACCCTTTCCAAAATCGAGACCCGCTTCCGCCTTGACTCTAACCCAGAGCTCCAAACCCGGCAACCTCAAGAACCCACCGGCGAGCCCAAACCCGAATACCACCTCCGGCCTGCGAGCTCCCTACCGAAAACCCGCGGCCCCATTTCCGTATCCCCTACCCCCACCAGCCCAATCCGCACCCCGAATCTGGAAAACCCATATAACCGAAATCCAAAACCAGCGTGTTCCATTTTTTACCCCCAACTGCCATTCCTACAAATTAGGGACAAATCAAAGGCAATCCAAAATAAACCCACCTCTCTTTGACTTAGCCAAAAATCCAATCCCACAAAAATCTCCATATCCAAAACAAAAGATCGTGGGTCAATAAAAGAGAGGAGCATCTCATTTAAAAGGCAAGACTCTCAAATCAAAAGAAAAGACAAGAGACGCATAGAGAGAGAGAGAGAGACAGTATGTATATTATGTAGATAGTAGGTACATAAAAAAATGGAGAAAAATATAAAAATAATTAGTTTAGTTTTAGAATAAATTTTTAGGTTTGTTTTTTTTATTCTTTTTGGTGTGATCAAGTGCTGGATTTGTAAGAAGATTGAAACGCACTTTCATGAACAAGTTCGACAAGAAAATTTTACGTATTGAATTTCTTTCCCTTTCCTTTTCATTCTTGCTATATTATTGAATGTTGTTTATTCTAACATGAGAATGTTTGGCTAAACATCCCGTTCAAGGGGTGGGATGAACTGCGAATGATGTTAAATTAATTAATTGGTTTCATTAATTTTATATTTCTAGGTAAATTAATTTATGTAACGAGAGTAAGTAAATTAATTGAACAAATTAATATTTGAATTTAGGAATCGAACCAGAGATAGATTTTTCCGATAGTTGAATATTAATTTGGTGTTGAAATTTGAGGATTGATATTGTTTTCGTTAAATTGATCCTAGCGGATAATTTTCTGAAAATAGTGTAGTCATAATTTTTCATTGTGTGACATTTTTAAATTAATTTTCTGAAAAAGATTTTATTAAATTTATAATTTTAAAGAGAGTTAGATTATCGATTTAATATTATCTCGAAATATTTGAAATTAATAAATTGAGAAATTAAAATAATTGAAAATGCAGTATAATCCCATCTCTTGACTTTCTTATATATTTCACACTCGGTTACACAATTTTTTTATTCTTTATTTAGTCATTTAGTAATTTTAGCATTAGTAAATTTTTCCCTTGAAATTGTTTTTAAAAAAAAATTAAAAAAAATATATAATAATATTTTAATAAAAAAATTGAATTGCATGTTTTCACATTAATTGTTTCACCTTGAAAGTTGGATTGATACTCGTATTTACTGCAATATGAGTTCTTTTTAGACAAGTTTTGTAGGTACTCAAGGGACTTTTGAGAGTGGCTTTTGAAGACAACGATATACCGAAAAAACTATTTATCAAATGGAGTCGTTGCTGCTTTCTTGGCCTGGAAGCAATTGAAGACTTGTATTTTTTTTTTCTTTTTAGTTGTAGTTATTCCTTCTCCCTTCTCCTTAGACTGGTTGTATAAGATTTTGGCGGCATTGTTATTTATTTTCGTGCATTTGACAACATATTATTTTGTAATAATTATTTCATTAAAAAAAAAAGCAAAAAGGGAAACCGGACAAGGTAGAGAGAGGACGTCCAAAGGCGAGGATTTTGAACCCTCTCTAATTTGGATCGGTAGGACTCCCGGGGACGACTGGATTGATAGTACTAATTTATCAATCATCATGCCTTCAGACATGAACATACCCTAATTTATATATAAGAGTTTGTGAATTGGGGTAATTAAAGTTGTCTTCAATGGAAGCAATTAATGTAATATTTTGATGAATTTTTTTTCTTAATCTATAGTCTAAATAACGTTTGGCAATGAGTTGTTAAATGCATTGGGCACCTAAGTGTTTCACAAAGATTATTATTGCATTGTAACAGGTATTAGGTGTATTGTACAAAGGATTATCAAATAAGAAAATATGTTCTTGAATTTTCTTTTTAATGAACTCTGTTGTTGCTCGATATAGTTGTGGAGTATACTAAGAAGTGAAATTGACAAAGTATTTAATTTATAGTTCTCTTCATGATCCTATTATAAAATATTTTGTTCATATATTGTTCTCTACATTCTCACTCTATTACTTTTATTAGAGTTTTACATTTTACAAGATTTGAGACATGAAAACAACTTCTTCGTATATGAAAACATCTATCTCTTTCAACCCTACATAAAGGCTCATCTTAAAATTTTATGAATACTAATATTAAAAGTGAAAAAAAATTGCAGAAAATATCCTGCAATTAAATGAATGCCTTATGTCCTGCATACAACTTTTAAATATATATTATGAGTTAGGAATTTTATTCCTTTTGGAATTAGAATATGGCTACTATGATTTTGATTTATGTCTACAAATTTTTTTTTGCAAGCTTATCTGCATCTTATGTTGCTATTATATAATTTATTTTTGTATTTTAATTGTTACCGTTTATAACTCATGTTGATAGCACTTTAGCTATTGTTTTGTAGTTTAATTGTAGTGATAATATTCAGATGCTTTGATAAAAAAATATGAAGAATTTTCGAATATTTTATTTTCTTCTGCACAGCACAATCGGAATCACTATCAGCATACGCTAAGATAAAGGAGTAAATTTTAAGAAATGAATATTACAATTGTCTAGTCCAAATATCAGGCGAATATACGCTTAGTTAAATTGAAAATTTGATATCACTTTTTCCGAAAACTTGAGGCTTAGGGTGGGCCTAAAAGTTGAAAGAAATGCATGTGAACTCATGTTTAAAGCCCATGTTCATAAGAATACATTAAAAAAAGGCTAACTAAGTTGATTATTCTTTCCATAATTAAGACATAGGTTTATCACAATCACTCGTGATCGCAAACACCACACTCATGCCAAACTAACACCACAATACTAATACTGGTAGGACGGTTTAGGGAACGATATTGTAAGCTTTCATTTTGTGAATAACATTAGAGAAGGAAGTGGCCGAGTTTCTGAACCCAACGAATCCACGCTCCTTACTCTTGTTCATACTATCCAGCATACACTCTCCTCCAAATATGATATCGATGAACCAAAACGTGGTAACTTGGTCCAACTTGGTCGGCGTCAGCTTATTCTGCTTAACAACCTCTTCCCAAACAAGACCCTTGTCCTTCATTCTATCCACCATGCTCACATACTTGTCATTCTCATCAAACTCCACGTACTCCACCCCAAACTTTTCAGCCAAAATTTTCCACAAGTGTTTCCATTTGAATACATCCCCGTTGCTGCAGTTAAAGGCTTGGTTCTTAGCGTTGGGGTCCAGCGCCGCCCAGATCTGGTGTTCCGCAATCATATCGGCGTCGGATGCAGTGGAGTAACAGTCCCAAGCGGCTTTTGTGCCGGGGAATTTCAAAGGTTTGTTCTCGTGTTTGCATATTGCGGCGTAAATGCATAAAGTGCCCACCGCGTTCATCATTGAATGTGGGGAGAACCCGAATATGGTAGCGGGTCGGTGAACAGACCAAGTCAACCCCGGTTTCTTGGCAGTTGCTTCTGCGGCGATGTCTTCAAGCGTGTAGTAGAAGTTGGGGACGGGCAAACGAGGCTCGTCCTCCACAAATGGGGTTTCTTTGGGTTGGATCTTGCCGAACAACTCGAACGGGCCGAGGTAGTGTTTGAGACCGGTTTGGATACAGATATGGCGGAGATTAGGAGCGTTTGGCAAAACAGCATCAACCACGTTTCTAAACATGGATCCGTTGATTTCACAACACTCGGCCTCGGTGGGTGCGTTTGCCCACGTCACCCAGAAGATGTGGGTGATATCTGTGAGGCCTGAGAGTTTTGCCAGCGTTTCATCGGCTCTGTAGGTGTCGCACTGGATATACTCCACCGGGTGATCGACGACCCAGGCAGGCCTCGGCCGACGGGCCACACCATACACTTTCCATGGACCGCCTGGGGTGTCTTTTAGCGGGAGGATCTCGGAAAAGCTGTTGCCCACTATGCCGGTAATACCCACTACCAAAGCTACGCTCTGGAGTGTTGTTGCTGCTTCATTCAACTTTTCCTGCAAAAACAAACCCACAAACTAATATTACATCACTACTCCTGCATTGTAATTTTGCTGGGGTTAATCACTTCATGAAGACCCTACTTACGTTTGCGCCACCAATAGCCCTTGACAGCCACCAACTCATTTTCCGTCGAAAGATGCGTTATAACTTGAAGGAACAAAAGAGATGACTATTTTTGCTTTGGGCTTCCTTTGATATTCACACCAACTATATATAATCCATTTTTCCAATACGATCAGACTGGAGACACGTGATACCAAAACTTCGCCAGTGTTCTTAAATTATACAATATTTTAAGTTCGACATTGTTGCGACACATACTAGATGACAATATAATTCCTATAGGCCCACTCCACTTCCAATTATAATTATGCCACATGATATAATAATCACTTTTGATAAATATTAATTTTCTCACGTCTCTTCCCTTTATTACGTCATTTAACCACATATGGTTAAGAATAAAAAATAAAGAAAAAAATATTATGATGTAAATATTTAGAGAACTTCAATAATTCAACAACTTTGGTAGTGGGTATTACCGAAAGTAAACAAAGCTCTATAAAAATAATATCTTTTTTAAAATAATATTTAGATCTGGTAAAAAACAATATTTAGATTGGACCTATTACCCGATCATTATTTAGAGAACTGTTTCAATATTATGAACTATGTAAATATTTAGTTTCCGGAAGGAAAAAAAAATATTTGTGGGAGTTTCTTACCATTTAGCCTATAAAATAATATTTAGATTGGACGTATTATATATTTCTGAAAAAAGTAAAGATTATGTAAATAGATAAATTGCAAGGTATTTAAGCTTTTATTAAAAGATAATAGAAAACGTCATCATTTTACAGGTAAAACTGTCTATTGTGAACAACATCCCAAGCTAATTAAACAATTAATATAGATCTTAAACAAATCCCATAAGGGCATCATAGTCCTATAGAATTAAACCACCATATCACATTATTAAGTTGGGCGGATCTTAACCTGCAAAAAAAGTGCCGCTGATCTTCCGTATCATTTTTGTTTTATTATTTGACAACTCATAAAAGAATATTAGTTTTTAAATGACATGTTGCACACGCGAGACGCGATGGTTTATATTAATATTTAAATGCTGCCCCAGGCTCATAAAGAGGTGGTTGATGATGTGGTCTTATTGGGCGGGGCTACATTACGATAAAAATTACAAAAATTCTATTTATACTGAACTTTAAACCTAAAAATTATAGAAGCATTGACGTGTCAAGTTATTATTGATTAGTTTTGGAGATTTATATCAATGAAATTTGAAAATTAATCAAGAAGAAATCGTTACATCATCCAGTCTTTAAAAATTTGAGTCAAATCTTCAGTTATAATACAATTGCTTTTAGGACCGGCTCTATAGTTTTCGGAATCCTAGGCGAAAAATCAAAATCGGGCCCTTTTGTATTTAAAAAAAAATCAAATTAAAAAAAATGTACTCTTCTCGCATTTTTCGATGCAAAACCAATTTTTATATAGAAAATCAATTTTAATATACTAATGTCTAATCCCATCACTAGAATTCTCATCAAAATATTTTTTTCTATAAATATTACGCTTTTCATAAAATACGAATATCTATACACATATTCACACAACACAATACAATAACAAGTGTAATTTGCTAATAGACATATTCACACAACACAACAAGTATAATTTGCAAAAATAAAAATTAATCACACAATCACAAGATTCTCAATAAAATTGACAAACCATATTAACGAAAAATGCTAAAGAGGAACAATATAACCTGATTTGGGTACCAATTTGAGAACAATCTCAAATTTTAATTTGTAAATACCAAATAATAAATTGGAATCTACAAAACAAAAAAAATATTAGTTGTAACACAAACAAATTTATATAGTGGGATATAACAAAGTAAATGAATAATATATACTTACACAAACAAAGTCCAACCAATCTCCGATCAAGCGCAAACTTTCTGAAATTGAAGAAATTGAAACCCAAGATTTTTAACTCTTATTTTGATGAGGTTAGTTCAAGAAAAAAAATGGAGAGGTTGCTCGTCTTTTTTTTTTTTGGGGGGGGGGGGGTGTCGAAAATTGTTTTTTTTGGGGTGGGTGGTGGGGCAGTGGCGGCTAAAGGTTTTAGGGGGCGGGGCGGGTAAGAGAGGGTTTATTCTTGCTTTGATTAGTAGAGAAAGAGACTAGTGTGAGTGAGATAGAAGAAGAGAGGAAGAGAAGAAGAGTGAGAGAAGAAAGTGGATGAGAGAAATGAGAGAGTTAGGATTAGAAGAATATAAAAAGTAAATGAGTTGGGTTGGGTTTGGGTTGGGTTTGGTTAAGATGATGGGTTTATTGTGTGGATTTATTTTTTAGTGTGTGGGTTGGTTATTATGTTGTTGTTGAATTTAGTGTATGAGTTTATTTTAAATAGAACAAATTTATTTTTGGGGGCTTTTTTTAAGTGATGACTCTAATTTTTTTCATAACTAATTTTTTTGGGGGCTTTTTTTTTACAACTAATTTTTTTTTAAACCTAATTTTTTTTTTATACCTACAATTTTTTTTTTCCCCGGAAGGGGCCCTAATTAATCGGGGGGTCCTAGGCGGCAGCCTAACCCGCCTATGCCTAGAGCCGGCCCTGATTGCTTTAAAAACTAGTTTTAAGGGTGATTGATTTGATATAATTTTAGACTATAAACATCGGGTGTAAATAATAATGGAGTTTTTTATGTTATTTATTTTTAATGACAAATCTTTATTTTAATTTAAATTTACCCATCTTGTATTGTCAAATGTTCGGCAAACTTTGTTTAAAAGTAAAACATATATTATGAGATTCTCCAAGTCTTTTAATGTCAATTAAAATAATCTTATCCCTAACTAATTTACCGTTAATACTTATTTTCTCTATATTTTAACTCACTTTGTATTTCTAGTGACTCAAGGGCAAATCTCCGGCGTTGCATGTTTTACACTACCCTCCTGTGATTTTCGACAACATTCTGGCTGCTCAACACTTCGGTGAATTCTGGGGGAATTTCGGTGGCTCCGGTGACACTTAAATTGTACCTTAGTGACTCTGACGATTACCTCCAAGACATATAGGTGACTTCGACGATGCTCCAACGACCCTCTGGTGATGCTCCGATAACCGCTGAAATTTCTCATTGTGAAAGTATACCACGTAATTTCAGTATTCAAATTTCTCGGTGCGTAATAAAAATATGCATTTTTTGCCAATTTTTTGGAAATTCCACACTGCAATTTCACATTTCGAAATTTGAAATTTCACATTACGAAATTTTACCACCAAAAAACACATTAAAAATTACACTACAAATTTAATACTTCAAATTAAATATACTTCTTGGATCTTTTTGATATCCAAATATATAAAATTTTATCTCAAACGAATTTATATTTTCAGTGTTATTCAATTTTAAAGTTTACACATAAAAATACAAAATAAGGATCCAGGCAGACTTTAAAAAAAAATATGGTTTAGGTTGATCAATGGTTCTCACTAACAAAGTTTTATGATTAAGTTGATTGTTCTACTTGTTTAACACCAAGGGGGTCAGGTCATATAAAAGTGCTTTAATTTTATTTTTTTATTTTTTTGTGGTATTTGATTTTAAATACAATAACTTGAAATCATGTACGATGCATAAGCAGTGTATCTAATAACTTATATAGATATGCATATTTATAAATCATTATTACCATGTTGCACCACTTATTATTACAATTACCATGTAACTCGTGCGATGCGCAGGCGAAAATATACCTTACGAATATTGTTAATTAAATGTTTTGATAAAAAACTTTTGTAGGCTCACTATAAAAATCATCGAAAAAAATATTAAATTTTAATATTATTTTACTGTCTTAATAAAATGAAATGTAAAAAATTCTAATGTTTTTTTGTCCATTTTAATGATAATCTCACTCGTATTTGAATCAATTTTTTTTACAAATAACATACTTACTTTGAAGATCCTATTAAAAAATCATGAAAATAAGTAATTTTTTATTATTTTAAAAAATTAGTTGGCATAGGATTCACACCTGACATGAAATTTATATATGTGTGCGTCTGTGTGTGAAATAACCTATAGACCCATTCAAAATTCAAGCACTCCTATTTTCTATTTTTGACAATTCAAATTCTCTTTAATGCACATAATATTATTATTTAATCTAAACACATGTGTAATCACAATATATATAATCAGTCATATTTATCATCGTTACATTAATTTATGTTCATAAATAAAATGCATATTACATAAAATTATGAAGCATGAACGGTAGAAAATGGACAATCAAAATTAATTACCTGCATGATGGGATGGGAAATAGTGGGCATACTATATATATAGTATCAATTGAGATGTGTCTCATCCATCTCATCAAGTGAAACTATCAACTCTCGTAGTCATTTAAAAACATTTTGCATTGTGCACCAGTTAGGGGTGACAATTTTGGAAACAAAACGACAATACGAAACGACGCGAAATGAAATTAGCATGAAATTGACACGGTTTATCGTGTTCGGATCTAGTTTATTGAACCCGCTATCGTGTCTTGTCGTGTTCGTATTTAATTTTGGTCAAAAAATTGACCCGAATTGGACCCGTTAGAGACACGATAGTGACCTCAATAAGATTTATTATGGACCCGGTTAAAAAACCGTTATTGACACATTAAGACCCATTAAAAAATAAAAGGCTTTCGCTAAAAAGTCCAATCCAACTTAATCTTTTATGACTTCCCCCACCCTAAAAAAAACACACAAAAAAACCAAGCTTAAGCTTAGACCTCATAAGTCGTTCTCTCCTCCTCCCACTTAAAAAAACTCTCACAACTCATGAAACCCTCATCCCCTTTCCTCCCTCCACCAGCCTCATCCCACCTACCCAGCGACGCCCCCCTCATCTCCCTCTACCTCCTCCGCCAGTGTCGATTTCCTCCCCATCTCCCTCCGCCGGACTCGTCTCCTCTCCTTCTGCCAGCTTCATCTCTATCTGCTTCTGTCGGCCTCGGATCCCCCACCCAGCGATAGCGCCCCTGCCTCAGCCATAAAATCCTCCACCCACCTCCCTTGCCTCATCCCCCCTGCTTCATCCATCACTGATCCTTAACCTCCTTGCTAGAATTTTTGAAATCAACTTCATAGAGGGAGAGGGAATTTCTACAGCGCCCTGTCTCCTCGAATTTCCTCTTCGGTGTGGCACATTATATAGGGTGACGGTAGCTATTAAAGTTTCGTATATTTTAAGATAAATTTTGGCTTTCCAATGTACATGTGTTCCATCTCTTTGGTTTCCAAGAATACATACCGTTATATGTAAAAATTTAATTAGTATACTAATAAATAAATAAATAAAGAGAAAATTACTGTATTAATTGCTATTAATACCTTTAATACTATCGTATTAGAGGTATATAATATATTTGATAGACTCACTTAGTGATACATCTCTATCTCTATCTCTACTACTTTAAAAGAGGAGAGTTTCTCTTTAATGATATAAAGACTATTTTATCCTCATACAATTTGAAAACCCATCAATAGCCTTCTATCTGTCTTTTTCATTCAAGAATATATTATACATTGTATTTTAATCCCACCCACATACACTGCACTTTAATTTGTACACTGACCACGATCTCCTATGCACAACTTCCAACCCAATACACGAAAAAACCCAATTTTTGCTATGAAGACTTCTCAAGTGAAACCCACTTCTCAAAATATCTCATTTCTCTCACTAAACAATCCTCTAACTAATCACAAAAAAGTAGGTGGAGTAGAAATAATCTTAGCAACACTAAACCATCCCAAACATATATGCCATTGTGGAAGGTAACTCAAATATGAGGTTCGAATTTACATTTAAATTTGTGATCATTTTGTGTAGATTTGTTTATCACGTTGTTTATTTTATTTTAGAGATTAATATGTTTCATGTTACATAATAACCTGTTTAAAGCCCCCAAATTTGAACACATTAATTTATCTTTTTTTTTATTAGTTTACATTATATAATTGGTGTAGTGATGTATATAGGTTTAATTCATGTGCATAGGTTTTAACAGTTTTAAGAACAAAAACTGTATGAAAATGGATGTTTTAACAATTTATTGAGTTTTTAAAACTTGAGACTGTAATTTAGTATGCTGAATTTTGATCCTGAGACTGTTAAAATAAGGATTTTGATCTTGATACTTTTTAAATAATACCTGAACAGGAATCCACTTGGAACATATTTGGTATGAAATTTACATGGGTGAAAACGTTATTCGATTTTTAATCAAGACTCCGGTTCATCTGCATTATCTTTATTTATTTCTTTGTGTGTATACTCTCTTTGTCAGTATTACCGACCATTGTATTTTTTTTATTTTTACAGTAAAAAGACACGTATGGAGAGAATCTGGTTCATCTGACTATGTTCTTATTTAAAATTATGACATTTAATCCTTATTATTAACTCGAGAGAGTATAATTGTAAAAAAATACGGATGGAGCTCTTTAGATTTCATATTAATTATTTTCTGGGGTTTCATGATCTCTGCATCTCTGAAAATACACCTCTATCTCTCTCTCTCTTATACATAAAAAGAGATGATTTCCTCTTTAATGGTATAATTTTTTTATGAAAATTATATTGTTTATAAAAACCTTATTTTTTAATTAAAAACTTCATTTCTTATAAGAAAAAATTGTATTCTTAAAAATATGTAAAGAAAAAAACAAAAATATATAGAAAAAAATTGTATTTTTTTATATAAATTGTATTTTTAAAAAACGTTACTTTTTTATATAAAAAACAATAACAAAATTTTGTTTTTATAAAAAAAATAGTATTTTATTTATTTATAAAAAACAGTATTTTTATAAATGCATTTTTAAATTGTATTTTTTATGAATACAAATTTTAACAATACAGTTTGTTTTAAAAATTAAGTTTTTTAGTAATACAGCTTTTATACACAAGAGTTTTTTTATTAAAAACATTACAATTTTTATTGAAAAAAGTGTGTCTTTTTATATATATATATATATATATATATATAGTTTTATAAAATAATATGTTTTAAAATTTACTGTTTTAAAAAAAATATGAAATCTTAAAAAATATATTTTTTAATCTTAGGATTAGACCTTGACATATGTTTACAACCTCACTGTTCCAACTTTTCAGGTAAGTTTGTCTTACGTTTTTAACAAATATCTATAAGCTCAATTTTTGTTGTTCATAATTTGGGCACGCTATATTACCATTATTGGATATTGACTCATTGTTCAACCAAACACAAGGTACTCACTTCAATTAATGGTTCAAGATGACAACGAAAGAGCAACAGTCACACTGTTCAAGGAAACATACTCTTTCATTGCCTGCAACATTCAAACTTTCATCGTTTCTAAAGAAAAGGTAATATCATTCTTATTAAAACTTTAAATTCATGCATATATTTCAAACGTTCTATACTAATTTCATATACTTATTTTTTTTATGTTAATTTATTCCACAGGGGATTGTGCACTCGGACTATATTTGAAAGTTATATACGTGCATTGGCAAAATTAACAGATTCTACATTAAAGGAAAATTGCTTAGAGATTCTAATCGAAAGCCTGCACATTTTGTCGCTCATAAAATTGAAGATGAATAAGACACATCGAATTCTAACAAATGTCAAAAGCAACATATTTAATAGAGCGGGCAATTTTTGATCCGATAACCCGTTTACGATAATAACCCGAAATGATCCGAACATGACCCGATTAACTTGTATAGATTTAGGAGTGCCCAAAACACATACTAAAATAAAAATCAATGCGACCCGAAAATGACACGACTAACCCGAATTGCCACCCCTAATATTTGACGATTATATTTTAATATTTTATCATTACACTTTGTTATTTTCTTAGTTCTTCCATAAACAATTTGTCTCTTCCTTTGCATTTTACATTTTAAATAACTCGGATTCATTGACATTGATTTTTACTATTTCATGAGATTTCATATCTTATTATGTGATTATCGCTTCATTGTTTTACACATTGATTTCATTTACTTCATTACTTGTACATAATTTGTTATAGTTTTTATGCTTTATATGAATAATTTTTAAATTCACAGCTTCTTATTCATTTATTCAGCTAATCCAATTGAATATTTGGATTTACCCACACGTGCAAAGCACGTGGGCACATCTAGTTATAATCAAATGTACATAATAAGTGTGATTTTGAGCATAGGTTGAAAGCACTTTTTATTCTAATTTCTCAAACATTAAATAAAATAAAGCTTCAAATTGTAATAAAAATGTGAAATATAAAGAAAAAACTCAATCTGAAGAGATCACATGATATTACATCAAAATATTTCTTTTTATGAGAGAATATTTCTTGTAATCCTTCTTATTCGATATACTTTTTTAAGGTTGCACCATTAGATAGGATTTTAGCCTTAAATATGCAATAAAAAGTAACCTTTTTGTAAAATTCAAAAATAAGATAAAACATTAGACAAAACAATTTTTGAAGGACTAAACATCAATTAAGCCTCTTTAAGTAAAGACAATAATATTTTTTTTATTAGTGATGTCAATAAAATTCCTATCAACAAAATTACGCGTAGATATAATGAAATAAAGATCCTCCCTTACGAATGGGAAAATGAGGAACCTACATTTTATATTTGGCTACAACGTATAATTTTATTACTCTGGGTAAACGTCTGATTTAAGGAGAGTAAATCTTTATTTTTGTCCCAAAAGCATACCCTTACTAGTTTTAAACCCCGCGCGATGCACGGACGTGTTACAGATTTATATGTAATACGTTGTATAATTTTATTTTAAAAAAGTAAATGTGTACGTCAATGAGAAAATAAAATCATAATTAAATGAGAAAATGTTGGAAAAGCAAACCAACTAATTCTTTAGTAATGATAGAGTGGATTCTTATCATTTCCCTCATAAACGCCCAAATCAAGTAAAAAATATATACTTTAAATTATAATATATTTTTATCATTGCCATCATTTTTGTAGATATAAAATAATATCTTAGAAGGTATGCGAGAGAAGAGAGGGGATATAGCAAGAAAAAATGAGAATAATATATATCAAAAAACCAAATTTAAGGCTAACTGTCAAAATAAGGTATGAAACAACTTTTTTGAAAAAAAAAAAGCATTACCAATACCTGAATAAGATTTTTGGACCAGTAATCAGTTATCCAATTAGTTTAAGAATTTCAAAAGACCCTACATTACATTTACAAACTCCAAGGTAATCCAATTAGTTTAAGAATACAAAATATTTTGTATTAAAAAATGGCCAAAATATGTTAGTTTTTAAGCACCTTAAACGCTGACATATTTTGATCGATTTTTTAAAAATAGCAAAAAAAATCATTTTGAACTGATTATTTGTGGCTTTCTTGAAATGTTTAAAAATCATAAAAAAATTAACTCAAAAATATTTTTTTACTAATTTGAAAAAATGATCCGTATTTTAAATATTGCTAAGTGAGGTTCATTTTAGAGATTTTTCCTATATATCAGTATTGCTCTTGTGCAGACTATTCTATATTTTAACAGTATAGACAGGACATGTGTCACCAGGAGGTGAGTCCAGAAAAGAGAGAGAGAGGTCCTATAATTGAATCAATAATTTCTAGGCTCACTAGCAGGTGACACATGTACGACACTATTAAAATGCAGGACAGTCCGCACAAGAGCATTATATATATATAGGGAGAGGTTCCAAAGCTAACATAAAAGATGAACATTTTAATGAACCTTAATAAAAAAACACCTAACACCCAATCAATTTTAATTCTTATATTATACTTG
This sequence comes from Sambucus nigra, assembly GCA_949130495.1. Classification (NCBI taxonomy): domain Eukaryota; kingdom Viridiplantae; phylum Streptophyta; class Magnoliopsida; order Dipsacales; family Adoxaceae; genus Sambucus; species Sambucus nigra. The sequence goes on from OX422207.1 coordinate 714,712,868, forward strand.
GTCCGCACCTGCGGCAACGAACATGCATGTGACACGCGCCGACGGTAACGGACACGTGTGTATTAAAAAAGACGTTTGTCACACGTGTGTCCGTTGCCACTGGCGCGGATCAATTACAAGATAAGAATTAAAATTGAATGGGTGTTGGGTGTTTTTTGGTAAAGGTTCATTAAAATGCTCATCTTTTATGTTCACTTTTGAACATCTCCATATATATATATATATATATATATATATATATATATATATATATAGAGAGAGAGAGAGAGAGAGAGAGAGAGAGAGAGAGAGAGAGAGATTGGGAAAAAGCTAACCTAAAATATTCTGCGCTCAAGACCAAAATGCATGAATGGATAAAAATCCAAACCAACTGATTCTCGAGTGATGATGGAGTAGATTCTTATACTTTCTCTCATAAACGTCTAAATTCAGTCAAAAGTACATTCTTTAAATTATAATATATTTTCTCATTGCCATCCTTTTTTGTAACTACAAAATAATATCTTAGAAGGTATGCGAGAGAACAGATGGGATATACCAAGGGAAAATGATAATAATATATATCACATGACCAAATTTAAGGCTCATTGTCAAAATAAGGTATGAAACAATTTTTTTTAAATGCATATCTAGTACCTGAATAAGATTTTTGGACCATTAATCAATTATTCAATTAGTTTAAGAATATCAAGAGAGTCTAAATTACATTTACAAACTCCAAGATAATCCAATTAGTTTAAGAATAAAAAATATTTTTGTATTAAAAAAAAGGTCAAAATATGTGAGTTTTTAAGCACCTTAAATACTAACATATTTTTATCGATGTTTTTAAAATAGTTTAAAATAATTCTAACATTCTCCCACTTGGTCCATAATTTTATAAGGTGCGTAATAATCTTTGAGTCGTCTTTAAATGTTTTTTCATAAATATCTTAATCAAACAAATCATTAATGCAGATCATGACGATCATATACCAATTCAAGAGCATGATCGCTTCTATGAATCACAACATTAATAATTCATCTAACAAGGTCTATAATCGGGTTATTTAATAATGGTCCAATAATGTCTTATATAAAAGATTATTTCTGTCAAATTCATTAATTTACATGCATGTAATTACGTACAAGAAAAATATCAATTCGTGACTATTTTATTAGTGGCTAATCATTTATTGGAACTAAAACGTATATTTTGTTGCAAAATTTATGTTTGCCACTAAAAGATAATGTATTAGTGGTAATAGATTAAAATCGCCACTAATTTTGTTACTAAATGTAAAGCAAAAAGAATTAGATATTTATCGAGGACACAAAATTTTGATTAGTTGCAAACTTAAAATATTCGCCACTAATATAAGTTTATTAGTAGCAAATAAATTAGTTTGTCACAAAAAATATTTAAAATACACCCCATTTACCCTCCAAAATTAATTTCTACAAAAAAAACATTTCAGGAGGATTCCGCCAAAATACTTCCAAACTGAGGTGCTCCTATTCACTCCCCAAGTCCTCTTAAACTTCGATTCATCCTCAAATCCTAATTAAAAATTGGGTTTGAGATACAAAGTGCTACTACAAATTCGGACATATACAGTTGCGTTCCCATGTTGACGAATGGTTGTCTTTTCCATGATAGTTTGTGCTTATAGAGTTGCATTCCCATTCGCATATTTTGTCTGATTCGAAGCATACTGATTAGGCATAAATTCTTCATATTTATCCCCGTAATTCAGAGGCTTTTATTACCCCGTGCGGTGTAATTTGAGTTGATTTATCTCATTTCCTTGCTACTGACATCTTTTATCTAGTGCATTGAGTTTCATATGTTTCTCTTACATTTTGCAGGTATTTTATACAAGTGAAGAAAAGAGAAAACTCAAAATAAAGAAATAAAGAAATAAAGAAAAGAAGAAAAGTCAAGGGCAAAAGAGTAATTTTACATTCGAAATTCGGACGCGGAACCTAAAAAGAGGTTGAAGACCTTGAGTCCATAAGCACGTAAGAAGGGACGACATCCAAGTCCGAGTCCCAGTTGCAAAGTTATGAAAATTCAAAGTTGAGAAGAAATAAAAGAGAAATAAAGAAAAAATCAAGAGAACCGAACCAATGGAAGTGTAGCATAATCGGTTCCCCTCACTGGAAAAGTCAAACCGAACCAATGGAAAAATAAGGGGACCGGTTCGATAAACTGGAAAAGATAAACTGAATCGATGATCAAGACTCAAAACCGATTCGGCACACTAGAATTAGTGAACCAATTCACCCAGTAAAGAAGGAAATGTTCAAATCGGTTCGGCGTGATGAATTTTGAATTTTTATTTATTAATATTAGAGTTGTGCATAGTGCAAACACTTTACAAAATGTGAGAGATATATTCTATTGTAACAACAAACATTAGGGAGTTAGTTTTTACATGGTTTTGAGAGCTTCTTGAAGGCAAGAACCCTAGGATTTATCTTCTTCAACAATTGTTCCTCGTTTACATTGAATTCAAGGGTTTTTCTTCAATACAAGTATAATTTCTTTATTTCTTTCAATTTCTCTCATCTTTTTGGTTTATGATTCATTACTTCCTAGCTAGAAGTCATTTTCACATGTTTAATTGCACTTATCAAGTAAGAATGATTTCATTCAAAGTAGTTATCATAATTAGTTATAGTTTTACCATATCAGGCTAGATTTATATAAAGGGTTGCGGTACATGAACCCAACCAAGTTAATATATATGGATTTAAAAGTGAATAAAAATTAATCCTTCATTCAAAGGTTTGAACTTTATTGAGATAAAGGTTGTAGGTCTTTTAATTTCGTTTTCCCTAGGTAACCGAAATGTTTAAGGGCGCAACTGGCTTCTTGATAATTTCTCATCTTAGTCAAATACAATTTTTGATTTCATATTATGCGGAGTAAAGTCCTAATATATCGAAAGCTTAAAGAGTATTTGATGTCTCCTAGAATGGAAAATTATATTTTTGAAGCTTTTATGTTCTATAAAATTACTGATGGTTTGGGGGAGTGTATCCTGACTCTATTTTCTCCCATATATCTAAAGTTTAGGTTAGTTCATCTTGAACACATGGTTTAGTTATTTCTTTAAATTAAATTGCATTAGTTTATAGGTAAAGTCACACTTCATCACCTTTTTCTTCTTCTTTCCATCTCATTCGTAAGGTTAATCATTCCTCCTATTCGTCGTCACGAGCATTCGTACTATTCCCTAAGTTCGACACTCGATTTACCAAATTTATACTTGAACGACTGGATCTTGAGTCGATAGAAGCACACACTAGAAACACTTTTAAAGTCGAGTCACAGACGCCCTATAAGCCTTGCAATTACGCGCTCAAGAGGTTCCATTTTTTATCTCTCGTGATTTAGATGTTTTTGAATTAACATGCATGAGGATTCTGTTTTATTGTATATTTTTAGGAACATAAATGTGTTTCGACCTCTCTTGATTTAGATGTTTTCAATCTCTCGTGATCTCTCGTGATTTATTTGCCTTATACAGGTGTATTCGTTTGATTTGTGTTATACAGGTGCGTTCATATTTAGTTGCAATCCTCCAATTTTTTATATGTAAATTAGTTGACCAAGAAAAATAATTGTTTAATCGATATCAAGTATAATGCTAAAATATAAGCACCAAACAATTCACTAACACTTATACTTAATTGTCTACACGCAAGACTCATATTTTAAGCATGTTTCATGATTGTTCTTTGGTGATAACCCGTTTATCAGTTGATATGTTATGTTCACACTTATATTAATGTGTTCAACTAACACTTTTTGTTTATGAACTTCTTCGTTCACATATAGGTATTTCATCTTAATGTGTCTAGGTTCTTTAAAATACCTATCAGTTCTTCACAACTAAGATTACAACGGTATTATCATAATATTTCAGTGACTTAGTAATAGTGTCGGCAACTCCAAGTCAGAAAATAATTTTTTGCATCCATAATCTATAAATTGTAGCCCCAAAGCACGCTACATACAATATTTAATTATTTCTCACTCTTTCATAATATGGGCCACTAGGCCAAAATAACCCTACGAATCAAGACAGAACAATTATCATAAGTGTGATCATATAATATTTCTAGCATCTCATTACTTCATACTCGAAAACTATTTTATTTATCTAATCCATCATTCATTACTAAGATAAAAATAAGAAATATACAAATTTACTCCCACTGACTTCAAGGTATATATACTTAATCAAAAAACATAAAGTATTATTAAAATACCATTGATGGGAACTCACATAAGTTTATATAGTGATTCCTCAGTGTATACAGTCCTTTTTTAAACTCTCATAAGTTTTCACACAAAATGTAACTCTTACTCAAAAGGAGCTACTATAAAATTTTAACATTCTAAGATATAGGTGAAAATATTTATTTACACCTTCTCTATTCGTAATGAAAACTATGACCATAAGTCTAGCTTTAGATCGTTGATTATCAAATCAAATATTTTCTAACTCCTCTGTCAAATTCACATTCTTGTGATAAATCTCACAATCATTAGGAATAGAAAGCTCATTTAAGAGCTTCTTAAAACTATTCATATCCACTAATCAAAAGAACAATTACTTTGGAGGTTAAAGGGATGACACGAGTATCTTTAACTTCTTTTATAACCACAATAAGTGATTTGATACTCCCACTAATTTCTCCATTTTTTAAAGAATTTAACATTTGATATTTTTGATTTCGAAAGCAATTAATCTACCCTCTTTCGAGTGTAGACATAATTATAAATTATAATTCTTTTTGTGAATTCTAATTCCATGCGTGTTCGAAACATTCCCAATTATGCGAGTGTGTCAAATTGGGTAAGTAAAGTGGAATTTATATATTACATTCTTAAAATTTATAATGGGATTTTATGTGAATAAATGTTGTGGCGATATCGACTTATTGCGATTGACTTGTTGTTTTTTAATGACATAATCAGTGTACGCCCACTATCCAACGACTATAATCTCCCATTTGGACCACATAGATTGTTTTAAAATCATAAAACCTTAAGAGCAAACATGAGTGTCAAGATTCATAAGTGGCAACCCAAAAATGACCTAGACTATTAAGTCATTAGAATAAATCAAGAGTTAAAAGAATGTGATATTCAATCCATAAGATCGAAAATCTACTTTGAAGTTTAATGTAACACCCAGTAATTTCAGAATAAAATATTATGACATAAATAAATTTAATAATTTTGAATTTATCTTGAGAATAAATTAAATTGGGAGGGTTTAAATTAAATGAGTAAAAATTTAAGTTTAAATAAACATTTATTCATGATTATAGAGATATAAGATTCAATTGGACATAATAGGCTTCTAGTGAAAAATAAAACACACATAAATAAATTTATGGGGGCGCATTGTTTAAAAATAATAAAATGTCTAAGTGATTTAGAAATAATTGAGACACGTTTAGGGAAGCGTTAGAGGCTCGTTTAGGTGTTTTAAACCTTTAGAAATGGTTCCGAGGTATCGATATATAAGTTGGGAGATTATTGGGCTAGTCTAGGTATGGATTCGGATCCATTTGGGGGGTCCACAACTTGGGTTCTTAACCCAACTCGAGAATTGAGATTTATTTAGTATTTAAAGGAAAAATAACCACTCCCATTACTCATAAGAAAAATCTAAACATAACTGCTACCAAAAGAGGAAAAGAGGAGAACCAAAAAGGGAGAAAAATGGCAAGAAATCAAGAAGAAATCAAAGGGCTTTCTTCTAAGAATTACTAAGTCAAGAACTCTCTTGCTCAATTTCATTTCCATTGTATTTTCTTGATGCGTTATATTAACCCTTAAGATTTCAGGGAGTTAGGTTTAATATGAATGATTTGATGACGAAGAAATATTCTATGCATGTAGAGAATTGAATTTTATATAGAATTAGACCCAGAAATCTAGGTATCGTATTTTTGAAATCGAGGTTGGAAACCTTAGGGTTCTTGATAGATAATTGGGGACATATTGATTATTTAATGCAGAGTATATTAATGTTGGTTTATGAAATAAATTTTTTATGTAAACCCCATGATAGATTCCCCGTATTATAAATTAAACAGGGTTGAAATCTGGAATGAAATCTGAGTTGAAATATGTATGTAATGTTTATAAATTCTGGGAAATTGGGCGTGAAATTGGGATCGATTCATGTAGTTAACAATCATAAGTGGACTAATTAAGTTTTAGGGATTCAACTACATAACTAAGACGTTTAGAAGTGAATTGTGAATGAAAACTAGGAATCCCGTAATGAAACAAACAAGCAGATCTAGGCTTCTGCATAAAATTGAATCAATTCGGTCTTGGAGAGAATCGATTCGGTTTGGCAGCGAATCAATTGGGCCAAGAACCGAATCGATTCGGACCTGGAGGCTGAGTGAGTTGGGCCTGGGGTTTGGTTAAGGTTATTTTTAGGAATCCAAGCGAGTTGGTGGGACTAGGTATGGGTCAATGGGGAATTTATTAAAAATGCAAATGTGACCACATTTAATCGGCAAAATTATGTTTAACCAGTTGGTTAAGTAATTATTCGATGGAATGCAATTAATAATTCATTAGATGGTAAATTGTTAATAAATGGAAAATTGTGAACATTATGCGGGCCTTCACTGTGGTAATTATTGAGTAGTTACATATACATATTATATGGGTTAATAATATGTACTTATATGTATTTGTGTGGACATACCAATGTTCGTGGACGGTCCTAATGGCTTGTGGGTTTGTGCGATTGGACCCGGTACCACATGTCGGTACAAGTGGGTTTAACGATTATGTAGGTCATATAGGTACTATGTAGATGCGCCATCTACGAGAGGTAGGTGTTAACGCTGACTAACCTTTATCACCGCTGGGTATGGGTCGTGAACTGGCATCCTGCGTAGGGACCGCCCTTAACTTATGTGTGCTTTGTGATGTCCACTTAGGATAAGAGATTCCTACAAACTTGAATGCAGAGTACGAACTAGACACTAATAGTAGATGCCTCTGTGTGTCAAATATATGAAAGGACATATGTATATATAATTACCCAGACTTTAATAAAGTGAATTGTCTAAAGATGTAGACATAAACTACAAACCCTTATTCTTTGGTGCATAATAGATGTTTATGCTATTTATGTGAGACCTATAAGACTGGGATATTATGGGTATAGGCAATTAAACATAGTCAGTACACTTAAGCATTTAATGATCACCAAATCCATTAATTAATTGACACATTATCATATTTATTATTCAAGAATTATTTGGGATGAGGGTAATGCCACACTTAGCTGAGGGGTGAGATGTTAATCGTATGTGAGTGACGAGGGGGAATATTTATTTTGCATCAACTTTATTATTGCATCTTCCATTGATTAAGTTAATTCTTGCACACCTAGGTCTTTGACCCAAATTTAAATGTTTCCCCCCTCCCCCCCCCCCCCCAGGTTGCTCCTAGACAGGAATAACGGGACTGTTAGTGTACCAACCTTGCGATCTCTCATACATATCAACTTTTCAGATTATTGACTCTAGCTTAGGTGTTTTTTGAGTCATAGTTATTAATTTGAGACATTTGTATGGCCATAAGCCCGAGATTTGTTTATTTACATTATGTTGGGTTGTGATACTTACTTTTATGTCAGACTTATCATGCACTTTATGTTGGTTTAAATTTATATACTTGTTACGGGAATGTTGATTTATAACTCAATTATGGGCCCTTAAAATATAACTTATATTAAGTTTATGATGATAATGGTATTAATTGACAAGCAAGACCTATCTTCGGCGTATCTTGTCTGGACAAACTTTACGTGAGAAAATAGGGGTTGTTATAGTTGGTATTAGAGCACAGTTCTAGTGTCCTTTGGATCTACGTTTAAGCTCGTTACGTTATGCGTTGCGTTCTTTGATGTATAGAGCCATATGTTTAGAATTCATTGTAATATAACCTTGTTTGATTTTAGATGGAAAAATGTAGGAGAGGCAGACCAAGGCGTGCCACCACGCCAGCTACAAAGGAGGGAGCCCAGCGGGAGCGATAATAGCAGCCACCTCCAGCCCCACTTGTGGTAGGACCGACAGAGAGATCGCCACTATCATGGCTCAAGCAGTGTCCACCATGGAAGTATGTTAAGACATTTTCCACCACCGCAGCCTCAGCAACATCCACCACACCCACAGCAGGCGGTGCTACCAGTCCAGATACCTGGATTGATTTGGGACAGAGCTAAGGAGGCCTTCACTAAAGGCTAAGCATTGAAGTTTGTTGGTAGTCCGAATATTCTAGTGGCAAGCAGGTGGAAGAGAGATATTCAGCGATATTTACGGATGGTAGAGTGCACACTAGTGTAAAAGTAGATGTTAGCTTTATTTCGACTATTGGGGGTTACACTTCCGTTGTGGGACGTAATTACGACAGTTGCCGAGAGGGACAGTCTTACTATTGATGAGTTCAAGGGAAGATTTGAGGGGAAGTACTTTTCTCAGGCAATGCAATACGAAATGCAAAATAAGATCATAGATCTCAAATGAAGGGAGTTGCATTGTGGTAGAATACAAGGAAGAGTTTACCGCTTATTCATATTTTGCTAAGGATGATGTGAGTACAAACTGGAGAAAGATAGAGAAATTTGTGTCAGGGACTGCCCGACACATTATACAGTCATTATTGGGTGATTTCACCAACTATAACCAGGTAGTAAATGCTTATTTACTACATTTCCAGTATCTAGATCATTCTAGAAAGATAAGGGGGGAGAAGAGACACCGCTTGAAGACGTTCAACCAGCAGAGTAAGGCAAATGGGAGTAACAGCCAGGAGGCCCAACAATCTTAGGGTCCTCAACCTTTAGAGCATCATAAGCGATCTAGGGGTACCGATAATGGGAACAGACAGAGCCGATAGGGTCAGGGCCAACAACAAAGAGTCTACCAGGGCCAAGGGCAGCAAAATCAGGCCAACGGGGACTCCATCCAGATATACATCAGTTCTAGGGCAATTGTTATGTTTGTTAGGAGAACGACCACTTCACCAGGAAGTGCCCCCAGGGAAATCGAGTTATGCAGGAATCAGGGGGACAATGAGGACACCGAGCACCTCAAGGGGAGTGTCAATCGCTGCAAGTCTAGCCAATGGCGGTAGTGCCAGCCGCACCAGTGCTACCCACTCCACTTTAGGGATAGCAACCGCAACTGCAGTATGAACGCGTATATCAACTCGCATCAGGAAAGGGACCATCGCCAGCATAGACAACGATGGTATGATCCCAAATTACTTTATCTTATAGGATATACTTAGTTTAGTACTAGTGCACAGTACTCCATAGTAAATACTGTCTCGTTCGCACATTGGGGAGGGTAGACCCCGCTTTATCTAAGCGTTTTACATTGTTTCATATGCGAGTTGAGGAATATGCACCTATAGTTCCTCGTGTGTAAGGGATGGGAATTTACCTCAGGAGGACTTAGAGTTGCGAGAAAAAAAACTAATTTCCATAAATAACATCAGATTACGATAATATCCTAGGGATGGATTGGCAAGAAAACCATAGGGTTTGTGTTGATTTTTACGGAAACAATTCAAATTAATAGTCGAATGTAGTGTGACAAGTTAACATTAATGTCCATTCTTACAGTGTAAAATACTAAGGAATTGTGGCACCCTGAGTCTAAATATGGTTAAATGGGCGACTATAGGCCTTGGGGATACTTATAAATTAATTGATCACATTATAGACTCGGGTCCTGGACTGACGTATCTTAGCGACCGATAATTCCATACAGTAGTGTATCGGGAGGGTTCCTTGTTTGGATTTCACTTGCGAGACATCCCACGCATGAAAGTAGCAAATGTAAGGAGCTGAGAGATATTAGATTGTAGGGCATTTTGGGTTATTATTCCTATTATAATTAAACGAATTAATTTATTGGGATTTTGTGTGTTCCTTAGGCGATATGAGACTTTAGTTGACAATGGGAAAAAATTGAAATTTACATGAATCCTGCACACATTTATTTTTACTTCTAATTCCTTTTAGTCTTGGGCCGATGGATCTCAATAATTGACTAAGTCGTACAATAGTGTATGGGGAGGTTTCCTTGTTTGAATTTAACTTACGAGACGTACCACACACAAAATTGGCAAAAGTCGGGAGTTGAAGGAAGTCGGATACTAAGATCGTTATTTTTCTTTTTCATGTACATCTGTGGCAGTATACTTGATATATGGATATGCTTGGTATGAATGGTACAAATTAGATGTATATGTGTCATTAATCTTGGTTAATGTTGTGTGTTTGCACATATAATGTGGAATATATGAACACCCCAGTTATGTTATAATAGGCATGGTTAAACCTTTTCTTTCATCTTATGGGATATATATGGGTATGGGTTAATTGAGTGTAAAAACATGGGTTAATCACGCGGATTAAAACATAAATTTAGCTATAACGAATTCCAAGGATGGAATTCCATTATAAGGGGAGGAGAATGTAATACCCTGTAATTTCAAAATAAAATATTACGACATAACTAAATTTAATAATTTTGAATTTATTTTGAGAATAAATTAATTTGGTAGGATTAAAAATAAATGAGTAAAAATTTAAATTTAAACAATCATTTATTCATGAGTTTATAAATATAAGACTGAATTATACACAATACACTTGCTAATGAAAAATAAATCACACATAAATAAATTTACGTGCGCGTCTCATTTAAACGTAATAAAAATGTCTAAGTGAAATAGAAATAATTGGGACGCATTTTGGGAAGCATTAGAGGATCATTTAGGTGTCTTAAACCTTTAGAAATGGTCCTGGGGTATAAATATATAAGTTGAGAGGTGATTTGGTTAGCCTAGGTATGGATTCGGGCCCATTTGAGGGTTCAAACTTGGGTTCTTAACCCAACTTGAGAATTGAGATTTATTTAGTGTTTAAGGGAAGTGTAACCACGCCCCACTACTCATAAGAAAAACCTAAACGTAACTACTGTCAAGAGAGAATAGGAGGAGAATCATAAAGGGAGAAAAAGGGAAAAAAATCAAGAAAAAATCAAAGGACTTTCTTCCAAGAATTACTAAGGCTAGAATTCTCTTGCTCAATTTAATTTGCAATGTATTTTCTTGATAAATTATAATGACCCATAAGATTTATGGGATTTAGGTTTAATATGAATGATTTGACAATGGAGAAATATTCTATGCATGCAGAGGACTGATTTTAATATAGAATTAGACCCGAAAATCTAGGTATCATATTCTTGAAATTGAGGTTAGAAAATTTAGGGTTCTTAATAGATAATTGGGGGCATCTTGATTATTTAATGTAGAGCATATTAATGTTGGTTTATGAACTGAATTTTGATTTAAACCCCACAATATATGACCCATATTATGAATTAAACAGGGTTGGAATCTGGAATGAAATATGAATTGGAATATGTATTTTAATGTTCATAAATTCAGAGAAATTGGGCATTAAATTGGGATCGATTCATGTAATTAATAATCCTAAATGGACTAATTAAGTTGTAGGGATTCAACTACATAACTATGAAGTGAAATAAACATTTAGAAGTGAATTGTGAATGAAAACTAGGAATCCCGTATTGGAACAAACAAGAAGATCTAGGCTTCTACATAAAATCGTCGATTTGATCTTGGAGCGAATCTATTCGGTTTGGAATCAAATCGATTCGGCCCTGGGGGTTGAGTGAACTTGTCCTGGGTTTGGTTAAGGGTATTTTTAAGAGTTCAAGTGAATTGGTGGGACCATGTATAGGCCAATAGGGAATTTATTAAAAATACAAATGTGCCCACATTTAATTAGTAAAATTATGTTTAACTAGTTGGTTAAGTAATTATTCGATGTAATGTAATTAATTATTCATTAAATGGTAAATTTTTAATAAATGGAAAATTATGAACATTATGTGGGATTTCCCTATGGTAATTATTGAGTATTTACATATACATATTATATGGGTTAGTAATATGTACTTATATGTATTCGTGTAGACATACCAATGTTCTTGGACGCTTCTATCAGCTTGGGGGCTTGTGCATTCGGATCGGGTACCACACGTCGGCACATGTGGGCTTAACGATTGTTTAGGTCATATAGGTACTACGTAGAGGCACCATCTACGAGAGGTAAGTGTTGATGCTGACCATCCTTTATCACCCATTGGTATGGGCCATGAACTGACATCTTGCGTAGGGACCGCCCCTAACTTATGTATGTTTTGTGATATCTGCTTAGGATAAGAGATTCCTCCGGACTTGCCGATAGAGTATGAACTAGACACCAACGGTAGATACCTTTGTGTGTCAAATATTAAAAGGACATATGTATACATAATTACCCAAACTTTAACTGAGATAAAGTGAATTGTCTAAATATGTAGACATAAACTACAAACCCTTATTCTGTGGTGCATGCCATTTATATGAGACTTATAAAATTGGGATGTAATGGGTATTAGCAATTGAATATAATATGAGAAATTATCATATTTATTATTCGAGAATTATTTGGGATGCAGGTAATACCACACTTAGTTAAGGGGTGATATGTTAATCGCACGTGAGCGATGAGGGGGAATATTTATTTTACATCAACTATATTATTGCATCTTAAATTGATTAAGTTAATTCTTGCACACCTAAGGCTCTGACCCAAATTTAAATGTCCCCCCCCCCCCCCCCCCACCCAGGTTGCTCCTAGACATGGATAACGGGACTATTATTGTACCATCCTTGCGATCTTTCCTACTTATCAACTTTTCAGATTAATAACTCTAACTTAGGTTCTTTTCCAGTCATAGTTATTCATTTGAGACATTTGTATAGGCATAAACCCGAGATTTATTTATTTATATTATGTCAAGCAGTGATACTTACTTTTATGTCAGGATTATCATGTACTTTATGTTGGTTTGGATTTATAAACTTGTTATGGGAATATTGATATAAAACTCAATTATAAAAAATTAAAATATAACTTATATTATGTTTGTGCTGAGACTGGTATTAATTGACAAGCAAGCCCTATCTTCGGCGTATCATGCCTGGTCAACCTTTACGCGAGAAAATAGGGATTGTTATAGTTCAACATTGTGATATAGGATCATAATCATTTTTCTTGTAGTTTTATCAAAAACATAATTATACAAACCATCAATGAGAACACTATAAATTAAGAAAATATATTCCCGTATAAACTAAAGAAATCATTTTCATACTATAACAAAAATATTTGGAAAGGCCATTAATGGTTTTTATTAAATAATTCCAAAATAACATAAGAAAAGAAATCTGTGAGTTTATGGTTTGTTATATGGTTTATCGTGTAACGGTCCTCATATCGATTTAGAACAATGTTTCATCGCACTTTAGTTTTTTAAAAATGAAATAAATTATTTTGTTCATATCAAATGACACATTATAATTCACACAATGTATATTACATTATGGGTACTCATATATTAACCTCTAACATTATGAGATTTTTCATAAATTTTATGCTTAATCCATTTAAATTCTTCAAAAATTTTAAAAGAGTTTTACACACTAATCTATTAATATTAGGTTCCTCAAGTAAAACAGAATTATTACGATTTAGCATTTTTAAGTTAAATTTAGCTTATGTATTTTATTCTGTATTTTATGAGATTTAGCTTCTGTATTTTATTTTGTATTTTATTCTAAGAACATTAAAATGGATAAAACATGCAGTTTTAGAGAAATAAAGTAATATAAAATTACTGAAATAAATATCTCACAACATTAATGTTATTAGTTGACAACACGTACAATAAGAACATTTTATAAATGTGGACTTTCTTTCATAATAGCTTTGAATATTTATATATATGACTTTATTGGGTACCATGTTATGTAATTTAGATGGACATGTTATCTAAGATAACTTTTCACCACCTAATTGCATAATTGCTTTATATGTATTTCAGTTACTCAAAATAAACTTCCTTTGAACCTGGCGAAATAAATCAAATGTGCCCCATTAATGTCTTTGCTATGATTGTTATTACTACCACTTTTACCTCTAAATTTAATATTATAAGCATTCTAACCGGGTCACTTTGTCATCCATTATATGAACATTAATTTATTTTGTGGATTGTATAATAATTTCAACAAGCATGAATGTTTTCAAAAGGAATATATGGACAGTGTACTTATATATTAACGAAGGTTATGGACTCTGTGGAGCAACCGATACCAACCTTAATAAACAATATATTGCCCCTTAATATTAACTTCACCATTGAAATCGAACTCTTTGGAGTAACCAAATCACAATGGCTTAATCATAATGAAATCATTAATAATCCAAACACTCAAAACCATATCTAGACTCTTCGGAGCAACCAAGGCATAGTATTTGAATGTTATCACAAAATTCAGTATTGACAATTTATTATATTAGATCACTTTGGTGGAATCTTAGCCTAAAAAATACTGAGAAGAAAACCACAAGGCATGCTTTTAATATTCCATTACTCATATTGAGCATAATAAGCATATACACATTTATTCTAATATTTATTATTTTGAGCATCGATTAAACTTCTCGTAAATATTAGTCTCAAGGAAAACTTTTAAAACCTTCGAGGTTAAGTTGATACAGAAAAAAAAAATTACTCATTAATGTTCATTCGATAATCGAAATCATCCCTTTAGTCAATCTTACAATGAAAAAGTCACATCATCATTGCATCAACAATCTAATATTCGTAATTATATTTAGATCTACTGAAATCCAAAGTTATACATACTAATATAATAATTGAAATTATAGACTAGGATACTTTAATGGAAACCTAAACTAACATAATGTAAATATTAAAATCAAAACCTTAACTAACAATATTTGGTATATGCCGAAAATATTATAACAACCAAATAAGATAAGACAAGTGATATATTTATTAAAACACATAAAATAAAGAAAATCACAATTTTCAATAATGAAAAATTTGAGTAATCACTATAAAAGAGTTAATAAAACTCTTAAAAATAATCTCCAATAAGCAAAATTAAAAAAAACGGAGAAACTTTCAACTTTATTACCAAATATGACAAATTTAAGGTTTTGAGATTTTAAACGTGCTCAATAATCCAAACGACGTTCATCACTAAAAAAATGGTGATTTTAAAAAAAATAGATTCTTTCGGATTGACATAAAAAAAGTTTCAACAGTCCCTACTAAGTTGAAAATTTTAATATCAATCATTGCTTATTAGAGGCACAAGAAAATTGTTGCTGAAAATGTCTCAAAATATTCAGAGTTACAGTTTTATAATATAAACGACTTTAAACACATAAATAATATTGTCACACAAGAAAATCACAATAAGGAATCCAAACCAATTTTAATTTGGTCATAAAAATTTTGGTGCACAAAATCCCATTTTATGAAAATTTTCTTATATGTGATTATACAGATACACCAATTAATTCATTTGGTTGCATTCACAGATATCCTAAATTGATTTATCCTTAATTGCACTTAAATATGAAATTCATAGAGTGCGCAAAATAATTTACTTTCACGAAACATACATGCACGCACATATTACGTAATATATATAAAAATTAATAGCCCGAAAAAATATTTTACACAATTTTTAATGGATAATTTAAGGTCTAAATATAGGTGCATGCACAAAAATATAATATTTATACCTATATATTAAAGAACTTTCTCCTAATCTAACATTATATAAATATTAGTGTTGAAACATTATTTCATAATTATTTTAGGACCTTTTGTAACAAAATAGATTATGCACAATAATCTAATATACCGAAAATGTTGTGTCAAATCCCTAAATCATAAGTCTAATTTTCAAAACTTTATATTGAATATTTTTGTCAATACCAAATAATGCATAACATGAATATTAGAACAATCATTTAATGATAAAAATATATGTAGTGCTTTATACCATAAAATACCGAAAAGTAATTTATTTTTTCAAAAATAGAAAATTATGAGTAATCATTACAGTAACATAAACAAAATTTTCAGGATCACTCTCCAATTTTCGGAATCGTAAAATCAATTTTTAAGTGAGAATTATTAGCATTGACATTATTACCAAAAAATACAAAAATACGTTTTTCGGGGTTTAAACGATATCAAATCGCCGACATAGGGTGGTGCCCATTGTAAACAATGATTTTTGTTGGATGTTTCCAAGTGAGCGTGATAATTTCATATTATTACGAGTAAAAATACAATATTTGTCACTAAAAAAATTCAGTATTTCACAACATTTTTAAATTTTTTTCTTATTTATATATTATTATTATTATTATTATTATTATTATTATTATTATTATTATTATTATTATTATTATTATTATTTTAACCGGATTCTTTTACAAGCAAAAACTCTTAATCGACAATCACGAGATCAGAAACCTATTGCTCTAATACCATGTGTAAACATAAATTAAAGAACACGTAATTAACAATTTTATATGGATATATAAATTTAACGTATGAATATCTAATTCTATATACATTTAATGTTAGGATCTTAGATCAACACGAATTTGCATATAATTATTGTGAGGAATACAAAATGATATTATAATGACATACCTCCATCATGTCATAAATGGAAAATTTGACGGAGCAGTCGACCTTAGCGATGTCTGATCAGACTTAATTTCGGACCATGGATTCCTCTTATATACTACAAAAATGTACTCCAATTTCAATACGTCCCAACGGTTAAATCTTCTTTTATAGCCAAAATAGTAATCCAAAATTAATTTAAACTTGACTCATTGGATTTCTCTCCCTTATCCTATAGTTTCATTATGTTGTCTGTTCGTGTGTCTCACTTATTTATAGGTAGGGACAGAACTCAAATCTCCAAGAGTCCCTTAATCTTAACTGTCCATCAAGGTAGATAACCAAGAGTCTTTTTTATTGCTAGTATTTGGAGTACCCTTTTAATAATCAAAATGACTCTTAATATTAATCTAATTATGGATCATATTGTGCAGAATTATTCTTTAAAATAATTCTAATAACTAGTGCACAGAATGTATGGCTCTAGGTAGCCTACAACTTGATGACTTGAATAAGTATGTAAGGTACAACAAATAACATCATTCAAATAAGTGATATCTCCATTCAAAGTGCCCCATCAGAAGCATAAAACATTTTATAATAACAATATTGATTTGATTCTACGAAATGGTACCAAATTACTGTGCAAGTTTGCACAAACCAAACAAACACATGTGATTTATAATGCACGCCTGTTATTAATTTAATTAACTGCTTGCTAATTTTTTCTTATATATTAAATAAATTTATAATTTTGACACTCCATACAATTAAGTCAACCGATAATTTTAACATGAACACAACATGAAATGATTACTATATGTGGTCGTCTATTAAAGTGTATTTATTTGTTATTCCGATTAAACTTTTATAGCTGGAATTCATGAAATGATTAAAATTATTATTGATACCAAAATTAATCTGCTGACATGGACCAATCATATGAAGACACGTGGCTATCTACATGGCAACAACAAACACTTCCGAGGAACCCACTCGCTCCGAGGAACAAGACTACAACGAGGAAGACTAGTTCCCCGAGGAACTCACAAGCTCCGAGGAACAATGCCTCTCCGAGGAACTCTTAAATACCGAGAAGCTTAGGCAGTCCGAGCAACTCATGGCGGTCCGCGCTGCACCTCGAAGCAGGATACCAACAGTTTAACTGCTCATCAAATGCTTATCATTTGGACGCGCACGCAAAGAGGGCATTAAATGTATTACCCTTTCATATGTATATCATTTAATGTATTACCCTTTCACATTACAGCCTCAGGGCTATAAATACATTGTACAATCCTCATTGTAGAGGGGGTCCCAGACCGGAATTTCTTGAGATAACACAAATCGAGAATTCCCAAACACTCAGCAATAAAGCAACAGTGGACGTAGTCCATTCTTATAAGGCTGAACCACTTTAAAATTCTTTGTCTCATTTATTTATCTGTGATTGAATTATTAGAGTGATCTAATTTTTTACATCAACAGATTGGCGCCGTTTGTGGGAAACGACTGATAATATCGTTTTTCATAAAAAATAATCCATTACCAATGACGGATATTCCTGAATCCAGCAATCGAAACGCTGGAACCCCTCCAAATCCATCTGCTCCACCAATTATTCCAGATCTGACTGGAATAATGGAAAATTTGGCTCAGGGCCAGACCGTCATGCAAGAAACAATGCGACAACTCATCCAAACCCTCCATGGCGGTGCATCAGCCCATTCCGGACCACGAAGCATTCAAAGAAATATCCGTGCGCCTTCTTCGCGTACTAGGCGTACTAACTCACATCGCAATGAGGAATCTGATGATTTCTCTTATCAACCTGGGCGAACTTCGTCGGTGCGAGCCACGGATACTGAACAACGTGTCACCCTCTCCCCAGAAAGGACTAGCGCGTTGGAGAGATTAAATAGGGTTTCTCCTTTCGACCGATTAGGCCTTAGAAGGAACAAAAGTCCTCTTAATGCAGCGTCGAGGAGCTTTCGACGACCATCAGATTTAAGGGAAGGATCTGCCCAGTCGCGACCAGCTGCTCGTCAAGATAGATCCTATAACCGACCAGTTGCTCGTCAAGATAAATCTCAGGAAGCCACTTCAACGCGATCAGTTGCTCGAACCAATAGGCCCGAGGAAGGAAATGATGCATGGAAAGGATCTATTCAGAGGCTGGAGGATAGATTAGGGGAAACGGCTAAGGCCAAGAACCCTCTATAACGAACCTTTGTTCGAGGAACGCCTTTTGTCCAGGACATTGTTGATTTTCCAACACCATCAAAGTTCAAAGCACCTGTTGTGACTCCCAAGTATGATGGGAAGACTGACCCTGTCCTTCATATAGAACAATACCAAGCTGTAGCCGACATTTATGCTATCCCAGATGAGATGAGATGCAGAGCATTCTCGGGAACACTTATCGGATCTGCTCAAATATGGTATAATAGTCTTCCTCGGGGTAAGATTTCAACTTTTCTTCAACTGGCCGAGCTATTCATTGGGAATTTATGCTTTGGAGCAAAGCCAGTGAAACGAGTAGCTCATTTGTTAAGTGCTAGACAAAAAGCTGGTGAGAGTACTAGAGATTATATAACTCGTTTTAATAACGAGAAAATCAAAGTCATTGATTATGAGGAGAAGACAGCGATTACCGCTTTGATGAGTGGACTACTGCCAAACAAGTTGTACTACACTTTGGCTAAAGATCCATATCAAACCATGTCGGATCTGATGGGAAAAGCGTCCAAGATTATGAATGCCGAGGAGGCCATGTCTGCGAAGAAGAATATGGACGCCAAAGAAACCAAGGTGGAAGGTGATAAAGCTAAGAAGAAGGAACATAAGAACAATGATGGTGACAAACAATCCAAAAATAGGTCGTCATGGGAGGTCTTGAGGAAATTTGATAATTACACACCTTTGAAGGTAAATATCAACCACGTCCTAGAAGAAATTAAGAACAGCGAGGAGTTAAACTGGCCAAAGAAAATGAAGGCAGACCCTGACACGAGGAGTAGGGAAAAATATTGCGAGTTCCACAAGGATCATGGCCATATAACCAAAAATTGCATAGCTCTTCAAAATGAGATTGAAACACTCATCCGACGAGGAAAGCTAGCAAAGTATGTTGATTGGGGAGGCAAAAGAAGAAACAACGACCGAACTAGAGAGAGGTCTAGATCTCCTCGTCGAGCAGAAGAGAACAAGAAGAGAAATCATGAAGTTGATCCAGAGGATGACCCCGACCTTCCCAAGAAGCCAAGGCAGCCAGAACGAGAGGTATTTTCAATACGCTTTGGGTCATTTGATTGTAATGTTATTACAGGAGGGGATGCAGAAGGAGGAGATCTTACTATAGAAAGAAAATCTTACCTCGGTGAGGCTCAAGCTTGCTCGTACATTCAGCGAATAAATCTAGCTGAGGAAGATCGCCCGAGAAAGGTGAACAAGGAGAAATTGGTTATCGGGTTTTCAAAAAAGGACCTTGCAGGTGTTTTATATCCTCATGATGACCCGCTGGTGATCAAAATGAGAATGAAGGAAGTCATGATTTCAAGAGTACTGGTCGACAATGGTAGCTCGGCAGACATCATGTTCTACTCGTGCTTTGATAGTTTAAATCTAAAGCTATCTCAACTGGAGCCTTACCACAGACCCCTCATTGGTTTTGCTGACGAGAAAGTATTTCCACTTGGGACGATCAAGTTGGATATATTCATTGGTACGTGGCCTGCTTGTCGGACAGAAAGAATACGTTTCTTCGTGATGGATAAGAATGTCCAGTCATCGTACAATATCATTATGGGAAGAGTAGGATTGAAGAAGTTCGAGGTTGTACCATCTAAAGTTCATCAGTGCCTAAAATTTCCAACAAACTTTGGAGTAGGAGTTGTGAAAGGTGATCAGAAAGTAGCTCGGGAATGCTATTATTCATCCGCTGAGCAAGAAGAATTGGAAGAATCAAAGAAAAAGACTACTACCTATCAAGTGGATGAAGGTGCAGAAATTGAAACATTGGATCCTCGAGATGAGTCGCAACTCGTGAAGGGTCAAGTGGTGGAATCTACTGAAAACATCATTCTGGACGACGAGCACCCTGAGCGAACTACTCAAATAGGGTCGTCATTGGAAGCCTCATTAAAACAGGAATTGATAATTTTCCTTAGAAGCAGAAGATAAACTTTTGCGTGGAGTCATGAAGATATGCCTGGGATAGGCCCAAACTTCTTATGTCACGAGCTCAATGTGAATAAGGAGATCAAGCCTGTGAAGCAGAGAAGAAGAGTATTCAGTCCCGAGAAGAATCAAGCTATACAGGAGGAAGTCGAGAAGCTCCAGAAAGCTTGTTTCATTGAAGATGTTAAATATCCAGATTGGTTAGCCAATGTGGTAATGGTAAAGAAGAAGAACAACAAGTGGAGGATGTGTGTGGACTTCACCGACCTCAACAAAGCATGCCCAAAGGATCATTTTCCATTGCCCCGAATTGATCAACTGGTGGATGCTACCTCGGGACACGAGTTGCTGAGCTTCATAGATGCTTATTCTAGCTACAATCAAATTAAAATAAAACCTGAAGACAGGGAGAGTACTTCTTTCATTACCCCTCAAGGAACTTATTGTTATAATGTTATGCCTTTTGGTTTGAAAAATGCAGGTGCGACATATCAGAGGCTGATGAACAAGGTCTTTGCTGAACAAATCAGTGACAACATGGAAGTCTATGTTGACGATATGCTGATGAAAAGCAAGAAAGTTGCCGATCATCTAGTTGACTTAAGTCAGACTTTTGATCAACTAGATAAATATCAAATGAAGCTGAACCCGACGAAGTGCATCTTTGGAGTACGAGAAGGCATGTTTCTCGGGTACATTGTCAATCAACGAGGCATTGAAGCAAATCTTAAAAAGATCAAAGCTCTATTAGGGCTGCGATCTCCAACGACGAAGAAGGAAGTACAGAGTCTCAGAGGACGAGTAGAGGCACTCAACAGATTTGTGTCACGAGCAACTGATAGATGTCTCCCATTCTTCAAGACACTCAGAAAGACTTTTGAGTGGAATGATGAATGCGAGAAGGCTTTTCAAGACTTGAAGAGATACGTGGGAGCACCCCCATTGTTGTCCAGGCCAGTGATGGAAGAAAAATTGTACTTGTACCTTGCAGTGTCCGAGAATGCAGTTAGCTCGGCGTTGATCAGAGTGGAGAATGGAGTACAAAAGACAATTTACTACACAAGTAAGGCCTTCCAAGGAGCAGAGATCAGATATCCAAGGCTGGAGGCACTGGCGCTGATTGAGGCGAGTAGGAGAATGAGGCCATATTTCCAGGATCATACCATAGTAGTATATACTGATATGCCATTGAGGCAAGCCCTGCATAAGCCAAAAAAATCAGGAAGATTGATGTACTGGGCAATAGAACTCGGTGAATATGATATAGTCTATGAACCCAGATCATCGCTTAAAGGGCAAGATGTAGCAGATTTTATAACAGAGTTCACCTATCCTGATAGCTTCGAGGAACAAAAGTTACTCGCTGATCAACCTGTGGATGTTACAGGATCAACAAACACAAGCTCAGACCAATTCCGATTGGTAAAAGGGCGTGTGGATGTTACAGGATGTGACGCAGAGATAGTTGTGAGGACTCCGAACGAGAAACGAGAGTTGCTCGATGATCAACCTGTGGATGTTACAGGATCAACAAACACTAGCTCAGACCAACTCCGGTTGGTAAAAGGGCAAGTGGATGTTACAAGATCATTGACTTCGGGCTCAGACCAACTCCGGTTGGTAAAAAGCCAAGAAGAAATGATCAACGAAGAGCAAGAAAAATCCGAGGAGGAAAGGAAGGAACAAATATTTCACCGAGGAACTCTAACTGATCAGAAATTTGAAGACGAGTTACCTATATGGAGACTATATGTAGATGGCTTATCTTGTACTGCAGGATGCGGCGCGGGGATAGTTTTGAGCACTCCAGACGAGGTCGACATGGAATACGCCTTGCGTTTCCAATTCAAAGGTTCCAACAATGAGGCTGAATATGAGGCCATGATTGCAGGACTTAGTTTAGCAAAAATTATGAAGGCGCAACAGGTCATTATTTTCAGTGATTCTCAATTGATCATAAACCAAATGATGGGAGTATATGCAGTTAGAGGAGAATTAATGATCAGATATCATGCAAAGGCAAAGGAGATGGTGTTAGAATTGGCCGCTATTCATTCGGTGAGAATACCAAGAATGGAGAATGCGAGAGCAGACGCCCCAGCTCGACTAGCATCAGCTACTCGCACCGAGCTACGACGAACAATCCCAATTGAAGTGTTAGCTGGTCAGAGCATAGATGAAGATCTGACGATGAACTTTATCACCCTTGATTTAGGACCATCTTGGATGGATTCCATCAGGGCGTATATCGATGAGGGAGAATTGCCAAATGACAAGCTCGCTGCCAAAAAATTGAAGTTTAAAGCTGCTCAGTATGTATTAACTAATGGTGTTTTATATAGACGAGGAATTATGGCAGGTTTGCAGAGATGTGTACACCCCTCCGAGGCGAAAGAATTAATTGAAGAGATCCACGAAGGGTCTTGTGGATCACACGTAGCAGGTCGGACGCTTTTACAAAGAGTAATGATGCAAGGATACTACTGGCCGACGATGAGGGCTGATTGTATAGCCTACGCCAAGAAGTGCGATAAGTGCCAACGATTTTCCTCCATCCGAAGAACTCCACAAGCATTGTTGACACCCATAACTTCCCCTTGGCCATTTTCCATGTGGGGAATTGACTTGGTTGGGCCACTGCCAACGACCCGAGGAAGGTTCAAGTACCTCGTCGTCGCAGTGGATTATTTTACTAAATGGGTAGAAGCTGAGCCACTCATTGACATGACGTACGAGAAGGTGTACCAATTTGTTTGGAAAAACATCATTTGTCGATATGGTCTACCTCATGCCTTCATCACAGACCATGGAACACAATTTGATAACGAGGAGTTTGCCGCCTATTGTCATCAGTCAAAGATTTTGAAGGTCCACTCAGCACCAGGCCATCCTCAAAGCAATGGACAAACTGAAGTGACAAACAGAACGCTACTAAATGGCTTGAAGAAAAGACTGGATGATGCAAAATCGAATTGGATCAACGAGCTACAAACAGTACTCTGGGCTTACCGAACTACTCCCCGAGTAGCAACTGGAGAAACACCATATATGCTGGCGTTTGGAACTGAAGCCGTTATACCTGCCAAGTTGGGCCTCCCAACACACAGGGTACTAAATTTTAATTCCCCTGTCAGCGACTTAATGAGAAGAATGGATTTAGACATGCTCGAGGAAGTTAGAGAAGAAGCAGCCATTAGAAATGCTGCTTACCAGCAGCGAACAGCTTTGTTCTACAACAAAAGGGTGAAGAGGTGCGACTTGAAAGAAGGAGACTATGTGCTGAAGAAAGTAATTCAAAAGCACAATAAGCTGGAAGCAAACTGGCATGGACCATACCGAGTTACAGAAGTTGTTCGACCAGGAGCTTATCGAATAGCAACTCTAGAGGGGGAAGAGTTCAAGAATGCATGGAACGCAGAGCACCTACGCAAGTATAATCAGTGATGTATATGTAACACAGTTCTATCAGTATGAGTAAAATGAAGATATTCAGCTAAAGTCTCTCCTTTTATTGAGAATTTTTTTGGAGAATACTAGTGCTACACACTACTCAGCAAAACTCGGCAAAGCTCAGGCTGCTCAGCAGCAAAATATTCCTAAAAATGCCAACTTCGGTTGGTTAGGAAACGAAATATTCCTAAAAATGCCAACTTTGGTTGGTTAGGAAACGAAATATTCCTAAAAATGCCAACCTGTTTGGCTAGGAAACAAAATATTCCTAAAAATGCCAACCTGTTTGGCTAGGAAACAAAATATTCTCGCAAATGCCAACTTATATTGGTCGAGAGGTAAGATTATTCCGAAAAGTGCAAAAGTTGCTAACTATGGCTGGTCGGGGATAAAAACCCACCATCTGTAGATAGTCAACAAGCAAAATTTACCGATCTTGGTTGGTCGGAAACATTTTATGGGTAAAATTATTTCAAAAAGACTAACTATAGCTGGTCGGGGATAAAAACCCACTAACTGTAGTTGGTCGACATGGAGAATCTAACAACCTTGGTTGGTTGGAAACATTTTAAACAACATTTTTATACTCATTACTTTATTATTAAGTGATCGAGCAACAGTATTGACACTTGTAACTTTTTAATTGTTACTGAGTTGGTCGACAAACAACACAATATTGTTATTTTTTTTACAGATATGCATAAATATAATGTGTTTGATAAATACAAGACAGTAGCAATCAAGATTTGCAAACAAAAATGAAAGTCTTTCATTGAATTCAAAATAAATTACATTACAGTTACATTGACATGTATATTAACTATTACATCAAAAATTCCTATTCTACTGGTTTCTTCCCCTCTGCTTTTGACACAGGTTCCTCGCCAGCAGGCGAATCATTTAAAGACAGAGGAGAATTGATGAAGTTAAGATCCTTAAACATCCTGACAGTCATCACGGATGGGCGATCTAAAAGATGCTCGGGACGAGATACCTCGATTTGAGAATGTAAATTGTAGTCACCGAGATACTTTGAAATTAAGCTCCGAGGAATGGCCCGAGCAGGGATCCAATCCATGTCCAAATTGTATGGTGGCACAGGCAAGTCAAGCAACCCGGGATCATGGTAGTCCCACAGATAATGACCTTATTCGATCTTCAGCACACCTAAGGCATTCAGCCAGCCTTGCTCCTCATTGTTGGCATTCTGGATACGATCATCCAAGTGGAATAATGCTTCGTTGTATCCAGCCATCCAGAACTCCTTGGGCTGTTTGTGGAATTGATATGTTAGACTTTCTAGATGCTCATGGAGATTCTTGATAAAAAACTCCTTATTCTCCAAGACTGACTTCTGCGTAGACGGCTGTTTTTCAAGGTCCCTAATCTTCTTCGACATATCGGACAACGCCTGGTTCTTCGCCATTAGTTGGAAAGCCTGGTTCTCTAAGGCAGACTGAGTCCTCTGTTCCTCGAAAATAACCCGAGCTACTCTTGCTCGTCCCCGATGAGCCCTTGCTCGACTACAAGAAGATGAAGGGGTGCCAGAGCTCCTTAAAGTCTCCAACTCTTCCCTCAACTTGGCATTCTCAACCTCTACGAATGAAAATCCCTCATCGGTCACTGGGATCAAGGCACTAGAAGTGGAAGCTGTAGACTTCAATTGTGACAGCTCCTTCTGCAGGTTGTTATTTTTCTTTTCCAGCAACTCAGCAATCTGTCTGCATTCTTTGACTTCACCTCTCAAGGTTCTCTCCCTTACATCGTACCCAGCAGAGAGCTTCTCTTAGCCCTTGTCGGTAATGATCTGTTGGTACTTCTTCTCGTACCCCTCATGCAACAAAGCAGTGGATTCTTTGTATTGGAGCTGAAGGTCCTCGAGGGTGCTTTAAAGATCCTCGATCATTTCGTAATAGGCAACGTTGTTGGCTACAGCCCTATCAAGAAGACACTTCAGATATTGATATGCTTCCACTGCCTGTTCTGAAGCATCATGACCAAGTATGTCGACAACTTGTGCAGCACTCAGGTCTGTGTGACCAGCCTTAAAGTACTCGTTACATTGTATCAGCAACTTTGTATCATGGGCAGAGAGCAGTTCCATCCTAGCCAGAAACTAACAGAGAAAGAAGAGCAATCATCAATAAGAAGAATAAGCAGAGTATGAATGAAAGATAGACAACAGTATGCAAAAAAGTTCAAATTTTATTAGATCATAATTCAGAGTTACATCTTCTGAGTTACATTTGATAAAGAGAAACAAAATAAAGAGAAATTCGAACAACACTAAACCTTTTCCTTATCTCCCAAAACCTTCTCGGGAGGCTGGGATGCAGAGGTAGGTTGCTCGGAGGGAAGATATAGCTGCCCGGGTAGAGTAGGCGGTTGCTCGGAGGAAGAAACAATGTGCTAATTTTCCTCGGCAGCAGGCTGGATGGTTAGGGAACGATCTCCCATCACCATCGAAGACTCTTCAGAGGTAGCTTCGTCCTCTTCTAATTCTTCTGGAGTTGGGGGGGACCAGGGATATGTCTCTGGAAGAGCTCGGAAGACTCGTCGACCTTCATTTCCTGAAGGGCAGCAACCCATCCGTCCCTAAAGTATTTGAGGCTGCCATAGTCTACTTGAGACACCATGGCAGCCAACCCCTTGTTCCACCCCTTGTCCCATCCAGAGCTGAAGGACTTCTTCACAGAAGCTTTCCTCTTCAGCTTCTCCGAGGAAAGTTTCTCAGACAGCAGGTTCTCAGTAGCCTTTAATTTTTTTTCTGCTTCCTCCTTTTGTCGACCTACTTCCACTACACCAAAAACAGGAATCTGGCACGGTTTTGAACTGTGCCAGAATCAAGTGTTCCAAAATGGCAATTTTTTTCTGGCACGGCTCAAAAGTGTGCCAGATTTGGCCAAACAGGAACACTTCTGGCACACTTTTAAACCGTGCCAGAATTTGATATTTCTGGCACACTTTTGGCACAGTTTTTAACTGTGCCAGATTCGGCCAAACAGGGACACTTCTGGCACACTTTTAAACCGTGCCAGAATTTGATATTTCTGGCACACTTTTGGCACAGTTTTTAACTGTGCCCGATTCATCCAAATAGGAACACTTCTGGCACACTTTTAAACCGTGCCAGAATTTGATATTTCTGGCACACTTTTGGCACAGTTTTTAACTGTGCCAGATTCAGCACAGTTTAAAAAAAATTGGCATAGTTCAAAACCGTGCCAAAATATGATACACCTTTGCCACGGTTTTGAACTGTGCCAAATTTTTTTATTTAAAAAAAAATAATTATTTGAAAACACAAAATTCACAAATTAATAATATTGCGCGTTGTTAATAAACTAATGTACATACAAACTTTAAAATATTACAAGTCTTTAACAGCTCACAAGCCCAAAAAAAATTGGGCAGAGTTTCCTCTATTTTCTAGACATTCCAACACCTGTTAATACAAAACCTGTCAAACATAAAGCCCGCATGGCTACCAAATATAACAATTAACATACAAAAGCCCGCACGGCCATAAAAAGTCAACAATAAAACAACAAAAGACCGTACGACCATGACACAAATAAATGAAATCACGAATAAATCCTTATTGTAAACCATTGAGTTCTTTGTGTGTTCCACGTGAATAAAAGTCAACGATAAACAGTTATCCTGCAAAAAAAAATAAAATACAAAAAAGATACGATATTAGTAACTCAATAATTTACCAAAAAAAAATTTGGCAAAACTAGAAAATTACGTATATGAGTGGAAATTATCATCATACTCTCAAACCGAGAGATCCGAGACTACGCGGTCAGCTCCTAAAATTTACATTGGTCCCGTGCGAGTTGTTCGTGCCACTTACGGGGTCGTTTGGGGGTTGGTTTGGGTTTTCACCCTTTAAAGGCATGTTTTTAGTTCCAAGTGTGATTTTTGTAAATTATCGTCATACACTCAAACCGGGAGACACGGGACTACGCGGTCAGTTCCTACAAGTTACATGAGTCCCGTGCGAGGTGTTCGTGCCTCCTACGGGGTCGTTTGGGGGTTGGTTTGGGTTTTCACCCTTTGACGACATGTTTTTAAGTCCAAGTGTTATTTTTGCAAATTATCGTCACACTCTCAACCCGGGAGACCCGGGACTACGCGATCAGTTTCTACAAGTTACATTAATCCCGTGCGAGGTGTTCGTGCCTCCTACGGGGTCGTTTGGGGGTGGGTTTGGGTTTTCACCCTTTAACGGCATGTTTTTAACTCTAAGTGTGATTTTTGCAAATTATCATCATACTCCCAAACCGAGAGACCCGGGACAACGCGGTCAGTTCCTACAAGTTACATTGGTCCCGTGCGAGGTGTTTGTTCCTCCTAGGGGGTCGTTTGGGGGTTGCTTTGGGTTTTCACCCTTTAACGACATATTTTTAACTAAGTGTGATTTTTGCAAATTATCGTCACACTCTCAAACCGAGAGAACCGGGACTACGCGGTCAGTTCCTACAAGTTAAATTGGTCCCGTGCGAGGTGTTCGTGCCTCCTACGGGGTCGTTTGGTGGCTGGTTTGGGTTTTCACCCTTTAACGGCATGTTTTTAACTTTAAGTGTGATTTTTGCAAATTATCGTCAGACTCTCAAACTGAGAGACCCGGGACAACGAGGTCACTTCCTACAAGTTACATTGGTCTCGTGCGAGGTGTTCGTGCCTCCTACGGGGTCGTTTGGGAGCTGGTTTGGGTTTTCACCCTTTAACGACATGTTTTTAAGTCTAAGTGTTGATTTTTGTAAATTATCGTCACACTCTCGAACCGAGAGACCCGGGACTATGCGATCAGTTCCTACAAGTTACATTGGTCCCGTGCGAGGTGTTCGTGCCTCCGAAGGGGTCGTTTGGGGGCTGGTTTGTGTTTTCACCCTTTAACGGCATGTTTTTAACTCTAAGTGTGACTTTTGCAAATTATCGTCTAACTCTCAAACCGAGACACCCGGGACTACGCAGTCAGTTCCTACAAGTTACATGGGTCCCGTGAGAGGTGTTCGTGCCTCCTACGGGGTCGTTTGGGGGTTGCTTTGGCTTTTCACTCTTTAACGGCATGTTTTTAACTTTAAGTGTGATTTTTGTAAATTATCGTCAGACTCTCAAACTGAGAGACCCGGGACAACGAGGTCAGTTCCTACAAGTTACATTGGTCCCGTGCGAGGTGTTCGTGCCTCCTACGGGGTCGTTTGGGGGCTGGTTTGGGTTTTCACCCTTTAACGGCATGTTTTTAAGTCTAAGTGTTGATTTTTGTAAATTATCGTCACACTCTCGAACCGAGAGACCCGGGACTATGCGATCAGTTCCGACAAGTTACATTGGTCCCGTGCGAGGTGTTCGTGCCTCCGAAGGGGTCGTTTGGGGGCTGGTTTGGGTTTTCACCCTTTAACGGCATGTTTTTAACTTTAAGTGTGATTTTTGTAAATTATCGTCAGACTCTCAAACTGAGAGACCCGGGACAACGAGGTCAATTCCTACAAGTTACATTGGTCCCGTGCGAGGTGTTCGTGCCTCCTACGGGGTCGTTTGGGGGCTGGTTTGGGTTTTCACCCTTTAAAGACATGTTTTTAAGTCTAAGTGTTGATTTTTGTAAATTATCGTCACACTCTCGAATCGAGAGACCCGGGACTATGTGATCAGTTCCTACAAGTTACATTGGTCCCGTGCGAGGTGTTCGTGCCTCCGAAGGGGTCGTTTGGGGGCTGGTTTGGGTTTTCACCCTTTAACGGCATGTTTTTAATTTTAAGTGTGATTTTTGTAAATTATCATCAGACTCTCAAACTGAGAGACCCGGGACAACGAGGTCAGTTCCTACAAGTTACATTGGTCCCGTGCGAGGTGTTCGTGCCTCCTACGGGGTCGTTCGGGGGCTGGTTTGGGTTTTCACCCTTTAACGGCATGTTTTTAAGTCTAAGTGTTGATTTTTGCAAATTATCGTCTCACTCTCGAACCGAGAGACCTGGGACTATGCGATCAGTTCCTACAAGTTACATTGGTCCCGTGCGAGGTGTTCGTGCCTCCGAAGGGGTCGTTTGGGGGTTGGTTTGTGTTTTCACCCTTTAACGGCATGTTTTTAACTGTAAGTGTGACTTTTGCAAATTATCGTCTAACTCTCAAACCGAGACACCCGGGACTACGCAGTCAGTTCCTACAAGTTACATGGGTCCCGTGCGAGGTGTTCGTGCCTCCTACGGGGTCGTTTGGGGGATGGTTTGAGTTTTCACCCTTTAACAGCTTGTTTTCAAGTTAAAGTGTGATTTTTGCAAATTATCGACATACTCTCAGACCGGGAGACCCGGGACTACGCGGTTTGTTCCTACAAGTTACATTGGTCCCGTGCGCGGTGTTCGTGCCTCCTACGGGGTCGTTTGGGGGCTGGTTTGGATTTTCACCCTTTAACGGCTTGTTTTTAAGTCAAAGTGTGATTTTTTTAAATTATCGTCATACTCTCAAACCGGGACTACGCGGTCAGTTCCTACAAGTTACATTGGTCCCGCGCGAGGTGTTCGTGCCTCCTACGGAGTCGTTTGGGGGCTGGGTTGGATTTTCACCCCTTAACAGCTTGTTTTTAAGTTTAAGTGTTGATTTTTGCAAATTATCGTCATATTCTCAAATCGGGAGACCCCGGACTACGCGGTCCGTTCCTACAAGTTACATGGGTCCCGTTCGAGGTGTTCGTGCTTCTTACGGGGTCGTTTGGTAGATGGTTTGGGTTTTCACCCTTTAACGGCTTGTTTTTAAGTTTAAGTGTGATTTTTGCAAATTATCGTCAGACTCTCAAACTGGGAGACCCCGGACTACGCGGTCAGTTCCTACAAGTTACATTGGTCCCGTGCGAGGTGTTCGTGCCTCCTACGGGGTCGTTTGGTGGATGGTTTGGATTTTCACCCTTTAACGACTTGTTTTAAAGTTTAAGTGTGATTTTTGCAAATTATCGTCATATTCACAAACCGGGAGATCCGGGACTACGCGGTCAGTTCCTACAAGTTACATTTGTCCCGTGCGAGGTGTTCGTGCCTCTTACGGGGTCGTTTGGCGGCTGGTTTGGGTTTTCACCCTTTAACGGCATGTTTTTAACTTTAAGTGTGATTTTTGTAAATTATCACCATATTCACAAACCAGGAGACTCGGAACTACGCGGTCAGTTCCTACAAGTTACATTGGTCCCGTGTGAGGTGTTCGTGCCTCTTACGGGGTCGTTTCGTGGCTGGTTTGGGTTTTCACTCTTCAACGGCTTGTTTTTAAGTCTAAGTGTGATTTTTGCAAATTATCGTCATATTCACAAACCGGGAGACCCGAGACTACGCGGTCAGTTACTACAAGTTACATTTCCCGTGCGAGGTGTTCGTGCCTCTCACGGGGTCGTTTGGGGGCTGGTTTCGATTTTTAACCTTTAACGACTTGTTTTTAAGTTTAAATGTGATTTTTACAAATTATCGTCATATTCACAAACCGGGAGACCCGGGAATACGCGGTCAGTTCCTACAAGTTACATTGGTCCCGTGCGAGGTGTTCGTGCCTCTTACGGGGTGGTTTGGGGTCTGGTTTGGGTTTTCACCCTTTAACGGCTTCTTTTTAAGTTTTAGTTTTGATTTTTGCAAATTAACATCATATTCTCAAACCGGGAGACCCGGGACTACGCGGTCAGTTCCTACAAGTTACATGGGTCCCGTGCGAGGTGTTCGTGCTTCTTATGGGGTCGTTTGGTGGCTGGTTTGGGTTTTCACCCTTTAACGGCTTGTTTTTAAGTTTAAGTGTTGATTTTTGCAAATTATCGTCATATTCTCAAACCGGGAGACCCGGGACTACGCGGTCAGTTCCTACAAGTTACATTGGTCCCGTGCGAGGTGTTCGTGCTTCTTACGGGGTTGTTTGGTGGCTAGTTTGGGTTTTCACCCTTTAACGGCTTGTTTTTAACTTTAAGTGTGATTTTTGCAAATTATCGTCAGACTCTCAAACTGAGAGACCCGGGACAACGAGGTCTGTTCCTACAAGTTACATTGGTCCCATGAAGGTGTTCGTGCCTCCTACGGGGTCGTTTTGGGGCTGGTTTGGGAATTCACCCTTTAACGGCTTGTTTTTAACTAAGTGTGATTTTTGCAAATTATCATCACACTCTCAAACTGGGAGACCCGGGACTACGCGGTCAGTTCCTACAAGTTACATTGGTCCCGTGCGAGGTGTTTGTGCCTCCTACGGGGTTGTTTGGTGGCTGGTTTGCGTTTTCACCCTTTAACAGCATGTTTTTAACTTTAAGTGTGATTTTTGCAAATTATCGTCAGACTCTCAAACTGAGAGACCCGGGACAACGAGGTCAGTTCCTACAAGTTACATTGGTCCCATGCGAGGTGTTCGTGCCTCCTACGGGGTCGTTTGGGGGCTGGTTTGGGTTTTCACCCATTAACGGCTTGTTTTTAAGTCAAAGTGTGATTTTTGCAAATTATCATCGTACTCTCAAACGGTGTGACCCGGGACTACGCGGTCAGTTCCTACAAGTTACATTGGTCCCGTGCGAGGTGTTCGTGCCTCTTACGGGTCGTTTGGTGGCTGATTTGGATTTTCACCCTTTCACGGCTTGTTTTTAAGTTTAAGTGTGATTTTTGCAAATTATCGCCATATTCTCAAACCGGGAGACCCGGGACTACGCGATCAGTTCCTACAAGTAACATTGGTCCCGTGCGAGGTGTTCGTGCCTCCTACGGGGTCGTTTGGGGGCTGGTTTGAGTTTTCACCCTTTAACGGCATGTTTTTAACTTTAAGTCTGATTTTTGCAAATTATCGTCAGACTCTCAAACTGAGAGACCCAGGACAACGAGGTCAGTTCCTACACGTTACATTGGTCCCATACGAGGTGTTCGTGCCTCCTACGGGGTCGTTTGGGGGCTGGTTTGGGTTTTCAGCCTTTAACGGCTTGTTTTTAAGTCAAAGTGTGATTTTTGCTAATTATCGTCATACTCTCAGACGGGGAGACCCGGGACTACGCGGTCAGTTCCTACAAGTTACATTGGTCCCGTGCGAGGTGTTCGTGCCTCCTACGGGGTCGTTTGGTGGATGGTTTGGATTTTCACCCTTTAACGGCTTGTTTTAAAGTTTAAGTGTGATTTTTGCAAATTATCGTCATATTCACAAACCGGGAGATCCGGGACTACGCGGTCAGTTCCTACAATTTACATTTGTCCCGTGCGAGGTGTTCGTGCCTCTTACGGGGTCGTTTGGCGGCTGGTTTGGGGTTTCACCCTTTAACGGCTTGTTTTTAAGTTTAAGTGTTGATTTTTGTAAATTATCACCATATTCACAAACCGGGAGACCCGGAACTACGCGGTCAGTTCCTACAAGTTACATTGGTCCCGTGTGAGGTGTTCGTGCCTATAACGGGGTCGTTTCATGGCTGGTTTGGGTTTTCACTCTTCATCGGCTTGTTTTTAAGTCTAAGTGTGATTTTTAGAAATTATCGTCATATTCACAAACCGGGAGACCCGGGACTACGCGGTCAGTTCCTATAAGTTACATTGGTCCCGTGCGAGGTGTTCGTGCCTCTCACGCGGTCGTTTGGGGGCTGGTTTCGATTTTCAACCTTTAACGGCTTGTTTTCAAGTTTAAATGTGATTTTTACAAATTATCGTCATATTCACAAACCGGGAGACCCGAGAATACGCGGTCAGTTCCTACAAGTTACATTGGTCCCGTGCGAGGTGTTCGTACCTCTTACGGGGTGGTTTGGGGTCTGGTTTGGGTTTTCACCCTTTAACGGCTTCTTTTTAAGTTTTAGTTTTGATTTTTGCAAATTATCGTCATATTCTCAAACTGGGAGACCCGGGACTACGCGGTCAGTTCCTACAAGTTACATGGGTCCCGTGCGAGGTGTTCGTGCTTCTTACGGGGTCGTTTGGTGGCTAGTTTGGGTTTTCACCCTTTAACGGCTTGTTTTTAAGTTTAAGTGTTGATTTTTGCAAATTATCGGCATATTCTCAAACCGGGAGACCCGGGACTACGCGATCAGTTCCTACAAGTTACATTGGTCCCGTGTGAGGTGTTCGTGCTTCTTACGGGGTCGTTTGGTGGATGGTTTGGGTTTTCACCCTTTAACGGCTTGTTTTTAACTTTAAGTGTGATTTTTGCAAATTATCGTCAGACTCTCAAACTGAGAGACCCGGGACAACGAGGTCAGTTCCTACAAGTTACATTGGTACCATGCAAGGTGTTCGTGCCTCCTACGGGGTCGTTTTGGGGCTGGTTTGCGATTTCACCCTTTAACGGCTTATTTTTAACTAAGTGTGATTTTTGCAAATTATCGTCACACTCTCAAAACGGGAGACCCGGGACTACGCGGTCAGTTCCTACAAGTTACATTGGTCCCGTGCGAGGTGTTCGTGCCTCCTACGGGGTTGTTTGGTGGCTGGTTTGGGTTTTCAACCTTTAACGGCATGTTTTTAACTTTAAGTGTGATTTTTGCAAATTATCGTCAGACTCTCAAACTGAGAGACCCGGGACAACGAGGTCAGTTCCTACAAGTTACATTGGTCCCATGCGAGGTGTTCGTGCCTCCTACGGGGTCGTTTGGGGGCTGGTTTGGGTTTTCACCCTTTAACGGCTTATTTTTAAGTCAAAGTCTAATTTTTGCAAATTATCGTCGTACTCTCAAACGGTGAGACCCGGGACTACGCGGTCAGTTACTACAAGTTACATTGGTCCCGTGCGAGGTGTTCGTGCCTCTTACGGGGTCGTTTGGTGGCTGATTTGGATTTTCACCCTTTCACGGCTTGTTTTTAAGTTTAAGTGTGATTTTTGCAAATTATCGTCATATTCTCAAACCGGAAGACCCGGTACTACGCGATCAGTTCCTACAAGTAACATTGGTCACGTGCGAGGTGTTCGTGCCTCCTACGGGGTCATTTGGGGGCTGGTTTGAGTTTTCACCCTTTAACGGCATGTTTTTAACTTTAAGTGTGATTTTTGCAAATTATCGTCAGACTCTCAAACTGAGAGACCCGGGACAACGAGGTCAGTTCCTACACGTTACATTGGTCCCATGCGAGGTGTTTGTGCCTCCTACGGGGTCGTTTGGGGGCTGGTTTGGGTTTTCAGCCTTTAACGGCTTGTTTTTAAGTCAAAGTGTGATTTTTGCAAATTATCGTCATACTCTCAGACGGGGAGACCCGGGACTACGCGATCAGTTCCTACAAGTTACATTGGTTCCGTGCGAGGTGTTCGTGCCTCTTACGGGGTCGTTTGGTGCCTGGTTTGGATTTTCACCCTTTAACGGCTTGTTTTTAAGTTTAAGTGTGATTTTTGCAAATTATAGTCATATTCACAAACCGGGAGACCCGGAACTACGCGGTCAGTTCCTACAAGTACATTGGTCCCGTGCGAGGTGTTCGTGCCTCTTACGGGGTCGTTTGGGGGCTGGTTTGGGTTTTCACCCTTTAACGGCTTGTTTTTAAGTCTAAGTGTTGATTTTTGCAAATTCTCATCATATTCTCAAACCGGAAGACCCGGGGACTACGCGGTTAGTTCCTACAAGTTACATTGGTCCCGTGCGAGGTGGTTGTGCCTCCTACGGGGTCGTTTGGGAGCTGGTTTGAGTTTTCACCCTTTAACGGCTTGTTTTTAAGTCTAAGTGTGATTTTTGCAAATCATCGTCATATTCTCAAATCGGGAGACCAGAGACTACACGGTCAATTCCTACAAGTTACATTGGTCCCGTGCGAGGTGTTTGTGCCTCCTACGGGGTCGTTTGGGAGCTGGTTTGGGTTTTCACCCTTTAACGGCTTGTTTTTAAGTCTAAGTGTGATTTTTGTAAATTATCATCATATTCTCAAATCTGGAGACCCGAGACTACATGGTCAATTCCTACAAGTTACATTGGTCCCGTGCGAGGTGTTTGTTCCTGCTACGGGATCGTTTCAGGGGTGGTTTGGATTTTCACCCTTTAACGGCTTATTTTTAAGTTTAAGCATTGATTTTTACAAATTATCATCATATGCTCAAACCGGGAGACCCGGGACTACGCGGTTAGTTCCTACAAGTTACATTGGTCCCGTGCGAGGTGTTCGTGCCTCCTACGGGGACGTTTGGTGGCTGATTTAGGTTTTCACCCTTTAACGGCCTGCTATTAAGTGTAAGTGTTATTTTTGCAATTTATCACCATATTCTCAAACCGGGAGGCCCGGGACTACACGGTCGGTTCCTACAAGTTACATTGGTCCCGTGCGAGGTGTTCGTGCCTCTTACGGGATCATTTGGGGGTTGGTTTAGGTTTTCACCCCTTAACGGCTTGTTTTTAAGTCTAAGTGTGATTTTTGCAAATTATCGTCAGATTCTCAAATCGGGAGACCCGGGACTACGCGGTCACTTCCTACAAGTTACATTGGTCCCGTGCGAGGTGTTCGTGCCTCCTACGGGGTCGTTTGGGGACTGGTTTGAGTTTTCACCCTTTAACAGCATGTTTTTAAGTTTAAGTGTTGATTTTTGCAAATTATCATCATATTCTCAAACCGGGAGACCCGAGACTACGCGGTCAGTTCCTACAAGTTACATTGGTCCCGTGCGAGGTGTTCGTGCCTCTTACAGGGTCGTTTGGTGACTGGTTTGGGTTTTCACCCTTTAACGGCTTCTTTTTAAGTTTAAGAGTTGATTTTTGCAAATTATCGTCGTATTCTAAAATTGGGAAACCTAGGACAACGCGGTCAGTTCCTAGATGTTACATTGGTCCCGTGCGAGGTGTTCGTGCCTCCTACGGGGTCGTTTGGTGGCTGGTTTAGGTTTTGATCCTTTAACGGCTTGTTTTTAAGTTTAAGTGTGATTTTTGCAAATTATCATCATATTCACAAACCGGGAGACCCGGGACTACGCGGTCCGTTCCTACAAATTACATTGATCCCGTGCGAGGTGTTCGTGCCTCCTACGGGGTCGTTTGGGGGCTGGTTTGGGTTTTAACCCTTTAACGGCTTCTTTTTAAGTTTAAGTGTTGATTTTTGCAAATTATCGTCATATTCTCAAACCGGGAGACCTGGGACTACGCGGCCAGTTCCTACAAGTGACATTGATCTAGTGCGAGGTGTTCGCGCCTCCTACGGGGTCGTTTGGGGGCCGGTTTGGGTTTTCACCCTTTAACGACTTCTTTTTAAGTTTAAGTGTCGATTTTTGCAAATTATCGTCGTATTCTAAAATTGGGAAACCCGGGACTATGCGGTCAGTTCCTAGAAGTTACATTGGTCCCGTGCGAGGTGTTCGTGCCTCCTACGGGGTCGTTTGGTGGCTGGTTTAGGTTTTGAACCTTTAACGGCTTGTTTTTAAGTTTAAGTGTGATTTTTGCAAATAATCATCATATTCACAAACCGGGAGACCCGGGACTACGCGGTCCGTTCCTACAAATTACGTTGATCCCGTGCGAGGTGTTCATGCCTCCTACGGGGTCGTTTGGGGGTTGGTTTGGGTTTTCACCCTTTAACGGCTTCTTTTTAAGTTTAAGAGTTGATTTTTACAAATTATCGTCGTATTCTAAAACCGGGAAACTCGGGACTACGCGGTGAGTTCCTAGAAGTTACATTGGTCCCGTGCGAGGTGTTCGTGCCTCCTACAGGGTCGTTTGGTGGCTGGTTTAGGTTTTCAACCTTTAACAGCTTGTTTTTAAGTTTAAGTGTGATTTTTGCAAATTATCATCATATTCACAAACCGGGAGACCTGAGACTACGCGGTCAGTTCCTACAAATTACATTGATCCTGTGCGAGGGGTTCGTGCCTCTTACGGGGTTGTTTTAGGTCTGGTTTGGGTTTTCACCTTTTAACGGCTTGTTTTTAAGTCTAAGTGTTATTTTTACAAATTATCGTCATATTCTCAAATCGGGAGACCCAGGACTACGCAGTCAGTTCCTATAAGTTACATTGGTCCCGTTCGAGGTGTTCGTGCCTCCTACGGGGTCGTTTGGGGGCTGGTTTGGGTTTTCACCCTTTAACGGCTTGTTTTTAAGTTTAAGTGTTGATTTTTGCAAATTATCATTATATTCTCAAACCGAGAGACCCGGAACTACGCGGTCAGTTCCTACAAGTTACATGGTCCCGTGCGAGGTGTTCGTGCCTCCTACGGGGTCGTTAGGGGGTTGGTTTGGGTTTTCACCCTTTAACGTCTTCTTTTTAAGTTTAAGAGTTTATTTTTGCAAATTATCGTCGTATTTTAAAACCGAGAGACCCGTGACTATGCTGTCAGTTCGTACAAGTTACATTGGTCCCATACGAGGTGTTCATGCCTCTTACGGGACCGTTAGGGGGCTGGTTTGGGCTTTCACCCTCAAACGACTTGTTTTTAAGCCTAATATACATATTTTGAAATTATCGTCAACTACACGGTTAGTTCGTACAAGTTACATTGGTCCCGTACGAGGTGTTCAGGCCTCTTACGGGGCCGTTTGGGGGTTGGTTTGAGTTTTCACCCTTTATGGGCTTGTTTTTAAGCCTAATCTATATATTATCAAATATTTTCATAAATTAATCTTAAAACTATACTACAACAACCAGTTGACAATCCGGGTTTTAATTGGCTCACCCTCAACCTCCTATCACCACTACAACCCAATCGAGTACAAAAACTAATAATATTATTAATCAATGACCAAGAATTAAAATTACCTTTATCCGTATCAATTTTACGATAGTATAACTTGAATGTCCGGAACTAGATTAGCTCAGCCGATCAAATCATTAAGTTTGTCTTCCTGCATCATCAAATCATCTAGAATTACTCATCTTATTAATAGAGCATATATATTATGGTTACATACAATCTAAGTAAACCCTTTTATATTAGTAATGTAGTAGAGGCATTACCTTCATAAAAAAACTAAAATAGAATAAGTTTCCTAAGTTCCAAAGGTTATGAATTAATGGTTACCATTTGAGATTGATTGTCTCTCTTCAAATCAATCCCAATTTCCTTCATCGCCATTAGAGCTTTTCGAATTTCCTGAAACACACAATCAAAACTCAATTTGCATAAAAAATTAGTTTGACGGTTTAAGGAAGAGGAAATTTACAACGACGACAGATTGATTGTCCGAGTAAATAGTTGAAGCGACGGATTTGATTCTTCCGGCAATGTTACTTTTGCGAGAGGTGGAGGTGGAGGTCATTTGGCTCGGTGGAAAAATGTTATGTGCACGCCTATCTCAAGTGTTTGGAGGGAAATTTTTCCTGACTACATATTGAATTTTGCCGGCCCTAGCCTCCACCACCACAATGCTCTCACCCTCTCTACAAACAACTAACCCCAAATCGCACTAAATAAACACCAAGCTCAAATCGAAAGAAGAAACCCTCTGCTCAAAAATCAAATCAAACAGATTTTTAATAAAATAAACCCAACAGATTAATATTTTTTAAAAACAAAAACAAATCAGCCCCAAACTTTTCAACAAACCAACAACAAAAATCAGTCCAGAATTTAATATCTAAATTAATTAAACAGATTGTTAATAAATTAAACCCAAAAACAAACTCAAACAAAACAAAAAAAATTCAACACAGATTCAAACTTAAAAGTCTTTGTTATCAGATCAGTTTGAGATTTAAAACACACCAGCCCCAAAAGTTTCAATCTTACACAACAACAACAGATTATATATATATAAATAAATAAATATATATATATAAGTATATATAGGTACCGTAAGTATATATGTATAGATATGTATATATATGTATAAATTAAAAAAAAAACTTACCCAAATACCGGCCATCGAAATCACGGCCGGAGAAACTTTTACCACGCCGGACTGAAAAACCTCCACACCGGAATCTCAACACCAGAAACCCAGTACCACACCGGACTGAAAAAGCTAGAACCACCGGAAATAATGCGACTCTGAAAATGGGGACCACCGGGACCGGAACCATCACAGAAAAAGAAAACGCGCTGGAACAAAGAAGCCACACCGAAAAAACCAAAAAAAAAAAAATCGAACACGTTGAAACTAAGATCTCCTTCAAACCCCAAAAGAGACCAAATCAAATCTGTTTGATCAAAAAGATCAGAAATCTGGCAGTTGAGGTTCATCTTGAGAGAGAGAGAGAGATGAGACCAAAAAAATGAGGTCGTGTGAGGGATAGAGACGAGAGGGAGGAGAGACGAGCGGGATATCTAATTGGGAGAGGAGAGAGAGCGGTATACAAAAATTTGGAAGGAAGCATGTTATTTTTTTAGACTATTTATATTTTAGTAAGTGTACTCAATTTTGGCACACTTTAAAACAGTGCCAAATTTTGGCACTGTTTTAAAGTGTGCCAAAATGCTATTAAACCGTGCCAAAATCTGGCACAGTTTTAAACTGTGCCAGATTTTTAATATCAGGGTGTGCCAAATTGCTGTTTTTGGTGTAGTGTTCTTGAAGCTGGCCCAACCTTTCCTCAACAACCCTGAGCTTATCTTCAAGCTCTCCAGCAGTTTTGAGCTTCTTTGCGAGCTCTTTATTTGCCTTCTCCAAGGCATTCTTTTTTTTCTCCAACTCTTTGGAGGCTTCAACAGCTCGAGCTTTATCCTGCTCAGTGGAGGGAAGCTTCTTCTCCCAGACAGCTTTTTCATCAGCATATTTCTGCGAGAATCTGCCAGAGACTTGGTAGCTTCTTCCAGAGCTCCCTCCACACTGGACGAGGAGCAAGAAGCCTTAATCACTTCATCCTTCTTCAGGATTATATTAAAGCAGCTCGTCAACTGTGAATAGAAAAAAAGCAAGTTAGAAACAGAAATGACAAAGGAAATATGAAAAATTCAAAGTAAAGAGACTTACAGAAGAAAGGTGGCGAGCTGCTAGTGAGGTGACCATGTCCCGAGTAAGGTTCTCTTCAGTACCTTATACCTCGAGAATGATCGAGGACTTTACCGAGCTCATGGCAGAGCTCGGGGGAACAAAAGCTGGAACTCCAGTTCCAGTAACTGGGGGCTGAGGAATGGTATCAACCAAATTCACCGAGGAGCTCTTCTTTAGGCTCCTCAGGGGAACAGGTACCGATTCAACCAAGGAAGAACCCTTGGTCGGTGATATCACAATCACCTCTGTAGGAGCAGCAGACCTGCTCGGAGCCACTGCGGGCTTCTCGGCAACTTTAACAGGAGCAGCTGCATCAATCTTCTTCATCCCCTCCTTTGGAACATCAATCCTACTCCTTTTTAGCTCCCCAGAATCGGAGGCAGTCTTCTCAAACAGGGCAGGAGGTCTTCTCTTCTTCATCCTTTCATTTAAAGGAATATGGGATTCAGGTGATGAGCTTGTGGAAGCAGGAAATGGCTCTGATTCACTTATCACTGGACGAGTAGTGAAGGAAGTGGTGTAGCTCTTGTACTGGAGCAGATACGAGGCCGACCTAATGTGCTCGTCGGCAACACTCTGATGCAGACTCCAGATAAGTTTCAGATGTCTTACATTAACATCTGCTTCCTTTGGGCACTTTCTTTTGTTATCAACTGCAAATAGATAAACATTGTTATCAGTGGAACATTTTATCAAACACAAAAGAAACATGATTTCAAAATAAAATAAAATAAAAATAACCTATCCCGTTGCCATAAGGAGGGCATCTGGAACCTTGGTAAACCTCATCTCCAGCTAATGGAGGGTGTTGCCAATTTTTTATGACAACCCCATGTTCAAAATAATCCCTATTGGCATCAGGGAGATGGACTACTAAGGCTCTATTTAAAAATCTAGTTTTTAAATAAAAAATATTATCATTAACTGCCCATCTATAGCAGTACATGATTTATGGAATTCCTATGCGAGTTCCATGGACTTGATTTAATTTATGCACCCCATTAATTATTCTCCATGTGTTGGGGGCTATTCTCGCAGGAACGACGTCAAAATAATGACAGAATTCCAGACACAAGGGATTTGGTGGAAAAGAAAATCCACACTCAGCAATAAAAAGACTGGGGAACCAATGTCCCTCAGCCAAATTGAAATAATTAGAAGGCTCAGAAAGCTCTTCCAAGACAACCCAAGAGGGAATGGAAAAATCAGAGCGAAACTTTTCAAGAGACTCAATAGAGTAAACCATGATGATGAATAAAAGAAATGAAGAAGAAAGAAGAAGATCTTATAGAAAAAGAGTAGAGCTGTTGACAACGAACGACGGAAAAGATGAACGCACAAGAGAATAGGAAGAGGCGACGTAAAACTCGAAGATAAAAATTTGAAAGGTAGAAGACGATGGGAGCGTCTATGAAGTTTAAATACCTTGCCTTGGGAAATGGTGAAGTAATGATTACAAAAAAGGATGATTGCATTACCAGCGGCTAAGAAGACGAAAAGTAACGCGGGAATCGAAGCACGCAAAAAAGTCCAAAAAAGCATGATTCTACGAATTGGGAAGGAGAAATAAATACAAGGGAAACGCTCCTAAAAATCAGGAAGACTATTTAAAGCTACCATAATCCGAGAAAGAATGTTCCATACTCCTCAAATTTCGAACTATGAAACATTGGGGGCTTCTGTTGATACCAAAATTAATCTGCTGACATGGACCAATCATATGAAGACACATGGCTATCTACATGGCAACAACAAACACTTTCGAGGAACCCACTCGCTCCGAGGAATAAGATTACAACGGGGAAGACTAGTTCCCCGAGGAACTCACAAGCTCAGAGGAACAACGCCTCTCCGAGGAACTCTTAAATACCGAGAAGCTTAGGCGGTCCGAGTAACTCATGGCGGTCCGAGCTGCACCTCGAAGCAGGATACCAACAGTTTAACTGCTCATTAAATGCTTATCACTTGTACGCGCACACAAAGAGGGCATTAAATGTATTACCCTTTCATATGTATATCATTTAATGTATTACCCTTTCACATTACAGCCTCAGGGCTATAAATACATTGTACAATCCTCATTGTAGAGGGGGTCCCAGACCGGAATTTCTTGAGATAACACAAATCGAGAATTCCCAAACACTCAGCAATAAAGCAACAGTGGACGTAGGCCATTCTTATAAGGCTGAACCACTTTGAAATTATTTGTCTCATTTATTTATCTGTGATTGAATTATT
Organism: Sambucus nigra; assembly: GCA_949130495.1. NCBI lineage: Eukaryota > Viridiplantae > Streptophyta > Magnoliopsida > Dipsacales > Adoxaceae > Sambucus > Sambucus nigra. The sequence goes on from OX422207.1 coordinate 714,756,208, forward strand.
AGAGTGATCTAATTTTTTTACATCAACAATTATTATTTGAGTATTTTTTAGGCCTTAGTATCTGTAACACCTCGCTTAAAATAATAACGGGTGGCCAGCCCTATACTACATTAAATCAGGAGTCTCAGATGGCTCAGTCTCAACATCAACTGGCAGTACTAAAATATATAAGACTAACTACCCAATATCATATAAGCGAGATGTTAAAATTAAATAAAACATAGAACAGACAACAAAGCAACAGTATAAGCTACTAACAAAGAAAAGAAAGATTCTTACAAGAACTATGATAAATGAAATGAATAACTACAAATGAATATGCCACAAAGAAATAAACCCGAATAAGCTGTCGGGTCACATACAATACAATAACTGAAATGGAATAAATATAAACATCTATAAATATCCCTTGGGTATAAACCCGATATACAACATGAATCCTACCTAGATTTTTAAAGAAGTAGGAAGCGTCTACATTCTACATCCCGCAACAGTCCGTAGCTATCACGGCTCCTAAGACTCTGGATAGAAGGTCATCCGGCATCCATGCGGTAGGACACATGTATTAATATATATATACACATATGCAGGAGAGAAAAGTAAACGGGTCAGAGCCCGAGTTGTGAAAATATTTACCAAGTGTGTTAACCGTGCATAATAAATATAAATGCACTTATTTCATAATTAAATTGGAATCACACTCTCGTGAAACCCCAACTCACCTCTCATCTAACGGCGCGCACCTATTCGCGTCCTAAAAACTTAGTTAAGTTACTCCACCTATAAGGACAACCTAACTTACCATAGGCATAGCCTATACCCACGAGATCTGCCTTGCTATCATATCCCAAGAATCCACTCTTTCTAAACACACTTAATTATTTTTACAAACATGTATGCCATACTAGGCTTAATGGATTCCGGTTTATAATTTAATCAATTATAATTCTTAATACGTTACCCATATACATTTGGGTTGAATAATATGATTTAATTTCTAAATAACATACATACAAATTATTAATGACAAAACTTCTCTCCAATCTCAACATTGCACTACGTTTCGTGCGTGGGGCATCTCGCAAAGTGAAATCCAAACAAGGAACCCTCCCCCCTCCCCCCCGTTACACTACTCCTTGACAATGTCGATCCTAGAGATCCATTATGCCATACATACAGTTCTACTAAATTTAGATTACCATATAAGAACAACTCAAAATCTCTAATAATATCCTTGGGATGATGTAATCGAAATATTCCTTAAATACGATACATCAACCCCCATCAATCTAGTACATCATAATCATCCAAGATGTACTCCATAAAGATTCCATATTCTTTCACCTATAGGATATATAAATATATATAGGTATTTATTCAAACCATATATATATATATATATATATATATATATATATCATCATCATCCATTCTCATGACCAAGTGTACATACCACATATGATGTACAATGGCCATGCACATAAAATACCTGGCTATATATATCGCCGATAAACTGCACCCTGCTATCATCTTCCAGGGCATTTCTCACATACCATCCTGGGGACCACGGTCGGACTCAATATCACCGATATCGGGGCCTAACACACACACACACACGACGTCCCGGGAAGCGGTCATAGCTCCTAACTGGTCAATGAGACGAGACATACCCACCACGTCCCACCCCAAAAGAAATGCATATCACATAATAACACAATGGACGACTATGACCTGGGGAATATCCACACCCTTCTCCTTGAGCCAGGATGCTCACCCGCTGCACGGAAACTTCCCAATGATAGCATGAGCAGGGTATGCTTAACCACATAAGTATATATATCGTTCACATGCACAATATATACACATCCATATGATCCCATCATATGATTAAACCATCACATAAGGTTTAGATATTCATAACATGTATATCCACAACATAAATATATCCATATATTCATATCCATATAGATATATATCCACATATCCACACACACACACACACACACACACACACACACACATATATATATATATATATATATATATATATATATATATATATATACACTACCTCTCATTCGTATGTATAAGATATATATAAACTCGGCTTTAAGTATAAATACTACTCAATATACTAGCCGCCGTCCCAACACATTTAATTTACCTCAATATGTGAATAAAATCCTTCAATTGAAGCATATTCATCCATTTTTACTATGATGAATAGTGTCCCAAAAATACATGTATATATCCAACATTAGGGTTATCATCCAAGGTTTAGTGTAGGTAACAATCGCTACACATTCCATATATCTCCGAAAGGGCATCCAAGTCTCCAATATTAATTTCGACTATTGATATATACATAATTAATAGTCTATAAACCTCAGCTTATCCCAACTTCCTTTCAAGTATTGGAATCCCAATGATTATTTCCACACAATTATGTATAAACCATCCTGACTAGAATTATACTGCCACTTATTCTAGTTGATAGTGCGATCCAATCGTTCCCAATTTTGCATAAGGTTCAATTGTCCTTATGAACCCTTCCTCCTATCACGTTAACAATTGTTCCTTAATTTAAACGTTTCTAAGGATACATGACCCCTCTCACTCTTCGGTTCCCAAACCTTGATCTCAATAGAATCCTATTTACCATAAGAATTTGGCACTACCCTCAGCCTACAATTTAATATCGTACTCTTACCACTCTCTTGAAAGAACCCCAATCCTTACATCATAATTAAGCCCACTTATGACCCCTAATTAGAACTCCCATACTCAATGAGATTCCCCCTATATCAATATGACCCTCTCCAATTTTATATGGATATAAGTCCCCCAAAATAAGTTGACAAGTATCCACGGTCCCATCACGCGAGAAACTTTTACTAAGTCTCCAAAACATCTTTCTTACATCATATAATCATATCCCAAAATAATAAACCCAACCAAAAAGGGTTTGAAATCATTATAGGGAAAATTCCTCAAAATGCCCTGTTTTCGAATCAATTCGGCCCTATTCCGAATCGATTCGGCCCAGCGAATCGATTCGGCCTCCAAGGCGAATCGATTCGGGTTCAAAGACCTGGGCTTCTATCTTAGGCCGAATCGATTCACCTTGGGTCCAAATTGATTCGGTCAATGCAGACCTGCCAATTTTTCTTAGGCCGAATCGATTCGCTTAAGGGGCGAATCGATTCGTTTCTGCAGAATTTGAAGGGTTCTTCTTCTTCATTGAACTCACGAATTCTAAACCATAAAATTTCACTTCTAACCCCTAATCCTTCATCCCAACATGATTCTAAGCCAACAAATCAACCCATAGTTGATCCCAAACATTTCTACACCATCAAACCCATATCTAAACATTGATTTCAAGATTTAAACCCAAAAATTTAGGTTTTGATATTAATACCCAAAATCCATTTCTTAAACCCACAAATTATGAAATGAAATACACAAATGACTTATTTAGCAAGATTAAACACTTGCCTAAGATTTGTAAAGGTTGGATCGTCCTCGATGTCGCGTTTGGGCCGGAATTTCCAAGCTTTTCTTCCTCTCTCTCTTCTTTTCTTCTTCTTTCCTTCTTCTTTTCTCTCTTCTTTCTCCCTCTAGGGATTTTTCTCTCTTTCTCTCAAATGAGAATGGCTTAATTTTTAAGCCTCTTAAACCTTAAAACATAAGTCCTAATTTTAAAACTTTAGATGACTCGTTTACTCCAATTCGAGTCAAAATGACTTAAAAACATTCCGGAGACGAAATAAAATCCAATGACAGTCATTTTGACTATCTCAACCCTTTCAGGATCGATAGTACCCTCAAAATCATCATCCGAAATACTTTGAAATGTTCTCTATTTTTGGGCTTCAATTCCCAAATTTTAAAATTCTCCATTTTAATTAAATTTTATTTTCCCCAAAATTTAATTTCTCAGTCTCCAAAGTCACGGGTTGTTACAGTATCAATGTTTATGTTGTAAAATTATGATTTAACTAATGGCATAAGTTCATTTTATAATTGTGGGGTTTAAAGAGAAATAAGGTTCGTAAATGCAACAAGTTATTTCAGAATATTTAAGTGCACGATTTTTACTATTTGATCCATTATTAAAAACCCAATTTTTCTTACTATCGTTCCATAACCACAAAAAAATCAACTAAAAAGTAATTTTTTGGGTATTTTTAATAAAAAAAAAGATAGAGGAGCCTCTTAGTATATATATATATATATATATATATATATATATATATAAAGTGAATAGCTTAGAAGGAGTTATTTTCATTCTTTGCTGAACAATCAAACTTCAAATTTCATGGATTTTCTATCTTTTTCATTTTTTAATGACCCAAAATCATACCCATGTCTAAATGAAAAGGAAAATGTATTATTTTTTAATAAATTTTTTAAACAAATATCAATTATATCCTCTACTAAAAAATAAAACAAACACATTTTCCATGTCTGAGTATAACTGAATCAGAATCTAGTCTTCATGAGTATGCCGGATTGATTTGTTTCTCCTTGATGTGATTTTCTGCAGAATGTCACACTTCCATCGACCGCTCATGCATGATATGGTGGCTATAGCAACGCTAGAGGAATCGAGTAGCACAAAGAAGGCTCGTCGATTGACGGATTAACCAACGACTTAGGAGGAGATGTTCGGAGTTGGTGAGTATAGGCGTAGAGTCAATTAGGGTTATCAATGGACCGGGTCTGGACCCGGACCCGACCCGAATTAATGGATCTGAGAAAAATTTATAGACCCGATTAGTTAATGGATCGAGTCTGGATATAAATGACTTCGATCTGATAAGGACCCGACCCGAATGTATATATATATATATATATATATATATATTAACCCTAAAAACCATCTCATTCATTCCATACGCTCCCTTTTGCATTTCAGATGTTTTTCTCTTCAGCCCCCTCTCTCCAGCACCGCTACACAATCTCGGTTTCTCCATCTCACCAACACTGCTACACTATCTTTCCAACATGATTTCTCCATCTCGTTAAGATCTCAATTTATAACAGTTATTTTGTTTTTTTGTGTGTGATTCTTTTCACGATTTCTCTATCTTGGTTACATCACGATTAAGAATGATTCATTTTTTGTGTGATTCTTTTCATGAGAACATTGATAAAAATTCTTACAGTTTATTTTTACACGATTAATTTTTACAGTCATGAGACCATCTCGATTAATTTTTACAGTCATGAGAACATCACAGTTTGTTTTTATGCCATCTCCATATATTTTTTCAGTGTAATTAGTAATGGTGTTTTTGCTATCAAAAGTATAACTTTACACGTTTTTGGTTGAATTTAATTTTTGTGTTCCTTTTTTCATAGTCTATTCCTTTTTATTTATTGATTTAATGATATTTATGTTATAAATATAATCTACTCCGTTGTATTTATTGATTGACTAATAATGTTGAACATTGTTTTTCTTTTCAGAAATTGAAGTCAATGACACGTTGATGCCACCTCCACCATCTCAATGAAGTTGTCGTCCTGTTGGTTATCTATTGGTTGTCCTAGTTAATAGCTGATGAAATTTCAAGTTTGTCATGTGCTTATGTTATGAGACTTAAGTAACAATGTAAGTATTTGCATATTTAATTTGCTGCTAGTTCTGTTGGTTATCTAATATTGTATTTGGATAAGACTTTGGAATGAGACTTTGCTAGTTTATAAAATGTTAAAGACTTTGGAAATTGGAACTGTTAAAGACTTTGGAACTGGTGATTTGTTAAACTCTTGAACTGTAAAGACTTTGGACTTAAACTTTTAAGTTATTTAACTGTTAAAGTGTTTTAAAACGTTAAAATGTTTTAAACAGTTTAGACTTTGGGTCTAAATAAATGTTTTAAAACTATTTGATTTATTTAAAACTTTTAAAGTGTTCAAAATAACTCTTAAAGTGTTTTAAAGTTTAAAGTGATATGATTTTCCATAAACTTTTAAAGTTTAGACTTTGGGTCTAAATAAATTTTCTAAATAACTGTTAAAGTGTTTTAAACAGTTTGGAAAATGACATTTAAGGGTGAAACTATTCGCGTATTCGGGTCCTTAATGGAACCGGGTCTGGATCCATTTATTAATACCCGAGAGGTAATCAGGTAAGACCCTATCCTCTAAAAAAATACCCGAATCGAATATGGATATACCCTTACCCGATCCGTTTACATCCGTAGACTCAATGGTGGTAGAGTTGTCATCAATAAGAGAGTGAAAGGTTCTTATTGACAGTATAATGTGTGCTGAATCAGTTCAACAAGGGCATGAGAAGATGGGATTTGTAATGGTTTGTGTGAAGAAACATTTTATAAAATTTGTGGTTGAGTATAATAATGTGTGTGTGTGTGTGGGGGGGGGGGGGGGGATATATATATATATATATACATACACTTAATGCACTATATTTATCCTAGGCATTTCAAAGTCCATAGGAGGGGAGGAGTTTGAGGAAAGGTTAATAGAGAAAATATATAAACTAAAGGTACCAAGGGATACAAAGGGGCCGAATTAAAGAAGGGACATTTGAGTTGGATATAGAGTCTCGTAAAAATAATAGTAAGGAGTTAAACTAATGTGGTAAACGGAGTCCACGTTCTATGCCCTCCTTATAGGAGAGCAATTTAGATACATACTATAGATATATTATATAATCTTGAAAATAAATGTTGTTTGTATAATACATTTACTCATTTATCAGATTCAAACAAATTTTATTCAACAAGTCATATTCATACTTGTAGTAAATATTTACTACCTCTTTTAAAAAGTGACGTATTGGAAAATAAATATTTCTCATGGGACCTGTTGGAGCAAAAAAGGACATTTGGACCTATTGGACTATATACTTAGTAAACGCGATTAATTGATAATTTTCATAAAAACATTTTTTGTTATATATATATATATATATATATATATATATATATATATATATATATATATATATATATATATATATATATATATATATATATATGGTGATGGGAAAATGTTGTAAATATGAATGTTTGGTCGTTGAAATTTTTTATGGTCATCTAACCCACTTTTTGATTAAAAAAATAGGTGATGACCGTCTCAATGTGAAGATTATATTCAAGAAGTTTCATAAAAAAAATTCAACTTTTACTGTTTAAAAAAATAGTAGTACCAAAGCGTGTAGATAAGAAGCCCTTATGGGAGACTCCATCTCTTTCTCTCTCTCTCTCTCTCTCTCTCTCTCTCTCTCTCTATATATATATATATGAAAAGTGCTCCATAATTTAACATTTTCCTAGAAAAACATTTTGTATCAATTCCCCCAAAGTTGATTTTCCTTAGAAATAATACATACTCCAAAAGTAACACCGAACCATTCCTAATCTTTTTCTCACTTAATTTCCAAATTCTCATCAAAATGAACCATGTTTTTAATCATTTTTTAATTTATAATCAAACACGCCCTAAAATAAATGACAAAGGAAGGGACAATATTACATATATTATTGCCTTTAATATTAACATCTTTATAACAATGTTAAAAATCACTGAAATAATAGTGAAGTACAAAGAAAACAAAATTTTTACTTCAAAATATTTTCGCAATCTTTTTTGTCTTTTCTTTACTTAATACATTAGTGATTTATAATTTTAGACCTAAATACATTTAAATTGAAAAAATAGATTTTGCCTAAAATTGTTTAAAAAACTGTTAAGTTTAATTACCACATGTAATTTTTAAATTAATTAATTCATAAACGTAAAAGAATTGAAAAGGTTAAAAACTAAAAGGAAAATGAATTAAAACAAAAGATATTCCAAAATTGTTTAATAATTAAAAATTATTATAAAAAATCCCCACCAATCATCCCCAACACACACCCCCAAACGACATGACCCTAACCCTCTCCGTCCCCACGCACTTCATCACCAACCTCAAACCCCTCCCCCGAACTACTTTACCATCAACTTTGCCCCTCCCCTCAACGTGCTGCCATCTCCAAGCCTGCAATTTCTAGGATGAATTTACGATTTTTGTTAGTTAGATATAGTGATTTTTGGATTTTTCTATTTTAAGTTAGTTGGATTTTGAGATGTTCGTTTTTTATTTTGCAATTTCAGATTAGTTGGATTTTGAAATTTCAAATTTGTTGGTTTTTATGAATTTGTGGGCTGCGAGTGATGGGGAGAAGGAGCTGGGGCTAAGGTTGGTTGTGATTATGGTGGTGAATTATGTGTATGTATTTTTTTTTTTTGGGGGGGGGGGGGGGGGGTGTTTGGATTTTCTATTTTCAATTTTTTGTATGTAATTTTTAGAGATTTTATATTTTTTGCTTTAAATTCAGAGATTATTAAATTTTTATTTCAGCTAAACTATTTTATATTTTTAAATGACAAGAGGTTGTTAACATTAACGTTCTTTTAGTAGAAATTGTACAAACTTTAATTTTTTAATAAAAATATATTTTAAGTCTAAAATAAAAAAAAAGTAATATATTGAAGTAAAAAAAATTATAGGTAAACCTTGTAATCAAAGGCACCATAAGTAAAGTAAAAAAAAACTGAACGATTTCTTATATTAAAACCGTGATCGGATATATGCATGCAAACATCTATAATTTGTCCTAAAGGGGTGAAGAGGATTCGATTCAAATCAACGCAATTTTACAGAATTTAAATACCTATCAATCCTAGTTTTCAAGTATTATAGAGAACTAATTTTAAGCCATAGATTTGTAATTGAACACGTGTGAAGATGTTTTTAGTTCATAGAAAAAATTTACGATAGTTCATAGAAAATAACATTTTTTAAGCTAATTCATAAAAATGCCTTTGAATTGATTAATTTGTAAATCACACACACAAGGAACAAATAGCATAATTAAAGTGAAACGACTATGTGATATACCTTAGAAAGTACAATTACCTAACTAGTTTTCAACCAAGCCCAAATATAACTAATTTTGTGTGTGATTTGATCTAAACTAACAATTCAAACTATCAAGCAATCACATAAGAAATGATCTACAAGAAAAAGAAAAAAAACAAGGGGAAAGATCCTCGGTTGCATGTTCTCTCTCATTAAATTTGAAAAGATAATTTTACACAATGCAAGATTGTAAGGACATATTTCATCATATATGTAATGAATATTATAAATTTGTATTTATTGAATTTATTCTGTTGAACAAATTTTTTTGATTCATATGTTAGGTTATTTGAGTTTGTACCTTCAAACCTATGCAATGAAGACACGAAGTCGCCGACGTAAAGTGACATCAAATTCATGCCGAGTTTACGTCTTCACCTTGGGATCTCAAAAAGGTATAAAAGTTTTATTATGTTGATCCATGAGTTTCTATTTTTGGGGTTTTGTTTTTACTGAGGTATTTTTCAAAAAAAAATTTTTAAAAGTTTTTTATGTTTTGAGGTTGTTCAAACGAATTGTGGTTTTTAATTCTAATGAGTATCGTAATCGCGTTCAAATCAGATTAGTTTCTAGATCGAATGAGATTGCCATTTCATTTGAACGAGCTACTCATGAGCCTCAAACGAGTGTTTACTACCCAACCTTACAAAATGCGATTAGATGCTCGTTCATAGGTCATTCTAACGACTTTAGGTGTTTCATTCGAACGAGTTAGTTTCGTTCTAATGATTTTACCTAATTTATTCAAACGAAACATTTATCTAGTTCGAACGACTTGACTTGAAACTTTTGCCACCATTTTTTTTTACATTTTTAAGTTAAAAAAGGCAAAGGTATGCCTGTTTTGGTAGGGTTTCAAAGAAAACTTTTACAGAGTAAAACGTATAGCCATATATACACCAGTTTACATCCTTATTTGGATATCCAAGTTTCAACTTAATATTCTATGTAGAGATCTCAGGTTTTTAACCTTGAAGTTGTTTACTCTTTATTGTTCGAGTTTTTTTTATCACGGTGGATTTTGTGTTGTTGTGTGACGAATTCAATTTAGAGATCATGGATACTGAGACATGGGAGGACTATGCTGTGAGTCACTGGTGGATTCCTGTGGTTGTTGTGAAAAAGGTTCAAGGAGAGAATATTACATCAATCTTGAAAGGAGTTAAGTTAGTGAGTAAGTCATCTATTGTACTCGTATAAACCATATATCGTAGTAGATTTGTGCAGGTTAGGACATCCGAGGTTTTTCCCGTTATGGTTTTTTCTATTACATTACACCATTATGTGTTTGCTTATTTTACTTTTGCATGCTTATCTAGATGAATATTTAGGCAAGATAAAATTGGAATTATTTTTTTACACAACGTTTGTTTAATCTTTGCTAAAATTAAAATTGGGGTAATTGTTCACTCAGTTTAATTAATTAGATTAAAATTTGGAATTTGGTGATCATATGCACACTATCGCCTTTCTCAAATTGATATTATAGCGGGTTTCTCTAAGTTATTGAATTGATCCTCATTTAGTGTGTTTTTTAGAATTGTTTGATGGAGTTGAATTATGAGGATAATTGCATTACCTGTGCTCCCATGTTTGATGGTTTAGACTATCCCTATTAGAAGGCTCAGATGAGATTTTTCGTGAAATTTATTGATGAAAATTTTTGGAACTATAAAGAGCAAGAGTGAGCTCATCCTCCTGATGGTGGTTTTCTGAAAGCATATTCCTTTCATACCAAGGCTGAAAAAGATACCTCGACTTTTAATTCCAAGGGTGTGAGTGCTATTTTTTATGTTATCGCAGATAAAATGTTTAGACTTATAATGACATGTGAGAGTGCAAAGGATGCTTGTGATATTGTAAAATTCATGCATGAAGGTATGTGTACTGTTAGGATTTCTAAGTAACAAAATCTGACAATTAAATTTGAGACGATTAGAATGGAATAACATGAATCGTTTGATGCCATTTATGCTAAACTATTGGATATTGTCAAATTCTCATTTAACTTAGGTGAACCAACCAATCCCTAAGCGAAAAGTGGTCGAACAAATCTTAAGGTCTTTACATGAATGATTTAATGCCAAAGTCACGATCCTAGATTCTTTTGGAGGAGTCAATACTCTTAGAGTCTAAGAACTTGTAGGTGATATTCAAACCTATGAGATGAACATGTGTACCCCATAAGAAAGAAATGAATGAAAAGGGTTTAGCTTTAAAAACTTGTAAGGAGGATGCATCGGATTTCGAGTGTTAGGGTGAGTTAGAACTCAAAGAGTTAGCTAGGTTTTCCAAAAAGTTCACTAAATTTCTTAAGCTTAAATAAGAAAAGAATTCTTATAAGAAATCAAAGAACTTTAACAATGAACATAATAGGAAGAAGAGGGATAATCCTAACACTACACCAAAAAGGCTAAATTGTCACCTTTGAGTTGGCCAGACTTGTCATGGTCATTAATCGTAACAAAAAAGATGTTTTTTTATCATGGTCATTGACCATGACAAGTCCTTGATAAGGCGTTGTGATGGTCATTGACTATGACAAGTCCGTGACAAGTACAGTTGTCACGAACTTGTCATGGTCAATGACCGTGACAATTTTAAAGATTTGTCACCGTCAAAGACCTTGACAGGTCCGTGACAAGTTTTATAATTAAAACCCTAGGCGCCTCTTTTTTTCCCACCATTTTCTTTCCCTCTATTTTCTCTCTCTAGCTCAAGCAATGGTTGTCTCTCTCCCTCTCTCTCTCCTCTCTCTCGCTTTACTTTCAGGTCATTTTTTTCTCTCTCTCTCTCTTTCCATTGTGTGTGTGTGTGTATGTGTATATGTATATATGCATGTGTGTGTGTAGTGGTGGGGCAAGGGGCATGAGGGAGGGGACAGGTGGGTGTTTGTTTGTGTGTGTGTGTGTATGTGTAGTGGTGGGGCAGGGGGAGTGATGGGGGGGGGGGGGTAGTGTGTGTGTGTATAGGTGTATGGGGGTGGTGTTAGTTTGGTATTTTAAGACTTAAATTAATTAGACATTATAAATATTTGTAAGGACACAAATTTTCAATTGAGTCCTTTGTAGTTTTGGCTCAATTCTAGACAAAAACGTTTGAGTCATAGGATAGAGTTATTGATCATCTTTCAAGCCTATGGCGTGTTTATTGAAGACGTAGTAGCCAAGAGTATAAAGCTTCATCACATTACCGAGTTTGTTTGTGCCTAGTTTCTACGTCATCATCGTGGTTCCATTGCTCCTATGGTATGAATGCATTTTGATTATATATATAGGAGCCTAGAACATTTCATATTGGGTGTGCGTTTATTTAAAACTGTTTTTTATTTTTAGAAAGATTTTAATAAAACTTTAATCTAAAGTATATAAAGTTTCTGGGATAAATATAAAATTTTTCAAACTTTCTAGAAGTTCGTTCGAAGTGTCGTTCGAACGAGATTGTTGTTCGAACCACATTGTTATTCGAACGAGTTTGCCCACAAGTTCCCACTGGAATGTCATTCGAACAAACTTGATGTTCGAATGAAACTTCCAACAAGATTTCTAACGAGTTCACACTGGAACCTCATTAAAAGCCTAGTTCGAATGAGATTTCGTTCGAACGAAAATGTCGTTCGAACGAGATTTGGTCGGAACAGGTATTTGGCAGTTTTAAGCAGTTTTTCCCAAGTTTCCTACACCTTTATCCCACTAACTTTTGACATATCTTAATAGTACGGGAACTAAACTTTTTAGTTTAACTTTTTCATAATACTCTAACTTCTAGAGAGTGTTTTGAGAGTTCATCCTTCCTAAGAAAAATTTCAAGTTTAAGTGTTCATTTTGCAAAGAAAAATCCTTTAAAAACACTTTGTTTCACCCATATTGTTTATTCCAAGTCTTCTTTATATATATATACATTACTTGGAGTTTGGCACCGGTTTTTCATCTCTACCGTTTGAAGAGACGTTTGGGTTTGCTTCTAAATCCCACAAAGAAGAAGAGTTTTGCGTTGATTTACCCACTTGGAGAAAGGCTCCTAGTTTGGGTGACGGTGACCATATAAAGTCCGATCGGTAGATTCCGAGACCGCGGTGGAGCTCCGTGGTTATTCGCTAGGTGGAGATTGATACAAGAAGATCCGTCGGGGCTTGAGAGGGATCGAGTCGAGTGTTGTAAGTCTTACTGTCTTGTATTTGTAATTCCATAATTAGTGAATTTGTGGCTAGGGCCGTCCGAGGTTTTTTTTGTGGTGGGTTTTTTCTCGTACATCGCAGCGTAGTGATCTATTGTTTAATTTTATCTTGCTATATCACCTAGAACGCATGCTTAGAAAAAAAGATAAAATTTGATTTATATCACTACTTAATTTAATTTGGTGCTAATTAAATATTGGGTAATGTGTAGTGAGTTCAAGTCATGAATTTAATTTGTTAAAATTGGTTTGGCCTAATTTGAGTAAAATTGAAAATATGACACATGCAAATTTCTATTACTTGGGTTAATTGAATTGGTTTGATTGAAATTTAAGTTGTGTGTATGTTTAATCTTATTTCACTTGCTTAAGTTTAATTTGAAAAATGTAAATTAAAATTTGTCGTTAAATTGAAACATCAACTACGCTTCCGCATCTATATAAAGAGGAAATTATTACATTTTTTGAAGTAAAAGAATTTTGATTTTTAAAAATTGGGGCCTTAGGGGCTTAACAAATTTGGTATCAGAGCCAAAGCGATAATTTATTTCGTTAAAGATCCTATAAATATTTTTGGCTAAAATGGAATTTTCCCCATTTTCAAAATTTCCTATTTTCGATGGTTCTAATTACGCGTACTGGAAAGCGCGTATGAAATCGGCACTTAAATCTATCTACGAGAGGGTGTGGTTATCTATAGTTAACGGGTGGACTCCACTAACTCATTTAGTAGATAATGAACGTGTTCCCAAACCGGCTGATTAAGGGAGTGAGAATGAGTTTAAACTTTCAAATTTTAATTCCCGAGTTTTAAACGCCTTGTTTAGCGCTGTCACACCGAATGAATTCTGACGTATTATAATGTGTGATACCGCTAAAGAAGCGTGGGATATTTTACAACTCACTCATGAAGGTACAAGTATCGTAAAAGCTTCGAAACTCCAAAATCTCACCACTCAATTTGAAACTATCAAAATGAACGAAAAGGAAACTTTTGATAAATTTTTTGCTAGACTTTTTGACATTGTTAATTCATCTTATAAATTGGCAGAGAAAATACTCGAAAACCGAGTAGTAAATTTTTTTTAAGGTCCTTACCCGATAGATTTATTCTAAAAGGGACCGTTTTAAATTCTTTACCAACTTTAGCCTCTATGAAATTAGAAGAGCCTGTAGTTGATTTACAAATCTATGAACTAGACATGTTTCCCTCTAAAACAAAAAAGAAAATTGAAAAGGGCGTCGCTTTAAAAGCCTAGAAAGAGGAAAAACAAGTAGTAAAGTGCGAGAGTGATAGTGAGTCGGATGCTATGGCTATGTTTGCTAGGAAATTTCAAAAATTTCTTAAAATTAACAAAGATAAATTTAAAAACGACTTTAAGAAATTTGAAACTTCTAAGCATGACAAAACCGAAAGGATCCCTAAAACTCCTAAAGAAAATTTAAATATGGACAAGTTAGATAACTGTTTTGGTTGTGAAGGGTATAGCCATAGGGCTTTTAAGTGCCCCACTAAACTAAGGAGAGAAGGTAAGAAACCAATTGCTTTTATTGTAACCCTTAGTGATAGTGATAGTGATAATGAAGAGGGACACGATTCCCCCACTAAGCCTAACTTTGTGGCTTTTATGGCTAGTCATGTGAGTGATAGTGAGAACTCATCTATAGATGAGAATTTATCACATGACATTTCCAAGGTTATAGTTTATGATTCCATTATTTTTTATGACAGTGAGAGTGAAGAAGAAAGAGAGAATGAAAATGAAGAAGAGGTTAATGTGAGTGAAATTCAAAATGATTTTCAAGAATTATACGAACAATCAATTAAATTAAAAAGTACAAATTTGAAGTTAGAAGCGAGTTTAAGAGAGCGTGTCAAGGTCGTTGATGAGAGTACGTTAGCGGAAGACCTTAGGACACGAGAGAGATCTATTCAAGAGAAGCTAGAATATATAGAAGGCGAGAGAGATAGCCTCAGGGGTTTAATGGAATCCTTGAAAAATGACCTTCTCGAGTTTGAAGAGAGAAATGTTTGGTTAGAGTCTAAAATTTTAGAATTATAGAATAAATTAAAAGACTCTACTAAAGCCAAATTTGATTTGGTGTGTAGGTCCGAAAAACTAGATAAAATCTTAGGCACGGTCAAAATAAAAAATGACACTTGTGGTTTAGGCTTCGATACTTGTAATGACTCATCTCATAAAGCCAAAACTCGTATTTTAGGAGAATCACCTAGGAAACCCGTTATAGATCAATCCTTAGGTACCAATTTTCGACTTGTTTTTACTTGTGCACATTGTGGTCGAAAAGGTCATCTTAGGAAATTTTGTTTTGATCTTAAACGAGGTCCAAGAAAATCCCAACGTAAGGCAACCAAGGAAACCAAGATTCCTTCACCACGAGATTATCATTCGTCATTTGTTTTGGTTAGGAGATTCGACTTGGTATCTTTACAAGATAGGGTATTTGATTCTCATTTACTTTCACATGTTTCCTCCCTTGTAAAATCTAAAGGTTGAATGTGTTAGTTTTATGTGCATACTTTTACTTTTGTGCTTCATGCTATATCACCCATGCTATTTGTATGCATCTTTAATCATTTTCTAGTTTATACTTCATGCTTAATCACATGCTAGAATAATGATTTTTGTTTATCTTTTGTATTATATTTCTTTCATTTTTGTTTGCATTAAATGAAAAATATAAAAAGATTTTTGTTTATCATTTGGGTTTTATCTCGTGGTAATTTAGGCTTAATGAAAAATTCAAATGATTTTTGTTTGTCTTTTGAGTAAAAATTTTTGTTTGTTTTATTTAAAATTTCAAAAACTCAAAAATATTTTTTTGTGTGTATTTTAGTTTGACACACTTTATGTGGCATACACTTGTGTTAGAATCTCATCTTTTTCGCTCCAATGTGGCTAGAACTTTTGGTTTAGATTTTCAATCCTTATTATGTTCTTTACCATGCTTACATGGAGTAGTTGGATTTTGTGTTGATATAATGGATTCTATTTTTATATGCCTCTTTTCATACATGCATGAGCTGTTTTGAAATTTTAACTTCATATGTATATTTGAGCTTTGTAAGGTGTTATCCTACCAATCTTGTCATCTACATATTTGTTACCTAAGAGGACTAGTGCATGTCAAAATCCGTTGCACGTGAGCTTTGTGAGAAATAAAAATAATATATATAAATATGCACGAGGAAGGGCTCCGAAAGGATTTATTTTCCTTTGCGAATAGTAAGCCACCGTTTGCTTGGACCTAAAAGAAATACGTGGTCCAACGTCCTAAAAGAAAATATGGCATTAAAAAGAAAAATATTTGCCAAGGCCTATGTTTGATTGATATTATCATTCAAAAATAATATATTCTTATTGAGGGAGATTGGATTGTATATCAACGGTTTGCACAATGTCTGTTTAACCTAGTTGTACTTTAATTTCATGACTCTATTGGTTTGTATAATCATCAACATGCTAGGCTTGTATTCATTGTTTATGTTTATTCATTGAGTTCATATTATATTGTCACATGAGGTTATATTCAAATGTTATGAAGTTTGCAATCAATTGAGAACTCCGTGAACATGTTTTAAGTGATTGGGTCTAAATTTAATCT
The DNA here is from genome assembly GCA_949130495.1 of Sambucus nigra. NCBI lineage: Eukaryota > Viridiplantae > Streptophyta > Magnoliopsida > Dipsacales > Adoxaceae > Sambucus > Sambucus nigra. The sequence continues at coordinate 714,772,955 of OX422207.1, forward strand.
TTACTAGTTCCCACCCCAATACTTTCGTTTCCATATGACACATTTTTGCCTCACGAGTGTGAAAAGCTTATCTTATTTTTTGTCATTTGTATGTTTATACTTATATATGTGTACTTGCGTCTATTAGGTATATCTTATGTATACATATATTTGATATTTTTGTTTAGTCTTTGCCTTGCTTTCTAGTCCATATATGCTTTAATTCATAATTGGTATCCATCTTGTTGCATTTTTTGTTGACATCACATGCTTAATACTTATGTATCATATTGGTATCTGTTTCTTGCATCTTAGTTGGTATCTATAATTATTTGTTGGATTAGTTATTATTTTGTTACCCATGTGCTTCAATATTCTCATCACTTTATGCACAATTGCATGTTTTAGCTTGTTATCCCATTCTATTTATCCCTTGCTTAGTTTAGAGGGTGTATATGCTTTAATTGGGGGAGAAAAGTTAATGTTTTTAGCTCTTTAGCCTTTGTGTATTCCTGAACAAAAGGGGGAGAATGATAGGGGAAGAAATGGTATCTATTCCTATTATAATCGTATCTTAGTTTAGGGGAGATTTATCTTAGGGGGAGACTTTCTAAGTAGGTCATTTGTTTGATAAAGGGGAGAATTAATTTAGAAGGAGTACTTATTTTAATTGCATTTAATATTTTGATATTCCCTATGCGTTTGATAGTTTGCTTAAGTGTGCAGGAAATTCTTTTAAGTGGAAACTTTTACCGGCAAAGATTATGATCCTTGGATTGCTTGAGTCAAGCATTGTATTTTTATTTTGGGTGGGACATTTTTTGTCACTCTAGTAGAGCTTGACGGCCCTTTAGGATTTTTGTTTGTTATTGTCCCGGAATAGCCAATGGGGGAGATTTATAAGGACACATATTTCCAATTGAGTCTTTTGTAGTTTTGGCTCGATTCCGGAAAAAAATGTTTGAGTCACTGGATAGAGTTAATGATCATCTTTCAAGCCTATGACGTGTTTATTGAAGACGTAGCGGCCAAGAGTATAAAGCTTCATCACATTGCTGATTTTGTTTGTGACTCATTTTTACGTCATCATCGTGGTTCCATTGCTCCTAAGGTATGAATGCATTTTGATTATATATATAGGAACCTGGAACATTTCATATTGGGTGTACGTTTATTTAAAACTATTATTTACTTTCAGAAAGATTTTAATAAAACTTTAATCTAAAGTATATAAAGTTTCTGGGCTAAATATAGAATTTTTCAAACATCTGGAAGTTCGTTCGAAGTGTCGTTCGAACGAGATTGTTGTTCGAACCCCATTGTCGTTCGAACGAAACTTCCAACAAGATTTCTAACGAATTCACACTGGAACCTCGTTAAAAGCCTCGTTCGAATGAGATTTTGTTCGAATGAGATTTGGCGGGAACAGGTATTTGGCAGTTTTAAGCAGTTTTTCCCAAGTTTCCCACTCCTTTATCCCACTAACTTTTGACATATCTCAATAGTGCGGGAACCAAACTTTTTAGTTTAACTTTTTCATAATATTCTAACTTCTAGAGAGTGTTTTGAGAGTTCATCCTTCCTAAGAAAAATTTCAACTTTAAGTGCTCATTTTGCAAAGAAAAATCCTTTAAAAACACTTTGTTTCACCCATATTGTTTATTCCAAGTCTTCTTTATATATATATATATCTATACATTGCTTGGAGTTTGGCACCGGTTTTTCATCTCTACCGTTTGAAGAGACGTTTGGGTTTGCTTCTAAATCCAATAAAGAAGAAGAGTTTTGAGTTGATTTACCCACTTGGATAAAGGCTCCTAGTTTGGGTGACGGTGACCATATAAAGTTCGATCGCTAGATTCCGAGACCGCGGTGGAGCTCCGTGGTTATTCGCTAGGCGAAGGTTGATACAAGAAGAAGCGTCGGGGCTTGAGAGGGATCAAGTCGAGTGTTGTAAGTCTTACTGTCTTGTATTTGTAATTCCGTACTTAGTGAATTTGTGGCTAGGGCCGTCCGAGATTTTTTTCCCGTTGTGGGTTTTTCCTCCTACATCGCAGCGTAGTGATCTATTGTCTAATTTTATCTTGCTATATCACCTAGAACGCATACTTAGGAAAAAAGATAAAACTTGGTTTATATCACTACTTAATTTAATTTGGTGCTAATTAAATATTGGGTAATGTGTAGTTAATACAAGTCATGAATTTAATTTGTTAAAATTGGTTTGGCCTAATTTGAGTAAAATTGAAAATACGACTTAGGCGAATTTCTAGGACTTGGGTTAATTAATTTGGTTTAAGTGAAATTTAAGTTGTGTGTGTGTTTAATTTTACTTCACTTGTTTAATTTTAATTTGATAAAGGTAAATTAAAGTTTGTCGTTAAATTGAACCATCAACTACGCTTCCGCATCTATTTAAAAAGGAAATTATTACTTTTTGTGAGGTAAAAGAATTTTGATTTTTAAAAATTGGGGCCTTCGGGACTTAACAAATTTGGTATCAGAGCCAAAGTGATAATTTATTTCGTTAAAGATCCTTGAAATTTTTTTTTTGCTAAAATGGAATTTTCTCCATTTTCAAAATTTCCTATTTTCGATGGTTCTAATTACGCGTACTTGAAAGCGCGTATGAAATAGACACTTAAATCTATCGACGACAGGGTTTGGTTATCTGTAGTTAACGGGTGGTCTCCACTAACTCATTTAGTAGATAATGAACGTGTTCCCAAACCGGCTGATTGATGGAGTGATAATGAGTTTAAACTTTCAAATTTTAATTCCTGAGGTTTAAACGCCTTGTTTAGCACTGTCACACCGAATGAATTCCAACGTATTATGACGTATGAGACCGCTAAAGAAGCGTGGGATATTTTACAACTCACTCATGAAAGTACAAGTGTCATAAAAGCTTCGAAACTCCAAAACCTCACCACTTAATTTGAAACTATCAAAATGAACGAAAAGGAAACTTTTGATAAATTTTATGCTAGGCTTTCCGACATTGTTAATTCATCTTTTAATTTGGGAGAGAAAATACCCGACAACCGAGTAGTAAAGAAAATTTTAAGGTCCTTACCCGATAGATTTATTCTAAAAGTGACCGTTTTAAATTCTTTACCATCTTTAGCCTCTATGAAATTAGAAGAGCTTGTAGGTGATTTACAAACCTATGAATTAGACATGTTTCCCTCTAAAATAGAAAAGAAAATTGAAAAGGGCATCGCTTTAAAAGCCCGGAAAGAGGAAAAACAAGTAGTAGAGTGCGAGAGTGATAGTGACTCGGAGGATATGGATATGTTTGCTAGGAAATTTCAAAAATTTCTTAAAATTAATAAAGATAAATTTAAAAATGACTTTAAGAAATTTGAAACTTCTAAGCATGACAAAGCCGAAAGGATCCCTAAAACTCCTAAAGAAAATTCAAATATGGACGAGTCAGATAAGTTTTTTGGTTGTGAAGGGTATGGCTATAGGGCTTTTGAGTGCCCCAGTAAACTAAGGAGAGAAGGTAAGAAATCAATTTGTAAAGTGCGACAGTGTGATAATTGATTTATAATAAATTTGCAAGTTTTCAAGAGACCTTATTTAATTAGAGTCTACTTTTAAATCAAACAAATACAGCCCTTAAACATGCATCTAAATCAACCCATCAAATATAAAGCATGCGGCACAGTAAATATGTTGAGACACAAATTTCAGGAAAAAACCCCTTTCGGGTAAAACCTTTATTTCACTATGAATATATAAATCGCAACTTACAATTATATAGAGAAATCTGTAATGGATCAACATGCAGCCAACCCACAAAGACACGCAGTCTTGAACTCAGCAAGAGAATACATGCATCACCCTCCAAGGACTCGCAGCCCAAACAACAAAGGAAGAACCGCAGCTCTCCTCAATGACACGCAGTCATAAAACTTTGTAGAGACTCCCTCAGCAATGACATGCAGCCCTCGGTTGCAAAGATCTCTCCACAAAGATGAACAGTAGGAAAGCTTCTGTTCTAGGGTTCAAAAATATTCACAAAAGTAATTGGGATTTTTTTATGTGAATCAAAAAGATGTTTGGCACATCAAAAAATGAAGTCTTCTTGTGTTTGAACTCTTAAAAACGTTTTCTCAAAGACTTGAAAAAATACACCAATGAAGTAGGAATATATATAGAAAATAAGAGTCGGTGGAAAAACATTACATGGAATTGTTCGAATTTATCCCAGGCGGACCGGTCCGACTAGGAGGCGGATCGGTCCGACCTCGGATCGATTCTTTTTTTAAAATAGGCTTCTTCGGTTCGGAATTGGTCCGTGGTATACTGGAGCAAAGCAGATCAGTCCGGTAGGTAGGAGGACCGGTCCGGGGGCGAATCGGTTCTTTTAAAATAGGGGCAAACCGGTCCGATTATCCAGAAAAATTAAAATCCTTTTAACAGCCTCATTTTGCTTGAAAAAAACTTACTTCTTATTTTTATAAAAAATATTTTATGAAAATTTCCCAATAATAAGTATGAACTTTAAGGAACTTAAAAACAAAACTTTACCAAGTTCATTCTAGCAGAGGCTATGATGTTGAAGACGCTTTGATATTAGGATCCGTTGATGTAGATGCGATTTTGAATTTCTTTAACGGTGTAAAGGCGTACGACATACTTATTGACAATGGACAAAAATGTCCTTACAAATCTCCTCCTATGTCTATGCCGGTACATACATAAAAAATCTGAATTATCAACTAATGACCTATACAAATCTACCCTCCCATGAACCCTAAAGATGGAAAGATACAAATGTTTAAATCTTCATCGTTTGTTCTTCAAGAATCATCAAATCTCAAAGCTTTTCTCATTAGGGTGTGCAACATATTGATCTTCAATCTTCATACCTACACACATGAGACAAAGCAAATACCACGTGACATATCGAGTTTGAAATGAGATAAACATAGATACCAATTTATGATAAAAGCATAAGCTAAATCTCAAAAACTCCCCCAAAATTCAAACTCTCCCATAATATGATAATTCTTTCTCCCCCTTTTTATGATGTCCCCAAATAGACAAATGAGAAGAATGAATCAAATAAGCAAATTTGGGGTGTTACGGTACACAAAACAGGGTATCAAACAATATGATAAATGTGCTCTTGCAAGGAGATGCTCAAAAACTGATGCACAAACTATTTTTGGATTTTTCAATTTTTCATACAAAAAGAATACAATTGAAAAAAAATATGCCACAAAAATCACACCATGGATTTAGACTCAAACAACCAAGTCATGGAAATGGAATGAATGGGTGTGAACACATTCGATAGGTAAATGAACTCAATCAATCATATGTGCATGATGCATATGTGTACCCCTAACGAATGAACATCAAATGTATCCTTAGGTGTAAAAATATGTTGAATTTAGATTACATCATCTTATGCAAATCAACAAATCAAAGTCAAAGTGATTTCCACACCAATAACGTCCAAAACTATGTAGCGCATTTTCAAGCAATTCAAGGACGTGCAAACTCGGTTTAAATTATCCAACCAAACTCCCTCATGCATATTTTCTTTTAGAGGTAATCTAAATTCTCAAACTTTGTAGAATTGGTGCAAAAACCTAAATGGCCCATAAATGGCATGAATTTTTTTTTTATTGCCTTTAAATTTTTTCGGCCTCTTTTAAACCTCTTTGGACCCCGGATAATAAAATTCCTCCATTTTTAGGTCCTTTTTAACGGTGGCTTAGTATTCGCAAAGGAAAAAAAAAACTTTTGCAACCCTTCCCCGTTTTCAAACAAAACACACAAACTCACAAAACGGTTTTTATATGCACAATTTCCTTATCAAAATTTATCACATTCAGTTTGTTTTAAGGACAGGATTGAAGTGAAAACACCCAACCAACATGTGATAAGACAAGCACAATAATCAAACAAATCCATGCAAGTATGCAATAAAGGAAAACATGAGTCAAACATGTAAGAAGTAACATCGAATTACATCTTAATGACTCCAAACATTATAAAGCACATTGATGAATTGACATATTGTCTCAAAACACTATCAAATAGTTACATGAAAAAATTAGAATGATGTTGTGACTCGATCATCAAAAGTGTTCATCCATAAACGATGCAAACAAAATACAAAAATCTTTTTGGATTTTCTCAAAATTTTCTCAATATAAAATCTTTTTATTTTTTTTTCAAAAAAAAATAAAACATACAAAAATGATACATACTAGCAATAGGCAAACAATGTCATCATGAAAAACATCATATGCTAGTAAACAAGTCAAACCTCAATCATTAGGTGTGGAGGGGTTTTCCAAAGGTGGTGACAACTTATGAAAAACCTCCACCAATTCTTATGAAGTTTTGACTAAAAACGTAACTTGCTCACCTAAATGTGCAAACTGTCTCATGTAGTCTCCGGGAGCATGTAAAGTATCATGTGTGGGTGCATGTGTGCCAGAAACACGAGTAGAAGAAAAACGTGACACATAACCCAACTTAAAACAAAATTCCTTAAGGTGACCTCTCCTCTTGTAATGTGAACAAACATAAATAGGCCTAAGGACATCTCTCTCAAAAATTCTAGGACGTGCTCTCCTAATAGGAATGGGACGCCTAGGTGGGTTAGGGTGAGACATACGTGAATCTAACACTAAAGTGGGAACCGTCTCGGGTGCTAATTGGGAAGTAGAAACACCGTCATGACTTATTCCTAACTTCTCACCATTACCCTTATGAACCACCTTTTCAACCTTCTTAGGTGCGTTCACAAAATTGACTTTGACCTCCCTGGCACGTTCGAGATCACTCTCGAGTTGGGATACACGTGTCGATAGACTAGACAACGTGTTGGTCAAATCACACTTCTCCTTTCTCAAAACCTCCTTCTCTTTCTCCAAATCTAAAACCCGACGACCTAAATCCCTATTATACTTCTTTGTTTTCAAGGTCTCGGTGTACAAATCTCTAAAAGCTTTTTGGAGATCACTTTCATCTCCACTCTCACTCTCACTTTCTCCCTCACTTGAAGTGCTCAAATCATCACTATCGCATTCGTGTGCACTATTGTGGGACAAGGTGGGTGTACTCACACGACTAGAAAAAGATAAAAACTTCTCACTACTAGTCTCATCACCCTCACCTTCACTACTATCACTAAGTGTGGCGGGCATAGATACTTTCTTTCCTTTCTTTCTAAGCCACGTATGACACTCAAACGACTTATGTCCCTTACCTCCACATTCAAAACAAGTGACGTTCTCAAAATCTTCCTCACACTCCTCATCGGAGTCATTCCCTTTTTCCCTCTCACAACTTACTTTGGCCTTTACTTTCTTTTTATTTTTCTCAAAAAAATTCTTTTTATTTGAAGAATTATTTTTGTTCATGTTGAGAAATTTTTTAAAATTTTTCGCAAACAAGGCCATATCATTAAAATCTAAATCTCACTCAGAATCGGACTCACAAACTTTTTCTTTCTTTTTCTTAAAATGAGTCTTTAAAGCAATGCCATTATCCTTAGCCTTAATGGTTTTGGGAAACATTCCAATCTCATAGGTTTGAAGATCTCCCGCAAGTTCTTCCAACTTAAGTGATTTCAAATTTCCCAAAGAGTTCAAAACAGTGACTTTAGGAATAAAGCGTTTTGGGAGAGATCTCAAAATCTTTTTAATGAAACGCGTGTTATCAATCACCCCACCCAAATTAAAACATGTGTTAACAATGTCTGACAAATGAGCATAAAAGTCATCAAAGCATTCAGACTCAGACATGGTAATAGTCTCAAATTGGGTGGCCAAATTTTGTAATTTTGATTCTTTAACCGCGTTTGTACCCTCATGTGTCAGTTTCAAAACATCCCAAGCCTCTTTAGACGTGGTGCACGTCATAATTCGGTGAAACTCATCAGGAGAGACAGCTCCAGAAATAGCACTCAGACCACGGGAATTAAAATTGGACAATTTATAATCATCTTCAGTCCAGGCTGACACGGGTTTTAAAGTGGTGATGTTAATAACAATGACAGCGGGAGGAGTCCAACCATTTTCGCAAAGCAACGAAACATGCTCGTCAATAGATTTTAAAATCGATTTCATACGAGCTTTCCAGTAGGCATAATTAGACCCGTAAAAAATAGGCATCTGATTATATAAGTGCTCCAAAGGAAAAAATGCGAATTTTCACAAAACTGATTTTTCAAAAAAAATCAATATCACACGATTTTGTGGAAAATAGGAATACGCGATAAATTAGCGTAACATGATTTGATACCAATTTGTAAAGTGCGACAGCGTGATAATTGATTTAAATTGAATTTGCAAGTTTCCAAGAACCCTTATTTAATTATAGTCTACTTTTAAATCAAACAAATACAACCCTTAAACATGCATCTAAATCAACCCATCAAATATAAAGCATGTGGCACAGTAAATATGCTGAGACACAGATTTCAGGAAAAAAAACCTTTCGGGTAAAACCTTTATTTCACTATGAATATATAAAACGCAATTTACAATTACATAGAGAAATCTGCAATGGATCAACACGCAGCCAACTCACAAAGACATATAGTCTTGAACTCAGCAAGAGAATACACGCAACACCCTCCAAGGACTCGCAACCCAAACAACAAAGGAAGAACCGCAACTCTCCTCAATGACACGCAGTCATAAAACTTTGTAGAAAATCCCTCGGCAATGACAAGCAGCCCTCAGTTGCAAAGATCTCTCCACAAAGATGAACAGTAGCAAAGCTTCTGTTCTAGGGTTCAAAAAGATTCACAAAAGTAATTGGGATTTTTGTGTGTGAATCAAAAAGATGTTTGGCACATCAAAAAACGAAGTCTTCTTGTGTTTGAACTCTTAAAAATGTTTTCTCAAAGACTTGAAAAAAATACACCAACGAAGTAGGAATATGTATAGAAAATAAGAGTCGGTGGAAAAATATTACACGAAACTGTTCGAATTTATCCCAGACGGACCGGTCCGGCTAGGAGGCGGACCGGTCCGACCTCGGATCGGTTCTTTTTTTAAAATAGGCTTCTTCGGTTCGCAATCGGTCCGTGTTATACTGGAGCAAAGCGGATCGATCCAGTAGGCAGGCAAACCGATCCGAGGGCGGATCGGTTCTTTTAAAATAGGGGCAGACCGGTCCGGTTATCCAGAAAAATTAAAATCCTTTTAAAAGCCTCATTTTGCTTGAAAAAAACTTACTTCTTATTTTTATAAAAAACATTTTATGAAAATTTCCCAATACTAAGTATGAACTTTAAGGAACTTAAAAACAAAACTTTACCAAGTTCATTCTCGCAGAGGCTATGATGTTGAAGACGCTTTGATATTCGGATCCGTTGATGTAGATGCGATCTTGAATTTTTTCAACGGTGTAACGGCGTACGACATACATATTGACAATGGACAAAAATTTCCTTACACAATTTCTTTTAATGCAACCCTTAGTGATAGTTATAATGAAGAGGGACACGATTCCCCCACTAAGCCTAACTTTGTGGCTTTTATGGCTAGTCATGTGAGTGAAAGTGAGAACTCATCTATAGATGAAAATTTATCACATGACACTTCCAAGGTTATAGTTTATGATTCCCTTATTTTTTATGACAGTGAGAGTGAAGAAGAAAGAGAGAGTGAAAATGAAGAAGAGGTTAATGTGAGTGAACTTCAAAACGCTTTTCAAGAATTATACGAAGAATCAATTAAATTAAAAAGTGCAAATTTGAAGTTATAAGCGAGTTTAAGATAGCGTGTCAAGGTCGTTGATGAAAGTACGTTAGTGGAAGACCTTAGGACACGAGAGAGATCTATTCGAGAGAAGTTAGAATATTTAAAAGGTAAGAGAGATAGCCTTAGGGGTTTAATGGAATCCTTAAAAAAGGAGCTTCTCGAGTTCGAAGAGAGAAATGTTTTGTTAAAGTCTAAAATTTTAGAATTAGAGAATAAATTAAAAGACTCTTCTAAAGTCAAATTTGATTTGGAGTGTAGGCCCGAAAAACTAGATAAATTCTTAGGCACGATCCAAATAAAAAATGACACTTGTGGTTTAGGCTTCGATACTTGTAATGACTCATCTCATAAAGCCAAAACCCATGTTTTAGGAGAATCACCTAGGAAAACCGTTATAGATCAATCCTTAGGTACCAATTTTCGACGTGTTTTTACTTATGCACATTGTGGTCGAAAAGGTCATCTTAGAAAATTTTATTTTGATTTTAAACGAGGTCCTAGAAAATCCCAACGTAAGGCAACCAAGGTAGCCAATATTCCTACACCACGAGATTATCATTCATCATTAGTTTGGGTTAGGAGATTCGACTTGGTAGCTTTACAAGATAGGGTATTTGATTCTCATTTATTTTCACATGCTTCCTCCTTTGCAAAATCTAAAGGTTGAATGTGTTAGTTTTATGTGCCTACTTTAGCTTTTGTGCTTCATGCTATATCACCCGTGCTATTTGTATGCATCTTAATCATTTTCTAGTTCATACTTCATGCTTAATCACATGCTGGAATAATGATTTTTGTTTGCATTGAAGGAAAAATACAAAAAGATTTTTGTTTATAATTTGGGATTTATCTCGTGGTAATTTAGGCTTAATGAAAAATTCAAATGATTTTTGTTTGTCTTTTGATTAAAAAAATTTATTTGTTTGATTTAAAATTTCAGAAACTCAAAAAGATTTTTTTTGTGTATTTTAGTTTGACAAACTTTATGTGGCATACACTTGTGTTAGAATCTCATCTTTTTCGTTCCCATGTGGCTAGAACTTTTGATTTAGATTTTCAATCCTTATTATGTTCTTTACCATGCTTACATGGAGTAGTTGGATTTTGTGTTGATATAATGGATTCTTTTTTTATATGCCTCTTTTCACACATGCACGAGCTCTTTTGAAATTTTAACTTCATATGTATATTTGAGCTTTGTAAGGTGTTCTCCTACCAATCTTGTCATCTACATATTTGTCACCTTGGAGGACTAGTGCATGTCAAAATTCGTTGCACGTGAGCTTTGTGAGAAATAAAAATAATATATATAAATATGCACGGGAAAGGGCTCCGAAAGGATTTATTTTCCTTTGCGAATAGTAAGCCACCGTTTGCTTAGACCTAAAAGAAATACGTGGTCCAACGGCCTAAAAGAAAATATGGCATTAAAAAGAAAAATATTTCCCAAGGCCTCTATTTTATTGATATTATCATTCAAAAATAATATATGCTTATTGAGGGAGATTGGATGGTATATCAACGGTTTGCACAATGTCCATTTATCCTAGTTGTACTTTTAATTTCATGACTCTATTGGTTTGTAGAATCATCAACATGCTAGGCTTGTATGCATTGTTTATGTGTGTTCATTGAGTTCATATTATATTGTCACATGAGGTTATATTTAAATGTGATGAAGTTTTCAATCAATTGAGAACTCCGTGAACATGTTTTAAGTGATTAGGTCTAAATTTAATCGTTACTAGTTCACAGCCCAACACTTCCGTTTCCATATGACACATTTTTGCTTCACGAGTGTGAAAATTTTATCTTATTTTGTGACATTTGTGTGTTTATATCTATATATGTGAACTTGTGTCTATTAGGTATATCTTATGTATACATATATTTGATATTTTTGTTTAGTCTTTGCCTTGCTTTCTAGTCCATATATGCTTTAATTCATAATTGGTATCCATCTTGTTGCATTCTTTGTTGATATCACATGCTTAATACTTATGTATCATATTGGTATCTGTTTCATGCATCTTAGTTGGTATCTATTATTATTTTTTGGATTAGTTATTATTTTGTTGCCCATGTGCTTCAATGTTCTCATCACTTTATACACAATTGCATATTTTAGCTTGTTATCCCATTTATATATCCCTTGCTTAGTTTATAGGGTGTATATGCTTTAATTGGGGGAGAAAAGTTAATGTTTTTAGCTCTTTAGCCTTTGTGTATTCCTGAACAAAAAGGGGGAGAATGATAGGGGAAGAAATGGTATCTATTCCTATTATAATCGTATCTTAGTTTAGGGGAGATTTATCTTAGGGGGAGACTTTCTAAGTAGGTCATTTGTTTGATAAAGGGGAGAATTAATTTAAGGGGAGTACTTATTTTAATTGCATTTAATATTTTGATATTCCCTATGCGTTTGATAGTTTGCTTAAGTGTGCAGGAAATTCTTCTAAGTGGCAACTTTCACCGGCAAAGATTATGATCCTTGGATTGTTTGAGTCAAGCATTGCATTTTTATTTTGGGTTGGACATTTTTTGTCAATCTAGTAGAGCTTGATGGCCCTTTAGGATTTTTGTTTATTATTGTCCCGGAATGGCCAAAGGGGGAGATTTGTAAGGACACAAATTTTCAATTGAGTCCTTTGTAGTTTTGGCTCAATTCCGGACAAAAAGGTTTGAGTCACAGGATAGAGTTATTGATCATCTTTCAAGCCTATAACGTGTTTATTGAAGACATATCGGCCAAGTGTATAAAGCTTCATCACATTTCCGAGTTTGTTTGTGACTCGTTTCTACGTCATCATTGTGGTTCCATTGCTCCTAAGGTATGAATGCATTTTGATTATATATATAGGAGCCTGGAACATTTCATATTGGGTGTACGTTTATTTAAAACTGTTATTTATTTTCAGAAAGATTTTAATAAAACTTTAATCTAAAGTATATAAAGTTTCAGGGCTAAATATAGAATTTTTCAAACTTTCTGGAAGTTCGTTCGAACGAGATTGTCGTTCGAACCATGTTGTTGTTCGAACGAGTTTGCCAACGAGTTCCCACTAAGACCACTGGAATGTCATTCGAATGAACTTGATGTTCGAGCAAAACTTTCAACGAGATTTCTAACGAGTTCACACTGGAACCTCGTTAGAAGCCTCGTTCGAAGCCTCGTTCGAATGAGATTTCGTTCGAACGAAAATGTCGTTCGAACGAGATTTGGCGGGAACAAGTATTTGGCAATTTTAAGCAGTTTTTCCCAAGTTTCCCACTCCTTTACCCCACTAACTTTTGACAGATCTTAATAGTGCGAGAACCAAACTTTTTAGTTTAACTTTTTCATAATATTCTAACTTCTAGAGAGTGTTTTGAGAGTTCATCCTTCCTAAGAAAAATTTCAAGTTTAAGTGGTCATTTTGCAAAGAAAAATCCTTTAAAAACTCTTTGTTTCACCCATATTGTTTTTTCCAAGTCTTCTTTATATATATATATATATATATATATATATACATTGCTTGGAGTTTGGCACCGGTTTTTCATCTCTACCGTTTGAAAAGACGTTTGGTTTTGCTTCTAAATCCCACAAAGTAGAAGTGTTTTGCGTAGATTTACCCACTTGGAGAAAGGCTCCTAGTTTGGGTGACGGTGACCATATAACGTCCGATCGGTAGATTCCGAGACCGCGGTGGAGCTCCATGGTTATTCGCTAGGCGGAGGTTGATACAAGAAGAAGCGTCGGTGCTTGAGAGGGATCGAGTTGAGTGTTGTAAGTCATACTGTCTTGTATTTGTAATTCCATACTTAGTGAATTTGTGGCTAGGGCTGTCCAAGGTTTTTTCCTGTTGTGGGTGTTTCCTCGTACATCGCGGCGTAGTGATCCATTGTTTAATTTTATCTCGCTGTATCACCTAGAACGCATGCTTATTCAAAAAGGTAAAATTTGGCTACATCACTACTTAATTTAATTTGGTGCTAATTAAATATTGGGTAATGTGTAGTTAATGCAAGTCATGAATTTAATTTGTTAAAATTGGTTTGGCCTAATTTGAGTAAAATTTAAAATATGACCTAGGCAAATTTCTAGGACTTGAGTTAATTAAATTGGTTTAAGTGAAATTTAAGTTGTGTGTGTGTTTAATCTTGTTTCACTTGTTTAATTTTAATTTGAAAATGGTAAATTAAAATTTGTCGTTAAATTGAACCATCAACTAAGCTTCCGCATCTATTTAAAAAGGAAATTATTACTTTTTGTGAAGTAAAAGAATTTTGATTTTTAAAAATTGGGGCCTTCAGGGCTTAACAATATTGATTGGGTATTTTTAGTTTAAGTCTTGCAATTGATTGGTATTGTTATTTTTTAATGTTGTTTGGGTGGTGTTAGTTGGGATTGAAATTAATAGGTATTGTTAATATTTCGTGAATCTTATTGTTTAGTGAATGAAATTATTTTGACAATATAAATATTGTTTATGTATTGTTATTGAGGTGTGAAATTGGTTAGAAATTGTTAATATTGATTGGGTGTTAATAATATAATTAGCATGATTTTAATGTAGTATCGTATTTCACGAGAAGTCACATAGTGTTACCATCCCCTTAGCTCCTTATGAAATGGACTAAAACATTCTATAGTTCTTATGCGCACTTTAAATTAAATGAAAAATACTTTAAATTACATAATTAAATAAAATCTCTCGAATTGTGATAAGACATAATTAAATGAAACATACTTTAAATTACTTATAGTGAGCATAAATACTAACCTTCTAGTTCTTATGCATACACATTCAATAGCCCTTAGACCCGTTCAAGAGTCATTACCCCTGTAATGAGATCTCTCGAATTTTCCAGTTTGGACAGTTTGGAACTGCACAGTTTCTGTATAATAATATTCTTAGTGGCTTAAACTTGTTACTTTTGGGGGAAGTTCTCTAGTCATATCTTAATGTTCTCTGGGTACATACTAGATGATGCGATATTAAGTGTTATTTCAATTGATAAATTTAAAAATCACTCACACTTGCGAATCTATGTTGTGTACTTGGAGAACTATGGGGATATCTGCTGAATGTTCCTCAAATTAGAACAATGTCATTGAGATGTTAAGTATATTATAGAAATTTGCAGTCTTGAATGGGATAGAACTTCACGGAGGAAATAGGAATCAATATTATAAATTGAATTTTAATTTTAATTTCAAATTAAAATTGAATTTGAATTTGAATTTTAATGCACGACTAAATTTACGTATAGAAACTACCCTTCTAGTTGTTATGCGTACGCAATCAATAGGTGATTGTTTATACTAACGGAAACTAAATATTCACACTTTTATTTACGCTAATCCATGAATATACGCTTTTACCCATAATAGGTAATTGTTTGTAGTAGCTATAATGGGATATCCTAAATACAAAGAGTGGATGGGTGAGACAAATAGATTATGTGATGTGTTTCGCAGAGGTGCTAATGAATTTGTGAAATACTCAAAGAGATGTCATAACAATGAAGAGTTTTCTTATCTTTGTGTTAGGTGTAATAATGGTAAGGAGTTTGAGTGAAAAATAGTTAAACTACATTTGTGAAGATGGGGTATGAAAGATAGTTATCGAATTTGGGGTTTTCACGGGGAACCAAAAGTTCCTTTTGTCCCCGAGCTAGAGGAGGATGATAGATGTAGATCATAATAAGCTCATGAAGGGGACAATATATATCACAATATTTAGGATAGATGTATAAGCGGAGGATGACAATGTAAATCATAATATGCTAGAGGATTTAGTTGATGACGCGTTTGGAGTTCATGAAGTGGAAGAGAATGAGGTCACTGACGATGTACAAGGTTCCGGTGCTCATGAAGATATTGGGATAAACCATGACGATGACTACCAAAGTTTAAAATTTAAGGTGAGCCGGCCGTTATACTCTAGCTGCGAGAAATATCAAATAACTTTACATGCTATGGTTGGTTTGCACAGTTTGAAATTCCAATATGGTTTGCCTGGCAATAGCATGACAGGAATTTTGAATTGGGTGAAGGTCTTGCTACCTAAGCAGAATACGCTTCCAAACAGCTATCCTACTATAAAATGGTTTGAAAGGTTTAGGAGTGAAGTATAAATCAATTCATGCTCGTGTGTATGACTGCATACTATACCAAAAGGAGTATGAAAACCTCGATGGGTTGTAATACCCCATAATTTTAATGACTTTTAAAATGGGTTATATTTTAAATTAATGGATTAATTGGATTTTATTATTAATTAATTCATTCGATTTTTATCCGAATTGAGGATATTAAAATGTATGATTCTGAATATTACTTAAATATATTTAGGTAATATATGAATGTGATGATTATTGATAATTGTTGTTCGATAATTTGGATTTTTTAGTCAGACGCGGTATGGGACGTGTCGGGACTAATTTGTTAAATTAAAAAGGAAATTTATTTTCTATCGACCGTATAATCATTTCGACTGCTTCGTTGCTTCTAGAAGGTTTGAAATAGTCAAAAAAGTCCATTTGGATGTTGGAATTGGTCTCGGGTCATTTGGAAATGAATAGACAACCCAAAAGGGAATTTTAGTCATTTTTATAAGGGGGTGAATAGTGATTTTAAATTTTGTCCTATTATAAGTATTTGAAGATTAAGTGTACGTGGGTTATTCATCTCATCTACACAAAATAGAGAAGTCATCTTCCTAGAGAGAGTGAAAGGTTGCTTGGGAAGATAAGAATTTACTTGGGAAGGAAAAGAACTAAGAACCAAGGGTCACCACCACCGGAGGTTGGCCAGAGAAGGGAGAACCACCTGAGATATACTACACCAAAGGATCGGACCTTCATTAGAGGAAAGTGTTTGATAATGGAAATCTAAGTTTGTATATTGTCCATGTTAGAATAGTTGTTAAAAGAGATTATTTTTCATGTTTGGAAGAAATAATGGAGTTGTTAAATTGATTTCTGGAAACTGAAAATATATAGGAATCAAACTCATGTTGTAGGTAGTTAGTAATCCACGAAATAATCATGAATCTGTTGAAGAAATTATGAAAATCATTGATGTGTTCTTGAAGATATTATGTTGATAATTTTCTAGAAAAAAGGGATATAAACATGCTTTTAATTCAATCTCTTGATGATTCTAGGATGTTTAGAGCATTACAAATCATTCATATATGTTGATATATCATGTAGTAAGGATTATAAGTCATTTGGGATGTTAATATGAAGGTTTGAATGATCAAAAATGGTTAAACCCGTAATTGCAGAAATACAGAAAAACTGGGTTGTTACCTGGGCGATCGATCGATCAACCCCTTGCCATCGATCGATCGACCTCTCCAGAATTCCTAAAGTTATTTCTTTTAAATGTTAGTTCTTATCCCAAAAGTTTTGTAGATCTTTGGTGATTGTTAATTGGATATTATGGGACTTAGAGAAGATCAGTAAGCCCTAGATAAGATTGGAATTGATTTGATTGGGATTTAATTGATTAAGAATGATGTTAATTAAATTGAAAGATATTTCGGTTAATCGATTCATTTGTTGAATTCTAATTTGTATGCTTGATGATTAAGGATAGTTCCAGTAGGGGAGATTTAATAAAATATCTGGGTAGCCTTAGGGTTACAATTTGAACATCAAGGACTGAGTTTAAGCTCATTATTGAGGACTGAGTGTAGTACCAGCGCTTAGTGGGATGGATCCTGGATAGAGATGGGAGTTCGGACCACATTTGGTTGAAAGAGGGGATGATGTTATTCCGATTGCATATTTGAAGTTGACGGACCTCCACGATTGACAAAGTTAAGTAGTAGTGTATTGGAGGGGTTCCTTGTTTGGATTTCGCTTTGCGAGACGTTCCGCGCATGAACCTTAACCACGTCGGGAGTGGAGAGATGTTATAGAATGCGAGGATGTTGGTTTTGTTGATAAGTCTTATAGTGTGAATGAAACACTATAGACTAAGAGTCATGTGATGATGGTATTAAATCCTAGTTGATTGAAGATGTGTTTATAAGACATTAGAAACAATCGGTTATAATCCTAATTAAAGGAGAGTTTAACTCGTAGTAATTCGGGAGATATGATGATATGGATCAGTAGGATATTAGTGACCTCTTACCGAATTTATGTTAAGGAGAAACCTATTTGAAACTTGAATATTGAGTGAGGTTCAGGGATTATTAAATTAAGAAGTAAAGTTATGATATTTTAATACGTGGGATTTAAGAGATATACCGCTACGTATGGGAATAATCTAAGGGTAATGTGAGTACCTTGTTGATAGTATATTATAGGTATGATAATGCCTATTTGATTGATTGATGATTATGTGTATGACATACCTAGCTTACTTGCTATCAACGGGAGGTTTGCGCGTGAGGGCAGTCATATCCTGATGAATCCATGGGATCTTTGATTTGTCGCTCAAGAACATAGGTCTATGAAAGACTTATAGGGGAGTTGATAAGTCCGCTGACTGTGGGTACGTAGGTATGTGCGTGACCCATGTATACGAGAACTATGGTTGCCTGCAATTTGTATGTTGTTGTTGTGGTTCGTGAAATCCTTACCGAACCTTTAGTCCCCTATTCGGCGACCAGCGATGATGGGACATGATAGCAAAGTAATGCATTGCACCGCAGCTATGACTCGGGGTGCCGTATTATATATGAATATATATATATATATATATATATATATATATATATATATATATATATAATGAAATAAATAAAAAATGGTTATATTGTGATTAAATCATCTACAGTGTGTTAATTGTAGATAGCGGTGAATTGAGAAAAGAATTGGAGTAAGTTAATGAATATTTATTGAAGAGCTTAATTCATATTAATGAGAAATGATTCATGTTAATGGGAAACGATTCACATAAATGAGAAATGTAAATGAATGATTATACGACGTATGGTATGGGACATACGGGGATTATAATCTGGAATGGAATCATATTATGGAATTGGTAAAGAGGAACCATTAACTAGGAGGTTAATAGGAAACGTTAAGTGTGCACTCTAGTTGAGAGGTGAGAATAGCAAGTGAGAGTTGGATACTAATATGTACATAATAAATGCTTTATTGCACTTGTTAAATACTTGCTATTTTTAAAAATCATTTTCACAATCGGGCTCTGACCCGTTTCCTTGCATATTTTCTTTTCTATTGTATCTTCTATATCAGGTGTCCAGCTGTAGGGACGCCAACCTTAGCGGATTATGATGAGCTATGGAGCTATGGAGTTTTTCTTAGACGCTTCTCTTCATTTGATTCACAGTATTCTTATAATTAGGGCATGTCGCCCAAAGGATTTCAGTAATCACTTTCTATCGGAGTCATATACTATTGTGTTCGTGTCATTTGAATACATTTACTATTGTTGGGATTACTGTATTGGATTATTATTTGGGAATGTTTATTCCAATTGTATTTAAATTCTTTTGTGTTATCTGTTCGGTTATCAGTGTTGTAGAATAAAATGTGTTGTGTTATTCTTAAACTAAAAATGAATTTTGTTGAATTAAAATTTGGAAAGTTTTAACACCAGCTTAATTGGTATTGGGTGAGTTGTAAATGTTTTCGACAGTGATGCTAAGAATGAGCCAACTGTATATTTTGTTTTAATTTGGTATGGGATTGGCCACCTGGTATTTAATTAGTCGGGATGTTACATGGGTGTCCAGTATACGATGAACCTAGATATATCCAATCTAGTGGCAAGGAAGGAACAAACTAAAAAGTGTTTCAAAAAGTGTTGAAATATTTTCCCGTTGGGCCTAGATTAAAGCGATTTTTCACAGTACCAAGGATAACGGAGGAAATGACTTGGAATGCTAGGGAAGAAGTAGGGGAAATCTCATCCACCATTCTATTGATTCTACAACTTGGAAGAGGATGAGTTTTGAGTATCCCGATTTTGCTCAAGAACAGCACAACATTCATTTAGCAATATCAACAGATGGTTTCAATCAATTTGGAAATATAAGCGCTAATCAGAGTGTACGGCCGGCGATCCTAGCCCCACTCAAACTCCCTCCTTCACAGTGTATGAGACCTGAATTTTTGATGTTGTCTTTGTTGATACCTGGGCTAAAGGAAACAATTGAAGACATCGATGTCTGCCTTGCTCCTTTGGCAAAAGAATTAAATGAGTTATGGGAACAGGGTGTGCAACCATTTGACTCTTTTAGAAAAGAAGAGTTTACACTGAAAGCTATGTTGATGTGGGCAATTCATGATTTTTCATCTTATGGGATATTATCCGGTTGTGTAGTACATGGTTATTTGGGGTGTATTATTTATGGAGAGGAGACTGAATCTCTTCGTCTCCTCGCTAGCTCAAAAAATGTATACCATTGCCATAGGGATTTTTTATCAAATGATAATATTTTTAGATTTGAGAAAGGTTCCAATTTTTTACCGGGTGTGGTTGAATATAGACTATGGTCGAGAAAAATTTTAGGCTCAGAAATTAAAAGTAAATCTTCTGATTGTGGACCTAATATCCTAGGTAAGAATACTAAATTTAAGAATCTTAAGCATAAGAAGACTCCAATTGGGAATGAAATTAAGACAAGAAAGGCATGGTCTAGGAGGTCAATTTTATTTGACTTGCATTATTGGAAGAATAAGTCAGTGCGCCTTGTACCGGATGTGATGCACGCAAAGAAGAACATCGCTGAACATATTGTGGGCACATGCCTTGGGGGTAGTCATTCGAAGGATGGAGAAAATGCACGAAAAGACCTTAAAGCATTGAATCTTAAGACACAACTATGGTTGGAAGAATATGGTGGGGGAAGGACAATTAATTTCCCCTGGTGCGTTTACTTTGACGAGTGAGGGAAGGAAGGTGCTTTTATACACAATATATAATTTTAAGGTTCCATCTAATTTTTTGTCCAACTTGCAAAGGATTGTGAATTATGCTACCCATGATTTACATAAGTGTAATTCCCACGATTGACATGTGATCATAAAATTGGCTCCTCTATTGTTTAAGAACTGTTTCACCAAGCACAAGGATTTAAAGAGGGTTATTATGAAAATCAGTTTATGCTTCCCACTTCTATGTGAGAAGGTAGTCAATCAAGCACACAGTGGCCGCAAAATTAGCGATGACCGAAGAAATTTATGTCTTGGAGAAGTACTTTCCCCCATCTTTCTTAGACATAAGTGTTCACTTGTTGGTACACCTATGCGACAATGCACTTCTCTGCGGCCTAGTTAGATATCAGTGGATGTATCCGTTTGAAAGATTGTTGAAAGTTTTCAAAGATTACGTCAAGAATACACAATACATTGAAGGATCAATTGCAGAGGAATAAATCACCATGGAGTCATCAATCTACACTCAAAAATATATGCCTGACTCGGCCAGCGTGAATGACAATTATGAGTTCATCGATGAGGGTGGTCATGTGATGGAAAAACGAGTGAAATTAGCGAGTTTGCAACTTGAACAAGTAACTCGTTATCTATTCGGCACACATGAAGATGTCGAAGAATAGAAAAAGTAAGTTTAAATCATTTTAACTTTTACACTATTTTAATTTTTACATGATTAATTTTGTAATACGTTCGTTACGATCTATGCAAAAAATATGAAGCCTGTGAGAGCAATGAAAGATGAAAAATAATGGTACAATCAGGCAGTGAATTTAGGTTGTGGTTGTCCCACGAGGTAATTAGAATGAAAATGGCAGTTATTAAATGTCACATTACAAGAAAGCTTTACAACTAACCTAATTAATTTATATATATTATCAGCTCTTAAAGATGGGTGACGCAACATCAAGGCTTGCTCATCTAGCCACTGAACCCTTGTTCATTGCACAAGTGCGAAAGGTATCGATTGAACGATTACGTATTCGGTTCAAGGGTGTACGAGGAAAATAAAAATGTATAGAACTCGGGCATTACATACAAGGATCTTACTTTCTTTCGAGCGAGCGCGAAGGATAAAAATCTCGTTGAAGCTTAAAATGACTTACTATGGTGTAATTCAAAATATATTTGAATTGGACTATATAAACTTCAAAGAGGTTGTATTTTACTATGACTGGTTAAGAGTTGAGGATAAAAATGCTTGTAAAGTTGATCCGGGGACTAATTTGATCATGGTTGACTTGTCCAAGTTAAAGAGCAACAAACACGTGAGCGATGGTTCATTTGTTTGTTCTTTTCAAAAGGTCAAGTAAGTCTTTTACTGGAGTATATCAACAACGAGCCGTGGTCAATCGCCCTACATGCGCCAAAGCGTCTAAACAGTAGCGTGGTTGACTTGTTGCACCTACCGAATATCAATCCATTTTTTATGATAACCCAAATGTGAAATAATTTTTTGATTTGTAATAAGTATTCAAATTATTTGTAATGACCAGTGGTTGTATTATTCTAGTGCTTTATTATTATTATCGGATGATAATTTAATGATTTTTCATCATTTGTACTTGATCATTTTAATGAGGATTTTAATCAATTTAAGCATTAATTCATAGTCCATGACTTGGGAGTGTGTGTGCGTCGGGGGGGGGGGGGGCAGTGTACGTGTGTGTAAATTGAATTTGGTATTGGTATAAATTGTTATAAATTGAATTCGGTATTGGTATAACTTGTTATTATCGGATTTGAGCATTAATTTAAATTCAATATACATGTTTGTACTAATAATAACAATATTTGCTGAAAATGACTTCATCCTGGCGCGGTAGCAGAGGCGACGGGGGCTCCTCGGCCAGCAGGCCCCCAAAATGGGGAAAATTGGGGTCCGTCATCGAGAAGAAGATGGCATTATTGGCTAGAGAGCTAGAGTTACTGAAGGCGGTTATTGGCCTGGGGTACACTGATTGGAGAGCCGTTCCTATCGACCTCAAGATGAAAATCTAGTGGGCATTACAGGAAGTGTATTTATATTTATAGTTATAGTTATAAGCAACTGACACTTACTTTCTTTTTGGTTTGTATTTGTTTGATAGTAATAATTCGGCCTTCCCACACAACTCCACGACTCCACTTTGGAATAATTAAGGGATCAATATAAGATGTGGAAGAAGAATTTGCGATCACGATACTTTGGGAAGACCCGGGAGTCCATTTAGAGACTACGTGACACCGTCCCCCCGAAAGAGTCAATATCATTGGCACAGTAGCAAAAGTTTATTGACAATGAGACCGATGAGTGAAAATTGGCATCTCGCCAATCTGGGAGGGACAACCGGGCCTAAAGGTTAGACGTGCACTACTCCGGGCGAACGTCTTATGCCGAGGCGGAGCACAAGATGGTAAGTTTTTATTTTTCTTTAATTTTAGTTATTCTAATTTAGCATTACTTTGCGTTGCTTACTAATTTTGTATTATTCTATTTCAGCACACGGGGAGTGGCCTTCAGAGTAGGGCACATAGGCTCGATGCCTATGTGGCAATTCGAATGAAAAAAGGCAAAGATAAGGAGGTAGTCCCGAGCGTCACAACCACCATTGTAAGTTATAAATGCTTAGTTTTTTAATTACGTTGTAATTTATTTATTTATTTGATTAACTAATCGTGTACTTTTTGTCTTTTCAGGAAAAAATTAAGGAAGTGCATGAGTCGCAGTCTGATGAAGACAAAGCATCTTTGTCTTCAGACACACTCAGCCAAGTGCTCGGGCCAGATCGCAAGGGGAGGACTAGAGGGGTGAGCTCGTGAGTGGGGAAGTATAGGATCATCGAAATGGAGACGAGCAATAATGGGAATGGCACATAAGGTGGATGGCCATGATGAGAAGCTATCAAGGTTGGAGGCGACGGTCCTAGATATGTACGCATTCATGAAGCGTCAATTGGGCAAGGGCAGGGGCAATGGAAAGGGCAAGGATGTAGAGGTAGATGAGGATGAGGACATCACTGCTACATCACCGATATGCATGGACTCGGCTCCATATGATGATTCATTTCCCATCGTGACCCTGATATGCCCAAAGTGTCACCTCGGCCCAGAGGCACCAGCCTCGGCTAAGAACATGGCCGACGTTGGAAATCCCTTGGATCTGTGACAATAGGCCTCGGCCATAGCAAGGTCGGCCAGGGCCGACACTACCTCCAATCCCACCAAGGAGACACTGCAGGCATCGTAGGGGTCAGCAGTACTTCAGTTCACCTAAGGACGACAACCTCGGCCAGGGGTGGGCCGAGGTCTCAAGAAGCCTTACTTCAACCAAGGCCAACATCATCAAGCTATAAGTTAATGCTCCAAGCACACTCCAGCTCAACCTTGGCCCAAGCCGACCCCTATCCATTGTCTCGACTGAGCTTAAGCCGAGACCTTTATGGATCATCTCGGATTGAATGAGCAACTAGACTTATCAACCTCGACCTCTCCCAGGCCGAGGTCATGCTCCAAGCAGGATAGCTGAGCACCTATTGACATGAATAAGGACACGTGGACACAAATTAGTTATAAACAAATCATTCCCCACACGTGGGGAGAATATTTCATCATCATTCTCTACATGTGACAGTGACAGATGTCTTCTCCATATTGGCTAGATCAACACACACATGCTCATGGCATGCATGGTGGGCACATTACACCCCCTAGGGACTATATAGAGAGGTCATCCTCTACCTTGCAAAATATCCAAAATTAGCAACCCTAGCTGAAACTCTGTTCAAATACACAGTAGAGAGAGAAAGCTTGAGAGATTGTATCCATGGCCATTGGAGCCCTCATACAGTGATCCACATCATACACTTGCACAGTGGACGTAGGCCTGATTAGCTGAACCACTTACATTTCGGTGTTGATTCCTCTTCTCCTCACCTCCTTCTACTATATATATTCCTTTATATTACCATTGTTGACATTGAATTGAGCTTACAAACACCTTGAAGGGTGGTGCAGTTTCCTGCATCATCAACCCCCGTCAAGCAACCTATGATAATAATTGGCTGGTCGAGCATGTTTCTACTCGACATATATGTTAATAATTAGGGGATCCAAGATTCCTCCCGGGTATGCCGTTTCATGGACGTTCTCTCCAAGACATTGAGGATAACATCATTAATTTGGTGAGTAATTATGAGGATAACATCTTAGGTGATGACCTCAGACCTTTATAACACCATTCAATGGTGATGGGGTATGAAGTCAGACACCATAATGAGATGACCTCAGACCCTTAACATCATTTAGTGAGTAATTATGAGGATAACATCTTAGGTGATGACCTCAGACCTTCATAACGCCATTCAATGGTAACGAGGTCTTAAGTCAAACACCATAATGAGATGACCTCAGACCCTTAACATCATTAATTTGGTGAGATTAATTATGAGGATAACATCTTAGGTGATGACCTCAGATCTTCATAACACCATTCAATGGTGACGAGGTCTGAAGTCAGGCACCATAATGGGATGACCTCAGACCCTTAACATCATTAATTTGGTGAGATTAATTATGAGGATAACATCTTAGGTGATGACCTCAGACCTTCATAACACCATTCAATGGTGACGAGGTCTGAAGTCAGACACCATAATGAGATGACCTCAGACCCTTAACATCATTAATGTGGTGAAATTAATTGTTCGGATAACATCTTAGTTAAGGAGCTCAGACCCTTATAACATCGTTAAGTGGTGAAAAGGTCTGAGGTCAGACTACTAATTTGGTTTAAGCAAACACCATTGCATAAGCTTCAGAGCCAAAACATGACGACATACATTTAACAAAGTAAAGAAGATGATCCTCCTCAGAGATTGACATATTCAGGGCTTATAAATATTCAGAGGTTACAAGATTCAAAAAATAAGAACCATGTTCATTCAGAAATTACAAATGTTCAGGGGTTACAAATAAGCTTCACAATTGAATTCAAGGGTTTGAGGGGGGAATGCTGGTGTCTTCGACATGGTCATGCTGGATGACATTGGTCACCTCGGCAATGTCATCATTATGGTCTGCCCCTGCAACCTCTGTGCCGTCCAACGTTGCAGTCTCGACAGGCATGGAAACCTCCTCCTCAACCTCCTGAAGGGCCTGGGCAAGCTGAGGATTAGCAAAGCCAAGGCCAAAGAAATCAGAAGCTTTCAAACTGCCATCCTCCTTCTCCTTGGAAGCTTTCCACTTGGTAGTAGCCTTGATACATCTCTTGAGGTATTCAAAGCCAAAGCTCATAAACTCATCAGAAGTTTTGTATTCATCTATTATCCACTCAGAGGCATCATCGAGGGCTGCCTTCACAACCGAGTTGACCTTCTGCTGCAGAACGTCATCCTTGGCCTTCAGAGCCACAACATGGTCTTTCTTAAGATGAGAGATCTCCTTATCCAGCCCCTTTACCTTCTTCTCAGACTCACCCAACTCAGACTTCAGGCGGTCAATTTTTGCATTTAGTGTGCTTTGCACCTTCTCGACCTTTTGACCCTTTTGGATGAGGGGCAACTTCCTCAGAGTCCAGTTGGAGAGGTGGTGCATAGCTGCCAAGCCCTGCAGATTTTGTGATCATGAATAAGTTAGAGACAAGTCAGAGGTTACACTTGGAAATTATAAAGAAATATGAGGTCATACCTGAATGACTCTGTGGATGTCGAACTCAATCAGTAAAGGAGTATCTAGTGACCGGAAGAAACGCTTATCGGCCTCGGTCATTGTAGAGCCAAAGGCATCCAGGGCCTGCAGACTGTGGCCGATGATGCTGTCAGTAATCTTTAATTGCTCTAGACGGGCCGACAAAGCGTCTGCTAAAGAGATTGGGATGGAAAAATCAACGCTCTTTTTCTTCTGCCTCTGATCCTCACGGGCATGTTCAGTTGGAGCCCGCTTCTTCGTGGCTTGGGGCTTTGGGGCAGAGGGAGCTGGAGGAGGAGCATTAAGACCTGCCTTCTTTGCGAGCCTCGTCAAGCTAGGCGCAGCCATTTCCCAAAGCTCGTCTGAGATATTCTCTGGCCGTTCTACAAAAATTAATAGATCTGAGTTAGAGAATCAAATATGAATAAACTCAGAGGTTCAACTTGGAATAAAAACGCTTACCAAACTCGGTAAGAGGACTTCCACCTAGGCCTGTCTCAGAGAGGTAGTGGGGGGTCATCAAGTGTTCGAACTTAACGAGCAGACCACGTATCCCCTGATCTTGAAGGGCTTTCACCTTCTAAAGGTTTTGCAGGCTTAGGCCAGGGTCGGCCCTCGCAGACATTGTGACCTTACCCCATCTCAGGGGCATCCTCGGCTCCAGCAAGGACGAGGGAATACATGGGCAAAATTCCCATGGCCCAGAAGTGAAAAAGTATCGAGGCTTCCAATTGTGGTTGGAAGTCTAAGTTATTTGGAGCATATTTTTCTCAGGCTTTCGAGCTACAAAATAATAGTAGCTCGGATGATTTTTGGCAAAGGAGGGAACATAACAACCAACGAAAACCTGAACTGGAAGGTCTGACAGCCCTCCACAAAACTATGTCCCCTATTATGACCCTCCAAGCATTAGGGGATAATTGGGAGGGGGCCAAATTGATGAAGGCAAGGATAGACCTAATGATGGGATGAATGGTTAAACGAAACCCTAACTTGAACATATGCTCGTACAAGCAGATCTCACCATCTCGACCATTGTAGGCCCTCTCTTCCCTCAGAGGTCTCCTAAGATTTATGGAGGGACAAATGGAGTATAAATATCTGAAGCAAAGAAGGTCCACCTCAGTAACGGTACTCTCAATCTTGGCCGCCTCAGAGACGTCGACATCACTTTCAATGTCATCATCATTATCTAGCTCAACGTCAGTCGGAGAAAACGTTGATGGGTTATTTGGGAACCTCTGAGCGAATTTGGCCTCGGTGACGGCCGACAGAGGGATGGCGTCAAGTATGGGCAGAATGGCCACACTCGGCTCAACAATCTCAACCTTTGAGGAAGAGGATGAGGTGTTTGAATTATTATGGGACGAGTCCCGGCTAGAGACCTCGGCCTGGTCAGGGGCCTAATCTTCCCGAGTTGTGAAGTCCATGGCCTCCTGGAAGGAATCCACAGACATGGGGTCTGAGGTGGAAGACTCAAACTTGGACATTGGTATTGGTTCGGCAGGAACCTCTGCCTGGTTAAAAGGTTCCAAGGGATTAGGATATATCACCTTCAGGGGGTGGTGGAAAGATGGGTCTAATAGGTAATTCTTGTGACCTACGAGCCTCCTCCTGTGCTCTCTCTATTTGCCTGATTTTTTCTAAAGTCCTATCTCTGAGAGAGGGGAACTCCTCAAGAAGTTTGGTAGAGGGGTCTGAGCATCAGAGGAAGACACTACACTCTAAAGATCAAACGACAAACAACATAGGCTAAGGAAATAAAGCTATTTAAAGATCAAACTACCCTAACCTAGCAAGAACAGTTCGCCTGAAGCTATGGTGGTCTCACCGAAAAACTCAGAAATTCACCAGAAAAACACAAATAAAAAGGAAAAAAGCAGAGAAAATGAAGATAAATGAAGGGTGGAAGATACCTGAGGATGATACAATAGGGGAAAGCGAAGAAAATTCGAGGAAATCACCACCAAGGACCTCTGAAATGAAATCGCGAAGAAAACACCCCTTAGAGAGAAACTGTTGGAATGCAATCGTGCCAGGAAAGAGAATTGAGGAAGGAGGGAAAAATGAGGGTTCAAACCCTTAAATAGGCAGGAACATTTCCAAGGGCCCATTATTGCCTTGGGAACCCCAAAGGGTGGATGGAAACACATGCTTACCAGGCAAGCCACATTTTAGCATTGGACAAGTGTCAAGCGAATATTGGCTCACAGGAGAAAGGCCTCGGAGGAGTAGAGATCCCACAGTCACCTGCTCTCACATGTAACTAAGGGCTGGGGGGGTGATTGATATGCCCAAAGTGTCCACCTCGGCCCAGAGGCACCAGCCTCGGCCAAGAACATGGCCGACGTTGGAAATCCCTTGGATCTGTGACAACAGGCCTCGGCCATAGTAAGGTCGGCCAGGGCCGACACTACCTCCAACCCCACCAAGGAGACACTGTAGGCATCGTAGGGGTCAGCAGTACTTCAGTTCACCTGAGGACGACAACCTAGGCTAGAGGTGGGTCGAGGTCTCAAGAAGCCTTACTTCAACCAAGGCCAACATCATCAAGATATCAGTTAATGCTCCAAGCACACTCCAACTCAACCTCGGCCCAAGCTGACCCCTATCCATTATCTCGACTGAGCTTAAGCTGAGACCTTTATGGCTCATCTCAAATTGAACGAGCAACTAGACTTATCAACCTCGGCCTCTCCCAGGACGAGGTCATGCTCCAAGCACGATAGCCGAGAACCTATTGACATGAATAAGGACACGTGGACACAAATTAGTTATAAACAAATCATTCCCCACACGTGGGGAGAATATTTCATCATCATTCTCTACATGTGACAGTGACAGTTGTCTTCTCCATATTGGCTTGATCAACACACACATGCTCATGGCATGCATGGGGGGCACATTACACCCCCTAGGGACTATATATAGAGGTCATCCTCTACCTTGCAAAAGATCCAAAATTAGCAACCCTAGCTGAAACTCTATTCAAATACACAGTAGAGAGAGAAAGCTTGAGAGATTGTATCCATGGCTATTGGAGCCCTCATACAGTGATACACATCATACACTTGCACAGTGGACGTAGGCCTGATTGGCTGAACCACTTACATTTCGATGTTGATTCCTCTTCTCCTCACCTCCTTCTACTATATATATGCCTTTATATTACCATTGTTGACATTGAATTGAGCTTACAAACACCTTGAAGGGTGGTGCAGTTTCCTGCATCATCAACCCCCGTCAAGCGACCTATGTTAATAATTGGCTGGTCGAGCATGTTTCCACTCGACATATATGTTAATAATTAGGGGATCCAAGATTACTCCCGGGGTATGCCGATTTATGGACGTTCTCTCCAAGACATTGAGGCAAGAGTGATCATCACGCATGTGGTGGAGAGAAAGGAGAACTCACCTTTGTAGTTGCCCGAACAGTGCAGCGTTCAGCATGTTGAGGGTTCTCAATTCATATGTCACGTGGCCTTCCTTCCTGCTCCGACCTGCTCCTTCTTCATGACATTATTTCTATCTTTTTATTTGGATATTGGATTGTATTTGTATTTTTTTTTATTTTGGTACATGTTGGTTTGGATATGATGGATATTCACATTTCTATTTTATTTGGATATGGATTATATATGCCATGATTTGGTGTATTATTTATATTTTATTTGGATATATGTTGGTTGGACTAGTAAAATTTTGCTATAACAAGTAAAATATACTATTGGGCAATGACAGTGGCCATACTGCCCAACAGTTTTTTTTTTAAATTCTTCCCAAAATTGTCATGATCAAAGACAGTAACATTTTTTTCATTTTTATCACGGGCTTGTCACGGTAAAAGATCGTGATAAGACCGTGACAAGTCTAATGAACTTGTCACAATCTTTGACTGTGACAAGTCCAACCTATCACGGTCAAAGACCATGACAAGTCGACAGTTTGGGTGTAGTGTAAGAAAGAGGATAAACAAGACAAATGTTTTTAATGCCATGGAGTTAGGCATTGTGATTTTAAGTGTCCCACTAAACTAAGGAGAGAATGTAAAATTCCTAAAGCATACAATGCAACCCTTAGTGATAGTGGGTCAGAAGAGGAAACTAATTCTCGTGCATAGCGTAATTACATTGCTTTCATGGCTAATCACGTGAGTCTAAATGAAAAAAATCTTAAATCGATGAAGATAATCATATGCATGACGGTTTCAAGGTCCAATATTTAGATTCCCAAGTTTATAAAAAGGAAAAAGAAGATGAGAGTAGTGATGAGGATGAGAGTGAGCTTCAAGTTGCCTTCCATGAGTTGTATAGGTAATCTTTGAATTTGAAGAAGGCTAACTTGAAATTAGAGGCTAAGTTACAAGATAGTTCCTTAGGAACTAATGATAAGTTGATTGAGGATTTAAGGGCATATGAGAAGACTCTTAGGGATAAGCTCGCATAAGTTAAGGGGGAGAGATAACCTTATAATAATGGTTGAGTTTATAAAGGATTCCTTAAAAATTTATGAATTTAAATTATTTCTTTAGTGTATTATTTTGGAGTTAGAAGATGAATTAAAAGACTTAAGCTGGATAAAAATGGCATCAAATCGTTTGCTGATGTTCTCTTTAATAAAACCTCATCGGACTCAAATATTTCCATTAAACCAACTGCTAATATTAAGGGGAGATAACCTTGATTTTCTCTAAATATGATATCTGTTCCATGGCATCCATTTCAAATTTGCACTTATAGGTCAGTTTCAACATATACACCCATCTCGAGAGAGGATTAGGAAAATATTTTTAACGTTCTCTCTCAAGGAGGATTTTTTATTAGTTTGTTGGATTCTGAACACATCTTGAGATGTATCTATTAGGGGTGTTCAAAAAACCGACTGGACCGAACCAAACCGAGCCGAACCGACTCTTTTTTATCGATCTTTTTTCTTAATCGGCCCAATCTCGATTAGTTTTTTAGAGGACCGATCTAGTCGGTCCGGTCCACGGATTATAGTTTTAATAACCCTGTTAGGATCGAACCGGACCGACTCTATATAAAATAATATATTTTTACATATATACATAAGATAAATAAATAGTGAAATATATATTTCAATATTTGATTAGTTTAAATTACAGTTTGATCAATAGTAGGTTTATTTTAATTGAAAATTTTGATATTTTTTAGTTTCTAGTGTTTGGAAAAAATAGATTCGGGTATATTGATTTTCGGAGATCGTTATTGATTTAAAGGATTATTTCAAATTGTTGGTACACGATTGTGGTTAATGGAAAATCCCGAGGTTCTTAAAATCTCGGGGGGGGGGGGGGGGGAGATAAGGGGATCCGTTGTCGTCGTCTTTATTTGTGATAGGATTCAAAAAATTATTGAAGATGGGAAAATGACACATTTTGCTCTAACAAGGGGTTGCCCTATTATTTCTTTTTTTTTTGGTAGATGACAAACTTATTTTTGCTAATGGAGATAGAAGATCTCTAAAAAATTTCATGGAATTTGTAAGGCTTATGAATGAGCGTTAGGTCAAGTGGTAAATTGAAAAAAAGTTCCTTCTATCTCCCGAGAAACGAGACATATGGTACGAAAAGAGTAGTGGAAAGTGTTACTGGGTTCAAACACAGAAATCTCCCATTTCATTTATTTGGGAATTACTTTATTTTCGGGAAGGAAAAATAAATCTTATTTTGCTTCCTACATTGACAAAGTGGTTAGGAAACTTAATTATTGGAACCATCGAATCATTTCTCAAGCAGGAAGATTAACTTTCATCAAATTGGTGGCGCTATTAACCCCCCAGGTATGGTTCTTAATCACATAAACAAACTCCTAACTCGATTTTTATGGGGTAAACAAGAAGATAAAACAAAATTCAATAGGTGGAGTGGTCCGATATTTGCAAAACAAAGGAAGAGGGTGGTTTAAACTTAAGGTCCATGTTTGATTTATCCCTTGCACATGCACATAACTTGTGGTAGAAGTTTTTAACTCCACTTCCTCATAGTCCCGATTTATGCATAGTAGATACAAAAAATTGGAGGCACAAAATTTTAGAGGGTCAACTGATCACACGTGAAAAGTAGCATCGCGTCAAAACACTAATCATTGAATTACTTTTGCCACGTTAATACAAAACCTAAATTATGACTGCACTTACGATACAAGTATAGCGGTAAGTTGGGTATCAAATCCACAGGGTGTGTACGACAAATTTTAATTGGTTTATTAATTCAGGAATAAAAATGTAAAACGTGATAGGTTGTTATGGGGACAAAAGAAAGGAATAAGTTAAGTCTAGACAAAAGTAAAGTGAGGATCGGGATAGCATCCAACCATACGGATCGAAATGATTACTAATCAGAATTTCGGCTCGAGAGGAATTTAATCGATCATTATCAATTAATCATAAACTTCACACAATAAGGAATTTGAGCCAAATTTGATTGAATAAACATTTAATCAAAAATGGTCTCAAGCGGATTAAATTAGAATTCTCACTATAAACACTAAAGTTGCGTGAGAAATAAAGTTAAATGCATAACAATCCAACTTTAATACACGCGGGTTCAATTAAACGCAATTTTATACAAAACCTAATTTTTGAGGCTCGAGGCACGTTAATGGCGGAACACAACCCCGACCCTATTTGTTTAAGGGAGCAACATGATTAAACTAAATTATAACTAATTAAAATAATTAAAATAGTAAATAATTAAATTAAACTAAATAGAAATCATGGAAATAAAGGAAAGACAACTATATATTTGTTAGGGATGATGAATAGTCAACTTACAAACCCAAAAGTTGTCACACCAAATGAGGAAGAAGAAATGAGCTCCCAACAATCCCAAACCCTAAATTGAAGGGTCGATCGATCGATCGACTAGTCAGGTCCCAACACACTGCATTCTTTTTCCTTCTCGTCTGCTTTGGTTTCTTTGCTTTTCTCTTCCACCAAAAGTCTCGTAACTTCTTCGTTAGGGATCAGAATCGCGCACCGTTCATGTCCACACAAAGCTATCTCAGAGGGCTAAAACTTCTGTTGGTGTTCAATCAGGTACCCAAATTGGGAATTGACTAAAATGCCATTGCACGTGCGATTGCGTACAAAAATTCACCGGAATGCGTCCAAACTTCACACTAAGCATCCAAATACCTATAAAAACTCAAATAACCCCTGCAAAGCATGTTAACATATAAATCCGAGGTTGTCTGGTTAACGAGCATAAATATAGGGAATAAAATACCCGAGGGGGCTAATAGCGCGTATGTTAATGGATGAAATACGCAATATTTGCGTATTATCACACCCCCTAACTTACACATTGCTAGTCCCTAGCAATGAAATAAGATGTAATAAGAACTACAAGTAAACCAAAGACAAGAGATAGTACAAAATGGGAAAAACAGATAAAGTCCACTTTCTTGGGCGATTCGATTGCATTTAGCGTATGCAATAAGTCGTTAAACCCCTAGGTTACCCTAGTGGACGAGTGTCGTCTCGTGAGGGTTTTCAAGGATGAAACCCACAAACATCATATAGTTTACTCAAAAATGCCCAATCAAGCATGTAATAAACTCAACAATAGCGAAAAAGATTTCATACACATTATTAGCACAATGAACGAATTCAAATGAAAGATCATATTATTAACATTATAGAATGCACCTCATATAATTGAAACCTTAAAATGTGGGAGGGGAGCGAGCACATGCAAAGTGTGATTTGGCAAAAACTTAAATAAATTGGATACTAAATAAAGCAAGCATATATTCAATCCTCACGGGCCTTACACTCATCAAGGGAATTCCCTCGAAACAGGGAGTTAACACACGAAATATGCGGGCATAAAGAGTAAATATAAGTGAAAACTAGGCCGCACACATGTCACAAATGAAGAACGCTATATAGGAAATTAAAAACTGTAATCTCAATGAAAGATATCGCACATATAAAAGAAGAGAAATTCATTTTGACAGATTATCAAAACTATTTTGAATTTTAAATTAAATGCATCCTAAGATCACATAGGACTTGTATAGGGTTGTAATGTAGGCTAGGCTAGGGTACGAAATGAAGGCTATATATGTACGAATTCAAAGTGTTCGGAAATGAAAACTCGGGATAATGGGAAAATGCGAGAAATTTCAAAATTGGAAAATAAGTTCTAAACAAGCATTAGATATAACAATTGGAGAGTAATCAAAGCTTATTGAACTGTATACACAACATATAAAAAAAATTCTCTTTTCTTTTTCTCACTTTTTCTTTTGTTTTCTTTACTTTTCACACTCTCAAATGCCTAAATTGCAACCACAAAATGATAACATCATTCAATCCCATGTAACATTCCAAAAAAAGGTACGGAAGGTCATGTGTATGGTTTATAACTCCAATTTGGAGTTGGTTTTGGGATTTAGGGTTATGAAATGAAAGGCTAATATTTAGGCTCAACGAGGTTGACGAGGGTAAACATATAGGGTGAGGTCAAGGTCAATATGAGTGATATAACAAAGAGGGCCCGTGATCATTTCCTAAAGTTTACGCAATTCTCGAGTCAAAACAATATATGAAAATCATACTCAAGTAACACATTTCAAGTATAAACTCATATAATGAACGATCAAATGAAAGAATAGTGAGATTACCAACGACTATAACGTTTTCAAAGAGGAAAGAGTAGTGTATACACTCATGAATGAAAATAAGTCTCTAACCTCACTCGGTGTAAGTATACACAATGCAATAAAAGATTATCGAGTTATAAAAAATCTTCAACCAAATCAATTGAACAAGAAAAGTGCATGTGCTCATGGGATAAAGTTTAATTCATGAAGTTATTCATAATATCGATGATTTGAGGACTAAAGTCTAATAACTTCTAAAATCGAGAACATGCATCGTTGAATTGTCTAATGGATTGGACAATTATTAAAATTTATCATCGGAAACAAGGGAAAAATGACCAATAAAGGAGAAAAAAAAAGAAAGAAAATATTTTTGAAATTTTTAATTTTTCACAAAAAACATGCTTTGTAACTAAATTGTAGTCAGATTCAAGGATTAACATGAAATGGATACATATCCTACACCTCCTAACTTAAATGTTGCATTGTCCCCAATGCGTCCATTAAATAACACAACACAAAGATAGGAAAAGAGTGATATTAGCCAAATTTGGAGCGATCTCTATGAGTAAAGGTCCAAATAAATCTACACGATAAGTTAGTACAAAGCAAAGAAAGAATATGTACCGATATATCAAGGTAACATAATTTATGTCATAAGTCCCAATAATATAGAGGGGCTGAAGTGAAAATACTAGATAAATTGATGGTGAACATTTGATTTTATAAATATGGAAAGTCACACACATCAAAATCTAATATACAACCACAAACTACATCACTATTTCTCATTTCATAATTTCAGTCCAAAACAACTTAATACATAACAACTAATAAAAAGAAAGAAACCCAAATAAAAAGGAAAAATACATAATACTATCCGATCTCAGGGATACAAAACTGAACCCAAGACAATAGCCTAGTGGTTGGAACAGCTAGGATTGAAAGAACCCTGGAAATGAGGTGGGAGCGACGCATCCTACCCATGCTGCCGTACATACAGATCTCTCATCATGATCTGCAGCATGCGAAACTCCTGCCTGCTCTCAGCTCTATCCTGCTCTAGATGTGACTCCAATGATGCCCGCCAGACCTGGGTCTCCTCCCAGCGCTGGTCCTGCATTGCCTTGTATGCCTCAAAGCGGGCATCTAAATTAGTATGTGGGACCTGAGAAATATATCCCTGCTCAGCCTGCCTAATTTCAATCTCCTCGTTGGGATCATCAGTCACCTTTGCCCTCTGCCTCTTGGCACTAGGCTCCCCCCATGCGTGAGTCAACATCCTCGGGATGTTATCTTTGGTGATAAGCCCCATTGTCTCACACTTGTGGTCCGCATCATACTCGGGATAGCCGTTCGATAAATAGATCCTCGTGATAAGGGCAGGAAAAGGAAGGGAAGATGTCCGAGCTCGCTCCTTAGACGCCACGTACATCATGTCCAAAAAGATATTGGGCAAGCTGATATCGCCCAAATTATTCATCAATGCAATACAAATGCCGCGTATTTGTGATGCACCTCAGAATGGTTGCTCGTCACCATAAAGGAGTGGACGTTGATGTAGTGAAGTAAACGTGGTAAATCCGCCATTACGGCCGAATGAAAGGCCATTTTATTCCATACTTCCCCGGTGCAAGGGACTCAATCAACGTCATGAGACCAAAAACTTCCCCATATGTCAAACTGACTGATTCCACGGAGTCCAGCACATTCATAAAGCCCGCCAAATCTGAACAGCGGAACGGTACCCTCCCTCTCGGACCGTGGCCTTGTATGTAGTAGGCACCTCCCCTTTCACCTCTACTAATTTCGCATAGAATATCCTCACTAGATCCTTATTGACATGCCCATTAGTGGCAAGAAAGGGCTCCCATCCCTGTCGGCGCAAAACAACACGCTCCTTCTATGGCAAATCCTCAAGCTTCCAAGCAAGATGATAGGCCAATGGCTTCTTAGAAGGCTCAAAGTATGACTGGAACCAATCCCGCTCTTGCTGGAAACGGAACACCTTATAGCCCCGGTTGGGCATGCACCTAGTGGAATTGTATTTCTTTATGTCTTCCATTTCAACCTACAAAATAATAATTAGGCAATACAAAAAAATTGCAAGCACAATTAATGGTTAGTTAGTGAACTAGTTGAAATGGTGGGTGCATGTGCGCAAAAGCGAGCGAAAAAAATTCCACATTATGATAAAATGTGTCGATGTATGACAACGAGTGAAAATCACCCAAGTGTGCGCTAAAAATGGATTGAAAATTTGGTTTGAGCATTTTAGCGAACACTTAGTGTGCGCAATGTGAAGTGAGGGTGTGAAAGTTCCATTGATCCAACAAAAAATCCCCATTCATGAACACACACATTTAGTAATCAACACAAAGTGTTCATCAATGAATTTTTATCAACATTGTTGCACAAAAATTGTTGGAACAACAAATAGGGAGATAAACTCAACAAATGTAAAAAATGGATAATCATTAAAGAATGTGACATAAAACCAATAAATCTACACAAATACAAGAATGTAGAAAGAGTTTATACCTGATTTGAGTAGAGATATTGGTTGGATTGAGTGAAAAGGGGTAGAGAAATATTAGGGCATGAAATAGGGAGAGAGGAGAGAATAGAGAATAGAAGGAGAAAAGGAAAAAAAAGAGGCAAAATCGGCTATAACTGGTCGATCGACCCTGGTCATCGATCGATCGATGACTCAGTTATTTGCCTACTGCTTCCTATTTTGAAGGGGGGGATTGATAATGATGGGATTTAACGGGGGTGGGAATACATATATAAACAAGTATAAATATATAGAGAGAGTATATATAAAAATAAAAATAAAAATAAAAATAAAAATAAAAATAAAAATAAAAATAAAAATAAAAATAAAAATAAAAATAAAAATAAAAATAAAAATAAAAATAAAAATAAAAATAAAAATAAAAATAAAAATAAAAATAAAAATAAAAATGAAAATAAAAATAAAAATAAAAATAAAAATAAAATTAAAATAAATATGTGCATACATATTTATACAACGAGAGACACACACGCACATTCACAAACAAAAATGATAAGTAAAATAAAATAAAAAGAACAAACAAATGCAAATGCGTGAGAATGAGTGTGTGCAAAATAAGAAAATCTTTTTTCGAGCTAGTTTTTCTTTTTGTTTTTTCTTAACAAATGTATGCTGGGGCGCACAATCTCCGCAAATTCAAATCCATTGAACCTACAAAAGAGTTAGGACCGAGCATACAAAAATCAATCCAAAGAGATTAACTAATTATACTAGACTGAATTACAAGAAAGAACAATAAATAGATAAAAATCGAATAAAAATCCAACTATGTACAACCTACTAATTAAACTCCTAACTAGCTATACACTCGATGTCTAAAAAGTTGAGGATCCACCATGAAAAAGATTTGCCTTTGGAGGATAACCGCTGGACCCTCCCGAGAATGCATACCTCCTGGAAAATGAGAATTCCGTTCGAACAACGGAAGGCATGCCTGGGGCGAAAAAAGTAACCCATTGTCCATTAAAAGTTTGGGAGGGACAATGGGGGATTTGGATAACAAGGGGGATAGGTACACATGGGTTCCAAAAAAAATTGAATTTCCTCCCAAATATTTTGATGTTGGAATGGGAGGGGGTGCACAAGGAGGCAAAGATGACCTCACGGAAGGCAACTCGAGAGAGTACTCCTCATCGGTGAAAAGGTTAAATGTTTTAAGGTTTTGGAATGATATATCGGGTACTAGCGACAGTGTGACAGTATAGAATAAAGATGGGGATGAAAGAAATTAAATCTCAGGTGATGAGTTATCATCGCATGAAGATTGAATTTCAAAATAAATAGGATCATTTGCAATGAAACTTTCTTATTTGAGAATCAAAGAAGAAATGAGTTCACTGTAAATGGATACTATGCCCATTTCTTCCTCATTTTCATTCTTTACTATGCCATGGGTCAAGTCAAGAATGATTTGTTCCAACGTAGGTACAAAGTCCTCATTTATTTCAAAACATTCCTCGACTTCAAAAGTCTCAGAAGAATAATCGTCGTCGGATTCAAATAATCAATCCAACTCATGCTCCCAACAACGATTTTCTTCCGGATAACGGTTTTCAATTTTCTCATTTTCAAGCATGCACAAGCCCTCACCGAAAGTCAAAGGGCGAGGTGCGGTTTCCTGTAAATGCGAAATTTGAAAACTATCGTCGGGTACAATCAAAATCATTAACATAAGAATTTTGAAAATGATTGCAATTCGTTACAAAATTCTTATCATAAGGATCTTGCGACCCAAAATCGAAATGATCATTCCTAAAATTTATGTAATCCATACTTTGATTTTTGTAATACTCACCCAATGTCATTTTAGATGTTGCAAGTTTTTGGGCTTGTAAGTATTGATCAAAAGTCATAGGTTTACGGGAATTTTGAGAATTATCTTTGGTATTACCAGCCAAATTGGACTAAGACATGCTTACCCCAATAAAGGCTCAAGATGTCTATTTCCACAAAGATGATGTGCGACCATAAAAATTCAAGCATTTCTTGATG
This sequence comes from Sambucus nigra, assembly GCA_949130495.1. Lineage (NCBI taxonomy): Eukaryota > Viridiplantae > Streptophyta > Magnoliopsida > Dipsacales > Adoxaceae > Sambucus > Sambucus nigra. Next base: position 714,812,460 of record OX422207.1, read on the forward strand.
CTCAAATGTGCAAATCCTGCAAAAATGTTAAAACAAAAAATACAAATACAAAACAAAAATACTATGAAATAATAAGACAATTACAATCTATAACAAAACACTCCCCGATAACAGCACCATTTTGATCACGCGTGAAAGGTAGAGCGTTGTCAGCACGCTAATCATTGAATTCATTTCACCGCGTTAATACAAAAACTTAAATTATGACTGCTCTTGCGATACAAGTATAGTGGTAATTCGGGTATCAAATCCACAGGGAGTGTATGACAGATTTTAATTGGTTTATTAATTTAGGAATAAAAGTGTAAAAGGTGATAGGTTGTTATGGGGACAAAAGAAAGGAATAAATTAAGTCTACACAATAGTAAAGCGAGGATCGGGATAGCATCCAATCATACGGATCAAAATGACTACTATTCAAAATTCTATCTCGAGAGAAATGTAATCGATCATTATCAATTAATCATAAACTTCACCCAATAAGGAATTTAAGCCAAAGTTGCTTAAATAAACATTTAATAAAAAATGGTCGCACGCGGATTAAATTCGTATTGTCGCTATAAACACTAAAGTTGCGTGAAAAATAAAGTTAAATGCATAACAGTCCAACCTTAATACATGCGGGTTCAATTAAACGCAATTTTAGACAAAACCTAAGTTTCGGGACTCGAGTCCCGTTAATGGTGGAACGCAACCCCGACCATATTTGTCTAAGGGCACAACATGATTAAACTAAATTACAACTAACTAAACTAATTAAAACAGTAAATAACTAAATTAAACTAAATAGAAATCATGGAAATAAAGGAAAGACAACTATATATATGTTAGGGATGATGAATAGTCAACTTATAAACCCAAAAGTTGTAACACCAAATGAGGAAGAAGAAATGAGCTCCCAACAATCCAAATGTAATACCCCGTATTTTTATGCTATATTAATTTGGGGATTTATTAAATTTAATGTGAATTAATTATTTAATATAAATCCAAAAATTAATTATGTTATAATTATTAACGTGATGAGAGTTAGTAATTATGGGAAATTTGTTGAATATTACTAATGAGCAAAGTAACACATAATATTGGTTATATTAAATGTCGCGAGTGAATAGAATGACAATTTTTGGAAATTTGAGTCGGGATGCGCCCGTGTCGCGTCGGGACAAAATATTGATTAATAAAAGTGAATATATTATAAGTTGCCCGTATGGTCGTTTTGAGTGCGCCAAAGTGTCCAAAAGGGTTGAGATAGTCATAAAAGTATACCCGGGGGTTTAGTTTGGGTCTCGGAGAATTTTTAGGCCTATTTAGCACCCCGGGAGGGAATTTTGGACATTTTACATTTTTGGGTAATTAAACCCACGAAATTTCAAGGGTTATATCAGATGTCTAAGGTTACCTTCTAGGGTTAAAACAACTCAAAACTTTAGAACAACCATAGGAGAGGGAAGGAGGAAGCTTTCCAAGCAATCCAAGGCCAAAAAGTCACCCGATTGCACCGCCACCACCACCAACGCGTAGATCGCGCGACGGGGAACGCAACCACACCAAAATTGTCCGCAAATCAGAATTCGAAAAATCCCAAGAAAGTGTTTATCTTGCTTATTTTCATTAATGCATCACTCATGTTAGTCTAGGGATGATTAGGATGAGTTTCATGGAAGAAAACCCAATTTGGAGATAGGAAATCGCATGTAGTAATAATTTGTATGTTAATCTGGAAACCCCTTCACATGTAGAGGATTAAACCATGAATTTATGATGTTTTAGAAAAAGAAAATTATGGAAAAAATTGATTAGAACCATGTTAAAGAAATTCTAGGGTTCTTGAGATTTTTATGAAGTTTTTGCCTATAAATCCATAGTTATTGATGTAAAATGACATGCTTTACATAGGAGATGAATAATATGGGTGTATACTGATTATAGTATGAATTTTAGGAAGTTTAGGTGTGAAAAATCTGGATTTGGATGAGGCTATGTGTTAGAACCCGTAATTGGTTGACTGTAGAATTCGCCATACCTGCTTGATAGATCGATCGAGCCAAGAGCTTCGATCGATCGAGCCCCTGACCTCGATCGATCGACCCCTCCTGGCAGACTTAATTTCCCCTTTTAAAATTGTTGAATTGATTCTAAATGAAGAATACTCCTTAGACACCCTTATTAAAATATTTTGGGAGATAAAGATGACCAGTATGATTTATAAATGATTAAGAGACCTTTAACGTAAGGCGAAATTTATATTTTTGGGGTGTTTATATATAAGGGACGATGGAATTTGGTATTAAAGGGAGAGATACGTAAAAATGGTTACGATGGAAAATAGATGAATACCTACTGAATATTTCACTTGGGAGGATAGAGTCCATGAGTGTTACGTAGTAAGTTGGAATAACCCCTCGAATTAAAGTTAGAGACAAACAGTTATACGTGATAACAAATAATGAGAAAAAAGGACAAATGTCGTAATTATGGGATTTGAGATGTACCTAAATTGATATGGTAATATTAGTATAGTTATATGATTGTGTTTATGCATATACTATCTATGTGTGAAAGTCGTGCCCGCGCTACTTGCTATCCCCGAGGTTACCACGCTGGGACAGTCTTATCTCGATAGGACCTTTATGAGGGATATTGACTCGTACCCTAGAAGATAGGAATCCTTGGTGCAGGCTATTGAATCGATAGTTCAGACGGTCCTAAGAGACGTGGGGGCATGTGCTATCCCCTTAGAGACTTGGAATCTATGCTTCGCCTCAATATTATTTGTGTTTGTGTTAATACAGTTCGAGAGTGATTCCGAACTTGTATTTCCCTTAGTACGAGAGATACGGGGATTGGATAGCAGAGTATGCACGCACCATAATTTTTATGTGGGGTGCTGTTAGAATATATATATTATACGAGTATATAATATATATATGAAATTCTGAAATTTGGAAACTGTCTAATGTGTTATGGTAAGTAAGACATGTATAATGACTCGAATTTGAAAATACTTGTTTTGAAAAGGTATAATATGACACTGGGAAACTTTGAAAAGGTATAATATGACACTGGGACACTGGGAAGCTTTGTTACTGAATGAAATTTTCCTCTTAAACAATTATATTGTTCAGTTTTAAAGTAACCTAAGATAAGTTAAACCATTGGGAAGTCTAGTGCGATATAAGATAAGATAATCCGTTGGGAAGGTTAGTGAGATAAGCGTGCACATTAGAAGAGAGGTGAGAATTGCTCAAGAGAGTGCCGCACTAATATGTTGTTGCATTGGTTTGTAAACATTTTAAATACTTGCTAAACGAATTTTAAATCATTTACACTATCGGGCTCTGACCCGTTTCTATTTCTCTTTCTCTCTTGTATATATATATATATGTATATATTTCAGGTGCCCAGCCTCAGGGGCGTATTGCATAGGATCTTTTGGAAGGAACGCGCTGCAGCTTAGGTGGGAGTTGTAGGCCTCTTGCTTAGACGACTTCATTTATTTGATTCCACTCCTAGCATATTCATTTAGTGGGGCATGTGTCACCCTTTCCATTATTCAGTTGTTTTATTGGACATTGTGATTCAGTTATTTTTAGTATTGTCACTTTGGGATTTATTACTGTCTGGATGTTTTACTTTAAGTTTTAAATGTTGGGATCTAGTTGTGAATGTTTAATTATTTGGATTATATGTTCCAGGATAATTGTGGTGTGATTCTTTAATATTGAATTGTTGTAAACATTTAAATCTTGGTTTATAAAATAAAATTTGGAAAGTAATGTCTAAAAATGGCTTTGACACTTATCTTAATTAATTAGGGTGTTTAAATTGGAAATGTTATTTTTACGACAGTGATGCTAAGAATGAACCAACTGTTCACCTTGATTTTAATTTAATAAAGGAGTGATCGCCCGGTATTTAATTAGGCGGGGTGTCACACCCAAACCCTAAGCTTTTCTAACATAAAATGGATTATATCTGATATTACAACAAAAATCTCTTAAATAGTAAGTTGGAAAAAGAATAGAAAAGAAAAGGATAAAGAAAATGCAGAGCAAAATATCGTTGAAAACAGGGGATCGATCGATCGACCCCTTTGGTCGATCAATCGACCAGTCAGAGATGAGCCCATTGTCTTTGTTCGAAGCGTGAAAATTGAAGGGTCGATCGATCGACCCTTTTAGTCGATTGATCGACTAGTCAGGTCTCAACACACTGCATTCTTTTTCCTTCTCCCCTCCTTTGGTTTCTTTATTTTTCTATTCCGTCAAAAGTCTTGTAACTTATTCGTTAGGGATCGAAATCACGCACCGTTCATGACCACGCAAAGCTCATTCAGAGGGATATAACTTATGTCTAGAAGCTGATCCAGGTGCCCAAACTGTGTATTGACTGAAATGCCCTTGTGCGTGCGATTGCGTACGAAAATTCATCGAAATGCGTCCAAACTTCACACTAAGCATCCAAATACCTATAAGGGCTCAATTAACCCCTGAAAAGCATGTTAATATAGAAATCCGAGGTTGTCTGGTTAACGGGCATAAATATAGGGAATAAGATACCTGAGGGGGATAATAACGCCTATGTTAACGAATGAAATACGCTATATTTGCGTATTATCATCAACATCGGTTGTATCTCAAGTTTGGAGAAGAATGCAAATAGTGTGGGAGGATTTTTCTAAAAATGTTGATATCAATACCGAAAATGGTTATTGACAAATAATGGCAACTTTATTGTCAAATCCACTTGACATTTAATGAGGGATAAAGGATGCTAGGCTCCGTTTCTATAATTTGGGATAAGAGGATTGGTCCTAAAAGTTTTGTTTTCATGTGGTGCTTGCTTCATAGAGGAGTTTTCATAGACGAGTATATTAAACAGATTCACATCCCTTTAGTTTGAAAAAGTAGATGTCGCATTGTTGCTTGTGAGGAGGATATATATCATCTTTTTTGGAGTAGTAATCTTGCTCAATCTATTTGGAGATGTTTCTACAACCTTGTTAGGTTAAGGAATTTTTCTTCAAATTGTAATGGCAACTTGATGAATTGGTGGATTAATTCTAAGGGTGAAAAAATTAGAGGCATTCTTTGTGGTATCATTCCCGCTTCCATTTCCTGGCATATATGGTGTGTTAGGAACAAATATACTTATGAGGGAGTGCCAATGAAGAAATCTTTTATTGTCAATCTCATTTGTGGGGAGATTAAACTTACTTTTCGTATCTTTCCTTTTAATGGTACTAAAACTAGATTTTGTATTGATGTTTTAGATATTTTTATAACATAGATGCTCATTGCTCATCATTGATTTATGCCATGGGCGGGGGCGGTTCCCCACTATTTATTTTTAATAAAATAAATGGGATAAATGATTCCTATTTTAAAAAAAGACGCAAAGGCGTGTTAAGTTTAGTTTGAAATCTAGGGCTGAAAAGTTGGATAAAATGTTAGGTTCCATCCAAATCAAGAACGACGAGATAGGTCTAGTATATAGTGATTCAAATGCTTATGCTCCCAAAGGCAAGACATTATTGTAAGAGAGTCAACCGTTGCCAAGGATGCTCTAAAAGGTCAATTCTAATGTAGCCTTCCTAGAGTTTACACATGTACACACTATGGTAGGAAAGGTCACCTTAATAGTTTTTTTTATCTTATAAAAGGTCCTAGGAAGTATAAATATTGTGTCGACGTGGTTTTCAAAACTAGAGACATTAAATCAACATCTATGGGTTGAGGAAATCATATCTGAAGGCAGTTAATGTTATCCTTGTTGATTCTCGCATGCGTTCAAATGATTCATCAGATGTTATATCTTATGAGTGATTGTGTTTGTTTATTTTCCATATATTAATATTATGCTTCATGTTATATTTTATATCTAGTTTTATGATGTTTTGTCTTTTGTGATTCAAGTCTTCATTTTTTTAGTCAATATATGAATAATACGAAAAGGTTTTTGTTTCCTTCTGAGTCATTTAAAAAAACTAAAAAATATTTTCTTTTTGGTTCTTTTGTGTAGTAGTTTTACACATATTGTGTGGCATATTAATGTGATTCAATCCCATTCATTTAATGTTTTTCATGGGACTAGAACATTTGAGTATAATTTAAAATGCTAAAAATTATCTCTTAATAATGCCTTATCATGGAGTTGTTCTTATTTGATTTTTCTTAATGGGTTCATATAAGTATATGCCTCTCCATACACTTTCACGATATCTTTTGGAATTTCATATCTATTTATGCATGAGCTACGTGAGGTTCTCTCCTATCAATCTTGTTAAATACGTATATTTATATCTAGAAAATAAGGATGCTCTGAGGCATAAAAAATTAAGAGTGAGAAAATTGAAAGGGCTATGAAGGGAGTATAACTCTTTTGCATTCTAGGCCACCATTGGCAAGAGCCTTTTGAAAAATAAAGGAAAAAAATATATTTATGCCAAGGCCAAAATTTAGATATTTATCATCATAAAAATGATATCTTTAAAAAAGGAGCAAAAATGGAATATTTATATTTTTGAGGGTGTTATAAGTTGAAGATCAATGGGTTTGAACAATTTGCCCTAGTTCGTCTTTAATGTTTGATGTTATTGATTTGAGATGCATTAATATTTTTTAGGCTTGTGTGAATTTACTTCGTTTATTCATTTCAGTTGAGTTTATTTGTTACATGAGGCTAAATCTAAGTTTGATAAATTAAGATGATCAGAATAAAACTCCTCGAAATTTCTTTAGTGCTTGGGGAATATTTCTTTTGTTTCTACTTAACACCCCTTCAATCCACATAAAATTTGTTTAGATACACATTTATGTCATACGAGTGTGGAAAACTTATTTTTGTGTTTATCGTATTGTTATATATAGTCTTTGAATACATTTAATCCATGTTCTTCATTTATTCATCTTTTGGATTATTTGTAATTGTGTTGTCGTTTGGTTATTATTGTCGTTTCAACTCACATCTCATGATATGATTATATTCTATGTGATCATTTGTTTCATGTTATGCTGTTTTGCCTTTTTATGTTATCGAACAAAAAGGCGGAGAAGTTTAGATTAGGGGTGTGGTGGAATTTGTTGCTAATAATGTTATATATTTCATATTCCCTACGCATTTAAAAGTCAAGTTACTATGTAGATTTATGCTTCAATGCGCAAAAGTTTCACAAGTGCCAAGCTTCTCAAGATTTTGGGTCTTAAGTGTGTGGTTGTGTATTTACCCTTTTTGGGTTTGAGATTAGGGATTAGATCTTGATGGACTAGCTTTTTTATTTTTGGTTTTGTCCCGAAATAGCCAAAGGGGGAGATTTGCAAGGAAATTTTTTATCATGTATGCAAAGAATATTATAAATTTTTATTTATTAAATTTATTCCATTTAACAAAACTGTTTGAGTCACAGGTTGGGATATTTAAGTTCGTACCTTCAATCCTATGCAATGAAGATATGAAATGACCCATGTAAAGTGACATCAAATTCATGTCGATTTTACTTCTTCACTTTGTGATCTTCCAAAGGTACAAAAGTTTTATTGTTTTGATCCATGGATTTCTATTTTCGATGATTTATTTTTATCAAGGCATTTTAGAAAAATATTTTTTAATAATAAAGTCTTCCAAACCAATTGTGGTTTTCATTCTAACGAGTATCGTAATCTCGTTCAAACGAGATTTGTTTTTGGTTCGAATGAGATTTGTTTCTGGTTCGAACGAGATTTCCATTTCGTTCGAACGAGATATTCATGAGATTCAAATGAGTGCTTACTACCCAACCTTACAAAATGTGATTAGAAGCTCTTACGGAGGTCGTTATATTGACTTCAGGTATTTCGTTCTAATGAGTTAGTTTCACTCTAATGAATTTGCCCAAGTCAGTTGAACGACTTTCTTTGAAATTCATGCTGTCAATTTTTCAACATTTTAAAGTTAAATAGGGTAAAGGTAGTTTTGTTTTGGTAGGGTTTCGAAAATAGATTTTATAGAGAAAAAAGTACAACCCCACATATATTCTGGTCTGGAGATCCAATTTTCAACTTAATATTCTATGCGGAGATCTCATGTTTTGAGCCCTGAAGTTGTGTACTCTTCATTGTTTGAGTTTGTTTGACATAATGGATTCCATGTTATTGCATGACGAAGTCTAGTCAGAGACCAATGGATATCGAGATCCGAGAGGACTGTGTTATGATCCACTGGTAGCTTGCTGCGATTATTGTAAAAAAGGTCTAAGGAACGAAGATTGAATTGGGTTTAAAGGGATTCGAATCAGTGAGTAAGTCATTTGTTGTCCTTATGTAAACCCTATATCGTAAGGAATTTTTGTATGCTAGGTCGTCCGAAGTTTTTCCCTATGTGGGTTTTACTTGTACATCGCGATGTTTGCTTATTTTACTCTTTTATGATCACATAGCTGAATGTTTAGGCAAGATAAAATTGGAATAGTTTTATTACCCAACATTTGTTTAATTCGCGATAAAATTAAAATTGGGGTAATTCCCCACTCGATTTAATTAATTGGATTAAAATTTTGAATTTGATGATCTTATGCACACTATGAGCTTTCTGAAAGACTATAGCTCTCACCGGATCTCCGAGAAGTATAAATGCCTTGGACATTCAATTTTCCCTCATTTGCTAAAAATGAATATATGAACTCCAAGAGGCACCACACCATGGACATTTATTTCAATGAATTGATCAACTCTCCTTTAGTCTAAATTTAGGTCTAAAGTATGGAATAAATCTGATTTAGTAATTGGATTGATACGAGCTTTAGTGGATTTGCGGATCACTAATATAAAAGACCTTACAAATCTATATATTGATTATATTTCTATGAAAATCTTTCAATTCGGAAGAATAATGAGTAATTACAGATAGTGTGTAAAATCTCTTATAAAAGACTGGGAAAAAAAACTTAGACAACTCTCATTTTTCAAATTGTGACTTTATAAGCCAGGGATTTATATTTATAGTCGATTGGAAAAAAATGGACATAGTCTTAGGATGGCTTCATGTGAACAAAACACATCTCATTTGGCCTACAATAAATCATGTGCCCATTTGTCTCATGTCACTAAAACCGTGCGTACGATTATAATTTGAAGTCATGCGTATGCTTTTGCATAGAAATCCCAAATTACAACCATGGAAGGTTTTAAACACAAACCCAACAAAATTTAAAAACTTTACAAAGTTTTAAAAATATTTTCTAAAATTACTTTCATATCACAAATATTTTTGGAAAACATGAAATATGTTTAAAACCACGATGTCAATTCACAACCATAAAAGGATATCAAAGTGCGTCGGGTCAGATGTTTTGGTAGATGTGATAAATTATATCCCTTAGGTATCTAGTCAAATTAATTATTTCAATTAATTGTCACGTCCTTGAAAAAAATCTTATTTTAAATTGAGCGAGTAAAAGTAATCCAATTTACATACGGGTGATGTAATAAATAGTGTGGAAGATAAAAGAAATCACATAAATATACTCAGATTTTACAGTGCAAACCCGTGCAGCAAATCAAACTATCTTATCAACCCAAAAATTCCCTAATACTGAATAAACTTTACATGACTTCAATTAGGACAAACATGTCTTACATATATGACATCAAGACCCGCCACAAGCCATAAAGGCCCTCCTTTTCATTTCAATGTTTGATGTCTCTAATGTCAATGAGTAATTACATGTTTTTGTGTTACATGTATGTATTTGAGTATTTTATTCTTTATAAATATAAAATAATTATAAATAGATTTTGATCATTCATATAAAGTTTGCATTGCATATTTGAGAGAATTTGGAATTTTACGGTTGATACCAAGTCTTTTCAGGAAGATTTTCCTTAACTTTTGTAATATGCCTGAGTTTTCATTCTCACGGAGAAGGTATTTGAGGATTTGTGAGGTCATTGTCCAAATTTATTCTCATAAAGATATTACATGAGTTTCAACCATTCTCACGACTTCCTATTCTCCAGGTCTATTAAGCACGGCTCGCACGATGCTATATTACATTCTTACGCGTGAACATTGTCAATAATTGTACACATTATGTTTGTAAATAAGGATTTCAAATACCATTTACAAAATCTGAACCCTTAGTTTCCCTCACTAAAGGTTTTATATGTGCGATTTTACTTTAATTGGGAGTTTTTGTTTCTTGTTTGAGGATTTAACATCATTTGTGTAACACCCCACATATTTTTCCATTGAGGATGATCAGGCCTCGATGCCAAGATATAATAGGTTATTAAATTAAAATACCATTCTTAACATGTGATAGAAATATGAGATATTTAAAACTTTTTTCACAAGATATATATTGAGATAGTCCAAACATAATAAACCATTCACAACAATAATATCCATTACCACACTAAAATTCCAATAATATAAAACTCAAATGATATAATGTCAACTACATATATCTTTCTAACTAAACCATAAATCAACTATGATATCAAATGAGACATTAAATCTAGCACTATTGTTTCATAAAAAAAATCAATGAAAAGTTAAGGTAAACTATGCAACAAAATAAACTCCAGTTGCAAGTCCACTAATCTCCAAAACTATGTAGCTACCCATTGTGGACATCCAAATTCACAATCAGGGAGTCGAACATGTTAACCGCATTCGTAAAAACATCCCTCAAACCAAAACCCACCCCAAACCCCCAAAAAACCCTAGAAACAAAATCTTAGGGACCAAAATGAAAATAAAGGCAACAAAACCTTGATGGGGTCCTTTAATCGCGCAGATAATGTCCTTTGAATGCCTGATTATCCGTTTCCCCTATAATCATTTCAAAATTTTGGAAATTCTTTTCTCAACCATACATGTTCCCCTACCCCCTTCCTAACCCTACACGTGTCATGTTCTTCAACGAAACGGTTAAATGAAAATATTGATTGCGTGGTCACACATCCTAAATTAGACCCTAAAAATAGAGGTCCCCACCAACCTTGAAAATTACTCCAAAACCCGATGTTGATTCAATTTTCTATCTTTCTCAATCCTGAGCGCTCGAGATACTCGAGATCATTCTAAAAAGTCCTAAAATTAGTTCGTGTTTCAAAAAAGTCCCTTCAAGTCCCGAACGAGGTTATTACTTTTGAAAAGTTGCCTCTAAAAGAAAAAACATAGGCAAATCTCTGTGCACATCCCATGAAGGTCGGTGCTTCTAAACGGAGCTCTGGTTGACTAAATGGAGCTCTCCTTACCTCAGGCACCTCAACTGGGGACACAACCTCGAGAAAAATATGGTTCATGCTACAAGGGTAAAGAAACTCTTCCCGAATATTGGGTCAAGGACCCCTATATATTGTGATAAACCATCCATATCTATTTATCTCTTTTAGGCTGGCCCCCATTTGGGGGACTAGGTATGCACTTTACAATATTTATATTTTAAAGACTAATTTTTAACACCGCACCTTTGTTAATTGAATAGACATTCTCTTATGTTAGAAAATGATAATCAAATGCTACATCGACTAACTACAAACATGAAAACATACTTTTCAAAAACGTTCTCAAGTAAGTGTTAGTGAATTAAGTCAGATTGAAACTTTGCGCAAGACAAAGTTTAAAATCAGACTAGTCCCACTGCTTCTCCAAACGAACAAAGCCCATCCCCGTGGCATTACCCTGAATATGTGTTTTTGTATCAATGATTGTCAAATTTTGGCCTTTGATTAATGTATTTTTAACATATAAATATATCAATACAACAAAACAAAAATGCTATATTAAGGACTAGGCTCCATAGATCCCGTAATGTTATATATTGTATAACCGGTATCCCATCATGTACACCCGTAAATATGCCATGTTTTTTTATATTAACATTGGCTTTGATCTCAAGTCTCTTTAGGTATGTAGGCTCTATACCGATCTAAACTCGTGAAGCCCAATCCTCATAATACATCTCTGGGCATATTATTTCTTTAGGATGCATCTGTCTCCAGTTCAAACCCCTCTATCTCTATAACTAAGGATGTTTAAAATATTTCACTTATTACTCCACCTCAAAATTAGTTCCACATTTCAACCAAATCTTTGAGTCAGTGATCGCCCAATAGGTGATGGATGTCTTTGTCGGCAACTTTGGATCGACTCCCATTCTGAACCTCCACCAAAGTTACCCTTTGGACCACAGATAGATTCGCTCCCTCTTAATCCAAGTCCTACACTTGCACACAAATCATGCTGGAACATATGACCAACCAAACAACATACGCTTTGATCTCATGGCTACGCGAGTACGTAGGCACAATACCGAGTCCTTCTTATGAGCACAAGCCTCGACAATATGTATCATCATATATTGTCCCCACAAAGATGCAATCATCACTCACATCTCTTATACCCTCTTGCACACATACTATGAATGAGATATTAAACTATCTCTAAGTCTCTATCTCTCATGCATCCTTATACAAACGTGAAAACATGTACACAATAAACACCATTGAACTACATAGGATTTGATCCCCAATCTTCTGGGTACATAGGCGTAATACTAAGTCCTTATCATAATCACGGGCCTTGACAATAAATCTCCCAATATTTTTTCATAATAGATATGAACCCATCTCTCACCTTACCTTTCTATCTCTCCTCAAACCTCGAATGAGATATCAAACTATCTCAAATTGAGCTTTCTCGCACCCTTACACATATTAATGACCACCGGTCACAAAGTTGAGCTCTATCACACACTTACATACTTTCAAACGACCACCTGTTACACAAGAACGAAGTAATTCACAAGTGACCTTGTGTACCTACACCGGTTAAAATGACATTTCTACATCTCTCACTTATACCATTTCATACGAAAGCACATGCCTACGTTTTAATAACTCATAATCTAAGTCACTCAACCAATTGTAAAAATAACTAAAAACTAATCTATTAATGATAAGAGAAATAAAAGCATAAGGAAGAATAAAGAACATATGGTGTGACTAAAACGTTACCCACTCGTAAGTCGGTTACCTAAATCTGTACAACAAGAATCTATGAAAAAATCGCAGACTTAAACATATCTTAAGATTAGCTCAAAAGGTTTAACCCGAATATATTATATTTGTTTTTATATGAAACAAATTAGAGACTTTGAACAACCAACAAAACCCCTTATCGCACGAAAACAAACTTAGGCCTAGGCCTAAAACAAGGAGTGTGCGATTCAAACTGGATATGTCATCAAACATCTTCCTGGGGAAAAGCCCTTACTCGACCCACATCGAGTTGAAACTAGTCCTTAGGGGGACACGATGGGCTGATAGACAAGCATTCCCGTACATCCACCATCAACGCACAAGCTCCCCCAGGCACACCACTTCTCGGGGCCCACAACCCCATAGTGGCGACTCGTATAGGGATAAATCTAGATAATCGAACTATTTTATGTTTCCTTTATAGGATTTTTAATATATCTCTCCCGCATTACAACTTTATATAATTTTTAAAACTTTTTAGCGGCCTTAGTTTCAAAGTCCCTTAAAACATAGAAATGTGCTTAGGTTCCCATGTACAAAATTGTGCACTTTTCCAAACATATAAGTATATGCAAAGGATCTCGTGATAACATAAACATCAATTTATGTAAAAATAAAGATTACCTGTTTGCATCACACACTACATAGTCTTGATTTCCAAGTTATTTGAACCCTATACCCTCGAGCCCAAAAGCGAGTTGACGAGAGGAAGTTCATTAGTTATAAAAGTTGCTTTAATCGTAAAGGGATTCGTATTTCATAAAAGTCGCTTCTCTCCGAGGGAAATTTGTACTTTAGAAAGATTTCCTCCTCGAGTAAAGTTCTTACATCTGAAAAGTTATTTGCCCAAAAGGCTATTTTCCAATGGATATTCTCACTTCTTTTGTCCACCTGTCTGGTGTATTGAGTTACTTCTCTCTTGATCCAAAAGTCTCAGTGACAGGGAAAGTTTGAAGTTTTATTCAGCACTAGGTTATATCGAACAAAATTTCACAACTAGTCACTACTAGGGTAAAGTGGTGTCACACGTACCTTAAAGGTTGTTAAGTCCAAGAAGCTCGATATATCATGATCCATGGTAGTGAAAAGATATCCATCGATCACTGAGTCGCATCGCCTTTTTGCATAAAGAAAAAAGCTTTAGGAACAAAGCCAATGCTTAAAAAGAACCGATACTTTCGAGCCATTCGTTTTGATGATTTTTTAAAAAAAAAATCATTAAACGGCTAAAGGCTGGTCTAAAACCCCTTTCATTAGTGAGGTACCCACCCATGATTATCAAGTCTTCTCCGCAGTACGCTTCATGTCTATTGAAGAGGATCAGTCTCAAACCATGTTACATAATACCATGCAAACCATAATTAGGTCACTGGTCCTAGCACAAGTTCAACTATAAGTGGACCGTATCCATCCCCAACACTAGTACACCATTTTCGACGACTGTCGAGGCAATATCCACTAATCCCCAGGATTTGCCAGCACTAGTCCCAACACCACCTCCCCTTGATGACGGTAGTGTTCCTCACTTCCAAGTATCATTTTCCCCTTATAGATACTTTGAAGCCTATTAGTAGTACCCGATTACCCGTACGCCGCCTTCTAAAGGCCCCCACTTTCCGAATCTGTATCTCATTAACCAGCTAATAAAGCTGTTTCCCCACCTTTAAATAAGGAGATAACATATGTCCAATCTGAACCGCGTCTCCTTCAAGAACCATCAATAAGATGCAAACTACTGATGAACTTACAAACATTAAGAAGATGGATTTCTATCCTGAAGCTCGATTCTCGAAAAAATTCAAAATGACAGTCTTTAAAAAACATAAAGGACACGACTCCCAAATTGCCCATTTATCCAACTACTGCCTTTAGATGCAAGTCCAAAATGAAGGGCTATGAGTTATAGATAATACGTTTTCATTCACTATGGACGGAGGATCACTTAAATTGTATTGGGTGTAAGATGTAAGGGGACCACTAAAAATTGGGACGATGTATGTCGTGATATTCTAAAGAGGTACAAATAAAATCTGGAAAAAAAAATGTTACTAAAGCCGTTTATTAAAAATAAACAATTTAAGTAACTCCGATCTATTTTTTTAAGAAACTCTTTTCGTAAAAACCAAACTATTTGAACACAAGATGTTTTTAACAAATCAGTATGTACGAGATCTATTCAAAATTTGAATAACAGGTTTATAAAGTAGTTTAAAAAACTTAAACTCAGCACAACAAAGAATGAGATGAGGAGAAGTAGAAAGATTATGTTCACGATGTTTTTACGTGGAAAACCTCACCAATTGAGGAAACGTCCACAACTCCCTTTACGGAGTAAAAAGAAAAATTCACTAAAACAAATTTATGAGTTAAAAACTATATAACTAACATGCAAACAACTCAGACCTATATAAGTTTAGGAATGTACCCTCTGGTGTCCTTATAGCTTCTCTGCAGTTCTGATTGTAGATGTAGTTCTCCCAGTATGTTAACTTTTGATTTGTTCCAGCACTTTACATCGACTCTTGTTCACAAGATCTTATTACCAACACTTTTTGTGTTGTAGGGTGAAAGTGTTTGTGGAGGTGCTCTCTAACACATGCATGCACACACATACACACTTATTAAGTACAAACAGTCCTAAAAAATTACAGTAACACTATATGCTGTGATCTTTTCTTTTTCTTTCTTCTTACAAAACTTTGAACCTTATTTGACCTTTAAATCAATCCCAGAATCCACGGATACCTTGCTAAGAAGACAGACAAGGTCTTAATCAATCTCAGGATTTAGAAAAGTTTTTCGAGATTGAAAACCTCCAAGTGTGATTCCAAACTAGGTCAAAGGTTCAGTTTCACAAGAACTAGAAACATAAAGCATTTATTGTTGATTTCAATGTAAGTAAACATTTGATAGAAAATAATCAACAATATATTTCTCAAGATGAGAAATAAAGAATGAAACTAAGTGTAATGTAACATGAATAACTCAGATCTGAAATTTCTATGAAATCAGAAAGTAGATCTAAGTAATAGTTTAAGTTGAAAACAAGATCTAACGAATAAGAGGTTACAGCAATAATTACAAACTCAACTCAAACTCTCAAACACTCGAGAACACTCAGGGTAGTGTTTTGGATATGAAGGATTTTTGAAGAAGTGTTTGATTTGGGATTGAAGAGGATTTGACGAATAAGGTTAGGGTTTCTAACTCTCTTTCTCTCTGGTTTCTCTCTTCTCTCTCTTCACTCTCTATTTCTCAGAAAAATGAAAATGGGAAAAGTCTTCGAAGTCTGAGATTAGGGTTCCTTTTATAGTGTGAAGAGAAGGTTCGAGAGACTGGATCAAAACCAAGGGCCGGGATTAAGTCAAGTTAAATTGACTTTGATTGAAGGGTTCTAAGAACGTGGTGCTTAAACAATACTTGATTGGTTTAAAATGTTGTACTGGCATTCACCAAGACAACATGCAGATCGTCGATAACCAATGGTCCAAGGGTTAAAAACATACGCGTTTATAACTTAGTATATAAACACAATCTCAGCCAATCAGATGAAGACAGGTGTTGGCCAAATAAAGGATATGAAAAGCGCATCTAAAAGTAATTAAAGCCACACCTTAAGGTTTACTTCGCTTTCGGATTCTACCCAAGGTAACATTAGGCCAATATACCCAACAAAGTATATTTACAGATTGACCACAAAAACTTATAAATCAAGTTTTCATTAAGAAAACCTTATTTAAAAAGTGTTTATAAAATCCCAAAAAAGTATTAAAATTCCAACTTAGGGATTTAAACACACTCAACATATGTACACACATTATTATGCAGTATGATATGCATTAAATAAATTCTACTGTGTGTGAGTGTTGGCAATTTGTTCTTGATCACTACAAGATAGAGAGATGAATTAGCAGACCAATTTCTGAGGTTCTTTGGTTTCTAGGGAGGACATAATTTTGTCACAATTTCCAAACTAGATGAGCACTTATACATTATAGACTCAAGTGAGTCAAAATTATAAGGGCTTCAATCTCCCCCTTTGGAAATATGAGACAAAATCTCCTTTGAGTCATCTAGGACTCGTAGGGCAACAACAAATAAGAAAAACTTATTCCTAACAAAATTCTATCTACCCAAAACCTAGAAATCAAAAAGTACATAACTCAACTAAGTACATTTGAATACCCTATTACAACTGTTGAGAGTAACTGTACAATAAAAACCTGCAATAAATCACTAAGATCAAGTTGTTTAGCATATGTAAGAAATTAATAGACTCAAATTTCTCCCCCATTTTATCTCAAATGGACAAAGGGAAAAAACTTGGATAAACAGCAAAGTTATTACTCAGCATAAACCATACCAATAGATTTACGTAATGAAATGAATCTAATATAATCTCGAGGTTTGGTAAACATATCTGCGAGTTGTAGATTAGTAGGAAGATAATTGATTTCTAATTCCTTAGATTCAACCAATTCGCGTATAAAATGATGTCTTATTTTTATATGCTTTGTTCGCGAGTGTTGAACAGGGTTTTTAGAAATATTAATCGCGCTTTGATTATCACAATAGAGATGCAATTGGTTTTCTTGAATACCATAATCACTTAGCATTTGTTTAAGCCATAATAATTGAGCACAACAGCTACCAGCGGCTATGTATTCAGATTCAGCTGTCGAGAGTGATGTGAAGTTTTGTTTTTTATTACTCCATCCTACCAAGTTATTACCTATATAATAACATGCTCATGATGTGATTTTACTATCATCAGTACACCCAGCCCAGTCAGCATCAGTGTACCCAATTATAGTGCTTGGTGTGTCATTAGTGTACCAAAGTCCTAGATTTAGAGTGCCTTTTACATATTTAATGATAAGTTTAACAGAATTCAAGTGGCTCTGTTTAGGATTATTTTGATATCGAGCACATACACACACCGCATACATAATATCAGGACGCGAGGCAATAAGATAGAGTAAGGTTCCTATCATACTACGATACAGAGTAGGATCTACGGATTTTCCATTTTCATCTTTAAAAAGTTTTAGTGTAGTACTCATGGGCGTTTTAGCATCTTTAGCACTCTCGAGGCCAAATCTCTTTACTATCTCTAAAGCGTACTTGGATTGCCATACAAATAATCCTTCTGAATTTTGTTTGACCTGGAGGCCTAAGAAGAATTGTAGCTGCCCCATAAGGGACATTTGAAATTCCTTATGCATAGTTTCAGAGAAGGATTGACTTCTGAGGGAGAAGTTGATCCAAATATAATATCGTTAACATAAACTTGAGCAATAGTGATGTGTTTGTCAAAATGTTTGACAAAAAGAGTTTGGTTATTTCCGCCTCTTTTGAAACCTTTATCTAAAAGAAAACTGTAAAGACGCTCATACCAAGCTCTAGGAGCTTGTTTAAGGCCATACAAAGCCTTTTTCAGACGAAATACATGATTTGGATATTTAGGGTCAATGAACCCTTTAGGATGTTTTACATAGGTTTCTTCAGCCAGTATTCCATTAAGGAACGCATATTTGACATCCATTTGGTACAGTGTAAAATGCATGTGGCAAGCTATAGCAAAAAGCAGACAAACATATTCTAAACGATTAACAGGAGCAAAGGTCTCGTTAAAATCTATTCCTTCTATTTGAGAGTATCCTTGAGCAACTAATCTAGCTTTATTTCTAATTATTATCCCATTTTCATCAGTCTTATTTTTTAAAATCCAACGTGTGCCAACAACCTTTTTGTGATCAGGACGTGGAACAAGATACCAAACATCATGAATGACAAATTGTAAAAGTTCTTCCAGCATAGCAGAAATCCAGTGAGAGTCATTCAATGCCTCATTTACATTCTTTGGTTCCACAAGGGAAACAAAACATGCATAATGTGCATAATTTCTTAGTTGGGATCTTGTACGCACTGGCTCACTAGGGTTACCAACTACGTTATTTATGGGATGATCTTTAGAAACCCAGTTAGGTACCTCAGGTGTCTCAATTGGTAATGAATTATCCATTTCAGAGGAGTCATTTTCTAAAATATTTGTAGACTCTTCCTCAATAGTAGATTCACCAGTCTTGCTTTCTACAGTAGTGTCACTAACAATTACATTTATGGATTCCATCAAGGTTTTAGTGCGAAGATTATACACTCGATAAGCTCTACTGTTAGGCGAATATCCTAGAAATATGGCTTTATCTCCCCGGCTCTCAAATTTGGATAAGTGTTCCCTATCTTTGCATACATAACAAGTACTGCCAAAGGTTCTAAGATATTTGAGATTAGGCTTTTTATTGTACCAAAGTTCGTAAGGGGTTTGTTTGGAATTCTTTCTAAGATAGACCTTATTTATAATGTGACAAGCAGTACGAATAGATTCTACCCAAAAATATTTAGGTAAATTCTTGGCATGTAACATAACACGTGCCATCTCTTGAAGGGTACGATTCTTTCTCTCCGCAATACCATTCTGTTGAGGGGTCTTAGGAGCACTGAACTCGTGTTTATAACCATTATAGTCACAGTATTCTATAATACCAGTGTCTTTGAATTCACCACCTCTATCACTACGAATTCTATTCACGTGAGTATCCTTCTCATTTTCAATACTAAGAAGAATTTTTAGGAAGTTTTGAAATGTTTCAGACTTTTATTTTAAGAAGGCTACCCAAGTAAATATAGTGAAGTCATCAACCATAACAAGGATGTAACTGTGTCCACAGAGACTAACAGTTTGGGAGGGACCCATTAGGTCCATATGGATGAGTTCTAAGGGATTAGAGGTAAGAATATCTTTGACTTTCTTATGAGGTGCCTTAACAATTTTACCTTCCTGACAGGAACCACAAATAAGATTGGGTATGAGTTTGATTTTAGGAACTCCTCTAACTATTTCCTGAGAAGTCAGTCTACTAAGGTTATCGTAATTTATATGACCCACTCTGTTATGCCATATCTCATTGTCATCCATTCTGGCAACATTACATATTTCAGAATTGTTCATGACAGTGTAGCAATTGTCAGGAGTTCTGAATCCAGTAAATATGCATTCACCTTTTTCATTTAAAATTTTGCAATTGTTCTTTGAAAAGGTAACAGTATGATCTGAGTCACAAAATTGCGATATGCTAAGTAGATTTGCCTTAAGACCTTTGACTAGAATAACATCTTGAAGAATAGGAAGCCCATATTCTTGGAGAGTTCCTTCGCCTATGATTTGAGATGAAACTCCATCACCAAAAATGACTTTACCACCAACAAAGCTGGTTTTGTTTAAAAGTTTAGTTTCATCACCAGTCATATTCTTAGAACATCCAGAGTCTAAATACCAACCGGATGATGTGTGTTCAACTTTTAAAGCAGTAAAAACAACATTACACTTCATCTGAGGTAATAGATCATCTTTTCTAACCCAAATTGCCCTAGTTTTCATCTTGCGCTTATTAGCTCTCGATTGATAAAATTTGCGAGCTTTGGTTTTTTGCTAAAAAATGTTTTGCGCATGATTTTGAATTTTGTGAAAGACTTGAGCATTTGGTTTAGGAAAGTGATTAGGATTCCTTCTAGGAAATGTTCTTTTAGGTTTGGTCTTTATCTTTCTATAATTAGAATTTATATCTGGCTGTCTAGGAAGTATATAATTGTTGCAGCTCCTCCTAGAATAGTTAAAGTTCTGATATATATGAGGATTATAGACAGGTTTAACTAGTCTCCTAGCATAGCAACTATCAAAAGAGTGACCATATATATCACAGTAAGAACAATAAAGATTGTTCAAGATTGGGGTTCTCCTTAGGAAAGTCTCTAAACAAAGATTTTGAGAAGTTTTGAGGTTGAACTCTATTCCTAGGTGTGACAGTCTTGTATGTAGACTCACTCTTCCTAATAGAGGGGCAGACGTATTTAGCCTTAGGTGAACTTTCATGTTTAGTGCAACTTGATTCCCCAATGTTAAAATTTTGATGTTTTGAATCAAACTCGGTTTTTAGAGAATGAAAGTCTGGGCATGTTTCAATAGGTCTTTTGCCTCCTGACACAAACTTGATAGGTTCAAGAGATTTTGTTTGTGTTTTCAAATTGGGGTAAAACCCTATTCCAGTTCGATCATCAGAATTGGTTTTTGATTCAGCAACAAATTCATCAAAATATTTTGAATTATTTTCAAATTTTATAAATTTTTTGAAAACAGTTGCTGTATTTTCTTTAGTTTGTTCCAATTCTAACAATGTCCCTTTGTACTTTTTCTCCAGAATTTCATTTGTTTCAGTTAAATTTTTTATTTTTTCATCAAACACTTTAATTTCACTTTTATGAGTTAAACATTGGGTAGTATACTCTTCAGCATTCATCAGGCTTAGATCTTCCAACTTTTTGGTAAGTTCTTTCACAATTTTTTCTAGTCTAGCGCTTTTCTTGAGAGTTTTAGTATAAAGTGTGTGAATGCTTGGGAGGTCTTCATTGTCCGAGTCACTAAGTGTGGTGTGTGGAGTGACCTCTAAAGATTCATTTTTTAAACTCACACACCCATTGACATCGTCATTATCGCTATCCCTTTGACTCACACACCCCGAGGTAGAACATGCAACATTCTCATAAATCAAAGCATCTAAACCAGTATAAACATGATTCTCAATAGCAGGAGTAGAGTTACTAGAAACATTTTCATACACAGGCATAGGCACATCATCATGATATATGATCTTGGCAAAGAAAGACATGCAAGGGTCAAAAACATCAGATGACTCAGGTTCCTTATTTTCAGAGTCACTTGAATCATCCCATGTTTTGTAAATGTTAGTTCTAGTGTGTTTGTTTTGAGTGTTCAAGTTAACTCTACAGTCTTGTGCAATGTGCCCCAGTTTACCACATCTATAGCATTCAGTCTTCTTAAGGTCTCTATTAGGTCTAATATGAGAGTCCTTGTGATTTTTGTCATGGTTTTTCTCATGAGGTCTGTGATTAGAAGGAGTTGGATAATTTGACTTGCCTTGTTTATTTGCCACTTTGTTTCTAAACTTAATGATTTTATTAAACTATTTTGTAATTAAGGCAATCTGATTGTCCAAACTCTCTATATTGCATTCCTCATCAGATTCATAAGTGGGGAATTTAAGCTCAGGCTTAGTTAACTTAGAAGAGAAGCTTAGATTGGAACTAGTCTGTTTCCTATGGGTTTGGGTCAATTGTTTCTTAAATTCTAGTTCCATTTCCACAGTTCTTAGTTTACTACTCAGTAATTCAGGAGTGAGATTTTGATCACACATTTCCTCAACAGCATATCTTTTGTTATCAAATTTCTGTGGTAATGATCTTAGAATTTTAGATACAATTTCATGTCTGTCATAAGTCACCCCATTAGCATGCAGTTTGGTCACAATATCAGTCAGGTTCATATAGAAGTCATCAAATGACTCAGTCTCAGACATAATTAAGGAGTTATACTGCTGAATGAGCATTTGAGTTTTAGCAGCCTTAACTCTAGTGTCTCCTTCATGAGCAGTAACCAAGGTGTCCCAAGCTTCTTTAGAAGTGGTACAGGATGAGATTCTTTTGAACTCATGTTCATTTATGGACATAAATATGGCATTCTTTCCATTGTTATTATTTCGAGAAACTTGTGTCTCTTCTTGAGTGAACTCACTTAAAGCTTTCTTAACCCTCTCATTACTTCCTTCGGTGGCTGGTTTTGTAGGAAAAGTGTAACCAGTTTCAACAATGTCCCAAACATCATCTCCCAGAGTTCCTTGAATGAAAGCAATCATCCTTACTTTCCAGTAAGCAAAATTGGTTCCATCAAAGATTGGGGGTCTGGTCAAGTTACCAAATCTTTCATTTTTCTCGGCCATATTTGATTTTCAGAAAACAATTTCAGAAACACGGGATCTCTTTTGAAAGCAGTTTACCAAGCTCGTATACCAATTGAAAAAAAATGTTACTAAAGACGTTTATTAAAATAAACTATTTAAGTAACTCCGATCCGTTTTTTTAAGAAACTCTTTTCGTAAAAACCAAACTATTTGAACACAATATGTGCTTAACAAATCAGTATGTACGAGATCTATTCAAAATTTGAATAAGAGGTTTATAAAGTACTTTAAAAAACTTAAACTCAACACAACCAAGAATGAGATGAGGAGATGTAGAAAGATTATGTTCACGATGTTTTTACGTGGTAAAACCTCACCAATTGAGGAAACATCCACGACTCCCTCTACGGAGTAAAAAGAAAAATTCACTAAAACAAATTTATGAGTTACAAACTATATAACTAACATGAAAACAACTCAAACCTATATAAGTTTAGGAATGTACCCTCTGGTGTCCTTATAACTTCTCTGCAGTTCTGATTGTAGATGTAGTTCTCCCAGTTTGTTAACTTTTGATTTGTTCCAGCACTTTACGTCGACTCTTGTTCACAAGATCTCATTACCAACACTTTTCGTGTTGTAGGGTGAAAGTGTTTGTGGAGGTTCTCTCTAACACATGCATGCACACACACACAAACTTATTAAGTACAAACAGTCCTAATAAATTACAGTAACACTATATGCTGTGATCTTTTCTTTTTCTTTCTTCTTACAAAACTTTGAACCTTATTTGACCTTTAAATCAATCCCAGAATCCACGGATACCTTGCTAAGAAGACGAACAAGGTCTTAATCAATCTCAGAATTTAGAAAAGTTTTTCGAGATTGAAAACCTCCAAGTGTGATTCCAAACTAGGTCAAAGGTTTAGTTTTACAATAACTAGAAACAGAAAGCATTTATTGTTGATTTCAAAGTAAGCAAACGTTTTATAGAAAATAATCAACAATATATTTCTCAAGATGAGAAATAAAGAATGAA
The DNA here is from genome assembly GCA_949130495.1 of Sambucus nigra. Lineage (NCBI taxonomy): Eukaryota > Viridiplantae > Streptophyta > Magnoliopsida > Dipsacales > Adoxaceae > Sambucus > Sambucus nigra. The sequence goes on from OX422207.1 coordinate 714,836,339, forward strand.
ACTAAGTGTAATGTAACATGAATAACTCAGATCTGAAATTTCTATGAAATCAGAAAGTAGATCTAAGTAATAGTTTAAGTTGAAAACAAGATATAACGAACAAGAGGTTACAGCAATAATTACAAACTCAAATCAAACTCTCAAACACTCAAGAACACTCAGGGTAGTGTTTTGGATATGATGGAGTTTTAAAGAAGTGTTTGATTTTGGATTGAAGAGGTTTTGATGAACAAAGTTAGGGTTTCTAACTCTCTTTCTCTCTGGTTTCTCTCTTCTCTCTCTTCACTCTCTATTTCTCAGAAAAACGAAAATGGCAAAAGTCTTCGAAGTCTGAGATTAGGGTTCCTTTTATAGTGTGAAGAGAAGGTTTGAGAGACTGGATCAAAACCAAGGGCCAGGATTAAGTCAAGTTAAATTGACTTTGATCGAACGGTTCTAAGAATGTGGTGCTTAAACAATACTTGATTGGTTTAAAATGTTGTACTGGCATTCACCAAGACAACATGCAGATAGTCGATAACCAATGATCCAAGGGTTAAAAACATACGCGTTTATAACTAAGTAAAGAAACACAATCTCAGCCAATCAGATGAAGACAGGTGTTGGCCAAATAAAGGATATGAAAAGCGCGTCTAAAAGTAATTAAAACAACACCCTAAGGTTTACTCCGCTTTCGGATTCTACCCAAGGTAACATTAGGCCAATATACCCAACAACGTATATTTACAGATTGACCACAAAAACTTATAAATCAAGTTTTAATTAAGAAAACCTTATTTAAAAAGTGTTTATAAAATCCCAAAAAATTATTAAAATTCCAACTTAGGGATTTAAACACACTCAACATATGTACACACATTATTATGCAGTATGATATGCATTAAATAAATTCTATTGCGTGTGAGTGTTGGCAATTTGTTCTTGATCACTACAAGATAGAGAGATGAATTAGCAAACCAATTTCTGAGGTTCTTTGGTTTCTAGGGAGGACATAATTTTGTCACAATTTCCAAAATAGATGAGCACTTATACATTATAGACTCAAGTGAGTCAAAAGTATAAGGGCTTCAAAATCTAGAACTTGGCATCACCCATAAAGACTTAAAAATGATGAAGCAAGAAAAGGGTGAGACAGTTGGCACTTTCGTCATTTGCTGGAGAGAGAAAGTCGGTCAGATGGTCAATAGCCCCTGGAAAATGATCAGATAGGGATTGTGACTAGGAACCTTTGGAAGGAAGTATAGAATGAACTGAGGCTTACCTGGATCCCTAATTTCAAAAAACTTAACCACTTAGGTGTGACGCCCCGCCTAATGAAACCTCCGGTGATCAGTCCTAAATTAAATTAGAATAGGTTTCTCAGTTGGTTCATTCTTAGCATCACTGTCGAAACTTTTTAATTACTAACCACCTAAGTGAAATTAGATTGGTGCTAAGTTTTATCTTTCATTAACTCAATGAAATACTCATGCATAAATAAATAATTAATAATCACAAGATAACGGAATTCAACAATCACATATAAATAAGAATCTGGTCGAATAAACAATCGGCTAACATCCAACACGAAAGTAAGGACAGATAACAGTAAATCTCAAAGTATCTGAAATAAATACTAAATAAAACCGTGAGCAATATGCTCGAATATTTGATAGAAAATACCTATACTAGGAATATAAGTAATTGAGACGCCTATCCAAATCCTGCAACATCCATATATGCTGTAGCAGTGAATCCCTAGAGTGAATCAAGCCTGGCGTCCCTGTGGATGGACACCTAAAGTTTTGAAAATATTTTATAGCAAGGGTTAAAACCCAAAACATTTTGGAAATATTTATAAAATGATTAACTTGCAGTAATAAAATATGCATGAATGCTCTTCATATTTTAGTTAGTGTCGCACTCCCTTGAGGACAGACTCACCCCTCAACCAATATACACACCTAATGCCTTCTTTATATCCCACCTAGTCCTCTACCCCGAAACTAGATACTTGATATAACTATTGTCGATCGCCCTACTCAATCCCGAGTATTTTTAATGCATGACTTAATAGCGATTTATTGCCTTAACTTAGTTAATCATCTTTTCTTGAAAGCCATATAACATTCACTAGTTACATAAATAATAGACTTGTCTCCATGTATTTAAATTTCCCGTATATAATTATTCACCCTGTTATGTACGTATAGTTATCTTACAACAATCACACATGTTGAATGTGAATATAACCCATATATAATTAATACAATTCACTTCATGTATTTAATGACCCGTATATAACTATTTATCCCATTATATACGTAGAACCATATTACAACATTTACACATATGTTGAATATAAATATAACCCATCCTCTTGAGTAATAACTCACCGTATGTATTCTCTAATGTGCTATTAGACTAGGTGTACTCGCATAACCTAGTTTTCCAAGTCAGAATCGCTCACCTACTTGGCCAAAAATATAAACATAATTGAGGCGGTCAGATTCCTTCCCTGACAGTGAGATAAGCCCCTCACCCATATAACAGACGCTATGACCTGGGTATATAGTCTCCCTACTCCTCAAGCTAGGGGATTCACCCACTATGCGCTACCTCCCTTGATAGCACTAGAGTATATGTATTAATAATATCTAACCACTGACATTTACAAGCATACACCATATATATATATATATATATATATATATAAAATATCTAGCCTTTACCGTGTATTGGGTACGTAACTATACTTAGTATCTCGAGTTTATGGTCCAACTCTAATTATTAATTAATTTGAACATTAATTAATTAAATTACTTTTATGTCGCCCAACCAATATACTCAGACTCACTCTCGTGGTCCGAAATAAATATAATACCCGAGTCTAATCCCCGACTCTGAATTAATTATTTTTCATCCATAATTAATTTAAGGGAGTAATATCTCCCTACAACTATACCTGAACTTATTCACTCAGTCCGTTACATTACTTTTCATAATTTATTCTCTAAATTTACATTCGTGTGTCGCACTAAATTTTCCACCAACCCTCCTAATTATTATTCCCTAATAATTGTGGGGATATGAATTTTTCTAATTAATTTTCTTCCATAACTAGACTTGGTGGAAATTAAACTAAAAAGGAAATTCCACCTAAAACCCCCAAGGCCGAACTGTCAAAAATCCCCAGCCATCGATTGATCGATCCCCAACCATCGATCGAACATGTCCTCTTCTTCTCCGACCTCCTGTTTCTGCCATTAACGAAAACCTCAATTCTCTAATCTTGTCTTTGATTCATCTCAAGCACACAGAACATTATAACTATATGGTAACATGTTCAGTACACCCCTAGAACCTTAAACACAATTTAAATTTCACAAATCTCTACTTTTCCGAATTTGGGGAATTTTCGGGTCTTTACTCGTTCAGTCCCAATTTCATCTATTTATCCCAAATTCGTTCTTAAATTTCTTGTTGGTTTCACATCTGAATAAATTATCTTAGAACTATGTAACACCATGAATTCCCACATTAATTTCATTCAAGTGTTCTTTATACAAAACCCCCCTTTTGTACCCTTTTACACCCAAAACGAATTTTGATTTACACACCACAAAAATATGAATTGGATATCACAAATAAACATCACATCAAGCTAACCACATGACTTTTGGAGTACGTAGGGTCTGGTCTATTGGTGTAGAGGCAAGCTTGATGATGAGCACCCAATCCGTTCCTTGCTTTATCTCCAAAAGATCTCCAAATTGCCTCTAACTGCTCCCTCGCCCTTTCTCCCAAATTGTTATATTTAGGTTTATGTTTATCTGTCATTCGCCACTCTTAGATTTAGGTCTTAAAACACAAATCCCGTTTTTAACCTAATGGGCCAAGCCCAAGTGACCCAAATAACCCCGCGTGGGCCCGGTTATGTCTAAAAATGCCCCGTGACCCGTTTACTACCCCCGAGTACACTTTTTTGACTATCTCGGTTCATGCGAACTCAACCGGGCACTCAGAATAAACCTCAGAATTAATTTACAAAAATCCTTATCTCACACCCAAATTAGTCTATACCGACTCCCGGCTGAGATAAATAAATGCCACGTCACTAATACACGTTATGACGTAAATAAATTATTATTTTTCACTTAGTAATTAAATTTCTCTAAATATTAACCATTCACTCTTCGATTAATATTTAAATAAATATTACCATAATTAATTCAATTAAATTACGATACACAAGTAATATAAAATTTTCCGAATTAATTAAATATTAAATGCACAGAAATACGAGGTGTTACATACTCCCCCTCTAACAAAGGAATTTCATCCCCGAAATTTGGTCATTGCTGCGACGAAAACTCTGGATACTTCTGTCACATATCCTCCTCCCGGTCCCACGTATACTCATCAATACTGTGATGACCCCACTCCACTACACTCTAACTGGTGGTACTATCTTAGACTGCATCTTGCGCTCATATAGCTACTAGTCTCTCCTCATATGAGCTGTCTTATTGCAAGTCATTATCCTCGAGTGGAACCTGCCCAAAATCCATATTGCTCCTCCTGTATCCCTCCATCTATGCCATGTTGAACACATCCCGTATTCGCTGAAGATTTTCTAGCAAACCCAGTCGATAAGCTACCAGTCCTACCCTCTCAAAGATGGGGAAAGGACCCACATACTCTATGCTAGCTCCCCTTTCTTATAGAACTTCATCACTCCTTTTATAGGAGACACCCGAACCAATACCTGATCACAAATCTTTAAATCGATGTCCCTTGACAACATAGTGTCCCAGAAGATGAGTCTATACTCCACCGGCTCCACTATCTCCATGTTAGGAAATTCCCCTCCTGTATGGTTTTCAATTTCCTTATTTCCAAATGCATGATTATCTTCCAGATAATTACCCGAATCATCCATGACTAAACATGTCAGACTTGAACCTTTAACCCACGGTGATGTACCCCTCCTTACGTCCTTAAACTATACGAAAGGACATAACTTATTTAATTCCCGCTGATGGACCATAATCCATTTTGGGTCCTAGAAGCTTGTTATTTCCCCACCTCTTATCTAGCAAAGGTGAATAATGAAGCTTTTCCCAAAAAGTCTCTGAAGGTGTCACGCAGACTAAACCATTATGAGGTATCACACATATCGCTACTTGTGATAATTACTACTCCCGAATTACCCAAAAATCTAGAATGCACAATCCTCGCTTCCCGTCTACCCATCGACTTATGGGCGACATGTTCAACCCAATATGTAACTCTGACCCGATCATCTCCTGACGCTTTTCCCTAGAGGTGGGACTGAAGGTCTCACCCAAATTTCCAATAATATTTGACGACACCTTGTTATGTTTCACTCCTTCCCGTTAGTAGTAAAGTTGGGAATACTAATCGATAATATAACCCATTCTAAGATAACTTACGTTTTCATGTCAATCCATTCAGCAACACGATGGAAACCTTGACCCCTCCACGATTTTTCCAACCTAAGCATTAATTCCTTCACTGGAACCATAAAATTTAAAAATTTACCGGTTAATACCCTCCAATAAATTATTACTATTCACTTAGTAATTAAATTTCTCTAAATATTAACCATTCACTCTCCGATTAATATTTAAATAAATATTACCATAATTAATTCAATTAAATTATGAAACACAAGTAATATAAAATTTTCCGAATTAATTAAATATTAAATGCACAGAAATACGAGGTGTTACATACTCCCCCTCTTACAAAGGAATTTCGTCCCCGAAATTTGGTCATTTCTGCGACGAAAACTCTGGATACTTCTCTCACATATCCTCCTCTCGGTCCCATGTATACTCATCAATACTGTGATGACCCCACTCCACTACACTCTAACTGGTGGTACTATCTTAGACTGCATATTGCGCTCATATAGCTACTAGTCTCTCCTCATATAAGCTGTCTTATTGCAAGTCATTATCCTCGAGTGGAACGTGCCCAAAATCCATATTGCTCCTCATGTATCCCTCCATCTATGCCATGTGGAACACATCCCGTATTCGCTGAAGATTTTCTAGCAAACCCAGTCGATAAGCTACCAGTCCTACCCTCTCAAAGATGGGCAAAGGACCCACATACTCTATGCTAGCTCCCCTTTCTTACCGAACGTCATCACTCCTTTCATAGGAGACACCCGAACCAATACCTGATCACAAATCTGTAACTCGATGTCCCTTGACAACATAGTGTCCCAGAAGATGAGTCTATACTCCACCGGCTCCACTATCTCCATGTTAGGAAATTCCCCTCCTGTATGGTTGTCAATTTCTTTGTTGCCAAATGCATGATTATCTTCCAGATAATTACCCGCATCATTCATGACTAAACATGTCAGACTTGAACCTTTAACCCACGGTGATGTACCCCTCCTTACGTTCTTGAACTATACGAAAGGACATAACTTATTTAATTCCCGCTGATGGACCATAATCCATTTCGGGTCCTATAAGCGTGTTATTTCCCCACCTCTTATCTAGCAAAGGTGGATAATGAAACTTTTCCCAAAAAGTCTCTGAAGGTGTCACGCAGACTAAACCATTATGAGGTATCACACGTATCGCTACTTGTGATAACTACTACTCCCGAATTACCCAAAAATCTAGAATGCACAATCCTCTCTTCCCGTCTGCCCATCGACCTATGGGCGACACGTTCAACCCAATATGTAACTCTGACCCGATAATCTCCTGACGCTTTTCCCTAGAGGTGGGACTGAAGGTCTCACCCAAATTTCCAATAATATTTGACGACACCTTGTTATGTTTCACTCCTTCCCGTTAGTAGTAAAGTTGGGTATACTAATTGATAATATAACCCATTCTAAGATAACTTACGTTTTCATGTCAATCCATTCTGCAACACGATGGAAACCTTGACCCCTCCACGATTTTTCCAACCTAAGCATTAATTCCTTCACTGGAACCATACAATTTAAAAATTTACTGGTTAATACCCTCCAATCAACCTTTTTCCATCCTTTAATGGTCTACCCAGAGACATATTCACTACGTCTCATTCATCACCAATTCCCATGCTTAAGAACTCTAATCCTTGTGCAGTTTTCGTCAGGTAGGACTCTACACCATTCTTATGCGAAAAACTACTCTAGGCATACGACTAAGTGAAAATCTTTTATATTTTCCCAAAGATTTGGGTTTCTCATTTGCCTGGGGATATCTTATTACATTGGTCTCCCCCACCTTTCCATTCCCTACAGTGGAGGTACTTCTCCTTGATATACATATAGTCAGATCGTTTCCTTTCTCAAACGGATTTCAGTTCACTACACTTTTCCACTATTTTTTTGACTGCCCCTTATGCGTACATTCAATATGTTTATTTACACATCCCTTTTATTTAAGACGACTCTGAAATTACACTAACCAGGGCACCCATACACCCTATATCCCGTGCTTAACTGCACCAAATTTTTTACCCTAATTAACCAGGGTGCCCATACACCTTGTTCCTGTGCTCAATCACACGAAAGTTACTCGACTATGTTAGCTGTAACCCATAGTATAACTCTTAACCCGTAGTCATATCACATACATGAATAATAACCATTGTACCCAACCTATGTACTAATGACCAAACATCTCCCCACTTCCAACATTGCGTTAAGTTTCATGCATGGGATATCTAGTAAGGCGAAATCCAAACAAAGAACCCCCCGATACACTACCACTACTTAACATTATCGATCGTAGAGATCTGTTAGATCCTCAGTGCATAGCACGTGCCCCTAAATACCAGCCCCTTAACACAAAATCATACACGCCTACTCTTATCTACAAAAGACAACGTAAAATACCACGCCCTTACTATCACTAGTTCTTGCACAAAATAAATCCCGAGCTATCTCTCCCCGCTCAAAAATAATTCTAACCGCCCTGAATCGCTTCAGAATACATCCCTTCTTATCGGGAAAAATATAATAATACAAAAAATTCTTATATGTTTATCGTACCACACAATACAAGCTATACACACACACACACACACACACACACACACACACATATATATATATATATATATATATATATATATATATATATGCTAGGCTCCCTCTCAGGTGACACCTAGCAGGAGTCATTCATAACCTGGTGTCACCAACACCAAAACTTACTATCACTATCCATAATAGTTCACACCCATCGCTAACCAATCCATACCCAGGAAAAATCATGCTTTCATAACACTCCTCAAAATGAGTAAATCTCATAAAGTATACCCTCTCAATTTTCACGCCTGCTTCTCTGCAGATAAAATAAAAGAGAGCCTTGTTACCCCGTGGTAAACATATATTTAATAGTTACACTACTATACGCCCACTAAACTCATCCCCCATGTGAATATAGTGTTAACAAGAATGCTGTGACCACCCATGTCACAAAAGTCACCCCATCTATCTGAGGATAAAACCCATACTTCCATTCTCCTATCCACCGGTGACCCAAATGGTTCCTAGACATAATATTCTCATCCGACCGAACCAAAACTTCATAATTGTTGTCCCTACTGGGCATCCCACTTCCATCCCCTCACTCACTATGGACATAATCAATTGTTGTGGTTCCACTTCCACATATAAGACACCTCTATATGTCAATCCCATGCCTCTTACCCAAATGGACATGTTGGGGTTGTCCTTCTCGCGTACTTGGTAGTCTTGACCCTAAGTATTATCCCCGTTGTCCCTTTGGCTTCCCTAGCCCTATGGGACTCGTTATTGGTCTCGACGACTCGGATCAAATCCACCGTCAATAGTTATAAATTTACTTAATTTAAAACGTCAAGATGGGTCCCTTACTAGGTATACCCTTCCGTCGTGCTTCACTAGCACCATTAAATCTCATTTTGTTCTTAGGTTAAACTCTCTAACCTTATTGGCTCTTGTATCTTAAAATCATTAATGTAAGATGAAAAACAAAAGATATTGATGACCTCAGCACTAGTCATCCTAGTAGGATTTCCCATCCATCCTTGTGTATTCTCACACGGTTAATTATCCACTTGCAGGTTCTTTTATCCTTCTCTATATCTCCTTCGTCGGTTACGAAGTTGGCTTATATAATTTATCTTCTCTCTCACGATCAGTCACTATCTTACCCACTCCATAAACTCTGAAATTTCACTTACATCCCTATCTGAGTAGTGGATAGATGACCTTACGGTCACACCGTACCCAAAATTTCTCGCTTAACTCCATGTATTCTCCTTCATACGTGCTGACTGACTCTCATCCCCTAACGCTGCTCCCATGATCTAATAATGATCCCCAATTAAATTATGGTGACACTGCACTCTTCCCCACACATTTGCCTTGGATTCCCTTCATCCGTGGATCCATCACACTTCCTTTATTTCCAGGACTCCTTCAGGTGATTCCTAAAAAATAAACCTCCCCGACTCTCTTTCCCTGCCAACACTGCTGAGTGAGTCCGAAGTTGTACCACCATCCTCTATAAAAGTGCTTAAGGAAATTACTGACCCCGAGTGATTATACGATTCCATGAATACTCTACATTTTTTGCCTCCCCTCTCCTCTTACAGTACTTCTAACGGCCCTCGCTGGTCGTCCAAAATTATTCGATGTACCATGACCAATTCAACTCGTATATAAATCACATCAATTATACTTGATAGCAGGAGAACATCACACGCATATGTAGAGGAATACAACAATCATATCATAAGTCTCTACATCAAAGGAGGCTTAGCTGAAACGTGAAAAGCCTCACAGATCCTAAGGACACTAGAACCTGGTGCTCTGATACCATATGTGACACCCCGCCTAATTAAACCCTGGGTGATAAGTCCTAAATTAAATTAGACCATGTTTCTCAGTTAGTTCATTCTTAGCATCACTGTCGAAACTTTTTAATTACTAACCACCTAAGTGAAATTAGACTGGTGCCAAGTTTTATCTTTCATTAACTCAATGAAATAATCATGTAGAAATAAATAATTAACAATCACAAGCTAAGTGAATTCAACTATCACATATAAATAAGAATTTGGCTGAATAAACAATCGGCTAAAATCCAACACGAAAGTAAAGAAAGATAATAGTAAATCTCAAAGTATCTGAAATAAATATTAAATAAAACCATGAGCAACATGCTCGGATATCTGATAGAAAATACCTATACTAGGAATAAAAGGAATAGAGGCTCCAAATCCTGCAACATCCAGATATGCTGCAGCAGCGAATCCCTAGAATGAATCAAGCCTGGCGTCCCTGTGGCTAGACACCTAAAGTTTTGAAAATATTTTATATCAAGGGTTAGAACCCAAAACATTTTGAAAATATTTAGAAAATGATTAACTTGCAGTAATAAAATATGCATGAATACGCTTCATATTCTAGTTACCTCAAATTCCGACCTCCTGTTTCGGCCATTAACGAAAACCTCCATTATATAATCTTGTCTTTGGTTCGTCTCAAGCACACACAACATTATAACTATACGGGAATGTGATCAGGTGCTCCCCTAGAACCTTAAACACAATTTAAATTTCACAAATCTCTACATTTCTAAATTTGGGGAATTTTCGGGTCTTTACTCGTTTAGTCCCAATTTCATCTGTTTATCCCAAATTCATTCATAAATTTCTACTTGGTTTTCACATATGAATAAATTATCTCATAACTATGTAACACCATCAATTCCCACATTAATTTCCCATTAATTTCATTCAAGTGTTCTATATGCAAACCCCCCCCCCCCCCCCCCTTTTTGTACCCTTTTACACTCAAAACGAATTTTGATTTACACATCACAAAAATATGAATTGGATATCATAAATAAACATCACAACAAGTTAACCACTTGCCTTTTGGGGTTCGTAGGGTCTAATCCGTTGGTGTAGAGGAAATCTTGATGATGAGAACCCAATCCATTCCTTGTTTTATCTCCAAAAGATCCCCAAATTGCCTCTAACTGCTCCCTCTCCCTTTCTCCCAAATTCTTAGATTTAGGTTTATGTTTCTCTGTCGTTCCCCACTCTTAGATTTAGGTCTTAAAACACAAATCCCTTTTTTATCCTAATGGGCCAAGTCCAAGTGACCCAAATAGTCCCGTGTGGGCCCGGTTATGCCTAAAAACGTGTCGTGACCCGTTTACTACCCTCGGGTACACTTTTTTGACTATCTCGGTCCATCCGAACTCAGCCGTGCACTCAGAATAAATATTCGAATTAATTTATAAAAATCCTTATCTCACACCCGAATTAGTCTATACCGACTCCTGGCTGCGATAAATAAATGCCACGTCACTAATACACGTTATGACGTAAATAAATTATTACTTTTCACTTAGTAATTAAATTTCTCTAAATATTAACCATTCACTCTCCGATTAATATTTAAATAAATATTACCATAATTAATTCAATTAAATTACGATGCACAAGTAATATAAAATTTCCCGAATTAATTAAATATTAAATGCACAAAAATACGAGAAGTTACAATAGGATAAAAAATCAAAGAGAGTGTAGTTGCTAAGATTACCAAATCAACTGAGGAACCTCGCTGAGCTGCAAATCAATTCTTTGCCCGTAAGAATTCGCTTGTAGTTTCTACATCTCACATAACCACCCTCATGATCAGTCCACAACCAGTATCATACCCACACTACTAGAAAAATGACAATTAAAGACACAAGCATAAGGGACAACTTTTAATGTCCTATTAAAAACGTATAAGGGAGCGCAAAATTAGGCTATTCTTTATAATAACTCTAAAAGGACAACAATTTTTTTCACGTCCTTTATACAATAAGATACATAGTTTTAGGTACACTTTAAAATGTGTTGTCCTTTATAATAACTCCGAAAGGATAGCACAATGTCGTCCATTAAAATATGTATAATTTTTTAACATTATATTTATAGAAAAAACTTTAAGCTTTTATTTATAAATGACATAAAGTTTTTTAAACTAAAAATAAATAAAAATATGTATGATATTTTACAGATAACACGTAAAGATTTTTTGAAGTTTTTATTTTTAAAAAATAGTTTTAATGTTAGAAAATGTTTTCAAAATTTCAAAATTGTTTTTAATATAAATAAAAAACTTTTTGATTATAAAAATATTTCTAACGTTTTATTTATTGAAAAACAGTAAGGTTTGTATCTATAAATGACATACAATTCTTTTAACTTAAAAAATAAAAATATGTATAATTTTTTAATATAAAATACGTACAGTTATTTTGAAGTTTTTATTTATAAAAATTAGTTTTTATATAATAAAAACATATAAAAATAATAGAAAAGTTTTATTTATGATAAAATTAACCTTTTATAATGATTTTAAGATAAGATATTGAATTTATGATATATAAAAATTTTTCTAATTATACACCATGGTTTGGTCCAGTGGTAAGGGGCGATTCGAAATGGCCATAAGTCATGAGTTCAAAACCCTCCAGCGGATACCAGCCAGAATTTAAGTGGGACGTGTGTTAGGGTGAGTCTGACAAAGTGTCCCCCCTATTTAACTCGAATGGGGGAGTCCAAATGACTCGTTTGTGTGGAGGTTCAGAGTTATATCCTTATATTTATTTATTGTACATCTTTGCAAGAATTGTATTATACTAAAAATTCTAAAAGGACGACAAAATAATATCCTTTAAAATAGAACTCAAAAAGGACAACATGTCGTCCTTTAAGATGATCGGTCACAAACAAAACACCAAAAAATAGCCTCCCAAACCCAAACCCCGCTCATTTCCCCCCACCCTCTCCAAAATTCCCACTCATTTTTCTCATCCTCTCTCCTCCACACCTGCCGCCAACCTCTCATCCTCTCCACGCCACTCCCCCACCATTGGCCCTTCCAACTTAAACCCAACCCACACCCGCCGCTACTGGGCGCTGGTCCTCTTTTCCACTCGTCCCCTCCGGTGGGCCTCTGCTTTCCTCTTCTCTTCATCGGAACGCATATGGCCATCTTCTCCTCTCCACCAATCCACTCATCCAATAGGTATCAATCGAATATATATATATATATATATATATAAATCTATAAAAAAATTTGCGATATATATATATAAATATATAAACGTTTATAGATATATATGATTAATACATGCATATATATGCTATATATTATATGTATACACATAGGATTTATTTATTATATATATATATATATATATATAATATACATACGATTTAATAATTTATAGATATTAATTGTTTTTTTTGCGATTTATAATTCTAGGATTTAACTTGTTATCCGTTTTTTTTGCATGAATAACTTTATTGGGTTGTTTTAGCATGTAAACTTTATTTTTATTTTGAAAATTAAACTGTGGTAATTTGATAGTGTTATTAGTGAAAATTTAACTATGTTATTTGTTTGAATTGGATTGGATCGGATTTGATTGAATAATTTATATGCGAGATTTACTTGGATTGGATCCAATCCAATCCAAACAAATAATTATGAATAATATGGCTAATTGAAACCAACTGAAAATGACTGCCGTTAGGGTGTCTCACTTGGAAAATTCTTTAAGAAGTGTGGTTGAGAAGAACAAGTAGGCAACCTCGGGTAAGAAAAAATAACAAATGTGAGTGAATACGATGATGAGTATATATCTTTCGATGGAGGGGAAGAGCTTAGTTTGTATGCCAGAGATGATGCCCGTAATGAGTGTATTGATTCTCAAATAGAGAAGGTATCTCATGTTAAAAATTGCATATAAATTTTATTTTATCTCTAATATTGAAGTTAAACTCTAAAAGCACATACTCTTGGAAGTTATTATGAATGTCATCACTAATAATTTTTTATATATTTTTTTCAGGTTTCATTCATGGCCCCTATTAGAAGATCACATCATTCTTCCAGACCCGTGGATGGGGCTGATGCATCCCGTGTGATGTTTGATATTTCGTCACATTCTCCCACACCCACAATTGAGGCAGTTGTAACCCCTACAACGTTTGGTACCTCTTTGCATTCTTCCGCACCGAGAATTGGGACAACAACACCCCTATGACATTTAATACTTCATTTCAAGTGTCTCGACCTGTACACTTAGTTTCTAGCAGCATAGGTAATGGATATTTCCAACATGTTCACTTGATTTAATCTTGTCAGTATTTATAATATGTTTATTCGATTTGAATTTTATTGTCAGGTCTTACCAAGAAACGTGTAATGGGGCCTACGGTAGGAAAAATAACGGAGAAAATTGTGCACTGTTATGGAAAGCTTAAATTTGAGGTCCACTTGGTGATGGAGCACAAGTGGGATTACATGCTCCTACATTTACACAACAACTTTGCATAGAGATGATAAATGTTTCCCCACTTAAAATGTCTCTTGTTGGGATAAATTTAATCCCTCAATAAAGGAGTCAATAATTCAGAGAGTCGGGGTATTTTTCAATATAATTATAAATTTAATTAATATATTATTTATATAATATTTATTAATGATTGATACTATTATTACAGGACAAGTTTGATATCGAGGATTATGATGATGATAAGGGTGTTAGATTTTCCATTAATAGGAAGTGTCAGAGCAAATACCGTGACTGAAAGATCAAGATGCGTGCACATTATTCACAACTAGTGGAGGATGGAGATGATCCTAAAAGAAAAACATATCCAGGTGTTAAGCCAGAGGGATAGGATCACATGATTGATGTCAGTTGGACTGATAAGGCTTTTTTGGTAACCTTTACTATATACGAGCGATAACTTTCAGCACACAATTTTTACATTTTTTTTCAATGCGAATACCGTACTACCATCGCAATATTTATAAATTATGGTTGGTATTATCTTTCATATTTATGTTTTAAAGACCAATCAACCCAAAACAAAAAATCACATGCACATTTTCCTTGGAATCATGCATGAGGATCATGATCATTTGTAGTCGTGATGTTAATCCATGTGATGCATTTATTAATTTTCAAATTATTATATTGTTATCAAATTGATTTTACCCTTACTAAATTTGATTTTAATTTATGTGTCACATTAGTATTCTTGACATTATGCATATTAAACATGTTTCACAAGCATCATCAACTAGTATGATTATATTCTTACATGCATTAATTTTGAATTTAGGAGCATGAAACCTGGCATCGTGGAGTTCTTCAAGATATCTCATTGGAGTATGAGAAAGGATGATTGGATGAATGATAAGTGTAAGGAGACACATGTATGTTTCAGTTGTTTCTCCCTTTTATCCTTTTTGGTATTTTATAAGACAAACCTTCTAATTTAAGTCTTCTTGTCTTCATATTGTTTATTTACCTAACATTAGTTTAATGAAAAAAATATTTGACCTCATTTATATATATATATATATATATATATATATATATATATATATATTACTTTTTTGAAAAATGGTAGGATGAGTTTCTAAATCTAGATGGAACATTAAAGGAGCCCGACCCAGTTCAGATGTCACGAGAGGAGATAACAATTGAGGGGCTTGGGAAGAAGTCATGATATTTGAAAATGCAAATGAAATCTGGTTAGTCTTAAAGTCTCAAATTCTTTATAAAAATTACAGCATTAAATGGAAAAATGGCGTGAAATAGAGGCAAAAAGTAATCTAATATAAAGTTTCTTAGTTTATGAGCTTATATCGTTAAATTGGTGGAATGGATTTGTTGGTTGTGGAATTTACTGATGTTGTTGAGTTTATTTTAAATGTTAAAACACGTTGGATTTAATGAATAAATAAAGGAAGCTTTGTTAAATCCTTATAATATTAATAAACGTTCTAAAATAATTAAAACAAGCCGTTAGAGGGCGAAAACTCAAAACTTCCCCTAAACGGGCCAGTGAGATGCACGAACACCTCGCACGGGGTCAATGTAACTTGTAGGAACTGATCGCGTATTCACAGGACTCCTAGTTTGAAAATATGATGATAATTTGAAAATATTAAGACTTAGGGTTAAAAACATCCCATTAGAGGGTTAAAATCCAAAACAATCTCGTGAGAGGAACAAACACCTCGATCAGGACCAATGCAGCTCAAGTGAACTGACCGTGTGGTCACGAGAATCTCAGTTTGAGAATATGATGATAATTTTAAAATATCTAGACTTAGGCTTAAAAACATTCTGTTAGAGGGCGAAAACCCAAAATAACTCCCAACTATCCCGGTGAGAGGAAGGAACACCTTGCAAGGGATCAATGCAACTCATAGGAACTGATCGCCTGGTCACGGGACACCCGATTTGAGAATGTAATGATAATTTAAAAATATATAGACTTGGGCTTAAAAACATACCGTTAGAGGATGAAAACCCAAAACAACCCCTAAATGGCTCGGTGAGAGGCACGAACAACTTGCACGGGATCAATGCAACTTATAGGAAATGATCGCGTGGTCATAAGACTCTCGTATGATGATAATTTGAAAATATCTAGACTTAGGCTTAGAAACATGTCGTTAGAAGTTAAAAACCCGAAAAGCCCCCAAATAGCCCCGTGAGAGGCACAAACACGTCTTCGGGACCAATGTAACTCGAAGAAACTGTCCGCGTGGTCACGGGACTTTCGATTTGAGAATATGACGATAATTTAAAAATAACTAGACTTAGGCTTAAAAACATATCGTTAAAGGGCAAAAACCAAAAACAACCGTCAAACAACTTGTTAGAGGCATGAACACCTAAGGTAAATCGTAGAAACTGACTGCTTAGTCACGGGACTCTCAATTTTGGAATATGATGATAATTTGAAAATATCAAGACCTAGGATTAAAAACATGCCGTTAGAGTGCGAAAATCCAAAATAATCCCTAAATTGCCTCGTAAGAGGCACGGACACCTCACACGGTACCAATGTAACTCGTAGGAACTGATCGCATGGTCACGAGACTCCCAATTTTAGAATATGATGATAATTTGAAAATATTTAGACTTAGGCTTAAAAACATGCCGTTAGAGGGTGAAAACCCAAAAATAGTCCCAAAACGGCTCCATGAGAGGCAGAGCACCAAGCACGGGACCAATGTAACTCGTAGGAACTGACCACTTCGACATGTATTTGAGAATATGACAATAATTTGAAAATGTCTAGGCTTAGTCTTAAAAACATGCCGTTAGAAGGCGAAACCCCAAAACAATCTCCAAATGGCCCCGTGAGAGGCACGAACACCTCGCTTGGTACCAATGTAACTCATAAGAACTAACTGTGTGGTAACGTATTTGAGAATATGACGATAATTTAAAAATATCTACTTTTAGGCTTAAAAATATGCTGTTAGAAGGCAAAAACCCAAAACAGTCCCCAGACGACCCCATGACAGGCACCAACACGTCGCTTGGGACCATTATAACTCGTAGGAACTAACTGCATTGTCATGGGACTCCCGATTTGAATATATGACATTAATTTGTAAATATCTAGACTTAAGGTTCAAAGTATGCCGTTAGAGTGCGAAAACATAAAATAACTGCTAAATGGTCATGTAAAAGGCACGATCACCTCACACAGGACCAATGTAACTCGTAGGAACTGACCAAACGATCATGGGACTCCCGATTTGAGAATATGATGATAATTTTCAAATATCTATGCTTAGACTTAAAAACATGATGTTATAGGCCGAAAACCCAAACCAACCCCCAAACGGCCTCGTAAGAGACACAAACACCTCGCACGTGACCACTGTAACTCGTAAAAACTAATCGCGTGGTCACGGGACTCCATGTTTGAGAATATGATAATAATTTGTTAGTATGACGATAAGTATATGCAATTTTTCAACTTGGATATGATTTTTTTTTAAAATTATTTGATTACTGATATCATCTTTATTTGTATCCTATTTTTTGCAGGATAATATTTTATCATTTGCTTTTATCCGCGTTGAACACATGAAGATGTCAATGGTTTACAACAAGGAGATTGTTTATTTAATGTTGTTCACATTCCAAATTCTATTTTTTGCGTTATGATTGTGCAAAATTTCGTAATTTTATGGCCGTGCAAACTTTTGTAATTTTATTGTTAAATTTTACGCCATACGGGCTTTACATTACACAGATTTTGTATTAACAAGTTTTGGAATGTCCAGAAAACAGAGGAAATTATGTCTCATTTTTTGGGTCTGTGAACCATTAACACTTGTAATATTTTAAAGTTTGTATGTACATTAGTTTATCAACAATGTGTCAGCTTCATAATAAATATTTTTTCTTCCAAATTTGGAATTTGTAGATTTTCCTGATTTGTTTTCAAATAATAAATATTATTTTTTTAGAAAAAAATATATATTTATCTTTTTGGACACCTACATTTGTCTTTTAAAATATTAATTTAGTACCACATTTTATACGCCAAAGTCTATTTGAGATAACTACTTCTGTCCCTAATAACTACTTCTGTCCCTAATACTCCATTTTAAAGGACGGCATCATCTGTCCTTATAAATGTATAGTAGTATTTGGATTTAAAAGGACGGAGCTAAAAGGACGGCTTCTTGTTGTTCTAAAAACTCAAGAAGGACAAAAGTTGTTGTCCTTTTAGCCTTTTATGACGCCCACTCTTCCTGTCCTTAAGGTCGTCCTAAATACTATTGCGGACAACAAATGGGCTTTAGGGATAGCAAATTAGCTGTCCTTAATTTTCATTTTTCTAGCAATTCTAGTTGCCAATACTTCCCATCCATGGTAATTACTACTGTACCTTTCCAATTAGGACCCCGTCCAGAAAGTACCAAGTTGTACCTACTCCTAAAGAGTTCAAATCCCGACCATGATAAATCATAGATCTTCAGGCTCCCATCAATCGAGTGTACACTGCCTTGAAAATGGATGGTCACCTGAGGCCTCTCAACTCTATACCACCCTCTGCATTCCCAGAAAAGAAGTGAAAGGTCGACTCTCATTGCAAATTCCATCAAGGATCCGATCAAATTTTTGATAATTGTTAGGCCCCAATGTTTGACATCTAAGACCTTATTGATGTAGTGAGCCTCATCCCTCTGAAGATAAATGTCATCAACAACCCCTACCATATCATTCCAACCCCTGAACCAACGCCGTGTCAGATACTCTCATTCTAAACACTGTCCCATCCGTCAAAAAACCAGGATTATGACACACTCTCAATTCCAAGCAGTCACTCCCCTAGCCGCACCATCACTCATCCTAAAAATCATCATCGAAACTAAGCCCAAACTTACTCCTGGTTATAGAGTTCATGATCTAAAAATATCTAAAACTTCTTGCTCCCAGCATCTGATATTACATGTTTGGAATCTCCTTCGTGAAGACCTAAGGGTTATGGTTGATTAAATACTATTCCATACCCGATATGATAGACAATGAGGAATGACTGCCCAGGCCAATACTTTAGGAAATGAATCTCAAGTTCTCCCGTATACTACTATCCACATGATACAAATGCACTCCATGTGCAGTATTGATCCTTTTCAATTGATAGGTTCAAAGTCCGGGTTAAACCCCACCATGAGAAACACCGCCTCTGTCAACCTAGAGCCTACTCCTAGACCTCTAGCCTCCGAGCCTAACCAAGTCTATTACACCCTTCTGCCTGAGCACGTCTTCGACTATATTTTAATCATTTATGATAATATACCGCTAGGGTCTGGAGATGATTATGTCCTCAACCCCTAAATCTGAGAGATAATGACACAATTGGACTACTTCCCAAGGAAAGGAATTGGACTTTATGAGCAAGGGACCACATCCTTCGAAGCTCCCAGCATCTGAGATTACATGTTTGGAATCAAATGTAGAGCTGCCACTTAAGAATTTGACCAAATTGAGAAGTATGAGCAAATAATTTACTCAATACCATATGCTAACACATACTAGAGCATCTGGACTACTAGATGGGATGACTTACCCATGGAGATACAAAATACCATATGTTGGATCATAGAGATTAATTCTACGTCTCCCAAAGTCAATTTGCCTATAGAAGATCCCGTCGATCCCTGTAGTGAGCTCGACATGCTCATTCTACATCTAACATTTAATCTCTCCTTATTTGGAGTATCCCTTATACCCACCACTACACTAATGTCGGATGTAACCATAGAAACACTTATATGGCTACTACCAAAATAGTTAGCGTAATCAAATTCCAAGACAAGATGACCTATCGAGGACGTCATCCACCAGAAGTCCCCCCTCCCAAAGATAATTATACACCTATGAGATGGAATTGGTCAACACTATTCCCCATGACCACATGCATGGAAAGTTTGACAATCTGCAGTATATAGTATACGCACTAGCCCACACCAAATTTGTCAAAGAGGTCTCAACATAGGGATAAGAATATGTGAAATCGTAGTACTATAATGGAAATATCTTTGTGAGGCCACCAACATCATGAAAAAAATGAACCCATAAGAACATAAAACCTCCTTTGACAAGGAAAGGCACCAGGAGATCGCCTCCATTAATTACAATTGGTCAGGATCATCCATGTCTGTAGAATCATCACCTAATATGCCTGACCCATTATATGGACAAGTCCTAGGTAAGATAGAAGAAATACCCAACCCTACCCAGGACTAAGACGTAGCTATACACTGGATATATGATTCCCTATTACAAGATCCCTCCAATACTCATAACACAGCTACCAAAATACCAAAACTATCCCATATCCTCAATTTGATCGAAGTGACGACCCCAAATCTAACATTACCAGCCCTGCATCCTTGGCTAACATTTAACGCCGTCCAGAGAAAGCTAAATATGAGACCCAGGCAGAAGATGTAATCTCTCCATACAAAGAGGTAGACATCCTCACCAAGTCATCTCAACACTCCACTCCTCTTAACCCATTTAGTAAGGAGACACTCCCCTAAAAAAGTTATGACACCACCCCCTCGGGAAAGTAACAAAATCCAAAAAATAACTCCATCGAACATAAATTAACATCACCATCTCAGAGTTATTAGCTACGTCTCGAGAGCAGCGAGTTGCCCTCATCCATATGTTGTCCTAAACTTTTGTGCCTATAGACCTGACTCCGATTGAGATGTCAGCTACCATTGGATCCATCACCATGTAGCAGCATGTCAGCTTCTCTGATGATGACCTCCCCATACAAGGCCTTCAGCATTGATTTTCTCTGAAGATCACCACTTAAACTTGTGGATAAATTGTAACCCTGCTACTCATCGACAACGGGTCCACAATTAATGTATGCCTTCTCCATACCACCACTGGTCTGGGATATACCACCTTGAAATTTATATCGTTTTCCATGGCCATTAGGGCCAATGACAACACTCATCGAGAAGTCGCAAGGGCCATAATCCCCACTCTCATAATAGGGCCGGTTAGACTGATGTGGATTTTTAAGTACTCAATGTCACACTAACTTCAACCTCCTACTCGAATGAGCCTAGATACACCCCATGGAGACTTTACCCTCATCACTTCGCATGAAAGTGAGGCTACCATTTAACATGGAAGTCATCACAATACAAGGGACAATGGTTGGGCTATAATCGCCAGTACTAGTACTATTCCCCTCCTAGATGCCCACCATGACATTAACGATATCTGCGTTAGTGGATTTTAAGTCATACAATTTGATCATATGATAGGAAATGCGTTGGTAATTCATAGTGTAGCCACTCGAATTATCCATAAATGCGATACATGTCAGGGTTCGGCCTTAGAAGGAATCAACAAGGAATCCTTGAAGCCATAACTACCACTAAACATAAGGGAAGGTCCGGTATTGGGTATACCCCTAACACAAAAGCTCCACCCCCTTGTCCCAAAGACCCCCATCTAGGGTGGAATGGTCATTTTCATCTCCAAGGAGAATATTTTCCTATCAAACACCGCCTTTGCTCAAGCCTCGGGATAAGACCTACAAATACTTGTGGGACTATTTGTGGAATGAAAAAAGGCACCAGCACTTCGTGCAATCCCTCTCTAATGCACTCACCTATACTAACCTCATAGTAGGCCCAATAAAGGATCCCACTACAAACCCTGAGGGGGAAACAACCCAACTTGATAAACACCACTTGTCCCAGCCTGCACTATCTACCAAAGCTCCAAAAAGTCCTAAGGCCACTCATAAGGTCCCTCAAAAAAATCCATCACACCACATCGCCAAAATCACGGGAGATGCAGTAACCAATAACTCGACTTTTGTCAAATACATCCTGACACCTATCATCTGGAGGCCCTTTAAGTCAGTCATGCTAGAAGAAGAGTTCCCCATATCCCCATTCCTATTTTATCCCACTATAAAGCAAAATTTTCTATTATTATCAATGTTGTCCTTACTCCCTTTGATAGAATAATAAATAGTGATTTATAGTATTTGCATGCGTGTACTGCATGTGATGATTATGAATCTAATAATGGATTAGAATCACACCTAATAATTGATTCACTAGGAAAATTTAACGTCCATTTTGACTACGCTATCATTGTTTTTGGTTCCCACCGCAATACAAAAGGCCTAAACAACTACATTCTTACGGGAGTATAGAGATAAGTCCGGGTACCGAATCCACAGGGAATGAGTTCTAGATGTCAATTAATTCATTACTTCTGAATGAAAGTGTAAAAGATAATTATTTTAATTATATATTAATCTTGGAATGTATTTAAACTAAATTAAAAAATAAGAATAAAATCTATAAATTGAGAATAATATCCCTCGCCTCGAGTTAATTACATAAATGGTTACAAGGGAAGAAAAGATTTACAAAATTAAATCTCATTTCATCAACTAATCAAACCTGGAGTTGTCACCCCTGAGTTCTCATAAAATCCCACTATGATTTTAGGGTCAATAAATATCCCAGAGATTACACACGCAAGGTTGTAAATACGGTGCATACATGATATATACCGTTAAATATCCCATACGTAAAATCATGAAAAGCTTAACTCATTCAAAATAATCTAATCCATCACCAAAGCAAAGCAACCAATTAATCCAAGGTGAGTTCAATCATCTCAACCTAAACTAAATTCTCTACAAAGCATTGTAAAACATGTATTTAGATAAAGAAATAAAGCAAATAAATAAATATTGAAATAAGCTAATTTAACAAAGAAAGGAAACAACAACTGAAGCTTAAATTAATGGAGGATGACAATGATTAGTTCACTTATGTATACAAATGGATGGAAAACCTAGAAGAGAGAAAAATATGAGCTCCCAACTCAAACCTAATTTAACCTAAAAATAATAAAACTAAGATTAATGAAATAATATCCAACTATAACATATATATAGTAAGTGGATTAAAAGAAAAGAGAAAACAAAACAAAAGGAACAATTTGCCAAATATCTGGTGTGATCAATCGATCGGCCATTCATCGATCGATCGATGAAACTGAATTCGACCACCTGAATTGATATGATTGATCGATCGATAATTGGTCGATAGATAGATGAAGCTAAAAATTTCCCATTATATTCTTCTCAAGGCAAACACCAATTGATCGATCGATCGACGAAAGGGTATTGAGCGATCAATGCCCTATTTTGTGGAATCTTTCGCTCTTCAATAGGGAGAAATGTTGCTTTACCAAAATGGGTATAACTTCATCATCCGAATTCGAAATGACGGGTCATTTATGACACATGAAGCTAACTGGATGAGATATGCTTCCATGTAAATTCGCCAATTGGGACACGAAGTCTAAAATTATGGAATTGCCTCTAAAGTTGCATCCTACGACAAACTTTCTCGAAATGAAACCAAATTCTCCGTTAAGTATTCCAATACGTACAAAAACTCGGATAAACCTTACACAACACACACACACACATACATACATACATACACACACACACACACACACACACACACACACACACATATATATATATATATATATATATATATATATATATATATAACCAAGCTTAACCAATAAATGATCATAAAAGTAGGGTTTAATGGACACGATTATGCTAGAATGCATAAGAATAAAGGGAGCTAATATACAATATACGTGACTTATCACACCCCTAACTTAGACATTTTCAGTCCTAGTGATGAAACAAAACAAAAGTCATCCCACCAGAAAGATACCAAAAATTGATAATCATAAAAGATAGAAATGCCATTTTCGACGGTGAACGATTTAATTTAGAATATGCAATCAGCCATTAAACCCCTAGGTTACTCTAGTGGACGAGTAATGTCGCATGAGGGTTTTCAGGGATGAAAACCACACAAATCAAGGTTTTATAAAAAGTAAGCCAAATCATTCAATGGAATAATCCCAACAACAATGAAAAGGATTTCAAACAAGTTAATAGAATAGTGAAAGAATTCACCCAAAAGTTCATAATTATTAACATTATAATAACTTTATTACATTAAAACCTTAAATGTAGGAGGGAGATCAAACACATAAAATATTAATTTCGAAAATCTCTTATAAATAGAATAAGTATTAAAGCGTGCATGATATCAAATCTCTTCGGTGTTTACACTCAACAAATGAATCATTATAAATTAGGTGTGATACACACGAGACATGCGGGTGTAAAGAGTAAATAAAACTGAAAAGAAGGTCACGTATATGTAAAGAATGAAAAATAATATATAGTAAATGAAAAATAATAATCTGAATGAAAGATACCATTCATCGAAGGAGGTGAAATGCAATTTCACATATTATCGCAATTACTATAACTTTCGAATCAAATTCATCCTAGGATCGCGTAAGACTTTTTATGGGTTGTAATGTAGGTTTGAGGTTAAGGTAAGGAAATAAAGGGATTATGTACAAAATTTAACGTAATAGAGGGAGAATACTCGGGATAAATGGAGAATTGCGGGTAATTTATAAATTGGAATGTAATTTCCATATGAAGCAATGGATATGACATTGGAGAGTAGCAAAGTTTATTGAACACTATGTACATCAAGAAAATACTTTATCTTTCTTTTTTTTTTTTTTCTATATTTTTCCTTTTCTTTTTCATTTTTTCTTTTATTTCCCCTCACATGCTCAATTGCAACCACATAATAAGAACAACATAAAATCCCAAGTAGCATTCCAAATAAAGGTATGGAAGGTGTAAAAAGGGTTTAAAAACTCTAATGTGGAGTTGGTTAAGGGATTTTGTGTTATGAAACGAATGACTACATTTAGGCCCAAATGGGTTTTACTAGGAAAAACATATAAGGCGAGGTTAAGATCAATATGGGTTAATTAAAAAAGAGATGATACTTTTCAAAGATTTACACCATTCTTGAGTCAAAGCAACATTGAAAATCATGCTTAAGTAACACATTTCAAAATGAACTCAAATAATGAACGATCAAAGAAAGAATAGTGAGATTAATGATGACTTTAACGTTTTCAAGGAGGTAAGAAAAATGTATAAATACTCACAAGCGAAGAAAAGCACAAAGCGCACTTAGTGAAATTATATACAAATACAGCAAAATATTATCGAGTTATAAAATCTTAAACTAAATCACTTAAACAAATTAAGCGCATGTGCTCATGGGTTTTAAGTTTAATTCATGATTTTTTTATAATATCAATGATTCTAGAACAAAAGTCTAATAACCTCTAAAATCGATAGCATGCATCATTGAATTATCTTTTAGATCGAGCATTTATTTAAAAGATCATCGAAAATAAAGGAAAAATGACCAACAGAGGGAAAGCAAAGTGTAGAGTGGGGTTAAATGAATTAACCACCAACATTCTAAATAATCACCCCATAGATTTGATCAAATATTGATTTATGATTTATCGAGTTTTACTACAATCGTGACCCTACATGGGCTGAGATATTATTATGCGCGATTTAATATGTTGCGTATACTCCGCATTTGATGTAATACACTAGACAATACTCTAGTAATGATTTAATTAATTATTTGAGATGCCACCACATATATTGTGACAAGTGGCAACATAAATATTGGACACTTGGCTCTACAAAAAAGATGACACATGTCAAGTCCACTTGGGCCCTCTTACTATATAAATAGGGATTCCCCCCTCATTTTGAGGGATGATGGTCTTTGGAAAAGTAAGGAGAGCAAATATAGCTCTCCTCCCCCACGCACCTTTGGATTTCCGTCACGGGTTTGATAGCGACGAGCAATTATTTATAGTTTCATTATACGGTATATGGGCGTTTGAGAGGCGATTTGTCGAATTTAGTGTAACACCCCGCCTAAAATAATAACGGGTGGCCAGCCCTATACTATATTAAATCAGGAGTTTCAGATGGTCCAGTCTCAACATCAACTGCCAGTACTATATAATAAAGGACTAACTACCCGATATCATAAAAGCGAGATGTTAGAATAATTTAAAACATGAAACAACTAACAAACCAACACCATAAACTACTGATAAATAAGAGAAAGATGCAAGAAGAACTATGGTAAACGAAATGCTATAATAAAATGATATAATCAACTACAACAGAATGTGATGCAAAAAGTAGACCCGAATAAGCTGTCGGGTCACAGCGAATACAATAACTGGAATGGAATAAGTATAAACATTGATATAAATATTCCTTGGGTACAAACCCGATATACAACATGAATCCTACCTAGAATTTTGAAAGTAGGAAGCGGCTACCAGATACATCCCGCAACAGTCCTCACCTGTCATGGATCCCAAGACTCTGGATAGGAAGTCATCCGGCATCCATGCGGTAGGACACCTGTAGTAATATATATATATATACAGGCAGGAGAGAAAAGTAAACGGGTAAGAGCCCGAGTTGTGAAAATATTTAGCAAGTGTGTTAACCATGCATAATAAATATCGGTGAACTATTTCATAAATAAAGTGGAATCGCACTCTCGTGGAACCCCAACTCACCTCTCATCTAAAGGCGCGCACCTATTCACGTCCTCAATTTTATTAGTTAAATTACCCCAATTTATTAGGACAAACTAACTTATCATAGGTCTAGCCTATATCCACGAGATCTACCATCCTATCATAACCCAAGAATCCACCCCCTTTTTAAACACAAATAAGTATTTATTTTCAATCATATGTGCCTTATTAGACTTAGTGGATTCCGGTTTATACTTTAACCATTTATAATTTAATAAGTTACCCAATATGCATTTGGGTTGAAACATATGATTTAAATTTCTAATTAATAAGCATGCAAAATTATTATTGACACAACTTCCCTCCAATTTCAACGCTGCGCTGCGTTTCGTGCGTGGGGTGTCTCGCAAAGAGAAATCCAAACAAGGAACCACCCCGTTACACTACTCCATGTCAACGTCGATCCTGGAGATCCATTATGACACACATAAATATCAACAGAACTTCTCTCTACTCTCAACAATGTACTACATTTCGTGCGTGGGGTGTCTCGTAAAATAAAATCCAATCAAGTAACCACCCCGTTACACTACTCTTTGACAATGTCGATCATAGAGGTCCATGATGCCGTACATACCATATAATACTACTATTACTACTAATAATACTATTACTACTACTACTAAATTTTAGACTACAATATGAAAACATCTACAATCTTCAATAATATACTTGGGATGATGTAACCGAAATGTTCCTTCAATGCGATACATCAATCCCCCAATCATCTAGTACACCATAATCATCCAAGATGTACTCCACAACGATACCATATCCTTTTTATCTATAGGATATATATATATATATATATATATAGGCATTTTATTCTAACCATATATATATACACACTATCATCCAATCCCATGACCATGTATACATACCATATATGATGTACAAAGGCCATGCACAAATAAATACCCGGCTATATATAGCGCCGATAAACTGCATCAATGCTATCATCTTCCGAGTTCCCGGCTCACGTAGCAATATTGGGGCCACCATGGTGGGACTAAACGACACCCATCTCGTGGTAAACTCACGCACACGACGTCCCGGGAAGCGGTCATAGCTCTTAACCGGCAATGAGACGAAACATACCCACCACGTCTCATCCCAAAAATACATATATAATAACACACGGGACGACTATGACCTGGGAAATATCCACACCCTGCTTTTCTAGCCAGGATGCTCACCCTCTACGCGCGCAACTTCCCAATGATAGCATGAGCGGGGTATGCTTAACCAAATAAGTATATATATCATTCACATGCATAATATATATACATCCATATGATGCAATCATATGACCAAATAGTATCAAGCATATACTATTTTAGTATCCATACCACATATGTCCACAACATAAATATATCGATATATTTATATGGATACATATATATATACACCTACACCTATTCACATATCCATATATCTATATATCTAAACTAGTTCTCGTTCATATGTATAAGATATACAAACCCGGCTATAAGTATACATAAATATTCAATATATAAGCCGTCACCACAAACTCATATCATTTACCTTGATATGTGAATACAATCCCTCACTTGAAACATATTCAATCATTTTTTTCCTATGATGAATAGTCTCCCAAAATCATATGTATTTATATATACACATATATTCAACCTTAGGGTTATCACCCAAAATTTTGTGTAGGAAACCATCACTACACATACCATCCATACCCGAGAGTAAATTAAAGAATCTAGCAATCATTTTGACTATCGGTATACACAGGAATAATAGTCTATAAGCCTCAAGCTCAATCTTACCTTCATAAAAATCCCATTTCTCTCGATTTCGACTATGGTTCATTCACTTTTGTGAATCCCCTAGTCTAAGACCTATCGGATTTATTTCTTAAAGTTTTATCATTTCTAAGGGTATGCAACTAAACTCTTCCATTTGGCCCCAAATCGTATCTTAATAATATCCTATCCTTATGAGGATTCGACATAAAGGTTGGCCTGGAATTTCACAACATACCCTCTTAACTCTCTCTAAAAGTTCTCATCCTCACATCACATCTATACTTACTTTCGGTCTATAGGTAGGATTCTCAATCCCAAATGAGGTTTCCCCAAAATCTCTATACATAACTCCAAACACATACATGGATATATTCTTCTCCAAAAATTCCGAGAAGTCCCCACTATCATACTAGGTGAGAGACCCCCTATAAGTCTCCAAAATATAACTATTACTTCATAAGAGAAAGCCCCAAATGAATAAACCCAACCTACAAGGGCTAAAAGTCCTCCTAGATAAACCCAATAAAACAACCCTTAAGGAAGCCCCTAATAATAAACTCCAAAAGAAAAAGGGATAAAAGAACTCCAAACTTTGGGCTAAAAACAGGGGACCGGTAGACCGGTCCCAGACCCCCGGTCGACCGCGGGTCCAAATTTTGCCTACGACGAAATGCAGTAGGTTTTTCCCTTAAGGCGCGGTCGACCAGTCCCCAGACCGCGGTCGACCGGCCATACCAGTTGCCTTGGCCGATTTCCATTTTTCAACCAAAACCCTAAATCCTCAAACACCCAAATATCATCACCAAATCCCCAAATCTTTAACCCAATAATATTCTTAGTATGTAAACTCATCCTACATTTCATCCCAACAATTTATTTGTCATCAAACCCATGTTTACACATTGATTTCAAGATTTAAACCCAAAATTATAGGTTTTGACATTAATACCCAAAAATCCATTTCTTTAACCCACAAATTATGAAAGGAAATACACAAATAGCTATTTAGCAAGATTAAACACTTGCCTCAGATTTGTAGAGGTTGGATCGTCCTCGATGTCGCGGTTTTGGGCCGGAAACTCCAAGCTTTCTTCCTCTCTCTCTTCTTTTCTTCTTCTTTCTCCCTCTAGGGCTTTTTCTCTCTTTCTCTAAAATGAGAAATGGCTTCATCCGTAAGCCACTAAATCGTTTAAAACATAAACCCAATTTTAAATGTTAATACACAATTTAAATGACTCGTTTACTCCAATTTGAGCCAAACATACTTAAAAATATTTCGGAGCCGAAATAAAACCCAATGACAGTCATTTTAACTATCTCGACCCTTCCGGGATCAATGGTACCCTCAAAATCATCATCCGGAATACTTTAAAATGCCCTCTATTTTTGGGCCTCAATTCCCAAATTTAAAATTCTCCGGTTTAAATTAAATTTTATTTTCCCAAAAAATTAATTTCTCAGTCTCCAAAATCGTGGGGTGTTACAATCTTCCCCCCCTTACAGAAATTTGGCCCGCGAAATTTAAGATCTGCCTAGGACCTCAATATCATCTAGTTCTACTTCAACTCTTAGGATCAATATACGAATCCTTACTAGTTCTCGTGTTGAACCATATAGATTTTTAAAACGAATAACTACCCCGGGGCGCCCATACACCCCGTCCCCGAGATCTACTCGTAGAATTTTAATGAGGCTCCATCAGCCTCAAATCATAACATAACCCTCGGCATTATTATCTATAATAACATACTAAATATATAAAGTTTGAAAATTCCCAATGGTTGAACTCTTCTCAATTCCTGACGCTAGCTGCCTTCGTGCGGGGGAGGTCTCGCAAGCGAAATCCAAACAAGGAACCCTCCCAATACACTACTGTGTAGCTAGGTTGGGAATTGAGATTAGTTGAACTAGGGCTAAATTTTTATAAAAAAAAGATTTTCATATATTAAATACTGCCCGAGGGCCTATACAACAATACGATATAATTTATATTCCGCGTCTTTCGACACGCCAAACAAACACCTTATGTTTAAAACACAAGGCCTCAACACATCCAACACTTATAACCACTACCTAGTTCTCAAAATTAGCACAACTATGAGCTAAATTATCCGCTCAACATACACCTACTAGACTTGAACTACTCAAGTATAAAAATTCTTCTACATCACATCAACACCTTTCCATAAACTAAGTCATTCCCTCAATGAACCAATAACCTTAACAATTTACATTCCCAAAATCAATAGAGTCACTCTCTACTAGCTCATCCTTATAGGAAGTTTTACTATTCCATAAGATATCGCACAAAGACCACACTTGCTCCCTCCTTCTCAAGGCCTAATTCTCCTCAAAGAATTTTCTTCCTCATAAATCCTTCCTAACCATTTGAAGGACAAAACGCAATGGTAACTGCCGAAAACTCCCTCAGTCCTACACAACGAAACCGAGTCTCCAAATTTTCTCCCTCATCCCAGAAGGTAATACTCCTGATATTGGGACAACTACACCTTCCTCACCTCGATAAGAGTCACCAACATCAGGTTCCCTAACAAAGGTTAACGGGTTTCTCAACCTAAACTTCCCAAGGACTACACTAACCTCTCCTCAGACTTACTTTACTAAGTCCAAGATTCACTATTCGAGTAAATTTTCCTTTCTTACACAACTGCCGATAAATCACCTCACGCCACTGCTAGAAATCTCCTCAATATCTCCTTCGGAATCGGGGAAAACAAATACCCCCGTTAAAGCGTACCCAAAATATACTATGGGTATTGTACTTCTAATCCTATCCTTTCCTAGACGATAAAATCTAGGGGACGTCTGAAACGAAACAAGAACAACTGTTATCAGAACGTCAATCAAGTGAATATACTTCACAGAAGAAAATAACGCAATGAACACAACAGTCCTAACTATAGGGCTTTATGTCAAGAACGTTAACGGAAGAATCCATAAACTCGCACAGATCCTAAGGACTCTAGAACCTTATGCTTTGATACCATCTGTAACATCCCGCCTAAAATAATAATGGGTGGACAGCCCTATACTATATTAAATCAAGATTTTCAAATGGTCCAGTCTCAACATCAACTGCCGGTACTATATAATATAGGACTAACTACCCGATATCATAAAAGCGAGATGTTAGAATAATTTAAAACATGCAACAACTAACAAACCAACACCATAAACTACTGATAAATAAGAGAAAGATGCAAGAAGAACTATGGTAAACGAAATGCTATAATAAAATGATATAATCAACTACAACAGAATGTGATGCAAAAAGTAGACCCGAATAAGCTCTCCGGTCACAGCGAATACAATAACTGGAATGGAATGAGTATAAACATTGATATAAATATCCCTTGGGTACAAACCCGATAACAACATGAATCCTACCTAGAATTTTGAAAGTAGGAAGCGGCTACCAGATACATCCCGCAACAGCCCGCACCTGTCACGGCTCCCAAGACTCTAGATAGGAAGTCATCCGGAATCCATGCGGTAGGACACCTGTATTAATATATATATATATATATATATATATATATACAGGCAGGAGAGAAAAGTAAAGGGGTCAGAGCCTGAGTTGTGAAAATATTTAGCAAGTGTGTTAACCGTGCATAATAAATATCGGTGCACTATCTCATAAATAAAGTGGAATCGCACTCTCGTGGAACCCCAACTCACCTCTCATCTAAAGGCGCGCACCTATTCACGTCCTCAATTTTATTAGTTAAATTACCCCAATTTATTAGGACAACCTAACTTATCATAGGTCTAGCCTATGCCCACGAGATCTACCATCCTATCATAACCCAAGAATCCACCCCCTTTTTAAACACAAATAAGTATTTATTTTCAATCATATGTGCCTTATTAGACTTAGTGGATTACGATTTATACTTTAACCATTTATAATTTAATAAGTTACCCAATATGCATTTGGGTTGAAACATATGATTTAAATTTCTAATTAATAAGCATGCAAAATTATTATTGACACAACTTCCCTCCAATTTCAACGCTGCGCTGCGTTTCGTGCGTGGGGTGTCTCGCAAAGCGAAATCCAAACAAGGAACCACCCCGTTACACTACTCCATGTCAACGTCGATGCTGGAGATCCATTATGCCACACATAAATATCGGCAGAACTTCTCTCTACTCTCAACAATGTACTACATTTCGTGCGTGGGGTGTCTCGTAAAACGAAATCCAAACAAGGAACCACCCCGTTACACTACTCTTTGACAATGTCGATCATAGAGGTCCATGATGCCGTACATACCATATAATACTACTAATACTATTACTACTACTACTAAATTTTAGACTACAATATGAAAACATCTACAATCTCCAATAATATACTTGGGATGATGTAACCGAAATGTTCCTTAAATGCAATACATTAATCCCCCAATCATATAGTACACCATAATCATCCAAGATGTACTCCATAACGATACCATATCCTTTTTATCTATAGGATATATATATATATATATATATATAGGCATTTTATTCTAACCATATATATATACACACTATCATCCAATCCCATGACCATGTATACATACCATATATGATGTACAAAGGCCATGCACAAATAAATACCCGGCTATATATAGCGCCGATAAACTGCATCAATGCTATCATCTTCCGAGTTCCCGGCTCACGTAGCAATATTGGGGCCACCATGGTGGGACTAAACGACACCCATCTCGTGGTAAACTCACGCACACGACGTCCCGGGAAGCGGTCATAGCTCCTAACCGGCAATGAGACGAAACATACCCACCACGTCTCATCCCAAAAATACATATATAATAACACACGGGACGATATGACCTGGGGAATATCCACACCCTGCATTTCTAGCAAGGATGCTCACCCTCTACGCGCGCAACTTCCCAATGATAGCATGAGCGGGGTATGCTTAACCAAATAAGTATATATATCATTCACATGCATAATATATATACATCCATATGATCCAATCATATGACCAAATAGTAAACCAGCATATACTGTTTAAGTATCCATACCACATATGTCCACAACATAAATATATCGATATATTTATATGCATACAGATATATATACACCTACACCTATTCACATATCCATATATCTATATATATAAACTAGTTCTCGTTCATATGTATAAGATATACAAACCCGGCTATAAGTATACATAAATCTTCAATATACAAGACGTCACCACAAACTCATATCATTTACCTTGATATGTGAATACAATCCCTCACTTGAAACATATTCAATCATTTTTTTCCTATGATGAATAGTCTCCCAAAATCATATGTATTTATATATACACATATATTCAACCTTAGGGTTTTCACCCAAAATTTTGTTTAGGAAACCATCACTACACATACC
Organism: Sambucus nigra; assembly: GCA_949130495.1. Taxonomy (NCBI): domain Eukaryota; kingdom Viridiplantae; phylum Streptophyta; class Magnoliopsida; order Dipsacales; family Adoxaceae; genus Sambucus; species Sambucus nigra. Next base: position 714,870,444 of record OX422207.1, read on the forward strand.
ATCCATACCCGAGAGTAAATTAAAGAATCTAGCAATCATTTTGACTATCGGTATACACAGGAATAATAGTCTAGTCTATAAGCCTCAAGCTCAATCTTACCTTCATAAAAATCCCATTTATCTCGATTTCGACTATGGTTCATTCACTTTTGTGAATCCCCTAGTCTAAGACCTATCGGATTTATTTCTTAAAGTTTTATCATTTCTAAGGGTATGCAACTAAACTCTTACATTTGGCCCCAAATCGTATCTTAATAATATCCTATCCTTATGAGGATTCGACATAAAGGTTGGCCCGGAATTTCACAACATACCCTCTTAACTCTCTCTAAGAGTTCTCATCCTCACATCGCATCTATACTTACTTTCGGTCTATAGGTAGGATTCTCAATCCCAAATGAGGTTTCCCCAAAATCTCTATACATAACTCAAAACACATACATGGATATATTTTTCTCCAAAAATTCTGAGAAGTCCCCACTATCATAATAGGTGAGAGACCCCCTATAAGTCTCCAAAATATAACTATTACTTCATAAGAGAAAGCCCCAAATTAATAAACCCAACCTACAAGGGCTAAAAGTCCTCCTAGATAAACCCAATAAAACAACCCTCAAGGAAGCCCCTAATAATAAACTCCAAAAGAAAAAGGGATAAAAGAACTCCAAACTTTGGGCTAAAAACAGGGGACCGGTCGACCGGTCCCAGACCCCCGGTCGACCGAGGGTCCAAATTTTGCCTACGACGAAATGCAGTAGATTTTTCCCTTAAGGCGCGGTCGACCGGCCATACCAGTTGCCTTGGCCGATTTCCATTTTTCAACCAAAACCCTAAATCCTCAAACACCCAAATATCATCACCAAATCCCCAAATCTTTAACCCAATAATATTCTTAGTATGTAAACTCATCCTACATTTCATCCCAAAAATTTATTTGTCATCAAACCCATGTATACACATTGATTTCAAGATTTAAACCCAAAATTATAGGTTTTGACATTAATACCCAAAAATCCATTTCTTTAACCCATAAATTATGAAATGAAATACACAAATAGCTATTTAGCAAGATTAAACACTTTCCTCAGATTTGTAGAGGTTGGATCATCCTCGATGTCGCGGTTTTGGGCCGAAAACTCCAAGCTTTCTTCCTCTCTCTCTTCTTTTCTTCTTCTTTCTCCCTCTAGGGCTTTTTCTCTCTTTCTCTAAAATGAGAAATGGCTTCATCCGTAAGCCACTAAATCCTTTAAAACATAAACCCAATTTTAAATGTTAATACACAATTTAAATGACTCGTTTACTCCAATTCGAGCCAAACATACTTAAAAATATTCCAGAGCCGAAATAAAACCCAATGACAGTCATTTTGACTATCTCGACCCTTCCGGGATCAATGGTACCCTCAAAATCATCATCCGAAATACTTTAAAATGCCCTCTATTTTTGGGCCTCAATTCCTATATTTAAAATTCTCCGGTTTAAATTAAATTTTATTTTCCCAAAAATTTAATTTCTCAGTCTCCAAAATCGTGGGGTGTTACATTTAGCACACCCCCCCACGCACCGAAACTACCAAGAATGGGCGTTCAAGAGGCGGCTCGACGGATTAGGCACCCCCCACTCACCAAAACCATCAAAACCGAGATCTCTCTGGCATATCGTACAGACCCACGAACTACACAGACTTTGATTTTGCAAAGACGGATACATAGGCCCAACAACATTGCTCAAGTCTAAAATGATCTCGACACGGTGCCTCCTCAAATCTTCACTCACATCTTACACAAAGAAAGCAACTATTTATGAAAATTATCAATTTTTTACAACAAAATCTTACTTGGGAAGAACGTTATATCAAATCAAAGAAACTCGTAAAGAAACAAGAAGCATATCCTACACCCCTAACTTAACCTTGTATTGTCCTCAATGTGAATCAAGACCAATTTAAAGAGTGGGAGAGAGAGATATTATCCAAAATGGAGCGATCTCTTGATAAATCAAGTCTAAAGATTTCACAAAACATGTTAGAACCAAGTATAAACAAAAATAATAATAAAACTTTAACTACTTACACTAGACAATAAGTAAAAAGAAAAATAAAACAAACTACACTGTACAACATACAATTTTAACTTTTAACTAACTATGCACTAGAAATTAAATTTTTTAAAGGTCCACTCAAAATATAATTTGACTTTTTGGGTTAATCGTTGTACCCTCATTAGAGTTCAAACCTTCCAAAAAAAAATATGAGTTTTATTTGTATAATGGGAGGCATGGTTTAGGTGGAAAAAGGAACCATCACCAATTAAATTTTTTTACGGAGGATGGGGGGTCTGGATTGAATGGGTAACAAGTACATATAGGATGCAACAAAAACTGAATTTCCTCCCAACTATTTTTCAATTGGAATGGGAGGTGTGCACATGGAGGTAAGATTTCCTTTGTGGAAAGTAACTCAAGAAAGTGATCCTCATCGATGATACAGTTGAACATTTTAATGTTTTGAATCGGTTCATGTGATACTTGAAACAATTCGATAATGGGGAATGAAAATAGGGAGGAAATAAATTCAATCTCGAGAGATGATTCATCATTACTCAAAGATTGAATTCGTTGGATATAAGATCATTCTCAATGAAATTTTGTTCTTAGCGTACCAAAATTCATTGTAAATGGTACTACATACATTTCTTCCTTACTTTCATTATTTATTATGCCATGGGCTAAGAGAAGTCCAAAGTTGGAATTGATTCCTCATTTTTTTTTAAACACTCCTCAACTTCAAAAGTCTCGAAAGAAAAATTATTATTGGATTCTAATAATGCATCCAACTCTTCTTCCCAATAATGATTTTTTTCCCAACATTGGTTTTCACTCTTTTCATTCTCAAGAATGCCAATGACCTCGTACAAAGTCATAGGTTGAGGCACGGATTGTTGAAAATGAAAAGTTTGTTAAATATCCATGGAACTACTATTAAAATCATTCGTATAAGAATTTTAAAAATTATTGCAGTAAGTTTTAACATTCATATTACTATGATTTTGTAGCCCATTACCGAAAAGATCAGTCTCAAAATTCCCATGATCCATTACTTGACTTTTGTAATGCTCACACAAAGTCATTTTAGATGTATTAAGTTGTTGATTTTTCAAGTATTCACAAAAAGTCATTGGTTTTGGGGGATTTTAAGAATTATGGTTATGATTACCAAAAATAAGAGAGTAAGACATGCTTACCCTGAAAGATCAAGATGGTAATTCCATAAAGTGGTGTGTGGCCGATAGATTCAATTATTTCATGGCATTCAAATGTATACGTCTACAAAAAAATAAATAAAACTGAGAATACAAATACAAATAAAGTATTACGAAATACTAAATCAATTAAAATCTAAAATCAAATAGTCCTCGACAATGGCACCATTTGATTGGAGATCGGGAACGGACATGTGTTTTTATTTTTAGTTAGTTCCCCAGTAATAATGCCATTTTGATTAAGTGGGAAACCAAGCGTCTGTGTTCAATACGATGTCATTGTTTTCATCTCCCACTGTGATAAAAAAAAATTAACTTTAATTACAATATTACGAAAAAATAACAACGAGTGTGAGTATCGAATCCACAAGGAATTACTGCTAGATTTTAATTGATTTATTACTTATGAATAAAAGTGTAAAAGATAATTTTTTTAATTGTATATTAATCTAGGCATGTATTTGCACTACGTTAATAAATAAGAATAAAAACTATAAAATTGAGAGTAATATCTCTCACGTCGGATTAATTAGCATAAGTGGTTATGTGGGAAGAAAAGATTTGCAAGATTAAATTTCATTTCATCAATTAATCAAACCTAGAGTTGTCACCCCCTAAATTCTCATAAAAGCCTACTATGATTTTGGTTCAAACCATATCCCGGAGATTCTGCATGAAAGGTCATAAATAGAACACATACATAATATACACCGATAAATCTCCTAGGCGTTGAATAAAAAAAACTTAACTCATTCAAACTAGTCTAATACATCACCAAAGTAAAGTAACCAACTAATTCAAGACGAGTTCAATCATTTCAACCTAAACTAAATTAGCTAGAAAGCATCGTAAAGTATGTAAAGAAATAAAGGAAATAAATAATTATTAAAAGAAACTAAGTTAACAAAGTGTAATACCCCGTATTTTTATGCTATATTAATTTGGGGATTTATTAAAGTTAATGTGAGTGAATTATTTAATAAAAATTCGGAAATTAACAATGTTATAATTATTAACGTGAAGAGAGTTAGTAATTATGAGAAATTTGTTGAATATTACTAATGAGCAAAGTAATATATGATATTGATTATATTGAATGTCACGAGTGAATAAAATGACAATTTCGGAAATTTGAATCGGGACGCGTCCGTGTCGCGTCGGGACTAAATTTTGATAAATAAAAAGTGAATATTTTATGAGTTGCCCGTATGGTCGTTTTGAGTGCGCCAACGCGTCCGGAAGGGTCGAGATAGTCAGAAGAGTGTACCCGGGGTGTAGTTTGGGTCTCGGGGCATTTTTAGGCCTAATTGGTACCCCGTGAGGGCATTTTAGTCATTTTACATATTTGGGTAATTAAACCCACGAATTTCAGAAACCTATATCAGCCATCTAGGTTAGTCATTTAGGGTTGGAATATTCCGAACCCTATAATGGCCATTGGAGAAGAGAGGAGAGAGCTCTCAAGGCAATTCAAGGCCAAAAAGTCACCGGTTTGCACCGCCGCCGCCACCACCAACGCGTAGATCGCGAGAAGGGGAACGCAACCACACCAATATCAGCCGCAATCCAGACTTCTAAAAATCCAAGGTAAGTATTTATCTTGCATATTTTCATTGGTGCAATCTTCATATTAGTTAGGAATGATTAGAGATGAAAAATATGGAAGAAAACCCAATTTGTGATAGGAAAATCCATGTAGTATTGATTTATATGAAAATTATGGAACCCTTGCCATGTAGAGGAAGATAACCCACAAAATTTTGGTATAAATAAGAAAGAAATTCTGGGATTAAACATATTAGAATCATGAGTTAGAGATTTTTAGGGTTCTTGAGTTTTAAATGAATTATGGCATAATAAATCCATGTTTAGTGATGTAAATTGATATGTTTTACGTTGAATATACCTGTTATGATGATGTAAGGTTAGTAGTATTAATTTTGTACGATTGGAACATGAAAATATGGATTTGGTGTAAATTTGGAGATGAAACCCGTAACTGCAATTCTGCAGATTTTTGCAGACCTGTTTGATCGATCGATCGAGCCTAGAGCTTCGATCGATCGAAGGTTCGATCGATCGAGCCCCAAACCTCGATCGATCGACCCCTCCTGGCAAAATCCTATTTCCCTTTGTAAATGATTTAAAAATCGAATTGTCGTGATATAACTCTTGGGCATTCTTAGTATACTGATTTGGGAGACATAGAGGACCAGTAGGGCGTATAAATAAATGTTGGGATCATTAATATTCGACGCGAATGGTATTTATGGGATGTTTACTTTAGGGTTAGTAAATTGATATATTAAAGTGTGAGGCGCGTAAGAGAATCACGTTGAGACGTAAATATGACACCTACTGAATTTTCTACTTGGAAGGATAGAGTCCACGAGTGTCACGTAATAAGTGAGAAAACCCTTCGAGTTAAGGTTAGAGATGAAACCTTATACGTAATACTAATAATGTGAAATTAAGGATAAATGTTGTAATTATGGGTGACGAGAGGAACCTATGTTAATATGATAAAAGTGGTATATTTATATGATTGTGTGTACATATATTATATACATGTGAAAAATATACCGCGCTACTTGCTATCCTTGAGGTTACCACGCTGGGACAGTCTTATCTCGATGGGACCTTTATGGGGGATATTGACTTGTACCATAGAAGATAGATATCCTTGGTACAGGCTATCGAATTGATAGTTCAGACGGTCCTAAGAGACGCGAGTATGTGCCATCCTCTTAGAGACATGGAATCTATGTTTCGCCTCGATATTGTTTGTGTATGTGTTAATACAATTCGAGAGTGATTTCGAATTTGTATTCCCCTTGATATGAGTGGTATGGGGTTTGGATAGTAGAAGTATGCACGCACCATAGTTTTATTTGGGGTGCTGTTATTATATATATATTATACGAGTAGTTAATATATATATATATAAGATTTGGAAACTTGAAACTGCCTACTATGATTTGATAAGTAGGACATGGTTGATGATTCAAATAGTAAATACTTGTTTTGTGAAAGTATATTATGACACTGGGAAACTTGTTAAATTAATAAAGCTAAAACGAGAGTTGTGTTGCTAATTGGAAGTATCTTTTTAAATAATGATATTGTTCGGTTTTGAAATCTTATGAGTAAGTTAAGATAAACTAAATTATTGGGAAGATTAGTATGATAAAATGATAAGATAACCCGTTGGTAAGGTTAGTACGATAGGCGTGAACATTAGAAGAGAGGTGAGAATTTCTCAAGAGAGTGTCGCTCTAATATGTTGTTGCATTGGCCTGTATCAATTTAAATACTTGCTAAATGTATTTTAAATCAAACACACTTTCGGGCTCTGACTCGTTTCTCTCTCTCTCTCTCTCTCTCTCTCTCTCTTGTATATATATGTATGTATTACAGGTGCCCAGCCACAGGGGCGTCTTGCTTAGGATCTCTTGGAAGGAACGCGCTGCAGCTTAGGTGGGAGTTGCAGGTCTCTTGATTAGACGACTTCGTTCATTCGGATCCACTCTTAGTACTTTCATTTAGTTGAGCATGTGTAGCTCCTTCCATTATTCCGTTGTTATTGGACATTTGTATTTCAGTTATTTCCAGCATTGTTACTATAGGTTTTATTCAGTTTAATTGTGTTACCTTATATTTCGCATGTTGACATTCGATTGACGAATGTTTTAAATTATTGGGCTATGTTGCAGATATTTAATGTGGTGTGATTCTTACTTATTTAATGTTGTTAATAGAATAAATGATTTTCTTTAAATAAAATTTGGAAAGTATGTATGAAAATGGTTTTGACACTTAGCTTAATTATTTAGGGTGTTAAATTGGAAAATTTATTTTTATCGACAGTGATGCTGAGAATGAACCAACTATTTACCTTGATTTAATTTAATAAAGGAGTGATCGCCCGGTATTTAATTAAGCGGGGTGTCACAGGTGGTATCAGAGCATCAGGTTCTAGTGTCCATAAGATCTGTACGGCTTATTTCGCTTTCAGCTTAACGTTGTTGCTATAGAGCCCTATTTTTAGGATTGTTGTACTCTTGTTTTACGTTTAAGTCTTCAGCTATTTGAGCTTTGATGATAACTGTAGACTAATAAACTTGTTCACGTTTCAGATGCCTCCGAGACGTGCTCCGAAAGATAGGCGTGCCCAGGCCGAGCAGCCAGCAGCTCCGTCACCAGGCACAATGAATGCAAATGAAGTAGCCGCCATTGTTGCTCAGGCGGTGAATTCCGCGTTAGCGGTGATTCAGCAGGCTCCACCCCAAGTTCATGCAGTGGCGCCAGTACCAGCCCAACTTCCATCTGCATGGGAGAGGGTTCGGGATGCTTTTCAGAAAGCGCATCCCCCTGAGTTCTCTGGTAGCTCCGATATAGTCACAGTTAGCCAATGGAAGAAAGACATCCAACGGCACCTCCGTATGTATGAGTGCACTAACGTTCAAAAGAAGTTATTGGCTTCCTTTTAAGTTGGTGGGAGCCGCATTGCAGCGGTGGGAATCCACTACCACTTTGGAGGAGAGGGAAACGATCCCTATTCAGTTGTTCTGGGAGCGATTTGACCGCAAGTATTTTCCACCCGCAGTGCAGACTGAGATGAGGCGGAGATTACTGAATCTGAAGCAGGGGAGTCTTACCATAGCAGAGTATGAGGAGGAGTTCACGAGACTTCTCACCATTGTGACAGATGAGGCACCTACTGAGAGCAAGAAGATTATGTTGTTTGTTGACGGGTTAGCTTGGAGGATCCGTCAGCACCTTATTGGGAATTTATCCCTGAGTACATTCACTGATGTACTCAATGTCGCGTTGTTACATTGCCAGGATCACCGCTTCCATCTGCAGGGAAGCAAGAGAGCAGGAGAGTCCAGCCAGCAGGGCAGGACCGAGGGTAATAGTGCCAGGGGGAACCATCTCATGGACAGACTCGTCAGCACGAGCAGAGTTCCCATCAGGGGGACCCTGCTAAGCGATTCCGTTCAGGTGATTCTAGGCAGGGATTCGGGGGTTTTAGGCAGGGCCATCAGGGCCAGCCTAATCAGCAGGACCAGGAGGGCCAACACCGACAGCAGGGACAGCAGCAGGGCCAGTAGCTTGCTAATCAGGGCCAGTGGCGGGGAGGTAACGGCCAGCAGGGCCGTGGTCAGCAGGGACAGAGGGGAGGAAACTTCAAAGGCCGATGTTTTGGGTGCGATAAACATGTCCATAGGCATCAGGATTTCCCAGAGGGCGATAGGGCCCCACAGCAGCAGGGAGCCCGTAATGAGCCACAGAGACCACTTTTTCCACCTGCCCTCCCAGCTCCAGCCCAGGTGCCAGCCCTACCAGCCATTCCAGCAGCTCCAGTGCAGTAGGGGCAATTACAGTATGGACGTGTCTATAACGTCCACCAGGCAGCAGCTCCACAGGCACCACCCGCGATTGAGGGTATGTTTCCTATCCATGGTACTATGGGTCGGGTTTTGTTTGATACGGGGGCAGCACATTGTTTTATAGCTACGCATTTTGCGAAGGCCTTAGGGTTGTTAGCCACAGTTGAGAGCACAGTGACGTGTGTGGGCTCACCACTGGGGAGTGGGTCACTTATTTTCTTTATATGCCGAGGAGTGGGGGTAGAGATTGGTAGCTTGGTATTACCTGCAGACATGTTAGTCTTAGACATGCACGAGCATGATGTGATTATTGGTATGGATTGGCTCGTAGCTTATAGAGCCATGATTGATTGCTTCGGTGGGAGCATTGTTTTTGCCATTCCAGGGCAAGAGATGTTTGTAGTGGCGATGCCTCGCCCAGAGGGAGGCTCAACCGCTCATTTGTATTACATAGAGGAGGATACCTCTAAGGAGGTTGTGATTCCCTTAGATTCGATCCCAGTTGTCAGGGAGTATTCTGATGTGTTTCAGGAAATACCAGGCCTACCCCCAAGTCGAGAGATAGACTTTGTTATAGATTTATTGCCAAAGACGAGACCTATAGCACGCGCACAGTACCGTATGGCTCCGGCAGAGATGCAAGAGCTACGAGATGAGATAGAGCAGCTGTTAGGTCAGGGCTTCATTCGTAGGAGTACCTCACCTTGGGGCACTCCAGTTTTGTTTATAAAGAAGAGAGATGGTTCACTGAGATTGTGTGTGGACTACCGGGAGTTGAACAGGGTCACGATACGGAATAAATATCCGTTGCCTCGAATCGATGATCTGTTCGACCAGCTGAGGGGAGCAACTTTCTTTTCGAAGATAGATCTGAGGTCGGGGTACCATCAGTTACGTATTAGGGAGCAGGATGTTTCGAAGACTGCTTTCTTGACCGGATATGGGTCTTATGAGTTCAGGGTGATGCCGTTCGGACTCACAAATGCTCCAACCGATTTCATGGACTTGATGAACCGAGTATTCAGAGAGTTCTTGGATCAGTTTGTCATCGTTTTCATAGATGACATTTTGATATATTCACACTCTGAGGAGGAGCATGCCGAGCACTTGAGGCAGGTTCTTCAGACTCTACGAGAGCATCAGTTGTATGCTAAGTACGAGAAGTGCGGATTCTGGTTGCGAGAAGTACAGTTATGGGGCCATGTTGTTTCTGAGCAGGGGATAGCAGTTGACCCGAGTAAAGTATCAGCGGTGAGGGAGTGGGGACAGCCCACGACACCGACGAAAGTGCATAGTTTCTTGGGGTTAGCTGGTTACTACAGGAGATTCATTCGGGGATTCTCCAAAATAGCGGGTCCATTGACCAATCTGACTTGCAAGGGAGTACCATATGTTTGGGATGACGCTTGTCAGTTGGCTTTCGACGAGCTGAAAGACAAGCTTACTTCAGCGCCAGTTCTTTCGTTACCGCAGCCGGGTATGGAGTACCTGGTTTACACCGATGCGTTCTTACTGGGACTTAGGGGAGTACTTCAGCAGGAAGAGAAGGCTATAGCTTTTGCCTCCCACAAGCTTAAGCCGCATGAGAAGAATTACCCCACCCACGACCTGGAGTTAGCAGCGGTCGTCTTTGCATTGAGGATATGGAGGCACTATTTGTTGGGAGAGAAATTTCGTTTGTTCACAGACCACAAGTCATTGCAGTACATGTTCACTCAGCGAGAGATGAATATGCGTCAGCACAGATGGCTAGAGTTTGTGAAGGACTACCAGTTCGACATACAGTATCATCCGGGAAAGGACAACGTAGTTGCTGATGCATTGAGTCGTAGACCGGTAGTCGAAGTAGCAGACGTCTGGAAAGCAAAGTGGAAGGAGTTAGGCCACCAGGACGCAGTATCCCGTTCTTTCATATCCATGATGTCAGTCACACCCGAGACTGTTAAGAGGGTGATACAGGCACAGACCACAGACCCGTTTTGCCAGGAGCAGATTGTGCGACTTCTAGCCGAGGGTGCTGAGTCCTATTCTGTTAGTTCTGATGGAGGTTTGCGGTTTAATGGGAGATTGGTGGTTCTAGAAGGAGTAGAATTACGTCATGCAGTGATGACTCATTCTCATGGGTCCCGATTTGCAGTACATCCGGGAGGCGATAAGATGTACCAAGATATGAGAAGGCAATACTGGTGGAGTGGGATGAAGAAGGACATTGCTGAGTTCGTGTCCAAGTGTTCTACCTGCCAGCTGGTGAAGGTGGACCATCAGAAACCGTCAGGATTGCTTCATCCATTGGAAGTACTCGCGTGGAAGTGGGAGAGTATTTCCATGGATTTTATTACAGGGTTGCCTACATCACAGCGGGGCCATGACTCTATCTGGGTGATTGTAGACCGTTTGACTAAGGTAGCTCATTTTTTGCCAGTGCGGACAGATTATACCACGGGTCAGTATGCTCAGTTGTTCATCGCTGAAATTGTCAGCTTACACGGGGTGCCCCTGAATATTGTGTCAGATAGAGACAAGATTTTCGTGTCACATTTTTAGGAAAGCTTTCAGGAGGCTATGGGTACTGAGTTGAGGCTGAGTTCAGCTTACCACCCACAGACAGATGGACAGACAGAGCGTACTAATCAGATGTTAGAGGATATGCTGTGCATGTGTGTTCTCGATTTTAGAGGAGGTTGGGAGTCACATCTTCCACTGGTAGAGTTTGCTTATAATAACTCTTATCAGTTCACGATTGGCATGGCTCCATTTGAGGCTTTGTATGGCAGGCCTTGTCGTTCCCCAGCTTGTTGGCTCGAAGTGGGGGATAACAAGTTTCTAGGACCAGAGGTAATTCAGGAGACCTCCGCGAGGATTGAGATGATCAGGAGTCGCATTTGGATAGCCCAGGACAGGCAGAAGAGCTACGCCGATGCGAAACGGTTCTTCCGGGAGTTTAGTGTGGGGGACCAAGTGTTATTGCGTGTATCTCCTATGAAGGGAGTGATGAGGTTTGGAAAGAAGGGGAAGTTGGCTCCGAGGTATGTGGGACCATTTCCCATCACCGAGAGGATTGGGCCGGTTGCAAACAGGTTGGGATTGCCATAACATTTGCACCGCATTCACGATGTATTCCACATCTCGTCGTTGAGACGATATCTTCGGGATGATATGGCCCATACTCACATTGCGATAGATGAGATCGACTTACAGCCTGGTAGCTCTTACGAGGAGAGACCGGTGGCTATCCTAGACTATAGTGAGAGGAGATTGAGGTCGAAGATAGTTCCACTTGTGCGGGTCTAGTGGGAGCATCATAATGTGGAGGAATCCACTTGGGAGCGCGAGGTAGATATACGCGAGAGATATCCAGAGTTGTTTTTACCAGGTATGCCTTATTTTCCGAATTTCGGGATGAAATTCCGTTATTAGGGGGGAAGTATGTAATACCCCGTATTTTTATGCTATATTAATTTGGGGATTTATTAAAGTTAATGTGAGTGAATTATTTAATAAAAATCCGAAAATTAATTATATTATAATTATTAACGTGAGGAGAGTTAGTAATTATGGGAAATTTGTCGAATATTACTAATGATCAAAGTAATATATGATATTGATTATATTGAATGTCACGAGTGAATAAAATGACAATTTCGAAAATTTGAATCGGGACGCGCTCGTGTCGCGTCGGGACTAAATTTTGATAAATAAAAAGTGAATATTTTATGAGTTGCCCATATGGTCATTTTGAGTGCGCCAACGCGTCCGGAAGGGTCGAGATAGTCAGAAAAGTATACCCGGGGGTGTAGTTTGGGTCTCGGGGCATTTTTAGGCCTAATTGGTACCCCGGGAGGGCATTTTAGTCATTTTACATATTTGGGTAATTAAACCCACGAATTTCAGCAACCTATATCAGCCATCTAGGTTAGTCATTTAGGGTTAGAATATTCAGAACCCTAGAACGGCCATTGGAGAGGAGAGGAGAGAGCTCTCAAGGCAATTCAAGGCCAAAAAGTCACCGGTTTGCACCGCCACCACCACCAACGCGTAGATCGCGAGAAGGGGAACGCAACCACACCAAAATCAGCCGCAATCCAGACTTCTGAAAATCCCAGGCAAGTATTTATCTTGCGTATTTTCGTTGGTGCAATCTTCATATTAGTTAGGAATGATTAGAGATGAAAAATATGGAAGAAAACCCAATTTGTGATAGGAAAATCCATGTAGTATTGATTTATATGAAAATTCTGGAACCCTTGCCATGTAGAGGAAGATAACCCATAAAATTTTGGTATAAATAAGAAGGAAATTCTGGGATTAAACAGATTAGAATCATGAGTTAGAGATTTTTAGGGTTCTTGAGTTTTAAATGAATTATGGCATAATAAATCCATGTTTAGTGATGTAAATTGATATGTTTTACGTTGAATATACCTGTTATGATGATGTAAGGTTAGTAGTATTAATTCTGTATGATTGGAACTTGAAAATATGGATTTGGTGTAAATTTGGAGATGAAACCCGTAACTGCAATTCTGCAGATTTTCGCAGACCTGCTTGATCGATCGATCGAGCCTAGAGCTTCGATCGATTGAAGGTTCAATCGATCGAGCCCCAAACCTCGATCGACCGACCCCTCCTGACAAACTCCTATTTCCCTTTGTAAATGATTTAAAAATCGAATTGTCGTGATATAATTCTTGGGCATTCTTAGTATAATGATTTGGGAGACATAGAGGACCAGTGGGGCGTATAAATAAATATTGGGATCATTAATATTCGACGAGAATGGTATTTATGGGATGTTTACTTTAGGGTTAGTAAATTGATATATTAAAGTGTGAGGCGCGTAAGAGAATCACATTGAGACGTAAATATGACACCTACTGAATTTTCTACTTGGAAGGATAGAGTCCACGAGTGTCACGTAATAAGTGAGAAAACCCTTCGAGTTAAGGTTAGAGATGAAACCTTATACGTAATACTAATAATGTGAAATTAAGGATAAATGTTGTAATTATGGGTGACGAGAGGAACCTATGCTAATATGATAAAAGTGGTATATTTATATGATTGTGTGTACATATATTATATACATGTGAAAAACATACCGCGCTACTTGCTATCCTTGAGGTTACCGCGCTGGGACAGTCTTATCTCGATGGGACCTTTATGGAGGATATTGACTTGTACCATAGAAGATAGATATCCTTGGTACAGGCTATCGAATTGATAGTTCAGACGGTCCTAAGAGACGCGAGTATGTGCCATCCTCTTAGAGACATGGAATCTATGCTTCGCCTCGATATTGTTTGTGTATGTGGTAATACAATTCGAGAGTGATTCCGAATTTGTATTCCCCTTGATATGAGTGGTATGGGGTTTGGATAGTAGAAGTATGCACGCACCATAGTTTTATTTGGGGTGCTGTTATTATATATATATTATACGAGTAGTTAATATATATATATGAGATTTGGAAACTTGAAACTGCCTACTGTGATTTGATAAGTAGGACATGGTTGATGATTCAAATAGTAAATACTTGTTTTGTGAAAGTATATTGTGACACTGGGAAACTTGTTAAATTAATAAAGCTAAAACGAGAGTTGTGTTGCTAATTGGAAGTATCTTTTTAAACAATGATATTATTCGGTTTTGAAATCTTATGAGTAAGTTAAGATAAACTAAATTATTGGGAAGATTAGTATGATAAAATGATAATATAACCCGTTGGGAAGGTTAGTACGATAGGCGTGCACATTAGAAGAGAGGTGAGAATTTCTCAAGAGAGTGTCGCTCTAATATGTTGTTGCATTGGCCTGTATCAATTTAAATACTTGCTAAACGTATTTTAAATCAAACACACTTTCGGGCTCTGACCCGTTTCTCTCTCTCTCTCTCTCTCTTGTATATATATGTATGTATTACAGGTGCCCAGCCACAGGGGCGTCTTGCTTAGGATCTCTTGGAAGGAACGCGCTGCAGCTTAGGTGGGAGTTGCAGGTCTCTTGATTAGACGACTTCGTTCATTCGGATCCACTCTTAGTACTTTCATTTAGTTGAGCATGTGTAGCTCCTTCCATTATTCCGTTATTATTGGACATTTGTATTTCAGTTATTTCCAGCATTGTTACTATGGGTTTTATTCAGTTTAATTGTGTTACCTTATATTTCGCATGTTGACATTCGATTGACGAATGTTTTAAATTATTAGGCTATGTTGCAGATATTTAATGTGGTGTGATTCTTACTTATTGAATGTTTTTAATAGAATAAATGATTTTCTTTTAATAAAATTTGGAAAGTATGTATGAAAATGGTTTTGACACTTAGCTTAATTATTTAGGGTGTTAAATTGGAAAATTTATTTTTATTGACAGTGATGCTGAGAATGAACCAACTGTTTACCTTGATTTAATTTAATAAAGGAGTGATCGCCTGGTATTTAATTAGTCGGGGTGTCACACAAAGCAAGAAAATAACAATGTAAGATCAAATCAGTGGAGGAAGATAATGAATAGTGCATTTACATACACAAATGATGGAAACCCTTGAAGAGAGAAAATATGAGCTCCTAACCAAAACCTAATATAACCTAAAACTTAATAAAAACCAAGATTAGTGATATAATATCCAACTTACATATATATAATAAGTTGATTAGAATAAAAAATAAAACAAAATAAAAAAGAATAGTTTCCCAAATATCTGAAGTGATCGATCGATCGACCATTTATCAATCGATCGATGAAGCTGAAGTCGACCACAAGAGCATATATGACCAATTGATCGACGATTGGTCGGTCAATCGATAATGCAAAAAATTTCTCACTATCTTCTTATCAAGGAAAAAACCAATTGATTGATAGATAGATAGAAGGGTGTCGATCGATTAATGCCCTATTTTTCTCGCTTGTTTACTCTTCCTAAGGTAGAAATGTTGCTCTACGAAATGACTGTAACTTCATCATCTAGATTCAAAACGACGCATCTTTTGTGGCGGCCCAGAAATCTATATCGATAAACTATGCTTTCATGAAGATCCACCAATCAAGACATGAAGTCTAAAATTATGAAATTACCTCTGAAGTTGCATCATACAACTAATATTTTTGAAATACAACCAATTTCTCTATTAATCATACCTATATATATATATTTAAAACTAAGGTTAACCAAAAAATTAGCATAAGTGGGATTTAACAGACATAATTGTGCTAGAATGCATAAGACTAAAGGGCACTAATATAGAATATTAATGACTTATCAATAATGATGACTCTGAGGACTTAAAATACTTAAAACAATTATAAAAACTTGAACGAAGTAAAATAGACACCCCAAATAATTAAAAATAGTGTCCTCATTTTATGATAACGAACAAAAGGAGCTCATCGATCTCCTAGCCAACTTCGTGTATATATTCGCTTGGTCTTACACCGACATGCTCGACATTGACCAGACTATCGTTAAATATGAGATACCCACTCTCTTTGATGAAAGACTTGTAAAGAAAAGACTATGTAAGATATTACCCAAATGGTCTCTAAAAGTAAAGGAGGATGTAGAGAAGAAGCTCAATGCCATCTTCATTCGAGTAATAGAATATCCCACTTGGCTATCCAACATCGTACCAGTACTCAAGCCAATGGCAAAGTTCGAATGTGCATAGACTACAGGGATCTCAATCAGGCGAGCCCCAAAGATGACTTCCCCCTATCGCACATCGACTTATTGTTAGATAGTACAACCAATAAGATGCTCAAATCCTTTGTCGAAGAATTCACGAGCTACAACTAGATAAAAATCTCCAAGAGAAAATAGGGTTCATAACCCCTAGGGGATGTACTGTTATACAGTTATGCCCTTGGGTCTCAAGAATCCAGGTCAAACTTACCAAAGAGCGACAATAACCATCATACATGAGGAGGTGGAAGTCTACATGGATGACATGATCAACAAAACCAAGAATCGGGAAAGACACATTTTGAACTACCAGAATTCTTCCAAAGGTTATGCCTATTAAAAATGGGTCTAAATTTGCAACAATATGTCTTCGGAGTCACTAAAAGGAAAGGTATCGAATTTATTATTGTAGCAGGGGATTATATATGAACCTCTACTTAGAGACAAACCTCCTTCTTGAGAAACTAGATGAGAAACTCGAAAAGGATTCATCAAAGGTTAGTTATAGCATAAAGGAATATGGGGAGTCAACCAAGATGCTTCAAAGAAAAAGCAAAATGGGAGCTCAACCGAAGACTGAGGAAGTTGGGAAGACGAAGCCAAATAGATTTACCATGTATTTTATGAGTTTTCTAAATGTTTATGAGATGTATCATAAATTTGAGTTATCTTGTAAATTGAGATGGGGTTATTCGATACCAGCGATGGACCAGGTCTGGCGGGACCTGGAAAACCTTTAATTCTCAATCGAGAAACTTCACTTGGGAATATTTGAAGGAACTAGTTTGGAGGATTGAGAATAAAGGAAATTTTAAGGTATGACTTAACCATTTTAGATTTACCAAGTGAAATACCCAATTTTTCCTGACAGCACCTTCGAGAAACTTTAAGCTTGTTCGATTATCTACCACTGAGTTTTGGCACCCAATAGAGTATCTTTACACAAAAGATCTGAGTGATTTCATACCATGCTAAGACTTTTCAAATCAACTTTCCTCCAATAGTTGTGGTTTCGTGATCATCTAGTTGGTTCAGCGCTAACTCACTATGGTGCCGCCTAACACGGTAATTGGTGTCTCGAGATTTCACTAAACATTTAATGCATTTGACATGTTGGTTATGGCAGGCTGACATAAAACTTAATGCATTTGTGGTTCCATGACTGTATTTTTTAGCTTTTATATACCCCCATCTACCCTTTGAGACGGGTTTGATTTTGGAGACAAAATAATTGTTTACGAGTAACCTTACATAATTAGTTCTCATATAATTGTTTTCACTGAATAATTAATTTATAACATGCACATCTAAAATTACATAGCATGCAAATTTAGATGTCACATAAATTATGCAATTAATATCATTTTACACAAGTAATAATTATTCTTGTTTATTAATTTATTCTCTCAACTAATAATAAATAAATACCAAATAAAAATACGAGGTATTATAACTATGTAAAAGATATTTCAAAAAGCCTTGATTGTCAATCTCCCCACCATCATTGGAAGGGAAATATGGGAATCAATGTTGTGGTCGTAGTCATGGTGGAAATGACATCACTTCTTCCTGTTTCTTCGCTCGGGAGGGACTTAAGTTTTCGAGCCAACTTCAACTCTTAGCTTCAAAGTCATATATAATGTTTTAGAGTTTGTAGATAAGAGGAATGTAAGTCCCACACTTAATCTCAATTATGTATTACAGTGTTCTCTTACGCTTCAAATTTTGGATCATTGGGATCGTCCTATGGTCTTTAACTTCAGGATTTTAGTCTTTTGGTGGTGAACTGAGACCTCGAACGAAATGTGAGGTTGGGCCACTTACCCCACCAAAAAACTATGGTTGAGTAGGATGACTTACTTTTGGCGATATATGTGGCCTTCGGACAACTAATGGGAGTAGGGTTTGAACCTGGACATATCATTGGTCGGTATATGTGAACTTAAGTTTCTTGGTTTCGAAGGCATTATAGTTCTGTAAACTATTCAAAATAAGGATGAGTTCAGGGTTCGTGACTTCTTACGTAGTCTTAGAAAAATGGGTTCAAGAAAATGAAACCTAGGAAGTGTGATATAGGGCTAGAGCTAAGATATCATATCAAATTTATTTCATTTTTCGTGGCATAATAATCTCAATTAGTGATAAAAAAAGAATAAAGGGAATTTAAAAGGGCAATAGAGGGATGTTATAAAGATCGCAACGTTTTAGGTGCAACTTATCTAAATATCCATGGTATTTGAATAAAAAAATATAGTTCTCTTAGGAAATATATAGGTTGATTCATCAAAGGTCACATGGTACTTTCCTTAAAAACTAATTAAATTCCTAATTACGATTTAGCCGAGCTTGCTTTGAGTCAGGTGGAGGGGTGTTGAGTGTGAGAAAGAAATTATAGGGAAAACTTAAGACTCGTCCAAAGAGCGATAAATAAAAGCAATAAAATTAAATTAAGTTGTCAATTCCAAACTTGGCCTCGCTATCTGATTACAAGGCCAGGACTCGATTTTGTGGATGAAGTCATCCTTGATCCAAGATTAGAAAAAAAATAAGAGAAGAAATTGTCTTAACACTGGTGGGTATTGAAATCATGAGAGACCTCATACCTAACAGGTCCCCCCCTCAGGACCTCAGACGGGTTAATGGGAGATGTGTCAAAGTAAGAGAAAAGTATATAAATTTGTTAGGACATCAGTGGAGGATCCTGCGTCCACTATCAAAGGGTATTTCAATATTTATTAGATCATAAAATGATTATTACAACATAGGAGACCAGTTGGGATTTGGCTAAGAGAGTTTGAGGTCCCTGCGGCCTTTGTCACTAATCCATAGAACCTTAGGAAGTAACTGGTGTACATGTCTAAGGGTTCCTAAATATCAATGTAGGACTCAACTGGGTGTACAAGATACAAAATAGATGGAAATGATCTTGACTATGGTTTAATGCTCACAACAGTGGGCTGAGAGTGTATTGAACAATGACAATGCACTTGTATAAGATGAATCTATTTGTTTTGCTGGTGTATGGTGATTTTAATATGTCTTGAATTATTTGCAAGCCTTCCCTTTATATGCATTATCTTGGATAGAGAATGAGTGGACTGCGATAGCATGGCTAGGGTTCCCTTTGAGGTCTGACGACTATAATACTAAGGTGGAGTATGGGAGAAACACTACAAGAAAAAGCAATATAGGCATCATGCAATGTATATTGCTAATAATTATAAATGTGTCGTTAATAGGTATTGGCAAAAAATCCGTTATGTTGCCAGCTTGTTGCCCAAATTCTGTCTGGGAAAGTCTTTGGCAACATAATAGGATTGTGTTGTCGAAGGTATACTTTTGGCAACACGCAATTATGTTGCCAAAGGTATTTTATGATTTGTTAAATTTATAATAACAATAATATATATGTTGCCAAAGATCACTCAACAAAGACAAAAAATATTATGTTGCCAAAAAGCAACCTTTCAGCGACACAAATTATGTTGCGGAATGTAAGGTAAATGACATAAAAATATAACTTTCGACAACACAGCTCTTGTGTTGCCAAAAGCTATACCTTTGGAAACATAGCTCTTGTGTTGCCAAAAGTTATACCTTTGACATCACGACTCTTTTTTGGCCAAAAGTATATCTTTTAGCATGTAGAGAATGACTTTTAGCAATAAAAAATTGTCGCCAAAAGTACTATATTTTTATTTATTACCTATTATTTTTTCATAATTGGAAACACTTTTAAACCTCTGCATTTTTCATCAAAACTCACACAGCATAAAACGTGCAACCTTATAATCCAAAATCACATTGCGCATCTTTATACAATCATACATAATACGAAGTTCCACAATTTTCAACCAAATCTCATAAATATGGATTACAAAATAATATTTCGTCACAATATAAGTATAAAGGTACAAAAGAAATGCCTCCCAAATAATAACATAACAAACCCTAACACATCAAAAGATGTAAGCATGATCTAGCCAAATAAATTAACACATCAAAAGTTGTAAAATAAATAATCCACGTAAACTAAAACGATGACGGCAATATGGCTCCGCTACACAAAAAGAAACTGCAACTCCAAGCCAGCATAAGTATAATAACTCCAAGCAAAATCCATCATCAACCTGCATAAGATACAAAAAAAATGACTACATGGGTTTGTATAAGTTACTTTGATCATGTATGTGTATCTGCCTCATTACGCTATGTTTATTTATTGTTTAACGTTTTCATCCACCAATGCGCAATTTTCAAATGCATGTGTGTCTGACTTAATCACTATAAAACACTATTTAATTTTAGAAACTTTTGGGAGAGTTTTCTTCGTTTATTCGTGAAATCCAACCTGTTTTAACATTAAAATAAGCCCAACAACAAAAGCCACAGTTTAAAAAAAACTATAAATCCCTTCCACCGATTAACATATATAAACTAAAAAATTATATCCTCTGTAACTAAATTGCTAAAGAATATTGAAAATCTTAACACTTAAACGAAATCCGGTTGAGTCACCACTATTTTTTTAATATTTAAAAAAACCTGTTACTATACGCAAGCCCGCACGGCCATAAACATCATATAAGTGTAAAAATATAATAGACCATTTATAACATCATCAAACAAGCCCATTTTGGGTGTCAAAGTAAGAATTTAATATCATGACCTAAACTAAAATAAGTATCCAAGTAGATACATAACTGGCTAATCAATATCCATATAACAGCAAACCTTCAAATGTATTACATGTAACACAAAAAAAAATATCAGTAATCAAATGTACTACAAATAAAATAAAGAAGATATCATAAACATATTTACGGCGTATACTCAAACTGAGAGTCTCGTGATTATGCGATCGGTTCCTACGAGTTACATTAGGGCCATATGAGGTGTTCGTGCATCTTACGGGACACTTTTATGTTTGATTTGCATTTTCATCCTTGCATGTTTTATGCCTAAGTCCAAATTTTTGAAAAGTTACATCGTATACTCAAACTGGGAGTCTTATGACTATGCGGTCTGTTCTTACGAGTTAAATTGGTCCCGTACAAGGTGTACGTGCCTCTTTCGACACCGTTTTATAGTTATTTTACGTTTTAACCTATGATGACATGGTTTTATGACTAAGTCTAACTTTTTAAAAATTTACATTGTACACTCAATCCGTAAATCTTATGACTATGTGGTCGATTCCTACGAGTTATATTGGTCCCGTACGAGGTGTTTGTGCCTCTTACGGGACCATTTTATAGTTTTTTATGTTTACACCCTTTGATGGGATGTTTTGATGCCTAAGCCTAATGTTTTGCAAATTTACACCAAATACTCAAACCGTGAGTCACACGAATATGCGGTCGATTCCTACGAGTTACATTAGTCCCGTACAAGGTGCTCGTGCCTCTTACCGGACCGTTGTGTGGCTGTTTTACATTTTCACCCATTTTAGGGATATTTTTATGCTTAAGTCTAATTTTTGGAAAATTTACGTCGTATACTCAAACAGGGAGTGTCGTGACTATGCGGATAGTTCCTACAAGTTACATTGATCCCGTGTGAGGTGTCCGTACCTCTTACGGTACATTTTTATGGTTGTTTTTTATTTTTACCCACTTTAGGCATGTTTTTATGGCTAAGTCTAACTTTTTGCAAATTTACATCGTATACTGAAACCGGATGTCCAGTGACTATGTGGCTAGTTCCTACGAGTTACATTGATAACGTGCGAGGTGTTTGTACCTCTTACATGGTCGTTTTGTGGTTGGTCTACATTTTCACTCTTTGACGACATGATTTTAGGCTTAAGTCTAACGTTTTGCAATTTTACGTCGTACACTCAAATCGGGAGTCCCATGACTATGCAGACGATTTCTATGAGTTACATTGGTTCTGTGCAGGGTGTTCGTGCCTCTTTCGGGATCATATTGTGGTTATTTTAGGTTTTCACCCTTTGACGGCATGTTTTTATGCCTAAGTCTAACTTTTTTCAAATTTATATTGTATACTCAAATCGGGAGGCTTGTGACTACGCGGTCAATTTCTACAAGTTATATCATACCCGTACAAGGTTTTCGTGCCTCTTACGAGAGGGTTTTGTGGTTGTTTTACATTTTTACCATTTGACGACATGTTTATAAGCGTAAGTTTAACTTTTGGCAAATTTACATCGTATACTCAAGCCAGAAGTCCCGTAACTACGCGATCAGTTCCTGTGAGTTACATTGGTTCCGTATGAGGTGTTCATGCCTCTCACAAGACCATTTTGTGGTTGTCTTATGTTTTCACCCTTTGACGACTTATTTTTATGCCCAAGTCTAACTTTTGGAAAATTTACGTCTTATACTCAAACTGGGAGTGTCATGACGACGCGATCAATTCCTATAAGTTACATTCATCCCGTGCGAGTTGTCAGTGCCTCTTACAAGATCGTTTTGTGGCTATTTTATGTTTTCATCATTGATGGTATGTTTTCATCCCTAGGTCTATTTTTTTACAAATTTACGTAGAACATTCAAACTGGGAGTCCATTGACTACGCGGTTGGTTCCTATGAGTTACATTGGTCCCGTGCGAGGTGTTCATGATACTCGTGACTACACGAGTTGATTGTACAAGTTACTTTAATCATGTATGGGGTGTTTTCTGCTCTTTCCATATTGTTTGATGGTTGTTTTGAGTTTTCGTTCACTAAAGCTCAATTTTCAAGTTTTAACACTAAGAATACTCAGATTTTGATCAAAGTTCCAACTTGTGAGTCGCATGAATACACAAGTTATTTCCATAACTTATTTTGATCTCATGTGAGGTGTTTGTGCCTCTTTTAAAATCTTTTTGCTCTTATCCTAAGTTTTCATGCTCCAACCATTAATTCTAAAGTTTTATACTTAGAAGTTTGAAATTTTGAACATGTGAATCAACGAAACTCGTGACTACACGGGTTATTTGTACAAGTTATTTTGATCATGTATGAGGTGTGTGTGCCTATTTTCGGTATGCTTGTAAGTTATTTTACATTTTCATTGACGAACATCAATTTTTAAGAACCTTAAAACTAACAAAACTCTAATATTGGTCAAAGTTCCAACCCGTTAGTCGCATTACTACACAAATTATTTCCACAAGATACTTTAATCCCATGTGAGGTGTTTGTGCCTCTTTCGGGTCGTTTTGTTCTTATCCTAAGTTTTCATGCTCCAGCCCCCAATTTTAAAGCTTTATAATTAGAAATTTAAAATTTGGAACGACATGTGAATCGACGAGACTCGTGGCCATGGGAGTAGTTTGTACAAGTTATTTTGATCATGTATGAGGTGTGTGATTCTTCTTGAATCATGGACATATATAGACTCTATACTTATGCATTTTAAACCCCTCGGGTACTTCAATTCCTATAATTATTCTCGATAACCAGACAACCTCTCTTTTATATGCTAACATGTTATTTGAGGTATTATGGAGTTTTGTAGGTTTTAAGGTGCTTAGTATGAAGTTTGGTTGCATTTCGGTAAAGTTCTGTCGATTATCGCACGTTCGGGGGAAAATCAGTCATTTCATACTTCGGTATTTTTGTCCAAAGTATTCACGAAAGTTAAGGCCCTTGGAATATGCTTCCCCTGGCTGCAAATGGGTTGTGGATCTAAGTCCTAACGAAGATAGTACCGACCTTTGTGTTAATAAATGACCTTTGTGTCCTAGTCCTCTAATTAATGATGCAACAGTCCAAATTAATTGAAGGTCTTTGGCTATTAAAGATTCATCTTTGGACTTTCACAAATGAAGTTGGTCTTCGGCCTTAACAATTACAGCGGGTCATGGTTTGGATATAAAGGAAAGGGATATGGTCTTGGATTTTGTTAAGGAATATAGAAGCAGGTCTTGGCTATAGCAGATGTGAGCAGGTCCGGAGCTCCAGGTCAAACATCCCTGCCCCACCGATCGATCATTGTTTTGTGTTTTTCCTTGCTCCTAAAGCAATGGGCTCTTCTATGTTTCTCGGTTGATTGCTCCCCTGTCATCGGTCGACCAGTCATGTCTAATTTTCGGTGCTTTTTTCTATTTCCTTTTCTTTTCCCTTTTTCTTTATTATATTTTTGTAAGTTAATATATAAAGGGGGCTTTTGTTTATTTTAGGATATATTGTATTTTTCGGTTATTTTAGGCTAAAAGAGGGGATTTTGAGTGGGAGCTTCTCTCTCCAAGGGTTTGTGCCATTTGGGTATTGTAAGATAATATTCACTTTCTTCTCCATTAATATAGTTTTCGTTGTTGTATTTTCTTGCTTTAAGCTTTGTATTTCTTTATTTTTCATGATTTATTAATTAGTTCCATGTCTAGATAAGTTTTTATAGTTAATTTATTTCTTTTTCGCTTTAATTAGTTAGTTGTTTTAATTTATGTATTTCATCATACTTAGTGGCTATTTATGTATGATGAAATACATAAAATAAATTAAATTAGGTTGTGTTGGATTGAACTCACCTAGGGTTGATTTAGTTTCTTTGCTTTGGTGATGGTTTTTATTCATTTAATTCGATTGGGTTGTCCTTGTTATTACTCCCAAAATATTTAACGGGGTATATCATGTATGCTGCATATTTACGACCTTGCGCGTGTAATTTTCGGGGTATTTATTGACGGCAAAATCATATTAGGCTTTATGACGATTTAAGGGGTGACAACTCTAGATTTAATTAATTGTTAAAATGAGACTCGATCTTACTAAATTTGTATACCCATGTAACCATTTATACTAGTTAACTCGAGGTGAGGGATATCTGTTGCAACCTATAATTTTTATTCCTTTTGTTAATCTTAGTTTAAATACCCATGCCTAGTTTTTTTTTCTTTTTCTTTTTGTTAACAATTACCTTTTGCACTTTTATTGAGAAGTATTAAACCAATATAATTCTAGCAACGAGTCTCTGTGGATTTTTAATACCCAGGCTGGCTATTGTACTACCTTAAAAGAGTGTAGTCAATAGTCTAAGTTTTTGTATCGAGTTGGTGAGCTAAATATAATAAATGACCAACGTCGGTGATGCGACCCGCGGTAAAATCCTCTCTGTCAAAATGGCGTCGTTGCTATGGACTTTTTTGTTTTAAAATTTATTTGATTTAGTATTTCGTAATATTTTCTTTCTATTTGTATTTTTTGTTAACTATTTATGTAGGACATCTACATTTAAGCGCCAAGAAACGCTTGAATTTTTCGGCCGCACATCACTTTGTGGAATTTTCCATCTCAAGCCTTCTTTGGGGTAAGCATGTCTTATTCCAATTTTTTTGGTAATCATGATGATAATTCTCAAAATCCCCTTACACCTATGACTTTTGGTCAATTCTTACACACCTGAAAAATTGAAACATCTAAAATGTCTTTGGGTGAGTATTACCAAAGTCAAGTTATGGATTACGGGAATTTTGAGAATGATTTTTCCAATTTTGGGTCACAAGATCCTTATGATAATAATTTTGAAACGATTTGCAATAGCTTTCAAAATTCTTATGTTAATGATTTTGACAGTAGTTCCGAGGATGATTTTCAAAGTTCTCATTTACAAGAATCCACGCTCTACCTACAACAGTCGATGAGGGCTTGCGCCTTCTTTAAAATGAAAATTTTGAAACTCATTATCGGGAAGAAAATA
Organism: Sambucus nigra; assembly: GCA_949130495.1. Lineage (NCBI taxonomy): Eukaryota > Viridiplantae > Streptophyta > Magnoliopsida > Dipsacales > Adoxaceae > Sambucus > Sambucus nigra. Next base: position 714,896,423 of record OX422207.1, read on the forward strand.
TTTGTTAGGAGCATGAGTTGGATTCATTATTTGAATCAGACAACAATTTTCCTCCAAGACTTTCGAAGTCGAGGAATGTTTTGAACCGAATGAGGATTTTAAGCCTACTTCGGAACAAACCATTCTTGACTTGGCCCATGGTATAATAGAGAATGAAAATTAGGAAGAAATGGACATAGGATCCATTTGCAATAAAATCACTTCTTCTTTGACCCCCAGAGAAGAATATTTCATTGAAAATGATCTTATTTCCTTCGAAACTCAATCGTTAAGCGATGATGATTCATCTCTTGAGTTAGAATTTCTTTCGTCCCCATCTTTATTCTATATTGTTGAACCGATACAAGTACTTGATGAATTGGTTTCGAACTTTAAAATGTTTAACCCGTTCACCAATGAGGATTACTTGGTCGAGTTGCTTTCCATGAAGGCATCTTTACCTCCTTATACGCCAACTCCCATTCCAATTGCAAAATATTTGAGAGAATTTTTTTTTTTGCCCCCATGTGTACTTGTCACCTATTTTATCCAAGTCCCCCATCATCCCTCCAAAAAATTTAATTGTTGACGGTTCATTTCTTCCGCCTTACACATACCTTTTTCAGAAGGTATGCATGAAAGGAAGGATCCCACGTTGATCCTCCAAAGTAAAATCGTATTTTGGGTGGATCCTCAAAAATTTCAACTTCTAGTGTATAGTTAGTTAGAAGTTAAAATTGTAGGTTGTAAATTATTAGTTTTTTTTCCTTTTTCTTCTTCATTCTTACTTATTGTATATTGTAATTAGTTAAGTTTTTGTTATTTGTTTTTTCTATGCTTGGCACTAACATGTTTTGCAGAATCATTGGACTTATACTTTCACAAGATTGCTCCATTTTGGGTAATATCACTCTTTTCCTCTCTTTTGGTTATTAATTCACATTGAGGAAAATGTCAGGTTTTAAGTTGGGGTGTGGGATATTCTATCCATTCATGGGTAGTTTCTTTTATTTGATTATAAGTTTTTTCCAACATGATTTTCTTGTTAAAAATTAAAATTTTGAAAAAGATTTTCTTTCTTTTCTCTCATTTGTTGGGCATTTTGTCTTTATTTTTTATGATAAATTTTAATAATTGCCCGGTCCAATAGACAACGCAATGATGCATGTTCTCGATTTTAGAAGTTATTAGAATTTTGTCCTCAATTATTGATATTATGAATAACTTTATGAATTAAAATTTAATCCCATGAGAACATGCACTTTTCTTGCTTTATTGATTTGGTTTAAGATTTGTATCACTCGATAATTTTTTTTGCATTATATATACTTACACCTAGTGAGCTTTGGGATTTTGTTCGTTTGTGAGTGTTATACAATTCTCTTTCCTCTTTGAAAATGTTACAGTCATGGTAATCTCACTATTCCTTCATTGATCGTTCATTAATTGAGTTTATATCTTGAAATGTGTTACTTGAGCATGATTTTCAAAGTTTGTTTTGACTCGAGAATTGCATAAACGTTAGGAAATGATCATAGACCATCTTTGTTATATCATCTAAATTAGCCTTGACCTCACCTTAAATGTTTTCCCTCGTCAGCCCCTATAAGCCTTAATATAGACTTTCGTTTCATTACCCAAAATCCCATAACTAACTCCACATTGGAGTTGTAAGCCATATATATCACCTTTCGTACCTTTGTTTGGAATAATACGTGGTATTCAATGATGTCCGCATTATGTGGTTGCAATGAAAAATGTGAGAGTGAGAAAAGTAAAGAAAAGAAAGAAGGGAAAAAGATAAGAAAAAGAGAAAGTAGAAAACAAAAGAAAAGAAAAGAAAAGAATAGAAAAAGTGAAAAAAAAAAGAAAAGAAAAGAAAAGAAAATGAAATTTGTATATTTTGTGAATAGTGTTCAATAAGCTTTGTTTACTCTCTCGATTGTTATATTCAATTCTTGTTATGGAATCATTTTTCAATTTTGTAATTTCCCGCATTTTCCATTATCTCGAGTTTTTATCTCCGAACACTTTGAATCCGTACATATTTCCTTCGTTTCATAACCCGAGGTTACCCTACATTACAACCCTATAAAGTCTTATGTGATCTTAGGGTGATTCAATTCAAAGGTTTAAATAGTTTTGATAATCTTTGAAAATACATTTTTCCTCCTTTAATGACGGTATCTTTCATTGAGATTACATGTTTTTCATTTTTTATATAGCGTTCTTCTTTGATGGCATGTGCACGGCCTAGTTTCCATTTGCGTGTACTCTTTATGCCCGCATGTCCCATGTCTTACCTCCGATCCATAGTGATTTCATTTGTTGAGTGTAATACCCAATGAGGATTGATTTGTGCATTCTTTAACATTTATCCAATTTATATAAGTTTTTTCCAAATCATGCTTTGCATGTGCTCACTCCCCTCCCACATTTTAAGGTTTCAATTCTATGAAGTTTGTTTTATAATGTTAATAACTACATATTTTTGTGTGAATTCATTTATTGTGCTAATAACGTATTTGAAATTTTTTTCATTATCGTTGGACTTGTCGCATGTGATTGGGCATATATTTTGAGGAAACCATATGATGTTTATGGGTTTCATCTCCGAAAACCCTCACGAGATGACACGCCTCCACTAAGGTAAGCTAGGGGTTTAATGACTTATTGCATATGCTAAATGTATTCGTTCGCATGAGAAAGTGGCTTTTATCTCTTTTGTATATATCTCTTGTCTTGTGGTTTTCTTATAGTTCTAATTGCTTTGAATTTCATTGGTATGGACTAGAAATGTATAAATTTGAGGGTGTGATTCGTCCCGAATCATGCACATATATACCCTCTATACTTATGCATTTTAGTCCCCTCGAGTAGTTTAATTAATATACGAATGCTCGATAACTAGACAATCCATGTTTTATATGCTAACATATTATTTGAGGTATTATTAAGTTTTTTAGGTATTAAGGTGCTTAGTATGAAGTTTGGTTGCATTCTAGTAAGGTTCCGTCGACTGTCGCACGTTCAGGGGCAAATCAGTGATTTCACACTTTGGTGGTTTTTCCCAAAGTACTCATGAAAGTTAAGGCCCTCAGAATATGCTTCCTGTGTTCGCAAACGGTGCGCGAATTCGAGTACTAATGAAGATGGTACGGGCCTTTACGTGGGGGAGAAATATAAGAAAATTACAAAAAGGAAAAATACAAACATGTTAATAAATGCCGTTTATGTCCTGGTCCTCTAATTAAAGATGCAGCAGTCCAAATGAATTGAAGATCTTTGGCCATTAAAGATTCATCTTTGTCCTTTCACAAATAAAGTTGGTCTTTGGCCTTAACAATTGCAGCGGGTCATGGTTTGGATATAAAGGAAAGGGATATGGTTTTGGATTTTGTTAAGGAAAATAGAAGCAGGTCTCGGCCATAGCAGATGTGAGCTGGTCTGGAGATCCTGGTCGAATGGTCCTTCCCCACCGATTGACCGATGTTTCATGTTTTTCCTTACTCCAAAAGCAGTGGGCTCATCTCTATTTCCCGGTCGATCACTTCCCTGTCATCGGTCAACCGGTCCTGTCTAATTTTTGGCTCTTTTTCCTATTTCCTTTTGTTTTACCTTTTTTTATTATTATATTTTTGTAACTTAATATATAAAGGGGGCTTTTGTTTATTTTCGGGATGTATTGTATTTTTAGGTTATTTTAGGTTAGAAGAGGGGATTTTGAGTGGGAGCTTCTCTCTCCTAGGGTTTGTGCCATTTGGTTATTGTAAGCTAATATTCACTTTCTTCTCCCTTAATATAGTTTCTATTGTTGTATTTTCTTGCTTTACGCTTTGTATTCCTTTATTTTTCATGCTTTATTATTTAGTTCCAAGCCTAGATAAGTTGTTGTAGTTAATTTATTTTTGGTATGCTTTAATTAACTAGTTGTTTTAATTTATGTATTTCAGTATCCTTAGTGGTTAACTTAAATTAGATTTTGTTGGATTGAACTTACCTAGGGTTGATTTAGTTTATTTTCTTTGGTGATGGTTTTTATTCATTTAATTCGATTGGGTTGTCCTTATTATTATGCCTATGAGGTTTAACGGGGTATATCATATATACTCCGTATTTACGACCTTGCGTATGTAATTTCTGATGTATTTGTTGACGCCAAAATCATATTAGGATTTTATGGAGATTTAGGGGGTGACAACTCTAGATTTGATTAATTGTTGAAATGAGGCTCGATCTTACTAAATTTGTAGACCCATGTAACCATTTATACTAGTTAACTTAAGGTAAGGGATATCTGCCGCAACCTATAGTTTTTATTCCTTTTTTAATCTTAGTTTAAATACCAACGCCTAGTTATCTTTTCCTTTTCGTTAACAACTACCCTTTGCACTTTAATTGAGAAATATTAAACTAATATAATTCTAGCAATGAGTCTCCGTGGATTTTCGATACGCAGACTGGTCATTGAACTCCCTTAGAAGAGTATAGTCAATAGTCTAGGTTTTTGTATTGAGTTAATGAGGCTAATATAATAAACGATTGGCGTCGCTGATGCACCCCCGAGGCAAAATCCTCTCTATCAGTGTGTTTCCTCTTTCTGATATGTTTATTAGTTGTTTTATGTTTATGTGGACCAATGTCAATTTCTAAGCCTTAACACTAAGAAAACTCAAAAGTTTGAAAGTTTGAAAGTTTTATACTCGAAAGTTTGAAATTTCGAACGACATGTGAGTCCATGAGACTCGTGACTACACGGGTTGTTTATACAAGTTACTTTAATCATGTATGGGGTGTATTTGTCTCTTTCCATAATGTTTTATTGTTGTTTTGAGTTTTCATCCACAAAAGCTTAATTTTCAAGCTTTAATACTAAGAATACTCAGATTTTAATCAAAGTTCCAACTCGTCAGTCGAATAACTATATGGTTTGTTTTAACTAGTTACTTTGATTTCATGTGAGGTTTTCGTGCCTCTTTTATAATCATTTTTCTCTTATCTTAAGTTTGCATGCTCCAATCCTCAATTCCTAAGTTTTACACTTAGAAGTTTTAAATTTCAAACAACATTTGAATCAACGAGGCTTGTGACTGTGAGAATTATTTGTACAAGTTATTTTGATCATGTACGATGCGTGTGTGCTTATTTTCGGTATGTTAATAAGGTGTTTTACATTTTCATTGACCGATGTCAATTTACAAGCTTTAACACTAAGAAAACTCAGATTTTGGTGAAAGTTCCAACCCGTGAGTTGCATAACTAGAAGGGTTGTTTACACAAGTTACTTTGATCCCATGTGAGGTGTTTCGTCCTCTTTTCGGATCATTTTGTTCTTATATTACGTTTTAACGCTCCAACCCCTAATTCTAAAGTTTTATACTTATAAGTTTAAAATTTAGAAGGACATTTGATTCCATAAGAGTCGTGACTATAAGGGTTGTTTGTACAAGATACTTTGATCATGTCTGAGGTGTTTGTACCTTTTTCAGTATGTTTGTTGTTTTACGTTTTCGTCAGCCAATGCCCAATTTTCAAATTCATGTATGTTCGAATCAAATTCAAATTGGGTTCGGGTGCGTCTCCCATTATAGATTGAAACCCCATAATATCTATACATGTAAATACCCAAATATACAAATAAATATGATCGAAACCTTAAAAAAAAAAGAGATACCTGGTAAAAACAAACAATTTGAACCAAAGCAAACAGAAAAGATGATGCCTAGTTGGGTTTACCTGCTGAAATCATAAATACTATAAGGGGAAATTTCCAATCGAGTCTGTTTTTAGTGTTGGCCTACTTCTAGATAAAATAAATTGAGTCATAGGATAGCACTTTATCATATCCTTTCAATCCTATGAAGTTTGAGTTGAAAACGTAGCGGCCAAGAGTTTGAAGAATACATCATTGCCATTTTTTCGTGCCAAGTTTTACGTCATCAACATTTCATTATTTACAAGGTCTCTAAAGGTATGAATGAATTTAATATATAGAGAGACTTGTTTTTTTTATGGGTGTCATTTTATAAAAAAAAATTCATAATGACTTTTTATTTTTTTTCTCTAGAAACCATTTTAAAACTGTACATAAAAGTTTTTGGGCCTAAAAAGCATTATTGGATTTTGTGAAATGTCGTTTGAACGACAATTTTTTCTCGTTCAAATGAGGTCATTCGAATGACATATCTAACGAGATTTTCACTATTTTCTCGTTGAAAGTTTCGTTCGAATGACATATCCAACAAGTTTGTTCATTGCATATTCGTTAGTAATCTCGTTCGAACGACATTCAAAAGTTGTTCGAACGGCCTAGGCGATTTTTGAACAGTTTTGCCAGTTTTTAATTTTAATTACCCATTTCCCCACTAACCTTTTACCACTTTTAATATGTGCAGGAACAACTTTTTTCAGTATACTTTTGAGAGATTTTCTACGACTTTGAGAGAAAAAACTTTTATCAAAAAGTCTCCTTGGTGTTTGTTAATCAAATGATTTAATCTTTTTAACAAAACCATGTTTTACACCTATTGTTTGTTTTGATCCAAGTCTTATATATATATATATATATATATATATATATATATATATATTTGCTTTGAGATCACCATTGTTGGCAGCGGGTTTTATTCTCATCCCAAAAGAGAAGGTTTCCTAAGGAGGATTTCCTATTTGTTGTGATTTTCGTGGTGTGCATATGGGGAACAAGGCTTCATGTGTTTGATGGTATCTGAGCCCCATCGGTGGATTCCGAGACTGCGATGGATTCAGGATTTATCAACTAGGCGGAAGTGGAAGAGAGAAGAAGCGTTAAGGCTTAAAAGACGAGTCGAGGAAGTAAGTCTTTTGTCTTGTTTATGTAAAACCATACCTAGTGGATTTGTTGGCTGGGTCGTCCGAGGTTTTTCCCGTTGTCGGTTTTCCTCGTACATCATGACGTTGTGTGATTGTTTCTACTTTTATCTTGCTAAAATCATTTAGATGAATGTTTAGGTGTAAAAAGATAAAAATTGGTTTAAAAACAACACTCGTGTAATTTTGGTGCTAAATTAAGTTTGGGTAATTTTAAGTTAATTAAAGTTGCATTATTTAAATTGGTCAAATGTGTGCTTTAGTTTGTTTGGCATAATTTGAACTTGAACTGGATTAAATTTGTTTGAGTGGAAATTTAATAATTTGTTACGTTTAATATAATTTCACTTTAATTTTTAAAGAAATCAAAAATTTGTTTAGAATTTAAAATTTGGGATATTTTGGGGACCATCACCGCTTTCAAATGCAAATGGTCATATATATATATATATATATATATATATATATATATATATATATATATATATATATATGTGTGTGTGTGTGTGTGTGTGTGTGTGTGTGTGTGTGTTAAACACTGTGTTGCGTATGTGTGTGCGCATGTTTGTGTGTGTGTGTGTGCGACTATTTTTAGGTAAATTAAGTCGTGTAAAGAAAAAAAAAATAGATATAGTAATAGATAGGGCATACCCTCATGAGGCTAGAGCACAGGTGCAACTAGCCTACAGCATCACCATGCAATTAAAAGACTATCTAGTTCACAACTCATCCCATGTGGTGTGAAACCCCAACCAACAAAATAACCAAAACAAACATTGGAACCAAACAAGCCTCAGGGGCAACAAAAGCCCAGAGGCAATCACTGCTTATGAAAGTAAAGTATAAATTTGGTTTTCGTATAAAAAAATAGAATGGATTTCACTTTTTAGACGAGGAATTGGTATTTTATTTACAGTTAAAAGAGTCAAAAGGAGATACAAGGTTGATTAAAAAAAGGAGAAGGGAAGATAAAATAAGAATGAGAAAGTTTCACTAGTTATTTTATTCTGTGATATAGTGTATATACTTTAGGGGCAAGTTCACTATAAATTGGATTAAAATGCCTAGAAATGGTGTATGGGACATCTAAACAATGTCATGGGAATACATGGTTGATCACTTACACGTTAATCAATTTTGGATGACTTGAAAGTGATTTAGGCATTGTTCTAGTGTTATTATTTTAATTCAAAATCCTGCTTTGCATAATTAAACAAGTCATGTGAAATGAAAAAATGAAAATGCTACAGAATCACTAATAAAATGGAGAATGATATCACTTACAGGAACTGAAGATTTTTAAGATTTCCAAGGGAAGATGATATTTCTCTAGTTCATAGGTTGTTTTCCAAATTCAACATAGTCAGGTTAATCGAATTCCTAAATTCTGTTTGTATCCTACCCTTATATCATTTCCTTGCTATGAACTGTAAAATGAATACGCGTGATAAGTATCCATAATCGATATATAAAAATAAAATAAAATGCATAAGTTGTTCCGATTGTCTCGTTTGCATCACCCAATTTGGTAATTTCCATTAAAAGTTCCTGGATTTCGAACTTAATGGGTTGGTGTAGGTATTGAAACGAAAAGGATTTGGGTCGGGTGGTGCCCTCCCCACTCCTGTTACCTCGCCCCCTGACCACACCCTATTAAAAAAAACACGGGGGCTCAAACCCGCCCCAAACACTTTCTATGATATTATTTAATATATTTAAATGAAAATAAATAATTTGGGGTAAATAATTATATACCCCTAAAACTATAGCAATTTATAGATCACACCCTGATTAAAAAAACAATATAGTACCCTAAGTTGTGGTACTATGACAACTAACACATAGACATTAAAAAAGTTTTTTCCCGAGATCAAGTTTTATCAAATTTTTTAATGAAAATGTGTTAGTTGTCATGGTTTAATAATTTAGGGACACTTTGTCAAATTTTTTAGATCATCTGTTGATTTATAAATCAACTATAATTTAGGAGGGTTTACTTCTATTTACCCAAAATTAATAATAACTATTTGGATATGATATATGCACTCATTCCATAAAAATGTTTATGATAAGTTTGGATCAAAAAACAAAATGAACATGGTAATATAAGAAAATAAATACAATTAAACATCACAATATCCTTCATATAAAAATATGAAAAAATGGCATAAATGAGAAGGAGAGTTTGAAAACGCGTAATAGATATTAAATTGTCAAATGAGATGGTTAGTATTGTAACACCTTGTAAGCATTATATATTTAATTAATTCGGGTAATTTAAATTACTTTTGCGTGGTAATTTAATTTAATTAATTATTATGAGTTTATTTAAATATTAATTCAGAGAGTTAATGGTAAATGTTAAAGGAAAATAATTACTAAGTGAATAGTAATAATTTATTTACATCAGAACGAGTGAAAGTGACGTGGTATTATTTTATCTTAATCGGGAGTCGGGCATAATCTATATTGAGGTCGAGATAGGGACTTTCAGTAATATAATTCGGATGACAATTCTGAGTGCACGGCTGATTTTGGATAGGCCGAAATAGTCGAAAAAGATTACCCAGAGGTAGTAAATGGGTCTTGAGGAATTTTTAGGCATAACCGGGACGACACGGGGGTGTTTGGTTTATTTTAACTTAGCCCGGAAGTATAATTTAGGGATTAGCATAATAAAACTTAAGTTGGAGAGTTTGTGACAGTCACAACTCAAAAGCAAAAACCCTAGTTTTGTAGAGAAGAAAAGAGGGAGAAAGTAAAGAGACTTTAGGGAGTCAAATCAAGGGAGTTTGAGTGCGTTCTTCGTGGAATCACCATCTACACCAAAGGAATTCAGATCCTACGAACTAGAAAAGGCAAGTGGTTAACTTGCTTTTAATTTAAATTATCGTATTCAATTCATATTATAGTGGGTGTGATAAAATCCATTATTTTTTGGTTGGGTTCACACATAGATTGAATTTTCAAATTTATGGAGTAATACGTTTATAAAAATTTTGAGGAAGAAATTGATTTAAAAAAGAGTAATGTTTAGGGATGTAGATTCGTGAATTTTGTTAGATTGACAGTTAGTGAAATCAAATTTACATGGAGTTATTATAAATCTTGTTTAATTAGGTTTATGAAATATGGGATAAATTCATGTACTGTAAATAAGTGAAGATCCGAGAATAAATTTTGTATCTGTATTGTTGGTTGATAATGGATTTGGAGTTTAAATATGTTAAGTAATTTTTTAGTATTAAGGGATTTACAGTAATGAAATATGGGTAACAGAGGATTGAGTTTCATCCATGTCGGATGAACAGAAGCAGAAGACGAAGGAAGGAAAAACCCAAGGCGTCGATTGAGCGACCTTGGGCCTCGTTCGTAGGACATCACCTGTTGTTCGAACGAAAGGGTGAGTCGTTCGACCAACATGGGAAGGTTTGCCTTGTTTTCTGATTGGGCCATATACGTTTCTTTTTGGTGGTTCAAATAGGTTGATTCAATAAGGAATTCATATTCTCTTATATTTATGGATTTAAAAAAGGGATGAGTATAAATAATTATGTAGAGACAAAAGAGTGAAACTTAGATTATTGAATTTGGGGCGATAAATTCTAAAGTATAAGTGACGGGTCGAGGGGATATTTTCTGCTATTTTGGTTGTGTGACACCATTTTTAATAAATTAATGTGCCATTACTTAAAAATTAGAGTCGGGAAATAGACACGGATGCTTTGGGTCTAGTGCTGCAGGAGTGGGGTATGGATTAGCCTAGTTTAAATTAATTATATATATACGGTAGTGTGGTAGTATATATATGTTTGTGTTCTCTTTAAATATCGATGATTTGATATTTTTATAAATACATACCCCTCTAGTGCTATCACAGGAGGTTGCGCGATGTGGGTGAATCCTCTGGCTTGAGGAGTGGGAAGAGTATAATCCCCAGGTCATATCATCCATTATATTTTAATGAGAATATTTTTAGGGTGAGACGCTTTGGATATGATTCGATCTCACAACCAGGGAACTATGACCACCTCCGCTACGCCTTTATTTATTTTCATGTTTCGGTGAGCTAATTGTCTTTGGGTATCCGGTTGGATTGAGTATACCTAGGGTGATTGCATATTAGAGAAAACATCCGGTGAGTTATTATTCAGGAGGATGGATACTATATACAACATGTGTGTGAATGTGCAGTATATTTATACATCAATAATAGTGTCGACATTGATATACGGGTGAAATACCTGGAATGAAATGGTATTATTTATATATAACTAGTGAAATTGTTATATAGTTATTTAAAGATGATAAATTAAGTTAAAGTGAGAAATAACTTATAAATCATTAGTAAAAGTTACTCGAGCGAGAGTAAGGTTTCAGGTAGCAGTTATAACAAGCATAGTTAGACATGGTAGTGTAACTAGGAGTGTTATAAGGAAAAACGATAGGTGTGCACACTAGTTAAAGGGTGAGAATTATCTCAAGTGAGTGGGACACTAGCTTAAATATGAAAAGCATTCATGAATTTTAATTACTTAAAAGTTAATCACTTGCTAAATATTTTCAAAATGTATTGGGTTCTAACCCTTGATGCAAATATTTTTTTAAACCTTTCAGGTGTCTAGCCATAGGGACGCCAGACTTGAGATTTTATTCCCGGGATTACGCAGTTGTGGCACATGTGGATGCATGCTGGAGATTTGATTAGACGCATCTTTTTTTCATTCCTAGATTCAAGATTTCATTTCAGTTATAGCTCCATTTAAGGCGTGTTGCCCATTTACTTTCAGATTCAGTTTTGGATTATTTATTTATTCATTGGATTATTTATGTTGGATTTTGATTTATCGTCTATGGTTTATTCGTCCAGCCTTATAGTTATTTATTTAGCATTGTTTTCAGACTCAGTGATGGTGTGAATGGATTTATAATTTTATTTCGCATGTATATTTATCGGTTTAATGAAAGATAAAATTTGGTACCAGTTTAATTAGTTAATTAGGTGGATAGTAATTAATATGATTTTCGAAAGTGATGCTAAGAATGAACCAAATGGAAACCATGTTTTAATTTGATAAGGGACTGATCGACCGATATTTAATTAAGCAGGGTGGCACATATGGTATTAGAGCATCAGGTTCTAGTGTCCATAGGATCTGTATGGCTTATTATGATTTTTGTGCATCGTTCTTTAAAGTAGAGACCTATTATTAAGACTGTTTCTTTATCTTTGCGTGATTGAGATATCGTGCTTCTTCTATTAGATTTTGTATAAACTGTGTACTTATAAACTTTGATCTATTTTTAGATGCCACCGAGGAGAGAGGGAGCAGCTAGGGCAGAGGCCAGAGATGAGGTGAGGGAGGATCACCAGGATCCAGGGGTGTCGTATCCACAACCACCACCGAAGATGATCTCTACTGCACAGGTGGCAGAGATAGTGGCCCAGACGATCAATGCAGTTATAAAAGTTATGGTTGGTCATTTCCCACAGCCCCGGCCATAGCATCTAGTGGCACCGGTGATCCAGGATAGATAGGCCCATATACTTGGCAGAGAGTCAGAGAGATGTTTCAGAAAGGCCACCCGCCTGAATTTTAGGGTAGCTCTGATGTGGTTGAGGTGTGTCAATGGAAGGAGAACATACAACGCCATCTACACATGGTGGAGTGTAATGTGACACAGAAGTAGATGCTAGCTACTTTCAGACTTGTTGGAGTGGCATTACAGTGGTGGGAGTTTGTTACCACCGTCGAGGATAGAGATATGATGACGATTTCGAATTTCTGGGTGCGGTTTGATCACAAGTATTTTTCGCCAGCAGTGGAGGCTGAGATGTGGAAGAAGTTTAGCGAGGTGACCCAGGGTGATCGCTCCGTGGATGATTATAAGGAGTATTTCACCTGATTGGAAAATTTTGTGCCAGACAAGTTGAGTAATGAGGATCTAAAGAAAGCGAAGATTATAGATGGTTTGGCCTAGAGGATCAGGAAGCACTTGATTGACAATCCAGTATTGGTGATGTATATTGATGCCATCAATGCAGCTTTACTGCACTGCCATGATAATTTCTTCCAGATGAGAGGAAGTAAGAGAGGAGTTGAGCCAAACCAAAAGGGTAAGGTAGGTGGGAGTACTATTGGCGGAGCACGAAAGCAGGTTGGCAAGCAGTAGGGGAAGAACTCCCGCTAGGGGGATCTTGCCAAGAGATTTAGATCAGGAGGATATAGATCGGATTGTCAAGGAATCAGGAAGGACCAACAGGGTCCTAATCAGCAGCAGCAGGTTCCCCAAGGCCATCAAGGTAAAGTAAACAACGGGAGTGGCAAGTCCGAGGCCACCACGACCAGCATCAGGGACAACCTCATCAGGACCAGCAGGTCCAGGGATATGGGGGATTTTAGGGACGATGTTTCATATGTGGATAGCCGGGGCATGTAAAGAAAGGGTGTCCACAGAGATCTATGAGACAGCAACAGAGGGGCCAATAGGGGAAACAAGCACAGGGGCCTCAAGCAGCATCAAAACCACTATCCCCATAGCTATCAATTATAGGCATGTGTATAACATCCGGGACATGCCTATGTTACTAGCACCTCAGGCACCACCATCAGTTGAAGGTTTGTTTCCTATTCATAGAAATGAGTGTAGGATTATTTTTTATATAGGCGCATCACACTCCTTTATTTCTACTAGATTTGCATGAGCAACCAGTCTTTTAGAGACAGCTAGCACTCACCTTATGTGTGTATAGTCACCGTTGGGTAGTCGGTCATTTATACACTCAGTATGTAGAGGTGTGGATATTATTATTGGGCATCTGAGCTTAGTAGCGAACCTTATGGTGTTATACATGGAAGGATACAATGTTATCTTAAGTATGGATTGGTTGGCGGGATATAGGGCGACAGTAGAATGTTATGAGAGGACCATAGTGTTTTCCATTCTGGGTTAGGAGATGTTCTTGGCTGCGATGCCTCTTCCCAGGGGAGGGTCGTACACCCACTTATACTACATTGAGGAGGATACCTCACAGGAGATAGTGATTCCTAGAGACTCGATTCCAGTAGTGAGAGATTTTGAGGATTTATTTCAGGAGACACTGGGGCTACCACCCAGCCGAGAGATCAAGTTTGTTATTGACCTAGCATCGAGTACGAGGCCGATTGCCCGAAAACCATATCGCATGGCCCCATCAGAGATACGAGAGTTGAGGGAGAAGATTCAGCAGCCTTTGGGGTAGGGTTTCATTCGATGGAGTACATTTTCGCGGGGCGCATCGATGTTGTTTGTGAAGAAGAGAGAATGTTCACTTCTCTTGTGTGTGGACTACAAGGAGCTGAACAAGGTCACAATACATAATAAGTATCTATTGCCAAAAATGGATGACCTGTTTGATTAGTTAAGAGGAGTTGCCTACCTTTCAAAGATTAATTTGCGAACGGGATATCACCAACTACATATTCGGGAGGAGGATGTTCCCAAGACCGCTTTCCTATTGCAGTACGGGTCTTACAACTTCAGGTTGATGTCATTTGGGCTCACCAATGCTCTAGGAGTGTTCATGGAACTTATCAATAGGGTATTTATGGAGTTCTTAGACCAGTTCATGATTGTGTTTATAGATGACATTCTAGTTTACTGATGTACTGAGGAGGAGCACGCAGAGCACTTACGTAGGGTCTTGAAGACACTTCAGGACCACCAGTTGTATGCCAAATTAGGGAAGTATGGATTTTAGCTAAGGAATGTATAGTTTCTTGGCCATATCATGTCATAGAAGGGTATTATGGTGCATCCAAATAAGGTATCGACGGTGAGAGAGTGGGGACAAACCACGACACCGACTGAGATTCATAGCTTTTTGGGATTGCTCGGGTATTATCGACACTTCATTAAGGGATTTTCAAAGATTGCGGGTCCATTGATGAACTTGACTCGTAAGGAAATATTCTTTGTGTGGAGTGATCACTATCAGTTAGCCTTTGATGAGCTGAAGAATAAGTTAACATCAGCGCCACTACTTGAATTACCTGGGAGTGGGATGGGGTAGTGAGTTGACACGGATGCATCCTTTTAGGGACTTGAGGGTGTATTGCAGCAAGAGGAGAGGGCCATAGCTTATGCATCCTAGAAGCTTAAGTCCCATGAGAAGAATTACCCCACCCACGACCTTGAGTTACCAGCGGTTATTTTTGCTCTGAGGATATGGAGAAACTATCTGTTGGGGGACCAGTTTACATTGTTCCTGAATTATTAGTCACTTCTGTATCTCTTCACACAGAAGGATCTGAATATGAGGCAGAGGCAGTGACTAGAATTCGTGAAGGACTACCAGTTTGATATATAGTATAATCCTGGTAAGGCCAACGTGGTGGCAGATGCTTTAAGCTGTAGACCAACTGGGGAGTTGGTCGAGGTTTGGAAAGTGAAGTGGAGTGAGCTTCGTCATGATGATGATATGGCCAGAGCGTGCATGCCATTTTTAGCTATCATGCCCGAGATTATTATGCGGGTAGTGAAAGCACAGGCAGAGGATCAGTACTATCAGGATGGATACACCAGTTATTAATTGAGGGTGCAGAGTCTTACTCAATCAGCTCAAAAGGAGGCCTACATTTTAATTGGAGATTATTTATGACTAGGGATGAGGATTTGAGGCACGCAGTGATGACTTGAGTCCCATGGTTCGATATTTGTTGTACATCCCGACGGGGATTAGATGTACCAGGGTATGAGGAGATAGTATTAAAGTCAAGGATGAAATGAGACATATCGGACTTTGTCTCTAAGTGTGTTACATATTATCTAGTTAAGGTAGACCACCAGAGGCCTTCAGGGATGCTGTAACCACTGTAGATTCCCGTGTGAAAATGGGAGAGTATTTTGATGGACTGTATTACAAGACTGCCGATGTCGCAGAGGGGTCATGACTCCATTTGAGTGATAGTGGGTCGGTTGATCAAGGTGCCCCATTTTTTACCTATCCACACCAATTTTGAGACAATGCAGTATGCGCATTTGTTTATTACGAAGATAGTTAGGCTAAACGGAATACGAGTTAACATTATGTCTGATAGAGACATGATCTTTGTGCCTCACTTCTGATAGAACTTTTAGGAGTCCATGGGCATAGACTTGTGGTTGAGTATCGCATATAATCCATAGATAGATGGATAGATTGAGAGGGTCAATAAGATGCTTGACAATATATTGAGGACGTACATCTTGGATTTCGGAGGAGGATGGGAGAGATATCTTTCGTTAGTAGATTTTGCATACAATAACTCTTACCAGTTCACTATCAACATGGTACGATTTGAGGCACTTTAAGGGAGGCCTTTTCGTTTGCCCGCCTGCTAGTTCGAGGTGGGGGACAATAAGATATTGGGTCCAGAGATGATACAGGAGCACATTGCCAAAATTGAATTAATTTGGGGACTTATCCATATAGCTCAGGATAGTCAGAAGATTTATGCTGATGCAGACCGAATGCACATTGAGTTAGAGGTTAGCGACCAAGTGTTGGTTCAGGTGTCTCCCATGAAGGGGGTCATAAGGTTAGGCAAGAAAGGGAAGCTATCACCTAGATACGTGGGATCGTTCCCTATTATTGAGAGAGTGGGGTTAGTGTCATATAGACTGGGTTTACTGGAGCTTCTTCAGCGAATATATGACGTGTTTCATGTGGCTTTGCTGAAGAAATATCGGAGGAGCGAGAGAGATTTTTGGCACGTTCCACTCGAGGAAATTGATTTGCAACCAGATATCTTGAATGAGAAGAGACCTGTGGCTATTCTGGATCGTAGTGAGCATAAGCTGCGGTCTAAGGTGGTACCACTAGTTAGAGTTTAGTGGGGACATAACAGTGTTGTTGAGTAGACAAGGGAATGGGAGGATGACATGCGAGAGCAGCCTCCGAAATTATTCACCGTAGGTATGACCTAATTTCGGGGAGAAAATTCCTTTGTAAAGAGGGAAGTATGTATCACCCCGTATTTTTAAGCATTATATATTTAATTAATTTGGCTAATTTAAATTACTTATGTGTCATAATTTAATTTAATTGATTATTATGAGTTTATTTAAATATTAATATGGAGAGTTGATCATTAATATTTAATAAAAATAATTACTAAGTGAATAGTAATAATTTATTTAGGTCAGAATGAGTGGCAGTGATGTGGTATTATTTTATCTCAAACGGGACTCGAGCATAAACTATATTAAGGTTGAGATAGGGACTTTTCAGTAAAATAATTAAGATGAAATTCAAAATGCACGGTTGATTCTGGATAGGCCAGAAGAGTCGAAAAAGAGTACCTGGGGGAGTAAATGGGTCTCGAGACATTTTTAAGCATAATCGAGCCCACACGGAGATATTTTGGCTATTTTAACTTGGCCCACAAGCATAATTTGGGGGTTAGCAAAATAAAACCTAAGTTAGAGAGTTTGTGACTGACACACCCCCAACCCAGTTACTTATAATTAAGTTTGAAAGTCAAAGTGAGTCAAATCATAATTACCTTAATCAAACCATAAACACGAGTATCCTTTTTCAATTACTAACATGAAGCCATAACACTAAAAACTTTTCAAAATTTTAAAGTAATCATGCTTATTCAAACTTGCTCAAAGAATAAGTAGGATTAAATTACCCTTTTTTAATTTGACCAACATTATGGTTTTACGCATCCATTGCTAACCCCACCCGACCTCCTAGATTTGGCAGTGACATTTCATTACCTGAAAAAAAAACATAACATAGGAATCGTGAGAAAAATAGCTCAGTGAATACATTACTACTACACAAGTTCATAAAATTAAATGAAATAAGTCATAACTATGTAACAATATAAAACATCTCAACATCTCTTGGTTGTTAATAAGCCATAACATCTCTTGGTTTTTGATAAGCCATAACATTTCTTGGCTGTTGATAAGCCATAACATCTCTTGGTTGTTGATAAGACATAAAATTTCTTGGCTATAATAATCCCTAACATATCTTGTCTATAAATAAGCCATAACATCTCTTGGCTATTAATAAGCCATAACATCTCTTGGCTGTTGATAAGCCATAACATCTCTTGGTTGTTGATAAGCCATAACATCTCTTGGCTATTAATAAGCCATAACATCTCTTAGTTGTTGATAAGCCATAACTTCTCTTAGCTAATGATAAGACATAACATCTCTTGGCTATTAATAAGCCATAACATCTCTTCTTATAAATAATTCATAACATCTCTTGGCTGTGATAAGCCATAACTTCTCCTTGCTATTAATAAGCCATAACATCTCTTGGCTGTTGATAAGCCATAACATCTCTTGGTTGTTGATAAGCCATAACATCTCTTATACTACATTCACATCATATCCATAATCAACTCATTAAGTACGACATATCCTAACCATAATCAACTCAATAAGTACAACATATCATATCCATATTCAACTTGGTAAGTATGACATCTCATATTTGTAATCAACTCGGTAAGTACAACATATAATATCCATAATCATCTCTCAACAAGTACAACATATCATATTTATAATCAACTCGGTAAGTACAATGTATAACATCCATAATCATCTCAATAAGTACAACATATCATATTTATAATCAACTCGGTAAGTACAACCTATAACATCCATAATCATCTCAATAAGTACCATATCTTATATTTATAATCAACTCGGCATGTACAACATATAATATCCATAATCATCTCAATAAGTACAACATCTCATATTTATACTCAACTAGGCAAGTACAACATATAATATCCATAATCATGTCAATAATTACCCTATCTTATATTTATAATCAACTCGGTTAGTACAACATATAATATCCATAATCATCTCGATAAGTACCACATCTCATATTTAGAATCAACTCAGCAAGTTCAACGTACGACATCCATAATCATCTCAATAATTAACACCTCTCATATTTATACTAAACTCGGCAAGTACAATATATAATGTCCATAATCATATCAATAAGTACCACATCTCATATTTATAATCAACTCGGTAAGTACAACATATAATATCCATAATCATTTCGATAAGTACAACATCTCATATTTATAATCAACTCAACAAGTACAACGTATGACATCCATAATCATCTCAATAAGTAAAGCATCTCATATTTATATTCAACCTGATAAGTACAACATATAATATCCATAATCATGTATAAATACATCTTACTAGTGAGTACACTCACCTTGGCCACTTCATGTGTTTCTCCCTTGCCTTTGTCTGGCGAAGGTTCAACCAGTTCTTCTACCCTTCCATATATTCATTTTATAGTATTAGTATCATCATAAGTATGTTAACAATCCAAAGAAAACTTAACCTTAACCGAGTTCATAAGCATCATAACATCCCATTCTAATCATTTATCATAAATGACGTCTCATTGAATTCCATGTTAAAATATTTAACATATCCTATCCATTGCCCAAACATTCTTTAATTGCTTCTTGGTAATTCAATTCTTATCATATAATGTTCCCAATATAAAAGACAACACATCAATTCAAGTTTCCTAGAGCAAGATGTGTCCATTTCTTTATTACAAATCAAATCTGCCCTATAGACTCTTTGATCATTCAGTCAACTTCCAGGAGTTTTCATAAATTTTCTACGTCATAAATTCCTATGATATTTCACCCAACATCCATAAACATATTGAAAAATACAAAATTAAAGTTGCATAATTTTTAAGGTTCATTTCCTATGTCAAGTAAAACATCGAACACCTGGTGTGCATACTTACACCTTTGGGGCAGATTTGATACATGAACTTCAAACTATCACCAAAGATTCATTTCTTGGTATTTTCACATAATATTAGGATATGTTATACATATATGAGTCTAGTTTCATATACAACTGGAATTATTCAATTCTAATAAATATACAAAAATTTATAGGAGTTTGAATACACAAGGTTTCCAATCGAAGCAATATACAAGATTTACGCGTTCACCTTTGCTTAAACTTGCATCTATCCATACATATACACCAAATCATGAAATTTCAATAACAAATTAATGATTTCTATCATTTCAATCAATAATAACAGGATTTATGCATAGAATTAGCTTAGGGACTTTTTCATAATTTCCTACGGATTTTTCTCCTCACTTTCTACTTTTCGAGCTTCCCGATTCTCTCTCCTCAAGACAAACTATCTCATGACTGATTTTGGCTGAAGGAGGAGGTCAATTAAAGGCTTTAAAGTTAGAATAAGTCACCTACCCTTGGCCAATTAGAATATGACATGTGTCGCCATATAAGACAAAATATCCTATAATGCTAAATGACTACTTTACCCCCTATTCGTAATTTAAGCATAACTCCTTCCTCGGACCTTTGTTTTTTACCTTGTTTATTATGTTGCAAACTTAACTCATATATCTACAAATATCTAGTTTTCTCCCTAAGTCAATTATCATATTATAGTGTCCAAAACTAGTCCCGAACTTGAACATTCCTACTGAAGACTTCACAAATTTGTGTTTTTGACTAATTCAATATTTCATAAGTTATGAAGGTAGGATTAGACTAAACACAATAGCTTAACATTATATATTATAATAACACATTATCCCCATCCCATATGGTAATCATGATTTAAACATGATTTATCATAATCATATTCGGGTCATCACAACCTTCCCCCCTTAGAAAATTTCATCCCCGAAATTTAGGATGTATTTCACTTATCAAACAATTGGGGATACTATTTTCTCATTATACGTTTCTTTACCAAGTTTTTTATTTAATTTCATGGATCCTCAACAACACTTTAAATACATAACTAACTTTATTCCTTAATACTTTCTCATTTCAATCAAAAATTTCCATTGGTTCCTCGATGTATGACAAATCTTCTATCATACTATCTTTAGTTTCTTTAACATTTACATGTAAGGATAATCATTTAATGATTTCTTATCAATGAAAACCAATTCTCAACACATATATTACTTCATGCCTTTATATATGTATGTCAAACATTCACATATAATAGATTATTAGTTGTATTAGCATACATTCACAATGAGTGAACACTCTTAACAATCCTAGTATCATTTTTTACCTTTCTCCCTTCATTCCTATAGTCTATCCTTATCATCGTGTAATATTTCAAATCATAATTATCATATTATCAGACTAGCTTATTACTCATCACATTTCATCTTCCATCCAACACCAAATACATGCGTTCGACTTTAACTACTTTCAGTATCATTTGATTTTCTTTAACTAAACGTACAATGACCTTAATAAGTCATTTATCCAACACATTAACTTTACAATCATAATCTTATCCCAATGTTTATTAACATGATATTCTTATGCAATACCATTAATACACTCATCCTACGCGTTTAGTAACATGGAAGTTAAACGTACCATCACCACTTAAAACATTAACCATACTTACCAACCCCATAATACTTCTCTAGCTATTATATGTCGTATTTCTTTCAAATAAGCTATACAAATACGTTAACCTATCCCCTTACGGTATCTCAGATAGCACATTATCCTTAGGCATACTTCTCGGTGACTCCGTATAATGTCAATCATATTCATTATATGTCATACTCTTAGTGATAACATGTACGTACAATGACAAACATAACTCAATATCCATCCAAACTAGGTGTCGATATTAAAACCCGATTAACATCTTTCCTATACTCATACACAACACATACTCTTAAAACGGCTCCTCAATATTTTTAAACTCCCAACTCTTTAACACCTCGTCTCAACTTTACTATTCATATAAGCATTTTAAAACATCATAAGGGTAATATTCACTACATATACTCATACTATTAAAGAAGTACATCTCAATTATTATTACTCTTTTCTTCTACTTATCATAATTCGGTATGAGCCCATATTCTGATCAATTGTGATATATTGACTAGTAATTGAATTTTCACACCATTTCAAATATTACATTTAAACATATACAACTATCAATCTTTTCACTTCACCTTTACCATGTGAATCTTCATTTGATTCACACTCTAAATATTTACCATCTCATCGTTTAACGGAATATGGATTCCCGTACCTCACACTCCCACATAAATGGGCACACACCAAACCATGGTTTAATAAGTGACACTACTCAAGTTTACATATTCCAGTATAAGAAGGGATTACTTCCCATACTTCACAATTTTCATATACCACATTTTGTCTTTAAAATTTCTCCTGCAATGATATGTTTGTCCATACCACAAATAAAACAATCAATGATTCATACAAAAATACCTGTATTCGATGTCATCCCGAATAAACCTTAACATCTCATTTCCTTTCCTGCAAGATCCTTGCATTTCACATCTCGTACAATAATATGTATGTATAACTAACAAATGTTAGTCAACAAAAAATAATTTTCTTATGACTCAAAACAATTTCTACTTCCACTGCCAAATCTAGGAGTTCCTCACCCCAGAACCACTAAAACCTAGGCTCTGATACCAAGTTTACACACCCCCAACCCAGGTACTTATAATTAAGTTTGAAAGTCAAAGTGAGTCAAATCATAATTACCTTAATCAAACCATAAACACGAGTATCCTTTTTCAATTATTAACATGAAGCCATAACACTAAAAACTTTTCAAAATTTTAAAGTAATCGTGCTTATTCAAACTTGCTCAAAGAATAAGTAGGATTAAATTACCCCTTTTTAATTTGACCAACATTATGGTTTTACGCATCCATTGCTAACCCCACCCGACCTCTTAGATTTAGCAGTGACATTTCATTACCTGAAAAAAATATAACATAGGAATCCTGAGCAAAATAGCCCAGTGAATACATTACTACTACACTAGTTCATAAAATTAAATGCAATAAGTCATAACTATGTAACAATATAAAACATCTCAACATCTCTTGGTTGCTAATAAGCCATAACATCTCTTGGTTATTGATAAGCCATAACATCTCTTGGTGATAATAATTCAGAACATCTCTTGGTTGTTGATAAGCCATAATATCTCTTAGGTGTTGATAAGACATAATATCTCTTGGCTATAATAAGCCATAACATATATTGGCTATAAATAAGCCATAACATCTCTTGGATATTAATAAGCCATAACATCTCTTGGTTGTGGATAAGCCATAACATCTCTTGGTTGTTGATAAGCCATAACATCTCTTGAATATTAATAAAATATAACATCTCTTAGCTATAAATAAGCCATAACATCTCTTGGCTGTTGATAAGCCATAACTTCTCTTAGCTATTGATAAGCCATAACATCTCTTGGATATTAATAAGCCATAACATCTCTTAGCTATAAATAAGACATAACATCTTGAGAGAGCAGCTACAGCGGAAATATTGCGACTTCTCAAATAAAATCCAATTTTAATTAATCCCAAATTTTAGTTAAACCCTAAGACATGCATCTAGATGATTTATCAAATAAAATATAGCATGCAGGATAAAAACAACCAATTTTAGGAAAAATCCCCCAAAGGGGCAAAATCTTTTATTTTCATTTTAATATTGTAACATACAATTTCGGATTACAATGAAAATACAGTGACTAAGAATTACCCTCAGGTATCGGATTCTGTAGTCGGCGGATGGAAATATCCCTTTCCAGGAGGGCTTCAATGAAGAAGAGAAACAGCTTCTCCACAAGTGTGTGACACAGAAATACCCGCAGGTGTCGGTTCCTATGTCGGCGGATGGAATTTTCCCTTTCCAGGAGGGAAGCAATGAAGAAGAGAACGGCTTCTCCACAAGGGTTGAACAAACCAAAGTTGTGTTCTTGGGTTACACAAAAAGATTCACAAAGGTTTGGCAATTGTGTGAATCAAAACATGAGTCTTAGGACTCAAAAATATGAAGACTAGAGGTATTTGGACTCTCAAATTCGTCTTTCAAAAGTCTTGCAAAACAGCTCCACGAAGTTGGCTTAAATAATAAAACTTTGAGCCTAAAAAATCTGAGCAGATCTGGCGAAGTTATCCAAGGCGGACCGGTCCGGATTGGGGGCGGATCGGTCCGATTGACCGAATCGGTTCTTTTATTCTGAGGCGGATCGGTCCGGTTATTTCAGGCTTCATCGGTTCGCATGCGGTCCGGGGTATACTGGATCTGCATCAAACGGATCGGTCCGGTTGAGGGCGGACCGGTCCGGTGGCCGGATCGGTTCTTTTATTGAAGGCGGACCGGTCCGGTCTGTCAGACTTGATTCCTCTTCTTCTTTTGATATTCGGATCCGTTGATGATGAATGTATGAATCTTGAATTTCTTCAACGGTGTAACGGCGTACGACATATAAATTGTTAATGGATAAAAATGTCCTTACAAATCTTCCTCTATGTCTATGCCGGTACATACATAAAAACAAACATCAGAATTATCAAAACAACGAAAAATGCGTATACAAATCTACCCTTCCATGAACCCAAAACTGGAAAGATACAATTGAATAAGACTACAGCGCTTCTTCAATTCTTCAGGAATCTCAACACTTTTCTCATCAGGGTGTGCAATCCAATGATAATCCATGTAGTACCTACACACATGAGAAAAAGCAAAATACCAAGTGACATATCGAGTTTGAAATGAGATAAACATATATACCAATTTATGAGCAAACTCAAACTTTCAAATCTCCCCCATAATAAGATAATTCTTTCTCCCCCTTTATATGATATCCCCAAATAGACAAATAAGAAGAATGAATCAAACAAGCAAAATCGAGGTGTCACGGTATACAAAAAAATACACAAATTTTTTTTATTTTTCATACAAAGATAGGATACCAATTTGAACAAATATGATACAAAAATCACACCATGGATTTAGACTCAAACAACCAAGTCATGGAAATGGAATGAATGGGTGTGAACACATTCGATAGGTAAATCAACTCAATCAATCATATGTGCACGATGCATACGTATACTACTAACGAATGAATATCAAAGGTATCCTTAGGTGTAAAAGTTTGTTGAATTTAGATGACATCGTCTTATGCAAATCAACAAATCAAAGTCAAATGATTTCCACACCAATAACGTCCAAAATTATATAGCGTATTTTCAGGAATTTCAAGGACGTGCAAACCCGTTTTAATTCTCCAACCAAACTCCCTCATATATATTTTATTTTTAGAGGTAATCTAAATTCTCAAACTTTGGAGAATTGGTGCAAAAACCTAAATGGCCCCTTTTTGGCATGAATATCTTTTTATTGCCTTTCAATTTTTTCGGGCTCTTTTAACCTCTTTGGACCTCGGATATTAAAATTCCTCCATTTTTTAGGTCCTTTTTAACGGTGGCTTAGTATTCGTAAAGGCTAAAGAACCTTTCGCAGCCCTTCCCCGTTTTCAAACAAAGCACACAAACTCACAAAACGGTTCTTATATGCACAATTTCCTTATAAAAATTATCGCGCTTGGTTCGTTTTAAAGACAGAATTGAAGTGAAAACACCCAACCAACATGTGATAAGACAAGCACAATAATCAATTAAATCCGTGCATGTGTGCAATAAAGGAAACATGAGTCAAACATGTAAGAAGAAACACTTAATCACATCTTAATGACTCCAAACATTATAAATCACATGGATGAATTGACCTATTGTCTCAAAACACTATCAAACAGTCACATGAAAAAAATGGATTGATGTTGTGACTTGGTCATCCTAAGTGTCCATCCATAAACGGTGCAAACAAAAAACACAAATCTTTTTGGATTTTTCAAAAAATTTGTCAAAACAAAATCTTTTTGTATTTTTCAAAAATTTTCAAAACAAAAATATATACAAAAAGTACACATGTCATAACACTAGCAAACAAGTATAAATCATGAAACCATAACTAGTGTATGACAAACATGCAATCACAATCAACCAAAAGATTTCACATGGGGTGAATTACGTGCAAGCAAACGGGAATCGTGGACAAGTAAACCATAAGCCTCTAAATCCAATTTTCTAACCCAAATTGATGTGTAACGAAGAGTGGGGGTTTTGGGAATCGAATTTATTCTTTCATTAACCTTCCTAGGTCCATTTAAAAGCTTATAACAAAAGTTCCTAAGATGACCTTGCCTACCGCAATGTGTGCAAGAGTAAATCGGGCGGTTTGTGTTACCTAAAGGTGGCCCTCTCCTCAAGTTTATCGGTTGCTCTCTCCGAATTTGCCTAGGTGGGTCTCTCCTAATGATTCTAGGAGGTTCTCTCATGATGTTCCTATGGGGAGCCTTTTTAACAAACTTAGGTGCCTCTTTTTTAATAATCCGAGGAGGCTCTCTCACACGTGTGGGAATGGGTGCAACATATTTTTCAAGACCAATCCCACCCCTATCCGTTTTGATCTCGACTGTGCCTAAAATCTTATCAAGTTTTTCAGACCTAGACTCCAAATCAAATTTCACTTTACTTGAATCTTTCAATTTCACCTCAAGTTCACCTATCCTAGATTCAAGTACTCGTTTAGAATCCTCAAATTCTAAAAGCTCCTTTTTCATAGTCTCCATCAACCCTCTAAAACTATCTCTCTCACCCTCGACGTACCCAAGCTTCTCTTTCAAAATTTTCACATGAGCCCTAAGTTCTTCAACTAAAAAATCATTATTTTTTATGGCACACTCTTTCAACTGAGCTTTCAATTTCAAATTTTCTTTCTTTGTTTTCAAAGTTTCAGCATAAAGTTCATTGAAAGCAGTTTGCAAGTCATGCTCATCTACACTTTCCTCCTCACTTTCATCCACACTCCCATCACCTTCACTATCATCACTAATCACATGGATGGGAAACTCTCGCCTAGAAGCATAAAAAACTTCTTCTTTCGAATCACAATCACTAAGGGTAGAGACATGAGAAATCGGTTTATTCAATTTCTTCTTTAAATTTGTGGTACACTCATGCAACGTGTGACCAACACCCTCACAACAAGGACACCTCTCAGATTCGTTTTCAACTGAAGATTTAAAACAAGAGTTCGTGTGAATTTTCCAATTAATTTGTTCAAAAATTTGACATCGAAGATCATCAAAACCATCAAAAGCCATTTTTGTGCAAAATCAGAATCAAATCACAATAACTTAGTGCAACAGGCTCTGATACTAATTTGACGACGTGAGAGGTCAAATTGTATCAAAAAATAAATCCTTTAAAAATCAGGATCACGCAATAAATTAGCGTAACCCGCTCTGATACCAATTTGAGAGAGCAGCTACAGCGGAAATATTGCGACTTCTCAAATAAAATCCAATTTTAATTAATCCCAAATTTTAGTTAAACCCTAAGACATGCATCTAGATGATTTATCAAATAAAATATAGCATGCAGGATAAAGACAACCAATTTTAGGAAAAATCCCCCAAATGGGCAAAACCTTTTATTTTCATTATAATATTGTAACATACAATTTTGGATTACAATGAAAATACAATGACTAAGAATTACCCTCAGGTATCGGATTCTGTAGTCGGCGGCTGGAAATATCCCTTTCCAAGAGGGCTGCAATGAAGAAGAGAAACGGCTTCTCCACAAGTGTGTGACACAGAAATACCCGCAGGTGTCGGTTCCTATGTCGGCGGCTGGAATTTTCCATTTCCAGGAGGGCAGCAATGAAGAAGAGAACGGCTTCTCCATAAGGGTTGAACAAACCAAAGTTGTGTTCTTGGGTTACACAAAAAGATTCACAAAGGTTTGGCAATTGTGTGAATCAAAACATAAGTCTTAGGACTTAAAAATATGAAGACTAGAGGTATTTGGACTCTCAAATTCGTCTTTCAAAAGTCTTGCAAAACAGCTCCACGAAGTTGGCTTAAATAATAAAACTTTGAGCCTAAAAAATCTGAGCAGATCTGGCGAAGTTATCCAAGGCGGACCGGTCCGGATTGGGGGCGGATCGGTCCGATTGACCGGATCGGTTCTTTTATTCTGAGGCGGATCGGTCCGGTTGAGGCGGATCGGTCTGGTTATTTCAGGCTTCATCGGTTCGCATGCGGTCCGGGGTATACTGGATCTGCATCAAACAGATCGGTCCGGTTGAGGGCGGACCGGTCCGGTGGCCGGGTCGGTTCTTTTATTGAAGGCGGACCGGTCCGGTCTGTCAGACTTGATTCCTCTTCTTCTTTTGATATTCAGATCCGTTGATGATGAATGTATGAATCTTGAATTTCTTCAACGGTGTAACGGCGTACGACATATAAATTGTTAATGGACAAAAATGTCCTTACACATATCTTGGTTGTTGATAAGCCATAACTTTTCTTAGCTATTAATAAGCCATAACATCTCTTGGTTGTTGATAAGTCGTAACATCTCTTGGCTGTTGATAAGCCATAACATCTCTTATAATACATTCACATCATATCCATAATCAACTCAGTAAGCACGACATATCCTAACCATAATCAACTCAATAAGTACAACATATCATATACATATTGAACTTGGTAAGTATGACATCTCATATTTGTAATCAACTCAGTAAGTACAATGTACAATATCCATAATCATCTCAACAAGTACAGCATATCATATTTATAATCAACTCGGTAAGTACAACATATAACATCCATAATCATCTCAATAAGTACAACATATCATATTTATATTCAACTCGGTAAGTACAACATATCATATTTATATTCAACTCGGTAAGTACAACATATAAGATCCATAATCATCTTAATAAGTACCATATCTTCTATTTATAATCAACTCGACATATACAACATATAATATCCATAATCATCTCAATAAGTACAACATCTCATATTTATACTCAACTCGGCAAGTACAACATATAATATCCATAATCATCTCAATAAGTACCCTATCTCATATTTATAATCAACTCGGCTAGTACAACATATAATATCCATAATCATCTCGATAAGTACCACATCTCATATTTATAATCAACTCAGCAAGTTCAACATATGACATCCATAATCATCTCAATAATTAAAACCTCTCATATTTATACTCAACTCGGCAAGTACAATATATCATGTCCATAATCATATCAATAAGTACCACATCTCATATCTATAATCAACTCGATAAGTACAACATATAATATCCATACTCATTTCGATAAGTACAACATCTCATATTTATAATCAACTCAACAAGTACAACGTATGACATCCACAATCATCTCAATAAGTAAAACATCTCATATTTATACTCAACCTGATAAGTACAACATATAATATCCATAATCATGTATAAATATATCTTACTAGTGAGTACACTCACCTTGGCCACTTCATGTGTTTTTCCCTTGCCCTTGTCTGGCAAAGGTTCAACCAGTTCTTCTCCCCTTCCACATATTCATTTTTATAATATTAGTATCATCATAAGTATGTTAACTAATTCAAAGAAAACTTAACCTTAACCGAATTCATAAGCATCATAACATCCCATTCTAATCATATATCATAAATGAAGTCTCATTCAATTTCATGTTAAAATATTTAACATATCCAATCCATAGCCCAAATATTCTTTAATTTCTTCTTGGTAATTCAATTCTTATCATATAAGGTTCCCAATATAAAATACAACACATCAATTCTAGTTTCCTTGAGCAAGATGTGTCCATTTCTTTATTACAAATCAAATCTGCCCTATAGACTCTTTCAGTCAACTCCAGGAATTTTCATAATTTTTCTACAGCATAAATTCCTGTGATATTTCACCCAACATCCATAAACATATTGAAAAATACAAAATTAAAGTTGCATAATTTCTAAGGTTCATTTGCTATGTCAAGCAAAACATCGAACACCTGGTGTGCATACTTACACCTTTAGGGAAGATTTGATACATGAACTTCAAACTATCACTAAAGATTCATTTCTTGATATTTTCACATAATATTCGGATATGTTATAAATATATGAGTCTAGTTTCATATACAACTGGAATTATTCAATTCCAATAAATATACAAAAAGTTATAGGAGTTTAAATACACAAGGTTTCCAATCGAAGTAATATACATGATTTACGCGTTAAACTTTGCTTAAACTTGCATCTATCCATACATATACACCAAATCATGAAATTTAAATAACAAATCAATGATTTCTATCATTTCAATCAGTAATAACAAGATTTATGCATATAATTACCTTAGGTACTTTTTTGTAATTTCTTAGGGATTTTTCTCAATTTTTCTCCTCACTTTCTACTTTTCGAGCTTCCCGATTCTCTCTCCTCAAGCCAAACTCTCTCATGACTGATTTTGTCTAAAGGAGGATGTAACTTAAAGTCTTTAAAGTTGGTATAAGTCACCTCCCCTTGGTCCAATCAGAATATGACATGTGTCGCCATATAAGACAAAATATCCTTTAAAGCTAAATGACTACTTTACCCCCTATTCGTAATTTCAGCATAACTCCTTCCTCGGACCTTTGTTTTATACCCTGTTTATTGTGTTTCAAACTTAAATCATATATCTACAAATATCTAGTTTCCTCCCCAAGTCAATTATCATATTATAGTGGCCAAAACTAGTTCCGAACTTGAACATTCCTACAAAAGACTTCACAAATTTGTAATTTTGACTAATTCAATATTTCATAAGTTATGAAGGTAGGATTAGACCAAACACAATAACTTAACATTATATATTCTAATAACACATTATCCCCATACCATATGGTAAGAATGATTTAAACATGGTTTATCATAATCATATCTGGGTCATCACAGTGATAGTCACAACTCAAAATCAAAAACCCTAGTTCTGGGAAGAAGAAAAGAGTGAGAAAGTAAAGAGATTTGGGGGAGTCAAATCAAAGGAGTTTGAGTGCATTCTTAGTGGAATCACCATCTACACCAAAGGAATGCAGACCTACGAACTAGAAAAGGCAAGTAGTTAACTTACTTTTAATTTAAATTTTCATCTTCAATTCATATCACAGTGGGTGTGATAAAATCCATTATTTTTGGGTTGGGTTCACACATAAATTCGATTTTCAAATTTATGGAGTACTTGTAAGGACATATTTTTTTGTTAATGTTCGCCAAAATTAATTATGTCATATACCGCTACAAATCGTCGAAGAATTGAAGAAGTTTTCATCTACAAAAGACGAATTCGAATTACAAGTTGTCTTCAACATTCAAGCCCAACAATATGATCTTTGGTAAGATAATGCTTTTAAAATTTCATATACATATCATATTAAGAGTGTTGGAATATTTTTAAAAGTAAAAAGCTTTTATATAAAAATATTTTTATACATATATTTTTTAAAAAGGTTTCTTTACTGTTTTAGAAAACATTGATTTTTGAAAAAGATTGGAAAATTTTCTAAGGCAACAAGCATACCTGGGTTTCGACGCCGAGGTCGTTCAAGCGGGATCATCATCTCATTCGAATGATATTGAGATATCGCGCGTAGTCGTTCAAGCGACACGTGTATCTCGTTCAAGCGAGATGTGACTCTCGTTCGAGCGATGCTACTTTTCGACTGACACGCTGACCTCATGTTTATCCTTTGACCGACTTAACATCTTTATAAAAGGGGTCTTGTAGCCTTTTTAAAAACGTGGAGAACAGTTTTCAACCTTAAAGAGTTTTATCCTTTGAAAACTTTTGCTTTGTTTATCTGCCAAAAATCAATTAGAAAAATATCTTTTGGTAGAAAGTTTTTCTCCAACAATTTAAGGGTTCAAATATTTGTTTTGTTTACAATTCATGATAATCCCAATTACTTTTGTGTAAGTTGTTTTGTGGAAACCAAAAACATATTTTTCTTTGGTTTATTCTTTGTGGGGAAAACTCTACAACCTATAGTTGCGTGCTATTGTGGAAGGAGTCCTTATAAAGTTCACAACTTGTGGAGAAGCCGTTTTTTCTTCTTCATTGCTGGCCACCTGGAGTTATTGTAGGAGATTCTAGCCGACGTTATTTCTATCCGTTGCTTTGGAGTTTTGACGAAGACACCATGCGTTACACTTGTGGACAAAAGCAAGATTGTATGTAAGTTAATGGCCTTGTAAACTTGTCAGAGTTCTAGAAATAATAAAGGTTTTGCCCTTTGGGGATTTTTTCTTAATATTTGTGTCACATGATTTATCTATTTATAGGTTGACACACGCACACACATAGATGTATGTTTAGGGGCTGGTTTAATTCAAGGATTTTTTTTATACAATTTGACTTCTCACATCGAAAAATTGGTATCAGAGCGGGTTGCGCTAATTTGTTGCATATTCCTATTTTCTGCAAAAAATTGTGTGATATTGATTTTTTGAAAAATTTAATTTTTGTAAAAAATCGCAATTTTTTCGATGGAGAACTTATCAAATCAGATAACCCCCTTTGATGACATGAGTCAGAATTTTGATGATATAAATCGTTTGAATTTGACGTTTGTAAAAAGAATTAAAGCTTTAGAAAAAGAAAATTCTCGTTTTAAATTCGCATCGGATCTTTTGCAAAGAGTTCAAAATCAAAGAGATTTTTATTATGAAAAATTTATTACCTCGGGCCATGACTTTGTTGCTTTAAAATTGTCCAATAAGGAGAGTGATGATAGGGTCCTATTTTTAGAAAAAGAATTGGAGGACCTTAAAAATTTGATGGTTTGTGTTTGTGCCAAAAAGGACAAAAATATTTTAATTAATGAGTTTGTGGCACATGAAGAGACTCTTAGGGATAAGTTTGCTTTAATTGAGGGGGTGCGAGATAACCATTTAGAGATTGTTGAAAATTTGAAAAAGGCGTCCCTTAAATTAGAAGAGTCTAATTCTTTGCTTAAGTAAAAAATTTTGAAGTTAAAAAATGATTTGACAGACTCAAGTAGGTTTGATAGTGATGGTAATGGCTCATCATGTTCTCAGGCTTCTAATGCTAAATCCAAAACCATTATCTATTTTAGAGGGTCAACTAATTCCAAGGATGTTAGAAAATCTCAACCCATAGGTGTCGTTCCACCCGTTTACACATGTTCATATTGTGGTAGGAAAGGTCACCTTCGGCGGATTTTTTTTATCTTGGAAAATATCGTAGGAAGTTTGTGTCTAGTGTTCCCTTGGTTCCTAAATCCCCCACACGAAGTTTCACATCTATTTGTGTTAGGAAATCACTTTTAGAGGCACTAGATTTTAGACAAGTTGATTCCCGTTTGCTTGCACATGACTCTTCTCTTGTCATATTATACAGATGATTGTGTTTGCATGTTTGTCATACGCTAGATATTCTTTTTGATATATTTTTGCTAGCGTTGTGACATGTACTTTTTGTATAGATTTTTCTTTTTGAATTTTTTTGAAAAATACAAAAATATTTTATTTTGAAAATTTTTTTGAAAAATCCAAAAAGATTTTTGTATTTGGTTTGCACCGTTTATGGATGGGCACTTAGGATGACCGAGTCACAACATCATTCCATTTTTTTTCATGTGACTATTTGATAGTGTTTTGAGACAATAGGTCAATTCATCCTGGTACTTTATAATGTTTTGAGTCATTAAGATGTAATTAAGTGTTACTTAATACATGTTTGACTCGTGTTTTCCTTTATTGCACATATGCACGAATTTATTTGATTATTGTGCTTGTCTTATCACATGTTAGTTGGGTATTTTCTCTTCAATCTTTTCCTTTAAACAAACCAAGCGCGATAAAATTTGATAAGAAAGTTGTGCATGTAAGAGTCGTTTGTGAGGTTGTGTGCTTTATTTTAAAACAGTGAAGGGCTACAAAATATTATTTTTTATCCTTTGCGATTAAGCCACCATTAAATTGGACCTAAAAATTTGAGGAATTTTATTATCCGAGGTCCAAAGAGGTTTAATATACATTCAAGCCCAACAATATGATCTTTGGTAAGATAGTGTTTTAAAGTTTCATATACATTTCATATTAAGAGTGTTGGGATATTCTTAAAAGGAGTTTTAAAAGCTTTTATTTAAAAATGTTTTTATAAATGTTTTTTATAAAAAGGTTTCTTTACTGTTTTAGAAAATATTAATTTTTGAAAAAGATTTGAAAATTTTCTATGGCAGCAAGCATACCTGGGTTTCGACTCCAAGGTCATTCAAGCGAGATCACCATATCATTCGAATGACATTGAGATGTCGCGCATAATTGTTCAAGCGACATGTGTATCTCATTCGAGCGAGATGGGATTCTCGTTCGAGCGATGCTACTTTTCGGCTGACACACTGACCTCATGTTTATCCTTTGACCGATTTAACATCTTTTATAAAAGGGGCCTGGCACCCTTTGTTAAAAACGTGGAGAGCAGTTTTCAACCTTAAAGAGTTTTAACCTTTGAAAACTTTTGTTTTGTTTATCTGCCCAAAATCAATTAGAAAAATATCTTTTGGCAGAAAGTTTTTCTCCAACAATTTAAGGGTTCAAATATTTGTTTTGTTTACAATTCACAAAAATCCTAATTACTTTTGTGTGAGTTGTTTTTTGGAACACAAGAACATATTTTTCTTTGGTTTATTCTTTGTGGGGAAAACTCTACAACCAACAGTTGCGTGTTATTGTGAAGGGAGTCCTTATAAAGTTCACAACTTGTGGGGAAGTCGTTTTTTCTTCTTCATTGCTGACCACCTGGAGTTCTTGTGAGAGATTCCAGCTGACGTTATTTCTAGCCATTGCCTTGGAGGTTTGACGAAGACACCATGTGTTACACTTGTGGGCAAAATCAAGATTGTATGTAAGTTAATGGTCTTGTAAACTTGTCAGAGTTCTAGAAATAAAAGGTTTTGCCCATCGGGGATTTTTCCTTAATATTTGTGTCACATGCTTTATCTATTTATGGGTTGACACACGCACACACTTAGATGCATGTTTAGGGGATGATTTAATTTGGTTTATATTGACTCCAATTATATAAGTGTGCCAAATTAGAAAGTTGCGAATTAATTTAAATCTGTATCACACACCACGTTTATTTCGTTTTTTCAGTACTACGTGTATAAAAAATTTGAGGAAGAAATTGATTTCTCAAGAGTAATGTTGGGGAATATAGATTTTGACTTGAACCCATAAATTTATCTCATTAAATTGATAGTTAGTGAAATCAAATTTACATGGAGTTATTATAAATCTTGTGTAATTAGGTTTGTGAAATTTGGGATAAATTCATGTACTGTAAATAAGTGAAGATCTGAGAATAAATTTCGTATTTGTAATGTTGGTTGATAATGGATTTGGAGTTTAAATATGTTAAGTAATTTTTTAGGATTAAGGGATTTACAGCAGTGAAATATGGGTATAAGAGGATTGAGTTCCATCCATGGTTGACGAACAGAAGCAGAAGACGAAGGAAGGAAAAACTCAGGGCGTCATTTAAGCGACCATTGTCCTCGTTTGCACAACATTACCTGTCGTTTGAATGACGGGGTGAGTCGTTCGAGCGATGTGGGAAGGTTTGGCTTGTTTTCTGATTAGGACAAAAATGTTTATTTTTAGTGGTTCAAATTGAGTGATTCAATATGGAATTCATATTTTTTATATTTATTGATTTAAAAAGGTGATGAGTATAAATAATTATGTTGAGACAAAAGAGTGAATATTGGATTATAGAATTTGGGGTGATAAATTTAAAAGTATAAGTTATGGATAGAGGGAATGTGTTTGGTAATTTTGGTTGAGTGACACCATTTTTAATAAATTAACTAATATGCCATTACTTAAAAATTAGAGTCGGGAAATAGACTCGAATGCTTTCGGGCTAGTGCTACTGGAGTGGGGAACAGATTAGTCGAGTTTAAATTAATTATGTATATATATATATATATATATATATATATATACGTTAGTGTGACAGTATATATATGTTTGTGTGCTCTTTAAATATCGGTGATTTGATATTTTTATAAATACATACCCCTCTAGTGCTATCACATGAGGTTGCGCGATGTGGGTGAAACCCCTGACTTGAGGAGCAGGGAGAGTATAATGCCCAGGTCATATCGTCCATTAAATTATATTGAGATTATTTTCGGGGTGATACCCTTTGGGAATGATTCGATCTCACAACTGGGGAACTATGACCGCCTCCGCTACACTTCAACTTATTTTCCTGTTTTCGGGAGTTAACCGTCTCGGGGTATCCGGGTGGATTGAGTGTACCTGGAGTGATAGCATTTTAGAGAAAAATATGGTGATTTA
Source organism: Sambucus nigra (assembly GCA_949130495.1). Classification (NCBI taxonomy): domain Eukaryota; kingdom Viridiplantae; phylum Streptophyta; class Magnoliopsida; order Dipsacales; family Adoxaceae; genus Sambucus; species Sambucus nigra. Next base: position 714,932,448 of record OX422207.1, read on the forward strand.
TTACTCAGGAGGATGGATACTATATATGACATGTGTGTGAATGTGTAGTATATTTATATGTATATTATAGTGTCGATAATTATATACGGATGAAATACCTCGAGTGAAATGGTATGATTTATATATAACTAGTGAAATTGTTATATAGTTATTTAAAGATGATGAACTAAGTTAAGGTGAGAAATAACTTATAAATCATTAGTAAAAGTTACTCGGGCTAGAGTAAGGTTTCAGGTAGCGGTTATAACAAGGCCAGTTAGACGGTGTAGTGTAATTAGGAGTGTTATAAGGAAAAGCGATAGGTGTGCACACTAGTTGAAGGGTGAGAATTATCTCAAGTGAGTGCGACACTAGCTTAAATATGAAAAGCATTCATGCATTTTAATTACTTCAAACTTAATCACTTGCTAAATATTTTCAAAATGTATTGGGTTCTAACCCTTGATGCAAATATTTTTAAAAACCTTTCAGGTGTCTAGCCACAGGGACGCCAGACTTGAGATTTTATTCCAGGGATTACGCAGTTGTGGCACATGTGGATGCATGCAGGAGATTTGATTAGACGCATCTTTTCTTCATTCCTAGATTCAAGATTTCATTTAAGTTATAGTTCCATTTAGGGCGTGTTGCCTATTTACTTTCAGATTCAGTTTTGGATTATTTATTTATTCGATTCAGCATTGTTTCAGACTCAGTGATGTTGTGTATGGATTTATTATTTTATTCCGTATGTATATTTATTTGTTTAATGAAAGATAAAATTTGGCACCGGTTTAATTAATTAATTAGGCAGATAGTAATTAATATGGTTTTCGACAATGACACTAAGAATGAACCAAATGGAAATCCTGTTTTAATTTGATAAATGACTGATCGGTTGATATTTAATTAAGTGTGGTGTCACAAGTATATCCTTAACAAATTTTCAACTCAAGTAGAGTTGAAATACCTTAAACACAATATGACTCGTAAATTTCTTCCTCCTAATAGCTCACTAATAAAATTATTATGTGAAACTTAGCAAAAGGTCAAGTCACATTCCTTCATCGTGGTAATATCTCCAATAAATTGATGACTGGGTCATTTTTAATTTGGTTTCTAAAAAGTGAATTGTTCGTCTTGTTACGTTTACTTTGGGATGATAGGTGTTATATATATATATATATATATATATATATATATATATATATATATATGTGTGTGTGTGTGTGTGTGTGTGTGTGTGTGCATATAATATTACGAATGAATCATCTATCTCTTGAGCGTTTGATTCTTCATGGAAAATGAATTCGAGAAAAAATTGCATTCCAAGCAAGATTCTCAGGTTACCAAGGAAACGTTTGAGTTGCCTCTACTTCAATCCCATTAGTACCCTAAAAACTACGAGAAATTTAAAGGCTAATGCTATTATTAATATGACATGTTCAATATAAAATGTCATTTTATATATATTGGTATTATTTTTTATGATAATTTAAATATAAGAATCATATTTGAATATAGATATTATGACCCTTTTTTTATAAATTTCTAAATTAGATATATATTACGATATTTTCTTTCGCTCGGAAAATTTAGCACCTGCTCTTTCTTCTCCCTAAAATTTAGACCCAAAAATATGAGAACCCTCTCTTCTCATATTCTAACTTTCTCGCTCCTGCTCTGCCAATGACTCATCACGCTGTCCATCCCCCTTTCTCGATTTGTTCATGTGCTCGCTTTTGTGCAGTTATTCGTGAATCCAATTGAGGATTAAAGAAAGGATTCACATATCAAATGAGATGCTAATCCACCATCTGAATGAAAAGCCCCAGAAAATAAGGCAAGTGTTCTCTGTCTGCATATATATATTAGTTCTGATGAAAATTGAGATTTTTTTTGTTGAGATTTATATTTGCAAAGAAATTTGCGCATCTTTTTTTGTTTTGGATAAAATTCTATACTTGTAAACCTAGAATCGATTTATTGGAGGCATTTGGTGAGTCAGTCATCGACTATACAAATAAAGCGACTGTTGATCTCAAGATTTGCAAAAAAATACAATATGCACTTTTAGGACTTAAAAATAATATTGATTATGGACATATGATAAAAAACATTTTGTTTTCATTTTTAGTCTCTATTTTCAAATTATTGACTGATGTGGCATGCTGTGATTGGTTGACGTTTTAGGCATATTGGTTCGCGCCAGTAGCTTTATTAAAAAAATAGGAACTAAAATTATAAATAAAATATTTTGTGTCATATTTCCAGAATACATATAACAATATGTCCTAAATTTAAAAAAAATCCCAACAAAACCTAAGTTGAATCAGCAAATATGAGTGGCAAACCTTCGCTGAGAATTTCATGAGATTGCCGACCAGAAACAAATAATTGGCCAGATTAAGTTACTAATTTCGGCCCCATATGTATTTAATGGGTATCAAGCCGGCCAAAATGGGTACAATGTTGTCGGGCATCGCTATTTCAGGCTATCAAATTGTTACTGATTGGATAATTTTTTTAGGGATTTCTTCTCCAATTGGGTTCATTGAAATTGGCAACAAGTTTGGAGACAAATCGCTTCATACACTTTCTTTCAATTAATATGGTACTTTTTTTCTCATATGGGTTTCTTTTATGGATTGATCACTTTTCATATGCTTTCTTTCAATTAATATGGTTATCTTCGAAGCCCAAATATCAGAAATCTTAATCTTGGAAAAATAACATGGTCAGTATAAAGCTATTAGGAAAAGAGTAAAACGCATTTGCGAGGACCGACTATACATTCTTGAGCTCTTGAAGCTTAGACTCAATTGTATGAAACATCCCAATGTATCCACAACACTTTGGTATCCTCTCTCTGCAACACTATGGTTGTCCATATTAAACATCCCAAGGTACATCCTCTATCCTCACTGTTATATCTTGAGTAACAGATATAGAGATGAAGAATCACCATTCCATAAATACATTTATCTGTTATGTATCTATTATTTATAATATTGAAGAAATCATATGTATCTTTATGTATGATATTGTATTGGCATCTTTCGATTTATAATTTGTGAAGTTTATTGATTAATTTTTTAATCGATTGTATTATTTTGATTTTTCTGATTTAGATTTGTTATTTTCATTGTTTATAGATTATGGTTTAGTGTTTTCTTCTTAAGCAATCATATTGTTGTTCTTGTTTAATTTATGCATCTATGCATTTAGTACGTGTGTGCATGTGTGGAATTATGTGGAAATAGACATGTAAGTTATGGAAATGAGTCCTTATTTTAGGCATTAATTATTATTTTTATTTTTATTTTGTACTTTCTTTTCTTTACTATTTGTATGTTTCTTTCTTTTGTTTTATTAGTTAGAGGTAAGGAGTAGTAATGACATTTTTGTAATTAGTGCCTTAGCTTGGAGCCTAAGCTACTCCTCCCCTTTAAATACCCACTTGTAAGCCTCATTTGATGTGGACTTGAATTTTTATAATAAAAAAGAGTATTTCTCACTCTAAGTTGGTGTTTAGATATTTTTAGGAGCCTTTAGACGGGTGGTTTACGTCAAATTGGTATCAGAGCGGGTAAGAAGCTCCACATTGGTGTTAGTGTATCGATGTTTTTTTAATCAAAATCGTTCACTACTCTTCAATGGCTCCAAGAAGATCCTAACAACTAAGAGAGGAGATTAAAAAATAAATTAGATAGTGGGTACAATCGCAACAACACATATATGCCCTCTTTCAACTCAAATTCCCAAACCCTAGCCCCTAGCCCACCCAACCTGTTGCCCGCCTTTATCTCGATGCCCCTGCCTTGTCAACCAGTTGCCCTAGCCCTAACCTCCCCCTCTTCCGCCAACCCCTACCATACTGAAATGACCCCACCCCCTGTTGTCCAGGCCGTAACCCACCCCCTATTCCCCCAGTTCATTCACGACCACTACTCACACCCCTCAGCCTCCGAAAACCAACTCCCGGGCCCTCAAAACCCCGTTGATTCAGTACCTTCCCCAACCCGCCCCTATTCTGACCAAGGACTACCCATTTACCCCTCTCGCCACTCGGACAGGGTACCCCTCCCCCTCCCCCTGACTCCTCCCCGTGCATTCCAACCCACTCCCACCCATTTCCCGACCCACTGGGCCTCGAAACCCTTCCCCAACCCTTCGTCGATCCACAATCAAAATCTCGAGGATCGATTCAAGATTGTAGGTGGCTAGTCCAAGATTGGTTGCACCACCCAATCATTTTTTCCCACTCTCACCCAAGGGGGACAAATAAACGATAAAAGCTCCTCTCCCAAGCCGGTTGATTGCAAGAGCAAAAAAAATGACGAAATTAGGTTGTGTATTGAGGATGTTTTTGACATTTTTGTCGAGGAGGCTTGGGTGGCTCGCATGCACTTTCGCGAGTCGGATACATTTGATTTAAGAGATTTCTTCCAAATTTTTGGGAATGTGGATGATGATTTTGATGAGGTGTTAATTGGAGGTGATGTGATTGGTGGTGAGTTTGTGGATCCATTTTTAATGACATTTGGTATGCGCTCGGTGGATGTTTTTCGCGGCATAGTGCTAAGAAGACTCATCACATGACTCCGAGACCGAGGTTTTATTGGTCGGCCATTTTTGGGTTGTGTTCCTATTTTCCATGGACTTCTTGCAAGCCAGTACAAGGGGCATTTTCGAGGACGACCCTTATTTCATTTGAGGATCTCTTTGATGGGTGACTTGCTTTCTTACCATCTATCTCCTACGCTCGAGGACGAGTTTCGAGGCCGGGGAGAGTTATAGAAATGGGTCCTTATTTTAGGGATTAGTTGTCATTTTTATTTTCTTTTCTTTTCTTTTATTATCTGTATTTTTCTTTTTTTTGCTTTATTAGTTAAAGGTGAGGTGTAGTAAATGCATTTTTGTAATTAGTGCCTTAGTTTGGAGCCTAAGTTACTCCTCCTCTTTAAATACCCACTTGTAAGCATCATTTGAGGTAGACTTGAATTTTGATAATAGAAACGAATATTTCTCTCTCTAAGTTGGTGTTTAGATAGTTTTATGAGCCTTTTAATGGGTGGTTTACATCATTAATATATATATATATATATATATATATATATATATATATGTGTGTGTGTGTGTGTGTGTGTGTGTGTGTGTGTGTGTGAAAATAAGAATATTTTTTACCATATTAGGGTGTTATTCAGATTTTTATGTTCCAAGACCATATTTTAACTCTTAGGGCTCGAGTTGAGGGTTGAATTTCATGCGTATTAGACGCTAATTAGTTAAGTGTAGAATAATTCATATTTACCAAATGCAAATATTATGAGTTTGTATAATTAGTTAATTTTGTAGAATAGCGGCGTCTCTATCATTCAAGCCTAACGATTCTTTACCAAACTCATTTAGAAAAGGTAAATGACTGAGTGACTCAGTTCTTCCTTGGCATGTAGTTCACCGATAAAGGGGATAATTATAAATCATGCATGCTTATTTTTTCCTCCCTTTATAATCATGTCTCTTGTGCCGATTATTTTGTTTGCCAGTAACTAATTAAAAATTGATCTTTAGACGTAGTTCCAAAATTGCATATGAATTTCTTGTATCGAAAATTCTGAATATTTTAAAATTAAGAAAAAAAAATAGTTGCATGAAAAGCCATCCCCTCCTCTCATCCATCCTCACATCTTTAGACCCTCGTCAAAGACACATCATCCAAGGAATTTAGTATAGGATTGAATTGCTCAATTTCCCCATCTTTATGATCCCTCACAAATTCAAAGTTCCACACGTTCTAATGGCCCAATTTTAATATAAAGAAGGAAAGAACCTTGAAAATATATTCCGTGTCTAAACATATTCTCGCAACCGAATTTGAATCCCTGCCTCTCACCTTACATTGAAGAAAAGTATATAATATTTTAGAAGTACTGTTCCAAGGGTCTCGAAGAGAGCCTTTGACTAGCGGTTGGCATCTCATCCACTATAGTTCAAAATCCGTAAACTTAATTAATGTAGAATATCAAAGTGTATATTTTCTAAAGGAAATCTCCAAAGCCATTTTTCCAAAAAGGAATTTAAGTTAAATATCAACTTTTCAAATAAAGTCCTTTTCACCCAACTAATCTCATGGCAAGTCTCTTTATCACATGATTTCAAATAAATTTGCATTTATATGCAGAACCCTATGGAAAACGAATACAGGTAGAAACCCACACACCAAATAACAGACAAACACTAGGATCTATTTCCATCTGAATAAGCTAAATCTACCTAATATTAATCTTCAACCTAAAGACTTGTCAGTCTCAAAACAAATCAACATCAAACTGAGAAATTTGTCTCTACATAACAAAATATAAGGGTAACATCAACGAAGTTATTTGAAATCATGTGATAAATAGTCAACCTTTGGACGCGACAACCTGATAAACAGCCTCCAGCACATAATCATAAGTTCACGGATTCTGAGTCATGGAAACGTTAAATAATTAAAGATTTTGATATTGAGAAACCGATTTGGAAGCTTACATGTTATGATCACTATAAAAACGGTCCTTATGACATCACTGGTGATATTAGCTATGAAGAACTGCTGGCACTAGCATATGATAATGCTAAACGTGGCTTGAACATGTAGTTAATTGTTGAGAGAGAGAGGAATTTACTTAATTCCATGTCACATGAATTCGAAACCCGAATTCGTAATCCTTATGTATTTCCATAAATTTCTACTTTTGCTACCCAAAGCACTTTTCAAAATCCCACACATACTGCTCAAAATATTACCCCTCCTTCAGTCCCAAGTTTCTGTAAATAGGGTGCATCCCCTAGTTTTGAGTTTGGAATGAGACCCAATGCTCCAAATAATGCTATTGGTCAACCAAATTCCTTGCAAGTTCCCAGCCAGAATTTAAGTACATCTGGTGCACTTTGTTCCCAACTTTCTATCCAGTCGACTGAAAGTTCTTTTCCCTCTAGCACTTCAAGCTCTACCAAAACTAATGAAAGGAATAAATTTTCTATAGTCGAAAATCTTCCACAGATTCCCCATTCAAGTAACCCAACGGTCCTAACTCTACCAATAATGCAATTGCAGAATCAACATCACTTGCCAAATTGATGGATAACATGCCAAAGGTGTCTCATGGAGGAGATAATAGTATTTGGTCAAAAGTTGAATGGAATTCTGGAGAGATTCCCTAAGAAGAACCTCCAGATGAAGTTATTTCTTAGAGTATGTGTAATAAGTGATGTTTTAAATATTTTGTTGTAGCTCATATGCATATAAGCTCACCACTCATGGTTATTATGATGACGAAATAACTTGATCTGAGGCGAACAAATGTGGCCTCGCAGCGAGATTGGACGAGGATGTATAATAAGGGATGTTTAGAAAAGTTTACCCATTGGCCTGATATGTCTTCATATTTATCTAAGAAAGAGATTAGGCACGAGGACTTTATATATGTTCAATTGTTTTTATATTTACAGGTGTCAGTACACTTTTGCCTCCATTTTTTTTGTTTTAAAATTTGAAAATTTTCCACAGCGTGTCCGTATGTGTGTCCTCAAGCGTGCCCTTGCGTGTCGGATTTTCAAAAACTAAAAAAAACATTGGCCACACTTTTCAGCATGTTCGACTCGTGTCCCAGTGTGTCAGTGGCATGTTAAAGTCCGACAAGCGTCCGGGCCAGCTAAATAAACTCGCCCTTGCCATGTACTTGAGCAACCATGCTCCAGGTAACATTCCTTTGTCCTGGCATGTGTAGATCGAAAGGTTTGAATGCACCCTTTTGTCATGGACACCCCAAGTTATAAAAGAGAAGGGAGGAATGAGTAAAGTTGATAATTAGATGTAAAGGCATCTATTGCCGCGAATTAATTACAAAAATTGGAGTAGCCTTCTCTCATGCAATTCAGAAACTCATCCTTTACAAAATAATTAATTCTTAAAACATAGAATAAGTTCAAACTCTTACTTTATGTTGTGGAAATCCAGTTTTATTTTTCTATTTTATCAATCGCCTTAACTACATATAATCAAAGACCATGCGAAGAGTCCAAGAAATGTTATGAAATGATGGAGATGCAGTTGATCAAAATCCATCATCAGAACCATTATCAATCGCATTGAAGGAAAAATGACTTAACATTTACTTGACAGTTGATGCTTGGGGTTCTTTCTATCCATTCTATTATTTATTTTGTATTGGCAGTGTTTTTATTACCTGAATCTCCAAAGTGGCTCGTGAGTAAAGGGAGGATGGCAGAGGAAAAACAGGTTTTGTAGAGACTTCATGGCTGCAAAAATGTCTCAGGTTTGTTTGCTTGTTCTTATTGGAGAATAGTTTTTGTTTTGATAGAAGCTTATTAAAGGATATTATTTTAGACATGATAATTCTAATGCATTTGAGGTTCATATACGTTTGTATTTAAAACTTTAGAAAATGTTTATATTATGGCATCTATCTAAACTAAAATTACTCTAGTATGTTCCTATCTCATATAAATGTAGCTGGTTTCTGCCATTAGATGGCTCAACAAAATTTACGACATAATGAACTTGACAAACCTTTACTTCCATATTTCTTACTTATATTATCGCATCCTATTATACGCACTTAAGGTTAAAAAATAGGACAGATTTCTCTTGATGGGTGACTCTGTGTTTATGATATTAACACCCATGTTGATGCTATGTATAATACGGGATATGACTTAAATTTACTTAGTTCATTAACTGAGTAAAAGAATATTTTGAGTTTCGATTTATTTCTTTTGTTGAAATTAAAGTTCAGTAAAAAGCATGAAGGGGTTATAATGTATGTTTGAAGGAAGTATATAATGAGGTAGATAATACGTTAAAGAACTAATATGTCTGTAACTGATACGAGAATCAACTCCCTATCCAAAAGGATTGCATACATCATGTCTCGAATTTCTTTCTAGAAAATCAGTATAGAAGTCTATGGGAACGTCCATAAATTCCTTGTGACCCAACAAGCAAATGGAAAAAACACATGCTACATAAAAATTCTTAATCATCTTTAATTCCTCATCAATCACATGAAGTAAAAATTGCTGAAACTTATATGTAAATAAGCGTTAATTCCGCATAACTTGTACTCTAGTGATAACACTACCTACCTTTTGTTAGCATTGTTCTTTAGTATTTGTATAGAGCAGAGTGTCATTTCAAGCACTTATGTGAAGGATATTTATTTGGGCATATAAATTTTGTGTCCGATTTAGGAGGATCTTTGTGCTATTGAAAAACAAGGAAAAAACTTGAAACATAAACATTGAACTATAATCATTCATCTGAACATTTAGTTTTACTGGAATTACAAAGTTGATATAATAACGATTATATATTTAATAAATTTAAATTCACATGGAAGGAACCACTATGTGTGCCCCCAAAATGTTTAAGGTGCTACACTCAGTCTATGGGGTCATATTTTTTATGTGAAATTATGTCGTAACTTATGTACTATGTCTAATGCCACAGGTTATTGCTAAACTTGAAGGTCCTTCTATGCGTCAATACTGTTCTTTACGCTTATTACAGGTAACCATCTGCTGAAATGTGTTGTACTCTCTCTCTCTCCCTCTCTCTCCCCTTTAGTTATATCCTTCTGCAAGATACATATATATATATATATATATATATATATATATATATATATATATATATATATATATATTAATCTGATGAGAATTTGTGCAGGCAACACTTGATGAATCTTTATATGTACTAGGGGGTGAGCTGGTACGTAATTGTCTTAGTCTCGTGTTACATTAAGTAAGATGATTAATACCCTGATTACTGGGGGTTAATGTCCCTCTATCTTTCTCTCTCACGCACACACACAAACACACAAACACACACATAGGTGAGGTTTCTCCTCAGGTCAGGGAGGGAATATGAACCTGCAGCAGCGGATCAAGAGAAACTATCTCCCAGATTCTTGGGCTACCTTATTTTCCCATCTAGTAGCCGGCGACAAACTTCATACTCAAAAAGGTAAAAGGGATCCTTCCATAAATTGGTTTGCATAGCACAGGAGCTGCAAAATTTTTTCATTCATATTAATTATGTGATGAATTTTCTGTGGAGTAGTACCTCATTTAAAGAACAGAGTGCACATGTTTCTTCTGTTAAGAACGTCCTAGAAAGTCATGCTAGCTATTTAATGTCTGGGAAAGAACTTTCCAAGCTTGTTGCATTTGTGAAAGGCACCTAATTTGATCTAGTGGTAAGAGAATCCCTAGATTTCGGTTCAAGATGATTTTATTTTCCTCCACTATCATTTGGAAATCTTAGGTTGAAAGATAAAAATAATTACAAGAATATCTTCAGCGAGAAAGATATGGATGTGCTTGCTTGGAGAATTTTGCTTCAGGTCTTGAATTGATTAGCCATGAGGTATAATTATCTGGAAATCATTATGTTGATATGCTTCAGAATTTTTGAGGTGTTCATTTTATTAAAATTTTGAATCATTTTTAGTAGGTGGTTTATGAAGTATTTTTATGATCAAGTGAAATTCCCAATATTTTAAGCCATGAAAAACAAATTAAGGGGAAAAACTAGAGCATATGCATCATGCTATAAGACAATATAGTTTTATTTATTTTGCACCTCTCTCTCTCTCTCTCTCTCCAGCTTCAGATGGTAACCTTGCAAAACAGATTGGATGAAGAGTTCCTCTAGGCTCATATGTGTTCAGTCAAGTTTAAAGAGTGGATAATTGTCTTGGCCATTCTTCTAAGATGATTCGAGATATAAGTTACCTAATGAGATCTGATTTCTAAAACAGTTGAGTCCTTACTACCCTATGAAGCCATTGATATTCTCATTTACTATTGCAATTACTTTGCCTATTCTTTAATACAAAATTCAGTTTTATGCCTACGACCCTATTCTGATTCTTCTATTATAAATTCTTTGACATTATCAATTGATTTTTCATTATTCTAATTATTTTTTATCTATGTTGTTCATTTTCTCTGGTAATCTTGTCTTCACGAGGAATGAAACAACATTAGATCATCAAAGCGGATCAAATGTGCTAGGTAAATTTAAATATATTATGTTACATAGACTAATCATCTTTCCATCATTACCTTATCTTTAAAAAAATCTATATATTTTAAGATTTGATGTCATCACTTTGCATGAGCACTTACTATGGAACTTCATATGTCATTCCAATATAAACAATGGGTTTCTTTATGAGATTTCAGTCAACTGCTACTAGATTGCTGGTCTACATATTGTGCAATCTCATAGTACAACATGTGAAGAGTGCCCAATATGTGTGTTTTAAACAAAAAACCATTTTTTATCCGAAAAAGATCCAACTTTTAATTAAGTACCAAACCAAGTTGTGAAAACCCAATTCTTACTTTAAACCAGTTTTATCTTGATTAATCCTAAACATGCATCTAGTGATTAAAGAAAGTAAAATAAAGTAAAGAATACTCACAATGCCGGATGTACGAGGAAAAAACCCAAAACGGGAAAATAACCTCGGACGACCCAAGCGAGAGAATCACTATGAACAATGGTTTTACAAAGACAGATTAGCCTTACACTAAGACTCGATCCCCACGGGTCTTGACGCTCCTTCTGATCTTCAATCGTTCTTCAATAGTGCCCATGCAGAAATTCCGTCTTTTACGATACATGTACACAACACACGCGTCCACGTATGTCTGGGTGTCCACCGAATGGCTTTGATTCGTCTACGATGTTCGAACACGATGTCCGTCGCTTCTTCACCGCAAAACCCTTTGATGTTCAATTTGTAGAACAAACAACTTTGGTGTAGCAAGATCACGTAAACATATAAGAATGATAACACGGATCTTTGCAAACTCTAAGGATGTGTTTAAGACTTTTAAACCTTAGAAAACATGTGCAAACAGGGTTCTGGTTCGTAAAACTATTTTTCAGAATCCACACATACAAAATTATGATGAAACCACTGTTTAAATAGGATTTAAACACCGCCTCAAAAAATGTGTCGTTCGAACGACTTAAGCATGTCGTTTGCGCCACATTGTATCTCGTTCGAACGAGATCCAATGTCGTTCGAGCGACAGCGCGAAAGTTTGACTTTCTTTGACTTCCTGATTAAAACATCTCTTAACAAAGAGTTTCAAATTAGTCAAACTCTATTTCGAGATTATCATCATAAAACGAAGTGTAAACCTTTAAAACACTTTTAAAACATTTAAAAACATTTTTCTTTATAAAAATTACATCCTTATCTTTTATTAAAATAATTTCCAGCACCATTAATTATACGCATTCATACCTCAGTAATCTCGGAATGAAATTAACTTTGAAGACGATTAAACTTGCACCAATTAAACATCGGCATGATTTAATTCTTTGAAGCTTTGCCGCAACGTATTCAATTTCTTCAATACGTCATAGACCAAGTGGGATCGTGACAAAATAAAATTCTCCCTATGACATATTACAAACACAGTTTTGTTCACGGAATTAAGTCAAAACAATACAGGGACTCAATAGGAAATTTGTGTCCTTACAAATCTCCCCCTTTGACTTTTTCGGGATAAAACCAAACCAGTGAAATGCCTAACTGGGGCGTCAATCCGTATGACGCCTAAATCCCATCCCATAAACCCAAAAACAAAAAATACAGGACACGGACTAGAATATGTAGCACCGGCAAGCATGAACTGTCTGAATGTGATGTAGACTTGAAATCTCGAATCGCTAAAAGCATACCTACACACATGAAACAGACAAACAGATATCGAGTGAAGTATGGAGGAACAAATGATACCAATTTATATTTCTAATAAGAACCAATCATTTGAAACATGTGAGCAATTATTTGATACCAATTTGAAATAAATATAATCAAACAATATGTAAATCCAGATATTAATAGTAGCGCTCAACAAATCTCCCCCTACATCACATACATCTCTCTCCCTTTTTGTCTTGAATAGACAATCCGGTGAAAAGATAAACCAATATGAAATATCTAGCATGAGAATATAAAACCAGTTTGAATCAAATTCATACCAATTTGAGAATTAAAAACCGCTGGATAATCATGAAACAACCAACTAATTATGATCAAGCAATGACAAATCAGTAGCTAGTAAACCAAGGAATCACATAAAGAGTATACCAATCAAATCAAGTGTGATAAACGGACTCATATGCACAATACCAATTTGGAACATAAAAGAACCTGCATATAAACCAAATAGTCCAGAAATGCTTCCCGCAGTACCAAAAATATACCAATTTGAACCTGAGGACTGCAAACCAATCAGAAGCCATTTTTTCAGCCTGTCGTTCGAACGAGACAGGGACTTCGCTCAAACGAGATGAGGAAGTCGCTCGAACGAAGTACAGAAGTCATTCGCGCGAGATGAGTTGTCGTTAGATCGACTTTGTACGACCTGTCAAAATTTCATAGTTTCCCAGAAATATTATAAAGTATTGCCCAGTGAAAAAAATTCCACAAAAAAATTCCAGGAAGGGCCTGACAGATGCAAAATAGTGCTAAAACAGTAGGCTTTTCGCACAAAATGCAAAAACTCATAAAAACTTAAAATGCGAGTTACATGCAAACATAGTACCGATGTGCTCAAATATGGATATGGAATGAATGGGCGTGAAACTAAAACAAATGAGTCACAATTCCAACACATCGAAATGATCAAGAAGCTCTAATTGATAGCTATAAATCATCAAACTTTATCATAGCCATATGACAATTAAAGTGTGAGCTTAATGAACTAAACATACTACATGCACACAAATCTAGAATTTTAACAATTCTACAAATAATAGCGTCAAATTGCAGTGTTTCAACATTAGGATTAGTTGTGCAAACCCGTTTAAATTTTCTCCAACCAAACTCCCTCATATATATATATATATTTTTTCAAGTTCTTTTGAGGTTTCTAGCATTCTCAACTTAGATAAAATCTTATTGGCCCTTTTCTTCGCATAATGCATTTTCTTTTGGGCTCTTTTAAACGGTGGCTTTCACAACAAGTTAATTTTGAACTCTCGCAGCCCTTTCCCATGAATCACTCATCATTTTTACCAATTTTAAATCCTCACGGTAAACGGTTATTACATGCACACTTCTCCTTAAGTTTACTTATGCATAGAGGACAAGATTAAGATAAGAACGCCTCACCGAATTCAAATATGCAAGAGAAGTCAAACATCCATATAAACTTGTGCATGTGTGCGATGTTGGCATATATACAAAGTCGAATCAAAATGCATATCAACTTCGAAACAACCCCATATAAACAATGGTAAAATTATTTTAAGCATCGATAATAATGACCAAATGTCCTAGCCACATGTATATGAAACGATGGGGGCGTCCAAGCACACCAATATGCCACATCAAACATGTAAACTCAAAAATAAAAACTGAAAATATTTTTGGCTTTTCAAACATATTTGACTCAAAGAAAAGCAAATTTTTTTTGTATTTTCAAAAGTTTTCTCAAAAAACAAAATCTTTTTGAATTTTTCAAATAAGACTCAAATAAATGAAAACTATAATACAAAATGATACACATGGCAACACTATCATCCTTTAGATTTAGCATGGGAAGAATCAAGTGCACCCAAACGAGAATCATGAAGTTTAATTCCTAAAGCCACTAAATCCGATTTCCTAACCCAAGTAGGTGTAAAACGACGCATGGGGGTTTGGGAAACCGGTGCAACTTTATTCTTAAACTTCCTAGGAGCTTGTCTAAGGTCATAACAATAACGCCTAAGGTGACCTTTCCTACCACAAAATGAGCAAGTGTAGCGATGGTGGGAATGATTACCTTTATGTGGACTTTTTCTAACCATCCTAGTGTTTCTCACACGTGCGGGAGGAATGGGAACAACTCTCTCATCAAAACCTATACCTCCCCTATCTTCCTTAATTTGGACGGTGCCTAGGATCTTATCTAACTTCTCTGACCTAGCCTCCAAATCAAACTTGACTCTAGACAAGTCTATCAATCTCTCCTCCAACTTGTGAATCCTAGACTCGAGCAAACGTCTAGACTCCTCAAACACTAAAATCTCCTTTTTCAAGGACTCCATCAAACCACGGAGATTATCTCTCTCTTTCTCCACAAATTCTAATTTCTCCCTAAACTTCTTCTCTCGTGCCCTAAGATCCTCAATCAAACTATCATTATTTTCTATGGCACGCTCATTCAACTTAGATTGCAATTTTGAGTTAGCCTTTTTTACCTTCACCGTTTCGGCATACAACTCATTAAACGCATTTTGCATTTCTTTCACATCAACCTCCTCCTCGTCACTCTCTTTACCCTCACTAACATGGGATTCACTCACCTCAGAAGTGTCATTCACATGAGTTGTATCGTCGTCGCTCACATGACATGCCAAAAACGCAACAAAGTTACGCTCAATAGGGGGAACTCTCTCCCTCTCCCGGTTCACTATCACTTAAGGTGGCATTATAGACAACGGGTTTCTTGCCCTCTTTCTTAAGTCTAGTGGGACACTCCTTAACCTTGTGACCGTACCCCTCACACCCAAAACACTTATCCGACTCATCACTCTTAGGCTTTTCAAACTTATCCTTAGAGGCGGGATCTACTTTGTTGTTCTTGAATTTTTCAAATTTCTTAGCATCTTTCGATTGCTTTTGAAACTTAATAAATTTTTTAAATTTCTTTGCCAACAAAGCAACATCCTCAAAATCAGAATCGGAATCGGAATCCGAAACTTTAATTTCCTCCTTTCGGGTTTTCAAAGCAATACCCTTTTCATTCTTAGGCACTTGCTTGAAGGTAATCATGTCGATTTCATAGGTTTGTAAGTCACCTACAATCTCTTCTAGTTTCGTTGAATCTAACCTACCCAAGGAGTTTAAAATGGTCAGTTTCGCATCAAACCTATTAGGCAACGACCTAAGGATTTTCTTAATGACACGTTGTTGGGAATTTTCTCACTTAGGTTAAATGACGAGTTGACAATATTGGACAACCTAGCATAAAACTCATCAAAGGTCTCACTCTCTAACATCCTAATGATCTCAAACAGTGTAGTGAGATTTTGAAGTTTTGAAGCCCTAACCGTGCTAGTGCCCTCGTGAGTGAGTGCCAAAATATCCCAAGCCTCTTTTGATATTTCACAAGTCATAATTCTATTATATTCTTCCTGTGTGACATATGAAGAAATAACGTGCAGACCCTTAGAATTATATTGTGCAAGTCTTTGTTCAGTTTCAGTCCATGACTCAACAGGCTTTAAACTAGTGACCTCACCTATAATAGTAACAGGGGGTGTCCAACCTTTCTCAACTGCAAGCCAAACACGCTCATTAATAGATTTTAAAGCACATCTCATTCTTATCTTCCAATAAGTGTAATTAGTGCCATAAAAAACAGGAGTTTGAGAAAATTCATTATATCCAGAATTAATTTTTGAAAACACATGGGATCACAAAACAAATAAAAATATTTTCTAGCTCTGATACCAATTTGAAGAGTGACCAATATGTGTGTTTTAAACAAAAAACCAATTTTTCTCCAAAAAAGATCCAACTTTTAATTAAGCACCAAACCAAGTTGTGAAAATCCAATTCTTACTTTAAACCAGTTTTATCTTGATTAATCCTAAACATGCATCTAGTGATTAAAATAAGTAAAATAAAGTAAAGAATACTCACAACGCCGGATGTACGAGGAAAAAACCCAAAACGGGAAAACAACCTCGGATAGCCCAAGCCAAACAATAACTATGAATAATGGTTTTACAAAGACAGATTAGCCTTACACTAAGACTCGATCCCCACGGGTCTTGACGCTCCTTCTGATCTTCAATTGTTCTTCAACAGTGCCCACGCAGAAATTCCGTCTTCTACGATACCTGTCCATGACACACGCATCCACGTATGTCTCGGTGTCCACCGAATGGCTATGATTCGTCTACAATGTCGAACACGATGTCCGTCGCTTCTTCACCGCAAAACCCTTTGATGTTCAATGTGTAGAACAAACAACTTTGGTACAGCAAGATCACGTAAACATATAAGAATGATAACTCGGATCTTTGCAAACTCTAAGGATGTGTTTAAGACTTTTAAACCTTAGAAAACATGTGCAAACAAGGTTCTGGTTCGTAAAACTATTTTCCAGAATGCACACATACAAAATTATGATGAAACCACAGTTTAAATAGGATTTAAACACCGCCTCGAAAAACTTGTCATTTGAACGACTTAAGCATGTCGTTCGCATGACATTGTATCTCGTTCGAACGAGATCCAATGTTGTTCGAGCGACAGCGCGAAAGTTTGACTTTCTTTGACTTTCTGATTAAAATGTCTCTTAACAAAGAGTTTCAAATTAGTCAAACTCTATTTCAAGCTTATCATCATAAAACGAAGTGTAAACCTTTAAAACACTTTTAAAACATTTAAAAACATTTTTCTTTATAAAAATTACATCCTTATCTTTTATTAAAATAATTCCTAGCACCATTAATTATATGCATTCATACCTGAGTGATCTCGGAATGAAATTAACTTTGAAGACGATTAAACTTGCACCAATTAAACATCGGCATGATTTAATTCTTTGAAGCTTTGCCGCAACGTCTTCAATTTTTTCAATACGTCATAGACCAAGTGGAATCGTGACAAAATAAAATTCTCCCTATGACATATTACAAACACAGTTTTGTTCACGGAAAGTCAAAACAATACAGGGACTCAATTGGAAATTTGTGTCCTTACAACACGTCAATTATTCGTCAGGTATACCGGACCCTGATTGAGACAGCCTATTCTCACTTGGTTCACCAGAGGAGTAGATGCACAGTTAAGTAGATGATTATGTTGATTCATGCATCACTTCTATACTTTATTCCATGTCTGAGTTGAGTAGCAGACATGAACTTATTGATATATGCTTTAAAGTGAAAAATGAGTAGATGTACAATTAATAATTGCTATCACTTGATGTCAGGATCTAATTCATGCAAATTGATAATTTTCAATGCCATTAAAGTTTAAGGTAAGTTCATGTTCATTACTAATTTCCATTGCAATATGTTCTTTTTAAAAAAGTAATAAATAATTTAATAATATTTTGTCATTTTTATTCTATTTTTTTAATGATATAATAGATCAGTTGCGTCACTATGATCTTTGAAAATCTATGATTATGTATTGTTTATATGTTACATTGGTGGGACAATTCCAGGGCTATATCAACTGGCTTTGAATTTGTGAATTGGTTTCTCTCATTTCTTCAATAGTCCAAAAATGTCATATATGTATGATTCTGTCCGAGATGCAAGATGATTAATAATATTCTTTTTTTCTGGTATTCAAAACCACATTAAAGATAATCGTTTACAATGTGAATTGGTTGTGATGTAAAAATAATTCAAATTCACTTCAAATTTTCATTTGATTTACTTCTATTCAAATTCTGATTGTGTTTGTGAATTTTGTAGAAGTAAGATGAAGAGTGTTGATTCTGAGAGCCTTGTGTTGTGTAATTTAAAATCAAGTGATTCTACGAGTTTGATAATTGAAGATAGTTTTTCTCATAAGCTCAAAGCTTAAGGTGATCATAATTTCTTCATTTTATGTTGATATGTCTTGAATATAGAGTTTTGATTATGAATCTTTCCTTATCAGTTTATTAACTCTTTTGGATTGAATTTGTCGTATATTTTGTTGAATTTGAGTTTGAATTAGATCATAAAGAAATTGAAGATAAATTTCACATTTTTATTGTGTTTGATTTTAATTTATAGTTTGGTTATGAGTTTGTGCTTGTGTTAAATTGTCGATGAAACTAAATTTCATTGAATTTACATGTCTATGATTGATTAAGCGTTTTGAAAAAAGAATAAAAGGAAAAAAAATGCCTTCATTGCAACATGTGATAAAAATAATGTTGGCTCGTACAATCCATGGGTAGGAGGATTCAACTAGCCTCTTCATTTCACATTTACCAGTGGCCTCCCAAGCTCTTTAAAAAGGTCGGTTAAAAGATTAAAAACTTCATTTGGTTTGGATTTACAGAATTTTGAAATTTGGTTACTTTGTCTTGGGCAACTTTATGTCTTGTTTTCGATGATAGAGGAATCAATTTGATAAGTACCTTGATGGAAAAGATCTAATACTGGTGAATTTCCCTCGAGAGTATATATGATGTTTATCGACCCCGAGAGTATCTATGATGTTTTTCGATCATATGGTGCAAATTATGATATTAATAATTGTTTAACTGTTCCATTTATATTCAACTGTAGTAGTTCAGAAGTGTTGATCCACCACTGTCTTTCATGTCTTTGATATAAGGTTCTTCATATCTGTGAAATTACAAAAGACGAGTGGATGATATATGTCTGGGATGGAACTGACACTTCACCAGTTGTTATTCAAATGAAGTGAGGGTTATTTTTTATGCTTTTTTATTATTTTTACAGTGAGACTTTGACACTGAATAGGCTCGAAGGTGTTGTATGTAGCCAGGGCACAAAATAAAGCCGAGCGTGAACAAATTTTGCGTTCGTAATTTTGAGGACCGAAGAAAGGAGCAAATCTTGAAATACCAGGTATTATAATTACCCACTTTCCTCCTCATAGATTTTTAAATTCTACTTGTATTTGATTTTCCTTATTTTGAAAAATGTTGATTCATTATTTAACTTTGAGTGTAGGCCTCAAACATATATGTCACGAACATTGATGATGATGTTACTGACTGCACTATTTCGTTGTCACGGGAGTTGGTGATTCTTGGAACACTTATCAGTGTTGTTTCGTTGTCACGGGGGTTAGTGATTGTTGTGGATGAGAAAGAGCTTGTTGATTGAGCAGTGGTGCAGAGTAATAGAGGACTATGACAACCCAAGTCCCAATCGCCGTCTACAAAAGCAGGGATGTGGTAGGTGTAGTAGGTCGGTGGTTGGAGCTTTTGAGGTGTCGACACAATTTCACGAAAGTCAAAGGAAGACCGATAGAATTATGCATGATTTTTGGATGTACATTTTTTTGAATGATGTACATAGTGGGTATATCTAGTCATGATACATGTAGTAGGTCATTTTTTTTTGGATAATTAATATAGATGGTGGGTATATTTATTTGTTTCCCACTATTTTTTTTATATGAACAAATGACTTGGTTTGATGCATTTAAGGTGTACGTGACTTCAAATACATAAAATTTTAGGACTGTTTTTATGTTATTGTAAATTTTGATTTGTGTTTAGATTTATTTGTCAACTATGACATTAATATTGGTTATTAATTTTTTTTATTATACGTTTAATTTATGACCGTTTATATTAAACCCTCATGTGATGAAATTTTTGAGGTCCTTTTTAAAATTTTGAAAGTTGTTTATCATGACGCTTTTTAAATCAAATATGACATCTTATAGAGTATATTATGACCTTTTTTTAGCAGATATGACAGTTTTGAAAAAAAATTGTCATATATAACCGTTACCTAATATGACGCTTTTTATGGGTATCAATTATGACACCCAAACTTATAACGCTTTATATTGAAAGATAAAGCGTCATAAAATGCGTTTTATGACACTTAAAAAGGTCATAAAAAAGCTTGTTTTCTTGTAGTGACAATATAGCAAGCCTAAAACGATACAAGTCATGAAGAAAATACGAACATAGTTTAAATATGAACATGTGTACATTCATTGAAAGGGCACAAGATTACAAAACACCAAGTTAATGTAAAGTTTGAACACCCTTAAAGACAAATTTTCAATAAAATATATATTCAAAATATTACAAGGTTGAGATTCACTATTGAGGGCCCTCTGAAGGTGGGAGGATGTTGCCAAGTTACCCCCACATGACGAATGCTAAATCCTCACCTTCGTCCAAGTAGGCAAGGTGGAAACGATGCATTTAAAAACCTCTGGTAATCATACTGTCTGTGAGCTGAAGAGATGAAGGCAGTTCACCCTTTTCCACCATGTCATATTCAAAAATATTAAAGAGAGAGACATCCACGCTTTGTAAAAAGGATAAAAAAGTGGAAGAAAGGAAAATGAGTTATGAACTTTCATAAAAATGAGTTATGAACATTCTACTCGAAAAGAAAAGAAATCATCTTATTCTTATTTTTGTTTGATATGAAGGAGGAAAAGAAAATGTTAAATAATATTACCAATTGAACCAAAAGGTGCAATCTTTTATAGCCAAAAGGAAAGTCCTATGGTTACTTAAACTCTCTCCCCAAAATGCTCCCGCTTTCTAGAGGGCCCGATATTTTTTGTAGTTATTTCTTTTAATTCAATAAAAAAGACCTCTATCTTCAGGTTCGGCCGAGCTCTATAAATATGAGAACCACATGCTTGTAACAAAGCCACTAATCATTACAGGTACATTCTGCCCACATCGAAAAAATGAACTGGTCAACTAACACCGCTACCTCTTCCCCACTTCTATGATAACCTGTCATATTAAGGATGACATAACATCCTAGCCTCTTTGCCAATTGGAACACTTGTCCTTCAAAAGGAGAATGTTGTTCGCAACACAAAAAGGTAACACCCTTAATGTCATTATCTTCTCAAATACCCTCTAACGAAAAACCCTACTTCCTCTCGAGTTCATAACCAGATACTTGTCACTTGACCATCCCCCAAATCCTCAAACACCTTTTTGGTGCCCAAACTTGCCATGTTTCGTCCTAGCTAGGGTGCATCTGGTGCTCTCCTCCCATACCTGTGGCCTTCTTTGCTATAAACTTTATAACTACTTTCACTCTCCAAAAAGTGGGGTACATCTAACCAGAAAACCCAAACTACACACACACATATATGTAGAAAATAAAAATAAATGAAACTAGAGGGTTTGGCCTGAACACTTGAAATCACAAGTTCAATTAACTGGCCAAATTAGGCGCATGTTCATCATGAAAGCACGTCATCCCGAGGAAAGCTTACAGAACCTCAATAGACTAAGAATGTGGTCACCAAACTTAAATGCACTTACTCTAATCTCTATCACCTGGGAAAAGAAATAGTAACTCTCAAGTCTACCCTTGTTTGATCAATTTCAAGTTCAAATAAAAAATAAAAACTACATGTTACCCAACCATAACTCCACCTGAAATGAGGATCGAGGAGTTATTTTCCTATGAAGTTAGACATAAGGAAGGCAAGCTCCGTCCCAAAGCTATCATATCGGAATCCCTATTAATAATATGAATGGCAGTTGAATAGGTAATCCATGTCCTATGGGGAGGAGGTATGTGCTGAGATAACTCAAGTAGGTTCAAATTTGGTTTCGACCTAATTTTTGGGAATGGGAATAACATCCAAGCTGAGGCAAAGGAAATGTTGTTTGGGATTCAAGTTGTTGTTCAAAATGGCTTTCAAAACTTCTTGGTGGAATCAGATTCTTTCACTTCAATCAATCTACTTAATAATGGGGGTAAACCACCTTGGAGAATTTTGGAGGAAATTTAAATCATAAAACAACTTGCTGCAAATACATCTATTACTTCTATCCACTACTACATGAAAGTAAATTATGTTTTGACTCACTTGCCAATGAGGGAGTGATATCAAGATCGAACCAATTTTATGAGGATTATATGGCTCTTACAAGACTTGCTAGATTTATTGACGTAACAGGAAAAAAATACAAAGAAATTAGAGACGATTATTCCTAGAGTTAAATTTTACATCCTAGAGTAAAATTAAAAAAATTTGTTCAAAGTATTGATTAATTAATTCACGAGCCAAAATAATTTTAATATTATGAGAAGTCGCCACAAATAGTTTTGGTTTAAGCACTGATATATTTTTTAGAGTTCATCCATACAGTGAACGTTCTTGTTCTTGACTACGTTTATACTTTTGATAATTATACCCATACTTATAAAAAAAAAAGTCTCCAAAATATAGTCTGCCTACCCCCTATACCCCACATAGTAACCCAACGAAAAGAAAAATAAAGGCAACACCAATTATACCCAATAGGAAGCCCCATACCCAACTGAGTAACCCAATCCATTTCATATTCCAATCCACCTGACCTTTTTTCAAGGTAGGTTCCCCACAACCTCCTCTTTAATCCTTATCGATTTCCCATCCTCTTAACCATTTAGAATTTACTTAGACAAAATTGATATCATTAGATACACCTCATAATTATATCAATTTGCTTGAAAACACAAGTAACCAAACAACAAGTACTTTGTCAATATCATCAATCTAAACCAAAAAGGAGTAATGTTAATAATCAGATCACCATTCAAATAGAATACATATAAAACTTTAAAAAATATACCATATAATCAAGTGCTTTAATGAAAATCTCAATTTTCCCTCTATTCTACAATTTATAATTCACAACACCCCTACAAATAAAAATCAGAGAACTTAAAAATATATTGAAAAGTCAACATTAATATAATTCAGATTAAATGGTTACACGTTAAATTCGTTAAACAAGCCAATATTTGTTTTAATTCCATGGTGATAATTTTTAAATTTATAAAAAGACAATAAAGGGGAAAAACCCTAATTTCATATATTCATAGGAAATGAAAAAGAATGGAAGGTAAAAAAAATTAGGTCTTTTTTTGCATCTGCACGTGTTTAAATGAAAAATCTTCGTGTGTGCATGTGTGTGTGTGTGTATGTGTGCGCGCGCGCGCAAACATATATGTGTGTGTTCGCGTGTTGTGCTTGCGTGAGAGAGAGACTTTACTGACGAAAGAATCTAGTGATTCCGACAGTGATGGGAAGCCGTGAGCAATGTGATAGGTAGGGGACTGGCCGAGGGTCAGGAGATGGGGGAGAAGAAGAGGATTGGGACATGTGGAAGAGGCGCACAACGGGAAAGTAAAATGTGTTTGGAGGGTTTGTTTTGCTAAGTTTATTTCTTTTTTATACAAATATAAATTAAAATTAAAAAATATATTTCGCAACAATGAGTTTATGTTGCCAAAGCCATCCATCTATTGGCAACAAAGACTTGTGTTGCCGAAAAGTTGGTGTACTTTTTACAACATGATATCTTGTTGCCAAAACTCGAAAATATTTCTCTCATATTTCATTGCGGTTCCACTATAAGAATTGATTCTTGGCAACAAAAATTATTCTTTGTTGCCAAAAATAAGAAGTAAGGTTGCCCATTGACAATACAAATAATTTTTTGTTGAAAAAAAGTTACTTTTGGCAACAAAAGTTGACTACGTCGCTAAATATTGTTGCTTATGTTGCAATTTCTTGTAGTGAAAGGCTTGGAGGTGGTGTAAGGTAGTTGATGGGTACATTTAATGCGGATGAGATTCATCAATGCAAGTGGAGCTGAGTGGTGGAGGTGGAACAATGTTGTCCTGCTCACCTACCCGCCAAGCAAGTTTATGGAGTTTAGTTAGTTATCTAGGGGGTCGGGTATCGTCATTGGTCCACCTTAGGATGATCTTAAGGTATGTTGTGATGATACATTTCTATAATGAAGGCTATATTACCTCTGGAGGTCATTTCTCTTCATACTGGGGTTTGTTGGGCGCGCCATAGACAACGAGACGTTGGTGCTGAGGTCTTTGAGCTTGGTTGCGGAGATATATTGGAATAATTGTTCATTTAGGTAGTTGAGGTCTATCACAGTACTATTGTCCTTTGTTGAAGGCAACGGAGGTCTTAGGAACTTAATAGTGTTTTTGGCAAAGGTCAGGGGTTGACCTTAGGACCTATGTTCTTGCGAGAGTGAGGTCGGAGAATTTGAGGAGCCTTGAAATACCAACAGATAAATATGATATCATCAAACACCACCATTCCCTATGAACGACACCATTTCGTTGATATGTTCTTGCGAGCGTGAGGTTGGAGAATTTGAGGAGCCTTGGAATACTAACTGCTAAATATGATATCATGAAACACCATCAGTCCCATCGGACAATGCCACTTTGTTGATATGAAAGTTGTGGCCTAAGGGTAAAGTAGCATGCAATTTAAATAATTATCCATAATTAAACTTATTAGGAAAGAAGTGGGGGAGGAGGGTGGGGGGAGCTCAAAGCAAACCATATAAAACTCAAAGTGGCAAAGAAGTAGAAATATCAAAGAGCTAGTGCTAAATTCATTGTCACTCAATTATGAAACCAGTACAGAATACACAATAAGTAGAGAAAAGGTTGCCGAATCCAAAAAGAAATGAAATCCTCATGTTTCCCCTTCATTGTTATTAAAAATCCACAACATTACAAATGAAACAATAACCAATCACAACATTAGTGTCCCATAGTTTAGGGAACAATTTTATAAGCTTTCATCTTGTCAATGACAGTAATGAAGGAATGCTTGGTATTTCTGAAACCCAAGAACCCGTACTCTTTGCTCTTGTTCATACTATCAAGATAAGCCGCCCCTCCAAATATAACATCCATGTCGATGAACCAAAACGTGGCCACTTCCTCCAACTTGGTAGGCGTAAGCTGATTCTCCCTCACAATCTGTTCCCACACCGGACCCTTATCTTTCATCCTCTCCTCCATGCTCACATACTCCTCACTCTCATCGAACTCCACCCACTCAACATCAAACTGATCAGCCAAAACCTTCCACAACTGCTTCCATTTAAACACATCCCCGTTGGTGATATTAAACGCCTCGTTTTTCGCGTTGGGGTCAACCGCAGCCCAGATCTGGTGCTCCGCTATTAAATCTGCATCCGATGCGATAGCGTAATTCTCCCAAGCTGCTTTTTTACCCAGGAATTTTAGAGGGGTTTTCTCGTGCTTGCAAATTGCGGCGTAAACGCATAAGGTGCCCACCACGTTCATCATTGAATACGGGGAGAATCCGAATATGGTGGCGGGTCGGTGGATAGACCATGTCAAATTCTCTCTTTTCCCACACGCTTCAGTTGTGATATCTTCAAGTGTGTAGTAAAAATTACTAACGGGTAAACGCGGTTCATCCTCGACCCATGGGGTTTCTTGAGGTTGGATGTTGCCAAATGATTCGAATGGGCCGAGGTAGTGTTTGTGGCCGGTTTGGATACAGATGTGACGGAGATTAAGGGAGTTCGGTAAAACAGCGTCTAGCACGTTTTTAAGCATGGTTCCGTTAATTTCACAACGTTGGGCTTCGGTGGGTGCGTTGGCCCACGTGACCCAAAAGATGTGGGTGATATCAGTCAATGATGAGAGTTTTGTTTGGGTTTCATCGGATTTGGAGGTGTCGCACTGGATGTACTCCACTGGGTGATCGGTGTTCCAGACGGGTCTGGGGCGGCGGGCTACACCGTAGACCTTCCATGGACCGCCGGGGGTGTCGGAGAGAGGGAGGATCTCGGCGAGGCTGTTGCCGACTATGCCGGTGATGCCGATGACGAGTGCGACGCTTTGGTACCCTTTTGGTGCTTCATCTTCTTCGAATTTTTTCTGCCAATAAAAATCAATAAATACGAATTAGATTTAATGGGAGATAAAACAGTAGATTGCAGGTGCTTACCTTTGCAGCGCCGATTGCTCCGGACCACCACCAACTCATTTTCGATGATTGAAGAGGGAAATGAAGAACATATGCGGAAATAAAAATGGAAATGGGAATAGAGGTAGAGAGAACGTGATGCTTGATTAGATCAAATAATTTAGCTATTTTAAAGTTCCAACCTTACACAGAAGACAGAAAAGCCAATCTGATGAAGAAAAAAAATGTTGCCACGTCTGTTAAAATTATAAAAAAAAAAAAAAAAAAACACGTTGCCAAGGTCGTTCACTCTGAAAGCTAGCAGTTCTACCTACGCCGTAAAACGAATCAATCTATTCGTGGTTAATTCATGTTCATTCATTTCGCTCTAACTTAACTCGTGAGGTAAATAAATTAAATTCCAATAAAATTTCAAACCCATTATCATAACAAGCGAAGCTTAAATTTTGCTCAATCTATTATATACTATAAAATGCTATACATGAGTTAAATATTTTTTTTTTATTTAAAGTATCCCCGTGGCATTTTACTATCCTTTCATCTATCTCCACTCTATTTATTTGAAGACCAAACTCTCCCATATTTCATTTCACATGAACAAACCCTAATTCCTACAGTTGTCACCGTCAGAACCAAATCTGCTACAAACCTCACCCGTTCTGTCACTTTCACAAACCTCTCAAGGTTCTATTGATTTTGAAGATATTTTCATTCTCTTCCACCTCTTAATATTTCTATTATATTTGTTGATTAATTTTTATTACGGAGCATTTCATAATTTTTATTGTATCTTCTTTTTTTTGCAGGTTAATTTTTATTACAGTCTCTGTTCAGGAGTGTTTTTCACGGGTGTTCTTCTTTGCGTCTATAACTTTGTTATTTTTTTTGCAGACTTTGACGGAGTTTATATTTTCTCTCCTAATCAAGTATGTTCTCTCTCTCTCTCTCTCTCCACACAAACACAACTTTGGTATTACCCATTTGCAATGAAATTGGTTTTTATGTGGATTTGATTTCATCAATCCACCGGTACGCAAGTTTAGAGCATACCCATTTCTAACACAATGTTTTGTTTATTTATCCAATTGTTGGTTATGTATTATTCCCTTAATCAAGAAAAAGAATCAATATAAGAAATTGAAGGAGTTACAGAATGGGAATGAAATGGCTCTGTAAGTGTTAAGGCTCTCACTCCCTAAATTAAATATGTTGGATTGGTGTTTCCGCATCTCTATCTCGATTGGTAATACAGAGTTCCCGTGAGGTAATGTTTTTTCACATATTTAATTCCAAGTGCTTGACAATATGTGCAACTGATTTTTTTTGGGAAACTTTTTGGGATTTTGTACTATTTCTCCTGTAGGGCAACGACGCTAAATTAATATTAGTACCTCCCACCCATTAAAAATTGAAGTGAACCAAATATGGAGTCCTTCTTTCAAGAATGACTATTTTCTCTCTCTGTTGCAATCCTGAAACAATGAAGATGGCTTTGGTTCAAGCATGTTAATGTCTTTTAAGGAAAAGTGATGAAAGATACAGAAGTTTTTATAAGTGCGTGAGAAAAACTTATGGATATTTGAACTGTTTGTGTAATTATTTTATAATTATTTTGATCTCAAGTTTACATTTTTCTAATTATGTTGATCTCAAGTTAGCATTTTTTTTTTACATGTTTCAGCTAAAACTCATGGATGATGGGTTTGAAATAGAGGATTTGAAGTTTACAGATGGGTAATTAGATGTCATTTGGTCATCTATAATTGAATTTATCAAAAGGTTGCTCATGTGTGGCTACCTATGTTTGATGGGAGAAAAGATGGAATTAAGAAGGTTACATACAAATGCTAATTTATGCTTAAGGTTACCTACGAATGGTAATGATGTTGGGCAAATTTTAGTTTGATTGTTGGATAGGTTAACACGCAAGTTTTATGTCATATGGCTTTGTTTAGATTTATTAAATTTTGGTTATATATATATATATACATGAACATTTAATTAATCACCTCATTTTGGTGTGCAATAAGGATAAAATGGACCCATTTGTAGAGACATGTATGTATAACTCATTTTAGAGTTTTTTTTTGCTGTTATTCATTTATACAAAGTTTTCATATCACATTTTAGGACATAAAGCAGTTGTATTTAATTGACCAATAGAGCAAAAATGTTGCATCTTAAGACGGTTTGATCTCCTAAAAATGATCGAGTGAAATACATATATTATAGTCCCAGAATTTTTGTTTACATATATTAAGTGATCCACAATAAGAGGCTAATGAGAACAAGGTAAATGAACTAAAAAGAAGTAACTGATTCAATGGATACTATGGGTTATTGGTAAACCACAATCCCATGTTTTGTAATATTAATTGTAGTTATGTCTGCGATGACAAGTTTTATGCTTGTGTTTTACTTCCTTAATTTGAAGTTCACTATATTGTTGGATTAGTTGGATTCGGATGAGAGTTTAAATTTTGTGAAAGAACTCAAATTACATTAATACTTATACTTATTTGATTATTTACAATTTGATTTGTAATGACATGAAAAGTTAAGTAGCCGAATTAATACATTTTACAAGCTTTTTTAAAATTTCATATAAATATAAATTTATCATGATTTGCGCATCGCGCGGATTTACACCTAGTTTCGAATAATCATACCAACATAGAGCATGTTTATTCGCATAAATCTATTTGAGCTTCACCCATGAAGTAAATAAACTAAATTTGAGCACATTTGTAAGTTCGTTAAGATTTTCAAATCAAATTTGATTCTCCTATTATCCTGCTAGACTAAATTCGTTTATACCTCTAGTTCTAAGTTTTTATTTTAAAAATGGATTAATAATGCATATCTACACTATACTATAAAATGCACTCCTGCCATAAATTCTACCCACTATTTAATCATTCTACGTGGCACACCTCTTAACCTTTTTCATTTATGACCATTACATGTCTCTCCTCACTATTGTAATTTACCACTGCTGCAAAATTAGAATCCAGCCTCTATCAATTCCTCTTATGTACATCATTCTCTCTCCCTCTATTAAATGTACGTCCTTCTCTTTCCCTCCATTAAGTGTTACATGAGATCAATTTCTTTCTTTATAAATATGCACCTTTTCTCTTAAAGTTAAATCTACAAAACTCATTTGTTGTTCCTATCTCACTACAGCTTCCGTCCCATTAATTGTTTCCTTTCCTCTCCACACTTCACCGCCTCGATTTCCATGGTACCATCTCAGACCATTTTTTCTCTCAGCAACAAAAATCCAACTAGGGCAAGGCCACACTCCCCCCCCCCCCCCCCCCCCCCCTCCAAAAAAAATTAAAGCAAAATAAAGTCACAACCTTTGCATTATGGTTCACAAAGGTATTAAGGACAATTTTTTGCCCCTAATGTTATACAACATTCAGGAAAGATGATAATGGGTTTTTGTTGGGTTAATAATCTGAAAGTTGACAACTATAGCATTGCATGTAAAACATAAGGTACGGTGTTTTATTTCTTTCAAAGGGCATATATTAGTTGTTTACTTTGAACCAATAAGGAATGAGAAGAGATCGTACTTGTTCATATCCTTGATATGATTGTTTTTACAGGTTGATGAGAAACAGAAAAGTGTTCTACTTTCAAAACAGGGTTATGTAGGTGATTTACAATTGAACTATATTATTCGTGATAAGGAGATTTTTATAGTTGATGAGTTCACTGGTCGAGTTATGTAGGTGATTAGGTTTAACTGGCTTTTGTAATTGATCGAAAAATTAACTGTCAACCAACTCAGTGATATTAAATTGTTTCTTGGTTTTTATATGGATATAGTGACAAGGAGATGTAGTATGGATATTTTGATGTAGTTTTGTTTTAAATTCTTGCAAGATCAATGTTTCTTTAAGTTATATATGTTGTGATAATCTGATGATGAGATTATCTTGATGTCGTGTCTATTTATCGTATATACACAGTTATCTATTTATAATATGTAAGGACATAATTTTATAAATGTCCGGGGTAGAATCTAGGAATTTTCTGTTTTCTCCTAGATCACAGTTTGTATGTCTGATACCGCAACATTCGACACGTCAACACGATCAACCTCGACGGCTTTTATCCGAATTCAATACAACCACTATCTTCACATGCATCATGCTTCATGTGACGTGATGCTCAGCTCATTCCTACTACTCCACTACGTGTAATCGGTAAAATGGTTTATTAGAGCTTTAATATTTGCATAAATATTTGGGAAATTTTTTAAAAATTATTTTTGAAGTCTGGATTACTTTTTTATCAAAAGTAGAATTTTTTCTAAGTGTAAAAGCAAAGTGCCTTGAACGACGAGCTCGCTCAAACGACTTTGAATGTCGTTCGCGTGAGATAGGCATGTCGCGCGATCTCGATCGAACGAATTCTATCCTTCGTTCAAGAGACATGGCTATCTCGTTCGAACGAGCCACCGCCTCGATTTTTGTATAAATATCCGTTCTCCTTCTACACGTTTTTTTAAGTCTTTCTGCAATCTCAAAATTCTGTGAAAATAGTCTAGAATAAGACTTCATTTTTTAAAGATTTTTTAAACCTTTTTGATTCACAAAACCATTCCCATATATGTGTGTGAATCTTTAAACCTTCAAGAGGATCATTTACTCATTTGGAGTAATTTGTGAGGAAGCCGTTCTCTTCTTCATTGCTGCCCTACTAGAAAGGGATAGTTCCTGCCGCCGACATCAGAACCGACACCCGAGGGTATTTATGTGTCACATATTTTCATTGTAATCCGTGTAATCCGTTCTCTTACAAAATTATAGTAAAAATAAAAGGTTTTGCCCTTTTGGGGGATTTTTCCTCATTTGTGTGTGTTTGATTGTTCTTGCTTGATTTTATCATCATCAATCACACCTAAATGCATGTTTAGGACTTAATTGATAAAAACTGAGTTTAATTAAATAACTTCCTTATTTGAACACAAGCGCACTCTTCTCAAATTGGTATTAGAGCTAGTTACACAACTTTATCGTGTAATTTTTCGCAAAATTTTCTAAGATATCAATTCTATGAAAAATTGATTTTCGAAAATGAGTGTGTTCATAATGGAGAAGTTATATAATAAAATGCCAGTTTTTGACGGGACAAACTATGCATATTGGAAAGTCCGCATGAGATCTGCATTAAAAGCCATTGATGAACGTATTTGGATTTTGGTTTAAAGAGGGTGGACACCTCCCTCCATCACTCTTGAAAACGTGACCAATTTAAAACCTGTTACTACATGGACTGAAGAAGAATTTAAATGGTCATCTTTTAATTCTAAGGTTTTAAGTGATATTTCTGGGTCTATCACACCTGATGAGTTCAAACGCATAATGACGTGCACCACGTCAAAAGAGGCATGGGATGTTTTGCAACTTACCAGTGAAGGAACTAATGCTGTGAAAGAGTCTAAACTACAAAATTTAACAACTCAATTTAAAACAATCACCATGCTTGAATCTGAATGTTTTGATGAATTTTATGCTAGACTGTCTGATATTGTTAACACTAGCTTTAATCTTGGTGAACACATTCCTAATGCTAGAGTTGTTAAAAAGATTCTTAGATCACTGCCTAAGCGTTTTATCCCTAAAGTCACTATGTTAAATTCTATGGGTAATTTAAATACGCTTAAATTGGAAGAACTTATAGAAGACCTAAAAACTTATGAAATTGATATGTTTCCTAAATCTGTCAAGTCTAAAGATAAGGGAATAGCACCTAATGCCCAGGAGAGAAAGAGAGAGAGGTCGGCAAGAAAGAGGGGACAGTCATCTAGAAAAAGAGAGACAGATACATCAGATTCTGAGTGTGATTTTGACATTGATGATTTGGTCCTATTTGCTAAAAATTTCAAGAGAATTCTCAAATTCAAGAAAAATGATAATTTTAAAGATAAAAAGAAGTTTGAGAAAAATAAGTTTGAAAAGAAAAATGAAAACGATTTTATAGATCCTCCTAAGAAAGAAAGTGAGAGATTCTTTGAGTGCGACGGTAGGGGTCATAGAGCTTTTGAGTGTGCTACTAGGCTGAACAGAGAAAAGGGCAAAGTTGTCCTTAATGCTACCCTTAGTGACGACAGTGAGGTCGAGTCGGTGGATTCTGGAGATGAGTCACCGCATGAGTGTAACTCCACCGCATTCATGGCTAGTCATGTGAGTACTTCTAGTGCTCCTCACGACGATGAGGATGCTGCTTCACAGAGACACCTCGACAGTGAGAGCGATGTGAGTGGGGGGGAGGATGACACAAGTGAGAGCGGGAGTGATCTTCAGCACGCCTACGCCGAGCTTTATTTTGAGTCATTTAAAACTAAAAAGCGTAACAAAGCGTTAGTTCTTAGGATCACCGCATTATGGGAAGATTTAAAAAAAGCGAGAGAGAGAGATTCCTCCACCTGCACTACCTTAAGAGAGAGAGAGTCTGCCTGTGTTGAGAAAGAGAGTTTGTTTAGAGAGAGAGAGAGAGAGTTGTTTTGAGAAAGAGAAAGGGGGCTTGACTAAAAAAGTAGCTAGTCTAACGATTGAGCTTCATTCTTCCGTGGTGACTCGGAAGAAACTTGAAGCTCTTGTAGCCCATCTTACTCATGATCTGGAGAGAGCACGGGAAGTCAAGGTGCAAATCGAGGATAGATCTGGAAAGATGAGAAAGATGCTCCTCGGCCCCGCTTTAGGTTTTGGTGATAGGCAAGGAATACGTTATGATGGTGCTTCCACGTCCCAAATTGCACCTGGACCAGTTCCTGAGTTTACTACGACTCCTTATGGCCATCGTCAAAAACCTCGAAGGAGAGTTCGACTAAGAAAAGCAAACCAAGGTCCGCCTTTGACTGTGTTCTTTTGTACATATTGCAAAAGAAAAGGCCACCTTAGGGAGTTTTGCTATAGTATGGGTCGGACATGACATACTACTGCTCCGCCACAGCATACTGATGATTTTACCAGTCTGAGAGAGCGAGTTAAGTTTTTAGCTGCCACATCACAGAGTTTGATGGAGGAATTCCAACGGATGTCTTTACCGTCAGTGAATGCTTCTCACATCCCGGCTAAAACCAACAACAATAAAGGTAAACAAAAGGTCACCACCTCTTCGGTACCTAAGAAAGATAAAAAGGCCTTTGTTGTTCATGTCGCTCTCAAAGCACATAATACCTCACAGTGGTATTTTGATAGTGGGTGCTCCAGACATATGACAGGTGATGCCTTATTTTTACGTCTCTTGAGGATTATCAGGATGTCAGAGTCACCTTTGGAGATGGGAGCAAGTCTAGCATTGTAGGACGTGGTACTGTAGACTTACCAGGATTTCCTAAGATGGAGAATGTTTAATACGTCAAAGGTTTGAAAGCAAACCTTCTCAGCATTAGCCAGTTGTGCGACTCTGACTTTGCCATAAAGTTTGACCGGGATGCATGTAATGTCTATAGTTAAGCCGGTAAACTTTTAGTGCGAGGGTGAGGACAAAGGATAATTGCTATGGGACTGAGCCCACATCCTCACTTATCTATAACAGCGCCATGATCACTCCTACAGATCTGTGGCACCAACGTCTAGATCACTTGAACATTAGATATTTAACTCGTTTAGCTAAAAAGGACCTAGTACGTGGATTACCATCACTTGGAAAGCAAACTTCGACGGTTTGTAGACCCTGTCAGTTGGGTAAACAAATTCTTAGCCCCCATAGGAAGTTGCATTCCATTACCACCTCTTGTGTACTTGAGCTTATTCACATGGATCTTATGAGTCCTACTCTTACTAAGAGTCTAGGTGGTAAGAGGTATATCCTCGTGATGGTGGATGATTTCTCCAGATACTCGATTATAGGTTTCCTAAGGGAGAAATCCGATGCTGTGGAGTTTTTAACAACCAAGTGTTGTGTCCTGTAAAATCAACACAGAGTCACTATTAATAAGATACGTAGTGACAACGACACTGAATTTAAGGAAGCAAAGGTAGATCTTTACTGTGATAGAATTGGGATCAAACATGAGTTTTCTGCTGTGAATACTCCTCAGTAAAATAGGATTGTTGAGAGAAAGAATAAGACGATCCAGGAAATGGCTAGATCTATGCTTCTAGGTCATAAGGTTTCTAGGAGATTTTGGCAGAGGCAATGTCTACTGCATGCCACATGGTGAATAGGTTTTACCTGCGTTCACACACTCTTAAGATGCCATATGAATTGTGGACTGGCAAGAAATCCAACCTTGCATATTTCTGTGCTTTTGGGAGTAAATGCTACATCCTACGGGATAGAGAGCAATTAGGAAAGTTTGACTCCCGAAGCGACGAGGGTATACTGTTAGGATATTCATCGAATAGTAGAGCGTACCGGGTTTTTAACCTGAAGAGCTCTAAGGTTATGGAGTCAATAAACGTCACCGTGAAAGATGACGAACCTTCGGCGTTTATTGATTCTAGCCTTCAGTGTGAGGATGAGGATGTTTCTGGCAGTAATTTACTTGTACCTCACCCACACTCTGTTGACCCTACTCCCGTGTTAGGGGATACACCTGCTTGGTTTCGTAAGAGTCATGACCCTTCTGCCATTATTGGTAATCCCACTCTAGGGGTCAAGACTCGCGATCAGCTCGAGAACGTTGTTGGCCATTTTTGATACATGTCCAAAGTCGAGCCCAAGAATCACAAAAAAGCACTCAAGGATGAACACTGGATATCTGCTATGCAGGATGATTTACTTCAGTTTAAAAAGAATAATGTCTGGGAACTTATCCTCGACCTAGTGAAACTAATGTGATAGGTACCAGATGGATTTTCAATAATAAAATGAATGAAAATGGTACCATAATTAGAAACAAGGCTAGGTTGGTCGCTCAAGGCTACACACAGATAGAAGGTGTAGACTTTGGGGAGATATTTGCTCATGTTGCAAGGCTTGAGTCCGTCCGTTTACTACTTGCCATCGCATGTCATCTGAGCTTCAAAATATATCAGATGGATGTCAAGAGTTCCTTTCTAAATGGCATTATACAAGAGGAGGTTTACGTGGAACAACCAAAAGGGTCTGAAGACCCTAAGCACCCCGAGCACGTCTACTATCTGAGGAAAGCCTTGTATGCTTTGAAGCAAGCACTTCGTGCTTAGTACGAGAGGCTTACTTCCTATCTCTTAGCCCGTGGCTTCAAGAGAGGGGGAGTTGATATGACGTTGTTCGTCAGGGGAGATGATGGTGCTATTTTGGTTGCCCAGGTCTATGTGGACGACATAGTCTTTGGATCCACGTGCTCCCAACATGCTCATCACTTTGAGGAGGAGATCAAAAGTGAGTTTGAGATGAGCATGGTTGGTGAGCTTACTTTCTTCCTTGGTCTCCAGGTTCGTCAACTAGAGGATAGGATGTTCATCTCCCAATCTAAGTATGCTAGAGACTTAGTGAAGAAATTTGGGTTAGCATGCTCGTACACCTATGAGTACCACTAACCAGCTTAGTAAGGACACTTTAGGCAAGGACGTAGAGCAAACCTTGTACCGGAGTATGATAGGTAGTCTCCTCTACTTGACTGTCAGTCGTCCTGACATAGCCTTTAGTGTTGGAGTCTGTGCGCGATATTAGGCATTCCCGAAAGAGTCACATTTACTTGCTCTAAAACGTATTATTAAATACGTGAGTGGGACTCTCTCATATGGTATTTGGTATTCCTTTGATATCGATGACCGTTTGTCCCCCTATTCCAATGTCGATTGGGTCGTGATGTAGATGGTTGTAGTAGCACTTCTGGTGGGTGTTTCTATTTTGGTTTTGCTCTTGTCTCCTGGATGAGCAAGAAGCAAAATTCCATCTCTTTGTCCACCGTTAAGGCTGAGTACATCACCGCCGGGAGTTGTTGCACGCAACTCTTGTGGATAAAGCAAATGTTGGAGGATTATGGGATTTCACAGGACACCATGACTATTTCCTGTGATAACACGAGTGCGATACACATATCCCGCAATCCAGTCCA
Source organism: Sambucus nigra (assembly GCA_949130495.1). Lineage (NCBI taxonomy): Eukaryota > Viridiplantae > Streptophyta > Magnoliopsida > Dipsacales > Adoxaceae > Sambucus > Sambucus nigra. Next base: position 714,968,943 of record OX422207.1, read on the forward strand.
ACATTCACGCACAAAAAACATCAGGATACGCGAGCACTTTATACGTTAGTTAATTGAGCATAAAGTCGTATCCCTGAGTTTCGTACCCACCGACCGTCGGTTAGCCGATATTTTTACGAAACCTTTAGATGCCCTTAGATTTGAGAGTCTTAGGAAGTCTTTGGGGATTTGCACAGTTGACTGAGGGGTTGGTCTATGTCTAGGATAGGATGCTTTTTCATGTTCATATCATATACTTCCTATTGCTAGTTTTTTTATATGTATTATTACTTTGTTGTACAGCTATTTATTTATTTATTTTTGAAAAATCCAAAAAGATTTTCGTTTTATAAAAAATTGAGAAAAACACAAAAAGATTTTTGTATTTTATTTTCACCTTTTATGGATGAGCATTTAAGATAGCCGAGTCACAATTTCATTCCATTTATCCATGTGACTGTTTGATAGAGATTTGAAACACTACATCATTTCATCCATGTGCTTTACATTGTTTGGGGTCTTTGAGATGTGATTAGTGATATCTTTCTACATGTTTGACTCCTATCTCCTTTATTGCACACATGCATGGCTTTATTTGATTATTTTACTTATCTATCACATATTGGCTTAAGTGTTTTCATCTCAATTCTGTGTATACAACTAACCATATGCGATAAAACTTGACAAGATTGGAATGCATGTAAAAACCGTTTTGGTGAGACCGTGTGTTTATTGGAAAACGGGGAAGGGCTGCGAAAGGTTTACTTAGCCTTTGCAATTTTAAGCCACCGTTAAAAAGGACCTAAAAAATTGAGGAATTTTATTATCCGGGGTCCAAAGAGGTAAAAAGAGCCCGAAAAAATTTAAAGGCAATAAAAAGCAATATATGCCAAATATGGGCCATTAGGTTTCCCCGCCAATTCTCCAAAGTTCGAGAATTTAGAATGCCTCTATTCAAAATATAAATCTGAGGGAGTTTGGTTAGAGAATATAAACGGGTTTGCACTTCCTTGAAAGTCCTGAAAAAGTATGAACTAGTTTTGGACGTTATTGGTGTGGAAATCACTTTGAGCTTTGATTTGTTGATTTGATTGAGTCAATGTCTCATATTACCACCTTTTTACACCAAAGGAAGATTTTGAGTTCATTCGTTAGGAGTATCCAATATTCATCGTGCACATATGTCATGTTTGTATGCATTGATTTTCCTATCGAATTTGATCACACCTCTACATTTACGCTATCATCGACTTGGTTGTTTTTGTGTTCTTTCATGGTGTGATTCTTTGTTGTATACTATGTGTGAAAAATTTTGAAAAATACAAAAATAGCAGTTTATTCCCGTGTGTCACTCTCCATGTGCATTCATTCGTGCTTCTCATTTCTGTCTATTTGGGGACATCATAAAAAGGGGGAGAAGAATTATGTGGGAGAATTATTTTGGTGTTGGTGTTTAGTTGATTTATGAATGATTTTCTTAAGCTTAATTGATCATCAATTTGTGCATATCATTATATTTCAAATTGTTGATTGTCACGGCGAGATGCTTTATCTCATGTGTGTAGGTACAACTTTGTTCATTATTGGATTACACACCCTGATAAGAAAAGCTTTGGAAGTTTCTGAAGAGCTGAAGATTTGAAAGACATGTTATTTAGTAATCTCAGTTTGAGGGTTTAATGGGGATATTATCTGGTATGTCATTTGAGTGCATAATTCGGATTTTTTATGTATGTACCGGCATAGACATAGGGGGAGACTTGTAAGGACATAATTTTATAAATGTCCGGGGTAGAATCTAGGAATTTTCTATTTTCTCCTAGATCACAGTTTGTATGTCTGCTACCGCTACATCCGACATGTCAACATGATCAACCTCGACGGCCTTTATCCGAATTCAATGCAACCATTACCTTCACGTGCATCATGCTTCATGTGACGTGCTGCTCAGCTCATTCCTACTACTCCACTACGCGTTATCGGTAAAATGGTTTATTGGAGCTTTAATATTTTCATAAATATTTGGAAAATTTTTTGAAAACTATTTTTGAAGTCTGGATTACTTTTTTATCAAAAGCAAAAATTTTTCTAAGTGTAAAAGCGAAGTGCCTTGAATGACGAGCTCGCTCAAACGACTTTGAATGTCGTTCGCGCAAGATAGGCATGTCGCGCGATCTCGTTCGAACAACTTCTGTCCTTCGTTCGAGCGACATGACTATCTCGTTCGAATGAGCCACCGCCTCGATTTTTGTATAAATATTCGTTCTCCTTCTACACATTTTTTTAAGTCTTTCTGTAATCTCAAAATTCTGCAAAAACAGCCCAGAATAAGACTTCATTTTTTTAAGGTTTTCTAAACCTTTTTGATTCACAAAACCATTCCCATATATGTGTGTGAATCTTTAAACCTTCAAGAGGATCATTTACTCATATGGAGTAATTTGTGAGGAAGTCGTTCTCTTCTTCATTGATGCCCTACTAGAAAGGGATAGTTCCAGTCACCGACATCAGAACCGACACCCGAGGGTATTTCTGTGTCACATATTTTCATTGTAATCTGTGTAAGACGTTCTCTTACAAAATTATAGTGAAAATAAAAGATTTTGCCCCTTTGGAGGATTTTTCCTCATTTATGTGTGCTTGATTGTTTTTGCTTGATTTTATCATCATCAATCACACCTAGATGCATGTTTAGGACTTAATTGATAAAAACTGAGTTTAATTAAATAACTTCCTTATTTGAACGCAAGCGCATTCTTCTCATAATATATACACGGTTGTGAAAGAATGATATTTCAGTAGTTTCTATTGAAATTCTTCAAATTTATTTAGAAAGCGCGCTAGCATATAATATGCTTGTTAATATATATGCTTTTGGAAAAATAAGGAGAAGTTATAAAAAAACATACAAAAAAAAACTAATAATAAGATATTGGGATTGAATGCTTATCCCACCATTGCCATTCACACGAGACTATTGTAGAAAATTTCTCTTCTACGTAATCCAAGAAATAAACTAATATAGTTTTTATTTTTAGACATTGCTATTAATATGAAAGAATAAAAAATTATAATTTTTTTTTATTTCACATATTAAGTTTCTTTTTCATCCAAAAATGGTTGATGGAAGCCATTTTAATAATAGTTAGTTTATGAATAACATTGATAAGTGCCCGCGCATCGTGCGGGTTGCATGCTAGTTTATGAAAACAATGCACTTTCGAACATATTTATAAAAATATTGCACTTTTTAAATTCGCGATTCCATGCCGTGTTTCTATATCGAATTTGTTGTTAGCAATAAGACTCAAATTAATTATGCTTAATTTCATGTGTTATCGCGTATTCATTTAAAAACTATAAACTGAATACTAGGTTGCTGTAACACCCCGCCTAATTAAATATCAGGTGATCAGTCCTTTATTAAATTAAATCGAAATGACTGGTTGGTTCATTCTTAGCATCATTGTCGAAAAATAATTTTTTTTCATTTATCACCTAATAAATAATTAAGCTAAGTGTCAAAAATATTTTTCATTTAAATATACCCAAATAATCCGTTAATAAATTACCATTCTATAAGACATAAGCTATATGCATCCCACGTGAATATAATAAATACTGGACATAAATCAATTACTGAAATAAATAAGACTGGATAAAACATTCCAGTTAAAGGTCTCAAATCAATAGATGATAATAATACTCAACCCAACTGAAAAGAACTACAAAAGTAAACTGAGTACAAACTCTCTGATAAAGCAACTGAGAATAGGCGACACATGCCCTAAACGAAAAGTTTGAATAGAAATGAAATGAAAGAAATGATGAAGGCATCTAAATGTAAAGACCTGCAACTTCCACAACCGCTGCATCTCGCTAAACAATCCAAGCGTCTAAGTCTGGTAACCCTGTGGATGAACACCTCATATACTACATATATATAGCAAAAGAGAGAAGAATAGCAAGAAACTAGTCAGAGCTCGAGCTGTATAAATATTTATTTTAGCAAGTATTTAAAACTTCAATGAAGCAAGTATTATGTGCATGTTAGTTTCAAACTCTCACATGAGATTCTCTCCTCACATCTATTGTGCATGCCTAACGTACAATTACCCCCTATTAGTTATGCTACCCACCCTAATTAGTTCAAAGTTGTTGGACATCTGACGTGCAGGATGATGGGGACACGAGATTAAGGAAGCTCCCAAGCGTGATGATGAACAACAGTGAGGGTAGTCACACTAAATTTAGGGATCTGCTTCTCCTATGGATGTTTTTATTGGGAGAAGGTGATTGGCCCTATTTTGAGTATTTTTAGGTGTAATTGTCTGCAGTACTAATTCTGCTAAATATTGATGCATTTCCATTTAGTGTGATCCTGAATGGGTTATTTTCTAGAATATTTATGAGTTTTATATCTGATTTGGTAAAATTCAAATTATGTTTTCTAATTTTACGTCAAGAAAATCATTTTTCTAATTCTTCTTTTGGGACTCAAATCTTCACACATGTGGCTTGCTTCCTAATCAATTTTTTTCCTCTAACATTTTTTCATGTGTGCAATCAAATATCGATAAAAAGATACATAATAGGGCATGTGTGTGTGTCATCTCATTCACTTAGCCTTGTCGACAACCCTTTATAGATAAGAGTAATCAATCTCGTTCAACAGTCCAAACCAAACAAACCCCATCTTTTCAACATATGTCTACTTCCACGAAACCGCCTTAAGATCACCTATTAAAGTAAGGTACTGCTCTAGTGGCAACTATTTCAAGAACCATGTATTCCGTACATTTCAGTTAAACAATATACATCATATGGTTAATTCGTATCCCATCATACATATTGGATCAATACCCAGTATCATGGTTGTATTCAATATTCATTTTAATAGAAGAATGTTTCATTATGTCGACGAATTTCAGCTTAAATAAATACATATTTTACCTTACGTTTTGCATGCTCATTACGAAACTTAATTGTATCAGCATTTACTTCATAATGTATTGTACATATAGCTTGGAGAATTCATTGCTTCAGGCTTTCTTTATTCGTTTATACTACTGAACAAATACGAACTTTACAGATGCGGTAATACATTTAACATCGATTTTAATCTCACGCCCACACATCGCGCGGGCTACATGCTAGTCAAACACTAAAATAAGAGATAAAGTGAGGTAAATAAATGTGAGAACAATCAAGGAATGGGACTACACCACAAATTCTAGTTATTCTAATTAGTTAGTTTACTCATTAGAATTCTCCTAAGTTAGTATTGAAATTACAAGTCAACTCTCATCACAAATGTAATTTTAATACTAACCTTTTAGAAAATTAAATTCAATCCCCCACAACTCTATACTCCTTTTGATAAATCACCCGCTAGAATCGATTCATCAAAATTCATATAAATCATAGGAAATCAAATTTAGAGAAGAAATTCAAGGAACAATACCACACTTGAGAAGCCCCTATCTCTAGTTCGATTCTAAAATGGGTATTATATCTCGAATTTCGATTTTCTCTCGAAAATCATGTACCCTCTCTCGAGGCATAAATTGAAAGGTGAACGATCAAAATTAACATTCAAATGGAATTTCAAATAAATAAACTAAATAATTAAGATAACATTAAATAAGGGTTCATCCGACCACTTGAAAGGGTTTTTTAGCGTAACATAATATGAAACATGATCATCAAATGAGCAAAGGCATTAAAATAAACTAGTGTGTGTGTTATTTTGTACCCAACCAAAAAATAAATAAATAAAATTATTTAACTAAAGAAAATATTAACAAAAAAATCAAAAAATATAAATTAAAATCCTAATAAAATAAAACTAAAGAAAATACAAAACCTAATGAACTAAAAAAATTAAATTCCTAATAAAAAACAAAAATAGATATATCCTAATAAAAATAAAGCTAAATAAAAATAAAAACAAAAAATTGAAAATAATAATAAAGATTAACTTAAAATAAAAATTACACATAAATAAAAAAAAATATTAAAAATAGATGACACAAACAAATCCTAAAAATTTGCACAAAATTCTAAACAAAATATAAAATAAATCTTAAAAATTAAAAAGGACGCAAAATAAAAATCTAAAAAATTAATTAAAAAAAACACACAAGGCTCGGGATGGGTTTAGGTGAAGGTTACGAGGAAGGAAAATAGGTATAGTGATTAGGGTTTAGCTCTTTTAACCACATTTGCACCGCATTTTGCTTTGATTTAAGCGTTTGAACTCTGCTAATTGTGTTTGACCTACAAAAAAATATGAACGCGCATAAAACCCATTTTGTCGAGAATTGGGAATTAAAAATCGTCTATTTAGGGTTTTATTTAAACACTTTTGGGTGCTTATCACACCACCCCCCAAACAGAGATAAGAAACCAAAAGTGTACCACTTTCGCGGGCACTTGCGATTACACTTAGCCTGTGCAACAAACCTTTAAACCTATAGGTTGCCCTATAGGACGAGTGTTGTCTTGTGAGAGTTTGCAGGGAGTATACCCACAAAATTCTTTATTTGTAAATGGAAGTCAATCTCTTATTATACGTAGAACAATCGCACAATCCATCATGAGATAAATATTTTGAGGAATGCAAGCTAGAAGTGAATGAAAAGTTTAGCTAAGTGAATACTCAAGGCACATCCTTTCTAGAACTCAACATGTGTCGTGTGAATCAGTCAAAATATGTTGAATATCACGAGAGTAATTCCTAGATCACCTTTTCGAAATGAATGCTTCAACTTTAAAATCTCATGGATATAGCTCTCTCAAATGAACTCGCGAGATTTGGGTACGTGTATCGCTCTTGTGTGTGAGGAGGTGAGTAAATGTACGCAAGGTCAAATGTCTCACACATATAAAAAAAAGAATGAACATTTTAGAAAGAAAAAAAATGATCTTATGAAAGAATGCTAATCATTATAATGAGAACGTCGATTTATTCACCACGTTGACCTTCATTTTCCCGAATACCTAGGAGAAAACATGGATGCTTATGGATGAGGAGGAAATGAAATGAGAATGATATGATGATATGAGGTAGGATGGTGATATGATGGATGGATGATGGATATTTGAGAAGTGTGTATTACACTTAAGGAACAAATGTCTTTATTTTATAAGAACTTGACATAAAACTTTCTTTTTTTCTTTTTTTTCACTTTTTTTCTTTTATACCGTCACCGCTCTTCTCATTTTTTAAATGGTGGTTTGCGGTGGTGGTACGAATATAGGGATGGTAGATGGTGATGATATGAAAAATAAAAGGTGTAAGGATATATGATGTATGGGTGAAAGTTTGGTGATCAGGACAGATTTTAAGACACGCATTTCTTACAACTCGAAAGTGATGTCATTCTCAGTGATCAAGACAAAAATTTAGTAAAGAGTAATGAGATCATAGAAATTAGTTATTACAGATGATTCGTATCAAATATTGCAAATTTATACCCTCGAATCTTATGCATTTTAGCCCCCTCTGGTGCCTTAATCTCTATATTTATGCTCATTAACTAGAAAACCTCTGTTTTATATTGTTAACATGCTATATGAGGTATAATTGGACTTTTGTAGGTATTTTGGTACTAATAATGAAGTTTGGATGCATTCCGGCGAAGTTTCGTACACAATCGCACGCACAAGGGCATTTCAGTCATTTCATAATTTGGGCAACTATTCCAACATCTCACGAAAGTTGTAGCCATCTGGGAAAGCTTAGTTTGGACACAAACGGTGCACGATTTCAAATCTGAAAAAAGAAGCTACGGCATTTCTCGCGAAAGAGAAAGACATTTCAAATCAAAGAATAAGAAGGAAAGGAAAAACAGGGGAGCGATTCGATTCGCTATGAACCAGTAGCCAATTTTCCAGGAACGAATCAATTCGCTCCTTGGAGAATCGATTAGCTACAAGGCAGTGCACCAGGTCCTTTCCAACGAATCAATTCGTTTTCAACCGAATCGATTCTCTCACTTGCAGCCTTTGAGATATTTACCTAGTGAATCGATTCGGCTCTGCAGATCTTTTTCTTTTCTTTTAATTGTAAGTTTTCCATTGGGAGTTTTGTATATATACTTTTTTCTCTCATTTGAGAGAACCATCTTGTAATAATATATTATTTTGCTTAGGTTTGTTTTGGGAAGCTAGGGTTTGGAGATTATTTTCAGTGTGCCATTTTATCCCTCCTAGGGTTTGCTTGTATAGTGGGGTTTGCCTGTCGAGGTTGTGTAGAACACTATTCATCATCTTCTCTATCAATCCAAGTTTCCATTTTTGGTATTTCTTTATTTCTATCGCGTTATTTAATGTTTTCCTTTACTGCGTTTTTACCATTCTTTCTAGCTAAATTAGTTTAGGTTGCGATTGATTGAACTTGACTTGTGTTTAGTACGTTGTTTTTCTCTAGTGATGGAGTTTGAGTATTTAATTCGATTGGGTTGTCCTAGTTGTTATGCCTAAGAGATTTGATGCGATATATCATGTATGCTCCGTGCTTACGACCTTTTGCATGTAATTCCCGGGATATTTATTGATGCCAAAATCTTATTAGGATTTTATGCGAGTTTAAGGTGTGACAATCTTGGATTTAATTAACTATCGAAACGAGACCCAATCTTAATGAATACGTAGTCCCGTGTAACCATTTATATGTGTTAAACTAAGGTGAGGGATATTTGTCGCATCCTATAGTTTTTTTGTCTTTGTTAATCTAGTTTTATTTATCACATGCCTAGATTATCTTTTGCTTTCTCTTTTAGGTAGAAAATTACATTTTACACTGTTAATGAAAATGTTATTTTATCCCTAATTAATTATATTAGTTTAATTAATGTACATTGTAGTTTAACTTAATATAATAATTTTGATGATTCCAAACATTTTTTTTATTAGATTTTTCTATAAATATTTATTACTGTATAATCTTGCCTCGACTCTACTCAACGACGTATTCGAGTATAAGTTTTCACGTATGTTGCACTTTTTCACCTGACACTTTAGACACAGATGCATATTTCTTGATCTAAGATTTGTATTGTATGACTAATGTATCGTAAGACTAAACTTTCTCTTAAAAAAAAAGTTAATACTGTTTTTACTGAAAATAATTCTTTAGTAAAAATGGTGTCATTTTTATTTAAAATAAATGTTTTTGTTTTACAATCATTTTCGGAATGTGTTAAGAAGAAATCTTCTTTGAGTGGAATTACTTATTACCGTGCGTAGTCATTAATGAGGACAGAACTACACCTTGACCATGCTTACCTTGCTTCTGCCACACGCGAGCCATGCTCTTTTGATAGATGTAAACTGAACACTTGTACCATGTCTACTGCCACACGCGAGTGGCATTATCTGCTCCAACATGGACTCAATTTTTAGTTCTATCCGAGCAGACCTGTTACATCATCTTAGAAAATAAAGCTAAGTTCTATCCATGTAGACCTGTTACCTTAGCTGTCGTTGTCCGTGTAGACCTGTTACCTTAGCTGTCGTCGTCCCTTAGAAAATAAAGCTCAGTTCGAGTAGTTTTTTTTTCAAGTTCTATTTCTTTTATTCGTTTTTTTTGTTCCGTCTTGTCCGAAGAATCTGTACCATTAGCCTTCAGTACTGTGCTTCAGAAGCTACATGATAGCCCATATAAACTTTCGGTCATAGCTGTTAACCCTAAAGATTTTGTCATAAAGATATCTACACCTGCTTTGACCGTTGGATTTGACTGAGACCTTAGAAACTTTTGGGCACAGATATTTTACTGACACTAGTTCTGTTCAAACCTTCGAAGCCTAGGTTTATTAAGATTTCTTCCCAATTTTTGGATATACCATCTGTCAATGTTGGCCTTACCTGCTAAACCTCAGTGCCATTGGACCTCGTGCGTCATTTCTAATCAGTGTAAATTTTTTAATATAACAAAGATGTCCACTCATTTTTTATCTTGGGCCACACAATGTTTTGTTTTGGCTACGTACGCACTTTGGCAGTAGAAAAGTTTCTATCAACAAATTTTTTATTCAGATCTCGAGCCATGTGTTTTATGTCCTATCCATCTGATTTTTATATATCGTTTTATTCTGTCCAAACCTTTTAACAGAACAACTATTTTCTTGAACACACTAGTTATACTCACATATTGCGTAACATCTCTTCATATCAAAATTGTTTCTCTATCTGTGAAACATTCTTATCTATTACACAATGGTTCATCATATCAGATTTGTATTTTATCTCTTGGTCTAACATAATCTTTTTACAGGAGTCATTTTTAGAAATCTAAAGTGCTACTTTCAGTGTCATATATTTTCAGATTACCATTTTTATGCTCTAACAGCTATATTTTTTATGGAGAAGATAAAAATAAGATTTGCAGATCAGATTGGAAGATTTTCTTTTTGCTACTCCATCTCAGAAAATCTGGAGCATTTAATGCTCAAAATGGATGTGTCTAAACAGATAGTTTTTGGAAGACACATTTAAAAAGATTTCAAGTGCTGCATTGAAGCAGAGATGAACTAGACAGAATATGAGCAAGACTTGAACCATATTGAAAGCATTTATTCTACTACTCAGCTACACATTCAAGAGAGCAATAAATTCAAATTATCTGCTCAATCATTGAAGGAGAAGACTTGTGCCTACTTCAACATCATTTATTGAAGTCTGATTAAAGAAGGAGAAACTCAGATTACAAATTGTATTTTAAGGAGTTTCAGTTATTGTATCTTGTACTACAAAATTCAGATTTATTGTGAAGCCTTGTTGAAGCTTCGGTTGTATGCGGTGATTTGATCCTACCCGCAAGTGGATCAGGTTTAGTGAAGCGCAAAGGAGACGGAGGCTCTAGGCGCGTGGACGTAGGCCGGGATTTGGCCGAACCACGTTAAATATCGGTGTCATTTATTTTCGCACTATTATTTATTTATTTGCACATGCTTGCTAGAGTTAATATTTTCAGCACAATATTTTGCAAATAAATTAATTCCGAAATTTGACTAAATTAATTTTAAGGGTAAAATAATTATTTTTGAATTAAATAATTAATTTCAGAATTTTATTTAATATCAAATACGAAAATTAGTTTAATATTTCTAGTGTATTAAAATCTGTATCTCTAGTTGTTTATAATCTGTTGATTGCATTTATTTGATATTGTTGAACTTATTCTTTAATAGTTTTATTAATCTGAAATTTTATCTAAAGTAATTTAAACTTAATATTTTTCTGAAATCTTATTTGACTTAAAAGATTGTAAAAACTCAATTCACCCCCCTCTTGAGTATTATCTGGGCAACAATTGGTATCAGAGCAGGTACTCTTCTTTTAGATTTAACAATCTTGAGTTAAAGATCAATGCCATATGTTACTACATCACTTGGTGAAGGTCAATCCATTTTTAAACCTCCTCTATTCTCTGGAAAAGATTATAGTTATTGGAAAAATAGAATTAAATATTTTATTCAGTCTCATGATTATGAAGTTTGGAAAGTTATTATGAATGGTCCCTACACTCCTACTAAAATAGTAAATAATGCTTCTGTCCCTAAAGATGAAAATGAATGGAATGATGCTGATATCAAAAAAATTCAAATAAATGCTAAAGCTATGAATATTCTGCACTGTTCACTTGATGTAAATGAGTACAACAGAATCTGTTGTTGTGAAACTGCTAAAGAAATTTGGGATAGACTAGAAATCACATATGAAGGAACTAGTCAGGTCAAGGAAGATAAAATTAGCATGCTTGTTCACAACTATGAACTTTTTAAAATGAAAACAGATGAAACTATATCTGACATGTTTACTAGATTTACAGGTATTATTAATGGTTTGAAATCTCTTGGAAAATCCTATACTGACTCTGAATTAGTAAGTAAGATTCTCAGGTCATTACCATAGGCTTATATGACAAAGAAGCTGGCAATCAAAGAAGCCATTTGAGAAAGACCTATCTCTCTTGATGAACTATTGGGTTCATTAATCACTCATGAAATGGAACTCAAAGAACTTGCTGAAGATGAAAAGCCTAAGGCAAACAAAACCATTGCTTTCAAATCCATTGAGGAAGAAGAAGATAGTGAAGAAGCTGATGATATGAAGATGGTGACATAGCACTTCTTACAATAAAGTTTAAAAAATTTCTTGCCAAAAAGAAGGGATGGTCAGGAAAACACAAAAAATTCTCTTCAAAGAAGGCACATGAAGGAAAGTCATCCTCCAAGTTTGAACCAAAGTGCTATAACTGCAAAGAGTTAAGACATATAAGACCTAACTGTCCAAAGGCCAAGGAAGAGAAAAATGACAAAAGAGAGAAAAGAAATGAAAAGTACAAAAAGGCCATGAAAGCTACAACTTGGAGTGATAGTGGTGAAAGTAGCAACGATGAAGATTCAAGTGATGGAGAAGTTGCAAACCTTTGCCTTATGGCAAAAGATGATGAGGTTTGTCTTAAAGCTGGATCGATCAAATCAAAATGGTTTTTAGACAATGGATGTTCTAGACACATGACGGGTGACAAAAACAAGTTCTCGAGCTTAATAGCCAAAGATGGAGGTCTAGTCACATTCGGAGACAATTCCAAAGGCAAAATCATTGGCATAGGTAATGTTGGTAAGGATCCTTCTCCTTGCATTGAAAATGTTCTTCTGGTTGATGGTCTTAAACACAACTTAATTAGTATTAGCCAACTGTGTGATAAAGGTTATAATGTACTATTTAAGGAAGATCTTTGTTTAATAAAAAATGCTAAAGATAATAATGTTGTGTTTATTGCTTCTAGACATGAAAATGTGTATACTCTTGATTTTGATAACTTGTCACAACAAGATGTAAAATGTTTAGCTGTCCTAAATGATGCTTGTTGGTTATGGCATAGAAGATTAGGACATTCCAACATGGAACAACTTAATATTCTGTCCAAAAATGAGTTAGTTAGAGGGTTGCCCAAAATAAAGTTTGTTAAAGATAAACTATGTAATGCTTGTCAATTTGGAAAACAAACTAAAACTTCATTTAAAAAGAAAAGAGACATTTCTACAAATAGGCCTTTAGAATTATTACACCTAGACTTATTTGGTCCTAACAAGGTTGCTAGTTTAGGTGGAAAATATTATGCTTTTGTTATCGTTGACGATTATTCTCGATTTACTTGGGTTTTCTTTCTTGCTCACAAAAGTGACACACAATATGTTTTTGCCAAATTTTGTAAGAAAATTCAAAATGAAAAAGGGTGCAATATAGTGTTCATAAGAAGTGATAGAGGAAAAGAATTTGATAACAAAGATGTTGAATCGTTCTGTGATGAAAATGGTTTTGAACACAACTTTTCTGCACCTAGGACACCTCAACAAAATGGTGTGGTAGAAAGAAAGAATAAATCTTTACAAGAAATGGCAAGAACTATGTTAAGTGAACATAATCTACCAAAATACTTTTGGGCAGAAGCTGTCAATACATCTTGCTATGTAATAAATAGAACTATTGTTCGAAAAGGTTTAGACAAAACTCCTTATGAAATATTGAAAAATAAAAGACCAAATATTGGTTATTTTATGGTTTTTGGAAGCAAATGTTTTATCTTAAATGATAAAGATATTTTGGGAAAATTTGATACAAAATATGACGAAGGTATTTTTCTTAGGTATGCTCTTAATAGTAAAGCTTATAGAGTATTTAATAAAAGGACACTAGTCGTTCAAGAAACTATACATGTATCTTTTGATGAGTCAACATCTCTTTCAAAAAATCCCAACGTTGATGATGAGGCTCTAGATCTAAATAAGCATATTAATAAGGTAAATCCTACTATTGATATTTCTTATAATAATGCAAACACTACACATATAGATAAAAATAATAATGACTCTAGTTTGCCTAAAAGTTGGAAATTTGTAAATAATCATCCTTTTGAAAATATTTTAGGGGAACCTTCTAGTGGTATTCTTACAAGATCCTCTTTAAAAAATGTTTGCAATAATTTAGCTTTTGTGTCAGAAATCGAACCAAAAGACATAAAAGAAGCTGAAAATGATGAATTTTGGTTATTAGCTATGCAAGAGGAATTATTACAATTTGAGCGAAATAATGTTTGTCCACTTGTTCCCTTACCTAAAGATAAAACCATTATTGGAACTAAATGGGTTTTTAGAAATAAAAAGGATGATGGCGGAGTAATTATAAGAAATAAAGCTAGACTTGTTGCGCAAGGATACAACCAACAAGAAGGTATTGATTTTGATGAAACTTATGCCCCCGTAGCTAGATTAGAAGCTATTCGCATGTTACTAGCATATGCATGTTATAAGAATTTTAAATTATTTCAAATGGATGTGAAAAGCGCTTTCTTAAATGGTTTTATTAGTGAAGATATCTATGTTAAGCAACCTCCCGGTTTTGAAAATCACGAGTTTCCAAATCATGTTTATAAACTAAATAAAGCCCTTTATGGATTAAAACAAGCTCCGAGGGCTTGGTATGACAGATTAAGTAGATTTCTACTTGAAAATGATTTTGTGAGAGGAAAAATGGATTCCAATTTATTCATAAAAATTCATAACATAGACATGCTCCTTGTGCAAGTATCTGTTGATGATATTATTTTTGGCTCCACAAATGAAAACTTATGTAAAGATTTTTCAGAATTTATGCAAAAAGAATTCGAAATGAGTATGATGGGTGAGCTAAAATTCTTTTTAGGTTTGCAAATCAAGCAAACCAAAAATGGGGTCTTTATCAATCAATCCAAATATATTAAAGATCTTTTGGTTAAATATGGTTTAGAGCATGGTAAAGCTCTTGGTGCACCAATGAGTACCTCCATTAAATTAGATATTGATGAAAAAGAAAAATGCGTTAATACTACATTATATCGTGGTATGATTGGTAGTTTACTATATTTAACCGCTAGTAGACCCGATATTATGTTTAGTGTATGTTTATGTGCACGCTTTCAAGCCAATCCTAAAGAATCTCACTTAAGTTCCGTAAAACGCATTTTTAGATATTTAATTGGTACTAAGGATTTAGGCCTATGGTATCCTAAAAATACTTCTTTTGAATTAGTTAGTTATTCCGATGCAGATTTTGCGGGTTGTAGAATTAATCGAAAAAGCACTAGTGGCACATGTCATTTCTTAGGACACTCACTAGTATCTTGGTTTAGTAAAAAGCAAAATTCCGTTGCTCTTTCCACGGCCGAGGCTGAATATATTGCCGCCGGCAGCAGTTGTGCTCAAACCTTATACATGAAGCAACAATTAGAAGATTTCAAAATAGTTTTTCATAATACCCCGATTTTTTGTGATAATACTAGTGCCATATGTTTGACAAAAAATCCTATATTGCACTCTAGGACTAAACACATCGAAATTAGACATCACTTTTTACGCGACCATGTTCAAAAGGGCGACGTTCGCATATAATTTATTTCTACGGATCTTCAATTAGCGGATATATTTACAAAACCATTATCGAAAGATCGGTTTACCTTTATCCGTCATGAACTCGGTATGGCATGTTTAAATGACATAAAATTATAATTTTTTAAAAAATGGACCCCACTGTTATTGTGTCATATCTGGCCATTCTTCTATAAATACATGTGAGGTTACTTCTCTTCATTCATAAAATGAAGTCGTTTTATGTGGTGTGGGTGGGAAAATCTCCCGGCATTTACACTACTTGGGGAGAGTGTGAACTTCAGATTAAGGGAGTTAGTGGCTCTCAATACAAAAAATATCCCTCATTTGATACCGCAATGCTTGGGATCCGCTCTTCTCCACCGCATGCTCCGTGGGTAAAACCATCGTCTTGGCCTTTCGTTTTACCTCAAAATATGCATTCACATGCTCCTACTCCTTCTAATGAAGATGTTGCATCCTCATCTTCTCAAAACATGGCTGAAAATTCTGTTAAAGTTGTTGTAGAAGGCAAGAAAATCACTATTGAGGGCAACGCTAAAGATGTGTGTCATGTAGTTAACAACCTTAAGTTGTAAATCTCTTATGAAAATGTTGTTGAACTTTCTGTTGATGTCTTATGCATTATTTAATGATATTATTGTCTATCTAAATCAAATACATGCTATGTAAGAATATTATGTTGAATATGTGCTTCGAGAAAAATTCTTGGTATTCACATATGTCCCTTACAATTTATGGTTATATCCCATGCTTGAATTACTTTTGATAGGGGGAGATTTTGTTTACCCTTAACACTTGCTTTATATGATATATCTTTTTGATAATGTCAAAGGCGGAGAAATATTTATGATTCACTAATTGAGCGTAATTTATACATTTTATGGATTATTGTGAATCATTGTTTGTCATCATCAAAAAGGGGGAGATTGTTAATGAAAATGTTATTTTATCCCTAATTAATTATATTAGTTTAATTAATGTACATTGTAGTTTAACTTAATATAATGATTTTTATGATTCCAAACATTTTTTTTAATAGGTTTTTCTATAAATATTTATTACTGTATAATCTTGCCTCGACTCTACTCAACGACGTATTCGAGTATAAGTTTTCACGTATGTTGCACTTTTGCACCTGACACTTTAGACACAGATGCATATTTCTTGATCTAAGATTTGTATTGTATGACTAATGTATCGTGAGACTAAACTTTCTCTAAAAAAAAAAGTTAATACTGTTTTTACTGAAAATAATTCTTTAGTAAAAATGGTGTCATTTTTATTTAAAATAAATGTTTTTGTTTTACAATCATTTTCGGAATGTGTTAAGAAGAAATCTTCTTTGAGTGGAATTACTTATTACCGTACGTAGTCATTAATGAGGACAGAACCACGCCTTGACCATGCTTACCTTGCTTCTGCCGCACGCGAGCTATGCTCTTTTGATAGATGTAAACTGAACACTTGTACCATGTCTACTGCCACACGCGAGTGGCATTATCTGCTCCAACATGGACTCAATTTTTAGTTCTATCCGAGCAGACCTGTTACATCATCTTAGAAAATAAAGCTAAGTTCTATCCATGTAGACCTGTTACCTTAGCTGTCGTCGTCCGTGTAGACCTGTTACCTTAGCTGTCGTCGTCCCTTAGAAAATAAAGCTCAGTTCGAGTAGTTTTTTTTTCAAGTTCTATTTCTTTTATTCTTTTTTTTTGTTCCGTCTTGTCCGAAGAATCTGTACCATTAGCCTTCAGTACTGTGCTTCAGAAGCTACATGATAGCCCATATAAACTTTCGGTCATAGCTGTTAACCCTAAAGATTTTGTCATAAAGATATCTACACCTGCTTTGACCGTTGGATTTGACTGAGACCTTAGAAACTTTTGGGCACAGATATTTTACTGACACTAGTTCTGTTCAAACCTTCGAAGCCTAGGTTTATTAAGATTTCTTCCCAATTTTTTGATATACCATCTGTCAATGTTGGCCTTACCTGCTAAACCTCAGTGCCATTGGACCTCGTGCATCATTTCTAATCAGTGTAAATTTTTTAATATAACAAAGATGTCCACTCATTTTTTATCTTGGGCCACACAATGTTTTGTTTTGGCTACGTACGCACTTTGGCAGTAGAAAAGTTTCTATCAACAAATTTTTTATTCAGATCTCGAGCCATGTGTTTTATGTCCTATCCATCTGATTTTTATATATCGTTTTATTCTGTCCAAACCTTTTAACAAAACAACTATTTTCTTGAACACACTAGTTATACTCACATATTGCGTAACATCTCTTCATATCAAAATTGTTTCTCTATCTGTGAAACATTCTTATCTATTACACAATGGTTCATCATATCAGATTTGTATTTTATCTCTTGGTCTAACATAATCTTTTTACAGGAGTCATTTTTAGAAATCTAAAGTGCTACTTTCAGTCTCATATATTTTCAGATTACCATTTTTATGCTCTAACAGCTATATTTTTTATGGAGAAGATAAAAATAAGATTTGCAGATCAGATTGGAAGATTTTCTTTTTGCTACTCCATCTCAGAAAATCTGGAGCATTTAATGCTCAAAATGGATGTGTCTAAACAGATAGTTTTTGGAAGACACATTTAAAAAGATTTCAAGTGCTGCATTGAAGCAGAGATGAACTAGACAGAATATGAGCAAGACTTGAACCATATTGAAAGCATTTATTCTACTACTCAGCTACACATTCAAGAGAGCAATAAATTCAAATTATCTGCTCAATCATTGAAGGAGAAGACTTGTGCCTACTTCAACATCATTTATTGAAGTCTGATTAAAGAAGGAGAAACTCAGATTACAAATTGTATTTTAAGGAGTTTCAGTTATTGTATCTTGTACTACAAAAATTCAGATTTATTGTGAAGCCTTGTTGAAGCTTCGGTTGTATGCGGTGATTTGATCCTACCCACAAGTGGATCGGGTTTAGTGAAGCGCAAAGGAGACGGAGGCTCTAGGCGCGTGGACGTAGGCCGGGATTTGGCCGAACCACGTTAAATATCGGTGTCATTTATTTTCGCACTATTATTTATTTATTTGCACATGCTTGCTAGAGTTAATATTTTCAGCACAATATTTTGCAAATAAATTAATTCCGAAATTTGACTAAATTAATTTTAAGGGTAAAATAATTATTTTTTGAATTAAATAATTAATTTCAGAATTTTATTTAATATCAAATACGAAAATTAGTTTAATATGTCTAGTGTATTAAAATCTGTATCTCTAGTTGTTTATAATCTGTTGATTGCATTTATTTGATATTGTTGAACTTATTCTTTAATAGTTTTATTAATCTGAAATTTTATCTAAAGTAATTTAAACTTAATATTTTTCTAAAATCTTATTTGACTTAAAAGATTGTAAAAACTCAATTCACCCCCCTCTTGAGTATTATCTGGGCAACAACTTTTATTCAGAAGTGTTAAACCAGTTAAATTCTAGCAAATTTCTCTGTGGATTCGATACTCAAACTTGGCCGCTATACTCCCTTTGTTGAGTGTAGTCATAAGTTTAGGGTGTTGTATGGAATTGGTGAGCTGAATAAAATAAAACGACCGGTGTCGATGACGCGACACCGCGAAAAAACCATGTTTATCAAATGGCGTCGTTGTCGGGGATTTGTTTGTTTTAGAATTTATTTGTTTTAGTGTTTCGTAATATTTTCTTTCCATTCGTATTTTTTGCCTAACATTTTTTGTAAGACTTCTACATTTGAGCGCTAAAAAATGCTTGAATTTTTCACGCGTGCATCACTTTGTGGAATTCGCCACTTCGAGCCATCTTTGGGGTAAGCATGTCTTATTCCAATCCTTTAGGAAATCGTAATGATAATTCTCAAATCCCCGCATCCCTAGGACTTTTGGTCAATACTTAGAGTCCCAAAAAATTGCAAATTCTAAAATTTCTTTGGATGAGTATAGCAAAAGTCGAGCTTTGGAGTGCGTGTATTTTGAGGATAATGATAACGATTTTGGGCCTCTAATTCCTTAAATAAGAAATTTGAAACGAATAGCTATTGCTTTCAAAATTCTTATAATAATGATTTTGACTATAGTCTCGACAATAATTTTCAAAGTTCTCATTTGCAAGAATCCGCGCCTTGGCCTATTACTTTCGTTGAGGGCTTGTGCATGCTTGAAAATTAAAAAATTGAAAATCGTTATTGGGAAGAAAATCGTTTGTGGGAGCATGAATTGGATTTATTATTTGAATCTGACGACTATTTTTCTTTCGAGAATTTTGTAGTCGGTGAATATTTTGAACCAAATGAGAACTTTGTAACAACCTGCGTAATTTTTGGGGTATTTTCAAAATACAGAGGAAAAATAAATTTTTGGATAAAATTATTTTTATTGCTCAAACTTGTTGGTTATTATTTTTAAAGGCGAGAATTTCAAACGGTTTCGAAAATGAAGTTAAAACGGATTTTATATTGATTTTATAATATTTTGCCTTATAAGCCTTTTTTTAGGCGAACTACCAGTTTTCCTGGGCGATCAATCGATCGATGCCTGGGAGTCGATCGATCGACCCCAGCAGAAAACGTGCGCAACAAGCAGTTTTTGAGGAGTTTGATTTCTTTACAACTCTTATTATTTGCCTTATAAAATAAGGTCGTGGGTGACCCTTTTTGGCACTAAACATATTTTTAATTCCTCTCTTTTATACACAAACAAGTCCTTTGATTTATGCATTCAACCTTAGGTTTTTGGAGGTGTTATTAGGGCTGTTTTGAGGTTGTGCTTGGAGGAGCTTTTGGTGATCTTTGGAACAGATTTTTGGTGACTTATTCTGTGATTTCTGGGAAGAAATATTGTTGGTTCTTTTGGTGGTTTATGGTATGGGGTTTTACACAATATGCTCCTAAATCTCGCGAGTATTTATTCCGTTGAATTCTTGTTAATTGAACTCATATTTTAAATTGTTAAATTCATTGAAATTTGAAAAAATAATTGTTGAAATTATTTTTATTCATGTGGTATTATTCATGTTGTCGTTGTGCACGTTGTCATGATATTTTAATATGGCACGGACGTTGGGCACCCGCCAAAATTCCTGCTTCTAAGGGCTATGACTTGATAAAGCATATGCGGATGGGGTGAGGCCTGGTGACCCGGTTAATGTGTTGTTGAGAAATTTATTGATAAAATGCTATTGAGATTTGCATTTGATATGAATATTCGTATCCACATTGTTGCGCTTTATTCATCGCTAACATTTTTGTTGAGCATCTTTTCAGTCGTATTGTGTACTTCCCTATATTTTCTATTAGTGGCAGGTTAGCGCGGATTTTGGGCGCTTTGGATTTGATTGGGATGATTTATAGCGAGGCTTAAATTGGAAAAAAATTAACACAAGAGAGAAGAGTTGTATTTATTTTAGTGTATAGAGCATTAGATATTGGTAATTTATTTTTATGTTAGATAGTTGTTGTATTATTTCGAGAGAATTGTTGTATTTAATTTAAAGATGAGATTAGTGGTTTCTTTTCTATTATGGGATTTAGATGCTCTATACCTTGTTTATATTGTGGAATTGGTTAGTTTTATCAATGAGTAGCGCTCCGTTCTCTCTCCTCGGACGGGTGGGGTGTTACAAAATGGTATCACTGCTTAGGTATACGACCACCCTCGGGTCTTGAGTTTTGGCTCTGTTACGGTTTTGTGGCGCGTATTTTTGGAGATAGATTATTATAGATAATCGTTCTACGTTAGGCATCTAGGTTAGATGTGAGGATATTTTTTTGGTGACGAGATTATTTTTGGAGATTGTTGGCCTGATTTTTTAAAGTTAGGCATTCGACAATTGTTAGTGGGGAAGTGTAACAACCCGCGTAATTTTTGGGGTATTTTCAAAATAAAGGGGAAAAATAAATTTTGAGATAAAATTATTTGTATTACTCAAACTTGTTGGTTATTATTTTTAAACGCGAGAATTTCAAACGATTTCGAAAACGAAGTTAAAACAGATTTTATATTGATTTTATAATATTTTGCCTTATAGGCATTTTTTAGGCGAACTGCCAGTTTTCCTGAGCGGTCGATCGATCGATGCCTAGGGGTCGATCGATCGACCCCAGCAGAAAACGTGCTCAACAATCAGTTTTTGAGGAGCTTGATTTCTTTACAACTCTTATTCTTTGCCTTATGAAATAAGGTCGCGGGTGACCCTTTTTGGTACAACTTTTTAGCAGCAAACATATTTTTAATTCCTCTCTTTTATACACAAACAAGCCCTTTGATTTATGCATTCAACCTTAGGTTTTTGGAGGTGTTATTGGGGTTGTTTTGAGGTTGTACTTAGAGGAGCTTTTGGTGATCTTTGGAGCAGATTTTTGGTGACTTATTCTATGATTTCTGGGAAGAATTATTGTTAATTCTTTTGGTGGTTTAAGGTATGGGGTTTACACAATATGCTCCTAAATCTCGCGAGTGTTTATTCCTTTGAATTATTGTTAATTGAACTCATATTTTGAATTGTTAAATTCATTGAAATCTGGAAAAATAATTGTTGGAATTATTTTTATTCATGTGCTATTATTCATGTTGTCGTTGAGCACGTTGTCAAGAGATTTTAATATGGCACGGACGTTGGGCACCTGCCAAAATTCCTTCTTCTAAGGGCTATGACTTGATAAAGTATATGCGGATGGGGTGAGGCCTGGTGACCCGGTTAATGTGTTGTTGAAAAATTTATTAATAAAATGCTATTGAGATTTGCCTTTGATTTGAATATTCGTATTCGTATTGTTGCACTTTATTCATCGCTAACATATTATTGATGAACATCCTTTATGTCGTATTGTGTATTTCCCCATCTTTTTCTTAGTTGGCAGGTGAGCACGGATTTGAGTGTTATGGACCAATTGGGATGATTTTAGCAAGGATTGTTTTGGGAAGATTTTTAATACAATAGATGAGAAGACTTGTATCCATTTTGATGTATAGAGCATTTGGAGATTTATTTGTTTTCGATATAGTTAATTTACTGTAATTATTTTGAGAGAATTTTTGTATTAATTTGAAGATTGAGATTAGTGGGTTCTCGTTTGTATTGTGGGTTTTTTAGATGCTCTATATCTTATTATTTGTGGAATTGATTTAGTTTATCGACAGTAGCGCTCCGTCCGCTCTCCCCGGGCGGGCGGGGTGTTACAGACTTTGTGCCTACTTTGGAACAAATCATTATTCACTTGGCCCATGGCTTAATTTAGAATGAAATTGAGGATGAAATGGACGTAGTATTCATTTGCAATGAAATGATTTCTTCTTTGGCCCCCAAAGAAGAATGTTTCACTAAAAATGATCATATTTCCTTCGAAACTCAATCTTCAATCTACGATGACTCATCTCTTGAGTTTGAATTTCTTTCCTCACCCTTTTTATTCTCCATTATCGCACTGTCACTAGTAACAGATGAATCGGTTTCAAACTTTAAAGTGTTAAACCTTTTCACTGACGAGGAGTACTTTCTCGAGTCTCCTTCCATGAAGGCGTGTTTGCCTCCTTGTATGCCCCCACCCATTCCAATTTGAAAATACTTGGGAGAAAATTCAATTTTTTTGGACCTCTCGTGTTTTTGTCACCCGCTTTATCCAAATCCCCCATCGTCCCCCAAAACTTTTAATTGGTGATGGTTCATTTCTTTTGCCTTACACATGCCTTCCGTTCTTCACAAGAAATTCTTATTTTTTGGAAGGCATGCTTTCAAGTGAGGGTACACCAGTTATCCTCCAAAGTTAAATTGTAGTTTGGGTGAACCCTCAAAAATTTCAACTTCTGGTGTATAATTGGTTAGAAGTTAAAATTGTAGGTAGTAAATAGTTAGTTTTTTTTTCTTTTTACTTATAGTTTAGTGTAATTAGTTAAAGTTTTGTTTCTTCTTTTTGTTATGCTTTGGTACTAACATGTTTTTTAGAATCATTAGACTTGTACTTTCAGGATATCGCTCTATTTTTTGTAACATCGCTATTTTCCTCTCTTTAACTTGGTTCTTAATAACCATTTAGGACAACGTCAGGTTTTAGTTAGGGGGTGTGGGATATTCTATCTATCCATTGGTAGTTTCTTTGATTTGACTATATGTTATTCCCCAACATGCTTTTCTTGTAAAAAATTAAAAATCTCAAAAAAAAAAATTCTTTATTTTTTCTCCTTTATTGGCCATTTTGCCTTTGTTTCTGATGATAAATTTCAATCATTGCCCGATCCATTAGACAACTCAACGATGCATATTCTTGATTTTAGAAGTTATTAGACTTTATTCCTCAATTATTGATATTATCAATAACTTCATGAATTAAACTTTAATCCCATGAGCACATGCGCTTTTCTTGCTTTATTGATTTGGTTTATGATTTTTATAACTCGGTAATCTTTTGTTATATCGTATATACTTACACTGAGTGAGCTTTGTGCTTTTTGTCATTTATGAGTGTTATACACTTCTCTTTGAAAATGTTACAGACGTTGGTAATCTCTTTATTCTTTCATTGATCATTCATTAATCGAGTTTATATCTTTCAATGTGTTACTTGAGCATGATTTTCAAAGTTTATTTTGACTCGAGAATTGCGTAAACTTTTGGAAATGATCATAGGCCATCTTTGTTATATCACCCATATTAGCCTTAACCTCACCTTTAATGTTTCCCTAGTCAACCCCTTTGAGCTTAAATATATCCTTTTGTTTCATAACCCCAAAATCCCATAACCAACTCTACATTGTAGTTTTAAGCCATATATATACCTTACATACCTTTGTTTGGAATGTTACTTGGGATTGAATGATGTTCTTGTTATGTGGTTGCAATTTAGGCATGTGAGAGTGAAAAGTAAAGAGAAGAAAGAAGTGAAAAAAGGGAGAAAAAAAGAAAGAAGAAAACAAAAGAAAACATGAGAAAAAGAATAAAAGAAAAGAAAAAATAAAGTTGTATATGTTATTTATAGTTGTTCAATATGCTTTGTTTACTCTCCCCATTGCATATTTAATGCCTTTATGGATTTTATTTTCCAATTTTTTATATTTCCTGCAGTTTCCCGTTATCTCGAGTTTTCATCCCTAAAAACTTTGAATCCGTACATACATTCCTTTAATTTCGTACCCCAGCCTAGCCTACATTACAAAACTATATAAAGTCCTATATTATTTTAGGATGAATTTAATTCGAAAGTTTAAATAGTTTTGATAATCAGTGAAAATTCATTTTGCCTCCTTTAATGATCGGTATCTTTCATTGAGATTATAGTTTTACATTTCCTATATAGCGTTCTTCATTTGTGATATGTGTGCGGCCTAGTTTCCATTTACATTTACTCTTTATGCCCGCATGTCCCATGCATTATCTCCCGTTTCGAGTGAATTCATTTGTTGAGTGTAATACCCCGTGAGGATTAAATATTTACAGACTTTTATGTGATTCGGTTTATATAAGTTTTTAGCCAAATCATACTTTGCATGTGCTCGCTCCCCTCCCACATTAAAGGCTTCAATTTGATGAAGTTCATTTTATAATTTTAATAACTACGGACTTTTGTGTGAATTCATTCACTTTTCTAATAAAATGTTGAAATCTTTATCGTTGTTGTTGAGTTTGTCGCATGTTGGTTTGGGAATATTTTGAGGAAACAATTTTATGTTTGTGGGTTTTATCCCTGAAAATCCTCACGAGACGACACTCGTCCATTAGGGTAACCTAGGGGTTTAACAGCTTATTGCATATGCAAAATGCAATCGAATCGCCCGCGAAAGTGGATTTTATTCATTTTTTTATCCCTTTTTTTTACTTACCTCCTGCTTTGATTTACATGTAGTTCTTGTTGTTTCGTATTTCATTACTAGATACTAGTAATGTGTAAGTTAGGGGGTGTGATTCATATCAAATATTGCATATTTATACCCTATAATCTTATGCATTTTAGCCCCCCTCGGGTGCCTAAAAACTCTATATTTATGCCCGTTAATAAAAAAAAAACCTCGGTTTTATATTGTTAACATGCTATATGAGGTATAATTGGGCTTTTGTAGGTATTTAAGTAATAAGTATGAAATTTGGATGCATTTCGACGAAGTTCCGTACACAATCGCACGCATAAGGGAATTTTGGTCATTTTATAGTTTGGG
This sequence comes from Sambucus nigra, assembly GCA_949130495.1. Taxonomy (NCBI): domain Eukaryota; kingdom Viridiplantae; phylum Streptophyta; class Magnoliopsida; order Dipsacales; family Adoxaceae; genus Sambucus; species Sambucus nigra. The sequence continues at coordinate 714,994,523 of OX422207.1, forward strand.
TAACTGGTACAACATCAACATGGAAGTTGTAGCCATCCGGGCAAGATTCGCGTGGCCATAAACGGTGCGCGATTCCAAATTCGAACAAAGAAGTTACGTAAATTCTCGCGGAAGAGAAAGACATTTCAAATCAAAGAAGAAGAAAGAAAGGAAAAACAGGGGAGCAAATCGATTCGCCCCTTTGCCAATCGATTTGCTATGAACCAGTAGACAATTTTCAAGGAACGAATTGATTTTCTCCTTGGAGAATCGATTCGCTACAAGGCAGTGCACCAGGTCCTTTCCAGTGAATCGATTCATTTTCAACCGAATCTATTCAATCACGTGCAGCCTTCGAGATATTTACCTAACGAATCGATTTGGCTCTGCAGATCTTTTGATTTTCTTTTAATTGCAAGTTTGCCATTGGTAGTTTTGTATATATACTTTTTTCTCTCATTTGAGAGAACCATCTTGTAATAATAGATTATTTTTCTATGGTTTGTTTTGGGAAGCTAGGGCTTGGAGATTATTTTGGGTGTGCCATTTTCTCCCTTCGAGGGTTTGCTCATATAGAGGGGTTTGTCCGTCGAGATTACGTAGAAAACTATTCATCGTCTTCTCTATCAATTAAAGTTTCCATTTTGGGTATTTCTTTATTTCTCTCCCATTTTTTTAATGCTTTCCTTTAGTGCGTTTTTACCATGCTTTCTAGCTAAATTAGTCTAGGTTGTGATTGATTGAACTCGCCTCGTGTTTAATACATTGCTTTGCTTTGGTGATGGAGTTTGTATATTTAATTTGATTGGGTTGTCCTAGTTGTTACGCCTAGGAGATTTAACAGGGTATATCATGTATGCTCCGTGCTTACGACCTTTCACGCGTAATTCCCAGGATATTTGTTGACGCTAAAATCTTATTAGGATTTTATGCGAGTTTAGGGTGTGAAAACCTTGGATTTAATTAATTGTCGAAACGAGACCCAATCTTAATGAATCTGTAGTCCCATGTAACCATTTGTATTTGTTAAGCCAAGGTGAGGGATATTAGTCGCATCCTATAATTTTTCAGTCTTTGTTAATCTAGTCTTAATTAACCCATGCCTAGATTATCTTTTTCTTTCTCTTTTTGGTAGAAAATCACCTTTTACACTTTTATTCAGAAGTATTAAACCAGTTAAATTCTATCACATTTCTCTGTGGATTTGACACCTGGACTTAGCCGCTATACTCCCTTTGTGAGTGTAGTTATAAGTTTAGGTTTTTGTATAGAATTAGTGATCCGAATAAAATAAAACGACCGGCGTCGGTGACGCGACACCGCGGAAAAACCCTGTCTATCAGCGGACCCAAAGGAAGTTGAATCAAGCTGTGACTCAAAGATTGCGTAAAACTCTCTAAAAAGGTGGAAAAGCACGAATCTCACAATCTAAGGTCTCCACTGGTGATCTTTAAGCTTTTCTTGAGAATTGTAGTACTAACTCTAAACCGTAGTGACGTGGTAAGTGCACAAATTTTATTGAGTCTAGAAATTCACGGTGAAAAATGCCTTGGTACGTATTACATAAGCTATTTAGAAAAAAAATATCCTATAGCTTGATCCCTAAACTTAAAAGATGGATGATAAAAAAAATTCACGTCAACGAGTGAGATAAAAGAAACTGCACGAAAATTTTAAAAATCAGGTTCTGAAATTTTTTCAAAAGAGGTATGATTTTGATCAAATTTCCCACCCCCAAAACAAAATGGACATCGTCCTTGATGTTAAATAAAATTATTTTTAATATTGAGAGAAGAGGGGAGGAAAGAGATTACCATAATCAACCGCTAATGAAGTGTATCAGATGTATCCAAGGACAAACCTAAATAAGTAATAAGATAAAAATGTGTACAAGTCTATAAACATGGTAAAGCATTGGGTGGTGTTGAACATCACCCCCAAACAGGATAAGACTCATACTCGAAAACAGCGGGCTGCCTCCCGGTAGCGCTAAGTTTAACGTCTTCATCCACAGCGAAGGGACCTCACCTTAAAGATAAGAAGTAAGAAAGCGTCGGGTGGGAAAAAAAATGGGTGATGATAGTCACCCCTAAACAAGACTGAATCATCAGTCTTGTTGGATAAAGGATAAAAGAAGGTCAATTCACTTGTATATCAAAATGCTTCACACGATGCAAAGCATCAGTGGACCAAGGGTGGGGGTGAAGAGGCACCGGTCACAGGCCATGTCGTGTCGAAATGTGAGGGCGAAAAGGGCCCTATAAGTGTGATGCTCAAGTTGGATAGGAAGGCGATATGGTTTGGAAAGTAAAATTGGGGGGAGGCTCATAGAAATTTCACAATCGTTCTATAAAAGGACCATGATAATGGTCGCGCCATGACACATTGATGAGATAAAAATGTGAAAAATCAATACCACAAGAGAGTGGTGGGCATGGAGGAACAAGATCGGTATCACGTAAGTGGAGAACACAACAAATACTCTCATGAATAGTGGAGGGTGGTTTCAGGTGAGGATCCAAATATATGGATGGGAACATGCAAGGTAAAATATCAAGGTCCAGACCAGGTGGTGGGGTGGAAGGGACAATGGGAGGATTCGGAGGGATAAAGGGTGGGTTAGGTGGGATAAAGAGTGGGGGAAGATGATCCAACTCAAGAGTAAGGTACACACACTCCTCATGAGGCATGGAGTGATCCTCAAGGCCACTCACAGGAGGAAGTGTGGAAGTAAACGAGTGAGTGATCAACTTATTGATTCATCCTGAATCAATGCACTTATACCCTCAAAACTTGTGCATTTTAGACCCCTCGGGTACTTTAATTCCTATTATTATGCTAATTAGACAGATAACCTCCATTTTATATGCTAACATGTCATTTGAGGTATTATTGAGCGTTTGTAGGGGTTACGGGGCTTAGTATGAAGTTTGGTGGCATTCCGATAAAATTCTGTCACAAATTGCACGTTTAGGGGCATTATCATCATTTCACACTTTGGGATTTTTGCCCAAAGTATCATGAAAGTTGAAGCTCTCGGGCCAAGATTCCCGTGGCCATGAACGGTGTGCGAATTCGAGTCCGAACGAAGAATCCACGGGACTTTTATCAGGGAAGAAATATATGAAATTTATTTAATAACTAACATTTTAATTAATGACTTATAGGTCCTAGTTCTCAAAATTACAGCAAGCAATTCTATTTTAAGAATGGAGATTTGGTCTTCTCTCGGGTTTGTGCTCTAGTTTTTCTTAACACCAAATTGATGATGATCTTTGACCACACACGGTTTGATCTCGCACTATGGCCACACACACAGTTGGATCGGGTTTGGGGTTCTTGGACTTTTATGGAGTTACAGGTCCGAATATGGTGGTCTCGGCTTGGGACATTAATGCAGCTCGGGTCTTGGTTTTGATCTTGGGTTCTATTAGTTATGCCCATATGTCTCTAATAATCGCATGTTTACGGCTTTATTTATGGGGATTTTTGGTTATACATCAACCATGGTAGCTGGCTTCATTTTATGCAGCGAATGAGGCTTTTGCTGTAAATGTCGCTCAACCGGCCCTGCCCCACCGATCTATTGGGTTTTGTTGTTTTGCCTTGAGTTAGATCCAGTGTGCTCTCCCCTCTCACGCGGTCGACCATCCATGCTCCGACGGTTGACCGGTCCTGCAATTTTAGCCAAGATTTTTTTTTTCCTTTTTCCTTTTCCTATTTTCTTTTCTTTTATCTTTTTCTTTTATTTCCTTATTGTAACTTACTATAAAACCAAGACTTGGTTTTATTTTTAAGGGGGAGCTCATATATCTTATTTTCATTCCTTTTTTAGTTTAGACCTAGGGTTTAGAGATATTGGGGGTTTTGTGGAGATAACCCCTCTCCTCCATTTGTGTTGGGTTTGTATCCATTTAATGTAAGTCTTTTTTTTATTCATCTCCTTCCCTCTATTATTTACGCTTTGACCTTTATATTTCATGCTTTGAATTTATCTTTCAAACATAGTTTAATTATTGTAGTTTATTTAATCAGTGTTGGCTTAATTAATTAGTTAGTTAATTTATCATGATTAGTTGTTAATGTAAACTAGGTTGTGTTTGATTGAACTCACCTAGGGTGGTTTGGTTGCTTTGTTTTGGCGATGGATTTTTCATGAGTTTATTCCAAGTGGGTTGTCCTAGTTATTAAGCCTAGCAAATTTAACGGGGTATATCACGTATGCCCCGTATTTATGACCTTGTGTGTGTAATTTTTGGGGTATTTGTTGATGCCAAAATCATAGTAGTATTTTATGCGGATTTAGGGGTGTGACAACTCTTGATTTAATTAAATGAAAAAACGACACGCAGTCTTAATAACTTGTGAATCCATGTAACCATTTACACCAATTAACTCGGGGTGAAGGATATCTAGCGCAACCTATAGTTTTTATTCACTTTGTTAATACTAGTTTAATTTACCCTCGCCAAGAATAATATTTTCTCTTTATTATCTTTTACTTTTGTTAAAAATACTTTTTACACTTTTATTCTAGAAGTATTAAACCGATTAAATTCTAGCAACTCGTCTCTGTGGATTTTCGATACCTGGATTGGCCGCTATACTCCTTTAAAAGAGTGTAGTCATAATTTAAGTTTTTGTACAGCGATGGGTGCCGAGAAAAATGACCGGATTATATCTTTATACACGTGCGCCGCAGTTTCCCCCTACTGTCAAAATGGCGTCGTTGTCGGGGACTTGTTTATTTTAGAATTTGATTGATTTAGTATTTCGTAGTATTTTCTTTCTATTTGTATTTTTTGTTAACAAATTTTGTAGGATTTCTACATTTGAGTGCCAAGAACCGCTGGAATTTTTTCAGCCTCACATCATTCTTTGTGGAAGTTGCTATCTCAAGCCTTCTCTGGGGTAAGCATGTCATATTCCAATTCTTTTAGTAATCGTATTGATAATTCTCAAAATATCCGTACGCCTATGACTTTTGGTCAATACTTACAAATCCTAAAAAAGGAAACATCTAAAATGTTTTTGGGTGAGTATTACCAAAGTTAAGCTATGGATTATGGAAATTTTGGAAATGATCATTTCGATTTTGGGCCTCAAAATCCTTATAATAATAATTATGAAATTAAATGCATTAGATTTCAAAATTCTTATAATAATGATTTTAATAGTTGTTTCGAGGAAAATTTCCAAACTTTTCATTATCAAGAACTGGCGCCTCGGCCTATGACCTTCAGCGAGGGCTTACGCATGCTTGAAAATGAAATATTTGAAAATCTTTATCGGGAAGAAAATCGTTATTGGGAGCATGAGTTGGATTTATTATTTGAATCCGATGATGATTTTTCTTCTGAGACTTCTGAAGTTGAAGAATGTTTTGAACCAAATAAGAAATCGATGCCTAGTTTGGAACAAACCATCCTTCACTTGGCCCATGGTATAATAGAGAATGGAAGTGAGGATGAAATGGCCGTAATATCCATTTTCAATTAAATGATTTCTTCTTTGTCCCCCAAAGAAGAATATTTCATTGAAAGTGAACTTATTTCCTTCGAAATCCAATCTTCAAGCAATGATGACTCATCTCTTGAGTTTGAATTTATTTCCTCCCCGTTTTCATTCTCCGTTATCAAACCGATGCAATTACCCAATGAATCGGTTCAAAACTTTATAGTTCCAAACTTTTTCATCGATGAGGAGTACTCGCTCGAGTTGCCTTCCATGAAGGCATATTTGCCTCATTGTGCATCCCCTCCCATTCCAATTTGAAAATATTTGGTAGATAATTCTATTTTCTTGGCCCTGTGTGTTTTTGTCGCTCGTCTTATCCAAATCTCCCATCCTCCCTCCACAAATTTTAATTGGGGATGGTTCATTTCTTTCGCCTTACACATGTCTTCCGTTTTTTGAATGGAATTCCTACTTTCTAGAAGGGATGCATGTAAATGAGGGTACACTAATTTTCCCTCGAAGTCAAATAGTATTTTGGGTGAACCCTGAAAATTTCAACTTCTAGTGTATAATTAGTTAGAAGTTAAAATTGTATGTTGTAAATAGTCAATTTTATTTTTAATATTTTTCTTTAATTTTACTTATTGTCTAGTGTAGTTAGTTATGTTTTTGTTATTTATTTTTTATATGCTTAGTACTAACATGTTTTTAGAATCATTGAACTTGTACTTTCACAAGATCGCTCATTTTGGGGTAATATCGCTATTTTCCTCTCTTTAGCTTGGTTCTTAATTTACATTGAGAACAATGTCAAGTTTTAGGTTTAGGGGTGTTGGATATTCTATTCGTTGGTAGTTTCATTAATTTGATTATATGTTATTCCCAAGCATGCTTTTCTTGTAAAAAATTAAAATTTTCAAAAAGATTTTCTTTATTTTTTTCTCCTTTGTTGGGCATTTTGCCTTTATTTTCGATGATAAATTTTAATAATTGTCCGATCCAATTGACAACTCAATGATGCTTGTTATCAATTTTAGAAGTTATTAGACTTTTTGTCCTCAATTATTGATATTATGAATAACTTTAATCCCATGAGCAAATGCACTTTTCTTACTTTATTGATTTGGTTTAAGATTTTTATAACTCGATAATCTTTTGTTGCATTGTATATACCTACACCTAGTGAGATTTGGTCTTTTCTTCGTTTGTGAGTCCTCTACACTTCTCTTTCCTCTCTAAAAATGTTACAATCATTGGTTTCTCGCTATTCTTTCATTTATCGTTCATTAATTGAGTTTATATGTTGAAATGTGTTACTTCAGCATGATTTGCAAAGTTATTTTGACTCGAGAATTGCGTAAAGCTTAGGAAAAGATCCTAGTCCCTCTTTGTTATATCACCCATGTGGAGCTTGATCTCACCTTAAATGCTTTCCCTTATCGACCCCTTTGAGCCTTAATATAGCCTTTCGTTTCATAATTGAAATCCCATAACCAACTCCACATTGGAGTTATAAGCCATATATAATACCCTACATACCTTTGTTTGGAATGATACTTGGAATTGAACGATGTTCACATTATGTGGCTGCAATTAAGCATGTGAGAGTGAGAAAATAAAAGAAAGAAGTGAAGAAAAAGAGAAAGTAGAAAAGAAAAGAAAACAAAACAAAAAGTGAGAAAAAGAAGAAAAGAAAAAGAAAGAGAAATTTGTATATGTTGTGTATAGATTCAATAACCTTTGGTTATTCTCCCCATTGTTATATTTAATGCTCTTTATGGAAGTTATTTTCGAATTCTTGAAATTGCCCTCATTTACCATTATCCTGAATTTACAATTTCGAACACTTTGAATCCGTTCATAGTCCTTTCGCTTCATAACCCGAGCCTAGCCTATATTATAACCATATAAATCCCTATATGATCCTAGGGTGATTCCATTCAAAAGTTTAAATAGTTTTGATAATCTGTGAAAATGCATTTCGCCTCCTTTAATGAGTGGTATCTTTCATTGAGATTACAGTTTTTCATTTTATATATAATGTTCTTCATTTGTGACATGTGCGCGGCCTAGTTTCCATTTACATTTACTCTTTATGCTGGCATGTCCCGCGTATTACCTCCCATTTCATAGTGATTTCATTTAGTGAGAGTAATATCCGGTGAGCATTGATATATGCGTGCTTTAATGTTTAGTATCCGATTTATTTAAGTATTTGCCAAATCATACTTGACATGTGTTCGTTCCCCTCCCACATGTTAAGGTTTCAATTTGATGAGGTTCATTATATAATGTTAAATATACGGACTTCTGTGAGAATTCATTCACTGTGCTAATGATGTGTTTGAAATTTTTTTCATTATTGTTGGGCTTATCGCATGTTAATTGGGCATATTTTGAGGATAATATATTATGTTTATGGGTTCATCCCTGAAAACCCTTACGAGACAACACTCGTTTACTAGGGTAACCTAGGGGTTTAATGGCTTATTTTATACGCGAAGTGCAATCGTTCGCCCGCGAAAGTAGGTTACCTCTTTTATGTATATATATATCCTTTTTTGTCATTTTATTATAGTTATCCGTGCGTTGAATTTCATTTCTAGGGACTAGCAATGTATAAGTTAGGGGGTGTGATTCGTCTTGAATCATTTCACTTATACCCTCTAAACTTGTGCATTTTAGGCCCCTCGGGTACTTTAATTCCTATTAGTATGTGTAACAACCCTCTCTTTTGATAGCCTATTTATACTTATTTACTATGTGTAGTAATTAATTATAAAATGATGGATGTTGAGTAAATATTAATTTAATATGAAAAAGGTTAATATTTACTAAAATGTTGTATGATTACCTGATGAGTAGGTCAAAATATCCATGTGGTGATTTATGGTGTCAAAAGATATAAAATGACATTTTGGTTTAATATGAAACCGGAAGTAAAATGAGTTATAAAATTTCCAAATGATAATTTGGAGGGTGTACTTAGTCCCGGTGGGTGTGAGACAGTCAAAATAAGTGCCATATCGCATTTTGGTATTTTGGGCACTTTTGACTGCTTGTAGCTTAAAAGTATAGTCGCGTATTATTTTATCGCGTATTAGTCACTTAAGTGGGCTTTTTAGACTTAAGCCCCATTTTATTTTCCCCACCCCTATTCCCATTCTTCCATTTTATACAATAGAGAGAGAGAGAGAGAGAGAGAGAGAGAGAGAGAGAGAGAGAGAGAGAGAGAGAGAGAGAGAGAGAGAGAGAGAGAGAGAGAGAGAGAGAGGAAGAAAGCCTTGGGAGAAAAAGAGAAATTTGGAGACTCAAGCTTGGATCATTTCCTTCACCAAATCAAATCTGAATTTGCAAGATCAAGGCAAGTAACTTACTTGCTATTATATGATTTAAGTGGATTAATTATCATGATTAGTTGTGGATTGTTATGATTTATTTTAGTTAGGGTTTTGTTAGATTAATTGGGTATTAACCCTAAGAAGTTGATTTGGATGATGAATGGTGTTGAAGATGGTAGTTACCTACATTTATGATGTATAAGTTGAAGTAATTGAGGTTGGTTTGGTTGGTTTTGGGTTTGGTAGAAATTTGGAGTTTAAAACTCCATAGCCAAAAGTTGGCAAATTTGCAGAATCGAATCGATTCGGCCTGGCCGAATCGATTCGCCTTGAGGCAGTTCCCAGGTTCGAGTCAACCGAATCGATTCGGCATTTATGCAGAGTCCCCATTTTTCTGGCCGAATCGATTCGGAGACCCTGTATTTTTCTTTTGTTTTCTTTTCAAATTTTGATCTTTTTCCTCAGACTTAGGATCTAGGAACCTTCTTTAAATAAGTAAACTTAGAGTCCAAGAGTATTAGTTGAGTTGGTCGCTACCCTAGATTAGAATTGGGTCATCTGGGGTTTATTTTCCGGGGTGTTTCAAGAAATGCTAAGGCATTCCTTCCTTTATAAAATTTTTTTTAGAAGTTAGGAATTTAATTGACCTAACTTGGAGACTTAAAGGCTTATCAAAGTTATATTAACTTTGGGGATTTATAGGATCATAATGATTATTTGGAGATTTAGTTGGGACTTGAAATCGAGGAATATTAATGATAATATTTGATGGGAATTAGGTTCGCATAAAATGAATCCAAATGATTTAAAGATGATAGGTTCCACTAAAATGAACTCAAGCTATGTTAATGATGATTGGTTCAAATAAAATGAACCCGGTTGTTTAATTATGATAGGTTCGAATAAAAAGAACCAAACACATGGATATTGGAAATGGAATTGTAAATGGTAATTGAAAATGAAAATGAGATTAAAATGGTAAATGTTAATTTACTTAAACACACCTCTCTAAATGATATCATAAGGGAAGTTCGCGTGCTTGGTGATTCCCCCTGGCTAATGAATGCAAGGAGGATATAGTCCTAGGCCATATGCGGGGGTTTTATATGTTTTTCTGCGCTGGTTAGGGGATTCCGGGTGTGGTCCTGACTTTCTCGCAGGCATATGGCCGCTTCCCGACGTTGCGTTATGATCCCAGGTTGTCTTGTATAGATAGGCCCTGGAAGATGATGGTCATTTAGGGGCGCGCCCAGTGGGGAAACTCGGAGGGGCGGTCTTAGAATCGTTATATGTATGAGAATATAACTTTTCTGCATCAAGTGGGACTTGATGGGTATATGCCATAAAGAGCATGGATACGTGCCATAAAGAGCACGGGAAATGAGATTAATGAGATATGTGCCATAAAGAGCACTTGATACAAATGGTATTCCTATTAAGGAATGGAAAGACAATTTGGAAAGATAATTAACTTTGGAAGTTAATAAATGAAAGGAAATTATATCTTCTTGATTTAAACCAAATAAATGGTTTTATTCCTATTAAGGAATGTAAGAAGGATATGGTAATTGGATTAATGAGCAAAGGTTTTAAATTTAAGTTATTTACTTTTCTTTCTTTTATGTAAATGACATTTCATTTCGTAATTAGTTATATTGTCTTAAATTGTAATGTAGATAACATGTCATTGTCATATTATCATCCTTATCATTCATGCATAACTGTTCACTTCTATCAGGCTTTTTATTTCTTCTGGTGATCATATAGAACCCGGCCCTGACCGGTTTACTTTCCTTGTTGTATATATGATTGTATCCGCTCAGGTGCTCCACCGCAAGGACGCCCATTTTGATGTTCCCATTCCTTTGCTTTCGACGAGCTATAAGATTTTGCGGGTTATTACAGGACATTCTATTAGACCCTTTTATCTTTGTGTTCTAGATATGATCGGGTCTTATACTCGGGCATGTGGCCCAAACATTTGTATTTGATTAATGAATGTATTACAAAAGATATTAAACTGTTTTACCGTGTTCTATGTAGCTGTGGATCGACAGCCTATTCGATCCTTTTGTGTACACTCGTTTTAGTTGTATTATATATATATTCTTTTGGAATTCCACTTGCTTAGCAGATTTGGGTTGTTTAAATTAAATTTTCTTAACTGCATTTTTAAAATTTTACACTTTTTGGCAACCCGTTTTCTTATTTATTTGGTGGTTTTCTCGTTTACTCAGTTTATTTTTGCGATGCTGAGAATGATATCCATCCATGATTCCTGTTACGTTTGAGTATCGGGCTGGCCACCCCTTATCTCGGATCGCGGGTTGTCACTGTATGCTCATTAACCAGATAACCTATGTTTTATATGATAACATGTTATTTGAGGTATTATTGAGTGTTTGTAGGGACTACGATGCTTAGTATGAAGTTTGGTGGAATTTCGATAAAGTTCTGTCGCAAATCGCATGTTCAGGTACATTTTCATCATTTCACACTTTGGGATTTTTTCCCAAAGCATTCACAAAATTTGAAACTCTTGGGCCAAGATTTGCATGGCCGTGAACGTTGTGCAAATCCTAGTCCGAACGAAGAATCCACGGGCCTTTTATCTGGGAAGAAATATAATAAATTCATTTAATAACTAACATTTTAATTAATTACCAATACGTCCTTGTTCTCAAAATGACAGCAAACAATTCTATTAAAAGAATGGCGATTTGGGATTCTCTTGGGTTTGTTCTCGAATTTTGGTTAACACCAAATTGATGATGATCTTTGAACACACACGGTTTGATCTCGCACCATGGCCACATGCACAGTTGGATCGAGTTTTGGGTTCTTGGCCATTTACGGAGTTCCAGGTCCAAACATGGTGGTCTCGACTTGGGGAATTAATGCAACTCGGGTCTTGGTTTTAATCTTGGGTTCTGTTGGTTATGACCATGTTTCTCTAATAATCGCAAGTGTGTGGCATGATTTATGGGGGGGGGGGGGGGGGGTCTACATCAACCATGGTAGTTAGCTTCATTTTATGCAGCGAAGGAGGCTTTTGCTGTCAACGATGGTCGATCGGCCCTGCCCCACTTTTCTATCGAGTTTTTTTGTTTTGCCTTTAGTTCAATCCAGTGTGCTCTCCTCTCTCACGCGGTCGACTGGCCATGCTCTGGTAGTTGACCGGTCGTGTTATTTTAGCCGAGATTCCTTTTTTTCTTTTTTCTTTTCCTATTTCTTTTTCTTTTTTCATTTTCTTTTATTTCCTTATTGTAACTTACTAGAAAACCAATAATTGGTTTTATTTGTAAGGGGGAGCTCATATATCTTATTTTCTCTTCTTTTTTTAGAACTACGATTTAGAGATATCGGGGATTTTGTGGAGATAACCCCTCCCCTCCATTTGTGTTGAGTTTATATCCATTTAATGTAATTCTTTTTACTATTCATCTTCCTCCCTCTCTTATTTATGATTTTCCCTTTATATTTCATGTTTTGTATTTATCTTTCAAACCTAGTTTAATTATTGTAGTTTTTTAATTAGTGTTGGCTTAATTAATTAGTTAGTTAATTTATCATGCTTAGTTGTTAGTGTGAACTAGGTTGTGTTTTATTGAACTCACCTAGGGTTGTTTGATTGCTTTGCTTTGGTGATGGAGTTTTCATGAGTTTATTTCGAGCGGGTTGTCCTAGTTATTACGCCTAGGAAATTTAACGAGGTATATCACGTATGCCCCGTATTTACGACCTTGCGCGTGTAATTTCTAGGGTATTTGTTGATGCCAATATCATAGTAGTCTTTTATATGAATTTAGGGGTGTGACAACTCTTTATTTAATTAATTGACGAAATAAGAAGCAATCTTAATAATTTGTGAACCCATGTAACCATTTATACCAATTAACTCGGGGTGAGGGATAGTTAGCACAACTTATAGTTTGTATTCTCTTTGTTAATCCTAGTTTAATTTACCCTCACCGAGAATAATATTTTCTCTTTATTATCTTTTATTTTTGTTAAAATTACTTTTTACACTTTTATTCTAGAAGTATTAAAACGATTAAATTCTAGCAACTTGTCTCTGTGGATTTTCGATACCCGGACTGGCCGCTATACTCCCTTAAAAGAGTGTACTCATAGTTTAGGTTTTTGTATAGTGGTGGGAGCCGAGCAAAATGGTTGGCGTATATCTTTATACACTTGCCCCGTGGATTCCCCCTGTTTTCACTTATCCACCTGTAAGCCACCATCAGAAGTGGTGAAAAAATCAAACGAGGCACCAAAATCGAAGATAGAGGAATCACTAGAAATAGTGGCCTCAAAGGGATCCATACATGGAACAGGGTCCATATCCGAAGAGGTAGAAACCATCTTGGATTCAATCTCGAGAAAATGGTGAGCACTCATAGATGGAGCTAACCTAATATGAATTGGTTCCTCGGGAACACACGCGGTGGGATCAGTAGGTGTAGACTTGAGAATTTTTTTGGATTCGTCGGGAGGGGGAATATGAACCTCAATGGTGGGTTTTATTGGATAAGGCGGGATTTGATTAGGCTTACTATCTTCGAATAAGTCAACAAATTTATCAACTTGAGGCCCGAACCATGGAGTGGTCTCAACTTTGAGATTCTCGGGGTGATAGGGTTGGTCACACTCAAAATCAGTGGCACAAGATGACTCATCATCGCTCCACGAAGGCAAAACAATGGGTTGACTTGGAATGGAATCCGACTCGTTTGCACGCTCAATTTCATTAAAGCGTTGTTCAAGCCATTGAAGGGATTGATTTTGAAATTGAGAAGCTTGATCTTACTCGAGGATGAACTTTTTCAAGATGTTTCCGAGAGAGGAGGCGGAGGATTGTGGTGGAGTGATGGGTGGTGGCAGTGGTGAAGGTGGACACAACTCACTATGGACATTATGAAGTGGAGAATACTCATATGAAGTATGGGGAGCGAGGTCAAGTGCGTCATACACGGGAGACGCATCTTCGTGAGAGACAAAAGGTTGATAATCTTAGGGTGCGTAATGAAGTGATTGATCGGGATGGGGTGCACTTGGATGCTATGACGAATGTCAGAAATCGTGAGGATCCACAACATAGGGTTGGGATTCATATTGCGTAGGAGAGTGATCAGGCCTCCATGAATAACTTGGGTACGCACACCACTCGGAATTGGCTATATCATGACAAGAGGCCGATGTGGGTTCTGGAACAGTGTCATATACACTTGGTCCATTATGGGTTAGGATAAATATGAAAGGTAAGGACATTCATGGGACGAGTGATCGGCTAGAAATAAATAGATGCACAATGAAGCATTTGATGCGTTGACACTCATCATCGAAGGCGATGGAATGTGAGATGTGTGCGTGGATGGCTCATGAGTACTAATTGTGTGTGTTTGAGATTTAAATCCACTAAGTAAAGTGTGGAGGTTCGACTCGGGATCAACGTTAAACATGCTTCGAGAGAATAGAAAATGGCCAAAGTATTCCTGTAAAGGAAGATCTTTGGCTATGATGAGAGAAATATAATTTTTTTTTTGAATTTATAAATATTTTTCAAAAGGAAAGAAAATATTTTTTGATTTTTTTGAAAATGAAAAAAAGAAATTTTTTGGATTTTTAGAAATGAAAGGAAGAAAATGTTTTTGGATTTTTTGGGAAGAAATAATATTAGGACTCTTGATTTGATGAACTCACTAAAACTGATTACCTAAAGATTGAATTAGAAACACATAAGTCAAGGAGTAGTCCTAACTAACACGTAGCCAATTTTTATCTTGAAAATTAGTGAAAGGGTAGTCAAATTTTAGTTAAGCCCGCAGATAACAAAAATCACAGAATTTATCTTTGTGATAGCCTTTGCAAAAATGTTTTCCTATTGGGCTTGCTAGCTGATTTATTTTAAATTTAATGATAGCTAGGGCAGCACACCAAGGATAAGCGAGTGAGTCGGGTGATGAAATCCCGTCTCGTGAATGACTGGGTGTAGGTCTTAATTAATTAATTCATCACACCATTGAAAAATAAATGCAAGAATAAAAAGAAAATAAGAGCGCGTAAGCACGCACAATATTGACTCGCTAGCGGGGGATTCGCGAATATTGAGAAATGTACCTCCCACGGTTTTGACACGCGTGGGGTGATGATCGATTTGAGTCGACCGGGGGGATATCTCACCTATCTCAGTCGGCCCCGAGAGTCCAACCGATCCAAAGTAGAGAGGCTTCTAAATCCCCGCCTTTGGACGCCCTCTCTTACCTTGTCCAGATTCCCTATCACGCTTTTCTTCTTTTTATGAATTATTACAAATTTAAATGAAAAACAATAATGGTGTCTCCAACCACTACAATACAAGAAAAATAATATAATCCTACTATAAGCCTTCTAAGAAAATAAAAAATAGTACAAAATACAGGAAAAATAAATGACAAATGAACTACACTCCAAATCTTCACAAGTGCTTCAAACTGCAAATATTGGCAACGACGTCATTTGATAAATTGAACTTTTTTATGTTTGTCGTTGTTGTCAAGCCAAGCTAATCAATTCCTTTATCACCTATAAAAAATAACAACAGGCTAGAACATAGGTAAGTAAGGGTGTCAATTCATTTCTAAGGAGTGAAACAAATGAGAAGTAATGTAATTCGTTTTTTTTTTATTTAATTTTTTTTACTTTTTCTATTTTTTTAGCCTTTTTATATTAAAACAATTTTCATGGGATGATGATATAACTAAAATAGAAGTAAAGTCTAACAAAACAACTAAAAAGTGTGATAAAAATGAGGAACAAAATCAAACACTAAAATAAGAGATAAAGTGAGGTAAATAAATGTGAGAATAATCAAGGAATGGAACTACACCACAAATTCTAGTTATTCTAATTAGTTAGTTTACTCATTATAATTCTTCCAAGTTAGTATTGAAATTACAAGTCAACTATCATCACAAATGTAATTTTAATACCAACCTTTTAGAAAATTAAATTTAATCGATCACAACTCTCGAAAATAGATTTATACTCCCACAAGTGTTATTTTACTCTGAGACTTGATCTAGAGGCCACCAGGTGCTCCCAGCCCCCGTTTGGATCCTATCAACAGTCTAACCTAAGCAAAGCTCATGAAATCTCGTAGGGCTTTGAATCCCCTTTCCAATGGTCCATGCCATGCGTGAATTGGCCTCATGGTTCGTACGAACGACCTATTTTACTCTGAAAATCCCCCGTTTAAATACTATCGGGTACTTCCAAACCTCATTTGATTTCGTCCAACTCTCAAACCCGAGAGTGGCTAATGAATTCTGGAAGAGCTCTAAATTACCTTTCTAACAGTCTCGGTCGTGCACGATTCAGACTAACGGTTTATATTTTATGACCGTTTTTTCAAAAAAGTCCATTCTATACTACATATAAGTACCCCAGACCACCCTCTACCTATCAGTAAGGTGTACATTCCTTGCCCAACAAGCCAGTCATTATGACGATAGGCAGGTCAAGGGCCATGCCAATTGGCACCCCCTAGATCCTAAAATGGTACTATTTAAATAAACTATTTCCTCACTCCTAGAGGACCCTTTTTCAAGTAATCAAAAACATTCTCTTGAAATCATTGTGTTATCATTCCCTCAAAAAGAACTATTTTCCAACATTCCCTTCCTTGACCTCATTTTCCTACCACCTTTAGTTTACCCCGCTTATACCACTACAAAATCAACCTACATGCCTTCAAAATCTAGTAGCAAAAGTCTTATAGGAGGTTTATTCCTACTCCTTTCTAGTTTATTCATTTAGCATTATTCACTCTTATTTCCATTTTGATATCTTTTTAGTCTTACTTCATTATCTCACATCAACTAATATCCATTTTTATTATTATTAAAATTCAAAAAGATAAAAAAAAAAAAAAAGAGTTTACTTGTAAATTCCAAAAGTAAGACTTCCTCACTTTTTTCACACTTTTACACTTAAGCACGCTTTCTTGAAAAATATTCAAAAAGGAGTATTAAATTTGGGTTAATGAGTTAAATCTCACCCCTATGACATATCGAACTACATGGACTTCAATGCCGCTTGGGCTACGTAGGCATCTCGGGCCAATCCTAGCATTCGAGCCTCTTTTTCCATTTTATGCTTTTATATTATCTTGTATTTATTTTGTGCATCAGGAACTCCTATATATTTGTGTCGCCTCTGACATGCACACTCTCTTGTTTATATCGACTCG
Organism: Sambucus nigra; assembly: GCA_949130495.1. NCBI lineage: Eukaryota > Viridiplantae > Streptophyta > Magnoliopsida > Dipsacales > Adoxaceae > Sambucus > Sambucus nigra. The sequence goes on from OX422207.1 coordinate 715,011,530, forward strand.
TGATTCGACGAACACTCACATCATGTGTTTATTTATTTTTAAGTACACACATATCACGCTTTCAAGAAAAGGATAATATTAACATAGCCCATGAGACACCGAAAGGGTGAAATGGGTGTTTAATACCTTTCCATTCCATAACTTAGTCGCCAAACCCTCGATTCACTTATCTTTATATGCATCAATATGACCTTGATGTCGTTCTCTTGAGGCGGATACATTTCATTTGCCTGTTTTGAGTCAAATAGGTTGGGGACTCGATTCCTTCATATTATCCCCTTTTAATGATAACTGATTATTCATCCGAGGCAGCCCGCGAAGATACCAGTGTGAGAGGTGGAAAGAGGACCCCCCATATTCTCGAATTACCCGCACACTCATGGCGTGGAAGAGGGAGACTTATAATTTTCCCTCCCGTCTCGATTTTGGGGCCGACCCGTGCCGTAAAAATTCGGCTCGAACAGCCACATCTGCGCTTTAATCATTGTCTGATTGCTTAAATTGGCAAGTTTGATTGTATTCAAATAACTCAATCGATGAAAATTGAATGCTCATATCGTCACTATTTGATGGGGTTTCGAATTTTGTTAAGCATGTTGTTCATACTCAGTTGATGAATCGAGTTGCATTGAACAGGTTGGTTATACTCCAAAGGTCAATTGGCAAAGGGTGATGTGAACGATAATTTATATTTCGATCACTAGTTTTGTTTAAAATAAATTTTGTATCTAAATATAAGCACATAAACCTTATTACCCTCAATATATCCCCTCTTTTTTAAAAATAACTGAGTGATCGGAGAAATCCATTCTTGACTCAGAGTTATCCTAATTTATACTTGTGTCGACCACATCGTGCAGACTGGATGAGATCTGTGGGGGTCAGGAGTTAACTCGATTATCATTCGAGGCATTTTTACGAGACTTATGAGTCTAGAAAAATCATACCAAGATGTGTCTTGGTGTGAGCCTTCTTCCGACATAGTGGTCGGTTCGTAATCTGGTATGACCCTAACGCTTATGTGGGTAGGATAAAAGAACATCATTGGAGAATCGTTGGAAAAAATATATCATTGGATAAATGTTTCCTTTTATTAATGACTATTGTGCTGCAAAGAACTACATCGCAGATATTTAAGAGGAATTATGGAAATGAAAGACTGAATTAAAGTACTCAATGTAAAAATAGACAAATAAAAAGTGCTTGACAAATGTTAACGGGTGCTTCATCTCGCTTGGCTTTTTATATCACTCGTAGTAGTGCATCAAGTTTTCCACATTCTACTGTCTTGGAAGGGCGCCTGCTTCATTCATGATCCCTCAAGCAATAAGTCCTTGATCGTATGATTCATGCTACAACATACGAGCCCTCTCATTTTTCGGTTATCTTACCATAACTAGAGTTTTTATGGATTACATCATCTTTCTGAGGACCAAATTACCGACCTAAAATGTTCTATTCTTGACCCTTATGTTATATTATCGGGTTACTTTTTTATTGTGTTATGGCCATCCTGCCATCCTGAACGTCACCCCATCCCTTCATTCATATATGAGATCCAAATTGGACCCCAGTCCCTCGTTGTTTTCCCGTGTTTTAAAATAATGAACCCTCGTATAAGGTATTTCCAATTCAGCCGGTAGTACAACTGCGGTACCATCGGTCAGAGTAAATAGTTTCGATCCCCCTTTTATCGTTTTATAGGCCTATAAGATAGAGCTTAGATTTTCCACACACAATCCTTTGGAGTTTTCTATCTCTGTCTTGATTCTGTGACGGAGAGTTCAGTTTGTCATTTCCACCTCGCCAATGCATCTGGGGTTCCTGAGAGCCAAGATGTAATACCCCGCCCTAAATATTTTACTTAATCCACATATAAAGTTGTGATAAAACGAAAAATATGGAGACTTGGAATAATATGATTAGGTTGTATTCCTATTTAAACAAATTTGGAGGATTGAAAACAATTATTAAAAATTTGGGAATTGAAATAAAGTAAAGAGAATCATTAAATCATGAATTTTATATATAAGAGGATTTTCGTTACAATTATATAATCATCATTTAATACTTTGTAAAGGGCAAAATGGCGTAGTTTTAGAGTTGGTCATTCAAACGATGAGGTGTATTGCTCGAATGAGGATTAAGGTCACGTGAACGACTAGTAACGTCATTCGAACAACGTCTGACACCCAACAGTCCTACCTCTTCACTTTCAGCATTTGGACACTGATGCAAGTTTTGCCAACTCGTGGGCCTGACATTTCAAATTAATGAAGGCAGATATATTAAGTGCCTTTGTCTTGGGATAAAATAAGGGAACAAGAATACAACAAAAAGGAAAACCAAACCTACCATATTTACTATCATCGATGCACGGCCTGAGGTCCTGAATCAAAGCAGACAAAGGGAATCAGATTAAGGGCATATGAAAGGCACTTATAACTCACAAGGTTCTGTAAAATTGTTGTGAACTTTGACCAAAGGACTTGATGAATATGTATTGGAATCCCATTATGCATATAAGAGAGATGTGTGGGGAAAACCCACTGCCAATCTCTTATCTGCCTAAGGAGCTCTCTTTCCCCCTCACTGTGGTACACTACATTTAACCATTAAAGACCCTAGCAAATACCTTAACACGAGAATAGTTACTTCTCCATTGTTAAAATAGGATACGAAATATTTGAGTTGTTTGTTGGGCTGAAGAAGCTGAAATATTTAGAGTTGGATAAGGGTTTGAAGGGGATTATTATGGAGGTAGAGGAAGCATTTCTTGGAGTTCTGTTGGAGGTTTCATGGGAGCTTGGATTAAGGGCTTTTGTGACTCCCTTTAAGGCCACCTTTGGATGTGGGGGAGTCACTGATCTTCTTCAACACCACCACCATTTTTAGAGTGTTTGAGGTGGGATAATCTACTCTTATATTTCAGACTATATTGGTATATATTGTAGTCTTATTACTATTGAGTATTAAGAGTATGATTCCAATGAATAAAATGATAAGTTTCTAGTAAAATCAGAAGTATACATTTTTTTATGGGAGATAAAAATGTAGGAAATTATTATTTGTGTAGTTTTCCTAGTAAAACTGAAAATATACATTTTTATGGGAGATAAAAATATAGAAAATGTTATTTGTATATATTTATAGTAAAAAGAAATATGGGACATTTTTAGGGAATAAAACGCTAGAAAATATTATCCGTGCGTATTTCTACTAAAAAGAAATATCGAACATTTTTATGGAATAAAAATGTAAAAAATTAATATTTTGTGTATTTTTGGTAAAAGGACTTAATAGTCATTTTTATGGAATAGAAATATGAGGAATTGATTATTTTGTTAAAAATAACGGGTGGATAATTATTTCAAGGTTTGAAATAATAAAAGTTGATGTTATATGAAAATGGTGTATGTTCTAGTAATTTTGATGAAAGTAAGTGTAAACCATATAGTAGGATTTTGAGTTTAAAATCAACCTTCTCATGCATATAAACTTGTGGCATTTTGACGTTAAATGTATAAACTAGTTTAGACAAGAGTTTATTGGCTTTAAAAAGAAATAATAAAAGTCAAAATTTTTGTCTTCAAAGTGTGTAATTGGGACTAAAAAGCATGACGAGAATAAGGTCAAGGACTACATGTCAAGTTAAAAGAAGTGATAATTTTCTCACAAAAGTTTTCGTTAAGTGTTAATGAGTAAACATGGAATGTAACTACCAATGTTGTGAAATATTAACACTTATGAAGTTAAAAAGGGATTAAAGGTATAAAAGTGTTTCCAATCAAGTAAAGAATTACTCCAAGTGTAAAAAGGTTTTGAAGGGTTAAAACACTTAAGAAGTTGGTGTGTATAACTTAATAGTGTTTTGGGGTGAGATTAACACTTGAGAAATTGAGTAAAAGGTGATTTTTGGAAATAGAACAAAGAATGATATTGAGAAAATAGGATAGTAAGTTGTAGGAAAGAATAAAGGAAAAGGATTCATAAAAAAAGAGACTTGGTGGTGGAATGAGGAGGTGAAAAAGATAATACAAAAGAAACGAGTAAGTTTTAGTGGCAAAAGAGTAAAAATCAAGAAGATTTAGAAAAATATAAGAAGTTAAAAAGTGAAGTAAAAATATTATTAGAAATGCGCAACAAAAGGCACTTGATAATCTTTATAATAAATCAGGTACCAAGGAAGGTGAAAAAGAAATATATAAATTGGCAAAGAATAAAGATAGAGTGGCAAAGGATATGGGCCCAGTTAAGTGTATTAAAGACATAAATCAAAAATATATTAATCAACGATAAAGAAATTCTATATAGATGGGCAGAGTATTTTCAAGGATTATTGAATGAAGAATATCCAAAAAAAGATGATGAGAACATTGAACTGAATATAGGAATGGTATGTTCGATTACTAAAAAAGAAGTAGATATATTAATAAATAAAATGGGAAAGAATAAAGCGGTTGGTCCGGATAAAATACCCATAGAGGTGTGGACAACCCTTGAAAGTCTAGGGGTAGAATAGTTAACAAGATTATTTAATAAAATTTTAAGAAGGGGAAACATTCCAGATGAGTGGAGGAAAAGCACCATAATACCTTTGTATAAGAATAAAAGGGATATTCAAAACTGCGGTAATTATAGAGGAATCAAACTGATGAGTCACACTATGAAATTATGAGAAAAGGTTATAGAACAAAGATTAATAAAGTAATCAACTATTTCGAACAATCAATTTGAATTTATGCATGGGCGATCCACTACAGAAACTATTTACTTGTTAAGACAGCTAACGGAGAAATGTAGAAGTAAAAATAAAAATTTATATATGGTCTTTATAGATTTAGAAAAAAACTTATGACAGAATACCTAGGGATATAATTTGGTGGGCTTTAAGGAGGAAAAAAATCCCTATGAGTTATATTAAAGTTATTAAAGATATGTATGATAACACAAAGACTAGAGTAAGGACTATATGTGGAGAAACTAATGACTTTACGATTAAAGTGGGCTTACATAAAGGATAGGCCTTAAGTCCTTATTTATTTGTCGTAGTCTTGGATGAGATTACTATGGATATACAAGAATATGTTCCATGGTGTATGTTGTTTTCATATGATATAGTTTTAGTAGACAATTCAAAGGAAAGCTTAGCTAGGATAGTAGATACTTGGAGAAAAGCCTTTGAGTTTAAGGGACTAAAAATCAGTAGAAATAAAACAGAATGTATGGAATGTAAATTTAATAATGAGGCGCCGAGTAACATAATGTTGAAGATTGAAGAAAAAATGATAAACCAAACTAATAAATTTTGTTATCTAGGTTCAATGTTACAAAGTAATGTGGATATTGATGAGGATGTTACGAATAGAATATCAACTTGTTGGATGAAATGGAGACAAATGAGTGGGGTGTTATGTGATAAGAGGATAACTAATAAATTAAAAGAAAAATTTTGTAAAACAGTTGTTAGGATAGTGACCCTGTATGGAGCGGAGTGTTAGGCGTTAAAGAAAAAACAAGAACATAGTCTCTATGTTAGTGACATGAGGATGCTCCGGTGGATGATAAGAATCACTAGAAATGATAAAAATAAAAATCAATACGTGAGAGAAAAGTAGGAGTAGATCCAATTAGCGATCAATTAAGAGAAAGTAGACTTAGATGGTACGTACATGTGATGCATAGACCAATAGATGCCCTTATAACAAGAGGAATTTTGTTGGAAATAGAAGGTAAAAGAAAAGGAGGTCACCCTAAGCTAGCGTGGGAGGAAACTATTAGGAGAGACCTTAAGGAATTAAAATTAAATGTTAATAATGGATATTATAGATTAGAATTGAAAAAGAGAATCCTGTGACACCCCGACTAATTAAATACCGGGTAGCTACTCCTTTATTAAATTAATTCAAAATGCCAAGTTGGTCTAGTTAATAGCATCACTGTCGAAAACATTTTAATGATTACTAACCACCTAGTATTTAAAAAGTAAGTGCCAAATTTTAATTAAAGTCTGATTAACATGCAACAAGTGTAATAAACTATAATAACACCATTCACCATAATGAAGTAAATAGAATGAACATCACATAACGTAAATAAAGTCCGGAGGAAAAACTCCTCACTACAAACCCATAACTGAAATAAGTAAACCGAAAACTAAAACAGTACATGCCAAAGTCTGAAACTGAAATGGAAATGTAACTCTAATAGAAATGGGCAACATGCCCTACAACTGATAGATAATGAATCTGGAATCCAAGTGATAGAGGCGTCTACAAGAAAATCCCTGTAGCTTCCACAAACAGCTACAGCTCGTCTCCTGAATGAATGTCCTATGCATGGTGTCCTTGTGGCTGGGCACCTAAAATGGTTTTTCAAAGAAAAATAGATTTGAAAAGCAAATGGGTCAGAGCCCGAATGTGGAGTTATATTTTAAAAAACCTGCAAGTGCTTTAAAAACATTTAAAACATTAAATGCAAAGTACATGTTAGGACGTGCACTCACATGATATTCTCACCTCTCGTCCAACTGTGCACTCCTAACGTAAGTACCCATCTATAACGACACAAATCACTAGCTAAGTACCATCATCTCTAGCTAGACTATCATAGGTCCTACCCATATTACTTGGTTCTATTAACATTATAACGCTCGTAATTAAGTAGGGGTTTAACGTAAACTCAGATGCTCAATATGCAATATATATATATATATCACTATCAGTTAACTCGCTATATTTCTTGAAGCAATACCGTAATTATATTCACAACATTAACATGAAGGTTCCCACTAATTAAGTGTATATTAATCACATCATAAATATACTGAACAAGCACCCCAAGAACTAAGCTGTGGTGCACACATACTCTGCTATCCATCCCGGTACATCACGTACATAAGGATTACGTATTCCGAATCTCTCAGGAATAGTTCACAGATAAAAACATCACAAACAATGGAGGCGAACACAGTCACATCACATAGGTCACGCACATACCTACGCTCCTACGATCAACGGACTTATTAATATCCCAATAAGTCTTTCTATGACCTATGTTCATCAAGGTAACCAGTCTAAATCTGGGCAACACAAGGATTAGAGGGCCCTAAGCGAACGCAAACCTCCCGTGATAGCAAGTATGGTAGGTATGTCATACACACAATTAATATACCAATACTAAGTAAACACACATCTTAGAAATTCCGTAGTTTAATCGTAGTACATGTCGCATTCTCGTACTAACTTATAATTTATCACTATATATACTATTCCGGTTTATAATCATACGCGCCCTAATTTACTCACGTCGTAGTAGGCACTCACGTCTCAACCCAAATCGTCCATTTAATGTAACTCTCGTATATAATTTACTCCTCATAATAACCCAAAAGTCCCAATTCTATCATTACATCATCATCGGAATGTTATCTATATCCTCGAACAAATTTACGGGACTCTAAGAATCAAAACAGTCCAAAAAGGACCAAGCTGTCAACTCGTTAGAAATCTCGTTCGAACGAGGCTGTTCGAACGAGATTCCTCTATCAACTCGTTAGAAGTCTCGTTCGAACGAGGCTGTTCGAACGAGATTCCAGTTCGTTCGAACGAACTGTACCTTCTAACGATATCTCGTTCGAATGAGATATCAAACGAAATCCCTTCTCGTTAGCAGCGACTGGTCAACTCGTCAGAAGCTCGTTCGAATGAGTTCGTTCGAACGACCTGGGTAGGGGCTTCTAACGATGTGCCAGTTTCGTCCCAGATTTTCTTAGTTACTTTTTTCACCCATTTCTACTCCTCAAATCTTCTCCAAAGTTCGTCCCAATAATGTTTTAAGTTCTCTAATCATCCTAAAACATGTTAAGGTCATAAACTAACATCTTTTAAGGCATTAATGCTTCCTAAACATCATTAAATCACAAGATTTTATACTATTCCCCAATTTTATCAAGAACATGAACCCTAGATTTATATCATCATCAAATCACAGAATTTAATCCGTTTTAATTTCTTCTAATCACAATTATCATGAGAATAATCATCTACCTATCATTCTACATGCAATTCTCTTCAAGATTTTCAAGTTCTAAACTCCAAACTACATGGGTTTTCATATTTCACCAAGAACAAACACAAAATTCGAATTTTTCTAACATGGAAAGAACATTCTTTGAAATTAAATGGAATAAAGTCACTTGCCTTGGTTGTCTCTGAGTTTGGATGATGGTTTGATGAAGATTTTTCTGCAGAAATCCCTCTCTCCAAGCTTCTTCTCCAATGGTGGCTTAAGGTGGCTAGGGTTTGATTTGGGAAACTTAGAAAACTCTTCTAATAACCTACGTAGCCTTCTAGGTTAATATGGTTTGGTTAATGGGCTTAGTGGGTCAAATCCACATCAGATGTAATTAACCAATTTTCGTCACTTTTAATTCCTCAAAATGTAAAATTACCAAAATACCCTTTATGATGCCGGTATGGCCTAAAAATACCCCGGAATCCAAACTACCCCCCCGGCTATTGTTTTCTGACTATCTCGACCCTTCCGGACGCGTTGGCGCACTCAAAATGACCATACGGTTTATAGATTTTAAATTCACTTTTTATAATCAAAATATTACACCGTGACGCGGCGGTCCCACGCGTCTCAACAAAATTTCTAAAATGCCGTATATAAATCTCACGACAACTTTCATAATTCCAATTTCATTTATAAAAACATTTATGCACATAATCAAATACCAACTCGCATCTCGTTAGTATTTATAACCCGGATTAATTTCCAATTAATACGCATTTAATTAATTAATCCCAAAAATAAATATTGCCAAAAGTACGGGGTATTACATACTTCCCCCCTAATAACTGAATTTCGTCCCGAAATTCGAAACTAGAAATTACCTGCTAAAAACAACTCTGGATAACGTTCGCGCATCTCATCCTCGCGCTCCCATGTGGACTCCTCGACATTGTGATGTCGCCACTGAACACGCACTAACAGAACTATCTTTTACCGCAGTTTCCTCTCGCTTCAGTCCAAAATAGCAATTGGCCCCTCCTCGTAGGAGTTATCTGGCTGGTGATCGATGCCCTCCACAGCAATGTGAGAATGAGCCAAATTATCTCTAAGGTATTTCCTCAGCGAGGAAATATGGAACACATCGTGAATCCGATGAAAATGCTCCGGTTGTCCAATTCTATACGCAACCGGTCCGATCCGCTCAATAATAGGAAACGGCCCCACATACCTTGGTGCCAACTTCCCCTTCTTCCCGAAACGCATAATCCCCTTCATAGGAGATACTCTGAGTAAAACCTGGTCCCCCACTTAGAACTCTCTGAAAAATCTCTTCGCATCAGCATAACTCTTCTGCCTGTCTTGAGCTACCCGAATGCGACTCCGAATCAACTCAATCCTTGACAAAGTATCCTGAATCACTTCCATCCCAAGCAGTTTGTTGTCCCCCACCTCTAACCAACATGCTGCGGAACGACAAGGCCTATTGTACAATGCCTCAAACGGAGCCATGCCAATAGTGAACTGATAGGAGTTGTTGTAAGCAAACTCCACCAGTGGAAGGTACTGCTCCCATCCACCCCCGAAGTCAATAATGCACATGCGTAGCATGTCCTCTAACATCTGGTTCGTGCGCTCTGTCTGCCCATCGGTCTGCGGATGATAAGCTGTACTCAACCATAATTCCGTGCCCATTGCCTCCTGGAAACTCTCCCAAAACTGCGAAATAAATATCTTGTCTCTGTCAGACACGATATTTAGGGGCACACCGTGAAGTCTCACAATCTCTGAAATGAAGAGCTGGGCATACTGTCCCGTAGTGTAGTCAGTCCTTACGGGTAAAAAGTGAGCGACCTTGGATAACCTGTCCACAATTACACAAACGGAGTCGTGACCCCTCTGCGACGTAGGCAGCCCCGTGATAAAGTCCATGGATATGCTCTCCCACATCCACACCGGGACCTCCAATGGCTGTAGCAATCCTGCCGGTCTCTGATGGTCCACTTTTACAAGCTGACAAGTGGCGCATTTCGAAACAAACTCAACGATATCTCTCTTCATACCTCTCCACCAATACTGGCGTCTCATGTCTTGGTACATTTTATCCCCTCCGGGATGTACCGCGAACCGTGAGCCGTGCGACTCTTCCATCACCTCGTGTCGCAATTCCTCCCCTCCCGGAACTACCAATCTCCCATTGAAGCGCAATCCCCCGTCTGAGCTAACGGTATAGGACTCGGCTCCCTCTGCTAGTAATTGAAATATCTTCTCCTGACAGAACGAGTCATTGGCCTGTACCCGTACTACCTTCGTGACAATCTGCGGTGTAACGGTCATCACAGACATGAAAGATCGGGCAACTGCGTCCTGGTGTCCCAATTCCTTCCACTTAGCCTTCCACACCTCTGCCACCTCATCTGCTGGCCTACGGCTCAACGCGTCTGCTACCACGTTAGTCTTTCCTGGGTGGTACTGGATGTCGAACTGGTAGTCCTTCACAAACTCAAGCCACCTACGCTGCCGCATATTCAACTCCTTCTGCGTGAACAGGTACTGTAGGGACTTGTGGTCCGTGAATAGTTGGAACTTCTCCCCCAAAAGATAGTGCCTCCAAATCCGTAGGGCAAATACCACTGCCGCCAACTCCAAATCATGTGTGGGGTAATTCTTCTCGTGAGGCTTAAGCTTACGGGAAGCATAAGCTATGGCCTATCTCTCCTGCTGCAATACACCTCCCAGTCCTTGCAAAGATGCATCGGTGTAAACCAAATACTCAACTCCCGGTCTCAGCAATGCTAACACAGGTGCTGAGGTCAATTTGTCCTTTAATTCATCGAATGCCAACTGACAGGCATCACTCCAAATGAACGACACACCCTTACGAGTCAGATGTGTCAAAGGACCTTCTATCTCCGAGAAACCCCGAATAAACCTCCTGTAGTATCCTGCTAGACCCAAGAAACTGGACTTCCTTCAGCCAAAACTCGCACTTCTCATATTTTGCATACAACTCGTTCTGACGAAGTGTCTGCAAAACCTGCCTCAAATGCTCGGTGTGCTCCTCCTCTGTCTGGGAGTAAACCAGAATATCATCAATGAAGACAATGACAAACTGGTCTAGAAAATCCCTGAACACTCTGTTCATCAAGTTCATAAACACAGCTGGAGCGTTGGTCAAACCGAAAGGCATAACCCGAAACTCGTAAGAACCATATCTCGACAAGAATGCAGTCTTCGAGACATCCTCCTCCCTGATACGCAACTGATGGTATCCCGATCTCAAATCAATCTTCGAGAAGAAAGAAGCTCCTCTCAACTGGTCGAATAAGTCATCGATTCGAGGTAACTGATACTTATTCCGTATCGTGACCTTATTCAACTCTCGGTAGTCCACACACAATCTCAGTGAACCGTCCCTCTTCTTCACAAACAGAACTGGAGCGCCCCAAGGCGAGGTACTCCTGCGAATAAAGCCCTGACCTAACAGCTGCTCTATCTGATCCCGTAACTCCCTCATCTCAGCTGGAGCCATACGGTACGGTGCGCGTGCTATAGGTCTCGTACCCGGTAGCAAATATATAACAAAGTCTATCTCTCGATTGGGGGGTAAGCCTGGTATCTCCTGAAACACATCCGAATAATCCCTGACTACTGGGATAGAATCTAAAGGAATCACTACCTCCTTAGAGGTATCCTCCTCAATGTAATACAAATGAGCGGTCGATCCTCCCTCTGGGCGAGGCATCGCCACTACAAACATCTCTTGCCCCGGAATGGCAAAAACAATGCTCCCGCTGAAGCAATCAATCATGGCCCTATAAGCTACGAGCCAATCCATACCGATAATCACATCGTGAACATGCATGTCTAACACTAACATGTCTGCAGGTAATACCAAACCACCAATCTCTACCCCCACTCCCCGGAATATAAAGAAAATAAGTGACCCACTCCCCAATGGTGAGTCGACACACGTCACTGTGCTCTCTGCCGTAGCTAACAATCCTAAAGATTTCGCGAAGTGTGTAGCTATAAAACAGTGTGTAGCACCCGTATCAAATAATACCCGACCCATAGTGCCATGGATAGGAAACGTACCCTCAATCGCGGGCGGTGCCTGTGGAACTGTAGCCTGGTGGACGTTGTATACACGTCCATACTGTAGCTGCCCCTGCTGAACTGGGACGGCTGGAATGGGTGGCAATGCTGCCATCTGTGGCGGTGCGGGAAGAGCGGCGGGAAACATAGGCCTCTGTGGCTCCTGGCGAGCACCCTGCTGCTGCTGCTGTGGGGCCCTGCCCCTATCAGGACAATCCTGTCGCTTATGGCCAGTCTTTCCACAAACAAAGCACTTCCCTGGGAAGTTCCCTCCTCTCTGTCCCTGCTGTCCCCGGCCCTGGTGGCCGTTACCGTTCCTCCCTTTGCCCTGCTGGCCCTGATGAAACTGCTGCCCATTCTGCCCCTGTTGGCCCTGATGGCCGATTGGACCCTGATGGCCCTGACGGAAACCTCCCTGTCCCTGTCTGTAGTTCCCTGATCGGAACCTCTTATTATCCCCCTGCTGGGAGCCCTGCTCATTATGTCTCTGCCCCTGACCAGATTGTGCCCCGCTGGCACCATGTCCTCCGGTCCTGCCCTGATGGCTAGACTCCCCCGACCTCTTACCCTCGGCCATATGAAAATGGTGGTCCTGGCAGTGTAACAATGCAGCGTTAACCACATCAGAATAGGTGGCCAACGATAGGTTCCCTAGCAGATGCTGACGGATCCTCCAAGTCAACCCGTCTGTGAACTTCTCAATCTTCTTCTTCTCTGTTGGTATCTCATCTGGAACGATATTCAACAGATTCGTGAACTCGGCCTCATACTCGCCCACAGTCTTGCCCTCCTGCTTTAGACTCATCAATCTCCTCCTCATTTCCGTATGAACAGCTGACGGAAAGTACTTGCGGTCGAACCGCACCCAGAACTCCTGAATCGTGAGAGTATCCCTCTCCTCCATGGTGGTAATAGACTCCCACCACAGTAGCACAGATCCAACTAGCTTGAAAGTAGCTAGCACCTGCTTCTGAACATCCGTGCACTCATACATCCTTAAGTGCCTCTGCATGTCCTTCCTCCACTGGCTCGAGACTACCACATCTGAGCTACCTGCAAACTCTGGAGGATGTGCTTTTTGAAAAGCATCACGTACACACTCCCAAGCAGACGGAAATGCATTAGCCTGTACTGGCGCGGCAACCGGCGCCTGAGGTGGTGCCTGCTGAACAACGGCAATGGCGGCATTTACCGCTTGGGCTACTATAGCTGCAACCTCAGCGGCGTTCATCATGCCCTGAACTGGAGCGGGCTGGGGTTCTAGCGTTGCATCCCTGGGAATTCGTCATGCACGTCGTGGAGGCATCTGAAATAAGAACAAAGTTTATAAGTTCGCTGTTTATAAACTTAAGATAGCTGAAGAACGAAGCATACACAACAAGAGTACGACAGTCCTAAAATATAGGGCTCTATATCAAAGAAACGTAGCGGAAACATAATAAGCCGTCTGATCCTAAAGGACACTAGAACCTGATGCTCTGATACCACCTGTGACACCCCGACTAATTAAATACCGGGTAGCTACTCCTTTATTAAATTAATTCAAAATGCCAAGTTGGTCCAGTTAATAGCATCACTGTCGAAAACATTTTAATGATTACTAACCACCTAGTATTTAAAAAGTAAGTGCCAAATTTTAATTAAAGTCTGATTAACATGCAACAAGTGTAATAAACTATAATAACACCATTCACCATAATGAAGTAAATAGAATGAACATCACATAACGTAAATAAAGTCCGGAGGAAAAACTCCTCACTACAAACCCATAACTGAAATAAGTAAACCGAAAACTAAAACAGTACATGCCAAAGTCTGAAACTGAAATGGAAATGTAACTCTAATAGAAATGGGCAACATGCCCTACAACTGATAGATAATGAATCTGGAATCCAAGTGATAGAGGCGTCTACAAGAAAATCCCTGTAGCTTCCACAAACAGCTACAGCTCGTCTCCTGAATGAATGTCCTATGCATGGTGTCCTTGTGGCTGGGCACCTAAAATGGTTTTACAAAGAAAAATAGATTTGAAAAGCAAACGGGTCAGAGCCCGAATGTGGAGTTATATTTTAAAAAACCTGCAAGTGCTTTAAACACATTTAAAACATTAAATGCAAAGTACATGTTAGGACGTGCACTCACATGATATTCTCACCTCTCGTCTAACTGTGCACTCCTAACGTAAGTACCCATCTATAACGACACAAATCACTAGCTAAGTACCATCATCTCTAGCTAGACTATCATAGGTCCTACCCATATTACTCTGTTCTATTAACATTATAACGCTCGTAATTAAGTAGGGGTTTAACGTAAACTCAGATGCTCAATATGCAATATATATATATATCACTATCAGTTAACTCGCTATATTTCTCGAAGCAATACCGTAATTATATTCACAACATTAACATGAAGGTTCCCACTAATTAAGTGTATATTAATCACATCATAAATATACAGAACAAGCACCCCAAGAACTAAGCTGTGGTGCACACATACTCTGCTATCCATCCCGGTACATCACGTACATAAGGATTACGTATTCCGAATCTCTCAGGAATAGTTCACAGATAACAACATCACAAACAATGGAGGCGAACACAGTCACATCACATAGGTCACGCACATACCTACGCTCCTACGATCAACGGACTTATTAATATCCCAATAAGTCTTTCTATGACCTATGTTCATCAAGGTAACCAGTCTAAATCCGGGCAACACAAGGATTAGAGGGCCCTAAGCGAACGCAAACCTCCCGTGATAGCAAGTATGGTAGGTATGTCATACACACAATTAATATACCAATACTAAGTAAACACACATCTTAGAAATTCCATAGTTTAATCGTAGTACATGTCGCATTCTCGTACTAACTTATAATTTATCACTATATATACTATTTCGGTTTATAATCATACGCGCCCTAATTTGCTCACGTCGTAGTAGGCACTCACGTCTCAACCCAAACCGTCCATTTAATGTAACTCTCGTATATAATTTACTCCTCATAATAACCCAAAAGTCCCAATTCTATCATTACATCATCATCGGAATGTTATCTATATCCTCGAACAAATTTACGGGACTCCAAGAATCAAAACAGTCCAAAAAGGACCAAACTGTCAACTCGTTAGAAGTCTCGTTCGAACGAGGCTGTTCGAACGAGATTCCTCTGTCAACTCGTTAGAAGTCCCGTTCGAACGAGGTTTTTCGAACGAGATTCCAGTTCGTTCGAACGAACTGTACCTTCTAACGATATCTCGTTCGAACGAGATATCGAACAAAATCCCTTCTCGTTAGCAGCGACTGGTCAACTCGTCAGAAGCTCGTTCGAACGACCTGGGTAGGGGCTTCTAACGACCTGCCAGTTTCGTCCCAGGTTTTCTTAGTTACGTTTTTCACCCATTTCTACTCCTCAAATCTTCTCCAAAGTTCGTTCCAACAATGTTTTAAGTTCTCTAATCATCCTAAAACATGCTAAGGTCATAAACTAACATCTTTTAAGGCATTAATGCATCCTAAACATCATTAAATCACAAGATTTTATACTATTCCCCAATTTTATCAAGAACATGAACCCTAGATTTATATCATCATCAAATCACAGAATTTAATCCGTTTTAATTTCTTCTAATCACAATTATCATGAGAATAATCATCTACCTATCATTCTACATGCAATTCTCTTCAAGATTTTCAAGTTCTAAACTCCAAACTACATGGGTTTTCATATTTCACCAAGAACAAACACAAAATTCGAATTTTTCTAACATGGAAAGAACATTCTTTGAAATTAAATGGAATAAAGTCACTTGCCTTGGTTGTCTCTGAGTTTGGATGATGGTTTGATGAAGATTTTTCTGCAGAAATCCCTCTCTCCAAGCTTCTTCTCCAATGGTGGCTTAAGGTGGCTAGGGTTTGATTTGGGAAACTTAGAAAACTCTTCTAATAACCTACGTAGCCTTCTATGTTAATATGGTTTGGTTAATGGGCTTAGTGGGTCAAATCCACATCAGATGTAATTAACCAATTTTCGTCACTTTTAATTCCTCAAAATGTAAAATTACCAAAATACCCTTTATGATGCCGGTATGGCCTAAAACTACCCCGGAATCCAAACTACCCCCCCGGCTACTGTTTTCTGACTATCTCGACCCTTCCGGACGCGTTGGCGCACTCAAAACGACCATACGGTTTATAGATTTTAAATTCACCTTTTATAATCAAAATATTACACCGTGACGCGGCGGTCCCACGCGTCTCAACAAAATTTCTAAAATGTCGTATATAAATCTCACGACAACTTTCATAATTCCAATTTCATTTATAAAAACATGTATGCACATAATCAAATACCAACTCGCATCTCGTTAGTATTTATAACCCGGATTAATTTCCAATTAATACGCATTTAATTAATTAATCCCAAAAATAAATATTGCCAAAAGTACGGGGTATTACAAATCCATGTGGTCGACCCCATATGATGGGATTAAGGCGGGGATGATGATGATGATGATGATGATGATGGAACATTTTTATGAAATAAAAATGTTGGAAAGGGTGTTACACAAAATGGTCCTAGATGAAAAAGATATTTGAAATAAAAAGGCAAGGTTAAAGTGAAAAGTAGATAAAATAGTAAATTTTCAAAGTGTAACACGAGATGGTGTGGTAAAGTCCCGGGTTTTGACTTCGACCGGGTAAAAAATTAAAGTGGAAAAATGTGAACATTATGAAAGTGTTGAACACTTTGGCAAGATAATGATATTGGATGATGTCGGGTTAAATTATTTAGCAATCTTATGTTGTCCATCAAGTGAAAAACCCCAAAGCAACTGCGGTTTACTAGCGCTCGGTGCTGGACGGTGAAATTCCATGAAACCGTGGGTGTGCGTGTGTTGTACTGGGTGAGTGTGTTGTCAAAATCCCTAAAGATGTGCTAAGTAATGAATTGAATGTTCATGAAAGAGTCATAAATGAATGGAATTAATTCAGTGATTTACTAATGCAAGAAGAACGCATTAAATGTTTAATATTCATGTGGTAACATAAGATGGTTGAATAAGGTGACTTAATGATGCCTAAGCTACCTAATGAGATTTGAATCATAACGAACACAAGCGTGTGTTATATAAGACTTTAAAAGGAAAATGAATAATTTTCTAAAAAGTGTGTGTGTGTGCATTGAAAGAAAGTATTAAGTAATGATTAATAACTCGACGTGAGTTGGTTAAATAATCGTTCGAAAGTAAATGAAAGGTTTTCCCCAACAATTGTAAATTGTTTAACTAGGTGAGTTAACGGGATGAATATGCTAGTTTTAATCATAAGATACAAAAGTATTATTCTGGAAAGATAAGGAGGATAAACAGTATCAAATAACATTTTTGAAATAAAACGGCTCAATACGTCGAGACATGTATTTTTCAATAGTATATATGTAGATATATACATATTTCACATGCATGTGATGGTAGCGTGTGAGAGTTTTCTTTCTGCCGTTAATTTCTATATTGCATTTTTATAGTTCCCACTGAGCATTCGGGTCACATCCCTCCTTTTTTACGGCAGGTTATATGCTTCTCCATACTTTCAGAGCGTTATACATGCAAGTAGTTACTTGCATTTACGATTAGTAGCTCAGTTTACTTGGCCTGAGGGCACCTCCCTTGGTTCCTATCTCGTAGTTGATGAAAATCAAAATTGCATGCTAACATGCGTAATGTTAAATAATAATAAAAAATTGGATTATAAACATTATTTAGGTTGTTTCACTGCACTTCACAATTAACGTACGAACCGGATCGGGTTTGTCCTTTATTAACCCTTAAATCCGGGTTGGGGCATTACACAAGAAATAGTGAGTGATTTTAAACTAGTCACATAACTTTTTAATCCTCACACTATCAAATCTTCTTCCATTGTTTGAGATGTTGGCATTTAGAATGCCAAACCGACTGATGATAACATACATTGACCCTTTTCAGTTGGAAACAGACTGAGGATGGCCATTCCCCACAGGGCAAAAGATCACGGAGAGACGATCACTATTAACTCCTCATTGGATAATGGATTTCATTCATAGTCCTCTGGCATCGATCGCACTTTTTGATGTAGTGCTCGACATCCCTGCTCATTATCGACCAATAGTAACCCCGAGTCAGTGCTCTGTATATCAGGATCCTTTCCCCTAGTGTTCTCTGTAGTCCCCCTCGTGGAGCTTTCCTAAGACTGTGGTTGCTTCGGTGAGATGAACACCACAAAGGATTGATTGGGCATACCCTCTTTGGTACAAGACTCCTTCATAAAGTAGATACTTTATTGCCTTCACTCGCACTTTTTTGACTTTCAATCGATCCTCTAAAAGGACTCCTCTTATGTATTGGACATATTTGTCCATTCAATTAGGTACCTGTTCTACAATGCTGACAAATTTTCCCTCCTCCATCTGAATATTGGGCTGGTCCAAGGTTTCTATGAGAGGATTTCCTTGATAAGTTGAAATGAGTCTGGCCAAGTGGTTGGCCTTAGCATTCTCCTCCATTGGGATATGCCTGACACTGAACGCTTGGAACTATCTAGCCACTTCTTGAAATTATTTTAGGTATGCCATTATATTTTTCCCCTTCACTTCATACTCTCCCATTACCTATTGGATGACCATATTTTAATCACTTGGGAACTCCACTTTTTCGACTTTGAGAGATAGGGAAAGTCGCACCCCTGCGATTAGGGCCTCACACTCATCTACACTATTATATTCTCTAAAGTTGAAATGTAGTGTCTACTATATAGTTAAAACTTTAGCCATTTATATGATCAATTTATCCCCACAACCTTCCTTGTTAGAGCATCCATCCACATAAATAACTCATACTTACTTCCCCTAAGTACCGGTGAATTTAGCTATGAAATCGTAAACCGCTTGTCCCTTGAATTCTAACATCAATTTATAATGAAGGTCGAACTCCTCGTGCTTGACCGACCACTTCATCAGTTGCCCAAACACTTTTGGGTAATGTAGGACTTATTTGAGTGGAAAATTTGTCAGAATGACAATGGTGTGGGACTCGAAATATAGCCTCAGCTTTTGAGCTAACACAACTAACATAAATGATAGTTTCTTCAACATAGGGTATTTTAATTCTACTCATCTAAATAATCCGCTTATGTAGTAGATAAAACGTTGAACCCCTGAGTCGTCCCAGATTAGAATCGAATTGACTGCATTCAAGAGACGGTGAGGTAAAGGTCTCTTATTCTTTGAGAATCATCTTCGAGAGGAGTGGGACATCCTCCAGATAAGTCTTTAGGTCTTAGAAGTTATGCTCCCATTCACCCATCCAGACGAACACCTTATTCAAGGTTCAAAAGATCGGGATTCACCTTTTAGTTGCCTTGTTTACGAACTATTTTAGCACCGCTACCCTCCTAGTTAGTGGTTGTACTTCCTTCAAAGTCTTTGGGCTTCTCATATCTAGTAACGTTTTGATGTTTTTAGGGTTAGCTTATGTGAGTGCAGAAATAATCACAATGAATAATCCCATGAAAGAAAATAATTGAAGAAAACAAATCAATCACACGCACAACACACAATATACGTGGTTCGACAAATTTCCTATGCCCAGGGAGACATTACTATTTTTCTTAGTAGTATATCTCTCAAGATTAAACATTTGCATCCCCTTGACCCCGGGATGAGGGTTTACATTTGTAGTAACGTTCAAGAGGTTAAATTGTGCATGTAACTCTTCCTGCTTGAGTATAGCTCGTAATGTGTCCCTGAATATCTCTCCGAGATTGTTGGTAACCAATTTCATCTTATCATAATGTATTTAAGCATATGTTAAATACATAACTGAAATTGGATATTTGAGTTGGGTC
The DNA here is from genome assembly GCA_949130495.1 of Sambucus nigra. Classification (NCBI taxonomy): domain Eukaryota; kingdom Viridiplantae; phylum Streptophyta; class Magnoliopsida; order Dipsacales; family Adoxaceae; genus Sambucus; species Sambucus nigra. The sequence continues at coordinate 715,031,537 of OX422207.1, forward strand.
GGGCAGTCCCTGTCTTGTAATGGGCTGATCGACCAACTTTGTAATTAGGCCTATTGAGTTATTTTATCCACCATAATTGCCCCTTAAATCTCTGGGCTAAGACTTGTCGGGCCATTAGATATTACCCTTATTATAGGCCCAAGGATTAAGGCTATTGAAGTTCATATGGTAGTTTTGTAATATTTTAAAAATGTTGCAGGTATGATCGTTCGAGCAAAGTTAGTAGTGGATGACATGGTAGATTTGCAATAAACCTAAAATAGTGGGGATACACTGGTCCAAGCTGTGACTTAAAGAGCTAAAAATCCCCCTCAAGAGTTGTACCCTATGATTACGCACGAGGTTTCAAACTAAGATCTACCACTTCAAGCCTCATTTTCGTATTTCTAAGTTTTCTTCCTTGTAAAGTTACTGAGAGATTCCTTCCTGCCTTCCATTCCTTTAGAGCTTCCATCGTTCATAGTTTTCTTCTCTGCTCTTTATTATTTGAATTCTTCCCTTAGTAGCAACTCTCATGGAAAAAGTGTTGAGGAGTTCAGAAAAATGTACTCCATTCTTTCTTAGGTGGAAATCGACTATTCCCCCATGCCCAAAGATGTCTGGGATATGGATAAGGGGCACTGGATTCACACCCTTGAAGTAGTCCAAGGGGGTTTGACATTCCCCAAATCGATTATTTTTAGAATTTTTTGATTACTTTGAAGTTGTTCTTACCCAGTGTGCCCCCAAAACCTGAAGAATAGTGAATCAAAGGATCAATGAGCATTATGGGACAAACTTAGAGGTCCCAAAATTAAGTTTTGCTATATCTGGTCGCACATCACTGATGGTCTTCTGTACTTGAAAGTGAGGAAGGCTAACATAATTCTCGTTGTGAACCTACCTGATTCCAACAAACTATATTAGGATTAAGGTTTTATTGCCAAGAACTGGCAACATCCTTCCCTTCCTGAGGGCAAGAAACACACGGGACCTTTGTGCCCTAACTAGGGGAAGATCATATAAGTTGCTATTTGTTTTTTCTTTTTATTGCTGACTTTTTATTTATGTCACTTGCCCTACTTGATAATGTATGTATGCCTCATTTTTTTGCAACTTATGCTAAAAATAAGAAACTATCCCTCCAACATATAAAGGTTGATGACCTTTTGAAGGTTTGGAGAATTAGGGATAGACTAATCGATGGTGAATATCCTCGATCGGCTGCCTATCTTTTTTAGTATACCAACACCACTTCTAGCTTTTTTGCTCGCCCAATGGACGAGACCCTAGAGATCACTCCTTCGAGCGAGGAAACTTCCAGTCCAATTGAGCCAATAGACGTTAAATCTTACTTTCAAAAGAAAGAAGGAGGAGATCAAATGGCTCCCCCTAAGAGGAGGCTTCTGCTTACTGATGGTGAAGAGGATGATCATATCCTCCTTTCTACCAAGGTTAAGGCCTTAAAGAAGTCAGAGGGGGATTCCCCCAAAATTGGGGGACCTAGCACAGGGACCAAAGAGAGAAAATAAGAATAGACAAAAAGGAGAGATGAGGAGAAGTGGATAGAGGAAGAGAAGAAAAAGAAGGTCATTGAGGCTCCAGCGAAGATTTCATCTTCTCTCTCTGGTACTTCTCAGGCCGATGATGTGTCCCTCAATCCATTTCTTACCCCTGGTTTGTTGAGGGGCAGTGCTTACTTCCAATCGTGAGTGCTCGATAAGGCTAGGACCCAACCAACTGTCTTTACGATCGTCTAAGCTCTTACGTTGGTAAGTGTTCTCTTCTTTCTTTGTCATGTCATTTAAAATAGTGGTGTTTTATAATGTTTACTTCTTTCCTATTTTGCAGTTTGTAGTAAATTTTTTCACTCTTATGGATGGTCATGTCGACCATTTAATGAAGAACGTAGAGCTGACTAAGACTCTAAAGAAGTCCCGACAGGACTTGGTTGATGCCTGAAAGGCCTTTGAGTAGGAGAGGTAGACCACTATTGAGGCGATGACCTCACTAAGGATGGCTAATAGTCTTCTAACCGTGGAAAAAGAGAATCTTACTGGAAAGGTCATGAAGTTAACCAATGAGGTCCTTGACATTAAAGAGGCCAGCTTCATGCAAGGCTAGACTTCAGCTTACAACGATGCCAAAATCCAGATTGCCTATGCTCAAAAGGAAAACTTTAAGAAGGGATGGGACTAAGCCTTAAGAGCAATAGGAATTCTTCTTGATTCAGATCTTTTCGAGAAGCATCACCCAGGTCTTACTCCAGTCATCAAAGAGGGGCCTTTTATTAAACATCCTGGTGACTAGGTTAAAAAAGCATCAAATTGGATCAAGACATTTGCCCACTAGGCAGAAAAAGTTGCAACCAAAGGAAAGGCTTCGGAGTTGTCTGGGCAAATGAAGGGGTGAAGCTTGTAAACTTATCCATTTTCTCGTTTGTTCTCATTAAAAAATTATACTTCCCATTTTCCCTGGTTCTAATGACTCTGCCTACCTCTTTGGTTGTTAATGAAAAATGACTCTTTCCCTTAACTGATTTTCCTTATATTTGTTATTTTCTTCATTGCTTGTAGATTATTTTTTAGGATGTTTCCTCTTCTAAGAATCTTGATAAGTTTATTGGTCCAGATTTGAGAGATCAATCTCGTTCTGTATTTTTAAAGTCCTGTAAGGCATTGAAAGCGAGAGCCGAAGCATAAAAGGACCAGTTTGTACTGGTTACAAAGTTAAAGGACGATCTTCAATACTTAGAGGACATGATCTCCTTGATGCAAAAGGAGATAACAGACCTTAAGGCCCATCTTACAAAGAGCAATTATGTGGGAAAGGTTAGCGAGATGGTTCAATCCAAGAATGATGCTTTGAAGAAAAATCTCTCTGAATCGGAGGAAGATTCTATAAGGAAGAACGTCATCATTGTCAGGTTGTAGAGTGATATAAAAAAGCTCAAGTACTTGTTTAGAATGGGTCCTTGAGTTTCATGGTCGGCAGGCTATGACGAAGGCTAAAAGGATGCACCTGCCAAGTTACAGGAGGCTCAAGACGTAGGGTACAAGCATGGGTGGTCTAACGCCCTTAAGGTGCTCAAAAGGAGCCTCGATTGGGTATATATACCAGGTGGATTGCGAAGCATATCATCGACCTCCCTTTTGGAAAGATGAGAAGTAGGTTATCTTGGATGTTATCCCTCACCAGCTATTTAATGACTTCGAGGTGGATCCTAGTAGTGAGGATGAGCTTGATCCTAATTTGAATGATGGTCAGAGAAGATAAATAGAACAATTTTAACCCGTCGACTATAATTCGTTGTGGATTTCTTATAATTTGACTTTGTAATTGATATATTTTGTACTTTGGAACTTTGCTGGATAAGTAAAGTTAATATCAATCGTTGTCGCATTTTTCCATTCCAATAGGCCTTTGCATGTGTTATTCCATTTTCCTTACCTTTTAGGTCGTGTCGCCATACCCCATTTAGCCTAGGAAAGATGATGGAAAAAATTCACCTAGTTAATGGGCCATCCGCTAGTTCAGGATTTTTCAGACCAATCGGAGTTAGCTTTTATGCCTAGTGATCCTCCGTAGGGCTTTTTATTATTTCCTAGGAAACTCGTGAGTTGGTCTTTCCTTTCTCTATGGTAGCATGGTCTTCTCCTATGGTTTCTCTTGGTGGAGTAAACCTTTTCAAAAAAAGCATAATGCAGATCCCGTCATTTGTGTTTCAAAATAACCAAGACCTATGGACCTATTACTTCATTGAGATAAACTAAACATCTTATTGTAATTGAATTGCAAGGGGCTGAGGATTTTTCTTAATTAAAGTAAACTGAATAGATTACTGTAATTAACTTTGAATCCTATTCAGCGTGAGGAAGTTCCTTGATTGAAATAAGCTAAATTACTTACTATAATCAAGTGAAATCCTAATTGGCATGAAGAAGTTACTTGATTGAAATAAGCTGAATAACTTACTATAATCAAGTGAAATCCTGCTCGTCACGAGAAAGTTCCTTAATTGTATAAGCTGAATAACTTACTGTAATCAAGTGAAATCCTGATCGACACCCAAAAATGAGGACTTGTTGCTAGGAAATGATGCATAAAATTGAGATAATCAAGACATTGAGACAAAAGGGCCTTTATTTATTCATAATAAAAAAAAAGCGGGAAACATAAGTTTGAAATAAAAACATTCATAAACTAAGTGTGCTAAGATATAATAAGTCTAGAAGTATAACTTCTTGAGGTTAGTCGCATTCCATGCCCTTGGTATATCTCTGCCCGCCATTGTTTCCAAGTGATAAGCTACTTGAAGATCATCTCTGACCACCTTGAAAGATCCCTCCTAGTCGGGCCCCAGTTTGCATCAGACGGTTTTACGATGTTGCCAAGAACGTTCTTTAGGACGTAGTCTCCTACCTGGAAGTCCCTTGAATTGACTCTTTTATCGTACTACCTTGCCAGTTATTACTGATATGATCATAACTTGATCTCTTCGTTCATTCTCCAGAGCGCGAAGGGCATCATCGTTAAGTTTTTTAGTCGGCTAGTTTGGTTCTTATGGTAGGGAGGCCAACTTCGAATGGTATGATAGCATCCATTCCGTAGGTAAGTGTTAAGTGTGTGTCCCCAGTTGGTCTCCTAGATATGGTACGATTTTCCCAGAGAATATAGGGAAGCTCATCCACCTAAGCGCCTTTTGTTCTTTCTAGCCTTTTCTTAAGGCTGTCGAGCATCGTTTTGTTAAAAGCTTTTGCTTGTCGTTGCTTTGAAGATATGATATCGAACTATAGTTTTATTTCATTCCATTCTCGTCGTAGAAATTCTGGAAAGGGCCACTCTCGAATTGATAAGGCACTATATTCCCTCCTTCTATCACACTAAGGACGAGCTGACTGCGTAACTTGATACTACGAGGTAGAGGTATAAAGGATCTCTATCATTGGGGATCGCCAGTAAGGGTGGTTTGTTGATATAAGACTTTATATCTTCTAGGGCTTCTAAATAGTCATCGTTCTAGGTCAGGCCCTTATCCTTATTGAGGAGCTGGAAAAATGGTCAGCAGCGCATCGAGGACTTGGAGATGATGCGGTTGAGTGCTACGAGAATCCCACTGATCTTCTGACTATCTCACAACATCTTCAGTGGCTAGACCTTATTAATATACTCAATCTAATTTGGATTGGCCTCAATGCCTTTTTTCTAACTAGATAACCTAGAAATTTTCCTGATTGGACACCGAATGACCACTTGCTCGCATTGAACTTCATCAGGTAGCTCCTGAGGATTTCATATGTGTTGGCCAAATCACTGAGGTGGTCTCCTTCATCTTTGCTTTTGACTAGCATGTTGTTGGTGTAAAATTCCATGTTTCGCCCATCTGTTTATTGAACATTTTAGAGACCAACCTCTGATATATGGCCCCAGCATCCTTAAGGGAGAATGGCATGAACTTGTAGCAGTATAAACTAACTGGGGTAATGAACAACGTCTTATCCTGGTCAGGGCCGAATAATGGAATCTTATGATACCCTGAATAGGCATAAAAAAATCTCATCATGCATGTGTTTCCATGGTGTCGAATAGTTGATCAACCTTCGATAGAGAAAAACTGTCTTTGGTGTATGCTTTGTTAAGATCAGTGAAGTCGATGCAAACTCTCCAGCTATCGCTACTTTTTTTCACCACCACTGGATTTGAGAGCCACTTAGGGAATTAAACTTACCTAATAGACCATGCGTCCAGAAATTTTCCTACTTCATTTTCCAGTGCTTTAGTCTTCTCTAGGGTTGTTTGATGCGCCTTTTGAGTGATTGGTTTGAAATTCAGGTCCACGTTGAGGTAGTGTCAGGCTACGTTACGATCAATCCCAGGTAGGTTATAGGACTCCCAAACGAATATATCGAAGCTACTCTTTAGAAAGGTTATCATCTTATTTTCTTGGTCGGTGAGTGTTGTCCCAATCAGAAACTTTCTTTGTGGCAAGTTGGCATAAAATGTAACCTCCTTCGGGTTTTTAACGACCCTATCAACGGGGTGGACCCTTGTCTTCTCCACCCCTGGTTGATCGTATCGTAGTTTCTATTTTAAAGGAGTAGCTCCATCTTGGGCTTCCTCGGGAGGGGTTTCCTTTCCTTTCCTTTCTTCCTTTCCTTTCAAGGTCGAATGGCAGTGATAAAGTATTTTCTGTTGGTGGCTTGGTCACCTCGAATTTCCATAACCCCCGATTTGTGACACATTTGAGCTTCTGGTGGTAGGTCTATGGTTCGACTCTTATTACATAAAGCCAACCTCTGCCTAGGATGGCGTGGTAGGCCGAGTCTATGTCTACCACTAGGAATTCGATTAATTTCAAAATATTACCTACCCTCATCGATAGGACTTTCTTCCCCAACTGTATTGTGATCTTCCTCGCGAAGCCGACCAATGGAACAGTTGCCTCCTTAAGATCGACTAGGTTGAGCTTCAATTTATGGAAGAGCTCTAGGTACATTACCTCGAACGAGCTTCATTCATCCACCAGCAGTTTGTCAACGTCCCAATTCGCAATCCTAAGGGTGATTATGAGTGCATCGTGGTGCAAGGTCCTTATCACAATCAAGTGTTACTTAGTGAAGATGATATGTTATCGATGTCCTCTGGTCGCCGGCACTTCCCAGTCTGGATTTTGATGAGGTCAATCTGAAAGGCCTCTATAACGATCGTAACCTTCTTTAGTTCCGCCCAAACATCATTCCCTTAAATCTGCTTGAGGTCGGAGGCCCCGTGGATTACTGTGAATTCTTGTCCCTTGTCATCATCTAGGATATTATCTAACTTCTAATCATCATTGATTATAACCTTGTTAGCTTTTTTGTCTACGTACTCGTTCAGATACCCAACCTGGTCCAGCTACTCCAGATGAGATTTTAAAGCTTTGTAATTTTCTGATATGTTGATGCCTTCCTTATGGAATGATCATTTTAATGCATTATTCCTCTTCATAGGGTCACCACCTATATTCTTGGGACACTTCACAAATAGTTGATCTTTGATCTTTTCCAAGATCTTGTAGATTAGTTCCTTGAATATTGTGTTAACAACCTGAAAGGCATTCGAAGGATCAATTGTATTCACATTCTTCGACCCATTTTTGCCTCCGTTCTTGTTCCCCTTCTTAGGATTGTTGTCCTTGTCGCCTACCTTACTGGCTTTGGCACGACCAGGTACCCCAGGACTAACGTGAACTACATCTTCAACCTTGGCGTATTTTTCAATACACGCCATGACGTCATTGATGGTGTTAGCCTCCTTCTTTATAAAGGACTAGTGTAACATAGATGTGGTTGGCATATCGATCTTGAATGATGCTATAATAACTTTCTCTGAGAATTTGTCAATTTCGTTGAAAACTTCCCAATACCGTTTGACATATTTGCGAAGGGTCTCTTGTGGATTCTTCTTCATCGTGAGAAGTGATTCCATACTTTATGGGTAGGAACTGTTGGTTGTGAAGTGAGTAGTGAAGGAAATAATCTAGGTCGATCGCCTTTCTTCTTAGCTATAACAATTCAATTACTTCATTCGTCATGAGGCCAATCGACTAGACTTCGATCATACCAATTGACTTAAATGACCCGGAGGCTTCAACCTCTAAAGGTTCAAGTAGAGAGGAATCAAATGAGGAGGGAACATCTTTCTCCTTTGAGTACTTGGATGTTTTATTAGTCCCTGCGACTGAACTTTGTCCTGGTACCTAGCCTCTAAGAGAAAAGTGATGAAACTGATCGCTGGCAACCTCAGTCCAAAATCTTCTCCTACTCGCCCAGCGAGCAAAGAGGAAGAGTCTTCTCGACCAGTGAGTAAAAATGATGAAGTTAAGGGTCCTTATAACCTATTAGTTATTAAGGATTCCCCTATCAAGAACGTGGATCCCCCTCTAAGAAGGTGAAGAAGGATAAAGGTCATCCTCCCCCACCTGCTGTGGGGAAAAATGTTATTGATAAAAGCAAGTCCTTTCCCATTTTATTGTTCCTCGCCACAACCTCGCTTGTATCTTGATTCGACTGACGTAACTTCCTGCTAATAGGGTAGCCACTATTGTCATGACTGATGATCGGTTGGTAAAACCCGCCAACACACTCTCTCCCTTGTAAGTTTATTTTTTCACTCATATTTTTCCCTGCATTGGATCTTTCTTGCAAGTCACTAACATTTCTCTTGTGCTCTATAGTTCCTGATTGGTTACGACTAGTTATTGGAGAGAGATATTGAGTTAAAAAAGTCTAGGACTAACTCGGAGCCCTCAGTAATGCCTATATTGACAAGGGCCTCATCCCAACCACTTTTAAATAATACCTTTCTTAGATGTTGCGACTATAGGGGTTTCCCTCCTCCAATTGATAAGGAAAGTGAGGAGGAGGAGGAGGAGGAGGAGGAGGAGGAGGAGGAGGAGGTGATGGTCGATGAGAAATCTATTGGACTTGAGACTGCCATTGCTAGTATTGAGGTGGCCAATATTAGCGTTGATCAAGATGATGAGAAAACTAAAAACAACCACAGGGACTCTAAGTTTATCAAATAGGTTGGCTCTTACTAGGATGCAGGGAAGTCTAAGGATGGGGCCAACCAGCTAGAGGACATTGCTTCCGCTTAGGTTGCCGAGAAGGCGAAGGTGGGAGAGAAACCGCCTTAGAGTTAGGAAATTTGCTTTTAATTTATGATGTATGGGTTTCCCCATTGATTATCTCTTAATAAATTTCAAAGTTTTATTCAACTTTATTTATTCATTTGCCTCGTGATATTTTGTTCACTTTCTCTTTTGCAAAACTTGAATGATCAACCACTTGTCCTTATATATTTTCAGTTTGATACAAGACATGTAGTGCTCTTTATTGCTCACTACGACTTCGAACAAAGGCATGGAAGAATTTTTTATACAATTTATGATGATGATGATGATGATGAAGATCTTGACCAGATATTTGGGTCCGATGTGTCCTAGCGAGAAAATAAGGCCTACTTGGATCTAAGTCGACTTTTCCATCAGGTTGTGGTTGACAATGCGATTTATCATGACATGATTCACTACACCCAAGCCAGTCATCATGAAGCATTAGCCTGTGTGAGGGATAAGTTTGATAAGGATTTGGTCGATCTGGCTAGGGAATGAGGATTTGACTAGAAAATAGATGATTTGTCCGACCTCCAAGGAGCAAGAGAGGTCATTTTTCTCCTTAAGAATAAGAATAGTGATTTTAGAGCCAAGTTTGGGAGAGGAAAAAGGTCCCAACCAAAAAGCAAGTTTGAAAGTGAGCTTCTTCCTTGAATAGGAGAATGGCCAGCTAAGAGAAGTGTTGGAAAAGGCCCAAAAGTTCTTGCATGACAAGGATGCGTCCATTAAAGTGTATATTCCTCTCATGAGAAGGAGAGTGGTTGGATTGGGAAGGATATGGAGAAGATAAAAAAGTCTTTTTCATGATAAGAAGGTGACCATTAAGAGCCTATCCGAGAAGTTTGATTTCCTCATATTCCAATTCCATAAGAAATCTCACCAAGTGTTTATGGATGGCTATAATGAGGCTTTTCTCAATCTGGATGTTTCTTTAAATGATGCTCAGAATATTGCCCATAAGAATGGTTGGATAATTGCCTTAACAGTTATAAAGGTGCCCAATGATTCTAAACTATGGTACTGGTGTGATCCCGGTTAACCTGATTATCAGAATCCTCCTTACAAGCATGATGTTTCATGGATCCCAATGAATTCCATTTTGACTAGTTTGATAAGGATGTACTTGGGCAACTATAGACTCGGTGGTGATGATGGGATTTACCAACCTCCTCACTTGGTCAATAAGGTGACTCTTGGAGGGCCATCAAGAATTAGGAACTTAGTTGAGATTGTTAGGCCTTCGGCGTTGGATGTTCTGTCTGCTGGAGTTGGACATTTAGAGGAAGAATCGCGTCGTCCACACAACTGATCCATCCATATTTACTTCTTCATTATAAATTATTTATTTTTTCAACTTACTTATAAACTTTAAATATTAATGGAAATTTTTACTTTTTTCTTTCCTTTACGTTGTGTGGTCCCTGGTCTTACCTTTTAGATGATGTCTTCACATCAAACCTTAGACCTAGAGACAAAAAGAAGAAATGCACTTCTTTGTGGGGTTGTCTCCCAACTAGGATTTTTTTGACCTGGTCGGTCATAGGTGCCTAAGGTTTCTAAGTAGGCCTTTCATCAGTTGTTGGTAATTATTTAATATATTGTTAATAATCAAAACATTTTGGGCCTGGTCGATCATTGGTCAACCAACCAATCAGTGATAGTCTTTTGTCGACCAAATAATCAGTCTTAAAGATAGACATTTAAAAGATAAGCCCTGCTCAGGTAACAAATGGTAGTCTTTGATCGATCAGTAAATTAGTCTTGGAGAATACATTTTAAAAGAAGATAAATATCAAGGTGATAGATAACATGACAAGCACAATCCATTTGACTAATCGATCTTCTTTATTAACTAATAATTTAATTCCACTTTAAACAATGCAAAGAGATAAATGCTTACATAATGAAATATTTGCAAAACATCTAAAAGAATGTTTGAAAATAATTCGAGACTGAAATAAATTTAAATCTCAATAGTAAAACTTCTTGAGATTAGCTGCATTACAAGCTCAAGGAACTTCTCTTCCCTCCATTGTTTCTAAGTGGAAGGCTCCCTGTAAGTTGTCTCTGATAACTTTTAACGAACCCTCCCAGTTAGGCCCGAGTTTTTCGTTCGAAGGCCTCATTGCATTGCCCATAATCTTCCTTGGTGCATAGTCCCCGGCCTTAAATATCCTGGCCTTGACCCCCTTATTGTACTTCTTGGCCAACTGCTGCTGATAGGAGGCGAGTTTTATAAAGGATAACTCTCTCTTTTTTCCAGCTAAGTCAAGCTCTTCTCTGATTGCTTTGCTATTGAGATCTTGGTTAACCTGGGAGGACTTAATGGTTGGTAGACTTATTTCTAATGGAATGACGTTGATAGTACAAATATAGCACCCTACCGCGGAAGGTATACTACACTGCATATGCTAACATGCCGTGGCCCCTATCAATATAGGGCGCGACCCTACTGAACTCGGTGTGCAGCCCTACCTATTATAGGGGGCGCATCCCTCTTCATCACAGGGTGTGACCCTCTTAACACACCGCGGAATCACCCAGTGTAGGGCGATACACCCTTTGTCTCTAGCCTATTATAGGATGCGGCACTCGCATTGCTTGCCTTACAGGCTGCATCCTTCTCCACTACAACTCCAGACTTTATGTACGTCACATGCCCAGTGCACATGATCATATCTCCTATAAATAGAGGACCACCACATGAAAATTAGAGAGACCGGATCGATTCCACACACACCCGGGGCAGGTTCTACAGTATCGATTCTCACTACACAACCTCAATGTACAACTTGGGGGCTATTCATCCACATCGTAACCACCTCTTCGGCATACCGGAATCCTCAATCATCATGTACTCTCCTTTATTCTCATACTTGTACGCCTCTTTAGGCATGATTATACTGTACAATACAACGAATATAATGAGAACGGAGCAACACAGTGGACGTAGGCCTATTTTAGAGGTTGAACCACTCTATATCTTATTTTCTCTCTATTTACTTGCTTTGTTATTCGTTACATGTTTTACAGTTGATTTGTTGGTATAAGAGCGACTAGTGGTCGATTTCTCGTATCATCAGACGTCTTCCATTCCATATGTTAAGTCAAAAGGGGTTCCCCCATTGATCTCTTGGGCTTCTTTCGATATGCCTAGAGAACATGGGGGAGCTAGTCGATCCATATGCCCTTCGCTTTTTCTAACCTCTTCCTTATTCTATCGAGGACTAGTTTATTAGAAGATTTTTCGTATCCATAGCTCTAGGGATAAGCCACCTAACTGTAGTTGTTCCTGATCTTATGTTCATCGTAGAAACTTTGAAAGAGGATGCTTTTAAACGGAGTCCCATTATCCGTTATGATTATCTGAGGAATACAAAAGTGTGTTATGATGTTCCTCTTGATAAATCTAGTCATGTCGACATCTCGAATGTTTTCCAATAGTTCTCCTTCAACCCATTTGGATAAATAATATGTGTCGACCGAAAGTAATTTTATGTTACCGAATGTAATGGCTAGAGGACTAATGATGTTCACTCCACATTGCATGAAAGTCCAATTACTAGTGAAAGACTTAAGGTCACTAGCGGGCTTATGTACTAATGGTGAGAAAAGCTCAACATTTTTGCAATTCCAGACGTAATATATTATATCCTGCTACATATATAGCCACCAGTATCCCTCTTTAATATCTCTATATGGAAGTGACCTTCCCCCTGTGTGGCTTCCACATATCCCCTCATGCAACTCATAGAGGGTTTGATCAACATCATCTTGGTGAAAACATTGCAAGTACAATCCTGAGAAAGAGTACCGATAAAGCTTATCATCTGGTAACAAGTGGAATCAAGTAGACTTTACCCGAATCTTATGTGCCTCTTTCTTGTCATAAGTCAAAACACACTCTTTTAGATAACGAACTATCAGATTCATCCAAATTGGGACCCTATCAATGGCCATAACCTTCTCGGCCAACTTCCCCTTATTGAGTTTAGGTTGATCAAGGTATTCCACTTAAATTGTTCATCGTTGAACCAAGCATGGGTAAGGAATATGCATGACTGTTATTTCCTCTTGGGAATTATTATACTTGTACGTGTTTAAACTAGGAGACTAAGTGTTGGGACTCTTTAAGGTACGTAACCATGGCCTCATCCCTGACGTTGTAGTATCATGATATCTAATTTTATGCCATCCTTAATTCACTAAAGACATCAAGGTGATGAGCGCCTAATAATAGTGATTTATTCAAGATGTCGATTAATGCTTCATATTTTGCCTTGTTATTGGAGACTTCAAATCACTAGCATATTGCTTGCTCGAGAACAGTTTTGATACTAGTATTTTCCCCACTCCTTCTCCCTTGGAATTAAAGGCTCCATCGACATAAAGGGTACATTTATCCCCTTATTTAACCATTTGATGAACATTCTATTTGTTTTTTATGCTAACCTCTACTGGTGTCTTGTCGCTGGAGAATTCAGCTATAAAATCATGTAGAACCTACCCCTTGATTGACTAACTGGGCTAAAAATAGATATCAACCCTCTGTAATTCCATCGACCATTTGGACATCCGTCCAGATAGGTCGAACTTTTGGAGCACTTCTTTTAGAGGGGAGGAAGTCAGGATTATGATTGTGTGTGCTTGAAAGTAATGCTTTAATATGTGAGAAGCTATCACTAATGCAAATGAAAGCTTTTCCAACAAGAGTTATCTCTTCTCAGTGTCTATCAATGTTTTGCTCGCGTAATATAGATAGGATTTTGACTCTAATTCTTCTTGAACACCAGAGTTGAGTTAACTGCGTAATTGGACACTATCACATATAGTACAAAGATCCCTTTTCATCAGGGATTATTAGTAGTAGTGTTCGGCTCAAATAATTCTTCACTTCTACGAGTGTCTTGGTACATTCATCATTCTATATTTACTTGATTTATTTTCTCAATATATGAAAGAAAGGTTAGCACCACTTTAAAGATACTGATATGAATCTATTGAATGCGGTAAGAATATCCTTCATCTTCTGCACCTCGCGCACTATGCAAGGAGGTTGCACCTTTATGATCACTTCGATTTGGTTAAGGTTTGCCTTATTCCCCCCCTTGATTGACTAAATACTCAAGGAACTTTCTCGGTTATATCCCGGAGGAGAACTTGGTTACATTCAACCTCCTTCTATAATAGCAAAGGACTTCAAAAGTTATTTTTAAGTTTGCAAGGTGGTCCTCCTTCTTCCTTCTCTTCACAAGAATATCCTATGCACACCTCCATCATTTCTCCCAGTTGTTGTTTGAAAAACTTTGTCACAAGTCTTTGATAAGTTTCCCCAATGTTATTTAATCTGAATGGTATCACGCTATAGCATTATAGTCCTAATGTGGTGATGAAAAAAGTATTCTCTTCATCGAGGCCGAACAGTGGGATTTAGTGATACCCTTAGTAGTTATTAAGGAAGCCCATCCGTTGGTGGTTGGTGGTCATGTCAACTAACTGATTTATCTTGGGAAAATGGATACTATCATTTGGTAATGTTTTATTAGGTCAGTTAAGTTTATAAAAAATTTCCACTTACCATTTCTATTTTTAATGACCACAAGATTTGATAGCCATTCATGGAATTGAACTTCCTTAGTGGAACTTGCCTCAAGAATTTTCACTACTTCCTACTCTACTGCCCTCACCTTCTCGGGGGAAGTTTTTATGCATTTTGGGCCACAAGGGGATGTGGCGGGTCCACATGGATCCTATCGCACACAACCTGCTGGTCAATCCCTGGCATATCATATGGTTATTAAGCAAAAACTTTTCGATTACTGTTGAGGAAAAAGACCAATTATTCCTTCTCTTTTCCTGTGAGTGTGCTTTCGATCAAGAACTTATTCTCGGATTGGTTACTGTAAAATACCACCTCTTGGAGAGGATCCTTGACACGATCGGTAAGGGAAACCCTAGTTTCCTCAACGGTAGGTCACATATACTTTAATTGCTACTTGGAGGGAACAAATCCCTATGTTGTTTCCCTAATTTTATCTTTCTTCTTCTCCTATTTTGGTCGAATGATAACTATGGAGAATTATCAATCTAGATCCTGTTTCCCCCTAATCTCTATTATCCCCTTCTCAATAATGCACTTCAATTTATGGGGGTAGGTGGAAGGCACTGCTCTCATTGCATGCAGCCACCCTATACCAAGTATATAAATATAGGGGGAGTATATGTCCACTCATAGTAAATCAATGTGTTTGAAGATCCCCTTTATTAAACTAGGAGAATAAATTTTCCAAAAGACAGGGTCATCCTTCTTGTGAAGCTGACTAAAGGCACAGTAGCTTCCTACAAGTCTTCATCCCACAAATTCATCTTGTTCGAGGGATTACTTGGTCATCATAACGATGAGTCCTCAATCCAACTAGATCCTCATCGGTGAACATAATATGTTTGGAGTATTCAATATCCTCTGGTCATCGACGTTTTCCCACAATGGTCTTAATCGGGTCAATTTGGATATCTTCATTACTATTGTGAGATTCTTCACCTTCATTCTGAGGGTACTCCTTTTGATCTGACTTGGGTTTGATTCCAGATAGATCACTGCAAATTCATGGCCCAAGTTCTCGTCCAATTATTATATGGTCTCAGATCATGCACAGGTTGTGCCTAACCTTATTTCTTATCAAAGAACTCGTTGAGGTGATCGCCTAAGCCAGTTCCTCATGATGGGATTCAAAGGCCTTGCAATTCTCTGTCTTGTAGCTATTACCCTTGTGGTATGCACACCTCAGTGTTATGTTCCTACTATTAATATCTCTTTATCATCTTTTTGACCCACTTAAAATACTACTAATCTCTGATCTTGCACACCAGATCTGAGATAACTGTGTGATTAGACACCATCTGGTACAAGTACAAGGGTTCCTCTTCGTCAGGATTATTAGTAATGGTGATCGGCTCAAATAATTCTTCACTTCTTAGAGTGACTTAGTAAATTCTTCGTTCCATATATCCTCACTTTATTTTCTCAATGTCTAAAAGAAAGGTTAGCACCTCTCTAAAGATCTTGATATGAACCAGTTAAGTACGAAGAGCGTGTATGTTAGCTTCTGCACATCGCACATTATTCTTGGAGGTTTTACCTTGGTGATCACTTTTATCTGATCAAGGTTTGCCTCAATCCCCCTCTTACTAACTAGATACTCAAGGAACTTTCCCTATTATACCTCAGAGGAGAACTTGGATGCATTCAGCCTTATTCTATAGTAGTAAAGGACTTTAAAATTTCTCTATAGGTCTGCAAAGTTGTCCTCTTTTTTCTTTCTCTTCATAAGAATATCGTCTATGTACACCTTCATCGTCTCTCTCAGCTGTTGCTTGAATATTTTTTTCAAAAGTCTCTGATAAGTTCCCTATCATTCTTTAATCCTTATGATATCACCTTATAGCAGTAAAATCCTAATGTGGTAATGAAATAAGTAATCTCTTGGTCGGAGCCGAATAGTGGGATCTGGTGATACCCTGAGTAGTTGTCAAGGAAGCCCATTTATTGGTGGTTGGCGATCGCATCGACTAACTAATTTATCTTAGGCAAAGGGAAAGTATCCTTTAAGAATGCCTTATTCAGGTCAGTGAAGTTTATACATACTCTCCACTTACCGCTTCTTTTTTTAATGATGATGGGATTTGATAGCCATTTGGAAAATTGAACTTCCTTATTGGATCGTTCCTCCAGAATTCTTCCCATTTCCTCATCTACTACTCTTGCCTTCTCGAGGGAAGTTATCTACACCTTTTGGTCCACTGGTGGATGTGACGAGCCCATGGTGAGCCTGTGGCATATAACCCCCACGTCAATTCCTGGCATATTTTATGGTTTCCATGCAAAAACTACCCGATTGCTTTTTAGGAAAATAGTCAATTCTTCCTTCACGTCTCTAGTGAGTGTTCTTCCGATAAAGAACTTATTCTCGGGTTGGTTGTTATCAAATACAACATGCTGGAGGGGATCCATGACACAATCGATAAGGAAAAGCTTGGTTTTCTCAACACCAAGTCACTCGTATTTTAATTGCTATATAGAGGGCACAAATATCTCTGTTGGATCCACAATTTTCTATTTCTTCTCCTCCTATTTTGGTCGGATGGTAGTTATGAAGCATTATCGGTCTAGGGCCTAGTTCCCCTTGATCTCCATTATCCCCTTCTCGATAATGCACTTCAATTTGGGGGGCTAGGTGGATGGCACTACTTTCATTGAATGCAACCACCCTTTACTAAATATAAAATTATTAGGGAAGTCTATATACAGTACTAGGAGCTCAATGACTTTAGAGGTCCCATCTTCTCAAACTAGGAGAATAATTTTTCTAATGGTAAGGGTCATCCTTCCTACGAAGACGACCAAAGGCAGAGCAGCTTCCTACAGGTCTTCATCTCACAAATTCAGCTTGTTGAACATTTTAAGGTACATACCCTCTAAAGAGTTCCCTTGGTCCACTAGTAGCTTGTCCAATTCCTAATTATCGACTCTAAGAATAATAACTAGGGCATTCTAATGAGGAGTCTTCACTCCGACTAGATCCTCATCGGTGAACACAATATGTTTGGAGTAGTCAATCTCCTCTGGTCATCGATGTTCGCTCACAATTGGCTTGACCAGGTCAATCTGGAATGTATCCATTGTTGTTGTGAGCTTTTTCACCTCGATTTAGAGGGACCTCCCTTCGATCTGACTTATCTTTGATGCCCCATGGATTATTGCGAACTCATATCCCAAGTCCTCATCTAGTACATTATTCGGTCTTTATTTATGCACAAGTTGTGTCTGACCTTATTTTTATCAACGAACTCATTGAGATGAACGTCTTAGGCTAGTTCCTTAAGATAGTATTTTAAGGCCGTGAAATTCTCATTCTTGTGTCGTGGTATGCACACCTCAGTGTCATGTTCCTCTTCTTAGGATCTTTTATCATCTTTTTGGGCCACTTTAAATATTGCTGACTTCTGATCTTATAAAATATTTTATAGATTGGCTCAGTGGAAACCATGTTGATGGATTTGAACGCCTTCCTGGGATACTTATTTTTTATTCTCTTTTGCTTTCCATTCTGTTTTTCTGTCCTTTCTTGCTCTTTCCTTCTTTGTCCCCATTTTTAGACTATTTTGGTTGATCACGTTCCTGTCCAACTCCAACCACTGCATCTTCGAATTTTGCATACTTTTTAATCCTTGACATGAGATCACCAATTATAATGGCCTCTCTCTAGATGAGATACTGATGGAGCAGAGAGTTGCTTGGCAAACCAATCTTGAAGGAATCCACTGCGAGCTACCCGATCCACTCTTCCACTTCATTGTACACCTTCCTGAATTTCCTGGAATACTCCCTAAGTGTTTCATAAGGCTTCTCTTTTAGCATAAGGAATGGATCCATCTATTTAGGATGGGTACTACTAGTGATAAATCTGGCCATAAAAGCCTTAATGAGCTAATTGAAATAGGTGATAAACTTGTGTCACATCTTTTCAAATGATTTTTAAGAAATATCTCCAAGACTGAAGGAAAATATTTGACACATCAAGCACTTATCAGTGTTCCATAGCGTCATCGCCTGGCGATACTATTTGATATGATCAATGGGATCCATCCTCCCATCGTAAATTTTGAATTGTGGAGCAACAAACTTCTTAGGAGGTTTAAACTCCTTAATAGACCATTTGAACGAAAATTCATCTGGATGATTAGGGATCTTCTAGAGAGCTCTTTGGTCGTACGTGCTCCCTGATGAGCTGGGTATTTGCCCACCTCACTCATGATAAAATCACAGATCTCTCTTTATCTCCTCTTCGCTCTACAGAGCGGGGTATCCTTTCATGTGACTTCTCGCGAGGAGAAGATTCATTTTGGCGTTGGGTGTTCCTACCTCAGTTGTGAGCTCTACTTTCCTGGGGACTATAAGTACGCAACTTGCGACCATATTTATGCTTCTCCCTTTGGGCCTCTCTTTCCAACTTTTTCACGTGTCCGCCTAGTGGCTACCGATTTATCTCAAAGGCGCTTTTTGTAGTTGTCAATGAGGCTTTATATCTGATTAGATCATTTAGGCTCGTCACTCTCATCCGTTCTCTCCTATTGAGGGTGATATCTTATGTCAAGAGGTCAATTATAATCGCTAATCTCTTACCTAACCCTCTATGGAAAGAGTGAAGGTTGACGGACCTCTTGGTCATCATAATTGTCATAATCCAAATGGTGACCCTCCTGGTCTCTATGACTATGCTAGTGATAACCCTCCTGGTCATCCAAATTTGTGTAATCTTGGTTGGGTTAGTGAAATCTCAGAGAAAATTGACTAGTGGCAAAGAACTAAGATCGTTCCCACAGACGACACCAATTGTATATGGTATTATCCTACTAGTAATAGAATTAAATGCAATGAGAGAAACAAGATGAATGCCTCGTTCATATGGGGTGGTTTTACATTTATAAGGCAAAGTACACCAATTTGGGTTGGTTATCTTTTATTCGAGAACTAAGGTTAGCGGAGTTTTAGTTATCAATGATGTATGCCTCATCCATGTGGGGTGGTTTTACATTTATAAGGCAGCTTAGGAGAATCCTAAGCCCCATTAATAATTATCCCTAAGAGTTCGGAGCCGTTACAGGTGACTGAGTTGAAGGATTCTTCTCTGACTAGGAGTCTTCATTAATCGTAGGCACACGTGGTCAGGATGCACGTGGCCAAGCACGTGCTAGTGCAACTCTTGACCCCACAACAATTTTTAATTTTTATAAAACATTTAAAAAAGGAAAAACTCATTTTTATAAATAATAATGTTTAGTAATGTATGTGTATATATATACATATATATATATATATATATATATATATATATATACTAGGGTATGCCCGTGCGTGAAGGCACGCATATAATTTTGAAAATTCTAAAGTCATGTACAATATAAAATATAAATTATTTTTATATTATAAGTGTAAATTTTCAAATTATTTTATCGTGTAAATTTAAGTAGTATTAAATCTTGTATAATTAAGTCAAAAAGTTATTTTACAACACGTAAGTGTAAACAATTTAATCTATGTTTGTAGGACCATACACCCCATTTAAGAAAAAAATTAGTCCAATAACAATACTAAAAGTCCGTCTTGGACCTCGTAATAATTGTAAACTATTATATAGCACAGGAAAAAAATTCAATATATTAAATCCTAAATAATCTAAGTCAAAAAGTGTTTTTACAACACAAATAAGTCAATACCCACCTTTTTCTAATGAATCATAAGAAAGACATGCTCCATTAATAAAAAAAAATTATATAAGACTACTTGCAAGTTAAATTTATATAAGAATACTTGCAAAGTTAAATTTATATAAGACTACTTGCAACTATTTTATAATAAAATGGACTCGCATCAGTTAAATTTATATAAGATTACACCGTCCAACTATTACATAACAAAAAATTATATAACAATTGATATGACAAATATAGCGCCCTGCCGCGGCATGAGTACAATGGGCATTTGTCGAAGCCTTTCCACCCAGGCCTATCATTACAGGCCGCGGACTTACCTTTTATATGCCTCACTTGCCTACTCCTGCAACCTCTCATACACGGTGTGGCCCTTACTTTCTACAAGGTGCGACCCCAGTCTGATCATATTAACTGGCCGCATCCCCTTTCATCCACCAGTAATACAACATCTACACCTATAAATAGAGGTCCACACCTCGAGATAGGGGGTCGAGTTCATTACTAGTGCCAAGACATAGATCAGAGATCACAACGCTCTCCATACCACTCGGTCCAGTTGGGGTGTTACACTCCGGCATCGCAACCATCTCTCCGACATACCAGAATCCTCATAAACATGTATTCTCTTCTATTCTCATGCTTATACGCCTCTTTAGGCCTAATTACTATGTACCAAACAGCATATATAATGAGAGTGTGGCACCAAAGTGGACGTAAGCTGATTATTATAGCCGAACCACTCTATATCTTGTCTTTTATCTCTTTTTACTTTCTTTATCTGCTCATTACACATCTTATACTCGACTTGCTGGTACGAAAACGACAAGTGGACGATTTCTCATATCATCAGTTTGGCACCGTCTGTGGGAACGAGGTATTTCAATCTTGTTTCTCTACATTTTGGGTTTTAAACACCTTATTTATTCATGGGGATCCTTTGTATCATTATCTCATGGGTGAATTTTGGTTATTGAACTCGTATTTTGTATGCACACCCTCAAATGGATATCGCATATATTCAGATTTTTTTATGGGTCTCGATTTTTTTTACCTTAGATTTATTTTACATACCCCTGTGATATCATTTCATCTAGATAATGCTGAAAGGCATGATGGGATTTAGCCCACGTAAAGGTGAGTGATTAGGGAAGAATTATATTTACTCCCTTTTGTTGTTCTTTGCCTATGATCTATGGTTTATCATTGGAATTGTGTTATCTTGCGCACCCTGAGGGTATTCTCTCATGGATAGACCCTAGTAGGTATGCTCTCCTCATTTTTCGAGAGAAAAACTCAATTTCTGGGTTTCAATCTTGGGATTGTTCCCTTCACTGCCTAGAAAGGGATGTGGCCTGGTAGTTCAATTACCTTATTACTGCAGTCTCTACTAGTGCGGTTGTATTACAGCATCTTTAAATCATCGAGGAATAGACTCAGGTGGTCTTCAGCTCAACCTTGGTGAATATCATTCAAAGGCCACGGCAGTACACCTGTGTTCTTCACTGGACGCGACCTCAACAGTAAACCCTGTAGTAATTAAAACGCTGCATCCCAACTTTATACTTGGTTTTTTCTATATTGATTGCTCACTTCTTCTAGTTTTGTCTCAGATTATATATATTTTTAAAGACTAACAAACCAGAAAATGGAGGAAGAGTCCAGCCAAAATGCAGAAATGAAGAATGATATTGCTCAGTTGTACAACCACCTCAATTATCTGTATGACAGCCGCACCTCACTCCAGACTAGGGTCAACTTCTTAACCCAGAGAATACTTATGTTGGAGGCCGCGACACCTAAAGTTAATGGCCAAGCATTTCCTGTCGTGGCCACTGAAGCTATGGACCTAGGAGTCGCGGCCCTGGACTAGAAGAACCATAAAAGGAAAGTGGAGAATGTAGAAAGGTTCTTTGAGTCCTACACCTCATTGGCCTTCCAGATTGAAGATATCTTCGAGTTCATAAAATAGGACAAGTTGCTGAAGTGGCCATAGAAGCTTAGATCTCCACCCCATAAGAGGAACAAAGCCAAATTGTGCAAGTTTCATCAGGACCACGACCATGACACTGAGCAGTGCTATGCCCAAAGATGAAATTGAAAGTCTCATAAAATAGGGAATGTTGTAGCTCTTCTTCAAAGATGCCTAAGGGATGCAGCCTAGTCTGATAGGCCACATTCCTCTTTTTATGCCCATATTTATGTTTCATCTATTTCTGTTCTTAGTGAAAACTCTTTATAAGTGGTTCCATTTTTACTTTGTATTGAACTAGCAAAGTCCTGAATATATGAATAGATATATGAAATCAAGTTCACTTGATAGTTCCATATTTTGATTCTCATTTCCATTAAAGGTAATCTTATAAAAAACACTTTATCTTAAACAGATTCCGAATCGAGACAATATGTTATATCAGGAATGATAATATCTAAATGGGCCCACAACAGCTGTCGTGATGCCTGATTATCTGAAAGCCAGTGGTAATTGAAAATGGCGAAACCAACTATTGAGAGTACCTATCTAAATTGGTCTGCAACATCACTCATAGAGACTATATTCCAACGTATAATGGCCACATTCTTGAAAGGATTTATCAGAAAGCGTTATTAGCCACGGGGGCTTATAATGCTCGTTCTTAACTTTCGGGATGCGTCATTAAGCCGGGAGGTTTATAATATCTAGCCAGGGGTGGCTTTATATTTTATATATCAACGGATGTGGGTGGGTCAATAACATAACCCAGCTTGGGGAGGCTTGAAAGTATCCCGTATATGAGTTGTGGGTGGCTCAATAACATAACCCAGCCTGAGTAGGCTTGAAAGTATCCCGTATATTAGCTCTGGGTGGCATAATAACATAACCCAGCCTAAGGAGGCTTGACAATATCCCGTATATTAGCTTAGGGAAGCTTTATAATAACTA
The DNA here is from genome assembly GCA_949130495.1 of Sambucus nigra. Taxonomy (NCBI): domain Eukaryota; kingdom Viridiplantae; phylum Streptophyta; class Magnoliopsida; order Dipsacales; family Adoxaceae; genus Sambucus; species Sambucus nigra. The sequence continues at coordinate 715,054,366 of OX422207.1, forward strand.
GCCCAAGGGGGGATGATAATAACCCAATCGAAACGACTAAAGGATGTTGTGTTCATGAAGCATGCCAAAGCTATAGAAAGAAGATGGCCACAGCCCAGCATGCTTTCATCAATTTCTTAAGGGCTAGAAAGGTGTCGCAGCCTTATCAATATGGTTGTAGCCGCTAAGTTCATTCATTCATAAGATGCGGCAGATAAAGGCAGACAGGATTGTTAACATGTCGCAGCTAGACGATAACATGTCGCAGCCTCCGAAAAAGAATATCTTTTTATAACCCTTTTTAAGAAACCAGATTAAAGTGACTAAGATTTGCTGCGGTGGTTACTTGGATTTGAATACAAATAAAGCTATAGAAGAGGGTATTCAAATATTCAAAATGGACGCAGCCCATCAATATGGCTGCATCTCATTCATTCACTTAGAAGATGAAGCAGAGCGAAATGGACACTAGTGCCCAAGTGCTAAAGTGTCGCGGCACCTCAGCCTTTGAGTTATAATGAAGGCTTGGAAAGTATTAAAAAAATTAGAGAAGTTGAGCCCCAACTCCAAAGTCCTTTTTCTTTGGCACTGCGGCTTGGGGGATTATAGCCATATATGGAGTGAAAAATTGGAAAACCAGGCAAAATACAAGTTGTGAAAGGTCCGAGGAAAAGCATAACAGGTCGCAACCTGTTTAGAGAAACTATTCATATAATGTGGTTGCGGCCTTATGTGCATTGCAGTTATGAAGAAGTTTTACAAGCTCATTCAATCAAGCAATCAAAGAAGACAATAAAAGAGGAAGCAAAGGAGCAGTTAAGACAAATAAAAAGATCAAAGGTTAAAGCCTTGGTAAAAAAATTAAAGTATTAAAGTTACATGGACAATAGGCTGTAGCCTTGATTAAAAGTTCCAAAATCCCGTAGCCTTGTATATATCAATAAAAAATCAATGTTTAAAAAGGGGACGCAGCCCAATGATCAAAATTAAAATAAGGATAGTTGGCTGCATTATCTTCTTCATCTCCCTCCGCGGTGATTACGGTCTCCTCCTCAACTGTCGCAGCCTCTGCCTCAGCCCTTACCCTAGCTCTCTCCTCAGCTGCAGCCTTCATCTCAGCCACACACTGCAAATGCTTAGCATCACCAAGGCCCCAGGCAAAAACTATGTCTTTAGATTCAGGGAAGTTTTTTATAACTCTGTGCTTGAGCTCTTGGGAGCCGCGGAGGTAGGCTTTATTATTAATCAGGTAGACACCTTTGGAGCCTTTAAATGACTCCACAGTGCTATCAATGGCCAACTAAAGGGTCGCGGCATGGTCTTCTCCCATTTTTTTGATGGCCGCGGCATGGGCCTCAATATCATTTTCAGTCTTACTTCCAGTTCATCGAACTTCTGTTGGAGGAGCTCAAGTTTTCTATTGGATGAGGCTGTGGCCTGGGCAGATTCAACGACCTGATCTTAAGCAATTTTCATAGAGTCTATAGCCTATTTGAATCTATCCTCAGCCCCCTTCTTAGCTTCTTTCGCGGCCTGAACCTTCTTGTCCACATCCATCTTATATGCCTCAAGTGTCGCAACAGAGGACTACTTCCCATCCTGAAAGGAAGCAGCCCTAGCATTCTTCAGGTCAATGGAGTGCACTCTTTTCGCAGTCTCTTTCATCTTATAGAGGGCTTCGTACTTCCACTTCTAGGACATCACGACAGTTGCGTCCTGGAAGAAGAGTAGATGTTAGAAGAAAAATATAAAGTGTAAAAATGATGCTGAGAAGGTAAACTTGCACTTACCCTCAACAGACTGTGGAGGCCATAATCCTCCAAGTCATCATGGTCTTCATCCAAGAGACGATCAAGGTCCACAACGTCTATAACCCTCCTCATTCTACAGACAGCCCTCACGATTGTGTCCCAAGAAGATTCGAGGTCGGGCTACCTAAGATGTGGCCATGGACGGCCATCAAAACCAACACTGGCATGACATTGAGAAGGCTCCAGGTTGGCATTGATAGCCATTATTATTGGAGGAGGTGAATTTGTATGGATTAGAGAAGTGTCGCGGCCTTCGAGCTGTTCATAAGTTAACATCAACCCTTCTGTGGCCAAGTTGGCACCAATGTCATCATCAAATATACCCTGAGGCCTTTCTTGGGTGGCATGGTCTTCAGCCTGAGTTGAGGGTGCGGCAGGATCAACTTGATCACCAGCAGGAACTGCAGCATGATGCTTGGACTTCCTTTTTCTCTTCCTCTACCTTACAGCATTGTTGAGGGCAGTGGCGTCCTCATCCATCTCTGCCAGTTGGGCAGCCAAAAGCTCCCTATCAAATTCCTCACCTAAGAAATAAAGCAGTGTCAAAATCTTAAGGTTTAAAAATAATTACTGCGGCATCAGTAAAAGAAATAGTTATTACCATCTGCGGCCATCTCCTTGGGAATAGATTTGCTGGTGAAGTAGTCTGCTTCAAAAATGGAGGCTGAAGTCATAAGTGGGATAAACTTCTTATCGTTAGCATTCACTGTCGCAACCCTCCTTATCCTACTCTCTTACTGCTCATTAAGAGGCAAGGTTTCAAGAGTTGCATAGAAAGTTTAAAAGTAGTACAAAAGTAAAGATAAGAATACAACTTTAAACAATAGGCCGCAGCCACAAGTCAAAAGGCTGCAGGTTTATTTACCTAACTTAGAGGGGAGTCCCCACTGCCGCGGCATCCTAAAGGACATCTCTCTCTCTGTCTCATCTGGGGGTATTTCCCACCCTTTTCCAAAAATATAGAAGTACTTGCCCTTCCAATTCTTCACAGTGGTGGGCCTACCACTATAGAGGGTTTCGTCCTTGCTGCGGATGGTAAAGTAATAGTACCATGCAAACTTTACAGAATTTTCCTTAGGTCTGTAAAAATGGAAAAATTTCGTGGGAGTTATATCCCTATTAAACTTATTCCTCCACAGCACCACCGAGGTAAGAACGGCCCTCCAGCCATTGGGATCTAGTTGGGCTGGGGCTAACTTCATGGTCTGAAAGATTCTTCAGATCGGGACTGAAAATGGTAGTCGCAACCCATAAACAAATGCATGGAGGGGGAAGTAGACCCCACCATCAGCAAGTGTCGTGCATGGCCTTCGTTCCTCGGCAGGTGCTGAGCAAATCAAATCCTCGGGAAATTTAAGTTCCTCTGCAACTTGGTCAACCCACTCCTGAGTCATAATGCTGCAGACACTCAAGGCCGCAGGAGGTCTCCCAGCTCTGTTAGAGGGACCAACAGGCATGTCCCTACCTACAGATGGCCCAGTAGTTGTTGCATCAATATCCACGGGGTTTTTACTAGAGTTGGCCTCCTCTTCCATTGTTGTGGAATCGATACCTTTCCTATAAGAGGAGTCCATGAATTTTTTCACAGAGTCATAATCCAAATCTAAAATGACATAATTTGGGTAATCTTGGAGCTGGCAAAGCCCTATTGTCTTCAAAGGACGCACAGAAGGAAGTTCAGGGGGAAAGACTCCAAAGTATTTGTTCCAAAAGTTTTTGAGAAATTCGCCAGGATCAAAACTCATATGGTTGCAGCAAGACCTGAAAAGAATAAACAGTCCATAGTTAGGCGATGTAGCCAATATGGAAATATAGGCCTCTTAGAGGCCGCGACAGTAATAATGAAGTGCAAGTTCAAAATATAAAGAAGAAATGCTAGCAAATTTGGATATCTACACCAAGTGTTCGGCTATAGAATCCTAGAAATCAACTTATGATGCTGCATATTGGGGAAGGAGATGGTATATTCTTACATGTCGCAGCCATTTGGGTTATTAGCAAAGTGTTGCGGACACTAACCTAAGAGACATGATACATGTCGCGGTAAAATTCTTAAACAGATTAGTATTTAATGTTAACTAACTTGAGGTTAAACCCTAAGCACGAATGGATATTTTTTACATGAACAGTGACATGAGGCCGCAGCCAAAATATCACTTGAACATGCTACCTGCCACGGCCAAACTTCTAAATAGCTTAACTCTGAAGATGCTTATTCTAAAGATTAAAGCCCTAGAATTCAAAAATTTTATTCGAGAACATCAAGAATAGAACATTGATTTCATCGATTGAAGATCGATTCAATTCCATACCATTTATCTACTATAATCCATTCAAATCCGTTCAATTCTATTCAGAGTTCATATCAACTAAGACAAGCAGTATCAATTCTATTCAGAGTTTGATATGAGTTTAATTCAATTCAGAGTTCGATAATGAAATTAATAGTATGAATTCAATTCAGAGTTCGATATGAGTTCAATTCAATTCAGAGTCCAGTTCAGAATTCAATGATCAATTCAGGAAAATCGAGGGACTCAAATATGAGCTTGTATGGATCATTTGCCAGTAAAAACCCAGGACAAACAGAAAAGCATCGAATTAAAATTAGAATTCAGGGAATATTTAGATAGAAAATTACTAGGAGATTGAAAGGAAAGCTTGGGTATTGCTCAGCCTTGTAACAATAGTTGCTCAACCTTGAACCGCTTGAACAACCACCACATGCAGCCTTGAAAGGACGCCGAAAAACTCAAGAAGAGGAATAACAGAGAATGGCTTTTGATTTTTTCTCAAGGGTTTTAAAAACGTAATAAAGGCCAGGGCCAGTTGCCATTTATATAAGAGGACACATAAAGATGAAGTGTCGCCTTTGGCATGCCGTGGCAGCTTGAGAAGAATTGATTACTCAATCGCAGCCCCAATCGTAATCTCTTGGAACTATGAGTTGGGGCCTTATTGATATGAGAAATATAACGCCCTGCCACAGCATGAGTACAATGGGCATGTGCTGAAGCCTTTCCACCCAGGCCTATCATTTACAGTCCGGGGACTTACCTTTTATATGCCTCACTTGCCTACTGTCGCAACCTCTCATACACGGTGCGACCCTTACTTGATACAGGGTACGGCCCCTACTTATCACAGGGTGCGGCCCCAGTCTAATCATATTAAATGGTCGCATCCCCTTTCATCCACTAGCAATACAACATCTACACCTATAAATAGAGTTCCACACCTCGAGATAGGGGACTCGGGTTCATTACTAGTGCCAATACATAGATCAAAGATCACGACGCTCTCCAGACCACTCGGTCCAGCTGGGGTGTTACTTTACGGCATCACAGCCATCTCTCCGGCACACCGAAATCCTCATAAGCATCTATTCTCTTTTATTCTCATGCTTGTACGCCTCTTTAATCCTAATTACTATGTACTAAACAACATATATAATGAGAGTGTGGCACCAAAGTGGACGTAGGCTGATTATTATAGCCGAACCACTATATATCTTGTCTTTTATCTCTCTTTACTTGCTTTATCTGCTCATTACACATCTTATACTCGACTTGCTAGTATGAGAACGACAAGTGGACGATTTCTCGTATCATCAACAATACTTGCAGGTTAACTTTATATAAATACATACTCCGTTAATGATTATGTTTATGATGTTCATATTAACTTTCACATAAAAGGAGGTTCATATTAGTTATTGCACAGTTTAGATGTAATGCTCCATTAATTATAAGTTATTATTAGCTGAAATTATGTGAAGGTACAATATGATAACCTTCATAAAAACATCATTTACATTAATAAATATCATTTACAACAACAAATGGACTCCCATCAGTTAGCTTTAATGCCAACTGTTTGGTAGCAAACACAAAGTTTACTAACTTTAAAAGTATAATAGGAACATAAATTAAGAACTATTACACCTCAAGAAAATGTCTCTCTTTAATCAAGAAAATTTCTCTATCTTTAACTAAATAACAATTACAACTCTCTTTTCCTCAAATCATAATCTATTCAATCTCCATGTGAAATAAAACTGACATACAATGAAACCCGATACACTTTCCAAAACAAATTATAAACCCACACATAGATTTCGAAACCCAAAAAACCCCAAAACACTTCCTATACAAAGAAAATCGCAAACCCGAAAGCATATAAGATGAAATGATTCAAAAGTCTCTCCAAAATTTGTAGTCTGCAAGAAGATAAGAAGAATAGAAATACTTGAATGATTTTTAATGAAAAATAATTAAAATCTAAAGTTCAAACTCATATTACCTTATAATATTGGAAGAACCATCATTCCATAATCACCCCTGAAACAAAAATGAAAAAGATATTTAGAAATACAAAAAAATTTATGGGGTTTTGAATGGTTCATGCCAGTATCTCACTAAATGAATATCCACAAATGAAAACACTATTTGGCAGCAATAGTAACCCCACACAATGAGTGTTAATTATTAAATCATGTATTCAATGAGTGTTAACTAGTAAAAAAATATATCATATGAGAAGTTAAATCCATGGTCTTACCATATCAAGGATCCAAATTGGGATGGGACCTTATTTTGAAAAAAAATACGTTCTAAAGAAAAGTAGGAGAAATCAAGACCTACAAAACCAAACCCTAAAGAGAGAGAGGGTTGAGTCATTAAATGGTTTCCTCACCCAATGACGAAGTTGGTTCTGTTGACGAAGTTGGATGGGTTGTGGAAACCCTTCAAGAAATACCCATATCAGATGTGCTGATACACACCAACATACAACACCGAGTTCTTTCAATTGGTATTTCAAATTTGGGTTTCCAAACATGAGGTGGTTCTTTCAATTGTTGCTTTTCTCCTAAAAATAATAAAAATGAATTAGAAAAGGGGGAAATGAAAAGGTTAGAAGCATGGCCAATTTTTTTGGGGGGTTCGGCGATCTGGAAGGAGGGTTTTTTGGCAGAAATTTGGTGGCCGATTATGTTGGGTTTTTGGACGGCCTGGAAGGAGGCTTTGTCGACGAAAATTTGGTTTAGTTTAGTGTCCAAGTTGCTTAGTTTTGTTGAGCTGGTTTGGTTTCTACCAACACAAAAACTTCTCTCTTCGTAGCATAAACTTTTTCTCTCTGTAACATAAAACTTAATTTAGACTACATCAGAAGCCGAAGTAGAGATAGAAACCTAGTAAAGAAACACAACCAATAAAGAACCAGACCAGCAATACGAAGAAACACAACTGCAAAAAAATGTTTGATTTAAACCACACCTTCAAAAATAGAAACTCTAATTAAACACTTACTAATCAATATTTATATTTATATTTACTCATGGTGAAAAAAAAGTCTGATCTAAACACACTTATAAAAAAACACATGGAGACATCTATAATAACTAAAACCCCTAAACCCATTTTCAACATGCAAAGCAAAATTAAACACAAATATAAACCAAATTAACTAGGACGAAGACATAAGAGAGAGGAATAGAATGGTGAAAGACCGAAAGGGAGAAGGAGAGAGATACTGGGTGAGTAGGTTCGAAACAACTAAAAAGAAAAATAAAAATTAAACACTTAGAAATGGCAACATAAAATCTTTGTGAACTATTAACACCTTCAAAAATAACCCACTAAGGAGAGTGATGGCCATTGAAGTGGTGAGAAGAAGAAAACAGGAGATAGAGGCAAAGGAAGATTAGTGAGAGAGGGAGAGAGAGTTGGAGAATAAGGGTTCGGGGTTAGGGTTGGAGAGGGAGAGAAAGAGGGTCGGGTGAGTTTTAGAATGAGGGAGTTAGGTGTGTATTTACCATAATAGCCTTATGTTTGAATTAAAGTGAAAGAGAGGGAATTAATTAGTGAGAAAAAAAGAGGGGGAATTCAAAATTTTCAAGGGCAAAAGTGGTAGTGTAGGAAAAATTCATATAGATGACATCATAGTTATATCTTATGACATACATAAGTTTTATTCATTATTATTATTATTATTATTATTATTATTATTATTATTATTATTATTATTATTATTATATATGTTAATATAATATAAAATACGGAAGAAGGGTCTTAAGAAAGAACACAATGGTTAGAAATTCTAGGGTGAAATATGGTTTGTAGGTAATAATTAAGGGATATATTGGACACTTTAGGCTTAAAATGAGCATTAACAGTCAATTGATGGAATTCGTCAAAATGGGGGTCAAACCCCAAGAAGTGAAAAGTATGAAATTTTAAATCAATAACAAATAATTAACTGGGATCAAACATTAAATAACCCTATAATCTAATGCATTATGACAAATGAACTTTTTATATTTAAAAAGTAGTAAATAAAATAAATAGTGAAACCTAATTAAATAATGTTAAAATAAATATGTTATATTATATAAAATTAATGATAGATAGATAGATAAATAATGTTAAAATAAATATGTTATATTATATAAAATTAATGATAGATAGATAGAGAGAGAGAGAGGGAGAGAGAGAGAGAGGGGCTCACCCACATCATGATGTATACATCACACCTAGTTATAGGTCCTAAGAACCTTTTTCTCCAAGTTTTTTATTTTTCTCTTGAAATTAACCTTTTAGTCAACTAATATTTAAAAAATTAGGTCAAAATACATTTTGTAGCAAAAAATAACAAAAAACTGCTAGCAAATACCCTTATTTTGAGAAGTTTTTTGTGGATTTTTTAAAAGTAGCTACAAAATGTATTGTGGCCTAATTTTTTGTGCATGCGTTTATTAAAAGGTTAATTTTAAGAGGAAAATAAAAAAATGAAAAAAAGTTTTTTAGGACCTACACCTAGATGTGATGTATAGAGAATGATGTAGATGAGACTTCTCATATATATATATATATTTGAAGTTCGAGTTGGGACCAATTCGGGCTTGACAAGATTTGGATCAAGCTCGGGGTTGAAATTTTGGCTTAGGCTCAGCTCATCTCAAAATCAAATAAAGCTCAACCCAAAAATAGCATGCTGAATGGGCGGGTTTCAGGCTTGCTCCACTGAATTTATAGGCCTAATCATATCATAAAAAAGTAACCAAATAACCCATGATGGGTTCATGACTCTTAACCAAATTTAATTATATACAAATCATTTTAATGTTAACAACAACAAATGAAAGAAAGAAAGAAAGAAAGAAAGAAAGAGAAAGAAAGAAAGAGAAAGAAAGAAAGAAAGAAAGAAAGAAAGGAATGAAAAAAACTACTTAATTGTATTGAAAACAAGTCTATGTTACAAGGAATTTAAATCAAGATCAGAAGGCATTTAACAAAATATTATGTTGATGAATAGTATCAATACCCATTAATAATATAAACCCTAGGAGAGAGAAGCTCATAAGCCAAGAGGTCAAATAATGAAAAACTAATCCCTAAAATAATAAAGCAATTTTTAATTTATAGTTAATTAAAAATAAAATGAAAAAAATAAAGAAAAACTAAAGCTAAGAGATTGTGGAAATGGATCTTAGAACTCATCGATTAATCGATGGATTTCGTCGATCGACCGATGCCCATAGATCGATTTATGGTTTTCGTCGATCGGTCGAATGTATAAATGGGAAAAAATTGCGAGAAAAAACAATGGTTGATCGACCAACAAATTTTGTTCGATCGATCGATGGTCTAGGACTCCTCAATTCCTTTTTTATCATTTCATGGAAACAGACATAACTTGATCGTTCGTACTCAGAATAACATGAAGTTTCCAGACATGCAAAGCTAATTCGAAAAGATTAACCATGAAAATATAAAGGTCCAATTAAGAAGTATGAAATTATAAAAATTCCCCTAAAGTTTCATCTAGCGACGAAACTTTATCGAAATGCATCCAACTTCACACTATAAATCCCCAAGACCTAGAAAATCTCAAATAAATCTTAAAACATATAAATATCAAGAACAAAATTTATGCAATATAAGAGTTTAAATATATGAGAATTAATGGAAATAAGAATGCTAGAATGCGCAAGAATAAAGGGTGTCAAACGCAATATTTATGAGTAATCAAACCTCCCAACTTACACATTTCGAGTCCTTAGCAATAAACAGGAATGAAAATGAGCAAAAGGGGCAGTCCAACAAGAAAAAAAAAAAATATATATATATATATATATATATATATATATATAAAATAAAAATTCACATTTGTAGGGAACACAATTGCATTTGGCATATGCAATAAGTCATAAACCCATAGGTTACCCTAGTGGACGAGTTTTGTCTTACGAGGGTTTCCAGGGATGCTACTAACAAATGTCAACTTCCCTCAAAATAATTTCCCCAAATTCAAGTAGAAACTTAACATTATCAAATGATTTTAATAAGACATTGGCATGTGAGAGTTCTTAAACTAAGAATATTATCTGAAATACTTCATATCTTCAAATCATGAAAGTGGGTGGTGTGAAGCACATAAATAAGTTCCAATTTGATTAAAACTCTTACAATTTGGGTAAAATTTCAAGCGTGTTTTTGCTAAATTGTCAGCAAGGATTACACTCTATATATGAAATGAAATAAAACTCTTTTATTAATCACAATCTTTCAACTTCAATACAATGATGTAACACTTCTTCAATACAACTCTGTTGAACTTCAAATAAATTCTGAAAAACTTCAAGGCGTGATGTCACTTTCCTAAATACAATATTTATCCCACGAAGATTATTCAGTATACAAACGGAAATTCATAAATTCGTACTCATGATATAATGAAGCAATTGCATTGTCTGTAAATTGTATGTTTGAAGATAGTCCTTGGATGTAGCAGTGAAAAATAGACAAGAAAGTTCCCATTCTATTTTTGTACACAAACAGAATAAGATAATTATTATATCTCCTAAAATATAAGTGAGTAATTGTAGGGGTTGAGAAATCTGAAATTGGGTTAATATAATTATGTGCAATTTCAAATTAAGCAGCCTTTATTTATAGGGAATGAAAGGTTTTGTTCTCAAGAGTCATGACTGTTGGATTAACAATCTTAATTAACTCCGAAATGGTATAACTGTTTATTACCAACAGTCATAAGTCATTTTCGAACCAGTACAACTAAACTGAACCGATTTTTTACAAGGACCAAAAGTGACCAAGCCCAAGCTACCGTGATTCAATCCGAACGAATCCCGACAACCCATTACCACTGCGGACACGCAGCATACGAAGTGCAAAGTGCACCACTATCACCTCTACAGTCCGCTGCCCTGCACACGCGCATGCGTGTGCATGTGCATTTGTACAATGCTTTGCACTGTATTGGAGTTCTCTTAAATATCCCTCTTAAATGCTTGACGAAGTAAATCTTCATCTTCCATTTCTACTTATTAAGTGTACACATTCTTTATATTTTTTCAATTTAGGACACAAAGATTGACCACTTCTTTTATAGCTTAGTGGGTTTCACTTATCTTTGTTCATTTTCCAATGTGGGACCCTCTCCCTTTTATATTGGCTTTGTTTCCCACTTTACTCCACACACTTCCAATGTGGAACAAGCTTTTACTCACTTATTTTAAAAATCTCCAACGTTCCTCCATTTTTAAAATAAGCTTTGTAAATCTTTGATTGTCTGTAACACTGTGTATAAGTACTGGTGTCTCACGACTTGAACCAATACCCTGTGAAGATTTGTCAAGGTTAACCATGAAAGTATAGTAGACTTGTCTTTAAACTATCAATCCATATTGATCAGTCAGACTTGTCTACACACACAAATATTTTAGTCACTGATTATCCATATAAGGCGACACATGAATTAGGCTTTATGTTTGTACCTTGATTTCATACGTGCTTTAGAGTCAAGCCCAATTCTCATAGGAAGCGACACCACTTCCACATGCATATAGGTATACTATCCTAGGTGTCCATGTAACTAAAATATCATAAGTCTATTAAGATGAAACTCATCCTCATTCATTATTCATTACATGTACTAAGCACAAATCTTTGGGATGTTTGATTTTGTAGTGCTTATAATCACGTCATATGATGTACTTTAATCATTGAACTTGAGACTTGAATATGTCAATTATCAAGTTGAGTTTCCATCAAGAGTGATTATTGTTAATGGGCTTTAGTCCCATCCCTAATGATGTCTTATACACTAGTCCTCTTGCAAGACCTTTTGTAAATGGACTAGTTAAGTTTTGACTTGATTTTACATAATCCACTGTGATTAGAATATCTGTAATCATTTGTCTGACATAACTATGAGTCGGGTCAATATGTCTAGATTTTCCATTGTATATTTTACTATAAGCTTTGAAAAGTATAGACTCGCTGTCATAATATATGGATATTGGAGGCATTGATTTTGGCCAAACTGGAATTTTAATGTAACAACCCGCCTAATAAGATACCGGGCGATCACTCCAATATTAAATTAAAACAGGAGTCTCATATGGATCATTCTTAGCATCACTGTCGAAAAATCCATTTAATTACTAATATCCTATTAGGTGGCTGTTAAAAACTTTTACTTAACTACTCTTTTTAACGAATAAATTAAAACATCCACAATTAAATGCGTAATGAACTGAAATGAAAATGAAAGGAATTAAAATAACCGAACACTCGGTCCAAATATACAACCATATCGAATGCTGTACCGAAAGAATAAATAAATGCAATTGGACCATTGGCCCGAATATTTATACAGTACCTCCTATCTAGAGTACAACGATGGAAGCGGCTATCAAAAACCTGCACGCATCCACAGATGCTGCAGCTGACGACAGACTCGAAGGAATTGTCATCCAGGCGTCCCTGTGTCTGGACACCTATATATATACAATATAGAGAAAGAAAGGAGAGTAGACAAACGGGTCAGAGCCCGAATCTTTAGAAAATATTTTGCAAGTGCATAAATGCTTTATTTTTAGAAAAATAGTTTTATCTCATATTTAAATTGGTATCGCACTCTCGTGAGATACCCCTCACCTCTCCTCTAACAGTGCACACCTAGCGCATCCCTTAAACTTTCTAGTCAAGCTACCCTGCTAAACTAATCTAATACCCAACCACTATCTAACCTAGATAGTCAAACAGATGTACTAAAGGCTAACTTCACTTTAAATCTCGACGCTATGCCATGTTCGTGCGTGGGGTGTCTCGCGAAGCGAAATCCAAACAAGGAACCCCCCCGATACACTACTATGCAGCAAGGTCGATCTTTGAGATCCGCCAGTCCCTCAGTACAGAAAGATATCTAATATATATATCATAACATATAATAATATAAGAGCACTAAGGATTAAACTTCTCCCCAGTCTCAACACAGTGCCATATTCGTGCGTGGGGTGTCTCGCAAAGCGAATCCAAACAAGGAACCCCCCCGATACACTACTATGCGGCACGGTCGATCGTCGGGATTCATTAGACCCTCGACACCCAATTTATACATATACATACATCTACAATATACTTCCGGATAATATAAATATCATCCGGACTGAGGATTACTTGATACATAAAGTATTTATAAATACTTATCCTTTTCATTTCAAAAACTTCCATTTCCCTTCTCATATCCAGGAAATGTATTTAAAAGCCAATTCATTATCATGAATTGCTTTAATAAATCATATACCTTTTAAAAGCCAGTTTTATTATCATAAAATGCTTTTCCTTATCAAAATATCCCATTTCCCTTTTTATACTCAGGAAATGTATTCAAAGACATTTTCATTATCATAAAAATGCTTTGATCAGAACATATGCTTCCACATCCCTTCTTCCATCCGGGAAGTGTTACCGAAGCCACTTTATATATAACCCATTTCCCTTCCTATATCCAGGAAATGTAATTAAAGCAAATCCATTATTATGAACTGCTTTAATAAACGCGTTCTAAGACCGCACGTCCGGATTTCTCCACTGTGCGCGCCCCTAAATGGCTATCATCTTCCAGGGCCTCCAAGACAACCTGGGATCCTATATCGAAACACGTCGGGAAGCGGCCATGAGCCTGCGTGGTAGCCAAGACCACACCCGGAATCTCCCTACCCCCGCAGAAAAATATACAACCATAAGCGCTCCCATGGCCTAGGACTATATCCACCCTGCATCATTAGCCAGGGGGCTTCACCATACGAACGCAACTTCCCTTATGATAGCGATTTAGAGAGGTGTGTATCCTCAATTTTATTAATTATGAAAATCATTTATTTTTCCATTTTGAAAATATTCATTTATATATTTTCAAAATCATTTCCATCATCATATATATATATACCTAAAACACACAGTATATACATATCCTATATATTCTTCCTAGAATATATCTATAAACGGCCATAGTGGCCTATAGCATCTAGCGATGACCAAATATCCCAAAGATTCCCTCCAGGAATCGTAATCATGCATTCATAGTTGCATGATTCTAAATCCAAAGTATTTCTTACTTTAATAATCACTATATACCTCGATCCTATTCTAAGGATTTATTGGATATCTCCAATGATACTATTCTTCTCTAAGTGAAGTATATATTATATATATATACCCCCAAACTATCCCAATTGGTAATTCAACTCCCCATACTCTTTAAGGGAGAAAACTAGAAATTCTGACCTAAGCGAATCGATTCGCCCCTTTAGCGAATCGATTCGGGTGGGCGAATCGATTCGGAAAGTATTCTGCAAACATGTCTGTAAATGGCGAATCGATTCGGTCTGTACCCGAATCGATTCGGCCCATTGCAGAGGCCCAATTCCCCTTAGGCGAATCGATTCGGCCTGTACCCGAATCGATTCAGCCTGTTCGAGGGTCACAGTTTGGGCGATTTCTCAAACTCCAAAATACCCAAAAATCAATCCAAATTCATTTTCATGGTTTCTACTCTACACCAAAAATCATCCCAAACATCTACCCAATAATTTCTAGCCTTTATTTTTCCCATTTCCGATTTGATTTCCGAGTTGGTACTTTCAACCCGGAGCTGTCATCTTGTAAAAATCATATCAAATCGTAGAAAAATCAGAAAAATACGCGGTCGGCGGCCACGGGACCGTATCGAAAAGATATACAACTTTCGTGTTTTGGCCGAAAGCTAAATCACTTCTTTTCCTGGCCAAAAATGCCCCCAAAGGTGACGGGTTACTATTCATCGTCACCTCCGAGGAGATTTCCGCCATTAAAGCTTCTCCCAAGCTTTTGTCGCCTCACCCAACGTCCTACAACCTCAACCAACTACAACTACACATATATTAAGGGTTCTAAACATCCTAGAACACCAAACCACCAATTAATTTGGATTAAAACCTAAGTTCCACAAATTGAAATCTTATTTGGGGTTTAATTGTTTTAACTCCCAAAAACCCGTTTTATCCACGATAACCCACCCCAAAACCATTAGGGTTTGTGTATACCAACTACGGTATGAGATATTTATGCAAAAAGATAAATAAAGCAAGTAAACACTTGCCTCGTGGATAAAATCCGACGACCTCGAGTCGAATCCGGCGGAGTTGGCCCGAGATCTCCCATTTCTTCTCCTCTTTCTCCTTCCTCTCTCTCTTCTCTCTCTTTTCTTTCTTTTCTTTCTCTTTTCCCCCTCTCCTTCTCTTTATAAAGAAAGAAAAAGGGGTTATACCCTTTAAAACCCAAAAACGACTCGTTTACCCAATTACGAGTTACTTTTACCTCTAAAATTATCCGAAACTCATTTTCGACAATCGGACACTCTTTTCCGACTATCTCGACCATTCCGAGAATTATGGCGCAGTCGAAATTCCCATCCGAGGTACTTGACCGCAAATCACTATTCCAACCTAAAATAATTAAATGCGGTGTTCTACTCAAAATCTCACTTCTTTTGTCGCTATACTACGTGGCGACATATAAATAAAATATCTCGACCTATATGGTCCCAAAATAATTTATAACACCCTTCAAAAATCATTAAATCCTCGAAAATCCCAGAAATCACTATTTCGAGAAATTCTCCAAATTCCAAATTATACTTAATTATGGGATTTAATCGTCTCCAAAAGGGCGGGTTATTACATACTCCCCCCCTTACAACAGAATTTCGTCCTCGAAATTCAGATGTAACTTGCACCCTCTAACTAGGATTACTACAAATCTTAAAACCTCAAGGAAAAAGATACTAACCTAATGGTTCCTAACCATACACTATGCGGCTACCGAAATCATAAAGTGACTCTAATACGTCACTTAATACCCATCCTCTAAAATGCCTCTTGGCATGGATTTAAATCTTGCGTACTACTCCTATCTTATCTAGGCGGTATACCAAACCACCTTACCAAGGTGCCCATACACATTCCTAACTTGTGCACATCTACACATTCGTAGCGAACGTCTGACACGTAACACTCTCTCCCAATAAGGGTCTCCTTTCCTCGGTGTAATACTCATCTATGGGTCCTCCGAACCCGCGCATTTCAATATTCCTAACCTCGGCGCTGCTAATACTAGTGAACCTATATCCTAAAAATGCTATGATCTATGCGTTACCCTACCTATTCGAAACTAATATAGTCCTAAGTATGTCCCTAGTGCCCAAGGCCTCTCTCAACTCCCGACAATTGCTTGGTTTCATGCGTGGGACGTCTCGCCAAGGCGAAATCCAAACAAGGAACCCTCCCGTTACACTACTCCCTCGCGTAGTCGGTCATCGAGATATAACGACCCAAGGCACAGAAGCGGGACGTCCTAAATCCTACTAGGCTAGCCTATGAACGCATTCTTACTATCTTATCCTTCCGCCCATACAGAAGGAAACCTAACTAATCAAGTGCCCACTTTCTGTAGAAAGTGTCACGAACATAATACCCAAAATGTAGCTCCTCAAAACTTGCCTATTCATTAAGGCCTGACTATTGTCCTCAAATAAATTTCTCTAAGTCCAACCTCACCCACCCATTTGTGGCGAAGGGACCACTTTAGTGCTTTTCCATAGCACAATACTTCCATAAGCATATTAACATTATGTGGCTCATAGCCTATAGTGGTTCATCCACACTATAAGACCTTTCCACAAGATCAACATCCTTGCATCCCATAACAGCTCCCCACTCCCGACGCCGTTAAGAGTCATGTGTGGAGTGTCTCGCAAAGCGAAATCCAAACAAGGAACCCCTCCACACATTAACCCTTGACTTCGTTGGTTATGGAGTTCTGTCATTTAAACATGCAACCGGGATAACCCCATCCCCTAATCCAACAAAAGGTGATCTGAACTCCTATCTCTAACTAAGAGTCATACCACCCTGCGCTCGCACTCATTCCTAAGTCCTTGCGCAAGCTAATACTGAGCTAAACCTTACCGCTCAACAACGATTCTGTGGGCCTTAAATTATATCTATAAGGTTGCCACATATACCATCCAAAATAAGGAAGCCTCTGCTCATCGAGGTTCCATAAGTCCAATATAACAAAGGTGTACTCAACCTGTATAAAGGTGAGACACCACAATAACAATATGTTCCCTCCAGGAATTGCGGACACGATAGACTTGCCATCATTAGCCTGCTATCGCTCCGTTACACCATATACCGTATACGTATATATATAAAATATAATCACCCGCCTCTATGGCGAACGAAGAGAAATAGAATTCCGCTATCGCGGAAAAACACATAAACACACATGATATTATGTTATCGTGACCGCCATAACTCAAATTACACACACGAGTCTAGGGCTAACTAATACCGCGACTTTATCTAGTCACTCCAAATATACATCCTTCTCATTCCGGCTAAATCATGGGGACTCACGATTAAAACTATCCGCAAGGTCCCTTTCGAACCCTCAATTTCAATGAGGAGTTCGACTTTAGTACCACTCTCTACCTTAGCGGTACTGCGGTAATCCTTACTACCATTATTTAGTAGTCGCCGCCAAAATCCTTAACAATTATCATAAGGAGAGTGACCTTTACTATGGTCCTCATCCCAACCTTCTACCAGCTGCTCCAGCTAAGCCTCACCTCCTGCTACCATTCAAGCTCCGCACACGATTCTCAAACGAGCGCGTAAAAGATTTCAATAATCTCATAATATGGCAGGAGAACGAAATCTCACAAGAGATATCAACAATCCTAATCCTGGGGCTCTATACAAATCGAGAGCAACGCTGAAAGCGTAGTACGTCCGCACAGATTCCTAAAGACACTAGAACCTGATGCTCTGATACCATCTGTAACAACCCGCCTAATAAGATACCGGGCGATCACTCCAATATTAAATTAAAACAGGAGTCTCATATGGATCATTCTTAGCATCACTGTCGAAAAATCCATTTAATTACTAATATCCTATTAGGTGGCTGTTAAAAACTTTTACTTAACTACTCTTTTTAACGAATAAATTAAAACATCCACAATTAAATGCGTAATGAACTGAAATGAAAATGAAAGGAATTAAAATAACCGAACACTCGGTCCAAATATACAACCATATCGAATGCTGTACCGAAAGAATAAATAAATGCAATTGGACCATTGGCCCGAATATTTATACAGTACCTCCTATCTAGAGTACAACGATGGAAGCGGCTATCAAAAACCTGCACGCATCCACAGATGCTGCAGCTGACGACAGACTCGAAGGAATTGTCATCCAGGCGTCCCTGTGTCTGGACACCTATATATATACAATATAGAGAAAGAAAGGAGAGTAGACAAACGGGTCAGAGCCCGAATGTTTAGAAAATATTTTGCAAGTGCATAAATGCTTTATTTTTAGAAAAATAGTTTTATCTCATATTTAAATTGGTATCGCACTCTCGTGAGATACCCCTCACCTCTCCTCTAACAGTGCACACCTAGCGCATCCCTTAAACTTTCTAGTCAAGCTACCCTGCTAAACTAATCTAATACCCAACCACTATCTAACCTAGATAGTCAAACAGATGTACTAAAGGCTAACTTCACTTTAAATCTCGACGCTATGCCATGTTCGTGCGTGGGGTGTCTCGCGAAGCGAAATCCAAACAAGGAACCCCCCCGATACACTACTATGCAGCAAGGTCGATCTTTGAGATCCGCCAGTCCCTCAGTACAGAAAGATATCTAATATATATATCATAACATATAATAATATAAGAGCACTAAGGATTAAACTTCTCCCCAGTCTCAACACAGTGCCATATTCGTGCGTGGGGTGTCTCGCAAAGCGAATCCAAACAAGGAACCCCCCCGATACACTACTATGCGGCACGGTCGATCGTCGGGATTCATTAGACCCTCGACACCCAATTTATACATATACATACATCTACAATATACTTCCGGATAATATAAATATCATCCGGACTGAGGATTACTTGATACATAAAGTATTTATAAATACTTATCCTTTTCATTTCAAAAACTTTCATTTCCCTTCTCATATCCAGGAAATGTATTTAAAAGCCAATTCATTATCATGAATTGCTTTAATAAATCATATACCTTTTAAAAGCCAGTTTTATTATCATAAAATGCTTTTCCTTATCAAAATATCCCATTTCCCTTTTTATACTCAGAAAATGTATTCAAAGACATTTTCATTATCATAAAAATGCTTTGATCAGAACATATGCTTCCACATCCCTTCTTCCATCCGGGAAGTGTTACCGAAGTGTGACACCCCGACTAATTAAACACCGGGTAGCTACTCCTTTATAAAATTAATTCAAAATGCCAAGTTGGCTCAGTTAATAGCATCACTGTCGAAAACGTTTTATTATTACTAACCACCTAGTATTTAAAAAGTAAGTTGCCAAATTTTAATTTAAGTCTGATTAACATGCAACAAGTGTAATGAATAACTAAATAGCACCATTCACCATACTGAAGTAACAAGAACAACCATCACAATATGTAAATATAACCTGGAGGAAAAACTCCTCAATACAAATCCCACAACTGATATGTAAACTGAAATAAATAACTAAAACTGAATACTGAGCAATACATGCTAGAGTCTGAAAACTGAAATGTAAAAATGCTCTAAATAGGAATGGGCAACATGCCCTACAACTGATAGATAGTGACTCTGGAATCCAAAAGATAGAAGCGTCTATGAGCAAATCCCTGTAGCTTCCACAACCAGCTACAGCACGTCACCTGAATGAGTACCTATGCTTGGTGTCCTTGTGGCTGGGCACCTAAAAAGGTTTTACAAGAAAATATATTTGAAAGCAAATGGGTCAGAGCCCGAAAGTGGAAATCATTTTAAAAACCTGCAAGTGCTTTAAAAACATTTAAAACATTAAATGCAAAGTACATGTTAGGACGTACACTCGCATGATATTCTCACCTCTCGTCTAACTGTGCACTCCTAACGTAAGTACCCATCTATATCGACCCATATTACTAGCTAACTGACAACATAACTAGCTAGACTGCCAAAGGTTCTACCCATATTACTCGGTTCCATTTAACGTAACAACGCTCGTAATAAAATAGAGGTTTAACGCAAACTCAGTTACCAATTATGCCATTGATATATCTATCAGTTACTCCTTAAATAACTCGAAACAATACCGTAATATTTTTACAACATTAACATGAGGATTTCAGGTAATTTAATGTATATTATTCATCTCATAAATATACAATACAAGCACCCCGCAATTTAAGCTGTAGTGCACACATACTCTGCTATCCATCCCGGTACATCACGTACATAAGGATTACATATTCCGAATCTCTCAGGAATAGTTTACCGATAACAACATCACAAATAATGGAGGCGAACACAGTCACCATCACATGGGTCACGCACATACCTACGCTCCCATGGTCAGCGGACTTATCAATATCACAATAAGTCTTTCTATGACCTATGTTCATCAAGGTACCAGTCTACATCCCCCCCCGTAGGCACACAAGGATTAGAGGGTCCTAAGCGAACGAAACCTCCCGTGATAGCAAGTATGGTAGGTATGTCATACAAACAATCCATATACTAATACTAAGTAAACACACATCTTAGTAATACCGTATTTTAATCGTAGTACATATCGCATTCTCGTACTAACTAATTATCACAACTTATTTTATTCCGGTTCATAATTATACGCGCTATAATTCATCCTCACATCGTAGTAGTCACTCACGTCTCAACCCAAATGATTCATTGAATATAACTCTCGTATATGATTTGCTAATCCCAACAACCCAAAAGTCCCAACTAAGTCACTATATCATCAAAGGGATGCTAACTCTACCCTTGAACCATCTCCCGGAACTCCAAAAGTCAAAACAGTCCAAAAAGGGGTCAAACTGCCAACTCGTTAGAAGTCTCGTTCGAACGAGGCTTCGAACGAGTTTGGACTGTCAGGTCGTTAGAAGTCTCGTTCGAACGAGACTGTTCGAACGAGGTCCCAGTTCGTTCGAACGAACTGACCCTTCTAACGATATCTCGTTCGAACGAGATATCGAACGAAAATCCTGCTCGTTAATAACGACTGGTCAACTCGTTAGAAGCTCGTTCGAACGAGCTCGTTCGAACGACCTGGGGGCTGCTTCTAACGAGATGCCAGTTTCGGCCCAGATTTTTCCCCAATTCGTTTTTCACCATTTATAACACTTCTAATCTCTCCCAAAGTCCATCCTAACAACGTTTTAGGGTCTATAATCAATAATAAACATATATAGTCACATCCTAACATGTTTCTAAGGGATCAATCCATCCAATTATTAATTTAATTTACACCTTTCTACACTTTTTCCAATTATCTCAAGAACATGAACCCTAACTACATATCATCATCAAATCCCAGAATTTAATTCGTTTTCTTTCCTTCTAATCACAATTATAATAAGGGAAATCATTTACCTATCATACTACATGCAATTCTCTTCACAATTTTTAAGTTCTAATCCTCAAACTACATGGGTTTTCATTATCTTCCAAGAACAGTTGAAATTCATCAATTTCTAACATGGAGGAAACATTCTACGAGTTTAAATAAGCTTAAAACACTTGCCTTGGTTTGATTTCTGAATTTGGTGTGGATTCGGTGTAGAATTTCTGCAGAATCTCTCTCTCTCTCTCCTTCTCCAAGCTTTCTTCTCCAAAAGGCTATGGTGGCTAGGGTTTGCTTTGGGGAAACTTATGAAACCTAATTTCAATAACCTCCGTAGCTTGTTGGGTTAATAAGGGTTGGTTGGGTCAATCCTTATCAGATTACAACTCTCAATTTTCGTCACTTTTAATTACCCAAAAATACCAAATTACTAAAATACCCTTTAAGTTACCGGTATGGTCTAAAATTACCCCGGGACCCAAACTATACCCCCGGCTAGTGTTTTCTGACTATCTCGACCCTTCCGGACGCGTTGGCGCACTCAAAACGACCATACGGATTATAGATTTTAAATTCACTTTTAATATCAAAATATTTATACCGTGACGCGGCGGTCCCACGCGTCTCAACAAAATTTCTAAAATGCCGTATATAAATCCTACGACAAATTTTATAATACCAAGTTCATATATAATCATATATGCACATAATCAAATACCAATACGCATCTCATTAGTATTTATAACCCGGATTAATTTCCAATTAATACGCATTTAATTAATTAATCCCAAAAATAAATATAGCCAAAAGTACGGGGTATTACATACTCCCCCCCTAATAACTGAATTTCGTCCCGAAATTCGAAACTAGAAAGTACCTGCTAAAAACAGCTCTGGATAACGCTCGCGCATCTCATCCTCGCGCTCCCATGTGGACTCCTCGACATTGTGATGTCGCCACTGAACACGTACTAACGGGACTATCTTTGACCGTAGTTTCCTCTCGCTTCGGTCCAAAATAGCAATCGGCCCTTCCTCATAAGAGCTATCCGGCTGGAGATCGATGTCCTCCACAGAAATGTGAGAATGAGTCAAATCATCCCTAAGGTATTTCCTCAGCGAGGAAATATGGAACACGTCGTGAATCCGATGCAAATGCTCCGGTAACCCGAGTCTATACGCAACCGGTCCTATCCGCTCAATAATAGGAAACGGCCCCACATACCTCGGTGCCAAATTCCCCTTCTTCCCGAAACGCATAATCCCCTTCATCGGAGAAACCCTGAGCAAAACCTGGTCCCCCACTTGGAACTCCCTGAAAAACCTCTTTGCATCAGCATAACTCTTCTGCCTGTCTTGAGCTACCCGAATGCGACTTCGAATCAACTCAATCCTTGCCGAAGTATCCTGGATTACTTCTGGCCCAAGTAGTTTGTTGTCCCCCACTTCCAACCAACATGCTGGGGAACGACAAGGCCTACCGTACAATGCCTCAAACGGAGCCATGCCAATCGTGAACTGATAGGAGTTGTTGTAAGCAAACTCCACCAGTGGAAGGTACTGCTCCCATCCACCCCCGAAGTCAATAATGCACATGCGTAGCATGTCCTCCAACATCTGATTGGTGCGTTCTGTCTGCCCATCGGTCTGCGGATGATAAGCCGTACTCAACCGTAATTCTGTGCCCATGGCCTCCTGGAAACTTTCCCAAAACCGCGAAACAAATATCTTGTCTCTGTCAGACACGATGTTCAGGGGCACACCGTGAAGTCTCACAATCTCTGAAATGAAGAGCTGGGCATACTGTCCCGTAGTGTAATCAGTCCTAACGGGTAAAAAGTGAGCGACCTTGGACAACCTGTCCACAATTACCCAAACGGAGTCGTGACCCCTCTGCGACGTAGGCAACCCCGTGACAAAATCCATGGATATGCTCTCCCACATCCATACCGGAACCTCCAACGGTTGTAGCAATCCTGCTGGTCTCTGATGATCCACTTTTACAAGTTGACAAGTGGCCCATTTCGAGACAAACTCAGCGATATCTTTCTTCATACCGCTCCACCAATACTGCCGTCTCATGTCTTGGTACATTTTGTCCCCTCCGGGATGTACCGCGAACCGTGAGCCGTGCGACTCTGCCATAACATCGTGTCGCAATTCCTCTCCTTTCGGAACTACCAATCTCCCATTGAAGCGTAATCCCCCGTCTGAGCTAACGGTATAGGACTCGGCTCCCTCTGCTAGCAACCGAACTATCTTCTCCTGACAGAACGAATCATTAGCCTGTGCCCGTACTACCTTTGTGACAATCTGCGGTGTAACGGTCATCACAGACATGAAAGATCGGGCCACTGCATCCTGGTGTCCCAATTCCTTCCACTTCGCTTTCCACACCTCTGCCACCTCATCTGCTGGCCTGCGGCTCAACGCGTCTGCTACTACGTTAGCCTTACCCGGGTGGTACTGAATGTCGAACTGGTAGTCTTTCACAAATTCAAGCCACCTACGCTGCCGCATATTCAATTCCTTCTGCGTGAACAGATACTGTAGTGACTTGTGGTCCGTGAACAGCTGAAACTTCTCCCCCAAAAGATAGTGCCTCCAAATCCGTAAGGCAAATACTACTGCCGCCAACTCCAAATCATGCGTGGGGTAATTCTTCTCATGAGGCTTAAGCTTACGTGAAGCATAAGCTATGGCCTGTCTCTCCTGCTGCAAAACACCTCCAAGCCCTTGCAAAGACGCATCGGTGTAAACCAAATACTCAACTCCCGGTCTCGGCAATGCTAACACAGGTGCTGAGGTCAATTTGTCCTTCAACTCATCGAATGCCAACTGACAGGCATCACTCCAGATATATGGCACACCCTTACGAGTAAGATGTGTCAAAGGACCTGCTATCTCTGAGAAACCCCGAATAAACCTCCTGTAGTATCCTGCTAAACCCAAGAAACTACGAATCTCCGTTGGTGTCGTGGGCTGTCCCCACTCCCTTACCGCTGACACCTTCCCCGGATCAACAGATATTCCCTGATCGGAAATAATATGACCCAAGAACTGGACTTCCTTCAACCAAAACCCGCACTTCTCATATTTTGCATACAGCTCGTTATGACGAAGTGTCTGCAAAACCAGCCTCAAATGCTCGGCGTGCTCCTCCTCTGTCTGAGAGTAAACCAGAATATCATCAATGAAGACAATGACAAACTGGTCTAGGAAATCCCTGAACACTCTGTTCATCAAGTCCATAAACACTGCTGGAGCGTTGGTCAAGCCGAAAGGCATAACCCGAAATTCATAAGAACCATATCTCGACAAGAACGCAGTCTTCGAGACATCCTCCTCCCTGATACGCAACTGATGGTAACCTGACCTCAAGTCAATCTTAGAGAAGAAAGAAGCTCCTCTCAACTGGTCGAATAAGTCATCGATTCGAGGTAACGGATACTTATTCCGTATCGTGACCTTATTCAACTCTCGGTAGTCCACGCACAATCTCAGTGAACCATCCCTCTTCTTCACAAACAAAACTGGAGCGCCCCAAGGTGAGGTACTCCTGCGAATAAAGCCCTGCCCTAACAGCTGCTCTATCTGATCCCGTAACTCTCGCATCTCAGCTGGAGCCATACGGTACGGCGCACGTGCTATAGGTCTCGTACCCGGTAGCAAATCAATAACGAAGTCTATCTCTCGACTGGGTGGTAAGCCTGGTATCTCCTGAAACACATCCGAATACTCCCTGACAACCGGGATCGAATCCAAAGGAATCACAACCTCCTTAGAGGTATCCTCCTCTATGTAATACAGATGAGCGGTCGATCCTCCCTCTGGGCGAGGCATCGCCACTATAAACATCTCCTGCCCCGGAATGGCAAAAACAATGTTCCCGCTGAAGCAATCAATCATGGCCCTATATGCTACGAGCCAATCCATACCGATGATCACATCGTGAACATGCATGTCTAACACTAACATGTCCGCAGGCAATACCAAACCACCAACCTCTACCCCGACTCCCCGGCATATAAAGAAAATAAGTGACCCACTCCCCAATGGTGAGTCGACACACGTCACTGTGCTCTATGCCGTAGCTAACAATCCTAAAGCTTTCGCGAAGTGTGTAGCAATAAAACAGTGTGTAGCACCCGTATCAAATAACACCCGACCCATAGTGCCATGGATAGGAAACGTACCCTCGATCGCGGGCGGTGCCTGTGGAACTGCAGCCTGGTGGACGTTGTAGACACGTCCATACTGTAGCTGCCCCTGCTGAGCTGGGACTGCTGGAATGGGTGGCAAAGCTGCCATCTGTGGCGGTGCAGGAAGAGCGGCGGGAAACATAGGTCTCTGTGGCTCCTGGCGAGCACCCTGCTGCTGCTGCTGTGGGGCCCTGCCCCTATCAGGACAATCCTGCTTCTTATGGCCAGTCTTGCCACAAGTAAAGCACTTCCCCGGGAAGTTCCCTCCCCTCTGCCCCTGCTGTCCCCGGCCCTGGTGGCCGTTACCATTCCTCCCTTGGCCCTGCTGGCCCTGATGAAATTGCTGCCCATTCTGTCCCTGCTGGCCCTGATGGCCGTTTGGACCCTGATGGCCCTGGCGGAAACCTCCCTGTCCCTGCCTGTAGTTCCCTGATCGGAACCTCTTGTTATCCCCCTGCTGGGAGCCCTGCTCAGTCTGTCTCTGCCCCTGACCCGATTGTGCCCCGCTGGCACCATGCCCTCCAGTCCTGCCCTGATGGCTAGACTCCCCTGACCGCTTGCCCTCGGCCATATGAAAACGGTGGTCCTGGCAGTGCAATAGTGCAGCGTTAACCACATCAGAATACGTGGCCAACGATAGGTTCCCTAGCAGATGCTGGCGGATCCTCCAATTCAACCCATCAGTGAACTTCTCTATCTTCTTCTTCTCTGTTGGAATCTCGTCTGGAACGATATTCAACAGGTTAGTGAACTCGGCCTCATACTCGGCCACTGTCTTGCCCTCTTGCTTCAAACTCATCAGCTTCCTCCTCATCTCTGTATGAACTGCGGACGGAAAATACTTGCGGTCGAACCGCACCCAGAACTCCTGTATCGTGAGGGTATCCCTCTCCTCTGCGGTGGTAATAGACTCCCACCACTGTAGCGCAGATCCAACTAGCTTGAAAGTAGCTAGCACCTGTTTCTGAACATCAGTGCACTCATGCATCCTCAAATGCCTCTGCATGTCCTTCCTCCATTGGCTCGAGACTACCACATCTGAGCTTCCTGCAAACTCTGGTGGATGCGCTTTCTGAAAAGCGTCACATACACGTTCCCAAGCAGAAGGGAATGCATTAACCTGGACTGGCGCGGCAACCGGCGCCTGCGGTGGTGCCTGCTGAATCACGGCAATCGCGGCATTTACCGCTTGGGCTACTATAGCAGCAACCTCAGTGGCGTTCAACATGCCCTGAACTGGAGCGGGCTGTGGTTCGGGCGTAGCATTCCTGGGAACTCGTCGTGCACGTCGTGGAGGCATCTGAAATAAGAACAAAGTTTATAAGTTCACGGTTTATAAACTTAAAATAGCTGAAGAACGAAGCATACACAAAAGAATACAACAGTCCTAAAATATAGGGCTCTATATCAAAGAAACGTAGCGGAAACATAATAGCCGTACAGATCCTAAAGGACACTAGAACCTGATGCTCTGATACCACCTGTGACACCCCGACTAATTAAACACCGGGTAGCTACTCCTTTATAAAATTAATTCAAAATGCCAAGTTGGCTCAGTTAATAGCATCACTGTCGAAAACGTTTTATTATTACTAACCACCTAGTATTTAAAAAGTAAGTTGCCAAATTTTAATTTAAGTCTGATTAACATGCAACAAGTGTAATGAATAACTAAATAGCACCATTCACCATACTGAAGTAACAAGAACAACCATCACAATATGTAAATATAACCTGGAGGAAAAACTCCTCAATACAAATCCCACAACTGATATGTAAACTGAAATAAATAACTAAAACTGAATACTGAGCAATACATGCTAGAGTCTGAAAACTGAAATGTAAAAATGCTCTAAATAGGAATGGGCAACATGCCCTACAACTGATAGATAGTGACTCTGGAATCCAAAAGATAGAAGCGTCTATGAGCAAATCCCTGTAGCTTCCACAACCAGCTACAGCACGTCACCTGAATGAGTACCTATGCTTGGTGTCCTTGTGGCTGGGCACCTAAAAAGGTTTTACAAGAAAATATATTTGAAAGCAAATGGGTCAGAGCCCGAAAGTGGAAATCATTTTAAAAACCTGCAAGTGCTTTAAAAACATTTAAAACATTAAATGCAAAGTACATGTTAGGACGTACACTCGCATGATATTCTCACCTCTCGTCTAACTGTGCACTCCTAACGTAAGTACCCATCTATATCGACCCATATTACTAGCTAACTGACAACATAACTAGCTAGACTGCCAAAGGTTCTACCCATATTACTCGGTTCCATTTAACGTAACAACGCTCGTAATAAAATAGAGGTTTAACGCAAACTCAGTTACCAATTATGCCATTGATATATCTATCAGTTACTCCTTAAATAACTCGAAACAATACCGTAATATTTTTACAACATTAACATGAGGATTTCAGGTAATTTAATGTATATTATTCATCTCATAAATATACAATACAAGCACCCCGCAATTTAAGCTGTAGTGCACACATACTCTGCTATCCATCCCGGTACATCACGTACATAAGGATTACATATTCCGAATCTCTCAGGAATAGTTTACCGATAACAACATCACAAATAATGGAGGCGAACACAGTCACCATCACATGGGTCACGCACATACCTACGCTCCCATGGTCAGCGGACTTATCAATATCACAATAAGTCTTTCTATGACCTATGTTCATCAAGGTACCAGTCTACATCCCCCCCCGTAGGCACACAAGGATTAGAGGGTCCTAAGCGAACGAAACCTCCCGTGATAGCAAGTATGGTAGGTATGTCATACAAACAATCCATATACTAATACTAAGTAAACACACATCTTAGTAATACCGTATTTTAATCGTAGTACATATCGCATTCTCGTACTAACTAATTATCACAACTTATTTTATTCCGGTTCATAATTATACGCGCTATAATTCATCCTCACATCGTAGTAGTCACTCACGTCTCAACCCAAATGATTCATTGAATATAACTCTCGTATATGATTTGCTAATCCCAACAACCCAAAAGTCCCAACTAAGTCACTATATCATCAAAGGGATGCTAACTCTACCCTTGAACCATCTCCCGGAACTCCAAAAGTCAAAACAGTCCAAAAAGGGGTCAAACTGCCAACTCGTTAGAAGTCTCGTTCGAACGAGGCTTCGAACGAGTTTGGACTGTCAGGTCGTTAGAAGTCTCGTTCGAACGAGACTGTTCGAACGAGGTCCCAGTTCGTTCGAACGAACTGACCCTTCTAACGATATCTCGTTCGAACGAGATATCGAACGAAAATCCTGCTCGTTAATAACGACTGGTCAACTCGTTAGAAGCTCGTTCGAACGAGCTCGTTCGAACGACCTGGGGGCTGCTTCTAACGAGATGCCAGTTTCGGCCCAGATTTTTCCCCAATTCGTTTTTCACCATTTATAACACTTCTAATCTCTCCCAAAGTCCATCCTAACAACGTTTTAGGGTCTATAATCAATAATAAACATATATAGTCACATCCTAACATGTTTCTAAGGGATCAATCCATCCAATTATTAATTTAATTTACACCTTTCTACACTTTTTCCAATTATCTCAAGAACATGAACCCTAACTACATATCATCATCAAATCCCAGAATTTAATTCGTTTTCTTTCCTTCTAATCACAATTATAATAAGGGAAATCATTTACCTATCATACTACATGCAATTCTCTTCACAATTTTTAAGTTCTAATCCTCAAACTACATGGGTTTTCATTATCTTCCAAGAACAGTTGAAATTCATCAATTTCTAACATGGAGGAAACATTCTACGAGTTTAAATAAGCTTAAAACACTTGCCTTGGTTTGATTTCTGAATTTGGTGTGGATTCGGTGTAGAATTTCTGCAGAATCTCTCTCTCTCTCTCCTTCTCCAAGCTTTCTTCTCCAAAAGGCTATGGTGGCTAGGGTTTGCTTTGGGGAAACTTATGAAACCTAATTTCAATAACCTCCGTAGCTTGTTGGGTTAATAAGGGTTGGTTGGGTCAATCCTTATCAGATTACAACTCTCAATTTTCGTCACTTTTAATTACCCAAAAATACCAAATTACTAAAATACCCTTTAAGTTACCGGTATGGTCTAAAATTACCCCGGGACCCAAACTATACCCCCGGCTAGTGTTTTCTGACTATCTCGACCCTTCCGGACGCGTTGGCGCACTCAAAACGACCATACGGATTATAGATTTTAAATTCACTTTTAATATCAAAATATTTATACCGTGACGCGGCGGTCCCACGCGTCTCAACAAAATTTCTAAAATGCCGTATATAAATCCTACGACAAATTTTATAATACCAAGTTCATATATAATCATATATGCACATAATCAAATACCAATACGCATCTCATTAGTATTTATAACCCGGATTAATTTCCAATTAATACGCATTTAATTAATTAATCCCAAAAATAAATAGAGCCAAAAGTACGGGGTATTACACGAAGCCACTTTATATATAACCCATTTCCCTTCCTATATCCAGGAAATGTAATTAAAGCAAATCCATTATTATGAACTGCTTTAATAAACGCGTTCTAAGACCGCACGTCCGGATTTCTCCACTGTGCGCGCCCCTAAATGGCTATCATCTTCCAGGGCCTCCAAGACAACCTGGGATCCTATATCGAAACACGTCGGGAAGCGGCCATGAGCCTGCGTGGTAGCCAAGACCACACCCGGAATCTCCCTACCCCCGCAGAAAAATATACAACCATAAGCGCTCCCATGGCCTAGGACTATATCCACCCTGCATCATTAGCCAGGGGGCTTCACCATACGAACGCAACTTCCCTTATGATAGCGATTTAGAGAGGTGTGTATCCTCAATTTTATTAATTATGAAAATCATTTATTTTTCCATTTTGAAAATATTCATTTATATATTTTCAAAATCATTTCCATCATCATATATATATATACCTAAAACACACAGTATATACATATCCTATATATTCTTCCTAGAATATATCTATAAACGGCCATAGTGGCCTATAGCATTTAGCGATGACCAAATATCCCAAAGATTCCCTCCAGGAATCGTAATCATGCATTCATAGTTGCATGATTCTAAATCCAAAGTATTTCTTACTTTAATAATCACTATATACCTCGATCCTATTCTAAGGATTTATTGGATATCTCCAATGATACTATTCTTCTCTAAGTGAAGTATATATTATATATATATACCCCCAAACTATCCCAATTGGTAATTCAACTCCCCATACTCTTTAAGGGAGAAAACTAGAAATTCTGACCTAAGCGAATCGATTCGCCCCTTTAGCGAATCGATTCGGGTGGGCGAATCGATTCGGTTCCCAATCCGAATCGATTCGGAAAGTATTCTGCAAACATGTCTGTAAATGGCGAATCGATTCGGTCTGTACCCGAATCGATTCGGCCCATTGCAGAGGCCCAATTCCCCTTAGGCGAATCGATTCGGCCTGTACCCGAATCGATTCAGCCTGTTCGAGGGTCACAGTTTGGGCGATTTCTCAAACTCCAAAATACCCAAAAATCAATCCAAATTCATTTTCATGGTTTCTACTCTACACCAAAAATCATCCCAAACATCTACCCAATAATTTCTAGCCTTTATTTTTCCCATTTCCGATTTGATTTCCGAGTTGGTACTTTCAACCTGGAGCTGTCATCTTGTAAAAATCATATCAAATCGTAGAAAAATCATAAAAATACGCGGTCGGCGGCCACGGGACCGTATCGAAAATATATACAACTTTCGTGTTTTGGCCGAAAGCTAAATCACTTCTTTTCCTGGCCAAAAATGCCCCCAAAGGTGACGGGTTACTATTCATCGTCACCTCCGAGGAGATTTCCGCCATTAAAGCTTCTCCCAAGCTTTTGTCGCCTCACCCAACGTCCTACAACCTCAACCAACTACAACTACACATATATTAAGAGTTCTAAACATCCTAGAACCCCAAACCACCAATTAATTTGGATTAAAACCTAAGTTCCACAAATTGAAATCTTATTTGGGGTTTAATTGTTTTAACTCCCAAAAAACCGTTTTATCCACGATAACCCACCCCAAAACCATTAGGGTTTGTGTATACCAACTACGGTATGAGATATTTATGCAAAAAGATAAATAAAGCAAGTAAACACTTGCCTCGTGGATAAAATCCGACGACCTCGAGTCGAATCCGGCGGAGTTGGCCCGAGATCTCCCATTTCTTCTCCTCTTTCTCCTTCCTCTCTCTCTTCTCTCTCTTTTCTTTCTTTTCTTTCTCTTTTCCCCCTCTCCTTCTCTTTATAAAGAAAGAAAAAGGGGTTATACCCTTTAAAACCCAAAAACGACTCGTTTACCCAATTACGAGTTACTTTTACCTCTAAAATTATCCGAAACTCATTTTCGACAATCGGACACTCTTTTCCGACTATCTCGACCATTCCGAGAATTATGGCGCAGTCGAAATTCCCATCCGAGGTACTTGACCGCAAATCACTATTCCAACCTAAAATAATTAAATGCGGTGTTCTACTCAAAATCTCACTTCTTTTGTCGCTATACTACGTGGCAACATATAAATAAAATATCTCGACCTATATGGTCCCAAAATAATTTATAACACCCTTCAAAAATCATTAAATCCTCGAAAATCCCAGAAATCACTATTTCGAGAAATTCTCCAAATTCCAAATTATACTTAATTATGGGATTTAATCGTCTCCAAAAGGGCGGGTTATTACATTTAATTAACAAATGCCTTAACCATTCTGCCTCTTTACTAATTGCAGCTATTGATACAAACTTGGCTGCCATTGTAGAGTCAGTTATACAAGTCTGTTTCTTTGATCCCCAAGAAACAGCTCATCCACCAAGAGTGAAAATCTATCCACTTGTTGAAGAATGATCCTCCTTCTCAGTTATCCAACTGGCATCAGAAAAACCTTATAATACTGAAGGATATCCGTTGTAGTATATACCATAGTCCATAGTTCTTTTAAATATTCTAAAATTCTATTAGCAGCATACCAATGTAATAAACAAGAATTACTAGTATATCTACTTAATTTACCAACAGCATATGCAATATCAGGTCTAGTACATGCCATGGAATACAATAAACTACCAATTGCTCATTCATATTCCAATTGTAAAATATCTCTACTAGTATTAGGGCTCATCTTTAGATGTGGTTCAAAGGTCTACTAACAGGTATGCAATCAAACTGATTAAATTTCTTTAAAATTTTCTCAACATAATGAGATTGAGTGAGAATTATATTTTTATCTTTCCTTATTATTCTCATTCCTAATATGACATCACCTACATCCATATCTTTCATATCAAATTTAAAAGATAAAAAATTGTTTGTATAATTAATGCTTTCTAAATCAATATCAAGAATTAACATGGCGTCTATATATAAACAAATTATCACACATTTACCATTAGCAAATTTACTATAAACACACTTATCAGATTCATGAATTTTAAATCCATAAGAAATAATGACTTTATCAAGTTTTTCATGCCATTGTTTAGGTGCTTATTTTTGGCCATATAAGGACTTAATTAGTTTACATACTTATGTTCCTGTCCAGGCATAACAAACCCTTCAGGTTGTTCCATGTAAATTTTTCTTCTAAGTTACCATTTAAAAATGCAGTTTTCACATCCATTTAATGAATTTCAAAATTATATATAGATGGTAATGCAATCAAAACTCTAATAGTATATCTTCTAAAAACAGGTGCATAGGTATCAAAATAATAAATTTCCTTTTTTGTGTAAAACCTTTAGCAACCAATCTAACCTTGAATTTATCAATTGTTCCATCTATTTTCATTTTCTTTTTAAAAATACATCTATACCAGATTGGTTTAGATCCAAGAGGTAAGTCTACTAACTTCCAAGTTTTCTTTCCCATGATTGAATCCATTTCATCATTTATGGCTTCTTTCCAAAATGTTAAATCTACAGACTTAATTGCCTCGTTATAAGTTTGTGGGTTTGTTTCAATACTAAGAGTGAAAGCAAAGTGAAAGCAAAATGAATACTAAAAGTCAATGTTGAATCTACAAACTTAATATGTGTACTTTATTATAGTACACGTATGATACATTAAGTACACGCACTTAGAAAATAATTTTGGTCAGTACAATATGCGTGTACTTTACAAAAACATGTGTGTACTTTGGGTATTGTATAACAGTTATACTATAACTGATAATTTCTATTTTTCACTTTTACTTTATGTATTATTGCATTTACATTAGATTTATTTCATTCATTTTTTACATTATAATTTCTGTAATTAAATTTTTAAAAGGTTTTTCTTCTATTATATTATGTTCCAATATTTTATGAACAAGTCACTCATATTCTCATATTCTTGCGTGTATTATGGTCCGTGCCAGTGGAATTATTATGGGAGTATTGTGAGAATATGGTCCGCGCCAGTGGCAATTTTCTTGATTTAAAAAATATACGTGCTTTGCATATTTAATACATGTATTTCAGTACAAAAATGTATTTAAAGTACATTATAAAAAATTTCAAAACATTTCTCTCCATATTTAATGAATTTCGGTACAAAAATGTATTTTATAAAAAATATACTTTATGCATATATTTTATAAAAATATATATATTTAAATCATTGTCAATATGCGTATAGTTTAGTAAATAATGTGTGTGCTTAGTTAAAGTACACGTATAAAACATAAAGTACACGCACATTTAAAAAATTTAAAGAATCTTATTTGTTTAGTTTTTTTTTAAAGATTTATTGGTATCCACTCCCATTTCTTTATTTTTTTAGTATTGGTCAGATTATAAACACTATGGGACAAGTTTCATTCACTGCAAAAAGGAATTTGAGCAACAAAGTAATTATAGGTAATTTTGGGTGGTTATGGGACTTATTAAAAATATAAAAATACATGAAATGGGACCCTAACAAATTTTAGAAAATGGGATTAAAGCCAAAAAACACTAAATGTTTGATCCTAATTGATTTTCCAATTGTGTTTTTTGTCATATTTATATAATTGTCAGTACCAGTATCATCAAAATAAAAAGACATGCATTAAAAGAAAAGATAATTTCATTCACTATTTAAAAAAAATTACAACTTAATTGAAAAAAAAGGAAAAAAATTATAACTGATAAAGAAAAAAAAATGCCCATCAACTATTAAAAATATCATCTAAAAATGAAGGAAACTATCAATGAAGTCCGGAAAAGCGCCGATAAAATTCGAGATCACCCGAATTCTATTCTCCATCGGCAAAAGAACCTTAGTGGTAAAATCGCTTGTAATACCCCGTATTTTTATGCTATATTAATTTGGGGATTTATTAAATTTAATGTGAGTTAATTATCTAATAAAAATCCGGAAATTAATTATGTTATAATTATTAACGTGACAAGAGTTAGTAATTATGGGAAATTTGTTGAATATTACTAATGAGCAAATTAATATGTAATATTGGTTATATTGAATGTCACGAGTGAATAAAATGATAATTTTGGAAATTTGAGTCGGGACGCGCCTGTGTCGCGTCGGGACTAAATAGTGAAAAATAAAAGTGAATATTTTATAAGTCATTCGTATGGTCGTTTTGAGTGCGCCAACGCGTCTGGAAGGGTCGAAATAGTCAGAAAAGTATACCCGGGGGTTTGGTTTGGGTCTCGGGCATTTTTAGGCCTAATTAGTACCCCGGGAGGGCGTTTTGGACATTTCGTAATTATGGGTAATTAAACCCACGAAATTCTAAGGGTTATATCAGATGTCCTAGGTTTCCTTCTAGGGTTAGAACAACCAAAGACAAGTGACGGCCATAGGAGAGGGAAGGAGAGAGCTTCCAAGGCAATCCAAGGCCCAAAAGCCATCCGTTTGCACCGCCACCACCACCAACGCGTAGATCCCGCGACGGGCTACGCAACCACACCAAAAACATCTGTAAATTAGAACACCAAAAATCCCAGGAAAGTGTTTATCTTTCTTATTTCGTTGGTGCTTCTTTCATATTAGTTTAGGAGTAATTAGAATGAGTTTTTATGGAAGAAAACCAAAGATTTGAGATAGGAATCGCATGTAGTTATGATTTAAATGATAATTTTGGAAACCCTTGACATGTAGAAGAATTACCCACGAAATTATGATGTTTATAAGAAGAAATTTCTGTAAATACTTGTTAGAACCATGTTTAAGAGAATTCTAGGGTTCTTGATAATTATAATAATTTTGGGCTGTTAATCCATGTATAATGATAGAAATCCACATGCTTTACGTTGGAAATACCTAATATGGAGATATAATGTTAGTAGTATGAATCTTTGGACGTTTGGGAATGTAAAAATTGAATTTGGATGAAGATAGGTGTTAGAACCCGTAACTGCAAAACTGCAGAAATCGCAATACCTGCTTGATTGATCGATCGAGCCCAGAGCTTCGATCGATCGAAGGTTCGATCAATCGAGCCCCAGACCTCGATCGATCGACCCCTTCTGGCAGACTCCGAATTTCCCTTTTTAAGTTAGTTGAATTCAATTTAATGTAAAATAATTCTTGGACATCCTTAATAAAGTGTTTTGGGAGATAGGGAAGATGAGTAGGACATATGAATAATTTTGGGACTTTTAATATGAGATGAGAATCGTATTTTTGGGGATAATTACTTAAGGGTCGATGGATTTATGTATAAAAGGGGGAGATGCGTAAGAGAGTCACGTTGGAACATAAAAAGGACACCTACTGAATTTTTATACTTGGGAGAATAGAGTCCATGAGAGTTACATAATAAGTTGGAAGAATCTTTCGAATTAAGGTTAGAGATGAACCCTTGATAAATGTCGTAACTATGGGATTTGAGATATACCTAATATTGATATGGTAATATTTGTATATTTATATGATTGTGTATGCATATACTATCTATGTGTGAAAATCATACCCACGCTACTTGCTATCCCGAGGTTACCGCGCTGGGACGGTCTTATCCTGTGTGCCTTATGGGGGATATTTATTCGTACCCTAGTAGGTAGATATCCTTGGTACAGGCTATCGAATGGATAGTTCAGACGGTCCTAAGAGACGCAGGTATGTGCCATCCTCTTAGAGACTTGGAATCTATGCTCCGCCTCAATATTCTTTGTGTATGTGTTAATACAATTCGAGAGTAATTTCGAATTTGTATTCCCCTTAATATGAGTGATACGGGATTTGGATAGTAGAGTATGCCCGCACTTTAGTTTTTATGTGGGGTGCTGTTATGATATATATATTTTACGAGTAGTTAATATATATATATGAAATTCTGAAATCTGGAACTGCCTACTGTGATTTGATATGTAGGACATTGTTGATGACTCAAATTGTAAATACTTGTTTTGAGAAAGTATAATATGACACTGGAAAACTTTATTGATTTATAAAGTTAAAATGAGAACTTTGGTTACTAATTGAAATATTCTTTTCAAACAATTGAATCGTTAAATTTTGAATCCTGCGAATAACCTAAGATAAGTTAAACCATTGGGAAAGGATAGCGTGATATATGATGAGATAGACCACTGGGAAGGTTAGTGCGATAGGTGTGCACATTAGAAGAGAGGTGAGAATTTCTCAAGAGAGTGTCGCACTAATATGTTGTTGCATTGGCATGTATCAATTTAAATACTTGCTAAACGAATTTTTAAATCATATACACTATCGGGCTCCGACCCGTTTTTCTCTCTCTCTCTCTCTCTCTCTCTTGTATATATATGTATGTACTACAGGTTCCCAGCCACAGGGGCGTCTTACTTAGGATCCCTTGGAAGGAACGTGCTGCAGCTTAGGTGGGAGTTGCAGGCCACTTGCTTAGATGATTTCATTTACTTGATTCCACTCCTATGATTCTCAGTTATTGGGGCATGTGTCGCCCTTTCCACTATTTATCTGTTTTGTTGGGACATTTGTATTTCAGTTATTTCTAGTACTGTTACTTTGGGATTTATTCAGCATGTATGTTTTACATTAAGTTTTAAATGTTGGGATTTTGGATGTGGAATGTTTAAAGTAATTGGTTTATGTTCCAGGATAATTGTTTTATGATTCTCACTTATTGAAAATGTTGTTACTAATTAAATAAATAACTTTCCTTTAAAAATAAAATTGGTCAAAAATGTTGGAAAAAAAAAGGTTTTGACACTTAGCTTAATTAAGTAGGGTGTTAATTTGGAAAAATTTATTTTCACGACAGTGATGCTAAGAATGAACCAACTGTTCACCTTGATTTTAATTTAATAAAGGAGTGATCGCCCGGTATTTAATTAGGCGGGGTGTCACAGGTGGTATCAGAGCATCAGGTTCTAGTGTCCTTTAGGATTTGTGCGGCTTATTATGCTTTCAGCGTTGCTTTCTTTGATATAGAGCCCTAAATATTAGGAATGTTGTGTTCATCTCTATACATTGGGAATTCGTACTTCCGCGATTTGTTTATTTGAATGATGAACTCATCCAAATTTACTTAAATTTTCAGATGGATCGTCGAGAAGAACTAGCTAAAACGGTTGGGGGAGGCAACGAGCAAGATCGACTCACACCTCAGGTATCCCCAGAGAGAATATCAACCGCCGAGTTAGCAGGTATCGTGGCACAAGCAGTTACCACTGCAGTTTTACAATACCAAGAACGCAGCATACAACTTAAAGGAGACAAAAGACCTAGAGAGGTTAACCAAATGCATGTGACTAAAGCTGACAAAAGTGCAAAGACACTGAAATTACGACAACAAACTACCCAAGACCGAGTCAGTTCTAGTCAACAACGTGGTAAAATGAAGCAGTTTCGAAAGAGGAATAAAGTCCCAAGTCAGCAAGGCCGACACCGACAGCAGCAGGGTCAGAGGGGGCGTAACTTGAGAGGCCGATGTTTTGTGTGTGGCATGCATGGCCATAAACGCCAGGATTGCCCAGAGGGTGTTAGGGCCCCACAGCAGCAGGGTGCCCGTAATGGGCCACAGGGGCCACTTTTTCCAGTCGCTCTCCCAGCAATAGCTCAGGTACCAGCCCTACCAACCTTTCCAGTAGCTCCAGTGCAGCAGGGGCAGTTACAGTACAGACATATCTATAATGTCCACCAGGCAGCAGCCCCACAGGCAACAACCGCGATTTGGGGTATGTTTCCTATCCATGGAACCTTGGGTCGAGTTTTGTTTGTTACTGGGGCGACGCATTATTTTATAGCTACATATTATGCGAAGACCTTAGGGTTATTAACCACAGTAGAGAACACTGTAACATATGTAGACTCACCACTGGGGAATGGTTCACTTTTCTTTATATGCCAGGGAGTGGGGGTAGAGATTGGTAGCTTGGTATTACCTGCAGACATGTTAGTCTTAGATATGCATGAGCACGATATGATTATCAGTATAGATTGGCTCGCAGCTTATAGAGCCATGATTGATTGCTTCGATGGGAGCATTGTTTTTGCCATTCCGGGGCAAGAGATCTTTGTAGTGGCGATGCCTCGCCAAGAGGGAGGTTCGACCGCTCATTTGTATTATATAGAGGAGGATACCTCTAAAGAAATTATAATTCTCCTAAATTCGATTCCAGTAGTTCGTGAGCTTTCGAATGTATTTCAAATGGTAAGTGGATTAAATATCAAAATATCTTGCGGAGAGTGAAATCACACGTGCTAAAATATTTTTCGAAGAAAGTATGTAGACAGAGTGTGGTGTCTAATAAGGGACAAAGATTATAGTAATTTTGTTTTGGTTTGGATAGGCATGTTACATCCAGAGACAATTTGTACGGACAAAACGATTGGCAAGGCAGGATTGTAGGTTTTATCCTCAGAGGGTGAAGCATGTTTTCTGTGTCAGGAGCGAATCATTGTATTATGTTCATTACTGTATTGGCATGTGGGG
This sequence comes from Sambucus nigra, assembly GCA_949130495.1. Lineage (NCBI taxonomy): Eukaryota > Viridiplantae > Streptophyta > Magnoliopsida > Dipsacales > Adoxaceae > Sambucus > Sambucus nigra. The sequence goes on from OX422207.1 coordinate 715,094,078, forward strand.
CGGATTTAAGGTGTATAACTACGAGCGGTATTATCATATGGATATTTTTCCTAGTGTAGTGGGATTTTCCTTAGTGCTATCCGAGGAGAATAAATTAGTAAATTAATAGTGTTATATGTTTTATTGAAGTTACTCGTTTAGTGAGGTGATATATGAGTATAGTATGGTATTGGTTACAACGTTATAAAAATTGTCAGTACAATAGTAGGCAGTTATTGCAAGGCTATTGGAGTGGTTACTTTAGTGCAATGTGTTCTATTTTGGCGAGGCATCACCTGCAAGAGGGTTGGACCCGCACTTATATATTATCTATCCTAGAGACTTCGGAGGGGATATTGAGTTCGAGATGTTCGATACCAGCGCAAGGGGACTTGGTTGTTATGATTCAGTATGTATCGGGTTTACGGTTGAGCAAAAAGTTTTTCACTCAGTATTATGGGTAGCGCTCAGGACTTGGTGATACCCCTATTATTAGGGGAAGGAGTTTCAAATTCCGATTGTATATTAAAAGGGTACATTATTATATATATCCTTTAGATAGGAGGGCATTAAGAGTGATACCCGTATTATTAGGGCAAGGAGTTTAAAATTTCGATTGTATGCATTCGAGATTCATGGAATTTCCAACACCCAATTCTGAACGAGAGTACAATTGGTGAGATGTTCTTTGTTAAGTGTAATTACGGGAGGAAATGTAACTTTTCTGTCAAAAGACGGAGTAAAGGGGTAAATGCTATGGATGGAGGACCTCACGGATCTCGATAACCGACAATACTAGGCAGTAGTGTATCGGGAGGGTTCCTTGTTTGGATTTCGCTTTGCGAGACATTCCACGCATGAAACTTAGTGTAAGGTTGGAAATAGGGAGACATTTGGTCACTATTCCATGAGTTCGGAACCCCAATCGAAAGGGGATCAAGTAATTATATCTTTAAGTGGGAAGTTAAATTCTGATTTAAAGCCAGTGGAGTCGGTTGTGTGGTAAGAAAGCATTGAAAGTTTTGCTTTGTCACCACGAGATAAGGGGGCTGAATGATAATAAGGAAGATTTAAAATTTTGATTTTTTTAGGGTGATTAAAGTGTTGTAATCACGCTGCAAGCACCAGGAAAAACAAAGAATTTGTTTATTAGTATGGAGCGTATGTGATGCTTACGCTAGTATGCACGATTTATAGGATGTGTCGACATCCTGGTTAACTGTTGTTAAAACTCGTCCGAGATGAAGGGGCGTGGCAAGGGACGTGTGGAAAATGTGTTTGTGGGGCTAACAGAACGAAGTGGAAGTGATAGAGTGGATTAAACTCCACATGAGGGGCGATAATCCATACTTAAGTGTGCAATTATGAATAGAGTAGAAATTTAAGTATTATGAAGAACCCTCAGAGCGTAATAGTTATTAGTCAAGTGTGAGGGCAGAACTACGTCATGCAGTGATGACACAATTCCACGGGTCCCGATTTACGGTACATCCTGGGGGAGATAAGATGTACTAGGATATGAGGAGGCAATACTGGTGGAGTGGGATGAAGAAGGACATTGCTGAGTTTGTCCAAGTGTTCTACCTGCCAACTGGTGAAGGTAGACCATCAGAACCCGTCAGGATTTCTTCAGCCATTGGAAGTACCCGCTTGGAAGTGGGAGAGTATTTCCATGAATTTTATTACATGGTTGCCTACATCACAGCGGGGCCACGATTCTATCTGGGTGATTGTAGACCGTTTGACCAAGGTGGCTCATTTTCTGTCGGTACGGACAGACTATACCACGGGTCAGTATGCTCAGTTGTTCACTGCTGAGGTTGTCAGATTACATGGGGTGCCCCTGAATATTGTGTCAGATAGAGACAAGATTTTTGTGTCACGTTTCTGGTAAAGCTTTCAGGAGGCTATGGGTACTGAGTTGAGATTGAGTTCAGCTTATCACCCACAGACAGATGGACAGACAGAGCGTACTAATCAGATGTTAGAGGATATGCTACGCATGTGTGTTCTTGATTTTGGAGGAGGTTGGGAGCCACATCTTCCACTGGTAAAGTTTTCTTATAATAACTCTTATCAGTTTACGATTGGTATGGCTCCATTTGAGGCTTTGTATGGCAAGCCTTGTCGTTCTCCAACTTGTTGGCTCGAGGTGGGGGATAACAAGTTGCTAGGACCGGAGGTGATTCAAGAAACCTCCGCGAGGATTGAGATGATCAGGAGTCGCATTCGAGTATCCCAGGACAGGCAGAAGAGCTACGTTGATGAGAAACGGTTCTTCCGGGAGTTTAATGTGGGGGACCAAGTGTTACTGCGTGTATCTCCTATGAAAGGAGTGATTAGCTTCGGCAAGAAAGGGAAATTTTCCCCGAGGTACGTGGGACCATTTCCCATCATCGAGAGGATTGGGCCGGTAGCATACAGATTGGGACTGCCAGAAAATTTGCATCGCATTCAAGATGTATTCCACATCTCGTCGTTGAGACGGTATCTTCGGGATGATATGGCCCATACTCACATCGCGATAGATGAGATAGATTTACAGCCTGACAGCTCTTACGAGGAGAGACCGATGGCTATCCTAGACTATAGTGAGAGGAGATTGAGGTCGAAGATAGTTCCACTTGTGCGAGTACAGTGGGAGCGTCATAATATGAAGGAATCCACTTGGGAGCGCGAGGCTGATATGCTCGAGAGATATCCAGATTTGTTCTTACCAAGTATGCCTTGTTTTCTGAATTTCGGGATGAAATTCCGTTATTAGGGGGGAAGTATGTAATACCCCGTATTTTTATGCTATATTAATTTGGGGATTTATTAAATTTAATGTGAGTTAATTATTTAATAAAAATCCGAAAATTAATTATGTTATAATTATTAACGTGACAAGAGTTAGTAATTATGGGAAATTTGTTGAATATTACTAATGAGCAAAGTAATATGTAATATTGGTTATATTGAATGTCACGAGTGAATAAAATGATAATTTTGGAAATTTGAGTCGGGACGCGCCCGTGTCGCGTCGAGACTAAATAGTGAAAAATAAAAGTGAATATTTTATAACTCATTCGTATAGTCGTTTTGAGTGCACTAACGCGTCCGAAAGGGTCGAGATAGTCAGAAAAGTATACCCGGGGGTTTGGTTTGGATCTCGGGGCATTTTTAGGCCTAATTAGTACCCCGGGAGGGCGTTTTGGACATTTCGCAATTATGGGTAATTAAACCCACGAAATTCTAAGGGTTATATCAGATGTCTAAGGTTGCCTTCTAGGGTTAGAACAACCAAAGACAAGTGACGGCCATAGGAGAGGGAAGGAGAGAGCTTCCAAGGCAATCCAAGGCCCAAAATCCATCCGTTTACACCGCCACCACCACCAACGCGTAGATCGCGCGACGGGCTACGCAACCACACCAAAAACATCTGCAAATCAGAACACTAAAAATCCCAGGCAAGTATTTATCTTGCTTATTTCGTTGGTGCATCTTTCATATTAGTTTAGGAGTAATTAGAATGAGTTTTTATGGAAGAAAACCAAAGATTTGAGATAGGAATCGCATGTAGTTATGATTTAAATGATAATTCTGGAAACCCTTGCCATGTAGAGGAATTACCCACGAAATTATGATGTTTATAAGAAGAAATTTCTGGAAATACTTGTTAGAACCATGTTTAAGAGAATTCTAGGGTTCTTGATAATTATAATAATTTTGGGCTGTTAATCCATGTATAATGATAGAAATCCACATGCTTTACGTTGGAAATACCTAATATGGAGATATAATGTTAGTAGTATGAATCTTTGGACGTTTGGGAATGTAAAACTTGAATCTGGATGAAGATAGATGTTAGAACCCGTAACTGCAAAACTGCAGAAATCGCAATACCTGCTTGATCGATCGATCGAGCCCAGAGATTCGATCGATCGAAGGTTCGATCGATTGAGCCCCAGACCTCGATCGATCGACCCCTTCTGGCAGACTCGTGATTTCCCTTTTTAGGTTAGTTGAATTCAATTTAATGTGAAATAATTCTTGGACATCCTTAATAAAGTGTTTTGGGAGATAGGGAAGATGAGTAGGACATATGAATAATTTTAGGACTTTTAATATGAGATGAGAATTGTATTTTTGGGGATAATTACTTAAGGGTCGATGGATTTATGTATAAAAGGGGGAGATGCGTAAGAGAGTCACGTTGGAACATAAAAAGGACACCTACTGAATTTTTATACTTGGGAGAATAGAGTCCATGAGAGTTACGTAATAAGTTGGAAGAATCCTTCAAATTAAGGTTAGAGACAACCCTTATACGCGATACTAATAATGTGAAAATAAGGATAAATGTCGTAACTATGGGATTTGAGATATACCTAATATTGATATGTTAATATTTGTATAGTTATATGATTGTGTATGCATATACTATCTATGTGTGAAAATCATACACACGCTACTTGCTATCCCGAGGTTACCGCGTTGGGACGGTCTTATCTTGTGTGCCTTATGGGGGATATTGATTCGTACCCTAGGAGGTAGATATCCTTGGTACAGTCTATCGAATGGATAGTTCAGACGGTCCTAAGAGACGCAGGTATGTGCCATCCTCTTAGAGACTTGGAATCTATGCTCCGCCTCAATATTCTTTGTGTATGTGTTAATACAATTCGAGAGTGATTCCGAATTTGTATTCCCCTTAATATGAGTGATACGGGGTTTGGATAGTAGAATATGCCCGCACTTTAGTTTTTATGTGGGGTGCTGTTATGATATATATATTTTACGAGCAGTTAATATATATATATGAAATTCTGAAATCTGGAACTGCCTACTGTGATTTGATATGTAGGACATTGTTGATGACTCAAATTGTAAATACTTGTTTTGAGAAAGTATAATATGACACTGGAAAACTTTATTGATTTATAAAGTTAAAATGAGAACTTTGGTTACTAATTGAAATATTCTTTTCAAACAATTGAATCGTTAAATTTTGAATCCTGCGAATAACCTAAGATAAGTTAAACCATTGGGAAAGGATAGCGTGATATATGATGAGATAGACCACTGGGAAGGTTAGTGCGATAGGTGTGCACATTAGAAGAGAGGTGAGAATTTCTCAAGAGAGTGTCGCACTAATATGTTGTTGCATTGGCATGTATCAATTTAAATACTTGCTAAACGAATTTTTAAATCATATACACTATCGGGCTCTGACCCATTTCTCTCTCTCTCTCTCTTGTATATATATGTATGTACTACAGGTTCCCAGCCACAGGGGCGTCTTACTTAGGATCCCTTGGAAGGAACGTGCTGCAGCTTAGGTGGGAGTTGTAGGCCACTTGCTTAGACGATTTCATTTACTTGATTCCACTCCTATGATTCTCAGTTATTGGGGCATGTGTCGCCATTTCCACTATTTATCTGTTTTGTTAGGACATTTGTATTTCAGTTATTTCTAGTACTGTTACTTTGGGATTTATTCAGCATGTATGTTTTACATTAAGTTTTAAATGTTGGGATTTTGGATGTGGAATGTTTAAAGTAATTGGTTTATGTTCTAGGATAATTGTTGTATGATTCTTACTTATTGAAAATGTTGTTACTAATTAAATAAATAACTTTCCTTTAAAAATATAATTGGTCGGAAATGTTGAAAAAAAAATTGGTTTTGACACTTAGCTTAATTAAGTAGGGTGTTAATTTGGAAAAATTTATTTTCACGACAGTGATGCTAAGAATGAACCAACTGTTCACCTTGATTTTAATTTAATAAAGGAGTGATCGCCCGGTATTTAATTAGGCGGGGTGTCACATCCCTATCCTTCATACAGTTTTCCAAAAGTACTTTTGCCTCGTATGTATATAAATTAACGAGGCTTCTTGGGTTTTCGGCGGCTACACATCCACTTTATTTAAGTCGTAGGGATGGGTGGGAGTTTGGGGGAGCCTTCTTTAACGTATTCGTTGAAGGAGTCTATTGCTCGAATGATTGAGGAATCAATCATTCGTAATTTTTCTCTATAGTGGTTTGCATTTTCAAGGGCATCTCTCGAAGACTCTGCTGGAACAACCATTTTGACGTTTTTGTGAATGAAATTTAGAGTGGTAAAGATTATAACAAAGTTATCTTTTATATAGAATTTTAATCCTAATAAATATGGTGGGTAGTGGTTGTATTTATAAATGAAGTAAATAACGTTTAAACTTTCAAGGTTTGAATGCATTTGGATGATTTTGACTTAAAAAATAATGTAGTATATAGTGTACACGGGTATTTCTTTTGAAAGAATGTCGCATAGATTTATTTTTTTATTATTATTACGTGTACTGGTTTGATTCTTTTTTATTATTACGTGTGATTTTTAATATTGTGGGTATACTTTAAGAATATTGGTTAATAACAAGTAAATAAAGTAAAGTACAAGCAAAACGTTACAAAGTACACGTAAAATTCTGTAAGGTAGTATATGTACTTTGTAATGTGATGCGTGTACTGTAGGATTCCTTGTTTGTTTTGGTCCAACAATGCAAATTACTAACAAATCACCCCAAAACAAATTATTTTACTTTTACGTGTACTTTATAATGTTTCACGTATACTTTAGGATTCTTTCTTTGTTATGGGCAAAAAAATAAAGTACACACATAATACTACAAAGTACACGTATCATATGCGCGTACTTTACATGTTAGAATATATTTATTCCTACGTGTTGAATGGTCCGCGCCAGCGACACCATTTTTTTACTACAAATTATATGGAATTGCATTGAAATATATATATATACAAAAAAACTTACAATCATTTGGGTTAACAAAAAAATTTAAAAAACCTTTATAATTATTTAACTAACGAATAAAAATTCATTAACTATAAATGCTCCTTGCTGGAGAATTTCTTCGTCTTCAAATGATGTTTTGAGTGCATTTATTTTGGCAAATTATTCCATGAAGTATATACAGTACATCCTACAGTTAACACTGAAATTAAAATAAAACAAATATAACAGTTAGCATAATGTGAATGAAATATATTGAAATGTGTCGTGACGAATTATGCGTGTATTTATTCAAGACTGTTTGATCTTATCCATTATTTTGTCTCGTGAATTCATTATCTTTGAGTATTTTAAAATTGACATCATGACTCAAGATCCAGTCAATTGTTATTTTTTCCTCGTTGGATAGTGCATCTTCAATTTTCATCCCTTCAAAGTATCGTTTTATTATACCTCTTTCACTTATTTGTGGTGCTTGGGCCTTCAATGCGTACAACTTTTCTTTAAAATCAGAAAACTTTTAAGAGGAAAAATAATGAGTATATATAAAATATAAAAGTGCATGTAATGTAAATAAGTTTAGGGCGTAATCATCATATTGGCCTCCTTGTAGTATAATGAGGATTCATTGATTTCCAATGGGCAAAGAGAGTCCATATGGACAACTTTATTTTCTTTTTTGTAGATAACTAACAATGTAAAATGTCTTGCATTATCTTCTATTTAATGTCTCATGGGAATTCATAGAATATCATAAATTCCAAAAAAATTCCAAAATGTGTTTTTCTAATTTATTTTTTCTGCATTTTGTTATCATTATTTCGAACGGCTACCTGTTAAAAGGTAATAGATTTGTTAATAGGAAATAGTATGATAATATATATTTGAAGATTATGGACAAAACTTTAGGTTTTATTTTCCTTACCCAAGCATATAAGTTAAAAGCGTGCGTAGGTCGAAGTCCATTTTTCTTCATTTTTGTCTCTATTAAACGGGTGTAGCATTGAATTATCTGCTTCACAGATTTAAAAAGGTAAGGATATAAAGATGAAAATTTAATGAATGTACTATGTTTCGATTACATACTTGGTTTGATATTTCTTTGTCTTTCAGCAATTCTTTAATATCGTCGGCGAAAACGTATGATGATTCTTTTGTTGTATAGAGACAATCGCTGAATTTGAAGAGAGGAAATAATGTTAGAATAATAACTATACATGTATATAATCTATGATCATTAAATATTATGTGTTTACTTTATGAAATATGCGTGTACTTAATAAAGTACACGCATAAAGTTCAGTAAAAAATGTGTGTACTTTATCAAATCAATCATTTACTTGAGTAATAAATGCGTGTACTTTATTGATAATGCGTGTAATTTATTATACTATGAATGTTCTCCATTTCAAAATGTGTGTACTTTATAAAAATATTAGATTATATAATATGGATATATAATTTAGAAAATTAACAGGCATTATAATATTCGTATATATACATAAGTGCATTACAGAATAAAAATAAGTGCATTTAAAAATAAAAATAAGTTGGTGTCAAAATAAACAATTAGAAGATTTACCCTATATCCTACTCTCGTGTCAAATATTCTTTCAATTTATTTTGGTCTTCTTTTGTAAGGTGTTTTGTGCACTTGTATATATTTATGTCTACTTCATGTGTTGCTATTGAAGAAATTTTGCCTATTATTCTGTCTTTTTCTTTTTTATATGGCACGGTGGTAGCCCTATTGGTTTGTCTCTTTCTTCCTTTTGGCTGCAATTCAGCAGAAGCATTATTTGAAGGATTTTTATTCCTATCTCCTTCTGTCAAATCATGAATAGGATGTGCATATACATAATCTTCATCAATCTTTTGCTTCCTGTCATCCCTTTCTTGGATTCTCATAATCATTGAGTTTTGATTTGAATTTATTTCTTCATCCTTTTTAGAAAGGGAGGACAATAAATCTTTTATCTTTTTATTAAGAATTCTATTTTCTGCTTTCGGGAGAAAACAAAACATCATGTTTAACTAATAAGCATGCCATAAACCTCAATGAAAATAAACAAATGTCAAACAACAAAAGAATTTATGGATTTATTAGATTGATAATGTGTGTACTTTATTAAACTATGCGTGTATTTATCAAACAATGGATGTTCATTATAATAAAATGTGTACTTTATGAAATATGCATGTACTCTCCATTATTTTCCAAAGTATACTTAAGTACACATGAAACATTCCAAAGTACAGGTAAAAGTAAAAAGAATTTCACGTGTACTTTTGGTTGATATGCGTGTACTTTATATAGCGTACTATGTAAAATCAAGAAATCATAAAGTACACATAACAATCACGTGTACTTTGGAATGTCATGCGTGTACTTTATATTCTGTCCAAAGAATAAACAAGAAATCATAAAGTACATGCATAAAGTTATAAAGTACTTGCAAATTTATAAAATACTTTTTAATTACAATGCGACAATACGCGCAATTTACACTAAATATGGACAAATGATTACAAATATATTTGTAATATCACTAAATTACCTGCTCATTGAGTTTCGTAAGAGCTATTTCTTTCTATGATAAGAACGTTTGGTTGGTTTCAGACAAGTAGTTATTGCTTTGCTGAAGTTGATGAGTTGTGATCCTATGAGTTTTTTATGATTCTCTAGCAGTATTCAAACTAATTTTTAATTTTAAGTTGGTCATTATCTTCCCCCAACTTTTTATTCGGTCATAATCGTTCTTCATCGACTCTTCAAGTTTATTTTTCAACTCATCATTAAAACAAATTTGTTAGGCCTTTTCCTCCTCCAACTTTTTTATTTGTTTGTTGAAGTTGTCTTTTAACTCCTGAAGCTTAAGTTTCAATAATGTATCGAACAGATCCGTATCCTGTCCCAACTTCATAATATTTTATTCAGCTTGAACCTTTGCTTCATTACTTTTTTTGATTTGGGTATCTCTCTCCTCCAACATCAATTTCATCCCAACATTCTCTTCAGTTAATTTTCTTACCTTTTCAGTCAATTTGACTAACTCAGCTTTGTCCTTAGACTTTGCCACTGCTTCATTTAATTGAATTTCCCAATCAGATTTCGATGAAGAACTTGTAGCTCGTTCTGGTTTTAATTATGGATTTAGTTGTGATATCCCCAAATCCCAATTGGGCATGTCATCATCTTTCACTTCTTTTTCCTTACTCTTTGAAACTTCAATCTTCAAAGCAACTTTATTAATCTTATTATCATTCATCCATTCCTTCAATGTTCCTAAGCTCTATGGAAGAAATCTCAGATATTTGTCCTCCTTCCCCTCGATCAGATTGATAATATTAAATTTCTCGCATACCCAATACTGTGAAAATTGAAATAAAAATTAAAAGTTATATCATTTAAACCAATAAATATGAGTAACAATGTAAATATTGTTAAACTACACGCATAATGCATAAAGTACACGTAAATTGAAAATGAAATTTCATTGCAATGTCCGTGAACTTTAAATTTCATGTGTGTACTCTAACAAAGTACGTGCATATGTCACAAAGAACATGCACATTCCAAATGATTTGGCTCTATACAATGTGTGTGTACTTTAACAAAGTACACGCATGATTTATAAAGTACACGCACATTGAAGTTGATTTGTATTCTTGTAATGTTCATGTAGTATATGAAATATGCGTGTAATTTAATAAAGTACACGCATATTTATAAAGTACATGCACATTGAAGATGATTTGTATTACTACAATGTGCATGTACTTTATGAAATACGCGTGTACTTTATCATTGAAATATGTAGAACGAATTTTCCTCATCAATAATGATATAGTGCATCCACTGGTTGTGTTGGCCGTAGATTCATCCATTTTATCGAGAGAGTTGATCTAAAATTTATGAACGATAGAACCGCACTCATATGTAATCATGTCATCAATATCGTCAATGTATTGTGTAAAAAAACTCACCTGATGTGAAGTTTGAGTTGGATAAAAGCAACATCGGCATGAAATGGAGCGAAATAAGTTTTAAAAAAACTTCCCTACCCTCGTCGGTAAGCTCAATCGACTTCTTCAATCCCTTTAATTATCTGATTTATTGAGGTCTGGGGGCAGAATGATCCATTATCTTTCTTTTTTTCAGTATAATTTCCTTTTTCCCCTTCATTATTAGAATCCCAGAATTTTAACTTATATTGTTGGGGTTTATTTGGGCATCACTAATCATCTTAAAATAATTTATGTTTACATTGTAGAGCTTGACAATGGTCAGAATGTTTTTATCACAATTTTTATGATCTCTCTCTTCTACATCACCAATGTAGTAGGCATTGAATAAGTTCCAAAAATGTGTCTTCGTTTCTCGTTGATTTTGTTGTGAATATTACGTAAATCATGACAGAATCTCAAGATATTCGACCTATATTGGTCGTTTTTATGAACTTCCCTTGTTGACTTCTTTGGATTTTTTTTATTTCCTTTTGTTGGCCTCTTCGAACCACTCTTATCATCAATTTCCTTTGTATGATTCTTTCCCTTCTGTGCCCTTGTCTTCAAAGTCATTTCTATAGAGTAAATGCATAAAACTCAAAGTAAAAGCACTACACCAAAACTGGGTTAATAGTCACGGACTTCATCCCTGACTAGGAAGTGTGGATCGGGGATTTGGTCCATGACTAAATCGGGCGTGACCAATTTCGGTGGTCACGGCCCAAATCCATGACCCACAGCCTGGTCACGGTCCATAGCCCTAACCTTATTTTTAAGCCTGGTCACGTCCCAAACCTGTGACCATCAAGAGATTAAAAACCCCTCTGGTCACGATTCAAAGTCGTGACCAGTTTTCTGTGCGATCCAACGTTGCCACGGATTTAGGCCGTGACCATTCTTACTATATATATGATATTGTCATGGCTTCGATCCATGACCACTCTTACTATAAAAATAATATTATCACAGCTTTGGGTTGTGACTATACTTACTGTGCATAAAACTATGTCACGACTTTGGCCCGTGACCAGCTTTAATAATAATAAAACAAAATCCTCTAATCGAGAGGCTAAATGGTCAATTACTGCGAGTGCTCCTTGGGTGACCTCGAGGGGGTCCCGTACTCTCAAATCGGGGGGTCTTGTGACCACGTGGTCAGGGGACCAGTGTAGGCATTCTGAAATTTGGGTTTTGATCTCAAATCGAGGGTCTCGTGACCACGCGGTCGATTAGTCCAGGCTACGTTGGTCTCGTGTGAGGTGTTGGTGTCGCTCACGGGGCCGTTTGGGGGGCGCTAGGGGGTTTCACCCCCTGACGGCACATTTTCAAGCCTAAGTGTGGATATTCTTTATTTTGGTTCGTGCTCTCAAATCGAGGGTCCCGTGACCACGCGGTCGGTTCATGCGGGCTACGTTGGTCCCATGTGAGGTGTTGTAGTCGCTCACGGGGCCGTTTGGAGGCGTTAAGGGGTTTTGCCCCCCGACGGCACATTTTCAAGACGAAGTGTGGATATTCTCTGTTTTGGACCGTGCTCTCAAACCGAGAGTTCCATGACCATGAGGTCGATTCATGTGGGCTACGTTGGTCCCGTGCGAGGTGTTAGCACCGCTCACAGAGCCGTTTGGGGGGCGCTAAGGTATTTTGTCCCTCGACGGAACGTTTTCAAGCCTAAGTGTGGATATTCTCTATTTTGGGTCGTGCTCTCAAACAGAGGGTCCCTTGACCACGCGATCGGTTTGTGCTGGCTACATTGGTCCCGTGCGAGGTGTTGGTGCAACTCATGGGGCTATTTGGGGGGCATTAAGGGGTTTCACCCCCCGATGGCACGTTTTCAAGCCTAAGTGTGGATATTCTCTATTTTGGGCCATAATCTCAAACCGGGGGTCCCATGACCATGCGATCGGCTCCTACTAGCTACGTTGGACCAGTGCAGGGCCATTTGGGGGGGCATTCCCCTCTAATGGCACGTTTTCAAGCCTAGGTCTAGATTTTCTCAAACCGTCCCGTGACCACACGATCGGTTCCTACGAGTTACATTGGTCTTATGCACGATGATCTCTCCCCTAAAGGGGCCGCTTGGGGGGGGCGCTAAGGGGTTTCTCCTTCTGACGGAACGTTTTCAAGAATAAGTGTGGATTTTCTCAAATTATCATCATTTTCTGGAACTAGGGGTCCCATGACCACGCGGTCGATTCCTGCGAGTTAAATTGATCTGGTAAGAGGTGTTTTCACCTCTCATAGGGCTGCTTGGGAGGTGCTTTTGGTTTTCGGCCTCAAAAGGCATGTTTGCTAAGAAAATCTGAACAATCATGGCACGGTAACACTAGAACCATTCTCTGAACGGTCTTTGAAGTTTTTTCTGGACTGTCTTTCAACCAGCGAAGCCACGTAGTCTCCCACGAGTGAATTCCTGTCTTTTTACTAATATAGCAAGTGTTCCCATTATTGATTTTAAATGGTGGAGTTCGATTTTGTTGAGTAGAGTGAGCGATAATGTTTGTAAGGATTAATTTCAAGGTGCAGGGAACTCAACATTACGAGGTGGCCTCACAGGAAAACTAAGAGCTTGGCAACCCTCATTGAGATTACAACCTTGTCAATCTCAAATGACAAGGTTGTAAGCTCAAATGAGTGTTTTCAAGCTCTTAATCTTCCTGTGAGGTCACCTTGTAATGTTGAGTTTCCTGTACCTTGAAATTAATCCCTTACAAACATTACCGCTCACTCTACTCAACAAAATCGAACTCCACCATCTAAAATCAATAATGGGAACACTTGCTATAGTTGTAAAAAGCCAGGAATTCACTCGTGGGGGACTACGTGGCTTCGCTGGTCCAAAGACAGTCCAGAAAAAAATCCAAAGACCGTTCAGAGCATGGGTCTAATGTTCCCGTGCCATGATTGTTCAGATTTTCTTACCAAACATGCCTTTTGAGGGAGAAAACCAAAAGCACCTCCCAAGCAGCCCTGTGAGAGGTGCAAACACCTCTTACCAGATCAATTTAACTCGTAGGAATCGACCGCGTGGTCATGGGACCCCTAGTTCCATAAAATAATGATAATTTGAGAAAATCCACACTTATGCTTGAAAACGTGCCGTCAGAAGGAGAAACCCCTTAGCGCCCCCCCAAGCGGCCCCTTTAGGGGAGCGATCACCGCGCACGAGACTAATGTAACTTGTAGGAACCGATCGTGTGGTCAAGGGACCCATGGTTTGATAATATGATGATAATTTGAAAAAATCCAAACTTAGGCTTAAAAACGTGCCATTAGAGGGGAAACCCCTTAACGCCCACCCTATAGCACCTAAAGAAGTTTGAACACCTCGCACGGGACCAACGTAACTCGCAAGAACTGATTGCCTGGTCAAGGGACCCACTATTTGAAAATATGACGATAATTTGAAAATATCTAGAATTAGGTTTAAAAACATGTCATTAGAGGGCGAAAACCCAAAGCATTATCCCGTACTCCTTCTAACATACTATCCAACAACAAGCCAACAACCAATAATTATCCAACAGCCAAATCAAACAAAACCAATAATTATCCTGTACTCCTTCTAACATACTATCCAACAACAAACCAATAACCAATAATTATCCGATAGCCAAACCAAGCAAAACCAATAATTATCCCACACATCTAAAATATAAAAAAGATAATGCATATCAATTATATAACTACTTCAATTAAAGTAAAGAGTACTTGATTCCTGCAATCCAACAAGGACATTAAATAGAGTTTTATGAATGTGTGATTGGACCAAATTGATCCTGGAGCCCCCCCACGTATTCTTTTACATGTACATTTGTTGACAATGTTCTTTAAGACAATCTTCATAAAATCAAGCTAATTTAACTTCATTTAATGAACATTGCATCAATGAAACTGATCAACAAATGTATATGTATAGGAACGTGTGGAAATTGAGCTGGGTCAATTTGATCCAATCACAAACTCAAATGACTCTATTCTAAAACCGAGCGTCTTGTGAAAGTAACAAAATATTCGACTAAGCATAACAAATTATTGAAAGTTAACTTACATAAATCATATTAAATATTCGTAAAAGTAACTAAACATTCATACTTCAAAGTAAAGCGCTAATACAATGTCAATATCAAAATAGGATGTAAATAAAATTGGCATGGTTAATATAATATTTTGATACTCAATCTTCCTCTAAATGAACTAAAAGATACTTCAAATTAGGTTTGTCATCAAGAGCTGACCGGAACTCTTTTGGAGCCTTTAATGCATCCACTTCAGTAGTCATGACCTTTGGTGCATGCACAACAATAGACCAATTGCCATCGTTTATATACTTCGAGTAGAATACCTTCTTTACGTTCTGAAAGGCACAAATAAAAGGCTCATCGACTATGAGATCTTTACTCCTCAACTTTGATAAATCTACCATGATAAGTTTGGAGTCAGGATCAACTTTGCAAGCACCCGTAGTATCCTCCACCTTTACCCAATCACAATAGAATACAGTTTCTGTGAAATCTAAGTAATCAAGTTCTAGGTATTGTTGGACTATCCCATAATAGGTTAGCACTGTATTCTTTGGATTTTTATCACTTTTGCTAGCGATGCAGGTGGTCAAGGCAGAAATTGATATTCCACTATTTTGCATCAAAAATTTTCCTCATATGGATATGAAATGAAATCAAAACGGTTGGTGCGAAATTTTTTAAACTCTTTCGTACAAAAATTAGGGCCTTTTGCTAGGCGTGCAAACCTGGAAAAGACATCACCTCTTTTTAGAAGCTGCATTTATTAATGAATTTGTATTAAGGCATGTTTTTATCACACACGAATAAATAACCGCACACATAAGTTGTGAAGTTTACCTCCTTTGATACCCATGCCCTAAAATTAGTTGTCGTGTAATTTATCCTTTGATTTTGAGCAATTTCATTCTCGTACTTCCTACGAATAAATTGAAGAGTTTAGATCGTAAAATATAAAATACATATAATCAAAGAAGAAGAATTCCATAGATACTCACTCTCTCCATTCTTCGACTTCATCTTGCGATTCGAAGACATAACGAGTTACTTTCTCGTATTGTATATTTATGAGTTTCACCTCTTTAGGGTTCCCAAATATTACATCGTCCTCAAACTCGTCAGGTTCCTCGTTCACTCCTCCTCTATGAGGATTGAACCTCCTCACCTCTTATTCTGGAATATATTCCCTAGCATATAACGATGATTCCACAGTTACGTACTCTTCAGCAATTGACCCTCTAATATATCATGTATTCTTTATGTAATATTTTAAGGTTTTAATCAAGTTCTCAAAAGTATGCATCCACTGATACCTAACGGGACCACATAATAAAGCTTCACTGCATAAATGCACAAGCAAGTGGATGCTGATATCGAAGATCGGCGGAGGAAAATATTTCTCTAATACACAAACTGCCTTGGATAAAGTTAATTTTGCAGCTCTCTTATGTGCCTTATGTTTACCACTTTTGCACAAACTAGGGTAAAACACAAACTGTTTTGCATAATTACCCGAGGGAGATCTTTGTGTTCAGAGAAGCAATATCGAAATAACAGAGGGATTAATTGGATGATTACATGCCAGTCATGAGACTTGCACAGTCATTTACTTGGTAGTTAACGACCCTACGTAACTTACTAGAATAACCAGTTGGAGTCTTCAAGTTGGACAATGTATCTACGAGGATCTTCTTCTCACTAGTAGTCAAAGTGAAAGCAGACGAAGGGGTAGAAATTCTTCCTGTTGTAGGATCATTTTTTAACCAGAGTTTCTTCTTTAGCTTCAAATCCTATAGATCTCGGCAGGCCCGCTCTCCATCTCTGGAATGAGATTCGACCAGACATGTTCCTATCAGATGTTCTGCAACATTCTTCTCTGTGTGAATCACATCAATTACATGACTTACACGATGATATTTCCAATACGGCAAATCAAAAATATTGATCGCCTAGACCATGGTTTTACTTTAGCAGGGTCGTTAGGATCTCCCCTTGCTTTACACTTCAAGTTTACAAACTTGGGGTGTTTGCCTACGTACCTATTCCCCGCAGTCGCAGTCGCTGCCTTCTCCTCGATCTGCTGACCAAAAAGCCGAGCAGGTTGCATTCGGTGCTCATGACCAATAGGATAAAAGTTAGACTAGGCATTCGGCAGACATCTATGATGACCCGTGTAACTCATCTTACTACTATGTTGTATCCAAATGTCTTCAATTTCCTCCCCACATATGGGACATCCACAATTACCATGAATATTACAACCGGATAAGGTCCCATAAGCAGGAAGGTCGTGGATCACCCACATCACCATTGCTTTAAGTGTGAACTCTTCACCCTTGTGAGAGTTGAACGTCGTCACGCCTTTATCCCATAACTCTTTAAGTTCTTCGATTAATGGGGCTAAGAATATATCAATATCATCACCCAGATCCTTCAGCCCGGGTATCAATAAAGATAATAATGTGAACTCATTTCTCATGCACAGTGTCGAAGGGAGACTTAAAGGCGCCATTAGAACTAGCCAATAACAATGACTAGTACTTAAATTACCGAAAGGGTTAAACCCATCAGTTGATATTGCAAGACGAACGTTGCATGGTTCTTTTACAAATTCATGGTGTCTTGAATTTGAAATTTGCTAAGACGAGTGAATCAACCGGACAACGCATAATATTCCCACCCACCTTTCATCGAGCGTGCCATGTCATGGCCTCTGCTATCCATGGTATACTAAAAAATCATTTTAATCGTGACCCAAGTGCAAAATATTTCAAAACCTTTTGTGAGACTTGCGAGCTCTTTTGATATTTTGCAGGTTTGTCATTTACCTTCTCACAAATGACATATCTAGGCTCACCACATACTGGACATTCATCCTTATCTCCGTGTTCGTTGCGATACAATATGAAATCATACTTGCATGCATGAATATATTTGTATTTCAATCCCAAAACTCGTCAAGATCTTCTTCATGGTAGGATAATTGCATGGTAACGTGTTCTCTTTTGGGAGAATTTCTTTAACCCACTTAAGAATTCCGATTACGATGTTCTCAGACAAGCCAAATTGACTCTTCATGTTATGCAAACCAACCATTGCATATAATACCAAATGATCTTCATCGCAATTTTTATACAATGGTCTAGTCGCATCGGATTTTAATCGTATATACTCTCGATCTCCTAGTAGTTCAATATCAAATTGTTCATTATGCGTATTATCTATCTCCATAGGTTGGTGGTTTTGGTCGTAGTGGACTCCGTAAGCATCGTCAATTAGGTCGTTCAATGGACGATGTGTTGGCGAATCATTTACCACTTCCACTGGTTGGTGTTCTGTTACGTGGTCAGTTACCAATAATTCTTCGGGAACATAAGGTACATGTTTTTCACCATGGTATGTCCACTTGTTATAATCTTGATAAATTCCCCACATTATTAAATGTAACTCAACATATTCTAAAGATTTATATTTTTCGTTTATACAATGGGTGCACGGGCACGAAATCTTCTCACTTTTAAGGTTCTTAAAAGCGTATCTAATAAATTCTTGAATGCCTTTGACATAACTATTAGTTATTCAGTCAGTCTCCCCATCCACTCTTTGTATTGTGAAAAATCCATTTTATAATCTTCAAATTACAGTCATGTGTTAACATGATAAAATAAATCTCATGTTGCATAAATATCAGGTTGAATAGTAAAGCACTAATATAGTATCAAAGCAAAGCACTAATATAGTCAACAACGCACCAATCAATCAAACTATGTAATAACTTAAATACAAGAACACGCCAATCAATGATACTATAAAACCACTTAAACTCAAATTAAAAAAAAAATTGTCTACTGATATTATTACAACATAAGAAAAATATTACTATATCTTCATCAAGCGATAAACTAGCCAAGTGGTAACAGAGTCTACATAATTTTTCAAAAAATTCCCTTCTCCACTGTTGATGTGCGCTGGAACAGTTTCACAACCCTCATATACTGTATCAAACATGATCTGATACTCACCCTCCTGCAAAGGTTGATTATGTACTAAATTTCCTACGACAGTGGACATGAACGTGCAGATCCCAACGAAAATTTACCGCTCAGGTCATGTATATAATTATGACAACCCGCTTAAAATAATAATGGGTGGCCAGCCCTATACTACATTAAATCAGGTATCTCTGATGGCACAGTCTCAACATCAACTGACAATACTAAATAATAGAAGGCAAACTACCCGAAACTATTAAAAACGGATTGTCAAAAAAAATTTAAACATTTATTTACACCAAGATAAATCCACCATACAACAAACAATCAACAATATTACATCTAACTATGATCAATGATACAACAAACTCTACAATATGTAAATAATGAATACAAGAGTACAACAAATTGTACAAAGTAAATTACACGAATATGCTGTCGGGTCACAGACAATACAAATAATTTGAGGAAATAAATATAAAAGTGTTAATCTACAACACTTGAGTATAAACAAAAATACAGACTGAATCCTAATCTAGATACATCAAGGATAGGAATCGTCTACACAAGATGCCGCAACAGTCCGCTACTGCCACAGCTCCACGAATACACTGGATGGATAAACATCAATGGTGTCCTTGCGGGGGAACACCTAAAGTAATACAATATATGTACATGGAGGGAGAAAATATAAACGGGTCAGAGCCCGAGTTGAAAACATTTTATAGCAAGTGCATTAAAATGCATAATAATTGTAAATGCATTATGACATGATTTAATGGAATCGTCCTCTCCATAATAATTCAACTCACCTCTCAACTAGAGTGTGCATTAAACGTATGCACGTGGTCTCTAAATGAATGCCCAAATATAAATTAGGCAATAAAATCCAACTAGATCCCAAAATGAAGATTCGATTAAGATTATGTAACTTATCTCGCAATCTACCCATTATCTAAGTTCCATCTACAACATTACTTTATTTTAAGTGTCATCATTCTCTTTATATTTGTTCATTTATTGAACATATAAAGTTTACATAACCATCCTTATAACAACAACATCACAATACATCAACATTCTCTTACTAGAATTTCATATATTCTAGCTATGCCCTCATCTTGTCATGTAATCGTATATATATGAGTTATTAGCATCAAGTGCTAAGGACAAAACTTCCCCCGATTCTCAACAATGCACTGTGTTTCGTGCGTGAGACGTCTCGTCGAAGCGAAATCCAAACAAGGAACCCCCCCCCTGATTACACTACTTCTGACAGTATTGATCTTTGAGGTTCATTATTCCCTCAATGCATGATGCATATAACCCAAATTATTACTCAAATTTTAATTAATTAATATTCCCAATTCTCAACAGTACACGGCGTTTCATGCGTCGGACGTCTCGCCGAAGCGAAATCCAAACAAGGAACCCCCCCGTTACACTACTCCTGGCACTGTCGATCGTCGGGATAGGTGATATATATATATATATATATATATATATATATATATATGAGCATTAAGGACTAACTTCTCCTCACTTACAATATTACACTGAGCTACGTGCGTGGGACGTCTCGCCGAAGCAAAATCCAAACAAGGAACCCCCCTGTTACACTACTTATTGGCAATGTTGGTCGTTAAGGTCCACTAAGCCCTTGATACCCAAATACCAAACACATCCATAACATAATAACCATCTAGCCGAGCTATAACTCGTGGACACAGGCTCACATGCTATCATCTTCCAGCAGCCCATACACGTAGCAAACTGGGGCCACCTGGCGGGGTTCAACGACACCCACCTCATGATCAACTCACACACATAAAGTCCCGGGAAGTGGTCATAGCTCCTAATCGGCAAGTGGGAACGTCACATACCCCCGAATTCTCACCCCCAAAAGAATGCATATATATATCGCATAAATAATCACAATGGACGACTATGACCTGGGGAATATCCACACCCTGTTCTTTGAGCCAGGATGCTCACCCTCATCGCACGCAACTTCCCAATGATAGCAAGGAGGGCGTATGCTTCACTATATATATATATATATATATATATATATATATATATATATATACCATCACATAAGGCATACATACATCATCACATCATGTAAAGATACACCATCATATAAGGTATACATGTCACATTGTTTTCATATTTACTATACGCTCTTAGGCGCAATAGAATTAATGTCATTGTTTAGTATATTTCCCTCTTGATATACTAATCGTCAATTGTCACACATCTTCCCCACTTAGTATACACTATACTATTTCTCGCTGAAGCTCACATGTCGCTTCTATTTATGAATTGTCTCTCAATTCTATTTATGTTAAGGATATTCCTTATCCTAATGCACTACATTTAGCGTTTCTCATTGTGTGAGACTTCTCCCAAATCAATCATCATTAAGGATATTTCTATATCCATATACTCATTAATTAGCATTTATAATGCTCCATCCATAATAGGGTTCAATTTATTTAGTGAACCTTTATAGTTATCCCATTTGGGATTGGATTCTAAAATCCATTATCATTAAGCATTCTAACTCAATTATATATTTTCATAAATATCTCCAAATGGAAATCTCAACGGTAGTGGGCTTCCCCACTTAGATGATACCAAAATCTTAAATTGGTATCCCTCAAATTAAGTCTATATGACTCCAATAATCTCTTATAAGGGAAACTCCCTAAAAGTCTCCAAAACGTACTCCATATGATCCCTATAGAGGTTCCCAATCGATAACCTCGAACAAAACGAAATGAAATTCTTCCTAGAAAATCATCCTTCGAAAAGCCGTGTTTCCGAATCGATTCGGGCCAATTCCGAATCGATTTGGCCCAGCGAATCGATTCGGGCCATATGACCTGGGACTCTGTCTCAGGCAGAAGCGATTCGGCTTGGGTCCGAATCGATTCGGTCACTCAAACCTGGGCACCTGCACATTTTCGAATCGATTCGGTAGGAGGCCGAATCGATTCGGCCCTTCAGAACTCTCGAAAATGGCTACTTTTTAGTAAGCCAAAAATCCCAAAATTCATTTTAATCATTTTCTCTTCATTTCTTTTCAACCCAATCACATATATATCATCCATATTCATCCTAGAATACATTAAAACTAATTTCTATCATCAAATCCAAGATCTACATAACAAATCTAAGATTATACCCAAAAGTTAGGTTTTAATAAACTAAACCTAAAACCCAAAGATTTAATCCACAAATCATGAAATAAATGGAACACAACAATTATTTAGCAAGTTTAATCACTTGCCTCGAGTTCGTAGGGTTCGATCCGTCCTCGAGATCGCGTAAATGCCGAAAATCTCAACTTTCTCTCTCTTTTCTCCTTCTTCTCTCTTTCTCTCTTTCTATTTATCTTTCTCTCTAAGGAGAATAAATCTCATGTAAGCTTAATAAGCCTATTCTCCCAAGATACACATCTTTAAATGATAATACACGCTTTAAATGACTCGGTAACTTTAATCGAGTCAAACGTACGTAATTTATTTCGAAACCTAAATAGATCCCAAGTACAGTCATTTTGACTTTCTTGACCCTTCCGGACATAACTACACCCTCAGAATCTCCATTCAAAACACTTTCTAACGACGTCAAATTTTGACCTCAAATGCCAATTTAATTATTCTCCAATAAAATAATATTTATTTCTCCCAAAATAAATAAATCCTCGTCTCCAAGACCTCGGGTTGTTACAAACTTCTCCACTTACAAAAATTTCGTCCTCGAAATTTAGCTAAGCCTAATTCTCCAAAGCTCAACTAGTTCCTACCACCTCATCCTCACTAATCCTATCTCCAAGTCTTTAACTTTCCACGACGAATTTAATTTAATTTATTTTATTTTAAATTATATAAAATCAATCCATTAACCACTAGGGTGCCCATACACCCTTTATTCGAGCTTTATGCTCGCACCAATCATAATGAGGCTTCATTTGCCTCTAATGTTCCATAATTCCATAAATATATAAATTATACTAGCATTTTAATAGTGTAAAAATTTGAATGGTCCAAAGAAATAACTCCTCTCAATTCCTGACATTCGCCACTTTCGTACGGGGGACGTCTCGCAAAAGAGAAATCCAAACAAGGAACCCTCCCAATACACTACTGTGTGGCGACGTCGGGAATTGAGAGTTTGTTAAATCCAGACTAGAGTTTGAGAATATTTTGGTGATAAAAATCGTTTTAAAATGGCCCAAAGGTCGATAAAAAGTTTTATTTTGAAAACAGTTTATTCGAAAAGAAACAGTTTATGTCATACAATATTTATATAAAGTGCCTTATGTCCCACACAAGGTCTTAACAATCATCATACATTTAACAATATGTAGCTCATAAAAATTAGCATAATTATGAGCTAAAATTTTCCTGCGTCCCATTAAT
The DNA here is from genome assembly GCA_949130495.1 of Sambucus nigra. Classification (NCBI taxonomy): domain Eukaryota; kingdom Viridiplantae; phylum Streptophyta; class Magnoliopsida; order Dipsacales; family Adoxaceae; genus Sambucus; species Sambucus nigra. Next base: position 715,117,285 of record OX422207.1, read on the forward strand.
CCACAAATTCTGAACTCTTTTCAGAAACAACATCTTATCTCATATTAACATATAGCCATTTATAAGGCTCATCCATATCTGGAATACAACAATTATATAATTCTAACATGACTATATAAAAAGAAGTAGCTTTATCATTACTACTTAACACACAACAACAATACTTACATTCACCACAAGGTTTATAGCTCTCTATGAGCATATCACAAAATTATCTATTCTCTCAAAAGATAATAACATAAGAGCTTAACTTACTCAAAATTCCCCTTAGGGTCAATACATACAAGTAGGGATATAGCACTACCCATTCACAAATATCTCCCATACGATATTCCCAAAACTTCATATAGTAATTATCCCATTCATAAAGGAAAATTAACTTACATCATCCACCTCTAGTCCGATTTCCCTTCCTCATTAATGGGCTCCCAAACAAAGTCCCTCGGTCTAAAATGACCTCGAATCTGTTGTAGGGGTTTCACTTCCAAAACTTCATCAAAACATGGTCCTTTTCCTCTTATAGGACAATCTCTCTTTTTATGACCTATTTATTTACAAAAGAAACATATACCCACAAATCCTCTCTGCCCCTCCTGGGGACCAGAACGCTGTTGTGACTCTCTATAGTCAAACTTGTACACACTAGCATTACCGGCACTCTCATCGCCAAACTTACTTGATGAACTCGAATCTCCAAAGTTCTTACCCTCTTGCGAACGAAGACGGTATTCATGACACTTTAGTAGTGCCGCATTCACTACCTCGACGAAAGTCACTAACTTAGGACTATCTAAAAAATGTTGCTGGATTCTCCAATCTAAACCTCGAACAAACATCGATATACGTTTCTCTTCCGTATTTACCTCATCAGGTACTAATTTTTCCCATCTAGAAAAATCTTCGTCATATTCTTCCACCGTTCTACTACCTTGAAAAATCTTCGTATTCCGAGTCGGGGAAGGAAAATACCTTCGATCAAAAAGTTCCCAAAAATCTGTTATACGCAAAGTATCTCTCTGTTCAGATGTGGTGACAGACTCCCACCATTGAAGAGCTGCACCCGATAACTTAAAGGTGGCTAAAAATTATTTTTGCACCTCACTACACTCAACCATATGGAGGTGCCTCTGCATACTATTCTTCCATCGACTTGCAGCCATTGCATCAACTCCCCCTGCAAACTCGGGAGGATGCCCCTTACTAAAATCTTCCTTCACTCTCTCCCACAAAGACAATCCTAAATGGGAATGGGCTACTTGAACGAAAAATTGTTGCGCCATCGTGGAAATGGCAATAGTTACTGCTTGTGCCACTATATTAGCAACTTCATTTGTAGTCATGTTCCTTTGAGGCATTTGGGTATGCATATTTTCACCCCCTTTGTTTGCCCTGACTGAACGACCTCCCTTCGGTGGCATTTTAAACAAGAACAATTGTATCAGAATGCCTTTCAAATACTTTCAAATCATAGAAGAAATATGGACGTGTGAATACAACCGTCCTAACAATAAGGCTCTACATCAAGAACGCTTACGGAAGATCGTATAACCCGCACAGATCCGAAAGACACTAGAACATGATGCTCTGATACCATCTGTGACAACCCACTCAAAATAATAACGGGTGGCCAGCGCTATAATACATTAAATCAGGTATCTCAGATGGCACAGTCTTAACATCAACTGACAATAGTAAATAATATAAGGCTAACTACCCGAAACTATTAAAAACGGATTGTCAAAAAAAATTTAAACTTTTATTTACACCAAGATAAATCCACCATACAACAAACAATCAACAATAGTACATCTAACTATGATGAATGATACAACAAACTCTACAATATGTAAAGAATGAATACAAGAGTACAACAAATTGTACAAAGTAAATTACCCGAATATGTTGTCGGGTCACAGACAATACAAATAATCTGAGGAAAGAAATATAAAAGTGTTAATATACAACACTTGAGTATAAACCGAAATACAGACTGAATCCTAATCTAGATACATCAAGGATAGGAATCGTCTACACAAGATGCCGCAACAGTCCGCTACTTCCACAGCTCCACGAATACACTGAATGGATAAACATCAATGGCGTCCTTGCGGGGGAACACCTAAACTAATACAATATATGTACATGGAGGGAGAAAATATAAACGGGTTAGAGCCCGAGTTGAAAACATTTTATAGCAAGTGCATTAAAATGCATAATAATTGTAAATGCATTATGACATGATTTAATGGAATCGTCCTCTCCATAATAATTCAACTCACCTCTCAACTAGAGCGTGCACTAAACGTATGCAAGTGGTCTCTAAATGAATGCCCAAATATAAATTAGGCAATAAAATCAAACTAGATCCCAAAATGAAGATTCGATTAAGATTATCTAACTTATCTCGCAATCTACCCATTATCTAAGTTCCATCTACAACATTACTTTATTTTAAGTGTCATCATTCTCTTTATATTTGTTCATTTATTGAACATATAAAGTTTACATAACCATCCTCATAACAACAACATCACAATACATCAACATTCTCTTACTAGAATTTCATATATTCTAGCTATGCCCTCATCTTGGCATGTAATCGTATATATATGACTTATTAGCATCAAGTGCTAAGGACAAAACTTCCCCCGGTTCTCAACATTGCACTGTGTTTCATGCGTGGGACGTCTCGACGAAGCGAAATCCAAACAAGGAACCCCCCCCCCCCCCATTACACTACTTCTGACAGTATTGATCTTCGAGGTTCATTATTCCCTCAATGCATGATGCATTATTACTCAAATTTTAATTAATTAATATTCCCAATTCTCAACAGTACACGGCATTTCATGCGTGGGACGTCTTGCCGAAGCGAAATCCAAACAAGGAACCCCCCCGTTACACTACTCCTGGCACTGTCGATCGTCGGGATAGGTGATTTATATATATGTATATGAGCATTAAGGACTAACTTCTCCTCACTCCCAACATTACACTGAGCTTCGTGCGTGGGACGTCTCGCCGAAGCGAAATCCAAACAAGTAACCCCCCCCCCCCCCATTACACTACTTATTGGCAATGTTGGTCGTTAAGGTCCATTAATCACTTGATACCCAAATACCAAACACATCCATAACATAATAACCATCTAGCCGAGCTATAACTCGTGGACGCGGGCTCACATGTTATCATCTTCCAGCAGCCCATACACGTAGCAAACTGGGGCCACGTGGTGGGGTTCTACGACACCCACCTCATGATCAACTCACATACACAACGTCCCAGGAAGCGGTCATAGATCCTAACCGGCATGTGAGAACGTCACATACCCCCGAATTCTCACCCCCAAAAGAATGCAGATATATATCGGATAAATAATGACAATGGACGACTATGACTTGGGGAATATCCACACCCTGCTCTTTGAGCCAGGATGCTCACCCTCATTGCACGCAACTTCCCAGTGATAGCAAGGAGGGAGTATGCTTCACTATATATATATACCATCACATAAGGCATACATACATCATCACATCATATAAAGATACACCATCATATAAGGTATACCTGTCACATTGTTTTCATATTTACTATACGCTCTTAGGCTCAATAGAATTAATGTCATTGTTTAGTATATTTCCCTCTTGATATACTAATCGTCAATTCTCACACATCTTCCCCACTTAGTATACACTATACTATTTCTCGCTTGAAGCTCACATGTCGCTTTTATTTATGAATTGTCTCTCAATTCTATTTATGTTAAGGATATTCCTTATCCTAATGCACTACATTTAGCATTTCTCATTGTGTGAGACGTATCCCAAATCAATCATCATTAAGGATATTTCTATATCCGTATACTCATTAATTAGCATTTATAATGCTCCATCCATAATAGGGTCCAATTTATTTAGTGAACCTTTATAGTTATCCCATTTGGGATTGGATTCTAAAATCCATTATCATTAAGCGTTCTAACTCGATTATATATTTTCATAAATATCTCCAAATGGAAATCTCAACGGTAGTGGGCTTCCCCACTTAGATGATACCAAAATCTTAAATTGGTATGCCTCAAATTAAGTCTATATGACTCCAATAATCTCTTATAAAAACTCCCTAAAAGTCTCCAAAACGTACTCCATACGATCCCTATAGAGGTTCCCAATCGATAACCTCGAACAAAACGGAATGAAATTCTTCTTAGAAAATCATCCTTCGAAAAGCCCTGTTTTTGAATCGATTCGGGCCAATTTCGAATCGATTCGGCCCAGCGAATCGATTCGGCCTCCAAGACGAATCGATTCGGGTCATCAGACCTAGGACTCTGTCTCAGGACGAATCGATTCGGCTGGGGTTCGAATCGATTCGGTCACTCAGACCTGGGCACCTGCACATTTCCGAATCGATTCGGTAGAGACCGAATCGATTCGGCCCTTAGGAACTCTCGAAAATGGCTACTTTTTAATAAGCCAAAAATCCTAAAATTCATTTTAATCATTTTCTCTTCATTTCTTTTCAACCTAATCACATATATATCATCAATATTCATCCTAGAATACATTTAAACTAATTTCTATCATCAAATCCAAGATCTACATAACAAATCAAAGACTATACCCAAAAGTTAGGTTTTGATAAACCAAACCTAAAACCCAAAGATTTAATCCACAAATCATGAAATAAATGGAAGACAACAATTATTTAGCAAGTTTAATCACTTGCCTCGGGTTCGTAGGGTCTGATCCGTCCTCGAGATCGCGTAAATGCCGAAAATCTCCACTTTCTCTCTCTTTTCTCCTTCTTCTTTCTTCTTCTCTCTTTCTCTCTTTCTATTTCTCTTTTTCTCTAAGGAGAATAAATCTCAGGTAGGCTTAATAAGCCTATTCTCCCAAGATACACATCTTTAAATGATAATACACGCTTTAAATGACTCGGTAACTTTAATTCGAGTCAAACGTACGTAATTTATTTTGAAACCTAAATAGACCCCAAGTACAGTCATTTTGACTTTCTCGACCCTTCCGGACACGACTACACCCTCAGAATCACCATTCGAAACACTTTCTAACGACATTAAATTTTGACCTCAATTGCCAATTTAATTATTCTCCAATAAAATAATATTTATTTCTTCCAAAATAAATAAATCCTCGTCGCCAAGACCTCGGGTTGTTACAATAGTATTTCTCGCCATAGTCATCATGGCTTATTGACGATGATCCAAGAGCTGTGCCATGATGAGGCGCTAAAAAAGGGAATGTTGGTGGAGGAACCAGAATGTGGGAACTGGGATGCATTGGAGGCCGCAGGGGCATACGATCGGTTAAAAGGGACACAATCTGTGAAAGTTTATCATTCACACCTCCCAATTCATTTCGAATCCCCATTATATCCCTTTCAGTCCTAGATTGACGTTCATCGTTGGATGCAAAATGCTTATTAACTGAAGAAAGCTCGTCCACGAGAGGTGCGGTGTGTTTGAATCTTGTTTTTAACATATGCTACCCCAAACCTCTTGTCCTCCCTCTATGGTCCTTCCCAAAGGTTTGTGCGATGGCATCATTGTCAATATCGTCGATCGGACCTTAATCTGACTGACTACTGATAGACTCTATTGATTCTAGAGTCTTGGACAAGTGAGGAAGGAATTTATTATCTTTGTCTTGTCTAGCATGCACGTATAAGTTGGCCCTATTCGGTGTCTTTCTTACACATCCCAACCCAGTTACTTATAATTAAGTTTGAAAGCCAAAGTGAGTCAAATCATAATTACCTTAATCAAACCATAAACACGAGTATCCTTTTTCAATTATTAACATGAAGTAATAAAACTAGAACCTTTCATAATTTTAAAGTAATTATGCTTATTCAAACTTGCTTAAAGGATAAGTAGGATTAAATTACCCCGTTTTCATTTGACCAAAATTATGGTTTTATGCATCCTTTGATAACCCAACCCGACCTCCTAGATTTGGAAGTGACAACATGTTACCTGAAATACATAACAATAGTAACTGTGAACAAAATAGCCCAGTGAATGCATCACTACTAAACTATTGCATATATTTAAATGCAATAAATCATATTCATGTGGTAATTTATGTATACTTATCCGACCCTTTCATAATTATGTATTACTTATCCGGTTCATTCATAAATAATTACCAATTATATACTTATCCGGCTCATTCATAAAGAATGACCAATTATATAATTATCTGGCTCATTCATAAAGAATGACCAACTTATCCGAATCATGATTCACATATCCTGTCTGCAATAGACAATTCTCCCCCATTCCTGGTCGAGGAGTAACCCCTTAGCTTTAATAGACAAATCTCCCACATTCCGGGTCGGGGAGTAACCTCCCATTTCAGTAAATCGAAATGAACAAATTCATAATCAATAATATTCTAATCATATCCATAATCATGTATAACACCTCTTACCAATGAGTGATATTCAGATCTTATCCATAACTATGTGTAATACATCTTACCCGTGAGTGATATTCAAATCGTATCCATAACCATGTGTAATACAACTTACCCGTGAGTGATATTCATATCATCTCCATAGCCATGTATAATACATCTTTTTACAGTGAGTACACTCACCTTGGCCACTTCATGTGTTTTTCCCCTGCCTTTGTCTAGCACTTCTTCAACCGGTTCTTCTTCCCTTAGGGACTTTTTCATAATTTCCTACGGATTTTTCTCAATTTTTCTCCTCACTTTCTACTTTTCGAGCTTCCCGATTCTCTCTCCTTAAGCTAAAATCTCTCATGACTAATTTTGGCTGAAGGAGGAGGTCATTTCAAGGTTTTAAAGTCGTCATAAGTCACCTCCCCTTGGTCCAATCAAAATATGACATGTGTCTCCATATAAGATAAAATATCCTTTAAAGCTAAATGAGTACTTACCCCCTATTCGTAATTTCAGCATAACTCCTTCCTCGAACCCATGTTTTATACACCATTTGTTATTTTACAAACTTAACTCATATATCTACAATTATCTAGTTTGCTCCCCAAGGCAATTATCATATTATAGTGGCCAAAGCTAGTCCCGAACTTGAACATTCCTACAGAAGACTTCACAAATTTGTGTTTGTGACTAATTCAATATTTCATAAGTTATGAAGGTAGGATTAGACTAGACACAATAACTTAACATTATATATTTTAATAACACATTATCCCCATCCCATACGGTAAGCATGATTTAAACATGGTTTATCATAATCACATCCGGGTCGTCACACTTTCCTTCATCCGGCTACCTTTCGTAACGGTCATCCACTCGTTCTTCAAATCTTCATAAGATTTCGAGCCAAGCCGATGGACATCAGTTTTTTTGGCCCTATTCTATTTATTTTTCTCCCTTTGCAGCATTTTAGAGTCCTTCGCCTCATTTTCCAGAAAATCATTCCATTGAGATACTGGCATCTCAACGTTTGAAGGGACTTTGTCTTTGAGTGCCAAAATGTAGGAGCTTGATGATCCCTTAGGGAAATTCTTTTGCCTAAGGTTTCTCCGATATGTTCGGAGTTGTTCAGCAACCCGAGAAAGCACCTTATTTTTTGAGTTAGGGGAAAATGAAAACCATTTGCTAAGTTGCTCGTAGATGTCATCTTCAATATATTTATCTATGAGGTTCTAATTGTCAGCTCCTCCCACTCCCACATTCATTTTTGCCAAGGACAAACACTGGGCTTTAAACTGTTGAACGTGATTCTTATCCCCCGTGGGATTATTTCCCAAAAGAGAGAACCCAATAGACTTCTTCTCAACTGACCCGGCAGTTTCAGAAGCGTTGGGCATATCTGTTGGAATAGTGGGAGTACCTTGCCTACTGCAACTCAGAGTAGGGGATTGAATTGTTTGTGGAGAAGGGGAGTGAACAGTTGGTGGAGTTGAGTATTGCTCACTAATTGGTGATGAGAATTCTCCTTGTGGTTATTAGTTGTTGGCTGGAACTTTGCTTCCAATACTGCCCGACATTATCTACAAAAATAATAAAAGTTAAATGTGTATCTATAATAATAGATGCATAATTTCAAAGTTCAATATGAAAATATAAATAACAAAATAAATTTTTTGACCATATATTATAATCTACTTGTTCATAGTAAGACTTTAACAAAACTTCAATGTGTTTAATCTCTATCCATTCTGGATTTGTTTTTAGAAACCTACGAATTTTTACATGTGGCCAATTAGGAGGAAGCGTATCTATAATGGATGCATAGATGTCAGTGACATGAACTCGAAATCTCGTCCTCTTCAGCCTATTGGCAAGATTGAGTTTGATGTGCATATGTCGTGAGACATCACAGTCTTCGGCAATGCTCTTGGTATGTAATTCTATCCATAATGGGTGAAATTTTTTTTTGCCTTCTCTAACAGCGTAAGAAAGGTCAGTGCTCTGTCGAAATTATGTACGTGATATATATATTGTACATCTTCATCCCAACATTGTGGCAGGGAAAACAGAATACGATCGAACAAGTACTCTTGCTGGAAATGAACTCCACGGTTTACAAGGTAGTTAAATTATTTGATCTTCCTATTCCCATACCAATAAATCGGAGTATCCACTTTATGAGGATCATTAATGAAAGAGGTATGAGTGCGAACCAATTGCAACCTTTTATACTCCTGTTGCCATCGATTATCACTGTGACTCATTTTTCTTGAGAATAATGAACGAGGGCATGAATATGATTCTTGTAAATAATGGCTCTAGTGAATCATTAACTAGTTATTATGTACGAGGGCGTGGATATGATTCATATAAATAATGTATTTAATGAATCACCAACCGTTAATTTATTATATTTTGAATACCTACTTTTGTCATTTAAACCAATAATCCCTAAAATTAACCCTTATGTTTGATTTTTTTTAATGGAGAGGTATTTTTTAATGGTTCGGTATTTTTTTATATTTCAGCCCCAAACTTAAACCAACAGTATCCATTTAATTAAAATTTTCCCTAGTTTGAAAATTAAACCAACAATATCCATTAAATTAAAATTTGCCCTAGTTTGAAACTTAAACCAACATTAGTCATATACAAGGTTCTAAAAAACGCGGGGCATGATTGAGGCGTGGAGGCCAAGCCTTAAGCCTTAGAAGCCTAGGCGGGCCTAGGCGTAAAAAGGCGTGAAAAGGCGTTTAGGCCTTCTTAATATATTTTAATATTTTTTAACCATAACAAGGCTATTCCAATACAAAAATTGCACATATCATAAAAATATGTCTTAATATATGCAAATTAAAATACTATTTGATTATTTTGGATGAGATAATGGTCCGGTTTGTAAAGAAATTCTTTAAAATGCGACATCGTTTCACTAAAGCATTGTTGTTTTTAGAAAAAAGTGCGCCTTAAGGGTTTTACCAAGAATAAGGCGTGAAAAACATAAGGTGAGGCGTTTCTCCCAAGCCTTGGTTTTTTAGAACAGTGGTCATATATATATGTATTTTTTTCTAGATTACACGCATAATACACACAATACACACACGTATACACACACACACACAATGAAATAAATAACAAGGGCTTGGAAAGACACACACACATAATGAAATAATTAATAAGGGTTTGAGATTATACACGCAGGTATACATACACACACACGGAGAAATACACACATGTATACACAAAGAAATACAAACACGTATACACACACCCATATATATACACAATGAAATACACACAGAAATACATAAATACACACATAAATACACACACAGATATACACACACAATGAAATAAATAACAAGGGTTTGAAAATACATACACACAATGAAATAAATAAAAAGGGTTTGAGATTACCTTTGAGATTGAGAGAATGAGAGAGATTGAGATTGAGAGAATGAGAGACGAAATTGTCGGAAAGAGGGAGGGAAGGGTTTGGAAATTTTCGAGGGAAATGAAAATATGTTTTGCAATTTTTAAGTATAAAGACACTGGTCACAGCCCTAAGCCATGACCAAATGACGTGGCCCCTTTATTTTTAACACGTCAGCGTGGAAATAAGACCAAGGTCACGGTCGAAAGCCGTGACTCATTCCCAAGAATGGTCACGGTCCTAAGTCGTGACTATATTAGTGTGTTTTTATGTTTCTAGTCACGGCCATGAGCCATGACCCCATCCATGATCACATTTGAAAAGAAACTTGGCGCCATAATGGTCACGGCTGGGTCACGGTTCTTAGTCGTGACCCATGCAAGTCACGGTCAAAGGTCATGACCACCAACATGACGATCCATGACCACTATGAGCCTTGGAATTGGTCACGCTCATTTTGGATGTAGCCACGGGTTTGGGTCGTGACCAGCTGGTCACGGCTATGGGCCGTAACCCCGTTTTCGTGATCATTTTCGATATTTGGTGTAGTGAAGCATATATATTAAATTACACGCATAAAGAAATAAACTACACATAAAAAACATAAAGTACATGGATTTTTATTGAAAAACAAATATATTTTAATAAAGTACTGGAATGTTAAAAAAAAGTAATATTCTCTTAAAACTTCATGAAAATCTCAAAAAAATACATAATACAATATTTCAAAGAAGAAATTCCATATTGTTCGTTACATGGTAATACCTAAGACTTGTTGTTTGACAAATTAAAAACCAAGATTCTCTGCTAATAACATATTCAGAAAAGAAGTGATACAATAGATCCATGATAAAAGCGCCAACATTTTCAAAACCTCTTAAGCAATACTACTCAATTCGTTTTTCCAAATCCTTCGCCTTCGATTCAGTTACTTGAAGCTTTTGTACATAAAAAGTTCACTTAATGTCTTCAATGTAGTAGTAAAAACCAAGTAACATTTTCGCTCTATCATTGATGCGAAGCAGAAAAATCAATTATGTCAACGTCAGTAGTATTGACTGTCAATGTGAAAGGTTTTGTTTTGTTAATATCTTCAAAGGTGCACGCAGTAGTTTTGTAGTTGAACATGGTTGATGGATTGATTCCTAAACAATAACAAAACCCAAATACTTTTACAAACAGTGGAATGCCATTTAAATGCCGCTGGCGCGGATCACAATAACATAGGATCTACTAAGTATGGAAACGACATATATATTCCATAAAGTACTTAGACTTTGAAATGTACATAATCAATCCCAATGTGCATACACTTTATGCATGATGCGTGTACTTTATAAAAATACAGCATAATACATAAAGTATATGCATATTCAATTAGAGCAGATCATGTTGACTTTTGTATGTACTTTATGTATTATGTGTGTACTTTATAAATGTACACGCATAATACATAAAGTACACATATATTTTGTTCAATCCAATACTACCATAATAATATATGAACTCTTAAATGCTGGTAGTTTTAACCATAATTAACACAACTTATAAAAATACACAGAATTTGTATATACTCCCCAGTCCTTAATAAATTCCGCTGGCTCGGACCACAATTAATATAGGAAGTACACAAACTCAAAGAGTATTTACATATTCCAATCATGTATATATTCTTAGTCCTCAACAAATGATGTATACATGAGAAAATGTACAGTGATGAAATACATAAATGTATAGAAATCAACATGCAAAAAGTGTGTTTTGCATTTAAAATCAGGGCAACAAATGTACAAGTTAGATTCATATTGTATTTTTTTCATATCATCAACAAACACAAAGTGTTTCATCAGTCCATGTATAATGTCTACAAATTTATACATATGAGAACACAAAATACATAAGAAAATAAGAAAAAAGTTATATAAAACCTAAGGACACAAAACTACTACATGAAATACACAACATAACACTCAAAATACAAGGACAAACAAATGATATCACAATACAATGCTAAGAATACAATATATACAGAATGTATGGTATAATGTTAAGAATACAATATTATATTTAATTCACAATAAATTACATCAAATACATATATATAAGCATGTATTTATACCTTTTAGTTTTGTTTGGAAGAATTTGATTGTAAATGTGAATCGTTTTTTAGAATTTTCACAATTAGGGTTTTAATCGCTTGAATTTATGTCCAGTGTATTTGTTTTGGAATTCAAGGGTACTTATAGGTTGTTATTGGAGCAAAATTTGATTGAGAATGAAAATTGTTTTGGAGTGTTGATCGAAGAGTCAGTACGCTTAGGTTTTTTATCGAAGAGACGATCAAACTTTTTGGCACTTGAATTTCTATGAAGTGTGCGTATTTTTCAATTCGGGGGTATTTATATGTTGGACTTAATCGTTTAAAATTTGTTGGGCCTGGGTTTAGAGTCCAAAATTGTTAGTTAAATGAATCGACAGTAAAAGCCCCTAAAAAATTCTCTCAAAATAACATTTTTTGCTATTTTAAAAAAACTGGTCAAACTTTTTCAATTTTTAAAGCACTTTAAAAGCTGTGAAAGTTTAACCGATATTTTAAAAATAACAAAAAAAAACTATTTTGAGCTGATTTTTTATATGGGTCCCTTGAAATATTTAAATACCACAAAAAAAAACTCAACTCAAAAATATTTTTTTTAAATTTAAAAAAAAATGATTGACGTCAGCGGTATGTACACTTGGTATGTATGAGAGCCGCTCTCATGTAAATGAGAGTGATAGCGTGAGAGGAATGGGAAAAGCCGAAAGGAAAAGAGGCATTTGGATGAGAGATAGAGATAGATGGAAGGGCTCGTTTTGGTAGGAATCGAAAAGGGTTAAATGCAAGTTAAGAGAGAGAGAGAAAGAGAAAGAGAAAGAGAGAGGAGGGGAGGGGGGAGCAATTGATGTGCCACATGTACACTCTTAGAAGACAAGAGAATTAAATATTGTTTATGGTCCGTTTTATAGTATAACTAGTTTTTAACCCGCGCGATGCACAACCGAAGTGTAGTACTGCACAAATTAAGAATAAAAAGATTACAGTTGAATAAATATTTAATTATTTACAATTAGTTTATATATATATATATATATTAAAACTATAACATAAAAATGATTCATTGTTAAATCTTTTGTTCTAAACTTGGTAAATACTACTAAACATAAATAGTTGTAATATTTGGAAGGCTTTATATCATGAAATTTCACACCATTCGGTCTATAAAATAAAAATATGCACATTCCTAATTTCTTTAACATGGAACCAACCACTTTTCTTTGTAAGTATTTAAAGTTCAAGGGTCCTCTCCTCACCAAGTCCAATGAAATGAGAAAGCTAAATCTGAAAAGGAAAAAAAAGCAGTCAACTTTTGAAGTCATTTTAGAAAACAAATAGACGTAATAATAGTTGACAAATCCATTTGTAAGTACATTTTATAATATAAATCCATATGATTGGATAATGGTTTAAAAGGTGGACATCTTCGCAAAGAATGATATCCTATGCCCATAAATATAGAGTTAGTCATCTTCACAATGAAAGAAAGACATAAAAAAACCTCAAAGACTGATAATCAATACCTTTGTCAGCAAAGAAAAAAGAATGATCAATTTTCCATTGAGCCAAACACCTAGGGGTTCAACGAAGAGAATTTCCATATATGAAAATTTCAACTTAAGTAAACAACCAAATACACAAAATAAATAATCAAGATCAGTTGAGATTTTAAAAGGCATACAAATTATAGAATGAACAGCAAATGTTAGGTGGGTTTGTTGTTTCTAATTGTAAGTGGTATGTTTGTGGAAGAAGCAATGTGCGGCAATTAGATTTATTTTGCATAAGTGATGTGCGGCAATTGTTTACATCATAATAATCACAATTTTCACAAAAACAAGGGATACAATATAGTTAGCTTATGTGAATTATTATAGGTATCACGTGAACTATTTTTAACCTCTATATTAAGATCCATATTTATTCGGGTATAGTTAAAAAAACATTGATACAGATTCTAACTATAAGTCACATTGTCACATCGCATTCTTGGCTCACATTATAGTTAGATTTTGATAAACAAATTGCCTAAGTTTTCTATTATACTCCTACCTTATTCATTATATAACAACCATGATTTATATATAAAAAAAAAAATTTTAAATAATTGACTGGTTTTTAGTAAAAAATTGCTTTGGTAGTTTTCTATTTTGTTTTTTTAAACTGTTATGAAAAAAAATGCAAAAGATAGGGGAAAATTGTTTTAAAATGTTTGTTATATATAAAAAACAAAAAGATTTTCTCATTTGCAGCAGTGAACCAAAATCGAAGAAGTTGATTAACATTATGAAAAAAATATAACAAAGAAGATAACTAATGGCACAAACGTAGATTTTTTGAGATTGCTTAACCAATGACACAAATGTAGATTTTTCGAGATTACTCATGCCAACTCCATGTCGCATATGGATAATGCGCTTGGATCACGCGTCGTGCCAGAAATGAGATGCACCTATAAATTTTCTATTGTCTTTATTCATTGCATGTGGTCTCTTCTCAAATGCGGAGAAGCTTTATTCAAGAATTATATTGGTAACATTATAAAACATAATCCTGTCACGAGGAAAAAAGAATGTTAAATGATTCATGATGGTCAAATATTTTGCAATTGATTTTCAAATTATTCATAGAAGTATGAATGAAAATATGACTTCAATACTACGTGATATAAAATGAGGAATATGGATTTTTTTGTTTTAGCAACACAAATAACTAAATATTAAGTCAAAATATTAGTCATTAATATATTCTAAGGAACTATATAGTCGCACTGTACAAAAATATTATATCATTTAGAAATTAGAGTACCTCTAACACGCATACGAAGAAGAAAAAATATGATGCACTAATTGCATCACGTGTTCATGATAAAAACATACATGTATGTTTATGAAAATATGACCTTCTATTTGGAAAAACGGTGAGAACATATTTACTAAATACATGATACTTTTTATTCATACAAAATTATGAGCCAAAACATAAACTTAAAAGGTAATTATTTTATTAAAGTATTAAATATATAAGAACATAAAAAGACTTCTCAAATTTTTATATTACTGGGCAACCAAACATTTGACACAGTAATTGAACAACTACAGAAACCATCACACTGCACATTAACAAAAGGTAAGATAATGGAATCAGATATATCGACATCCATTGTTAAGCTTTCGCTTCAAATTTATAATCATCCACTGATATTTACATTTAAAAATCAAGAGTGCGCGTGGTATTTTACATAATGGATCTTGATAACATGTGCCCTGAGGACACACATTTAGAACTTAAAAATAATAAAGACAAAGTTTCGATATATAATTAATAGGGCACGTATTAACATTTTTCTTACATACTGCTATTAAATATATATTTTAAAGAAGAAAAAATTAGTATTCAAAACGTATGTTCAAAACCTCAATAATTATGAGTTTTGAATACTATATAAGTTATTAATTACAACTTGAGGCATAATTACAACTTGGGGTTTTGAACAATACACCACAATATGAGTATGAATAACACCTCCCAAATCACTATAAAAATAGAAAGCAGAAAACAAAAGATCATAGAAAGGGAAAAAACAAACCCACATCACTACTCACCGGCATAAAACTTCCCGAAACCTAAATAGACAAAAAAATATATTCTGAATATCTAATATAAATATATTTAATTACAAATTAATTGGGTTGGTAAAATCCTCAATTGAAAGGTATGAGAGGGGGTAATACCTTTTATCTATAAAATAATATCACAAAAATAGCACTACATAGAAAAGGCGAGAAAAAAGCACTGAGAAATAGAAGAAAGGAGAATACCTTTTATCTGAGAAATAGACTGTTGCTTTTGCTTTAAGATGTTGAAATTAAATGGCAGTCTAAAAAGTTAACTAAAAGAAAAAAGAAAGAAGAAAAGAAAGAAGAAGCAGGAGATTCACCTGCAAATGAAGTTGAACTAAAGGGAGATGATTTACTTTGAAAGAAGCAAAATCGTTGAACAGAAGATAAAAGGGAAATGACTTGAGTAGTAGGGAATGGAACAATACCTAATCGAAGAGGGGGCGTTAAATTTTTATATTGATAAAAGTTTAAGTCTTATGATGTTTTGGGGAATATCAAGAAACAACGGGGGAGAGTCAGAGAAGTGAAATGGATATGGAATTAGCAATGTACAAGATTTTGGTGAGAGAAAAAAAAAATCTCTTGATGTGACACGTAGATAACCTAGCTAAGATCCTCCACAATGGAGATCTCTCGAAAGCTAACTTTGCATAATCATTTGCACCATTTACCTTTTACTTGGAGTCCTGCATGCAGTTGTGGGGATTTTCTACGAACGTACGAAGGTCGTAGCAATTCATACACACAAATAAAATTCGTAGAATTATTATGAACTTCAGAAGTTCATGGGAAGTCCCAACGATAACATAACGGCAACATTTAGGAGTGTATAACTAATGGCAGAAATCCATCCTTCCAGCCATCTTCTTCTTCAGCCTTCTCCATTCTCCACCTAAACCTAATGCATTCATAATGATCCTCAACCTTCATTCCTCCCAAATTATATTTCTTCCATACAGATTACCTAGTATTTAAATTCACAATATGGATGGAAAGAAATGGAAAAAAATACTTGAATATCGAAAAACCTAAGAAACACGGCTCAATCTCAACGGCGATTCCTACACGAGCCACATCGAGTGAACCTTCCAAGGGAGACGCCGATTGTTAATGGAAATAAGTTCAAATTTCAGGGTTATTGGACGGGTCCGATGAAATTATACTAAATGATCGGGAAAAATAAATCGTTAATAAAAGAAATTATCGACGGAATCAGTTATATGTCGAACTTATTTTCAAAGGTGATGTTGAATTCTTATCAATGCATTGTGACAGCGACGATCGAACATTGTTGGGATAGACGCATACCTTTCAACTACCATATGTTGAAATCGCATTCACTCCGCTCAACTTCACGGTGCTTTTCGGTAATTATTTTTTCTTATTAAATCCCTAATTTAATGTTATTTATATTTATATTAATTAATTGAATGTGTTACAATAACTTTCATACTTTTTTATATAATAATTAATTGAATGTGTTAAATGATCAACATTTACTAATTTATGTACAGGTATCCCGATTGGGCAAGGGGTACCCAATCAAAACTTATCAAACGATAAATACATAAATTTTACAAATACCCTAAATGAATTTTTTCTACAAATTCATATAGAAAGATTTACAGGTGCGGGAATTCCTGTTTCCGACCTTAAAAAACACATTAAAAATTTTGTGAAGGAAGATAATCTACCCGATTACATGTGGCCAGTCATCGTTCGAACATTTTGGTTCTACGTTATTGGCAGTTTATTCTTTTTAAATGTCAATTCCACCTCCGACCTCGGGTATATGCATTATTTGGAGGAGGTTATCACGATTGGAGTCTACGATTGGGGTTCGACTATTTATTCATGTATTATTTGGTTAATGGACAAAGTTAGTCAGCGACCATTGACTGGTGTTGAATGTATGTGGCAATTAATTGAGGTATATTTTTTAAAGCTCTTATTTAAATGTTTTCGAATTTTATGTTTCCTTAAAATAATAATTAATATATTCTAATCAATTTAATGTATTTACATATTTTGCAATACTTACATCATGAGTACATGGCGACGGCATACCCAATACTTGATGATCAGTCATTAGATTTATGGCCCCGGATATTTTGTTGGTCAAAGTCGAACAAAAGACGAATGATAAAGGGCGCTCAAAGGTTAAATATATCGAGCAACTAACATCATCTTGAGATGCGGTCACCCGAATCCATCATTTGGCAGCCATACGATACTTTAATGTACCGTCACAATGACATCATCAGATATGCTCATTCTTCATCCGATTTGCATATTGTTTTTTGGGATCCTTTATTTAATGGTTTTTGGAACTTGGGCGACTGGGGCATCCGTCAAGTGACGGGCCAAATATGTATAGCAGACAACCTCCCCCCCCCCCCCCCCCCAAAAAAAAAATTTGGTCTCAATCACAGAATAAGACTTTCAAGCTGCCTTTTCCCAGAATTGATCGATCACAAATGACCACATATCCGTTGTGTCCCAAAAAAAAGTATAATGGCTATTGGAAGGAATTTGTGCAGTGGTCGTTACTACCGCCGCTTGAACGATACGTGAATGTAGATTTGGTTGGAGTTGGTACTGTGTCACCATCAACGTTGCGCATCCCAAGGGTCACAACACCGATTACTCATCTAATTGAGTATCAGACACAGTTTGCGTCGGGTGGTCCTACATAGATACATGCGCCAAGAAAGGATTGGATGGTACACGTCGACCTTCCCCATGGGGATTCATATTAATGGAGTGTGCCGCAATAGGAGTTCTCAACCAACACTCTTCCAACTCAGTCATTATCACAGTTAAAATGGTGTGAGACATACATCGACGCAACAGATATTATACGTGGTCTCCGTCATTTACTATTAACTGAGACTCGAGAGCGTGAGGATTTCATCTGAGCACATGTAGGACCCTTTTTATTTCAAATGTGTTTGGTTTTTATTAATTTTCTAGATTTTTTCATTATATTTGGGATTTTATTCACTTTATGTATTTTTTTCATTATTTTTGGGTTTTTGTTCACTTTCTGTATTTTTTTTCAATATTTTTGGGTTTTATTCACTTTCTCGATATTTTTAATTATTTTTGGACTTTTCTTCATTTTTGTGTTTTTTTGATTATTTTTGGGGTTTTATTTACTTTCTGTATTTTTTTCATTAGTTTTGGGTTTTTATTCACTTTCTGAATTTTTTCCATTATTTTGGAGGTTTTATTCACTTTCTGTATTTTTTCATTATTTTTTTATTTTTATTCACTTTCTAGATTTTTTTTTCATTTTTTAGGGGTTTTTATTCATTTTCTGGATTTTTTTTTTCATTTTTTGGGGGTTTTATTAACTTTCTCTATTTTTTTAAATGAGTTTTGGGTTTTTATTCACTTTCTAGATTTGTTTTCATTATTTTTCGGTTTTTATTCACTTTCGGGATTTTTTTTTTTTTTTGGGGGGGGGGGGGGGGGGGGTATTCATTTTCTGGATTTTTTTTCATTTTTTTGGATTTATTCATTTTCTGGGTTTTTTTCATTTTTTGGCTGTATTTTTTTTCGTTATTTTTGGGTTTTTATTCATTTTATGGATTTTTTCCTATTATTTTGGGGGTTTATTCATTTTCTTTTTTCTCATTTTTTAAGGGTTTTATTCACTTTCTGTATTTTTTTTCATTATTTTTGGATTTTGATTCACTTTCTGGATTTTTTTCTCATTATTTTGGGTTTTATTCACTTTCTGGAATTTTTTTCAATATTTTTGGGGTTTTATTAATTTTCTAGATTTTTTCATTATATTTGGGATTTTATTCACTTTATGTATTTTTTTCATTATTTTGGGTGTTTTATTCTCTTTCTGTATTTTTTTTCATTATTTTTAGGTTTTGATTCATTTTCTGGATTTTTTTTCATTATTTTTGGATTTTATTCACTTTCTAAATTTTTTTTCATTATTTTTGAGGTTTTATTCACTATCTAGATTTTTGTCATTATTTTTTTGTTTTTATTCACTTTCTAGATTTTTTTCATTGTTTTTGGGATTTTATTCACTTTTTGTATTTTTTTTCATTATTTTTTATTTTTATTCATTTTTTGGATTTTTTCCGTTATATTTGGGTTTTTATTCATTTTCTGAATTTTTTATCAATTTTTTTGTTGTGACAATTCTTTTCCCTAGAAAATGAATAACAAGGTGGGAGGAAGTTTTTTAATTCCACATTTTGTGAAAAAAGTGGTTACGTGACTTGTTTTAAGGAAATTAATTCCATGGAAAATTTTATTTATCAAATATCTAAAAGATGGAAAATAACTCCATATATTGTATTTTCCATGGAAAATTAGTGTTATCAAACACACCCTTAGATAAAAAAAAAAAAAAAATAGATCTGGGATTGAAAAAAAAATTGTGTTCGGCCTTCTGTCCAAACCCCCATTCAAAAATCAAACCCATTCAAATCCTCTCCTCCATTCAAAAACCCTCCATAAATTAAGCCCATGTCTGTTTTTTGGAAGTTTAGGGGATTAAGTACAAAAACTAAAAGTTTGGATGGTAAATTGAAAGGGAGTAAAGTTCAGAGAGCCCAAGTTAAATTAACCCCTCTTTTATATTATGTCTCATTTATTTAATATGAATTTAACCTAAATTGGATATTAATTTTTTATAATCACTATTTATATATAATTATTTTTCAATACAGTTTCTTTAACCATAGTCACTATCCAAGTTAGTAATTATTATGGTATAATTTTAGTTTGAAAATCTTCAGTCTAATTTAACATTGTACAGATGTTATTAGTTACTAAAAGAGTAAATCTAGAGATATCCTCAAATAATACTCAAAATACAACCACATATATGTCAAATATACATTAGTTAATGTGTGAGATTTATATGCGATACATTTGAAACACCGACTCATGCATGTTTTAGACATCACCGAGTATCATTCTAAGGTTTTCTCCGAAATTATTCTTGTTAGAATGGTGCAAACATTGTGAAAACATTGTGATTGATAGCCACTAAAAAATATAGTTAAGAAGCTCTCGAATATGTGACTTCCTATTTATTATTAAGAAATATAAAAAAAATTGGCACTAGTTTAGAATTGGCAAAAAGATATATCCTTGTGTCTTGGGGTATATATATACCCACGCACAAAAAAAATTATTTATTATGAAAAAATATAAAGTTTTAAAAATTGTGGAAACTACGATTGTTAAATCTCTATATTTTACTATTTAATATTATATTATATTATAGGGTCATTTTAGGTTTAACCCCCATTTAATTCTCTAATGAGTAAAACCTTCAAAATTTGATTTTCTTAAGATTTGCCTCTATTTTAAACATTTCGTCCATTCTGCCGTTAATCCACATATTTATTACCAGTTATACCCTTACTTTAATATGGGGGTCAAACCTTAAACTAAAAAACGCTCAGAAAATAAAAATAAAATAAATAAAAACATAAAATAATTAACACAAAATAAATAAATATTAACCCCACAATTAATTTTAAAAAACCCAAGAAATTTATTAAAAAGTCAAAAAATTATTAATTAAGAAAATAAATAACAGAAAATTAAAAAAAATAATAAAAAAATAATAAAAAATAAATATTAAACCAATAATTAATTTTAAAAAACACCCAGAAATTTATTTTAAAAAATTATTAATTAAGAAAATAATTAACAGAAAATTTATAAAAAAACAGAAAATAACTTAAAGAGCAAAAATAATGAAAATAATAGGGGAAAATTAATTAAAAAAAACATAAAATAAATATTAACCCCAGAATTAATTTTAAAAAACACCCAAAAATTTATTAAAAAGTCAAAAATTTATTAATTAAGAAAATAAATAACAGAAAATTTAAAAAAAAAACTCAGAAAATTAAAAAAAAATGAAAAAAATACAGAAAATGAATAAAAAATAAAGTTGTACTTTTTACCAATTTAAGCTTTAACCACTGCATTTTTTACTCAAATCAAATCAAAACATACCATTTTGTTAAAACTAAATAAATAAATTAAGTTTATTTTCAATTCACTTAAGTTTAAATTTTTATTTTAAAAAATAAATCTCTTCACGAAGTTGGTTAACGTGGCATTACATTAGAAAGTGATTCCTCTCAAATATGAAGTATAAAGTGCAATTAAACTTGAATATTAAATAAATTATTTTAACATCCTTCATGTGTCATTTGAACACGGTACACATTATAAAAAAAGTTTTTATTTTTTTAAACAGTTTTTTCTAAAAGAGTAAAAAAGTAAAACAATTTTTTTGAATTTTTAATTTTCTGAGCATTTTTTAAATTTTCTGTTATTTATTTTCTTAATTAATAAATTTTTGGGTTTTTTTAAAATTAATTACGGGTTTAATATTTATTTTCTGTTTTATATTCATTTTCTGTATTTTTCATTATTTTTTGTTTTTTTTTCTGAGCTTTTTTTATTTTTCTGTTCTTTTTTTTTTCTTCATTAATAATTTTTTTACTTTTTAATAAATTTCTGGGTTTTTTTTTAAATTAATTCTGGGGTTAATATTTATTTTCTGTTTTTTATTCATTTTCTATACTTTTTTCATTATTTTTGGTTTTTATTTATTTTCTATTATTTTTTTATTTTTTGTAGTTTTTTTTAATACACGTTTAGTCCAAGTCTTTTTATTTTGCACCAAAAAGTCATTCACCATGCCAAAAAGGTTTTACCATGCTGCTGGCGCAGGCCCTTAAAGATAAGAGAATAAGGGACTTTTGGGTACAAAATAAAAGGTTTGGACTAAATGTGTATTACAAAATATTTGAGGGTTTTGATAATTGATCATTTTTTTAATTTTCTGTTTATTTTTTTAATTAATAAATTTTTGACTTTTTAATAAATTTCTGGGTGTTTTGCTAAATTAATTCTGGGATTAATATTTATTTATTTTCTGCTATTAATCCCCCCCCCCCCCCCCCATATTAAAGTGAGGTTATAACTGGTAATAAACATGTGGGTTAACGGCTGAATGGACGAAATGTTAAGTATGAGGTGTCAAACCTTACGAAAGTCAAATTTCAGGAATTTGACTCATTATAGAGAATTAAATGGGGTCCAAACCTTAAATGACCCTATATTATATACTGAAATTGCTTAATATTCGGGTGTGTGTCACTTGCATATAATTAAGGGGAAAAAAGTTCATTAAATTAGATAAATTGTACTTGCATCCCTAAAATTAATGCCAAATTTCACTTTTGCAGTTTTTATTTCATTGTATACACTTTATCAATTGTTACTAATGGAATAAATCAACCATATTGCTCTGGCTTCCAAAATAATATCTCATCAATTAAATAAATTTCATTATTAAATCCCTTTATTAATTTGTCATCAGGCCCTTCAAATGAACAATACTTTATCCATCCTCATTAAACCACCATCTTCTTCACTCTCTTAGAAGATTTTATTTTTTCAATTAAACTAACCATCACTGGCACTGCCACCAAAATTTAATCAACAAATTACCTATACAGTCAACTTAAATAAATTTAAATTTACTTGTAATTTCTATTGTGAAATCTTGAAGTACTGGCATGACAGCAATAAAAAGCTTCCTCCCTTTTCTTAAATATAGTCATTACATGGTCTAATTATCCTTCTGTCATTACTTTCTACTAACACCAGAAGAAAATAAAATATAACGCGAGCACGCGTGCGCGCTCGGACACACACACACACAGAGGGTGGGAGGAGACCAAATGCAGCCCCGAGTAAAGGAGAAACAAACTATATACAAGATCGGCCAAAATGGCATTTTTCCCCCGAGTTTTGGGTAGGGGTCAGGGAGTTGGGAAGGAGGGTGTTACGATTCGTCTATATGCCAATATCCTGAGCATCAACTTACAAGTATGAAGATATTATCCATAAATGAAATAACAATATAGCACCTACCTCTAACAGGTAACAGCATTAAGAATGGCACTCATAATTTTGTTTTTTCAAACTATTCCACCTCAATATTCCAGGTGTGGATTGCAAAATACCGAATAATGAATCTACTGCTCTGCTCCTCTTTAGATTCCACACACTGCAAATAAAACTGCAGAGACAAATCAAAACAGTATAAGCATCCCAGTGACAGAGAATTAACTCATAACATTTCAAGATAGTAAAGTGCATTTTTATCCAAGTAAAAATCATTCTATGATGTGTACTCAGCAGGAAAACACAGTCACGAAGAGAATTAACTCATCAATGATATTAAAAGATCAATAGTGATATTAGAACCCTAAAATAAAAATAAAAAGTAATGGAGATAAGGAAATATCTATAAGATAAAAAGTCTAACATCCCTATAACCTGAAAAATACCAGAAATAAAATTGAAAATGAAAATGAATTATTTATGAAAATACAAAGAAAAAATATCTTCCTCATGTCATCCCTCCCCGTCTACAGAAGAGCTCGACATCGAGCATCAAAACGATCCTTCATTTTCGGGCAAAACACAGACTCAGGGCAAGAGAACCTGTTGGACTTCAATTGGTTCTTCAATCTCCATCCCACCTAATTAACACCGATATTTTCTTCTTTATTGGCAATCTGAGGCCCTGTCTAGTCGTAGAAAACGAGCTTGTTTTCTAGAAAAAAATTCCAAAATTTTTCCACGGAAATAGAAAATTAGAAAATGCGTTCAAGTTTGATATTTTTCCATCGACTCTGAACTTTTCATAACTTGTATCTAGACCCTTAACCTTTTGGTAAATTATATTTTAATTTCTTAATTTTTTATAAATTACATTTTGAACTTGAAATTTCTAAAATTATATTTTGGTCCCTGAAATTTATATAAATTATATTTTAGTGCCCTGACTTTCTATAAAATTACATTTGAACTCTGAACTTTCTGTAATTACATTATAACCTTAAACTTTGTATAAATTACACGCAAAATTTCTATAAACTACATTTTTTAAAACAGTAATTTATTCCTACCAACTGAACGTATTTTCCAGTTTTCTAAAATTTTCTATGGAAAATGAAAATTAGAAATGGAGATGAAAATTGGAAATAGAAAACAGAAAACAATTTTCCATAACTAAACAGGCCCGGAAACTTTGTGCCTGACCACATTCAAAGCACGTAAGGTTGGTCGCCAGAGTAGTGGTCATTTCGATTGTCTTTGGGGCTGCATTGAGCACCATTGAGGGTGCATAATTATTCATAGCTGACCAGAAATACACTCAGTGCCCTCTATAGATTTCCCAATGAGTTTATTTGTCTCAAGAGCAGGGCTCGGTTCGGTATTTGGGTTGGAGCCGATTCAAGAACTGCCCAATCTTTTGCTTCGAACCTTCCTTCAAAACCACACACGAGTACATAAAAGTTGAAATTGTTCCGAATATTCTTTCACTCATCAACCCTTCCCTCAAACCTGGGACTCTTACGAAGAGATTACGTAATATTCCTGGTGAAAGTGGCCTTGAGTTGTTACTTGATTAGTTGATTTCCAGTCAACTCAACTACGTATTCCGGCAACTTTAAAACTAAAAAAGAAAAAGAAAAAGAAAAATATGTATTGGGGGTTGATTTCTGCTTCTTGCTCATAAACCAAATCCTTCCACCATACCTTAACATACCCCTCAAACTTGGCGACTACAAATTTCACACACTTGCGCCTGTGATGTTTTATAGTCAAAAATATTTTCAATCAAAGTCCAACCAATACACAAACGCATTGGGGTTCATGCATCCATTGAACACAGGCACATCAACCCGAATATCACCATACATAGTTTTTTTCAAAATGTACAACATAGGGCTCATATTGCCACAACCCAAACCCACATCTTCCTCCGGTAAGTCATCGTTCTCAATTCCGTCAAACACAAAAGTCCATTCTCTGCTCCCAAGGGCTGCCATGGGGGATTACGACCGACGACGCTGCTGCCTTCCTGTTTAACCATGGATCCACCGATTCTTTACCATGTGTTCCTTACTAACTGGAGCATATTGGTCGCCACCAATGTCTAAAAGGCGCTAGGCGGTCGGCGAGAGACCTTCTAGCGCCTATGCAGGGCCTAGGCGAATATTTTATTTAATTAATTATTAAATATAGTAATTATAAATAGGGTTTTCTTTACTTTAATACATTACTAATTCTCGATTTTAGACTTGAATAATAAATCTATTTAAAAATTAGAGTTTGTCCGAAAACATTACAAATTTTGTTAACTTTGACACCTGGATTTTTAATTAGAATAATACAAAAATCCAAAAAACAAAAATTAAAAAAAAAACATAAACCTCGAACCCTCTCCGCCACATCAAAACCCAACCCCACCTTCTGAAACCCTCTCCGTCATATCTCAACCCCGGTCCCCGGCCAGCCGGTAAACACCATCCATTCACCACCACACCATCACCACATCAGTTGGCCGCCAGCCATTTTCATCACCACCGTCGCCGCCAGTAACCCACTACGAAAATCCGATTCAAAACCCATATCAATAAAAAATTGAAATCAACAAAATTGTTCCAACAAAAGCGAAATTGGGGTAACATTTTGAACAAAACCAAGTCAAATCTATTATATTGTTTGGATTTGTAGATTTGTTTGTTAAGGTTTGTACGGGATCGTATTGGGTTCGGATTCGGTTGGATTTGTCCGCATTAGACTGGACAGAGTTCTTCACAGAGAGACATGGGGGTTTGTGGTGGGTGGAAGGAGATGGGGTGGGAGATTGAGGTCGACGGGTGAGGTGGGGGTGCTGCTGCTATGTTTTTAAGTGCAGGAGATGGGAAGGTGCTGGGGAAGGGGGGGGGGGGGAGGGGGTGACGAAACAAAAATCTTGGTTTTTTTCATTTTTTCATTTTGTTTTTTTTCATTTCTTTTAATTAGCATGCATTTTCTTTTGATTTTTAAACTTTATTAGATTTTTTTTCGGATTTTTGAATTATTTTAATTAAAAATCCAAGTGGTCAGTTAATGTCAACAGAATTTGTAATGTTTTCGGGCAAACTCTAATTTTTAATAAAAATTGGATTTAAGTCCAAATCAAGAATTAGTAATGTATTAAAGTGTTCAAACCAAACATCTCACAAACAAAATCTCACAAAGTGTTTTAAATACAATAACAATAGAAAATATATTTTACTTCATAAAAATGTATTCTCAAACCAAACATTTTCCACAGTTTTAACACAAACAAAAGAGTTTACTTTCAAACAAAATAACGATGCGTAAGGTACGAGTGGGTCGTTGCATATTTTGGAAATGGGGGTGGGGGTGAGGGCGGGGGTGGGGGGTTAACTCTAATTTTTAACATTCGAAGGTAATTCTACTTATGCAATTATTTCAGGGGGCAAAGTCAAAAACTCCTTAATTTTATGATTGCATACATGGTTCATATGCAGAGAGACAATTAAGTAACCATATAGGAATG
Organism: Sambucus nigra; assembly: GCA_949130495.1. Classification (NCBI taxonomy): domain Eukaryota; kingdom Viridiplantae; phylum Streptophyta; class Magnoliopsida; order Dipsacales; family Adoxaceae; genus Sambucus; species Sambucus nigra. Next base: position 715,144,301 of record OX422207.1, read on the forward strand.
CTCATGTAAACCTTAAGCGGAGAGGTAACTAAGTGGTGAGTAACATTAACCATAAACCTACCATTTCATTTATTTTTCCTCCTCACTGCCGATTCTCTCTCAATAACCTATTGTATCTCACTGTCACGGACTCTCACAAGCCATCCTGTGAGAGACTCGAGTTCGTCTCTCCGTCTCATTTTTTTAAAAGGGACTAGGCGATGGGGTTGCGCCTTGGCAATTTCCTTGGGATCATATTTAGTCCCAATTTTAAAAATTCATTTGTACCCACCCCCATGTTTTTGTTTTTTTAGTTGTTGGTCCTATTGTAACAATTATGGAACAAGAATCATTCTCTACGAAAAGAAAGAGGGGTGGTTAAAGGCGATTACAAGGAGAGGTTGATGGAGGTTTTGGGTGGTTCTGACTTAACAAAATTTTAAAAATACATGGGATGGGAACCTCACAAAACTTTGGAAATGGGACTAAACCCAAAAAACTAAATTTCCTAGGCGGGTCCAGTTTTCATTTTTATTTGTAAATATAATATTCCAAAAAGGCAACTATTTGCATAAACGTAACAATTTAACACAATATAATAGGTAAATCAACGGTAAGGTTGCCCCCGTTGTGACCTGAGGTCACGGGTTCGATTCACGGAAACAGCCTCTCTGCGCAAGCAGGGGTAAGGCTGCGTACATCCAGCCCCCCCAGTACCCCGCAGTGGCGGGAGCCTCGTGCACTGGGTTTGCCCTTTATAATAGGTAAATCAACAACAATACATACACCAAAATAATAACAAATTATATATATATATATATATGGGCCTGTGAGATGATAGATCACCGCCTAGCGCCTAGGCGGGAGGAAGAGCAGGGTCTAGGGCCTAGATGGGGATTTTCAGAACACTGTTCGCCACCATACCTTACACTGATGCAACTCATCGTGGTCATCAACTACAGCCCAGATTTGTCAATAGTCATCGTACAATGATCTGCGAATGAGGGGAACGTCAAAGTCGTACTCGGATCCGTCACCCTCATGACCTACTAGTACGGTTCGGGACGTAATTGTTCAATCCAATTGGTTAGTTTCCAGCCTACATCGGATTGTTGAAAGGGATTTTGACATTTGTTGTGGTGGCAGCCTTTCGATAAGAACCACCTCTGTATTTGGATGGATAGGTTGTATTCCTCAATATCATGGAATCTGTGGTGCCATCCCGCAAAAATATCATCCCACCTCTGCCCTTTGACCACCACCCCACCTCATGCTGGTGCACTTTGCCGCGAACAGCGAACCTACACGTACCTAGGCCTCACGCTGCGGTTGTTCCATTTGAACCCAAGAAGGGCGCTTGGGCCTCACACTATCAGGTTGTGACTTTTCATCCCCTCGCCTTGTGCGTGGAAGTTGGGGTGAGCAGTGGCATTGGCCTTCGGCCCACTACTCACAAGTTTCTTCATTCTCTAACAAAGTTGTGATGTGATTGTAGTCGAAAACTATCAAATCAAGCTTCCATGGATGCAAACATATTTTGGATATAGTATTCATCTGTCTTTACTTGCTACCTTTGGTAACAAGCGATTATTCACACTTAACTTGCACAATTACGAAATACTAATGGCGAACGCGGCTTTGATACCACGTTGCTATGTATGTTGTAAAATAACGTACAAATTTATAGAACCCACAACGAGAATAACCTCAATTCTCAAAAATATCCAAATTCGACGATCTATAGTGATTACAAGAGGTCTTCATCTGGTTAGTGGTGGTTAGTGGTTCGGGTGCAGGATGTCATGTGAATGAAGAATTAGGGATTATTTTTAGGATTTTATTATATTTTTGTTAATTTCTTTTATTTCCTTTATTTGATGTATTTTCTTTAATTAGTTGTTTGTTTAGTATTTAGAAGAGGAAGGTTATTGGCTCTTAGGGATGTAATTGTAATTAGATTCTTAGCTTAGAGGCCTAGCAACCTCCTTCCTATAAATACTCATTTGTCGCTTCATTTGAGGCATTCTTCCATTTTGAGATATAGTGATTTAAGAGAGTTTAGAGAGATTTATCTTTCCTTGCTCCCATTTGACGTCATTCACGTCAATTGGTATCAGAGCCTCGATTCTACCCGTTATTGTTGTTGTTGTACAAAAACAAAACCTCGTAAACAACATCAAGGAGGGTCCAAAAAAAGATGAACACCTCCGCGGAAACTCCTAACGCTCATCTCTTGGAGGCCATCAATCGATTGATGACCTGGATGGATGAATTCGACGCTCGCCTCCCTCCACCACCACCCAAATTGCCATTTCACCACGACCCTCACCTTCTCCAAATTTCGACCTACCCCCGCCACCACCCCCAATGACACCTTGAGCCACCCACCACCATTAACCCTAACACTAGCCCCCAAAACCCCTCCACCCACGCTTCCGCAACCCATTTCACATCCCATCCACAAACAAACCCAATTCGACAAACCCTAACCCCATTTATCTCCAAACCACCACCACCACATTCAAAGCCACCACAACCACACACCGGAAAGAAAACCCCATCGCAACCGCCAACTACAATTTGGCCACCCTCAGTCGATACCATTTCCCATAGCCAGGGGCAGAACCCCCCCCCCCCCCCCCCCCAAATTGCTGCCCAAAGCAGTAACGCGTCATAAAAGCCTACCGCCCAACACCGTCGACCCCTTCTGGCTAGATCCAACCGATGGCCAGCCTTGTTCAAGGGGATGAACACCCTAGACGAAACACCCAATCCCAATCTCTTGGTCGGACCAACCTGGTGGTGGCCGACGAAGGCCCAAATGCTCCATTCCTGACACGCCGGCAGTCAACCAATCCTCCAGCAGTCGGACAACATGGCCGACCAGTTTCTGGCCTCAAATGGCCTCAACCGACCTCAAATATCTACCTATTGTTCATCGTCGGCACAGATCCAGCCAGATAATCAAGATCCGATGACAAAAGGGTCCAATCCCATTGAGAAAACCCTAGGACAGCATGGTCAACCCTTATTCCATGATAAGATCTCTCAAACAATGGCCCCCGGCAAAAAATTGTCATGAATCATTAGGGTTTTGTCTACCTCATCACCAAGAATTTCTCGCAACAAAACCTAGCACCAATCCATACCCTCTCATGTTTGAATCCACTCAAACATGTCTACCCACAATCGAAACCCTAAACCAACACACATCCCACCCTCAAAAATTACCAAGAACCCTTCTCCCACAAAGTCAATCCAATTTCAACCCTTTCTTATCCAACCCCCTCCCATGCTAACCAATCAATCTCTGCCCACGGTGGAACCCACCAACATGTACAAGAACTACAGTTTGGCACCAAAATCTTGGTTTTTGACTCCGGGGTAGATCTTTTTGATGATTCACACGAGTGGCATGAGGAAGAAGATGATCCTCAATTTTTCAAAAATACGTTTTGGCTCCTCAAGTTTTGCCTCTTCCGCAATTTGGGGAATTTTTGCATTCGACCTCAATTTTAAAGTTCGAGGACGAACTTTTTCGAAGGCGGAGAGAATGATGTGAATAAAGAATTAAGGGTTATTTTTAGCATTTTTAGGATTTATAGTATTTTTTTATTTTATTTTATTTCCTTTATTTGATGTATTTTCGTTTATTAGTTGCTTGTTTAGTATTTAGAAGAAGGAAGGTTATTGCCTCTTGGGGACGTAATTGTAATTAGATTCTTAGCTTCGAGGCCAAGCAACCTCCTTCCTATAAATACTCATTTGTAGCCTCATTTGAGGCATTCTTCCATTTTGAGATATAGTGATTTGAGAGAGTTTAGAGAGATTTATCTTTTCTTGCTCCCATTTGGCGTCATTTACGCCAGGACGGTACTATTTATTTAATGCTATCAAAAGTATCTCAGGCTCAAAATGACTTTTGGCTTGTATTCATAGGGATTGAGGTATTGGGATTAATGGTCCTCCTACCCTCATTTCAAGGCGGCTGGTGTGTTTGACAGTGATAGTTTTTATTATAATAATATATTGAGCATGTGTCATACCTACCTTGCCAACATGCATCTTCCGTATCAAGCAGCAACATCTTAGATTTCAAAGCAAAACTGATTCTCAAGGGTAAGATTTTCATTTTCACCATTACATTTATGTCCATGTGATTTACATATCCAAACATACTTGATGATAGATACTGAATATGGAAACGACGCGGCATGGATACCACCACCATGGAATTTTTTTTAAAGGAAACATATTTTATTGAAAAGATCACATCATTGGGAGACAACGGGTCCACCAAAATCCATTATAAGAAATTGAAAACATCATATGATATCTTGTTATCGCAAATAAGAGATGTTAAGGACTTCCTTTAAAATGCTTGATGTAGATGCCCAATAATGTGTTAAAAACATGATCCTCCCCCAAATGAATTTCCTCTTCAAATAAGTCGGTGATTACTCTGTTGGATCTCTCCAACCATACCGACCAAAATAGGTTAAAATAAACCCACATGTCCAACTATGAATGCAATTGTTTCATCAATTCCACTTACATAACTCCATCATTGAAACACAAACACAATTCCGTGATCAAGATTCAAACACCTCAAATTCTTGAAATACCTTGTTCTTCTTGGAAGAGCAAGTAATCAAAAGCGCTCACCCATTTCTCCGACATTAAACACACAAGTGATAAAGCACACGTTGGCCTTCTTTTTTTAGGAAAGTAACAAGCATTGACCTTTCTGTATGCAACTAACCAGACAAAACACCTGTACGTTTTGAAAGTGTACTTTTTAAAGATAAGACTACTTTCCAAATCAACTTAATAAAAATGGAACACAATAAATGCATGAAAAGATATGATACAAGGAAAATTCAACACTCCAATAAACAACCTTCCTTATCCAAACAACTCGAAATCAACCCAATGCTCTCAACTATGCTAATACAGATTGTGAAACGTCAGCCTCTTTCAAATTTCTCCTTGATGAAAGATGAACAAGCATTCACTCCTTTTGCGTCATTGAACCGGGAAAGCAAAGGTTACATCATAATTAAATGATTTGTAATACCTTCAGGAAGGAAAAAAAAACGAGAGATGAATCCCTTAGCCACATATCCGGCCAAAAACGAATTTTGAAACTATATCCAACCTCAAAAACAAACAAAATAAAAAGAGCCTGAGATACAGACCACCTGCTACAAAAAGACCATCTCTCCACCACCTAGGAGGTCCCAACCATTCTCCTGCGTATCATATTATGTCCAGTTATAGTTTACGATACAATCCCATTCTGAAGGAAATATCTCCATAACCATTTGCCCAATAGAGCCTCATTCGTAAACACCAAATTTTCCACTCCTCACCCCCTTTTTCCTTAGGTTTAGACTAAAGACCACATGACCAAGAAATCTTCTCCCTACCTCACGCCCTTTTCACAAACTCTCTCATTGATTTCTCCAACACCTTAGCAACTTTAGTTGGCCCCGGTAGTCTACCAATGAAAGATAAATAAACAAGTATGGTTTTAAGTTTATATGATAACATCATTCTGGTTTTCTCAAAATGTAGTTTTTTAGAAAGAAGTTTGCCAAGCACAAATTCTGGCTAAAATTATTTTTAAAATACAGTAAAGATTTTCAATATTGAAACCTACTAGACACTATAATACTCAGCAAAGTTCTGCGCAAAGTAACTCTTCCTCCCTCCATTCTTTTCTTCACTTTATCAACTATGGGGATTTACACTCTCACCAAGTGGGAAGTCCAAAATAAGTGAATTCATTGGCCAACTTGCAATCCCACACCCACCGCCTCCTCTCAAGATTCTAACAACCCATTCCTGACATTGATACCCACCATGATGTTACCTATAATCACTTTCAAACTAGACAACCTACCAAACAGTTCATAACCCCTGGACAAATCCCTGAAATAAACCTCACACCTAACACACACACACACGCAATCAAAAATAACTGTTGAACAAATCCCTGAAATAAACCTCACCCCTAACACAATTAAAAATAATAATAATAATAATAAATAAACAAGTGTTATCTGCTAGCTGAAGATAAGCTGAACTACCTTTTCTCTCCATAGTCGCCACCTCACAACCCTCAATGAGATCACTCTCCAAGATCAATCCGCTAACCTTCCTCGTACATTTGTCAATTAAATAAGGAGAAAAGGGATGTCAGATAATCAACGGAGAAAGAAAAATATAGAAAAAAGGAGAAGAGAATATGCCCAAAGTCGGTGACCACAACCCTAAGCACTCATGCTTAATCAACTCATAATTCAACTCTTGAAAAGTAAAAGAGATTACAACCCTATATATATAAACTAACAAATCCTAATCTAAATAAAAGAATAATTTTAATAGATAAATATACCTAAATCATGATAACTAATCGATATAATGTCAGGATGGCTAAAGCTATATCAGTTAGTTAGAAGTAGTTAGAGAATTATTAATAGTTTCGAGTAGTTGCTGCTAATTTGTTAAATGTCTAATCATTTGTAGTTATTAATTAGTTAGTCAAGTCGGTAGGAGCGACGGGCGGTGTGTACAAAGGGCAGGAACGTAGTCAACACGAGCTCATGACTCGCGCTTACTAGGAATTCCTCGTTGAAGACCAGCAATTGCAATGATCTATCCCCATCACGACGAAATTTCAAAGATTTCCCGGGCCTGTCGGCCAAAGCTATAGACTCGTTGAATCCATCAGCGTAGCGCGCGTGCGGCCCAGACAATCTAAGGGCATCATAGCCCTGTTATTGCCTCAAACTTTCGTGGCCTAAAAGTTAGTTAGAATCTGTTTAGGTGGTTAATTAGTTTGTTATGATTTTTTCTATAAATGTAATACAAATCATCCAAAAAATATATTACAATCTCATTTTTCTCTCAATCTCTGTCTTATTCTCTTATCTCTCAATTCTAATCCCATTTATTTTCTCTCTCTTTAATCTGCCTTCTTTCTCTCACTATCTATGGCTTATTCTCTTCTCTCTCAATTCTAATCCCATTTATATTCTCTCTTGCCCACCAACTGTTTGATAGATAGTCTATTAGTCTGCCTCGAGTTTAAGGCATGACAAATTAGTATCAGAGCATCCTTCCTGCCACCAAGAAAAAAAACATGATCTTTTTTTCTTCTATTTCTCTCATTCTTCATTTTTTTCAATTCATCTCTAAAATTCAAGAAATCAACCTCTCATTATTGTGTAATTCTTTTGTAAGTTCTTGTATCTCTATTCAATTCTATCTTGTTATCTTCACATTCTCACCAAATATCTTTATACCCTTTACCTCATTTGCATCATTTGCAGTTCTTTTCCTCTTCCCTGTATTACTTGTTATCTTTATATCTCATCTCATCAATTCTGGCAATTAAGTCACCACCATAGCTGGTTATCAAACTCAACAAATGGAGTCACATTTACAGTTTGATCAAAGATTAGGGTCTCTAGAAAAAACATTAAAGGAATTTGAAGAGGTTATGATGGGTCAATTCATAAATGGGTTCGGTGAAGAGGTTAAAATTTTTTTTCAATTTTGTGCTCCTGCAAGTGTAAAGAATGCTATAAAGCTAGCCTAATTGCAGGAAGATTTTTTAGCTAAAAGATCACGGGTACAATATGCAATTGCATTCCCCGAAATTATAGTCATTTGGGAGAATGAAACTAAAGTTACAATGGATCAGTTTATGAAGGAGCTAAATGAAGAGGTAAAAAAATTTGTTCAATTATATGCTCCAAAAAAACTAAGTGATGTTGTTAAACTCACTTAATTGCAAGAAGAATTTCTAGCCAAAAGATCACAGGGTTACAATCTAAAATTGCATTGCCCCGAAATCATAGTGATTGGGAAAAACGAGACCCCAATGAGTAATCAGGAAGAAAATGTGTCAGAATTCAAGGAGGAACCATGGAAAATTGAAGATACAATAAGAAATTGTGTGAAAGCAAAAGCAAGCATTGTGGACGGTGTTGAATTATCACTAGAAGATGTTGAAGATGAGCAATTAAAGGTTGTCCAACAGTTGTTTGATAAAATGCCAGAACCATGTGTCAACTCTCCATTCAAGAATAATCATGGTGTGAAATTTGAAGGAACTTGTAATGAGAATGGAGTTGTTCAGAAAATGATGAATGCTAATGCTGATTCAGAATTTAGGTTGTTTGAGCTCATTAATCATGAGGTTTCAAAGGTCTTAGTAAGGAATGAGCCACAGTATGTAATGTGTTATCAAATTGTCAAGGTTCATTGGGGTATCGCAGCATTGGAGTGTTCTCCAACAATTCAATCAAAATGCAATTATCTCCAAGAAAAAAATGTTTATTATACTTAATATCTTTAGTTTGATCTTTATTTTTCTTAATTATGCCTCCAAATGTATCTTCTCCAAATGCAGGGATGGCCTCCAAACGCAGTTATATAGAGAGAGATGTGCTTTGGAAAAACATGGTTGCTATATTTGATAAAATGCTTTCATAAGGCAAAAAAGTCACATTTTTTGTTTTTTGTATTTGATCCTGGAGGAACCAATATTTCTCGGTTCAAACCCCAATCCTTGAGGACAAGGATTTTTAAAGGGGAAGGGAAGGTTAGGATGGCTAAAACCATATCAGTTAGTTAGAAGTAGTTAGAGAATTATTATTAATTTCAAGTAGCTGTTGTTGCTAGTCTGTTGAATGTCTAATCATTTGTAGTTACTAATTAGTTAGTCAAGTCAACAGTTAGCTAGAATCTGTTTAGGTGGTTGATTAGTTTGTTACGATTTCTTCTATAAATGTAATGCAATTCATCTTATACAAATCATTCAAGAGAGAGCCTAACCACGCAGCATAGGAAAATGGTGTTGGACATAAATGTTAAATATCATGAAAAGAGAAGATTAACCAACTTAAGTGGTGGAACTTTAAAGGAGAGAAATTAGAACTAATTAAAAAATAAATATTAGAGAAAACGATATGGAATGCCAAAGATGAGACTAACATTATAAGGAATAAGATGACTACATGCATTAGGAGAATATTGAAAGTGATTCTTGGATAATCAAAATGTAGAGGGCCACAATATACAAAAACTTGGTGGTGGAACGAATAATTACAAAATATAGTAAAAATCAAAAGGAAGACATTAAGAAAATGGTAAGAGATGTCAAGTTTAAGACGTATAATGATCTTTATACAAAACTAGGAAGACAAGAAGGGGAGAGGAGAGAAGTATTTACAAACTTGCTATGTCAAGTGTATTAAAAGCAATGATTCGAGAGTCTTAGTCAATGATGAAGAGATTAAGGAAAGACGGAAAAATATATTTTGAGAGTTTCCTAAATGAAGATCAAGGGAATTTATTGGATTTGAAGCTATGAAGCATGGATGCAAGTGCGGGGTGCGGGTGCGGCGATTCGAAATTTTTTGAAAAAATAGGGTGCGGGTGCGGCAAGAAAAATAAATTAATATAATATATAAATTATTATTATTTATTATATATATATCAATTTTTAAAGTTAGAAATCATGCACCATAATAAAATCATGCACCATTTTTAGAAAACATGAGCCATAATAAAATCAACAACTAAATATGAACAATAATTAAATTATAATTGAAAAGTAAACTGGCAGGAGCATCAACTAAGTACCAGAAGAAAAACATCATATGATTCATTTACCAATTGTTTAGTAGAAGGATTTACAAATCAAAACACCATATATGCATCGTCAACTTCTTAGGTGAATCATACCAAAAAGATAGTTTTACAAGAAAAAAAAATACCTCCCACCGTTTAGCACCATTTCAATGGACATATAACTCAAGTTCTTTATTTTGTTTTGAAAACAGGCCCAAAACTTTTACACAACTTACTTTTTATTAAAAAACGAATCCAGAAACGAATCCTTGCCGAATCCAAAACGAATTGGATTTTTTTTTCCCCACCGATTCTTCCCGGGTGCGAATCGGAACCGAATCGGGGCAGCACCCGCACCTCAGAAGAATCGAATTCGGACTCAAGGCTATTTTTGAAGAATCGATGCTTCATAGATTTGAAGGAACTCAAGGATATTCGAGAATATACATTTTTTTGCAGAATTAGGACAACAGAGGTTCTTTATAACCAAATGGTATTCCTATTAAGGTTCGGAAGTGTTTAGAGGGCAAAGTGTCTTGGCTAACAAAGTTGATCAATAAGATTATAATGACTAAAACGCATGTCCGATGATAAATGGAGAAACAGTGTTTTAGTACCTATTTACAAAAGTAAAGGAGATATACTATGTTGTTCAAATTATTGTAATATTAAGTTAATGAGTTATATAATGAAACTTTAGAAGAGAGTGATTGAACATAGATTGAGATTGGAAACAACAGATCAGTTTGGATTTATGCTTGGTCCAAAAGACCACGAATCCATTTTGACCCGTGTCGGACACGTGATACGTCCCGACACGCCCCGATACGCAAGTCAGAGGTTCCATTTTCTATTTAATTTTTTTAAATCGAACACGTTCCGACACATATTAACATGTTGGGATACTATGGGATACGTTAAAACGGAAAAAGCGAAAAGCAAACAACATAGAGAACTTGCCTTAGCCACACTTTAAATCTGTAAAGCTAAGGCAAATCTCATTTGCTACTTTCTCATTTTTTTTTTTAAATAACTTTCCTGGAAATTATTTTCTTTCGGTGGATCGGGAAATATACAATGCAAGGTTCGAAAGTGAAAAGAACTTTACCTCTTTTTTAAATTTGTAATGTTTGGCAGCAACCAGAAGTTGAAAAGTGAATGAGACTTACCTTTTTCCTATAAAGTTGTCATATTGGTTGGCACCAACTAGAAGTCTTCTAGACTTCTAACAAAATGTAACCTTTATTTGGTAATAATAATTTGTTAATAAAAAATTTATTATAGTTAAGAACTAACTTTAAACGATAAAAATAGTAATTATGTTAGTAAAGAAGTATGTTACCTAATTTGTTAACTTATTATAATGTTTAGAAATTTTTAGTTGCATTTTAATAGTTTAATTTTATTAATATGTAATTTATATATATATATATAAATATATAAATTTAGTATTATACATATTCTATTTATTTTGAAATTGCATATCCCGTATATCCCGAGCCATGATCTTATCCACTATTGCGTGTCGAGTCAATGCTTCACAACTAGGAGGTCAACAATAGAAGCTATCTATTTATTGAGGAGAGAGAGAAATGGAAAGATTTTCATATGACTTTATAGATTTGAAGAAGGCGTGTGATAATATATCAAGAGATATAATATGGTGGGTCTCAAATAAAAATGAATGACTACTAAATATGTTGATGTGACTAAGGATATGTATGATGGGATCATAACTATAGTTAGTTAGATCAATAGCTAGAGAAAGCAGTGGATTTCTGATCACTATGGGTTTACACCAAGGTCTAGCACCAAATCCTTATCTTTTTTCTCTTAATCGTAGTGTATTTTATTTGCAAAAGATATTGTGGATGAAACTAAGGAGGAGATTAACGCTAGATTGCAGTGTGGAGAGGAACCTAGAAACAAATTGTGGCAGGGTTCGTGCCAGGGATTACTGCTAGATTAATACATCTCCTTTTGAAATTTACCCTTGTGGCAAGGTTCATTTCCACACCATAGACGATGAATATTTCCTTTCGGTACCTTAAAAAACTCAAAATCAGGGGAGGTTGCAAAAATTCCAGGGCAAATAAGGTATCTTTGGGATTTTGAGCTTTTGGGTGTGTTTGATAGCATGTATTTGCCTCGGAAAAATTCCCAACTTACACTATAGTAGAAGTAGCCAAAGAAGATTTCTGGCATACCTGGAAAAAATTTCTTTCACATGAAGAGAGGGGACATTAAGAAATAATTTATTTATATAGTGACACATCATTCTCCTTTCCTCTAAAATAGTTCTTCCTTGAGCTTGCCCCCATACCAAATAAATGAATACTTTGAAAATTTGTCACTTAAACTATGGCTGAGATAGTACTTCAGATAATGCTCAAATAAAAAATTAGGTAAAGACCCAAAATTTTCCACACCAATGAAGTCCATAAATTGACCAATCGAATTAGTTGTCAAAACCCAGCATGCGTCTCTTTTATAACTTCTCCAACTACAGCCCCGTGTCATTAGGTTTACTAAGGCATGTTTGCACCTTTGGCTATTAAAACCCAAACTATTCTGCTGTAATGAATCAAACGCCATAAATGACCCATCAGACACAGGTAAACCGTTTCTTCTTTAAATAAATTTCCTTTAGTTTGCGACCTGTCCCAAACAGCCCAAAATATCCTTCGCATGAGATCTTAGTGTCAAGGAAACCATAGTTTCTTGTCGACTGCATGGCATGGAATCACCACATCTAGGTTCCCAAACACCACGCAAACAGAATACCACATCACCTCATCCGTTTCTTCTTTAAATAAAGTTCTCTTTAGTGTGTAACCTGTCCCAAAAATCCCAAAATATTCTTCGCCTGAGATCTTAGTGTCAGGGAGACCATAGTTTCTTGTCGACTGCATGACATGGAATCACCCCCTCTGGGCTCCCAAACACCACGTAAACAGAATTTGGGCAACATCAGACCACCTTGCATTTCCTTGACCTCGCTGTAACCATCACCATGCCACCCCCTGGCGGCCACCCCAAAACCATCTGGCAACAAGGGAGTCGTCAGTGATAGTCGAGTTGATCGGCAAAGCCGCATTTTTCATACCCTTTTAGTTTCTTTCTCTTCCCTGCTGATGCTGCCAACGGAGAGTCTTGGCAACTCATTTATGTAGTTAAAGAGGATCGTCACTAAGAGAGAGGATGCAAACGAGTCACCAGAGATCCCACGTCCAATGGTGAACACACCGGAGGACGGATTTGCATAGTGACAGCAAGTGTAGGTGACAACGTTGGGGTTGGTTCTACGAAGAACTCTTGGACCATACTGTAGTCCCCTCCATATGCAGGATCCACAGATCTTGATGAAGAGGTTGAGAATCTAAAAGCAAAGGCTCACCCGTGCAAGAACGACACTCTACTTGTGTTGCCGGATTTGGAATTTTCATCACAGATGGACTCCACCTGCAATAGGTTGACCAGAGCTCTAGCCATGGCTTCTAGACCTACACACTTACACATACGATCAAGAGGAAACCATATTGCGATACTACTTACGATCTAACCACATCACATCATCCATTTAAAGATAATTCAGTCGTATTAATTGGGAGACAAATCTCAAAATTTTAGAAAGCTATTAAACAAAATATAATACTAATCATAATCTACTACCTAACGACTTAATGAATATCACAAAGGAATGCTCCTTATTTTACTAAGTATAATTAAATATTAAAGGTAATCACAATTAAAATTCTATTGGGGCCCGCTCCTCGACATTCCACGTGCCATTCCCGATATAAATCACAAGAATAAGCACCAATATTATCAAATAAGAAAATGCAAACCAACGAAAAACAAAAAAATAAATCAGAGTAGGAAGTAACAATTGCACTAGAGGAGGGGCGGTGAAGGAAGAGAATCATAACAAAACGGAAGTCAAAGCATAGCATGAATCTAGAGTTTCACAATCCTACAAAACTCTATGGCCTTACAAAAGATAATCAGAAAGAAAAATCCGTTGGCTCATCTAATTGTCTCATTAAATCACGTAAGGATAGGCAAGAGAATTGGATACACAATTTCATCACATTATTGAACACTTCTAACAATTACTTTGTTGGGTGTCAATCAGCGAAATTTGAAAAACAAATCTTAAAGTATCATACCCAGCAAAAAGATAAAGATCAATCGATGAAAAAATAATCAAGCTCTGGTCAAAGTTCAAGCAAACTCACTAATCAAGCAAATGAGGAGAGCACTCCAAAAAAGCATCCGAATGGGTCGACTATATTGCACGTGATACTGAGACCTTTGAAGCTGTCTCTGAATAGCTCCGTACCAAGTATAAAGTTGTTTGTCATAACAATCATCACAACCGTCAAGGCAACTCTTATTTCTTTCATAGCATGCATTTATTCCCTTTCAATAATAGCAAGTTATATTATCATTAGCAACATACCAATGAGAAAATCAAAGAGGCAAAATTCATCATACATATTTGGATTGTATGGGAGCAATTTAATACTCACTTTTGTCACATTTTGGGACTGGGATAATGCAGTATCGGCTGCTTCCTGGTTACTATCGGGAAGCTTCAACTTCCTGTAACCATTCTTTGACCACTTCAACTTGGATGCAGACTCCATGGTATTAAGGAACCCCGAAAAACTGGGTATCTTTCGAGGAGGTGGGTTCGGTTGTGCATTGGAGGAACTTTGAGGGGAAACATCATCAACTGCAATCTGATAAGCACCAATGTCAGCACTTGCACTTGCCGCCCTCCTATGACCACTCAACTTCTCCTCCCTAGCCTCCAATAGGCCCCACTCCACCGAGCCAGACGAATTCTTCGAACACCCGGGTGACGATTGTTTATCAAACTCTTGCAGTTTCACCGCTCTTTGTTCCTTGAGCTGAAGTTTCGCACAACTTTTTGACCCTGAGAGAAACAATGCAAGTTCATCGCATTCTCCCTCATCCAATCGCACCCATGGGCGAGGCGGTTTCCCTGCGGAAACAGCCGACTCGTTCAACGCATTCTCCACTTTCGAAATCTGATTCCCCATTGCAATAATAAATTCACTATGCCTCTCTTTCGCATCATCCACCGCGTTATTACTAGTATAACCCGACCTCACCGCCCGTTCAAATTCTTCCAACTGCATTAACAATTCACTATACTAATTTATAAATTGAACCCAAAACCTATATATACAAGGGTGGAATTTATCATGACCTGCCATTTGGTGGTACCAAGGGCTGTATGTAGATCCCTTCTAAGTTCTTCTGAATTCCACATACTCGAAGAGTCCTTCACAGCGTGAATCCATGTTCTATATGTTGATTCCATCCTTCAAAATGTAAAACAAATTTTAAATCTCAGAATAAAACCATCAAATGGTACCAATTAATGCAGAAATATCACAAACCCTAAATACCAAAACATTATACCTGTCGGCGGATTCCTGAACTTCTTCTGCAGCAGAGAAGAAAGGATCCTTTTCCCACCGATCGAAATGCGTCGACATCTCTCTCACTAATCAAAATTAAAATAAAAATAACAAAAACAAGAACCCTAGGTGACAATAACAGAAACTCTACAAATATGGTAAAAATCTGTGAAGAAACAGAGAGATTGTAGATCGATAGATCATGGGAGAAGAACCCGGTTCTTGCGCGTGCATTAACGGATTATTATTTGTGGAGGCGTGTCGTTTTCGGAGCCGTGAGTCGTTGCGGTGTCGTTTTGAGACCGATGTGTGAGTGGGTGGCAGGTGTGGGGTCCAATCGTGAGTGTAAAAATAATAATGCATGTGAGAGGAGAGGAGAGGATAGAATAAAGATGATCAGGTCCAGTCCAGGTTGTTGACCTTTAGTTATGGACGATGAGAAGATTGTCACTTGCTAAACTTTTTGGCAGTTTGTAGCTGGTCTACAACTCAATCTTTACACCTATATTTTCGAAATGGTATGGTATGTGTGTCTAGTTTTCTAATTAAGTAATCATTTAATAACTACACTAGTGGAGTTGTTTATTGATCTAATCACAACAACTTGATTCGGGAGTTCAATTGTCTTCTCATGAATAAGTGTTCGTTTGCCTATAGTTTTTATTTATGCATGAAATAAGGAGGTGAGATAAAATAAACTTATCAGATATGATTTTAAACTTGATGAATTGCGAAAGTATTTTATTTAAGCAATTGATTAATATTTTTTAATTTATTACATTTATATATAATTTTGGCAATAAGATTCATCGCTTTGTAATAAATATCTTACAAGTTAGACTACATAAAAACTTAAAACATGTATATTACAAAAAATTGTATATGCATTATAAAGTTTCTCGCATACAAATTATATTTTTTTCTGAAAAAAAATCATGTATATTTTATAAAATATATTGTATATACATTACCGAAATCGAATATACGTAAGGAAGAGGGACCTTAGTGCCCAAAATTTATGTTAATGGACTAAAGCAAAAAAAAATACCAACTAGAACTTGAGCCAAAAGCAATAATAAATTAACCTAATTTGGTCTCTTATCCCACTAATCTAATACAATACAACTATACAAAATCAGAGGGCGTGCATAGTAAGGGCGAGCATAGGCCCGCAGTCCGCCCATCTTGAAAGGCTCGACCTGCAATTTTATAGAGTTTGGTCAAGTAAGCACACCCGTATATTGGGCTTGGTAAATTTTTCAACACCCGATAAAAATTTGAGACGGACTTAAACACTCGTTTTCAACCCCAATTAAGTCTGGTTCGACCAGAGCCCCGAATATAAGAATATATATTTCTTAATATACCTATATATATATATGATTTTAAATGTGATGAATTAAGGAAGTATTTTATTTCAGCCGTTGATCAATATTTTTTTTTATTTAGTCTATTTACATATTATTTTAGTAATAAGGTTCTTAGCCTCCTAATGTATATCTTAAAAGTTGGGGTATATAAAAATTTAAAACATGTACATTACAATAAAATCGTGTATTATATTATAAAGCTTTTCGCACAAGTTACACATTACTGAAAATCGAGTATACATAAGGGAGAGGGACTACATTACACAAAATCGGGTATACATAAGGGAGAGGGACCTTAGTGCCCAAAATTTAATGTTTGTGAACTAAAGCAAAAAAAAATTACCAACTAGGATTTAAGCCAAAAAAAGGATAAATTAACTCAACTATGTCCCTTATCCCATTATTCTAATACAATATAAATATATAAAATCGGAGGGTGGGCATAGTAAGGGTGGGCATGGGCCCATACCCCGCCCACCCGAAAAGGCCTGACCCGTAATTTTATAGGGTTTGGTCAATAAAGTAAGAATGTATACCGGGCGTGATAAATTTTTTCACATCCAATAAAAATTTGAGACGAACTTGGGCACACGTTTTTAAACCCAATTAGACCCCGCCCGACCAGAGTCCCGAGTGTAAAAATATATATTTCCTAAACATACATATATATAATAGATTAATAATAAAGTCTTTAACTTATTCCAATACATATGATTTTCCATTCAAATATATATAATTTTTCCTTTGTAAATTGTTTTAATATTATTTTTATAACTCTTTTATATATATACATGCACATATCTTTTTAAAAATATTATATATGTGTGTTGGGGGGGGGGGGGGGGGGGGGGATAGTTATACGGACTTGTCAGCTTGGGCAAACATATTCAGGCCTGGGGTGGGTCTGGGTAAGCATTATACTATTTACTATATGATGCAGGCTCAGCCCGTGGCCACTAGTGCATAATATATTGTCATGTGTCATTGCATTAAGTATCTAATAAAAATTTCATCAGACTCTATCTTCAACTGTATCGCATCTCGAGTTATTATACAATGTGTCAAGTCGAATCTACCAAGAGTTGCAAATAATTAATGACTCTCCGGTTACTCTGTGTTTATTCAAAATAAGCTCAAAAAACTAACTCAATCCACTCTCTTATTTATCTCCCCACACTAACGGTATCATCTTACTTTCAATCTCATTCATCTCATCTGTTTTTTGTCAGACAATAAAGAAAAGCAAAAAAAATATCAAACCCCCCCACCCACCCACACACAATTTTTCTGTATCCCTGTCATTATCTTCGTTACACTATGGCACTCTTTTTCTCTCTTCCTTCTCACTCTCACAATCTCTTTATCTCTCCTCATTTATTCTTATTTTTTAAAATATTCAAGCCCCTACCCCCCGCCCCACCCCCGCCCCTCCCCCGCCCCTAAAAATAATAAATTATTTATTCATCATCTTCGGTTATCAGGGTTATAATTTCAAGACAAAAAAATTTGGGTTTTAAAATATAGGGTTGCAAAATCAGAAAGTTAGGGTTTTAATTGAAAGACTCATACCCAATCATTTTACAGGCTTGGAGCTTGTGTAAGTATATGTTCCTTTAATATAATTTGTTTAACTAAAATTTGTATGTAAATTTTGTTTGACTAATAATTTGTATGTTTCTTTGGGGTGTTTATTTTTTAGCTTTCAATTTGCTATGTGGAGCATTTACAAATTACACTTTGGGGGTTCTCTCAAGTTGATTGCAATTTGTAAATTACAAATCAGATTTTATTGTTCTTGTTTATTACTTTAATATATAATATTATTGTGTGATTAGTTTTTTTGTATATATATTGTTGTGTGGTTAATATGTCTACTAGAAAATATTCCTCCGTTCACGAAAAAAAAAAGGACAAAAATAAATTGAAGAAGAAACACAAAAATAGCGGAGTCACTAAATAAGTATTTTAAGAAATCTAAAAAAATAAAAAATGAACATGTTGAACATCAAAATTTCGAAGATTTAGAAAATGAACATGTAGAACATCAAAATTTAAAAGATTTAACTTTAGATACTTATGATCCGACTAATTAGAAAGATATTGGACAAAATTTTATTGACATATTTTTAAGAATAAGGCCCAATAAGAAATTATGACATCAGTTTCCCTACATATATAGAATATATGCATTTTTCTAATGCACATTATACTGGTTATTGAAAAAATGGAGAAAAACATAATAGAGAATAGTTAGTATACTCAAGATCCATTGATAAGATCTATTGATTTTCTTGTAGGTTGTTCAACAATGATGGAAATAAAACTCAATTAGCAAATGAAACAGTAGATGATTGGAAGAATATAAATATGTGACTTAAAAGCCATGAAAGTAGTAGCGACCGTGTGAATTATATGATACAATGGTGGCTATTAATCAAAAGATTGCAAAAAAATGAAACAATTGACCAAAATATACAAGAACAAATTGAGGGTGAAATGTAACACCCCGCCTAATTAAATACCGGGTGGCCAGTCCCATACCAAATTAAAACAGAATATACAGTTGGCTCATTCTTAGCATCACTGTCGAAAACATTTACAACTCACCCAATACCCAATTAAGCTGGTGTTAAAAACTTTCCAAATTTTAATTTAACAAAATCCATTTCCAGTTTAAGAATAACGCAACACATTTTATTCTACAACACAGATAACACAATAAATAACTCAAAAGAATTTAAATGCAACTGGAATAAACATTCCCAAATAATATAAATCCTTTACAATAATCCCAACAATGTTAAATGTATTAAAAAGTCCCGAATACAATAGAATTTGACATCGATAGAAAAGATAACTGAATCCTTTGGGCGACATGCCCTAACTAAGAATACTGTGAATCAAAAAGATGACAAGCGTCTAAGCAAAAACTCCATAGCTCGTCAAAATCAACTATGGTTGGCGTCCTTGTTGCTGGACACCTGATATAGAGATACAATAGAAGAGAAAATATGCAAGGAAACGGGTCAGAGCCCGAATGTGTAGATTATTTTTAAAACAGCAAGTATTTAACAAGTGCAATAAAGCATTTATTATGTACATGTTAGATCCAACTCTCACTTGCAATTCTCACCTCTCAACTAGAGTGCACACTTAACGTTTCCTATTAACCTCCTAGTTAATGATTCCTCTTTTCTAGTCTCCATATATAAATTTCATTCCCATATCATAATCCCCGTATGTCCCATACCATACGTCACCTTATTATGCATTTACATTTCTTCTTTATATGATTAGTTTCTCATTAACATGAATCATTACTCATTAATATGAATCGTTTCTCATTATCATGAGTGAAGCTTTTCAATTCTATAAGCATAAACATTCATTAACTTAATTCCATTATCTTTCTCTATTCACCGTTATCTACAATTATCACCGTAGATAGATTTAACCACAATATATATCCATTTAATCATTTAATCCATTATATATTTATTCATATATAATACGGCACCCCGAGTCACAGCTGTGGTGCAATGCATTACTCTGCTATCATGTCCCATCATCGCAGGTCGCCGAATAGGGGACTACAGGTTCGGTAAGATTCCACGAACCACAAACAGCAACAAACAAATTGGAGGCGAACATAGTTCTCGTATCCATGGGTCACGCACATACCTACGTACCCACAGTCAGCGGACTTATCAACTCTCCGATAAGTCTTTCATAGACCTATGTTCTCGAGCGACAAATCAAAGATCCCATGGATTCATCAGGATATGACTGCCCTCACGCGTAAACCTCCCACCGATAGCAAGTAAGCTAGGTATGTCATACACATAAATCAATAATCAATCAAATAGGTATTATCATACCTATAATATAATATCAATAAGGTAATTATCACTACCCTAAGATATTTTCCATACGTAGCATTATATCCCTTTTAAAATATTATATCTTTACTTCATAATTTAATTATCCTCGCATCCTATAACATCTCTCCACTACCGACGTCGTTAAGGTTCATGCGCGGAGCGTCTCGCAAAGCGAAATCCAAACAAGGAACCCCTCCAATACACTACTACTTAACTTTGTCGATCGAGGAGGTCCGATAACTACAACTATGCGATCGGGATAACCTCATACCTCTTTCAACCCAAAAGTGTTTTAAACTCCCATCTCTATCCAGGAGTCATACCACTACGCTCTTGTACTACACTCAGTCCTTGCGTAATCAATAATGAGTTTAAACTCAGTCCTTGATGTTCAAATTGTAACCCTAAGGCTACCCTCACTCAATACACAAGATTCAAATAGGTTTTTTCCTCAACATATATATTCAGTAAGAATTCACTAATATCCTACTGGTCCATAACATCATTTCTCCCGAATTACTACGAGTTAAATTCTCCTTTTCATTAAGGTTAAAATCGATAGTTTCAAATCTCTTATAAACACATCTTCTTTCACTTTGGATTAAACCCTCTTGTAAACTTAAGAATACCCAGGTGTTATATTAAATCACCCATACTGGTCCTATCTTTAATCCTCATACATCTCCATTTAGAATTTAACAAATGAATCTAGCAACCGAAATTTCATTCGATATAATTTTCATCATTTTAATCACTTGAATCCAAATCAAATTAATTCAAATCTTATCAAGGGTTTACTGATATTTCTAAGTTCCATAATATCCAAATAATAATCTTCAAAGATCCACAAAAGGTTTGGGATAAGAATTAACATTTAAAAAGAAACAACTTTACATATTCTGGGGAGGTCGATCGATCGAAGGCAGGGGTCGATCGATCGATCCCTCAGGTCCAAGCCGGGTTTTCTGCAACTACGGGTTTCACCATTTTTACTCATTTAAACCTTCATAATAACCTCCAAAATGAGTTATAATTATTTCTACATGATATATCAACATATATGAACGATTTCCAATACTCTAAACATCCTAGAATCTTCAAGGGATTGGATTAAAAGCATGTTTCTCTCCTTATTTCCAGAAAATCATCAACATAATAACTTCAAGAACACTACAATGGTATTTCAGATTTTTTTTCAACATATTCATGATCATTTCGTGGATTAATATCATCCTACAATGTATGTTTACTTCCTATATTATTTCAGTTTCTATAAATCCATATAACAACTCCATTATTTCTTCCAAACAATAATAATCTTCTCTTTTCATATTATTCTAACATGGACAATATACAAACTTAAATTGCCATTATCAAACACTTGCCTTTCTTGTAGGTCTGATCCTTTGGTGTAGTATATTTCAGTTGGTTGTCCCTTCTCCGGTCAAACTCCGGTGGTGGTTGGTGGTGGTGAACCTTGGTTCTTGTTCTTCTCCTTCCCAAGTGGCTTTTCCCTTCCCAAGCACTCTTACACTCTCTCTAGGAAGATGGCTGCTCTTATTTGTGAAGAGGAGATGAATAACCCCCATACACTTAATCTACCAATACTTATAATAGTGACAAATCCGTAATCACTATTCATCCCCCCTAGAAAAATGACCAAAATGCCCTTTCGGGTTGTCTATTCATTTCCAAATGACCCGAGACTCAAAATTAACATCCAAATAGACTTTTCTGACTATTTCGAACCTTCCGGACGCAACGACGCAGTCAAAATGATTATTAGATCGATAGAAAATAAATTTCCTTTTTAATTTAATAAACTAGTCCCGACACGTCCCATACCGCGTCTGACTAAAAATATAAATTACCGAATTTATATCATACAGTCATATCAATGACATCATATTCATATATTACCTAAATATCTTTAAGTAATATTCAGAATCATCCATTTTAATATCCACCGCCCGGATAAAACCCGAATGAATTAATTAATAATAAAATCTAATTAATCCATTAATTTAAAATATAACCCATTTTAAAAGTCATTTAAAATTACGGGGTATTACATACTTCCCCCCTTATAACAGAATTTCGTCCCGAAATTCAGGAATATAAGTCATACCGGTAAGGTCAACTCCGAGTATAAATCGCACATCGTAAGAAATCCAAGATGCACCGTCCATACAGTACATTAACAAAGTCCCTATCGATGTTATACGCCAAGCCTCACCATATAGTGTCAACTACATCGAATTTAAACTTTACCCAATCTTCTCTATACCGTCCTCGTGACAAACGTTGGGAAAAAATAAATGATCCGCTCGTAGTGAACAAAAAAATCCTGAAGTCACAATTACTTACCTTTTTCACATGTATGAAAAATACTACAATCCAATCATCCAGGGCACCCATACACCCTCTCGTACCGCTTTCAATATTAAAAGTTTCGCAAATGTTATAAACTCGTTTCCGAAAGACCTAACTTATTTCGACTCCCAACGGTTATTAGTTTCATGCGTGGGGTGTCTCACAAGCGAAATCCAAACAAGGAACCACCCCGATACACTACTTCCTAAAGTAGTCGGTCATCGAAACTCCTAAGGTCCTTAGTCAATAATATATATAAAAAAAAATTGATTTAAAAAAAAATAATATCAGGTTTATCGATTTTAAAACAAAAAATTGGTTTTTATCGATTTCAAATAGGGTCTACGCATCTACTCTTTTATAGAAGACAAGATGCAGACATATGCTCTCATATACCACAAGTCAATGCATGCCGATAGTCAAATCACACTCGGACATGCTCAAGGTAAGTAATCCCATGATACAAATCAAACCCACGTGATAACGTGTAATATAAAGGTGTCCCACACCCCTCAATGAGTCTACGTAAATAACGATGCCATAGGCTGAGTTTAACAACCCTTTTGCCCTCACAATATCAATCACTACAAAAATCAATACGCCTCATACTTCCTTAGATAGGAAACATACCCTCATTTGCGGGTGATGGTTGTCGAATCCCAATATTATAACTTTGCTCCGATGAGTCAAGAAAAATTTTACCCCAAATTTTCAGTTCTAGTTAATCACACTCCACTATATACCCAAGCCTTTCAATACATTGCCTTCATTAGGGAACATACACAATTCACGCATTTCAAGAACTTCTACTGATGACTCTCCTCAATTTTTCCATAATAGGGGTGACCTCGACTACGGTCATCATACTCGAACATACATCATAACCTCCTAAGTACGATCTCCGCTATCCGTCCAATGGCCCTCATCTGCCATACGTACGTAATGAAAGATTCCCCAATAAATGTTGTTGAATTTTATAGTTCCACCCATCAGTGGACATTAGGACTCTCCTCTCCTCAGTAGGTACTTCAGCTGGTACCAAATTAGTTAATCTCGTAAACTCTTCCTCATATTCCGCCACAGTTTTCTCTCCCTGTTTCAAATCAAGTAGCTTCCGCCTCATCTCTGTCTGGATGGCAGAAGGAAAATACTTCCCATCAAACCGTATCCAAAAGTCTTGGATAGTCATTATGTCCCTCTCTTCCATAGTGGTCGTAGCTTCCCACCATTGCAAAGCTGCCCCTACTAGCTTGAATGTGGCTAGTATTTGACGTTGAACCTCAGTGCATTCGATCATTCTCAAGTGCCGTTGGATATCTTTCTTCCATTGACTAGCTGACACAACATCTGATCCTCCCTGAAACTCAGGTGGGTGATCTTTCTGAAAAGGCATCCCTCGCTCGTTCCCATGCAGTAGGAAACACTTGCCCTTGCGCGGGTGGCACAACCGGTGCCGGTGCGGGAGCCTGCTGAACAGCGGCTACAGCAGCATTGACTGCCTGAGCGACAATTGCAGCAACTTCAACCGCAATCATCGTACCTTTGTAGGCGTAAATAGAAAAGCAATAATCCTACTCATAGGGCTCTACATCAAAGAACGCTAAGCTGAAGACACAGTAAGCCGTACAGATCCTAAAGGACACTAGAACCTGATGCTCTGATACCACCTGTAACACCCCGCCTAATTAAATACCGGGTGGCCAGTCCCATACCAAATTAAAACAGAATATACAGTTGGCTCATTCTTAGCATCACTGTCGAAAACATTTACAACTCACCCAATACCCAATTAAGCTGGTGTTAAAAACTTTCCAAATTTTAATTTAACAAAATCCATTTCCAGTTTAAGAATAACACAACACATTTTATTCTACAACACAGATAACACAATAAATAACTCAAAAGAATTTAAATGCAACTGGAATAAACATTCCCAAATAATATAAATCCTTTACAATAATCCCAACAATGTTAAATGTATTAAGAAGTCCCGAATACAATAGAATTTGACCTCGATAGAAAAGATAACTGAATCCTTTGGGCGACATGCCCTAACTAAGAATACTGTGAATCAAAAAGATGACAAGCGTCTAAGCAAAACCTCCATAGCTCGTCAAAATCAACTATGGTTGGCGTCCTTGTTGCTGGACACCTGATATAGAGATACAATAGAAGAGAAAATATGCAAGGAAACGGGTCAGAGCCCGAATGTGTAGATTATTTTTAAAACAGCAAGTATTTAACAAGTGCAATAAAGCATTTATTATGTACATGTTAGATCCAACTCTCACTTGCAATTCTCACCTCTCAACTAGAGTGCACACTTAACGTTTCCTATTAACCTCCTAGTTAATGGTTCCTCTTTTCTAGTCTCCATATATAAATTCCATTCCCATATCATAATCCCCGTATGTCCCAGACCATACGTCACCTTATTATGCATTTACATTTCTTCTTTATATGATTAGTTTCTCATTAACATGAATCATTACTCATTAATATGAATCGTTTCTCATTATCATGAGTGAAGCTTTTCAATTCTATAAGCATAAACATTCATTAACTTAATTCCATTATCTTTCTCTATTCACCGTTATCTACAATTATCACCGTAGATAGATTTAACCACAATATATATCCATTTAATCATTTAATCCATTATATATTTATTCATATATAATACGGCACCCCGAGTCACAGCTGTGGTGCAATGCATTACTCTGCTATCATGTCCCATCATCGCAGGTCGCCGAATAGGGGACTACAGGTTCGGTAAGATTCCACGAACCACAAACAACAACAAACAAATTGGAGGCAAACATAGTTCTCGTATCCACGGGTCACGCACATACCTACGTACCCACAGTCAGCGGACTTATCAACTCCCCGATAAGTCTTTGATAGACCTATGTTCTCGAGCGACAAATCAAAGATCCCATGGATTCATCAGGATATGACTGCCCTCACGCGTAAACCTCCCACCGATAGCAAGTAATCTAGGTATGTCATACACATAAATCAATAATCAATCAAATAGGTATTATCATACCTATAATATAATATCAATAAGGTAATTATCACTACCCTAAGATATTTTCCATACGTAGCATTATATCCCTTTTAAAATATTATATCTTTACTTCATAATTTAATTATCCTCGCATCCTATAACATCTCTCCACTACCGACGTCGTTAAGGTTCATGCGCGGAGCGTCTCGCAAAGCGAAATCCAAACAAGGAACCCCTCCAATACACTACTACTTAACTTTGTCGATCGAGGAGGTCCGATAACTACAACTATGCGATCGGGATAACCTCATACCTCTTTCAACCCAAAAGTGCTTTAAACTCCCATCTCTATCCAGGAGTCATACCACTACGCTCTTGTACTACACTCAGTCCTTGCGTAATAATGAGTTTAAACTCAGTTCTTGATGTTCAAATTGTAACCCTAAGGCTACCCTCACTCAATACACAAGATTCAAATAGGTTTTTTCCTCAACATATATATTCAGTAAGAATTCACTAATATCCTACTGGTCCATAACATCATTTCTCCCGAATTACTACGAGTTAAATTCTCCTTTTCATTAAGGTTAAAATCGATAGTTTCAAATCTCTTATAAACACATCTTCTTTCACTTTGGATTAAACCCTCTTGTAAACTTAAGGATACCCAGGTGTTATATTAAATCACCCCTACTGGTCCTATCTTTAATCCTCATACATCTCCATTTAGAATTTAACAAATGAATCTAGCAATCGAAATTTCATTCGATATAATTTTCATCATTTTAATCACTTGAATCCAAATCAAATTAATTCAAATCTTATCAAGGGTTTACTGATATTTCTAAGTTCCATAATATCCAAATAATAATCTCCAAAGATCCACAATAGGTTTGGGATAAGAATCAACATTTAAAAAGAAACAACTTTACATATTCTGGGGAGGTCGATCGATCGAAGGCAGGGGTCGATCGATCGATCCCTCAGGTCCAAGCCGGGTTTTCTGCAACTACGGGTTTCACCATTTTTACTCATTTAAACCTTCATATTAGCCTCCAAAATGAGTTATAATTATTTCTACATGATATATCAACATATATGAACGATTTCCAATACTCTAAACATCCTAGAATCTTCAAGGGATTGGATTAAAAGCATGTTTCTCTCCTTATTTCCAGAAAATCATCAACATAATAACTTCAAGAACACTACAATGGTATTTCAGATTTTTCTTCAACATATTCATGATCATTTCATGGATTAATATCATCCTACAATGTATGTTTACTTCCTATATTATTTCAGTTTCTATAAATCCATATAACAACTCCATTATTTCTTCCAAACAATAATAATCTTCTCTTTTCATATTATTCTAACATGGACAATATACAAACTTAAATTGCCATTATCAAACACTTGACTTTCTTGTAGGTCTGATCCTTTGGTGTAGTATATTTCAGTTGGTTGTCCCTTCTCCGGTCAAACTCCGGTGGTGGTTGGTGGTGGTGAACCTTGGTTCTTGTTATTCTCCTTCCCAAGTGGCTTTTCCCTTCCCAAGCACTCTTACACTCTCTCTAGGAAGATGGCTGCTCTTATTTGTGAAGAGGAGATGAATAACCCCCATACACTTAATCTACCAATACTTATAATAGTGCCAAATCCGTAATCACTATTCATCCCCCCTAGAAAAATGACCAAAATGCCCTTTCGGGTTGTCTATTCATTTCCAAATGACCCGAGACTCAAAATTAACATCCAAATAGACTTTTCTGACTATTTCGAACCTTCCGGACGCAACGACGCAGTCGAAATGACTATTAGATCGATAGAAAATAAATTTCCTTTTTAATTTAATAAACTAGTCCCGACACGTCCCATACCGCGTCTGACTAAAAATATAAATTACCGAATTTATATCATACAGTCATATCAATGACATCATATTCATATATTACCTAAATATCTTTAAGTAATATTCAGAATCATCGATTTTAATATCCACCGTCCGGATAAAACCCGAATGAATTAATTAATAATAAAATCTAATTAATCCATTAATTTAAAATATAACCCATTTTAAAAGTCATTTAAAATTACGGGGTATTACATGAAATAGAAAGATGATGATCGTTTAAATAGTTATTGTATGAATCTTGAAGATTATTTAACACGTGACAATAATTGTGATATTGATGGAAATCAATTATTTTTATAACTGCAAATTTTGAAAACGTCTTTACCAAAAGAAAGTAAAAAATCAATTGAAGTGTTAAACTATATTAAAAGAATGAATTTTATTTTTCCAAATGATTGGATTGTTTATAGAAATGTTTTGATAATACCCGTTACGGTTGCCTCATTCGAAACAAGTTTTTCAATATTAATAATAATAAAATATTACCTTCATTCTACCATGTCACCACAAAGATTAAAAGGATTAGTTGTGTCATAAATTGAAAAGGATTTGTTAAAAAATAAATTTTAAGATTTAATTGATAGTTCTTCATAAAAAATGCAAGAAGAACACGTGTTCTTTAATTTCGACTTTTTTAATATGTAAAGGGACCCAGTTGACTTTTTGTCCAAGGCCCCTAAAATGTCAGGGCAGGTCCTAATCATCTCGCTAACCCTTGATGTTTACTTTTTATTGCATATATAAATTCTTGTTTCTCAATCATCATTTCGAGAATAATCCTTATTTTTAAAATAGAAAAACTCATTGCACTATTTATGGGGTCATACTGTACAAAACCTGTTGTTGCAGGATTTCACTTTGTCTCTCACGAAGAAGCTTCTCCCGTGTATGATACACACAACCCTCCCACTTAATCTTCCCCACCAACACCCATTTTATCTCTCCTCTCACCTCCATTAAACCCACACATTTCTTAATTCAAACCTTAAATCGATTCCCATCCATCCACTGCCAACAATCAAACCCGATTCCTAACTTGACCCAAAACCATATCAACCATAACCCGAACCTGCCAACCTGCCGTTACTCGATCCACCACATAACCACCAGCAGCCACCAACCCGATCGAAACCACAAAAAAAACACTTGTCAACAACCCGACCTTCATCCCAAAACAGCAAACCGGTCGGAACCCATGAACCTGCTTCCCAAACTCGCAACCCGATCACCCATAACCAAAATCCCTTTCATCCTAGACCCACCCTTCGCAACCTATCTTCATCACCTACACCTCTCACTCTCTCTCTCTCTCTCCATACCTCTATAACCAAAAACTTCCCACCATTAAACCTCAACCTCCGAACACCATACCGAGCTTCTAACCCGGTCAGCTATCATACCCAACGAAATCGGACCTCAAACTCGAGACCCGAACCCGATTGCGGCACCCTTCCTTGTTCTCTACAACCCGAGTTCAACTCAGAACCTGCCTCTGATCCAAACTCTTGCCCGGAGCCATACCTATATCCACTAACCCGTCAGCACCATTCAACTTGAGACCCAAACTCGAACCCAACAACCAGATTTTCGAACCCATCTCGCACACAACCCGATTTCAAGCCAAACCCATTTCTTCCCAAATGCAAAATGACTTATTAACCTGCTAAACCAAAATAAACCAAGACCAGCAATAAAAATAAAACCCATATGTTAAAAATGTCTTAACCCTTTTTCCCAAACTACCCCCAACACCACATCTCCCACATGCACACTAGTGTGCATTACTATAATTAACCTCACCCAATACCTTTCTACCCTCATGCACATTAATATCTCCAACCTAACCCCTTAGCTCCATGTGCCATATAAAAGAAGACCCAAGGCCCATTTCACAGATGTGTAGAGAAACCCTAAAGGAACAAGCATTGTAGAGAGAAAACCCTAGAAAGAAGAATAGGGAGAGAAACATCTTTGTAAATATTTTTTTATTTCTTTTATTTTTCTTTAAAGATTTTGTCAGGATTAAAGTATGAGAGTTTGGATTGTATTGAAGAGTTTGGAGTTCAACTTGCAATTCAAGGAGACTTGATTCTAAGATTTGTTCTCTTATCTCTACCTTTTTTTTTATTTCATGCTTAGTTTGTTGATAATATTACATTTGTTGTGTTTTATCACCATATTAGGCTAGAAGCTTTTTTAAGGGGTGGGGTGATCCCATTATTTGATGTTAATCCCATTTTAATTAGTTTATTTACATTAAATATTCATTTGATAATTAACTTTGCACTTTTACTTTTAATTTATGCCTCGAGAGAGGGTGAATAGTTTTCGAGAGAAAAATTGAGATTCTAGTCTCAGTTTTCATTTTCGAATCGAACTAGAGATAGGTTTTTCTAAAATGACAAATTATTTCTTATAATTTCAACTCTAAGCTTATTTTATGATATAAACTAATTTAGTAAATCAATCCTAGCGGGTGGTTTATTAGATGATGTTTGGATCTACTTTTCAATAATTGTATGAGTGTTAAATTTAATTTTCTAAAAGGTTATTATTAAAATTACATTTGCAACGAGAGTTGATTTGTAATTTTGATACTAACTTGGGACGTTTAATTTTAATAAATTAATTAATTTTGATTAACTAAAATATATGGTGTCATTCTATCCCTTGTTGGCTCTCACTTTGATTTCATCACTCATCTCATATTTTACATTTTATTTAGTTAGATTTCACTTATTTTTCATCACACTTTTTAGTTAGGCTTTGGATCTTTGATTTAGTTTAGTCTTATTTCACCCTCATCACATAATTGTTTTAATATTAAAAAAGCTAAAAAAAAAACAGAAAAAGTAAAAAGTCCAAAAAGAAATTAAATAAATAAAATTGAATTAAATTAGTTTTTCTCTCGCTTCACTCCCTTGATTTGGATTGATACCATGCTTACCACTATTCTCTAGTTTTGTTCTGCTTTTATAGGTAATTGAAGGATTTTGATTTGATAAGTTTTTCACAACGACAACATACCAAAAAGTTTAATATCAAATGGCGTCGTTGTCGGCTTTTTAAACGTTGGACTTTGCTCAAACTGTGGCGATTGACTTTTCACGAAGTGTGGTTGCCGACTTTTCGAGTTGAGGAGAGTTTTAAAGACTTGTACATTTGTTTATTTATATATATTCTTTATTTTACATAGATTGTTTGTATTAGGATATTGAGGCTTTGTACATTTATTCGTGGTGCTTTGGATACCAATTATTTGTAATAATTAATCACAAAAAAAAGCGAAAAGTAGAGAGAGAGCGTCGTTGAAGTGGATTAGAAGCCTCTCTATTTTGGGTCTGTAGGACTCACTGGGACGACTGAATTTAGATGAGCTTCCCCCCCGTCGACTCAAATCGGTCTTCACCCTACGTGTGTAAAAGTCATAGGATGTACATTTCTTTATCACCCGTGCATCTCCTATTAGCGAGTCCATTTATTGTTTGACTATATGCTCTTATGTGACTTTATTTTTTGCATAGTCTTACTTTGAATGGTTTGATGAATTAATTGAACTTAAGACCTAAATCCGGTCATTGAAACGAGAAGGGATTTCATCACCCGACTCAATCACTTACTTCCACTTGCTTGTTAACTCGTGCCATCATATAATTAAAATTAACCAACTAGCAAGCCAAGTAGGAGCGCATTTCCAAAGGCGATGTATAAGATTCCGTGATTTTCTCGTCCGCGGATTAATAAAAATTTAACTATCCAATCACTTAATTGAAGATAAAAATTGGCTACGTGCTAGTTAAAATTTTCCTTTGCTTGTACGTTTCTAATTCTAATCCTTGGTAGTCAGTTTTTGTGTGCTCCGTCGGTGTGTGCTTCATACCGAGTCCACTTTTATCCCTTTTCAAAAATATTTTTCATTTTTTTTCTTATTTAAAAAAATCCAAAAACATTTTTTTATTTTCTTTATTTCTCAAAAAATTAAAAAAAAAAACCATCTTTTTTTCTTCTATTAAAAAATACCAAAACTATTTTCCTTCTTTTAAAAAAAAAAATAACCCCCCCCCCAAAAAAAAAATACTTCTCTCATCATGGCCGACGAACGTTCTTTAAGGGACTATGTTAGCCATTTTATCATATTCGCAGTGCACCTATTGTTCCCACGCCAATCACATGTCCCATGAGTGTCCGTACCTTCCTTATCCATCTGAACCCACCATGGAACATGTGTATCCATATGACACTGTTTCGGAACCCACTCCGACTTATTAACATGACATATCTAATGCCGAGTGGAGTAAGCAAACAGACCATTCGTGGAGGATCGATCATCCTCCCACTCAATACGAGTCCCAATCCCATGTTGTGGATCCTCACAAGTTTCAATAGTCGTCATGGAAACCTAGTGCACCCCATCCCGATCAGCCCCCTCACTACGCTACCCATGATTATCACCCTATTGTCCATCACGAAAGCGCTCCTTTCATGTATGATGAACTTGACCTCACTCCCCACACTTCCTATGAGTATTCTTCGTTTAGTCATGATACTCGTGTGTTGTGTCCACCTCACGCATCCACCATTATCCCACCACCAACCATCACTTCCCCACCATCATCCACCTCCTCTCTCGAAAGCCTATTGCAATTGTTCATCCTCGAGCAAGAGCAAGCAACTCAAATTCAAACTCAAGCTATTCAAAGGCTTGACCGACGCTTAAATGAATTTGAGTGTGCGACCGAGTCGGATATTCCCTTATCTTCACTCATTGCTGATCCCATGTGGGATGATGATGTCTCCTCTTATACAATCGATATTGAGTGTGACTAACCCTATCACCTCGAGAATCTCGAAGTTAAGACCACCTTGTGGTCCGAGCCCCAAGTTGACAATTGTGTTGACTTATCCATAAAATGTGAGACTAATTGATACCCTAATAATCCAAAAGAACCTAACGCTGAGGTTCGCCTTTCCCTGCCACATCCAAGTGAGCCCACATTTGAGGTTAACACACCCGTTATATCCAAAAATATGCCCGAGTTTATACTTGTTGCACCCATTGAGTATGTCCTTGAGATTCCCATTCCTTATAGGTTCGCTCCGGCTACGATTGCTCCCCAAAGCACCGAGATTGAATCGAAGATGGTTCCCACCTCCCTTGCTATGGATCCTTTCCAGCGATGTTTGTCTCACTTTGAGTCTAATATTGATGTTAATTATGTGACACCCCGCCCAATTAAATACCGGATGGCCAGTCCTTTATAAAATTTAAAACAGAATATTCGATTGGTTCATTCTTAGCATCACTATCGAAACACAATTTTCTTATTAACCACTGAAAAACGTGACTGTGTGATAATTGATTAAATTCGCAAATTTCTAATTTGGCACACTTATTTAATTTGAGTCTAAATTCAGCCCCTAAACATGCATCTAAAAGTCATAAACCATTCAAACCATGCACGGAAAATAAAGACGACCGATTCAGGAAAAAACTCCTTTCGTGTAAAACCTTTTATAAACACTTAGAAGAATTCACAAGACCTTTGACTTACATACAACCTGATAATCTCCCACAAGTGTGTAATGCACGTTGCCTTCAGTAAACTTTCAAATGTACAAGAGACAACAAAATACCCTCCAGGCGTCGGTTCGTCGTCTTCGGCTCGTCCACATGCAGAATGACTACGCTCGGTATCCACCGATCAAATATGGAGATCCCTTCTCCACAAAGGTTTGAACAAAATCAACATTGTGTTCTTGAACACCAAAAAAATTCACTAAAGCATATGAGAGTCTTGTGAATTGAAAACCAAAAAGGGATTAAACCCTAAAAGGAAGAAGCCAAAAGAATTATGCTTTCGCAGTTTTTCTGTTATGTAAAGCGCTGAGACTTCTTAAGAAAATGTTACCATTTAATGAGTATTTATAATAAAACTGCGCCACCTCAAAAATCGTGCTCGTTCAAACGAGATAGCAATCTCGCGCGAACGAAGGACAGATGTCGTTTGAACGACATCTCACGACACTGTCATGTCATTCGAACGAGAATGCTATCTCGCTTGAACGACTTGGGCGTCAAAATTGAGGTACGCTCCAACACTTAGAAAAAATTACTCATTCTTAAGTTTGACGAAAAGATCCGCTCCAACACTTAGAATTTTTTTTATAAAAATATCCCAAATGCTCTAAGTGAAAGTTAAGGTATTTAAAACAAAACCTTACCAAAGTAAACTTCGCGGAGTATTTTTTATGAAGAACTTGAATAATTAGGACCCGTATTGATGTAGATTTCTCTTGAATGCTCTTCGACGGTGTAGCGGTATATGACATAATAAATTAATAACGGACTTATAAAAATATGTTCTTACAAATCTCCCCCTATGTCTATGCCGGTACATACATGAAAAATCCGGATTATCAAAAACCAAAATGCCTATACAAATTTACCCTCCCATGAATAAATTTGCAAGGTCTCAAACTGTTCTTCAAAAATCTTCGTCAACTCTTAAATCTTTTCTCATCAGGGTGTGCAACATAGTGATCTTCAATCTTTGTACCTACACACATGAGATAAAGCAAAACCCTCGTGACGCATCGAGTTTGAAATGATATAAGAATAAAGCATTAATAAATTAAATCTCCTCCATAATGCAAAAGCTCCCCCATAACATGATAATTCTTTCTCCCCCTTTTTATGATGTCCCCGAATAGACAGATAAGAAGAAAAAATCAAAATATGGATTGTCACGATAAAATTGCATAGCAAATATGAATCAATCAACGCGCATGCAAAGGAGTATCCCACAAACATCCACAAACTATTTTTGGATTTTTCAAATTTTTATACAAAAATAAGATACTAAAAATCACACCATGAATTTAAACTAAAACAACCAAGTCATGGAAATGGAATGAATGTGTGTGAACACATTCGATAAGTAAATAAACTCAATCAATCATATGTGCACGATGCATATGTGTACCCCTAATGAATGAACATCAAAAGTATAGGACCTAGAGTCTTAGGGTGGGAGGATAAGTGTTAGGGACCTAAGGAGGTATTTGTAGGATAGTAGGATGGGGTGTATACAGAGCCCTCGATGGAAGAGCTTGGAAAAAGAAGGGGTCGTCAAAAGATAAAAATCTCATAAATGTTTAAGAGTTTTAGAGGGTCGAGGTTTCTGCTGAGGATTTAAGAGAGTTAAGGTGACCGATTAATTGGGTTGAGGCTGAATTCTGCGGATCTATGTCAACTTTGTGGACCTAAAGAGTTGAGATGACTAATTCGGAGGGAAGAGGTCGATTCTTCAGACCTAGGTCAATTATGCGAACCTAAAGAGTTGAGGTGATCGATTCACATGGTCGAGTTTGATTTTTCAGACCTGAAGAGTTGAAGGGATTGATTCAGAGGGCTGAGGTCGATTCTGCAGACCTAAAGAGTTAAGGTGATCGATTCAGAGGGTCGAGATCAATTCTATGGAGCTAAGGAATTTTAATGATTAGTAGTTATGATGGGTGACATTATCTTATTCTGTTAGGGAGTGTGTTAGTTGTGTGAATTGCACAAGTGGTGACACGCTTGGTTTCTGATTCCATTGGGGAGTCTGCTGGTGATATAAATTCTGGTTCACTTTGATTCCTATCCCACTGGGGGAGTATGTTGGTAATGAGGGATCTGTAAGTGCTGATGCACTTTGATTATGATCTTTCTTGGGAGTATGTTGGTACCGAGGAGTAGTGGTGACGTCCATTTTTCTCTCTTTCCTTTTGGGATTTTCACGTAGATCCGTCATTATGACTCGAGGAGATTAGCATTGGCGATGTGGCACGATTGATTTAGTGGCTTTTATTTGTACCTGAAAAGAGACTCAAAAGGAAAAAGTGATGCATTTTGTTTCTTGATTTAGTGGCTTACTCTACATGCACTTTAATTTTCCAGTGGGGATTTATTTTGTGAAAAGGGAGGGAAAATGTGTTTTTTGGAATTTTTGAATATATTTTTGGCATATTTGAACAGAGGAATGCCTTGGATGATTGGTAGCAAATATCTTCACTTTTAAGGGACTTATTACGAAATGAAAAGGGGTAGAAGAGGAAAATGGGGGTTTGTCAAAATAGGGAATGGTCGGCATACCCCTGGCGGCTGTCCTACTTGTCGGCTTATTAGTGCATGGGCAGAGCACATCCTTATAGCGATGATGAATTCACTATATCGGAGAGACTATACCCATAACGATTTCACTCATGATGTAGCCCTGTGGTGTAACACCCCGTAATTTTGAACAATTATGAATTTAATTATTTCTGGTATTTTAAATTACACGTATGCAATAATTTAATTAAAATAAAATATTGCGTATTTAATTGATATTAATTGTGGTAATAAGATTAATATTTATGTGGTAAATTTACTAAGTGTGTTTATAGTAAATAAAATACAGTAAATTGTTAGTACGACGTAATGCGTAATAGCAATGGGATAGTGGTGATACCTTAACCGGGGATTGCTAGTAGACTATATTAAAGTTGAGAAAATTTATGTTAGACACCTCGGATGGTAATTTTTATCTCACGGTTGGTTTTGAATGGGTTAAAATAGGCAGAATTGAGTACCTGGGGATAGTAATTGGATTCCAGGGGCTTTTTAGGCTAGACAGGGCTCACACGGAGGTGTTTAGGTCATTTGGGCTTGGATATTAGAGTAATTTCAGGATTAAGACTATTTAATCTAGGGTTAAGGTTTTGAGGTAGCCGAAACACAATTCTAAACCCGAACCAAGTGAAGGAAGAGGGGATAGTAAAGAAGGAATAAGAAAAAGAGAATTTGGAGAGCAATTCATCTTCTCCAATGGAATTTCAGACCATATGAATTGTACAAGGCAAGTGGTTATCTTGTTCATGTGTGGAATTCGTGTTTGTATCATAGTAGGTGTGGAAAAATATTTCGGGAAGGGTTTTCTCATACAAAAAGGGGATTTTGGGGTTAAATCTATCTCCTGTAATGTTCAATTGATTTAAATGATAAATTGATGAATTTACAGGACTTATAACTGTTGGGAATTTAATTTTGATGAGATGTAGAGATTGATTGAGTTTAAATTCAAAATTGGGGATTTAACTTAGGTTTTTGGTTGAGAGGTTTGAAAATAAACCCATTTTATTGATTAAATCATTAATATTAGTCCAATCGCTAATGTTAGGATGATTTAGAAGTGTTAGAATCATCATATTTGTGTTCCATTATATTGTATGTGTTTTAATGGAGGTTGGGTAGCATTTTGAAGAAGTTTGGATATAAATTGGAGAAAAGGGTTCGCAGTCAGGTATAGCGAACCGATTTGAATTTGGGGGCGAACCAGTTCGGGTTGGTTGAGAGAACCGGTTCGAGTGTATGGCTGAATCAGTTCGAACCACCTGACATTTCCAGTTTTGTTATTTAATTCGTGGGTTAATTAAGAAGGTTTCCATTAGAAATTTTAATGTAAGGATGAGAAACCTTACTTGATAATTTGGGCAGAATTATATTACCTTAGTTTAAGTGGGTAATTAAAGTGGGAAGCGATTATAATGTGAGAATTAATTGGTGAATAATTTTATTAACGAGTTAGGGAAATTAATTTGTGATTCGTTTGACATACGGGCTGGTTGGGTAAGTCTGAGGATATAACGGAGTGATGCTACCATATTAAATATTTATGAATAAGGATTGATATATGTTCAACAATCGGGGATGCAGACTCGTAGTAATTAGGCTAGTGCTTTGAGCGATGTGTACGGTTTATCCATAATGGTGTTAATATATATACGGATATAGAGGCAATATATATATATATATATATATATATATATATACAAGAATGATGACAATATCTATGTCTATAATATTGATTTCAACACACCCCTCTAATGCTATCAGTGGAGGTTGCGCGATGTGGGTTATCCCCCTGGCTAGTGAATGTAGGGTGAATATAGTCCCCAGGTCATTGTGCCCTCGCGAGGGTTAAAGTTTGAAGTGAGGTAATTACGGGTATGATTATAGCTCACTATCGAAAGACTATGGCCACCTCCAATACATTTGCGATTTTACCAAGTCGATGTGAGATTAGGACCATCGGTAGTCGAGATGATGGGAGTATGCCGCGATGATGATGGAATTGTAGATAAAGACCTCTTATGATTTATTACTCAGGGGACCTCTGATGAGTTATTACTCGGGGAACCTTTGATGAGTTAGTACTCGGGGGATTATAATTATATGCGACATTTGTGTGCTTATTCTAGTATATAGTTTACTTATATAATGGTGTAGTTATTTATATGCGAATTTAACACATAAAGAGTAATTGTATGTGCAACTCTTAAAATATATATATTGGTATATAATCGAGTGATAAATTATATACAACATTTAATACATTAAGTGTAAATGTTTAAGAGATAACTGGAGTAAAATTATATCAATGATGAGATAATTAAATAAGCTAACGAGTAAACTAGCTTAGTATTGAATGCTAGAATGTACTCGGGTTAGAGTAGTGTTGTGGCATCCCGAGATTTATCCCCTCCCTCCTCTGGGCACACCCGAAAGGATAAAGGGGGAGGAAAATAAATGAAGGTCCTGCGCCCCAGCACTTTTGTCTAAAGGAGGAGCGCATCAGCCGTCGTTAATGTGGAATGATGTAAAGAGATGGAGTCGCCAATCTATTTTGCACAAAAAAAGAACACGCCGTTGCCTCGAGGGACGACATTAAATACTAACTGATACATACGGAAGAAATAGTTCGAAGGTTTGGGGGCTAAGTTATTGAATGGGAAGGTGTTTGACACCCTTCCCGCCCTTTCGGTCTCTCATGGGCTTATGTTTTATTTTTCTTGATTTCTCCGTGAAATGTGTGTGTATGTAAACATAAATGGAGAGCAGAATCGCTCGACTCACATCATGAAAAAGATGGAGTGAGGTCATCCAAAGGAATGTTCCCAAAATAATATCTTAGAAAATATGATGTATGCGCTTATCGGGATATTGATCGTTATGATGAAATGAAAATATATATTGGATAAGACCCGGTATATGAATGACAAATATGATATATATGAATGACGTATGAAAATAAAGAAATATGATAAAAGGAGAAAAAAGGACTTGAGTCTCGGGTTTTACCCCGAGACGCCTACGTAGCCTGTAAAGGCATCAAAGTCCACGTAGTTCGCATGTAGAATAAGGGTGGGGTTTATCCCATAGATTCAAACGGGAGTTTTATGAGATGTGTGTGTTTAAAAAGATTTGTTTAGTTTCGAAAAAGTGTGATAAAAGATCCCGTCAGAATTTACGAATAATTTATGTGCAGTATACTAATAAAGGATGAAATATTAATGTGTATGATTTAAAATAAGAACTAAATTAAAGATTTATTTAACTAATGCAAAAGTAAAGAAATTCAAAGAGAGGGAAGAATGCTTGGACCTTATTTGATGACTTTAGGCTTGACCTTGATTGA
Source organism: Sambucus nigra (assembly GCA_949130495.1). Classification (NCBI taxonomy): domain Eukaryota; kingdom Viridiplantae; phylum Streptophyta; class Magnoliopsida; order Dipsacales; family Adoxaceae; genus Sambucus; species Sambucus nigra. The sequence continues at coordinate 715,183,428 of OX422207.1, forward strand.
TGGAGAGCTTACTTGCAAGTGAAAAATAATGGAGAATTTCTACTAGATTGGAAAAGGAGGGAATGACAGGTAGAGAGAATTTCCATACAAGCAAACTTGTTGATCGAAGGAGAATGATGCTGAGATCACTGATGCTGCGATCACTGTTGTGTCTTGGGAGTGAACTCATGTTATCCTTTTATAGGGTAATGGTATTGTCGATCGACATTTCCCTTGTCCCACCTATCAACAGGAAACCCTAGGCACACTGCCGATAGGCAGGAAAATGGACCTGCTAATTGGTAGTCTCGTGTAGATTTTATTAGAAAAATGATCGTAGAATGCAATCCGTTGATCCGAATCACGCACGGGGCATACCGTTAGAAAGGTAATTTAGAGACCTTCAATAGTCCTTTGCACTTCTCCCGGGTCCGAGAGTTAACTTTAGGTCAAATGTGACTCGAAAGCACTCATCGATCCTTTGGATGTAAAATTTTGTTGAATTTAAATGACACCGTTTCATGCAAATCAACAAATCAAAGACAAAGTGATTTCCACACAAATAACGTCCAAAATTATTTTGCACTTTTTCAAGATTTTCAAGGACGTGCAAACTCGTTTAAATTCTCCAACCAAACTCCCTCAAAAATATTTTCTTTTAGAGGTGTTAAACTAAATTCTCAAATTTTGGAGAATTAGTGCAAAAACCTAAATGGCCCATAATTGGCATGAATTTCTTTTTATTGCCTTTAAATTTTTTTGGGGCTCTTTTTAACCTCTTTGGACCCCGGATAATAAAATTCCTCATTTCTAGGTCCAATTTAAACGCCGTCTTAATCGCAAAGGATAAATGAAAATCTTTCGTAGCCCTTCACTATTTTTAAACATAACACATAAACTCAAAAACAACTCTTACATGCACAACTTTCTTATCAAGTTTTATAGCGCTTGGTTTGTTTTAAGGACAGGATTGAAGTGAAAATACCCAACCAACATGTGATAAGACAAGCACAATAATCAAATAAATCCGTGCATGTGTGCAATAAAATAAATCATGAGTCAAACATGTAGGAAGTAACACTTAATTACATCTCAATGACTCCAAACATTAAAAGCACATGGATGAATTGACCTATTGTCTCAAAATACTATCAAATAGTCACATGAAAAAAATGGAATGATGTTGTGACTCGATCATCCTAAGTGTCCATCCATAAACGGTGCAAACAAAATTCAAAAATCTTTTTGGATTTTTCAAAAATTTTATCAAAATAAAATCTTTTTATATTTTTCAAAAAATTTCAAAAGCAAAAATTTATACAAAAAGTACATGTCACGACGCTAGCAAAAATATATCAAAAAGCATAACTAGCATATGACAAATATGCAAACACAATCATCTATATGACATGGCAAGAGAAGAATCATGTGCAAGCAAACGAGAATCAACTTGTCTAAAATCTAGTGCCTTTAAAAGTAATTTCCTAACCCAAATAGATGTGACACGTTGTGTGGGGATTTAGGAACCAAGGGAACACTAGACAAAAACTTCCTAGGACATTTTTCAAGATCAAAATAAAATCTCCTAAGGTGACATTTCCTACCACAATATGAACATGTGTAAACGGGTGGAACGACACCTATAGGTTGACATTTTCTAACATCCTTAAAATTGGTTGACCCTCTAAAACAAATAATGGTTTTGGCTTTAGCACTAAAAGCATGAGAACAAGATGAGCCATTACCATAAGTATCAAACCTACTCGAGTCTGTCAAATTATTTTTTAACTTCGAAATTTTTTACTCAAGCGAAGAATTAGACTCTTCTAATTTGAGGGACGCCTTTTTCAAATTTTCAACAATTCCTAAAAGGGTATCTCTCTCTCCTTCAATCAAAGCAAACTTTTTCTTAAGAGTCTCTTCACGTGCCACAAACTCTTTGACTAAAATATTTTTATCCTTTTTGGCACAAACACAAAACCATCGAATTTTTAAGGTCCTACAATTCCTTTCTAAAAATAGGACCCTATCATCACTCTCCTTCTTGGACAATTTTAAAGCAACAAAGTCATGGTCCAAGGAAACAGATTTTTCACGATAAAAATCTCTTTGGATTTGAACCGTTTGCAAAAGATCCATTGCGGATTTAAAACGAGAATTTTCTTTTTCCAAAACTTTAATTCTTTTGCAAAGATTCAAATTCAAAAGTTTTAAATTTTAAGCACTGTCATAAAATTTTTCAAAAACAGGCTCCTCATTAGATGGGCGTTCCATTGGAAAAATTGCGATTTTTCACAAAACTGATTTAAAAAAAAAATCAATATCACACAATTTTACAAAAAATATGAATACGCAATAAATTAGTGCAACCCGCTCTGATACTGTAGACACCCCATTCTGTTACCCCCTAACTCTCCTAAGGTCCCTAGCACCTCCCTTCATCACTACAAATCGAGGTCACGTCCCGAGTACTGACCTAGAAGCCATTGGGCACTCTCCGACTCAGTTTGACTAAAAAGTCAAGCTCTTCATCTCGATCGAGATTGAATGAATCTTGGAAGGGCACTGAATACCCTTTCCAACGGTCCGTCTCGTGCGCGATTCCGACTTACCATGGGACGAACGATCCGTTTGCATCTGAAACTTAACCTAGAGGCCACCAGGCGTACCCGGGCTCTTTTTGACCTATGTCAACTCTTCAGATCGACCGAGACTGAATGAATCTTCTAAGGGCACTGAATCCCCTTTCCAACGGTTCGCTCCGTGCGCGATTACGACTTTCCATGCGGACGAACGATCCGTTTGACTCTGAGAGGTCACCGAATGCTTTCCGGGCCCGGTTGACCAAAGTCAACTCTACAAACCGGGTCAAACTATTTAGAATGTTGAAGTACATATCCTAACCTTTCCAACGGTCTGCCCCGTGCGTGATTCAGACTTACCATGCGGACGAACGATCCGTTTGCGTCCGAGCGATTCCCATCCAATGGACCAAAAAATGTTTCCGAGCCATATTTGACCCAAAGTCAACTCTTGAACCCAAGAGAGGTTCAAAGGAATTTTAAAGGTCTCCAAATTACCTTTCCAACGGTATGCCTCGTGCACAATTCTGACAAACGGTTTGCCCTCGGCGGTCGATTTTCCCAAAAAGCCTAAAGCTCACTGCAAAATGGCAGGTTCCAGACCCTGCCTATCGGCACCTGCCGATAGGCAGGAACAGGTCTATGCTGATCGACAGTGAACTGAGCCTATAAAAGGAGGCCTTCACCTCATTTGCAAGAGGAGCCAATATCTGATAAAATTCACTCTCAACGAATCCCAGAAACCTCTCTCGAAGGCAGCGTGATTTCAACCCCCAAATCCCCTTTTTACTTCCACTTTTCATCATCCTTTTCATCAAGATTGGTGAATTATTCACTCTCCATCATCATCCAAGTGCAAGGGTTGCTCTCCAACATTCAAGATCAAGCTCAAGATCTTCAAAAAGGTCCAACTTTCTCTACTTTCTCTTAAATTCTCTTAAACATTCAATAATTTGTTTTATTACTTAGCACTTTTATTATCTCATCTCACACATCCTAATATACTTTCTTATTTAGTATTATTGCACATCTCTTATTTTCATATAAATAAAAACCCAAAAAACAAGAAAAAGAGGGTTTGCTCATAAATTCCAAATAGGGATTCTCATACTTTTTATCACAACTAAAACACTTTTTTCACACACACATACACACACTTACAAATAAGAGATTCCCCACTTGGATTTATGGGATAAACCCCACCCCTCATGCTACGTGGACTTTGATGCCTTTATAGGCTACGTAGGCGTCTCGGGGTAAAACCCGAGACTCGAGTCCTTTTTCTCACTTTTTCTCTTATTTTCTATCTTCTCTAAATTCGATTTTCTTATATTATATATCTATATATTTGTTCTTAGTGACGTATTACTCCATACGCGTTATTGTTCCATTATAACGATTAACGCAAGGGTAATCGAGTAAATCTTATTTTCTAATATTATTTTAATACCTTCCTACGAATGACTCGCTTTATCTTTTCCATGATACAAGTCGAGGATTCCTACCTCCATTTTATATATACACATGCACACATATCACGGGAGGAAATATAAAGGAAAATAGAAAATATCCATGAGAGACCGAAAGGGCGAAATGGGTGCCTAACACCTTCCCATTTCGTAACTAAGCCTTCGAACCCTTCTCGAATCATTTTGGTTTCGCATGCACCAGTATGTCTTTGGTTGCCATCCTTCGGGATGGCTTCCCCTTTTTTCTTTTGTCTGTTTTGAGTAAAATAGACTGGCGACTCTAAATCTCTCTACATTTTTACACCTTATCTCAAAAGGACGCCGGCCGAAGCGCTCCTGAGAGGGATGCGCGGGACCCAAAGGATCCTCTCCCTTCGCGCGCCCGCCCCAACGCGGTGAGGATCGGGGATGGCTACAGTGGCGACTCTGCTGGGGATTTTATTTATTTGTGGGCTTGACTCTATTTACATGGATGCTATATTTGTTTATGTTTCCCCCCATATCTGCATGTTCCCCTTTTTCTATGTGTATCCCATGCTTATGCTTGTATTCACACACTTGTAGAAATTTCTCCATGTACACTTCACACCACGTGAACCTAGGATCACATATATCCACATGTTGTACGCATCACCTATCCATACTTGGTGTACCTTGGGTACTTGTACTTTGCTCCCTGTTAGGCATAATCAAGAAAGGCATTCTCATCATAAGATACTAATAAGAGAATCATGCATGATTCACATAACATCACCAAAGTGCATTGCTATTGACCAAATTTTACCTAGTAACTGGGGGGTCACTTCGTGATGGGCGTTGGTCCGGTAGGTCGCAGTTAGCCTAAGCGATATGACTCTCACCTTCCATTGGCCAAGTACCTTCGATGTATATCGAACGGTTCCCCCGCATCGTACCGCTTGACCGAAGTCATGACGGGAGGTATATCGCAGGGAATTCGTTCACGTACACCGAGTATATAGAATTCTCTCTCACACGTACCGTCCCCACGAGGTATATGGTGAGGCAATTCACGTACACTCAGATATATCAAATGGCTTGTCCACACGTACCGATTTCCCGCAAGAGCAAGACGTATATCGTGGAAGTCACGCCAAAGGGGGAAACCCATGCCGATTCACCCAACCAACTGCATACCGGCATATAGGTGTCAAACCTAGTACACGCACTTTAGATTGTCGGTTTCAACCCGAAACTCTGTCGAAATTCCGGGTCGGTCTGTCGCCCAATTTTCGCGCATTTTTAAAACAGGACCCTGTCCGTGAGCCTAGTTACCAATCCAAACCGTAGCTTTGCATATATTGAAAACCCCACTTTTCCAGGCTCGGGTCCCGTCCGGCATTGCATTTAGGAGAATTAAATACAAGTGAGAACATAATAATCATAATAATCATGCTGAGTTCTGTCTCCAAAAGCATTTTTCCCTTCTTTATCAAAAATTAAAAAACATTTTTCCCTTCTTTATCAAAAATCCAAAAACATTTTTCCCTTCTTTATCAAAAATCCAAAAATGGTTCTTCCTTTTTTTTCAAAAATAAATCTCATCCTACGCCTTATCAGGTCGATTGCAAGCCCTTGCCCGGCTCCCTTTTGGCTTTGGTCTTCAGTCAAATCACCCCGGAGTTTCGTCCGTTCCTCTACTACTTCTTCCGAGTCCAAAATCCATTCACTTTCCATGGAGAATACAGATCAAGCACCAGTCATACAGCCAGATCTGATGACAGTCCTAGCTCAGCTCGTGTCCAAGATTGACAACCTCCAAACTGAGGTCCGAGAAATGCAACGAAACCAAGTTCCTATTCCTTAAGAGCCCGAGGCCCTATTACCTCGTGCTATGGGCCCACCCAAACCTATATGGGTTCCGGAAGAATATCATCATGCTCCACGTGCCCATCCTACCAATGGGCCGCCGCCTGCCTAGCTCCCAATGCCCAACATTGCCCAACCTGTGGCTAACCTGCCTATGACCATTGATCCAAAAGAGGAGGAGTTGAATAAAGTCAAAGAGGATCTCAAGATGCTCACCAAGAAGTTTGACCAAGTCAGGATCTCTGGGAATTACATGGACTACACCCACATGTCTCCTTATCCTAAAGCGAGGTTACCCGAGAAGTTCAAGATGCCGAATATTGAGAAGTTCGGAGAGAGTGAACCCCCAATTGTGCATCTTCGCAGTTATCATCGTTCCATGACTCTACTAGGGGCTTCTGAATAAGTGATTGCCTAATTATTTCAGCAAACTTTGAAGGATAGTGCCCTCCGATAGTTTTTATCTCTTGAGGAATCCAGAATCCGTAGCTGGGAGGATATAGCCCGAGAATTCATGTCGCAGTACAAATACAACGAAGAGCTTGAGGTCACCCGTCGTGATTTAGAGCTGCTCAAACAGAATCAAGGGGAATCAGTCAATAACTTCATAACTCAATGGAGGGAATAAGTAGCTACCATGACCAATCGGCCATCCGAGGAGGAACAGGTCAACATAGTGAAGAAGAACTTCTTGCCCCATGTCCAAGAAACGATGGGAGGACAATACTATCCCGACTTTCGTGCTCTCAGAGAGGCTGGAGTGGAAATTAAGGAAAGCCTCATTAAAATAGAGGTTGAACCAAAAAAGGTGTCCGGACAGTTCATCCCTAGAAAGTATGGCAAGCCTGCCAGTGCTACAGTCTCAACCATCAACAACATCTCTCAACCAACCACATCATGGGCACCAAAAAGCCGCCCTGCCCCCATCCCAAGGGAATACACTGAGCTCTATGCTCCCCTCTCTAAAGTTTACCAAGCCCTATTAAGCCGAAAACTCATCAAACCCTTGGATCCATGTCCATTGCCAAATCCACTCCCAAGAAACTTCAAGACCGATGCTCATTGCGCCTTCCACCAAACTGTCGGCTATACCACCGACCAATGCTTTCACCTGCGAAACATAATCCAAGATCTCATTGATTGGGGTACCATCGCCCCACCAGCTAATCCTAAGCCAAACACTACTCACAATCCACTTCTGAATCATACCAATGCCCTCTTCTTAGAAGAAAACCCAGATTTCGATCCCTCAACTCAAATTACACCCATATACTCTCCTAAACCTCTTCAAATTTGCCCATATTTCCTCCTACACCCTACTAGCCTCGCTGATCAAGCACTGTCACTCCTCACCAGAGCATGCATCGTTGTCCGTGCCCGTTCTGAATGTGGAAGTATGGAATTGTCAGAGGTGTTAAACCAACTCCTAGAGTTCGAGCTGAAATTGCCCTCACAGATGGTCATCGATTGCCAGAAGTAAAGCACACTGTTCTTGGAAGCACGAAAGTGGGCCCGAGATTCAGATAAGTGGGTGGTACCAACCGACGAAGTCAACCTAGATGATGTTGTCCAGACTATGGCAGGATTATTCGGGCAAACTAATAACATTTGCAGTATCACCAGGTTACTTGGCACTTTGAAGCTACAAGGGCGTTTGGTCCCTTCAATCACATATATCCCCACAGAATAGGAGAACTTGTATGAAGAAGCCGTTGAAGTTGTCGAATGCATTGACTTTACATGGAAAGACATAATTGTTGCCACCGGATGGGAGGAAGAATTCAAAGATTCGAGCGAAGAACAAGCTTCAGGAAGAGCTGGCCCAATAGCCGACATATGTGGGATGATCTCATTTGAAGAACTCCTCGGAGAAATAAACAGGGTGTTAGAATAACCTGAGATTGACGAGGAAACGGGATTCATGTTCTTTCCTTCTTCAGTAAATCATATGACCAGATCAGGGAGACATTACCAGGTTCCAAGATCACTACCAGTAAATGACAAGGGGAAGGGCGTTGAAAACCTTCCTATGCCAGAGATGACCATTGAGGAGAGCAAGATCCTCGATCAACTGAAGAAAACTCAAGCTAACATCACTCTGTGGGGGCTTTTCATGTCTTCCCAGCTGCATAGAAATGCTTTAATCAAGCTGCTCATTGGACCCATAGTTCCTACATCTACCACACCAGAAGAAGCGGTAAATCTGGTCGGATCTTTAACCTCTACCCGAATGTTATCATTTTTTGAAGAAGAAATCCCTAAAATTGGGCCAAATCACAATCATGCACTCAACATCTCCGTCGAAGTTATGGGGAAGGTCGTGCCACTCTCCCTTGTCGATAACGGATCTGCCTTGAACGTTTGCCCTCTGAGAACCTTCAAGTGTTTAGGACTGAAAGAATGCGACCTCGCTCCAACCTCCGCCGTCGTACGTGCCTACGATAATACCCGTCGTGAGGTGATGGGATCCATAAAACTTGTAATAGGGGTTGGTCCTATAAACCCTGTCGTTGAATTCCAAGTCATAGACATCCCAGCTTGTTTCAACTTATTGCTCGGACGACCCTGGCTCCACAATATCAAGGGTGGACCTTCCTCACTCCATCAGAAATTAAAGTTCTTCACCGACGGGCGAGTCATCACCATTTTGGGCGACAACGAAAATATCGAGGGTGCAAGCACCAGCAGTCCAATTCTTGAGATACAGCACGAGTCAAATGATATGCTCCTATCAGGATTCCGAGTTGAGCCACTATTACTCCCGACAGGGGATGGTTTCAAAGAAAGGGTTTGTCCAGAATATGACCCTCACGGCAATGTCAATATAATTCAGATGTTCAGAAACATGCACTTCATGCCCGGACTGGGACTAGGGCAAAGGCAGCAAGGGATACTTGAGCCCATAGAACTGAAGAAAGCCTTCCCTCCTTGCGGCTTGGGGTATCAACCATCAGAATAAGAGCTCAGAATGATCCGCCAGTCTTGACCAAAGAGAAGATTAGACTGCATCTGAACTATCTCAGGAGACTCCTTAAATGGACGATTCATCCAAGAAGGTGAGGACTTCCCCTTTTGCGATTTTCCAGAACCATGGTATGACCACACAGACAAGAAGATGAAGCCTGGAATGGAGATCTTTTTCTAAGACAGCTACCCTTGGGCCGAAAGTTTCCAACACCGTGTACAACCGCTCATCAAAGATACCGAAGAGACTGAGGAAAGTGATTTCGAAGATTCCTTCAACTTACAGATACTGGGGCTGGCACTCTGCATGGTTCATTCAGGCATTACATCAATGGATACATCCCATCTAATTAAAGTTGCTGATACACCCCTCCTCAACTGGCATGCTACGCCAGTTCCACCTCTTGAAATCCCCCAAACCCTAATGTTTACCATATTTCTTCTCCTAGATGAAAGAATTAGCCTCCCGATTCTGAGATATCACCTTCCATTACCTACCCCGAGTAAAGAATAACCTAGCCGATGCTCTCGCTACCTTGGCCTCCATGGTCGACATGCCCAAGGGAATAACAATAACCCCCTTCCTAGTTCAAAAGCAAGACAAACCGACCCACTGCTACCATATTGAGCTTGTCTCCACCGAAGGTCCCGAACTAGCCGATTACTGGTACTATGATATCTGGTGCCTCCTCCAGCATGGTAGGTATCCCAAGGGTTCCAATAATAAAGATCGAATGACCCTTCGAAGACTGGCCGCCCAATACATCATCTGTCATAAAGGCCTACTCAAGAGGAACTTCGATGGAACTCATCTACACTGCATCGCAGGGGCCGAGATTGAGAAGATAATGCAGAAAATCCATAACGGGGAATATGGACCCCATATGAGTGGTCACATGCTCGCCAAGAAGATCATCCGACAGGGCTACTACTGGACCACCATGACCCAGGATTGCACCGCCTATGTCCGGAGATGCCTCAAATGCCAACAATTCTCCAATCTTCAACACCTGACTCCGCGAGAATTATACAACATGACCTCTCCTTGGACGTTCTCCATCCGGGGTGTCGATATCATAGGGAAGGTTACACCAAAGGCTTCAAACGGACATGAGTTCATACTAGTCGCCATCGATTACTTCACCAAATGGGTCGAAGCTGAGTCATACGCATTACTGAACGCTAAAAAAGTGGCCAAATTCCTCAAGAAAAATATCATCTGTCGATATGGGGTCCCGCACGAGCTAGTGTCAGATAACGGGTTGCATTTCGAAGCAGAAGTCACAGAAGTAGTCAACGAGTATGGGATTCAGAGACACAAATCTTCTCCCTACCGACCTCAGACCAATGGTGTAGTTGAAGCCGCCAACAAGAACCTTAAAGCTATCATCAGCAAGATGATCGAAAGTTATAGGGATTGGGCCGACCGGATCCCGCACACCCTTTGGGGCTATCGAACCTCAATCCGAACCTCTACTGGGGCTATCCCTTACTCCTTGGTCTACAGCATGGAAGCAGTCCTACCTGTGGAGCTGGAAATACCCTCGCTACGCGTTATGCTCGAAAACAAAGTTAGTGAAGAAGACTGGTGCCAAAGCCATCTTGATGAGCTAGCCCTCCTAGATGAAAGAAGATTAAAAGCTCTTTACCACATATAGGGGTACCATCGCCGAATAGCGCGATCATTCAACAAGAGAGTCAAGGAACGCTGTGTCCGGGAGGGGGATTTAGCCCTCAAAGAGATAATAGAACCCATTTGGGACCCTAGAGGGAAATTCAAGCCCGATTGGAGCGGCCCCTACATCGTGAAGAAAATATTATCCGGCGGTGCCGCCATGCTCATTGACCTAGATGGGGAGGAGATGGCTCGTCCAGTCAATCTGGACCGTCTCAAGAAATTCTACCCCTAGTTCGAAATCTCGGCGCGCTACGACTCTTCTCATCCCCCTTCTATTAAAAAAAAACACTCTTCATTTCCTTCTACCCGGAACTACGTGGGCCTGATCCTCTGCAAAAAAAACTATTTTCAAACAAATAAAAAAAATATTTTCAAAAACCCCAGAGGTACGTAGGCAGCTCATACACCTCACATAAGTGCATCCCTTTCTTTTTCACAAAATACTATTCCTTTCTTACCTCCGAGAACGACGGTTCATTCTAAAAATACTTGAACAAAAGGATTATGTATGCCTTGGCGATCAGTATAGATAATTCAAAATACAAAATTCATCGAAAGGCACAGCTAGATGATCAGAAACTTGTTTATTTCACTAATAAGAAAATTCAGCACGTATTACATAAGAAAAAGGAACGGATAACTTCCTTCCCCCTACTACCATAAAAATAACATCCCCACATCTGTTACACAAATAAACTCCCCAGGAGTCCTACCCACAGCCACCAAAGGAGCATGCACCCTCATCATCTACATCCGGAGGTCCCCAAGTTTCCCCTGCCTAAATAGAGTGCCGTAAACATTCCATGGATCTATGAGCCTTAACCATCTTCAAAAAGACCACAACACCCCCTTCCATGGTGTTAGATAAAACAAACCATCTTTGTCCAGTCTCCACTGCCAACATTTTGCTGATACTTTCCTCCAAAACCACTTCATATAATCTTTGGGGACATGTCAAACCTTCCCGACAGACTGAGAGAGACGGGTTGACGGACGCCGATTTTCCCACAGAGACCCAAGCAACAGACGCAGGTGCTCAGTCAAATCTTCTACCGAAAAGAAATTTGAGTTCCGAGGGGGAACGACTTGCGCCCAGCCGAATTGGTGCAAAAGCCGCCAAGGGAAATAAAAAGAGGTATGTCTGAGACCAACCAGCCGCACATATAAATACTCTCCTAGCTCCAGAACAGGCTGCAACTATCCCCAACAAGGCACTGACCAATACAGCCCACGAGCCCCATGCTCCATAAGCCAATGCTCCCAGTTCTCAACATACAGGCCAACGCTGATTAAGTAGCATGAAAAGAAGTTGGGTACGGCCGACAAGGGATATTCTGGAGGAGTCGCCAAGCGAAATCTTTCAGACAACCACATGAACAGCATCACAGGGCTACCCCTCAAAATGTCAGAACGACCTTCTCTCTAGGCATCCATGCCATTCAGGGTCTCCGCCAGTATCCCCGCCGCAGGATTACGATAATAAGACATCCACGAAGTAATGGCTGCAAGTTGCGGGTCCACTTGCACCTCCCCAGTCACCAGCAGTAATTTGGAAACTAGACCCCGAACAACGGCTCCAGCATAGCCAACATCACCTATTTCCCGTAAATTCACGGACTGCAGCACCGCCGGGAGGGAGATTATTCCTCCAACAACCAATGATCTAGCCGCCGAAGGCGAAATATGAAGAAGCTTGGCTAATAAATCCCTGGGAGAGCGGGAAAATTCAGGCAAAGCCGCAGCAACACTAGGATTTACACCCAGTATGGTGGAAAATTCCTCGTAGGTAGGACAAACTTCTTCCAACCCAAAGCGGAATACATGGTCTTCAGGGTACCAGAATTGTACCGCCGCCGTCAGCACGTTCCACTCAAAAGGACGATTGCGCCACAAGGAGACTCGACGCATATTGAAAGTATCATAGTCGACATTATAAGAGCACATTGCTTCCAAGGCTTCGAGGTAGTTGACAAACTCAATGCTACCAGGGAGAGCCATCTTACAAGGCTAAAAGATAGTGGGCAAGTAAGGGAAAATGCAAAGGTGTGATGAAAACACTCCACCCTTACCACTTTTTATACTTAAAAATCCTCACAAGGGACATAATTCCTGCAAAAATCGGAGGGAATCCTACCCCACAAGGTACCAAAGGCTGAAGAGGGTACCATTCAAAGATTTGAATTAATGGGACTGGACTAAACTGCCGATAGACAGGACAGGGTGCTTGCCGATCGGCAACCCACCCATTTTTAGAAATTTCCCTCTTTTCCTCTTTTGTCAATTCAAAAAATTCAATAAAAATAAATTGATATTCTCGACAGAATTTCAAAATCCTTTTTTTCTTATAAAATTCCCCTTTTAATTAAAAACTTTCCTTAAAAAAAATTCAAAAAAATATTCCTTTTTACGATCTCAACAGCAAAGTAAAAAGCGCATGTGCATGCATTCATTCATCATTAATAAAAGATAATAAGAAAACTCCCTTGCATTACATCAATTTTTGTTATGTGCTACATCAATTTTGCAGGAAATAAAAAGAAAAGGCAAAAAACCAACGGGACTCAGCCCGAACCCACATTCTTTCTTTCTCTCTCTCTCTCTCTCTCTCTCTCTCTCTCTCTCTCTCTCTCAAGAGCTTCCACCCCTGCGGCATGATATCTTCTCCCTACGGCGAGACGATGCGCCACCACTACCCGTGCCCAAATCCTCTCCGGACGAAGCAGACGGCACCAAGCAAGAAAGAGCAGGAACCGCATCCCGAATATGGGAAGTCGCCGAAGATATCCAGTCTCTGATGTCCCTTAGCCAAGTAGTCGACACCCAAACTTGCTGGAAGGAAAGGCCAAATCAGTATCAAAGCAGAAATGACCAAAATAGAAAAGAAAGAAAGAGAGGAACATAAAGGTATACCGCAGGTTGAAGGACCTCCTCTGTCAAACCCAACTCCTCTGGATCCATCGCATGAGGACGGTGAAGCATAGGCACTATCCCTCTATCAGCCCGCTGAATATTGTATAAAGGGGTATGCAGCCACACAAAAGGAACCTCTGAGTTTGCCGCCGATGCCGACGGACCACCGTCGCTGTGGGAAGATCCCACCGCTCGACTCGAACCTGCCGGAGGGAAAGACAGGGCATCATATATGCTGGGCGCCATCAACCAACTCATCACAAAGTCCATATAATCATACGATGCAGCCGTATCAGTGTACAACAGGTAGGACTCACCAATCATCGCCGCGATCCTCTTATCCTTTGACAGCAGTCGCTCCCGCCTCATAGACGTAGGAGGCTGCGCAGGTGGCACCACCACTTCCTCCTCGAAAATCTGACGAACCACCCTCTCCCCAAGATACCGAGAATGACCGAACTCATGTGCCAGCAAATGCCTCATCCGCGCGTTCACCCCCGTCGCCCTCGCATCCTGAATGTCTGTCCCCCAAGGATCAAAGGTCACCTGAAAATCTCCAAGCGAGCATAAATCAATACAAGATCAGAAGGTACAAAAATCAATACTGCAATGGAAAGAGTCTTACCCTACCACTAGTCAGGTCATTCAAGACCTGACGCACCGCCTCCAGAGAGAGAGATCCCTTCGACTGACGATTAGCCTTACGCCATCGATACAATCGACAGAAGTCCCCAACAATTTCGTCCTTCAAAGCAATCAGCGGGGTATTGCACCCAATCACCTCGTGGAACCACGTCTGAATTCACAAACAAAAAGAGACGCGTAAGGAAAATGCGAATGCATGAAAGGAAAATGCGAATGCATGAAAAGAAATGCTCAAACTGAAGAATACCTCAAGAAGGTATGTGGCACCAGTAAGAGTCTGCCAGCAGCACCGGATGAATGCATCCAGAGAGGAGTAAAGGGTCGCCAAGGTCAGGCTCCACCAATCATAGAAAGGGATGTTCGAAAACATCCTCAAGTACGACAGAAACCATAAATGGACGACGTCGCCACTCGACGCCACCATAAAACCTCCCAATACCAGCAAAATAAATAACCGAGCCATCTGCCTCACTTGCAGCCCGTCCTCCACATCAATCACCCTGCTCAACAGAACTCCTTCAGCAGGGACAGCCGGATAAAATCCCCAGAAACTATCCTCCCTACATCACCAAGTGTCGCACGCACTGCCTCTTGTCTCACCCGTAAAGAGCGATCCACCTCTATCTGCTCTCCATCACAATCCAGCCCCAACATCTATTGCACGTCTATGGGAGTCACAGTCATCTCCACGAAGCCGAAACGGAAGGTGTGGGTAGTATCCCACCACCTCTCTCCCAATGCGCACAAGACCGCTGTCAAACGAGGCGTCTCATCCAGCACCGATGCCAACCACCCAAAACTCGCAGATGATACCATCCAACACACCACAGGTGGGAGATTCTCCCAAACATCCCTGATCCCCATTGTCCCACGGGCACACATGTTCTTTAAAGAAATCTCCGACTGGCAAAAAGGAAAAGTCTCATCAAAAGTCAAGAAAGAAAGAAAAATCACCAAAAAGAAAGGAATGCCAAAGGTCAGGTTACTTACATAACCGTCGGGGATACGGATCCCGCAGCAAAGCCCACTCATCCGTAACATGCTCAAACGCATCAAAGGAGTTCTCACTACCCAAAGCAAGAGGCGCCCTGGCCTTCCAATCCACATTTGCCCAGTCATCAATGGTCAACCACTCCCTGTGGACTGCAATGCTCACAAAAGCGGCCATTTCTTAAAGATCGGAATGCTAGAACGATTTGTAGAAGGATCGCAGAGAGAAAGAAAGCAAAGAAGCTGTGAAAAAAAATTAAGGGGATTTGCCCCCTTATATAGGATGCCAAACGCCATGTCGATCGGCACCTCCCCCTACCATACCGATCGGCACTGACCCTTTGCCTTCCCGAGGTAGCCCAAAAGTCCGTGCCACTTCCGAATGGCACCCTTCATACTATGCCGATCGGCCACCCCCTTAAATTTCATACAGAAATTCCCAGAAAATACCAGAAATCCTCGGAAAATTCCTAAAAATCCCAGGAAGGATTTAAAGCCTTTTCACTAAGAAAACTTTGTGTTCCCTCGAGCGAAACCCCTCTTTCCCAGAAAAATCCTCAAAAATCAAGTGAAAACTCCTCCCGACAAAGCTCTGCAGGATCTCTAAGGATCACCTGATCACTTCCCCAGCGAAATTCTCCTATAGCACCCAAAATAGGTTGTTCCCCCTCCTCAAGGTCTCCTAAAAGATTCCCTAGCTATCAGCTCCCCAGCTCAAATCAAAATCACAAAAGCACTTTCCCCAACAAAATTAAAATCCAATCTTCATCCACTCTTTAGGTCAGAATTGACCTCGGTCTTGGATCGTCACCTGAGTTGGGTCAGAATTGACCCCGGTCCTCGGTCGTCACCACTCTTTAGGTCAGAATTAACCTCAGTCTTGGATCGTCACCTGAGTTGGGTCAGAATTAACCCCAGTCCTCGGTCGTCACCATTCTTTAGGTCAGAATTGACCTTGGTCTTGGATCGTCACCTGAGTTGGGTCAGAATTGACCCCGATCCTCGATCGTCACCACTTTTAGGTCAAAATTGACCTCGGTCTTGGATCATCACCTGAGTTGGGTCAGAATTGACCCCAGTCCTTGGTCATCACCATTCTTTAGGTCAAAATTGACCTCGGTCTTAGATCGTCACCTGAGTTGGGTCATAATTGACCCCGATCCTCGGTTGTCACCACTTTTTAGGTCAGAATTGACCTCGGTCTTGGATCGTCACCTGACTTGGGTCAGAATTGACCCCGATCCTCGGTCGTCACCATTCTTTAGGTTAGAATTGACCTCGGTCTTGGATCATCACCTGAGTTGGGTTATAATTGACCCCGGTCCTCGGTCGTCACCACTGTTTAGGTCAGGATTGACCTCAGTCTTAGATCGTCACCTGAGTTGGGTCAGAATTGACCCCGATCCTTGGTAGTCACCACTCTTTAGGTCAGAATTGACCTCGATCTTGGATCATCACCTAAGTTGGGTCAGAATTGACCTCGGTCCTCGATCGTCACCATTCTTTAGGTCATAATTGACCTCGGTCTTGGATCATCACCTGATTTGGATCAGAATTGACCCCGGTCCTTGGTCGTCACCACTCTTTAGGTCAGAATTGACCTCGATCTTGGATCCTCACCTGAGTTGGGTCAGAATTGACCCCGATCCTCGATCTTCACCACTCTTAGGTCAGAATTGACCTCGGTCTCGGTCATCACCACTCTTAGGTCATAATTGATCTCGGTTATTAGATCTTCATCCTAGGCCCGCAGATTCGACTTTGACCTGCAGAATTGGTCACCCCCCCCAACACCACTTCAGGTCCTCAGAATCGACCTGAACCTTCGATCGTCTTTCCATCCCCAGCACACTCCTTAGGTCCTCAGAATCGGCCTCGACCCTTTGAATCGGTTATACTCCCTCAAAAGCATCATGTGGTGTCTATTCGACGATCATCATTTATTCCAAACTCGCCCATCGAGGGGCTCTGTAGACACCCCATTATGTTACCCCCTAACTCTCCTAAGGTCCCTAGCACCTCCCTTCATCACTATAAATTTAGGTCACGTCCCGAGTACTGACCTAGAAGCCATCGGGCACTCCTCAGCTCAGTTTGACCAAAAAGTCAAACTCTTCATCTTGATTGAGACTGAATGAATCTTCAAAGGGCACTGAATACTCTTTCCAACAATCCATCCCGTGCATGATTCCGACTTACCATGCGGACGAACGATCCGTTTGCGTCTGAAACTTAACCCAGAGGCCACCGGGCGCTCCCGGGATCTTTTTGACCTATGTCAACTCTTCAGCTTGACCGAGGCTGAATGAATCTTTGAAGGGCACTGAATCCCCTTTCCAACGGTCCACTCCATGCGCTATTCTGACTTTCCATGCGGACGAACGATCCATTTGACTCCGAGAGGTCACCGAATGCTTCCCGGGCTTGGTTGACTAAAGTCAGCTCTCTAAATCGGGTCAAACTTTTTGGAATGTCGAAATACATCTCCTAGCCTTTCCAACGGTCCACCTCGTGCGGGATTCGGACTTACCATGAGGACGAACGATCCGTTTGCGTCCGAGTGATTCCCGTCTAATGTACCGACAAATGCTTCCGAGCCATATTTGACCCAAAGTCAACTCCCGAACTCGGGAGCGGTCCAAAGGACTTTCGAAGGTCTCCAAATTACCTTTCCAACGGTATACCCCGTGCACAATTCTGACAAACGGTTTGCCCTCAGCGACCAATTTTCTGAAAAAGCCTGAAGCACACTGCCAAATGGCAGGTTCCAGACCCTGCCTATCGGCACCTGCCGATAGGCAGGAACAGGTCTATGTCGATCGGCAGTGACCTGAGCCTATAAAAGGAGGCCTTTACCTCATTTGCAAGAGGAGCCCAGATCTGATAAAATTCACTCTCAACGAATCCCAGAAATCTCTCTCGAAGGCAGCGTGATTTCAACCCCCAAATCCCTTTTTTACTTCCACTTTTCATCATCCTTTTCTTCAAACTTGGTGAATTAGTCACTCTCCATCATCATCCAAGTGCAAGGGCTGCTCTCCAACATTCAATATCAAGCTAAAGATCTTCAAGAAGGTCCAACTTTCTCTTAAATTATCTTAAACTCTGAATAATTTGTTTTATTACTTAGCACTTTTATTATCTCATCTGACACATCCTAATATAATTATTTATTTATTATTATTGCACATCTCTTATTTTCATATACTTAAAAATCCAAAAAATAAGAAAAAGAGGGTTTGCTCATAAATTCCAAATAGGGATTCTCATACTTTTTCTCACACTTTTCTCACAACTAAAACACTTTTTCTACACACACACACACACACACACTTACAAATAAGAGATTCCCCATTTGGATTTATGGAATAAACCCCACCCCTCGTGTTGTATGCGAACTACGTGGACTTTGATGCCTTTATAGACTACGTAGGCGTCTCAGGGTAAAACCCGAGACTCGAGTCCTTTTTCTCACTTTTTCTCTTATTTTCTATCTTCTCTAAATCCGATTTTCTTATATTATATATCTATATATTTTTTCTTAGTGAAGTATTACTCCATACGCGTTATCGTTCCATTATAACGATTAACACAAGGGTAATCGAGTAAATCTTATTTTTTAATATTATTTTAATACCTTCCTACGGATGAATCGCTTTATCTTTTCCATAATACGAGTCGAGGATTCCTACCTCCATTCTATATATACACATGCACACATATCACGAGGGAAAATATAAAGGAAAATAACAAATATCCATGAGAGACCGAAAGGGCGAAATGGGTGCCTAACACCTTCCCATTTCGTAACTAAGCCTCCGAACCCTTCTCGAATTATTTTGGTTTCGCATGCACCAGTATGTCTTTGGATGCCATCCTTCGGGATGACTTTCCCTTTTTTCTTTTGTCTGTTTTGAGTAAAATAGACTGGCGACTCTAAATCTCTCTACATTTTTACACCTCATCTCAAAAGGACGCCGGCTGAAGCGCTCCCGAAAGGGATACGCGGGACCCGAAGGATCCTCTCCCTTCGCGCACCCACCCCAGGGCGGCGAGGATCGGGGATTGCCACAGATACCAATTTGAAAAACGTGATTGTGTGATAATTGATTAAATTCACAAATTTCTAATTTGGCACACTTATTAAATTAGAGTCTAAATTCAGCCCCTAAACATGCATCTAAAAGTCATAAATCATTCAAACTATGCATGAAAAATAAAGACGACCGATTCAGGAAAAAAAAACCTTTCGGGTAAAAGATTTTATAAACACTTTGAAGAATTTACAAGACCTTTGACTTACATACAACCTGATAATCGCCCACAAGTGTGTAATGCACGGTGCCTTTAGCAAACCTTCAAAGATACGAGAGACAACGAAATACTCTCCAGGCGTCGGTTCGTCGTCTTCGGCTCATCCACATGCAGAATGACTACGCTCGGTATCCACCGATCAAATATGGAGATCCCTTCTCCACAAAGGTTTGAACAAAATCAACATTGTGTTCTTGAACACCAAAACAATTCACTAAAGCATATGAGAGTCTTGTGAATTGAAAACCAAAAAGGGATTAAACCCTAAAAGGAAGAAGCCAAAAGAATTATGCTTTCGCAGTTTTTCTGTTATGTAAAGCGCTGAGACTTCTTAAGAAAAATGTTACCATTTAATGAGTATTTATAATAAAACTGCGCCACCTCAAAAATCGTGCTCGTTCAAACGAGATAGCAATCTCGCGCGAACGAAGGACAGATGTCGTTTGAACGACATCTCACGACACTGTCATGTCGTTCGAACGAGAATGCTATCTCGCTTGAACGACTTGGGCGTCAAAATTGAGGTACGCTCCAACACTTAGAAAAAATTACTCATTCTTAAGTTTGATGAAAAGATCCGCTCCAACACTTAGAATTTTTTTATAAAAATATCCCAAATGCTCTAAGTGAAAGTTAAGGTATTTAAAACAAAAACTTACCAAAGTAAACTTCGCGGAGTCTTTTTGATGAAGAATTTGATTAATTCGGATCCGTCTTGATGTACATTGCTCTTGAATGCTCTTCGACGGTGTAGCGGTATATGACATAATAAATTGATAACGGAATTATAAAAATATGTCCTTACAACCACCTAATAATTAATTAAGATAGTGTCAAAATTTTAATCCAACTGATAAATATTAGTCAAATTAAACCATTTAAACATTCAGCATTCTCATAATTTAGTAACTAAAGAATAAAACATCATCCAACTGAATAAAATAAACTGGAATAATCGTTCCAGTCAAAAGAAATCCAAACCAATAATAATGAGTCCAACTAAAAATGGAAAACTAGAATAAAAGTACAATGTGCCTCTAACATAAATAAACTGAAAATGGGTTATACATGCCCTAACTTAGAAGACTAGATACTTGAAATGTCAATGATAAATGAGGAGGTGCCTATATGCGAGTACCTGCAACTTCCACAATCTTTGTAGCACGTCAAAAGATCCAATGGTCTAACCGTAGCGTCCCTGTGGATGGGAACCTAAAATAATACACAATGAAAAAAAGATTTTGCAAGAGACGGGTCAGAGCCCGAGTGTAAAAGGTTTTAAAACATTTAGCAAGTATTTAAAAATCGCAGTAAGCAAATATTAAGTGCATGTTAGCTTATCGAACACTCACTTGAGATTCTCACCTATCAACTAATGTTCATGCCTAACGCACCTCTAAACCCATCATAATTATTTTATCGCACCTAACTAGGTCGTAACCATAAACCTTCTAACACTCACCCGTGGCAGTAACCCGTATTTCCCAAATACAATTATTATTAAACATTTATGCATTTACTATCCCACGTAGAATTTCACATTGAGATGATGTGTTTAAAATAATAGATTCAATTCCAGTAACAATCTCATCTACAAATTCACACGGTAAATTATATAATAAATATTTATTTTTTCATTACACTATTATGAATAAATACTAATACAACACCCCAGACTCAGATACGATGCATGCATACTCTATTAACAAGTCCCGATACATCTCATATTGAATAAGGATAATGGGTTTGGAATCTCCCACGAACCATAAATTACAAATCACACATATTGGAGGTAAACATAGTTCCAAGCCTATGGGATATGCACATACCTACGCACCCATATGACCGTTATCACTATCATTCTCACAGATAGACCATACCTAGGTTTGATGCTCAGAGGCACAAGTCAAATATCCCCCGAAGGCTCCTCAAGATAGGATTGTCCCCTTTTTAAAACCTCCTGTGATAGCAAGTATGGTAGGTATATTAAACACATAATAAATCAATCATATAGGTATTCACGTAACCTATTCCAATTAGTAGGTGTACACTACCTAAGTACATATTCACAAGTGGTATACTTCTCACTATGCTCCCGATATCATTTAATTAGAACTATCTTCTCTATCGTGTCGCATGTAAGGCAGGTCATAAACCCAAGTACCTTTTATAGTAGTTACCCCACTATTATACTACTAATCTATAATAAGGATTCACGTATACTAATTCATTTCTCTCAATTTAACCATGTTGCGAAGTTTAAACCTCAAACTGCAAATTTCCAAAGTTCTGAAATCTCGTTCGAACGAGGTCGTTCCAATGAACTTCGAACAAACTAATCCCTGAATTCTTGTTCGATATCTCGTTCAAATGAGATTGACCTGCTTCGTCCCCAACCTCTTAAAACTTTATTTTACACCATTTTTGACCCTAGAAACCTCTACAGATTCATCCCAACCACCAATCAATCAATTTTAATTAATGAACTAACATATATATGATTTATAACAACCTAGAAGCATTAAATCATTCATAACTCTTAGTAAATTTTGAACTATCCAAATTAATTTATTAAACCCTAGTTTTTTAGATTCACATTCAAGACTACCATAATCCCAGATTCGTTCTTCACAATAAGTCCTCAATTCATGATTTCCAATCTATAGACACGAAGGGTTTAATTTAATCGAAATGACTATTCAAAATACTTATAATTAATTTACTTCCAAATTCCTTTAATTAGTCCTGACACGACTCACATGCGCGTCTCGACTTAATTTTCGTAACGCGTCCCGACTTAATTTCCACAATTGTCGTATTTTTCACTCGCGACAATTATACTAATTTCATAATCATATATTACTTTATTCGCTCAGTAATATTCAATATAATACACATCAATAAATACTAACCATTAACTCTCTAGTTAATATTTATTTTAATCCGGATTAATTCTTAATTAATTCTCAAATTAAATTCAATTAATCCTATATTTAAAAATCATAAAAATACAGGGTGTTCCATACTTCCCCCTTTACAATGGAATTTTGTTTCAAAATTTGGAAAGTAAAAGTTTACCTGGCAGGATCTGGATACTTCTCACGCATCTCATCCTCGCGTTCCCAAGTAGACTCATCGACATTTTGGTGCTCCCACTGAACATGCATAAGTGGCATTACCTTCGACTTTAGTCTCCTCTAGCTATGATCTAAGATAGCCAACACTCTCTCCTCATAAGAACTATCTGTATGTAAGTACACCTCCTCCAGTGCAATGTGAGTGTAGGCTAACTCATCTCGAAGATATTGTCGAAGTGAAGAAATACGAAACACGTTGTGTCCGATGCAAGTGCTCCGTTAATCCCAATCTATATGCCACTGGTCCGATCCTCTCGATGATAGGAAGTGGACCTACATACCTCGATGCTAATTTCCCTTTCTTCCCAAATCGCATTATTCCCTTCATAAGAGATACTTGTAACAACACCCGGTCACCCACATCAAATTATCTAAAGAATCGTTTGGCATCGGCGTAGTTTTTCTACCTGTCCTGAGCTACTCTAATGAATTATCTTTATTCTGGCCGTATTGTCGTGAATCACCTATGGTCCTAATAGTTAGTTGTCCCCCGCCTCTAGTCAACAAGCAGGCGAACGACAAGGTTTACCATATAATGCCTCAAATGGGGCCATGCCAATCGCAAGTTGGTAGGAATTATTGTACGCGAGCTCCACTAATGGAAGATAATGCTCCCAAACTCCTCTAAAGTCAAGGACACACATGCGTAACATGTCCTCTAACATATGATTAGTTCGCTCTGTCTGCCCATCAGTCCGCGGGTGGTAAGCCGGACTCAATCGCAACTCCGTGCCCATAACCTCCTGAAAGCTCTCCCAAAAGTGAGACACAAAAACCTTATCCTGTGCGGACACAATATTGAGAGGTACTCCGTGTAGCCTCACTACCTCGGTAATGAATATCTGGACATAGTGTCCCGCTGTATAATCAGTCCGAAATGGCAGAAAGTGGGCCACCTTGGTCAACTGATCTACAATCACCTAAATAAAATCGTGACCCTTCTGAGAAGTAGGCAGACCTGTGATGAAATCCATGGAAATGCTCTCCCATTTCCACATAGGAACCTCTAGTGGCTGCATTAACTCTGACGGTTTCTGATGGTCCACCTTTACTAGTTGACAAATGGTACACTTTGAGACAAACTGGACAATGTCTCTCTTCATCCCACTCCACCAGTACTACCGCCTCATATCCTGGTACATCTTATGCCCGTCGGGATGCACCGCAAATTGGGATCCATGTGACTCTAACATTACTACGTGTCGCAGGTCCTCCCCCTCTGGAACAACCAGCCGTCCATTGAAGCGCAAGCCTCCCTCGAAACTCACTGAATAAGACTCTGCTCCCTCTGCTAGAAGGTGTCGAATCTTCTCCTGACAAAACGGATCCACTGCCTGGGCCTGTACTATCCTTGTCAAAATCTGGGGGGTAATTGACATAACCGACATGAAAGACTGGGCAACTGTATCCTGATGTCCAAACTCCTTCCATTTCGCCTTCAACACCTCGTCCACCTCATCTATCGGCCGGTGGCTCAATGCATCAACAACTACATTAGCCTTCCCCATGTGGTATTGGATCTCAAACTGATAGTCCTTCACAAATTCAAGCCATCTGCGCTGTCGCATATTCAACTCTCTTTAACTGAATAAGTACTGCAGTGACTTATGATCTGTGAATAATCGAAATTTCTCCCCCAAGAGATAATGTCTCCAAATCCGTAGTGCAAACATGACTGACAACTTTAAGTCGAGGGTGGGGTAATTCTTCTCATGAGGCTTAAGCTTGCGGGAAGCATATGCTATAGTTTGATCCTCCTTCTGTAATACTCCACCAAGCCCCTTCAATAATACATTCATGTAAACTAGGTACTCTACTCCTGCTCTGGGGAGTGCTAGTATGGGTGCTAAAGTCAGCTTGTCATTCAACTCATCAAATGTAACGCCCCATCCCGAATTTAGATTACCGCTGGAATAACCCAAATCCGAATTGGGGTGTTAAAGGGGGGAGGGGGAAAAAGTTTACTTTATTATTTAAGAAAAATATTTATTTAATTGATTTAAGGACATGATATTCATTTGTCAAATTTTAATTTAAAAAGAATAAACGTTTGACATGCCTAATAAATTCAACTTATGAATTTGTCCATGAAAAACCATGTAATACCACACTTAATCTATCGAAATAAAGTTCACTGAGTAAGACAACACAATAGTCCAAATCCCTTAATAAAGTTCCAAAATATTAATTAAAGTGCTACAAATATAAATCTTAAACATATTATGAAATGGTCAACAGAGCATCTAACGTCGAGTCACACCCTCAACATCCTTACCGAGATCATTTCTAGTGTCACCAACTGAAGTACCTGGGGTGGGGAAAAGAAAGTGGGTGAGCGAATGCCCAGTAGGGTGGGAAATACTAAACAATAATTTGATAATAAAAATACTATACATATACAATTATTTCGGTATTTTGTAAAATAATTTCCAATTCATTAAATGTTAATACAACTACATGCAATGCACTCGGGCTATATGCCCAACTCATACTTAAGTATTTTTCATGTCTCGTGCGAGAGACGTAACTTATTAATCCAACTATGTTGTTATTTAATAAGATCCATTTATTCAAATTCATTAATCCATTCATTTTCCCAATCATTCATGAATATTACTTTTATTACTTTGGGATTTGCCAACATCCACGATTTCACGGCCTTTCATCGTCGGTATCGAGTACACATATGTTACACTGGCCAGGTTGTCTGGGGTCTTTCGCTACTAGGGACGTCATGCCCTCCTTAATTATTCTTTCCAGCAACATCCGAATATCATTATATTTTCATATATTCACATTCTTCCAAATATTCACATTCTTACAATTATTCTCATTATCCCAAGTACTCGCATTAATCTTTCGGCATTACTTCTTTACTTCATTATTTGCCTTACTTTTAAAATAGCCGAGGAGGCCAACTAATAATAACATCTTACTTTGAACACTAACATCCAATCATCATTTACCCTATTTATTCATTAATGCATTAACACATTTTTAGTACCTTCAAAATGATTTTACTAGCATTTAAAGTAAAGAAACATTATCTTCCACTAGTTTTTCACATAATTACCAAAATTGCCATTAGTCCATTTTTACACAAAAAATGCATCCTTTAACTGGGTTTTCAAGGAAAAAACATATCTTTATAAGACCTTACTGTTTTTCTATAATATTTTACTCATTTAATCATAAACTTAATTATTAAAATTACCATTTTGATGTAGGGTTCAAATATAAGGTTTTAAATGAGTTTTCTACACCATTTTAAGTCATTATCATCACGTTTTAACATCATCAAAATAGGGGCTGAAATTTATCATTCTTTCAAAACATGATGAAATCTATCTATTTCATTTCAAAACATATCATTTATCATGGCCAAAAATTATTAAAGTATATTCACATGAAATGAGGATTTCTACCTAAGAAATCTATGCATATGCATCCTATACATTCATATTCAAGTGGCATATGATTATAACATTTTTTTAATAATTTTCATCTTCTAATCATTCATTTATACAAGCATGATATTATGAAATTTAATCAACAAAGCTAGTTCATTTTAACAGATAAATGCATGGGTTTGCATAATAGAAATTACAAGAACTAGCAATTTTTTTACAAGAAATCATCTTTCATCAACACGAGTGTTTTAAGCTTTTGAAAATATAAATTTAGGAAGAAGAAAACCCTACTTGATTTATGAAGAGGACATAACTTTGGAGAAGAAAACTTCAAGTCCTCCTAGAATGCTCTTAAACTTCACTCCTATGCTCCCAAAATCAAGCTTTCAAGCCACACCAAGTCGCTCCACCCCTTGTGTGACGTTTTAATGGAGTTTTGAGCTTCTTTAATGAAGTTTGAGGAGAGAGAATATAGGTATAAGGGTGATCTATGAAATTTAGAAATATTTTTTCCCTTGAGGATATAAGAGAGAGGAAGAAGATGGAGGAGTTTATGTTTTTTTGGTTTACTAGGTTCATGAATCCCCCCACCCTTATTTATATCAATTTTAAGCTTCCCTTTTTAATATTTTAACTCATGTAAGTCTCCTAGGCTTGAAAATATAAGTGAAACACGTTTTTTCCCAAGTTGAAAAATACAAAAGCCAACCACCCAATAAATGAGCCAACCACACCACCTAAAATAATTTTTTTACTATAATTTCGACATAAATCCGTCTAAAACAAGGTCTAAACCATTTTTTTGGAGGATGACGAAGAAGGAAAAGTTATTCAAAATTAAATTTTACATTTGTCTGCAAAGTTTCAGATTTTTCTGAGTACTTTTATTTTTTTGATGAAAAAATGATTTATATATATATATATATATATATATATATATATATTCTTTGACCAATTTGTGTAAAACTTTACTAAGGTGCTTAAATAAACCATATAAACACATATAAATTCCCATGTGAGACATGCAAATGTAGATTTTTTGTTAATGACACGTTGACATATAAATAGGTCGAAATACAAGTACGTAATAAAAAGTGCGGTTATTACATCAAACGCCAACTGACATGCATCATCCCAAGTGAATGGTACTCCCTTACCAGTCAGATTAGTCATCGAATCCGCAACCTTCGAGAATCCTCGAATGAACCGTCTGTAGTATCCAGCTAACCCTAAGAAACTTCACACCTCCGTCGGTGTCGTGGGTTGTTCCCACTCCCTCACCGCTGACACCTTACTGGGGTCCACCGATACCCCCCTATCTGAAATGATATGCCCCAAAAATTATACCTTTCGTAATCAAAATTAGCATTTTTCAAACTTGGCATACAACTCCTTCTCCCGTAAAGTCTGAAAAAACCTACGTAGATGCTCGGCATGTTCCTTCTAGGTTCATGAATAAATCAGGATGTCATCTATGAACACAATGACATACTGATCCAAGAACTCTCTGAACACCTTGTTCATAAAGTCCATAAATACTACCGGCGCGTTGGTTAGCCCAAACGACATAACCCAAAAATTGCAGGATCCACTATTCATTTCCCTCTTAGCTTATTATACGTTTATTTAATAAGTTTCCCTATCTGTTCATCGTAGCTGACAATGAACATTTCAACTAACTAGGGCGCCCATACACCCTATGTCCCGAGCCTTGTTACCTAAGTCAACTGAACGCAATATACTCATGTTAATTTAAGCCTTGTATCCTTAGCCCGATTATTCGTTAAGATTGTATTCAACTACAGAACTAGTAACACTTAATTTTTCTTAAGTTGTTTCCACTAATACACTCGTGGTGTAAACGTTCCACAATGTCTCTTCATGCCAACACAATACGGGTCTACCGGCCTTTAATCTAAGTATACCTCTCAACTTCCAGTTATACTAAACATACAAATGATAACTAAGGTATCCACCCTATGTGATGAGGACCAAACGTCTCCCAACTTCCGACGTTCGCTAAATTTCATGCGTACGATGTCTCGCAAAGCGAAATCCAAACAAGGACCCCCCCCAATACACTACTAATTAACATTATCTGTCAATGAGATATGTAGGCCCTCAGCACACAATCAACACCTCAAATTTCCATTTGCCCACATACAAATCTACTCGTCCACTCTCCTGTTACTGAAAATGATAAACAACGCAGTGCTTTTAATATCAATTAGGGTTGGAGTTCAATCACTAACGCGTCAAATCTCCTCACTAACGGTTCTTTAATATACCCTGAATCCCATCAGTAAATGTCCCTATTCTCCGGAATTAGTTATAATGAGTCAACATACTCACAGAGGCCTTCGATACCTTATAATATACACAGGCAGGCCCAATCCGCTTCAATTGCCACCTCGTAAAACAAAACAATTTATTCTGGAGTACTCACAAGACGGTCTTACCACCCCACCTACTACCATTTTAACCCTCGATACCCAGCCATTACACAGAAGTATAATGAACTCTATTTACCTTACTCTCCAAGGTAGTAAATCATAATGTAGGAGTCCTCGTAGTGCTCACACCCGCTTACCGCACCGACGATAACGAAGAACCCAACTACCCAATTATAAATATTTTTCATAATGAAGGTTTAGTAATTAGCAACATTAGCGTACCTCCAAACGCTGGTAGTGCCTGCAGCACTAGTGGCAAGACTGCATATCGCACGTTCTAAGCATGATGGCATAATAGTAGCCCCTGTTGTTGTGGGGCTGGCGTTGCAAAGGTAATTGAACCTGCTCTCCCCTGATGGTTACTTTGTGGCTCCTGGGGGGCACCCTGCGGGTCCCTGCCCTTTTTGGGGTAATCTTGATGCTTGTGTCCATGCTCACTACAGATAAAAACTTTCCATTAAAATTTCCTCCCTGATGGCTCTGCTGTACACGCTGCTGGCCCTGCTGACTTTGTTAATTTGGCCGGAGCTGCCCTCTGGCCCATTGCGGGCAAGCTTGGCATTTATGACCATTTCTTCCACACTTAAAACACCTTTTTCTTTTGAGGTTTCCCTGTTCTTGGCTTTATTGTCCCTTGCGGTTTTGGCTCTGTCCACCATTTCCATTGTTCCCTTGATTCCGACTCTGAGGCACTTGTCATTGTTGCAACGGTACTTCCCCACTATTATTACCCTTTGTCTGTCCAGATCGATTTACTCCTCTTGATATCCTTCCACCTATAAGTTTGACATGGTGGTCTTGGTAATTCAATATTGCATTAGTAACTGATTGTGCAATTATATTTGACACCTATGTGACCGTCACCATTTCTTGGGGTACTTGTTGATTTTGTCCCACCTGAATTCCTTCAGCGGCGTTAGTTTGTCATCCTTCCCGAAGCGACATGTGAAATTTAAATGAATTATATAAGTTCACCGTCGATCCAAAATATAATATGAGATGTAGGTAATCTCCAACACGTAAAGTTGATTTCAACAGTCCTAATAATAGGGCTCTATATCAAAGAATGCTAAGCTGAAACGTAATCAGCCGTACAAATCCAAAAATACTCTAGAACCTGATGCTCTGATACCACCAGTGACACCTCGCCCAATTAAATACCGGGTGGTCAGTCCTTTATAAAATTAAACAGAATATCCGGTTGGTTCATTCTTAGCATCACTGTCGAAACACAATTTTCTTATTAACCACCTAATAATTAATTAAGTTAATGTCAAAATGTTTAATACAATTGATAAATATTAGTCAAATTAAACCATTTAAACATTCACCATTCTCATAATTTAGTAACTAAAGAATAAAACATCATCCAACTGAATAAAATAAACTGGAATAATCGTTCCAGTAAAAAAAATTCAAACCAACAATAATGAGTCCAACTAAAAATGGAAAACTAGAATAAAAGTACAATGTATCTCTGACATAAATAAACTGAAAATGGGCTACACATGCCCTAACTTGGAAGACTAGATACTAGAAACGAAAACGATAAATGTTAAGGCATCTATATGTGAGGACTTGCAACTTCCATAATCGCTGTAGCACGTCAAAAGATCCAATGGTCTAACCGTGACGTCCCTGTAGATGGGCACCTTAAATAATACACAAGGAAAAAGAGATTTTTCAAGACATGGGTCAAAGACCGAGTGTAAAAGGTTTTAAAACATTTGACAAGTATTTAAAAATTGGAGTAAGCAAATATTAAATGCATGTGAGCTTACCGAGCACTCACTTGAGATTCTCACCTCTCAACTAATGTGCACGCCTAATGCACCTCTAAACCCATTCTAATTATTTTATCACACCTAACTAGGCTGTAACCATAAACCTTCTAACACTCACCCGTAGCAGTAACCCGTATTCCCCAAATACAATTATTATTAAACATTTGTGCATTTACGATCCCAAGTATAATTTCACATTAAGATGATGTGTTTAAAACAATATATTCAATTCCAATAACAATCTCATCTACATATTCACATGATATATTATATCATAAATATTTATTTTTTCATTACACTATTATGAATAAATACTAATACAGCACCCCAGACTCAGTTGCGGTGCATGCATACTCTGCTATCAAGTCCCGGTACATCTTGTACTGAATAAGGACAATGGGTTCGAAATCTCCCACGAATAAAAAATTATAAATCACACATATTGGAGGCGAACATAATTTCAAGTCTATGGGATACACACATACCTACGCACCCATATGATCGTCATCACTATCATTATCACAGATAGGTCGTACCTAGGTTCCATGCTCAGAGGCACAAGTCAAATAACTCCCCGAAGGCTCCTCAAGAGAGGACTGTCCCCTTTTTAAAATCTCCCGTGATAGCAAGTATGGTAGGTTTGTTATACACATAATAGATCAATCATATAGGTATTCACGTAACCTATTCCAATTAGTAGGTGTATGTAACACCCCGCCTAATTAAATACCGGGTGGCCAGTCCCATACCAAATTAAAACAGAATATACAGTTGGCTCATTCTTAGCATCACTGTCGAAAACATTTACAACTCACCCAATACCCAATTAGGCTGGTGTTAAAAACTTTCCAAATTTTAATTCAACAAAAAATCCATTTTTTTAGTTTATGAATAACACTACACATATTATTCTACAACACTAATAACCGAACAGATAATCCAAAAGAATTTAAATGCAATTGGAATAAACATTCCCACTAAAATAATCCATTATAATAATCCCAACAATATCAAATGTATTAAAATGACACGACTACAATAATATTTGACTCAGATAGAAAAGATAACTAAATTCCTTTGGGCGATATGCCCTAACCAAAAGAATACTGTGAATCAAAAGAAGATAGGCGTCTAAGCAATACTCCATAGCTCGTCATAATTCCATAAGGTTGGCGTCCCTGTTGCTGGACACCCGATATAGAAGGTACAATAGAAAAGAAAATATGCAAAGAAACGGGTCAGAGCCCGATGTGAAAATGATTTTGAAAACAACAAGTATTTAACAAGTGAAATAAAGCATTTATTATGTACATGTTAGTATCGAGACTCTCACTTTGTATTCTCACCTCTCATCTAGAGTGCACACTTAACGTTTCCTATTAACCTCCTAGTTAGTGGTTCCTCTTCACTAGATTCCATAATATGATTCCATCCCATATCATAACCCCGTATGTCCCATACCATACGTCATATAATCATTCCTATACGTTTTTCATTTACATGAATCGTTTATCATTACTCTGAATTAAGCTCTTCAAATCTATAAGAATAACTATTCGTTAACTTAGTTCAATTCTTTTTCTCAATTCACTGTTATCTACAATTATCACACGGTAGATGATTTAACCACTATATATACATACATTTAATTCATTATATATATATATATAATATGGCACCCCGAGTCACAGCTGCGGTACATGCATTACTCTGCTATCACGTCCCAATATCGCAGGTCGCCGAATAGGGGACAAAAGGTTCGATAAGGATTCCTCAAACCACAAACATCAACACAATCATTGGAGGCGAACATAGTTCTCATACACACGGGACACGCACATACCTACGTTCCCATAGTCAGCGGACTTATCAACTCCCCGATAAGTCTTTCATAGACGCATGTTTTCGAGCGACAAATCAAAAATCCCATGGATTCATCAGGATATGACTGCCCTCACGCGCAAACCTCCCGTCGATAGCAAGCAAGCTAGGTATGTCATACACATAAATTATCAATCAATAAAATAGGCATTGTCATCTACCTATAGATATAATATTAACAAGGTAATCACGCTACCATAAGATAATTCCCATACATAGCATTATATCTCTTAAATCCTATGTATTAAAATATTATGACTTTACTTTTTTAATTTAATTATCCCCGAGCCTCACTCATTACTCAAGGTTCAAATAGATTTTTCCTCAATATATTTATTCAGTAAGAAAATCACTAATATCCTACTGGTCCACCTCATCTTACCTCCCGAATTACCACGAATTAACTCTCCTTTAATTAGGGTTATAATCGATTATTTTTAATCTCTTATAAACACATCTTCTATCAACTAGGATTGAATACCATCATCACATGGCTCATATTCTATAGTGTTTCATTCACACTATATGACTTATCAACAAAATCAACATCCTCGCATCCTATAACATCTCTCCACTCCCGACGTCGTTAAGGTTCATGCGCGGAGCGTCTCGCAAAGAGAAATCCAAACAAGGAACCCCTCCAATACACTACTACTTAACTTTGTCGGTCGTGGAGGTCCGTCAACTTCAAATACGCAACCGGGATAACCTCATCCCCTCTTTCAACCAAATGTGTTCTGAACTCCCATCTCTATCCAGGAGCCATACCACTAAGCGTTTGTACTACACTCAGTCCTTGCGCAATTAATAACGAGCTTAAACTCAGTCCTTGATGTTCAAATTGTAATCCTAAGGCTACCCAGGGGTTATATTAAATCTCCCCTACTAGACCTATCCTTAATCCTCATGCATACAATTTAGAATCCAACACATCAATCTAGCAACCGAAATTTCTTTCAATTTAATTATCGTAATTCTAATAAATTAAATCCCAATCAAATCAATTCAATTCTTAACTAGGGCTTACTGAACCTCCCTATGTCCCATTATATCCAATTAATAATCACCAAAGACTTACAAAAGGTTCGGGATACGAACAAGCATTAAAAAGAAACAACTTCAAGGATCCTGGGGAGGTCGATCGATCGAAGGCAGTGGGTCGATCGATCGATCGCCCAGATAACAACCCAGTTTTCTGCATTTCTTCACGGGTTTCACCACTTTTAATCATTCAAACCTTCATATTAACTACCCAAATTCCTTATAAACCTTACTACATGATATAGCAACATATTTTGAATGATTTCTAATGCTCTACACATCCTAGAATCATCAAAAGTTTAAATTAAAAGCATATGTTTAACCTCTTTTTCCAGAAAATTATATAAATGATATCTTCAAGAACACACCATAGATTCTCAGAATTTCTTCAACAGATTTATGATTATTTCGTGGATTACTATCTACCTACAACATGAGTTTGATTCCTATAAACTTTCATTTTTTAGAAATCCATTAACAACTCTTCTTTATCTTCCAAACATGAAAAATCTCTTCTTTTTATAACTATTCTAACATGGAGACTATACGAACTTAGATTGCAATCATCAAATACTTGCCTCTAATGAAGATATGATCCTTTGGAGTTGAATAACACAGGCGGTTCTCCCTTTCTCCGGCCAACTTCCGGTGGTGATGGTTGTGGTGACCTTTGACCTTTGGTTCTCCTCCTTTCCAAGCAAGCTTTTCTTCTCCCAAGCAACCTTTCACTCTCTTTAGGAAGATGACTTCTCAATTTTGTGTAGAAGAGATGAAATGAACTACGTACACTAATCTCCAAATATTTATAATAAGACAAAACCCGAAATCACTATTTATCCCTCCTGTAAATATAACCAAAATGCCCTTTTTGGGTGTCTTTTCATTTCCAAATGATCCGAGACCCAAAACCAACGTCCAAATAGACTTTTCTAACTATTTCAACCCTTTCGGACGCCACGACGCAGTCAAAACGACTATAAGATTGATGTAAAAATAAGTTTCCTTTTTAATTCTCACAAATTAGCTCCGACACGTATCATATCGTGTCCGACTAAAAATTCAAATAACTAAATTAATATCACACAGCCATATCAATGACATCACGTTCATATATTACCTAAATATCTTAAAGCAATATTCGGAATCATTCATTTTAATATCCACAATTCGGATAAAATCCAAATGAATTAATTTATAATAAAATCCAATTAATCCATTAATTTAAAATATAAACCATTTTAAAAGTCATTAAAATCACGGGGTATTACATACTTTCCCCCTTATAACAGAATTTCATCCCGAAATTCGGAAAGATAAATCATACAGGTAAGGTCAACTCTGAGTATAAGTCTCACATCGCAAGTAATCTATGTCGTACCGCCCATACAGTACATTAACGAAAATCCCTATTGATGTTATACGCCAAACCTCACCATATAGTTCCAACTGAATCGAACTTAAACTTTACCCAATCTTTCCTATACCATCCTCGTGACAAATTTTGAAAAAAATGATCCTCGCGTATTTAAACAAATAAATCCTGAAGTCACAACTACTTACAGTTTCACAATATTGAGAACTACTACGATCCAACCATCCAGGCCGCCCATACACCCTATCGTACAACTTTCATAATAATATTTATCGCAAAGGTTATAAACTCATATCCTAAAGACCTAACTTATTTCAACTCCCAACGGTTATTAGTTTCATGCGTGGGGTGTCTCGCAAAGCAAAATCCAAACAAGGAACCCCTCTAATACACTACTGCTTAATTTTGTCGGTCGTGGAGGCCCGTCAACTTCAAATACGCAACCGGAATAACCTCATCCCCTCTTTCAACCAAATGTGGTTTGAACTCCCATCTCTATCCAGTAGCCATACCACTAAGCGCTTACAATAAACTCAGTCCTTGCGCAATTAATAATGAGCTTAAACTCAGTCCTTGATGTTCAAATTGTAACCCTAAGGCTACCCAGGTGTTATATTAAATCTCCCCTACTGGACCTATCCTTAATCCTCATGCATACAAATTAGAATCCAACACATCAATCTAGCAACCAAAATTTCTTTCAATTTAATTATCGTAATTCTAATCAATTAAATTCGAATCAAATCAATTCAATTCTTAACTAGGGCTTACTGAACCTCCCTATGTCCCATTATATCCAATTAATAATCACCAAAGACTTACAAAAGGTTCGGGATACGAACAAGCATTAAAAATAAACAACTTCAAAGATTCTGGGGAGGTCGATCGATCGATCGCCCAGATAACAACCCAGTTTTCTGCATTTCTTCACGGGTTTCACCATTTTAAATCATTCAAACCTTCATATTAACTACCCAAATTCCTTATAAACCTTACTACATGATATAACAACATATTTTAAATGATTTCTAATGCTCTAAACATCATATAATCATCAAGAGTTTAAATTAAAAGCATATGTTTAACCTCTTTTTCCAGAAAATTATATACATGATATCTTCAAGAACACACCATAGATTCTTAGAATTTCTTCAACAGATTTATGATTATTTCGTGGATTACTATGTACCTACAACATGAGTTTGATTCCTATAAACTTCCATTTTTCAGAAATCCATTAACAACTCTTCTTTATCTTCCAAACATGAAAAATCTCTTCTTTTTATAACTATTCTAACATGGACACTGTACGAACTTAGATTGCAATCATCAAATACTTGTCTCTAATGAATATCTGATCCTTGGGAGTTGAATAACATAGGTGGTTATCCCTTTCTTCGGCCAACTTCTGGTGGTGATGGTTGTGGTGACCTTTGACCTTTGGTTCTCCTCCTTTCCAAGCAAGCTTTTCTTCTCCCAAGCAACTTTTCACTCTCTCTAGGAAGATGACTTCTCAATTTTGTGTAGAAGAGATGAAATGAACCTACGTACACTAATCTCCAAATATTTATAATAAGACAAAACCAAAAATCACTATTTATCCCTCCTGTAAATATAACTAAAATGCCCTTTTTGGGTGCCTTTTCATTTTCAAATGATCCGAGATCCAAAACCAACGTCTAAATAGACTTTTCTGACTATTTCAACACTTCCGGACGCCACGACGCAGTCAAAACGACTATAAGATTGATGTAAAAATAAGTTTCCTTTTTTATTCTCACAAATTAGTCCTGACACGTCCCATATCGCGTCCGACTAAAAATTCAAATAATTGAATTAATATCACACAGTCATATCAATGACATCACATTCATAATTACCTAAATATATTTAAGCAATATTCAGAATCATTCATTTTAATTTCCACAATTCGGATAAAACCCAAATGAATTAATTTATAGGGGTGGACAAAAAAAAGACCGACCCGAATGGACCGAACCGAAAATTAAGGCTATTTTGAAATCGGTCCGAAAATCGGTTCACAAAAACTAAAAACCGATTAAACCGGTTCGGTCCGTGGTCCACTATATTAAAAGACCGATTTGGACCGGACCGGACCGATTCCCATATATATATAATAAAAATAATGTTATTGTGTTTCTTATGTATAGTTTTTGAATTAATGTATATAACTTATGAATATAATTTGGAACATTTTATATATGTATAGACATTTTTTTATTTGGGTTAAAAAAAAACCATGTAAATATCACTTGGAGTTTTGAGTATTATTTTTTTGTATATATATTTGTGAGGTAAAAAGATAAAAAACATTCATAAAATGTACATATATATAAAATAGGGTCAGGACCGAATTTTACCCCGGACCAGACCGAAAAAATCCTGGACCGAATTAGTAGGTTAACCGAATTAATCGGTCCGATCTTGGTCCAAAAAAATTGAGGACCGAATATTCGGTCTGGTCCAAAAAATAGGCAAAATCCGGACCGGACCGGACCGTGCCCACCCCTATTAATTTATAATAAAATTCAATTAATCCATTAATTTAAAATTTAAACCATTTTAAAAGTCGTTAAAATCACGGGGTATTACAGTGTACATTACCTAAGTACATATTCATAAGTGGTATACTTCTCACTATGCTCCCGATATCATTTAATTACGACTATATTCTCTATATTGTTGCATATAAGGCATTTCATAAACCTAAGTACCTTTTATAGTATTTACCCCACTCTTATACTACTAATCTATAATAAGGATTCACGTATACTAATTCATCTCTCTCAATTTAACCATGTTGCGAAGTTTAAACCTCGAACTGCAGATTTCCAAAGTTCTAAAATCTCGTCGAACAAACTTCAAACGAAATAATCCCCGAATTCTCGCTCGATATCTCGTTAGAAGTTTCGTTGGCAATCTCGTTTGAACAAGGTCATTCGAACGAGATTGACCTGATTAGTCCCCAACCTCTTGAAACTTCGTTTTTCACCATCTTTTACCCTAGAAACCTCTACAGATTCATCCTAACCATGAATCAATCAATTCTAATTAATGGTCTAACACACACACACACACACACACACACACACACACACACACACACACACATATATATATATATATATATATATATATATGATTTCTAACAACCTAGAGTCATTAAATCATGCATAACTCTTAGTAAATTTTCAAATCCCCATATTAATTTAGTCAACCCTAGTTTTTCAGATTCACATTCAAGACTACTATAATCCCAGATTCGTTCTTCACAATAAGTCCTCAATTCTTGATTTCTAATCTACATACATGAAAGGTTTAACCTAATTGATTCTCAAATTCAAATTAGTTGTTCCAAATCTCTAATTTCATTCAAGAATCATGAACAATACATAACATTCTACCCTATACTAACTGAACATGATTACTTCTAAAAGAAAACAAGGTTTAAACACTTGTTTGATCCGCTGATGTAGGTGGTATGGGTGTGTTCCTCATTCTCCGATCTACACGGTGGTGGTCCCGGTGTTGCAAGGTGGTGGTTCTAGGCCTTAGCTCCTTGGGTTTGTTTCTCCCTCACCCTTTGTGGATGTCCCTTGAAACTTGTGAATGAAAACCCTAATTGGAGTCACGTAGAAGATATATTCTATCTCTAATTTTTGTGATTATTAATTGGCCAAAAAGTGGAAATAATAAAAACGCCCTCTCGAGATGTCGGTTTGGCTTAAAACTGTCTCGGGACCCAAACTAAACCCCCGGATAGACTTTTCTGACTATCGCGACCCTTCCGGACACGTTGGTGCACTCGAAATGGCTATCCGGAATACTTATAATTAATTTACTTATTAATTCCTTTAAATTAGTCTTGACACGACTTACACGCGCGTCCCGACTTAATTTTCGTAATGCGTCCCGACTTAATTTTTGTAACTGTCTTATTTTTTACTCGCGAAAATTATACTAATTTCATAATCATATATTACTTTATTCGCTCAGTAATATTCAACATAATACACATCAATAAATAGTAACCCTTAACTCGCTAGTTAATATTTATTTTAATCCGGATTAATTCTTAATTAATTCTCAAATTAAATTAAATTAATCCTATATTTAAAAATCATAAAAATACGGGGTGTTACCGATTCATATATCTCGAATATTAATACCTCGCTTGACCCTTTCACCATTACGGATGGTGACACATTGGCAGAGAAGTTGACCACTCCATCTTTAGATACCACGCTCCTTTGTGAGTATTCCTTTACTCCTCCCCATGAGTGTGTGTCCCCTGCACTTGAGTTGGATCACATTCCTACACCCATTGTCCCTCCCGACCCACCCATCATTCCACCCGACACACCACCATGTTTTGACCTTGTATCCTTACCATTCTCATCTACCCATTTAGGTCCTTACTTAAAACCGCCACCCCCCCTTGAACTCCATGAGCCATATCATGAGTTCTTCATTCACCATGCCATCCATGAGAGTATTTTTGGTGCTACTCTCCACTTTTGTGACACCGATTTTGTTACTCTATGCCCGCCACTCTCTTGTGGTGTTGATTTTTCCCATCGACAGCTCCCTGGCATGTCACGACGCGACCATTATCATCGTCCATTTATAGAACGATCGTGAAATTTCTATGAGCCCCACCACATATCCATTGCCAAACCACATTGCCTTCCTCACCAATTTGAGCACCATTCTTATAGGGCCCTTATTGCCCTCACCTTTCGGCTCAATAAGGCCATGATCGATGCTTATTCTCACCTGTCTTTCTTATCCTTACCCCACTGTTCTAATAAACCCGCCTAGTCACGCCTAGGCCTGGGGCTTGGGAGAAACACCCCGCCTTATGCTTTTACGCCTTATTCTTGGTAAAACCCTTAAGACTCACTTTTTTTCTAAAAACAACAATACTTTAGTGAAATGATATTGCCTTTTAAAGAATTTTTTTACAAACCGGACCATTATCTCATCCAAAATAATCAAATAGTATTTTAATTTGCATATATTCAGACATATTTTTATGATATGTACAATTTTAGTATTTTATCAGCCTTGTTATGGTTAAAAAATATTAAAATATATTAAGAAGGCCTAAACGCCTTTTCACGCCTTTTTACGCCTAAGGCTCGCCTAGGCTTCTAAGGCTTAAGGCTTGACCTCCGAGCCTCGATCACGCCTCGCGTTTTATAGAACCTTGCCTTACCCTAATACCTACCCGCCTATGGTCCACCGATGCTTTGCATCGTGTGATGAGCTTTGCCATACAAGTGCATTAACCCTTTTAGCTTTCATCCAATAAGACTGACGCTTCAGTCTTGTTTGGGGGTGATTCTCATCACCCAATTTTTCTGCCACCCCTCACTTTTATAGATCTTATCTTTAGGTGAAAATGGTTCGATCTGGCTGAAGACATTAAACTTAGCGCTACCGGGAGGTAGCCCGTTATTTCTTGTATGAGTCTCATCCTATTTGGGAGTGGTGTTTCAAATCACCCTATGCTTTCCCATGCTTTATAGACTT
The DNA here is from genome assembly GCA_949130495.1 of Sambucus nigra. Classification (NCBI taxonomy): domain Eukaryota; kingdom Viridiplantae; phylum Streptophyta; class Magnoliopsida; order Dipsacales; family Adoxaceae; genus Sambucus; species Sambucus nigra. Next base: position 715,223,420 of record OX422207.1, read on the forward strand.
GTACACATTTATTTTATCTTATTACTTATTCAGGTTCATCTTGTCTACATCTGATACACTTCATTAGCGGTTGATTCTGGTAATATCCTTCCTCCCTTCTGCTCTCAATTTTAAAAATTATTTTATTTAACATCGAGGACGATGTTCCTTTTTGTTTGGGGGTGGGGAATTTTATCAAAATCATATCTCTTTTGAAAAAATTTCAAAACCTAATTTTTTTAAAATTTTCGTGCAGTTTCTTTCATCTCATTCGTTGACATGAATTTTCTATCATCCATCTTTTAAGTCTAGGAATCAAGCTAGAGGATTTATTTTTTCTATAGCTTATGTAATACAAAACAAGGCATTTTGCACCATTAATTTCTAGACTTAACAAAATTTACGCACTTATCACGTCACTGCGGTTTAGAGTTGAAGAGTATTATGATTACAAAGAGAACCTTAAGAATCACAATGTAATACCCCGTATTTTTATGGCATTTAATTATGGGATTAATTAAATTAAATTGGGATAAATTAGTTTAATATTAATCCAAATTTTTAAAATAAATATTTACTAGCATGACGAGAGTTAGTAATTATTGGTGAGAATAATATTGAATATTACTAGATGAGTAAAGTAATATATGATAAATAATCGCGAGTGAATAATACGACAATTATAGAAATTAAGTCGGGATGCGCATGTGTCGTGTCGGGACTAAATTAATGGAATATAAAGTAATTTAACTATAAGTCGTCCGTATAGTCATTTTGAGTGCGCCAATGTGTCCGAAAGGGTCGAGATAATTAGAAAAGTGTACCCTAGAGTTTAGTTTGGGTCTCGCGACGTTTTTAGGCCTAACCGACAACCCAAGAGGGCATTTTAATAATTTCTAATGTTAGGCTTTAATTAATGACGAAAATAATTAAGGTTATATCAGATGGAGTGCCAGGGAAGTTAGGCTTCTTAGAACCAAAAGAGAAGGAAGCCATAGGAAGAAGAAGGGAAAAGCTTTCCAAGTGTTCAAGGCCAAGAACCACTAATCTTGCACCCCCGCCCCCACCAAAGCGTAGATCGAAAGAAGAGGATTGTTGTTATACCATTTAGAGTCGTCGAATTAGACCTTTGATTCTCAGGCAAGTGTTTATCTTGTTGTTATTGAAGTTGATATTCCATCCATGTTAGAATAGGGAATTAAATTATAAGTTTTGTCGAGATTAATTGTGATTTGGAAGACTAGAACTCATATAATGGAATAAAATCATGTTAGACTGATGTCCTCATCACATGTAGAACATTTATCACGAATTTGAATGAGAATTAGAGGAAGAAATCTGTAAATATTATATAATTCTTGAAAGAATATGGAAAATTGGGTTTGAAACGAATTCATCCATTCCGCCCCTTTAATGATGATTCCTTAATGAATTTTCCTTAGATGTTACGTTAGAAATTGTTCATACCTACTGCTATAACATTTATGATGTTTGGTTGGGAGTTTGGGACATTTGTAATGGAGGCTTTAATAATTAAAATGAAAGAAACCCGTAGGCTTGATATCCAGATTTCTGGGCAAATAACTGCTCGATCGATCGATCGACTCAAGAATGTCGATCGATCGATCGATCCATTTCGTCGATCGATCGACTACTGCTGATTTTTGAAAGTTTTTCCTCCTCTTTAATGATGATGTAACACCACTTCGAGGGTATTTTTCATGTGATGAGATTATTATAATAGGACTTATGAGGGACCAGTAGGGATGTGATTTAGGTCCGAATAATGTGGATTAATACGAGACTTACCCATAGTGTCACAAGGGCTATAGAATATTAAAATATGTTTGTATATGCGACACGTTAGGTTGAGTGAGAAGGTTTGAGGACTTAGGCCAGTAGGATAGAAAGTGTTAACCTACTGACATTATTGTGATAAAAATGATACACTTCGGGGGTTGAGAAGTAATTGGGAACGTGTGGTAAACGAGAAAAAGGTTAAGCTAATAATACATAGGTTTTGAGAGTGAGCACCACGTATGGTTAGTATATAAATACTATGGGTTGTGAGGGTACCTATATGAAATATATAAATACATAAATGTGTGTATATAAGCCTGTCATATTATTATGTGTAGTTAATCATACCCGCGCTACTTGCTATCACGGAGGTTTCCGCGCTGGGATAGTCTTATCTCGATGTGACCTTTATGGGAGATATTGACTTGTACCCTAGAACATAGGATTCCATGGTACAGGCTATCTGAGAATGATAGTCAGACGGTCCTAAGAGACGTGAGGGTATGTGCTAACCTCTTAGTGACTTGGAACTATGCTTCGCCTCCAAAATGTGTATTTTATGTTAATACAGTTCGAGAGTGAGTCCGAACTAGTATTTCCCTCATTTGTATGAGAGGTACAGGGACTTAATAGCAGAGTATGCCAGCACCATAGATTTTATGTGGGGTGCCGATTAGTATATATACTGTATGAGTGATTACTATATATACTTATACCTGAAAATCTTCTACTGTGTGTGTAAGTAGAAAAATATTGAATAAATGTTACTAATCATAGTAAATGCTTGAGAGTTCATAAAAGTATTGAAATATACATAATTGACTTAAATGGTCCTTAATGAGATGTTATTTTTAATAAATCATAGACATACGGTCTCGCGAATCAGAATCTAGAGGAGAGGAATTGGAATAAACTTACGAGTCATGTTAGTAGTACGTTAGGCGTGCAAACTAGGTGAGAGGTGAGAATTGACAAGAGAGTGTCGAGCACTAATATGTATGTAATATCAACCGGTAAGAATTTTAAATACTTGCTAAACTATTTTAAAGTTGTTTCACACTCGGGATCTAACCCGTTTCCTGTCATATTTTCTCTCTCTTGTATATACATTACAGGTGCCCAGTCACAAGGGCGTCAAACTTGGATCTTTGGACTGTTGACGTGCTGCAACTAGTAAGGGAGTTGTAGGTCTTTGCAGTAGACGACTTCATCCTTGTCTTCTCAGTCTTTCATTTAGTTCTCATTAGATAGGGCATGTGTTGCCCATTTCCAGTTTTTATCTAGTTCAGAGATTTGTACTATTTATTCATATCAGTATTCAGTTTAGTTGGGATTATTCTATTTATTTTCCTTGTCCTGCGTTTTAGGTTATTTTAAATGAATTGATTTATATAGCATGTTCTTTCTTTTGTATGGTTTGGTTTTATACTATGAATTGTATTCGTGAAACTGGTTTCATAGTTAATAATAACAATCAGACTTAATTTGTTAAATTAAACGTTTTGACACTTAGCTTAATTATTTATTAGGTGATTAATAAAGAAATTTATTTTTCCACAGTGATGCTAAGAATGAACCAAACGGACACTTTGAGTTAATTTAATAAATGACTGATCACGGGGTATTTAATTAGGTGGGGTGTCACAGATAGTATCAGAGCATCAGGTTCTAGTGTCCTTTAGGATCTGTGCGGCTTATTATGCTTCCAACATTGCTTTGTTTGATATAGAGCCCTATGTTTAGGATTGGTGATTTCGATGGTAAGATTCCGTTCTCCTGCTATAATGTATGTATATTAGTGAACCTGATTTGCATTCGAGCGTGTTCGAACAATGAAGTATGGTAGGCAAGGGCCATTGGGCGGACAACAGGAGGCAGGGTTTAGTTAAGGTTGTAGAGTATATTCAAGGATGATGACCACAGTCGAGGTCACCCCTATTATGGCATGAGAGGCCAGGACTATAAAGACGGCTATGGCGCAGCCTATGATTTTCCAGTGCTTCTATAGTCAAAAGTGGCACAAAAGTAGACTCACCCAACATGGTATGATTGGGAAAGAGTTAGACAAAGCATTTAGGAGAATCGTCGGTGGAAAATTCTAGAAACGCGGGGTTTGTGTGTGTTAGCTAAAGGAGGTAAAACATCCAATGTATTGGGTATATGATGGAGTGTGACTAACTGAAAGTGAAAATTTAGGGTACAATTTTTCTTGGCTCGTCGTAATAAAGTTATAATGATGGGAGTCAACCACCACCTTTAGAAGTGGAATGCTATGTCTATAGAAGGATCTTAGGTACAGTTTAATCGCAGGTTCTTTCATCAGATATTCAGGATACAATGTGAACGTTGTTCTGAGCTCATCACAGGAGGGCCGGATAGAGGTCCATTTGTGAATATGAATCTAAACCATTAGCGAATCTTGTATCGACGTAAGTAGATACAAATGGAGGATGAGATTTCAAGTGGGAAATTAACTCGTAAGAAAAGTTGGTAACACCTAAAGGGAATTGTGCTAGACGGTCGATTCAGAGGGTGACAATGTCGTTCTTTGTCAATGGAAATGATAATGCTTCTTTGTGTGGGAAGCTACAAGAATTGAATAATTTAGTCTAGAATAAGACATGATGAAACGGTGGTAGTGAAGCACCATAAGGGGGAGACCCATCAGGGAACTCATTTCAATGATTCAGATAGCTAAATTCTTACCAAGAAATGGGGGATTCAGTAAGGGCTATTGAAGCCAGTAGCACGTTCCTTAGGGCCAACTAAGCTAAGGTAACAATGGGGGGTAACCATCAATAATCGAGCCTACCAAAGTCCTAGAGAAGGACAACCCTAATATGGTTAGTATGACAGGTGATAAGTGGAGTATGCGTAAAAGTATTTTGTGGAGAGTGAAACCACATGTGTAAACTTTTCCCGAAGTGAGTAAAGGGGACAAGAATATGGTTCCTAATAAAGGGCAACGATTAAAGTAGTTTTTATTTTGATTTGGACAGGCGTGTTACGTTCGGAAACCATTGGAACAGCCAAGGCGATTGGCAAGGTAGAAATATGAATTTTATCCTCGGAGAATGAGGCGTGTTTTATGTGATATGAGCGAGTCACTATATTTTTTTTATTGCTAGATTCAAATGTGAGACGAGTTTAGTGCGTGTATCTATAACGTTATTATTATGTGAATATTTTCCCTAGTGTAGCGGGATTATTTTTAGTATTACCCGCAGAGGATGAATGGGTGAATTAATAGTGTTATATACTTTTTGAGATTTCTCATATTAGTGATGCGTTATACGGGTATGATATTATCCGGATTATGGTTTTATAAGTAATGGTTAAAATGATAGTGGGCAGTGATTGCAAGACTATCGAGGTTGCTGCCCTAGTGCAACATGTTTTGTTCTCGTGAGACCTCACCTGCGAGAGGGTCGGGATCGCACTTATATTATACATTATAGAGACTTCGGAGGGTATAGTGGTCTCGATATATTCGATCTCGATCTGCGTAGGGACTTTGTTGTTATAATTCAGTGTGTATTGGGTTTACCGTTGAGCGAAAAGATTTCACTCATTATTATATTTAGCGCTCAGGACTTGGTGATAAGAAGAGCGCATTGTTATATCTATGTTTTAGTGGGGTGGAAATTAAGATTTATATTCATATATTTGGGGGCAGGATTTCGAGAGTCCCGATTGTATGCGTACGAGGTTTATGGAATGTGATTACCTCCAATGCCAAGCGAATGTGCGATTGGCGAAAAGTTCTTTGTTCAAGTGTAATTGTGAATGTCAAAAATCGGAAAAATAGGAGTACATGTTATGGATGGGGGACCTAACGGATTTCGATATCCGACAATGCTAGGTAGTAGTGTATCGGGTGGATTCCTTAGTTGGATTTCACTTTGCGAGACATCCCACACATGAAACTTAGTGTAAGGTTGGAAGTAGGGAGATGTTTGGTCATTAGTCCATGAGTCCGGTACCTCGATCGTTATAAAAGCAAGTAGTTATAACGGTAAATATGGAAGTTAAAGTAGAATTTAAGGCTAGTGGAGTCGGTTGTGTGGTAAGGAAGCATTGAAAATTTTGTTTTATCACCACGAGTGGAAGGGGGAATGATGTTAAGGATGATTTAAATTTCAAATTCTGGGGTGATTAGGAATACCCAAGTGTTATTACCACGTTTTGAATATAGGGGCAGTAAATAATTGGGTGTTATGTGTGAAGCGTATGTGATGTTTAGGCCAGTATTCATGGTTTATAGGCTCTGTGGGCATCCTGGTGATCTGATGTCCGAATCGTCCGGGTTGGAGGGAAGTAGGGATAGATGTGTAAAATACATGTTTGTGAGACTAATATAATGAAGTGGAAGTAGTAGAGGGAATTAACCATCGTTTGAGAGGGACAATAACCCATATATACATGTGCAATCAGGATAGCACACCCGAACTCGGTGGAAAGTCCGTATGAAGTCATTTAAAAAGGGGTATTCCTTGAGAAGGGTAAAATTTAACTATTATGGAGAATACTTGGAGAGGAGTTGTAACTAGTCAAATGTTGAGAGAGACTTGCACATACTAAAAAAATGATGATGCTAGTAAGGTATAAAAGGTCCAACAGTGCACATCATGGAGAAAAGTGCATGGTTCGAGACTTTCGGCATACTATAAGGAAAGAATGGGAGTGTTAAGTGTCACTTGATGTGAGACATTACAAGTAGAAGTCGATGTTGAGCGGGACATAGCGAGTAGTCTCTGCGGGAACCACTCATAGATATAAATCGGATGGAATAAGAGGATTAACCAGCAAATTTTGTAGCAAGCCAACGATTCCTAATGGAAGAGGTCAGTAAATTTGGTTAATTTCTTTGATGGGGTGCCAATCCAATAATAAGATCATAAGTTCCTTAGAATGTGTGGAACAGGTTGACCTAAAAGAAAGTAATTGTTATTATTTTGGGTGATTTACCCTATTAGAGAGTATGCCCTAGTCTCCCGTTGAAAAGAAGGATCACGCCGGTAAGTGGTCCTACTCGGTATTGTTTTGAACTAGAATAATATCCTTGAACCCCACCTTCAATACATGATTTAAGGAGCAGTGGGGATGATGTTTCGTTTTGAGTAGGTTGCATCACCTATAGCCTGAGGAGCAGGCAAAAGGAGATAAACGACTAAGTGGAGAGGTATGAATGTAATTTTGGACTCATTGTGGTCATTTCATTTCCGTAACAATAGTAGCTGGTAAGTGAGTTATAGTATGGTACTTGGGAGAAAATTTTACCAAATGGTAGAGTTGTGGGGGTAAGCACTCATACCTATTTATTGTGGACAAAGTGCTTATCGAGATTTTGTGTGAAGAACTTTAACTATTTCTCCCTCTGGTTGTTTAGAGGTGAGTGGATAATCAGAATTTTTTTTGGGTCGAGTTAGAGGCTGATTACTATGGCGGAATTACCACTGCTGTTTTAGGTGAGTTTTGACTATCGTAAGATTTATGTCGCCAACAATCGAGATTCAAAGACTGACAAGACTGACCAGATGTTCGTATGGTTTCTCTCAGAATGGGAGTTTTGTGCTTAGAAAAATATGAGTAATTGACACGTAGTGAGGTGTGGCCTCCCAATGATTTTGAGATAATGGGAGTCAATGATGTATAGGCTTGTCTTATTAAAATTTTGTAGGATAGGAGCACAGTGTAAAGTGCTGTTAATGAGAGTGTTAAACAAGCTTGCTGTGAGGCGGGGACTATAGTGATTGAGTGCCTTACTCTGATGTTAATTTTGTGAACTGTTAAAGTATCCAGAATTTTTTTACCAGGTAGGCCTTATTTTTCAAATTTCAGGACGAAATTCTGTTATTAGGGGGGAAGTATGTAATACCCCGTATTTTTATATCATTTAATTATGGGATTAATTAAATTAAATTGGGATAAGTTAATTTAATATTAATTTGGATTTTTAAAATAAATATTTACCAACGTGACGAGAGTTAGTAATTATTGGTGAGAATAATGTTGAATATTACTAGATGAGTAAAGTAAGATATGAGAAATTATCGCGAGTGAATAATACGAAAATTATAGAAATTAAGTCGGGACGTGCATGTGTCGTGTACGGACTAAATTAATGGAATATAAAGTAATTTAATTATAAGTTGCCCATATAGTCATTTCGAGTGCGCCAATGTGTCTGAAAGGGTCGAAATAGTCAGAAAAGTGTACCCGAGGGTTTAGTTTGGGTCTCGAGATATTTTTAAGCCTAACCGATAACCCGAGAGGGCATTTTAGTAATTTCTAATGTTAGGCTTTAATTAATGACGAAAACCATTAAGGTTATATCAGATGGAGTGCCAAGGAAGTTAGGGTTCTTAGAACCAAAAGAGAAGGAAGCCATAGGAAGAAGAAAGGAAAAGCTTTCCAAGTGTTCAAGGCCAAGAACCACCAATCTTGCACCCCCACCCCCACCAAAGCGTAGATCGGAAGAAGAGGATTGTTGCTATACCATTTAGAGTCGTCGAATCAGATCTTTGATTCTTGGGAAAGTGTTTATCTTACTGTTCTTGAAGTTGATATTCCATCCATGTTAGAATAGGTAATTAAATTATAAGTTGTGTGGAGATTAATTGTGATTTGGAAGACTAGAACTCATATAACGGAATAGAATCATGTTAGACTGATGTCCTCATCACATGTAGAACATTTATCACGAATTTGAATGAGAATTAGAGGAAGAAATATATAAATATTATATAGTTCTTGAAAGAATATGGAAAATAGGGTTTGAAACGAATTCAGGCATTTCGCCCATTTAATGATGATTCCTTGATGAATTTTCCTTAGATGTTACTTTAGAAATTGTTCATACCTACTGTTATAATGTTTATGATGTGTGGCTGGGAGTTTGGGACATTTTTAATGGAGGTTTTGATAATTAAAATGGAAGAAACCCGTAGGCTTGATATGCAGATTTCTGGGCAAATAACTGTTCGAACAATCGATCCACTCAAGAATGTCGATCGATCCATTTCGTCAATCGATCGACTCCTGCTGATTTTTGGAAGTTTTTCCTCCTCTTTAATGATGATGTAACACCGCTTCGAGGGGACTTTGCACGTGATGAAATTATTATAATAGGACGTATGAGGGACCAGTGGGGTTGTGATTTAGTTTTGGATAATGTGGATTAATACGAAACTTACTCGTAGTGTCACGAGGGCTATAGAATATTAAAATATGTTTGTATGTGCAACACGTTAAGTTGAGTGAGCAGGTTTGAGGACTTAGGACAGTAGGATAGAAAGTGTTAACCTATTGACATTATTGTGATAAAAATGATACACTTCGGGGGTTGAGAAGTAATTGGGAACGTGTGGTAAACAAGAAAAAGGTTAAGCTAATAATACGTAGGTTTTGAGAGTGAGCGCCACGTATGGTTAGTATATAAATACTATGGGTCATGAGGGTACCTATATGAAATATATAAATACATAAATGCGTGTATGTAAGCTTGTTATATTATTATGTGTAGTTAATCATATCCGCGTTACTTGCTATCACAGAGGTTTTCGCGTCGGGACAGTCTTATCTCGATGTGACCTTTATGGGGGATATTGACTTGTACCCTAGAACATAGGATTCCTTGGTACAAACTATCTGAGAATGATAGTCAGACGGTCCTTAGAGATGTGAGGGTATGTGCTGACCTCTTAGTGACTTGGAACTATGCTTCGCCTCCAATATGTGTATTTTATGTTAATACAGTTCGAAAGTGAGTCCGAACTAGTATTTCCCTCATTTGTACGAGAGGTACAGGGAATTGATAGCAGAGTATGCCAGCACCATCGATTTTATGTGGGGTGCCGATTAGTATATATACTGTATGAGTGATTACTATTAGGGGTGGAAATTTGCGACACGACCTGTTAACCCGACACGAAATTGACAAGTTTTAAGTGGGTTTGGGTATAGCCTTAACGGGTTCGGGTCATTAACGGGTGGACCCGCCAGACCCGTTAAGAAAACGAATCGGATTCGTGTATATTCGCGAAAACAGTTAGTGATCTGTTACCCGTTTATAACCCGTGTGACCCGCTACCCGTTTAACCTGTCACCCATTTATAACCCGTCACCCGTTTAGAACCCGCGACCCGTTTACAACCCGTTAACACGTTTACAACCCGTTGACCCATTCACAACCCATAATCCAAACATCCCACATCGATTTGTTATGAAATTTCTAAATTCTTAACTAAGTATAAGTAAGTTGTTTCCTCTCTAGATTTTTAAAGTAACCGGGTTACCGGGTTAAATGGGTGAATCGTGTTAAATGGGTGAACCGGGTGAACCGAGTTAAACGAATGAATCGGGTTAAATGCGTGAACCGAGTCAAAACCATTCATTTATTTAACGGGTGTAAACGGGTCGTGTCGTGTCATTCGTTAAGTAAATGAATCGTGTATGAATTTTATTTTTCCACCCATTGGGTAAACAAATCGTGTTTGGGTGGATGAATTTTTGACACGATTCGTTTATCACCTGACACGAACCCGACTCGACATGACCAGTTGCCACCTCTAATTAATATATATACTTATACCTGAAAATCTTCTACTGTGTGTGTAAGTAGATAAATATTGAATAAACGTTACTAATCATAGTAAATGCTTGAGAGTTCATAGCAGTATTGAGATATATATTATTGGCCTAAATGGTCCTTAATGAGATGTTATTTTTAATAAATCCTAAACATACGGTCTCGCGAATTAGAATCTAGGGGAGGAGAATTGGAATAGACTTATGAGTCATGTTAGTAGTACGTTTACCGTGCACACTAGGTGAGAGGTGAGAATTGACAAGAGAGTGTCGAGCACTAATATGTATGTAATATCAACTGGTAAGCATTTTAAATACTTGCTAAACTATTTTAAAGTTGTTTTACACTCGGGCTCTAACCCGTTTCCTGTCATATTTTCTCTCTCTTGTATATATATATATATATATATATATATATATATATATATATTACAGGTGCCCAACCACAGGGGCGTCAGGCTTGGATCTTTGGACTGTTGACGTGCTGCAGCTAGTGTGGGATTTGCACGTCTTTGCAGTAGACGACTTCATCCTTGTCTTCTCAGCCTTTCATTTAGTTCTCATTAGATAGGGCATGTGTCGCCCATTTCCAATTTTTATCTAGTCCAGAGATTTGTACTATTTATTCATGTCAGTATTCAGTTTAGTTGGGATTATTTGTGACACCTCGCCTAATAAAATACCGGGTGATCAGTCCTATACCAAATTAAAACAGGAATCCCAATTGGATCATCCTTAGCATCACTGTCGAAAACTTTTTAAAACTTACTAACCACCTAGTATTCCAAAAGCTGGTGCCAATTTTTAACTTTTTTATTAAACTAAACAGTACATGCGGAATTAAAAATAAACCATTCACACAACTGAATAAAACTCACCAGAATAAATAATTACATAACTTGCCGAATAAACCACCGACCACCAAAATGAAATAATCCAATATAAATATACAACACCGGAATAAAACAAATATGAAAACTAAACTGAAAGTCTGGGCGACATGCCCTAAATAAAACTGGAACTGATACAAGATTCCTACTCTAGGAATGAATGAATGATGCGTTTAATCCAAACTCCTGCTAGCATCCACATGTGCCGCAGCTCCGTGTCCCTGGAATAGAATATCAATCCTGGCGTCCCTATGGCTGGACACCTAAAAGGTTTTGAAAATAGTTTTATAGCAAGGGTTAGAACCCAAAATATTTTGAAAATATTTAGCAAGGGAATTAACCGCAGTAATTTAAAATGCATGAATGCGCTACATATTTAAGTTAGTGTCGCACTCCCTTGTGGACATTCTCACCCCTCCACTAATGTGCACACCTAACGGTTACCTTAACCCCACCTAGTTGTACTATCCCGTCCAACTAGTCCTGGTATAACCTCCCCTTGCCATACTACCCTAACCCGGGTATAATGATTCTTGAATTATAAGTTATATCACAATTAACTTAATTAATTCATCTTAAATAGTAGCATATAACCGTGTCACAAGTTATATAAAGTAAATACATCACACACTGTATTATTACCCGCATATAATATTGAATACCATTATATACGTACCTTTACTAAAACATCCACTCATATATCATACGTATATCCATCATTCCGAGTATACCCTCGCCGGATGATTCCCTCTAAAGTGCTATCTCACTAGGTGGGCTCACGTAACCTAGTTACCCAAGTTGGAATCGCTCACCAACCTGGCCCAAAACATAAACGAAATGGAGGCGGTCATATTCCTTCCCTGAAAGTGAGATAATCTCCTCACCCATATACCGGACGCTATGACCTGGGGATATACTCGCCCTACTCATCAAGCTAGGGGATTCACCCACATCGCGCAACCTCCCTTGATAGCATTAGAGTATATAAATTGAATAAATATCTAGTCAGTGATATTTAATATCACACACAATATATAAACGTATATATATACTATCACTACACCGTATATATAAAATATAAACCCCGGCTTTACCGTGTACTCAAAATCCCGTAACACTAGCCTGTAATTTCCCGAGTCTCTGGCCCGACTCAATTTAATTAATTTTCTCACTTAATAATTTATCATCTTCTCGAGTCAGTGGTCCGACTCTAAATAATAATACTCTACACAATAATATATATGAAATTTGCCCGAGTCTATGATTTGACTCTTATTTAATTAATTTACACATTAATTAATTAACACCACTCCGAGTCTGTAGTCCGACCCTCATTTAATTAATTTACACATTAATTAATTAACACAAATTCGAGTCTGTGGTCCCACTCTAATATAATTAATTCACACCTTAATTAATATACTATTTTCCCTGAGTCTATGGTCCGACTCTAATTAAATTAATTAACACACCTATTAATTTAATACCGATCCGAGTCTATGGTACGACTCTCATTTAATTAATTATCACACCTATTAATTTAATCCTACCCGAGTCTACAATCCGACTCTAATTAAATTAATTATCACACCTATTAATTTAATCATACCCGAGTCTATAATTCGACTCTAATTAAATTAATTATCACACCTATTAATTTAATCCTACCCGAGTCTATAATCCGACTATAATTAAATTAATTATCACACTTATTAATTTAATCCTACCCGAGTCTATAACTCGACTCTAATTAAATTAATTATCACACTTATTAATTTAATCCTACCCGAGTCTATAATCCGACTCTAATTAAATTAATTATCACATTTATTAATTTAATCCTACCCAAGTCTATAACTCGACTCTAATTAAATTAATTATCACACTTATTAATTTAATCCTACCCGAATCTATAATCCGACTCTAATTAAATTAATTATCACACTTATTAATTTAATCCTACCCGAGTCTATAATCCGACTCTAATTAAATTAATTATCACACTTATTAATTTAATCCTACCCGAGTCTATAATCCGACTTTAATTAAATTAATTAGTTTATCTCCAAACTTAATTCACTCCCAATTTTAGAATAACATTCATCAAATTCATCCATAAAGTGCTCCACATAAATTTCCCCTAGTCCTAATTACTTTTCCCCATAATTACTAGGAATATATGTTTCATAATTTTTTTCTCACTAATTAATGTATGGAAATTAATTTAATTAATTAGTTTCCCCCTTATATCACAAACTGGCCGAACTGCCCAGATTTTCCCATCGTCGATCGATCTATGCCCCCCGATCGATCGATCGACCCCTTCGTGACAGATCTTCTTCCCCACTGATTTCCACCATTAACGAAATTCAAGGTTTTTGACCCACAATCTAAACCTCTAATTACATCATCCCATTATAAAAACATGGTTATTCCATATCCAACACATCATAGAGACCTTAAGATAATCAATTTCTCCACTTGTATCTACTTTTCGAAATGGGTTTTTCTCCATAAAAATTTAATTATCTATTTTACAAATCTCAAATTTCAGATTCAATTTCCACCCCTTTTCGTTTTGAATTTTCCATTCAAATCATACATACATACTCAGAGATCTATCACCCATCTAAATCTTACTTTGAATCTCATTTAAGTGTTCCATAAATAAAAATCCCATTTTTGTACCCGTTTATCCCCAAAACGAATTTTTGTATACACATCACTAAAATATGAATTGGATATCATAATTTAGGAGTAAAAACAGTTAACCACTTGCCTGGAATCACTCGTAGGGTCTGATCCGTTGTTGATGTCCCTTAACTTGGCTCCAATATCCTCCAATTTGCTCTTGATTTGCTTTTCCCCAAATCCCCTCTCAAACCCTAGGTTTAGAGTTATGTTGGCTTCCATTCCTTACTCTCCCAATTAGGTTAAAAACCCTTCCGTTTTTACCTAATGGGCTTAATTAAAATAGCCTAAATCATCCCGTATGGGCCCGGCTATGCCCAAAAATGCCCCAAGACCCAATTACTACCCCCGGGTACTCTTTTCTGACTATCTCGACCCTTTCGGATACAACCGTGCACTCAGAATTGGCATCCGAATTAATTTATAAAAATCCTTATCTCACACCCAATTTAGTCTATACCTACTCCCGGCTGGGATAAGTGCATACCCCGTCATTAATACCCGAAATGACGTAATTAAATTATTACTATTCACTTAGTAATTAATTTTCCTTAACATTGACCATTCAGTCCCCGATTAATATTTAAATATATATATATATATATATATATATATATATTTCCATAATTGATTCAATTAAAATTACAACACATAAGTAATTTAAAATTCCCGAATTAATTAAATATTAAATGCACAAAAATACGGGGTGTTACATACTCCCCCCCTACAAAGGAATTTCGTCCTCGAAATTAAGATGAGCGTAATGTTCCGAGCTTCGCATATTACTCTCTAGTCATGTGCCTCCAAGCCCTCTATATCTATCCCATCCGCTTCTAACCATACGTTTCACAAGTATGCATTTAGATTACCCAGGGTGCCCATACACCCTATACCCGTGCTTAAACGCATAAAATTTGCCTTAATTAACCCGGGTGCCCATACACCCTATCCCCGTGCTCTACCGCACGAAAGTTACCCGACTATGCTAGTTGTAACCCGTAATATAACTTCGAACCCGTAGTCATATCACATATATAAATATATATATATGTATATATATATATATATATACTGCCCGGGTACCCAACCCATGTGCTAACGTCCAAACATCTCCCCATAAATACTTACCCTTATGCTACCAAAGATAACATAAAATACCGCGCCCTTACTATCAATAGTCCTTGTGCAAAATAAACCCTGAGTTATCTCTCTTTGCTCGAAATTAAATCTAACCACCCTGATTCACTTCAGTAAATATCCCCACCTACCGGGATAAATTGTGAAAACACAAAACTTCACTATGTGCTATCGTACCACGCAATACAACATATATATCCACATATATATAGGCGATACGCCCTCTCCGGTGATACCTATTACCAACCATACCCTGATGTCGCGAACACCAAAATTTTACACCACTATCCACCATAGTTAAATTTCATTGTTATCCAGCCGATAATTTGGAAATATTATTAACCCTACTCCCATAATTCTCGAAAGTAGTAATTCCTCGCATAATTCAAACATTTACTCAGTGTACACCTTCACTCTCCCGTGAAGAACACCAAGGAAACTCCGCTACCCTACGAAAAGTTTATCTACATACTATGGCTTCTACAGCCAACGCACCCACTAAGTTCGACCCAACCGCGAACTCTAGTGAAAAATAAGTCTTATATTGTGACATCCTCCTTGCCACTCAAAAATATACCCCACGCCCATAGGGTAAAAATAATCACCTCTATACTCCAGCTGCAACGACTGATCCTCGGGTTTCGGAGCATCTTCTCCCTGCCCGACTGTGCGCATGACTTGCTTTAGTGGCTGTACATCCAGGACCTCGTCCTGTAGTTGACCTCTGCCTCGCTTAAGATAAATTCCCTTCATGTGTCTCGCTTTCCCCACAAACGAAACACCTTTTAATACATTCACCCTACCCCTGGTCCTTTCCATGCTGACCCTGTTGGAATTCCTGGCCATCCTGCCGATAGCCTCCAGTTTTAGATCGTTTGGCATGATTTCCTTGCCGGAATCCTGTCCCTGATCTCCCTCAGTCTGCTGCTGGGATACCCCACTGGTACTGTTCCCTCCAGTCTTATCTGACTGGTTAGTTCCCACTCCCCTCCCGCTTCCTTTCGCGTGGAAGCGATATTCCTAACAGTACCGGAGTGTTGCGTTAACGACATCAGTATAAGCTACTAATGCGTATTTACCAATTAGATGTTGTCTGATTCTCCAGACAACCCATCCACAAACCTTTACGTTCTTTCTCTTTTCCCTGCTTACCTCACCTGGTACAAATTTTTTGCCAACGAGTGAATTCTTCCTCGTAATCGACCACTTAACGGTCCCCTTGAGTCACCTTACAAAATTTTCTACTCGTTTCGATCTCCACCGCTGGAGGAAAAATACTTGCGGTCGAACTGCACCCAAAACTCTGCAATAGCTGGTGTGTCCCTTTCCTCACTGTGGTGATCGGCTCCCACCACTGTAGCGCTGCTCCCACTAAACTAAAAGTGGTTAGCATTTGCTTCCGCACCTCATCGCAATCTCCCATGCGTAGGTGACGCTGGATATCTCTCTTCCTTGACACGCTAGTACTACTGCTGAACCCCCCTCACAACTCTGGTGGGTTCCTACTAAAAATTACCTCTCTTTCCTATTTCCACCCCGACGACTCCACGTGAGTCTGAACGTCCGGCGCCACTAACACTTGTGGCTGATCCAATGGAAAGTACCCTGCCGTTGCGGCCACCGGAGTTTTAACTGCCTGTGCTACTATTTCCTTTACTTGTGCTGTCAAAATCATTTCTAGCAGTTGCTGCGGTAGCTCTTACCCCTGAAGAGCCTCTCTCATCTCCCTCTGCTACCCTAGCTTCTTTCTCTCTCATGGGCGTCATCCGGAAAGAGAATCGAATTTGTATGAGTTCACTCTCAAATATAAATTTTGCAGAAGAACGTATATGCGCATACGTATGAGAATACAACAATCCTATGATAGGGCACTATATCAAAGATTGCTAAGCTGAAACGTGAAAAGCCGCACAGATCCTAAGATCACTAGAACCTGATGCTTTAATACCATCTGTGACACCCCGCCTAATAAAATACCGGGTGATCAGTCCTATATCAAATTAAAACAGGAATCCCAGTTGGATCATCCTTAGCATCACTGTCGAAAACTTTTTAAAACTTACTAACCACCTTGTATTCCAAAAGCTGGTGCCAATTTTTAACTTTTTTATTAAACTAAACAGTACATGCGGAATTAAAAATAAACCATTCACACAACTGAATAAAACTCACCAGAATAAATAATTACATAACTTGCCGAATAAACCACCGACCACCAAAATGAAATAATCCAATATAAATATACAACACCGGAATAAAACAAATATGAAAACTAAACTGAAAGTCTGGGCGACATGCCCTAAATAAAACTGGAACTGATACAAGATTCCTACTCTAGGAATGAATGAATGATGCGTTTAATCCAAACTCCTGCTAGCATCCACATGTGCCGCAGCTCCGTGTCCCTGGAATAGAATATCAATCCTGACGTCCCTATGGTTGGACACCTAAAAGGTTTTGAAAATAGTTTTATAGCAAGGGTTAGAACCCAAAACATTTTGAAAATATTTAGCAAGTGAATTAGCTGCAGTAATTTAAAATGCATGAATGCGCTTCATATTTAAGTTAGTGTCGCACTCCCTTGTGGACATTCTCACCCCTCCACTAATGTTCACACCTAACGGTTACCTTAAACCCACCTAGTTGTACTATCCCATCCAACTAGTTCTGGTATAACCTCCCCTTGCCATACTACCCTAACTCGAGTATAATGATTCCTGAATTATAAGTTATATCACAATTAACTTAATTAATTCCTCTTAAATAGTAGCATATAACCGCGTCACAAGTTATATAAAGTAAATACATCACACACTTTATTATTACCCGCATCTAATATTGAATACCATTATATATGTACCTTCACTAAAACATCCACTCATATATCATACGTATATCCATCCCTCCGAGTATACCCTCACCGGATGATTCCCTTTAAAGTGCTATCTCACTAGGTGTGCTCACATAACCTAGTTACCCAAGTTGGAATCGCTCACCAACCTGGCCCAAAACATAAACGAAATGGAGGCGGTCATATTCCTTCCCTGAAAGTGAGATAATCTCCTCACCCATATACCGGACGCTATGACCTGGGGATATACTCTCCCTACTCCTCAAGCTAGGGGATTCACCCACATCGCGCAACCTCCCTTGATAGCATTAGAGTATATAAATTGAATAAATATCTAGTCACTAATATTTAATATCACACACAATATATACACTTATATATATATACTATCACTACACCGTATATATATAATATAAACCCCGGCTTTACCGTGTACTCAAAATCCCGTAACACTAGCCTGTAATTTCCCGAGTCTCTGGACCGACTCAATTTAATTAATTTTCTCACTTAATAATTTATCATCTTCCCAAGTCTGTGGTCCGACTCTAAATAATAATACTCTACACTATAATTTATATGAAATTTGCCCGAGTCTATGATTCGACTCTTATTTAATTAATTAATTAACACCACTCCAAGTCTGTAGTCCGACCCTCATTTAATTATTTTAAACATTAATTAACTAACATGAAAATGCTTATTTCCTTTTTATGCAAACACGATATGATGCGGAAGCGTAAGGGTGATGGTTCAACTTTTAAAAACAACAAATTTTAATTTCTTAAAACGAATTAAAATTAAATCAAGTGAAGTAAAAAATTAGTCAATTGAAGTATTCAGTTAAACAAATTGATTCAATCCAAGTCCTAGAATTTGCCTAAGTCATATTTATCAATATTAGCAAATTAGGCGAAACCAAATTTTACCAAATGACTGGAATTAAACAACTTTACCCAATATTTAATTTAAGTCCCAATTAAAGTGAGTGTGATCATTAAACCAAATTTTATCTTGAAATTATTCTAAGCATGCGTTCTAAATTTTTGAGCAAGATAAAATAAACCAATCACACTACGCCGTTATGTACGAGGAAAAACCCAAGACGGGAAACAACCTCGGACGGCCCTAGCCACGAATCCACTAGATACAGAATTACAATTTCAAGACAGATAGACTTACAACGCACGACTCGATCCCTCTCAAGCCTCGACGCTTCTTCTTATAGAAACCTCTTCCCAGCGAACAACCTTGGAACACTACCGCGGTCTCGGAATCCACCGATAGGATTTTATATGGTCACCGTCACCCAAGCATGGAGCCTTTCTCCGTGTGGGTAAAACAACATAGAAACACTTCTTCTTTCTTTGTGGGTGGTGGAAGCAAAACCCAAAACTTCTCTTCAATTCGGTGTAGAGAAAATCGGTGCCAAACTCCACGCAATTGATAAGTATATGTGAACTTGGAATAAACTCAATTGGGTGTAAACACTAGAGTGATGAAAATATTTCTCTAAAAATCTCACTCAAAACATGAACATTTTCCTAAACAATTTTTGATCTCAAACTCTCTCTAAGAAATAAACTAGGATGGAAAAGCTAAGAAAAGTTAGATTGGAAAATGTTCTTCCCGCACATATTAAAGTCTGAAAAAGTTGGTTAAAAACCAAGTGGGGAAGTGGGTGCAAAATTGCCAAAAAAACTGCCAAAAACTGTTCCCGCCTGGCATATCGTTCGAACGAGATTGTCGTTCGAACGAAATCTCGTTCGAACGAGTCTTCTAACGAGGCTCCAGTTTGGATTCGTTAGAAGCTCGTTGGAAATCTCGTTAGAACGACAATCTCGTTTGAACGACATTTCTAACGACGGACCAATATGCCTTAGTGGGAACTCGTTGGCAAAACTCGTTCGAACGAAACCTGGTTCGAACGAAAAACTCGTTCGAACGACATTTCGAATGACTTCCAGAATTTTTTATAAAATTTGATATTGGCCCAGAAACTTTTATATACTTTAAATTAAAGTTCTAATTAATTATTTCTGAAAGTGAAACACAGTTTTTATTAAACCTAACACCCAATAAACTTGTTCCAAGCTCCTATATAAATATAATTGCATTCATACCTTGGGAGCATGGAACCATAATTGTTGACGTAGAAACGAGGCACACAAATCGGCATATTTGATGAAGCTTTATACTCTTTGCCGCTACGTCTTCAACAAACACTTCATAGGCTTGAGAATATTACAATTAAATACTATCCTATGAATAAATGTTTTTGTCCGGAATTGAGCCAAAACTATATATGGACTCAATTGGAAATTTGTGGCCTTACAAATCTCCCCCTTTGGCTATTCCGGGACAAAAACCAAACAAAAATCCTAAAGGGCCGTCAAGCTCTACTAGACACAAAAATATAACCCACCCAAACTTGACTCAACCTAAGGATCAAACGCTTTGCCGTTTAAACAATGCCGCTTTAGAATAATTCCTGCACACTTAAGCAAACTCATCAAATGCATAGGGAATATCAAAGTATTAAATGCAATTAATTAATTACTCCCCCTAAATTAATTCTTCCCCTTTAACAAACAAATGACATACTTAGAAAGACGTCTCCCCCTAAGATAAATCTCCCCCAAACTAAGATACGATAATAATAGGATTAGATACCATTTCTCCCCCTATCATCATTCTCCCCCTTTTTGTTCAGGAATAGGCAAAGGATAAAGAACTAATAAACACGTTGAAGCTTAAAGAGTTAAGACATTTACAAAACCTATGGGCAAGAAAAGCAAGGCAAAGACAAACAAATATCATATATAAATATACTATAAATAGACCAATAAGTACTAGCAGATATATATAGATATAAACACACACATGACACGAAATACAATAAGTTTGCACACTCGTATGGCAAAAATGTGTCATATGGAAACGGAAGTGTTGGGGTGTGAACTAGTAACGATTAAATTTAGACCCAATCACTTAAAGACATGTTCACGGAGTTCTCAATTAATTGCAAACTTCATCACATTTAAATATAACCTCATGTGACAATATGAAGATTGAACTCAATGAACAAACATACACAATGCATACAAGCCTAGCATGCTGATGATTCTACAAACCAAATAGAGTCATGACATTAAAGAAAACTTGGATAAACGGACATTGTGCAAACCGTTGATATACCATCCAATTCTCCCTCAATAAGCATATATATTCTTTTGCTTTTGAATGAATATATCAAACAAACATAGGCCTTGGCAATTGTTTTCTTTTGAATGCCAAATATTCTGTTTTTTGGCCTATGGATCACGTATTTCTTTTAGATCCAATAAACGGTGGCTTACTATCGCAAAGGATCACTTAGTCCTTTCGGAGCCCTTCCCCGTGCACATTTATATTTATCATGTTTTCATTTTACACACAAATCTCACATGCAACGGATTTTGACATGCACTAGTCCTCCTAGGTCATAGATATGTAGATGACTAGATTGGTAGGAGCACACCTCAAAAAGCTCAAATATAACATGTGACATTAAGATTTCAAAAGAGCTCGTGCATGTGTGAATAGAGGCATATAGAAATAAAAGCCATTTAAACAACACAAAATCCAACTACTCCATAAAAAATGGTAAAGAACATTTTTAAGGATTGACAATCTAAACCAAAAGTTCTAGCCACGTGGGAGCGTAAAAGATGGGATTCAAACACAAATATATGCCACTTAAAGTGTGTCAAACTAAAATACACACAAAAAAAATCTTTTTGAGTTTTTAACATTTTTAATCAAAAATAAATATTTACTCAAAAGGACAAACAAAAATCATTTGAATTTTTCATTAAACTTAAATGAAATAAATAAAACACAAATGATAAACAAAAATCTTTTTATATTATGCAGTCAATTCAAACACAAAATATAATACAAAAAGATAAACAAGTCATAATTTCTAGCATAAGATATGAAATGAGGCAATGACTAGAAAATGACTAAACAAGCATACATTTAGCATGAAGTACAAACGCTAAAGTATGCAAACACTAACACATTCATCCTTTAGATTTAGCAAGGGAGGAAGCATGTGAAAGTAAATGAGAATCAAAAACCCTATTTTGCAAAGCAACCAAGTCGGATTTCCTAACCCAAATTAAAGAAGAATGACTATCTTGGGGTGTTGGAACGTTAACTACCGTGGTTACTTTACTATGGGATTTTCTAGGAATTCGTTTAAGATCAAAACAAAATTTCCTAAGATGACCTTTTCGACCACAATGAGTACAAGTGAAAACATGACGAGAATATTTACCTAAGGAGTGATCTTTAAATGCATTCCTAGTAGATTCTCCTAAAACATTGGTTTGGGCATTATGAGTAAATTCATTACAAGTATTGAAGCCTAAACCACAAGTGTCATTTTTAATTTGGACCGTTCCTAACATTTTATCTAGTTTTTCCGAACGACACTCCAAATCAAATTTGACAATACTAGAGTCTTTTAATTTATTTTGCAATTCAAAAATGTTAGGACTCTAATAAAACATTTCGCTCTTCAAAAGCAAGAAGTTCCTTTTTCAAGGATTCCATTAAACCCCTAAGGCTATCTCTTTCGCCTTCTACATATTCAAGCTTCTCTTGAAGAGTCCTCTCACGTGTCCTAAGGTCTTCTATTAAAGCATTATCATCAACGACCATGACACTCTCTCTTAAACTAGCTTCTAACTTCAAATTAGCTCTTTTTAATTTAATTGATTCTTTATAAAGCTCTTGAAAAGCATTTTGAAGTTCACTCACATTAACCTCTTCTTCATTTTCACTCTCTCTTTCTTCTCCACTCTCACTATCATAAAAAACAAGAGAATCATGTACAATGACCTTGGAAGTGGCATGTGCTATTGTTTCATCAATCGATGAGTTCTCACTATCGCTCACATGACTAGCCATAAAATCCATAAAATTTTTCTTAGTGGGGGAATCGGGATTCTCTTCCTTATCACTATCACTAAGGGTCGCATTATATGAAATGGGTCGCTTACCCTCTTTCCTTAGTTTAGTGGGTCACTCATAAGCCCTATGGCCATAACCTTCACAACCAAAGCATTTATTAGACTCGTCCCTATCTAAATTTTCATTACTAGGTTTAGGGATCTTCTCGGGTTTAGAAATGTTCTCGCTTTTATCATATTTAGAAGTATCAAATTTCTTAAAATCATTTTTAAATTTATCTTTGTTAATTTTAAGAAATTTTCTAAATTTACGAGCAAACAAAGCCATGTCTTCCGAGTCACTATCACTCTCGCTCTCTACTACTTGTTTGACCTCTTTTCGGGCTTTTAAAGCAACGCCCTTTTCGATTTTCTTTTCAGATTTAGAGGGAAACATATCTAGTTCATAGGTTTGTAAATCACCTACAAGCTCTTCTAATTTCGTAGAGGCTAAAGTTGGTAAAGAATTTAAAACGGTTACCTTTGGAATAAATCTATCGGGTAGGGACCTTAAAATTTTCTTTACAACACGGTCGTCAGGTATTTTCTCTCCCAAGTTAAAAGATGAATTAACAATATCAGAAAGTCTAGCATAGAATTCATCAAAAGTTTCTTTTTCAATCATTTTGATAGTTTCAAATTGAGTGGTGAGGTTTTGGAGTTTTGAAGCTTTAACAACACTAGTTCCTTCATGAGTTAATTGTAAAATATCCCAAGCTTCTTTAGCGGTTTCACACGTCATAATACGTCAGAATTCATCCGGGGTGACAGCGCTAAACAAGGCATTTAAACCACGGGAATTGAAATTAGCAAGTTTAAACTCATTTTCAGTCCATCTATCGGCGGGTTTGTTAACACGTTCATTTTCAACTAAATAAGTTGGTGGGGACCACCCGTTAACAACAGACATCCAAACTCTCTCGTCGATAGATTTTAGTGCCGATCTCATACGCGCTTTCCAATACGCGTAGTTTGAACCATCGAATATAGGAAATTTTGAAAATGGGGAAAAATCCATTTTAGCCAAAAATTATTTAAAAGATCCTTAATGAAATAATTTATCGCTTTGGCTCTGATACCAATTTGAAAATGCTTATTTCCTTTTTATGTAAACACGATATGATGCGGAAGCGTAAGGGTGATGGTTCAACTTTTAAAAACAACAAATTTTAATTTCTTAAAACGAATTAAAATTAAATCAAGTGAAGTAAAAAATTAGTCAATTGAAGTATTCACTTAAACCAATTGATTCAATCCAAGTCCTAGAATTTGCCTAAGTCATATTTATCAATATTAGCAAATTAGGCAAAACCAAATTTTACCAAATGACTGGAATTAAACAACTTTACCCAATATTTAATTTAAGTCCCAATTAAAGTGAGTGTGATCATTAAACCAAATTTTATCTTGAAATTATTCTAAGCACGCGTTCTAAATTTTTGAGCAAGATAAAATAAACCAATCACACTACGCCGCGATGTACGAGGAAAAACCCAAGATGGGAAACAACCTCGGACGGCCCTAGCCACAAATCCACTATATACGGAATTACAATTACAAGACAGATAGACTTACAACGCACGACTCGATCCCTCTCAAGCCTCGACGCTTCTTCTTGTAGAAACCTCTTCCCAGCGAACAACCTTGGAACACTACCGCGGTCTCGGAATCCACCGATAGGATTTCATATGGTCACCGTCACCCGAGCATGGAGCCTTTCTCCGTGTGGGTAAAACAACATAGAAACACTTCTTCTTTCTTTGTGGGTGGTGGAAGCAAAACCCAAAACTTCTCTTCAATTCGGTGTAGAGAAAACCGGTGCCAAACTCCAAGAAATTGATAAGTATATGTGAACTTGGAATAAACTCAATTGGGTTTAAACACTAGAGTGATGAAAATATTTCTCTAAAAATCTCACTCAAAACATGAACATTTTCCTAAACAATTTTTGATCTCAAACTCTCTCTAAGAGATAAACTAGGATGGAGAAGCTAAGAAAAGTTAGATTGGAAAATGTTCTTCTCGTACACATTAAAGTCTAAAAAAGTTGGTTAAAAACCAAGTGGGGAAGTGGGTGCAAAACTGCCAAAAAAACTGCCAAAAACTGTTCCTGCCTGGCATCTCGTTCGAACGAGATTGTCGTTCGAACGAGATTTCCAACGAGCTTCTAACGAATCCAAACTGGAGATTTCGTTCGAACGACAATCTCGTTCGAACGACATTTCTAACGACGGACCAGTATGCCTTAGTGGGAACTCGTTGGCAAAACTCGTTCGAACGAAACCTGGTTCGAACGAAAAACTCGTTCGAACGACTTCCAGAATTTTTTATAAAATTTGATATTGGCCCAGAAACTTTTATATACTTTAAATTAAAGTTCTAATTAATTATTTCTGAAAGTGAAACACAGTTTTTATTAAACCTAACACCCAATAAACTTGTTCCAAGCTCCTATATAAATATAATTGCATTCATACCTTGGGAGCATGGAACCATAGTTGTTGACGTAGAAACGAGGCACACAAATCGGCATATTTGATGAAGCTTTATACTCTTTGCCGCTACGTCTTCAACAAACACTTCATAGGCTTGAGAATATTACAATTAAATACTATCCTATGAATAAATGTTTTTGTCCGGAATTGAGCCAAAACTATATATGGACTCAATTGGAAATTTATGTCCTTACATAACACAAATTCGAGTCTGTGGTTCGACTCTAATATAATTAATTCACGCCTTAATTAATATACTATTTTTCCCGAGTCTATGGTCCGACTCTAATTAAATTAATTAACACAACTATTAATTTAATACCTTCCCGAGTCTATCACCCGTCTATAATTAAATTAATTAAAACACCTATTAGTTTAATACCGATCCGAGTCTATGGTACGACTCTGATTTAATTAATTATCACACCTATTAATTTAATCCTACCCGAGTCTACAATCCGACTCTAATTAAATTAATTATCACACCTATTAATTTAATCCTACCCGAGTCTATAATCCGACTCTAATTAAATTAATTATCACACGTATTAATTTAATCCTACCTGAGTGTACAATCCGACTCTAATTAAATTAATTATCACACTTATTAATTTATTTCTACTCGAGTCTATAATCCGACTTTAATTAAATTAATTATCACACTTATTAATTTAATCCTACCCGAGTCTATAACTCGACTCTAATTAAATTAATTATCACACTTATTAATTTAATCGTACCCGAGTCTATAATCCGACTATAATTAAATTAATTATCACACTTATTAATTTAATCCTACCCGAGTCTATAACTCGACTCTAATTAAATTAATTATCACACTTATTAATTTAATCCTACCCGAGTCTATAATCCGACTATAATTAAATTAATTATCACACTTATTAATTTAATCCCACCCGAGTCTATAATTCGACTCTAATTAAATTAATTATCACACTTATTAATTTAATCCTACCCGAGTCTATAATCCGACTCTAATTAAATTAATTATCACACTTATTAATTTAATACTACCCGAGTCTATAATCCGACTCTAATTAAATTAATTAGTTTATCTCCAAACTTAATTCACTCCCTATTTTAGAATAACATTCATCAAATTCATCCATAAAGTGCTCCACATAAATTTCCCCTAGTCCTAATTACTTTTCCCCATAATTACTAGGAATATATGTTTCATAATTTTTTTCTCACTAATTAATGTATGGGAATTAATTTAATTAATTAATTAATTTCCCCCTTATATCACAAACTGGCCGAACTGCCCAGATTTTCCCATCGTCGATCGATCGGTGCCCCCCGATCGATCGATCGACCCCTTCGTGACATATCTTCTTCCCCACTGATTTCCACTATTAACGAAATTCAAGGTTTTTGACCCATAATCTAAACCTCTAATTACATCATCCCATCACAAAAACATGGTTATTCCATATCCAACACATCATAGAGACCTTAAGATAATCAATTTCTCCACTTGTATCTACTTTTCGAAATGGGTTTTTCTCCTTAAAAATTCAATTATCTATTTTACAAATCTCAAATTTCAGATTCAATTTCTACCCCTTTTCGTTCTGGATTTTCCATTCAAATCATACATACATACTCAGAGATCTATCACCCATCTAAATCTTACTTTGAATCTCATTTAAGTGTTCCATAAATAAAAACCACATTTTTGTACCCGTTTATCCCCAAAATGAATTTTTGTATACACATCACTAAAATATGAATTGGATATCACAATTTAGGAGTAGAAATAGTTAACAACTTGCCTGGAATCACTCGTAAGGTCTGATCCGTTGTTGATGTCCCTTAACTTGGCTCCAATATCCTCCAATTTGCTCTTGATTTGCTTTTCCCCAAATCCCCTCTCAAACCCTAGGTTTAGAGTTATGTTAGCTGCCATTCCTTACTCTCCCAATTAGGTTAAAAACCCTTCATCCCCTTTTTAGCCTAATGGGCTTAATTAAAATAGCCCAAATCATCCCGTGTGGGCCCGGCTATGCCCAAAAATGCCCCGAGACCCAATTACTATCCCCGGGTACTCTTTTCTGACTATCTCGATCCTTTCGGATACAACCGCGCACTCAGAATTGGCATCCAAATTAATTTATAAAATTCCTTATCTCACACCCAATTTAGTCTATACCGACTCCCGTCTGGGATAAGTGCATACCCCGTTATTAATACCCGAAATGACGTAATTAAATTATTACTATTCACTTAGTAATTAATTTCCCTAAACATTAACCATTCACTCCCCGATTAATATTTAAATATATATATATATATATATATATATATATATATATATATATATATATATATATATATATATATATATATATTGCCATAATTATTTCAATTAAAATTACAACACATAAGTAATTTAAAATTCCCGAATTAATTAAATATTAAATGCATAAAAATACAGGGTGTTACATTATTCTATTTATTTTCCTTGTCCTGCGTTTTAGGTAATTTTAAATGAAAATATTTATCTAGCATGTTCTTTCTTTTGAATGGTTTGGTTTTATACTATGAATTGTATTCGTGAAACTGGTTTCATAGTTAATAATAACAATCAGACTTAATTTGTTAAATTAAACGCTTTGACACTTAGCCTTATTATTTATTAGGTGATTAATAAAGAAATTTGTTTTTCCACTGTGATGCTAAGAATGAACCAACTGGACACTTTGAGTCAATTTAATAAATGACTGATCACCCGATATTTAATTAGGCGGGGTGTCACACACTAGTGGAGACTTTATTTTGTGAGATTTCTGCCTTTCATCTTTCAAAGTGTTTTACGTAATCTCCGAGTCACAAGTTGATTCAACTTCTTTT
Source organism: Sambucus nigra (assembly GCA_949130495.1). Classification (NCBI taxonomy): domain Eukaryota; kingdom Viridiplantae; phylum Streptophyta; class Magnoliopsida; order Dipsacales; family Adoxaceae; genus Sambucus; species Sambucus nigra. The sequence goes on from OX422207.1 coordinate 715,251,720, forward strand.
AGGTTCCCATTTAATTCGTTGTATTATCTCATTATTTTTCACTAAATTTTTGGCTTGATCACTGAGAACGACATCACTTTCGAGTTGTAAGAAACACATGTCTTAAAATTTGTCTCAATCACTAGATTTTCAGCCATTCACTTCTCCCATTACCTTCCCATATTTTTCCCGATTCACATATATTCCCCACATCATCCATTTATCATCTCCATACCATCTTTCATTTTCAAGAAAAAAGTGTTTTTCAACTGTAAAATGTATACATTGTTGATTTGCGGAAAAAAAAGAGAAAAAAAAGGAAAAAAAAAGAAAAAAAAGAAAAAAAAAGAAAAGAAAAAAAAAAGAAAAGAAAAGAAAAGGAAAAAGGGAGTTTGAAGTCAAGTCTTTTGAAATAAATACATTTGGGCCTAAAGTATAGAACACTCTTCTCGCACATCCATCACCATCCTATCCTACCTATATCATCATATCCTTCCCGTTTTATTTATCCCTCACCCATAAATATCCATATTCTCCCCTAGGAGTTCTAACAAATAAAAGTTAACGTGGTGAATAACTCGACGTTCTCACTATAGTGATTAACATTCTTTCGTGAGATCATTTTTCTTTCTAAATGTTCGTTCTTTCTTATATCTGTATGAGACGTTTTAACTTGCTTACATTTACTCACATCCTCGCATACAAGAGCGATACAATAACCCAAATTTTGAGAGTTCATTTGAGAGAGATATATCCGTGAGATTTTAAAGTTGAAGTGTTGATTCTGAAAAGGCAATCTAGGAACTTATTCTTATGATACTCGATCCGTTTTGACTGATTCACACACACACGTTGAGTCCTAGGAAGGATGTGCCTTGAGTATTCACTTATAGCTAAAACTTTTATACACTTTTAGCTTGTATTCCTCAAAATAATTATCTCATGATGGATTGTGCGATTATTCAATGTCTAATAAGAGATTGACTACCGTTGCAAATAAAGAATTTTGTGGGTATATTCCCTATAAACCCTCACGAGATAAAACTCGTCATGTAGGGAAACCTATAGATTTAAAGGCTTATTGCACATGCTAGCAAGTGCCCGCGAAAATGGTACACTTTTAGTTTCTTATCTTTATTTCTCTCTATATTTTGCTCGAGTACTAGCAATGCTTTGTTTGGGGGTGGTGTGATAAGTACCCAAAAGTGTATATTTATACCCCAAATAGACGTATTTTAATTTCTAATTGTCGACATAATTGGCTCTTAAGCGTGTAATGATCTATTATGCAAGCTTGATTGAAGTTGCGATTTCAAAAGCTCTATTTCGAGGCAATTCGCAGTATGAAAGGGCTAAATCACCTCCCCCGTAATCCTAACCTAGTCTAGACCTAACCTAAACCCACACCGAACCCTGTGTGTGTGTTGAGTTTGTACTTTTACTATTTTTTTAGATTTTTTATTTGATTCGTTTTAATTTTTAGGATTTATTTAGAATTTTTAGGATTTATTTTCTATTTTTATATATTTATTTTTAATTAGAAAAATTTTATTTTGATTTTTGATTTTTGATTTTATTATACTTTTATTAGGATTAGTTTTTAGGAAGTTATTTTTAGTTTTATTAGATTTTACATTTTTTTAGAACTTTAATTTTTATTTTTATTAGATTTTTAATTTTTATTTGTTTTCTTTTATTGATTAATTTTATTTATATAGATGGAGATTTTATTTTTATTTTATAATTTAAAATTTTTAGTTTTATTAATTTTATTTTTAGTTAGGTAGTATTATTTTTATTTGGTTGTAAATCGTTTACATTTTATTTTTATTTATTTTTAAAATACAAACTAACACTCACACACACCATATTAACCTATACCCACACACACTCAAACAACTCACAAAACCACCCCACTACTCCCATACACCCCATCACACACGACCCTCCTACTTCATCTTCCCCACTAACACCCATTTTCTCTCTCCTCTCACCTCCATTAAACCCACACCTTTCTCAATTCAAACCTTAAATAGATTTCCATCCATCCACTACCAATAATCAAACCCGATTCCTAACTCGACCCAAAACCATATCAGCTATAACCCAAACCTGTCAACCTGCCGTTACCCGATCCACCACATAACCACCAACAACCACAACCTGATCGGAACCACAAAAAAAACCCACATGTCAACAACCTGACCTCCATCCCAAAACAGCAAACCGGTCGGAACCCACGAACCTGCTACCCGAACTCACAACCTAGTCGCCCATAACCAAAATCCATTTCATGCAAGACCCACCCTTTGTAACCTATCTTCATCACCTACACCTCCCACTCTATCTCTCCATACATCCATAACCAAAAACTTTCCACCATTAAACCTCAACCTTTGAACACCATACCGAGCTTCCAACCCGATCAGCTATCATACCCAGCGAAACCGGACCTCCGACCTAAGACACGAACCCAATTGCGGTACCCTTCCCTGTTGCACACAACCCGAGTTCAACCCGGAACCTGCCTCCGATCCAAACTCCTGCCCGGAGCCATATCCATCTCCATTAACCCGTCAGCACCATTCAACTTGAGACCCAAACTCGAACCTAACAACCTGATTTTTGAACCCATCTCCCATAAAACCCGATTTCAAGACAAACTCATTTCTTCCCAAATGCAAAACTACTTATTCACTTGCCAAACCAAAATGGACCAAGACACCAATAAAAACAAAACCCATGTGTTAAAAATGTCTTAACCCTTTTTCCCAAACTATCCCCAATACCACATCTCCCGCATGCACACTAGTGTGCAGTATCATAATTAACCTCACCCAATATCTTTCTACCCTCATGCACATTAATATCTCCAACTTTACCCCTTAGCTCCATGTGCCATATAAAAGAAGACCCAAGGCTCATTTGACAGATATGTAGAGAAACCCAAAAGGAACAAGCATTGTAGAGAGAAAACCCTAGAGAGAAGAATAGGGAGAGAAACATCTTTGTAAATATTTTTTTATTTCTTTTATTTTTCTTTAGAGATTTTGTGAGGATTAAAATGTGAGATTTTTTTTTATTTCATGCTTAGTTTGTTGATAATATTACATTTGTTATGTTTTATCACCATGTTAGGCTAGAAACCCTTTCAAGGGGTGGGGTGATTTCATTATTTGATGTTAATCCCATTTTAATTAGTTTATTTACATTAAATGTTAATTTGATAATTAACTCTGCACTCTTACTTTTAATTTACGGCTCAAGAGAGGGTAAATAATTTTTGAGAGAAAATCGAGATTCTAGTCTTAGTTTTCATTTTCAAATCGAACTAGAGATGGGCTTTTCTAAAATGTGAAATTATTTCTTGGAATTTCAACTCTAAGCTTATTTTTATGATCTAAACTAATTTAGTAAATCGATCCTAGCGGGTGGTTTATTAGATGATGTTTGGATCTACTTTTCAAGAATTGTAGGAGTCTTAAATTTAATTTTCTAAAAGATTATTGTTGAAATTACATTTGCAACGAGAGTTGATTTGTAATTTTGATACTAACTTGGGACGTTTAATTTTAATGAATTAATTAATTTTGATTAACTAGAATATATGGTGTCATCTTATCCCTTGTTGGCTCTCACTTTGCTTTCCTCACTCATCTCATATTTTACATTTTATTTAGTTAGATTTCACTTATTTTTCATCACACTTTTTAGTTAGTCTTTAGATCTTTGCTTTAGTTTAGTCTTATTTCACCCTCATCACACAATTGTTTTAATATTAAAGAAGCTAAAAAAATAGAAAAAGTAAAAATTCCAAAAAGATATCAAATAAATAAAATTGAATTAAATTAGTTTTTCTCTTGCTTCATTCCCTTGATTTGGATTGATACCGCGGTTACCACTATTCTCTAGTTTTATTATACTTTTATAGGTAATTGAAGGATTTTGATTAGATGGGTTTTCCACAACGATGACATACCAAAAAGCTTAATATCAAATGGCGCCATTGCCGGCTTTTTAAGCGTTGAACTTTGCTCAAACTGTGGCGATTGACTTTTCACGAAGTGCCGTTGCCGACTTTTCGAGTTGAGGAACGTTTTAAAGACTTGTACATTTGTTTATTTGTATATATTCTTTATTTTACATAGATTGTTTGTATTAGGATATTGAGTCTTTGTACATTTATTCGTGGTGCTTTGGACACCAATTATTTGAATAATTAATCACAAAAAAGAGCGAAAAGGGAAACGAGACAAAATAGAGAGAGAGCGTCATTGAAGTGGATTAGAAGCCTCTCTATTTTGGGTTCGTAGGACTCCCGGGGAAGACTGAATTTAGACGAGCTTCCCCCCCTCGACTCAAATCGATCTTCACCCTACGCGTGTAAAAGCCGTAGGAGGTACATTTCTTTATCACTCGCACATCTCCTATTAGCGAGTCCATTTATTATTTGACTACATATGCAATGATTACTTTTTTTGTATATATATTGTTGTGTGATTAATATGCCTAATAGAAAATATTCCTCCTTTCACGAAAAAAGAAAAGGACAAATACAAATTGAAGAAGAAACAAAAAAATAGCGGAGTCAATAAATAAGTATTTTAAGAAATCTAGAAAAATAAAAACTGAAAATGCTGAACATTAAAATTTAGAAGATTTAGAAAATGAACATGTAGAACATCAAAATTTAAAAGATTTAACTTTAGATACATATGATCCGACCAATTAGAAAGATATTGACCAAAATTTGATTGAAATGCTTGTAAAAAAAAGCCCAATAAGAAATTATGACATCAGTTTCCCTACATATATAGAATATAGGCGTTTTTCTAATGCACATCATACTTATTATTGAAAAAATGGAGAAAAATGTAATAGAGAATAGTTAGTATACTCAAGATCTGTTGCTAAGATCTATTGATTTTCTTGTAGGTTTTCAAAACATGATGGAAATAAAACTCAATTAGCAAATGAACGAGTAGATGGTTGGATGAATATAAATATGCGACTTAAACTCCATAAAAGTAGTAGCGACCGTGTGAATTATATGATACAATGGTGGTTATTAATCAAAAGATTGCAAAAAAATGAAACAACCAAAATATACAAGAACAAATTTAGGGTGAAATAGAAATATGGTGATAGTTTAAATAGTTATTGTATGAAGCTTGAAGATTATTTAACACGTGACAATAATTGTGATATTAATGGAAATCAATTATTTTTATAACTACAAATTATGAAAACGTCTTTACCAAAAGAAAGTAAAAAATCAATTGAGGTGTTAAACTATATTAAAAGAATGAATTGTTGTTTTCCAAATGATTGGATTGTTTATAGAATTATTTTGGTAATACCTGTTACGGTTGCCTCATTCGAAACAAGTTTTTCAAGATTAATAATAAATTAATAATAAAATATTACCTTCATTATATCATGTCACCAAAAAGATTAAATGAACTAGTTGTGTCATAAATTGAAAAGGATTTGTTAACAAAATAAATTTTATGATTTAATTAACAGTTTTGCATAAAAAAATGTGAGAAGAACATATGTTCTTTAATTTGGATTTTTTAAATATGTAAAGGGCCCCTTGTTAGTTTTTTGTCTAAGGCCCCTAAAATTCCAAGGCAGGTCCTGATCATCTCACTAACCCTTGATGTTTACTTTTCATTGCGTATATAAATTATTGCTTCTTAATCATCATTTCGAGAATAATCCTTATTTTTAAACTAGAAAAACTCGTTGCACTATTTATGGGGTCATACTGTACAAAGCCTGTTGTTTCAGGATTTCACGTTATCACGAGCCTGATGGTTCGTGGTCCAATTGCTTTGATATTACCCATGACCATTTAGATCACATTCACTATTTTTTATAAGCCTTTGTGATTACAATTGATATTTTGGCCTATTTATTTATTTTAAAAAATAAATGTTTATGGATTAATTGATACGTATATTTACATTTATTTACACAAGGGTATTTATATAGTGATTGTGATTCACCATCTTTTGAAACAATGCCAAATATAGTGATTATCGTTCATTCTGAAAACTTTTAATTTGATAAGATGTTATTTTCGTCATTAGGGGGAGGCCAGAACATACCTGAAGTTTGAGTTGTTTCTGCATAATAACCTATTCTTAAAGAATGACAAATTCTTAAAGAAATATGAGAATTTTCGTGGAATACTTCCACTTCGTCTCATTTGAACCCTTGTACCACTCAATACAAAAAATCATGTACAGCGGATAATTGCAATATCAATTGATTGCAGAATTAAAATGCAAATATGGACTAATTGCAAATGTGTCTACGAGAATCAAATGTGTTTACTAGATCATTCGAGATAGAGAGAAAGATAAAAAGAATATCCAAAGTAGAAGAACTCGATTCTTGCGCGTGCATTAATAGGCATGTTATTTGTGGAGGCATGTCATTTTGAGAGTCGTGTAATTATGATGTCGTTTTGATATCGATGTGTGAGTGTAAGGTATGGGGTCAAATCATGCGTGTACAAGTAAATAATGCATGTAATATAATAAGGATGATCTGGTCTGAGTTGTTGACCTTTAGTTATGGATGATGAGAAGATCGTCACAACTAAGCTTTTTAGCACTTTGTAGTTGTCCTATAAATGAATAGTTACACCTATGTTTTGGATATGATCTGTATATTTAGTTTTCTAATTAAGTAATCATATAATAACTAATACTACGCGTCCTAAAATTTCCCGTAAAGTGCATTAAGTTTTATACCATGTGTGGGTCCCACCCCAATGTATAAACACTTAATGAATTTTGAATGATATTGGGGGGGGGGGGGGGGGGATAATTTTTGGGTACATAACATATTTCTTAACTTTAATCATTGATTTTTTTTATAGATCTAATAGTTGTTTGTAATATGAGATACATATCATATTTAGTATTAGAAGAGATGTGATTTTAAGTGGGATAAATTAATTTAATTAAGTCCCTTATTCCACTACTTATAAGATAAAACATGTTCACTAGGATAAGATAAGTTCATCACATCCAGGGTCGGCCTTAGGCAAGGGCCACATGAGAGAGGACACATGACCCTAAATTTAGATGACTTTTTACATTTCATAGCAGGTGCCATGAAATGTTGCTTTTAGGTAATTATATAAAAACGAAAGGACTATTTAGTAATATTATAAAAGTGAAGTTATGGAATAGGGGTATTTAGTCTCTCAAACAATCAAGATTGATGTAGGGATAAGAAACATAGTAGATCTGTGTGAACAAACTCGATTATAGTGATGGAATATCATATCTAGGTACAAAACTCAAATATGTGTAGATTGTTATTCATATTTTTGGGAATTAATTAAAATATTATTTAATTCATAATTAATATTTACTCGGGTGAATTAACGGATAATTTATTATTTTAATTGATTTGGATAAATAACTGAAATTGAAAATGAGAATTTTAAATAATATGTGAATTCCTCATAAACTAAATTAACTTGATTGTAATTAATTTGATGTCGTGGGTTGGTTTGGCTGGATAAGACTCTAAAGGGGTATAGAGTTAGGAAATAGTATTTTTAATGTGGCAAATTGGTTCCTAGGGGAGGGTACGCCTTTGGACCAAGTTTAAGACTATTGGGTTAGTGTTTTGGGCTTATTTGGGGGTTCAAAAGTGGGTCAATAGTAGACCCACGAGATTAAAGTTTTAAATAGGTTAATAACCCTAAATAAGCATCATAATACATCATAATTAAAACCTAGCAAAGAAGAGGCAAACTTTAGGATAAGATGAAGAACGCTCAAGAAGAATTAAAAAAAGATCAAGATTCGTTTAAGACAAGAAATACTATCTTACTTATTGTGTTAATGTAATATATTTATGATTTAATTGCTGAGTATGAATCAGTTATTAGATATATCTTGAAAAATTGAATCTGATGCATTATGAGGTGGTACCTTGGTTATTATTATCATCATCTATGTTAAAAACTTGAATATAATGCATTAAGGGTTTATACCTTAGTAAATATTGTTGATACCAAATTTAGTCTGCTGACGTGGACCAGTTAAGCGAAGACCCGTGTCAATCTACATGACACTGACAAACATTTCTGAACAACACCTTGGCTTCGAGGAACTCAACCTCCCCGACCAACTCAGACCCTCCAAGCAACAAGTATACTCCGAGCAACTCGTACATACCGAGCTACTTAGGCGGTCCGAGCAGCTTAGGCGGTCCGAGCTGCACCTCGATCAGAGCATTCATTACTGAATAATTAAGAGGATTGAATGCGCATTAAATGCTGATTATTATCATACAGATGTACACGCCTATGGAACAGGTATGTATTACCCTTTCACATTTACAGCCCGAGGGCTATAAATACATTGTATTATCCTCATTGTAAGGGGACTCGGAATTTCTTGGTAAAACGTGTTATTGAGATTTCCCAAACAGTCAGCAATAATAAAAACAGTGGACGTAGGCCATTTTTATAAGGCTGAACCACTTTAAAATTCTTTTGTCTTATTTATTTTTATCTGTGATTGATTAATTGGAAATAATCTAATTTTTTACATCAACAGATTGGCGCCGTCTGTGGGAATCGACTGAAACTATCGTTTTTCACTAAAATAATTTATCCTCAATGGATGATAATCCTGAATCCAGTAATCGAAACGCTGGAAACCCCCCAAATCCATCCACTCCTCCAAGTGTCCAAGATCTGGCTGGAATAATGGCTAATTTAGCTCAGGGCCAGACCGCCATGCAAGAGACTATGCGACAACTCATGCAAACTATCCAGGGTGGAGAACCGACCCATTCAGGACAAAGAAGTGTTCAAAGAAATACCCGTTTATTTTCTTCTTGTATTAGGCAAAGCGATTCATATCGCACTGAGAGATCTGATGATTTTTCTTATCAACCGGGTCGAACTTCGTCAGTACGAGACACAGATACTGAACAACACATCACTCTCTCTCTCCAGAAAGGACTAGTGCATTGGAAAGATTAAGTAGGATCTCTCCTTTTGATCGATTGGGACCTAGGAAGAATAAAAGTCCTCCTAAGGCTGTGTCGAGAAACTTTCGACGACCATCTGATCTAAGAGAGGGTTCTGCCCAATCACAACCAACTGCTTGACAAGATAGATCCCAGGAAGCGACTTCAACACGATCAATTGCTCGAACAAATAGGCCCGAGGAGGGAAAGGATGCATGGAAATGATCTATTAAAAGGTTGGAGGATAGACTAGGGGAAATGGTTAAGGCCAAGAATCCTCTACAAAGAACTTTTGTCTAAGGGACGCCTTTTATACAAGCAATTGTGGATTTCCCCACACCATCGAAGTTCAAAGCACCTGTGGTGACCCCTAAATATGATGAAAAAATTGACCCTGTCCATCACATTGAACAATACCAAGCTACTGCCGACATCTATGCCGTGCCAGACGAGATGAGATGCAGGGCATTTTCGGGAACTCTTACCGAATCTGCACAAATGGTACAATAATCTTCCTCGGGGGAAGATTTCAACTTTATTTCAACTGGCCGAGCTCTTCATTGGAAATTTTTGTTTTGGAGCAAAACCAGTTAAACGAGTGGCACATTTGTTAAGTGTTAGATAAAAAACAAGTGAGAGCACGAGGGATTACATAACTCGTTTCAATAACGAGAAGCTCGAAGTTATTTATTACGAAGAAAAGACAGCAATTACTGCTTTGATGAGTGGACTGTTGCCCAATAAATTATACTATACTTTGGCCAAAGATCCACCCAGAACCATGTCAGAACTAATGGCAAAAGCGACCAAGATCATGAATGCCGAGGAGGTTATGGCTGCGAAGAAGAACATAGACACCAAAGAGACCAAGGTGGAGGTTGATAAGGCTAAAAAGAAAGAACATACGAACAATGGTGGTGACAAGCAGTCAAAAACAAAGCCATCCTGGGAAATATTGAAGAAATTTAAAAATTATACTCCTTTGAAAGTAGACATAAATCATGTCCTGGAAGAGACCAAGAACAGCGAGGAACTAAACTGGCCTGAGAAAATGAAGTCAGATCCTGACAAGAGGAATAAGGCCAAATATTGCGAGTTCCATAAAGACCATGGTCAAACAACCAAAAATTGCATATCTCTCCAGAATGAAATCGAAGCACTCATTAGACGAGGAAAGCTGACCAAGTATGTGGATCGAAGAAATGAAAGAAAAAGCAACGACCAAGCAAGGCAGAGGTCTAGATCTCCTCGTCGATAAAAAAAATAGGAAAAGTTATAATGAAGATGATCCAGAAGACGACCCTGATCTCCCCAAGAGACCAAAGCAGCCAGAACGTGAGGTATTTTCAATTCGTTTTGGATCATTTGATTGTAACGTTATTACAGGTGGAGATGTAGGAGGCGGGGACCTTACTGCGGAAAGTAAAGCTTACCTCAATGAAGCTCAAGCTTGTTCATACATTCAATGAATAAATCTAGCTGAGGATGATCGCCCGAGGAAGGTGAACAAAGAAAAATTGGTCATTGGTTTCTTCAAGAACGACCTCGCAGGTGTACTATATCCTCATGATGATCCACTGGTGATCAAAATGAGGATGAAGGAAGTAATAATCTCAAGAGTACTGGTGGATAATGGTAGCTCGACGGATATCATGTTCTACTCATGCTTCGATAGTTTAAATCTAAAGTTGTCTCAGTTGGAACCTTATCATAGGCCCCTCCTTGGGTTTGCTGGCGAGAAAGTCTTTCCACTTGGGACGATCAAGTTGGATATGTTCATCGGCACATGACCTGCTTGTCAAACAGAAAGAGTACATTTCTTTATGATGGATAAGAATATCCAGTCAACTTACAATATCATCATGGGAAGGGTAGGTTTGAAGAAGTTCGAAGCAGTACCATCTACTGTACATCAATGTCTGAAGTTTCCAACCAATTTTGGAGTAGGAGTTATAAAGGGTGACCAAAAAGTTGTTCGGGAATGTTATTACTCATCTGCTGAGCAAGAAGAACTGGAGGAATCTAGAAAAAAGACTACGACCTACCAAGTGGATGAAGGTACAAAAATTTAGACATTGGATCCTAGAGACGAATCGCAGCTTGTGAAAGGACAGGTGGTGGAAGCTACTGAAAATATCATTTTGGACGACGAACACCCGAAACGAACAACTCAAATAGGTTCATCGTTAGATGCCTCACTAAAATAGGAATTGATAGTTTTCCTAAAAAGTAGAAAATAAACTTTTGCTTGGAGTCATGAGGATATGCCAGGAATAGATCCAAATTTCTTATGTCACGAACTCAATGTGAATAAGGAGATCAAGCCAGTGGAGCAGAGACGAAGAGTGTTCAACCCCGAGAAGAACCAAGCCATACAAGAGGAGGTCAAGATTCTCCATAAAGCTTGCTTTATTGACGATGTCAAATATCCAGATTTGTTGGCAAATGTAGTAATGGTGAAGAAGAAAAACAACAAATGGAGGATGTGTGTAGACTTTACCGACCTTAACAAGGCATGCCCAAAGGATCATTTTCCTTTGCCCCGAATTGATCAATTAGTGGATGCTACCTCGGGACACGAGCTGTTGAGCTTCATGGATGCCTATTCTGGTTACAACCAGATTAAAATGAAACCCGAAGACAGGGAGAGTACCTCTTTCATTACCCCTAGGGGAACTTATTGTTATAATGTTATGCCTTTTGGTTTGAAAAATGCAGGTACAACATATCAACGACTGATGAACAAGGTATTTACAGAAAAAATCAGTTGCAATATGGAAGTTTATGTTGATGATATGCTGACGAAGAGCAAGAAAGCTGTTGACCATCTAATTAACTTAGGCCAGACCTTTGATCAGCTGGATAAATATCAAATGAAGCTGAATCCCACCAAGTGCATATTCGGAGTACGAGAAGGCATGTTCCTCGGGTATATTGTCAACCAACGAGGAATCAAAGCAAACCCAGAGAAGATCAAGGCTCTATTGGGACTACGGTCTCCAACGACGAAGAAGGAAGTAGAAAGTCTCACTGGGCGAGTTGCATCACTTAATAGATTTATATCACGAGCAACAGATAGATGCCTCCCATTCTTCAAAACACTCCGAAGAACATTTGAATTGAATGACGAATGCGAGAAGGCTTTTCAAGAATTGAAGAAATATCTGGGAGCACCTCTTCTGTTATCCAGGCCAGTGATGGGGGAAAGATTGTACTTGTATTTGGCAGTGTTGGAGAATGCAGTTAGCTCGAAATTAATAAGAATGGAGTATGGAGTGCAAAAACCAATCTATTACACTAGCAAGGCCTTCCGAGGAGCAGAGATCAGATATCCAAGACTGGAAAAATTGGCACTAGCATTGATCGAGGCAAGTAGGAGAATGAGGCTGTACTTCCAAGCTCATACCATAGTTATGTATACTGATATGCCATTGAGGCAAGATATTCATAAACCAGAAAAATCAGGGAGATTAATGTACTGGGCAGTAGAACTTGGTGAATATGACATAGTTTATGAGCCTAAATCGTCACTAAAAGGGCAAGTAGTAGCAGATTTTATAGCAGAGTTCACCTGTCCTAATACCTCCGAGGAGCAAAAGCTGGATACCGACCAACCTGTGGATGTTACAGGATCATCGAATTTAAACCCCGATCAGCTTACGTTGGTCGACGAGCAAGAGAAGTTGGTCGGCAAGCAAGAGAAGATGGCCGATGAGCAGTAGGAAGCGCTAGAGGAGGACAAAAGGAAGCAGTAAATATTTCATCAAGGAACTCTGTCCGACCAAAAATTTGAAGACGAGGTACCTATATGTGGATGGCTCATCTTGCACTACAGGCTGTGGGGCAGGGATTATTTTAAACAGCCCGGATGAGGTCGATGTGGAGTATGCTCTGCGCTTCCAATTCAAGGCTTCTAATAATGAGGATGAATATGAAGCTATGATTGCAGGTCTTAATTTGGCAAAAACCATGGGGGCAGAGCAAGTTATTGTATTCAGTGACTCACAATTGATCGTAAATCAAATACTGGGAGTATATGCAGCCAAAGGAGAATTAATGATCAAGTATCATAAAAAAGTAATAGAGATTTTATCAAGTCTGATGGCAGTGCAGATAATTAGAATACCAAGATTGAAGAATGCCAGAGCAGATGCCTTAGCTCGGTTAGCTTCAGCCACACGAACCGAGCTACGAAGAACAATCCCAATCGAAGTCTTGGCTAGTCGGAGCATAGATAAAGATCTGATGATGAACTTTATTACCATTGATTTAGGACCATTTTGGATGGATCCTATCAGGGCATATATTGAAGAAGGGTATTTTTCAACTGATAAACTCGCAGCCAAGAAACTAAAGTTTAAAGCTGCTCGTTATGTATTGACCAATGGTGTTCTATATAGACGAAGAATTATAACTGGATTGCAGAGATGCGTACATCCCGCCGAGGTGAAAGACTTGATCGAAGAAGTTCATGAAGGGTCCCGTGGAGCCCATGTAGCAGGTCGGACACTTCTGCAAAGGATAATGACGCAGGGATACTATTGGCCGACAATGAGGGCTGATTGGCATATCCTATGCCAAAAAATGTGACAAATATCAACGCTTCTCCACTATTCGAAGAACTCCCCAAGCATTGTTGACACCCATTACTTCCTCTTGGCCATTTGCCATGTGGGGAATTGACTTGGTCGGGCCACTTCCAACGACCAGAGGAAGGTTTAAATATCTCGTTGTCGCAGTGGATTACTTTACTAAGTGGGTGGAAGCCGAGCCTCTTGTCGACATGACGTATGAAAAGATGTACCAATTTATTTGGAAGAATGTCTTCTGTAGATATGGTCTTCCCCATGCATTCATCACCGACTATGGAACACAATTTGACAACGAGGAGTTCGCTGCATATTGTCATCAGTCGAACATATTAAAAACCCATTCTGCACCAGGCCATCCCCAGAGCAATGGGCAAACTGAAGTGACGAACAGAACGCTGCTAAATGGCTTGAAGAAAAGATTAAATGATGCAAATGCAAATTAGATCAATGAGCTGCATTCTGTACTATGGGATTATCGTACTACCCCACAAGCAGCCACAGGAGAATCTCCATATATGCTGGCATTCGGAAGTGAAGCTGTTATACCTGCCGAGATGGGTCTCCCCACACACAGAGTGCTGAATTTCAACTCTCCTATCAGTGACTTGATGAGAAGATTAAATTTGGATATGCTCGAGGAAGTTAGAGAAGAAGAAGAAATCATAAACGCTGTGTACCAGTAACGAACAACTTTGTTCTATAACAAGAGAGTAAAGAAATGCGACCTAAAAGAAGGAGACTATGTGCTAAAGAAAGTAATTCAAAAGCATAACAAACTGGAAGCTAACTGGCATGGGCCCTACAGAGTAAAAGAGGTTGTTCGACCAGGAACGTATAGAATCAAAACCTTAGAAGGAGAGGAGTTTAAGAATACATGGAACACAGAGCATCTGCGCAAATATTATCAGTAATTTAATCTCTATGTAATGCAGTTTTATTCGATATGAATAAAGTTTTGGATATTTTGCCTAATTATCTTCTTTTGTTGAAAATTTTTCGGAGTATTAGTGCTACACACTACGCATCAAACCCAGAAATACCAACTATGGTTGGTTGGGAAGAAAATCCACCAACTATAAGTTTGTCGGGAATAAATTTTTTTTCCAGAAATACCAACCACGGTTGGTTGGGAAGAAAATCCACCAACTATAAGTTGGTCGGGAATAAAAAAATTTCCTAAAAATACCAACTACGGTTGGTTGGGAAGAAAATCCACCAACTATAAGTTGGTCGGGAATAAAAAATTTCCCAGAAATACCAACTACGGTTGGTTGGGAAGAAAATCCACCAACTATAAGTTGGCCGGGAATAAAAAATTTCCCAGAAATACCAACTATGGTTGGTTGGGAAGAAAATCCACCAACTATAAGTTGGTCGGGAATAAAAAATTTCCCAAAAATACCAACTACGGTTGGTTGGGAAGAAAAGCCACCAACTATAAGTTGGTCGGGAATAAAAAATTTCCCAGAAATACCAACTATGGTTGGTTGGGAAGAAAATCCACCAACTATAAGTTGGTCGGGAATAATTTTTTTTTTCCTAGAAGTACCAACTACGGTTGGTTGCGAAGAAAATCTTCTAGCTATAGTTGGTCGAGAAAGAAAATCTGCCAACTAAGGTTGGTCGGGAACAAAAACCAGCAACTCCAGTTGGTCGAAAATAATTGGTTAAATAAATGAAAGTCATTTCAGGGCTTAAAATTAAAAAGATAAAGTTCTTGAAACTTATGGAATTATAAACTACCACCATAGTTGGTCGAGAAATAAAATATCACCAACTCTGCTTGGTCGACAGATAAATTCAGATAGTCGACAATAAATTTTCACCAACTCTAGTTGATCGACAATTTAAAATAGCACGAAATATCTTTATCTTTTCAACAGATATACATGCACATTCATTAGAAAATGTCTTACAAAATATTTCCAAAGACAATGACAAATTGCAAAGAAAACTAGAAGTTTTTCATTAAATCCAAAACAAAATACATTGAGAACGAAATACATAAAAAATTATTAAATCAAGAATCCTATTCTATTGGTTTCTTCCCCTCTGCCTTTGAAATAAGTTCTTCACCAGTGGGAGGATCACCTAAGGCATAGGGGGAATTGATGAAATTTATATCTTTAATCATCCTGATATTCATTACTGAGGGACGATCAAGTAGGTGTTCAGGGCGAGATATCTCAAAATTGAAATGAAGACTATAGTCACCGAGATACTTTGAAATCAGACATTGAGGAATGGCCCGAGCAGGAATCCAGCTCATATCCAGTTTGAAAGGTGACACCGGCAACTCGAGCAACCCAGGGTCATAGTAATCCCATAAATAGTGACCCTGTTCTAACTGCAGCACGCCCAAGGTATTCAGCCACCCTTGCTTGTAACCCACATTATTTGCATTTTGGATCCGATCATCTAGATGGTAGAGGGCTTCATTATAACCATCCATCCAGAACTCCCTGGGCTGCTTGTGGAATTGATAGGTTAACCTCTCCAGTTGCTCGTGGAGGTTCTTCGTTAAAAGTTCTTTACTCTCCAAGGCAGACTTTTGTGCAGAGAGCTACTGGTCCAGATTCAGAATCTTCTTGGACATCTCAGCTAATGCTTGACTCTTCGCCATTAACTAGAAGGCCTGATTCTCCGAAGCTGATTGAGTTCTTTGTTCTTTAATAGTAAGCCGAGCAGCCCTTGCTCATCCCCGAGAAGCTCTTGCTCGTCCGCCAGCAGAAGTAGAGGCTCCAGTTCTCTTCAAGGTTTCCAATTCATCTCTCAGATTGGCATTTTCGACCTCCAAGAAAGAAAAACCCTCATCGTTGACAGGGACCAAGGCTCCTGAGGTAGAGGCTGCATATTTCAGCTGAGATATCTCTCCTCGCAGGTTATTGTTTTCCTGCTCCAGTAACTTAGCTATCTGCCTCTGCTCTTCGACCTCGGTCTTCAAAGTTCTTTCCTTTATATCGTAAGCAGCAAACAATCTATCATATCCTTTATCAGCACTTAGTTGCTGATACTTCTTCTCATATCCCTGGTGCAAAAGGGCTGTAGATTCCTTGTATTATTGTTGAAGCTC
The DNA here is from genome assembly GCA_949130495.1 of Sambucus nigra. Lineage (NCBI taxonomy): Eukaryota > Viridiplantae > Streptophyta > Magnoliopsida > Dipsacales > Adoxaceae > Sambucus > Sambucus nigra. Next base: position 715,268,373 of record OX422207.1, read on the forward strand.
CTCGAGAGTGCCCTGGAGGTCTTCAATCATCTCATAATATGCTATATTGTTAGACACTGCCCGATCGAGCAGATACTTTAAACACTGGTAGGCTTCAACTGCTTGCTCTGAAGCATCTGGACCGAGGATATCAATAATTTGAGCTTCAGCCATATTTGTATGACCAACTTTAAAGTATTCATTGCATTATTTCAGCAATTTTGTATCATGAGCTGATAATAATTCCATCATGGCCATAAACTAGTAAAAGGAAGAGATAACAAGAATCAATAAGAGTGAAAACAGAGCAAGAAGAAGAGAATCAACAGTATGAACAATCAAAATCTCAAATTTTATTGCATCATAAAAGAGAAGTACATAGTTCAGAGTTACATTTGACAAAAATAAACAGTGAGAAAAGTCCGAACAACACTACACCTTCTCCTTATTTCCCAAAACTTTCTCGAGAAGCTGGGACGAGGAGGTAGGTTGATCGGATGGCATAGAAGGTTGTTTGGTGGGTGCTGGAAGCTGCCCGGCTAAAATATTTGTTTATTGAAGCTACTTGGTAGGAGTAATAGTTGGTTGGGGCTGTTCTTAGTGAAGTTCAACAGTAGGGACCTGATCCCCAACCACCATAGAAGATTCCTCGGAGGCAGCTTCGTCCTCTTCTTTTTCCCCGGGAGAAGGAGGGGAGCCAGGAATGTGTCGCTGAAATAAGTCTGAATTATCATCGACGTTCATCTCTTTCAGAGCAGCAACCCAACCATCCCTGAAGTATTTGAGGCTGCCATACTCCATTTGTGAGACCATGGCAGCCAAACCCTTATTCCAACTTTTGTCCCAGCCAGCACTGAAGGACTTTTTCACAACCAATTTCCTTTTCACCTTCTCCGAGGAAAGCTTCTCAGATAGAAGTTCTTCGAAAGCTTTCAATTTCCTTTCTGCCTCTTCCTTCTGATAACCAGCGTCACGAAGTCTACTTAGCTCTTCCTCAGCAGATTTGAGCTTATTTTCAAACTCTCCAGCATGTTGGAGCTTCCCCTCGAGCTCTTTATTCTTCTCCTCCAAGTCTTTTATTTTCTTCTCCAACCCCTTGGAGACTTTAACAGCCTGATCCCTCTCCTACTCGGTGGAATTAAGCTTCTTCTCCCAAGCAGCTTTATAATCGACATACTTTTGACGAGAATCCTTTAAAGACTGCGTCAGGCCGATAAAAGCCTCCTCTACACCACCCGAGGAGATGGACGACTTGATGGCTTCGTCCTTCTTCAGAATAGTATTAAAGCAAGTTACCAACTAAAAAAAGAAAATAACTGCAAGTCAGTGCAAGGACATAACATTGAAAAATGAAAGTTTAGATTGGCAATACTTACTGAGGCAATGTGTTGAGCTGCCAAGGTGGTAACCCTATCCCAAGAAAGATTTTCTTCAATACCTTGGATCTCGGGGATGATCCAAGACTTCACCGATCTCATGGCAGAGCTCGGAGCAACGAAAGTGGGAACACCACTTTCGGTAGTTGGAGGCTGAGAGATAGATTCAGCCAAATTGATTAAGGATCTCTTATTCAACTTCCTCATGGGAGCAGGAACATTCTCAACCAAGGATGTCATCTTGGTCGGTGATATAACTATAACCTCGCTTGGAGGTGAAACAGCTGCAATCTTGCCTGGAGCCACAGGGGGCTTCTCTGTAACCTTCTTAGTAGCAGCGAGAGGAGGTGCATCAAGTTGTCTTGTCCCTTCTTCTAGGACATCCTACTTGCTTTTCTTTGCCTCTCCAGCAACAGAGGCAGATTTCTCGAAGAGGGCAGGAGCTCTTCTTCTCTTCATTCTGTCACTAAGAGGAATATGTGACTCAGGAGAAGAACCTTCAGAATCTGGTACTGGTTCTATGTCACTTATCACCGGACGAGCAGTAAAAGACGAGGTGTAACTCTTGTACTGCAACAAGTATGAAGCTGATCTGATGTGTTCGTCGGAAATAGTTTGATGCAAACCCCAGATAACTTTCGGATGCTTTAAATTAACTTCTGTCTCTTTTGGAGACCTTCTTTTGCTGTCACCTGTAAATAAATGAAAATTAAAATATCAATGACACATTTTATCAAACACAAAGAAATCATAATTTCAAAAATAAAATGAAATAAAAATAACCTATCCCATTGCCTTAGGGAGGGCATCTAGGACCCTGATATACATCATTTCCAATTAGTGGAGCATGTTGCCAATTTTTCATAACAACACCATGCTCGAAGTAATCCCTGTTGGCATCTGGGAGATTGACGACTAAAGCCCTATTTGAAAACCTAGTTTTCAAGTAAAAAGTACTGTCGCTGATAGCCCATCTATAGCAAAACATAATTTTTAGAATTCCTATACGAGTTCCATGAATCTGATTTAACCTATGGACTCCATTAACTATTCTCCATGTATTGGGGGCTATTTTTGCATGTACTACATCAAAATATTAACAAAATTCCAGACATAAGGGGTTTGGAGGAAAAAAAAGCCACATTCAGCTACAAAGAGACTGGGGAACCAATGTCCCTCAGCCAAACGAAAATAATCTGAAGGTTCAGAAAGTTCTTCCAAAATGACCCATGAAGGAATAGAGAAATTAGAACGAAATTTATCAAGCAACTCAACAAGGTAAACTATGATGAATAAAGGAAATAAAAAAGAAGGAAGAAGATCTTACAGAAAAAGGATGGATCAGTTGACAACGAACGATGGAAGGAATGAACGCACAAGATAGAGAAGAAATGGATAACTCAAAGATACAAATTTGAAAAAGTAAAGGACGATAAGATTTTCTGTAACGCTTAAATACCTTACCTTGGGAATGGGTAAAAATAATGATTACAAAGAAAGACGTTTGCGCTATCGGCGACTAAAAGGACAAAAAGGGCACGGAGATCGAAGCAGTTAGAAAAATTCAAAAAGTCTGATTCTATGAATTCAAAAGGAAAAACAAATACAAGGAAAACACTCCTAAAATTCAGGATGACCATTTAATCCCGGTATATTTCAAAAAGAATGTTCCACACTCCTTAACCTCGAACTATGAAACATTGGGGGCCTCTGTTGATACCAAATTTAGTCTGATGACGTGGACCAGTTAAGCGAAGACACGTGTCAATCTACATGGCACTGATAAACATTTCTGAATAACACCTTGGCTTAGAGGAACTCAACCTCCCCGACCAACTCAGACACTCCAAGAAATAAGTATACTCCGAGCAACTCGTACATACCGAGCTACTTAGGCGGTCCGAGCTGCACCTCGATCAGAGCATTCATTACTGAATAATTAAGAGGCTTGAATGGGCATTAAATGTTGATTATTATCATACAGATGTACACGCCTATGGAACAGCTATGTATTACCCTTTCACATTTACAGCCTGAGGGCTATAAATACATTGTATCATCCTTATTATAAGAGGACTCGGAATTTCTTGGTAAAACCTGTTATTGAGATTTCCCAAACAATCAGCAATAACAAAAACAGTGGACGTAGGCCATTCTTATAAGGCTGAACCACTTTAAAATTCTTTTGTCTTATTTATTTTTATCTGTGATTGATTAATTAGAAATAATCTAATTTTTTACATCAACAAATATGGTAATTATTTGCTTATAACTTGCTTAGATATATTATAAATCTAATTTAGATTAATGAATCGTGTATTTAAAATAGTCTTTGATGATTAGAGACCCACTTTATTGATTAGATCCGAAATTAAGATGAACCTTAATAAAATCATGTTAAAATCGATGATTTCTACCTTAAGTTTTATGTTTTAATATAGGTAATGATTCTATAATGTTTAGGAATACTAAAAATCATATTTGGGGTGTTTTGGGATTGATAATAGGGTAGGAAAACCTTCAAGTATAATCTGATATGAAGAAAAATTAAAATAAAGGATTATTGGTGCGTTATAGCGAAACTACGTCGTTTTGGTTATGTTAGAATATGGATTGATTAATTCATAGGGGATTTATCGGGTAGGGGATCGATCGAGTCATAGGGGATCAATCGGCTATGGCTGTTGGAGCCAATTTTGTTGGTTTGTAGAGCTTTTTAGTTTAGGACTCCAAGTTTTGACCCAAATATTTAGGGTTTCGACTTAGTATATTTTAAGAGGGCTTTGTTTTGATATAATTAGAGAGGTTTATTTATATATATAATGTGGTGAATTAAAGGAACTCAAAGATGTGATTTAATTGGGTTTTAGTGTATTAAACCTATAATTATTAGCATAATCCAATGTGGGGGATTTGGGCGGGCCTAACTTATACTAGAAATATGTTATAACCTATGTGTGATTTATATTATGTATTATGTATGGTAGGTTTGGTTACTCGTTGGGACCACACGTTGAGGTGGGGGTTAGTTCGAATATCGTTATATGTATTAGGGTGGAGTACCACACGCGTTGGTTTATATTGATATACCTAGATATTAGGGTATAACTATTAGACTATGGGTTAGTATAGGGTATATATATATATATATATATATATATATATATATATATATATATATATGTGTGTGTGTGTGTGTGTGTGTGTGTGTGTGTGTGTGTGTGTGGACAATGTAATTACGATAATGTTAAATACCTATATGTAAAGCTCGTGGGTAGTCTAACATTGGGAATCGTGATTCGGTGGTTGTGGATATATTTATATATTATTTGTATACACGTACAGGTATACATGGGACTCGGTTATATCTATGAGGAAAATTTGGAAATGCATTGGTATGTGTAAAACATAACTATTGGAGGTGTAAATAACTAGTGGAAATGTTAAAATACACCGTGGATGTGTTCATTATAATGAGTAAAGAATGGTTAACAATATCTGATTATAATATATTCTTAATGATGGATTTGATTAGAGTTGTTACATTTTTTGTATGGATTATATGTAGGGCCTGAGTTGGGGTATCGTTTGACCGTTGAACGGTTTTCTTTTGGTATATTTGGATGGATGACAAACGATTGAGTTGGGATAATACTCTTATTGCGGTCTATCTGTTAGATGATAAATGGTACGAGTTGGGTTAATTCTCTTTGTGTCGGTCTATCTGTTTAATAATAGACATTATGAGTTGGGTAAATACTCTTTATTGGGTCGGTCTGAGATAGTTGATATCTACGGCCAACGTAATATATGTCTATTGGTTGGTGTACATGTATATTGGATTTAGGTTTATTCTTAGAGTCTCTCTTACCATTATCTCAGACGAATGATTTGGATTGAAAAAAGTGTATAGGGAGTTCCTTATGTGGATTTCGTTCGCGAGACATTCCCCACATGGAGTCTAGTTCGTTCGGGAGTTAGGAGCTATTGCATATGAGATCCTTAAGACTTACCGCTTATTAATAAATGACTTATTTGGATGTTACTGTTGTATATGTTGAGTCTTGGGCCAATGGAACGACCAACTAAGCAAAGGAAAAGTGTACCGGGGGGTCCTTGTTTGGATTTCGCTTGTGAGACATCCCACGCATCGAGCTTAGTAAAGTTGGGAGTGGAGAGACAAGTGGGCATTATAATATTAGTTTACTTCATGCGTTGCTTTGGGGATAGATAGTCATAGTATAAAAAAGTTTGGATTGGGTACGGTTAGTTATAAGTATGTCAGGTTAGATGAGAGGTGAGGTATATTATGCATGAGTGTCGTCGGGTGATTGCATGGGGCATAAATGAGTTGGATTTAACATTATTTAGTAATATTGATATTTCTTGCAACTTTCGGTCCCTAACCCAATTCTACAAAACCTTGTCCCCTTCTAGTATTATTGTTATACACGAGCAACATGACTGAACATGCAGAGTTGCAGTGATTGGAGATCCGATTCATCATTATCCATAATGTATGAGTGGCTATTTCATTCCAATTGGCATTTCAATAGTTATTTGTATTTAGGAGTTTATTTATGAACCGAGGTGGTTCCTGTTTACTTACATTTCGGTTTGAGACTTTTGTATTATATAGGTTTATTATTGTGGACTCTGTTTTATTAGAGAGTTTTATTTTATCTCACTTCAGTGCATTTATTTATTTATTATTATTATTATTATTATTATTATTATTATTATTATTATTATTATTATTATTATTATTATTATTATTATTATTATTATTACTAGCAAATAACCCGTGCGAAGCACTGGCGTGTACAATAAATAATTATAAAAATTAGTATCTATCATAAATTTAATAACTTATTTTAAAGTCATTATAAAAGTTCATTTTTTCATAAATAAATTGTGTCTATTATTTTTTAATGTTGTTATTATACAAAAACTATTTTTAAATAAAAACTTCAACAACTGTACATATTTTATATATAACAAAAAACTTCTTTTATTTTATTAAAAGCAATTTTGAAATTTTGAAAACTTTTTTTTTAACTTGAAAACTATTGTTTATAAATAAAAACTTCAAAAAAATTGAAAGTATTTGTATAAAAAAATTATACATATTTTTGTTTGTTTTTAGTTTAAAAGACTATATGTCATATATAAATAAAAACTTAAAGTTTATTCTATAAATACAACATTAAAAATGTATTTATAACCAAAAATGTTTTTTTGAAATTTCTATTTTTTGTAACTTAAAAAAAACGTTATATAGATTTAATAATTTTAATATCATTCTATACCGAGCATACGAATTTCACAATACAAATTTGAATTGAAAATGAAAATCTATGAACTTCTAACCATATTAACCACATGTGGCTTCTGAAAAGTAATGCACCCAAACCAAACATACTCCGATAAACTCTTTTTAGCCTCTTTCTTTTTTCATTCTTTGACACCAATGTCAGTGATTAAAAGATGTACGATGAACGTAAATAAATAAGGTTTCTTTGTCATTTTCAACTATTACTTTTACAGTCATGCAACAACAAAATCAAGTTTTGTCTCCATCTTTTACAACATTTTCAAATGGTTTTAAATTATGAAGTGTAAGTTACACAAAAATGGTATATTGTACATAAAAGAAACCGATTTACATATTCATTTCAAAATTTCCCTCATGTATTTGTGTTTAACACTTGAATCTTCAGGACCAACCATCTCATCTTCCATAACTCATAAGAGGTATTTTTATTTATGTGAAATTTGTAAAAACTTTAAAGGCCCATTTGAAACCAACAATATGTTGTCTGATATATATACTAAATTGTTGTCAACATTAAATAACCCAAGTCATAATTTAAAAACGAGGCATGGAATAAGCAGAGATATCAGACATTAAGAAAAAAAAAGTAGTACTAAGAGATAGTGGGGTTGATGTGAACAGTGAGAGGCTAGGGAGAAAAATACAAGAGACTGCAGTGTTGTCATTATAGACAGATATAACCAATTACAAAACTTAACCCCAAAAAATACTAAAAATGGAGAAAGAAACTTACAAAGAGTAAAAGATGATCTAAGATTTAAGGAGATAGGAAGGAGACCACCCATTACCTTCTTAAAATGCTTGGTACTATAATAAAAATGAAGAAAACATTTCGTATTATAGAAGTTGAATCAGTTAAATCCTCAAGAAGATGAAGAGGGTTTGTATTGAGAGGGGAAAGACGTGATGGGTCAAGTTTTATATAAAATAAAGAATATTTAGATAGGGAAAGGATAGATGAAAGAAAGTAAGAAGTGTAATAATTACTACAAAGAGGAATTTTATAGGGTTAATAAAGAGTAAGATTACTTCTTCAATAGTAATAAAGTACAGATGAGTGGAGAATCGAACCAAGCCCAAAAGCCGAAACTAAGATGGTCCCAAATCCAGTGAATGTGACTTGATAACTAAAGCAATCAACGTACTCAAGAGGGATCATTGAAGCCTCATTATACCTTTAATACTATTTTATTAAAGGTATAGTATAGATTATTATTATTATTATTATTATTATTATTATTATTATTATTATTATTATTATTATTATTATTATTATTATTATTATTATTATTATTATTATTATTATTATTATTATTATTATTATTATTGTGACATGGATGGTTATTATTTACTGTCATTTTTATTTATGTTTGATGCTGAGAATAATATAAATTGCATAGCGCGCCCTATCTTCGGAGTGTCAGGTAGATCAACTGCACGTGAGAAAATAGGGGCGCTATAGTTGGTATCAGAGCATCCAAGTTTTTAGTGCACTTAGAATCTGTGTTACACTCGTTAGGTTTCTATGTTGTGTCCTTTGTTATTAGACCCCTATGGTTATGATGATTTGTATTCGCTATTAGTGAACAATATCTTATACAAATATCCTTGTTTTTTTTCGTATGGCAAGCGCTCGAGGTTGGAGAGCACAGATGTTGGTAGAAAGCTAAGGTGAGGTATATTGGTTTAAGACATGGTTTTTCCTTTTGGAGGCCACTAGAGGTTATGGCTAGGAGACTTAGGGCTCTAATATTACTGAGTTATTATAAGGATCTAAGTCGAGAGATAGAGGACTTATCTCAAGGATATATAATTCATGTAGGTACGTTAGAGATGTGTAACGTACTAGCTTCACAAGGTTAGCGTGAAAGGACTATCTTAGCCTATATATAGAAATGTTGTATAGATATATGCCTTGTTTGTGAATTAATAACATACCGTATTTGACTCATGGGGAATCTATCGGTCTCCCCATATCCCCGGCCATATCAAGAGCATGTGGTACGCCCATATAAAACCATCACACATCCCGTAGGTGCCTTCTTCACAATGTCAAAAAACTCGTAGCCACCTTGTTACGCAACCCCGGAACTCTACAACACCATATGACGTAACAATAGTCCATATCAAATCTTACTCGTTAAGTATGTTAACATAAGGGTGTTCCTTCTCGACACTCACCCAATAATCCACGATTCATACGTTCATTTATCAATGAGATTATCAATTTCAATCATATTTTATCACTCATTATTATATTGTTATTACCTACTTACCCCACCCTCGATTCATTTTCAAATAAAGCATTTAGACACATATTATTCCATTACATTAGGAGCCAAATGGATAATAAGTCTAACATGAAACTACTTATAAACCAAACCATTAAAGTAAAAGGTGTATTGATTTTATTAAAGGTTACCATGTCATTACTTCTACCCCTCTCCAAACTTCGTGCGTGGCATGTCTTATAAAAATAAACTATAAACAATGAACCCTAGGTAAACTTCCATTAAGCTAGTCGTTAAGATAATTAATAAGTTAAAGGTCTATTGTGAAGAATTTAAATTAATAGAAAAAGCGTTTAAATATCTAACCTCCATATGCAAAATGTTAACTCGTTCATCACAAACCACAACAACCATAACCCAACAATCATATCATAGGTTTATCCCATACTTCTTCTAAATCATATACTTGATTAATTTTCTTTTAGGAAATAAAGGGCTTAATATAATTCTCGTATATTTGGTGCATTAAATTCCAATAACATAAACTTATAATCCCCAATTAACTTTTCAAGGGTATAACATGGGGTAAACAATCATAGATCCAACTTTTGGATAATAGGCATCAATTTACATTTCTATACTTAGAATTTCACAAATCATGTGTTTAATATCAAGGGTACCACTCAAGGAGCTAAAGGTACGACTCTACCTAACATGCACTTTTTAATTTTCAATTATGCTATAATCATGTTCCAATTTCTCAACACACACACACACACACACACACACACACACACACACACATATATATACTAGCGGATGCCCGTACCGAGGACACGGTGATAAATTTACCCCGTGATAAAACAATAATAACCTTCCTTTTTAAAAAAAAAACACCTTTAAAAAAAATAAAAAGAAAAAAAATTAAAAAAATATATTTTTAAAAAATATATTTAATTGTTAAATAATATAATAATCATATGTATATATCCACATCTATTTATTAAAAATAAACTTTAGCATGAGCCATGAAATGTCAAAAATATCATACATAAAAAGCAAAAATGTTATGCATGGGTGAATAGTAAAAGGCCATTACTCCATATATATATATACATCCAAATGTCATAAATCAAGAACAAGTCCAAACCCTAATATGTCATTGCTACAACTAGGATTTCATATGCAATTTATAACAATAATAAGGGCCAAATTTCAATATACAACTTGAGAGAACAATTAAATTCACCTACTCAATGGCATACAGTAAGAACCCCAAAAATCCTATGTGTTTTTAACTCATTTTAATTTTACACTTTAGGTTTAGGTGAAATTTAAATTGAGCATATATAAAAGGAGAGGAGTAGAAAAAAACTTGCCTAAAAAAGAATAATTAACTTAGATTGAATTGAATGGAAGAATTATTATTAAGTTTGCTTTGAACTCACTTGAAAAACTTATTTCGATTCCTCTTGAAAACCTCTTGAATCCTTGTTTGAAAACTTGAACGAAAACTCTTTGGTTTGATTTGAGGTAAAGAGATTAATTAAGAGAGAAGCTAGAGTGTTTGAGGGTTTCTTGGTGAAGGGGATAGGTTGTAATGAGGCTTGATAAGAGGAATATGGGGCTTAAACATAACAAATGGGCTAAATAAAAATCACCTCAACTCGTATAAGCCATGACTAGGCCGCGACCCAGTCGCATTTTGAGGAAGGCCATGGTCGCGATGCTTGCCTTCACGATTGCGGCTCAAAAGTTCACATGCATAGCTCCAAATCTCTTTGGCGGATGCCAAACCTTTGTATCCTCAATATTATACAACCTTAGTTGGTCCCAATCAATGGATACATACTTAAATTTCCCTAAGCCTTTCTACAAATTACTCAAGAGTCTAAAACCACTTTTAGCTTCCCATAATTATAAATTTAACCCCAAACTTATATAAAATCAAACTTTAGCCCATAAGTCTTTGTCAATTTATCAATTGAGCTCTAAAATTCCAAGTTAACTTATGTTCACATAAATAATTCCAACTTATTATTTTTGTTTATATAATTAATTTGAGTTGTCTTTTAATTAATTTAATCACTTTTAATTAATTTAATATCTTTAAAAATATGGGATATTACATTCGTTCCCTCCAAAAAAAGAATTTTTTCCTCATAATTCACATAAAACAATTGTGGATACTACTATCTCATCATATCCTCTAGCACCTAAATAACTAATCCTCACTATGGTGGTCCCACTAAACCCGAACTAAGGGTATCTCATTAGTCCTCAAAACTTGTACATACAGTCTAAAATATGGGTTGGCTCCTCATTATACAAAGCATCCGAGTCTAACTGAATGTCCTTTAAGTCAATGTGTTGGTATGCAGGCTTACCCTGCAAGAAAATCATCGATACATAGAACACATTATGTAACCAAGATAGATGGTCTGGAATTGCTAAACAAAACACGAGTGACCCTACATTATCCGTGATCATAAATAACCCAACATATCTCATGGCCAAGTTCCCCTTCTCCTCAAAACGTATCACTCCCTTCATGGGTTACACTTTGAGAAGTACCTGATGGCCCATATGAAACTTAACATCCTTTCTGTCCAAGTCATCGTAAATTTTTTGTATGCCATGGGTTGTCTTGATTGGCTCCGGAATCATTTTAGTCTTCCCTGTAGTCTCCTGAACGAACTCGGGTCCCAACAAGCTTCTCGCCCTCATGTCCAACCAATACACTCGTAATTTAACTGGTTGCCCATATAATGCCTCACACACTGCAACACCGATCAATTTCTAATAATTATTGTTGTAGGAGAGCTCAACCTAAGGTAAGTCCACATCCTAACTGTGAGACCTCCTACATTTTAATAATTAAGTTGATCAAGTTTAGTTATTAAATCTATATAGGTTGTTTAAGATAAGTAAATACCATCCTTATGTAACACCCCGAGTTTTTATTAATTAATTTGATGAATAAATTAGAAAATTCAGGAAAAAATAAATTTTTGAATTTTATATATTTTTTTGGTTAAATATGTTGTTTATGATTTTAGTACAATAAAACTTCAAGCGGAATTGAAATCAGAGTTAAAATGCATTTTAATTGATTTTCAAAGATTTATCCCTTATATAGTTTTTAAGTCGATAGAATAAAAAATACTGAGTGATCGATCGATCGATGCCAGGGGTCGATCGATCGACCACTACAGATTTCGTGCGCAGGAGGTCAGTTATTTTGACGAGTTTTGTAAGTTTAAAACTCTTTAACTTATTTATATAAATTATTTACGGGACTAGGTTTTTAAAACTCATGTTTTACCAACCCTAGAGCATCAAACTCTCTTTGTGTTCATTATCTTCCACCTCCAAACCCTAGCCTCCATTAAAACCTTTTTAAAGCTTAGTTTTGAAGGCATAAACAAATCTGTCCCAAGTTGGTTCAAGAGGAGTTTTTGAGCCATTTTTCAAGAGGAACTCAAATCTCTAGTCAGTTTCTACATTTAATCACAGGCATGTTTATCTTATTCTTTTCCCTTAGTGTTATATGTCTTGATTTTAGCGTCCATCAAATTTGATAAGCACCCAAAACTATTACCCCTTATTTATATAAATTTGATTGTAGTCAACAGCAACTAGAATATACTGAAAACCATGAGAGGAGGGAAATGGTCCCTTCACTGTTGAGTCAGTTACCCCTTATAGTGCCATCACAGTGAAAAATCCCAAGGATGGTAGCCTCTTTCAGTTCAATGGTCAACGCTTGAATTGTTTCTTGGAGCTAGGCTCCACTCACATAGAACGTATTGACCTTGTTGACCCCATTTATGACGACTGACCATTCAGTCTTGTTTGGGGGTGATTCTTTTCCCCCGATTTTTTTGCCACCCCGTTCTCTCCTCGCTTATCGTTTCTTTTTGGGTGAATTTCGATCGGTCTGGATGAAGACGTTAAACTTAGCACTACCGAGAGGCAACCCACTTTTTCTGAGTATGAGTCTTATCCTGTTTGGGGGTGGTGTTTCACATCACCCACGATTCAATCACGATTATAGATTTGTATATATTTTGCTATCTCACTCATTTATTCAGGTTTCATCTTAACTACATCTGTCTACTTCATTAGTGGTTGATTATCTAAATCTCTTTCCTACCTTACGTTCTCAATTTTAAAAATTATTTTACCTAACATCGAGAACGATGTTCCTTTTTGTTTGGGGGTGGAGAATTTTATCAAAATCGTACCTCTTTTGAATTTTTTTTATTTTTAAACCTGATTTTTTTTAAAAAAAATTCATGGAGTCTCTTTCATCTCAATCATTGATGTGAAGTTTCAATAATCCATCTTTCAAAGTCTAGGAATCAAGCTAGAGAATATATTTTTTTCTAAATAGCTTATGTAATGCATAACAAGGCACGTCGCACCATGAATTTCTAGACTCAACAAAATTTGCGCACTTATCAAGTCATTACGGTTTGGAGTTGAGGAGTACTACAATTCTGAAGAGAACCATTAGGATCACTATTAGAGACTTTAGCTTGTGAGATTCGTGCCTTTCACCCTTTCAGAGAGCTTTACGCAATCTCCGAGTCACAAGTTGATTCAACTTCGTTTGGGTCCGCACTTTAAATTGTTGCCCGATCTCATTATTTTTCATAAAATTTTGGCTTGATCACTGAGAATAACATTTTTTCGAGTTGTAAGAAATGCGTGTCTTGAAATTTGTCATGAATACAAGATTTTCATCCATACACTTACCACTTTTCCATATCACATTTCCATTCAGTCACACACTACTTTCCCATTTTTCACATATTTCCCCACACCATCACCTATCATCTCCATATCATCTTTCATTTTCAAATAAATGAGTGTTTATTCCATATGTTAAATGTCTTCATTATGTAATACCCCGTATTTTTATACTTTCTAAATTTGGGGATTTATTAAATTTAATGTGAGTTATTAATTTAATACAAATCCGAAAATTAATTATTGTTAATTACTAACGTGACGAGAGTTAATGATCATTGAAAACTTGTTGAATATTACTAATGAGTAAAGTAATATAATATTGGTACTATTAAATGTCACGAGTGAATAAAATCACAATTTTGGAAATTTGAGTCGGGACGCGCTCGTGTCGCGTCGGGACTAAATATTGATTTATAAATGTGAATAAATTATAAGTCACTTGTATGGTCATTTTGAGTGGGCCAAAGTGTCCGAAAGGGTCGAGATAGTAAAAAATATGTACCCGAAGATTTAGTTTGGGTCTCGAGGTATTTTTAGGCCTATTTAGCACTCCGAGAGGGTGCTTTGGACATTTCGTAATTTTGGGTAATTAAACCAACGAAAATTAAAAGGTTATATCAGATGCTTAGGGTTGCCTTCTAGGGTTAACACAACAAAAAGCAAGTGACGACCATTGGAGAAGGAAGTAGAGAGCTTTCCAAGGAATTCTAGGTCGAAAACCCCTCCGTTTGTGCTGTTGTCGCCGCCAAACGAGAGATCACGTCGCAAGGATCGTAACCACACTGATTTCAGCACAAATCAGAGACTAAAAATTCCCAGGTAAGTATTTATCTTTCTTAATTTCATTAATGCATCATTCATGTTAGTCTAGGGTTGATTAGGATGAGTTTCGTAGAAGAAAACCCATGTTGGAGATAGGAAAATTGCATGTAGTAATGAGATAAATGATAATCTGGAAATCCCCCTTCATATATAGAGGTTGAACCACGGATTTATGATGGATTAGAAGTAGAAATTATGGAAAAAGTCTGATTAGAACAAAGTTAAAGAAATTTCTAGGGTTCATGAGATTTATATAAGTTCTGGCCCTTTAATCCATGGTTATTGATGAAAATTTACATGCTTTACATAGAAGATTGTTAGTTTGGATTTATAATGTTTGTAGTACAAATTTCTGGGAGTTTGGGTGTTAAAAATCCAGATTTGGATGATGTTGGATGATAGAACCCGTAACTGTTAATCTGCAAAATTCCCCATACCTGTTTGATCGATCGATCGAACCAGGAGTGTCGATCGATCGACGCATCGATCGATCGAGCCCCTGCCATCGATCGATCGACCCCTCCTAGCAGACTCATAATACCCCTTTTAAATAGCTGAATTCAATTTAAATGTGTAATAATCCTTGGACATCCTTATTAAACTATTTTGGGAGATAAAGAAGACCAGTAGGACTTATTAAAAATATAAAATCTTTAATGTAAGTCGAGATTTACATTTTCGGGGATGTTTACATAAAAGGGACGATGGAACTATGTATTAAAGAAAGAGACGCGTAAGATAGTTACGTTGGAAAATAAAGGAGTATCTACTGAAATTTCACTTGGGAGTATAGGAATCCATGAGTGTCACTTGATAAGTTGGAATAATCCCACAAATTAAGATAAGAGGCAACCGTTATACGTAATAACTAAATAACGAATAATAAGGACAAATGTCATAATTATGGGTTATGGAATGTACCTAAATTTGATATGGTAATAGTAGTATATTTATATGATTGTGTTTATGCATATACTATATACGTGTAAAGATCATGCTCGCGCTACTTGTTATCCCTGAGGTTACCGCGCTGGGACAGTCTTGTCTCGATGGGACCTTTATGGGGGATATTGACTCGTACCCTAGAAGATAGAAATCCTTCGGTACAGGCTATCGAATCGTTAGTTCAGAGGGTCCTAAGAGATGTGAGGGCATGTACTGACCTCTTAGAGACCTGGAATCTATGCTTCGCCTCAATATTCTTTGTGTTTGTGTTAATACAGTTCGAGAGTGATTTCGAACTTGTATTTCCCTTAGTACGAGTGATACGGGGACTGGATAACAGAGTATGCCCGCACCATAATTTTTATGTGGGGTGCTGTTAGAATATATATATTATATGAGTATTTAATATATATATATTAAACTCTGAAATTTGGGAATTTCCTACTGTGTTTATGGTAAGTAAGAAATGAATAATGATTTCAATTGAGAAATACGTGTTTTGAAAGTATAGTATATTACTGGGAAACTTTATTAACAAATAAAGTTAAAATGAGAGCCTTGTTATTGAATGAAATTTATTTCTTAAACAGTTAAATTGTTCAGTTTAAATCTTACGAGTAACCTAAGATAAGACAAGTTAAACCGTTGGGAAGGTTAGTGCGATAGGCGTGCACATTAGAAGAGAGGTGAGAATTTCTCAAGGGAGTGTCACACTAATATGTTGTTGGATTGGCCAGTAAACATTTTAAATACTTGCTAAACAAATTTTAAATCGTTTTTACAATCGGGCTCTGACCCGTTTCCATTTTCTTTTCTCTCTTGTATATATATGTATATATTACAGTGCCCAGCCTCATGGGCGTCTTGCATAGGATCCTTTGGAAGGAACGCGCTGCAGCTTAGGTGGGAGTTGTAGGCCTCTTGCTTAGACGACCTCATTTTTTTGATTCTACTCCTAGCATTATTTATTTCAGTTGGGCATGTGTATCCCTTTTCCATTATTCAGTTATTTATCGGATATTGTGATTTGATTATTTCAGTATTTACACTTTGGGATTTATTACTGTCAGGACGTTTTTCCTTTAAGTTTAAATGTTGGAATTACTTAGTTGGATGTTTAATTATTGGATTGTTTATTCCAGTATAGTTGTTGTGTGATTCCTTAATTATGAATTTCATAAAGTTTTAAATGTTGGTTTATATAAATAAAATTTGGAAAGTAATGTCTAAAATAGTTTTGACACTTAGCTTAATTATTTAGGGTGTTAAATTGGAAAAGTTATTTTTACGACAGTGATGCTAAGAATGAACCAACCGTTCACCTTGATTATAATTTAATAAAGGACTGATCACCCGGTATTTAATTAGGCGGGGTGTCACAGGTGGTATCAGAGCTTCAGGTTCTAGTGTCCTTAGGATCTGTACGGCTTATTTCGCTTTCAGCTTAACATTTTTGTTATAGAGCCCTATTTTAGGATTGTTGTATTCTTGCTTTTACGATTACGTCTTCAGCTATTGGAGATTTGATAATAACTGTAGACTAACAAATTTCTTCACGTTTCAGATGCCTCTGAGACGTGCACCAAAGTATAGGCATGCCCAAGCCGAGCAACCAGTCGCTCCGACTCAGGGAACGATGAATGTTAATGAGGGAGCCGCTATTGTTGCTCAGGCGATGAATACCGCGTTGGCGGTAGTACAGCAAGCTCCACCCAAAATTCAGGCAGTGGCGTCAGTACCTGCATAGTTTCCATCAGCATGGGAGCGGGTTAGGGATGCCTTTCAGAAGGCGCATCCCCCTGAGTTCTCAGGTAGTTCAGATATCATCATCGTCAGCCAATGGAAGAAAGATATCCAGAGGCATCTGCGTATGTATGAGTGCACGGATGTGCAGAAACAGTTGTTGGCCTCATTTAAGCTAGTGGGGGCCGCTTTGCAGTGGTGCGAGTCCACCACCACCTTAGAAGAAAGGGATACTATTCCGATTCAGTCATTCTGGGAGCGGTTTGATCGCAAGTATTTTCCATCCGCCGTGCAAACTGAGATGAGGCGAAAGTTACTGAACTTGAAGCAGGAGAATTCTACTGTTGCTGAGTATGAAGAGGAGTTCACGAGACTTCTCACTATAGTGCCAGATGAGGCACCCACTGTGGGTAAGAAGATATTGTTATTTGTGGACGGGTTAGCTTGGAGGATCCGTTAGCACCTTATAGGGAATCTGTCTCTGATTACCTTTATAGATGGACTCAATGCTTCTTTACTACACTGACAGGATCACCGCTTCCATTTGCAGGGAAGCAAGCGGGTAGGAGAGTCCGGCCAGCAGGCCAGGACAGGGGGCAGTGGCACTAGTGGAGCACCGACATCTCAGGGGCAGACTCGTCAGCATGAGCAGAGTTCCCATCAGGGGGACCCTGCCAAGCGGTTCCGATCAGATAATTCTCGGCAAGGATTTGGGGGATTTAGTCAGGGTCAGCAGGGCCAGCAAAGCCAACACCGCCAGCAGTGGGGTCAGCAGCAGGGTCAACAGGGCCAACAACGTTTTCATCAGGGCCAGTGGCTAGGTGGTAACGGCCAACAGGGTCGTGGTCAGCAAGGCCAGAGGGGAGGTAATTTCAGAGGTCGATGTTTTACGTGCGACAAGCATGTCCATAAGCGCCAAGATTGTCCAGAGGGTGATAGGGCCCCACAGCAGCAGGGTGCCCGTAATGAGCCACAGAGGCCACTTTTTCCAGCCTCCCTCCCAGCACCAACTCAGGTACCAGCCCCACCATCCATTCCAGCTGCTTCGGTGTAGCAGGGGCAGTTACAATATGGACGTGTCTATAACATCCACCAGGAACCACCCGCGATTGAGGGTACGTTTCCTATCCATGGTACTATAGGTCGGGTTGTATTTGATACTGGGGCGACGCACTATTTTATAGCTACCCATTTTGCGAAGGCCTTAGGGTTATTAGCCACAGCAGAGAGCACTGTGACGTGTGTAGACTCACAATTGGGAAATGGATCGCTAATTTTCTTTATATGCCGGGGAGTGGGGGTAAAGATTGGTAGCTTGGTATTACCAGCAGACATGTTAGTCTTAGATATGCATGAGCACGACGTTATTATTGGTATGGATTGGCTCGCAGCTTACAGAGGCATGATAGATTATTTCGGTGGGAGTATTGTCTTTGCCATTATGGGGCAAGAGATGTTTGTAGTGGCGATGCCTCGCCCGGAGGGAGGCTCGATCGCTCATTTGTATTACATAGAGGAGGATACCTCTAAGGAGGTTGTGATTCCCTTAGACTTGATCCCAGTTATTCGTGAGTATTCCGATGTATTTTAGGAAATACCAGGCCTACCCCCCAGTCGAGAGATAGACTTTGTCATAAATTTATTACCGAATACTCGACCTATAGCACGCGCTCCATACAGTATGGCTCTGACGGAGATGCGAGAGTTACGAGATCAGATAGAGCAGCTGTTAGGTCAGGGCTTCATTCGCAGGAGTACCTCACCTTAGGGCGCTCCGGTTTTGTTTGTGAAAAAGAGATATGGTTCACTGAGACTATGTGTGGACTATCGGGAGCTGAATAAGGTCACGACATGGAACAAGTATCCGTTGCCTCGAATCGATGATCTGTTCGACCAGCTGAGAGGAGCAACTTTCTTTTTGAAGATAGATCTGAGGTCAGGGTACCATCAGCTGCGTATTAGGGAGCATGATATTTCAAAGACTGCTTTCTTGACGAGATATGGGTCCTATGAGTTCAGAGTGATGCCATTTGGACTCACAAATGCTCCAGCCGTATTCATGGACTTGATGAACCGAGTGTTCAGAGAGTTATTGGATCAGTTCGTCATTATTTTCATAGATGACATTCTGATATATTCACACTCCGAGGAGGAGCATGCCGAGCACTTGAGGCAGGTTCTTCAGACTCTACGAGAGCATCAGCTGTATCCTAAGTACGAGAAATGCGGGTTTTGGTTACGTGAAGTGCAGTTCTTGGGACATGTTGTTTCGGAACAAGGGATAGCAGTTGACCTGAGTAAAGTGTCAGCGGTGAGGGAGTGGGGATAGCCCATGACACCGACGGAAGTACGTAGTTTCTTGGGATTAGCCGGATACTACAAGAGATTCATTCGGGGTTTCTCCAAAATAGCGGGTCCATTGACGAACTTGACTCGCAAGGGGGTACCATATGTTTGGGACAATGCTTGTCAATTGGCCTTTGACGAGCTGAAAGACAAGCTTACTTCAGCACCAGTCCTTGCCTTACCTAAGCCGGGCGTGGAGTACCTGGTTTACACCGATGCCTCTTTACGGGGACTTGGGGGAGTACTTCAGCAGGAGGAGAAGGCTATATCTTTTACCTCCCGCAAGCTTAAGCCGCATGAGAATAATTACCCCACCCACGACCTAGAGTTAGCAGCGGTCATTTTTGTATTGAGGATATGGAGGC
Organism: Sambucus nigra; assembly: GCA_949130495.1. Taxonomy (NCBI): domain Eukaryota; kingdom Viridiplantae; phylum Streptophyta; class Magnoliopsida; order Dipsacales; family Adoxaceae; genus Sambucus; species Sambucus nigra. Next base: position 715,288,273 of record OX422207.1, read on the forward strand.
ACTACTTATTGGGGGAGAAATTTCACTTGTTCACAGACCACAAGTCACTGCAGTACCTGATCACTCAGTGAGAGCTGAATATGCGTTAGCGCAGGTGGTTAGAGTTTGTGAAGGACTATCAGTCCGACATACAATACCACCCGGGGATGGACAACGTAGTTGCTGATGCGTTGAGCCGTAAATCGGTAGACGATGTAGCGAACGTCTGGAAGGCAAAGTGGAAAGAGTTGGGTCACCAGGATGCAGTAGCCCGTCCCTTCATATCTGTCATGACAGTGACACCCGAGATTGTTACGAGGGTGATACAGGCCCTGACCGCAGACCCATTTTGCCAGGAGCAGATTGTACGACTTTTAGCTGAGGGTGCCGAGTCCTATTCTATTAGTTCTGATGGGGGTTTGAGGTTTAATGGGAGATTGGTGGTACCAGAAGGAGCAGACTTATGTCATGCAGTGATGACCCAGTCTCACGGGTCCCAATTTATGGTACATCCTGGAGGAGATAAGATGTACCAGGACATGAGATGACAATACTGGTGGAGTGGAATGAAAAAGGACATTGCGAAGTTCGTGTCCAAATGTTCTACCTGCCATCTGGTAAAGGTGGACCATCAGAAACCGTCAGGGTTGCTTCAGCCATTGGAAATACCCGCGTGGAAGTGGGAGAGTATTTCCATGGATTTTATCACAGGGTTGCCTACATCATAGAGGGGCCATGATTCCATCTGGGTGATTGTGGACCGTTTGACCAAGGTGGATCATTTTCTGTCGATGCGAACAGACTATACCGTGGGTCAGTATGCTCAGTTGTTCATTGTCGAGATTTTCAGAATATTGTGTCAGATAGAGATAAGATTTTTGTGTCGCGTTTCTGGGAGAGCTTTCAGGAAGCTATGTGTACAGAGTTGAGGTTGAGTTCAGCTTATCACCCGCAGACAGATGGACAAACAGAGCGTACTAATCAGATGCTGGAGGATATGCTACGCATGTGTGTCCTTGACTTTAGAGGAGGTTGGGAGCCATATCTTCCACTGGTAGAGTTTGCTTATAATAACTCTTATCAGTTCAAGATTGGTATGGCTCCATTTGAGGCTTTGTATGGCAAGCCTTGTCGTTCCCTAACGTGTTGGCTAGAGGTGGGGGATAACAAGTTGCTCGGATCAGAGGTGATTCAGGAAACCTCCGCGAGGATTGAGATTATTAGGAATCGCATTCGAGTAGCCCAAGATAGGCAGAAAAGTTACGCCGATGCAAAACGGTTCTTTCAGGAGTTTAATGTGGGGGACCAAGTATTACTACGTGTATCTCCTATGAAAGGAGTGATGAGATTCGGGAAGAAAGGGAAATTAGCCCCGAGATACGTGGGACCATTTCCCATTATCGAGAGGATTGGGCCGGTGGCATACAGATTGGGAATGCCAGAGCATCTACATCGCATCCACGATGTATTCCACATCTCATCATTGAGACGATACCTTCGGGATGATATGGCCCATACCCACATCACGATAGAAGAGATAGACTTACAGCCTGACAGCTCTTACGAGGAGAGACCAGTGGCTATCCTAGAACATAGCGAGAGGATATTGAGGTCGAAGGTAGTTCCGCTTGTACGAGTCCACTGGGAGCATCATAATCCTCCTGGGAGCACGAGGCAGATATGCGCGAGAGATACCCAGATTTATTCTTACCAGGTATGCCTTATTTTCCGAATTTCGAGTTGAAATTCCGTTATTAGGGTAGAAGTATGTAATACCCCGTATTTTTATACTTTCTAAATTTGGGGATTTATTAAATTTAATGTGAGTTATTAATTTAATATAAATATGGAAATTAATTATTGTTAATTACTAACGTGCCGAGAGTTAGTGATCATTGAAAACTTGTTGAATATTAATAATGAGTAAAGTAATATAATATTGGTACTATTAAATGTCACGAGTGAATAAAATCACAATTTTAGAAATTTGAGTCGGGACGCGCCCGTGTCGCGTCGGGACTAAATATTGATTTATAAAAGTGAATAAATTATAAGTCACCCGTATGGTCATTTTGAGTGCGCCAAAGTGTCCGGAAGGGTTGAGATAGTAAAAAATATTTACTCGGGGGTTTAGTTTGGGTCTCGGAGCGTTTTTAGGCCTATTTAGCACCCCAGGAGGGCGTTTTGGACATTTCGTAATTTTGGGTAATTAAACCCACGAAAATTACAAGGTTATATCAGATGCTTAGGGTTGAATTCTAGGGTTAACACAACCAAAAGCAAGTGACGACCATTGGAGAAGGAAGGAGAGAGCTTGTCAAGGAATTCTAGGCCGAAAACCCCTCCGTTTGTGCCGTTGTCGTTGTCAAACGAGAGATCACGTCGCAAGGATCGTAACCACACTAATTTCAGCACAAATCAGAGACCAAAAATTCCCAGACAAGTATTTATCTTGCTTAATTTCGTTAATGCATCATTCATGTTAGTCTAGGGTTGATTAGGATGAGTTTCATAGAAGAAAACCCATGTTGGAGATAGGAAAATTGCATGTAGTAATGAGATAAATGATAATCTGGGAATCCCCCTTCATATGTAGAGGTTGAACCACAGATTTATGATGGATTAGAAGTAGAAATTCTGGAAAAAGGTTAATTAGAACAAAGTTAAAGAAATTTCTAGCGTTCATGAGATTTATATAAGTTCTGGCCCTTTAATCCATGGTTATTAATGAAAATTCACATGCTTTACGTAGAAGATTGTTAGTTTGGGTTTATAATGTTTGTAGTACAAATTTCTGGGAGTTTGGGTGTTAAAAATCCAGATTTGGATGATGTTGGATGATAGAACCCGTAACTGTTAATCTGCAAAATTCCCCATACCTGTTTGATCGATCGATCGAACCAGGAGTGTCAATCGATCGACGCATCAATCGATCGAGCCCCTGCCATCGATCGATCGACCCCTCCTGGCAGACTCATAATTCCCCTTTTAAATAGCTGAATTCAATTTAAATGTGTAATAATCCTTGGACATCCTTATTAAAATATTTTGGGAGATAAAGAAGACCAGTAGGACTTATTAAAAATATAAAATCTTTAATGTAAGACGAGATTTACATTTTCGGGGATGTTTACATAAAAGGGACGATAGAACTATGTATTAAAGAAAGAGATGCGTAAGATAGTTACGTTGGAAAATAAAGGAGTATCTACTGAAATTTCACTTGGGAGTATAGGAATCCACGAGTGTCACTTGATAAGTTGGAATAATCCCACAAATTAAGATAAGAGGCAACCGTTATACGTAATAACTAAATAACGAATAATAAGGACAAATGTCATAATTATGGGTTATGGAATGTACCTAAATTTGATATGGTAATAGTAGTATATTTATATGATTGTGTTTATGCATATACTATATACGTGTAAAGATCATGCTCGCGCTACTTGTTATCCCTGAGGTTACCGTGCTGGGACAGTCTTGTCTCGATGGGACCTTTATGGGGGATATTGACTCGTACCCTAGAAGATAGAAATCCTTCGGTACAGGCTATCGAATCGTTAGTTCAGAGGGTCCTAAGAGATGTGAGGGCATGTACTGACCTCTTAGAGACCTGGAATCTATGCTTCGCCTCAATATTCTTTGTGTTTGTGTTAATACAGTTCGAGAGTGATTTCGAACTTGTATTTCCCTTAGTACGAGTGATACGGGGACTGGATAACAGAGTATGCCCGCACCATAATTTTTATGTGGGGTGCTGTTTGAATATATATATATTATATGAGTATTTAATATATATATATATTAAACTCTGAAATTTGGGAATTTCCTACTGTGTTTATGGTAAGTAAGAAATGAATAATGATTTCAATTGAGAAATACGTGTTTTGAAAGTATAGTATATTACTGGGAAACTTTATTAACAAATAAAGTTAAAATGAGAGCCTTGTTATTGAATGAAATTTATTTCTTAAACAGTTAAATTGTTCAGTTTAAATCTTACAAGTAACCTAAGATAAGACAAGTTAAACCGCTGGGAAGGTTAGTGCGATAGGCGTGCACATTAGAAGAGAGGTGAGAATTTCTCAAGGGAGTGTCCCCCTAATATGTTGTTGGATTGGCCATTAAACATTTTAAATACTTGCTAAACAAATTTTAAATCGTTTTTACAATCGGGCTCTGACCCGTTTCCATTTTCTTTTCTCTCTTGTATATATATGTATGTATTACAGGTGGCCAGCCACATGGGCGTATTGCATAGGATCCTTTGGAAGGAACGCGCTGCAGCTTAGGTGGGAGTTGCAGGCCTCTTGCTTAGACGACCTCATTTATTTGATTATACTCCTAGCATTATTTATTTCAGTTGGGCATGTGTATCCCTTTTCCATTATTCAGTTATTTATCGGATATTGTGATTTGGTTATTTCAGTATTTACACTTTGGGATTTATTACTGTCAGGACGTTTTTCCTTTAAGTTTAAATGTTGGAATTACTTAGTTGGATGTTTAATTATTGGATTGTTTGTTCCAGTATAGTTGTTTTGTGATTCCTTAATTATGAATTTCATAAAGTTTTAAATGTTGGTTTATATAAATAAAATTTGGAAAGTAATGTCTAAAATAGTTTTGACACTTAGCTTAATTATTTAGGGTGTTAAATTGGAAAAGTTATTTTTACGACAGTGATGCTAAGAATGAACCAACCGTTCACCTTGATTATAATTTAATAAATGACTGATCACCCGGTATTTAATTAGGCAGGGTGTCACACATTATTGGTCTGAAAAGTGAGAGAAAAACAAAAGAAAAAAGAGAAAAACATAAAAATTACAAAAATAGAAGAAAAAATAGAGAAAAAGAAAAGAAAAACCGAGAAAAAAAAGAAAAGAAAAGAAAATAAAGAGAGTTTGTAGTTAGTAGTTAGTTTTGAAATAAATACATTTGTGCCTAAAGTTCTATACACTCTCTCACATCGCATGTCCACCCATTTCCCATCGCATTTTACATCCATCGTTTCACACATCCATCCCATCCTACCTCACCTCATCCCATATATCCCATTTCATTTCCCCCTCACCCATTACCATCCATATTTTCCCCTAGGTGTTCGGGCAAATGATAGTCAACGTGGTGAATAACTCGACGTTCTCACTATAGTGATCAACATTCTTTCATGAGATCATTTTTCTTTCTAATTATTCATTCTTTCTTATGTGTGTGTGAGACGTTTGAACTTGATTACATTTACTCACCTCTTCACACACAAGAGCGATACACTAACCCTAATCTCGAGAGTTCGTTTCAGAGAGATATATCCAGTGAGAGTTGAAGTTGAAGCGTTAATTCCGAAAAGGCAATCTAGGAATTACTCTTGTGATACTCGACCCATTTTGACTGATTCACACTAAGACGTTGAGTTCTAGGAAGGATGTGCCTTGAGTATTTACGCAGCTAAACTTTTTAGGCACTTTTAGCTTGTATTTCTCAAAATATTTCTCATGTGATGGATTGTGCGATTATTCTACGTCTAATAAGAGATTGACTGCCTTTTGCAAATAAGAATTTTGTGGGTATATTCCCTGCAAACCCTCACGAGACACAACTCGTCCTCTAGGGAAAACTATAGGTTTGAAGGCTTGTTGCACGTGCTAAGTGCAATCGCAAGTGCCCGCGAAAGTGGTACACTTTTAGTTTCTTATCTTTATATTTCTCTCTATCTTATTGCTCGAGGACTAACAACGCCATATTTGGGGGTGGTGTGATAAGCACCCAAAATTGTACATTTTATACCCCGAATAGACGTACTTTAGTTGCTAATTCTCAGCAATATGGGTCTTATGTGCTTAAATGTTTATCTTGTAGGTCAAATGTCCGTTTGTGGTGTCAAAAACTATATATCAAGGCAAATGCGCGTTGAATGGAGCTAAATTCCCTTGTACCTACCCCCAAAGCCTGTGTGTTTAGTTTGTGCCTTTTTATATTTTTAGTTAAAGTCGTTTTATTTTTAGGTTTATTTTTTATTTATTTAGTATTTTCTAGGTTTTGTTTCTATTTTTCTATTTTATTTTTATTGGTATAATTTTCTTTTATTTTTCTTTTGATTAGTTTTTATTTTATTAGGATTAGAATTTATTTATTAGTTTTATTAAATTTTACTTTTTTTAGGATTTTAGTTTTTAGTTTTTTATTTTTATTTATATTTCTTTTTAGTTTCAATTTTTATTTGAGTCTTTGTTTTATTTTAGAATAGGATTTTATTTTTTAGGTCTTTATTTTATTTTACTAATTTTTATTTTAGTCAGTTAGTATTATTTTAAGGGTCACAAATTAACACACACACCCTAATACTATACACACTCCTACACCCATCTTTTCCCCTCACCCTCAAACTAACACTATACACCCTCACCCACACTAACACCCCACCATTCATCTTCTTCCCCAAACACCAAACCCATTTCTCTCTTCTATCTCCATAAATCACTAAAAAACTTACACCCTCACCCTCACCTCTCCTCTCTCCTCCATCAACTAAACAAATTCTTATACCCAACAACCCCCTGTCAACACCTCTGACCGAAATCGCCACCGAAAATCCGGCGGCCTACCTACCTCCGCCGGCGAGCTCCCTGTCGAAATCCTATACCGTCGGCGACCTTCCTTGAACCCGGAGCCCACGACAACCCATTTATCCCCTTTTACCCAAAATGCCCCCTAACTACCAACTTTAAACCATTTTCAAAAATAACCCTTAACTAAATCTGATTTTTTTTATTCCAATCCCCTCACCCACATGACCTCACACTCCTCTCACCATTTCCATGCACACTCAAGCCCATTACCAAAAATACCCCTTTATCTCCATAAGACACTATAAAAAGAAGACCTCACTCCATAAAAAGGGATATGGGGAAGACTAGAGAATAGAGAATTCTAGAAAGAGAAAGACTAGGTTAGAAAAACAGGGAATTCTAGAGAGAAAAAAATATTGTAGAGAGGATGATTAAATTGTACTTCAATTTTGTTAGTGTTTGTACACAATTGAGAGAATATTGGATTTATTGCAAGTGCAATTTCTTTTCTCCTACATTTTGGTTTGGATTTCTTCTCTCTAATTTTTAATTTCATTTAGTAACTTTCATTAGATTGTTATTAAGTGAATTATGATTATGATTGTCTAATCACTCCATTCAAGGAGTGAAATGAAGCCCCATTTATTCAATTAAATGTATTAATTATTCTTGTTTACTTTGTTTCATTTAGTTAATTTTCTTTTCATTCCTACATGAGTTTATGCATTGAGAAATGGTAAACCATCCTTGAGAAAAGATTAAAATCTAATATACTCTTAATTTTTGGATTCAAACTAGAGATAGAATGACCCACTAATTAGAGTATATTATATTTTATTATACTCATACACTAAATTTTGTTGGATTTATGATTTATTATATGAATTTACTCTAGCAAGTGATTTATATAATTTTTCTAAATCAATTATTCATGTGAGTTGTGGGGATGAAAATTGGATTAACTAATTTTATATTAGTTTATTTTGTAAAATGATGAGAATCAATTGATAAAATAAATTAATATTTGGAAAACTAGTAAACTAAAATAATCAACACATTTAATTGATAAATTGGTGGTTAAGTTTAATTCCTTGAATATTTCTCAAATTTAATTTTAACTCATTCTTATTACTTATTTCTTATTTAGCACACTTGTTAGTTTGTTAATTTCATCTCTCATTTTAGTTTAGTGTTACTTCACATTTCCACCTAAAAAGTGTTTTAATATTTGAAAAGCATAAAAAAAATTAGAAAAACCAAAAAGTCTAAAAAAAAAATAATCAAGTGAATTATATTCATTATCCTCTCATTTCTATCATGTTCACACCTTAGATTTGGATTGATACATCACTTACCATTATACTCTAGTTTTGTCTACTTTTATAGGTTTGTGAAGATTTTTGATTGAAGAGCTTTTACAACAACGACACACCAAAAGTTATTTCCATCAGAATTCATGTTTTTCTAAAAATAGCCTATTAATGAAATGATTCAAGAAATAGTTATTTGGACTGTTTTCCATGAAAAATTAATAGTACCTAATACGGGTAGAAATTGGGGTGCCGGTTATATTATGGGCATGCGCATGTAGAGGAGCCCTTAGAAAGTAAATTTTGTTATTTCATGAGAAAACCCTAGTTTAATTTGATTGCCTGTGTTGGAATACAATATTCATAATAGGATTTGCATGTAGTTATTATTCTGAAATCACAATATTTATGTGTCCTGAATTTCAATCATTTTATTTAAAATTAAGTAATTAGAAATTTTAAGGTTGATATGATTAATGTTGTTATACATTGTTAATTGTGTCACCTTATGGAAATATTATAATTTTGATCTCGGGGATGTTGGGTACTGTAGGTAATTGATTTGCACCCCTTGTTATAGCACGCTTGTTAGGTATGGGACTAGTAAGTGGGCCTTAGCTGCGATTTGTGCTTCCTAGGTATGGGACTAGTTAGTGTGAGTCTATGCGGGTTATATAATTTGGGGTGGGGGCTGATTTTCTATTTTATATAGTTGCTACGATAGCCTAGGATTGATGTCTATGTGGAGTGAAACTTTTTAATCATCCTTTACTTAGGATAGGAAGAATTTGTGTTTGAGGACCCTTAGTTGGGACTGAGGGGTATTTTTAGGATTTCAACCTCGCTTTTAAGGGTGGGGGAAATTAATTTGAATAATGGGACTGAAAAATTATGGGGAACTAATACCCAGGACTAAAACGGGTATTAATATTTATTGGCGACATAATGTGTCGGGGCCGACAGTTTAAACGGGTCAGTGGACGATTTATGTCGTGTCATGTATGGAACCTTGTCATATCGCGAGTATCGCAGGATAAAAACGGATCAGACGACGGACTTGACAAGGGAACGTGTGGGTGGGTGGAACCTTGTTATATCGTGAGGGCTGACAGTTAAAACGGGTCATACGGCGGCTTTGACAAGGGGATGTGTATCTTGATAAATTATATTTGTGGTTCATTTCATTAAATTTAATATGGTTGGAAACGCGGAAAAAATTAAAATAATATTGGTGTGGCATATTTTAAAGAAACCTTGTGGGAAGTTAGTAATTTAGTTTTAGCAATTAATTATCTTTAATTAAAATATTCTATTGTTATGGTCGATATATATAGCACTATTGTCTGGGTTCAAGAACCCTAATTAAAAGGAGTAGCTGGTATTCATGCTCGGGGCTTTGGCTCTGACACATGCGTTGACTAATCTTTTTCAGGAATTTATTTGGAGTACCTGCATAGAGTTTACTGGAGATCTTTTGGAGGTGCAACTGGAGTTAAATTTTTTATTATTTTAATAGTTAGATTCTTCTCCTATTCCATCGTATTTATTATGAGACTATACTTGAGTTTTATTGGGCCTTTCGATTCCAAAGTTTTCTTAAGATTTCAGTTGGATTTTATTTACTTAATTATTGAGATATTCGGAGAATGCATATGATGGATTTTATATCGCACTTTGGTGTTGAATCAGTTGGATGTTCTTGGTATTTGGGAATGATTTAAATTATTTATCTTGTGGATTAAAATTTTTATGTCTCATATCTGTCGCATGCTAAGGATGATATTTTATTTACTCGTACCCGACTTAGTTTTGGTGGCGGCCGATGAAAGAATTTAGCGGGGTGTGACAGATGGTATCATAGCAAGGTCTTAGGTATCGTAGGTTGTGTGTCCATTTTAGTTTCCGCGTTGCTTATCTTTGAGTCATTTTGATGATTTGTACTCTTAGTTTTTCTGAGTCTGATGTTGTTTGTTCCTATCTTTTCAGATGGCGAACACTAGGAGAGCTGGTAGTACGAGAGAGGAGTCCATTTCTGGTCCTGCAGTTCATGAGAGGCCGGAATAATTTATTTTGGATGCCGAGGCACTAGCGACGATTGTGCGATAGGCCACAACGACCGGTATTGAGATTGGGACATAGATAGGGGTGACGTTAGAACCGCAACATCAAGGAACATCCATCTCAAATTGGGACAGAGTGAGGATCATCTTTTTTAAGGGGAATCCTTCTACCTTTTCAGGAGGATCCGACCCCACGGTCGCTCACCAATGGAGGAGGGACATGGAGCGACACTTGAGATTAGTGGAATGCATGGAGGTGCAAAAGTAGATGTTAGCAACATTCACATTGTTAGGGAATGCCTTACAGTGGTGGGAGAGTACCAACACACCAGAGGAGCAAGATCAATTGAGTTATGTGGAGTTTCAAATTAGGTTCAACAATAAGTACTTCCCGTATGCTATCAGGAGTGCAAAGAAAAGAGAGTTTCTGGAGATGGAGCAAGGTTCAAAATCAATTGTCGAGTATGAACAAGAGTTCACCAATTTATCTATGTTTATACTGGAGGAGGTAGACACTGAGAGGAAAAAGATGGAGTGCTTCATCAAAGGGTTTTCAACGCCCAATAGGCCAATGATTTTGGGAAATCTGGCATACACTGTTTACGCCCAAGTAGTGGATGTCGCGATGTTACACTGGCAGGAGAAAATAAGATATCCGAAGAAATTGGGAAAAATGTAAGAAACATATGGTCAGGGAGGAGACAACAAGGGTCACAATGACCAAGCATGGGAGAGGCAGAGGTCAAAGCAAGGACAGCAGAACAACAATGTTCATCAGAATAACTAGAGACAGGGTCGTCAGGGGGAGCAAAATTGGAATGGGAATTCGAAGCCTTTTCAGGGCACTTGTTTCATTTGTGGGAAAGTGGGACACAAATCGAATAGGTGTTTCAAGAGAGAGGGACACCAGGGTTAAATTAATCAGGGCCAGCAAGGCCAAGGGCCTCCAGCACCGGCAGCTCCCGGGGTGCGGGGAGCTCCAGCAGCACTGGCGGCGACAGGTGTTCAGGGAGCACCAATATCGCCTGCAGCACCAACCAACACTGGTTATGGGAGGTGCTACCTACTTTAGCCTCGAGAGGAGTAGGCACCGCAGGAGCCACGCCGTGGGTAAGTAGAGGATCGGTATGTAAAATATTTTTATTACGTGCTATATGTATAATATTCATATTTTTGCTTGGGTAGAATTAGGTGTATGGGCGCCTAATTATAGTACGTTATGGTAGACTCTTGTGAAGTTTGGTTTTTGTGCGCATTTAGTTTTGCTGAATTTCGAGGGCGAAATTCTCTTGCTAGTGGGGAAGTATGTAACACCCCGAGTTATTATTAATTAATTTAATGAATAAATTTGAAAATTCAGAATAAAATAAAAATTTGAATTTATAATTTTTTGGTTAAATACGTTGGTTATGATTTTAGTAGAATAAAACTTCAAGAAGAATTGAAATTGGAGTTAAAACGAATTTTTAATTGATTTTCAAAGATTTATCCCTTATATAGTTTTTAAGTCGGAAGAATAAAAAATACTGAGTGATCGATTGATCGATGCCAGGGGTCGATCGATCGACCACTGCGGATTTCGTGCGCAGCAGGTCAGTTATTTTGACGAGTTTTGTAACTTTAAAACTCTTTAACTTATTTATATAAATGATTTACAGGGCTAGGTTTTTTAAATTCATGTTTTACCAACCCTAGAGCAGTGAACTCTCTCTTTTTTCATCATCTTCCACCTCCAAACCCTAGCCTCCATTAAAACCATTTTTAAGCTCATTTTTGAAGGCATAAACAAATCTGTTCCAAGTTGGTCCAAGAGGAGTTTTTGAGCAATTTTTCAAGAGGAACTCAAATCTCTAGTCAGTTTCTACATTTAGTCACGTGCATATTTATCCTTAGTGTTATATGTCTTGATTGTAGCCTCCATTAAATTCATGTTTTTCTAAAAATAGCCTATTAATGAAATGATTCAAGAAATAATTATTGAGACTGCTTTGCATGAAAAATTAATAGTACCTAATACTCATAACCTTGTTGTTCCTTGGGTAGTAATTGGGTCGCCGATTATATTATGGGCATGCGCATGTAGAGGAGCCCTTAGAAAGTAAATTTTGTTATTTCATGAGAAAATTCTAGTTCAATTTGATTGCTTGTGTTGGAATATAATATTCATGATAGGACTTGCATGTAGTTATTATTCTAAAATCACAATATTTATGTGTCCTGGATTTCAATCATTTTATTTAAAATTAAGTAATTGGAAATTTTAAGGTTGATATGATTAATGTTGTTATACATTGTTAATTGTGACACCTTATGGAAATATTATAATTTTGATCTCGGGGACGTTGGATACTGTAGGTAATTGGTTTTCACCCCTTGTTATAGCACACTTGTTAGGTATGGGACTAGTAAGTGGGCCTTAGCTGCGATTTGTGCTTCCTAGGTATGAGACTAGTTAGTGTGAGTTTATGCGGGTTATATAATTTGGGGTGGGGGATGATTTTCTATTTTATATAGTTGCTACGATAGCCTAGGATTGATGTCTAGGTGGAGTGAAACTTTTTAATCATCCTTTACTTAGGATAGGAAGAATTTGTGTTTGGGAAACTTAGTTGGGACTAAGGGGCATTTTGGGGCATTTTGAGGATTTTTACATCGCTTTTAAGGGTGGGGGGAATTAATTTGAATAACGAGTATGAGAAATTATGGGGAACTAATACCGCAGGACTAAAATGGGAATTGAAATTTATTAGCGACATAATGTGTCGGGGCTGACAGTTTAAACGGGTCAGAGGACGATTTATGTCGTGTCGTGTGTGGAACCTTGTCTTATCGCGAGAATTGCAGGATAAAAATGGATCAAACAACGGACTTGACAAGGGGACGTGTGTGTGGGTGGAATCTTGTCATATCACAAGGGCCGACAGTTAAAACGGGTCAGACGGCGGCTTTGACAAGGGGATGTGTATCGTGATAAATTATATTTATGATTCATTTAATTAAATTTAATATTGTTGGGAACGCGGGAAAAATTAAAATAATATTGGTGTGACATATTTTAAAGAAAGCTTGCAGGAAGTTAGTAATTTATTTTTGGCAATTAATTATCTTTTAATTAAAAGATTCTATTATTATGGTCGATATATATAGCACTATTGTCTGGGTTCAAGGACCCTAATTGAAAGGAATAGCCGGTATTCATGCTCGGGGATTTGGATCTGACACACACGTTGACTAATCTTTTTTAGAAATTTATTTGGAGTAGCTGCATAGAGTTTATTGGAGATCTTTTGGAGGTGCAACTAGAGTTAAAATTTTTATTCTTTTAATAGTTAGATTCTTCTTCTATTCCGTCGTATTTATTATGAGACTATACTTGAGTTTTATTGGGCCTTTCGGTTCCAAAGTTGTCTTAAGATTTTAGTTGGATTTTATTTATTTAATTATTGAGATATTTGGAGAATGCATGTGATGGATTTTAAATCGCACTTTGGTGTTCAATCAGTTGGATGTTCTTGGTATTTGTGATTGATTTAAATTTTTTATCTTGTGGATTAAATTTTTTATGTCTCATATCTATTGCATGCTAAGGATAATATCTTCTTTACTCGCACCCGACTTAGTATTGGTGGTGGCCTACGCTAGAATTTAGCGGGGTGTGACACCTTAACATAAAATGAATAACCTCAATAATCATAAACAAGGAATAGGAGGCAATCATCACCACTAATTAAAATAAAGACTAATAAGGTTTGATAATAATAATGCCAAATAAGCCAAAGACTGTCTCCACAACATCCAACATGATATAATCCAAAAATAAGTACAAAGGCTAAAGAGATAAATGTAAATTATGCATCACTCAAATAATAAAATAAAAGTTGGGTCTAACATCTACATCTCTGAAACTGGTAATGACTGGGACAGATGACTCGGTGCTCGAGAGAGAGAAATCTAGACCTGATGAGCTGAAGCACCAGGAACGGCGTGGTGGGTTAGGTTCACCACAATAAGATAAAAGCTACGCAACACAAGTAATACAATCGACAATCATGTGTATAAATAATAAATACACAATTGTTAATTTTATTATTTTTTCCCCACCCTTACTAGTGTTAATCGTTCATAATATATATTTTATAAACTCATATAAAATCCTACTAGTTCCCATTAATGAAGGATGATTATTATACCCAATACTCACGATATTATCATCATTAAAAAAAAATTGGGATTTAACCAAAATAACTATGTGTTTCAAATACATCAAAATATAAAACTAGGACTAGCCCCCACTAACTATGGGATTACTAGAACACTAAATAATCCGTGACTAGCCCCCACTAACTACAGGATCACTAGCATGCAATTCCTCTATTTTTTAGCTGTCGCGGACAAAACAACCACAACTATCCTTCACTAACTACGGAGGTCACTAGTGCAAGTCCATCATTTTTTAATGGTATGAACTAAAATAAATCGGCATCCCCTTAACTCGTATCCGTAAATAGAACCAAACATAACATAACCATTACTCTAACCCGAGCTAAGCCAATAGCATTAATATCCACACCGACTTATTTTCTCAATTATCGTAAATGATAATAAACATTTTTAAATAAATTAAGTTCTTGGTCTATACATTAGATTCTATCCTTTTATCTTTATATATTCCCATTATGTTTAAGGGCAACATCAAGTGTAATCGTAACTGGAAACTATTTCTAAGTGTCTAACTTTTGATGTGCTACGTTTCATGGGGAGAAAATCCGACATGTGAGAAGTCATAAGAATAACCAATTCTAAAGTAATAGTCTAACACCAATCCAATATATGTTTCTAATCAAATTACAATGTACTTTCTTTATTAAAGGATTTACATTATAATTACGCTAATTTCGCATGAGAGTTCAATCCTTTATAATTCCAAATTATGGAGAACATGTAAATCAAAGTCTTTAATCGTATTTCCAATTAAAAGAAGGGATCATATGATAATATTATAATTTTTCATATTTTACTGACAAGTATATGAATTCAAGTCCATTTTCAATATAAGAGGGAGAATCAAATTAGTATATTAATACATCTAGTTCAATATAAATGGTGTAAAATCCAATTCAATCTCAAGAGGTATGAAAAATGTATTAAATCCTAAAATTCCTACTATATGTGAAATCATATTTATCATTACACTCCTAATATAGAATCAGGTTGAATTAAGAACATGCATGATTGAAATTTCATGAATTGGATTTACGTATATAAATATATGAATTGTAGTTTCAATATTTCATATAACCTTTCATACTTGATAGAATGATAAGTGAATGTCTAGGACTACTTTGTTTCTAATCAAATTTTTACAATTTTTAAAATATATGTGCTTGGAAATTACTACTTATAGGCACTAGAGGAGAGAGTAGTTTTATCTTGCCTTTGATTGGAAAAAATATAGAATTTGATGATGATAATCTAAGCTTCCCAAGTGTGTGAAATCCCTCCTGATTCTTTCTATTCGTTCCTTATTTTAATTTTCTTTCTTCTTGCGGCCATCCAGGGATTTTAAAACTATGGAAAATCTGATTTGGGCTCACTTTGAAAGAAAAAGGGCCACTAGCTCGTGGAGAATGGAGTCAAGCAAGATAACTTCCCTTCTCACCACTCGTGCGGTATTCGCGAGCTCCCACAAACATAAATCGGTCTTCATCGAGGGATAAGAATATAAAGAATAGAGTCGCCAACCTATTTTACTTGAAACGGAAAAAAGATATAGTCGTCCCCGAAAAATGACATCACGAGAGAAACTATTGCAAATGAAACAAAGTAAAGCATGGGTTCGAGGACTATGTTATGGAATAGGAAGGTGTTAGGTACCCATTCCGCTATTTCGGCCTCTCATGGGCAATAAAAATATTTTTTTTCTCTAAAATGCAATTTGTGCGTATAATGTGTGAAAAGTGATATAGGTGAGAAAATAAATTATCATTCCTAAATCATTCTGAGGATTATAAATAAAAAGAAAGAAGATGATCTAAAAGGTAGCCAAAATGTGAGGAGCACACTAGATCAATATCCATTGCAAAGAATGAAATACATATATCTGACGGGAGCACTACAAGTATAATAAAGAGAAATGGTTACACTGGATCATAATCCACTATGATAAAATGGATTTGCATGTCTAACAAGATTGTAAAATGAAAGAGAATAAAAATATGAAAATATAATATAATGTGAGCAACACATAGTTTCATGATTCACTATGAAGAATTGAATATACATGTCTGACAGTGTTACTAAGAATATATAAACTAGCATGAATATACACACACACACATAAAAAATGATACTAATAAAAGTGAGAATGAATAAAGTGAAAAAAATAAGAAAAGATTACTCGAATCCTGAGGAAAACTCGAGACACCTACATAGCCAAATGACATCAAAGTTCAGAAAGTATGAAAACACATAAGGGTGGGATTTAACCCATGAAACTGTGGCCTTTCGGGTCAGATTCCTCGAGCGTGGGCCGACATCAAAATTAGGATGGGGGAGAAGGGAATTAGGTCCCCTTCTCTCTCTTTCCCTTTTTGCCATGCGCGTGTGGGTGATTCGAGGATATGGAGGTCCTCTTTTTACTACTCGTGTTGGCGTCTTCGTGCACTGCCTTGGATATAAAATCTACCATCATCAAATGGGGATGATATGAAGGGAAATAATGTAGCCACCTTGAGAGAATGACTTCAAGGTCATACTGATGCATACGAAACCAAGTGATTCCAAGGTTCGTGGACTAAGTTACGGAATGGAAAGGTGTTAGACACCCATTCCTCCCTTTCGATCTTTCATGGGCTATCATAATCTTCTCATTTTCTCCAAAGCGTGATGTATGTGTACATGTGTGTAATATAAGTAACGAAAGAAGGGAATTATCCGACTCACATAATGGAAGAGAGGGAGCGGACTCATCCGTAGGAATGTACCAAAAAATAATCATAAACATATGATGTAATTGTTCACCGAATCACGAATCGCTATGAAAGATCGAATGTGCATGTCGGACGAGACACGAATATGCAGGAGTTCAAGACTCACAAAATAGATATAATAGAATATAAAAGGTATAAAAATGGAAAGGGAGGACTCAAATCCTGGGATTGGTCGGGGACGCCTACGTAGCCCAAGGGGCATCAAAGTTGATAAAGTTCGAACATATCATAAGGGTGTGGTTCAACTCATAAAAGCAAATTTAAGGCCCCTCTTTGAGTGTTTTTGAGAAAAATGTGTTCAAGTGCGACCGTGTGAGAAAAGGAGCAAGTCTTACTTTTGGAATTTATGAGTGGATCCTTTTTTTTTTGTCTTTTTGGATTTTTATGAAAATAAGTTGTGTGAAATACTAATAATAAAAGGTGGATATTATTTGATGTGAGATAATGAAAGAAAACTAAAAAATATCACAAAATGAGAATAAAGTGAATAATAACACTAAAATAATAAAATAGAAAATAGATGAGGGTAGACCTCCTAAAAGACTTTTGTTGCTTAATTTCGGTGGTGTGGTGCCGATTTTTGTAGTGGTATAAGAGTGATATAGTAGGTTGAGGTAGGTAGCTAAATTTAGTAATAAATTGAGGTGGGAGAATGTTGAAAAATAGGCTTTTTTGATAATGAGAATGATCTAATTTCGAGGGGATGTTTATTGACTACTGAAAGGGACCTCCTTCAGGGGTGAGATCATGGGCTCTTTATATAGTGCCTTTTTAGGGTTAAGGGTGCCAATTGACATGGACCTTGGCCTGTCTATCATCTTAGAGCCTGCCTTGATGTGCAAGGAAAGTACACTCTGCCGATAAGCAGTGGGTCTGAGGTGCCTATACGCGGTCCATAACGGACTTTTTAAAAAAATGGCATAAAATGTAAATCGAAAGTCCGAATCGCGCACGGCCGGGACTGTTGGAAAGGGATTTCAACGTCCTTTGAAATTTCATTGAGCTTCCTTTGGTTTGGAGGGTTGAACCTCACAAATATTCAAAACCCACAGAGAAGCGTAGGCAACCTATAAAACACACATGGGCACAGTCCTTTGTTTATCACAAAATGATATTCTTTTCTTCCTCTAATAACTTTGGTCTCTTTCCTCATTTAAACAAACAAAAGGATTATATATGCCTTAATGATTGGTATAGACAGTTCAAATACGAAGTTCTTCAAAAGACGTAACAAAATATGTCAAAATCACTTTTCTTTTATTATCAGGAATATGGCTATTACCCGAAGTATCAGGGACGGGAATTAAATAAACCACTTCCTTCCTAACCCTCATACAATTTACAATTCCCTCCCATTAAACAAACATCTTAAAAGACCGCAAAACTTACCGAAATTCCTACCTAAACATAAATCTCTACAAACAAAAACCTACACCAACTTTCCAAACCTTGTCCTCAACTACCGGATGGGATCGCCTCATCATTATTACCTGCTTTGAGAGGCCCCAGGTATCCCACTCCTGATTCTTGCTCCTGATGTGCTTCATGTGACGATAGGACTTAATGAGTTTTAATGAAACCACAACTCCCTCTTCCAAGGTGTCGAACATGACAAGCCATCTTTGCTCAGTCTCCTCCACCAAAATCTTCTCAAACACCAGTTTCCATTATCACTTCAAATAGTCCCCTAATATGAACTCAACCTCTCCAACAGATTGTGATGGACTGGTAGATAGTCGATGGCACTGTCACTCAAAGAATCGATTAAGTCCTCCACCTAAAAGAAGTTAGTTATGTAGGGAGGAACAATCTGATCCCATCCTACTTGGCACAAAAACCACCAGGGAAAGTAGAAAGAAGTATGGTGAAGACCAACCAACAACACATACCGGTATTCCTCCAACTTCAAAACGAGCTGCAAGTCCCCCTACCACGGTATAGACCAGTAAAGGCATTAGGCCCCGTGCTCCACAAGCCATTTAACCTAGTTCTCCCTCAAAGAGCCAAAGCTGAATAAAGGCCTAGTAAAGAAATTAGGAACACCTGGCATAGGGTACTCAGAAGGGGCCGATAGGTATAGCCTCTCATAAAGACACATGAACAGCATGACAAGTCTCCCTAGCAAAAATCCAGCCTGACCTTCCTTCCAGTCATTTAAACCATTCAGAGTCTTCGCTAATACCATCACAGCAGGACTACAATGTTAGTTAGGACAACCAAAGCACAATTGTGACCATAGGAGGGTCAGCTGTCCGGTCACCCGTCACTAATAAAAGCCTGTCAGTCAAACCCATGGCCACATCATCGGTAAATCCATTGTCAGTAAAATCCCTCTGGCACATCAAATTCATAATTATCGAGAGAACGATGTTTCCTCCATGGACCAACGATCGTGCAATTGAAGGGTAGATGTGAAGAAACTTTGCTAAAGACACTCGGGGAGAATGGGATAAATCTGGCATAGTTACCGCTACACTGGGGCTGACACCTAGCACTATAGAGAACTCCTCATAGGTAGGACACACCTCGTCTAAGCCAAACTAGAATACATGGTCTTTTGAGTACCAGAAATATACCGCTGCTTACATAAGGTTCCAGTATGTGGGATGATTATGCCACAAAGAGACCGGAAGCAAAGTAAAGGCTTCATAGTTGATGTTGTAAAGGAAAATTGCCTCTAACTCTTCAAGGCATACTAAAATGGCCTCGGACACTAGAAGAGCCTTTTGCAAAACAGAGAAGAAGAAAAGCTATAAAGAAGAGAAAGTGGAATTTGGTGATGAAAACACTTCCAAATCCCCCCTTTTATACAAAAAAAATTCCACGAAAAAAAAATCATTCAAAACGCCATCGATTTCCTTGCTCCAAAAGTATCCAAAGTACGCAGAAAGTGCAATAAAAACTAAGAGGGTAATCTGGACTTGACCCTTATGCCGATTGGCAGGCTAAGGGGTATGTCGATCGACAACCCCCCCTTCTTTAAAAATTATTCACCTTCATCTTTTACACATATCAATTCTAAAATAAACATTTGCTTTGGGAAAAAGCTATATTTGAGTTATCCCTCTGAAAATTCCCCATTTTCTCCTTTTTACATAATTTCTGAAATAAACATTTTTTATTTTACTTGTGAAAAATCAATCTTCGAATCCCTTTTTTTATTTTATATCTATCTTTGTATCCTCAGTAGTAAAATTAAAGAGCATATGAGTAAGTCATTAAACCAAAAAGAAAATACATTTCATATATATATATTTGAATAATTACATTTCTTACAAGTACAAAAGATAAGAAAGAAAAAAATAAAAAAATAAAAAAGATATATCGGGACGCAGACTAAATCCTCCAAAAATCTCTCAAACCCAATCTTTAACCACGACGGATGCGTTTTGCTCGACGACGAGCGTTGTAACCCCCACTCCCAGAACCGGAGCTCTCATCAGACGTGGTCGACAGCACCAAGTAGACACTGACTGACTTCCTCACATAAGTCGATATCGATGCCATCCAATCCTTAATATCCCTTAACCGGTTGGTTGACACACGGACAGTCTGGAAAGAAAAGTAACAAAAACATCAAAATTAAGCAAGTTAGTAAAGAGAAAATAGAAAAAAAAAAGTGATTATACCTCACTTCAGAGGGCATCCTCAAAAAGACCCCCCAATCCTTCCACCGTTGCCTGAGGGCGTCGAGGCACCGATAACACGTCCCCACTGCTCAATTGAAGATAATAAGAGGGAATAAAATATGAAGAAGCGGATCATCCCCAGCTGCCGGAGTCGTTCTTCATACGAAACTCTGGGCCGACGCTATTGGTACGTTGGTACCTCTCTTCGATCCAGTCATAGGTGGAGGCATATTCTCCACATCGTATATGCACGATGAAATCAACCAGCTAGTAGCAAAGTCTAGATAGTCGTAACTCGCCGTCAGATCCGTGTAATGTATTGACATCGCACTATCCTCGTCTGCCATCTACCTCACTCGCCTCATGTACTCAGGGGGTGCCGATGGTGGGACCTCCAACCCTCCCTCCATAATCT
This sequence comes from Sambucus nigra, assembly GCA_949130495.1. NCBI lineage: Eukaryota > Viridiplantae > Streptophyta > Magnoliopsida > Dipsacales > Adoxaceae > Sambucus > Sambucus nigra. Next base: position 715,309,230 of record OX422207.1, read on the forward strand.
GTCGCAACATCCTCTCCCTAAGGTACCAGATGTACCCAAACTCATGCGTCAATAATTTCCTTATCTGCGCATGCATGTCGGTAGCCCGTGCGACCCTTGGAGATAGACTCAAGGGTAGAAGGTCACATATTAATATCCCTTAATCGGTTGGTCGACACACGGACAGTCTGGAAATAAAAGTAACTAAAACATCAAAATTAAGAAAGTTAGTAAAGAGAAAATATAATAAAGAATGAAAAAAAGAAGTGATTATACCTCACTTCAGAGGGAATCCTCAAAAAGACTCGCCAATCCTTACACCGTTGCATGAGAGCGTCGAGGCACCGATAACATGTCCTCACTGCTTAATTGAAGATGATAAGAGGGATAAGAAATATGAAGAAGCGGATCATCCCCTGCTTCCGGAGTCGTTCTTCATACGAAACTATGGGCCGACGCTATTGGTACGTTGGTACCTCTCCTCGATCCAGTCACAGGTGGAGGCATATTCTCTGCATCGTATATGCACGATGAAATCAAGTAGCTGGTAGCAAAGTCCAGATAGTCGTAACTCGCCGTCAGATCTGTAATGACCCCATTTTCTTATGCCAATATATAATTGTCTTCTTTCAATTTCGTCACACTTACTATCTAATAATGATATATTATTACATATATGATATTTCGAGTTCTTAATATGACAGATCCCATTTTTAAATTTGAAGAATCAACGGTAAAATGGGTCAGATTGAGATTTTATGAAACATCCCAAGCTAAGTGATAAGTTTTGGGGTAGAAAATGTAATTTTATGAAACTTTAGGGACTTGGTTTTAATAAAGAAAGTTTCAGGGACCAAAATAAAAAATAAAAGGGGTCTGTTGATGCAAAAAACTGGACCGAATCCCATTTTTATGATCACAGATAAATAGATAAAAACAATCCAACCAAGCACATGAGAGACAAAGATTTTAAAAGTGGTTCGGCTATGAATAAAGCCTACGTCCACTGTTATTTTATTCCCAGGGGTTTACAATAGCACCATAAGGTGTAGAGAGAGAAAGGATGTGTATCTTGTGTATGGTGTTTCTTGGTTTCTTGGTTCTCTTCACTTTTGGCTAAGGGAATACATGTATTTATAGTGATGGGAGATATAGAGATTCATTGTATGTAGACATTTATGTCTACATTCAATGAATCTAATTGTTGAATTGCTTGGTATGCTATGTGTTGTCATCTATTAATACAGTATAAATGTACATTAAGGCTCATTAAATGAGCTGTCATCTTCATTAATGCACATTAAATGCATAGTTATCCTTTGATCTTCCTAGTTGGTATGCCGACCAACTCTCCTCGGGTGCCGACCAACTCTCCTCGGGTACTGACCAACTCTCCTCGGGTGCTGAATATTGACACGTAGGATGACATGTGTCCTTTTTTGATTGGTCCTCGTAGATGGAGAATTTTTACGTCAACAGAAGCCCCCAACGCTCCATGCTCGATGGTTTACTGAAAGGATGGAGTATTTATTCTGCAGTGTTGCTCGGTGCTAGTGAAATTATTGATATACCTTCTTGATTTGTTCAACATAAAGTGCACTATCTCCTGGTTGACATATGATGCAGGCTGATCGATGGTTGCTAATATCTCTTTTGAGGAACTCCGTTCGTCAAGTGAATGTGTGCTATGTATCACCCCTAGGAATTTGGATGCAGCCATGCCATAGTATGTAGCTTGTATCTTGTCATAATCTTCAAGTATGTTGATTGGTTTGCTAGCCGACCAACTGCCTCTTGTGCCGAGCAACTGAGTGCTAACTTCACGTGCTTGATTCTTCTGATTTATGGTCCTCTAAATACCTTGTCGAGTAACATTCTATCTTTTGAACCCAATTCTTCAATGTACCAAGCTAGTGGTTGACTTCGAAACATTTTCATACAACTTCTTTTTCATTATTGGTCGGGATAGTAGTAGTAAAGATCTCAGTGTTGTAGATGCTGAATTTGACTTCTGAACTTCAATAGCATGTGCATAATAAGTCCTGAATATGCCTCCTGAACTTCTGAATGCACCTCCTGAACTTCAATAGCCTCCTGAACTTCAATGTCAAAACTAATTCTCGAGCAAGAAGAACAACTTCTGAATTATAATTAGTCAGGGCCCTGACTATGTAAGTTTATGGAGTTGAATTTGATGCTCGACTGCATGATGTTATGAGAATGTGCCACCAAATGAACAACTGAATTTGTAATAGAAGCCCACAAGTGTGGAATATGAATTTTGAATGATTTCTCGGCCTTGAAGTATGTTATTTGACAAATTTTCTTATTTTGCATGGACAATAAGATTTGCTCCACATGCTGTCTACTATTCGACCAACCGAAGTTGATGGAGATTGATTCCCGACCAACCGTAGTTGGTGGATTTTTATTCCCGACCAACCGTAGTTGGTGGATTTTCTTCCCAACCAATCGTAGTTGGTATTTCTGGGAAATTTTTTATTCCCGACCAATCGGAGTTGGTGGATTTTCTTCCCAACCAACCGTAGTTGGTATTTCTGAGAAATTTTTTATTCCCGACCAACCGGAGTAGGTGGATTTTCTTCCCAACCAATCGTAGTTGATATTTCTGGGAAATTTTATATTCCCGGCCAACCGGAGTTGGTGGATTTTCTTCCCAACCAACCGTAGTTGGTATTTTTGGGAAATTTTTTATTCCCGACCAACCGGAGTTGGTGGATTTTCTTCCCAACCAACCGTAGTTGGTATTTCTGGGAAATTTTTTATTCCTGACTGTTGATGTAAAAAATTAGATTATATCTAATTATTTAATCAAAGATAAATAAAATGAGACAAAGAACTTTTAAAGTGGTTCAGCCTAATAAGAATGGCCTACGTCCACTATTTCTGTTATTGCTGACTGTTTGGGAATTCTCGATTACAAGTTTTCTCAAGAAATTCCGGTCCCCTTACAATGAGGGTAATACAATGTATTTATATCCATAAGGCTGTAATGTGAAAGGGTAATATATTAAATGCCCCTTAAGCGTATGCATCTGTATGATAATAAGTATTTAATGCGCAGTCGAACTGTTGAGTTATCCTGCTATTAATGCTTTGTTCGAGATGCATCTCGAACCGCCTGAGCTATTCGGACCTCCTAAATTCCTCGGTGCTCAAAAGTTCCTCGGTACTCAAAAGTTCCTCGGAGAATTCTTGTAGGTCGGAACGTCTGAGTTGATCGGGGAAGCAGAGCTCCTCATTGCAGTATGGTTCCTCGGAGTCGAGGTGTTGTTCGTAAGTGTTTATTGCTGCCATGTAGATTGCCACGTGTCTACACCCAATTGAGCCATGTCAGCAGACTAAATTTGGTATCAACAGAAGCCCCCAATGTTTCATAGTTCGAAATTTGAGGAGTGTGGAACAATCTTTCTCGATATATGGAGGTTTTAAATGGTTATCCTGAAATTTAGGAGTGTTTCCTTTGTATTTATTTTTCCTTTCAAATTTGTAGAATCAGGCTTTTTTGAATTTTTATAACTGCCTCGATCTCCGCGCACTTTTTGTCCTTCTAGTCGCCGGTAGCGTAATCGTTTCTTTTTGTAATCATTAACTTTAACGTTTCCCAAGATAAGGTATTTAAGCGTCACAGACAATCCCATCGTCTTCTACTTTTTCAAATTTCTATCTTCGAGTTTTCCATCGTTTCTTTCTCTCCTGTGCATTCATCTCTTCCATCGTTCGTTGTAAACAGATCCACTCTTTTTCTGTAAGATCTTCTTCCTTCTTCTTCATTTCCTTTATTCATCATGGTTTACCTTGTTGAATCTCTTGATAAATTTTGTTCTGATTTTTCTATTCCTTCATGGGTTGTTCTGGAGGAACTTTCTGAACCTTCCGATTATTTCCGTTTGGCTGAGGGACATTGGTTCCCCAGTCTCTTCGTTGCTGAGTGTGGCTTTTTTTTCCGCCAAATCCTTTATGTATGAAATTCTGTCAATATTTTGACGTTGTTCCTGCGAGAATAGCCCCCAATACATGGAGAATAGTTAATGGGGTTCATAGACTAAATCAAATTCATGGAACTCGCATAGGAATTCCAGAAATCATGTTTTGTTATAGATGGGATGTTGGTGATAATACTTTTTATTTAAAAACTAGATTTTTAAATAGGGCTTTAGTGGTCAATCTCCCAGATGCCAATAGGGACTATTTTGAGCACGGGGTTGTTATAAAAAATTGGCAACACGCTCCTTTATCTGGAGATGAAGTGTATCAGGGTCCCAGATGCCCTCCCTATGGCAATGGGATAGGTTATTTTTATTTCATTTTATTTATTTTGAGATTATGCTTCCTTTATGTTTGATAAAATGTGCCACTGATATTTTAATTTTGATTTATTTACAGTTGAGAACAAAAGAAAGTGTCCAAAAGAGGCAGACGTTAATATAAGGCACTTAAAACTTATCTGGAGTTTGCATCAGACTGTTGCCAACGAGCATATTAGGTTAGCTTCATATCTGCTTCAGTACAATAGTTACACAACTTCTTTTACTGCTCGTCCGGTGATAAGCGACGCAGAACCCATACCAGCCTTTACAAGTTCTTCACCTGAGTCACACATTCCTTTGAGTGAAAGGATGAAGAAAAGAAGACCTCCCACCCTTTTCGAGAAACCTGCCTCTAGTGATGGAGAGGAAAAAAGAAGTAAACATGATGTCCCAGAAGGGACAAAGAAAATTAATGCAGCCCCTCCGGCTGCTCCTGTGAAGGTTGCCGAGAAGCCTCCAGTGGCCCCGAGCAAGACTGATGCTCCAAAAGAAGTGATTGTCATATCACCGACCAAGAGTTCTTCCTTGGTCGAAACTATTCCTGTTCCTCCGAGGAGGCTGAAGAAGAGCACCTCGGTCAATTTGGCTGACACCGTCTCTCAGCCCCCGACTAGTAGAGTTCCCACTTTTGTTCCCCCGAGCTCTGCTATGAGCTCGGTGAAGATTTGGATCATTCCCGAGATCCAAGGTATTGAAGAAAACCTTTCTCGGGACACTGTTACTACACTAGCAGCTCGTCACATTGCTTCTGTAAGTCCCATAGTCTTAAATTTTCATTCTTTCCTTTTCGTATCTGTGTACTGATTTGCTTTCGTTTTCTTTTCACAATTGGTGAGCTGTTTTAACACAATTTTGAAGAAAGATGAAGCTATTAAAGATTCAAGCTCCTCGTCTGGTGTAGAGGAAGATTTGATGGGCTTGGGGCAGTCTCTGAAAGATTCTCGCCAAAAATATGCTGATGATAAGGCAACTTGGGAGAAGAAGCTTGCTTCGACCGAGCAGGAAAAAGCTTAGGTTATTGAGGTCTCCAAGGAGTTGGAGAAAAAATTAAATAGTCTGGAGGAGAAGAATAAAGATCTTGAAGGGAAGCTCAAGAATGCTGAGGAGTTTGAAGATAAACTCAAGGTTGCTGAGGAGGAGTTAGGTCGACTTCGGGAAGTAAGTCGTCAGAAGGAGGAGGTTGAGAATAAATTGAAAGATGCTGATAACCTTATTTCCGAGAAGCTTTCCTCGAAGAAGACAAAGAGGAAGTTGGCTGTGAAGAAATCTTTTAGCGCTGGCTGGGATAAGGGGTGGAACAAAGGCTTGGCTGCCATGATGTCGCAAGTCGAATATGGCAGCCTAAAATACTTTAGAGATAGGTGGGTCGTAGCTCTTCAGGAGATGAAGGTTGATGAAACTTCTGAACTCTTCCAGTGACACATCCCTGGCCCCCCTCCAACTCCTGAAGACGAAAAAGAGGACGAATCTGCCTCTTAGGAGTCTTCCATGGTGATGGGAGATCAAGTTTCTCACCCCCCAACTATCCAGCCTACTAACGAGGAACTTCAGCAACTCGTTACTTCATCCGAGCAACTGCCAGCGCTCCCCGAGAAACTCTTGGTTCCCTCCGGGCAACCTACCTCCTCGTCCCAGCCTCCTGAGAAAGTTTTGGGAGACAAGAAAAAGGTGTAGAGTTGTTCGGGTTTCTTTCTATTTTATTTTTCTTTGTCAAATGTAACCCTGAACATGTAACTCTGAACTTTATGATATAATAAAATTTGAACTTTTGTTTATGCATACTGTTGTTTCTCCTCTTCATGCTCTGTTGGTACTCTTATTGATTATTGCTTTTTCTTCCTCTACTAGTTTCTGACCAGGATGGAATTATTGTCTGCTCATGATACAAAGCTGTTACAGCAATGCAATGAATATTTTAAGGCTGGTCACATAGATTTGAGTGCAGCACAAATTGTCGACATCCTCGGCCAAGATGCTTCGTAACAGACAATTGAAGCCTACTAATATTTGAAGTGTCTGCTTGATCGTGCAGTGACCAATAATGTAGCTTATTATGATATGATTGAGGATCTCCAAGGCACTCCTGAAGAACTTCAGCAACAATATAAGGAATCCACTGCCCTTTTGCACGAGGGGTACAAGAAGAAGTATTAGCAAATATGTGCCGATAAGGGATATGATAAACGGTTTGTTGCTTACGATGTGCGGGAGAGAACGTTGAAGGCTGAGGTCGAGGAGCACAGACAGATAGCTGAGTTATTAGAACAAGAAAATAATAACCTGCAAAGGGAGGTGTCTCAGTTGAAGTCTGCAGCTTCCACCTCAAATGCTTTGATCCCAGTGACTGACGAGGGATTCTTGTTCTTGGAGGTCGAGAACGCCAACCTGAGGGATGAGTTGGAAACCTTAAAAAGAGTTGGCCCTTCTACATCTTATCGTGGACGAGCAAGAGCTCCTCGGGGACGAGCAAGAGCTGCTCGAATTCCTGTCGAGGAACAGAGGACTCAATCTGCTCTAGAGAACCAAGCCTTCCAGCTGATGGCGAAGAACCAGGCATTGGCTGAGATGTCTAAGAAAATCAGGGACCTGGAAGAGCAGCTTTCTACACAGAAATCTATCTTGGAGACTAAAGAACTCTTCATAAAAAATCTCCACGAGCAGCTGGAAAGATTGACATATCAATTTCACAAGCAGCCCAGGGAGTTCTAGATGGCTGGCTACAACGAGGCTCTTTACCACTTGGACGATTGTATCCAGAATGCAAATAATGAGGGCTACAAACAGGGATGGCTGAATGCCTTAGGTGTGCTGCAACTCGAACAGGGTCATTACCTATGCGATTACCATAATCTTGGGTTGCTCGACCTACCCGTGCCACCATTCAATCTTGATATGAGTTGAATCCCTGCTCGGGCCATCCCTCGGTGTCTGATTTCAAAATACCTCGGTGACTACAATCTCCATTCCAATGTTGAGATATCTCGTCCCGAGCATCTACTAGATCGACCATCCATGATGAATATCAAGATGCTGAAAGATCTTAACTTTATAAATTCTCCTCTTGCTTTAAATGATCCACTAGCTGGCGAGGAACCTGTTTCAAAAGCAGAGGGGAAGAAACCAATACAATAGGAATATGGATGTAATAAATTTGTATTTCATTTCTGATGTATTTTGTTCTACATTTAATGAAATAATTTTATTTGCAAATCTTGACTGCCATTGTCTTGTAACACTTTACATCTGTGCATGTGTATCTGTTAAAAAGATAACAACATTATGTTATTTGTCGATCAACTTATTATCGAGTAATTTGAATTTGTGGTAGTCACTTGGCAAAAATGATGTTTTGTTTCTCGACCAACTTAGTAGTAATTTAAAAATTTACGAGTATCAAAAATTTTGCTCGATCACTTTCTAGTATTCATAAAATGTTTTCGACCAACCAAGGTCGGTAAATTTCCTTTTCGACCAAATACAGTTAGTGGATTTTTCCTCTACGAGGAGCTTTGGCACTTTCTGGAATAATTGTACCTCCCGACCAACCTTAGTTGGCTTTTTGTGAATATATTTACTTCCTTACCAACCTTAGTTGGCATTTTTAGGAATACTTTTACTTCCCGAGGAATACATTTACTTCCTAACCAACATAAGTTGGCATTTTTAGGAATACATTTCCTAACCAACATAAGTTGGCATTTTTAGGAATAGTTTTACTTCCCGTAGGAATAAATTTACTTCCTAACCAACATAAGTTGGTATTTTTAGGAATACATTTCCTAACCAACCAAGTTGGCATTTTTAGGAATAGTTTTACTTCCCGTAGGAATACATTTACTTCCTAACCAACATAAGTTGGCATTTTTAGGAATACATTTCCTAACCAACCAAGTTGGCATTTTTAGAAATAGTTTTACTTCCCGTAGGAATACATTTACTTCCTAACCAACATAAGTTGGCATTTTTAGGAATAGTTTTACTTCCCGTAGGAATACATTTACTTCCTAACCAACTAAGTTGACATTTTTAGGAATAGTTTTACTTCCCGTAGGAATACATTTACTTCCTAACCAACATAAGTTGGCACTTTTAGGAATACATTTGAGTAGTCCGAGATCTGCTGAGTAGTGTGTAGCACTAGTATTCCCCCAAAAAATTCCAATAAAGGGAAAGAACTGGGCAAAATAGTGTCACTTTATTCATACTGATGAAACTGCATTACATGAGAGTTTACATTACTGATAATATTTGCGCAGGTGCTCTGCATTCCATGCATTCTTAAACTCCTCCCCTTCTAAAGTTTCTATTCTGTATGTCCCTGGTCGAACAACTTCTTTAACTCGGTAAGGTCCATGCGAGTTTGCTTCCAGTTTGATGTGCTTTTGAATCACATTCTGTAGCACATAGTCTCCTTTTTTCAAGTCACACTTCTTCACTCTCTTGTTGTAGAACAAAGTTGTTCGCTGCTGGTATGCAGCATTCCTGATGGCTGCTTCTTCTCTAACTTCCTCAAGCATGTCTAAATCCAATCTTCTCATTAAGTCGCTGACAGGGGAATTGAAATTCAGTACCCTGTGTGTTGGGAGGCCCAACTCGGCAGGTATAAAACCTTCACTTCCAAACGCCAGCATATATGGTGATTCTCCAGTTGCTACTCGGGGAGTAGTTCGATAAGCCCATAGTACCGATTATAGCTCGTTGATCCAATTTGCTTTCGCATCATCCAATCTTTTCTTCAAGCCATTTAGCAATGTTCTGTTTGTCACTTTAGTCTGTCCGTTTCTTTGAGGATGGCCTGGTGCTGAGTGGATCTTCAAAATATTTGACTGATGAGAATAGGCAGCGAACTCCTCATTATCAAATTGTGTTCCATGGTCTGTGATGAAGGCATGAGGAAGACCATATCGACAAATGATGTTCTTCCAAATAAATTTGTACACCTTGTCGTACGTCATATCAATGAGAGGCTCAGCTTCAACCCATTTAGTAAAATAATCCACAGCGACCATGAGATACTTAAATCTTCCCTTTTTCGTCGGCAGTGGCCTGACCAAATCTATTCCCCATATGGCAAATGGCCAAGGGGAAGTAATGGGTGTTAATAATGCTTGGGGAGTTCTTCGGGTGGAGGAGAAGCACTGACACTTGTCACATTTCTTAGCATAGGCTATGAAATCAGCCCTCATCGTCGGCCAGTAGTATCCTTGCGTCATCACCCTTTGCAAAAGAGTCCGACCTGCTACATGGGCTCCGCAGGGCCCTTTATGGACCTCTTTAATTAAATCTTTCACCTCGGTGGGATGCACACATATCTGCAAACATGTTATAACTCCTCGTCTGTATAAAATAACGTTGGTCAGTACATAACGAGCAGCCTTAAACTTCAATTTCTTGGCTGCAAGTTTGTCAGTTGGTAATTCCCCTTTCTCAATATCTGCCCTGATGGGATCCATCCATGATGATCCTAAATCGAGGGTAATAAAGTTCATCATTATATCTTCATCTATACTCCGACTAGCTAAAACTTCAATTGGGATTATTCTTCGTAGCTCAGTACGAGTAGCAGATGCTAATCGAGCTAGGGCGTCTGCTCTCGTATTCTCCATTCTTGGTATTCTGACCAGCTGAATAGCAGCAAATTCCGACACCAGTTCCTTTGCCTTTGCATGATATCTTATCATTAATTCTCCTTTGGCTGCATATACTCCCATCATTTGATTTATGACCAATAGCGAATCACTGAAGACAATAACTTGTTCTGCCCCAATGGTTTTCGCCAAACTAAGACTTGCAATCATGGCTTCATATTCAGCCTCATTATTCGAAGCTTTGAATTGGAAACGTAGGGCGTATTCCATGTCGACCTCGTCCGGACTGTTCAAAACTATCCCTGCGCCACATCCTGTAGTGCAAGATGAACCATCCACATACAGATTATATATAGATAACTCGTCTTCAAATTTCTGATCCGATAGAGTTCCTTGGTGGAAAATTTGTTGCTTCTTATCACCATCTCCTGATATTTCTTGCTGTTCATCGATCATCTTTTCTTGCCCTTTTACCGACCTAAGATGGTCTGGGATTGAATTTGATGATCCTGTAACATCTACTTGCCCTTTTACCAAGCTAAGTTGGTCTGGGCTTGCATTTGATGATCCTGTAACATCCACAGGTTGATCAGCGAGTAACTTTTGCTCCTAGGGGGTATCAGGATAGGTGAACTCTGCTATAAAGTCTGCTACAGCTTGCCCTTTTAGCGATGATCTGGGTTCATAGACTATAGCATATTCACCGAGTTCTATTGCCCAGCACATCAATCTTCCTGACTTTTCTGGTTTATGAAGGGCTTGCATCAATGGCATATCAGTATATACTACTATGGTATGAGCCTGAAATTATGGCTTCATTCTTCTACTTGCCTCGATCAATTCTAGTGCCAATTTTTCCAGCCTTGGATATCTGATCTCTGCTCCTCGGAAGGCCTTACTCGATTTCGCTGGTGAGAAAGTATTTCCACTTGGGACGATCAAATTGGACATATTCATTGGTACGTGGCCTGCTTGTCGAACAGAAAGAATACACTTCTTCGTGATGGATAAGAATGTTAAATCATCATAAAATATCATCATGGGAAGAGTAGGGTGGAAGAAGTTCAAGGCTGTACCATCTACGGTACATCAATGCCTAAAATTTCCAACAAATTTTGGAGTAGGAGTTGTGAAAGGTGATCATAAAGTAGCTCGGGAATGCTATTATTCATCCGCCGAGCAAGAGGAAATGGAGGAATCAAGGAAAAAGACCATCACCTATCAAGTGGATGAAGGTGCAGAAATTGAAACATTGGATCCTAGAGATGAGTCGCAACTCGTGAAGGGTCAAGTGGTGGAAGCTACTGAAAATATCATCCTGGACGATGAGCACCCTGAACGAACTACTCAAGTAGGTTCGTCGTTGATAGCCTCACTAAAATAGGAATTAATAACTTTTCTAAGAAGCAGAAAGCAAACTTTTGCGTGGAGTCATGAGGATATGCCTGGGATAAACCCAAATTTCTTATGTCATGAACTCAATGTGAATAAGGAGATCAAGCCTGTGAAGCAGAGAAGAAGAGTATTCAGTCCCGAGAAGAATCAAGCTATACAGGAGGAAGTAGAGAAGCTCCCGAAAGCTTACTTTATTGAAGATGTTAAATATCCAGACTGGTTAGCAAATGTGGTAATGGTGAAGAAGAAGAAAAACAAATGGAGGATGTGTGTAGACTTCACTGACCTCAACAAAGCATGCCCAAAGGATCATTTTCCGCTGCCCCGAATCGATCAACTAGTGGATGCTACCTCGGGACACGAGCTGCTGAGCTTCATGGATGCTTATTCTGGTTACAATCAGATTAAAATGAAACCTGAAGACATGGAGAGTACTTCTTTCATTACCCCTAGGGGAACTTATTGTTATAATGTTATGCCTTTTGGTTTGAAAAATGCAGGTGCAACATATCAGCGGCTGATGAACAAAGTGTTTGCAGAACAAATCAGTTGCAATATGGAAGTCTATGTTGACGATATGCTGACGAAGAGCAAGAAAGCTGCTCATCATCTAGTTGACTTAAGCCAGACCTTTGATCAACTAGATAAATATCAAATGAAGTTGAACCCGACGAAGTGCATATTTGGAGTGCGAGAAGGCATGTTTCTCGAGTACATAGTCAATCTGCGAGGCATTGAAGCTAACCCTGAAAAGATCAAAGCTCTGTTAGGGCTGCGATCCCCAACGACGAAGAAAGAAGTACAAAGTCTTACAGGACGAGTAGCAACACTTAAAAGATTTGTATCGGGAGCAACTGATCGATGCCTCCCATTCTTCAAGACGCTTCAAAAAACTTTTGAGTCGAATGATGAATGTGAAAAGGCCTTCCAAGACTTAAAGAAATATTTGGGAACACCTCCACTGTTATCCAGGCCAGTGATGGGAGAAAAATTATACTTGTATCTGGCAGTGTCCGAGAATGCAGTCAGTTCGGCATTGATAAGAGTGGAGAATGGAGTACAAAAACCAATCTACTACACAAGTAAGGCCTCCCGAGGAGCAGAGATCAGATATCCAAGGCTGGAAAAATTGGCACTAGCATTGATCGAGGCAAGTAGAAGAATGAAGCCATACTTTTAGGTTCATACCATAGTAGTACATACTGATATGTCATGAGGCAAGCCCTTCATAAACCAGAAAAGTCAGGAAGATTGATGTGATGGGCAATAAAACTCGGTGAATATGATATAGTCTATGAACCCAGATCATCACTAAAAGGGCAAGCTGTAGCAGACTTTATAGCAGAGTTCACCTATCCTGATACCCCCTGAGGAGCAACAGTTGCTCGCTGATCAACCTGTGGATGTTACAGGATCATCAAATGCAATCCCAGACCAACTTAGCTTGGTAAAAGGGCAAGTAGATGTTGCAAGATCATCAAATTCAATCCCATACTAGCTTAGGTCGGTAAAAGGGCAAAAAAAGATGATCGACGAACAACAAGAAATATCAGGAGATGGTGATAAGAAGCAAAAAATTTTCCACCAAGGAACTCTGTCAGATCAGAAATTTGAAGACGAGTTATCTATATGGAATCTGTATGTGGATGGTTCATCTTGCACTACAGGATGTGGCGTAGGGATAGTTTTGAACAGTCCGGACGAGGTCAACATGGAATACGCCCTACATTTCCAATTCGAAGCTTCGAATAATGAGGTTGAATATGAAGCCATGATTGCAAGAAAATGATCCTTTGGGCATGCTTTATTGAGGTCAGTGAAGTCTACACACATCCTCCATTTGTTGTTCTTCTTCTTCACCATTACAACATTTGCTAACCAGTCTGGATATTTAACATCTTCAATAAAGCAAGCTTTCGGGAGCTTCTCGACTTCCTCCTGTATAGCTTGATTCTTCTCGGGACTGAATACTCTTCTTCTCTGCTTCACAGGCTTGATCTCCTTACTCACATTGAGTTCGTGACATAAGAAATTTGGGTCTATCCCAGGCATATCCTCATGACTCCACGCAAAAGTTTGCTTTATGCTTCTTGGGAAAGTTATCAATTCTTGTTTTAGTGAGGCTTCCAACGAACCTACTTGAGTAGTTCGTTCAGGGCGCTCGTCTTCCAGGATGATGTTTTCAATAGCTTCCACCACTTGACCCTACACGAGTTGCGACTCATCTCTAGGATCCAATGTTTCAATTTCTGCACCTTCATCCACTTGATAGGTGATGGACTTTTTCCTTGATTCCTCCATTTTCTCTTGCTCGGCGGATGAATAATAGCATTCCCGAGATACTTTTTGATCACCTTTCACAACTCCTACTCCAAAATTTATTGTAAATTTTAGGCATTGATGTACCGTAGATGGTGCAACCTTGAACTTCTTCACTCCTACTCTTCCCATGATGATATTATATGATGATTGAACATTCTTATCCATCACGAAGAAGCGTATTCTTTCTGTTCGACAAGCAGGACACGTACTAATGAATATGTCCAATTTGATCGTCCCAAGTGGAAATACTTTCTCGCCAGCAAAACCGAGGAGGGGTCTATGATAAGGCTCCAGTTGAGATAGCTTTAGATTTGAACTGTCAAAGCATGAGTAAAACATGATGTCTGCCGAGCTACCATTGTCTACCAGTACTCTTGAAATCATTACCTCCTTCATCCTCATTTTGATCACCAATGGGTCATCATGAGGATATAGAACACCTGCGAGGTCGTTCTTTGAGAAAGCAATTACCAATTTCTCTTTTTTCACTTTTCTCGGGCGATCCTCCTCAGCTAGATTTATTCGTTGAATGTATGAGCAAGCTTGAGCCTCACAGAGGTAAGCTTTTCTCTCGACAGTAAGGTCTCCTCCTCCTGCATCTCCACCTGTAATAACATTACAGTCAAATGACCCAAAACGTATTGAAAACACCTCACGTTCTGGCTGCTTGGTCTCTTTGGAAGATCGGGGTCGTCTTCTGGATCAACTTCGTGGTCTCTCTTCTTGTTCTCCTCTGCTCGACGAGAATATCTAGACCTCTCTCTTCCTCGGTCGTTGTTTCTTCTATCATTCTTTCAATTAACATACTTTGCCAGTTTTCCTCGTCTGATGAGTGTTTCGATCTCATTCTGAAGAGATATGCAATTTTTAGTTATATGGCCATGATCTTTGTGAAACTCGCAATATTTTGACTTATTTCTCCTTTCGGGGTCTGCCTTCATTTTCTCTAGCCAATTGAATTCCTCGTTGTTCTTGATTTCTTCTAGAACATGGTTGATGTCTTTCTTCAAAGGATTATAATTATTAAATTTCCTTAATACTTCCCAAGACGACTTTGTTTTTGAGTGTTTGTCATTACCATTGTTCTTATGCTCCTTCTTCTTAGCTTTATCACATTCCACCTTGGTTTCTTTGGCATCCATATTCTTTTTCGCAGTCATAGCCTCCTCGGCATTCATAATCTTAGCTGCCTTTCCCATCAGATCTAACATGGTTCTAGGCGAATCTTTAGCCAAAGTGTAGTACAACTTGTTAGGCAGTAATCCACTCATCAAGGCGGTAATCGCTGTCTTTTCCTCATAGTCAATGACTTCGAGCTTCTCATTATTAAAACGAGTTATATAATCTCTGGTACTTTCACCAGTTTTTTGTCTAACAAATGCGCTACTCGTTTAACAAGCTTTGCCCCAAAACAAAAATTCTTAATGAATAACTCGACCAGTTGAAAGAAAGTTGAGATCTTACCCCGAGGAAGATTATTATACCATATTTGAGCAGATCCGGTAAGAGTTCCCGAGAATGCTCTGCATCTCATCTCATCTGGAACAGCATAGATGTCGGTTGTAGCTTGGTATTTTTCTATATGAAGGACAGGGTCGGTCTTTCCATCATATTTGGGGGTCACAACAGGTGCTTTAAACTTTGATGGTGTTGGAAAATCTATAATGGCCTGGACAAAAGGTGTTCCTCGAACAAAAGTTCGTTGTAGAGGGTTCTTGGCTTTAGCCATTTCCCCTAATCTATCCTCCAGCCTCTGAATAGAGCCTTTCCATGCATTATTTCCTTCCTCGGTCCTGTTGTTTCGAGCAACTGATCGAGTTGATGTGGCTTCCTGGGATCTATCTTGACGAGCAGCTGGTCGTGACTGGGCATATCCTTCCCTTAAATTTGATGGTCGTCAAAAACTCCTCGATGCGACTTTAGGGGGACTTCTACTCCTTCTAGGTCCTAATCGATCAAAAGGTGATACCCCGCTTAACCTCTCTAGCGCACTAGTCCTTTCTGGAGAGAGAGTGATACGTTGTTTAGTATCTGTGTCCCGCACTGACGAAGTTCTTCCAGGTTGATAAGAAAAATCTTCAGATTCCTCAGTACGATATGAATCAGTATGCCTAGTACGTGAAGAAGGTAAACGAGTATTTCTTTGAATACTTCACAGTCCTGAATGGGTTGGTGCACCGCCATGGAGGGTTTGTAGGAGTTGTCGCATCGTTTCTTGCATGACTGTCTGGCCCTGGGCCAGATTTGTCATTATTCCAGCCAGATCTGGAATATTAGGCGTAGCAGATGGATTTGGAGGGCTTCCAGCATTTCGATGGCTGGGTTCTGGAATATCAGCCATTTGTGATAAGTTATTTTTGATGAAAAACGATATTACCAGTCGTTTCCCACAGACGGCGCCAATCTGTTGATGTAAAAAATTAGATTATATCTAATTATTTAATCAAAGATAAATAAAATGAGACAAAGAACTTTTAAAGTGGTTCAGCCTTATAAGAATGGCCTACGTCCACTGTTTCTGTTATTGCTGACTGTTTGGGAATTCTCGATTACAAGTTTTCTCAAGAAATTTCGGCCCCCTTACAATGAGGGTAATACAATGTATTTATAGCCCTAAGGCTGTAATGTGAAAGGGTAATATATTAAATGCCCCTTAAGCGTATACTAATGTATGATAATAAGCATTTAATGCGCAGTCGAACTATTGGGTTATCCTGCTATTAATGCTTTGTTCGAGATGCAGCTCGGACCGCCTGAGCTGTTCAGACCGCCTAAGTTCCTCGGTGCTCAAAAGTTCCTCGGTGCTCAAAAATTCCTCGGAGAATTCTTGTAGGTCGGAGCGTCTGAGTTGATCGGGGAAGCAGAGCTCCTCGTTGCAGTATGGTTCCTCGGAGTCGAGGTGTTGTTCGTAAGTGTTTATTGTTTCCATGTAGATTGCCACGTGTCTTCACCCAATTGAGCCATGTCAGCCGACTAAATTTGGTATCAACACCGACCAACCGGAGTTGGTGGATTTTTTTATAATAAATGATGGAGACTTCCTGTGAGATGACCAACGGATTGTTGGGAATAAGATATAATAATTACTGGAGACATCCTTGAAGCTGAATATATGTAGAGAGAAGAAATTTTCCGAGCTCCATGCTGAATATAAATAAGAATTACCCTGACCAACTATTCGTTGGGGGTGAAATATAATAAATGTTATAGTTCTTCCTCGGAGCTGAATATGAATATCTCGCCGAGTTCCGTGTTGAGATGAATATACAATATGAATCCCAAGGGATATATAGAATAATTTGTGCTTGAGCCGATATCTCCGAGTAATAATAAAATATATAATGCCTCGCTGAGGTGAAATGATAATAGTTTCCAGATTGTTTCCGAGCATTCGTCGGCGTTGAGTCTTATACCTGTAAAAATTAATATCTTGCTCTACCATATGTGTAGGCTGAATTGATTAGTCATGAGAATAATTTAATCATCCAATAAATATATGATAGGTATATGTTTGAGAAATAAAAATATTAATTTCATAAAATCAAATAATATATGTTAGCTGATATGTCGAGGCAAAATTGCTTGATGTCGAGCAGTACTAGTTTCCAGAGGTTTACGAGAGCTTTCATCGGGATTGAATCTCGTCCCTATGAAATTTTAATAAGCTGCCCGAGCACCTGTCGAGACTAGAGAAAATAATTATTATCATGAGAATAATTATTCAGCCAAACAATATGTGATGTGTATCAGCATAAAATAATAAAAATTTCAAAATATGAAATAATGTTTTTGTGCCACACGTGTATTTCATGAGAAAATTTTAATAAAAATGCTAGGCATTTTAATTTTAAGTAAAAGACCAAATATAAATTGATTTTTTAGAAACTATTTATCACTTTAGGAATTATTTGAAATTCAATAAATGCTCAAATATAATTTTTTGGTCTTGGAATATTTTTCACATAAAGTTTCCGTGGATTAGAAAATAACCAAGTATGCATTTTAATTTTTCTCCATGCAAATTTTCAATTAGGAATTTCATGTTTTGAATTAATAAAGGATAAGGATAAGAATAAGGGGATAGTCTTGTCCTTTGGCAGCGAAGTAGTGATTTTGTCAAAATCAAAAAGAGAGAACCAAAGGAATTGTCAATTTTCAATTCTGGTATTAGCTGTCTACTGCCTCCGACCAAGGTTGAGATGTTGCTGACCAACAATTGATTTTCTCGACC
Source organism: Sambucus nigra (assembly GCA_949130495.1). Lineage (NCBI taxonomy): Eukaryota > Viridiplantae > Streptophyta > Magnoliopsida > Dipsacales > Adoxaceae > Sambucus > Sambucus nigra. Next base: position 715,327,076 of record OX422207.1, read on the forward strand.
AACTATATACACGCCGACCAACAATAGGTACATCCGAGTAGAAATACATGTAGCCGATCAACGAATGGGAGCTCGGGAACTCCTCAAATTGCATAATATCCATCACCGATCATAATGAAATGCCTACGACCAACATTTGATTTTTTCGACTAGCTATATATAGTGGACCAACACAATTGGTGCTGGTGATGTTTATTGTTCTAGTACTGGTTGCCGACTTGCTCTCCAATAATCATTCAGCCATACTTACAATTATGAGGTGCCCCGATCTTTTACAGCCGACCTATGCCAGAAGTTTTTCTTTTGTTGATGACTGGAATTGGTAAACTGAAATTCGGTGGAGGATTGTTGCCGACTTGATGCTGACCAAGTGTATGAGAACTGCCGAGTAGAAATAGATGCCATCGACCAACAAATAGTAAGTTGTGGAGCTCTTCTTGATGTATAATACATGATAAAAGGATAACTGTTGGGGATGAATCTTGTACATACGGCATTTAATAAGTTGCTCGAACACCTGTTGAGATTGATTCTCATAGAAATTATCATTAGCAAAATTTTTCAGCTAAATATCATATAATATGTATCAACTCAGACATAAGGCAATAAAAATTTCAAAATATGAAATAAAATGTTTTGTGCCAAATATGTGTCAATGTGAGCAATTTTTTATCAACTAGATGTCATAAGGTTTGATTTGGGCTTTTTATAAAATAATTTTATTTTTAAATAAATGCTCAAATATGGGATCGAAAATTTTATTCTAAGATAAAGTTCTGGGATATATTTAATTTAATTTTAAAACATTTATTTTGTTAGAGAAGTGTGAGAAAAATAAATAGGTAGCAATGGTAATAATTTTGAGTTTGTCAAAATTAATAATCTGGGCAAATAAATTTGCCATCCCTCCATTCCAGCATTCCTCGTCAATAGGTGATAACCATCTCTGACCAGTGGTATCGCCGACCAGCATCGTGTGACGTCAGTGTTGGGATGCTTTCGTTTTGATCTGTCGACCATGTACATACGATCAAGAAGCCTTTGTTTTGGCTAAAACTTGTTTCCGACCAACTTTGGTCTTTTAAGTTGTTGACCAATTATTTCTTTGTTATCAAAAGTAGATGTCGACCAGATGTTCTTGTTTTGAAACAATCACCGAGGTGTTGCCGATCTACTCCAATGTTGCTGATGGATCTTCACAACCTACCACCGACCAACAAAAATGGTCTGGTGAAATTCTCGATCAATAAATAGGTTCACCGACCAATTGCATACCACCATTAGATGTCTCCGAACAATAAAATTTCACCTAGTTTAGTTGGTCGGGAGGCATTTCAACCTGGGTGAAGCCCTCCACCGACCAATATATAACTGCTGCCAACTAGAATCAGGTGCCTCCGACCAGAAGATTTTGTTGACCGTGATTGGAAAATTTAGTGAAGTTGTTCGTGTTTTCTTCACAAATGACCAGCGACCAGCAAGGATGGTCCGGTAAAAAAATTTTGGTCGGGTAACGACCAGATGTCGCCGACCAATAGTAGATGGTGCCGACCAACAAAAATGTTGCCGACCAACCCATCAAAAGTTGTGGAATATGAATGAACATAATCAACTATTAGACCCAAACGTTCCAAACAGGTCTTATCATTTGCTATCGATCAGTAATATAGATGTTGTCGATCGGACATACATGTGGGCGATCAACACATAAGAGGTTGGGAACCCCTTAACTTGTATAATACCTGGTGTCGCGGATCAGTCAGAGGGAAATTTGTTCCTCACCGACCAACAGATAGGAGGTCGAGACCACATAAATTTCAAGTCACCGATCACCCAGTGAGGAACAATGACCGCCGACCAACAAAAAAAATAATGACCGCCGACCAACAAAAAAAATAAAATAGTCCGGCGAATCTACCGACCAACAATACTTGTCAATGAGATATACCGAGGAGATTACTTCTTTATTCCGATTAAGTAGAGCAAAAATTCACATAGTTTTTCACCGACCTGAAATACTCATTTGGCGACCTTTTTCTGGATTTTTCATCCTCACACAATTGATGCTAAACAGTAGTTGCATATTCATGGGACCTTTGAGCCCAAGGCAGGCAGACTTTGAATCGGAGAGTAATATAATCCTGGGATAGAATTTTTTGTTGATCTGAAACCGAACCAAGTTGTGAGGTAGATGATCGTCCTTGAATTGTAGGTTATTTTTTTTTTATGCCGCCCAGTTTCATTATTTTTGTTGCTGTAGACGGTTGAAGTCAAAACGATTGATATGAATTTAATAAATCCAAAATTTCTTCATCTTCCTTGGAAAGTTTCTCCATTGCCCTTTCTTGAGCGACTGTTCATTTTTCATCTTCTTTACAAAAGTGGGTAAAGGTTTTTCAGGAGAGAGAAAGTTATTTTGGGTTTCCTTCCTATTTTCCATTTGTGGAGATAAAAAATACGGTGGATGATAAAAATCATTACGAAAATTATACCAAAAATGAATCATCGAACCAATAAATCAATCTTTATCAGAATTAATAAATCGTAACAAATCAAAATTCTTAGATCTAAGAGATAACCAATAGAAATCATCAGATCTAAGAGAAAATATGATCAATATCCAAGAGGAAAAAGAATGGTTTTGAATTTTTACTCCCTTGTAGAAGATGTGAAATATGTGAATCAATATATGTCAAATCTTTTTCCTTGATGTAACTCATTACATAAACGTGTTTGCCCAGAACATTTTCAAGAAGAGTCATAGATGCTTAACGTTTGTCTAACACTGAATATAAACATATATATTATTTTATGAATCAAATTGATGAGAACTTTTGAAGCAGATCTGGGTCAGAATTGTGATTATCGAGAGAGAGAAATTGTTCTTGATTTTAACTTTTCCCATTCTCTGATTAAAAATATGATGGGAATTTGAATAGACATCAAAGATCTTACAAAATTTATAATGAAAATTATCAAATCTTACCACCATCATATATATTGGTATATGTAATCATTTAAAATATTTATTCCATGATATAAAATTGAAACTTGAGAATCAAGCAAAAAGTTATGATTTATGAAATCCATTATTTTTCAGATTTCTAAATAAGAATTAATCTAACAGTTATGATTTTAAAATCATGATATGTGAGAACGCGAGAATTACTGTGTGATAATTGATTTAAATTAATTTCGCAAGTTTTCAAGTAACCCTTATTTAATTAGAGTCTACTTTTAAATCAAATAAATTCAGCCCCTAAACATCCATCTACGGTGCGTGTGTCAACCCATAAACAAATAAAGTATGCGAAACAAGTTTAAGGAAAAATCCCCGCAAGGCAAAACCTTTTATTTCACTATAATAAGTAAATCGCAACTTACACGGATTACAATGAAATACAGTGACACACGAATACCCGCATGCGTCGGTCGGTGTCGTCAGCAATGAATCCACACGCAGCGAACCCACATGAACCTAAGTCCAATCAATAAAGGAAGAACCGCAACACTCCTCAATGACACGCAGCCATAAAACTTTGTAGAGACTCCCTCAGCAATGACATGCAGCCCTCGGTTGCAAAGATCTCTCCACAAAGGTTTGAACAAACACAAGGTTGTGTTCTTGGGTTACCAAAAAGATTCACAAAGGTTTCGCAATTTGTGTGAATCAAACAACCTAGAGTCTTGGGCTCAATAGGTGAAGACTTAGAGTATTTAGGACTCTGAAAATCGTGTTGAAAAGTCTTAAAGAAATACACCATCGGAATAGTTATATATATAGGAAATATAAGATGGTGGCAAAAACAGTTACGGAACTGCTCGAGTTTATCCCAGGCGGACCGGTCCGGCTTGGGGGCTGATCGATCCGGTTGACCGGATTGGTTCTTTTATTCGAGGCTTCATCGGTTCTCTTGAGGTCCGGGGTATACTGGCCTTCAGCAAACGGATCGGTCAGGGTCTGAGGCGGACCGGTCCGGTTAGCCGGATCGGTTCTTTTATTGCAGGCGGACCGGTCCGGTCTGTCAGACTTTGATTCCTCTTCTTCTTTCGATATTCGGATTCGTTGATGAATGTATGAATCTTGAATTTCTTCAACGGTGTAACGGCGTGCGACATAATAAATTGTTAATGGACAAAAATGTCCTTACAAATCTCCCCCTATGTCTATGCCGGTACATACATAAAAACAAAACATCTGAATTATCAAACAACTAAAAATGCCTATACAAATCTACCCTTCCATGAACCCAAAACTAGAAAGATACAATTGAATAAGACTACAACGTTTTCTCTTCAACTCTTTCAAGAATCTCAACACTTTTCTCATCAGGGTGTGCAATCCAATGATAATCCATGTAGTACCTACACACATGAGATAAAGCAAAATACCAAGTGACATATCGAGTTTGAAATGAGATAAACATATATACCAATTTATGAGCAAACTCAAACTTTCAAATCTCCCCCATAATAAGATAATTCATTCTCCCCCTTTTTATGATGTCCCCAAATAGACAAATAAGAATAATGAATCAAATAAGCAAAATCGGGGTGTCACGGTACACAAAACAGGGCATCAAACAATATGGTAAACGTGCTCTTGCAAGGAGATGCTCAGAAATAAATGCACAAACTATTTTTGATTTTTCAAATTTTTCATACAAAGATAGGATACCAATATGAACAAATATGATACAAAAATCACACCATGGATTTAGACTCAAACAACCAAGTCATGGAAACGGAATGAATGGGTGTGAACACATTCGATAGGTAAATCAACTCAATCAATCATATGTGCACGATGCATACGTGTACTCCAAACGAATGAACATCAAAGGTATCCTTGGGTGTAAAAGTTTGTTGAATTTAGATGACATCGTCTTATGCAAATCAACAAATCAAAATCAAATGATTTCCACACCAATAACGTCCAAAACTATGTAGCGCATTTTCAAGAATTTCAAGGACGTGCAATCCCGTTTTAAATTCTCCAACCAAACTCCCTCATAAATATTTTCTTTTAGAGGTAATCTAAATTCTCAAACTTTGGAGAATTGGTGCAAAAACCTAAATGGCCCATAATTGGCATGAATATCTTTTTATTGCCTTTAAATTTTTTCGGGATCTTTTAACCTCTTTGGACCCCGGATAATAAAATTCCTCCATTTTTTAGGTCCAATTTAACGGTGGCTTTTACGCAAAGGATAGATGATTACCTTTCGCAGCCCCTCCCCGTTATCAAACAAATAACACAAACTCACAAAACGGTTTTTATATGCACAATTTCCTTATCAAAATTTTATCGCACTTGGTTCGTTTTAAGGACAGGATTGAAGTGAAAACACCCAAGTAACATGTGATAAGACAAGCACAGTAATCAAACAAATCCGTGCATGTGTGCAATAAAGGAAACATGAGTCAAACATGTAGGAAGTAGCAATTAATTACATCTTAATGACTCCAAATATTATAAAGCACATGGATGAATTGACCTATTGTCTCAAAACACTATCAAATAGTCACATGAAAAAAATGAAATGATGTTGTGACTCGTTCATCCAAAGTGTTCATCCATAAACGGTGCAACCAAAAAAACAAAAGTCTTTTTGTATTTTTCAAAATTTTTCAAAAAAATATATACAAAAAGTACATGTCACAACGCTAGCAAATATAAATATCATGAAGCATAACTAGCGTATGACAAACATGCAAACACAATCATCTATATGATATGGCAAGAGAAGAATCATGTGCAAGCAAACGAGAATCAACTTGTCTAAAATCTAGTGTATCCAAAAGTGATTTCCTAACCCAAACGGATGTAACACGTCGACACGGGATTTTGGGAACCAACAAAATACAAGACTTCGAATTCCTAGGACCGCTTCCAAGATAAAAACAAAATCTCCTAAGGTGACCTTTCCTACCACAATATGAACATGTGTAAACGGGTGGAACGACACCTAAAGTGCGATCTTTTATAACATCCTTGGAATTAGTTGACCCTCTAAAACAAATAATGGTTTTGGCTTTAGCATTAGAAGCGTGAGAACACGATGAGCCATTACCATCACTATCAAACCTACTAGAGTCTGTCAAATCATTTTTTAACTTGAAATTTTTTTACTCAAGCAAAGAATTAGACTCTTCCAAATTAAGGGACGCCTTCTTCAAATTATCAATCAAACCTAGAAGGTTATCTCGCTCCCCCACAATTAAAGCAAACTTTTTCCTAAAAGTCTCTTCACGTGCCACAAACTCATTGACTAAAATATTTTTATCATCTTTGGCACAAACACAAACCATCGAATTTTTAAGGTCCTCCAATTCTTTTTCTAAAAATAGGACCCTTTCATCACTCTCCTTCTTGGACAATTTTAAAGAAACAAAGTCATGGTCCAAGGAAACAACTTTTTCACGATAAAAATCTCTTTGATTTTGAACCGTTTGCAAAAGATCCATCGCGGATTTAAAACGAGAATTTTCTTTTTCCAAAACTTTAATTCTTTTGCAAAGTTTCAAATTCAAACTTTTTAAATTTTCAGCATGGTCGTGAACTTGTTCAAAAATAGGCTCCTCATTAAATGGGCGTTCCATTGAAAAATTGCGATTTTTCACAAAACTGATTTTTCAAAAAAAATCAATATCACTTGATTTTGCGGAAAATAGGAATACGCAATAAATTAGCGCAACCTGCTCTGATACCAATTTGAGAACGCAAGAATTACTGTGTGATAATTGATTTAAAATAATTTCGCAAGTTTTCAAGTAACCCTTATTTAATTAGAGTCTACTTTTAAATCAAATAAATTCAGCCCCTAAACATTCATCTACGGTGCGTGTGTCAACCCATAAACAAATAAAGTATGCGAAACAAGTTTAAGAAAAATCCCCGCAGGGCAAAACCTTTTATTTCACTATAATAAGTAAATCGCAACTTACACGGATTACAATGAAATACAGTGACACACGAATACCCACAGGCGTTGGTCAGTGTCGTCAGCAATGAATCCACACGCAGCGAACCCACATGAACCTCAGTCCAATCAACAAAGGAAGAACCGCAACACTCCTCAATGACACGCAGCCATAAAACTTTGTAGAGACTCACTCAACAATGACACGCAGCCCTCGGTTGCAAAGATCTCTCCACAAAGGTTTGAACAAACACAAGGTTGTGTTCTTGGGTTACCAAAAAGATTCACAAAGGTTTGGAAATTTGTGTGAATCAAACAACCTAGAGTCTTGGGCTCAATAGGTGAAGACTTAGAGTATTTAGGACTCTGAAAATTGTCTCGAAAATTCTTAAAGAAATACACCATCGGAATAGTTATATATATAGGAAATATAAGATGGTGGTAAAAACAGTTACGAAACTGCTCGAGTTTATCCCAGGCGGACCGGTCCGGCTTGGGGGCGGATTGGTCCGGTTGACCGGATCGGTTCTTTTATTCCAGGCTTCGTCAGTTCGCTTGCGGTCTGGGGTATACTGGCCTTCAGCAAACGGATCGATCCGGGTCTGAGGCGGACCGGTCCAGTTAGCCGGATCGTTTCTTTTATTGCAGGCGGACCGGTCCGATCTGTTAGACTTTGATTCCTCTTCTTCTTTTGATATTCAGATCCGTTGATGAATGTATGAATCTTTAATTTCTTCAACGGTGTAACGGCGTGCGACATAATAAATTGTTAATGGACAAAAATGTCCTTACAATATGCAATATTTTGCAGATAAAAATTGGACAATTAATTTATGTATATAAACATAAAAATCATGATTGAATCAAAAGATGTATGTATAATTGATTATACGTAGAGAAAATAAAAACTTAGCTTTTGATGGATAACAATGCTTGTAACACGGTTCCCACAAACGGTGCCAATCTGTTGATGCAAAAAACTGGACCGAATCCTGTTTTTATGATCACAGATAAATAGATAAAAACAATCAAATCAAGCACGAGAGACAAAGATTTTTAAAGTGATTCGTCTATGAATAAAGCCTACGTCCACTCTTATTTTATTTCCAGGGCTTTACAATATCACCATAAGGTGTAGAGAGAGATGATGTGTATCTTGTGTATGGTGTTTCTTGGTTTCTTGGTTCTCTTTTCTTTTGGCTAAGGGAATACATGTATTTATAGTGATGGGAGATAAAGAGATTCATTGTATGTAGACATTTATGTCTACATTCAACGAATCTAATTATTGAATTGCTTGGTATGCTATGTGTTGTCATCTATTAATACAGTATAAATGTACATTAAGGCTCATTAAATGCGCTGTCATCTTCATTAATGCACATTAAATGCATAGTTATCCTTTGATCTTCCTGGTTGGTATGCCGACCAACTCTCCTCGGGTGCCGACTAACTCTCCTCGGGTACTGACCAACTCTCCTCCGGTGCCGAATATTGCCACGTAGGATGACATGTGTCCTTTTTTGATTGGTCCTCGTAGATGGAGAATTTTTGCGTCAACAGGGTCTTTTCATAAATAAAATATTTTCAGGGATCTATAAGAAATATTGAAAATATATGGTGTGAAATTACCAAAATGCCCTTCAGGTTCGAAATAACCCTTATACCCTTAATACCTTTCCACCTCGTGCTCGACACCTCGTGTTTGGTTTTGACACCTCCATTGTACACGTGTCGTCGTTAGAGGAGAAGCCAAAACACATGTCGTCGTTAGAGGAGAAGCTAAAACACGTGTCGCAGTCCAGTGAAATAAGACGGTAAGATGCCTCCGTTACGCGACACGTCAACGCTGACTCCCATTGTAAAAGCTTGGTCAGCACGGACACGTGTCAATGTCGTGATATCTTTGGAAAACTATAAATAGGGCCTTTGGGGATCATTTGAAACTCACACCAATTCCTTGAGAATTATAGAAAGAAATAGTGAGAGAAAGTGTGAGAAAGTTTAAGAAGAAGTTCTTAGGGATATTCATCTTAAGGTAATCTTAATGTTATACTGCATATTTATAGTTTTAATTTATTGTTTTATAGCTTTACTTAGTAGTTATGCTGGTAAAATACAATAAAGAATTCACTAATCAAAACTTAAGATTTAGAACAAATCCAAGTTGATTTTATAAACCTGTTTGAAATTATACGCTTTTAAAAATGATTCTTTTTAAAGAAATTGCTCGTTATTATGGAATCCCATTTAAGTAATTCCAAAGTCAGGCCCGGTGAAGTTCTGTCTAGATGAGATGGTATTTAAGTGGTGCCCCTGTGACCCTCCATCTCTATTGGGAATGAATCCAAAAATGTTCTGTTTAGATGAGATGGTATTTAAGTGGTGCCCCTGTGACCCTCCATCTCTACTGGGAACCGACTGATGAGGAAAGACTATGAATTGAATTCTTCAATTACGATAAATGAGTTTTAAAAGTTAACATAAAGGGATTCAGTAATCCTTTAAAAGAAGAGGTTAGTATAGTATAAACTGGACCTTAGAACGTGTACTTAAATCTTTATCAGATTAACGTGTGATCGAAGACCAATACCAATAAATTTGACCTCCATTTTGGGTGAGTACTCTGACATTCCATGTGTATTTTGGTTATATGATATTATGCAAACTATATATATTTTGTGAACTTCTTTTATTCTCAAAATTCATGTGATACCGATGACTGATTCAATTGTGATATGTTTATATTTGTCCATATAAACATACCGATTAAAATGATTATTGAAAGGGATATTGAATATTGAAAATATGATTCGGCCTAAGGGATATATTTACTGACTGACCTTCCCAGCTGGGTTATCGCTGGTGTGCCCTAAATAAGGCGTTGTGACGACCTAGTTCGATTGACCCTCAACTACCGGGGTATAATACGGTAGAAGAATACGATATTAGAGTGTACTTGGCCATTAAAATGATATGATTGAAAGAAAAAGATATCACATTTGATTTGTTGCCTTCTTCTTATTCTGAGCTATCCAATTGTGATATATATACTATCATTTCAAAATATATATCTATTTACTGCAAGTTCCTCTCCATATAGGTATATGCCTTCTCTTTTGACTTGAATAGGTATCTATTTTCTGAAAACCTAGAATGTTTGGAGATTGAACCTCATTCGGCTTTTAGCTGAGGTTGCATAAATAACCATTTTTCAGGAAACGTTTAGGCTCACGGACGGAACGAAAATGGACTATATTGAAGATTTAACTTTTAGACCTCTTTTTGTAAAATGTTTATTTAGAGCATGTCTGGCTCTCTTGTAATAAGGTTTAAATTTTCTCTTAAGTTGTAATTCGTTGTTACTTTTAATATATAGTAACTTTCCTTTAGAAAGCTCTGATGACGTAATTCCTTTACTTTTAGTATTTTACGATTCATAACCATGTGATAATACATCCGTTGCATTTATTTAAGGAAATAATTAAATCGAAATATTTGTTGCCTTGGTGGCATGTTAAGACACTCGTTCCCTAATACTATTTTGGGTCGGGGTCGTGACAGAGGTGGTATTAGAGCATATGTTATGAACCTGTAGACTACTGAACATAAGTTTCGAACATTATAGATTTTAAGTTTCCATACATAGGATACAGGATTAAATATCCGACTTATGTGATAACCCTCCACATGTATTAAAATATATATAAATTATTTATATATCATTGTTCTTCTAAATTGCAATCTTGGCTAGTATAATACATCTTACGTTTGGCCATGACTGTAGAAAATGACCAAGGCAAGATCAACTCTAGGAACGAGTGGTTCGAGTATGGAAGGACTGGAAGGTACATACAAGGAAATTAAAAGTCTAGCAAGAATTATGGAGCATCAAGTGAATAATGGAGCACCAAGGAATCTTGAACTAAGTAGTTGTACTATTGAACAGTTCAAGAAGTTGAATCCGCCGTCTTTTAAAGGGACTCCTAATCCCACTGAAGCAGAAAACTGGGTGATGCAAATGGAAAAGATGTTCGATGTTCTTAAGTGTACAGATGAACAACGGGTTTTATTTGGAACATTCATATTAGAAGGTGAAGCCGAACATTGGTGGAGAATGACTAAAAGAATGCATGGGGAAAGGAATAATCCCATAGGTTAGAATGACTTCTTAGTGATCTTTTACGAGAAATACTTTCCCGAAATGGTGCAAGACCAAAAGGCAGCTGACTTCATGGGTCTGGTTCAAGGAAATATGACGGTTATTCAATATGAGGCAAAGTTTACTGAGTTATCCTCTTTTGCACCTCATGTTGTGACAACCGATGTTTTAAGAGCCAAGAAGTTTGAATGTGGGTTAAGGTTGAATATTCGTAGCCGAATTTACATTCTAAAGTTGACATCAAGTAATGACGTGGTGTCTAGGGCAACAATAGCTGAGAAGGATAATGAAGAATATAATCAGTTTAGAGAGGGGAAGAGGAAGTTTGGAGAACAAAGAGGAAGGAACCCCAATAACAAACCCTTTAGGACTATACCTAATATAGGACAACGTTTAGTAAACAAACCCTTTAATAATGATAAATTCCAACGTTGTGGTAATATTCATAGAGGACGACCGTGTTACCTGGAGATGGGGAGTTGCTTTGGGTGTGGCCAAAAGGGACATAAAATGTGAGATTGTCCTAACAAAGGGAAGGCTGCAACAAAGACTTCTAATGACAATAAGGATCAGGGCAGACAAGGTAGAGTCTTTAATCTTTCCGATGCAAAGGCTTCTAATGCAGTAGTGTCAGGTACACTTTCTATATGTGCACAACCTTTTCAAGTTTTAATTGATCCTGGTTCTACCCATTCATTTGTGTATGTGCGTTTTGTTAATCGCTTTCCTAATATTCCTGAATCCTTGACTCATATCATACACGTTTCTACTCCTTCGGATGAGTTATTGACGGGAACATTAGTCTATAAGTCTTTGCCTATAAATGTCAGTAGTCATAAACTATTTACTGATTTGTTAGTTTTAGACATAAGAGATTTTGAATTCATTTTGGTAATGGATTGGTTAGCATCATATCATGCTAGGGTGGATTGTTTTAAGAAGAGACTTGTTTTCCAAATTCCTAACCAACCAGAATTCAGTTTTGAAGGAATTAGCATCTTATCTCCCATGCATATTATCTCTGCAATGCAAGCTTGTAGTTTTCTTAAGAAGGGATGTCAAGGATTCCTTGCCAGTGTTATTGATTTGTAAACAAAAAAGCCTAGTTTAGAAGATATTCCTATAGCTAGGCTTTTTCCAGATGTTTTTTCAGATGATTTGCCTAGTCTACCTCCTAGTAGAGAAGTAGAATTTACCATTGACCTTGTTCCTGGAACCACACCAATCTCAAAACCACCTTATCGCATGGCACCTTTAGAATTAAGGGAATTAAAAGTTCAATTACAAGATTTGTTAGACAAGGGTTTTATTAGACCTAGTATATCCCCTTAGGGTGCTCCAATGTTATTTGTTAAAAAGAAGGATGGAACGATGAGGTTATGTATAGATTATCGTGAACTAAATAAGGTGACCATTAAGAATAAATAACCCTTACCTCGTATAGATGATTTGTTTGACCAACTACAAGGTGTGAAAGTATTTTCGAAGATTGACCTTGGGTCAGGCTATCACCAATTGAAGATTAAGGAAGAGGATATTTCGAAATCAGCTTTTCGTACTAGATATGGTCACTATGAATTTCTTGTGATGCCATTTAGATTAACTAATGCACCAGCCGCTTTTATGGATATGATGAATAGAGTGTTTAGGAAATATATGGATCAGTGTGTGGTTGTTTTCATTGATGACATCCTTATTTATTCCAAAGGTATTGAAGAACACGAGAAGCATTTGGAGATAGTATTACAAATCCTTAGGAAAGAGAAATTATATGAAAAATTAAAGAAGTGTGAATTTTGGTTGCCTAGTGTTTCTTTTCTAAGACATGTCATATCCAACGAGGGAGTGTCAGCTGATTCTCAAAAGATCAAGGCTATACTAGATTGGCCAAGACCAACTAATGTAATGGAGATTCGTAGTTTCCTAGGATTAGCAGGTTATTATCGAAGATTTGTTGAAGGATTTTATAGTATTGCCAAACCTCTGTTTAGGTTAACACAAAAGATGGTGAAATATGAATGGTCTGAGGAAGTTGAGAATATTTTTTGAGAACTTAAGAATCGATTAGTAACTGCCCCAATTTTGACTATTCCTTTCGGTACAGGAGGATTTTTGATTTATAGTGATGCTTCTAAAAATGGTTTGGGATATGTGCTAATGCAAAATGGAAAAGTAGTAGCTTATGCCTCGAGATAGTTAAAATCCCGTTAGCAAAATTATCCAACCCATGACTTAGAATTAGCAGCGGTAATTTTTGCTCTTAAGATTTGGAGACATTATTTGTATGGTGAGACTTGTGAGATTTATACCGATCATAAGAGTTTGAAATATATCTTTACTCAGAAGGAATTAAACATGAGACAAAGGAGGTGGTTAGAATTGTTGAAGGATTATGATGTAAATATTCACTATCACCCGGGGAAAGCTAATGTAGTTGCCGACGCTTTGAGTAGAAAGTCTACACCAAATTTAGCATGCCTTATTACCAGCCAGGAAGCTCTATTGAAAGATTTGAGAAGTATGGAAATAGATGTACGTATTTATAGCAAAGGAGGAATAATCATAAACTTACAAATACAACCCACGTTGATGGAAAGAATTAAAGTTGCACAAGTAAATGATCCACAACTGAAGAAGATTAAATAAGAGGTTATTGAAGGGAAGAGAATTGAATTTGCGATACGAGATGATATATTAATGTTTGGAAATAGAGTCTGTATACCTAGTGATGCCCAACTAAAGAGGCAGATTTTGGAGGAAGGTCATTACTCGAGATTTACAATTCATCCCGGAAATACCAAGATGTACAGAGATCTCCGAGAAGTGTTTTGGTGGAATAACATGAAAAGGGAGATAGCAGAGTTTGTATCTCAGTGTTTGATCTGTCAACAAGTAAAAGCTGAACATCAGAAACTATCAGGGTTATTACAACCTTTACCAATCCCTGAGTGGAAATGGGAACATATTACCATGGATTTTGTGATAGGGCTACCAAGGAGTTCCAATGGTAATGACTCCATTTGGGTAATTATTGATAGGTTAACTAAATCTGCTCATTTTCTTGCCATTAAGATTACCCATTCCTTAGAAAAGCTAGCTAAATTGTATATACGTGGAATTATTAAGCTTCATGGAACCCCAATTTCAATTGTTTCTGATCGTGACCCTAGATTCGTGTCTCGCTTTTGGAAAAGCCTACAAGTAGCCATGGGAAAAAATTGAATTTTAGCACTGCTTTTCATCCTCAAACAGAGGGACAATCTAAGAGAACTATCCAAACCTTAGAGGATATGCTTAGGGCATACGTACTTAATTTCAAAGGGAATTGGGACGATCATTTACCGTTAGTGGAATTTGCATATAATAATAGCTATCAAGCAAGTATTCAAATGGCTCCGTATGAGGCACTCTATGGTAGAAGGTGTCGTTCTCCTGCATGTTGGGTAGAATTTAGAGAAAGAAAATTATTGGGACCAGAATTGATTCAGGTCACAACAGAGAAAGTGAAATTGATACAAGACCGACTTCAAATCGTTCAAAGCCGTCAAAAGAGTTATGCTGACAATTGGCACCGACCGTTAGAATTCCAAAAAGGAGACTATGTTTTCTTACGAGTATCACCGACAAAGGGAGTAATCCGATTTGGGAAGAAAGGAAAGTTGAGTCCAAGATACATTGGACCTTTAGAAATCCTTGAATGGATAGATGTTGTTGCGTATCGAATAGCCTTACCCCCTGAACTTTCTAGTGTGCATAATATGTTTCATGTTTCAATGATGAAGAAATACATCCCTGATCCAGCACATATCTTAAGTCACGAGCCTCTTCAAGTTAGATAAGATTTGACATACATTGACCATCCAGTGGAAATCTTGGACCATAAAGATCAAATATTACGAACCAAGGTTATTCCACTAGTCAAAGTATTATGGCGGAATCATTCTGTTGAAGAAGCAACATGGGAGAGGGAAGATGAAATAAAAGAGCGATATCCACACCTTTTTGGAAATTAATGTAAGTAAAGTTTGGGGACCAAACTTTTTATAAGGAGGGTAGGATGTAATGACCCCATTTTCTTATGCCAATATATAATTGTCTTCTTTCAATTTCGTCACACTTACTATCTAATAATGATATATTATTACATATATGATATTCCGAGTTCTTAATATGACAGATCTCGTTTTTAAATTTGAAGAATCAACGGTAAAATGGGTCGGATTGAGATTTTATGACACATCGGTAGAAAATGTAATTTTATGAAACTTTAGGGACTTGATTTTTATAAAGAAAGTTTTAGGGACCAAAATGAAAAATAAAATGGGACTTTTCATAAATAAAATATTTTCAGGGACCTATAAGAAATATTGAAAATATATGGTGTGAAATTACCAAAATGCCCTTCAGGTTCGAAATGACCCTTATACCCTTAATACCTTTCCACCTCGTGCTCGACACCTCGTGCTTGGTTTTGACACCTCCATCGTACACGTGTCGTCGTTAGTGGAGAAGCCAAAACACGTGTCGTCGTTAGAGGAGAAGCCAAAACACGTGTTGTCGTTAGAGGAGAAGCTAAAACACGTGTCACAGTCCAGTGAAATAAGACGGTAAGATGCCTCCGTTACGCGACACATCAACGCTGACTCCCATTGTAAAAGCTTGGTCAGCATGGACACGTGTCAATGCCGTGATATCTTTGGAAAACTATAAATAGGGCCTTTGGGGATCATTTGAAACTCACACCAATTCCTTGAGAATTATAGAAAGAAATTGTTGATGTAAAAAAATAGATCACTCTAATTATTCAATCACAGATAAATAAATAAGACAAAGAGTTTTTAAAGTGGTTCAACCTTATAAGAATGGCCTACGTCCACTGTTTTGGTATTGCTTATTGTATGGGAATTCTCGATTACAAGTTATCTCAAGAAATTGCGGTCTGGATTCGGTATTTTTACAATGAGGATTGTACAATGTATTTATAGCCCTGAGGCTCTAATGTGAAAGGGTAATACATTAAATGATATACATATGAAAGGGTAATACATTTAATGACCTTTTTGCATGTGCGTCCAAATGATAAGCATTTAATGAGCAATTAAACTGTTGGTATCCTGCTTCGAGGTGCAGCTCGGACCGCTTGAGTTGCTCGGACCGCCTAAGCTTCTCGGTATTCAAGAGTTCCTCGGAGAGGCATTGTTCCTCGGAGCTTGTGAGTTCCTCGGGGAACTAGTCTTCCTCGTTGTAGTCTTGTTCCTCGGAGCGCGTGGGTTCCTCGGAAGTGTTTGTTGTTGCCATAGCCACGTGTCTTCATACGATTGGCCCATGTCAGCAGATTAAATTTGGTATCAACAGAAGCCCCCAATGTTTCATATTTTGAAATTTAAGGAGTATGGAACATTCTTTCTCGAAATATGGTAGCTTTAAATAGTCTTCCTTATTTTTAGGAACGTTTCCCTTGTATTTATTTCTCCTTCCCAATTCGTAGAATCATACTTTTTTGGACTTTTCTGCGTGCTTCGATTCCCGCACCACTTTTCGTCTTTTTAGACACTGTTGCCCGCTCTGATTCCCGCGCCACTTTTCATCTTTTTAGCCGCTGTTGTCCGCTTTGATTCCCGTGCCACTTTTCATCTTTTTAGCCGCCGATAAAGTAATCATCCTTTTTTGTAATCATTACTTCACCATTTCCCAAGGCAAGGTATTTAAACTTCACAGATACTCCCATCGTCTTCTACCTTTCAAATTTTTGTTTTCGAGTTTTTCATTGTCTTCTACTCTCTTGTGTGTTCATCTCTTCCATTGTTCGTTGTCAACAGCTCTCCTCTTTTTCTGTAAGATCTTCCTCTTTCTTCTTCATTTTTTTTATTCATCATCATGGTTTACCCTGTTGAGTCTCTTGAAAAGTTTCTCTCTGATTTTTCCATTCCCTATTGGGTTGTCTAGGAAGAGCTTTCTGAGCCTTCCGATTATTTCAATTTGGCTGAGGGACATCGGTTCCCCAGCCTTTTTATTGTTGAGTGTGGATTTTCTTTTCCACCAAATCCCTTGTGTCTGGAATTCTGTCATTATTTTGACGTCGTTTCTGCAAGAATAGCCCCAACACATGGAGAATAGTTAATGGGGTGCATAGGTTAAATCAAATTCATGGAACTCGAATAGGAATTCCAGAAATCATGTACTGCTATAGATGGGAAGTTAATGATAATATTTTTTATTTAAAAACTAGATTTTTAAATAGAGCCTTAGTAGTCAATCTCCCTGATGCCAATAGGGATTATTTTGAACACGGGGTTGTCATAAAAAATTGGCAACACCCTCCATTAGATGGAGATGAGGTTTACCAGGGTCCCAGATGCCCTCCTTATGGCAATGGGATAGGTTATTTTTATTTTATTTTATTTATTTTGAAGTTATGTTTCTTTTGTGTTTGATAAAATATACCACTGATAACAATGTTTATTTATTTGCAGTTGATAGCAAGAGAAAGTGCCCAAAAGATGCAGATGTCAATATAAGGCATTTGAAACTTATCTGGAGTCTGCATCAAAGTGTTGCCGATGAGAACATTAGATCAGCTTCGTATCTGCTCCAGTACAAGAGCTACACCACTTCTTTCACTACTCGTCCAGTGATGAGTGAATCAGAGCCAGTACCAGCTTCCACCAGCTCATCGCCTGAATCTCATATTCCTTTAAGTGAAAGGATGAAGAAGAGAAGACCTCCTACCCTATTTGAGAAAACTGCCTCCGGTTCTGGGGAGGCAAAAAGGAGTAGGATTGATGTCCCAAGGGAGGGGACAAAGAAGACTGATGCAGCTCCTCCAGCTACTCCTGTTAAAGTTGCTGAGAGGCCCGCAGTGGCTCCGAGCAGCTCTGCTTCTCCTGGAGAGGTGATTGTGATATCACCGACCAAGGATTCTTCCTTGGTTGAATTCGTTCCTGTTCCCCCGAGGAGGCTGAAGAAGAGCTCCTCGGTCAATTTGGCTGACACCATTACTCAGCCCCTAGTTGTTGGGGCTGGAGTTCCCACTTTTATTCCCCCGATCTCTGCCATGAGCTCGGTAAAACCCTGGATCATTCCCGAGGTCCAAGGTACTGAAGAAAACCTTACTCGGGATATGGTCACCTCGCTAGCTGCTCGTCACCTTGCTTCTGTAAGTCTCTTTACTTTGAATTTTTTGTATTTCCTTTGTTATTTCTGTCTCTAACTTGTTTTCTTTTTACTTTCACAGTTGACGAGCTGCTTCAATATAATCCTGAAGAAGGATGAAGCGATTAAGGCTTCTTGCTCCTCGTCCAGTGTGGAGGGAGCTCTGGAAGAAGCTACCAACTCTCTGGCAGATTCTCGCCAGAAATATGCTGATGACAAAGATGTCTGGGAGAAGAAGTTTGCCTCCTTCGATCAAGAAAAAACTCGGGCTGTTGATGCCTCCAAGGAGTTGGAGAAGAGAATAAATTCCCTGGAGATGGAAAATAAGGATCTTGAGGAGAGGCTCAAAACTGCTGGAGAGTTTGAAGATAAACTCAAAGCTGCCGAGGAGGAGTTGGCTCAACTTCGGGAAGTAGGTCGGCAGAAGGAGGAAATAGAAAATAAATTGAAGGTTGCTGAGAACCTGCTGTCCGAGAAGCTCTCCTCGAAGAAATTGAAGAGGAATATGGCTGTGAAGAAGTCTTTCAGCTCTGGCTGGGACAAGGGGTTGGCTGCCATGGTGTCACAAGTGGACTATGGCAGTCTCAAATACTTTAGGGATGGATGGGTTGCTTCCTTTCAGGAGATGAAGGTCGACGAGTCTTCCGAGCTCTTCCAGAGACATATCCCTGGTCCCCCTAACTCCATAAGAGTTAGAAGAGGACGAAGCTACCTCTGAAGAGTGTTCGATATTTATGGGAGATCATGCCCTAGTCATCCCGCCTGCTGTCGAGGAAAATCAGCAAATCGTTTCTTCCTCCGAGCAACTGCCTACTCTCCCCGAGCAACTATCCCTTCCCTCCGAGCAACCTACCTCTTCATCCCAACCTCCCGAGAAGGTTTTAGAAGTTAAGGAAAAGGTGTAGTATTGTTCGGGTTTCTCTTTATTTTGTTTCTCTTTATCAAATGTAACCCAGAAGATGTAACTTTGAACTATGATCTAATAAAACTTGAAATTTTTGCATACTGTTGTCTATCTTTCATTCATACTCTGCTTATTCTTCTTATTGATGATTGCTCTTCTTTCTCTGCTGGTTTCTGGCTAGGATGGAACTGCTATCTACCCATGATACAAAGTTACTGCGATAATGTAATGAATACTTCAAAGCTGGTCACACAGACCTAAGTGCAGCACAAATTATCGACATCCTCGGCCAGGAAGCTTCAGAACAGGCAGTGGAAGCATATCAATATCTGAAGTGTCTGCTTGATCGGGCTGTAGCCAACAACATTGCCTATTATGAAATGATTGAGGATCTTCAAGGCACCCTCGAAGACCTTCAGCTTCAATACAAAGAATCCACTGTCTTGTTGCATGAGGGGTACGAGAAGAAGTACCGGCAGATCATTGCCGACAGGGGCTACGAGAAGCTTTTTGATGGGTACGATGTAAGGGAGAAAACCTTGAGAGTTGAGATCGAAGAATGCAGACAGATTGCTGAGTTGCTAGAAAAAGAAAACAACAACCTGCAAAAGGAGCTGTCACAATTGAAGTCTGCAGCTTCCACTTCTAGTGCCTTGATCCCAGTGACCGACGAGGGATTTTCGTTCTTAGAGGTTGAGAACGCCAAGTTAAGGCACGAGTTGGAGACTTTGAAGAGCTCTGGCACCTCTTCATCTTCTCGTGGTCGAGCAAGAGCTCCTCGGGGACGAGCAAGAG
Organism: Sambucus nigra; assembly: GCA_949130495.1. Taxonomy (NCBI): domain Eukaryota; kingdom Viridiplantae; phylum Streptophyta; class Magnoliopsida; order Dipsacales; family Adoxaceae; genus Sambucus; species Sambucus nigra. The sequence continues at coordinate 715,347,012 of OX422207.1, forward strand.
CAGCTCGGGTTCTTGTCGAGGAACAGAGGTCTCATTCTTCCTTAGAGAACCAGGCTTTCCAATTAATGGCGAAGAACCAGGCGTTGTCTGATTTGTCAAAGAAGATTAGGGACCTGGAAAAATAGCTCTCTGCGCAGAAGTCAGTCTTGGAGAATAAGGATCTTTTCATCAAGAATCTCCACGAGCAGATGGGGAGGTTAACATATCAGTTCCACAAGCAGCCCAGGGAGTTCTGGATGGCTGGATACAACGAAGCACTATACCACTTGGACGATCGTATCCAGAATGCCAACAATGAGGGCTATAAGCAAGGCTGGCTGAATGCCTTAGGTGTGTTGAAGCTCGAACAAGGTCATTATCTGTGGGACTACCATGATCCCGGGTTGCTCGACTTGCCTGTGCTACCATACAAACTGGACATGAGTTGGATCCCTGCTCGGGCCATTCCTCGGAGATTAATTTCAACGTATCTCGGTGAGTACAATTTACATTCTCAAACCGAGGTATCTCGTCACGAGCATCTCTTAGATCGACCATCCGTGATGAATGTCAGGATGTTGAAGGATCTCAACTTCATCAATTCTCCTATGTCTTTAAATGATTCGCCTCCCGACCAATATAAGTTGGCATTTGCGAGCATATTTTGTTTCCTAGCCAAACAGGTTGGCATTTTTAGGAATATTTTGTTTCCTAGCCAAACAGGTTGGCATTTTTAGGAATATTTTGTTTCCTAGCCAAACAGGTTGGCATTTTTAGGAATATTTTGTTTCCTAACCAACCGAAGTTGGCATTTTTAGGAATATTTGGTTTCCTAACCAACCGAAGTTGGCATTTTTAGGAATATTTGGTTTCCTAGCCAAACAGGTTGGCATTTTTAGGAATATTTTGCTGAGCAGTCTGGAGCTTTGCCGAGTAGTGTGTAACACTAGTATTCCCCGAAAAATTCTCAATAAAAGGAAGAACTTTGGCAGAATATCTTCATTTTATTCATAATGATGGAACTGCATTACATGGGAATATACATCACTGATAATACTTGCCTAGGTGCTCTGCGTTCCATGCATTCTTAAACTCCTCTCCCTCTAGAGTTGCTATTCGATAAGTTCCTGGTCGAACAACCTCTGTAACTCGGTATGGTACATGCTAATTTGCCTCCAGTTTATTGTGCTTTTGAATTACTTTCTTCAGTACATAGTCTCCTTCTTTCAGGTCGCATTTCTTCACCCTCTTGTTGTAAAACAAAGTTGTTCGCTGCTGGTATGCAGCATTTCTGATGGCTGCTTCTTCTCTAACTTCCTCGAGCATGTCTAAATCCAGTCTTCTCATTAAGTCGCTGACAGGGGAATTGAATTCAGTACCCTGTGTGTTGGGAGGCCCAACTCGGTAGGTATAACAGCTTCACTTCCAAACGCCAGCATATATGGTGATTCTCCTGTTGCTACTCGGGGAGTAGTTCGGTAAGCCCAAAGTATTGATTGTAACTCATTGATCCAGTTTGCTTTCGCATAATCCAATCTTTTCTTCAAGCCATTTAGCAGCGTTATGTTTGTCACTTCAGTTTATCCATTGCTTTGAGGATGGCCTGGTGCTGAGTGGACCTTCAAAATGTTCGATTGATGGCAATAGGCAGTGAACTCCTCGTTATCAAATTGTGTTCCATGGTCTGTGATGAAATCATGAGGAAGACCATATCAATAAATGATGCTCTTCCAAATAAATTGGTACACCTTTTCGTTCGTCATATCAATGAGTGGCTCAGCTTCTACCCACTTAGTAAAATGATCTATTGCAACGACGAGGTATTTGAATCTTCCTCGGGTATTTGGCAGTGGCCCAACCAAATTAATTCCCCATAAGGAAAATGGCCAAGGGGAAGTTATGGGTGCCAACAATGCTTGTGGAGTTCTTCGGATGGAGGAAAAGCGTTGGCACTTGTCACATTTCTTGGCATAGTCTACACAATCGGCTCTCATCATTGGCCAGTAGTATCCCTGCGTCATCATCCTTTGCAAAAGAGTCCGAGTTGCTACATGTGCTCCACAAGACCCTTCATGGATCTCTTCAATTAAATCTTTCACCTCGAAGGGATGTACACATCTCTGCAAACCTGCCATAATTCCTCGTCTATATAAAACACCATTAGTTAATACATACCGAGCAGCTTTAAACTTCAATTTCTTGGCTGTGAGCTTGTCAATTGGTAATTCTCCCTCCTCAATATATGCCCTGATGGGATCCATCCAAGATGGTCCTAAATCAAGGGTGATAAATTTCATCGTCAGATCTTCATCTATACTCCGACCAGCTAGCACTTCAATTGGGATTGTTCGTCGTAGCTCGGTACGAGTAGCTGATGCTAGTCGAGCTAGGGCGTGTGCTCTCGCATTCTCTATTCTTGGTATTCTGACTAGCTGAATAGCGGCAAATTCTGACACCAGTTCCTTTGCCTTTGCATGATATCTGATCATTAATTCTCCTCTAACTGCATATACTGCCAACATTTGATTTACAATCAATTGAGAATCACTGAAGACAATAACCTGTTGCGCCTCCATAATTTTTGCCAAACTAAGACCTGCAATCATGGCCTCATACTCAGCCTCATTATTGGAAGCTTTGAATTGGAAACGTAGGGCGTATTCCATGTCGACCTCGTCCGGAGTGTTCAAAACTATCCCCGTGCCACATCCTGTAGTACAAGATGAGCCATCTACATATAGCCTCCATATAGGTAACTCGTCTTCGAATTTCTGATCAGTCAGAGTTCCTCGGTGAAATATTTGCTTCTTCCTTTCCTCCTCTGATTTTTCTTGCTCTTCGTCGATCATTTCTTCTTGCCCTTCTACCAATCGGAGTTGGTCTGAGACCGAATTCAATGATCTTGTAACATCCACTTGCCCTTTTACCAACCGGAGTTGGTCTGAGCTAGTGTTTGTTGATCCTGTAACATCCACAGGTTGATCAGCGAGCAATTCTTATTTCTCGTCCGGAGTCCTCACAACTATCTCTGCGTCACATCCTGTAACATCCACACGCCCTTTTACCAATCGGAATTGGTCTGAGCCTGTGTTTGTTGATCCTGTAACATCCACAGGTTGATCAGCGAGCAACTTTTGCTCCTCGTTCGGAGTGCTCACAACTATCCCTGCGCCACATCCTGTAACATCCACACGCCCTTTTACCAATTGGAATTAGTCTGAGCTTGTGTTTGTCGATCCTGTAACATCCACAGGTTGATCAACGAATAACTTTTGCTCCTCGGGGATATCAGGACAGGTGAACCCTGCTATGAAATCTTCCACAGCTTGCCCTTTTAGCGATGATCTGGGTTCGTAGACTATATCATATTCACCGAGCTCTATTGCCCAGTACATCAATCTCCCTGATTTTTCTGGCTTATACAGGGCTTGCCTCAATGGCATATCAGTATATACTACTATGGTATGAGCCTGGAAGTATGGACTCATTCTCCTACTTGCCTCAATAAGCGCCAGTGCTAACTTTTCCAGCCTTGGATATTTGATCTCTGCTCCTCGGAAGGCCTTACTTGTGTAGTAAATTAGTTTTTGCACTCCATTCTCCACTCTGATCAACGCCGAGCTAACTGCATTCTCGGACACTGCAAGATACAAGTAAAATTTTTCTCCCATCACTGGCCTGGACAACAGTGGAGGTGCTCCCAAGTATTTCTTCAAGTCTTGAAAAGCCTTCTCACATTCATCATTCCACTCAAAAGTCTTTCTGAGTGTCTTGAAGAATGGGAGACATCTATCAGTTGCTCGTGACACAAATCTGTTGAGTGCCGCTACTCGTTCTGTGAGACTCTGTACTTCCTTCTTCGTCGTTGGAGATCGCAGCCCTAATAGAGCTTTGATCTTTTCAGGATTTGCCTCAATGCCTCGTTGATTGATAATGTACCCGAGGAATATGCCTTCTCATACTCCAAATATGCCCTTCGCCGGGTTCAGCTTCATCTGATATTTATCCAGTTGATCAAAAGTCTGACTTAAGTCAACTAGATGGTCGGCAGCTTTTTTGCTTTTTGTCAGCATGTCGTCAACATAGACTTCCATGTTGCAACTGATTTGTTCGGCAAAGACTTTGTTCATCAGCCGCTGATATGTCGCACCTGCATTTTTCAAACTAAAAGGCATAACATTATAACAATAAGTTCCCCTAGGGGTAATGAAAGAAGTACTCTCCCTGTCTTCAGGTTTCATTTTAATTTGATTGTAGCCAGAATAAGCATCCATGAAGCTCAGCAACTCGTGTCCCGAGGTAGCATCCACTAGTTGATCAATTCGGGGTAGTGGAAAGTGATCCTTTGGGCATGCTTTGTTGAGGTCGGTGAAGTCTACACACATCCTCCACTTGTTGTTTTTCTTCTTTACCATTACCACGTTAGCCAACCAGTCTGGATATTTAACATCTTCAATGAAACAAGCTTTCTGGAGCTTCTCGACTTCCTCCTGTATAGCTTGATTCTTCTCGGGACTGAATACTCTTCTTCTTTGCTTCACTGGCTTGATCTTCTTATTCACATTGAGCTCGTGAGATAAGAAGTTTGGGTCTATCCCAGGCATATCTTCATGACTCCACGCAAAAGTTTGTCTTCTGCTTCTAAGGAAAGTTATCAATTCCTGTTTTAATGAGGCTTCCAACGATGAACCTATTTGAGTAGTTCGCTCAGGGTGCTCGTCGTCCAGAATGATGTTTCTAGTAGTTTCCACCACTTGACCCTTCACGAGTTGCGACTCATCTCGAGGATCCAATGTTTTAATTTATACACCTTCATCCACTTGATAGGTAGTAGTCTTTTTCTTTGATTCTTCCAGTTCTTCTTGCTCGGCGGATGAATAATAGCATTCCCGAGCTACTTTCTGATCACCTTTCACAACTCCTATTCAAAGTTTGTTAGAAATTTTAGGCACTGATGCACTGTAAATGGTACAACCTCGAACTTCTTCAATCCTACTCTTCCCATGATGATATTGTACGATGATTGGACATTCTTATCCATCACGAAGAAACTTATTCTTTCTGTTTGACAAGCAGGACACATACCAATGAATATATCCAACTTGATCGTCCCAAGTGGAAATACTTTCTCGCCAGCAAAACCAATGAGGGGTCTGTGGTAAGGCTCCAGTTGAGATAACTTTAGATTTAAACTATCGAAGCACCAGTAGAACATGATGTCTGCCGATCTACCATTATCGACCAGTACTCTTGAAATCATGATCTCCTTCATTCTCATTTTGATCACCAGCGGGTCATCATGAGGATATAAAACACCTGTAAGGTCATTTTTTAAAAAATCGATGACCAATTTCTCCTTGTTCACCTTTCTCGGGCGATCTTCCTCAGCTAGATTTATTCACTGAATGTACGAGCAAGCTTGAGCCTCACCGAGGTAAGCTTTTCTTTCTGCAGTAAGGTCTCCTCCTCCTGCATCTCCTCCTGTAATAACATTACAATCAAATGACCCAAAGCTTATTAAAAATACCTCTCGTTCTGGATGCCTTGGTTTCTTGGGAAGATCAGGATCATCCTCCGGATCAACTTTATGGTTTCTCTTCTTGTTCTCCTCTACTCGACGAGGAGATCTAGACCTCTCTCTAGTTCGGTCGTTGTTTCTTCTTTTGCCTCCCCGATCAACATACTTTGCTAGATTTCCTCGTCGGATGAGTGTTTCAATCTCATTCTGAAGAGCTATGCAATTTTTGGTCATATGGCCATGATCCTTGTGGAACTCGCAATATTTTTCCCTATTCCTCATGTCAGGGTCTGCCTTCATTTTCTTTGGCCAGTTTAACTCCTCGCTGTTCTTAATTTCTTCCAAGACGTGGTTGATATTTGCCTTCAAAGGTGTTGTGACACCCCGACTAATTAAATACCGGGTAGCTACTCCTTTATTAAATTAATTCAAAATGCCAAGTTGGATCAGTTAATAGCATCACTGTCGAAAACATTTTTATTATTACTAACCACCTAGTATTTAAAAAGTAAGTTGTCAAATTTTTATTAAAGCCTGATTAACATGCAACAAGTGTAATGAAGAATAATAACACCATTCACCATAACGAAATAATAGAATAACTAACACATGATATAAATAAATCTGGAGGAAAACTCCTCACTACAAATTCCACGACTAAACTAAGTAACGAGAACAAAAATACTGAATTAATACATGCCAAAGTCTGAAAAACTGAAATGGAAATGTATCTAATAGAATTTGGGCAACATTCCCTACAACTGAGGAATACTGAGTATGGAATCCAAATGATATAGGTGTCTAAAAGCAAATCCCTGTAGCTTCCACAAGTAGCTACAACTCGTCATCTGAGTGAGAATCCTATGCATGGTGGCCTTGTGGCTGGGCACCTAAAATGGTTTTACAAAAAGATAGATTTGAAAGCAAACGGGTCAGAGCCCGAATGTGGAGATATTTTAAAAACCTGCAAGTGCTTTAAAAACATTTAAAACAGTATATGCAAAATACATGTTAGGACGTGCTCTCGCATGAGATACTCACCTCTCGTCTAACTGTGCACTCCTAACGTTCCTATTCCCATTCATGTGTTATCTCATAACTATCTAAAGAGTTTCTGACACTTCTACTCGGTTCACGTTTAAATTCCAACCTTAACAATTAAATAGAGAGTTCTACTTTAATTCCCGGATTCCCAATTATTAACAACACCATTTTGATAAAAGTCCCCCTTTTTTATCTTTTCATAAAAATTACCATAACTATACTCACAATTTAACATAGTTAATTTCCTTCTCGTTTAACCGTATATTTTCACATCATAAATATACAATACAAGCACCCAAAGGCTAAGCTGCGGTGCACACATACTCTGATATCCATCCCGGTACATCACGTACATAAGGGTCACGCATTCCGAATCTCTCAGGAATCGTTCAGATAATAACATCACAAATAGTGGAGGCGAACACAGTCACCATCACATGGGTCACGCACATACCTACGCTCCCACGATCAGCAGACTTATTAACATCCCAATAAGTCCTTCTATGACCTATGTTCATCGAGGTAACCAATCTAAATCCGGGCAACACAAGGATAAGAAGGCCCTAAGCGAACGTAAACCTCCCGTGATAGCAAGTATGGTAGGTATGTCATACATATAAAATTATATACTAAGCATTCACACATCTTAGATATCTCGATATTAATAAAGGTATACTCTACATCTTGATACCATTATTCCAAATTCATATATTTCAAGTGTTCCGATAATATAGAAATTAAATTGTCGACACGTCTCACGTCGTAGTTTCTTAAACTTAAAACCTATCTCAAATAGACTATTAAGTTCCCATTATTCCCACATATAACATCTTTATACCTAAGGTCTTTACTTCTGCCCCAAATCTTATTTCATCAACTTATTCAAATTTGCACTATTAACCCAAATATTATCTCACATATCGAATTTCATTAAATTAGAATAATTCCTCAAATTAAATTCCAATTAAAGTCTAACCTCATAATCATGCCTACTGGTCTTCCTTAAGGTTAAGGGTATTCACAGAGTCTCCAATAATATCATTCAAGGATTAACCTCATTAAAATTTAATTAAGGAAAAACTTTACTCATTCTGGGAATGTCGATCGATCGACCTTTACTTTCGATCGATCGATGGTGGTCGATCGATCGACTGAAGAACATCGATCGACCGAACGCACCAGGTCTGGTTACGGACTGCTTCGTTTTGCAGTTACCAATTCGTCCCAAAACACCATTTTTAAGCATGAAACTCTAAGACAAGGTTACAATATCATCATACTAACATCCTACAACAGTATTAACATTTCAAATTCCATAATTCATCATTCCAAGGCTTAGTTTAGATCAAAACTATATCAAAAATTTCCAGAATTTTTCTTCATTCAAGAACATCAATAAACTTCTTCTAACTCCATGTTTAAATCATCAAAGGTTCTGTTTAGAACATATAATTCGTCCAGAATACCACTACATGCAATTCCTACATAAATCATGGCTTTTAACTTCCAATTTATGGGTCTAAATTATCTTCAAAAATCAATTTCGAAAATTTCCTAAACATGGAAAAGCATAGCTTGAATCAAATGAGTTTAAACCACTTGCCTTAATCTTTCTCTGAATTTGGCGTTGAATCTTGAAAGCTAAGTTGTTCTCCCTCTCTCTTTCTGCAGAATTTTCTTCCTTCTCTCTCTCTCTCTCTCTACAAGTTCTTCCCAAGGTTGAAGACAATGGAGGTGATGGAGGTGTGTTTGGTTTTTGGTAAGTTGGAATTATATTTCAACTTCTCCCGTAGCCCATTAAGTCTCTTAGTGTGGTTAGTGGGTTTAGTGGGTTGAAAAAGAAGCCAGTTTTCTATTTCCAATTTTCGTCACTTTTAATTCCCAAATTTCTGAAATTACCAAAATACCCCTATAAGTTACCGGTATGGCCCAAAAATGCCCTTGGACCCAAACTTAACCCCCGGCTAGAGTTTTCTGACTATCTCGACCCTTCCGGACGCATTGGCGCACTCAAAACGACCATACGGTTAATGGAACTAAAATTCACTTTTTAATAGAATAATAAAATACCATGACGCGGCGGTCACACGCGTCTCTTTAAAATTTCCCAAATTGCCGTATTTAAATCTCACGACAATTTCAATATTACCAATATTCATATAATGCCAAATATACACATTATAATTAAATACTAACTCACATCTCGTTAATATTTTTTATCCGGATTAATTTCCAATTAATAAACATTTAATTCAATTAATCCCCAAAAATAAATATCACAGAAAATACGGGGTATTACAGGTGTGTACCTATCAAATTTCCTCAAGACTTACCATGACGAACTATTTTTGGATTGTTTGTCACCACCATTGTTCTTATGTTCTTTCTTCTTAACTTTATCACCTTCCACCTTGGTTTCTTTGGCGTCCATATTCTTCTTCGCAGACATAGCCTCCTCGGCATTCATAATCTTGGACACTTTTCCCATCAGGTCCGACATGGTTTGAGGTGGATCTTTGGCTAAAGTGTAGTACAACTTGTTTGGCAGTAGTCCACTCATCAAAGCGATAATCGCTGTCTTCTCCTCATAATCAATGACTTCGAGTTTCTCGTTATTAAAACGAGTTATATAATCTCTGATACTCTCACCAGCTTTTTGTCTAACACTTAACAAGTGTGCTACTCGTTTAACTGGCTTTGCTCCAAAGCAGACATTCCTAATGAATAACTCGGCCAGTTGAAGAAAAGTTGAAATCATACCCCGAGGAAGATTATTATACCATATTTGAGCAGATCCGGTAAGTGTTCCCGAGAATGCTCTGCGTCTCATCTCATTTGGGACAGCATAGATGTCGGCTGCAGCTTGGTATTGTTCTATATGAAGGACAGGGTCAGTCTTTCCATCATACTTGGGAGTCACAACAGGTGCTTTGAACTTTGATGGTGTTGGAAAATCAATAATGTCCTGGACAAAAGGTGTTCCTCGAACAAAGGTTCGTTGTAGAGGGTTCTTGGCCTTAGCCATTTCCCTTAATCTATCCTCCAGCCTCTGAATAGATCCTTTCCATGCATCATTTCCTTCCTCGGGCCTATTGGTTTGAGAAACTGATCGCGTTGAAGTGGCTTCCTGGGATTTATCTTGACGAGCAGCTGGTCGCGACTGGGCAGATCCTTCCCTTAAATTTGATGGTCATCGAAAGCTCCTCGACGCTGCATTAAGAGGAATTTTGTTCCTCCTAGGGCCTAATCGGTCGAAAGGAGAAACCCTACTTAATCTTACCAATGCGTTGGTCCTTTCTGGGGAGAGGGTGACACGTTGTTCAGTATCTGTGGCCCGCACTGACGAAGTTCGTCCAGGTTGATAAGAAAAATCTTCAGATTCCTCATTACGATATGAATTAGTACGCCTAGTACGCGAAGAAGGCGCACGGGTATTTCTTTGAATGCTTCGTGGTCCGGAATGGGCTGATGCACCGCCATGGAGGGTTTGGATGAGTTGTCGCATTGTTTCTTGCATGACGGTCTGGCCCTAAGCCAGATTTGCCATTATTCCAGTCAGATCTGGAATAATTGGCGGAGCAGATGGATTTGGAGGGGTTCCAGCGTTTCGATTGCTGGATTCAGGAATATCAGCCATTGGTAATGGATTATTTTTGATGAAAAACGATATTATCAGTCATTTCCCACAGACGGCGCCAATCTGTTGATGTAAAAAATTAGATCACTCTAATAATTCAATCACAGATAAAGAAATAAGACAAAGAGTTTTTAAAGTGGTTCAGCCTTATAAGAATGGCCTACGTCCACTGTTTTGGTATTGTTGTTTGTATGGGAATTCTCGATTACAAGTTATCTCAAGAAATTTCGGTCTGAATTCGGGGTTTTTACAATAAGGATTGTACAATGTATTTATAGCCCTGAGGCTGTAATGTGAAAGGGTAATACATTAAATGATATACATATGAAAGGGTAATACATTTAATGCCCTTTTTGCGTGTGTGTCCAAATGATAAGCATTTAATGAGCAATTAAACTGTTGGTATCCTGCTTCGAGGTGCATCTCGGACCGCCTAAGCTTCTCGGTATTCAAGAGTTCCTCAGAGAGGCATTGTTCCTCGGAGCTTGTGAGTTCCTCGGGGAAGTAGTCTTCCTCATTCTAGTCTTGTTCCTCGGAGCGCATGGGTTCCTCGGAAGTGTTTGTTGTTGCCATAGCCACGTGTCTTCATACGATTGGTCCATGTCAGCAGATTAAATTTGGTATCAACAGAAATAGTGAGAGAAAGTGTGAGAGAGTTTAAGAAGAAGTTCTTAGGGATATTCATCTTAAGGTAATCTTAATGTTATAATGCATATTTATAGTTTTAATTCATTGTTTTATAGCTTTACTTAGTAGTTATGCTGGTAAAATACAATAAAGAATTCACTAATCAAAACTTAAGATTTAGAACAAATCCAAGTTGATTTTATAAACTTGTTTGAAATTATACGATTTTAAAAATGATTCTTTTAAAGAAATTGATTGTTATTATGGAATCCCATTTAAGTAATTCCAAAGTCAGGCTCGGTGAAGTTCTGTCTAGATGAGATGGTATTTAAGTGGTGCCCCTGTGACCCTCCATCTCTACTGGGAATGAATCCGAAAATGTTTTGTCTAGATGAGATGGTATTTAAGTGGTGCCTCTGTGACCCTCCATCTCTACTGGGAACCGAATGATGAGGAAAGACTATGAATTGAATTCTTCAATTACGGTAAATGAGTTTTAAAAGTTAACAAAAAGGGATTCAATAATCCTTTAAAAGAAGAGGTTAGTATAGTATAAACTGGACCTTAGAATGTGTACTTAAATCTTTATCAGATTAACATGTGATCGAAGACCAATACTAGTAAATTTGACCTCCATTTTGGGTGAGTACTCTGACATTCCTTGTGTATTTTGATTATATGATATTATGCAAACTATATATATTTTATGAACTGCTTTTATTCTCAAAATGCATGTGATACCGATGACTGATTCAATTGTGATATGTTTATATTTGTCCATATAAACATACCGATTAAAATGATTATTGAAAAGGATATTGAATATTGAAAATATGATTCGGCCTAAGGGGCCTATTTATTGGCTGACCTTCCCAGCTGGGTTATCGCTGGTGTGCCCTAAATAAGGCGTTGTGGCGAACTAGTTCGATTGACCCTCAACTATCGGGGTATAATACGATAGAAGAATACGGTATTAGAGTGTACCTGGCCATTAAAATGATATGATAGAAAGAAAAAGATATCACATTTGATTTGTTGCATTCTTCTTATTCTGAGCTATCCAATTGTGATATATATATACTATCATTTCAAAATATATATCTATTTACTGCAAGTTCCTCTCCATATAGGTATATGCCTTCTCTTTTGACTTGAATAGGTATCTATTTTCTGAAAACCTTGGAATGTTTGGAGATTAAACCTCATTCGGCTTTTAGCTGATGTTGCATAAATAACCATTTTTTAGGAAACGTTTAGGCTCACGGACGAAACAAAAATGGACTATATTGAAGATTTAGCTTTTAGAGCTCTTTTTGTAAAATGTTTATTTAGAGCATGTCTGGCCCTCTTGTAATAAGGTTTAAATTTTCTATTAAGTTGTAACTCGTTGTTACTTTTAATATATATGAAGTTTCCTTTAGAAAGCTCTGATGACGTAATTCCTTTACTTTCAAAATTTTACGATTCATAACCATGTGATAATACATCCGTTGCCTTTATTTAAGGAAATATTTAAATCGGAATATTTGTTGCCTTGGTGGCATGTTAAGACCCTTGTTCCCTAATACTATTTTGGGTCGGGGTCGTGACAAGATCCGTGTAATGCATTGACACCACACTATCCTCATCTACCATCTACCTCACTCGCCTCATGTACTCAGGGGGCGTTGATGGTGGGACCTCCAACCCTCCCTCCATAATCTGTTGCACCATCCTCTCCCTAAGGTACCAGATGTACCCAAACTCATGCGCCATTAATTTCCTTATCTGCGCATGCATGCCTGTAGCCCGTGCGACCCTTGGAGATAGACTCAAGGGTAGAAGGTCGCGTATTATCCCGACAAAGAGTCAGTAATTAATCCAGAAGAAAAAGTTCTAAAAACTCAAAAAGAGAGAAGGATCAGAAGTCTAACCTCGTTACTTGCCAGGGCGTTCAATGCCACCTGAACATCCTTTGAGGAAGAGATTGGTTTGAATGCCTGTTTGACTTCTTCCATTTATACATCCTACAAAAATATCCTAGCTCCCTCGCGTTTAAGGAAACCAACCACACATTGTGCCCTATCACCTCATAATCCATTTTTGCAAAAGACAAAACCTAAGAATTAAAAGAGAAAGAAAAACGACTGCAAGAAAATAAAAAATGGGGAAATTAAACTTACAGATTACATTCGAGGAATCATAGAGGGAAACTAAGGTAAAGCTCTTCCAGTCGTATAAATGAATGTGTGAAATGATCCTCAAAAAGGGAAAAAACCACATATGGAAGACATCGTTGCTCGTCGCCACCATGATTCCCCCTAATTAAAGTAAAATGAATAAGCGGGTTACCTATCTCACCTGTCGCCCATCAGCCTAGTCAATCTTCCTAGATAGCAAAGTCTCCTTTAGCATAGATCTCCAGATAAAAACCGCTAACATGATTCTTCCTATATCCATGAAGGCAACTCGCACTGTCGCCTTCGTAACCCGTAGAGTCCATTCTACCAGGATTTGTTAAATAAAACACTCCAACCCTATTGGTTGCTAGACATCGAATGGAGTGACAGTCATCTCCCCAATTCTTAAGTGAAATGTGTGGGTCCCACCCTTGCCCAATGCACATCACTAATGTAGAGCACGACATCGCATCCAATGCCCCCACTAATGTGCATAACTTGGTTGACCCTACCATCCATTGTACCACCTTAGGAAGACGGTACCAAACCTCATTCGTCCCAATTATCCTCGGGGATCGAATGCTCGAAGAGGATAGGCCAACCTGTGTAAAATTCAAGAAATAACCCTTAATTATCCCTAAGATGAAAAAAATAAGAAAATGTGAAAAACTAAAAGACAAACACTTACATAGCCATTAGGGTTCTTTACCCTAGTAGAACGATGATGCGTAGGCTCTTGTAGTATAGCCTTCTCATCAACCATCGACTTAAAATTATCATACGCACCCTGGCTGCCTCATGCCAGTGGCACTAAACCCTCCCAATCTTCAACAGTCACCCAATTGTTGTTGTTGTTACCAAAAGTACCCGCCATTGAGATCTTGTGATGGAAATAGACTAAAAAATAACTTTTAGACAGAAAAAGTAAGAGATTTAATCACTTGAAGGTGTGGAAAAATGAAGAGGGCCACCCCCTTTTATAGGGGGCTAAGGGGCATGTTGATCGGCAGTCCCTCGGTACTACCCCTTCTCCAAGAAGCCTATGAGTCTGTGCCCCATGCCATTAGGCACCTCCCTAGACCTACCTAGGACCGCCCCCTTAAATTTTTGTTTTAAAAATGCCAAAAAAATTGGAAAATTTCTTAAAAAATTCTCAAAAATTCTCGTGAACTCAAGAACATCATTACTCCGAGAAAAGCCCATGGTGGAGCACTAAATAGTTACAAGCCCTTGTAAAAACCCAATCAAATCATTAGCAGTCACTCTTGTCATCAGCATGCTCTAAGCGAAACTAAGAATTCAAGGTGGGCCTGCACCAAAATACTTTACGCTTTCCCCAATGAAACCAAAATTTGAAAAACTCTTCGTAAGCAACATCTTTAGTTCTGCAAAATCGACCTTGACCCATTGAATTAGTCATCTCAATTTTTAAGTCCTCCGAATCGACTTGGACCCACTGAATTGGTCATCACAACATCTTTAGGTCCTCAGAATCGACCTCAACCCGCTGAATTGGTCATCATAACATATTTTGGCCTCAAAATTGACCTCGACCCGTTAAATTGGCCATCTCACTCTTTACATACTCATAATTGGCCTCGACCTACTGAATTGGTCATCACAATATCTTTAGGTTCTCTGAATTGATATCGACTCGGTGAATTGGTCATCAAAACATCTTTAGGTCCTGAGAATCGATCTCGACTTGCTGAATTGGTCATCACAGTATTTTTAGGTCCTCAGAATCGACCTCGACCCACTGAATTGGTCATCTAAATATTTAGGTCCTACAAATTGACCTCGATCAAATGAATTGGTCATTATAACATATTTAGGTCCTCAGAATCGACCTCGACCCATTGAATTGGTCATCTCAATCTTTAGGTCCTTATATTCGACCTCGACTCGCTGAATTAGTCATGTCAATCTTTAGGTCCTCCAAATTGACCTTGACCCGCTAATTGGTTATCTCAACTCTTTAGGTTCGTAGAATCGACCTTGACCCACTGAATTTGTCATCTCAATTTTTTAGTCCTCATAATCGACTTTGACCCTCTGAATTAGTCATCTCAATCTTTAGGTCCTCAGAATTGACGTAGATAATTTGAATTGGTCATTTTAAATCTTTAGGTTTAAAAAATCAATCTTGACCCCCTGAATGTCTTATCT
The DNA here is from genome assembly GCA_949130495.1 of Sambucus nigra. Taxonomy (NCBI): domain Eukaryota; kingdom Viridiplantae; phylum Streptophyta; class Magnoliopsida; order Dipsacales; family Adoxaceae; genus Sambucus; species Sambucus nigra. The sequence continues at coordinate 715,362,145 of OX422207.1, forward strand.
CAATATTTAGGTTCTCATAATCGACCTAGACCCTCTGAATTGGTCATTTCAACTCTTTAGGTCCACATAATCAACTTCAACCCTCCAAATTGGGCATCTCAATCTTTAGGTCACAAAATCAACATCGACCCTCTGAATTGATCACTTCAATCCTTAGGTTCACAAAATTGACCTCGACACGCTAAATTGGTCATCTCAACTCCTTAGGTCTACAAAATCATCGTCGACCCTCTGAATCGGTCACCTCCACCACTAGGTCCACAGAATTAACCTCAAACCTTTTATCAAACATCGATGATGTGTCTATCTTTAAATAACCTTTGCTTATTCCAAGCTCTCTCGTCAAGGGGCTCCATAGACATTCCATCCTAGTACCACCCTAGGTACCTCTTAGGTACCTAACACTCCTCCTCCCTCTGTAAACCCTAGTACCTACATTGAGAATTGATTTGAAGGCCATTGAGTACTCCAAGACCCACCTAATTTAACTTCGATAAACTCCTCAACCTAAGCTAATCTTAATGAAACCTTAAAGGGCTCTGAATCCCCTTTCCAATGATCCATACCGTGTGTCAATCGACCTCACAGTTTGCATGAATGATCCCTTTTACTCTGAGAATTGATCCAGAGCCCATCGAGCACTCTCAGGCCCCATTTGACTCAAATCAATTCTTCGACCAATGAGAAGCTCAATGAAATCTTGGAAGACATTAAATTATCTTTCCAAGGGTCCATACCGTGCGTGAATTGGCCTCATGGTTTGCACAAATGGCGCTTTCTATTTTAATAGGCCACTGAGTACTTCTGGTCCCCATTTGATCGTAAGAAGATCTCTGATTATAGTGAAGCTGAATGAAATCCTAAAGGGCACTGAATTCCCTTTTCAACGGTCTATACCGTGTGCGAATCGGCCTTACAATTTGCATGAGCGACCCGTTTTACTCCGAAACCCCTGTCAAGAGACCATAGAGCACTTCCGAGTCCCATTTGACTTTGGTGAACTTTCGAACCCGAAAGTGGCTCAGTGGATTCCTTAAGGGCTCTGAATTTTCTTTCCAACGGTCCTAGATGTACACGTTTTGGACTTTTGATTCACATTTTATGCCCTTTTTTTAAAAACGTTCATTTCGAACTGCCTATAGGCACCCAGATTCCTTGCCTATCGATATGGTGTACTTTCCTTGACCAGTAAGCTAAGCACTGTGTCGATAGATAGTCTAGGGGTTATGCTGGCTGGTACCCCCAACCCTAAAATGGCACTATTTAAGGAGCCCATGACCTCACTGCCAGGGGGTCCTTTTTCAGCAATTAAGAAAAATTCTCTCGAAGTCAGAACGTCATCATTCCTAAAAAACTCTATTTTTTGACGTTCTCATCATTTCTCTTACCTCACTTTCCTGCCACCTTTAGTCACCTACCTCACCCTACTTTAACACCCTTATACCACTACAAAATCAACCTACATACCTCTCAAATTTACTAGCAAAAGTCTCATGGGAGGTCTATTCCTAAATCTTTTCAAGTTTACTCATTTAGTGTTATTTACTCACTTTATTCCTATTTTGTGATATCTCTTCTTCTTATTTAATTATCCCACATCAAGTAATATGCATTTTTATTATTAATATCCACATAACTTATTTTCATAAAAATCGAAAAAGATAAAAACAAGGTAGGGTTTACTCGTAAATTCCAAAAGTAAGACTTCCCCATTTTCTCACACTTTTACACTCTTCTATAAAAAACACTCAAAGAGGAGTCTTAAATTTGGGTTTATGAGGTAAACCCCACCTCTATGATATATTGAACCACATAGACTTTGATTCCCTTTGGTTTACATAGTCATCCCGGGCCAATCCTTGGATTCGAGCCCCTCTTTCCTTTTTATTCTTTTATATTACGTTTTTTTATATTTTATGAGTCATGAACTCGTAAATATATTTGTGTCTCGTCCGACATGCGCATTCTCTTTTTCATAACGGCTCGTTATTTGGATAACACTCACATCATATGTTTATGTTATTTTTTAGAACACTCCTATGGATGATTCTACTCCATCTTTCCTATGACGTAAGTCCGATGATTCCTTCCTCCCGTTATTTACGTTAGATACATGTACACACACATGTACACACACATCACCCTTCGTAGAAAAGAAGAATATTAAGATAGCCCATGAGATACTAAAATAGTGAAATGGGTACCTAACACATTCCCATTCCGTAACTTAGTCCTCATACCCTCGATTCAGTTGGCTTAGTACGCATCAGTGACCTTGATGTCGTTCTCTCATAACGGCTACATTTCTTTTGCATGTTTTGAGCAAAAGAAGCTAGCAACTCTATTCTTTTGTGTTACACACTTTTGACGATGACTAATTTGATGTCCGAGGCAGACAGTGAAGACTCCAACTCATGTGGCAGAAAGAGGACCCCCGTATCCTCGAATCACTCGCATGCGCATGGAGGTGAAGAGAGGGAGACCTCTTTAGCTTTTCCCTCCCATCCTAATTTCGGGGGGCCAGCCCTCACCAGAGTAATCTGATATGAATGGACACATAAATATTTATATAAGTGTGAGAGAAATCTCTGCTTGTATAATGGAAGGTTATTGGAGGTGTATATAAGAGTGCGAGAAAGCTTGATTTGTGTAACAGGAGGCCGTCAAGAGTCTGTATGTGTATGCGTAAGAAGTCACGACTTTAGAGAGTTTGATATCTCATTCGAGATGAGGAGAGATAGAAAGTTAATACGAGAGATGGGTTCATCGTTGTTATGAAAACATATCGAGAGGTATATTATCGAGTCTTATGCCCACGATAAGGACTCAGTATTACGCTTACGTACCCAAGAGGACTTGGAATCAAATCCTACGTAGTTCAATTGTGTGTATGCATTTGAGAGTTCATATAGGTGTGCATGAAAGGTCGCGACTTAAAATAATTTGATATCCCATTTGAGGTTTAATGATAATAGGTGTTAGATAAGAGATGGACGCATCTCAATGGAGACAATATATCATAAGACATATTGTCGAGGCTTGTGATCACGAGATGGACTTCGCATTATGACTATGTACCCATGTAGCCATGATATCAAAGCCTACGTAGTTCGGTTTTATATGTATTCAAACGTGATGTGTGTACAAGTATAGGACTTGTCTTAAAGGGGAAAAGCTATCTGTTAGACAAAGGGCAACTTTAGTGGAGGTTCAAAATGAGAGTGGATCCCAATGCATCAAAAGAAAGGAATAATTTATTATGATTGTTGGGAGATCACTAGTTGGAGAGTATCCTTCAGACTAGTTTAAAGGTGTAGAAGGAAGGGGGATGTGTATGTTTAGGATTAGAGTGGACCAGAAGCCACCGACATAGCTATATGTATCCTTTATCGATATGACTAAAATGTCGGAGGTGTGGTAGTCCTCAAGATAGTTACTCTCTATTTGGACGAGAGTTGGAGGCATCCATATGAAATAATACGTCAATATAAGTATTATAAGGCTTGGTCTTCACGAGTTTGGTTAGATATAATGTCTACGTACCCAAGAGGACATGGGATCAAAGTCAACATAGTTCCAACATCGGGGTTAGATTATGGAGAAAGGGGGTTTCAACTAAAGATGGAGGGATCCCTAAGAAATAATATATCAAAAGACATATTATGAGCCTTAGGCTTCATGACTTTAGTTTGTTATATCCCCTACCAATCCAAGAGGACTTAGAATCAAATCTATCGTAGTTCTAAAAAATAAGACATATTTACGGGTGTAGGCGATGTGATATCGATTAAATAATAGACACCATTATGGTATTTATGGAGCCTAATCCTTAATATAACATTTCTATTATAAGTTGTATTGGTATATAAATATGTTAAAACTATGTTAATCAAAGGATGATGCTTGACAAGTATTTCCACAAAAACATATATTTGGGGTTGTCGTCGAAGTGACGGCCTTTGTTCGCTTGAAGAAGTGATGATAGTAGTCCAATTTTAGACTTTGATTTTTGCAATATTTTGGAATGACTCGGGTCATTAAATATTTCCTGAGAATGGTTTTGAAAAGTATATTTTCATGTTGTATTTACTCGTAGCAGTTGATTAGCATTTATTTAACATATGAGTATGTCATTTAATCTCAACAGATAGAGGCGATGGGTTAAAAAATATGATTTACAATATAAACACAGAAAAGTGCATACCCGACCCCCTAAACGGGGGCCGGGCTAGATGAGATAAAAATATATGTACAGTTATCACAATAAATATGGGGAATCAACCCGATATTTCTGCGAAGTTTCTTTACCCTTGAAACATGAGCCAAAATTTTCTCGAGGGTGTGTCCCTCTGAGGTGGCATCGTTTAGTCGGGCAAAGATTCGTTAGGAATATCCGACTTTCTCGGTGTGTATGGGGAGGTTTTCCTTTGTATCTCCGAGGAAGTGACTTTTTAGAAGTACAAAATTCACTCAAGGGAAACGACTTTTCAAAATTACGAACTTCACTAAGAGAAAACATTTTTTGTGAAGTATGTACTTCACTCGAGAATTTTTTGACTGGCCTCAAATTTTGTAAACGCTCTGGATTGAAGAAAGTGAGCAACCTTAATCACTATTGGTCTTTGGGTTTCTCTTTAATGTTGGTGGGGACCTCTACTTATAGGGTCTGATTCGAGGCCTTTGACCATTTGTACAAAGGGATGTTATGACACATATAGGATGGATCGGGGGTAAGCACACATGTAAGGTTGGATTTGACTTGGTAGGGACATTTGTCCTTGTTATTTAACCGTTCGGTTAGAGGTGAATATTTGGCATTGAATCATTGGGACTTTTATGCAGTGTTAATTTATTTAGTCCATAGACTCTATGGTTTTGATGCAAGCTTTGATTGGTGTGTGACCTTCACCGTTGGAAACATTTTTCTAATATATACAACTTTTGTGTTTACCACTTTCCCAAATTGTGAAGTTTTGTAGGTCCAAATTATCCATAAAGTTATATTTAGTGTAAATCACCTCAATTGAGACTGCCTTTGGCTTAGTCCTCTGAAGTGAGGCACAAATGGGCATAAAGGAGATTTGATCAAAGGTGTTTGGATATGTAGGGTACATTGTAAAATTGGTTATATATATGGTGTCCTAGTCTTTGCATATTTACAGGAGTGCCCTTACGATCATGAGAGGTTTAGAGTTTTCCTATTACCGAAGTTAGGATTTTTAGGAAATCACCTTGTGCGATTTTGGGAGGCGGTGGGTCATGAAAATGATGTGCCATTAAGGATCGTAGTGTCTATAAGGTCTAGTGTTAACTGGCTACAGAGATTGTATATGCAGGACCTAGAATCTCAGACTATATTGATAGAGAAAATTTTAGAAGGGTATCACGAGTATGAGTGTGAAGGAGACCGACTGACTATAATGATGTGACTATTTATATAGGAAAGTTTGTACGAGTGGTACATCCTATATGTGTGGGATCATAAGAGATACTTGTTGTATATTATGATATAGGTTATGAGATTGGCATAATTATATACATTGGGACACATCATGTATGTGCAAGGTTGCGTGATAACTTGATTGGCTATGGTGATGTGGTTGTTTATGTTTGTAAGATGATACGTGTGGTACATTATGATTATGATGGACAGTGATTGAGGCCATTTGGATATAATAAAATTAAAGTAAGATAAATATGTTATTAATTAGATATAGAAGTGATAAGTGGTTAATATGCTTCTAATGTATTAAAAAATTATGGAAGTAAATAGTTGTTAATAAGTGGATAGTTATTTATAAGTGTGTTAAATGGATTGTTGTTGATAAATTTTGTTAAATGGATAATTATTGCATTTGTTGTTAAATGGCTAATAATGGATATATGTTATTAATTGGATAGTTGTTATTAGCTGGATAGTTGTTGAGATATGTTATTGAATTAATAGTTGTTTATATACTTTATTAAGAGGATAGTTGTTATATTCTACAATGGATAGTTTATAATATTCTACGACTAAAGATTTATTGCTAAATAAAAGACTATATTTTGATACTACTTCATTTAGTACTTCTGGATAGATTTACGTTACCCTATTTGGGATCATGTAGCTATTATTCTTCTGGTGGGCTTGACCCATCATTATCGTGGATTAACATTTCGGGTTAGGAGTGCGCATCTAAGAGCAGTTGGATATGGGAGTGCATATTTTGGCATATGGAGTTTATCTTATGTATAACATAGTCTTTCATTTCCATCGTTTAATTTATATGGGGACATTATATGGATTCGTGGGTCATTTATGACTCCATAGTTATTTTGGGACTTTTTTTCGAGACTATTGTTGTAAATGTCTTATATTGGAGATTTTGATATTATTGAATCTTAGTGGATGGTTATACATTTTTATCTTTTTTCACATTTTGTATCATTGTTGGAAAGTTTTTAAATTGTCTCATATTTTTGTCAGATGCTAACAATGGTATTTTAATTATAGTAATTTCAATATTCTAATATTTGGACTTCATCAACCCTCATATTAGAATATGATGGTTGTTATAATTGGTATTAGATCTTAGTCCTAGGTCTCGAGGTTTATAGGTTTATAATAGTTTTTCGCGTATAGATATTTGATATGATTTGATGATTTGTACTCTCTTTAGGCTTTAGGTTCAACATATATTTTTTTCCTGTCTTTTTAGATAGTGAAAACTAAGAGGAGAGGAGATAGGGGTGTCCAGAGAGCCAATGCGACGACGGGTCCCATAGGTTGGGCAAGGCATGGTCAGTTTTTGTTAGGAGTCAAGGAGTTTATGAATGTAATTAGAGAGGACACAACGACTAGTTTTGAGATGCGTAATTAGGGAAAAAATCCCAAGTGCTTAGAAGAATATAATGCCCACATCTAATTGGGATAGGGTGACAAAAAGATTCAACAAGGGTAATCTGCCCACGGTTGCGGGGGGATCCTATCCCACGATGGCTCACTAGTGGAGGAGAGACATGGAGAGACACCTTAGAAAGGTTAAATATACGAAGGTAAATAAGTATATGTTAGCTACTATAAATCTAATCGGTTATGCTTTATAGTGGTAGGAGAGTGAGACCACCCGAGGATTGAGATCATATGAAATTTGGGGAGTTATGGAGAAGTTGAATGAGAAATACTGCTAGTATGCTATTAAGTTTGATAACATGGGGGATTTTCTCACTTTGGAGTAGGGCGCATATAGTGTGACAGCGTATAAGGAGAAGTTTACTAATCTTTATATGTTTTCACCAGAGGATTTGAACATTTAGGAGAGGAAGAAGAATTGTTTCATTAATGGATTGACTTGGTTAATTAAGCAGGTCGTGATAGGGAATCCAACCTACACCACATATGCTCAGGAGGTGGATGTCGTTTTAATGATGTGGAAGGAATGTGGGAACTAACAGAAAAAAATTAGGAAGATGGTAGAATTGAGTGGTCATGAGGTGGCTAAGATGCGAGCATGTAATGTTATGGTGGAGCATAAGGGTTGAAAGGACCCACGTGGATAACAACCTTGGAAAAATACCCAAGTGTTCCATGATAAAAAATAGGGTAATAGGTCCCCATGAATTACTCAGGGTCAGGGATGAGGATCATAACAGGGAAAGAGAGTGCCAATGAGGTAGCTAGGGAATTTCAAGTTGATTGTTACTCATATGGATAGAGAGCACATAGGGCTATGAGGTGTCCTAAGGCTCACGTAAAACTAGTCCAAATTGTTTTAGCTCAGGGAGCACCGAGTGTTGTTACACTGCTTGCAGTATAATAAATGTAGATTCTCCTAGATCCTAAATCTTTAATGTACAAATTCAAGTCATAAGTATGTAGGTCGACATCCCTACTATAAGTCACATACATCTCTAGTATAGCACATAAAATGTTAAGACTATATCTAGTACCATAACATCAAATTTCATAAGGTAGGATAAGGACAATATCTACGTCTAACATCCATATATAGGTACACCCCCGACGTCTACAAATAAATGGGCTACTCGCATGCCCGTGCATAATGAAGGCCTATCCCTTTCACCTTCGGGGATCACTCGTTCGCACTAGGCATAGTATTAATCCACCCCAAACCTAATACATCATCATATTTTAGGGATAAATTACTACGCCTACATATCATTCGTATATCCTGCCATACCCAAAACCATACGGATGAAATATCCCTGTGAAACCCCTCTCGGTACACGGATAGGCGTAAGACCTAGGGTAAATGACCATGGCAAGCCTAGCTCTTTTACTGAGGTACCATCGCGGTCGACGTCGCATGCATCCCATTAAGGAATCCCTTATATTACGCAACCCACATTCACTCACACATGGTATGCATTACAAATAAGCACGTAAGCAATTAAAACCTTCACTAGTGGGTTCAAGTAAATACATACACAACCCTCACTAACGGGTTAAGGTAAACCACATACACATACCGACCCCAATTCTACCCAATCATACTATCATCACTATCATTAAAAGGCCTAACACATCTTTATCCTTATATTCACCCCACATCTTTATCCTTATACTATCATCACTATCATTAAAAGGTCTAACAGATCTTTATCCTTATATTCACCCCGGCTTCTCGAATTTAAGCATAGTTTAACCCTACCATACACTAAAATACACACATTAACTATATTCAATCTCAGCTCGCCCTAGTCCAATCTCCCAAGGCATTGCGTCTAGGCATCAATCCACACATAATTTATATAAAACCATCAAATATGATAACTACCCCTTCTAGGGTTTCATAACTCAATTATAATCTCACCCAAAGGATAAAAGTCCCACTAGACTATCACTAAGATTCCAATAATCCTGGTCAACAATACCAATTTAGTAAACTTCTAAAATCCCAAATGAACAACCCATACTACTCTTAGGTTTAAAAACTAATGCTCTAAACTCAAAATAATGCGTTGAACCAACTAATTTCACAAGCATCCAAATAACCCAAAAACAAATTTCCAACATCTCAAATCATTAGAATTCATATCCATTCTATAAGTATAAGAAATCCATATGCCAATCCATCATATCCCTATGCCTCTAAACCCAATAATCCAATCCAAAATATTATAACTAAAAGGACACACAATTTGGGGGTGTCGATCGATCGACTGCTACAGATCTTGACAATCTTCGCTAGTTATGGGCCCTTCCAAATCCAGTTCCTCTCTCTAAACTCCATTAATGAAATTCAAAGCTTCATCTAAGCCGCCAACCAGCATCCCAATAAGAAAAATACCTCATATAAAAAATTGGAACCTATTTTCAACATTACATCCACAAGTTTACTTTAAGATCCAAAGGAAAAAGCAATTTCTCATTCAAGAACCCTAAGTATACCAATTTCTTCAATTAACTTATGATTTCAAAGGATGGAATCATATAATTTAAGGGTTTTAAATAATTCATGATACAAAACATATTTTAATCATTCTCTAACAGTTTTAATCCAAGTTCAAGAGGAAATCAAACAATATAAGGGGAAATTAACCTAATTAATATATTGATTAGATTAATAACGAAAAATAACTATTTAATTATCTAAAATCATATTTACAACATAATGAATTTTAGATTTCAATGAATAGATATACTATTAGCACACATGCAATCATAATAAAATTCTATACAAACTTGCCTTAATTGATTTGGTGGAGAGAACCAAGCTAAGATCCTTCTCAACTTTACTTTCCTCTTGAGGGTTCCTCTCTCTAGGCTTGAAATGCTTCCCAACTTGTGTTTTGATAATTATAAGATCCCTAATGGATAATTAGAACTCTTAAATCCCAAAATTAGACTTGGGCCCAAAATGGGCCTCACCTAAAAGAGTCTAAATTCTCCTTTAAATGACTTAAAATCTTATCAAGGCCTTATACTAACCCAATAGGCCTATAATCCACCATTTTAAACTAAAAATGAACATTCTATGCGTCCCATTATTCTAATACAGAATATATAAAAATAACTGACTAGTAACCTAGTTATTTAATAATCAATTGGGACAAGTCCAAATATTAAATTATTTAATTTATGAATTACCGTGTATTACATACGATTTCAAATTCGAATTAAATAACACATAAAACATAAATAGTGACGTCTCATCTCATAATCAAGCACACATAATTATTTTTTTTAATTTAATAATTCACAGAAAATATGGTGTATTACAGTCCATGACCACAAGGATAGGGTTGGACGATCATGGCCTTTGTTACTCGCTATCGAAATGCGTCCCAACTGTTAGTCGATCTATCTTGGGTCGTTATATATTGATTTATGCATGAGGTCTCATGTGTTGTGCATACATTTCTCCCAACACAAAGCCTATACCACCAATTTCCTCTAACCTTATAAGCCCTAAAATTACATTACACTAAAATTTGGGGCATTTTCTATTATATTTTAAAGAAACACACAGAGGACAATGTGTATATCTTGGGAAGGAGAACAATGATTTCAATTCATAATTTAAAAATTGATAAAAGGAAAGGATAATTTACTTTTCCTTTAAGTGCTTTATGAACTAGATATTGCCTAAACCATGTTTAAAATTTAATTAAAATTGATTCGAGGCTTAATTATGGAAAAATAAACCCAATTGATTTATGTTATTCGATTACATTGAGAAGACATCATTTAATTCTTGTAATAATGCAAATTTTTGAAAAGTTAACTATGTGAATTTAACATATTAAATATGTAAAAACACTAATGTGTGATAGTGTTCAAAGAAATTGTGAGTAGAGAATTTGAATTGTCACTTAGAATTCTGTGATTTATTATTGTGTGTATCTCAGGTTGTGTTTTGAATTAATAGATTCTCATAGTGGTTATATGGGCTCGAAATATCACCAGGTTAGTTAATCTCCACATTTATTCGTTAAGTCATCAATTTTCGCTCAATTTCCACCTTTGGTCAATTTTGGCTTTATGCATTTGATTTTGACAATTTGAGACTTAAAACAAAATTTTAGTGATATTTTTGAAAATTTTCAATTCTAATTTTTTATTTATTTTGAAAGAAAAGCTTTTTGACTTTTTTGAAATTTTCAATTTTTTTTGGACATTTTAAAATTTTCTATTTTTTTGGGCATTTTAGAATTTGTGAAGTTTTTAAAATACGCACTTGTCACCCCCCAACTTAGATTTTTGCGTTGTCCTCAATCAAAAGGACTAAAATCTAAATAAGAAAAGTAGAGTGCGAAAATAAAATGAACAAATATTAAATGCAATATGACACTATATAACTCCAACACACGACTAAAAAATACAACAAAAATCACCCCATATGCGTCGGGGGAGCGACGACCTCTCTCTCTCTCTCTCCTCTACAAACCCACCCGACCTCGTAACCGGGGTCTAATACTCTCCTCGTCTCCCTTTTCCTCACATCGTAAGCCAATAGTCAGAACAAGTTGGGACCAGTCCCGTAGATAAGAGGGACACCTTGAGGTTCATCATGACTGAAGTGAATGGGATCCTCGTGGTGCCCAATCGAATCGCAACATACTTTTCCCGACTGGGAGACTAGATCTTGGTAAAAATTGGAAGGACACATTAAACCTCAATCTCTCATAACTTCAGGAATGCATGGGTAGGGCTCTAAATCGGATGAGACTCGAGTCCTCTCCTTGATCTCATCCGAGGACTCAAGTGGCATGGGTTGATGGTCACGAAGAAAGACCTCGTCTATCCTATATTTCCTTTATTTCTCTTCTAAGTGACTACATGAGTCCAATAGTGATTGGACTTCGACAGGGAGGCTCTCATCCATCGGCTCGAATTCTTTTTCATAATATTCTAAGCTCATATCTCCTACCTCGCTTTCTTGATTAATTTTTAAGTCCTCTATCACTCGCTCAATCTCTAAATCCTCTCTCGCGCACTCAACCACGTGACCTCTCTCGCTCTCCACATAAGTCACTAAACATGTCTTATCGACCTCTAGCTCAACGTTATAATTATTGCTCTCACTTTATGTAACAAGATATACCCCTAGCGGCTCTCCCATGTGATTCCTCTCGTGCTCGTGTACGGTCTCTTTCATAAGATCCATCTCTCGTGATTCGCCCTCATCACCCTTGGTCTTGGTGATGTTGAAGATATTTATTTTGAGAGTCATATTCTCGAACGTGAGTTGCATTTACCCATTGCGTATATTAATAAATGCATTAACTATAGCTAAGAATGGGTGATCAAGGAACATGATTACTTGGTAAAACGGAGGGCTCCTCGTCCTAAATGACAAAATCCACCGGGAAGTAGAAATTATGAACTTAAACGATCACGTCCTCAACGACCCCCCGAGGTATCTTCACAGAACGATCTGCGAGTTAGAGAGTCATATTTGTGGGCTTAAGGTCCCCCAAATCTAATTGTTATAGATGGGATAGGGAATAATGTTAATACTCACCCCTAAATGTATTAGCGCTCTCTCAATTTCATTCTTCCCCATGATGCACGAAATGGTGGGTGCACCCGAATCTTTAAATTTTTGTGGAAGGTCTCTTAACAGTATTGAGTTGACATTCGGCACTAAAAACACATTTTTCTTTACCTTTAGCCTACGTTTCACCGTGAGTAATTACTTAAGAAACTTAGCATACGTGAGAATTTGCTTTATAGTCTCGAGAAAAAGGTAAATTAATCTTTACTTGATTAAGAATGTCTAAAACATCATTACAAGAGGTCTCCTTGGAGTGGGATACTAACCGTTGAGGGTATGGAGCAGAAGTGGGAGGTTTCACAACCACCTCGATCTTGACTGTGGCGTCATTACCACTCTTTCTCAAGGGAACATCTTCGGCCTCTTTCGTGGTGGGAGAAATCTCCTTGTCATTTTGCTCATCGTGTAGAGGAGGTGACAAGTGAACAACTCTTCCACTACGTAGAGTGGTTACCGCACTACACTGCTCATGATTAGCATTGGAAGTAGAGCTCTCACAAGATTGACCTTGGGCCGAGAATTTACCCTTCTCTTGGATACTTAGGGAAGATTACAACTTTTAAATGTTTGCATTTATGTTGACAAACATTCAGGCATTTTGAGCATTGGTTGCATTTTGAGATTGTATAAATTGATTCAAAGTATCCTCAATATTTCTCCACGGTGGGGTGATATACGGCGCAGGAGGTGGTGCTTGCATAAGTGGAGCTTGTTGGAAATGTGGAGGTGGTGGTGGAAGAGGGGTAACGTGTGAATTAGGATTCAACGCAGCATTTTGTTGCCCACAACTAAACCTAGGATGGTTCCTCCATGAAGAGTTGTAAGAATTCCCATGAGGGGCATAGAAATTACAATTAAATCTTCCTACCACTTCCACTTGCTCATGAAGCATGACTTTGTAGGCGGGTATAGTCGGGCATTCCTTCGTTGAATGGACCACCTCAAAAATTTCACACACCTTATCTTTCATTGCTCAAGTGGATCTGGTTGTTTCCCGTGCCCGTGATTAGAGTATAACTTCCAATCTTTTCTCAAGTTAGATGACTCAAAGTTTCCACTCGACTTCCCTGTCCAATTGATAGAGAATGGATACAGAATGATATGTGGATGTTTGTCAAACCCGGGTTTGGGTGTTGAGATTGGATGTGTCCCATGCTTGAGTAGTCTCGATGACATACTTAAGATGGACCTTTATATCATTAGCGTCTTACCCAAAAAATTCTCCATCACACATAGTCTCAACGAGTTGTTTAGAAGCTATACTTAGCCCGTGGTGGAAGAAAGAGATACAATGATACTTCTCAAAACCATGATGGGGGCATGTGTTGACTAACTCGTTGAAATGCTCCCAACATTGATCAAATGGATCATTTTCTAGTTGTTAAAATGTTTGAATTTGAGCTTTGATGGATTTCGTTCGATGTTAGGGAAAGAATTTCAAAAGAAACTTGGCTTGCATATTCCTCCACGATCCAATTGAGTTCAGTGATAAATACCATAACTAGGTTTTGGATTTATCCTTCAGGGAGAAAGGAAAAAGTTTGAGGCGAATGCTGTCTTCCGGGCACGTTTGATCGCTAAAAGTTTCGCATGCCTCTTCGAACTCACGGATGTGGAGGTATAGTTTATCTGAATTACTATAGAACGTGGGAAGAATTTGGATCATCCCATTTCGAAAATGAAATTTTCCCGTATTATACGAAAGTAGAATGCATCCCGAATTAACGGTTCGCTTGGGATATACGAGGTCTCTCATGGGACAATACGACAATTCACCTTCACCCATACCATAACTAGCGTGGTTCGACATCGCTCTCTCTCCAATTGACTCGGTATACTCACTTGATGCCCTAGAAGTTTGACTCGTAATGGAATTGGGCAGTGTAGGAGGTGGAACCCAAAATTGCGGAGCGTTAGGGGTGTGGGGACTATCGGGGTTGTACTCTACTACAGGATTTTCGTGAATGCGGGTAGGATTGGATTGAGGAATTTGTTGGGGATTTTGCATGAAAGGACTTAAGAGATGCTGTATTTTTTTTCTTTTTATTTTTTTGAATTTTTTATATTTTTTTGGCTTTTTAAGCGCAATCCGGAGTACAGGGTGGCGAGCCACCACCGCTGAACTACGCCGAGCGTCACTAAATAAATACCATTCTAAGCATGTGACAGATATGAGACAATAAAAAATCAATCCACAAGATGAATAATAATCAATCCCAATGAATAATTGTAATATAAAAACCATCACATGCTAAACTCCAATTAAATTCAATCTCCAAAATATGAATTAATTTAAAATATGAATAATCAACTGAGTATAAATACTCCAACTGAAATCCTTAAACAAATTCGGAACCGAATGACCCATTAAAATCCAAATGAAGTCTCATAATGAAATACGACGGAAAGGAAAATCTAAACTAAATAAAGTTGTAAATAAAATCAACTCCAGCTGCACCTCCAAGTGATATCCAATAAATCCTATGCAGCTCCTCAAGCAATAATACCTGAAAATGTTAGTCATCGCACGAGGTCAGAGCCCCGAGCATAATTACACACTACTCCCCTAAAATAGGATTCGTGAATCCAGACAATAACATTATGCAACAAATATCACAATAGAGTATTTTAATTACGAATATAATTAAACGAAAGAAAGATAAATTTCTAACCACCTCCAAATATTCTTATAAAAATCACACCTATATCATTTTAATTATCCCACGGTCCAAGTGTTAATTTAATTATCATTATTCTCACTTTTTATTTTAGTGGTCCTCCCGCCTCGGGTGGTAATTTCCACAAAAGTTTTACTCTTTCCCTTGCCAAAACGCTAGCCGAATTTGTTTAAACTGTTGATCCCCTGCAATTTGACAAGGTTCCACACATGACACGACATAAATCGCTAGCCGACTCGTTTAAACTGTCAATTCCTGCACATTATGTCACCATAGATTTTAATACCCATTTTTATCTTAGGCATTAATTCTCATTTTCTCAATTTCACCATTAACAAATTACCCCACCCTTTTAAATCGATGTGAGATCCTCAAAATTACCCCTTGGTACCATACCTAAGTGTCCCCAAGTACACATACGTCCTATCCTACATATAGGATGAATCACCAATATAGAACACATCCTGGTCTCATGCCTAGGCTAACGAAAAGACGATATAACGTAAAAATCTGCACCATCCCGAAATATAAAATCCCCACGAATTTACACTAACTAGTCCCATACCTAGCAAGCATAAATTTACTCAAGGGCTACCCACTAGACCCATACCTAGTAAGAATCCTAAAATAGGGTTGAGCAATATACTAACCAGAAATCCCCTTGTCCCCGCGATGGAAAAAGTGACTAATAATAAATCACACAACATAGCGATTCAAACGTAAAGGCCCCCGATTAATTTAAATTCCAATAATAATATCGTCGTCGATTTTTAACACAATTATTTCAAATAAATAATGTTAAATTAATCAACATGCCAAAAAAATATTGAACTCGTCATAATTGTCCTCTTTTATAAGTCTCATAATTTTTTTATAGGTGTATACCCAAAAAGCAAATTTTTTATAGTTAGTTTAAATTTACTTTCTTTAGTTAGTTAACTAACTAAAGAAAGTAAATTTAAACTAATGACTTGACTACTCATGCAATAATAATGAATTGGTTTTAAACTATATGAGAAAATGGGATTAGGGTACACTCCCTCGCTCCGTTGGCAAATT
The DNA here is from genome assembly GCA_949130495.1 of Sambucus nigra. Lineage (NCBI taxonomy): Eukaryota > Viridiplantae > Streptophyta > Magnoliopsida > Dipsacales > Adoxaceae > Sambucus > Sambucus nigra. Next base: position 715,378,385 of record OX422207.1, read on the forward strand.
CATTGGATATAAAAGGTTAATTAATTATATTAATAATTCAAAGAAAACATTATATCTATTCTCAAAGCATTAACTATATGAAGACTTAACTCCGCACAATAATTAATTAATAATAAATCTAGCGTGGATGATTAGATTTTCGAGACAAATATTATACTCTCAAATACCATCGTTACCTAGGGCTAACAAATATTATACTCTCAGATATCTATAATTTGTGTTATGACAAAATATCAAACCTTCAAATTATCTCCATAATTTTATTCACTTTTATACCCAACTCATTACCTAGGTTGGGTTCATGTACCCCAACCCTTTAGAAATCTAGCTTGACATGGTGTAACTACAACTAAACATGATATCTACATTGCATGAAATCATTCTTACGTGAAAAGTGTAATCAAACATGTGGAAAAGACTTTTAGCTAGAAAATAATGAATCATAAACCAAAAAGAAGAGATAAATTGAAACCAATAACGAAACTATACTTGGATTGATGAAAAACACTTGAAATCAATGTAAAATATGAACAATTGTTGAAGAAGATTAATCCTAGGGTTCTTGCCCTCAAGATCCTCTCAAAACTATGTAAAAACTTATCCCTTTAACTTTCTGAATGAAGAATGAATAATAACTCACATTTTTACAAGTGTTTGAAACACAACAAACTCTCTAAAATAAGTGGAATTAAGTTGGAATTTTCGTGTAACAATAAATTGAACCGGGTCCAATTTGGAACCGAACCGATTCTACTCTCCTCAAAATATCTGGAAAACCAAACCGGTTTTACTTTAGAACCGAACTGGTTCTACTATCTACATTCCTTAGTTTTAACTTTTTGATAATTCATCTTCAAACATGACTTCTTCACCGTAACTCGGATTGAGGTGCCATTTTTTTCAGTGTTCTTATGACTTCAAGCTCTTCAACTTTTCAGTTGGCTTCTCCTACGAATTTTAGATACAAAATTATGAAATTACCCTTGACTTTCCCTTCTTGCGTTTCTTTCACTATTTTGAGTTCTCTCCCGCACTAACTTGCATGAAATACCTATAAAACACACGAGAAATACACAAAACACGAAATACTCACCGAAAAAGGTTATCAACATAAATGTGAAATAAATCCAAGTTAATTACAATGCACAGGATCATAAAAAGATCGAAATTAATGGGATAAATGTGAAATATTTACGCCTTATCATTCGACATCGCACATGTTACTTAGAAGGCCATGAAACGAAAAGCCATTTATGATTACCTTACTGACAATCCCACGGGGTGAGCTGAGGTGTGGATATTTGAGTTCCCAATAAAGACATTATTTACACTTCCCATGAAGATCTCAGATAGCAGATATTTTTTGACGAGGCTACTAATAAGAAGGGATATGGTATTGTGACACTCTTAATCGTTCCTAACGATTCTCACACTCCCATCGCTATTAAGTTGGACTTCTCTTATGCCAACAACATGTCAGAGTATGATGCATATGTTATAGGTCTTAAGATTTACTTCGATAAATAAATCAACTGCATCGATGTCTATAGATATTTAGCACTCATCATAGGGAAAGTTCTGAGAAAGTCGAAAGTTAAAGATGAGAAACTTCTATCATTTCATGCTCACCTTGAAGATCTTACCTCCCAATTTGAGAGTATCACCTTCCACTACATTCCTCGGTTAATAAACATCTTTGCCCATGCATTGGCAACCTTAGCCTCCGTAGTCGACATGCCCTAGGGAATAACAATGACTCCCTTTCTAGTCCAAAAGTAGTCAACACCCACTCACTGCTACCACATCAAGCTCGTGATTGAAAATGACACAAATATAGCTGGACTATGGTGCTATGACATTTGACTCCTCCTTAATAATGGTAAATATCCCCAGTATGTGGATAAGAAAGATAGCGTGATCCTTCGTAGGCTTACTTCTCAGTACGTCATTTATGATAAAGCACTTTTTAAGAGAAATTTTGACGAAACCCGCATGCAATGCATAGTAGGGACCGAGATAGAAAACTTGATGTAGAAGATCCACAACAGAGAATGTGGACCTCATATGAACGATCATATGCTTACCAATAAGATCATCCATCAGGGATATTATTAGACCACCATGGTTAAAAAATGCGCTGCTTATATCAGAAGATGCCTCAAATGCCAACAGTTTTCCAACCTTCAGCACTTGCCTTCTCTAAAGTTGTGCAACATGACTTCTCCATTACCATTCTCAACTTAGGGAAACTGCATCATCGAGAAAGTCACTCCCAAAATATCAAATGGTCACGGATTCATCCTGGTCGTCGTTGATTATTTCACCAAATGGGTGGAAGCCAACTCATATGCAATGCTGAATGCAAAAAAGTTGGCCAAGTTCATCAGAAAGAACACCATTTGCCGTTATGAAGTTCCCCAAGAGTTGATATAAGATAATGAGCTCCATTTTAAAGCTAAAGTCGCGAAATTAATTAATGAGTATGGGATTCAAAGCCAAAAGTCCTCCCACTATCGAGCGTAAACCAATGGGGCTATCGAAGCCATTAACAAATGCCTCAAACCCATAATTAATAAAATGACTGAAAGTTATAAATATTGGGCACACCGGATCCAATGACCTTTAGGGATACTGCATCTCTATCAAAACACCCACTGGAGTAACCCACTACTCCCGGGTATATATCATGAAGGTAGTCCAACCTATCCAACTCGAAATACCGTATTTGTGGGTCCTGCTCGAAAGTTAAGTTGACAAAGTCGATTGGCAGCTAAGTAGCTATGATGAAATACCACTTCTAGATGAAAGAATACTAAAGGCTCTATATCATATATAAGGGTATTACTACCATATCACATGATCATTCAATAAGAAAGTCAAAAATTGCAGTGTACAAGAAAGAGATCTCAATCTCAAAGAAATTATAGAACCCATATGGGATCTAAGAGTAAAATTCAAACCTAACTAATGTGGGACCTATATCATGAAGAAGATTCCATCTGGTGGCATCTCTATGCTCACAGACCTCAACGGAGAGGAGATGACGAATCCAGTTAATTTGGACCATCATTAAAAATTCTACCCTAGTCCAACTCTCGTGTCGCTACGACTCTTCTTATCTCCATACTATTAAAAAAACTCCTCTCCCCTCCTATATTTTAAGTACTAAGTGCGGCCCAATCCTCTCAAAATCTCATTATCATAGAATGGCTTACAAAATAATTTTCAAACCTCGCAGAGGTGCCACTACACCAAAATAGGCGAATGGTCATGGAGTCAAGTTGTGGCAAGGCTTTCGGGTCATGGATCTCATCCGTAACCAAAATAAGCGTGACTAAAACTGCTGGCCATAGGCCTTGTCCCCGACCAAAAGAAGCAATTATGAACTAGAGAGTGTGGCAGTGTAAGGCAGGCAAGTTGCGAACAAGGGCCGTAACCAGGCAATCACAAATAAAATCCATAACCAGCTTTGAAAACCTAGTCACGGACTAAACCTGTGACCCATAGGCCTCATATGCTTCAATATGATTACGGATAAAAGCCGTGACCAACTGTTCAACATGGTCATATACCATAGCCATGACCCACTCTTGCACATGATTTAATTTGGTCATGAACCAAATTCGGGACCATTGATTTATCACGAAAAAAATAAAACATAGGATATTTGGGGTCCTATTCTCAAATCGAGAGTTCCATGACTACATGGTCAGTTTCTACGAGTTACGTTGGTCACGTGCTAGGTGTTCATGCCCCTTGTGGGGCCGTTTGGGAATTTTTTCGGTTTTTGCCTCATTAGCAACATGTTTTCAAGCCTAAGTGTGCCTATTTTAAAATGCAAGTTCTATTCTCAAACTGGGAGTTTCGCCACAATGCAATCAGTTTCTATGAGTTACATTGCTCATGTGCGAGGTGTTCGTTCCCCTTAGGGGTCTATTTAAGGACTGTTAAAGGTTTTGGCCCTCTACCAGCACGTTTTTAAGCCTAAGTGTGCCTATTTTCAAATTTGGGTCCTATTCTCAAATCAGGAGTCCCGTGGATACACGATCGATTGCTACGAGTTAGGTTGGTCACGTGCAAGGTGTTTTTGCCCCTTGCGGGGTCGTTTGGGGGTTATTAGAGGTTTTGGCCACTCGAGGCACATTTTTAATCCTAAATGTGCCTATTTTAGAATTCGAGTCCTATTCCCAAATCAACAGTCCTGCAAATGGGTGGTCAGTTGCTAAGAGTTACGTTGGTCATGTGTGAGGTGTTCGTTCCCCTTGAGGGTCCGTTTGGGGATTGTTTGGGGTTTTGGCGTACTAGCGGCACTTTTTCAAGCTTAAGTGTGCCTATTTTCAAATTCGGGTCATATTCTCAAACTGGGAATCCCACAACTACGCGATCGGTTGCTACGAGTTACGTTGCTCACGTGCAAGGTATTTGTGCTCCTTGTGGGGCCGTTTTGGAGATGTTCAGGGTTTTTGTACACTATCAGCACATTTTTAAGCCTAAGTGTGCCCATGTTTAAGTTTGGGTCTTATTCTCAAACTGGGAATCCCGTGAATACGCGATCAGTTACTATGAGTTACATTGGCCACCTGCGATGTGTTTGTTCCCCTTGTGGGGCTGTACGGAGTTTTGTCCCATTAGCGACACTTTTTCTACCTGAAGTGTTCTTATTTTCAAAATCGAGTGTTATTCTGATTCCGGGAGTCCCATGACTACGCGATCAGTTTTTATGAGTTACGTTGGTCACATGTGAGGTGTTTGTTTGGAGTTTTGACACAGTAGGGACATGTTTTCAAGCCTAACCGTCCTTATTTTCAAATTCAGGTCTTATTGTCAAACTGGGAGTCCCACGAATACGCGGTCGGTTACTATGAGTTAAGTTCTCACGTGTGAGGTGTTCGTGCCCCTTGTAGGGTCGTTTAGGGGATGTTCAGGGTTTTGGACTAGTAGCGAATCGTTTTTAAGTCTATATATGCCTATTTTTAAATTTGGGTCATATTCTTAGTCTGGGAGTCCCACGACTACTCGATCAGCTGCTATGAGTTATATTCGTCACGTTCGATGTGTTTGTGCTCCTTGCGAGGCCGTTTTGGGGCTGTTTCGAGTTTTTGCCGACTAGCGGCACATTTTCAATCTTAAGTGCTCCTATTTTCAAATTCGGGTCCTATTCTTAAACTGAGAGTCCTGCAACTATGCGGTTGATTACTACGATTTATCTTAGTTACGTTCGAGGTGCCCATTCCCCTTGCAGGACCATTTGGGGGTTCTTTGGGGATTTGGGTCACTAGTAGCATGTTTTCAAGCCTAAGCGTGCCTATTTTCAAATTCGAATCCTATTCTCAAATCGATAGTCCCATGACTATACGGGCGGGTGATACGAGTTACATTAGTCACATGCGATGTGTTTGTGCCCCTTACGAGGCTGTTTGGAGGCTATTTGGGGTTTTAGCCCATTAGCCGCACCTTTTAAATCCTAAGCGTTCCTCTTTTTGAATTTGAATCCTATTATTAAACCAGTAGTCCCATTACTGTGCGGTCGATTGCTACGAGTTACGTTGGTCACGTGCGAGGTGTTCCTGCCCCCTTGCGGGACCGTTTGGAGGCTATTTGGTGGTTTGACTCATTAACGACACATTTTCATGCCTATGTGTACCGATTTTCAAATTTGGGTCATATTCGCAAATCGGGAGTCCCATGACTACGCGATCAGTTTCTACGAGCTATATTGGTCACATGCGAGGTGTTCGTGCTCCTTACGAGGCCATTTAGGGGATGTTTGGGGTTTTATCCCACTAGCGGCACGTTTTTAATCCTAAATGTGCCTATTTTTAAATTTGGGTCCTATTCTCAAATCGGGAGTCCCACGACTATGCGGTCGATTGTTGTGAGTTATGTTGGTCACGTGCAAATATTTGTCCCCCTTGCATGGCCATTTGGGGTATGTTCGGGGTTTTGGCACACTAGCAACACTTTTTCAAGCCTAAGTGTTCTTATGTTCAAATTCGATTCCTATTCTCCAATCGGGAGTCCCATAACTACGCGATTGGTTGTTATAAGTTTTTTTGGTCACTTGCAAGGTGTTCATGCCCCTTGCGGGGATGTTAGGGAGTTGTTCAAAGTTTTGGTCGCCCAAGAGTGCATATTTACAAATTTGTTATATTCTTAACTCTGGAGTGCCGTGATTATACAGTTGATTGCTATGAGTTACGTTGATCACGTGCGAGGTGCTCGTGCCCTTGCGAGGCCGTTTGGGGAATGTTCGAAGTTTTGGCCCATTAATGGCACATTTTCTAGCCTAAGTGTGACTCTTTACAAATTCGAGTCCTATTCTCAAATCGTGAGTCTCGTGATAATATAGTCGGCTGCTGTGAGTTACGTTGGTCACGTGCGAGGTTTTTGTGCCCCTTGCTGGTCTGTTTTAAGGATTATTTCGAGTTTTGGCCCACTAGTGGTACATTTTCAAGCTTAAGTGTCCCTATTTCAAAATTTGGGTCCTGTTCTCAAACTCGAAGTACCACGACCATGCGATTAGTTTTTACGAGTTACGTTGGACATGCGCGAGGTGGTCGTGCCCCTTGCATCGCCATTTGGGGGATGTTCAGGATTTTGGCCCATTAGCATCACGTTTTCAAGCCTAAGTGTGCCTATTTTTAAATTGAGGTCCTATTCTCAAACCAAGAGTCCCGCAAGTACGCGATCGGCGGATACGAATTACGTTGGTCATGTGTGAGGTGTTTGTGCCCCTTGCGGGGCCGTTTGGGGGCTGTTCGAGATTTCATCCCTCAAGCGGCATATTTTCAAGCCTAACTGTGAATATTTCTAAATTTGGGTCCTATTCTCAAACCGGGAGTCCCAAGATTATGCGATCGATGGATACTAGTTACGTTGGTCCCGTGCGAGGTGTTCCAGCCTCATGCGAGGACATTTGGGGGCTATTCGGGGTTTTGGTGCACAAACGACACGTTTTCAAGCCTAAGTGAGCAGGTTTTCAAATTAATGTCATATTCTCAAACCTGGGGTTTACGACTACGTGGTCAGTTGTTACGTCAGGTGCCAGGTGTTCGGGCCCCTTGTGGGGCCGTTTGGGAATTGTTCTGGGTATTGCCCCAATAACGACATGTTTCCAAGCCTAAGTGTGCCTATTTTAAAATGCAAGTTGTATTCTCAAACTGGGAGTTTTGTAACTATGCAATCGGTTTCTATGAGTTACGTTGATCATGTGCGAGGTGTTTGTTCCCCTTACAGGTCCATTTGGGGGATGTTCAGGGTTTTGGCCCTCTACGAGCATGTTTTCAAGCCTAAGTATGCCTATTTTCAAATTCAGGTCCTATTCTCAAATCAGGAGTCCCGAGACTACTCGATCGATCACTACGATTTAGGTTGGTCACGTACGAGGTGTTCTTGCCCCTTGCGGGGTCGTGTTTTTGGCCACTCGAGGCACATTTTCCAGCCTAAGTGTGCCTGTTTTAGAAGTCGAGTCCTATTCCCAAGTTGCCAGTCCTGCGACTGGGTGGTCTGTTGCTAAGAGTTACGTTGGTCGCGTGCGAGGTGTTCGTTCCCCTTACGGGGCCGCTTGGGGATTATTTGGGGTTATGGCGTACTAGCAGAACTTTTTTAAGCTTAAGTGTGCCTATTTTCAAAATTCTGGTCATATTCTCAAACTGGGAATCCCACTAGTACGCGGTCGGTTGCTATGAGTTACGTCACTCACGTGCGAGGTATTTGTACTCCTTGTGGGGCCGTTTGGGAGATGTTCAAGGTTTTAGTACATTAGCAACACATTTTCAAGCCTAAGTGTGCCTATTTTTAAGTTTGGGTCTTATTTTCAAACTACGAGTCCCATGAATACGCGATTAGTTACATTGGTCACCTGCGATGTGTTTATTCCCCTTGTGGGGCTGTACGGAGTTTTGGCCCATTAGCGGCACTTTTTCTACCTAAATTGTTCCTATTTTCAAATTCGAGTGTTATTCTCAAACTAGGAATCCCACGACTACGCGATCAGTTTCTATGAGTTACGTTGGTCACGTGCGAGGTGTTTGCCCCTTGTGGAGCCGTTTGGTGGTTGTTTGGATTTTTGACGCAGTAGCGGCACGTTTTCAAGCCTAACTGTGTTTATTTTCATATTCAGGTCTTATTGTCAAACTTGGAGTCCCACGAATACGCGGTCGGTTGCTATGAGTTAAGTTCTCACGAGTGAGTTGTTCATGGAAGTTCGGGGTTTTGGACCAGTAGCAAAACGTTTTCAAGTCTATGTATGCCTATTTTTAAATTCGGGTTCTATTCTTACTCTGGGAGTCCCACGACTACTCGATCGGTTGTTAGGAATTATGTTCATCACATTCGATGTGTAAGTGCACCTTGCGAGGCCGTTTGGGGGATGTTTCGGGTTTTAGCCGATTACCGGCACGTTTTCAAGCTTAAGTACTCCTATTTTCAATTTAGGGTCCTATTCTCAAACTGAGAGTCCTGCAACTATGCGATTGATTACTATAATTTAAGTTGGTTACGTTCGAGGCGCCCATTCCCCTTATAGGACCGTTTGGGGGTTCTTTGGAGATTTGGCCCACTAGCAACACGTTTTCAATCCTAAGTGTGCTTATTTTCAAATTCATATCCTATTCTCAAATCGGGAGTCCCGTGACTATGCGGGCGGGTGCTACGAGTTACGTTAGTCACATGCGAGGTGTTCGCGACCCTTGTGGGGCCGTTTGAAGGTTATTTGGAGTTTTATCCCACTAGCCGCACATTTTAAATCCTAAGTGTGCCTCTTTTTGAATTTGAATCCTATTATCAAATCGGTAGTCCCAATACTGTGCGGTCGATTGCTACGAGTTATGTTGGTCACGTGTGAGGTGTTCCTGCCCCCTAGCGGGACCGTTTGGAGGCTATTTGGGGGTTTAACTCACTAACATAACATTTTCATGCCTATGCATACTGGTTTTCAAATTCTGGTCATATCCACAAATCGGGAGTCCCATAACTACGCAATTAGTTGCTACGAGTTAGGTTGGTCACGTGTGAGGTGTTCATGCTCCTTTTGAGGACGTTTGGGGGCTTTTCGGGATTTTGTCCCACTAGCGGTATGTTTTCAATACTAAATGTGCCTATTTTAAAATTTGAGTCCTATTCTCAAATCAGGAGCCCCACGACTATGCGGTCGATTGCTATGAGTTATGTTAGTCATGTGTAAATGCTTGTCCCCCTTGCATGTCCGTTTGGGGGCTGCTCGGGGTTTTGGCACACTAGCAACACTTTTTCAAGCCTAAGTGTTCCTATTTTCAAATTCGGTTCCTATTCTAAAATTGGGAGTCCCATGACTACGTGATTGGTGGTTACAAGTTTTGTTGGTCACTTGCAAGGTGTTCATGCCCCCTGCGGGGATGTTGGGGAGTTGTTCAAAGTTTTGGCCCAGTAACAACACATTTTCTAGCCTAAGGGTGCCTATTTACAAATTCGTTATATTCTCAAATCAGGAGTCCCGCGATTATATAGTCGGTTTCTACAAGTTACATTGATCACGTGCGAGGTGCTCGTGCCCTTGAGAGGCCGTTTGGGGAATGTTCGGAGTTGTGGCCCATTAATGACACATTTTCTATCCAAAGTGTGCCTCTTTGCAAATTTGTGTCCTATCCTCAAATCATGAGTCTTACGACTATGTGGTCGGCTGCTGTGAGTTGCTTTGGCCACGTGCGAGGTGTTTGTTCCCCTTGTGGGTCTATTTAGGGATTGTTCTGAGTTTTGGCCCACTAGTGGCACATTTTCAAGCCCAAGTGTCCATATTTTAAAATTTGGGTTCTATTCTCAAACTGGAAATACCATGACTTTGCAGTCAGTTTTTACGAGTTGCATTGGACATGCGTGAGGTGGTCGTGCCCCTTGTATCGCCATTTAGGGGATGTTCCGGATTTTGGACCATTAGCGGCACGTTTTCAAGTCTAAGTGTGCCTATTTTCAAATTGAGGTCCTATTCTTAAGCCAGGAGTCCCGCAAGTACGCGATCGATTGCTATGAATTAAGTTGGTCATGTGCGTGGTGTTTGTGCCCCTTGCGGGGCCGTTTGGGGGTTGTTCGAGATTTCGGCCCTCCAGCGGCATATTTTCAAGCTAACTGTGAATATTTCTAAATTTGGCTCGTATTCTCAAACCGGGAGTCCCAAGACTATGCAATCGAATGATACTAGTTATGTTAGTCCTGTGTGAGGTGTTTCAGCCCCATGCGGGGACGTTTAGGTGATATTCAGGATTTTGGTGCACAAATGACACGTTTTCAAGCCTAAGTGTGCATGTTTTCAAATTAAGGTCCTATTCTCAAATCGTGGATTTTACGACAATGTGGTTGGTTGTTACGAGCTATGTTGGTCAGGTGCAAGGTGTTCGGGCCCCTTGTGGGGCCTTTTGGGGGCTTTTCGAGATTTTGGCCCACCAGTGGCACGTTTTCAAGCCTAAGCGTGCATATTTTTAAATTCGGGTCCTAATCTCAAATAAGGAGTCCTAAGATTATGCGATTGATTTCTACAAGTTACGTTGGTCACGTGCGAGGTGTCGTGCCCCTTACGGAGCTATTTGCAGGCTATTCAAGATTTTGACGCACTAGCGACACATTTTCATGCTTAAGTGTGCCTATTTTCAAATTCGGGTCATGTTCTCAAATTAGGAGTCATGCAATTAAGTGTTCAGTTGCTACCTATTACGTTGATCACGTTCAAGGTGTTCATACTCCTTGTAAAGGCATTTGGTAGCAGTTCGGAGTTTTGGCCCACTAGGGAACATTTTCATGCTGAAGTTTGCCTATTTTCAAATTTGGGTCCTCTTCTCAAATCGGGAGTCTCGCGACCAAGCGGTCAGTCGGTACAAATTATGTTGGTCACGTGTGAGGTTTTTGTGTCTCTTGCGGGGCTTTTTGGGGACTATTTAGGGTTATGGCCCACTATCGACACGTTTTCAAGCCTAAGTGTTCTTATTTTCAAACAAGGAGTCTCATGACTATGCGATCAATTGCTACGAGTTATGTTGATCACGTTTGAGGTGCTCGTGAAGCTTGCGGCGTCGTTGGGGGTTGTTCAGAGTTTTGGCCCACCAACGGCACATTTTCAAGCAAAAGTGTGCCTCTTTAAAAATTTAAGTACTATTCTCAAATTGGGAGTCCCACATTATGCTGTTGATTACTTCGAGTTACGTTTGTGACTGAGGAGGAGTTCGTGCCCCTTGCGGGGTCGTTTGGGGGCTGTTTGGAGTTTCGATCTACTAGCAGCACATTTTCAAGCCTAAGTGTGCCTATTTACAAATTCAGGTCAAAGTATAAAATAAGAAGTCTCACGACGATGTGATCGGTTGCTACGAGTTACGTTGGTCGTGTGCGAGGTGTCCATGTCTCTTGCAGAGATGTTTGGGGGCTGCTCGGGATTTTTGTCAACTAAAGGCACGTTTTTAAGCCTAAGTGTGCCTATTTTCCAATTCTGGTTCTATTCTCAAACCGAGAGTCTTGTGACTACGTGATCGATAGCTATGAGTTACGTTAGTCACGGGCGATATGTTCGTGCCTCTTGCGAGGCTATTTGGGATTTTCACCCACTATTGGCACGTTTTCAAGTCTAAGTGTGAAATTTTTTAAATTCGGGTCCTATTCATAGAATGGGAGTCCTAAGACTATATAGTTGGTTGCTATAAGTTATGTAGGTCACGTACAAGGTGTTCATATCCCTTGGTGGGTAGTTTAGGGGCTGCTCGGGGTTTTGGTGCATTAATGGTACATTTTCAAACTTAAGTGTGCCTATTTATAAATTCGAATCCTATTCATAAACCAAGAGTCCCAAGACTACACGGTCGGTTGTTACGAGTTACGTTGGTCATGTGTAAGGCATTCATCCCCTTGTGATGCCGTTTGGGGCCTTTTTAGGATTTTGGCCCACTAACAGCACGTTTTCAAGCCTAAGTGTACCTGTTTTAAAATTTGGGTCCTATTCTCAAATAAGGAGTCTCATGACTAAGCGAGCGATTGCTACGAGGGATGTTAGTCACATGTGATGTGTTCATGCCCCTTACGAGATCGCTTGGGGGTTGTTCGGGGTTTTGGCCCACTAGCGGCACGTTTTTAAGCCTAAGTGTGTCTATGTTAGCATTTGGATCCTATTATCATGCAGATAGTCCCAGGACTACGCAGTCGGTTGCTTCGAGTTACGTTGGTCATCTATGAGGTGTTCGTGCCCCTTGTGGGTCCGTTGGGGGTTATTTAGGGTTTTGAACCACTAGCTGTACTTTTCCAAGCATTTCCTATTCAAAAATTTGAGTCCTATTCTTAAATCGGGAGTCCCACATCTACGTGGTTGATTGTTACGAGTTACGTTAGTCACGTGCGAGGTGTTCGTGCCCCTTACTGGGCCATTTGGGGGTTGTTTGGAGTTTTATCCCTCAAGAAGCACGTTTTCGAGCCTAAGTGCACTTATTTTCTAATTCGGGTCCTATTCTTAAATCAGGAGTCCCGCGATTATGCAATTGGTTGCTACTAGTTACATTGATCACATGAGAGATGCTCATGCCCTTGCAGGGTCACTTGGGGGCTATTTAGAGTTTTGGCCCACCAACAGCTAATTTTCAAGCCTAAGTGTCCTTTTGAAATTTGGGTTATATTCTCAAATTGGGTGCCCCGCGACTGCGCAGTTAGTTGCTACAAGTTATAATGGTCATGTGCAAGTTGTTCGTGCCCCTTTCGGGGAAATTCTAGGTATTGGCCCACTAGCGACACGTTTTCAAGCCTAAGTGTGCCTAATTTCAAATTAGGGTCATATTCTTAATCCAAAAGTCCCAGGATTACGCGATGAGTTACTACGAGTTACATTGGTCAATTATGAGGTGTTCGTGTCCCTTACAAAGATGTTTGGGTGCTGCTCAAGGTTTTTACTCACTAGAGGCATGTTACCTTGGTCACGTACGATGTGTTAGTTCCTCTTGCGAGACTGTTTGGAATTTTTTCCTACTAGCGACACGTTTTCAATCCTAAGTGTGTATATCTTCAAAGTTGGGTGTTGTTTGAGGTTTTAGACCTCTAACGGCACTTTTTCAAGCCTCATTGTTCCTATTTAAAAATTCAAGTCTTATTTTTAAACTAGGAGTCCTGTGAGTGTGCAGTCGGTTGCTTGGAGTTACGTTGGTCACATGTGAGGTGTTCGTGTTCATGCCCATTGCGGGACTGTTTAGGGGCTATTTAGAGTTTTGGACCACGAGTGACACATTTTCAAGCCTAAGAGTGCCTATTTTCAAATTTGGGTCCTATTGTCATTTAGGAGTCACGTTGTTAGTGATCGGTTGATACGAGTTACATTTATCACGTGCGAGATGTTCGTGCTCTTTGCGGGGTTGTTTGGGGTTTTGACCAACTAGCGGAACATTTTCAAGCCTAAGTGAACCTATTTTTAAATTCGATTCCTATTCTTAAACGAGGAGTCCTCGACTACCCAGTCGATTATTACGAGTTACATTAGTCATGTGCGACGTGTTCGTGCCTCTTGCGGGGCTGCTTGGGGTCTGTTCATGATTTTGGCCCACTAGTGGCATGTTTTTCATGCCTAAGTGTACCTATTTTAGAATTCGGGTCATATTCTCAAATCGGGTGTCCCGCGACTACACGACTGGTTGCTACGAGTTACGTTGGTCACATGCGAGGTGTTTATGCCCCTAGCAGGGCCATTTGGGGGGTTGTTCAGGGTTTTGGCCCTATATAAGCACTTTTTCAAGCCTATGTGCGTAGTTTGAATTTAGCTCTTATTTTCAAACCGAAAGTCATGTGACCATGCGATTAGTTGCTACGAGTTATGTTGATTATGTACGAGGTGGTCGTTCCCCTTACGAGGCTATTTGGGTGCTTTTTTTAGAGTTTTGGCCCACCAGTGGCACACTTGCAAGCCCAACTGTGCCTATTTTTGTATTCAGGTCCTATTAATAAATCGATAGTCTTGCGACTACGCGATCAGTCTCTATGAGTCATGTTAGTCATGTGCGCGGTGTCCGTGCCCCTCGCGGGGCTTTTTGGGGTTTTGGCGCACTAACGACATGTTATCAAACATAAGTGTTCATATCTTTATATTCGAGTCCTATTCTCAAATCGGGAGTCACAAGACTATACAATCGGTTGCTACGAGTTACGTTGGTCACATACGAGGTGTTCGTTCCCCTTGCGGGGTTGTTCGGGGTTTTGGCACACTAACAGCACATTTTCAAGCCTAATTGTGTCTATTTTCAAATTCAAGGCCTATTCTCAAATTAGGAGTCCTGCGACTATGTGGTCCATTGCTATGTGTTACGTTGATCACGTTCGAGGTGCTCATACCCCTTACAGAGCCATTTGAGGCATATTCGGAGTTTTGGTCCACAAGCGGCACATTTTTATGTTTAAGTGTATGTATTTTAAAATTTGATTCCTCTTCTCAAATCGAGAGTCCCGCGACTAAGTGGCCAGTCCCTATGAATTATGTTGCTCATGTGCGAGGTTTTCGTGCCTCTTGCGGGGCCGTTTAGGGATTGTACGGGGTTTCGGCCAACTAGCGGCACGTTTTTAAGTCTAAATGTACCTATTTTCAAATTCAAATCTTATTCTCAAACTAGAATTCCCGTGACTATACGATCAGTTTTTACGAGTTACATTAGTCACATGCAACGTGGTTGTGCCCCTTGCGGGGTCGTGTTGGGGCTGTTTTGAGTTCTGTCTCACTAGAAGCACGTTTCAAAACTAAGTGTGCCTATTTTCAAATTCAGTTTCTATTCTCAATTCAGAAGTTCTGCGAATACACGATCAGTTGCTACGAGTTACGTTGGTCACGTGCGAGGAATTCATGCTCTATTCGGGGCCGTTTGGGGGTTATTTGGTGTTTTGGGCCACTAGCAGCACATTTTCAATCCTGAGTGTGCTTATTTTCAAATTTGGGTCCTATTCTCAAACCGAGAGCCCTGCGATTATGTGGTCGGTTACTACGAGTTACATTGGTTACATGCGAGGTGTCTGCGCACCTTGCAGGTCCATTTGGGGGATATTTAGGTTTTAGTGCACTAGCGACACATTTTTAAGACTAAGTGTGCTTATTTTCAAATTCAGGACCTATTCACAAACTGGTAGTCCCGCAACTACACGATTGGTTATTATGAGTTACGTGGGTCACTTGCGAGGTATCCGTGCCTCCTGCGGTGACGTTTGGGGTGCTACATTTTCAAGCCTAAGTGTACCTATTTTCATATTTGGATCCTATTCTCAATTCAGGACTCCCGCGATAAAGCAATCAATTGCTACGAGGGATGTTAGTCATGTGTGATGTGTTCGTACCTCTTACGGGACCGCTTGGGGTCTATTCGAGGTTTTGGTCCACTAGCGGCACGTTTTGAAGCCTAAATGTGCCTATTTTAGAATTCGGGTCCTATTCTCAAGCTGAGAGTCCATGACTATGCGATCATTTGCTAGAGTTATGTTGGTCACGTGGGAGGTGTTAGTTCCCCTTGCGGGGTTGTTTAGAAGTTGTTCGGGGTGTTGGCTCTCTAGCGGCATGTTTTAAAACCTAAGTGTGCATATTTTTAATATCAGGTCCTATTTTCAAACCGAGAGTTCCAAGACTATGCGGTCGGTTGCTACGAGTTATGTTGGAAAAAAATGATGTGTTTGTGCCCCATGCGGGGCCGTTTAGGGGTTGTTTGGGACTTTGGCCCTCTAGTGGCACTTTTTCAAGCCCAAGTGTTCCTATTTTAAAATTCGAGTCCTATTCTCAAATCGATAGTCCCGTGACTACACGGTCGATTGCTACGAGTTATGTTGTTCACATTTGAGGATTTCGTGCCCCTTGCGGGGCTGTTACAATTCTTTGCCCATTAGCGACAAGTTTTCAAGCCTAAGTGTGACGATTTTAAAATTAGAGTCATATTCTCAAATCAGGAGTCTCGTGACTACAAGGTAAGTTGCTACGAGTTACGTTATCACGTGCGAAGTGTTCGTGCCTCTTGTGGTGTTGTTCTTAGTTTTGGCCCACTAGTGGCATGTTTTGAAGCCTAAGTGTGCATGTTTTCAAATTCGAAACTATTCTCAAATCGGGAGTCCCGTGACTATATGGTCGGTTGCTACGAGTTACTTTGAATATGTGTGAGATGTTCGTGCCCCTTGCGAGGCCATTTAGGGGTTGTTCGGAGTTTTAGCCCACTAGTGGGACATTTCAAGCCAAAGTGTGCCCATTTCCAAATTTGGGACATATTCTCAAATCGGGAGTCCAACAATTATGCGGTTAGTTTGTATGAGTTACGTTGGTCATGTGCGAGGTGCTCGTGTCCCTTGTAAGGTCACATGGGAGTTGTTCGGGGTTTTCATGCACTAGCACCATGTTTTCAAGCCTAAGTGTGCCTATTTTCAAATTCGGATCCTATTCTCAAACTAGAAGCCCCACAACTATACGATCGATTGATGTGAGTTGCGTTGGCCACGTATGGGGTGTTTGTGCCCCTTGAGGGGCTGTTTGAAGTTTTGGCCCATTAGCGGTACATTTTCAAGCCTAAGTGTGGCTATTTTAAAATTTGGGTCCTATTCTCGAATCAAAAGTCTTGTGACTACACGATCGATATTTATAAGTTATGTTGGTCACGTGTGAGGTGTTCGTGCCCTTTGCGAGGCTGTTTGGAGGTTGTTCGGTGTTTTGGCCCACTAGCGGCATGTTTTAAAGCATTAGTGTGCCTATTTTCAAATTCAATTCCTTTTCTCAAATCAAGAGTCCCACGACTGCATGCTTGGTTACTACGAGTTAATTTGGTGACGCGAGGTAGTCATGCCCCTTATGGGGCCATTTGGAGGCTGTTCGGGATTTTGGCTGACCAGCGGCACATTTTAAAGCCTAAGTGTGCCTATTTTCAAAGTTAGCTCATATTATCAAATTGGGAGTCCCGCGGCTTTGCGAACGATTGCTATGAGTTACATCCGTCACGTGTGAGGTGTTTGTATCCCTTGCGGGACCGTTTGGGGGCTGTTTGGGGTTTTGGCGCATTAGCAACACGTTCTCAAGCCTAAGTGTGCATATTTTTAAATTCATGTCCTATTCTTAAACCGGGAGTCCCAAGACTACGCGATCTATTTCTACGAGTTATGTTTATTACGTGTGAGGTGTTTGTCCCCCTTGCGGGGTTGTTCAGGGTCTTAGCGCACTAACGACACATTTTTTAGATTAAGTGTGCCTATTTTCAAATTTGGGTTCTAGTCTCAAACCGAGAGTCCCGCGATTACACAATCGGTTGCTATGGGATACGTTGATAACGTGCAAGGTGCTCATGCCCCTTGCCGGGCCGTTTGGGGATATGTTGAGTTTTGCCCATTAGTGTCACATTTTCAAGCTTAAGTTTGCTCTTTTCAAATTTGGTTCCTACTCTCAAATAGAGAGTCCCGCAACTACGTGGTCGATTGCTATGAGTTACATTGATCACGTGCATGGTGTATGTGCCCCCTGCGGGCCATTTGGGGGATGTTCGGCATTTTGGTCCACTAGCGACACGTTTTAAAGCCTATGTGAGCCTATTTTAAAATTTAAGTCCATTATCAAACCGTGAGTCCCGCGACTATGCGGTCAGTTCCAATGAGTTACATTGATCACGATCGACGTGTTCGTGCCCTGTGCGGGGCCGTTTGAGAGTTATTCAGGGTTTGGCCCACTTGCAGCACTTTTAAAGCCTAAGTGTTCCTATTTTAAAATTTGGGTCCTATTCTCAAACAGGGAGCCCCACGACTACATGGTCGATTGCTACGAGTTACGTTAGTCACGTGTGAGCTGTTAGTGCCCCTTACGGGGCCATTTAGGGGTTATTCAACATTTTGGCCCACAAGTAGCACGTTTTAAAGCCTAAGTGAGCCTATTTTCAAATTCAAGTCCACTTTAAAATCGTGATTCCCATGACTACACGATCAGTTTTTATGAGTTATGTGGCCACAAGCGATGTGTTCATGCCCCATGCGGACCCGTATAGGGGCTATTCGGGGTTTTGGTTCACTAATGGCACTTTTTAAAGTCTAAGTGTTCCTATTTCAAATTCTGTTCCTATTCTTAAATTGGGAATCCCGTGACTATGCGATCGATTCCCACAAGTTTTGTTGGTCATGTGCGAGATGTTCGTTCCCCTTGTGGGGCCATTTGGGGGTTGTTAGGAGTTTTGGCCCCCTAGCGGCATGTTTGAAAGACAGAGTGTGTCTATTATTTAAATTAGGTTCCTATTTTACAATCGGAAGTCCCCCGACTACGTAGTTAGTTTCTGTAAGCTACGTTAGTCTTGTACGAGGTGCTCGTGCTCCTTGCGGGTCCGTTTAAGGGTTGTTAGGAGTTTTAGCCCATTAGCGGCTCGTTTTCAAGCCTAAATATGCTAATTTTCAAATTCAGTTTCTATTCACAATTCGTGAGTCCCTCGACTATATGGTCGATTGCTTCGAGTTACGCTCATCACGAGTAATGTGTCCGTCCCCCATGTGATGCCGTTTGGGGGCTGTTCGAGCTTTTGACCCATTAGAGGCACATTTTCAAGCTCAAGTGTGCCTATTATCAATTTGGGTCCTATTCAAAAATTAGAAGTTTCCCGACTATGCGGTCGATTGCTACAAGTTACGTTGGCCACGTGCGAGGTACCCAGGGCCCTTGGAGGTCCGTTGGGGGTTGTTCGGAGTTTTGACCCACTAGCGGCACATTTTCAAGCCTAAGTGTCCCTAATTTTAAATTTGGGTCCTATTCTCGAATCAGGAGTCCCGTGACTACGCGGTTAGTTGCTATGAGTTACATTAGTCATGCATGAGGTGTTCGAACCCTTGGCGGGTCCATTTGGGGGCTGTTAAAATCTTTCGCCCACTAGCGGAACATTTTCAAGTCTGAGTGTACCTACTTTCAAATTCAGGTCCTATTTTAAAACTGAGAGTCTTGTGACTACGCGCACGGTTGCTACGAGTTACGTTGGTCATGTGAGAGGTGTTTGTGCCCTATGCGGGGTCGTTTGGGGTTGCTCGGGGTTTTGGCCCAGTACCAGCACGTTTTGAAGCATGAGTGTGCATATTTTTAAATTCATTTCCTATTCTCAAATCGAGAGTCCCAAGACTATGCACTTGGTTGCTACGAGTTATGTTGGTCACATGCGAGGTGTTCATGCCCCTTGTGGGGCCGTTTCGGGGTTGTTCGGGATTTTAGTGCACTAGCGGTACATTTTCAAGCCTAAGTGTGTCAATTTTTATATTCGGGTCCTATTCTCATACTGGAAGTCCCGCGACTACGAAATCTTTTGCTACGAGTTACGTTATTCACGTGCGAGGTGCTAGTACCCTTGAGGAGCCATTTGGGGACTGTTCGGGGTTTTGGTGCACCAGTGACACATTTTCAACCTTAAGTGTGCCTATTTCAAAATTAGGGTCCTATTTTAAAATCAAGAGTCCCGCGACTACGTAGTTGGTTGGAACGAGTTACGTTAGTCATGTGTGAGGTGTTCATGCCCCTTGTGGAGCTATTTATAGTTTTTACCCACTAGTGGCAAGTTTTTACGCATAAGTGTGTCTATTTTAAAATTCGGATCCTATTCTCAAACTAGGACTTCTGCAACTACGCACTCAGTTGCTAAGAGTTACGTTGGTCACAAGTGATGTGTTTGTGCCCCAAGCGAGGCCGTTTGGGGGTTGTTTGGGGTTTTGGCCCACTAGCGGCACTTTTTCAAGCCTAAGTGTTCCTATTTTAAAATTTGGGTCGTATTCTTAAACTGGGAGTTCCGTGACTATGCGGTTGATTGCTACGAGGTACGTTGGTTACGTGTGAGGTGTTCATGCCCATTGCGGGGCTATTTGAGGGGTTATTCCAAGTTTTGACCCACTAACGACATGTTTTCATGACAAAGTGAGCCAATTTTAAAATTTGGGTTCTATTCTCAAATCGTGAGTCCTATGTGACACCCCGTCTAATTAAATACCGGGTAGGTACTCCTTTATTAAATTAATATAGAATATCAAGTTGGTTCAGTCTTAACATCACTGTCGAAAAATATTTAGTTAGTTACTAGCAACCTAATATTTGCAAAGTGAGATGCCAAATTTTATTAATTAAATTAACTTACAACCAGGTAATGAATAACCAACCATTCAATATTCACATAAACAATCTCATAGGAATAAATAATAGAAAGTAATAACAGAGTCTCGAGTAACACTCCAAAGATAGTCTCAATGCCAAATAATCCCAATACAAAGGTCTAAATATCTAAATAAATCCAACAACTGAAAAGAAAATGAAAGTCGTAAACTGCTATCTCTAAATGAAAAGGGCGACATGCCCTAACTGACGTAGATAACTCTATAAGAATCAAAGATAGATGGTGGAGGCACTTAATACCAAGATCCTGCAACTTCCACAGCAGCTACAACACGTCAATAAAATGGAACTCCTATGTTTGGCGTCCCTGTGGCTAGGCACCTAAAAGTATTTTACAAAACAAAAATAGATTCGGAAGCAAACGAGTCAAAGCCCGATGTGAATATATGTTAAAAACGGCAAGTGTTTAAATGCAATTTAAACAACACATATAATAAACATGTTAGTCACGTGCTCTCACTTGAGACTCTCACCCCTCAACTAATGTGCACACCTAATGCATTCTTTTAACCCATTCTAGTTATGCCACTACCTAACTAGTCTGTACCAAATCTATCTATACGGACTTCTTTATGATGCCCACCTGTATTACCCAATTAAGACATAATTACATTTTAAATACTCATTAATTGAATCAATTATCTCATGTATTATTTAAGTTCCCACATCTTTAAGTCATTTAAATATCTTAGCCATTCTCATATACTAAGCAACAGTGAAAAATCACAAGGGTACACACACACACACACACACACACACACACACACACACACACATATATATATATATATATATATATATATATATATATATATATATATATATATATATATATATATATATACGGCACCCCAAAAGGCTAGAACTTGCGGTGCACACATACTCTGCTATTAAATTCCGGTACATCACATACGTAAGGATTTCAAGTTCTGAATTACTCAGGAACTCTATCAGTATAAACCACATACCTATGGGTCACGCACATACCTACGCTCCCATAGTCATCTGACTTATCAACTCACAAATAAGTCTTCACAGTCCTATGTTCTTGAGATACCAAATCTAAATCCCTCCGAAGGCACACAAGACAAGATTGTCCTCTTCCTACAACCTCCCGTGATAGCAAGTATGGTAAGTATGTCATACACATAATAATACATATACTAGGTAATCACACAACCTAAGCAATCATTATTTCAATATAGGTATACTCCTATCCTATATTACAAGTATCATACGTAGTATAGTTTCATCCCGATTATTCTACGTAATATGTTTAGCACGACAATTCTAGTCGTATAAACCCGAGTATCTAAACCTATCCCAAAAGGTTACTAAGTCTCCCACTTGTCTCTAAAATCATTTCAGTAAATTTAAAGTCCCCTTACTGCTGTCTTTAACCTTAATTTATTGTTTATCAAAATTAAATTCAAGGTCCCACAATTTCCAACCGTAACTCATTCATCGGACACTCGTAAGTTTATCATTTAATCCCAAACCAAACTAATAATTTCCGGGCCTCAAATACACCCCTACTGACCTTCCCTAAGTCCCAATATGTTCAAATAGTACACACCAACAATTCTTAAAAGTTGGGATTGGTTAAACCTTAAAAGGAAACTTTATCACAAATACAGAGGGAGTCAATTAATCGAATCAGTCGATCGATCGACTATGAATGTCAATCGATCGATCGACCAGTTACAGCCCAGAATTCTAGCATTTTTGGCCATCGTTTTGTCTCCAAAATTCATTACATGATCCCATTCTCCAAAGTAAACATACTTGATGTTATAACAACCTAAACACACGATTTCTAACTTTCCAGAATCATCAAATCATCATAAAAATTGCATACAAATTTACTTATTCATTAAGTTCTCATGGTTAAACCCTAGTATAACTTTTCTCAATTCAAGATAGCCAGATACTCAGATTTGATTCGTGATTTATATCATTTAGGATCTGATTTAGTTCTCTAATCTTTCCAGAATTTATCTACATGTAACCCAACCCAAAGATTAAGATTTGATTCATCAATTATATAAAATCGTCAATATTTATGGTATATCTTCAATTCTAAACTACTATGGCTAAAATATATATTGAATCTTTGCAAGAATAAATCACTTGCCTTAAACTGAAGGTCTGATCCTTTGGAGAAGATGATATGATGGTGATGTTCTCTTTCCGGTCACAAATCTGGCGGTGGTGGTGGTGCAAGGTGGTTTGGCCCTAGCAACCCTTTCCTTTCTCTCTACTTCTCTCTCTCAAGTTTGTAGCAACCAATAACCCTAATGATCCTAAGGGTTGGCTAATATACTTAAACTAAATTTCATAGGTCACTATTCATCACATAGCAAAATGACTAAAATACCCTACCGGGTTGCCGATTTGGCCTAGAAATGTCCTGGGACCCAAACTAAATCCCCAGGTAGTCTTTTCTGACTATCTCGACCGTTATGGACACATTAAAACACTTCAAATGACCATAAGGATGACATAAAAATAAACTACTTTGTAATCCATTAAATTGGATCCGACACGACTGGCACGCGCGTCCCAACTTAATCTCCAAAACTGTCGTATTTTCCACTTGTGACAAGTTTAATAAGTTCGTAATCATATATTACTATACTCGCTCAGTAATATTGAACATAATTATCATAATCACATACTAACTCTCGTCTCGCTAGTATTTAAATCCAGATTAATTACTAATTAATTCAATTAATCCTATAATTGAAATCAGTAAAAATACGGAGTATTATATCCTGTGACTACATGATCAGTTGGTAGGAGTTACGTTGGTCAAGTGCGAGGTGTTCGTTCCCCTTGTCGGGCCATTTGGGAGCTGTTCTAAGTTTTGGCCCACTAGTTACACATTTCAAGCTGAAGTGTGCCTATATTCAAATTTGGAGCCTATTCTCAAATCGGGAGTCGAGCGACTATGCGTTCGGTTTTTACGAGTTATGTTAGACATGTGCGAGGTGTTTGTTCCCCTTACGAGTCCGTTTGGTGCTTTTCGAGGTTTTAGCCCACTAGCAACACGTTTTCAAGCCTAGGTGTGACTATTTTTAAATTTGGGTACTTTTCTCAAATCAAAAGTCTCGTAACTAGGTGGTCAATTGCTACGAGTTGCATTGGTCACATCCAAGGTAGTTGCGCACCTTACGGGATTGTTAGGGTATGTTCTAGGTCCTATCCCACTAGCGAAACATTTTCAAACCAAAGTATGCCTACTTTCAAATTTCGGTCCTATTCTCAAACTGGGAGTCCCGCGACTACATTTTCGATTGCTACGAGTTACATTGGTCATATGTTAGGTGTTCATGCCCTTTGCAGGGCCGTATAGGGGTTGTTCAGAGTTTTGGCCCACTAGCGGCATGTTTTCAAGCCTAAGTGTCCGTATTTTTAAATTCAGGTCCTATTCTCAAACCGAGAGTCCTAAGTCTAGATGTCCAATTGTTACGAGTTATGTTTCTCATACGGGAGGTGTTCATGCTGCTAATGGGGACGTCTGGGGATGTTTGGGGGTTTTGGCGCACTAGCGGCACATTTTCAAGTCTAAGCGTGCCTATTTTCAAATTCGGTTGTTATTATCAAACTGTGAGTCTTGTAACTATGCGGTTGGTTGCTACGAGTTATAATGGTCACGTCCAAGGCATTCGTGCCCCTTGAGGGACCATTTAGAAGCTATTAGGGATTTTAGTGCACCAGCGACACATTTTCAAGCCTAAGTGTGCCTATTTTAAAATTTGGGTCCTATTCTCAAACCGAGAGTCATGTGATTATGCGGTCAGTTTTTATGAGTTATGTTTGTCACGTGCAAGGCTTTCTTGCCCCTTGCGGTACCGTTTGGGAGTTTTGGGGTTTTTTGTCCACTAACCACACGTTTTCAAGCCTAAGTGTACCTATTTTCAAATTCGGGTCATATTCTCAAAACAAGAGTCTCGCTACTTCACGGTTAGTTGCTATGAGCTATGTCAATCATGGGCGATGTGTTTGTTCCCCTTGAGGGGCCGTTTGGGGTTTTGGCCCACTAGCTGCACATTTTCAAGCCTAACTATCCCTATTTTTAAAATTGGGTTATATTCTCAAATCGAGAGTCCTGCATCTACGTGGTCAGTTCCTAGGAGTTACGTTGGTCACATACGAGGTTTGTTCCACTTGCGGAGCCGTTTAGGGGTTGTTCGGCATTTTGGCCCACTAGCGGCACGTTTTCAAGCTTAAGTGTGCCTATTTTCAAATTGGGATCCTATTCTCAAATCGAAAGTTCCGTGATTACGCGATTAGTTTCTACGAGTTACATTTGTCATGTGCAAGCTATTCGTGCCCCTTGTCAGGCCGTTTGGGGGATAATTGGGATTTTGGCCCACTAGTGACACATTCTCATGCCTAAGTGTGCATATTTTCAAATTCAGGTCATATTCTTAAACTGGGAGTCCCGCGACTACGCGATCAATCGCTACGAGTTATGTTGGCTACTTGCGAGGTGCTTATCCCCGTTGCGGGGATGCTTGGTGGTAGTTTGGAGTTTAAGCCCTTTAGCAACACATTTTCATGCCTAAGTGTTGCCTATTTTTACATTCGGGTTCTATTTTCAAATCGAGAGTCCCATGACTATACGGTCGGTTGCTATGACTTACAGTGGTCACACATAAGGTGTTCGTTACCCTTGTAGGGCCATTTAAGGGCTATTCGGATTTTGGTGTACTAACGACACGTTTGTAAGCCTAAGTGTGCCTATTTTCATATACGAGTCCTACTTTAAAATCGACAATCCCGTGACTACGTGATCGGTTGCTACAAGTTGCATCAGACACGTGCGAGGTGTTTGTGCCCTATGTGGGTCAGTTTGTGGGCTTTTCGGGGTTTTGGACCATTAATGACAACTTTTCAAGCCTAAGTGTGCCTATTTTAAGATTCGTGACCTATTATCAAACCAGGAGTCCCTTGACTACGTGGTCGATTGTTACAAGTTACATTAGTCACGTGTACTATATTTGTGTCCCTTGCGGGGCGCTTGGGGGTTATTCGGGGTTTTGGCCCACTAATGATATTTTTTCAAGCCTAAGTGTTCCTACTTTTAAATTTGGGTTCTATTATAAAATTGGGAGTCCCAGGAGTACGCGGTCGGTCACTACGAGTTACGTTGGTCACGTGCGAGGCGTTCGTCCCCCTTGTAGGGCCGTTTGAAGTTTTGGCCCACTAGCGGCACATTTCAAGCTTAGGTGTGCCTATTTTCATAGTTGGGTCCTATTATCATACCAGGTGTTTGCGACTATGTGGTCAGTTGCTACAAGTTACATTAGTCACGTGCGATGTGTTCATATCCCTTGCGGAGAAACTTGGGGGTTGTTCGGGGTTTTGGTCTACTAGCGGCATATTTTCAAGCCTAAGTGTGTCTGTTTTCAAATTTCGCTCCTATTCTTAATCCGGGAGTCCCGCTACTATGAGGTCGATGGGTACGAGTTACGTTGGTCACATGTGAGGTGTTCACGCCCCTTACAAGACCGTTTGGGGGTTATCCGAGGTTTTGGCCCACTAGCGACACCCTTTCAAGCCTAAGTATGCCTATTTTCAAATTTTGGTCCAATTATCAAACTAGTAATCCCGTGACTATGCGATCGGTTCCTATGAGTTATGTTGGTTATGTAAGAGGTGTTTGTATATTGTGGGGCTATTCAAGGTATTGGCCCACTAAAGGCACGTTTTCAAGCCTAAGTGTGCCTATTTTCTAATTCAGGTCCTATTCTCAAATCTAGAGTCCCTTGACTACGCGGTTAGTTATTATGAGTTATGTCGGTCACATGAACGGTGTTCGTACCCCTTGCGGGGGGCCATTTGGGGGCTGTTCGGGGATTTAGCCCACTAGTGACACGTTTTCAAGCCTAAGTGTGCCGATTTTCAAATGTGTGTCTTATTCTTAAACTGCGAGTCCCTCGACAATATGATCGGTGTTACGTGTTACGGTGGTCATGTGCAAGATTTTTGCATCCCTTGAGGGGTCATTTGATGGTTATTCTGGATTTTGGCGTACTAGTGGCATGTTTCTAAGCCTACGTGTGCCTATTTAAAAATTCAAGTCCTATATTCTCAAACAGGGAGTTCCGTGATAATGCGGTCAATTGCTTTAAGTTACGTTGGTCACATGCGTGGTGTTTGTGCCCATTATGGTGCCGTTTGGGGCTATCCGGGGTTTTGCGCTATAGTGGCACACTTTAAAACCTAAGTGTGGCTTTTTTCAAATTCGTGTCCTATTCCCAAACCGAGAGTCCTACGACAATACGATAAGTTGCTATGAGTTATGCTGGTAACGTGCGAGGTGTTCGTTCCCTTTGTGGGCCCTTATGGCGGCACATTTTCAATCCAAAGGGTGTCTATTTTTAAATTCAAGTTCGATTCTCAAACTGAGAGTCCCACGACTATGTGGTCATTTGCAACGAGTTATATTAGTCACGTACGAGGTGTTCATGTCTCTTATGGGGCCGTTAAGGGATTGTTTGGGGTTTTGGTTCACTAGCAGCACGTTTTAAAGCCTAATTGTGTTTATTTTTAAATTCGGGTCCTATTCTAATATTGAGAGTCCTACAAGTACGCAGTCGGTTGTTAGGATTTATGTTGGTCACGTGCAAGGTGTTTGTGCCCTTACAGGTCCGTTTGGGGGATGTTCGGGGTTTAGGTGCTTAAGTGTGACTATTTTTAAATTCGGTCCCTATTATAAAATCGAGAGTCCTACGACTGCATAATCGGTTGTTGCGAGTTACGTTGATCACGTGTGAGGTGTTCATTCCCCTTAGCGTCATATTTTCAAGCTTAAGTGTGCATATTTTAAATTTGGGTCCAATCCTCAAATTTGAAGTCTCGCAACTATGCGGTCGCTTGCTTCGAGGTACGTTGGTCACGCATGAGGTTTTCGTGCTCCTTGCGTGGCCCTTTGTTGACTTTTTGGGTTTCAGCCCAGTAGCGACACGTTTTCAAGCCCCAGTCTACCTATTTTCAAATTTGGGTCCTATTCGCAAATTAGCAGTCCCACGACTACGTGGTTAGTTGCTACATGTTACGTTAGTCATGTGCCATGTGTTTGTGCCCCTTGCGAGGACGCTTGTGGGATGGTCAGGGTTTTTCCCACTAGCAACATGTTTTCAAGCCTAAGTGTGACTTTTTTAAAAATGCGGGTCCAATTCTTAAATCGAGAGTGTCACGACTATACAGTTGATTGTTATGAGTTACGTTGGTCACGTGGGAGTTATTCTGGATTTTGGTCCACTAGCGGCACATTTTTAAGTCTAAGTGAGCCTATTTTCAAATTCGGGTTCTATTCTGAAATCAAGAGTTCCGTGACTACGCGTTCGATTGCTATGAGTTACATTGGTCACGTACGAGGTGTTCGTGCCCCTTGCGGGGAATTTTGGGGTTGTTCGGAGTTTTGGGCCACTCACTACACCAAAAAGGCTAAATTGTCACCTTTGAGCCGGTGAGCCTTATCACGATCATTGACCGTGACAAAAAAATAAGTATTTTTTATCACGATTAATGACCGTAATAAGTCTGTGACAAAAGTTTATCACGGTCATTGACCGTGATAAGTACAGTTGTCACGGACTTGTTACGGTCAATGACCGTGACAACTTTAGAAAGTTGTCACATTTAAAGACCTTATAGGTCCATGACAACTTTCTCCGTAAAAGAAATCCTACCGCCTCTTTTTTCCCACCTTTTCATTTCCCCCCTGTCTCTCTCTCTCGCACGCACGACTGCTCACTTTCTCTACGTTTTCAGGTGATTTTTTTTCTCTCTCTCTTTCCTTTATATATATGTGTGTGTATATGTGTATATATGTATATATGTATATGTGTATGTGTGTATGTGTGTAGAACTATGTGTGTGCAGGTGTGTGGGGGTAGGGGGAGTGATGGGGGGGTGTAGGGGGTGTAAGGGTGTGTGTGTGTGTGTATAGATGTGTGGGGTGGGGGTGGTAGGGGGTTGAGTGGGGGGAAGGGGGAGGTGATAGAATCAATGAGTTGTTGTTTTGAATCCATTTTTTGGGAGTTTAGAGGGGGGAGAAAATGAGAAGATATAGGGAATTGATTGTGTTAGTGTGCTGTTTTTAATTTGGGGATCAATATATAAAATGTCACATATGCGTGTATGATTCCGAAAATAGTGTCAATGTTGTTTGTGGACTTTATACATTGCCCAAATAGTGTTACGATCCCCTTATCTCCTTATGAAATGGACTAAAACATATGAAATGCTCTAAACATTAATAACCTTTTTAATATGTATACATTGTAATTCTATAGGACCCGTTTATCTAAATTGAAATTGAATTCTAATTGGTATTGATATTGGTATAAATTGAAATTGAATTTGAATTGGTATTGATATTGGTATAAATTGGTATAAATTTTAGTTCTTATGCGCACTTTAAATTAAATGAAACATACTTTAAATTACATAATTAAATGAAATCTCTCGAATTGTGTTAAGACAAAATTAAATGAAACATACTTTAAATTACATATAGTGCACATAGATACTAGCCTTCTAATTCTTATGTGTACGCATTCAATGGGCCTTAGAACCGTTCGAAAGACATTTTCCCTATAATGAGATCTCTCGAAATGTCCCATTTGGATAGTGTGGGATTGCATAGTTTCCGTATAATAATATTCTTAGTGGATTAAACTTATTACTTTTGGGGAAGTTCTGCAGTCATGTCTTAATGTTCTCTAGGTACATACTAGATGATGCGATGTTAAGTATTATTTCAATTGATAAATTGAAACAACACTCACACTTGCGAATCTATGTCGTGTACTTGGAGAACTCTGGGGATATGCTACCGAATTTTCCATAAATTGGAACAATGTGCATGAGTTGTTAAGTATATTACATAAATATGAGATCTCGAATGGGATAGGACCACTCAACCTTTAGAGGAGATCGAGGAAACAGGAATTAATATTATAAATTTAATTTTAATTTTAATTTCAATTTCAATTTCAAATTAAAATTGAACTTGAATTTGAATTTCAATGCACGAATAAATTTACGCATAGAAACTAGTCTTGTAGTTCTTATGAGTAAGCATTAAATAGGTGATTGTTTATACTAATTGGAACTAAATATTCACACTTTTGTTTATGCTAATCCACGAATATACGCTTCTTACCATAATAGGTGAATGTTTGTAGTAGTTGTGATGGGATATCCTAAATACAAAGAGTGGATGGGTGAGACAAATAGATTAGGGGATGTGTTTCGCAGAGGTGTTAATGAATTTGTGAAATATGCAAAGAGATGTCATAACGATGAAAAGTTTTCGTGTCCGTGTTCTAGGTGTAATAATGGTAAGTTATTTGAGTGGAAAATAATTGAACTACATTTGTTAAGATGAGGTATGCAAGATAGTTATCGAATTTGGTTTTTTCACGGGGAACCGAAAGTTCCTTTTCTACCTGAACAACCTTCACAATAACCTTTAAAAAGTAGGACATATGTGCAAGGGGAGGATGATAATGTAGATCATAATATGTTAGAGGAGTTAGTTAATGACGCGTATGGAGTTCATGAAGTGGAAGAGAATGACGTCACTAACGATGCACAAGGTTCAAGTGATCATGAAGATATCGGAATAAACCTTGGCGATGACTACCAAAGTTTAAAATTTAAGGCGAGCTAGCCATTATATTCTGGCTGTGAGAAAGATCAAACAACTTTCATGTCATGGTTGGTTTTCATAGTTTGGAGACCCAATATGGTTTGTCTGGCAGTAGTGTGACAAGAATTTTGAATTGGGTGGAGGTCTTCCTACCCAAGCAGAATACCCTTCCAAACAACTATCCTAGTTTGAAAAATAGTTTGAAAGGTTTGAGAATGAAGTATAAATCAATTCATGCTTGTGTGTATGACTGCACACTATATCGAAAGGAGTATGAAAATCTCGATCGGTTTTCGATATACGATGAATGTAGATATGTCCAATCTACTGGAAAGGAAGGCAAAAACTCAAAAGTGCCTCAAAAAGTGTTTGAAATATTTTCCTGTTAGGCCAAGATTAAAGTGATTTTTCACAGTTACATGGATAGCGGAGTCAATGACTTGGCATGCTAGGGCAGAAGCAGGGGAAAATCTCACGCGCCATCCTATTGATTCTATATTTTGGAAGAGGATGAATTTTGAGTATCCTGATTTTTCTCGAGAATAGTGTAACATTCATTTAGCAATATCAACAGATGGTTTCAATCCATTTGGAAATCTAAGCGGCAATCAGAATGTATGGGGTGTGCGTGTGTGTAAATTGAAATTAGTATTGGTATAAATTGGTATTGGTATTGGTATAAATTAAAATTGATATAAATTAATATATGTATTGTTATGTATTGTTATTTTCGTATTTGAGCATTAATTCAAAGTCCATATACATGTTTGTACTAATAATAACAATTTTTGCAGAAATCACTTCATCTGGGCACGGTAGCCGAGGCGATGAGGGCTCCTCGGCTAGTAGGCCCCCAAAATGGGGCAAATTGGGGTTCGTCGTCGAGAATAAGTTGGCATTATTGGCTAGAGCGCTAGAGTTATTGAAGGAGATCGTTGGCCCGGGGTACACTGATTGGAGGACCGTGCCTATTGACCCCAAGTTGAACATCCGGGGTCACTACAATTAGAGTTTTTATATTTATATTTATAAGTAACTAACACTTACTTTCTTTTTGGTTTGTATTTTTTTGACAGGAACTATTCGTCCTGCCCCCATATCTTCGCGACTCGACATTTGAATAATTGAGGGGTTAATATGAGACATGGAAAAAGAATTTGCGGGTACGGTACTTTATGAAGATCCGGGAGTCCATTCTGAGACTACGTGACACCGTCCCCCTGAAGGAGCCAATCTCATTGGCACATTGGTAAAAGTTTATCGACAATGAGACCAATAAGTGGAAATTGGCATCTCGCCAATTGGGAAGGGACAACCGGGCAAAAAAATTGGACGTGCACTACTCCGGGCGGATGTCTTATGCCAAGGTGGAGCACAGGATGGTGAGTTTTTATTCTTTTTAATTTTAGTTATTCTAATTTAGCATTACTTTGTGTTACTTACTAATTCTGTATTATTTTATTTCAGGACATGAGGAGTGGCTCTGGGGGTAGGCCATATAGGCTCGATGCCTATGTAGCAATTCAGACGACAAATGGCAAGGACAAGGAGGTGGCCCCGAGCGTCGTAACAACCATTATAAGTTATAAATGTTTATTTATTTTTAATTATGTTATAATTTTTTATTTACTTAATTAACTAATCGTGTACTTTTTATCTTTTCAGGCATAGCTTAAGGAAGTGCATGAGTGGCAGTCTGATGCCGACAAAGCATCTTTGGCTACAGACGCACTCAGCCAAATGCTCGGGCCAGATTGCAAGGGAAGGACTAGGGGTAAGCTCATGGGTGGGGAAGTCTAGGATCGTTGGAATGGAGACCTGCAATAGTGGGTTGACACATAAGGTGGACACCCATGACGATAAGCTATCAAGGTTGGAGGCGACGGTCCTAGATATGTATGCCTCCATGAAGCGTCAGTTGGACAAGGGCAAGGGCAAGGGGAAGGAGAGGGTGGCAGAGGTAGACGAGGACAAGGACGAGGATGCCACTGCTTCATCGCTGATATGCACGGATGTGACACCATATGATGATCCATTTCTCATCGTGACCCCCATCGAGCGGACGATGTCAACAATCGGTTGGTCGAGCGTGTTTCTACTCGATATATATTATGGGGAGATGATAGCGGGGGGGTTAAGGGATCCGAGCTTCCTCTCGAGTATGCTGGTTCATGGACGTACCCTCCAAGACATTGAGGCAAGAGTGCGCGTCACACATGTGGTGGAGGGAAATAATTACTCACCTTTGTGGTTGCACGAATTCGACGTTTAGCGTATTGCAGGGTGTCTCAATTCATATGTCGTGTGGCCTTCCTTCCTCCACCGACCTGCTCCTTCTTCATGACATTATTTCTATCTTTTTATATGGATATTTGGATATTGGATTGTGTTTGTATTTTTTTTAAATTTTGGTACATGTTGGTTTGGACATGGATATTTGCATTTGTATTTTATTTGGATATGGATTATATATGCCATGATTTGGTATATTATTTCTATTTTATTTGGATATATGCTGTTTGGACAGGTACAAATTTGCTATAATAGTTTCAAATATACTGTTGGGCAGTGGCAGTGGCCATACTGCCCAACAGTTTTTTTTCCAGAATTATCACGGTAAAAAATTATGACAAGTTCGTGACAAAGAAACTTGTCACAGACTTGTCACGGTTTTTTACCGTGATAATTTTTTGCTTTGTCACGGGCTTATCACTGTCTTTGATCGTGAAAAAAACTTGTCACGGTCAAAGACTATGATAGGACCGTGACAAGTCTAATGAAATTATCACGGTCTTTGACTGTGAAATGTTCGTGATAAAGAAGTTATCACCCCCAGACTTGTCACGGTCTTTGACCATGATAAGTCAATTATTTTGGTGTAGTGACTAGCGGCATGTTTTCATGCCTAAGTGTGCCTATTTTCAAATTCACATCCCATTCTCAAATTAGGAGTCTCACAACTACAGGTTGGTTGCTATGAGTTATGTTGATCACGTGCGTGGTGTTTGTTCCTCTTATACGGCCATTTGGGAGTTGTTCGGGGCTTTGGCTCACTAGCAACACGTTTTAAAACCTAACTGTGCCTATTTTCAAATTTGAGTCTTATTCTCAAGTTAAAAGTACTGAGACTACATGGTCGGTTGCTACGAGTTACGCTGATTATGTGCAACGTGTTCGTACCCCTTGCAGGTTCGTTTGGTGGTTGTTCGAGTTTTAGCCCACTAGCTGTACGTTTTCAAGCCTATGTGTGCCTATTTTCAACTTCGGGTCTTATTCTCAAATCGGGAGTCTGAAAACTACACGATAGATTGCTATGAGTTAATGTTGGTCACATGGATGGTGTTTGTACCCCTTGAGGGTTCATTTGTTCGGAATTCGGGTTTTGGTGCACTAGCGACACGTTTTCAAACCTAAGTGTGCCTATTTTCAAATTCGGGTCCTATTCTCAAACTGAGAGTCCTGTGACTACGTGGTCGGTTGTTACAAGTTTTGTTGACCACTTTCGAGCTGTTCGTGCCCCTTGTATGACCGTTTGGGGGCTATTCGAGATTTTTGGCCCATTAGCGGCACGTTTTCAAGCCTAAGTGTGCCTATTTTCAAATTCGGGTCCTATTCTCAAACCAGGAGCCTCGTGACTACGTTATCGATTACTATGAGTTATGTTTATCATGTGCGAGGTGTTTGTACCCTTTACGGGGCTGTTTGGGGGTTGTTATGGGTTTTGGCCCTTAAGTGGCACGTTTTTAAGCCTAAGTGTGCCTATTTTCAAATTCGAGTTCTATTATCAAATCGAGAGTCCCCCGACTATGCGATCGGTTGTTACAAGTTACATTGGTCATATGTGAGGTGTTTGTGCCCCTTATGAGGCTGATTGGGGGCTCTTTGGGGTGTTGGCCCACTAGTGGCATGTTTTCATGCCTAAGTGTGCCTATATTCAAATATTGAAAAAATTAAGCATATCAATTATATAAAATGTTAGTTAAAGTAAAGAATACCTAACTAATCTTTGATACCCCCTGCATATTCCTCTACATGTATATTTGCTGATTAATTTCATTGATACCATTTTCATAAAATAAAGGAAAATGAACGTCCCACATGGGATAAAAATCAACATTATAAA
The DNA here is from genome assembly GCA_949130495.1 of Sambucus nigra. NCBI lineage: Eukaryota > Viridiplantae > Streptophyta > Magnoliopsida > Dipsacales > Adoxaceae > Sambucus > Sambucus nigra. The sequence continues at coordinate 715,412,288 of OX422207.1, forward strand.
TATCCTCAAAATTTGGAAAGTCAAAGTTGGTGATGAGGTCAGTTTTTTCTAAAAATTGAAATAGCCTATCCATTGATTTGGTTATTTATCCCGTCGAGCATGCACGTACAAGTTGGAGATTTGGCTGTTTATCGGCATCTTGACCTTCATTTGTCCTACTCGACCATTCATTCTTCAAATCTTCATAAGATTTGGAGCCCATCTAGTGAACATCAGTTTTTTCCCTATTTTGTTTATTTTTCTCCCTCTGGACTAACTTCTTGTTCTTTGCCTCATTCTCTAAAAAATCATTCCACTAATCAACCGATAATTCCACATTGGTAGGCACTCTGTCTTTCAGAGCCAAAATGTCGAAGCTTGATACTCCCTTCGAGAAATGTCCCTATCGAAGTTTTTTTTCGGTATGTTCTCAACTGTTCAGTAACATGGGAAAGAAATTTATGCTTTGAACGATTGGGAAATGAAAACCACTTATAGATTTGATCATAGATGTTATCTTTAATGGCTTAATAAAAAAGGTTCTAGTTGTTTGCTACCACAACTCCCAGGTTTATTTTCCCAAGCAACAAACAGTTGGCTTAAATCTCTGTAGGTTATTTTTATCACCAGTGGGGTTATTTCCAATAACAAGAACTCAATGGACTTCTTTTATTTGATCGATAGGTGTCGGGAGCATTGGGTAGGTGTTGCCTACTCGTACTTCGTACTTGGAGTAGTGGATTGAACCAATGGTGGAGTTGTGAATTGCTCAACAATTGGAAATGAGAATTCTTGTTGTTGTGCATGAGATGAGGATCCTTGTTGGGGGTGTCACTTCATCACTTAATACATTTTGTCCATTATCGCCCGACATTATCTACAAAAAATAAAATTTAATAAGCGACTAAATAATTATAATAATATGAAATTATAACTAACTAATCAAGTTTATGATTATATACACACACACGCACACACACACACACACACACACACACACACACACACACACACACACACACATATATATATATATATGTATGTATGTATACCTTTTCAGAGTAAGACTATAAAATATGTTCAATGTCCGATACCCATCCATTTGGTATTAGTTTTTAAAAGCCTATGGATTTTTACATATGGTCAACTAGGAGGAAGCGTATTTATGATTAATGTATGAATATTCGTGACATGAACTCGGAATCCCATCTTCTTCAACTTATTGTCAAGATTCAGTTTAATGTGCATATGCCATGAGACATCACAATTTATGTTAATGCTCTATGTACGTAGTGGTATCCGTAATGGGTGAATTTTTTTTTCTGCCTTCTTAAACAGCGTAAGCAAGATCAGGGCTACGTTGGGATTATGTACACAAAATATATTCTCTATAGCATCATCCTAGACTTCTGGTAGGAAAAATATAATACGATCAAACATGTACTCTTGCTGGAGATCAACTCCATGATTTGTAAGGTAGTTAAATTGTTCGATCTTCTTATTCCCATATCTATAAATATGAGTACCTTCTAAATGGCACACACTAATAAAAGAAGTATAAGTGCGATCCAATTGCAACTTCTCGTACTCTTGTTACCAGTGATTATTACCATACCTCATTTTTTCTGAGAAAAATATACGAGGGCGTGAGTATGAGTCCTACAAATAATGGCTTCAATTAATCAATAACTAAATATTATTTTCAACCGATCCAATTTAAGTTTATCTTATTTTAACATATGAGGTATAAGGGTAGATTAGTTTGATTAAGATTTTGATTCATTACTACCCTTTTCTTAACCCCGTGCGTGTTAGATCTCTCCGAGGTGAAATCTAACAAAGAACTTGCAGTAAGTGTTAAGACGCATTTTGGTAGGGTTTATTACGAGAGAGTTTGAAAGTAAATCTGTATTATCAATCCAAGCAATCCAATGTCACTATCCAATAACCAAGCCAACAACCAATAATTCTCCCGTACTCCTTCTATCATCTGCATGATAAAACACATACCGATAATCACAATATCTCATTAAAGCAGGGTAGTTTCTAATTAAATTAGGGTTTAGGATAGTTTCTCACTAAATTAGGGTTTAGGGTATTTTCTCACTAAATTAGGATTTAGTAAATAGGTTATTTTTCCACTTATTTTGTTTTAAAAAGGGGGAAATTTTTCACTAATTAGGGTTTAAGAATTGAAAATTTTAAATAGAGTTTAAGAATTGAAAATTAGGGTCTAAGATTTGAAAATTGGAGTTTCTCACTAAATTAGGGTTTATGGAAAATTTTAATTAGGATTAAAATAAACACACATAAATACACACACACACACACACATTTATGTGTATATATACACACACGTACATATACACAATATATACACACACACACAAATACACATATATAAACAAATACACACACATATATACAGAGAGAGAAAATGTTACCAAAGAGAAAGAGAGAGAGGAAACAGGAGAGAGAGTGCGACAACAGAGGTCATAGGGTTTAGGGGTTCGAAAGACACACACACACACACACACACACACAGAGAGAGAGAGAGAGAGAGAGAGAGAGAGAGAGAGAGAGAGAGAGAGTTTGCATGAAAATGGCTGAAAGGGTTTGGAGGTTTATAATTAAAGAGGTTGGTCATGGCTTTAGGTCGTGACCAACTGTCGTGACCCCTTTTTTTTCAAAGCCATTATCCGTGGCCATCCATTATAATAGGATTGGTCACGGCCCTAAATCTTCATCAAGTTTTGTGACCAATTCAAAATGGTCATGACCCAAAGCCATGACCCCATTGGAGGGAATTTTGGCCATGGTCATGGACATGGTCATGACCATAATCCTTGACCACATTGGGAAGGAAATTTGGCGCAATTTTTCCGCCATGATGGTTACGCCTTGGTCACGAATTATGGCTGTGACCAATAGTCACTACAACAGAATGTCTTATCAGTGACAAAAAAAAATTAGGACAAAAGTAATTTTGTAGAAAAATTAATTTCGTCACGAATTGATTATGCTGATATTAAATTGGTGATAAAATAATAATATTTGTCACCAAATACTCATTAAAATTTTGGCGCTATCATTCCCGCGTTGCAAAATGTTTCATTCATCTATTCGTGACAAAATTTATTATACATTTAGTGACAAATACGTTTATCACACAAAGAAAATAATTGGTGACAAAACATTTCCTCACTTATTCCTTAACAAAAAATAACAAAAGACCTATTCTTCTTGTCAGCCCTAAATCGATCCCCAAAAATCACACACTCGAAAATCACTCACCCAAAACTCACCATTCAGGTCGTCGCCCTCAACCACCATCGTGACCATCTCCCTCAACCACCATAAATGAATAATTCGGTATCGGAACAAAGTGTTAACATTGAAAGCAATGAAGAGGATGAAGAGAAAGTATACGGAAAGGGTGAAGATGATGGAAATGATTCATATTCTTTCACTTATTCAAATGATAATAATAGCCAGGAGAGTGAACCCAATTCCTTGAACACCTCATGGCCTCAATGTTACAAGTATATATACCTCTCCCCACATCCTTTTTAATATGTGACGAACATCTTTATAATAAGTTATTCGTGTGATTTTTTATTGATCCAATTTCTTATTTTGAAGTGAAAATTTGAATATATTCAGAAGACAATGTATATGGTCATAGAAGGTTATATGAGGAATATGGGAAGCCTTTGTGTAGTTGTTAAAGGCCCACTAATATAACTTTTTGCGGGATGCAATAAGATTTTATAGGTTTTATGGATTGATTTCCGTAATTTGATTATTTCTTTAAGAATTTGGCTACAAGTTTCTTCCATTACTGAATTATGTGACTTGTTTGGTATTTAAATTATTGAGATTAATTTTGAAACAATTGTATCTGGATCTAGAGCTGTGAATTAACCACGAGTAAGTTAAATCTTTAATTACTGCAAAATTTGTGTATTGATAATTCTCAAAGTCGTTTGGTTTAAAATGTTATATCCTTCACCTGTACAACTTATTTACCCATTTACAAAGCACTTGATCAACTAAATCTCCGTAACCATCCTTAATTCGAGCACTAGACATTCAACTATAAATTCATGGTGGTGGTTGTATCTTGAAGCTACAGAGCGTGTCTGATTAGAGTTTGTGTAAGTTAAGAGAGTGAGTCTTTTCTAACATTTTAGTGAAATCGCTTCTTTCGTTAGATGTAGACAAGTTTGTATTGTACCATATAAACCTCACTTGCCCTTGTGTATGATTCATCTTTTTTCTCTCTCGGAACCCTCTACCGCCCAGCCTTACCCGCCTCCGATTTGCCTGAACCCGACCTCTCTCTCTCTCTCGCCGGTGGTCGGGCCCTCAAACTCCTCCGATCGCAGCGGCGACGACCCGTCGGCGGCCATCCAACCCCAACCCCTGCCTGCAGATCCGCGATCCCCTTCTCCAGTTGAAATCCCTTAATCCGTCGGAGCCTGAGCCCCTCTCCGGCGAAGAAATACACTTCCACCCTTTTCCAGCTCCAATCCAACCCATTCCTTATTCAAAGCCAAAACCCATATAAACCCAAACCCATTTCACCCATTTCCCTTTTAATGCCTTCCATGTTTCTCCCAAGGCACGACCTGCCATTCCAAAAGTCAAAATGCAAACCAAAATAAACTAATATCCACATGTGACAAAACCCCACTTAACCTTCTTTTACCCAAATACCCCCAACTACCTAACTTTAAGTCATTTCCAAAAATACCCATAAATCATATCAGATTTTTATCCTCCAATTCTCTCACCCATAAACCTTCCTTAGCTCCACATTTGCCATGCACATGTGCACTTCCATTACCCAATTTATCCCCATGAGCACACTTCCCATGATCTTGCATCTTAATTCTTCCAACTATACCCCCATGCTCCATGCGCCTACTATAAATGAAGATGAAAACCCCATTTGAGAAAATGAGATTTTAGATAGGAATTTGTAGAAAGCGAAAATACCATTTTAGTGTAGTTTTAGATTAGAATTTTTATTTTATTATTTTTAGACAGTGAGGAGAAAATAAATTTTTGTGATGATTAAATTGAGTGAGATTCTTGATGTAATTGTGTTTGAATCATTCAAATTAAGGGATGTGAATTTCAACTCATGGATTGAAGATCAATTAAGCATCAAGAGATTGGGGTTTGATTGTTCTTTTCTCATCTCATTTATTTTATGCCTATTGAATATTTGTTTATTATGTTGATACCATGTTAGGCTAAATCCCCTTTCAAGGGGTGGGGAAAAACCCTTATTTGATGTTATTTTATTTTAATCAATTTAATTACTTGAAAAGTCCCTTTGAATGTTAATTTTGATCCCTCACCCTTAGATTTACGCCTCGAGAGAGGGTAAATGATTTTGGAGAGAAAATCGAAATTTTAATTATAATACCGATTTTAGATTCGAACTAGAGATAGGGGTTTCTTAAGTGGGGTATTATAACTTGAATTTCAACTCTAAATTTATATTCTAAGATTTATATAAATTCTAATTGATCGATCCTAGCGGGTGATTAATTAAAAGAGTGTAGATCTGTTTTTCTAGAGTTGTGGGGTGTTAAACTTAATTTTCTAAAAGATTACTATTAAAATTATATTTGCAACGAGAGTTGTTTTGTATTTTTGATATTCATTTGGGAGAATTCAATTAATTAAATTAATTAATTAGAATAGCTAAAATTTGTGGTGTAATCCCACTCCTTGATTGTTCTCACAATTATTTACCTCATTTTATCTCTTATTTTAGTGTTAGGCTTTATTTTTCATTTTAGTCACTTTCTAGTTAGTTATCATATCACATTAGTTTAGTTTAGTTTAAATCATCACCTCACTCAATTGTTTTAATATTGAAAAAGCTAAAAAAATTAGAAAAAGTGAAAAAGCACAAAAAGAAAATAAAAAGTGAATTACAATTGAATTTGTCTCTAGCTTACCCCCTAGAAAGTGGATTGATATCCTTACTTACCTCTACACTTGAGTTGTTTTATATTTGTAGGTAATTAAGGTTTTGAATAACTTGGCATCAACAACGACAATATACGAAAAGTTTACGTTATCAAATGGCGCCGTTGCCGATCTTTGGAGCTTGACATGCTTGAGAGGATTTCCAAATTTTGAGATTCACTTGTATTGCATTTTTCAATTTTAGTACCATTTTTTTTTTATTTTAGAAGGCTTGTATTTAAGATTTTATTACCTTGCTTGTATTGCGGTGCATAGAGACACCATTTTATTTTCATTTAAAATTTGTAATAATTGAAGAAAGCATGATAGGGAAACCGGACAAGGTAGAGAGAGGGCGTCCATTGGCGAGGATTTAGAAGCCTCTCTACCTTGGATCGATAGGACTCCCGGGGCCGACTGAGATTGGAGTATTCTCCCCCTGATCGACTCAAATTTTTCGGCACCCCACGGCCAAAAAACCGTGGGAGGTATATTTCTCAAACCCTCGCGCCTCTCCTGTTAGCGAGTCAACTCTTTTGTGTGTACTTGTGTGCCCTTATTTGATTTTATTCTCGCATTTATTTTTGAATGGTGTGATGAATTAAATTACTAAGACCTACACCCGGTCACTCACGAGAAGGGATTTCATCACCCGACTCACTTGCTTACCATTGTGTGCTACCCTAGCCATCACTAAATTTAAAATTAATTAACTAGGTAGCCCACTAGGAGAACATTTTGCAAAGGTGATCACAAAGATTTCCGTGAATTTTTATCACCCGCGGACTTAATTAAAATTTACCTATCCTTTCACTAAATTTAAAGATAAAAATTGGCTATGTGCTAGTTAGGAAATTGTCTTAACTTGTGTGTGTGTCCAATTTAATTTTTCGGTAGTCGGATTTTATTGAGTTCATTCACAATTCAGCGAGTCCATATTTTTCCCCACCTTTTTTCTTCCAAAAAATCCAAAAATATCTTTCCCCACCCTTTTCTTCCAAAAAAAAAAATCAAAAAATATTTTCTTCCTTTATTTCTTTCAAAAAAATCCAAAAATATATTTTTTTCTATTATTTTTTACAAAAAAATCCAAAAATATTTTCTTTCCTTTTGCACAAAATTTAAAAAAAAAACTCTGAAAAAAAATATTTTATCTCCACATGCCCAACGAACGTCCTTTACGGGACTACTTTGGTCATTTTCCATTGACACGTAACACGTGTGAGAGTGATCCCAAGCCGTCTCTTTATGATATTCTCAGTCGTTTCACCTCTCTCACGAGTACTGTTGGTACTCTTGACCCATCTATGCACGCACCACCTATTCCATCACCCTCGGTGTCAAGTGTCACTGTGCCTCCTCCTTTGTTGTGCACCTACTGTTATTATGCCGATCACATGTCCCATGAGTGCCCATACTTTTTATATCCATCCAAAACCCCCATGGAACATGTGTATCCATATGACACTATTTCGAAACCCACCTCGGCCAATTATCCTGATACACCTAATCCCGAGTTGTGTGAGTACCCGAGCTATTCGTGGAGGCCTGATCACCCTTCTACGCAATACAAATCCCAACCTGATGTTGTGGATCCTCACACGTTCCAACAGTCATCATGGCAACCTTGTGCACCCATTCCCGATCAGTTCCCTCACTACGCACCTAATGAGTATCGACCATTTGTCCATCAAGAAAGCGATCCTTTCGTGTATGATGCACTTGGCCCCACCCCACACAATTCATATGAGTATTCTCCATATAGTCCCGATTATAGCGAGTTGTGTCCACCTCAACCACCACCACCACCCATCATTCCACCAACACCTTCATCCACATTCGCTCTCGAAACCCTCCTGCAAAAGTTCATACTTGAGCAAGAGCAATTCAAACTCAAGCTCTCCAAAAGCTTGAACAAAGGTTAAATGAATTGGAGTGTGAACGAGAGTCGGATATTCCCATGGCCCCACCCATCATTGCTACCGAGTGTGATGATGATGTGTCCTCTTATGACACGAATTTTGAGTGTGACCAACCCTACCACCCCGAGAATCTTGAAGTTGAGACCATCCCATGGTCCGGGTCCCAAGTCGACAAATGTGTTGACTTGCCTTTCTATAATGAGCTTGATCCAATCCTAGCATGCCCACATGAACCTACCATTGAGGCTCCTATTCCCATTCACCTTCCCACTCCCGTCATATCGGAAAATATGCTCGAGCTTTTACCCTATGCCCCAATTGCTTATGTCTCAGACATGCCCATATCTTTTAGGTTATCTCCCGCTACAAGTGTTCACCATTTTCCCGAGATAGAATCCATGATAGTTCCTAACTATCCGGATATGGATGATATCCCACCATGCATGGCTCCCATTGAGCCTGATATTTCTAGTGGTTCCTCTAGCTCCGATCTTGGTGCCTCGTCTCACCCACCCGCCACAATTACCAATGCTACTCTTATGGAGAAGTTGACCACTCCATCTTTAGAAACCACACTCCCTTGTGAGTATTCATCTACTCCTCCCAATGAGTGTGTGTCTCCCACGCTTGAGTTGGATCATCTTCCTCCACCGTTTATCCCACCCGATACACCATTTGTCCCACCCGACCCACGCATTATCCGTTCCACCCCACCACCTGTTTTGGATCTTTATTTTTCACATTTTAAGTTTTCATCTACATTTTTAGATCCTCCCCTGAAGCAATCCACCATCTACGAGAGTATATGTGGTGATACTCTTCACTTTCGTGACATCGAGCTGGTTCCTCCATGCACACCACTTCCTTATGGTGTTGATTTTTCTTCTCAACAACTCCCTGGCGTGTCACGGCATGACCATTATCACCGTCCATTCATAGAACGGTCGTGCCATTTATATGAGCCTCACCCCATTCCACTTTCTACATCTTTTCTCCTTCCTCACCAACTTGAGCACTATGCTTATAGGGTACTTGTTGCCCTCACCTTCCGGTTCAATAAGGCCTGTGACCGATACCTTTCCATCCTCACCTTAGCCCTTAATACCCACCCGCCCATGGTCCAGCGATGCTTTGCATCGTATGATGCATTTTGCTATACAAGTGCATTGACCACTTTAGCCTTTATCCAGCAAGACTGACGCTTCAGTCTTGTTTGGGGGTGATTCTCATCACCCAATTTTTCTGCCACCCCGTGCTTTCCTCGTTCTTATTATTAGGGTGAGATTTCATCGATCTGGCTGAAGACATTAAACTTAGCACTACCGGGAGGCAGCCCGCGTTTCTTGTACTAGTCTCATCCTGTTTGGGGGTGGTGTTTCACATCACCCAATTCTTTACCATATTATGGACTTGTACACACTTTTTTTCCTTCCTCTCACTTCTTAGTTAGGTTTATTCTTGGCTACATCTGCCCACTTCATTAGCGGTTCATTCTGGTAATCTCTTTCCTACCTTATGCTCTCAATTTTAAAAATCATTTTACTTAACATCGAGGACGATGTTCCTTTTTGTTTGGGGGTGAGTAATTTTATCAAAATCGTACCTCTTTTGAAAAATTTTGATTTTTGAACCTGATTTTTAAATTTTCGTGCAGTTTCTTTCATCGCACTCATTGATGTGAATTTTCAATCATCCATCTTTTAAAGTCTAGGAATCAAGATAGAGGATATTTTTTCTAAATAGCTTATGTAATACATAATAAGGCATTTTGCACAATGAATTTCTAGACTCAACAAAATTTGCGCACTTATCATGTCACTACGGTTTAGAGTTGAAGAGTACCACAATTCTAAAGAGAACCTTAAGGATCACTAGTAGAGACTTTATCTTGTGAGATTTGTGACTTTCACCCTTTTAAAGAGTTTTACGCAATCTCCGAGTCACAAGTTAATTCAAATTCTTTTGGGTCCGTACTTAAATTGTTGCATGATCTCATTATCATTCATAAAATTTTGGCTTGATCACTGAGAATGACATCTTTTTCGAGTTGTAAGAAACGTGTGTCTTGATATTTGTCCCGATCACTAGGATTTGCATCCATACACCTACCACTTTTCCCCATATCATATTCCCATTACATTCTCATGCTTTTCCATATTCCCCACACCATCACCTATCACCTCCATTCATATATCATCCATCATCATTTTGAGAAAAAGAGTGTGATTTCAAATATAAATGTCTTCAGTGTTGGTTTGAAAAGTGATAGAAAAAGGGGGGAAAAAAGAGAAAAACATAAATATAGAAAAAAGAAAAAAAAGAGAGAGAGAGAGAGAGAAAAAGAAAAGAAAATTCGAAAAAAAAATGAAAAAGAAAAGAGAAAAGAAAAAAAAAAGAGTTGTAGTTAATTTTTGTGTAATAAAGACATTTGTGCCTAAAGTGTATACACTCTTCTTTCACATCCATCTTTTACCCTTCGCATATCATCACCCCATCCTATTTCACTATCACCATCCATATTATCCCTCATATCATCATATCCTTCACATCTCAATTTTCCCTCACCCTTAATCATTCATATTTTCCTATGTGTTCGGGTAAATGAAAGTCGACGTGGTGAATAACTCGGCGTTCTCACTATAGTGATTAGCATTTTTTCATGAGATCATTTTCTTTCTTATTGTTCGTTCTTTCTTATATGTGTGTAAGACGTTTGAACTTGCTTACATTTACTCACCTCCTCACACACAAGAGCGATACACTGACCCTAATCTCGAGAGTTCGTTTGAGAGAGATATATCCAGTGAGAGTTGAAGTTGAAGCGTTGATTCCGACAAGGCAATCTAGGAATTACTCTTTTGATACTCGACCCGTTTTGACTGAATCACACCACACACGTTGAGTTTTAGGAAGGATGTGCCTTGTGTATTTACTTAGCTAAAATCTTTTACACATTCTAGCTTGTATTTCTGAAAATATTTTTCTTGTGATGGATTGTGCGACTATTCTATGTCTAATAAGAGATTGACTGCCCTTCAATAAATCTTTTCAAATAAAACATTTTGTGGGTATATTCCCTGTAAACCCTCACGAGACACAACTCGTCCTGTAGGGCAACCTATAGGTTTAAAGTCTTGTTGCACATGCTAAGTGCAATCGCAAGTGCCCGCGAAAGTGGTACACTTTTGGTTACTTATCATTCTCTTTCTCTCTATCTTATTGCTCGAGGACTAGCAACGCTCTGTTTGGGGGTGGTGTGATAAGCACCTAAAACTGTACAATTTGTACCCCGAATAGATATATTTTAGTTGCTAATTCTCGACAATATGGGTCTTATGGGCTTAATTGTTAAATATGCAGGTTTAATTGCAGTTGCGGTATCAAAAGCTATAATTCGAGGCAACTTGTAGTAAAATGGAGCTAATTCCCTCTCCCATAACCAAATTCGAGCCAAAGCCTAGCCTAAACCTACTTCGAACCCCGTGTGTGTTTAGTTTGTCTTTTTATATTTTTTAGATTTTTAGTTTGAGTCATTTTTATTTTTAGGATTTATTTTAGATTTATTTAGAATTTCTATGATTTATTTTCTAATTTTTATATTTCTTTTTATTTAGTTTAATTTTGATTTTATTAGTTTTTAGTTTTAGTTTTTATTTTATTTTATCTTATTTTATAAGAATTATAATTTTTAGGATTTCATGTATTTTTAGTTTTATTAGATTTTGCATTTTCTTTTTAGGATTTTAATTTTAAGTTTTATTAGATTTTATTTTTATTTTTATTTTTTTTTTTATTTTTTTTTTTATTTTTTTTTTTATTTTTATTTTTATTTTTATTTTTATTTGAGTCTTTGTTTTATTTTAGAATAGGATTTTAGTTTTTTTAGGTTTTTATCTTATTTTATTAATTTTATATAAGTTAGTTTTATTTTAAGGGGCCAAATTAAACTCACACACACCCTAAAACCAACACACTACATACACACCCTAAAACTATTTGCACCCTCACCCTCACATTAAACCCCCCACACCTCACACAGCCAATACCCCCCTTCCATCTTCAACCTACAACCCATCTTACTCTCTTTCCACCATAACTAAACTCCCACAAAACTCACCTCTCTCATCATCAAAACCTACAACCCCTCAACCATAACTCTCCTCTGCGTCACCTCCGACGACCCTAACCACCGGCGATCCACCCCAACCCCTGCCATCCCGACGACACCCCCCCCCCCCGGAACCCTCTACCGCGCAGCCTTACCCGCCACCGATTTGCCTGAACCCGACCTCTCTCTCTCTCTCGCCGGTGGTCGGACCCTCAACCTGCTACTGCCGCTAGAACCCCTCACCTAGTCCTCCCCTCCTCCGATTACAGCGGCGCCGACCCGCCGACTGCCATCCAACCCCGGCCCCCTCCTGCAGACCCGCGATCCCCTTCTCCGGCCAGAATCCCTTAATCGGCCGGAGCCTGAGCCCCTCTCCGGCGATGAAATCCACTTCCACCCTTTTCCAGCTCCAATACAACCCATTCCTTCTTCGAAGCCAAAATCCATATAAACCTAAACCCATTTCACCCATTTCCCTTTTAAAGCCTTCCATGTTTCTCCCAAGCCACGACCTGCCATTTCAAAAAGGCAAAATGCAAACCAAAACAAAACTAATACCCACATGTGACAAAACCCCACTTAACCCTCTTTTACCCAAATACCCCAACTACCTAACTTTAAGTCATTTTCAAAAATACCCATAAATCATATCAGATTTTTATCCCCAAATTCCCTCACCCATATACCTTCCTTACCTCACACATTTGCCATGCACATGTGCACTTCCATTACCCAATTTACCCCATGAGCACACTTCCCATGCTCTTGCATCTTAATTCTTCCAACTATACCCCCATGCTCCATGTGCCTACTATAAATGAAGATGAAGACCCCATTTCAGAAAACGAGGTTTTTAGATAGGAATTTGTAGAGAGAGAAAATACCATTTTAGTGTAGTTTTAGATTAGAATTTTTATTTTATTATTTTTAGATAGTGAGGAGAAAATAAATTGTTGTGAGGATTAAATTGAGTGAGATTCTTGATGTAATTGTGTTTGAATCATTCAAATTAAGGGATGTAAATTTTAACTCATGGATTGAAGATCAATTAAGCATCAAGAGATTGGGGTTTGATTGTTATTTTCTCATCTCATTTATTTTATGCCTATTGAATATTTGTTTATTATGCTGATACCATGTTAGGGTAAATCCCCTTTCAAGGGGTGGAGAAAAATCCTTACTTGATGTTATTTTATTTTAGTTTGTTTAATTACTTGAAAAGTCCCTTTGAATGCTAATTTTTATCCCTCACCTTTAGATTTACACCTCGAGAGAGGGTAATGATTTTCGAGAGAAAATCAAAATTCTAATTATAATACCCATTTTAGATTCGAACTAGAGATAGGGGTTTCTTAAGTGGGGTATTATAACTTGAATTTCAACTCTAAATTTATATTCTAAGATTTATATTAATTCTAATTGATCGATCCTAGCGGGTGATTAATTAAAAGGAGTATAGATCTATTTTTCTAGATTTGTGGGGTGTTAAACTTAATTTTCTAAAAGGTTACTATTAAAATTACATTTGCAACGAGAGTTGTTTTGTAGTTTTGATATTAATTTGGGAGAATTCAATTAATTAAATTAATTAATTAGAATAGCTAAAATTTGTGGTGTAATCCCACTCCTTGATTGTTCTCACAATTATTTACCTCACTTTATCTCTTATTTTAGTGTTAGACTTTATTTTTCATTTTAGTCACTTTCTAGTTAGTTATTATATCACATTAGTTTAGTTTAGTTTAGTTTAAATCATCACCTCACTTAATTGATTTAATATTGAAAAAGCTAAAAAAAATTAGAAAAAGTGAAAAAGCACAAAAAGAAAATAAAAAGTGAATTACAATTGAATTTGTCTCTAGCTTACCCCCTAGAAAGTGGATTGATATCCTTACTTACCTCTACACTTGAGTTGTTTTATATTTGTAGGTAATTAAGGTTTTGAATAACTTGGCATCAACAACGACAATATACGCAAAAGTTTACGTTATCAAATGGCGTCGTTGCCGATCTTTGGAGCTTGACGTGCTTGAGAGGATTTCCAAATTTTGAGATTCACTTGTATTGCATTTTTCAATTTTAGTACCATTTTTTTTTTATTTTAGAAGGCTTGTATTTATGATTTTATTACCTTGCTTGTATTGCGGTGCATAGAGACACCATTTCATTTTCATTTAAAATTTGTAATAATTGAAGAAAGCATGATATGGAAACCGGACAAGGTAGAGAGAGGGCGTCCATTGGCGAGGATTTAGAACCCTCTCTACCTTGAGTCGGTAGGACTCCCGGGGCCGACTGAGAATGGGGTATTCTCCCCCCGATCGACTCAAATTTTTCGGCACCCCACGGCCTAAAAACCGTGGGAGGTATATTTCCCAAACCCTCGCGCCTCTCCTGTTAGCGAGTCAACTCTTTTCTGTGTACTTGTGTGCTCTTATTTGATTTTATTCTCGCATTTATTTTTGAATGGTGTGATGAATTAAATTACTAAGACCTACACCCGGTCACTCACGAGAAGGGATTTCATCACCCGACTCACTCGCTTACCATTGTGTGCTACCCTAGCCATCACTAAATTTAAAAATAAATTAACTAGGTAGCCCACTAGGAGAACATTTTGCAAAGGTGATCACAAAGATTTTCGTGAATTTTTATCGCCCGCGGACTTAATTAAAATTTACCTACCCTTTCACTAAATTTAAAGATAAAAATTGGCTATGTGCTAGTTAGGAAATTGTCTTAACTTGTGTGTGTGTCCAATTTAATTTTTCGGTAGTCGGATTTTATTGAGTTCATTCACAATTCAGCGAGTCCATATTTTTCCCCACCTTTTTTCTTCCAAAAAATCCAAAAATATCTTTCCCCACCCTTTTCTTCCAAAAAAAAAATCAAAAAATATTTTCTTCCTTTATTTTTTTCAAAAAAATCCAAAAATATATTTTTTTCTATTATTTTTTACAAAAAAATCCAAAAATATTTTCTTTCCTTTTGAACAAAATTTTAAAAAAAAACTCCGAAAAAAAATATTTTCTCTCCACATGCCCAACGAACGTCCTTTACGGGACTACTTTGGTCATTTTCCATTGACACGTAACACGTGTGAGAGTGATCCCAAGCCGTCTCTTTATGATATTCTCAGTCGTTTCACCTCTCTCACGAGTACTGTTGGTACTCTTGACCCATCTATGCACGCACCACCTATTCCATCACCCTCGGTGTCAAGTGTCACCGTGCCTCCTCCTTTGTTGTGCACCTACTGCTATTATGCCGATCACATGTCCCATGAGTGCCCATACATTTTATATCCATCCAAAACCCCCATGGAACATGTGTATCCATATGACACTGTTTCGGAACCCACCTCGGCCAATTATCCTGATACACCTAATCCCGAGTTGTGTGAGTACCCGAGCTATTCATGGAGGCCTGATCACCCTTCTACGCAATACAAATCCCAACCCGATGTTGTTGATCCTCACACGTTCCAACAGTCATCATGGCAACCTTGTGAACTCATTCCCGATCAGTTCCCTCACTACACACCCAATGAGTATCGACCATTTGTCCATCACGAAAGCGATCATTTCGTGTATGATGCACTTGGCCCCACCCCACACACTTCATATGAGTATTCTCCATATAGTCCCGATTATAGCGAGTTGTGTCCACCTCAACCACCACCACCACCCATCATTCCAGCAACACCTTCATCCACATTCGCTCTCAAAACCCTCCTGCAAAAGTTCATACTTGAGCAAGAGAAATTCAAACTCAAGCTCTCCAAAGGCTTGAACAAACGTTAAATGAATTGGAGTGTGAACGAGAGTCGGATATTCCCATGTCCCCACCCATCATTGCAACCGAGTGTGATGATGATGTGTCCTCTTATGACACGAATTTTGAGTGTGACCAACCCTACCACCCCGAGAATCTTGAAGTTGAGACCATCCCATGGTCCGGGTCCCAAGTCGACAAATGTGTTGACTTACCTTTCTATAATGAGCTTGATCAAATCCTAGCATACCCACATGAACCTACCATTGAGGCTCCTATTCCCATTCACCTTCCCACTCCCGTCATATCGGAAAATATTCTCGAGCTTTTACCCTATGCCCCAATTGCTTATGTCTCAGACATGCCCATATCTTTAAGGTTATCTCCCGCTACAAGTGTTCACCATTTTCCCGAGATAGAATCCGTGATAGTTCCTAACTATCCGGATATGGATGATATCCCACCATGCATGGATCCCATTGAGCCTGATATTTCTAGTGGTTCCTCTAGCTCCGATCTTGGTGCCTCGTCTCACCCACCCACCACAATTACCAATGCTACTCTTATGGAGAAGTTGACAACTCCATCTTTAGAAACCACACTCCCTTGTGAGTATTCATCTACTCCTCCCAATGAGTGTGTGTCTCCCACGCTTGAGTTGGATCATCTTCCTCCACCGTTTATCCCACTCGATACACCATTTGTCCCACCCGACCCACCCATTATCCTTTGCACCCCACCACCTGGTTTGGATCTTGATTTTTCACATTTTAAGTTTTCATCTACATTTTTAGATCCTCACCTGAAGCCATCCACCATCTACGAGAGTATATGTGGTGATACTCTCCACTTTCGTGACATCGAGCTGGTTCATCCATGCACACCACTTCCTTATGGTGTTGATTTTTCTTCTCAACAGCTCCCGGGCGTGTCACGGCATGACCATTATCACCGTCCATTCATAGAACGGTCGTGTCATTTATATGAGCCTCACCCCATTCCACTTTCTACATCTTTTCTCCTTCCTCACCAACTTGAGCACTATGCTTATAGGGTACTTGTTGCCCTCACCTTCCGTCTCAATAAGGCCTGTGACCGATACCTTTCCATCCTCACCTTAGCCCTTAATACCCACCCGCCCATGGTCCAGCGATGCTTTGCATCGTATGATGCATTTTGCTATACAAGTGCATTGACCACTTTAGCCTTTATCCAGCAAAACTGACGCTTCAGTCTTGTTTGGGGGTGATTCTCATCACCCAATTTTTCTGCCACCCCATGCTTTCCTCGTTCTTATTATTAGGGTGAGATTTCATCGATCTGGCTGAAGACATTAAACTTAGCGCTACCGGGAGGCAGCCCGCGTTTCTTGTACTAGTCTGATCCTGTTTGGGGGTGGTGTTTCACATCACCCAATTCTTTACCATGTTATGGACTTGTACACACTTTTTTTCCTTCCTCTCACTTCTTATTTAGGTTTATTCTTGGCTACATCTGCCCACTTCATTAGCGGTTCATTCTGGTAATCTCTTTCATACCTTATGCTCTCAATTTTAAAAATTATTTTACTTAACATCGAGGACGATGTTCCTTTTTGTTTGGGGGTGGGGAATTTTATCAAAATCGTACCTCTTTTGAAAAATTTTGATTTTTGAACCTGATTTTTAAATTTTCGTGCAGTTTCTTTCATCGCACTCATTGATGTGAATTTTCAATCATCCATCTTTTAAAGTCTAGGAATCAAGCTAGAGAATATTTTTTCAAAATAGCTTATGTAATACATAATAAGGCATTTTGCACCATGAATTTCTAGACTCAACAAAATTTGCGCACTTATCATGTCACTACGGTTTAGAGTTGAAGAGTACTACAATTCTAAAGAGAACCTTAAGGATCACTAGTAGAGACTTTAGCTTGTGAGATTTGTGACTTTCACCCTTTTAGAGAGTTTTACGCAATCTCCGAGTCACAAGTTGATTCAACTTCTTTTGGGTCCGTACTTAAATTGTTGCATGATCTCATTATCATTCATAAAATTTTGGCTTGATCACTGAGAATGACATCTTTTTCGAGTTGTAAGAAACGTGTGTCTTGATATTTGTCCCGATCACTAGGATTTTCATCCATACACCTACCACTTTTCCCCATATCATATTCCCATTACATTCCCATGCTTTTCCATATTCCTCACACCATCACCTATCACCTCCATTCATATATCATCCATCATCATTTTGAGAAAAAGAGTATGATTTCAAATATAAATGTCTTCAGTGTTGGTTTGAAAAGTGATAGAAAAAGGGGGTGGAAAAGAGAAAAACATAAATATAGAAAAAAGAAAAAAAAAGATAGATAAAAAGAAAAGAAAATTCGAAAAAAGAAAGAAAAAAAAAAGAGAGAAAAGAAAAAAAAAGAGTTGTAGTTAATTTTTGTGTAATAAAGACATTTGTGCCTAAAGTGTATACACTCTTCTTTCACATCCATCTTTTACCCTTCGCATATCATCAACCCATCCTATTTCACTATCACCATCCATATTATCCCTCATATCATCATATCCTTCCCATCTCATTTTTCCCTCACCCATAATCATTCATATTTTCCTATGTGTTCGGGCAAATGAAATTCGACGTGGTGAATAACTCGGCGTTCTCACTATAGTGATTAGCATTCTTTCATGAGATCAGTTTCTTTCTTATTGTTCGTTCTTTCTTATATGTGTGTAAGACGTTTGAACTTGCTTACATTTACTCACCTCCTCACACACAAGAGCGATACACTGACCCTAATCTCGAGAGTTCGTTTGAGAGAGATATATCCAGTGAGATTTGAAGTTGAAGCGTTGATTCCGACAAGGCAATCTAGGAATTACTCTTGTGATACTCGACCCGTTTTGACTGAATCACACTACACACGTTGAGTTTTAGGAAGGATGTGCCTTGTATATTTACTTAGCTAAAATCTTTTACACATTCTAGCTTGTATTTCTGAAAATATTTTTCTTGTGATGGATTGTACGACTATTCTATGTCTAATAAGAGATTGACTGCCCTTCAATAAATCTTTTCAAATAAAGAATTTTGTGGGTATATTCCCTGCAAACCCTCACGAGACACAACTCGTCCTGTAGGGCAACCTATAGGTTTAAAGTCTTGTTGCACATGCTAAGTGCAATCGCAAGTGCCCGCGAAAGTGATACACTTTTGATTACTTATCATTCTCTTTCTCTCTATCTTATTGCTCGAGGACTAGCAACGCTCTGTTTGGGGGTGGTGTGATAAGCACCCAAAACTGTACAATTTATACCCAAATAGATGTATTTTAGTTGCTAATTCTCGACAATATGGGTCTTATGGGCTTAATTGTTAAATATGCAGGTTTAATTGCAGTTGCGGTATCAAAAGCTATAATTCGAGGCAACTTGTAGTAAAATGGAGCTAATTCCCTCTCCCATAACCAAACTCGAGCCAAAGCCTAGCCTAAACCTACTTCGAACCCCGTGTGTGTTTAGTTTGTCTTTTTATATTTTTTAGATTTTTAGTTTGAGTCATTTTTATTTTTAGGATTTATTTTAGATTTATTTAGAATTTCTATGATTTATTTTCTAATTTCTATATTTCTTTTTATTTAGTTTAATTTTGATTTTATTAGTTTTTAGTTTTAGTTTTTATTTTATTTTATCTTATTTTATAAGGATTATAATTTTTAGGATTTCATGTATTTTTAGTTTTATTAGATTTTGCATTTTCTTTTTAGGATTTTAATTTTTAGTTTTATTAGATTTTATTTTTATTTTTATTTTTATTTTTATTTTTATTTGAGTCTTTGTTTTATTTTAGAATAGGATTTTATTTTTTTTAAGTTTTTATCTTATTTTATTAATTTTATATAAGTTAGTTTTATTTTAAGGGTCCAAGTTGAACTCACACACTCCCTAAAACCAACACACTACCATACACACCCTAAAACTACCTGCACCCTAACTCTCTCATTAAACCCCCTACACCTCACACACCCAATACCCCCCCCCCCCCTTCCATCTTCAACCTACCACCTATCTTACTCTCTTTCCACCATAACTAAACTCCCACAAAACTCACCTCTCTCATCCTCAAAACCTACAACCCCTCCACCATAACTCTCCTCTGCGTCACCTCCGACGACCCTAACCGCCCGCGATCCACCCCAACCCCTGCCATCCCGACGACGCCCCCCCCCCCCCCCCCCCCACCGGAACCCTCTACCGCGCAGCCTTACCAGCCACTGATTTGCCTGAACCCGACCTCTCTCTCTCTCGCCGGTGGTCGGGCTCTCAACCTGCTACTGCCGCCAGAATCCCTCACCTAGTCCGCCCCTCCTCCGATCGCAGCGGTGACGACCCATCGGCGGCCATCCAACCCCTGCCTGCAGACCCGCGATCCCCTTCTCCAGTCGAAATCCCTTAATCCGTCGGAGCCTGAGCCCCTCTCCGGCGACGAAATCCACTTCCACCCTTTTCCAGCTCTAATCCAACCCATTCCTTTTTCAAAGCCAAAACCCATATAAACCCAAACCCATTTCACCCATTTCACCCATTTCCCTTTTAATGCCTTCCATGTTTCTCCCAAGCCACGACCTGCCATTCCAAAAGCCAAAATGCAAACCAAAATAAAACTAATACCCACGTACCCCCAACTACCTAACTTTAAGTCATTTCCAAAAATACCCATAAATCATATCAGATTTTTATCCCCCAATTCCCTCACCCATAAACCTTCCTTAGCTCCACATTTGCCATGCACATGTGCACTTCCATTACCCAATTTACCCCCATGAGCACACTTCCCATGCTCTTGCATCTTAATTCTTCCAACTATACCCACATGCTCCATGTCCCTACTATAAATGAAGATGAAGACCCCATTTGAGAAAACGAGGTTTTTAGATAGGAATTTGTAGAAAGCGAAAATACCATTTTAGTGTAGTTTTAGATTAGAATTTTTATTTTATTATTTTTAGACAGTGAGGAGAAAATAAATTTTTGTGAGGGTTAAATTGAGTGAGATTCTTGATGTAATTGTGTTTGAATCATTCAAATTAAGGGACGTGAATTTCAACTCATGGATTGAAGATCAATTAAGCATCAAGAGATTGGGGTTTGATTGTTCTTTTCTCATCTCATTTATTTTATGCCTATTGAATAATTGTTTATTATGTTGATACCATGTTAGGCTAAATCCCCTTTCAAGGGGTGGGGAAAAACCATTATTTGATGTTATTTTATTTTGAATCAGTTTAATTACTTGAAAAGTCCCTTTGAATGCTAATTTTGATCCCTCACCCTTAGATTTACGCCTCGAGAGAGGGTAAATGATTTTCGAGAGAAAATCGAAATTTTAATTATAATACCGATTTTAGATTCGAACTAGAGATAGGGGTTTCTTAAGTGGGGTATTATAACTTGAATTTCAACTCTAAATTTATATTCTAAGATTTACATAAATTCTAATTGATCGATCCTAGCGGGTGATTAATTAAAAGGAGTGTAGATCTATTTTTCTAGAGTTGTGGCGTGTTAAACTTAATTTTCTAAAAGGTTACTATTAAAATTACATTTGCAACGAGAGTTGATTTGTAGTTTTGATATTCATTTGGGAGAATTCAATTAATTAAATTAATTAATTAGAATAGCTAAAACTTGTGGTGTAATCCCACTCCTTGATTGTTCTCACAATTATTTACCTCATTTTATCTCTTATTTTAGTGTTAGACATTATTTTTCAATTTAGTCACTTTCGAATTAGTTATCATATCACATTAGTTTAGTTTAGTTTAACCTCACCCAATTGTTTTAATATTGAAAAAGCTAAAAAAATTAGAAAAAGTGAAAAGGCACAAAAAGAAAATAAAAAGTGAATTACAATTGAATTTGTCTCTAGCTTACTCCCTAGGAAATGGATTGATACCCTTACTTACCATTCTACACTTGAGTTTGATATATATTTGTAGGTAATTGAGGATTTTGACTAACTTGGCTTTCAACAACAACCATAAACAAAAAGTTTAGTTATCATATCGCGTGTGTGGGAACATCACAGTATGTGTGGGATAACTTATTTGGGCTGATGGACAATGGTGATGTTTATGGAATTTATTGAGTTGAGACGTTAGGTGCGCCATGAGTATGTGTAGGATCAATAGAAAGGTTGAGTGGACATAATGGTGTCACATCAATAATATGATTAATATTGAGAGAGATAATTTATTGAGTAAGATAATGGAATGAGGTTTTATTAGTGTTGAAATTAACATAATTACGCTTAAGTAGGTAGATTGTTTGTTATATATGGGTAGTTGTTATAGTTTTGCATTACTCGCATCATTCTTATATTAGTTTGTCAATTAAAATCCTCCATTGTGATATTCGTGTCTTATAATAATTATGACTAGATTCACGGATCCTATTTTGAAAGAGTAGATGATATTCTTACGGTGGGCCCTCACCCGTCATTGTTGACTAGCGGCATTAGTTTGGAAAATTAGCAGGATTATAGATGGAGATTGGTTAGTTGCATATATTAGTTTTCTTTACAGTCGCTTTTATTATGAGACAGTTATTTTGGATTTTGGTGGGTCATTCGACTCCATAATTGTTTATAGTTTTCTGTTGTAGAGATTCTTAAGTAGTTGACTTAAATGCTATTGAGTTTTAATATGTATTGAAGTTGAGATTTATTATTGTAGTTTGGCGTGATGATGGATTTAATTCTTGTGATTGATTTATAAGCGTTGGATTATCTTGATTTATATCTTGTGAAAAAGTTTTTAATATCTCATATTTTTGTCACATGCTAAGAATGATATTTAATTTTAATAATTTGCGTATTCTGGTATCGAGATCTGGTCAACTTCTATAACAAAATTTAAGAGTTGTTACAATGGAAGATTGGAGAGATCACTATAAATGATAGTGGCTAGATTAGGAGGGGTATAGTCAAACCAGTGCAAGTGGGGATGAAGCAAACCCATATTGGATAACTTATCAGCCAACATGTTATATTCTATGAAGATATGTGTGCAAAAGTATTGCATTTGAGATAAGTAACCTCTGCAGTTATTCCATCTTATGAGGATAGACCAAAAGGGTGGTAGTAAGATGATAACTGACATTTAACCACAACAGTAGAATCAGAATCAATCCAAAGGTATTTCTAACCTTTTTTTGAAGAAAATTCAACTCCAATAATGACATCACCAAGTTCAACCAAGATAGCAGCGAGTCCCAATTTTCCTGTAGAAAGCACCCGTCATAAGACCTCTAAAATATATTAAAATGCCACTAATAACCTTTTGACCAGGTTCACCTTATCAAGGCCATTAATGTTAAGTTTATTCCACATGGGAGGAGGAGGAAGCTAGAACACAAGAGTAATGACAAAAGATTTGGAGTCGAGCTTTTTACTTTTAGTGATTTGAGTAAAATAAGGTCAGTGTTGTTGTTGTTCATGGGACTAGGAGAAATTTTAAACACTGACGTAAGACAAGCAATCATTAAAAAAAGTCTCTTTTTTAGGATTTGGATTGGTATTTTGAAAGGATTTAAATATCGTGGATCTCCGCACTCCATAAGTTAAAGATTTGAGGACTTAAAGATTTCTTACATATATGACTCCAAAGATGCTTAATGGAGACAAGGGTTAGGTACTGTAAATTAAATATGTTGTAATGCCGCTGCCATACAGAATGAGAGAAATGACATTAAATAAAGAGGCCTTTCGTGTTTTGTATAATGGTAACAGAAAAATGAAGCATGGGTCAACTACAAATAATGTCGGATCCAATATTTTAGTTTAAGGGGCGGAATACAACGGAATAAAATTTAATCACAAAAATCAAAGTACAAAAATGTTATAAAATAAAGTGTGCAATTTTCATATGAAATGTTTCATACATTACCAAAAAGTGAAAATACGAGGAATTTTTACAATATTCCCCTACACGACTTGATTTTTTAAAATTATTAAAGGACATCTTCTTTGTCAATATTCTTGAAAATATCTTGTTCTCTGCACGCTACCAAAAAATTCTTCATAATATTATCTCCCATTCGATTACATTGTGAACTCTTGATGATCTTCATTGTAAAAAATGTTCTTTCGGCGGTAGCAGTTGAAACTGATAAGATTAAAGAATGCTTTACAAGAAAGTATAGTAATGGGAACGATACATGCTTCTTCGCTTCAACCATTTTTAGAAATCCCTCCATTACTTTTCAAATAATAGAACTCTCTATCATCACGTACAATATCTATAAATTTTTGGAGTTAGTTTCCAAGTTCCATGTGTTTTAATGATGAAAATTCATCTGGGTAGAATTTTGCAAACTGAAGTAATCTTTCCTTATTAAACGTGGAGAATGAATCATTTGGATCAAGACATTCCATACACAAAAGTAATTATGTATTCACCTATTTAAAGTGACTATTAAACTCTTAAAGTTGCATATCTATCACTGAATAAAACAATTCAATATAATACTAGTGAAGGTTTTCCTTTCTTCAGTATTGTGACATGATTTTTCTTGAATTATAAATAACTCTTCCATATATGGGATGAGTATATCATGCTTATTACAAAATAAAGAGACATGATTCAATAATAATCCTTTCCATCATTCCTCATTCTCTGTTGGCATCACTTAGATACTTTAACAAGGGCTATAACATTCATAATTTCTTGACATTTTCTCTATAATGCTTGTGACAAGTAATTTGTAATCCCCAAAATTGATATCATAAAGTGTAATTTCAATGAGAAGTCAAAGCATTGCAAGACACCTAAAAAATCATGTGCTTCAATTCATTGTTCTGAAAGTGTCTCATCCTCTTCAATAACCTTGAGCACATCAATCACCGAGGGGAATAACAAAATTAAACTCATAAGGATACCATAATGTGAATCCTAACATGTGTCCCTTGCCTATTTGAATGGTGTTTCTTGGTTTAAACCCTGACCCGTCTAACGTTCACAACTATAAATTCCTTCGATAATTTTTGGAAATTATTTCTCTCGAAGAATATCTGTACGTTTACAGGAGACTCCAACAACATTTGACAAAAGTGCAACTTTGTTAAAGAATGAACTTATCGTCTTGTGTTTTTCGAAACAACTACAAGTGGCAATTTTAGTTGATGAGAAAGACAATTAACATAGAAAGTATATTTTTTCCGATCAAAATCAAACTTTTGATACCATTAAACTCTCTATGCATATTGCTAGCCCCATCATAACCTTGTACACATATAATTAATATACTCAACCCATGCTTCGAAATAAATAACTCAATATCTGCCTTGAGGCCTCGTTTGATGCGCCATATAGAGGGTCGTATTAGATAAAATTATCCTATAAAATGGTTGGTGTAGTTTAAGATGGGATAAGAGATGGGATAAGTTACCCCAAGTGAACTCCTTATCCCATAAGGAGTGGGATAAAAAAAATCCCATATCCAAGGTGGTAAATAATTATCCGGTGTCAAGAATTGATTGAAAATTACTACCCTGCTCTTATTAAGTTAAAAAATCACTCTGCTTTCACTCTCTCAAATATCATATAGCAATTATCGGTACTTTTCATTCACATAACTCTCCATTAACATTTTTCATCACAGTAGGTAACTCTTCCTCCTTTTTGTTTTTTTATTTTTATTTTTTATTTTCAAATGTTTGTTTCTTTATCATGAACTACCATTTTGGTTTAAATTGATGCAAATATTATGTTAACCCACCTACTAGACAAGTTCAAAGTTATGTGTTGTTAATCCACCATTAATATTTTGTTACAAATATTTTTTTTATCTGTTGTTAACCCACCTCCTAAACAAGTTGAAAGCTATGTACAATTTAGTTTATTCGTTTTCATATGTTTCTTGCTGCTATTTTGGATAAAATTGATGTTACCCAATTGTGTCTTCAAGCAATTTTTTGGCGGCTGATTTGTTTGAATTGAAAGAGAAGATTGTAAACAACTAGTTTTACTATCTTATTATTTTTAGCGGGTTTTTTTGTGTGCACACGATTTTTGTATGTGTGAGTGATTGCTAACGATTGTATGTGTACAAATTATAAATACAAATACATATGTCCATCTCATTATTATCATCGCATAATATTTTTTTTACATCCCACGTGGAATTAAATACTACGTTATTAAGTTAAAATATGAGATAACAAAATATTTTTGTATTTCTTATTATTAAATACAAAATAAGGGTATTTTTGAAAAACTGGAGACAAATTAATCATATTCGGAACATTTCAAACACATGATTGTATTATTATATCCCATTCCGTCTTCTTATGCAAAACTGTTCCAAATGCAGTAATGCAATAATTCTTATCCAGCTCATCCTTATCCTATCCAATCTGGCTCTTATCTTAATATATCAGGCCCTTTATACGACGCATCAAAAGAGGCCTAAGTGATAAGGTTTTAGTGTCATAGACATGTATAATTCTAAGGAAAAATTCAATCAGAAACCATTTTTTGTCCACATAGCATAAAGCCCCAACCATTAACTCCTTGACAGATTTATCATGGGACTCATCAACTAATATGGAGAATAACTCATTTCCAATATCTCGAATGATGACTTTAGTTTTCAGAGTTAAAGAATCATTAATAATGTTTTTATGAATTGCGGGCACTGTCACTTTGTGATTATCAGGAGAATTTTATAAGATAACTTAGTTGGTATATTCATTATGTATAATAAGAAATTGAAGAAGTTCAAGATAGTTTCCTCTATTTGATGGCCCTTCAGGTTCACCATGTCAGTGTATCGCCAATCCTCAATGTAAAAGATACATGAGAAAATCAAATGATGTAGTCAAATGAATACGATAGTCATTTCAATTTAATCGGAATGATTACACAAACACAATTTTATGTATTTATCTTGGTTCAGTAGGTCATCACAAGCATTGATTGTGAAGACTTGTATGATCTCTAACATAATCTTTCAACCTCTTTTTGTTTCCAATTTGAAAAGCATTCACTAATAAATGACTCACCACCCCTAGCCCCTTTTCTCTGGTTTGAATAAATAGCAAACCAAACAAAATGAGGATTAATCTGTTATGATATACTCCAACCACCTCTCAAACACATTAAACCACGTCGAAATAAATCTATGCTTTTTGTTTCCAATTTCTTTCCATGAAAAATGTGATTTTTAGGCTCACAAGGGCCTTTCTGCTCGTCAAACTTTCTCAACTTGTTTAGCATCACCTTAATCATAAGTATTTTTTTTAAAAGCAAGATCGGATGGAAGTTTATCTAAATTGATCTTAATACATGATGACAATAGAATATTTGGTGAATGTTTTGATTGTTCAACAAATGGATCTTGTATTTCCACTTTATTAGATCCCACATTTTGAAAATATTAAACTTCAGGATTAGAATAAGATTCATTACTTCTTTTTTGTTGAATTATTTTTACATGGTTGCCTTAAAATACATTTAAGAAAAAAATTAGCATTTGCCTAAATAAACAATAGTTTAACTAATTTAAAAAAATAGTTTAACTATAACTTAGTTACTTATACAGTTTGTTTAATATACTAATTTATGTTAATACCTCACTCAAGTTAAGATCTTTCTTAGCTATATCGTAACTAACGTTATGGACAAGCGATTTTTACACTTTTCAATAATTCCATGCATGTTACAATTATTAGTGTATATTTAGTTACATTGATGAATATAGATATGATTAAACTTATTAATGTTGATACAATTACACTTATTGATTTAGATAGAAATACAATAATGAATGCAATTACAATTGTAAGTATATCTACATTAAAAAGTATAATTGTATCAATATTAATAAGTGTAATTATATCATTTGAACTCATCATTAATTAATTGAAAAGTTTATGGATTTAAGATACTAAGAAATTTATCTCTTGGATTGATCATATATAAATACATTTTTAAATTATTTATTAGCTAATACCCCCTAAAAATAGTAGAATTTATAACTCAAAAAATAAAAATAAAATGAAAATGACCCCATATCTGTGATAAAAAAAGATGCAAATAAAAGAAAATATATCAGTAAACTTTATAACATGAAAAGAAACATATATACATCTCATTTATGTTTTTACGCTTTGTTGAACTAACTTGGATACTTATAAGTAAAAGTAAAATGATAGAGCGACCCACATTTTAGAGATAAAATGGCAACTTAATGATGTAGACTTCCACATCATCAACACGCATCAGCAAGACACTCCAAATAAATGTAGAAACACACTATAAATTCATTTTTTTTCAAAATATATTTTTTAAATTAAAAAAAAAAGTTAATTATTTAAAAAAAAATATTTTGAGTTGATTTTTTTATGTTTCACCTAAAATGTTTAAATACCACACACAAAAAATTCAACTAAAAAATAATCCAACAAACTATTTTTTTTTCTTTTTCATTGGTTTAAATAACACTCCAATATTCTCTTATGCGTAAATGTCCGCGTCAGTGGCACCCTTTATTTTTATTTTTTATTTTAATTTTACAACATTTAAAGTAATTTTCATATTGCTTAAAAGTGTTTAAAACTCCACGTTAAAAACCGTTCTAATGATAAATTGTTTTTTTAAAAATTATTTTAACTCATTTAGTCCCTCAAACACCCATTTTCCCTATAATCTCTTATTTTTAAATATCCGCGCCAATGGCACCCCTTATTTTTAAACTTATTTTTTTAAAAATTTTACAACATTTAAAATATTTTTTGTATTTCTTAAAATTGTTTAAAGGTTCGCGCTAACGACACACATTGAGTGTTTTTATGTGGTGAAAAACTTTTTGGAACAAAATAAAAAGGCTTGGACTAAACGTAAATTTAAACTATTTTTGAGTTAAGTTTTTTGGTGTGGTAATTTAATATTTTAGGTGAAACATAAAAAAAAATCAACTCAAAATATTTTTTTTAAAACTAATTAAATGTTTAAATAATTTTTTTTAAACTAATTAACTATTTTTTTCGTGTCTTGTCTTGTTGTATTTAAACACACATAATTTTAATATATTTTAATATATATTTATTTATTGAATTGCTTTTTTTTTAACTTCAAAATTATATTTTTAAAAAAAATAATGTTCATCTTAACAAATTTGTGACAAAAAAAAAAGAGTGCATCTTAATGATGTGGAATGATGTGGCCACATCATTAAATAGGGATTTTTAGTTTGGAATCCAAGCTGCTCTATTCTTACTCTAAGTAAAAATATTTTTTAAAGAGGGATATATCAAATAGTCCTTTGAACTTTTTTTAATATATGTATAGTCCAAGCCTTTTTATTTTGCGCGAAAAAATTCTTCACCATGCCAAAAAGGTTTTTTCATGCCGCTGGCGCAGACTTTTAAAGATAAGAGAATAAGGGACTTTTTGATACAAAATAAAATATTTATACTAAATGTGTATTAAAAAATATTTAAGGGATTTTTTGGTATTTGATCATTTTTTAAATAATTTAAACTTAAATAAACATAATATTTTGGTGAGAAAAATACAAACTAAAAGGCCGGAGCCGGAGAGCAGCAGAGTAGGAGATGGTGGAGGCCCAACCCAAGGTCGTGATGAGCCAGCCCACTACGAGAAGAGTAGTGCATGAGCGAGTGCGGAGAGGGGCAACAGGTGCCAAAAGTGGATGTAATATAATTTCTTCTGTCCTCTTACCAATGAAGACAGAGAGGACTTGTGCTTATTAATGAATTGCCCAGAGGTTTCAACAACATATTGTGATAATGATTATTGAGATTGGAGAGGTATTTGTGATCCCCTTTACAAAAGGCCATCAAGTCACCAACATATAAGAGGCGTGAAGGGGAAGAGTAGCCGTCACGAGAGGAAATCAGATTTAAGTAAGCCCAAATTATTAAGATTTGTAATGCTAATGCCCCTGCTTAATACTTCTTTAGCAATGCAGAATATGACGGGGGATTTTGGGTCCCCATGTCTGACTCCTCTATAATAACCAAAGTAACCATAGGGAGAGCCATTAACAAGCACTAATAGCTTAATATAATGTAACAGGGCAGAGATCCATTTGATCAAAGCAAAATTGAATACAAAAGCTTTAAGTGTGTTGAGAATAAATTTGCAATCCATGGTATCAAAAGCTTTGGATATATGAAACTTTATGCCCACCAGACAATTGTATTCAAGCATGTTAAAGCACTAACGGTCCATTTGATAGTGAGTTTTTGTCTCGGCAAATGTTCAATTGCACCCTCAAGGATTAATCTGGGTAGGAATTGAATTCTTGTTTTATCATCACATGACCAAATTTGCCTCAAATTTGTCCCCCCCCCCCCCCCCCCCCCCCTCCCCCCAACAAAGAAACGAATGGCTGTTAATTGAAAACCAACCAATCGACTAAACCGAGGCGGACGGAAGTAATGGGAGAAGGAGTTATCTACGAAACTAGGGCATCAATAAACCAAAGAAAAGTCTTTTCTTTTTCTACGAAACCAAGTTTGCTTGGTCCGGTATGTTCTTCTTCCTATTTTTTTTTCCATTTTTTGTTCTAAAGTTTTGAATCAATAATGGTGTCATGTTTGTTTTTTCTTCGGTAGATCCGTATGTTTGTTTTGGCCTTGTCCATTGTCGTTTTCGTTTTTCCATATGTTTGATCCGACTGTTGAAGATAGTTCCATTTTTCCATTTTCGTTTGATCCGACTGTTGAAGATAGTTCCATTTTTCCATTTTCGTTTGAATCAAGTCATTTCCATTTTCGCCTATTGAAGATAGTTCTCCTGTATGTATCATAAAGGCTATGTGTATTTGGAAGATTTTGTATATTTGGAAAACAGTTGAAACATTTTGATTCTTCTGTTCGTTTTGTCCAGTTTATTTGGAAAGATCCAACATACTTGATTCCATTTTTTTTCATTTTTCTTCTTGTTAAATACATTTTTCTATTTATATGGTTATTCTTGTTGTAGTGGTTAATAGTTATAGTGGCTAATAAGCATATTCTTGTTGCATTGATTATTCGTTATAATTTATAAAACAAATTTGTGTGCAAATAATGCAAATAACAGGTTTCTTCTTAAACAAATTCTTCAAAAATCTTCTCAATTGGTATATTACTTTCCTTTTATATATTTGATCTTTTAAAAACGCAATGGACGTAAAGTTTTGGATCTTTTATAAAATGTTTGGATTTTATAAAGTTTTATTATCAAATATATTGTAAATAAAGCATTATTTAATTTTAGTTGGTATAGGATTTTAATATCTCAACGCAGAGCAATGTCTCAAAGCGGTTGCAACACCAACGAGGGTTGTTCTGGACCCCGGTGATGCAAGCAATTGCAATTTTTCAATATAAGAGGAGTCGTGACCATCTCATTTCTAGGGCTCCCCATAGAAACTGGGATGTTGATCACGAAACTGCATTATATCATCTATTTAAAATGAATAATCGGGTATGCCACGCACAACTTCGGATGAACATAGACTCATTCGAAAGACTTTGTACTAGACTGCGCACATATGGACTGAGTGACAATCGATCAATTAAGGTCGAAGAACAAGTTGCCATGTTCCTTAACCCTGTGGGACATGACGAGCGATATGTTTCTGAATCGTTGACTTTCTTTAGATCTGGTCAAACCATTTGTTACTACTTCCTTAGAGTTTTACGAGCATGTCTTGATTTGTTCAATGATGTCGTTACTAATGCCACCCCTTTAAATTAACCCTTACGACAACGGGAAGGACCTACCGTGGTATCATTACTTTGAGGTTAGGATAGTTTCATTAATTAATTTGATTTATTTAGCAATGACTTTCCCCGTACTAAATTCATTTCAACCGATTTAGGATGCCGTAAGTGAAATTGATGGTACGCACATATCTGCTTTGGTTTCTATTGCTGACCAAGCAAGGTATCGCAATAGGAAAGGGGGCAATTTCTCAAAACGTTTTGGTCGCATGTACATTTGATACGCGATTCTCTTATGTCCTCACTGGTTGGGAGGGATCAGCGCATGATGGTCGCTTACTTCAAAGTGCGATACACCATCAAGGTCATAAGTTGACCCTTCCATTGGGTATGTTGAAACATGAGATTGACTTTTATTGATGTTTTTAGTAAATATAAAAATAGGTATTAGTAACATTTATTTTTAAATTATGCATAGGTAAATACTATCTCGCATATGCTGGTTTTCCGTTGGTACCTGGTTTTCTTTCCCCGTATCGAAAAACTCGTTATCATCGTAGGGACGTTGATGGAAAACGTCCCGAGAATAGTAAGGAGTTATTTAATTTTAGGTATTCATCTCTTCGAAATGTAGTGGAGAGATCAATTGGGTTATTGAAAAAAAGATTTGCGTATCTAAGGCATTAACCATTCCACGCGATTGAAATTCAAGCAAAGATTGTTGTAGCTTATTGTGCCCTTCATAATATCTTGAGGATTGTTAATATTGAGGATGAATGCGTGGGGGACGAGGAAAGTGATGGTGATGATGACGTTACTCCTCCCATTAATGTGCCAGAAACACCAATGAATGAGCATGTAACGGTCACAATTAAGAGTGCATGGACCGAGAAAAGAAATGCAATGGCTAATTTGACGTGGGAAGGATATGATGCGAATCACGCTGATACTTTATACTACGACGACTGAGTTTAGGTAGGTGGATATTTCACGTTGAAACTTTATATTACGCTTATAACTTTTATGTTATAAAATTTTAGGTAAGTGGATTTTTCAAATATGCCATCATCAAATCAAAGTGAACTTCTCCTTCTACGGTATGAAATAAAGAAATGTTCCTGTGGCATTGTATCTAAAGTGAAGGTTACATTGACCAACAAAAACCACAACCAGGGTCGATTGTATTACACTTGTCCCCAATGTCACACATTTTTGGGATGGACAAAACCGTCCATTGAAGGCATAGATAGTAACTACGCAAAATTTCATCCGCATAGCGAATAACCCTCTTCGAGTATCCGTTCAATCGCCACTTCTTGTACGAGAACCCCATAGTGGCAATGAATATGACGTTATGTTTACCTTGGTGACTATGAAGAAAATTCAAGTTCTAACTATGTTGTTGTTCGTTGCTTCTAGTATTTTCATTACTTTTGTTGTAATATAAGGGTGTTGTAATGGATTACGTAATGTTGTCTCTAGTACTTCAAGTTCTAACTATGTAGCTTTTGTTGTAATGCAAGGGTGTGGAATTTTCAGGGATATTTTCATAATTTAATTCAGACATATGTTTATGTAATTATGATTCTGGATATTATAAGTTTATGTTTATGTCATTATGATTCTGAAATGTATGTGCTTCTCACTCGTAGCAATAACTGATCGGATACACTGAAATGTATGTGCATATTTTCATATTTTTAATAACTGATTTGATATGTATATGGTATATGGTATATGGCACTGAAATGCATCTGATATATATATGGTACTGATAACTGAATATGGTACTGATAACTGATATGAAATTCTGCATATGGTATTGATTTGAAATTTGGTGCTGAATTTTGTGCTGAAATTTGGTGCTAGGGGGTTCATTATGCTACTGAAATGTGGTGTTGAATTTTCAATAACTTTCATTTTCATTATGATACTGCATAATAATCAGTGCTGATAACTAATATGATATGGTGCTGAAATGTGGTGCTAAATTTTCAGTGCTACCGCATATTTTCAGTGCTACTGCATATGGTACTGATCTGAAATGTGGTGCTGAATATTGTGCAGAAATTTGGTACTAAATTTTCATTATGCTACTGAAATGTGGTGCTAAATTTTCAATAACCTTCATTTGCATTATGCTACACATTTGAGATACCTATACATTTGAGATACTTATACATTAACATTTGAAATGTGGTGCTACTACAAATTTGCATTATGCTACTGCATAATAATCAGTATGCAACCATATGTACTCTATTTTTTTACCCACTGCCATATGCTACTGCATTATGCCACATAATAATCAGTATACCTATACAATTTTTTTACTCTATTTTTTTATGCTTAACAGGCATGCAGAACCGAGATTTCCCTCCGCTCCGCCCACCAAAACCACATAGGACCAATGTGGAGCGAGTTGATATGCGATCTCATCAAGTCGAAGGAAATCAAAAGAAATCCCATCTGCGATGGAGCGAGCTAATGGATGGGTTCCTAATCCATTCTCTTTATACCCAGGTGCCAGGGGGGATCAGCGGTTTGACAATGGATTCACTGTAGCCCAGATTAAAGTCGTAATAGATACTGTTGAAGACGAATGTCATATTCATGTCGCGAAAAAGAATGTCAGATCCAGATTGAAAACATTGAAAAAGGATTACGTTGAATTTCATGAGCCGTTACAGGTAAGTGGTTTCAATTACGACACAAATACCGGAGGCGTAACGACAGATGCAAGTGTATGGGCTGACTACATTGCGGTGAGTAATGACTTTTCCATATAATTTACTCCTCAAAAAAACTTCTCATATATCAAACAATTACTTATCATATATGGTTATTATAGGGTAAACCAAATGCTGGAAGGGTGGGAGGAAAGAAATGTATGTATTATGACGAGCTCCAAATAATCTTTGGCAATGACACGACTATGGGTGATAATGCTATTTTGGGCGCAGATCAGTTCTCACCCATGAATGGTACACATAATTTTACATTACTGTGTGTAGTGCATCAAGTTAAGTTGATGTTTTATCTGTATTTTATTAATGATCATTTTCTTTTATTGTGGCAGAAGAAGTAGAAGTAGAAGTGGATGTAAATGAAGAACCGTGCATGGAGATCTAGACTCAAACAACGCCTGGACAGGAGATCGATACGCAAACGAAGATTGGGCAAGAGACTGACACCCAAACATCACGCGCATGATGTCGCTGTTTGAGGCCGACAATGGACTAGGTCGAGTCTTCATGGGTTTCTCTGACTTTACCTTTTCACATACATGGACTCTGTAATCTCCCTTGATGACTTCAGTTCATAACTAATGTAATGTTTTGCGTAAAAATTGCAGGTAGTGACTATCGAATCTAATGTTGTGTAAACATCCTTTCTGTAGGTAGTTGCCTTTTTAATAATTAGCTCATTATGTATTTTGGATTTAAACTTAATGGTCTAGCACATTACGTCTTTTTATGTAGTCGTAATGTTAATTATGGTATTAATGGTATTTTGACATTTTCGTCTATATCTCAAAATATGTCATGATGGGATTTAACAACACAATCTTACCCACACACTGTATTAGCCATATCTTTATCAGTTATTACTTTACAAAAAATCAGATATGATTTGACCAGACACTATCTTTCTCAGTCTTTACTTTACAGGCAGAAAAGTTGTTGATATTTGATGTCACACTATCCGATAATATTTTTAAACATTTATTCATCCATTTTCTACCCTATAAATAAATCGTTTCTTTATTAGTTAGAGTATCAGTAACTGATGAGTTCATTTTGTCATACATATATACCACAACGCTAGTTATACTTCCTTATATCATAAACTTCAAAATGCATAACCATGTCTATATGCTTGATGAAGATTCCCCCTTCTTAACCCATGTTCTCAGGAAAACTTTGTCCGAGCAAAAACTTACGTATTATAACTGGTCACCGCCTAAAAGAGTGGTGCGATGTGATTACCTCTCAATAGGGGGTAAGCAGGATGCAACAGGTCAAGAAGACAAAGTGTAAGTCTAAAGCATCAATATCATTTTGTGATGAACATATTGAGGCAACGCGCAGTAATGTTGAACAAGTGTTGACTAACCCAGGAATCTACCAAGATCCTCATGGAGGTAGTTGGTTTGGTGAGAAAAGGGTTTTTAAAAATGTCCCTATATGCACACTCCATTCTTTCGGCGACGTTAATCATGTGATGAAATGGTTAGAGCCGCTAAAAGAAAATATTCCATGGGATGATCATTTGAAATGGCCTATAGACGTCGCGATTTGGAGTGCTAATGTTAGTGGCATGGTTTACCCATGTCACGTGAAAAATCGTCAACATATTGAAAAGATCCAAACAAAGATAATGAAAAATGTATTCGTTTATTGCAACGTGAAATTGCACAAATGGAGAAAAGGCTAGAGTGGTGGCATGCTAAACTTTTGATAAATATCGAACTTGATGATCCAATGTATGAATCAGATTTGGACCTCTCGAATTACAAAGGGCTAGATTCGGACATGGGTTTAATACATCACGATGGGGGATGGGAACGCCTTATGTTGTGTTCCGTGGTTGCCTAGGAAATATAGCCGATAAAATTATGTAACTTTTGTATGTTTTTTTATGTTTCAAATCACATTTTGAATCAAGATGGGGGATGGGAATGTGATATGTTGTAATACGTTATGTTTTCAAAGAGGTTTTCAATTATTATTAATAAAGAAAAGTTGGTATTAATGTTATTATGGAATTTTCGTCTACGTTTTTTAATATCCATGATTGTAACACAAAATAGTTAATGGTATTAACTATTTTATTTGTTATTATTAATATTAACAAAACTACAAAATAGGCAAATATAGCATGGCAAAGTTTTCATTTACCAACCCAAAATATAGTTATCAAATAATATAAGTAGGCAAATAATTGTATTCCAGTAGGTAAAATGTGTTTATTAAACACAAAAAGAAGACAAATATCAGATTTGCCAGCATGAAAAATAGTCAATCAAACAACATAAAATTATATTTTCCAGGCAAAATTTGCCTTGACAAATTTTTCCATTCCAACTCAATTCACACTTTCCCACCAAATAGACCTTATGAGGCTAGGCCAATTGGACTATAAATATTTTTGCCTTTAATGAAACCATGTTGTCGCCGGGGGATAATCTTATCCACGATGTTATTGGGCCTATCAACTAGAATTTGGGAGATTATTTTGAATGAGTCTAAAATTATTCAATGACAAAGTGAGGGGTTTTAGGTAGCAAAACAATAAAGCTAGAACACCTAAGAATGCTAAAAAAAGTGCTCGACAACTTTGATAACATCAGTGCTCATAATGGACCAACATTTTGGATAATGACCAGTCAAACCATCAGGCCCAGGTGCAACAAATGAACTAAGATTAAATATAACAGGTTGAATCTCAGAATGAGTAGGGATTGGAGATAAATATGCATTTTCATCATCAGATAGAATATTGAAAATGGTGGAAGTGATGAGACCATTATAAATAGTTAAGCTTTAGGAGTTGTACATGTTAGAAAAATAGATGATCCCACGGTCTTGAATATCACTAGGAGGAGAGTGAACAATGGCGAATTCATTGAGGAGTGATTTGCTAGTAAAAGGTTTTTGACAATCTATTTTGTAAAAGAATGAGGTGTTTCTATCCTTATCATCCATACAATTCATTCTAAGATTTTTTTTGTTAGTAATATGTTTCCTTTTGTAATTTTCCAAAAAAGTAAAAAAAATATGAAAAAGGAAAAGAAGGTCTAGAATTTGGTGATTGTTTTTTTGGACCAAACTTTAAATTGCTATTTTTTTTATATTTTAAATTTACTTTTTGGATGAGTAATAATTCGTGTGGATATTTTTATATTTTATATTTTTACTTATTTTTATCTTTATTTTTTATCTAATCCAATTCTCTTTCATAGCAGATTTCATGAGAGGGGGGGGGGGGGGGGGGGGGATGATTGATAACAGTTAATTTGGTCAAATAACGAATTTTATCTAAAATTAACATGTTGCTAAAAAGTCCCATGTGTTAAGGAGATTTAGGGACATAAAAGGAACATTATAGAAACCATAAAAGACTTAAATATTGATGGTAATTTTTTAATTAAATTTAAAGACATAACTAAATCGTCGCAAAAACCCATCACTAAAAGCAGGGACGAAACCAGGATTTCATCGTCGAGGGGACCAAAAATTTATTAAGCGGTGTATTTTCTCAATAACATATTTAACTTGTTTCCTTTACCTATTTGTTTTTCCCATATTTCTTCCAACACAAAATTAGAACTCCAATAATGGTTGAAAGGAAAATTACTATCAAAGTTAATTAAAGGCCAAAAATTATTTTTCAATTAGAATAACAAAAAGGGTAAAATTTAGATTTTTTAAATCAAGTAAAAAATCTACACCTAGAACAATTATAAGGGTGAAAAATTAGACTTATAATTAGAATAAACATTAAGGGTTGAAAATTAGCCTTACAATTAGATCATAATTCTATAATTCAAAAAATGTGAGCTTAATTATAGTTGAAGACCTGGAATAAGATGACACGTCTCACTATATTGGTCTTGACTAGAATCGCAAAGAGGGAAAAGCTTTTTGGTTGTGTGATTGTTTTCTTTCTCTTATCTGAAAGTGAGGCCTTTAAATTTGATCGGGGGGCGAGGCTGTCGAAATAGATTAGAAGAGTAGTTGTAATTTACTCATATGTATTAGAACTTCAACACATATTACCAAACATTTGAAAATATTGGACCCCTTTGGCCCCTAAGTAGGAGTGTTCGCGGTCCGATTCGGTTCGATTTTAAGGTTTTTTTCGGACCGGACACACTTGGTCGGTCCTCTAAAAAAATGGACCGAGATTGGACCGATAATGTCGGTTCGGTCTAACACGTCGGTCCTCACATTAATGAATTACATCATTTATAGTAATAAAAATATACCCGAGTCTATTTTTTCTAAACATTAAAAACTAAAAAATATCAAAATTTGCAATTAAAACAAAACTAGTATTGGATTAAACTATAATTTAAACTAATCAAATATTAAAATAAATATTTTCACTATTTGTTTATCTTATATATATATATATATATGTAAAAATATATTATTTTATATATAGTCGGTCCGGGTCGGTCCTAGCAGGGTTTTAGAATCTGTAAACCGTGGACCGGACTGACTAGGTCGGTCCTCCAAAAAATAAACCGAGATCAAACAGATTAGAAAAAGACCGAAAAAAGTATTCGATTCGGCTCGGTTTGGTCTGATCCGGTCCGTCGGTTCAGTCGGTTTTTTGAACACTCCTACCCTTAAGTAGTTTCGTCTCCGACTAAAAGGGTCCCAAATTCAGTTTTAATACAAAAATGTTTTGTCCGTTAGATTCCAACAATCTCATCTTATGATATATCTTTTTTATGCTTTAATGGATGTACCAATTTATTCATTTAGTTTCATGCATAGAGAGTCATAAATCTGTCCAACTGCACTTTAAATATTCAATCCATAGGATGTGCAAAAATCGTACTTTCATGGAATAGACACCCACACCCACACATTGATGCATTTAAAATTTAATGACCATAACCATTTCATAGGCAAAACGTAATAAATAATTATATGATCCTAACACATTGCTCAGATACGTCATGTAAGAAATTAAAATTAAATAAAACGCATTTAATAGTTAAATATGAATCGACACATAAGATTTAGTAATAAATAATTATTCATGTATTCTTTATTTAGCTTGAAACTGTTATGTTATAGATCATCAATTTTTAGGATCTTGGTTCAATATGATTATCACATATATATGCCTAACTAAAAGAAAAAGAATGTACATTTGATTCATCTGTATAATATATGTTTCTAACTCACACCATTAATGTAGTGAGTTATTTATATCATTATTTTGTTCTATTATTGTATATCATTTTATTTCTCTAAATTTAATGTTTAATTTTTTATGAACTCAAAACTAACTTCTTAGAATGAAGTGAAGAAGTTAAGTTGCACTTAATTGTGCTTAATCTTTAAATGATACTTTTAATTGATAAACTCATTAATAATGATGAAAGTAGTGTGTGAAACTCCTTATAACAATTGGATAAATTAAACCAGTTAAGCATTAAGTTGATACAAATGATTGTTGCACACTTAGAATAAGAGCCTTCGAAGGTAGCTTCCCAATTCAGAATTAATTATCAATTTAAAAAATAATTTTATTTTTAAAACAACAAATGGCATAAAACATCCAAAAAGTTTATTTGACAAAATGTTTTATCAAGATTAGAATGTAGTCAATTTTATTTTCTTATTAATACAAGTTATTCTAATAATGCGAAAAGATAAAACGATTAACACAACACTGAATGTAAGAGGAAAATCTCAATATCGGGAAAAAAAATGCGGGCCGAAATGAACGAAAAATGTAATATCGTAGAGATTTACACAAATAGAAAAAAATAAGTGATAGTCACAGAATGCACTAACTTCCTATAAACTCTTTTGCACCATAATCTCTGAGTAGATCACCAACAGTTGTAGTATGCTACACAACCACGACCGTTTTAATCTAGATCAATGTTTCCAAATCTTCCGCCAAACAAGATCATTTTTGTTCCAAATAAATGGAACCACCTAGTAACCACCGATAAGAATTTAGGATGTGTGAGGATATTCTATAGTTGAGAAAAAGATGCACTGAAAGGTTTGGTTTATAAAAGTCTTATATAGTGTTTTTCAAGGTTTTTAAAAGTAAACCATATTTAAGAATAAAACTATTTTGAAAAATAATTAACAAGGTTGAATATGAAAGTCTATCTTTCTTTGATTCAATAGTGAACCAAAATAACAGTTGATTTGGTAACCATGTAGTTATATCCACCATCGCCTGGGTGAGGGAAGGTAATGAGTCATATATGTAGATTTGCACTCTTCTAATACCGATGCCTTTTCAGCTCCACTAGTAAGTCATGTGGTTTATGACACCATATGTCAGGGGTTCAAAGCCCATTAACACCAATTTGTGGATGTGAGCTGAAAAAAAATCCTATAGCGTTGTGAGCGTCAGTTAAATTGGGGACAATATCGATGGTTGTAGAGTAGGGTATTATATTGAGCACATTTTTATTGATGAAACTCTACAATCTTGTGAAAAAATTGAATACGGGATTTTTTAAAATCTAGAATCCCTTTGATGCTTTTAACGGACTAGTTTGTCTTAGAGATATCACTTATGAACCTTAATAGTCACCTTTAAGCTCTTAAAGGTTTTACAATGTCTAATTCTAGGACGATTTATGTGGCCCAAGTGGGAGAATATAATTTTTTTAAGATAGTAAACCTACATAAATCATGTCATTATATATATTTGAAATCAAGTCAAACACAATTAGAATAGTGCCACAAGAAATAAATAGTTAAGCATTTACGATTTTTTTTTATAGATTATGCATTTTTAGGACCTGAAATAATGTTGGTTATAAATATAGGACACTCAACTTTATATTTGTAGATATTGTCCCTACTTTTATATTAAGTTGATTTCATTTTTTCAAACATACCAATTTTACCCTTAAATAAAAATGGTCCCTATTATGGTTTTAGAACACTCAACTTTTTTTTTTAATAAAAATGGCCCCTTTTTAGGATAAACAGTTTTCTTTTATAAAAATAATCCCTATTTCTTTTGTCCTTAATAAGAAAATCATTTCAGTTTAAACTTCTATTATGGTTTTAGGACAATCAACTTTTCTTTTATAAAAATAGTCCCTATTTCTTTTGTCCTTGATTAAAATATATATTTTTTAAATTATCGAAAACTTTGTGGTTGGTTTTGGTTTAGTCATTTCAAAAACCGATTTATTGAAATTACCGTACCAAAATACCGATTTAATAAGCCTAAAATACCAAATATATATTATATATGTATACATTTATATCATTACTCATTTATCCCAACTTTTAATATTAAAAGTGGTATTGAACGTTAATTTTATTTCTCATATAAAAGATCTCAGTTAAGTTTTGTTTTTCATATTGAAGATCTCAATTAAGTTTCTCAATTATTTAGTTTTAAACATATTTAGTTTTTAACAAAGTAAATGTAGTAAACTTTCAATATAAGAATATGTAGTTATTAAAATGTTTTGTGTCTTAAATGAGTTTTTTCCGAATTATTTTATGAGAAAACTATGTATAATTAGTTAATTGATAACTATGATATTATGTATAAACAAACATATTGGTTATTTGATAGTATACGTGTTACTTTAGTTAATCCATTAAGAATTGAAATACCAAAAAATTACTAAAAAGATAAGAAAATTGAATTTAAAATATTGAAAAACACAAAATTAACAAAACCAAAATTATCGAAAAATCGACGTACTGCATGGTTTGGCATTGGTATATGATTTTTAGGAATCGAAAATACTGAAGCCGAACGTATCGAAAAAATTAGTATGGTATTGATACGAGCCAAATACTGACCAAACCGACCGATAACCACTCCTAGTCAAACTCTAAGAAGTGAAAATTGTGAAGGTTAGACTCAATTACAAAGAATTAAGGGTTTTTACTTTATCCCCTAAGATAATATTGTATTTTAAGATACCCTTTAAAATGCCCAATAATTATTGCATAAGGTACAAGCGGGATGATGTATATGGGGGGTTAAGTCTAACTTTTTGAAAGCGAAAATTATGTCCAATTACATTATTATCTCAAAGTGCA
Source organism: Sambucus nigra (assembly GCA_949130495.1). Taxonomy (NCBI): domain Eukaryota; kingdom Viridiplantae; phylum Streptophyta; class Magnoliopsida; order Dipsacales; family Adoxaceae; genus Sambucus; species Sambucus nigra. The sequence continues at coordinate 715,454,568 of OX422207.1, forward strand.
AAATAGGAAAAAAAAAACTCAAAAATTAATGGGGACAATGGCAGACTCAGGATTTAAGGACAAGAGGTACGAGTGTTGTGATTAATGCTGGGGGTTCGGGGGCGGGAGCCCCCAAGGTGATTTTTTAAGGGTTATTATATATTTTTCAATAATTTCTTAGCCATAAAAACATGGTTACCCAAAAAATTTAAAATATATTTAAATTACATTTTTAGCAATTAAATTAGCAAAAATAAATTTTTTGAGCAAACACATGTTTCAACCAATATAGATTCAACAATTAAAAAAAAAGCAAACAAGGAAACAAATATTTCACCATGTATTTTTTTAACAAATAAAAATTACTAAACAAATAAGTCAACCAATATTAACTAGCTAGAGAATTAAATTGACCAAATTTCAGCAAATACTTAATACCCAATAAACAAACTTAAATAAACATTGATCATTTTTAACAACCAATAAAAAAATTTAACAACCTAAACATTTTCAATAACCTAAATTTAACATTGAACATTTAACTCAAAATTAAACATGGAGATTGAACTCAAAAATTAAACATTGAGATTGGACTTTAACAAACTCTGCTTAAAAAAATTAACATAACATTTAACTAAAACAATATTAACATATTCTGCCATTACCAATAATTAACAATATTACAATATTATTACATAAATATTAACAAAATATTTAACTAACAATATTAAGTAACCATTTAACAACATTTAAAAAAAAACGAACTCATTAAACATACCCGACCACCAGCAGTGCTGGCAGCACTCAGTGACGAGCCCAGTGAGAGCCGAAGGGGCTCTACGTAGTAATGACAAAATGAGTCCCAAATAATAAAACAACCCATATTAGCTGAGTCATTTAAATATGGAGCCCATTTTTAAAAACTATGAGTCAAATATTGGATCCATACTTGAAAGCTATGAATTAAATATTCAGCCGATTTTCAAAAGCTACTAGTCAAATATCACTTCCATTTTAAAAAGTTATGAGTATGGATTTTTTTACATATATTTGGAATTGTAATACTTGGATAGAAAAAAATGAATTGGCCCGGCCCATATTTGGGCCAACTCATATTTGACCTGCCCAAATTAGCGCAGCCCATTGTTTTGTCACTACTAGCTGTACGGTATAGCTGGAGGAGGAGGACAGAGCCGGAGGGACCCATCGGCGAGCAATAAACAGGGGGGAGAGAGAGAGGGAGAGAAGAAATGAGAAGAACTTTAAGAGTTAGGAACAAAAATGAGAGAGCTTAGAAGTGGTCATCATGTTAATTAGGGTAGAACAAAATTTTATTACGTTTTGCCCTTTAAAGTTTCAGAATCTTTAAAAACTCACCTTTTACTTACTATTTTCACACAAAACACTCCAGTATTTTTTTCTCGGGAATTTTTTCAAAAATCTAAGGAGGAGCCTCCGCACCTCCTCGGCCCTATACCAATCTATTCCTGAATGGGGATCAAACCCTAAAATGTAAATACAATGACCCGAAGTGTAAAGTACCAAGTGGAATAGAATACTGGGTGGGTAAGTTCTCGTAAAGTTGAACTTTGAGTTTAGCTCATTTATCTCATGAGCCTTTTTTAAAGCTAACTTGATTTTTTTAACCTTATTATTATCATTAGTGAATCAAGTGAATTAGAAGCATGCTACTTGACGCAACGCTTTATAAATAGTAATACTAGGTAGACTCATTTTTTGAACTCGATGTGTCAAACACACATTGAGGTGGTTCTTGTAATGAATTCCGTGTGAACTACAAACACGCCCAATGTGCGTTTTACTTGACTCATTCATTTTTATAAGGCAGTCTCAAAGCCTCTATTGGAGGCAAACCGGATCACAAGTTGATGAGTTGTACCTCAGCTTTCTCTTCTAGTTTGTTATTGTAATTTCTAAACATTACCCAGCTCTTATTTGTGATCAATAACTTAATCACACTCGCACACCAGATTGCACCTTAAGATCATGCAACCTGTTCTCACTACCAGAACCAGCTGGCACGCTTCAGCTCCTATATTCATGAACACTATGCAGATCCCACACATTCAGTCTTCTCAACAGCCTCTACAAACCCTCAAGGAACAGTGTTATATATAGAGAGGGGACCGCCACCTAACAGTATCTTTGTCTTGCATATGAGCTATAAATTAATTAAGTATTCCACATTAATCCATATAAGGATTGCCTTCTTTTCTTATTAGTTGAGCTTTCATTTCCCTTCACCTTCCACTTTACATGCTCTTTTCTCTATATATCTCTATTATTATTACTGAATTTCTTTGGTGAGATTGACTACTGTTAAGTGTGCGTGTTCTTCATAAGTATTAAATTTGTTGCATTTCATAGTGAAAAGTGCTCATGGAAATACACAATGTGGTCTCATGGAGTTTCTTTTTCATGGTGTTTATGTCTTTTGTGATTTGTGATTATGGAGCGGTTGAAGCTACTAGGAGAGGGAGATTTTTGAGTGAAGAAAGTTATAATATGGACAGTGAGAGCAGATACAAATATGTTGAAGAGCCAACCTACAGAGCAATTGCAGTTGGTGGTACTGGGGGAGGCCAGGGTAGTGGATTCGGCTCCGGACAAGGTGGTGGTGGTTCTGGGGGCATGGTTGGGGGAAAAGGGGGAGACAAAGATGGTGGTTCTGGGGGTGACAGTGGGGGAAAAGAAAAGGGTAAAAGTGGTGGGTGTGAGGGAGGGTCAGGTGGTGGTTTTGGCTTCGGACAAGGTGGTGGTTACGGGGGTGTGGGTGGCGGAATAGGGGGAGGACAAGGTGGCGGTTGTGGTGGTGGAGGTGGAGGTGGTGGTGGTAATGGAGGTGGCAATGGAAATGGAGGCGGTGGTGGCTCCGGAGGAGGTGAGGGTAGTGGCTATGGTTCTGGTGTTGGTAGTGGTGGTGGATTTGGCAGCGGATATGGCGGTGGCTATGGCAATGGTGGTGGATTTGGAAGCGGGAATGGTGGTGGGCCTGGTGGCTATGGTTCAGGTGGTGGAGTAGTTGGGGGCGGTGGAGGGTTTGGATCTGGTGGGGGAGGTTATGGTGGAGGAAATGGGTCTGGATTTGGCTCAGGCTCAGGCTCAGGGTACGGTAGTGGTGGGGCCGGTGGAGGAATAGGTGTTGGGGGTGGAGGTGGCGGAGGATATGGTCAAGGTGGGGGTAATAGGTCTGGTGTTGGGTCTGGTGAGGCACACGCAAGAGGCTACTACGTTGCTCCAAGCAAGAACTAATCGAGTATTTCTACGGTGGTGGTGAATAAGGAAGAGTTTTCTCCTATAAATCTTTAGTGTGTTAATTCTTAATCATATCAAGCTTGTAATCCATTTGGATATTAGGTACGCCATCCCTGCTAAAAGCTGGAGCCTTTCTCCAGTCGGTACGACCTTTATATCAAGCTTATAATCCAACTGAAGTATTTTAATCCTCTAGTAATAACCCAAACTAATCTTATTGCAAAATTGTATTACCTTTTACCAAAACACCTTGCAGTGGAGTGAAGTACATGATTCAGTTTTGGCTAAGCAGAACCTGTTTTGACAAATAGCGTTAACCATTGAAAGGCTAATGAAATTAAAACAAATTAGTCCAGGCCAGATTGTATGTCACTTTTTTCATTATTTCTAAAAGGTTATTTGAAAATGACTTTCGGAACAGACAGATGTGACTCTTTTATCAGAAGGCCGGACAGCAAATGAATTTGTCAACTATCACTCCTCCTTTTGCTTTCTTAATTTTGGCGACAGAAAGGAAAAACAAAAGAAAAAGTGTTCCTTGAATTTTATCTCCTTAAATAGAATCATAACTAATTTTTTTAAAACTAGTTGGAATCATGAAAAATGGAATAGTGTAATTAAAAAAATTATTATTTTTTCTCTCCTGTTCCTTGGTAACAACAAAAGAAAAGGTAATTTCCTTTATAAATTCTTATCGTTTCCTAAATTAATCCACGAACCAAACGGAGTGTTAAATAGATAAAACGCAATTGGTGCTCAAGTCCTATAATGCAAAGGAAAACTAACTAGAACCACCATTTCACCACAGAAATCATTATTTATCTTACTGCAATATCAATGTCATGAAAATATACAGATGCTTTCATATATACATATATGTGGACCACGTGAATAACCAACGTCATAAAAATATGCAATATTGGGATAATATCAAGGGGATGAAATATAAGATGATAGTATAAACAGCACAAGGACCTCCAATTTTTGTAGTACACTTCCATACTTGTCAGCAAGAATAGCCCAATAGCTTTGTTTCTGGTTAAGCAAGCCCAGAAGAATGCCCCCTGTGGCCGGGGAAATCAATCACCAAACTAATCTTCGTCATTCTTTATCCTGAAATTGTCACAAAAGCTGAATTATATATTGCTCATTTAGGTGCGTGTCTCTGTCTGTGTTTATTTATTTTTTTTTTTTTGGGTGGCGGTGGTGGTGGTGGGGTGGGGTGGGGTGGGTGGGGGGGGTGAGATTTGTTGATAGCCCCCTTAACTCTTCCTTCTACGCTAAGGACATGCGAAAATCTTCTTGGTGTCTTCTGGACGCCATATTTCAGATTGATAAACAATAAACCCATCTACAGTGTAATTACACTTTTATACGAGTACATCTAAGGTAAATGTATAATGCCAAAACATAAACAACAAGTACATAGTCTAAGACATTAAATAATATAAATTTATATTTTTCTTAATTTTGAGCTTGTAAAACTATGTAGATACATTTTCGGGTAATTTACTATTTGGGGTATATTTGTTTATGATATTTTGTCCTTGGGGTAAGCTAGTTTCTGTTATAGTTACATGGGTATTATTTTAACGGTTGCTGTAACAAGTCTCACCTCCTATTATCAATTACCATAAATACCCCTATTCTTACTGGACAAAACCGTTATCCACCCAAAAAATTGTTCCCCACCTCTTTCACTCTCTCTCCTCCTCTATAATGGCAGCCATAAAATGCTCTCTTTCATGACACACAAATACATAAACAAATACTCATACACAAACACATCGATATCAGACCTAAAATGTTCTTGAGTTTTAGGGAGTTTTCATGCTTGATTTTTATCGGGCCAATGGTGTTGGCGGTGGTGGAGGTATGGTTGGTATTTTTTATTGGAATTTTCTAGATGAATCCATAGATGATGTTTCCAGATCTTGCTATTGGTTTCCAAACCAACTGTGTATTTTCTTGCGAGTGATGGTTAGAGAAGAAATTGATTTGTTCAAGACACCCAATATCTTGCTATGAGGTTTGTTTTTGGCCGGAGATTTGTTTGGCTGATTTGGTGTTCGATTTGTTTTTGGCCGCAAGTTTGTTTGGTTGTTTTGGTTTTGGTGGAATTGGTGTTCGATTTGTTCTATTTTAGCCGGAGGTTTGTTTTTGCCAGAGTTTTTTTTTCCAGTTGTTTTATAGTTAGAAATAATTTTCCGTGTGGATTTTTTTCTTTTGCTGAAAATCATTTTTTTTCCTGAAAATAATTCTTTAAACTGAAATCGATATTATTTTCATATTTTTTTGCTGGAAATTATGTATTTTGTAATTGGAAATCATTTTTTGGGTAGAAAAACACGGTTCAATATTTTTAAATCATTTTAATCTTTATGCTGGAATTTATTTATTTTTATTTTTGTTTTGTTTATGGAAGTCCTTATCTATATATATATATATAAAACATGGTTTCATATTTTTAACAACTTTTTTAACTGTTTTTTTTTTAAAAAGTTTTTAACTGAAATAATTTTTATTTTTTCAACTGAAATCGTTTTTATTTTTCGTTCTACGCTAAGGACATGCGAAAATCTTCTTGGTGTCTTCTGGACACCATATTTCAGATTAATAAACAATAAACTCATCTACCGTGTAATTACACTTTTATACGAGTACATCTAAGGTAAATGTATAATGCCAAAACATAAACAACAAGTACATAGTTACTCTAAGACATTAAATAATATAAATTTATATTTTTCTTAATTTCGGGCTTGTAAAACTATGTAGATACATTTTCGGGTCATTTACTATTTGGGGTATATTTGTTTATAATATTTTGTCCTTGGGGTATGCTAGTTTCCGTTATAGTTACATGGGTGTTAGTTTAACGGTTGCTGTCAACCCCCGTTTAACAAGTCTCACATCCTATTATCAATTACCATATATACCCCTATTCTTACTGGACAAAACCGTTATCCACCCAAAAAATTGTTCCCCACCTCTTTCACTCTCTCTCCTCCTCTATAATGGCAGCCATAAAATGCTCTCTTTCATGACACACAAATACATAAACAAATACGCATACACAAACACATCGATATCAGACCTAAAATGTTCTTGAGCTTTAGGGAGTTTTCATGCTTGATTTTTATCGGGCCAATGGTGTTGGCGGTTTATTTGGATTTTTCTAGATGAATCCATAGATGGTGATGTTTCCCGATCTTGCTATTGGTTTCCAAACCAAGTGTGTATTTTCTTGCTCATGATGGTTACAGAAGAAATTGATTTGTTCAAGACACCCAATATCTTGCTACGAAGTTTGTTTTTTGCCGGAGATTTGTTTGGCAGATTTGGTGTTCGATTTGTTTTTGGCCGGAGGTTTGTTTGGTTGCTAACTATTTTGGCCGGAGGTTTATTTTTGCCAGATTTTTTTTTTTCAGTTTTTTTGTAGTTGGAAATAATTTTCTGTGTGGGTTTTTATCTTTTGATGAAAATCATTTTTTTTGGTGGAAAATAATTTTTTTCCTGAAAATAATTTTTTAAACTGAAATCGATATTATTTTCATATTTTTTTGCAGGAAATGATGTATTTTGTAATTGGAAATCATTTTTTGGGTAGAAAAACACGGTTCAATATTTTTAAATCATTTTAATCTTTATGCTGGAGTTTATTTATTTTTATTTTTGTTTTGTTTATGCAAGTCCTTTTATATATATATATAAAACACGGTTTAATATTTTTAACAACTTTTTTAACAGTTTTTTTTAAATAAAGTTTTTAACTGAAATCATTTTTATTTTTTTAACTGAAATCATTTTTATTTTTAACTGAAATATATTTTCGTTTGTTGAAAATCATTTTTTGAAATCAGTTTTCAAAATCATTTTTTTCTGGGGGTTTTTTGAAATCAGTTTTTTTTAATCATTTTATATACAGTTTTTTTTAACTAAAAATCACTTTTAAACATTATAAACAGTTTTTTAACATTTTTTAAACATTATTATAAAACATATGTTATAAATGAATATACTTTTATAACATATTTTGTTGAAAATCTTTTTATTTGGTTGAATATCCTTTTTTAAACATTATTAAAAAACATATTTTATAACATTATTATACAACATATTTTGTTGAAAATCATTTTATTTGGTGCAAAATACTTTTTATTTGGTGGAAATAATTTTTTATACAGAAATTCATTTTATTTGGTGCAAAATACTTTTTATTTTGTTTTGTTGAAATTCTTTTTTTGAAAATCATTTTAATTGGTGGAAAATGTTTTTTTTCGGAAATTATTTTTAACATTTTTAACAACTTTTTTAAATGTTTTTTTTTTCTAAATATTTAAACATTATATATATATATATAGTAATAGTAATATATACAATTTCGGAAACAATTTTTACTAAATAGTTTTTAGAGATAATTATATTTAAGTCCCATTTGTCAGGTAAATATTCATATAAGTCCTATTGACTTTTCAACAATCAATTAGGTCCTATTCCATCTTTTTAGGGAATTTTTTTCACAATTTTACTCTTTTATAACTAATCATCCGTAACTTCAGTTACATAAGTGGTTGGACTTTTTTTTTTTAATCTTAAAATGATCATAACTTTTGATTCACAAACCCGTTTTTTGCAAAATTACTATTTTGAAATCTGCTCGACGAGATCTATCAAACAAGATCCATGAAACCTATAAAATTTCAAAGAAAAAAATTTACACAAACAGTAAACTTTACTGTATGCACTAGAATATGAAATAGTTTTATATATGTGACATTTTCATAAACAGACAGTAACATTTACTGTGGTAATATATATATATATATATATATATATATATATATATATATATATATATATATATATATATATATATCTGGTTGATTCAAACCCTCTTTTTTCAAAATTACCTTATATTTAAAGGTTCGCGCTAGCGGCATCCAATCCTTACCACAATTGTTAGAGCTTCAACGACCATTATGAGAGCTCCAATTTTGGGTGGGTAAGGGTGGCATATGGTGCCGCTGGCGCGGACCTTTGAAAATAAGATTGGATAAATGGGATCTAAATCCTCTGAAGCGCCGGTTTGGGGTAAATAGGTGTGACATTAGGTGCCGATGGCGCAGAGCTCTAAAAATAGGACCATATTGGATATATATATATATATATATATATATAATGTGATAACACAGTAAATGTTATTGTTTGTAAAAATGTTATAGATATTAAACTATTTCATAAATATATTAACACAGTAAGTGTTATTCAATAACACTTACTGTGTTAATATATTTATGAAATAGTTTAATATCTATAACATTTTTACAAACAGTAACATTTACTGAGTTAATATTACACAATATATATATAACATTTTCACAAACAGTAACATTTACTGAGTTAATAGTACACAATATATATATATATATACACACGGTAGACCCAAACCTCTTTTTTTTTCAAAATTATCATATCTTTAAAGGTTTAAAGCTAGCGACATTCAATCCCCACCACTACCAACGCCCATTGTCGGAGCTTCAATGACTTTCATCAGAGCTATGATTTGGGGTGGGTAGTAGTGGCAGGGTACCGCTGGCGCGGACCTCTGAAAAAGAGAATATTAGATAAATGGGGTTGAGATCCACCAGAGCTCCGATTTTGGGTGAGTAGGGGGTGGCATTGGGTTAGGTTTATATATATATATATATATATATATATATATATCAAAACCTCTTTTTTCTGATATTATCTTATTTTTAACGGTTCATGCCAACGGCATCCAATCCCCACCACCACCCACCCCCATTGTCGGCGCTCCAACAACCTTCATCAGAGCTCTGATTTGATGTGGCATGGGGTACCGATGTAACATTTCACAAATAGTAATATTTTATTATGTGTGAAAATATTACAGATATAAACCTAACCCAATGCTACCCCTACTCATCCCAAATTGGAGCTCCGGCGGATCCAAACCCCATTTATCCAATATTCTCTTATTTCCTAAGGTCCGCGCCAGTGGCACTCCATGGCACCCCAAATCAGAACTCTGATGAAGGTCGTTGGAGCTCCGAAAATTGGGGTTGGTTATGGTGGGGATTAGATGCCGCTAGCGCGGAACGTTAAAAATAAGACAATATCAGAAAAAAGAGGTTTGGATCCACTATATATATATATATATATATATATATATATATACTGTGTTATCACACAGTAAATGTTACTGTTTGTGAAAATGTTACAAATATAAACTAACCCAATGTTAACCCTACCCACCCCAATCCGGAGCTTCAGTTGATCAAAACCCCATTTATCAAATATTCTATTATTTCCTAAGGTCCGCGTCAGCGGCACCCTATGTCACCCCAAATCAGAGCTCTGATGAATGTTGTTGTAGCTCCGATAATGGGGGTGGGTGGTGTTGGGGATTGGATGCCGGTAGCGCGGAGCGTTGAGAATACGATAATATCGGAAAAAAGAGGTTTGGATCCACCGTATATATATATGTATGCATGTGTGTGTGTGTGTGTGTTATAACACAGTAAATGTTACTGTTTGTGAAAATGTTAAAATATAAACTAACCCAATGTTAACCCTACCCACCCCAACCCGGAGCTTCAGTTGATCAAAACCCCATTTATCAAATATTCTATTATTTCCTAAGGTCCGCGCCAGCGGCACCCTATGTCACCCCAAATCAGAGCTCTGATGAATGTTGTTGTAGCTCCGATAATGCAGGTGGGTGGTGTTGGGGATTGGATGCCGGTAGCGCGGAGCGTTGAGAATACGATAATATCGGAAAAAAGAGGTTTGGATCCACCGTGTATATATATGTATGTATGTGTGTGTGTGTGTGTTATAACACAGTAAATGTTACTATTTGTGAAAATATTACAAATATAAACTAACCCAATGCTAACCCTACCTACCCCAAATCGAAGCTCTAATGAAGGTTGTTGGATAGTATGGACCTTTAAAAATAAGATAATTTAAAAAAAAAAAAGGGTTTGGATCCACTATGTGTGTGTGTGTATGTATATACATACTGTGTTTGAACAGTAAATATTACTGTTTGTAAAAATGTTACAGATATAAACCTATTTCTCTTTCTGGTGCATACAGTAAAGTTTACCATCTGTGTAATTTTTTTTCTTTGAAATTATATAGGCTTCATAGATCTTGTTTGATAGATCTCGTCAAACAGATTTCAAAAATAGTAATTTTGTGAAAAACGAATATGTCAATTAAAAGTTATGATTATTTGAAGATTAAAAAAAAAAGTTCAACCACTTATGTAACTTCCTCAAGGAAGTTACGGATGGTTGGTTTTAAAATGGTAAAATGGTGAAAAAAAGTTCCAAAAAATTAGGAGTAGGACTTACATGTAAGGGGAAAACATGGTGGGACTAGAATGTCTACAAAAAGGTCTAATAGGATCTAAATGTAAATGCCCCTTTATTAATATTAAACAATTTTTATTAAACAGTTTTAATTAAACAACTTTTATAAATATTAAACATTTTATGCTTTAATTTCAAAGGCAAAGATGTCATTTACCATGTGAGAGACAATTGTTAAAGATGTCAGCTAAAGGTTAAATGAGTCAACTAAGGGTTTCCGTTAGTTTTGGACCCAACGAACTAATACGGAAACTAGCGTACCCTAAGGACAAAATATTATAAACAAACATATCCCAAATAGTAAATGACCCTACATTTTCATGGTAAAAATTGATACGCTTGAAAATAATATTGTTGCATTTAATCACTTAAAGCAACGTTTTTTTCCTTCTTAATTTTGATTAAGTGATGGGGTTGTAAGGCCATCTCCAATGGGATGCACCTAAAAGATGTAAATGTACACATTTTTTAGTTTGGTTTTGTAGTGGGACAATGTAAATATGAGGTGGCAGTGGGAGGGGTCCACTCTGGGCGGGTAAGACTTGCGAGCCCAGATTTGGGCGCACAAATCTTAGCCGTTCAACTCCTATCCATTATTTGTTTATGTTTTTGGTTTTATTTATAATGGCTTGGGCGGACGATAGTCTACAGTCCACAGTCTGGGCGGGCGACACTTAGCCGCCCAGCTGTGGGCCCCCCCGGTTACACATTGTGCATCGTCAATGTATATTTGCATTGTCTCTGCATTTCCTCTCTCCAAAATCTACACATTTTTATACCCACTGTGAAGCATAAATATGCAAATGTGCACATTTGCATCTCCCATTGGAGATGGCCTAACAATATAAGCATACATTTTGATTGTAGAGACGAATAAAAATTAGAAAATAGGTATGTAGATACACTTTTTATGAACTTATTTGCAAAATTGTTTTTAGCTTGTCCTTATCGTTAATTTTTAAAGATTCTAGGAACTTATTGACAAAATTGTTTTCAGCTCCAATTGTATGATTATGTTTTGTTTATAAATTTTCATTTCGGCTTATTGAGATGGCTGTAATGGTGCACTGCTGGTCCATCAAATCTTTGAAATTTTTATACCATCAATATATTTTTGCCCCGTTCAGATAAAATGAGAATTACAAAGATAATGCTAAAATTCGCATTCCGTTAAACCGTCAGGCAGTCATCATCAAAGCCACGCTGTCATCATACTCTTCATAATAGCCATCTAAACTATGCAAAATGATGACAGCTTGATGGGGTTGGTACTAAGAATAGGTGTTTGTAGTACTACTAACTAAAGTATTTATTCTTAACCCGTCAGGCTGTCATCATCAATTTGTAGAGTTTAGATGGCTATTATGAAGAGTTTAATGAACTGCCTAATCTTAGTATCAGCCCAGTACCGAATGTATTTTACATGTATTGTACCATGTGTAATACCCCTTACTTTCGTGTATTTATTTTTATATTAAATTACCCGGTGTGTGTGTGATTTAATATAATTGAGAATTGAAACGGAAACTTAACATAAATATTGATTTGGGTAGAATAGCTAATATTTATGCGAATTGTACATTTACTAGTGTGATATGGTAAATATAATTTTGCTGCATGCAATTACGTCCTATGTGTGTATTAAAGGTGGGAATTAGTTATTTCTCAACCGAGGCATATTTGAGTGAGTTATATGAGGTTGGAAGATGATTTTTATATTCGGAGTTTCGGATGATAAATTGGAGTATACTGTTGATCTCGGAACGGCCGAGATACTCAAAATGACTGCCCGGGATTCTATTTGGGTTCCGGGGTCTTTTAGCTAGTTTGACTCGAATTGGGGTATACGAGTCATTTTAAGTGTGTATTATTATTTAAAGTTGGGGTTTAATAGAAAATGGGTTATTAGGCAATCTCATTTTGAGGAAAAATCGTTTGAGAGAGAAAGACAGCAAAGAAAGAAGAAGAGAAAGAGAAGAGAAAACCTTGGAGCTTTGGGAATCCCGAGCAAATCCGTGACTTTGAGGAAGATTCAGACTCTACATCTTTGAGGCAAGTGATTAAACTTGCTAAATGTTTATGTGTGTGAATTATTTCATAATTTGTAGATAAACTATGGTGATATTGTATAGATATGATAAACCCTAGATTTTTGTGTTGGAATCTAGCATTTGATGAGTATGTACGGCTTTGATAGTGTAAAAATGGTTGGGAGAGTATTTGGGTTGATACATGATGTTAAAATTTGGTAGAAAAAGGGTTTGGAGATGTAGGAAGAATCTCGTAGGATCAGAATCTGAACAGGCTGGATAGGTTTGGTTGTAGACCTCGGATCGGTTCATTTTAGCAGCGGATCGGTTCGTTTTTAAGGGTCTTCGGTTCAGTTCTCCCTTCTCAGTGTAGGACGGATCGGTTCGTTTTTGGGAACCTGCGATTCGGTTTAGTCAGATTTCTAACTCTTCTGTAACTCCTTTCCATTTGGGTTTGGTGCTTGGAAACCCTCTAAAATAGTACGATAAATATGTTTACGAGTTATAAGGTAGGATAATGTTATGACATGATGGTTGGGGAGACATCGGGTCAATTATTGAGGCATATTTGTGAGTTTGTTATGCCGATTTCATTCGTAAATTCTCCTAGTGATAGGAATTTTCTTAAGGATGGATACGGGCTAGCAGAGAGAGGTCGTGTGTCCTTCGAAGTGTTGAATTGGTAACTATTTACGTCACATGTGTGATGGATAATAAAGGTTCAAGTGAACGATTGAATCATAAAATGAATTGGGAATAATTATGTGGATTATCGGCTAGTGTAAGGTGTGTATATACATGTAGCCGGGATTAATGATATATACATTCAGATATGAGAAGGTTTGTATATATATCTTTGGTGTAGGATATATATATTTATTGTGTGGACATACCCCTCTAGTGCTATCATGGGAAGTTGCGCGATGTGGGTGAGGCCTCTGGCTCGAGGAGCAGGTTGCGTATAGTCCCCAGGTCATAGCGTCCATTTATTGATTGTGTGACATTTATCAGGGGTAAGACATCTTGGGTATGATTCGTCTTATTTCCGGTGAGGAACTATGACCGCTTCCCATACGTTGTGATTTGGATTTGGGGTCGGTGTCAGATTCCGTCCTGGTTGCTCAAGTCGATGTGTGTTCTCCCTGGAAGATGATATCATTGTAGAGATTGCATCCGTTGAGTTAAAACTTTGAGGGATGGTTAGTATACATATATTATGGGTGTTACGTATGTGTACTTGGTAGCAATGATTTATCTTGTATAATAGTGAGACTAATATTATACAGACTTGGAAATAATGTGTAATATGTTATAAAAATAACTAATGAAAGTTATTAAGTAATGAATTGTCATATAATCATTTAGGATGAGATTAAAATGATTATATTTTGGATAAACTAGATATGCGAGTGGGGTAAATGCGTAGATTTGAGGTGCAGTTATCCCTAGATGAGTTGGGTAGCTTGTTTAAGATTAAAATGCATACGCTTAGGTGCGCACTATAGTTGAGGGGTAAGGTTGAGTCTCAAGAGAGTGCGGCACCACTTTATATTATGAAATCGTGCATTCATAATTATTATGCATTTTAATTCACTTGTTGAACTATTTTAAACCTCGGGCTCTGACCCGTTTATATCTTCTCTCTTACTTAATTCATTATTATGTAGGTGTCCCACCACAAGGCCGCCAATAATGATTATCCGTTCCAGTGTCTACGGAGTTGTAACATGTGCGGACTGTTGCAGAGTTTTTGTTATAGTCGCATCCCTTTTTGTAAATTTAGTTAAGGATTCATAATTGTAACTCGGGTGTGTACCCACGGATTGTATTTATGTATATCTCTTATATATTTCAGATACTTGTTATTGAATAGTCTGTTGCCCGACAGCTTATTCGGGTATATGTATTCTTTTGTTGTACATGTTGTTTATATATGATCACTTTCTGTTGTATATGGTCTGATTGTTCTCTATGTTTTGAAAAAAGAAAAAAAATTTGGCATCCGTTTATTCTAGTATTGGGTGGTTAGTTACTTTTGAGTCTTTTCGACAGTTGGTGCTAAGTATGATCCACTTGAAGTTCCTGTTTTATTTTAGTATAGCGCTGACCACCCGTTATTATTAGCTGCGGGGTGTCACACCATGGTGGGACCCACACTTTGATACAATGCATTTAAAGCAAATTCTGATTACATTATCATATCTATCAGAGTTGTCAAAATCGTCCGATTCGCGATTCGAATCGGACGATTCGATTCGATTCACTACCAAAACGATTCGAATCAACCTTCGAATCGCAAATGTCTAAAGAATCGGACCGAATCGGCGATTCACGATTCGAATCTTCCGATTCGGGTCCGATTCGGTCCGATTCACGATTCGGTCCGATTCACTTTTTTTTTTTTTTCTTTATTTCGCGATTTTTTTACATTAAATTAATATATAGGCTCTTTATGATATATTTATATTTGTTTTATGTAGGGTGTTTTAAATTAATACGTAGCCTGTTTTATGAAATATTTTTGTTTTTTACATTTTTAAGCTTAAAATGGATGAGAACATGTACTACGGTTAATTTTTGTGATATATTTTAGTATATTATCATGTGCTATGATTAGTTTTTTGTCATATTACGCTTAATTACCAATTCTATAGTGTTAAATTCCATTTACATATGTTTTACTACGTTTTTATCGTTTGGTTCCGATTCGACCGATACGATTCACGATTCGATTCACGATTCGCGATTCGGGGGGTAAACGATTCACGATACGATTCGCGATTTGACAACTATGATATCTATCACTGAAATTACTGACGGCGCAAATACACATATTTAGTTAGTCACAGTAGGAAACAAACTAATGATATCTCCTAATATTTTTGTAACCTTGTATGACTAGCAAAACATGACTGAAACAAAGTAATAGAGAAACGAAATGCCCTAACAGGTTTGCAATTATACCGGGTTGACAGAGTTTGAGCCCCCAGTCAGATCATCTCCTTTGGCACCGGATTTCACTTCCAGTTTCCTGAAGAAATAAGGGAAATGTGAAGAAAATGATTAAAAATGGTTAACCTAGATATATAATTAAACCAGAAGCAAACCATAACCTACCGTTCCTTAAAATTTGGTTGAGTGTCTACAAATGTACTTCTATTGTGCTCTGAAACACCAGGCTTTGCAGCTTTGGTAGCATCTGATTTACCATCTCCCTGTAGAATTACAGTCAAATAGCATAAGTGATGTAGATAGAGGTCAATTTTCAGATTTTATATATTTTGTTTAGATTGTAGTGTTGATAGTTGTGAGTGTAATAAATGGGGGTTTAGTCCTCTTATTGAAATATTCGAGAAACTGAAGGCCCTTTTGGTCATTTTAACATTTTCTCGGTGGCCGAGTAATGCCTTTTTAGTATAAATAGGCATAATGTAATGGTTAGATCATTGATCTTTTGGCTAAATAGAAATATTTCCGATTTTTTTTTTCCCTTTTCTTTAGATCCAATTGGTGGTGTTTTAGGATATAAGTCACTGAAGGAACCAAAGGCAGTTTATATTCCCCCCAAAAACAATAATAATAATAATAATAATAATAATAATAATAATAATAATAATAATAATAATAATAATAATAATAATAATAAAAGATAATTACTTACAGTAGAATCAGCTTGCATCCATCCTGGATCTTTATTTGAAAGAAGGTTGATATACTGCTCCATAGCCGCCTCCGGAGTCATGTTCCCTAGTCTTTGCCACGCATTCCTTGCACAACGTAATCAGTGCCCTCCATCACTCACACATAGCAGCTGTCAACCCTGTTATATAACTACCAATCAAACTATACCCTGAATTTTGTTCAAGGGTAGGCCCTAAGTTGTCTGTGTATTCAATTCACCCGTCTCAGTTTAAGGTTTTCTTGTCAAACATTTTAAGTTGGGTATTGAAGCACCACTCTAAACTTCACTTTAGGAAATCCATATAAGCTTTTACAAGTGTAAAATTTTTTAATTGTTAACTTAGCTGCCAAGTTCCAGAAAAATTGTGCGATTGGAAAATGACTAACAAACTAAAAGAAGAGGCAGAAATTTAGAACAGAAAAGAAGTCGGAAAACCGAAATCATTGTCTCAAACTCGTCAATAAAGAATGCTTTTAAACTAATTCTTCCTATGGACGGCATTACAAACTACTCGTTAGGTGCTTGCGGTGCAAAGTTACTCAATGGGAAACAGAATAATTTAGGACATGGGCATTAAAGGGTGTTGGTTTTTATGGAAGCATAATCTAATTACTATATGTCTTAACATTGTCCTATTTTGAGTGTGTTTCTTTAATTCTTGTTATCACAAACATGTTTTCAAAATCTTGAATGGGTAATTATTAAATTTTATCCCATTTAGCACCATTGGTTCATGCTATTGCCAATCGCAATTGATGTGTTTCCCGTTATATCCATGAGATCCTATACATTTTTCGCAGTTAGTTCTTAACAAATATTTGCTTTAACTCACCCTCTACATAGACTTGAGCTCTTTTATTGGTTCAGACAATTAAACAAACATAAACAGACCAAACATTCATCAAGAAAATTCAATTCAATAGAAAAAAAAAATATTTTATAGGAAAGTATAATACCATTTAGCCCGGGCAGGGACATTCAATGCCATGGGTTGAGCCTCACGACAAGGCCCTTCCATGGCAACCTTATGAAGCCCATACAATTGCATCTGCACATCACTCCCCAAATTCAACAAACAACCCTCCTTTCTCCCATCACCCACATAATCCAACGCCTTGGCAAAATCCTCCTCCAACTCACTACTCTCAATCCCCTCCCACTCATCATCACTTTCCACATCCTCCTGATCTTCACCTCCTTTGTTCAATCCCCCTTCAACCCCACTCCCTTGATCCTCTTCAACCTCTCCACCTTGATCACCAACAATTTTATTGGTTTCATTCTCAATCTTTTCTTCAACCTCTCCCCTTTGATCAACAATAATTTTACGAGTTTCATTCTCAATCTTTACTTCAACCTCTCCACTTTGATCACCAACAATTTCATCACTTTCATTCTCAACCTCCCCACTTTGATCACCAACAATTTCATTACTTTCATTCTCAACCCACCCACTTTGATCACCAACAATTTCATTACTTTGATCACCAACAATTTCATCAGTTACCAATTTCACAATCACCTCATCACTTACCTCTTCATTCCCAATCTTTTCACCAACACCCAATTCCTCCAAACCAGTGTTATAGAATCCATCCACCTTTCTAACATCTTCTTCAACAGCAAAACGGACTCTTTTTTTACTCTTTGTTCGTCCAACTTTCAAACCCCTGTTCAACTTGACCTCCTCCACAATTCCACTTGATTTTAAATCGGGCCCAGCAACATCATCGCCAGTGGTAGCAATTGAAACAAGCTTGGCAACTAAAAAAGAGATACAAAGAGCCACAAAGGCTGTCATGAACAGCTCGAGAAGAAGCTCCATAATTTTTACCAAACAAAGTTTATTAGACACAAAAGCAACAGAGACAAGGAATTATGGAGAGTTATGTGCACGTAATTATAGTCGTCGACGTGGAGAGGATATCTGAAGAGGAGAGGAAAGCATATTCTAAATTTATCAAGCTTCGAATTTTCCATCTTTGCTGTCGTGGTGGGTCCGTTTTTGGTTGGTAATAAATAGTGTGATGGTTGATTGGTTCACTCGGGACCAAAAAGCGATGAAATAGAAAGATAAAAGAGGTGCCTTTTGGTGCAAGTGATGATTAACGGCTTGGTAGTGAGGCCGAATAGCTGTCCATATTTGATTTGATACGTAACAAATATAAATTAAGAAAACTATATTTTCGGGACGTGTTTGGTTCAAACTTTTTGTGAGGAGGATGAACAAGTCAAAGGAAGGGGTTTGGTAAAAATTGTATAAAAGTTCATCTCAGCTTATACCAATCCAAATCCTAGTCATGTTTGGGAAACGCATCCCCTGGTCCTTATCATTACAACCGTGGGGTTCTAACATGTGATTTCTCTTTCCTTTGTCTCCTCTTTTGTGAATTTAACACGATTATAATAAAGGGTTTGTGCGCTTTAGTTTTGCGATAATAGTTTTGAACACGCTTAGCTCAATCATAGAGACACGCATTCATCGCAACTTTCTGAATTTGTAATCTTTAATTAACTCTTCTTCATCCTCGTTATTTGTCTTCTCCATATTCAAATTACAATTAATCTTCAAAAATTATGTATTCTTTCCCACTAATACATTATTAGTAATATTATAGAGACTTTTTTTTTACACACATTGTGTGTTGGACACATAAATCGGATCACAAAAAAGAGTTACCATAGTATTAACTGTTCTAAAAAATCTGCCTAGGCTCCGCCTAGGCACGCTTAGGTTTAAAGCTTGGGAGGAACGTCTCGCCTTATGTTTTTCACGCCTTATTCTTGGTAAAACCCTTAAGGTGCAGTTTTTTCTAAAAATAACAATGCCTTAGTGAAACGATATCGCATTTTAAAGAATTTGTTTACAAACCAGAGCATTATCTTATCCAAAATAATCAAATAGTATTTTAATTTACATATATTCCGACATATTTTTATGATATGTGCAATTTTTGTATTTTAATAGCCTTGTTATGGTTAAAAAATATTAAAATATATTAAGAAGGCCAAAACGCCTTTTCACGCCTTTTTACGCCTAGGCCCGCCTAGGCTTCTAAGGCTTAAGGCTTGGCCTCTACGCCTCAATCACGCCCCGCATTTTTTAGAACCTTGGTATTACTTACTCATACATTAAAACATCTACAATGGTGGAGAAAAAAATCAACAAAATTTATAAATTTGAAGAACTGGTGTGTAGAGTCACCATAGTATTACTTACTTATACATTAAAACATCTATAATGGTGGAGAAAAAAATCAACAAAATTTATAAATTTGAAGAACTGGTGTGTTGCAATGGGGTAGGAAAGGGTCAAGATCAAGCAGTAGTAAAGGCAAACTT
Source organism: Sambucus nigra (assembly GCA_949130495.1). NCBI lineage: Eukaryota > Viridiplantae > Streptophyta > Magnoliopsida > Dipsacales > Adoxaceae > Sambucus > Sambucus nigra. The sequence goes on from OX422207.1 coordinate 715,474,280, forward strand.
GTAGAATGGCAAGCGGATCTTATATAAACTTGTTAAGATTAAATGAAAATCATATTGAAAAAAATGACCATATTTTAACTCTTATTTTCTGTCGTTTGTATAATTATTCCCTAAAACTATTTTTTCACATATTTCAAAGATAACTTCTTCTCCACTATTTTGAGCAAATAAATTTTAATCATCATCTGTGACACCCCGCCTATCCTAATACCGGTTGATCAGGCTTTTAGTAAATTATACGAGAATCATATATGATTTCATTCTTAGCATCAATGTCAAAAATTAATTAATTAAACTAATAACCTATTAAGTTCGGCGTCAATTTTAAATCTTATTAACATGCACACGTGAAACCATTCAATAGTATATTTATAAACATTCACAGTGATTAAAACAGAATATTGCTAGCATAAATAAATAAACCGAATACTCTCTCGGTAACCACAAAACAATAATACAATAGCTCAACTAAATAATATAAATGATGACTAATAATAAAACTGTCCAACTGCGGGCAATAAGACCAGAGAAAATATTGAAATAGAAACCTATGTAGATAGAAATGAATGAAGCGTCTAATCAAGTTTTACATGCATCTACAACTACTGCAACATCGTCTGACTATCTTTGGTAAACCTGTGGCTGAGCACCTAAAAGGTTTTGAAAATATTTTTGATACGAGTTAGAGCCCAAAACGTTTGAAAATAGTTGTAAGTATTTAAATGCAATAATAATAAAGCAACAAGAATATCCAAGTTCTCCTGGTATCGCACTCACATAGAATTATCCTCATCCTTCATCTACAGTACGCACCTAAATCATTTATTTTATTCACATAGTTATGTTACCCGCCTAACTAGTCTGACCATACTTAACTAACTTTACCCCATACTATGTACTACATAGTTAATTCATAAGCTATAACTTTAAGGCTTCTCAATTATATGTCTCAATACATAGGTAATGTAACCATAAATTAGTTATACTTTGTTGTTCACACAATCATTTATACACATATCACTCTTTATACGTATATATATATATATATATATATATATATATATATATATATATATATATATATATATATATATATAGTAACCCCGGGTTGAACCTCCCGGATGCATTCCTCGTATGGTATCATGCACCGGGTACATCACGTACCACTCCTGGGCCATCGAGTCGGAATCTCACCACCGATTTTAAATCCCAAACACATAACAATAGCAGCCATAAACATACATTTGTGGGTCATAACTATACCACATTACCTTAGCCGGACTCAAAACTAACAATATCCTCACATACTAATAGTGGCCATGCAACAGTATTATGATCTTGGGAACAATCCAACACATGTGAGTCAACACCAGGGTGGACCGCCCACTACATGCAACTTCAAACGATAGCATATTAGAGTAGGTATGTTCATATAATGGCAATCGCACATAAACACATATATGTTGGTCACACTGGATACGTATATATATATATATAAATAAATTTAGCTATCGTGTGAAATCTCTCGTAGCACTAGCCTACCAAATCCCAAAGCCTAACTCGACTTTTTTATCTTAGCTAAGTATCCCCATACTTAATAATTGAACTTACTGATTCTATACTTCTGGTCAAATTGTCAATCTAACCAAGCACTAGCCTAACCATCCCAAAATCCTAACTCAATTTCCCGATTTCCACCTGTGTGCATTCACCCACTTATTCACATATTTTCCTTATACGAAATTCATCCCCGGTTAGACTATGAAACTTCTTAATCCTCCCTCTAAATTCCCAAAAGCTTAACTTTATTCCTGGATCATAGATACCATGCCCGATCTTCATACGGTCCGAAAATAAACACAAGGCAGAGGAGGCCAGCCAGCAGAACTGAACTAGTTTGCTAGATGGATCGAACTAGTTCAACTAGTGAACCGGTTCACTCCCCCCAGCGAATCGATTTGGTTTGTTGGGCTGCCAGAACGAACTTTTGACGGGATTATAGCTTCTCCCTTTATCCATGGTGGTCCTAACCTTCACCAAAACCCCATACATGAACCCTAAACCATTCCCAAATATAAATAAACCATTTTCAATGTAAAACTTATCCCGAAACAACGTCTAATTCATTCAATAACAATTTACATCAAGAAATCATGTAATATTAAACCCCAGTTTCAAGATTCGATCTTTTCTTCTTAAATCATTTAAGAACCTATATTTCTTATTCAGTTTAATCAGATTTATCATATTATTGTTATTACATTCATTTTTTAACATTTACTTCATTCAAAACCCGTATTTACATAGTTTTTCCAACCTGAAATTTGTGTTGTTTTACATTAACTTGCATGAACAATTGGAACTACATATAAATATTAAACAAGTAAATACTTAACTTTAATATGAGGTTTCTTATATTTCCCTTATTGAAACTCCTCCTTTGATCATGATTTTCAACCCGAAAATACCAGTTCTTCTCCCCATATCCTCTTTTCCTCTGCTTTTCTCCCTTTCTCTTCATTTTTCTCCCCTTCTCTCAAGCCCTGTCCTCTTTGGGTGGATAGATAACAACCCCCTTTTATCCACCATGATTATATATTAACATCAAACACCCTAATCCCTAAATAGGTCCATCCCCCTTAAGTAAAATGACTCGTATACCCTTCTACAACTCTCACTTAGACAAAAAAGCCTCCATAACCCAATTGTATCCTCTGGGTACCTATTTTGGACTATCTCGATCCATTTCGGGCCATCAGCGCACTCAAAATTACCATCCGAGTTATCTAACATTAAATTCCATCTAATGCCCGACACGACTCTACCCACGTGTCCCGTATGAAATACCGATAACCCGTCGCTTTAACTCACTTACGACGTCACATTACTTATCACACAAGTAATATAAATATACTTAAATATGAATATTCTTATTCGCTAATTAATATTTATCTTAGTCAATTTATTTTTGGTCAAATTAAAATTACGAGCACATGTGTAATTTAAAATGCTTTAAAAATAGGGGTTGTTACATCATCCTTGATTGATTTTGTTATTTTTTGTGTTTAAATCCCTTGATTTTACATTATTTAATCTTAATTAAGTTTTACAGTCAACGTATTCATTTTTACACTATTCTAGCGCTTAAAATATGTCTAACGCTCAACCTTCAACTGCTGCGGGTCCGAGTTAAGCTCCATACAATCGTAACATGACACAACGAGAGGATGAAATACTATGTGGCATGCGCGCTAAACATACGACAAATAGTATAGACGGGAACTCTCAGCATGCTGGGACATTTTGGAAAACGGTCATTCAGGATTACAACACGAATGTAGAAATTTTGATACAATGGAACCGCACATTGTTTTCATTGAGGTATAATCATATCTCTCAACGAGTTATGATATACGTAGCGAAACTCTCCCATATGTACAACAACAAGCGTATCAGGTTACAAGAGTTTGATGTCGTAAGTAGAAGCACCTTTATTATTTTTGGTATGATTAAATAGTGAGACGATGTATCGATGTTTCAGACTTATATTTATTTTATTACGTTCGTGCAAATTATGAAAGCCCGAGAACATACCTTGACAAGATAGGGAAGAAGTTCAAGTATGATAATTGCTACGAAATTTTAAAACATTTGCCCAAATTTGATCTTCGAAACACGTTGTTTAACCATGCGTCGTATAGCCTTAACCCAGTGAATGAGGAGGATTGCCCAGGAGGGCATGAGGTACCTTACAGGCCTCTTGGGCGAAAGGGTGAGAAACAATGAGCACGAAGTGATAGCTTGGATGCAAATGCCGCTATCTTTAAGATATGTGACACCTACAAAGCGAGGTACGAGGAAAAGAAAGATTGGAAGGTTAACCAGGAAAAGGTATTTGATTCTCAAATGGAGGTCGTTATAGCTATGAAGAGGCAAGACCAGATTACTAAAATGGAATATCAATTAATCTGTTTGAGACGCGAGTAGTCCATTATCATAGAGATGGACATGTTCAGGTTTAATAAGGATCAAACTGAGTTACAAATGAAGCGATATAAAGAAATTGAAGCAATGGTGTTACGGATTGAAGTCACACTTATTTTGATGAATTCCTCTGCTTCTGGAACATCTAACCAAGACTCTGGAGTCTCCGAGTCAATGGATTATTTGGGCTCACATGCTTAAACCAAATGTAATTCTTTGTAAAGACAATATTTATGTATTAGTCGCCCAAATTAATAGTAGTTATTCTTATCCTATGAATGTACTCTTTTTCACATATCCATCAATTAATAATTTATTTTTATGTCAACATTTCTATGTGAGTTTACTTTATCATTCAATATAAACATATCATAACACCATTCAACATATTAAAACATTTTAAAACCCAACTCGATAAATGCGTGGTAATCATTACTAACTCGGAGCCACCACTAATGATTCAAAGGAAAACTCATACATAGAAGTAGGAACCAAAATACTTAATAAGAAAAAAAATATTATACGAAACAATTTAAAACCCCATTGCTTATCACTCATTGTATTCATCGTTATTGTTATTATTCTAGATGTGCTCGATCAAATCATCACTCAATTGATAATTTTTGTCACGATCCCTCATCCTATCATCACTTCCCAAGTATGCATAAAACGATTTTTGCCCCTAATTATTATAGGCAACTCCTCACTCTACTAATACGCATTCTTCCATGGGCATCCCCTACGCTCGTCCCTAATAATCATGTTGTGCAGTATGATATAAGCTTTCATAATTGTACCCAGTGACGCCCTATTCAATTGCTTGCAAGGTTCATAAATGAAATCATACCTTGCCTGAAACACACCAAATGTCCTCTTAACATTTGTCCTACACACCTCTTGCTTTTGGGTGAACAATTTTTGTTTGTGCATCAGGTTCATCTTGTTTTTGTATTTCATCGTTATAGTTGCATATATCACATCAACCAAATAATAACATGTGTCGTAGTCATTACTATTGATCGAATAAATCATTGGGGATGTAACCCCATTTCAGAGTTCATGAAAAACATTTGAGCGATGCAACATGTTAAGATCGTTGCACGACCCTGGCATCTCAAAGAATGACTTCCGTATACACTAGTCATATGACGCCATGGATTCTAGGATTATTGTAGGAGCCTCATTTCTACCATTGTACTATGTGTGCCAGGCCGTTGGATAACTCTTCTATTTTTAGTGCATACAGTCGATGCTCCCCAATACGTGTGGAAAAACCCTTTGGGTGTTTTGTTTATGAAGCCTTCATACGTCCCCGACTATTGGATTATGAGCGAATTCTGCCCTAAATACTGCCACGAATCCATGATGGCTTCGACAAACTTTATAACAGTCTCAAGCATAGTTATTTCGCTCATCGCTAACTTCTCACCCGAAACATCATGCGAACCACCATTTGCAAGGACACATATGGCACCCATATCTTCCTGATGTGGGTTGTGACCATCTCTACCGCATACATAGTCATGGTCATCTCAAATTGTTTTCATATTTTCACCTCACATTATAATTGTGCAATCACTAAGCATACATGGGTGGTCACTTATAGTGTGTAGGGAAAATGTTGAAATGATATAGAAATATTAGTAGTTGTTCGTATTAACATAATTCTCGTCCTTTAGCTGAAATTGGATTATATAGATTTGCAGGATAAGATTTAAATTCGTTTGTCAAAAATAATTCATGTTGCAGCCTTTGTTAAAAAGCCATGGTCACCTCGAATTATTTTTGTATTGTCACCTCATATTATAACTGTGCAGTCAGTCAACATGCAGGTTGGGAACTTATTGCGTGTAGGAAAAATGTTGAAATGATATAATAAAATTAACAGTTGTTTGTATTAATATATTTTTCATCCTTTAGCTGAATTTGGATTATATAGATTTGCAAGACAAGATTTAAATCCTTCCTCATAAATAATTCATATTACATGCTTTGTTAGAAAGCCATGATCACCTCAAATTATATTTGCATGGTCACCTCACACTATAACTGTGTAGTCAGTGAGCACATATGGGTGCAATTAAGGTTGGAATGATCTAGAAATATTAACAATTGTTCGTATTAACCTAATTTTCGTCCTTTAGATAGAATTGAATTATATAGGTTTACAGGATAAGATTTAAATTCGTTTGTCAAAAATAATTCATGTTGCAGGCTTTGTTGCAAAGCCATGCTCACCTCGAATTATTTTTGTATTGTCACCTCATATTATAACTCTGCAGTCTGTCAGCACACAGGTTAGGTCCTTATTACGTGTAGAAAAAATGTTGAAATGATATAAAAATATTAACAGTTGTTTGTATCAATATATTTTTCATCCTTTAGCTGAAATTAGATTATATAGATTTGCAAGATAAGATCTAAACCCTTCCTCATAAATAATTCATGTTGCAGGCTTTGTTAGAAAGCTATGATCACCTCAAATTATATTTGTATGGTCACCTCACACTATAACTGTGTAGTCAGTCAGCACACATGGGTGCACTTAAGGTTGGAATGATCTAGAAATATTAGTACTTGTTCGTATTAACCTAATTTTCGTCCTTTAGCTAGAATTGAATTATATAGGTTTGTAGGAGAAGATTTAAATCCTTTATCATAAATAATACATATTGCAAGCTTTGTTAGAAAGCCATGGTTACCTCAAATTATTTTTTTATTGTCACCTCAAACTAAACTGTACAGTCAGTCAACAAACATGGGTGGGGACTTATAATATGGAGGAAAAATGTTAAAATGATATACTCGGTCAATACACATGATGATTTATATTTGTTTGCAAAAGAATATTTAAATGCATTCAAACAGATAATACAATTCATATTATAATCAATTGACATTACAATTCACCTCCGTTAAATTAAAAAGATGCATAAACATTAAATTTAAATAGATATATAGGTAGGCTTCCACATGCGATAACAATATGCAACCTTCCACCCCATGAGACACCCAGATATGTAACTTTTAAAATCACTGTCTGGATCCTCATCCTCATAGTCTGGTAGTTCGGGCTCAGAGATGTATGATGGATCATTATATTACTTTTTCAGTCGTATATAGTGATGAGATCGATGTATCCGATGGGTCATTTGTTCAATTTCACTTTTCAATACCGTTACTACCTTTGGATTATCTTGACTCTTGTCCTTACATTACTTGGTGGACCTATCCTGGGGAATAGGTAATCTGTGCCATCCTTAATACACTTCTAGATCACACTGTCGACTAAAAAAATGAGGCCATTTTAAATAAGATACTAGAAATGGGAGGATGTCCAATAAATGGGGAGATAATACAACATAACCAATGGTAGAGAAGGGGTGGATCTCCTGAATAAGGTTGTTCTCAAAACCCCCTTCTCACCCTTCCATGGCTTGACCGTAGGATCATAGTAAGTTCCAAGATTGCACAATTGTCGTGATACTTCCAGAAGAGAACTTTCTATTTTTTTGGGATGCTTCTTCGGACGCGAATTATGGTTTGGTAGTTTGGATCATCTCGGGAAATAATATGCCCTTTTTTCATCATCTGGGAATGGTGGTAGGGAGACATCTTAGGGATTTATTTCCCTTGTAGGAGATTTCTCCTACCATTATAGGCGGGTAAAAAATGAAATGGAGAAAGACCTCAATATATAAACAACACATAGGGGTACAATTAGAGTTTATATTTATACAATAATATCCAAAACTTTTATATTATACTTTATTGCACTCTTACATATAAAAATGAAAAATAATTACACCATTATTAAAAAAATGATAAATCAAACTAAAATACAAATACACGAATTACAAAGTTGAATACTAATACACGAATATTCTAAATAATGGTGTATTATATATAATCTGGGGCATATCATAGGATGCTCTAGCAGTGCAAGAACTAGAAACTTATGCCATGTTGGGCTTGGTACGCCATTTTAGCATTAGCAACCCAAATATATTTGTAATAAAAATTATTCAGCAAACTCCATCTTTATTAGTTGTATGTTAACGAATTCAGATTATTACCACGCCATCAAAACCTTCAATTTCTTCTACAAACTCATGCATGATAGCAAAGATAATAGCAAAATCGTGTACAATCCTTTTAATCACCCACCATCACTCTCGAATGAGGTGTTTGTTTTGACATGGCTCACCCTCTAACTCAATAGTGTACAGAGTGGAAATAAGATTCCAAAACGTAGAGATTGAATGATTATCAGTAATTGTCGGGTTATGAACAACGTTTAGGTAGTAGTGGCACAACTTTAGATCCTCTGAGTTAGAAAATAACTCCATTTGTTGCGAACCTGATACTTTGATTAATCTGAATGAAAATGGTATGCGTCTATTTATAGTAAAATTAGTGCTTTGAATGAAAATGATCCTAGCTTTAATGATTACTTTGAATGAAAATGTTTTATACGGAAAATATGTAAATGATATGTAAATTTTAACAATTGTTCGTATTAAAATAATTTTCATCCTTTAGCTGAAATTGGATTAAATAGGTTGCAAGAGAAGATTTAAATCCTTTGTTAGAAATAAGGTAACCCGCAGGCTTTATTGGAAAGCCATTATCACCTCAAATTGTTATTATATTATCACCTCACATTACAATTGTGCAGTGAGCCAACACACATGGGTGGGCATTTATAATGTGCATGAAAAATGTTGAAATGATATAGAAATATTAATAGTTATTCACTACACCAAAAAGGCAAAAATGCCGCCCTTGACCCGACCACCCTTGTCATGGTCTTTGACCGTGACAAAAAAATACACATTTTTTTTATCATGATCATTGACCGTGATAATACAGTTATCACGGACATGTCATGGTCAAAAACCGTGACAACCTTGTAAAGTTATCACGGTTAAAGATCGTGATACGTTCGTGACAACTTTAAAAATAAAAAGACATAGCTGCTTCAGTTTTTATTTCCCTCGTCTTGTTTCTCTTTTTTATTTCCCTCTCTCTCTAAACTTCTACGATAATCTCCCTCTCTCATCTCAACAGGTACTTTTCTCTCTCTCTCTCTGTATATATATATATATATATATATATATGTATGTATGTATATATGTATGTATGTATATTTCCTTTGTGTGTGTGTGTGTGTGAGTTTGTATGTGTGTGGCGTCAGTGTGTGTGTGTGTGTATGTGGGTTTGTATGTGTGTGTGCCTGGGTCTGTGTGTGTGTGCGCGAGCGCGCGTCAGTGTGTGTGGGTCACTGTGTGTATGTGCGTATGGTATTTTTTTTTATATAAAACTGAAATCATTAATGTAATTGTGTGTGTTTTAGGGTCACTATGTGTGAGGGGGGGGGGGTATGAAATTGAAATTCGTATTGAAATTGTGTGTGTATTTTGGGGTCACTAATGTAATGAAATTGGTATTATAAATTGGAATTGGTATTTCAAATTAAAATTGAAATTAGCATTATAAATTAAAATTGGTATTTGGTATTTGATTTTTGATATTTGGTATAGTGTGTATTTGATTTTTTGTATAAATTGAAATCGGTATTCAATTCTGAAATTGAAATTTGGTTTCTCTCTCCAATTGCAGCAATAACAACCATCTCTCTCTCTCACTCTCTCTCTCTCTCTCTCTCTCTCTCTCTATATATATATATATATATATATATATATATATATATATATATATATATATATATATATATATCAAAGTTCTAAAAAATGCGGGGCATGACTGAGGCGTGGAGGCCAAGCCTTAAGCCTTAGAATCCTAGGTGGGTCTTAGGCGTAAGGTGTTTAGGCCTTTTTTAATATATTTTAATATTTTTTTACTATGACAAGGCTATTAAAAATACTAAAATGGTACATACCTTAAAAATATGTCTAAATATTTGTAAATTAAAATACTATTTTTTCAAAATACAAAAAAGAACAAAAAAAATTACGTTTTTTCACGCCTTACTTCTAAAAAACTCGCGTTTTTTGTTTTTTCATGCCTTACCCCTAAAAAATGCGCATTTTTTCACGCCTTACCCCAAAAAATGTTGACCATCGTTGACCACGCCTTGATCCACGCCTAGGGACAAAACTTGGCATATCTAAAAAGCGTCGCGCCTAGGTGCATTTTTTAGAACACACACATAGAGAGAGATTGTTGAATTGTTGTTGACTGGTGGATTTTGAACATTTAGATGACCATTGAGTTGGTTGGCCCAAGGAATTTCTAATATATCGCATTATTATTTGCACTGATGTTTTGAATTCTTGAATTGTTGTTGACTGGTGGATTTGAACACTTAGATGGCCATTGAGTTGGTTGGCCCTAGGAATTTCCAGCATTTAGGGTTGTGATATGAAATGAAACATAACTATGTATAGATCGAATATAAATAAGACACAATTAAATGAAACACACTATAAATTTTATACAACAAGTAATAAGTATTCATATGGTGTGCATAGATACTATCCTTCTAGTTCTTATCTATACGCATTGAATAGCCCTTAGAACCGTTCGAGAGTCATTATCCTTGTAATGAGATCTCTCGAATTGTCCCGTTTGGAAAGTTTGGTACTGATTAGTTTCTATATAATAATATCCATACCAGATTAAACTTGTTACTTTTGGGAGAAGTTCTACTGCCGTATCTTAATGTTCTCTGGGTACGTAATAGATGATACAATGTTAAGTGTTATTTCAATTGATAAATTTAAATAACACTTACACTTGCGAATCTATTTCGTATATTGGAGAACTATGGGGATATACTGCCAAGTTTTCCTCAAATGGGAACAATGTGCATAAGCTGTTAAGTATATTATAGAAATATGCGATCTTGAATGGGATAGTACCACTCACCCTTTAGAGGAGATGGAGGAAATATGAATTATATTATTTTTATAATATATCACCGAAAGATGAAATGTCAAACTTGTAGTAAATTATGTAATGGGCACTAAATATTCACACTTGTGTTTATACTAATAAATGAATATACACTTCTTATTCATAATAGGTGATTGTTTGTAGTAGCTGTGATGGGATATCTTAAATACAAAGAGTGGATAGGTGAGACAAATATATTTAGGGGATGTGTTTCGTAGATGTGCTAATGAATTTGTGAAATACGCAAAGAGATGTCATAATGATGAAGAGTTTTTGTGTCCGTGTGCTAAGTGTAAGAATGGTAAGGTGTTTGAGTGAAAAATAGTTGAATTACATTTGTTAAGATGGGGTATGCAAGACAGTTATCAATTTTGGATTTTTCACGGGGAATCAAAAGATCCTTTTGTCCTCAATCAACCTTCACAACAACCTTCAACAAGTAGGGTAAATGCATAAGGGGAAGAGGACAACGTAGATATTGAATCAAAATTAGTTATTATCGAATTTGAATGAAAAATGATTTTTTAGTTAGTTAATATGTTAATTTGAATTTTTAATCAATTTAAGCATTAATTCAAAGTCCATGACATGACTTGATATTGAAACAATATTTTCAAATTTATAATATCGTTAACTCGTACAATATTCTAATTCATTTGGATTTGATCATTTTCTCATATACACGTTTGTACTAATAATAACAATTTTTGCAAAAAAATGTCTTTATCAGGGCATCACGGTAGGGGAGACGACGAAGGCTCCTCTGCTACTAGGCCCCCCAAATGGGGAAAATTGGGGTTCGTCATCGAGAATAGGACAACATTACTGGCTAGACCCCTGGAGTTGGTGAAGGCGATCATCGACCCAAGGTACACTGATTAGAGGAAGGTGCCAAATGAGCTCAAGATGGGCATCTGGGGGGCACTATAGGTAGTGTATTTATACTTATATTTGTATTTTATAATCTAAATACAACTAACACTTACTTTCTTTTTGGTTTGTATTTATTTGACAGGATCAATTCGGTCTGCCCCCATATGTCCGCGACTCCACGTTGGAATAGTTGACAGATCAGTATAAGACGTGAAAACATGTGGGCACGGTACTTTAGACAGACCGGGGAGTCCATTATAAGAGTGTGTGACACCATCCCATCGAAGGAGCCGATCTCATTGGCAAAATGATAGCAGTTTGTCAATAATGAGATCGAGGAGTGGCAATTGACATCTCGTCAATCGGGGAGGACAAACCGGGCAAAAAAAGTAGACGTGCACTACTCTGGGCAGACGTCTTACGTCTAGGTGGAGCACATGAAGGTAAGTTTTTATTTTACTTTAATTTTAGTTTTATGTTATTCTAATTTAGCATTACTTTGTGTTACTTACTGATTCTGCATTGATTTATTTTAAGAGATGGGGAGTGGCCCTGGGGGTAGGCCACATAGACTCGATGCCTATGTGGCAATCCTGACGAAGAAGGGCGAGGATAAGGAGGTGTAATCGAGCATAACAACCACGATTGTAAGTTACAAGTGTTTAATCTTTTGAATTACGTTATAATTTTTTTATCAACTTGATTAACTAATCGAGTACTTTTTATCGTTTTAGGCAAAGCTTAAGGAAGTGCATGAAAAGTAGTCTGATGCCGACAAAGCATCTTTGGCTATGGACGCACTCAGTCAAGTGCTCGGGGCAGATCACAAGGGGAGGATTAGGGGGTTAGCTCTTGGTGGGAAAGTTGAGGATCACCGAGGTAGAGACGAGCAACACCAGGTTGGCTCGTAAGGTGGACACCTATGACGATAAGCTATAAAGGTTGGAGGCAACAATCCTAGATATACACGAGGTTTCAATTAAATGCAATTTTACCCAAAACCTAACTTTCGGAGCTCGACGCCCATTAATGGCGGAAATGCAATCCCAACCCATTATCTACGGACAATACATGGATTAAACTACTTTAAACAACAACTAAACTAATTAAAGCAATAAATAACGACAATAAACTAATTTGAAAGCATGAAACTAATCTACAAAGCAAGAATAAAGGAAATACACACTATATTAATGGAGAGGGAATATGAAAACACCAATTATAAACCCAAATGGGTGTCAAACTAAGAGAGAAAGAAGAAGAGCTCTCAAATCCCCCCAAACCCTACGCTAAACTAACCTAAAATGAATGATATTTCATCTCAAAATGAGATGGATTAGTTTTATACAAAATATCCCATGGCAAACTTGTAATAAAAGGGAAGAAAACCAAAAATCTGGAGGGCCGAATCGATTCGAAAATGGTCCGAATCGATTCAAAAACAGGGAAAATTCATATCTGCAATTCTGCAGCATTCCGAATCGATTCGGTTTTTGTCCGAATTGATTCGCCCCTACAGGTCTGCAATTCTGCAGCTTTGTCCTGTTTTACGGAAAATGCCGCCATTTCTTCGTTATAGCTTGGAATTAGGCACGGTCGGAGGCTACGCGAAAATAACTCAGAGACTACAACATCCAAGAAGACATTAGGTAAAAAACCAAAATATGAAATGACTAAAATGCCCTTGAATGTGACCTTGAGTGTACTTTTTAAGTCAAAACCATCCTAAAAATGCCATATCTTCATCGATATAACTCGGAATCATGCACCGTTGGCGGTCACGCGAAGAGAAATAAAAGGGCTTCAACTTTCGTGAAGAGCTCGGAATTCAAACTCAAATGTTGAAATTACTAAAATGCCCCCGAAGCTGCAATAGTAGAGGAAACATTTCCGGAAAGCGTCCGAACTTCATACTAAGCATCCAAATACCTACAAAATCTCAATTAACCCCTGCAAAACATGTTAACATAGAAATCCAAGGTTTTATAGTTAACGCGCATAAATGTAGGGATTAAGATACCCAAGGGGGCTAATAAGGCGTAGGTTAACGGGTGAAATACGCAATATTTGCGTCGTATCACTGGACCTATTTATAATGTTTACTTTGGTGATTTTTGCTCCATGAGAAAATGGGTGGCTAAAACACATTTCAATAATAATGCTGATGATACGAGAAATCGGCCATAAAGCGTTCTCATACCAGCAAGTCAAGAGTAAAGCGTGTAAATAACAGGTAAAGCAAGTAAACAAGGAGAAGACAAGATATAGAGTGGTTCAACCTTTAAAATAGGCCTACGTCCACTGTGTCGCTCCGTTCTCATTATGGGCGTTGCATTGTACAATATAATAGTGCCCAAAGAGGCGTACAAGTATAAGAATAAAGGAGAATACATGATGACTGAGGGTTCTGGTGTGCAGATATATGGCCTCCAAATCGCCTGTTGGGGTCGTGTAGAGGGAATTTGTATTAGAGTGTCTCGGGTGTGTCTGGAACTGATCCCCCCTCTGTCTCGAGGTGTGGACCCTTATTTATAGGAGGTCTGTGTGCTGAATCACGTGCCTTGAGCACGTGGTGTACACCAAGTCTGCAGTAGATGTGGATGAGGGCACGCGCCTAGAGCAGCAGCGCTGCGCTATTGAAGGAGATCCGCGGAACTTGAGGTCATTGGGGGTGCCGCGGCATCTTATGGGGAGGCCGCACCCTGCAGGAGTTCTGGCCGCGCCTCGTGTGGGTTATAGGTCGCGGCGTATATGTCTTGGATGCGATTATAGAAGTACTGCCACGACAAGGTGCTATACTTGTACTATCAAATGCTACAACATGTTTAAAAAGTAGGCGGGTGAATAATTATGAAGTACCCTAAATCTTGATAAAAAAATTTATAACTATGTTTAAAAGTAAATTATATTTGCAAATTTATATTTATACAACTGCAATGATGATGTCGTTAATAAAAAAACTCTAGTTTCATGGGTTTAAAATAATATACACCCAATAAATTCTATAAATTATTTCCATTTGAGGGGGCGATGTCGTTACTTTGAGTAGCACCCGTCATGGTACTTTTTTTAATTGATGTTTTATGTTTTGTGTAACATGAACGTTATTCTTTAACTAAAAATGGGTAGTTGATTAGATCAAGTAAATCAGAAATAAACATGAAACCAATGTAACACTGTTACATATTATTGATTCACATGTTAAAATACACATTTTAGGTTACAACAGATTATAACTCACTACCAAAGCCAATGTTTTCATCTAAAATATACATCTCTGTTGACTATTAGTTCATTTCCAAAGGGGTTGCCCCATATTTCGAAGGGCTCTATTCAACCTTTCTAACGGTCCATCCCGTGCCTAAATCGTCCTCACGGTTCGAACGAACGATCCGTTTCCCTCTTGTCGAAAAGATCACCGGGAAATTCTAGGCCTCGTTTGACCACAATCAATTCCCTAACTCGAAAGTGTCCCAATGGATTCTTAAAGGGATCTGAATACCCTTTCCATCGGTTCATCCCGTGCGCTATTCGAACTACAGATTGTATTTTAAGACCATTTTTTTGGAAAATCTTCCCGAGACTGCAAAATGCCTACCAATAAGCATGTCAAGGACAATGCCGATCGGCACCCCCTTGACCCTATAAAAGGATAGCATGAGCTCACTTCGAAGGGAAATGCAGAAACACCCCTCTCAATGATCTCAACAACATTCTCTAGAAGTTAGCGTGGTTTCCATATTGAAACCTCTCCCCCACATTCCATTTCCATCCTTTCCTTACTCAATTTGGAAAATTCCCTTCCCTCTCCTCCAACCACCTTCATCCACTTGCAAGAGAAGCCCTTAAACATTCAAGGTCAACTTCAAAACATCAAAAGAAGGTCCAAATTTTTTATTCTCTCTTTAAATTCTCTTATTCTCACACTAGTTACTTAATTCTTAATTTAGCATTTCATTTTATTAGATCGCAACTATTAATATCCAAATATTTTATTAGTAGTACTGCACATACTATATTTTCTATAAAAAAACAAAAATAAGAAAAAGGGAGTTTGCATGTACATTCTCCATTGAGAGCATGTAGAAGGTTAAGGTACCGGTTATGGGATGTACACTTACTCATATCATATGAGCTGGGACCAACCTTTGATGGATCATAGCTAGAAGTACATTCACCCAATTATCTTTCGAGTGTCGCGATCCTATTTTCATGGGTATGTGTCTCTCTAATCAATAACTCTCGTGAACCCAGGTTGATATCAGATGCATTGACATACATTGATCACCATTGAAGTTGTGTAAGAGATTGAGCATGAAGTGCATTTTTTGGCTTGGTTGGGTGAGGGATCTGACACGTATATGTGACACCATTAGATAATCCAATATCTACACTCCAATCCTGGCGTGGTAGTTGTATTTGGGATGAAAAAGAGGTTTTGTACACACCAGGATCTAATGTCAGTGCGGGTGGTCGAGGTATGCGAAGTGTTCGTGGGGTGAAAACACTGAACGAAATATCATTGGTGTTGTATGAAAAAAGTATACTTCCTTATAAACCAAAGATAAGTGTACACTTGTCATCTAGCCTGACCGACCAACCGACTTGATCGGCTTCAGAGATACTTAGTTGGCTATATTACCGACCAACACCAGAAGTCCCACCAACCGGAATACCAATCATTACTTGGAAGAGAATCCCAATTAACTTGGAACAACTAATATCTTAGTCATTGTATACAAATGTAAATTCCTTGCAATATAAAGACATTGCATATTTAGGGTTTGGGACCCTTATAAATACATGTCCTCCCTCGGCTAGTTGGGGGAATGTGACACCTCGCCTAATAAAATACCGGGTGATCAGTCCTATATCAAATTAAATAAGAATCTCATTTGGTTCATTCTTAGCATCACTGCCATCCATTCATTAATTACTAACCACCTAGTCTTTCGTTAAGCTGTTGTCAAATTTTATCCTTATCAATTCAACCCAACAACCTACCTACTAAAATAGAAAATAATCTAAAACAAGGATGAAACTAATACATGCCACAAATTAAGTACCATTGTCTGTCGAACAACGTTGACTATAAGCCATCCACAAATGCGAATATAAAAGTATCTCAATACATGCCAATACCGAATATAAAAGTACAAGTCTGAAAGTACAAATGGGAAGACCTCTATTTAAGATATAATGAGATAACCGACTATATTAAAGAAACCACAACACTCCACATAGCTGCGGCCACAAACCCTGTAAGAAGGAGTCAAGTCTAGCACACTTATGGGAGGACACCTAAAAGGTTTTTGAAAAGATTTTATAGCAAGGGTTAAAACCCAAAACATTTAAAAATATTTAGCAAATGAATTTAAATTCAAGAAGTAAATATGAAAATGATCTTCATATTTAAATTAGTGTTGCGTACTCCCTTGAGTTTACCTCACCCCTCAACTAATGTGCACGCCTAATGGATTAAACCTAATGTTCCTAGCCACTTCTCTAGTAACTAGCCTCTCCCAAATACTATACTAATTACCCCACTAATATAGCCGAAGTGAGTGTAGTATTTTACTTATTAAGTTATTACTCGCATTAACTTTTATGGATCATATATCTTTCACTTTAGTTCATATAACATTCCCACAAGTTATAAGATCTATACATTTCACGCCACGTATATATGTAAATTCTCGTATATAATTTTGCACTACATATACGTATCATATCTCAACATTCACACATATGTAGGATATACAATGCTATCACCGAACGCATAGGAGGCGGCTATAGTTCCCACCGAAAGTGTCCGCTCTATACCAACGGTCCACCCCTAAGTAACAGATGCTATAGCCTGGGGATTATACTCACCCTGCTCCTCAAGTCAGGGGATTCACCCTCATCGCGCAACCTCTTATGATATTATTTATATTGGGTATGGCTTTACTATATATATAATTCACACAAATATATATATATATATATATATATATATATATATATATATATATATATATATATATATGTACTACACATTGACATATATATAAATCCAGGCTATTGGATTATCATGCCCATACCCAAGCCTTCAATATTTAAGTCTACGGCCCGACTTCCTTATTATTATTATTATTATTCACACATTAATTCTCCTTATCTTAATGTAACCCCTTTTCAAGTATAACCGGGATCCCTATCTCTCGGCCCGAAATTAAGTGTTTCTAGTCCACCATTTAATTTTTTACAATCAAGTTTAACCCCTTTAAATAACAAGATCACAATATACTAAATCATGGACTTATATCTCTCAAATCATGCAATTTAGTGAAATAATCCAAAGGTTAAGAAATTCCAAATTAACCTTATTTCAATATTAAATTTCACAATTTCATTTAGGGCAGAAACTATAAACTTTTAACATAGCACGTCTGAATCAGGGGATTTCAGAAATCTGACAATCATCAGATCTCATTCGAACGAATTACCCTTTCATTCGAACGATAGTGGTAATTCCTCCTCTCTCTTGATTCTCCATAAACCCAGTCCTCCATTGATGGATTTAAAACCCTTGTTTTGAACTGGTTTATGCAGAAACGTTTTCCCCAATTCATCCTAATCCTCTTTCTTCATTACAACAATCCTAGCCCTAATAGTCACATCAATTTTCAAATCCTCAATCATCAAATGCATCATTTATCAAATCATATACAGATTTATAATCCTTATAAGATGAAAAACCCAATTTATGCAAGAACTAACCCTAGCATTTAATTTGATTACACCTCTTTTGATATAAATAGCTAGATAAAATTTAATACTCAAAATTTAAACCACTTGCCTTAACTAAGATGATCTAGGGCTTTGAAAGATGAAGTTGAATTGCAATTGCCTCTTCAAGATCCACAAATTCACTTTTTCTTTGGCTCTTTCTTTCTTCTCTCCCTTTAGTCTTCTATTATGACTTAATGATGCCTAACCCTTTACACATCTTGGGGTAAAAATACTATTCACATTTTGGGCCTATGTTCCCCTATTAAAATGATCCAAACTCTCTTTATTAAGTTCACATATGTGTACTTGGACCCCCCAATACCCAATATATGTATGTTTCCACTTCTTTTGGACTAATTTCACTCTACCACACTCAATCGCGCACTAAATTTGCTATCCGGATTATATTTTTAAAATAAATCCCTCACTCACTAACTTATTTTAAATATAACCACTTTTAAATATTCCCATTAATTAATTTCCATCAATTAAGAATTACTAATTGCAGAATTAAATGAATTAAAATAATAACCCAGAAATTATGATGTGTTACATACTCCCTCCCTTATAAGGGAATTTCGTCCTCGAAATTCGAACGTACCTGAAGTAAATAGTTCTGGATACCATTTTCGTATGTCCTCTTCACGCTCTCAAGTGAACTCGTCAGCACTATGATTACCCCACTGAACCCGAACAAGCGGTACTACTTTGGATCGTAACTTGCGCTCATTATGATCTAAGATTTCTGATAGCCTCTCCTTGTAAGAAATATCGGGCTGTAAATCTATCTCTTCAAGTGGGACTTGACAAAATGCCCTTGGTCTACTCTTATATTTCTTTAACAATGTAACATGAAACACATCGTGGATACACTGCAAATGATCAGGCAAACCCAAACGGTACGCCACCGATCCAACTCTTTTAATAATGGGAAAATGGCCTACATACCTTGGTGCTAACTTCCCCATTTGGCCGAATATCCTCACCCCTTTCATAGGGAATAATTGTACTAACACTTGATCCCCGATCTCTAACTCTACATGCTTTCAATTCACATTGGCGTGACTCTTTTGTCTATCTTGTGCTATACGAATACGCCCCCGAATTAACTCAATCTTCGCGGAAGTATCCCGAATCATCTCCAGCCCCAAAAGTTTGTTGTCCCCCACCTCTAACGAACGAGCCTACAAGCGACAAGGCCTACCTACAACGCCTCAAATGGTTCCATGCCTATGGTAAGTTCGTAGAATTATTATATGCGAATTCAACCAAAGGAAGGTATTGCTCTCACCCTCCCCCAAAATCAAGAATGCATAACTGTAGCATATCTTCGAGCATCTGATTCACCTTCCTTATTTGCCCATCCGTATAAGGATGATAGGTGGTACTCAATCTTAGCTCGGTGCCCTAGCCTCCTAGAGGCTCAACCAGAAATGCGATACAAAGATCTTGTCCCTATCGGACACTATATTAATCGGGACCCCGTGTAATCTGACTATCTTCGCGATAAATAGTCTCGCATACTGTAAAGTCTCAAAATCCGTACGGGCCGACAGAAAGTGGGCCACCTTGGTCAAACGATCTATAATGACCCATAAGGAATCATCTCCTCTCTGTGAAACAGGTAACTCCATAATGAAATCCATAGATATGCTCTCCCACTTCCACAGCGGGATCTCAAGTGGCTACAACATCCCTGACAGTTTCTGGTGATTTGCCTTCACAAGCTGACACGTGGCACACTTTGAGACAAACTTCGTAATGTCCCGCTTTATACTCGTCCACCAGTATTGCCTTCTCATATCTTGGTACATTTTGTCCCCACAGGGATGTACCGTAAACTTGGAGCCATGAGCCTCCATTAACGCAGCGTGTCTCAAATCTTTGTCCTCTGGCACGACGAACCATCCATTAAAGCGTAACCCACCTTCGTATCTAATGGAGTAAGAATCCACGCCCTCTGCTAGCAATTGTTTCACCGTGTCTTGGCAAAAAGAATCATCAGCCTGAGACCTCACCACCCGCATAACAACTTCAGGTGTGACAGCTAAAATCGCCATACACGCCCTGGCGACCTCGTTATCGTGCCTAAGTTCGCTCCACTTTGACTTTCAAATGTCACAAAATCTCCCTTAGGCCGTCGGCTCAATGCATCTGTAACTACATTGGCCTTACCAGGATGATATTGAATATCAAACTGATAGTCCTTCACAAACTCCCACCACCTCCTTTGCCTCATATTCAAATCCTTTTGAGTAAACAAATATTGGAGTGATTTATGGTCCGTGAAAAAGGTGAATCTCTCCCCTAAAAGGTAATGCCTCCATATTCGCAAGGCAAAGACGACCGCGACCAACTCCAAATCATGGGTGGGGTAATTCCTCTCGTGGGGATTTAGGTTCCGGGACGCATAAGTTGTAGCCCACTCTTTTTGTTGTAACACCCCCTAGTCCTTGTAAGGACGCGTCAGTATAAACCCGTTAATCCACTCCTGCCCTCGGTAGCACCAAAATGGGGGCCGATGTTAGCTTGTCTTTCAACTCGTCGAATTCTAACTGACACTAATCGCTCCATACAAAGGGTACTCCCTTTCGAGTCAAATTGGTCAGCGGTTCTGCTATCTTGGAGAACCCTCTGATGAAACGACGATAGTACCCAGCTAACCCCAGAAAGCTCTTAATTTCAGTCGGTGTCGTGGGCTGACCCCACTCCCTCACCGC
The DNA here is from genome assembly GCA_949130495.1 of Sambucus nigra. Lineage (NCBI taxonomy): Eukaryota > Viridiplantae > Streptophyta > Magnoliopsida > Dipsacales > Adoxaceae > Sambucus > Sambucus nigra. Next base: position 715,495,549 of record OX422207.1, read on the forward strand.
TGACACCTTGCTTGGGTCTACAGAAATCCCTTGCTCCGACACAATATGGCCCAGGAACTGCACCTCTCGAAGCCAAAACCCACATTTCTCATAATTTGCGTAAATTTGGTGATCCCACAATATCTGCAAGACCATCCGGAGATTCTTGGCTTGCTCCTCCTCCATACGTGAATAGACCAAAATGTTGTCTATGAACACTATGACAAACCGATCGAGGAAATCTTTAAAAACCCTATTCAGCAGGTCGATGAATACTGCCAGTGCATTGGTGAGCCCGAATGGCATCACCCAAAACTCATAAGAACCATAACTCGATAGAAAATCGATTTTCAGAACGTCTTCCTCTCGAATTCTCAATTGATGGTACCCCGATCGAAGATCGATTTTGGAGAAGAATGTTGACCCTCGTATCTGGTCGAAAAGCTCATCAATTCTAGGCAGTGGATACTTGTTTCGAATCGTAACTTTATTCAACTCCCGATAATCAACACATATATGGAGTGATCTATCCCTCTTCTTCACAAACAACACGGGTGCACCCCATGGCGATGTGCTTCGTCGAATAAATCCCTGACCCAAAAGTTATTGAATCTGCTCTCTCAATTCACGCATCTCCGAAGGGGCCATACGGTAAGGCACTAGGGCTATCGGCCTAGTACCTGGCATTAGGTCAATGACAAACTCAATATCCCGACTGGGTGCTAACCCGGGTATGTCCTGAAATATGTCCTTTAAGTCCCTCACCACTGGAATCGAACGTATCGAAACCACCACCTCCTATAAAGTCTCCTCCTTAAGGTAATATAAGTGAGTGCGCGATCCTCCTTCAAGAAGGGGCATCGCCACTACAAACATTTCTTGCCTCGGAATACCGAACACTATGGCTCTCTTATAACAATCAACCATAACTCTATAACCGGCTAACCAATCCCTACCCAAAATAACATCTCATAGCCCTCCGAATCCAATACCAAAAGATTCGCCAAAAAACTCAAACCCCCAATCACAATGTCTACCCCTCTACAAATAGAGTGAATAAGCGATCCACCCCCTATTGGTGATTCCATATACATGAGTAGACTATTAAATGTGTCTAGTAATCCAACCACTCTAGCAAAATGGGTCCTAACAAATGAATGCGATGCACAAGTATCGAAAATAATTCTACCATCATGACCATGGATAGGGAACGTACCCTCAACTGCTGGCGGTGTGGGTGGCACGGGAGGAATTAAAACATCTTGAACATTATACACACATCCGTACTGCATCTATCCTAACTGCTGTTGGATTGTGAGTGTTGGTGTTGCCTGAGGTCCCTGTGCCTGATGTCCGTACGATGGGGAACCCTGCTACTGGCCCCTATCTCTTCGCGGTTAATATCTCTTGAGGTGGTTTGCCTAGCCATAAATGTAACAGAGTCTCTGGCCGTTTCCCTGATACTGACCCTTCTTTCCCTGATGCTGCGGTCCCTAAGGTTGGCCCTGACGGCCCTGGTGAGGCTGGTCCGAATGTTGGCCCTGATGGCCACCCCTATTGTTCCCCTGGCCCTAGCGACCTTGAGGAATCTGCTGCTGATTTGGGTCATACGGGCCCTGCCTAAGCCCCTGACCTCCAAATCGAAATATCTTAGCGGGATTTCCATGACGGGTATCCTGCCCCTGCAGTGTACCACTCGAAGGACCTCCATTGGCCTTGCCCTGCTGGTTCGTCTCCCTACCCCTCTTGTTTCCCTTAAGATGGAAGAGATGATCCAGACAATATAAGGGATGCATTAACCACATCAATATACGTCACAAAAGTCGTATTCCCTATCAAATGTTGCCTGATCCTCCAAGCCAACCAATTAACAAACATAACTTTCTTCCTTTCCTCGTTGTTCACCTCATCCGACATGAGAGTGGACAGACAAGTGAACTCCTCCTCATACTCGGTAATAGATTTATCTCCCCGTGTCAACTCCCTAAGCCTCCTCCTCATCTATATCTTGATGACCGGGGGAAAGTACTTGTGGTTGAACCGTGCCCAAAACTCTACTACTACCATATAATCCCTCTCTATAGCTATGGTAGTGGACTCCCACCACTGTAAGGCGGATCTCATCAGCTTAAATATTGAAAGCATCTCCCTCTGTACCTCGCTACACTCCACCATCTGTAGGTGCCTCTGTATATCACGCCTCCACTGGTAAGCTGCAATCACATTCGCACTACCCTGGAACTCCGGGGGATGACCCTTATGGAAGGCCTCCTGCACTCGCTGCCACTCTGTCGGCCCCAGGGGACCTTGCCCTACTGGAGTCGTGTGCTGTGGTAGCTAATGCTGAGGAAGGTGAGATGCAATCGATGTCATGGTGGCATTAACTGCTTGTGCCACTATACCCGCTACCTGCTCGGTAGAAAAAAACTATGGCTGTGGTACCTCAAGCTCCTGGGGATCCTTACCCTCTCCTGCTCGGACGTCTGCCCTCGCGGGTCTACCTCTCGCTCTCTTAGGTGTCATCTAAAACATATAATGGGTTGTATTAGTTCATAATATATACAAATATTGAAATATCATAAGAACAATAACCAATAAACGTAATATGAGTCAACAGTCCTAACAATAGGGCTCTATGACAAAGAACACAATGCTGAAACTAAAGTAAGCCGTATAGATCCTAGGGATACTAGAACCTGATGCTCTGATACCATCTGTGACACTCTGCCTAATAAAATACCGGGTGATCAGTCTTATATCAAATTAAATAGATATCTCATTTGGTTCATTCGTAGCATCACTTTCATTCATTAATTAATTATTAACCACCTAATCTTTCGTTAAGCTGATGTCAAATTTTATCCTTATCAATTCAACCCAACAACCTACTAAAACAAAAAATAATCTAAAACAAGGATGAAACTAATACATGCCACAAACTAAGTACCATTGTCTGCCGAACAACGTCGACTACACGCCATCCACAAATGCGAATATAAAAGTATATCAATACATGCCAATACCTAATATAAAAGTAAAAATCTAAAAGTACAACTGACAATATTCCTATCTAAGATATAATGAGATAACCGACTACATCAAAGAAACCACAACACTCCATATAGCTGCAGCCACGTACCCTGTAAGAAGAGTCAAGCCTGGCGCCCTTGTGGGAGGACACCTAAATGGTTTTTGAAAAGATTTTATAGCAAGGGTTAAAACCCAAAACATTTAAAAATATTTAGCAAGTGAGTTTAAATGCAAGAAGTAAATATGCAAATGCTCTTTATATTTATATTAGTGTCGCGCACTCCCTTGAGTTTACCTCACCCCTCAACTAATGTGCATGTCTAACGGATTAAACCTAATGTTCCTAGCCACTTCTCTCGTAACTAGCCTTTCCTAAGTACTACACTAATTACCCCACTAACATACCCCAAGTGAGTATAGTATTTTACTTATTAAGTTATTACTCGCATTAACTTATATGGATCATAGATCTTTCACTTTAGTTCACATAACATTCCCATAAGTTATAATATCTATACATTTCACGCCATGTATATATGTAAATTCCCATATATAATTCTTCACTATAGATGCGTATCATATCTCAACATTCACACATATGTAGGATATACAATGCTATCACCTAATGCATAGGAGGCGGCCATAGTTCCCGCCGAAAGTGTCCGCTACATACCAACTGTCCACCCCTAAGTCACAGACGCTATGGCTAGGAAATTATACTCGCCCTTCTCATCAAGTCAGGGGATTGACCCTCATCGCGCAACCTCCTATGATAGAATTTATATTGGTATGGCTTTACTATATATATATATATATATATAATACACATCGACATATACAGAAATCCAGGCTATTGGAGTATCATGCCCATACCCAAGCCTAAAATATTTAAGTCTATGCCCCGACTTCCTTATTATTATTATTTACACATTAATTTCCCTTATCTTAATGTAACCCTTTTTCAAGTATAACCGGACTCCCTATCTCTCGGCCCGAAATTAAGTATTTCTAGTCCACCATTTAATTTTCTACAATCAAGTTTAATCCCTTTAAATAACAAGATCATAATATACTAAATCATGAGCTTATATCTCTCATATCATGAAATTTAGTGAAATAATCCCAAGGTTAAGAAATTTCGAATTAACCCTATTTCAATAATAAATTTCACAATTCCAGTCAGGGCAGAAACTATAAACTTCTAATATAGAAGGTCTGAATCAGGGGATTTCAAAAATCTAACAATCATCAGATCTCGTTCGAACGAAGAGCCCTGCCGTTCGAATGACAGTGGATCTCGTCCGAACGAATTACCATGTCATTTGAACGATAGTGGTAATTCCTCTTCTCTCTTGCTTCTCCATAAACCCAGTCTGCCATTGATGAATTTAAAACCCCTTTTTTGAACAGGTTTATGCAGAAACGTTTTCCCCAATTCATCCTAAGCCCCTTTCTCCGTTACAACAATCCTAGCCCTAATAATTTCATCAATTTTCAAATCCTTAATCATCAAATGCATCATTTATCAAATCATCTACAAATTTAGACTCCTTATAAGGAGAAAACCCCAATTTATGCAAGAACTAACCCTAGCATTCAATTTGATTACACCTATTTTGATATGAATAGATACATACAATTTAATACTAAAAATTTAAACCACTTGACTTAACCGAGATAATCTAGGGCTTTGAAAGATCAAGTTGAATTGCAATTTCCTCTTCAAGATTCCCAAATTCACTTTTCCTTTCTTCTCTCCCTTTAGTCTTCTTATGACTTAATGATGCCTAACCCCTTACACATCTTAGGGTAAAAACACTATTCACATTTTGGGCCTATGGCCCCCTATTAAAATGGTCCAAACTCTCTTTATTAAGTTCACACATGTGTACTTGGACCCCCAATACCCAATATATGTATGTGCCCACTTCTTTTGGACTAATTCCACTCTAGTGGACTCAATCGCGCACTAAAATTGCCATCTAGATTATATTTTTAAAATAGATCCTCAGTCGTTAACTTATTTTAAATATAACCACTTTTAAATATTCCCATTAATTAATTCCCATTAATTAAGAATTACTAATTACCGAATGAAATGAATTAACATAATGACCTAGAAATTGCGAGGTGTTATAGGGAAGTCAATTCACCACAACTCAAATCACTAATTTCTGAGCTATTGTAAACCCTTGAAATATAAGAATAGTGAACGTAGGCTTTCTTCCATAGCCGAACCACTTTAAAAACCTCTATCATTGTGTGTGTGATTTGAATAACTTCTCTTTTATTTATCTCTGATTATAAATTTGGAATTAATCCATTTTTTGACATAAACAGATTGGCGTCGTTTGTGGAAAATGACTGGACAACTATCTTTCTCTATTTCACTTTGCTCCAAAGATCATCCCTTGCCTTAGAGGACGACTAATAATCTAAAAAGCAGTCTTGCGACTGTGGCTAACATCCTAGAATCATTCGCCCCTCCCGACGATGCAAATCTCTGAACAGTTATGTTTAATTTGGCAAAAGGATAGGAAGCAATGCAAGAGTCAGTCCGATAATTGGGCCGTACAATGCAAGATAAGTCTTCCAATTCTAGGAGAGATATTCTACCCCAACTACCAAAGTTGGATGGAGTCATAATTCCAGTGTGTCCTATGATCGTTCCTATCATCTAGGAGCAACTTCCTCGTTCCATTCGATAGACTATTATGGCGATATATCCATTTCTCACGAAAGGCCAAGTTCTTTACAAAGGCTCAGTAGGGAGTCTGCCTTTGATCGAACGGATCCCAGAGTAACCAAGGCCCATAGAGGGAACGACAATTCCACCGTGAAGGCCCCGAGAGATAAATAGTCGGTATTAACGATTTTGTGCGCACTAAGTAGACTTTTTCTAAAGAGGGCCCAGACAATAGGCATAACAAAACCACAAAAGATAATCTAGCTAAATCAGGGGAACAATCCTGTAAGGGATCCATGCAGCATTTGGAGGATCGTCTGGGTGAAATGGCTAAAGCTAAAAACTCGTTACAAAGGAGTTTAGTCAAAGGATCACCCTTTTTTCAGGCCATCATGGATTACCCTACACTGGCAAAATTCAAAACACCAGTGATCACTCCTAAGGACGATGGGAAAATGGACCCAGTCCTACACATCAGAAATACCAAGCCGCTGCTAACATCTACTCAATCCCCGATAAAATGAGATGCAGAGCTTTCTCTACCTCTATCATTGGACCAACCCAAATTTGGTATAATAGCCTCCCTAGAGGTAAGAAATCTTGCTTCAATCAACTCGTCGAGCAATTTACTACTAATTTTTGCTTTGGGACTAAACCAATCAAGGAGTTTACTAATCTACTGACTGTATATCAAAATTCGAGGGAAATTACTCTGGACTACATCACTTGATTTAATCATGAAAAGTTAGAAGTTATTGATTATGAAAAAAAGACCACTATTACAACACTCATGAGCAGGCTACTCGCTAAAGACCTCTATTACACCCTAGCAAAGTAACCATAAAAAAATAATGGCAGAATTGATGGCTAAAGCTTCCAAAATAATGAACATGAAAGAAGATATGGCTACCAAAGGTGCTACGGATTCCAAAGCCGATGAGCAGAAGAACAATTCTTTAAAACGGGGTCAAATAAATAAGAAGCAGGACAAGATGGACATAATAAAGAAATATAATGAGTACTCACTAAAGGTGTACATAATATCTTGGAAGAAATTCATAATAACAAGGAGCTTCACTGACCGGGAAAGTTAAAAGCACCCTCCAATCGGAGGGAGACTTCAAAGTTTTATGAATTACACAGGGATCATAGGCATACCACTAACGAGTGCATTGCTTTGAAAAAGGAAATATAAAATCTAATTCAGAGAGGAAAGTTATCCAAATTTGTCGACCAAGAGCATGGTCAAAATAATAGGAGGAAATCTAACTCACCTCGCCGAGGATAAATGATAACAATAGAGCACGCAATCAAGAGGTTAGAGATGATCCCGACCTACCTAATAGACCTGAGGAACCAGAGATGGATGTCGGCATGATCTCTTTCAGATGTCATTTTATTATAGGAGGTGATGCTGGAGGAGGAAATGCAATAGAGAAAAGGACGACCTATATAAATGAATCCATGGATTTCCCAATCGTTGGACAAATTGACAAGATCGACTCTGATGATGGCCGACGAAGAAAATTCAATAAAGATTGGGTACTTTATCCTCATGACGATCCGATCGTCATCACATGCTAAGTTTGAAAAGGTAGGGTTGTAAGGATACTGGTTGATGACGGAAGCTCGACAGACGTCATATTCTATGAGTGCTTTCATAAGCTTGGGATGAAAGATAACATGTTGGAACCATATCATAGACCACACATAGGATTTGTTCGAGAAAGAGTGTACCCCTTGGGTACTGTCAAGTTGGATGTCCTAGTCGACACTTGTAAGTACATTATTTTCATTATCCGTTATTAATTTAGTATGTCGTATACCGCTACACTATCGAAGAGCATTCAAGAACATTCAAGCATCAAAGACGGATCCGAATATCAAGTTTTTCAACATTCATGACTCTACGAGGTTAATTTTGGTAAGGTTGATTTTTAATTCCTTAGCATTTCACTTAAAGTGTTGGGATATTTTTATCAAATATTTTTTAAAAATTTTGTTCTCGGACACCGTTCCGTAGAAAAATCATAGCTAATTCATAAAAAATCAGAAAAATACGAAACTCGTGGCCACGCGTCCATATCGAATTTATCTACAATCATGGCTTAAGATATCATTTGATAGGTTGTTCGAAGACCTGCATATGTCGTTAAAATGATATAGCTATCTCGTGAGAAGTTATCGCACGATGTCGTTCAAACGATAATACCTTTTCGTTCGAGCGACATTCAACCTCGTTCGAGCGATGCATCGCCTTAAGTTTTTTACAAATAGGCTTTTCCAACTCCGTTTTTCATAAGAAGACCTTCATATTATCAATAGAAAAAACTACAACTGCAGAAACAATTTTTGTCTTCTTCTTTTAGGTTTTAAACCTTTTGTTTTCAATTCACAAAACATCCCAATCTTTTAGTGAATTATTTTGGAACCCTAGATTCAAGTTTGTTGAAACTTTACCTTTGTGGAGAGAACTCTACAATCGGAGAGCTGCGTGCTATTGTATAGGGAATCTCTATGAAGTTACTCTTGTGGGAAGGATAACCTATACCGTGAAGACTGCGTGTCTAGGACTGTGTGCCCTTGTGGTATAGCGGCGTGTGAACAAATGTTGATTTCTAGCCGTTACTATGAAGGTTTGACAAAGGCACCGTATGTTACTCTTGTGGGAGAAAGCAAGATGGTATGTAATCAATGGTCTTGTAAACTCGTCAGAGTTCTAGAAATAAAAGGTTTTTCCCTTTGGGAATTTATCCTGAATTTGGTGTTCCTAATATTTGATCTTGGGATTATTTGATTTTCATATTTAATTCAATCACTTAGATGCGTATTTTAGGGTTTAACTAAAATTGAATTTTTTTGAAAATTCGCATTACTCCGCTGTAATGGTTGTGTTTCTGCCAAAGAGGACAAAAATATTTTAATCAATGAGTTTGTGGCATGTGAAGAGACTCTTAAGGAAAAGTTTGTTTTAATTGAGGGGGAGAGAGATAGCCTTTTAGGAATTGTTAAGAATTTTGAAAAAGAAATCCCTATCTTTGAAAGAGTCTAATTTGTTCCTTGAAACAAATATTTTGAAGTTAAAAAATGATTTAAACGATTCAAGTAGGTTTAATAGTGATGGTAATGGCTCATCTTGTTTTCATGCTTCTAGTGTTAATGCCAAAACCATTATTTGGTTTATAGGGTTAATTAATCCCAAGGACGTTAGAAAAGATCACCCTTTAGGTAACCTTCCTCCTGTTTACATATGTTCACATTGTGGTAGGAAAGGTCACCTTAGAAGATTTTATTTTGATCTTGGAAGATGTCCTAGTAAGTCAAAGTCTAGTGTTTTGTGGGTTTCCAAAACCCGTGTCGACGTGTTACATCCGCTTGGGTTAGAAAATCACTTTTGGATACGCTAGATTTTAGAATAATTGATTCTCATTTTCTTGCACATGACTCTTCTCTTGCCATGTCATATAGATAATTGTGTACGCATATTTGTCATACGCTAGTTTTTTGTTTCATGATATTTATGTTTGCTAGTGTTGTGACATGTACTTTTTGTATAAATTTTTTCTTTTGAAAAATTTAAAAAATCCATTTTTTTTTATTTTTTTAAATTTTTTAAAAATCCAGAAAGAGTTTTGTCTTTTGTTTACACCTTTAATGGATCAACACTTAGGATGACCATGTCACATCATCATTCCATATCCATGTGACTATTTGATAGTGTTTTGAGACAATATGTCAATTCATCCATATGCTTTACAATGTTTGGTGTCAGTGAGATGTAATTAAGTGTTTCTTCCTATATGTTTGACTTACGATTTCCTTTATTGTACACATGCACAGATTTGTTTGATTATTGTGCTTGCCTTAACACATGTTGGTTGGGTGTTTTCACTTCAATCCTGTCTTTAAAATTGAACCAAGCGCGATAAAACTTGACAAGAAAGTAGTGCATGTAAGAACCGTTTGGAGAGGTGGTGTGCTTTATTTAAAAATAAGGAAGGGTTGCGAAAGGTTCATTTAGCCTTTGCGAATAATAAGCGACCATTATATTGGACCTAAAAAATTAAGGAATTATATTATCCGGGGTCCAAAGAGGTTTAAAAAAGCCCGAAAAAATTTAAAGGCAATAAAAAGAAATTTATGCCAAAAAGGGGCCGTTAGGTTTTTGTACCAATTCTCTAATGTTTGAGAATTTAGATTACTTCTAAGAGAAAATATGAATAAGGGAGTTTAGATGGAATTTAAAATGGGTTTGCACGTCCTTAAAAGTCTTGAAAAACGTTAAATAGTTTTGGACGTTATTGGTGTGGAAATCACTTCGACTTTGATTTGTTGATTTGCATAAGACGATGTCATCTAAATTCAACAATTTTACACCTAAGTATACTTTTGATGTTCATTCATTAGGAGTCACGTATTCATCATGCACATATGATTGATTGAGTTTATTTACCTATCGAATGTGTTCACACCCATTCATTCCATTTCCATGACTTGTTTTTTTTAGTTAAATTCATGGTGTGATTTTTGTAACATTATTTTTGCTTTGAAAAACATTGAAAAATCCAAAAATAGTTTGTGGAATCTTTCAAGATACTCCTTTGCATGCGTAGTTTGATCCATGTTTTCTATGCTTTTGTCGTGACACTCCATGTCTAGTTTGTTTCTTCTTATCTGTCTATTTGGGGACATCATAAAAAGGGGGAGAACGAATTATGATTTTACGGGGAGATTTTGCATTATGGGGGAGATTTGATTTGATTAATTGATTTATTCTTATATAATTTCAAACTCGATGCATCACAAAGGTATTTTATTTATCTCATGTGTGCAGATAGGAAGATTGATGATTATTAGATTGAACATCCTGATGAGAAAAGCTTTGAGATTTGTTGTTGAAGACTTTTAAAGAGAATTTGAAGACTTGCAAAATTAGTACCTTTCCTTTTTTGGGTTCATAGGGGATATTAAATTTGTATAGGCATTTTGGGTTTTGATAATTCAGATGCTTTTATTTTGTACCGGCATAGACATAGGTGTAGATTTGTAAGGACATTAGTTTCATTGTTCGTTATCGATTTAGTATGTCGTATACCGCTACCCTGTCGAAGAGGATTTAAGAACATTCAAGCATCAAAGACGGATCCGAATAACAAGTTCTTCAACATTCAAGACCCCGCGAGGTTAATTTTGGTAAGGTTGAGTTTTAATTCCTTAGCTTTTCACTTAAAGTGTTGGTATATTTTTATCAAATATTTTCTAAAGATTTTGTTCTCGTACATGTTTTCGTAGAAAAATCATAACTAATTCATAAAAAAATCAGGAAAATATGAAACTTACGGCCATGCGTTCGTATCAAAATTACCTACAATCAAGGGCTGAGATATCGTTTTATATTTAATTCAATCACTTAGATGCATGTTTTATAGTTTAACTAAAATTGGATTTTTTTTGAGAATTTGCATTATTCCGCTATAGCGATTCTACAAATTGGTATTAGAGCGGGTTGCGCTAATTTATTGCGTATTCCTATTTTCTGTGAAAGTGTGTGGTATTGATTTTTTTTTAAAATCAGCTTGGTGAAAAATCGCATTTTTTCCAACGGAATGCCCATTTAATGAGGAGCCTATTTTTGAAAAAGTTCACGACAATGCAGAAAAATTAGAACTTTTGAATTTGGAACTTTGCAAACGAATTAGAGTTTTGGAAAAAGAAAATTCTTGTTTTAATGGTAAGATTGAATATTTGCCAACGTTTCAAACTCAAATAGATATTTTTCGTGAATACTTTGGCAATTTGTGTAATGACTTTGATTCCTTAAAAGTATCTAAGAAGGAGAGTGACGATAGAGTCCTATTTTTAGAAAAAGAATTGGAGGACTTTAAAAATTCTAGTGATTGTGTTTGTACCAAAGAGGACAAAAATATTTTAATCAATGAGTTTGTGGCACGTGAAGAGAATCTTAGGGAAAAGTTTGCTTTAATTGAGGGAGAGAGAGATACCCGTTTAGGAATTGTTGAAAATTTTAAAAAGAAATCCCTGTCTTTGGAATAGTCTAATTTGTTGCTTGAATCAAATATTTTTGAAGTTGAAAAATGATTTAATAGATTCAAGTAGGTTTGATAGTGATGGTAATGGCTCATCTTGTTTTCACGCTTCTAGTGCTAAATCCAAAACCATTATTTATTTTAGAGGGTCAATTAATCACAAGGACGTTAGAGGAGATCACACTTTAGGTAACATTCCTCCCGTTTACACATGTCCACATTGTGGTAGGAAAGGTCACCTTAGGAGATTTTGTTTTGATATTGGAAGATATCCTAAGAAGTTGAAGTCTAGTGTTTTGTTGGTTTCCAAAACCCCGTGTCGACGTGTTACATCCGCTTAGGTTAGAAAATCACTTTTGGATACGCTAGATTTTAGAATAGTTGATTCTCATTTGCTTGCACATGAATCTTCTCTTGCCATATCATATAGATAATTGTGTTTGCATGTTTGTCATACGCTAGTTTTTTGTTTCATGATATTTATGTTTGCTAGTGTTGTGACATGTACTTTTTGTATAAATTTTTGCTTTTGAAAAATCCAAAAATATTTTATTTTTTAAAATTTTTGAAAAATACAAAAAGAGTTTTGTCTTTTGTTTACACCTTTCATGGATTGACACTTAGGATGACCATGTCACATCATCATTCCATATCCATGTGACTATTTGATAGTGTTTTGAGACAATATGTCAATTCTTCTATGTGCTTTACAATGTTTGGAGTCATTGAGATGTAGTTAAGTGTTTCTTCCTACATGTTTGACTCCTGATTTTCTTTACTGCACACGTACATGGATTTGTTTGATTATTGTGCTTGTCTAACCACATGTTGGTTGGGTGTTTTTACTTCAATCTTGTCTTTAAAAATGAACTAAGCGCGATAAAACTTGACAAGAAAGTAGTTGATTAGGCATAAATTCTTCCCATTTATCCCCTTAATCTAGAGGCGTTTATCGCTATGTAAAGTGTAATTTATCTCATATCATTGCTATTGAAAAGTTTCTAATTAGTACGCTGAGTTTCGTGTATTTCCTATCTATTTTGCAGGTATTCAGTGCACAAGGAAGGATCGGTATCCTAATCCTAGTTTCGAACCAAAAGTCATAAATCTTCAAAACATACAAGGAGGAAAAGTTCCTGAGCAGATGGAACCGAACTTAATGGGTTGGAAAACGAACTGATCCCATCCTCGAAGATTTCCTGTAAAGCATTGAGAGATGGAACTGAACCGAAGAGGAATAAAAACGAACCGATCCTATGCTTGAAGAACTTCCTGTAAAGCATTGAGAGATGGAACCAAACCGAAGAGGAAGAAAAATGAACCGATCCTATGCTTGAAGAACTTCATGTAAAGTATTGAGAGATGGAACCATACCGAAGAGGAAGAAAACCAAATCGATCCTATGCTTGAAGAGCTTCCTATAAAGCGTTGAGATATGGAACCGAACCGAAGTGAGGAACAATGAATCGAACTAGTTCGTGGAAAAATTTCTTTCAAAGATGGAACCGAACCGAATCACCTCAAGGGGATCGGTTCAGGTATCGAAAATACGAACTTACCCACTTCTAAAATTAGATTCCTGCATGGTTGAAACTCTTAGAAATCGTAGATTATAAATTGTAAACAGCTCCCAGATATAAGGAGGCTTCTGATTCGTTAGGGAAGCTTTATAATTAGTTTAGAGAAGATAACAACAAAGAAACCCTAGTTTAGATTCTAGTTTTGCAATTCAAGTAATACCATTCTAATTCTTGCTTTCATTATTGTAGTAGTTACTTCTCTAATAGCACTTTCATCATTCTTCATCTTCATTCGGTAGTAAATTTTTTTTTCTTTCATTCCAAACGTGTTTTCTTCTAAATTTAATATGTCCTACTAAGTTTTCAAGGGTTGGGGTGCATGAACCCCACCCGATGTGATTCACGATAGTGGAAAAATAAGTCCGAATTAAAACCTTAGATGAATTGTATCGTAGTTCATGCGATACTACTTCAATTCAACCTTTGCTTACATATTGTGCGGGCTACGATCCCTCATATGTGTAATACTTAGGAGAAATAAAGTCCGAATTTTAATCCACCCTTTGCTTATGTACTGTGCGAGCTACGATCCCTCATATATGTAATACTTAGGACCATTAAAAAGTCGAATTCATTTAAAGCTTTAATTCTGAATCTAGTATCTTACAAAGTGAATTAGTAGGGTGTGGGGGATTGTAACCCGACCTATTTTTCTCCTTTCATAGTTAAAGTTTTAGTCAATTCGTTCGTAATTCTTCAATAGAATAATTGCATTTCATTTATTCATAATTTCATTAGTTAATCATTTTCAAAATAGCATATAGTTGTAGTTGTTTCGCAAATCAAATCACATTTCCCTTATTTTTTGAGTCAAAGTTAGGTTTCCTTTGTCTGTCCAACATCGTTACGACTCCGTTCGTCCTATTTCCCTGAGGATCGATACCCGACTTATCAGATTATTACTTGAGCGACAGGCTGCACTTGAACCTAAATAGCACGCACACTAGATATATTTGTGGTCGTGTAGTGCATGTAAGAACCGTTTGGCGAGGTTGTGTGCTTTATTTGAAAATGAGGAAGGGCTGCGAAAGGTTCATTTGACCATTGCGAATAAAAATCCGCCGTTATATCGGACCTAAAAAATTGAGGAATTTTATTATTCGGGATCCAAAGAGGTTTAAAAGATCCCGAAAAAATTTAAAGGCAATAAAAAGAAATTCATGCCAAAAAGGGGCCATTAGGTTTTTGCACCAATTCTCCAATGTTTGAGAATTTACATTACCTCTAAAATAAAATATGCATGAGGGAGTTGGGATGTAATTTAAAACGGGTTTTCCCACCCCTGAAATTCTTGAAAAAGCGTTAAGTAGTTTTGGACGTTATTGGTGTGAAAATCACTTTGACTTCGATTTGTTGATTTGCATAAGACGATGTCATCTAAATTCTATAATTTTTACACCTAAGGATACTTTTGATGTTCATTCGCTAGGAGTACATGTATTCATCGTGAACATATGATTGACTGAGTTTATTTACCTATCGAATGTGTTCACACCCATTCGTTCCATTTCCATGACTTGGTTGTTTTAAGTAAATTCATGGTGTGATTTTTGTAACATTATTTTTGCTTTGAAAAAAATTGAAAAATCCAAAAATAATTTGTGCAATCTTTTGAGATACTCCTTTGCATGCGTAGTTTGATCCATGTTTGCTATGTTTTTGTTTTGATACTCTATGTCTAGTTTGTTTCTTCTTATCTGTCTATTTGGGGACATCATAAAAAGAGGGAGAACGAATTATGATTTTACGGGGAGTTTTTGCATTATGGGGAAGATTTAATTGGATTGATTGATTTATTCTTATATCATTTCAAACTCGATGCATCACAAAGGTATTTGTTTTATCTCATATGTGTAGGTACGAAGATTGATGATTATTAGATTGCACATCGTGATGAGAAAAGCTTTGAGATTTGTTGCTGAAGACTTTTGAAGAAAATTTGAAGACTTGCTAAATTAGTACCTTTCCATTTTTGGGTTCACGGGGGATATTAGATTTGTATAGGCATTTTGGGTTTTGATAATTCAGATATTTTTATTTTGTACCAACATAGACATAGGGGGAGATTTGAAATAACATTACGTTCATTGTCCGTTATCAACTTAGTACGTTGTATACCGCTACACCGTCGAAGAGCATTCAAGAACATTCAAGCATCAAAGACGGATCCAAATATCAAGTTCTTCAATGTTCAAGACTCCGCGAGGTTAATTTTGGTAAGGTTGATTTTTAATTCCTTAGCATTTCACTTAAAGTGTCGGGATATTTTTATCAAATATTTTCTAAAGATTTTTGCCTCGAATACCTTTTCGTAGAAAAATCAAAACTAATTCATAAAAAATAAAAAAAATATGAAATTGGCGGCCATGCGTTCGTATCGAAATTACCTACAATCATGGATTGAGATATCATTTGATTGGTCGTTCAAAGGACTTGCCTATGTCATTCAAACGGCATAGCTATCTCGCAATAAATTGTCGCGCGATGTCGTTCAAACGACAAGGCCTTCTCGTTCGAGCGACGCACCGCCTTAAGTTTTTTTTTATAAATAGGCTTTTCCTACTCTGTTTTTCTTAAGAAGACTTGCATATTTTGAACAGGCGAAACTGCTACTGCAGAAATGATTTTTGTCTTCTTCTTTTAGTTTTAAACGTTTTGTTTTCAATTCACAAAGCATCCCAATATTTTAGTGAATTATTTTGGAACCCTAGATTTATAGTTTGTTGACACTTTACCTTTGTGGGGAGAACTCTAAAACTGGAGAGCTACGTCCTATTATGGAGGGAGTTTCTATGAAGTTACTCTTATGGGTAGGATAACCTACATCGTGAAGACTGCGTGTGCTTGTGGTATATATGTGTGTGAACCACTGCTGATTTCTAGACGTTACTTTGAAGGTCTGACGAAGGCACCGTGAATTACTCTTGTGGGCGAAAGCAAGATGGTATGTAAGTCAATGGTCTTGTAAACTTGTCAGAGTTCTATAAATAAAAGTTTTTCCCTTCGGGGATTTTTCTTGAATTCGGTGTTCCTAATATTTGATCTCGAGATTAGTTGATTTTCATATTTAATTCAATCACTTAGATGCATGTTTTAGGATTTAACTAAAATGTAACACCCTGTGTTTTTATTTATTATTTAATTAATTATTTGGAATATTCGAGAAAAATAAAATTTTGAATTTAATAATTTTTATTGGCTAAATATGCTGGTTATAATTTTAGAAGAATAAAACTTCAAGCGGAATTAAAATCGGAGTTACAATGGATTTTATATGATTTTTAGAAATTTTTGTCCATTATAATTTTTTGGGCGAACTGCCAGATTTTAGGCATGATTGATCGATCGATGCCTGGGGGTAGATCGATCGACCTTCCCAAAAAACGTTAGCAGTAAGATGTTTTTAGAATTTGTGTAGGATTAGGACTCCTAATCACTATATAACCTTGTTAATTCGGAGGGGGACTTCTCATAATCACTCTTTCCCTAGTTTTTCACCAGAGAATACTTCCAAATATTTTTCCTCTCATCCATAATCATCCACCTTCTTCATTATCAAGCTTTTTGTAACAAGTTTTGGGAGGCTTAATTAGGATTTAATCAAGTTGGTTCAAGAACACTCTTTTGCTAATTTTTCGCAAGAAATCCATATTTCAAATCAGATTTTTAACACGATCTTTACAGGCATGAATACTCTATTCTTTTCCTTTAGTATTATGCGTTTTAAGTGTCGCCTAAACACTTGATTACATGTTTTCTTAAAAACAATTAGTAACTTAATTAGAAAAGTTGACACTAATTATGGGGCAGTTTTATAAAATCTTTTAATCTGAATAATATTCATAACCCTTTGGGTACGTAGGATTCATGACTGATTTTGGGTTTTATTGGTGTAGGTTGCATGTAGAAAAACCCTAGCGTTAAAATAATTAACTTTTGGGTGCGTATAACTCATGTAATACATGTAGAGATAATAAAATTTGATTTTTGATGTATATATGATGAAAACTTGGTATATTTAATTTAAAATAATTAAATGAGATTATTTGGGTATTGTTGACGTTGTGATAATTAAATTAAAGATTTAATTGAATTGGATTATCATGATCAGTTTTATACGTTGACTAATTATTCTTGTTGGTATGACTTGCTGGTATTATTAAATATCATTGTGACGTCGGGTGTTGGGTATTATTGCTCTCCCTATATTTTAGAATTCCTTCTAGGAATGGGACTAGTGAGGGAAAATTATCACGATTTTATTGTGTTGGGGGTGGTATGATTTTTATTACTTTATCGTCGTTACGCTAGTCTAGGTATAAGACTAGGTTATGATTTATGTTAGAAAATCCTCCTATACATAGGTTAGGATGTATTGATAACTTGTGGACCCTTAGTTATGGGACTAAGGGGTATCTTGAGGATCTCACATCGATTAAAGGGTGGGGTGATTATAAATTGAGAAATTGAGAATTAATGCCTAAGATAAAAATGGGTATTAAAATTTGTGGCGACATAATGTGTCGCGGCCGACAGTTTAAACGGGACAGAGGGCGATTTATGTCGTGTCGTATGTGGAACCTTGTCACCCAGCTTTTATTATAGTGCTCACTTTTATTATGTGGAACCTTGTCATGTGTCGGGTCCGACAGTTTAAACGGGTCAGCGGGTGATTGACAAGGGGAAGTGTGACACTTTAATAAAAAGTGAGCACTATAATAAAAGCTGGTTAATTTAATTAAATTAACATCGTGGGACTTGGGGAGTTTAAAATTATATTGGTGTGCCTTTATAAATGGGATTTCTGTGGGTAGTTAGTGATTTATAATTATCGCGTTTAATTATTCCGTTTAATTTAAAATATTCTATTGTGATATTTATTGCGTATAATGCTACTGTCTGGATTCAAGGATCCTATTTGAGGGGAGTAGTGTGTATTCTTGCTCGGGGCTTTGCCTCTGACCCATGCGTTGACTAATCTTTTTCAGTATTAGAATTTGAGAAGCTTCATAAGTTTATCGGAGTTATCATTTGGAGGTGAAGCTGAAGGTTTTCATTTTATGGCATAGTTTAGTTAGACTTTCTTTTCAGTCGTATTTAATTACGAGACTTCATTTGAGTTTTATTGGGCCATTCGGTTCCAAAGTTGTTTGGAGGATTTATTTTGGGATTATTTCAGATTTGATATAATCATTATTGGAGAATGGATTATTGGAGTTAGCATGTGATGGATATTTTATCGCTTAGTTGTTTATGAGCATTTGAGTTTGATTCAATTGTTTATCTTATGGACTGATTTATTTATGTCTCATATCTGTCTCATGCTAAGTAAGGTATTTTATTTACTCACGCCCGACTTAGTTTTGGTGGCGGCCGACGCCAGAATTAGGCGGGGTGTGACAGATGGTATCAGAGCATGGTCTTAGGTGTCATAGGTTATGAGTCCGTTTAGATTCCGCCCTGCCGATATTTGATTTTCTTTGATTGATTCGTACTCCTTAAGGTAGAGGGTTTAGCATACGTGTTAGATATTTTTCTTGGAGATGTGAAGTTTTGACTAAGGACGTTGTAGGCATTGAGTTTAGAATTAGTAAGCTTGATGTGAGGATCCTTAAAATGAATTTTGGAGACGATAATTATTTTTGGAGATTTTAGTACAGATGTTAGGTATCGTATGTATCTATTTTTGGTGTTGAGATTTAATTTGAGGACGTTAGCATTTTGATGACTTTTGACTATAGAATCAAATGGTGATTCGCGAGAGTGTGTGGTACGCCGTTATTTTCATAGTTATACATATGCATATAGGCAATATATATATTATTTTGATGTTCGTGGGGTAGGTGCGCGTAGGATTGGGTGTATGGGTGCCCAATTATGACATTCTACGGGTAGGCATATGTGAGCCTTATTTTTATTTTGCGAGATTTACGCGTGGATGTGTATGCTTCGTCTAATTTCGAGGAAGAAATTCTTTGCTAGTGGGGAATATGTAACACCCCGTGTTTTTATTTATTATTTAATTAATTAATTGAAATTTTCGAGAAAAATAAAATTTTGAATTTTATAATTTTTATCGACTAAATATGTTGGTTATGATTTTAGAGGAATAAAACTTCAAGCGGAATTAAAATCGGAGTTAAAATGGATTTTATATGATTTTTAGAAATTTTTATCCCTTATAATTTTTTAGGCGAACTGCGAGATTTTAGGCATGATCGATCGATCGATACCTGGGGGTAGATCGATCGACCCTCCCAGAAAACGTGAGAAGTAAGTTGTTTTTAGAATTTATATAGGTTTAGGACTCCTAATCACTATATAACCTTGTTAATCCGTAGGGGGACTTCTCATAATCACTTTTTCTCCTGTTTTTCACCAGAGAACACTTCCAAATATTTTTTCTCTCACCCATAATCATCAACCTTCTTCATTATCAAGCTTTTTGTTACAAGTTTTGGGAGGCTTAATTAGGGTTTAATCAAGTTGGTTCAAGAACACTCTTTTGCTAATTTTTCGCAAGAAATCCATATTTCTAATCAGATTTTCAACACGATCTTTACAGGCATGAATACTCTATTCGTTTCCTTTAGTATTATGCGTTTTAAGTGTCGCCTAGACACTTAATTACATATTTTCTTAAAAATAATTAGTAACTTAATTAGAAAAGTTGACACTAATTATGGGGCAGTTTTTATAAAATCTTTTCATCTGAATAATATTCATAACCCTTTGGGTACGTAGGATTCATGACTGATTTTGGGTTTTATTGGTGTAGGTTGCATGTAGAAAAACCCTAGCGTTAAAATAATTGACTTTTGGGTGCGTATAACTCATGTAATACATGTAGAGATAATAAAATTTGATTTTTGATGTATATATGATGAAAACTTGGTATATTTAATTTAAAATAATTAAATGAGATTATTTGGGTATTGTTGACGTTGTGATAATTAAATTAAAGATTTAATTGAATTAGATTATCATGCCCAGTTTTATACGTTGACTAATTATTCTTGTTGGTATGACTTGATGGTATTATTAAATATCATTGTGACGACGGGTGTTGGGTATTATTGCTCTCCCTATATTTTAGAATGCCTTCTAGGAATGGGACTAGTGAGGGAAAATTATCACGCTTTATTGTGTTGGGGGTGGGATGATTTTTATTACTTTATCGTCGTTACGCTAGTCTAGGTATGAGACTAGGTTATGATTTATGTTAGAAAATCCTCCTATACATAGGTTAGGACGTATTGATAACTTGGGGACCCTTAGTTATGGGACTAAGGGGTATTTTGAGGATCTCACATCGATTAAAGGGTGGGGTGATTATAAATTAAGAAATTGAGAATTAATTCCTAAGATAAAAACGGGTATTAAAATTTGTGGCGACATAATGTGTCAGGGCCAACAGTTTAAACGGTCCAGAGGGCGATTTATGTCGTGTCGTGTGTGGAACCTTGTCATGTGTCGGGTCTGACAGTTTAAACGGGTCAGAGGGCGATTGACAAGGGGAAGTGTGACACTTTAATAAAAAGTGAGAACTATAATAAAAGCTGGTTAATTTAATTAAATTAACATCGTGGAACTTGGGGAGTTTAAAATTATATTGGTGTGGCTTTATACATGGGATTTCTGTGGGTAGTTAGTGATTTATAATTACCGCGTTTAATTATTCCGTTTAATTTAAAATATTCTATTGTGATATTTATTGCATATAATGCTACTGTCTGGATTCAAGGATCCTATTTGAGGGGAGTAGTGTATATTCTTGCTCGGGGCTTTGGCTCTGACCCATGCCTTGACTAATCTTTTTCAATATTAGAATTTGAGAAGCTTCATAAGTTTATCGGAGTTATCATTTGGAGGTGCAACTGGAGTTATTCATTTTATGGCATAGTTTAGTTAGACTTTCTTTTCCAGTCGTATTTAATTATGAGACTTCATTTGAGTTTTATTGGGCCATTCGGTTCCAAAGTTGTTTAGAGGACTTATTTTGGGATTATTTCAGATTTGATTTAATCATTATTGGAGAATGGATTATTGGAGTTAGCATGTGATGGATCTTTTATCGCTTCGTTGTTTATGGGCATTTGAGTTTGATTCAATTGTTTATCTTATGGACTGATTTATTTATGTCTCATGCTAACTCCAATAGTTTGTGGTGATTTTTGTAACATTATTTTTGCTTTGAAAAAAATTAAAAAATCCAAAAATAGTTTGTGGAATCTTTTGAGATACTGCTTTGCATGCGTAGTTTGATCCATGTGTTGCTATGCTTTTGTCATGACACTCCATGTCTAGTTTTTTTCTTCTTATCTGTCTATTTGGGGACATCATAAAAAGGGGGAGAACGAATTATGATTTTACGGGGAGTTTTTGCATTATGGGGGAGATTTGATTTGATTAATAGATTTATTCTTATATAATTTCAAACTCGATGCATCACAAAGGTATTTACTTTATCTCATGTGTGTAGGCACGAAGATTGATGATTATTAGATTTCGCACCCTCATGAGAAAATCTTTGAGATTTGTTGTTGAAGACTTTTGAAGAAAATTTGAAGACTTGCAAAATTAGAACCTTTTCATTTTTGGGTTAATGGGGGATATTAGATTTGTATAGGCATTTTGGGTTTTGGTAATTCGGATGTTTTTATTTTGTACCGGCATAGACATAGGGAGAGATTTGTAAGGATGTTATTTTCATTGTCCGTTATCAATTTAGTATGTCGTATACCGCTACACCGTCGAAGAGCATTCAAGAACATTCAAGCATCAAAGACGGATCCAAATATCAATTTACAACTTCGTTTTTTATAAGAAGACCTGCATATTTTCAACTGACGAAACTGCTACTGCAAAAACAATTTTTGTCTTCTTCTTTTAGTTTTTAAACCTTTTGTTTTCAATTCACAAAGCATCCCAATCTTTTTGTTAATTGTTTTGGAACCCTAGATTCAAGTTTGTTGAAACTTTACCTTTGTGGTGAGAACTCTACAACTGGAGAGCTACATGCTATTGTGGAGGTAGTCTCTATGAAGTTACTCTTATGGGTAGGATAACCTACACCGTGAGGACTGCGTGTCCATGTCGTATAAATGCGTGTGAACCACTGCTAATTTCTAGCCGTTACTTTGAAGGTTTGATGAAGGCACCGTGCGTTACTCTTGTGGATGAAATCAAGATGGTATGCAAGTCAATGGTCTTGTAAACTTGTCAGAGTTCTAGAAATAAAAGGTTTTGCCCTTTGGGGATTTTTCTTGAATTTGGTGTTCCTAATTTTTGATCTTGTGATTATTTGATTTGCATATTTAATTCAATCAGTTAGATGCATGTTTTAGGGTTTAACTAAAATTGGATTTTTTTAAGAATTCACATTATTCCGTTGTACCGATTCTACAAATTGGCATCGGAGAGGGTTGCGCTAATTCATCGCGTATTCCTATTTTCCGCAAAATCGTGTGATATTGATTTTTTGAAAAATTAGTTTTGTGAAAAATTGTAATTTTTCCAATGGAAAGCCCATTTAATGAGAGCCTATTTTTTAAAAAGTTCACGACAATGCTGAAAAATTAAAACTTATGAATTTGAAACTTTGTAAAAGAATTAGAGTTTTGGAAAAAGAAAATTCTTGTTTTAATAGTAAGATTGAATATTTGCAAATATTACAAACTCAAATAGATATTTTTCATGAACACTTTGGCAATTTGTGTAATGACTTTGATTACTTTAAAGTTGCCAAGAGGGAGAGTGACGATAGAATCCTATTTATAGAAAAAGAGTTGGTGGACTTTAAAAATTCTTGTTGTTGTGTTTTTGCCAAAGAGGACAAATATATTTTAATCAATGTGTTTGTGGCACGTGAAGAGACTCTTAAGGAAAAGTTTGCTTTAATTGAGGGGGAGAGAGATACCCTTTTAGGAATTGTTGAATTTTCAAAAAGAAATCCCTGTCTTTGGTAGAGTATAATTTTTTACTTGAATAAAATATTTTGAAGTAGAAAAATGATTTAAACGATTCAAGTGGGTTTGATAGTGATGGTAATAGATCATCTTGTTTTTATGATTCTAGTGTTAAAGCCAAAACAATTATTTATGTTAGAGGGTCGAATAATCCCAAGGACATTAGAAAAGATCACACTTTAGGTAACATTCATCCCATTTACAGATGTTCGCATTGTGGTAGGAAATGTCACCTTAGGAGATTTTGTTTTGATCTTGGAGTATGTCCTAGGAAGTCGAAGTTTAATGTTTTGTTGGTATCCAAAACGCCGTGTCGACGTGTTACATCCTCTTGGGTTAGGAAATCACTTTTGGATACGCTAGATTTTAGAATAGTTGATTCTCATTTTCTTGCACATGACTCTTCTCTTGCCATATCATATAGATAATTGTGTTCGCATATTTGTCATACGCTAGTTTTTTATTTCATGATATTTATGTTTGTTAGCGTTGTGACATGTACTTTTTGTATAAATATTTGCTTTTGAAAAAATTTGAAACATCCAAAAATATTTTGTTTTTAAAATTTTTGAAAAATCCAGAAAGAGTTTTGTCTTTTGTTTACACCTTTAATGGATCAACACTTAGGATGACCATGTCACATCATCATTCCATATCCATGTGACTATTTGATAGTGTTTTGAGACAATATGTCAACTCATCCATATGCTTTACAATGTTTGGAGTCATTGAGATGTAATTAAGTGTTTCTTCCTATATGTTTGACTTATGATTTCCTTTATTGCACACATGCACGGATTTGTTTGATTATTGTTCTTGCCTTAACACATGTTGGTTGGGTGTTTTCACTTCAATCCTGTCTTTAAAATTGAACCAAGCGCGATAAAACTTGACAAGAAAGTAGTGCATGTAAGAACCGTTTGGAGAGGTTGTGTGCTTTATTTAAAAATAAGGAAGGGCTGCGAAAGGTTCATTTAGCCTTTGCGAATACTAAGCCACCGTTATATTGGACCTAAAAAATTAAGGAATTATATTATCCGGGGTCCAAAGATGTTAAAAAGAGACCGAAAAAATTTAAAGGCAATAAAAAGAAATTTATGCCAAAAAGGGGCCGTTAGGTTTTTGTACCAATTCTCCAATGTTTGAGAATTTAGATTACTTCTAAAAGAAAATATGAATAAGGGAGTTTAGATGGAATTTAAAACGGGTTTGCACGTCCTTAAAAGTCTTGAAAAAGCATTAAATAGTTTTGGACGTTATTGGTGTGGAAATCACTTCGACTTTGATTTGTTGATTTGCATAAGACGATGTCATCTAAATTCAACAATTTTACACCTAAGTATACTTTTGATGTTCATTCATTAGGAGTCACGTATTCATCGTGCACATATGATTGATTGAGTTTATTTACCTATCGAATGTGTTCACACCCATTCATTCCATTTCCATGACTAGGTTGTTTTAGTTAAATTCTTGGTGTGATTTTTGTAACATTATTTTAGCTTTGAAAAAAAATTGAAAAATCCAAAAATAGTTTGTGAAATCTTTCAAGATACTCCTTTGCATGCGTAGTTTGATCCATGTTTGCTATGCTTTTATCGTGACACTCCATGTTTAGTTTGTTTCTTCTTATCTGTCTATTTGGGGACATCATAAAAAGGGGTAGAACGAATTATGATTTTATGGGGTATTTTTGCATTATGGGGGAGATTTGATTAGATTGATTGATTTATTCTTATATCATTTCAAACTCGATGCATCACGAAGTTATTTGCTTTATCTCATGTGTGTATGTACGAAGATTGATGATTGTGAGATTGCACACCCTGATGAGAAAAGCTTTGATATTTATTGTGTAACACTTTTAAGGAAAATTTGAAGACGTGCAAAATTAGTTCCTTTTCATTTTTGGGTTCATAGGGGATATTAGATTTGTATTGGCATTTTGGGTTTTGATAATTCGGATGTTTTTATTTTGTACCGGCATAGACATAGGGGGATATTTGTAAGGACATTATTTTCATTGTTTGTTATCAATTTAGTATGTCGTATACCGCTACACCATCGAAGAGCATTCAAGAACATTCAAGCATCAAAGACGGATCCGAATATCAAGTTCTCCAACATTCAAGACTATATGAGGTTAATTTTTGATAAGGTTGAGTTTTAATTCCTTAGCATTTCCCTTAAAGTGTTGGGATATTTTTCTCAAATATTTTCTAAAGACCTTTCCGTAGAAAAATCATTACTAATTCATAAAAAATCAGAAAAATGCGAAACTGGCGTCCACACGTTCGTATCGAAATTATCTGCAATCATGTCCTGAGATATCATTTGATAGTCATTCAAACGACCGTCCTATGTCGTTCAAACGACATAGCTATCTCACGAGAAGTTATCGCACGATGTTATTCAAACGACAAGGCCTTTTCATTCGAGTAACATTCAAACTTGCTCGAGCGACGCGCCGCCTTAATTTTTTTATAAATAAGCTTTTCCAACTCCATTTTTCATAAGAAGACTTGCATATTTTCAATAGATGAAACTTCTACTGCAGAAATGATTTTTGTCTTATTCTTTTAGGTTTTAAACCTTTTGTTTTCAATTCACAAAACATCCCAATCTTTTAGTGAATTGTTTTGGAACCCTAGATTCAGGTTTGTTGAATCTTTACCTTTGTGGGGAGAACTTTACAACCTGAGATCTGCGTGCTATTGTGGAGGGAGTATCTATGAAGTTACTCTTGTGGAGAGGATAACCCATACCGTGAAGACTACGTGTCTAGGACTGTGTATCCTTATGGTACAGCTGCATGCGAACCACTGCTGATTTTAGCCGTTACTTTGAAGGTTTGACGAAGGCACCCTGCATTACTCTT
This sequence comes from Sambucus nigra, assembly GCA_949130495.1. Lineage (NCBI taxonomy): Eukaryota > Viridiplantae > Streptophyta > Magnoliopsida > Dipsacales > Adoxaceae > Sambucus > Sambucus nigra. The sequence goes on from OX422207.1 coordinate 715,521,717, forward strand.
GTGGGAGAAAGCAAGATGGTATGTAAGTCAATGGTCGTGTAAACTCGTCAGAGTTCTAGAAATAAAAGGTTTTGCCCTTCGGGGTTTTTTCCTTAATTTGGTGTTCCTAATATTTGATCTTGTGATTGTTTGATTTTTATATTTAATGCAATCACTTAGATGCATGTTTTAGGGTTTAACTAAAATTGGATTTTTTTGAGAATTCGCATTATTCCACTATAGATATTCTACAACACTTGACCGATGAGCTGGTAAGAGAGGATTTATTTATTCGCATTAGACAAGAATGTCCCATCTGCCTACAAAATCAATCTTGGCAGAGTGGGAATAAAATAGTTCGAAGCCATCCCATTCATGGCTCATCAATGCATGAAATTCCAGACTAACTATGAAGTTGGCATAGTCAATGGCAACTAAAAAAATGCCAGGGAATGCTATTATACCTCAGCCGGCCAGCAAGAGGTCAAGAAAATCATCGCCACTTATCACATTGACAGATTGGACCTCAGAGAAGAAAACGATCTAGTTAAGGAACAAGTCATGGAGGAGACAGAATCCATTATCTTGGATGATGAGAAGCCAAAAAGAACTACCCAAATTGGTTAATCTCTTAAACAGGAATTAATTAAATTTCTTAGAGAGAGAAAGAGCATGTTCGCCTGAAGCCATGAAGATATGCTAGGAATCGACCCTAATTTCCTTTGCCATGAGCTCAATATAGTCAAAGACTCTATGGAAGTCAAATAAAAGCGAATAGTTTTCAGTCTCGAGCAAAATGTGCCAATCCATAAGGAGGTAGAAAAATTACAGAAAGCAAAGTTCATCGAAGATGTCAAGTACCCAACCTGGCCGTTTAATGTGGTGATGGTGAAGAAAAAGAATATTAAATGGCTCATGTGCATTGATTTTACCGATCTCAACAAAGCTTGCCCATAATATCATTTTCCTTTGCCAAGGATTGATTAATTGGTAAATGCAACTGCAGGTTATGAGTTTCTTAGCTTTATGGATGCCTATCCTGGTTATAACCAGATAAAAATGAAGCTTGGAGATAGAGAAAGCATATCCTTCATTACTAGCCGAGGAACATACTGCTATAATGTCATGCCCTTTAGGCTTAAAATGCTGGAGAAACGTATCATAGATTTGTAAACAAAGTTTTTGAAGAATAAATTGACAAGAATATGGAGGTTTATGTTGATGATATGATCACCAAGGGCAAGGTGGCTGCCAACCACATCGCTGACTTTACCAAGAGGTTCGTCCAACTAAAGAAGCATAAAATGAAACTCAACCTAATGAAGTGTACTTTTGGGGTACAAGAAGGAATGTTTCTGGGGTATATTGCCAATCAGAGAGGGATAGAAGCTAATCTCAATAAAATTAAAGCTTTGCTGAGGATGCTGTCCCCGACTAGGAAAAAGGAGGTGCAAATTCTCACAGGAAAGGTAGCAGCCTTAAATCGCTTCATTTCCAGGGCAATCGACAAGTGCCTTCCATTATTCAAAGTGATGAGAAAGACTTTTGAGTGGAATTATGATTGAGAAAAATCTTTTATTAAACTTAAGAAGTATATGGGGTATCTATCTTTTCTCTCCCCACTAATAATGGGAGAGAAATTATATTTACATCTGGCTATTTCAGAATCAGCTATCAGTTTGGCAGTTATTCGACTAGAAGAAGGAGTTCAAAATCTTTTGTATTACACAAGAAAAGTGTTATTGGGAGCAAAAATCAAATACAAATGCATGTAATTTTTTTTTAGCAATTATAAAGGTATCCAGGAAAATGAGGCCATACATTCAAGCCCACACTATTGTACTTTACACTCACTTGCCTTCAAGACAGGCCCTACACAAACTGATAAGTCGGGATGACTGATGTCTTCGGCGGTGGAACTTAGAGAATATGATATTATATATGAACCTTAAACTTTGATGAGGGGTCAAGCAATAGTTGATTTTATTGCAGAATTCACTTATGCAAAGACGTCAAATTAACCAAGTTTACCTACTGAGCAGACTTCTCCAGAAGAGAGCACAACTCAAACGCGAACTGAAATAGTTGCTAACTATCCAGAATCCTCACCTGACTAGGAAAAAGATCAACGTCTAGCAAAACAATGGCATAAGTGTTAATGACCTTTAGTATTTCCTTTTTCCTTGTACATTTCCTTTTTTTTTTCTGAATTTTGACAAGGTTTTTTTCTTTTACTTTGGCAGATTGATATATCTACGTTGAACCTTCATTCTTAGGGGATGACGAGGTTCAAGGATATCTGGGAACACCTTCCTCCGGTGGTGCATTGGGTGGTATCATCAGCTGTCTTTGGCAGTTTGGCATCTGCATTGGATGAGATGCCTCGTTCGATGGCTACCCTTTGTGGTTTGGGAGAGAGGTCGTGGGATACTACCCACACCATTCATTTTGGTTTTGGGGATATAACAGTGAATTTTATTGATGCACAACAGTTACTGGGGCTAGACTATGAGGGGGCCCAGATAGAGGTGAACAAAACTTTGCGAATGACGTCGGCGACGGTGGAGGCGGTGTTGGGTGATGTTTGGAGGATAGTATCAGGGGACTCCATCCATCTCTCTCTTTTGAAGGAGGCTTTGTTGAGTTGACAAATCGATGAGATTGACGGGATACAGGTGAGACAGATGGCCCGTTTGTTTATTCTTTTGTTAATGGGAGGATTTTTGGTGGCGACGTCGTTTATTTGTGGTTTTTGCCTTATTTGAGTTTATTCTCGAATATTCCTCTCTTTGACTGGGGGAGCCTGACTTTGGCGACTCTTTATTCACCTTTGGATGCATTCATCCGGTGCTGCTGGCAGACCTTTATTGGCACCACATATCTTTTAGAGGTATTCTTTCCTTTATGCATTTTCCTTTATGTATTTTATTCTTGAATCCTTAATTTCTTTCTTCTGATTGATAACCATTTGTCCATTACAGACATGGTTTTATGAGGTTATTGGGCTTAACGCCCACTTGATAGGTTTGAAGGATGAGTTAGTTGGGGACTTCTTCCATATGTACCGATGGCGAAGTCCAACCGGTAGTCGAGACAGTCTCTCTCTTTGGCAGTGGTGCATCAGGTCTTGAATGGCCTGACTAGCTATCGGGTAAATTCTTCTTTCCACTTGAGACCATTTTTCTCTGATGACCTTTTCAGATATTGATTTTTTGCTGGGATCTTGTAGGTGACCTTTTATCCCTTGGGACGTCCATCTAGCACATGGTGGTCATTAGAGGGAATGCGCAGCTGCGTCATCTGTTAGCGTATGAGTTCGGCTACTACTTGTATCTGGGGGAGGGAGTAGTCCTCCAGGTGGTGGAGGACGAGGTGATGGTGCCACCTGCGAGGCCCTCAAAATATATGAGGTGGGAGCGGGAGATTCCAGAGGAAGCGAGGGTGGCGGCAATGGTCGACTAACCTTATTCGTTGTATAACGACACAGCGGCGACCTATGATTATATGGATTTCGTTTCGAGATGGATGATGTTGCCCATTATATATGACATTATGCCTTTTACGCATGTGGCTTCTAGTAGGGGCACGAATTGGCCAGTGGAGTCTACCCACAATGCGGGTGGTGCATTGTCATCGGCAGCGACGATGACATTAGAGGTTCCATTTTTATGGTTGGCTCCTTATTTCTATAACATTAGACAACCTGATGGAGGGTCGATGCGTATGTTGCATCACCCCAATGTGATGGACCCGAAGGTTCTGGGGCTAAGATGTCCTTCAGTTGGAGGTATAGCTTTCATTTCTTGGACTTTTGTCCTTCTGATTTCTTTCTTTACCTCAGACTGCTGTTTCTATTTTTTTGTAGTATGTTCGAGTGTCGACTATTTGGATGAAGGACATCCGGGATTAAGTGGCTTCTGTGAGGGCTCATATCTGGGACTTGATCTCGATTCCTTCTTGCTTAGTGCCATCTACTTCATCTGGGGAGGGGACTGGATCAGGGAGCAGATGCTTTTCATCACATCATATGAGAAAATGTATATGCCGCAGGGATGGGGGTCTTAAAGAGATAGAAAGAGAGAGAGAAGGAAATAGGAGGTGAGAGATAAAGATAATGTTTAGAGAGAGTGTGGGGGATCGGTCTGAGTGCCGTTGTTTTTATGTTATCTTGCAAGGCAAAATGTAATAAAGCAATATATATGCAATAAAATAATTTTTTTATTAATTTATCTTTTTTTAATGACTTGATGCATATGCACTTTTTATTTTATTTGTTGTGACCGTAAAAATGATTTAAAATAATTTGAGGGAATTTTTTTTCTAAAATAGGATGAGTAAAAATATAGGGAGAAGGAAATTCTGAATTCCTTAGAATAAAAATTATTTTTATTGAGTTTTCGATTTTGACAAAAAAGGAAAAAGGAAATTTTAAAAAAATAGGGATTACCGATCGACATGCCTCTTGTCCCGCCTATCGGTCGGTCAGTTCAGTCTAATCACCCCAAGGCCTTGATTGCATTTTCTTCAACTACTTGGTCCTTAATGGGGCTGGATTTCCTCCGAATTTTCTAGGACCTTTGTCTTTAGCTAAGTTTTTTAAGTATAAAAAGGGGTAATGGTGGAGTATTTTTTCACCCATCTACATTTCCTTTCTTTTGCTCACTTCTTGATTCTTGTCTCATCATTTTTCCATATGGATCTTCCCGAATGTATTGAATTTGCCTCTTACCTCAAAAATTTAGAGGTTGTGTGCTCATATAATGTAGACTACGATGCTTTCAACATGCATTGGGTTTCCTTATAGTGCAATCGACTTATTGAATGTAACATTCTGATGGCGATGGTACAATTTTGGTACCCCGAGGACCACGTCTTTCTCTTTAGCTTTGATGAAATATGTCCGACTTATGAAGAGTTTTCTACTATACTGGGGTAAATCACAGTGTTGCGGCGACTATGCCTGAATTTTCTCAATCTCCTCGGGAGCTGTTAGCAGGACTTCTCTATATCTCGACTTTAATGGCTCGATCATTGATTACGAGAGGAATAATCTCTCTCCCAGATCTGTTATATTCCATGCATCTGCAAGATGTTGATCATATAGTCCATGATGGAGCTGCCGTCCTTGTCTTAATTTTAAAATTATTATTGGTGATCGGGGACCTTTTAGTGGACCCAAAACCTGTAGCCATCACTTTATGGATGTCATACCATCGTAATATTACGGTAGTGATACTGGTGGAGACTTTAAATGGTTTAGATGCTCGACGGGAAGGCTGTTCTGACTTCTTGAGGGGAAATCCAGTTATGTTGTTCATGTAGATGTTGGAGAGATTCCGTATGGATGTCCCTCCTGAATATCCCTTGGTAGCTGTGCCAAATTTCTTTACTCGCTATTTTATCAGTGTAGGCCTGAATATCGAGAGCTGGGAGAACTAGTTTGTAGAGCAGGGGACTCGAAGTTTGAGTTGGTCAGTGCCTTCGTGGGGAGAGTTGTAACCCATTCTAGAACTGGGGGAATACCAATATGTTCGATTGGTTGGCCTACGACAAAATTCTTTTCACTTTCCCTGGTGGCTCTTGCGTTAATTTGGCTGGGAGCAGATTGTGCCACCTTGGACAGTAGACTTCTTTCTTATGGAGGATTTGACAGAATGTTTGCGTACAAGGCTGGGCTCTCTATAGGAGAATCATCGATCGTCGACCCATCCTTCCCAATCTATTGGCCGAGTCTATCATGTTTAAAGGGACTACATGAAGTGGTTGTGGAGGAGGGTAGTGGCAAAAATATTGGCTGAGGAGACCGAGCAGATGTGGGTTGCCATCTTTGACACCATGGAAGGAGATGTTGTGGTTTTCCCTAGGCTAGTTCGGGCTTATCATTCCATGGATTACCTTCGGTATTCCATCCAAGAAGAAGTTTAGGGTCCCCAAGATGTAGATGATGATTGGGCTGGTTCTTTTGGCAGCTGCAGGTAGGATCACATGGGAGTTTTTATTTGTGAAGCTTTCGTATGGTGTTTTGTTATGTATTTGGTTATTTTATGGTAGGAATAACTTTTAGGAAGGTTATTTAGGAGTAGTTTGGCTTGTTTTTATTTTGAGGAAAATAAGTTTAGGTTAGCGGGGGAAGTTGTTTGACTTCCTCTACGGATATAATTGTACCAGAATTTCTCATAAATGAAATAATTTTTTTAATTATATTTTTGTACCTCTTGATGAGCCTTTGCATTCGAATTATCTATACAAATTGCTAAGGCATACACAATCCTTTTGTTCATGTAAATGATAAGAATGAATCGTCGTTCTCGGAGATAAGAAAAGAATAGCATTTTGTGAAAAGAAGGGGGTTATGCTCATGTGAAGCTAATGAGATGCCTACGTACTTCTGGGGGGTTTTGAAAATTTTTTGAGTTTCATTTTTGAAAGTAAAATGATTTTTTTAGAGGATCAGGCTCCACATAGTTAGGAATAAAGGGAAATGGAGATTTTTTTTAGAATATAAGGGGGGGGGGGGGGAGGAGAGTCATAGTGCACTGAGATTAAGGAATTTCTTAAGACGTTCTAGATCGACTGGACGGTCCATCTCTTCCCCGTTGATGTCAGTGAGAAGGCGGCCCCATCAGATAGAAACTTCTTCACAATGTAAGGGCCACTCCAATTGGACTTGAATTTTCCTCTGGGGTTCAGATGGGCTCTATAATTTCTTTAAGGGCTAAATCCGCTTCTCGGACACCATGATCCTTGACTCTCTTATGGAATGATCATGTTATTCGGCGATGGTACCCTTGTATATGATATAGAGCTTTCAGTCTCCTTTTGTCCAAGAGTGATAACTCGTCAAGACGTCTCTGATGTCAGTCTTTCTCATTGACTTTGATTTCAGGAATGACGCATAGTGAAGGAATTTCTAGCTTAACGGGTAGTACTGCTTCCATACCGTATACCATAGAGTAAGGGGTAGCCCCAGTAGATGTTCGAACTAAAGTGCGGTAACCCAAGAGGGCAAAAGGGATCCGATCGGCCCAATCTCGATAGTTTTTTATCATCTTACCGATGATTGCTTTGAGGTTCTTATTAGCGGCTTCGACTGCACCGTTGGTTTGAGGTCGGTAGGGAGAATATTCGTGTCTTTGGATCCTATACTCGTCAACCACTTTCTTGACTTTTGCCTCGAAATGTAACCCACTGTGTAACTCTAGCTCATGTGGGATCCTATATCGACAGACGATATTTTTTCTGATGAACTTGCCCACCTTTTTGGCATTCAAAACTGCATATGAATCGGCTTCGAACCATTTGGTTAAGTAATCAATGGAAACCAACATGAATCCATGCCCGTTGGAGGCTTTAGGTGTAACTTTCCCTATGATATCGATGCCCCATGTGGAGAATGGCCATGGAGAGGTCATGTTATATAATTCTCACAGAGGCAAGTGCTTGAGATTGGAAAAATATTGGCATCTGAGGCATCCTCAAACATAGGCAGTGCAATCCTGAACCATGGTAGTCTAATAGTAACCATGTCAGATGATTTTCTTGGCAAGCATATGTCCATTCATATGGGGTCCACATTCCCCACTATGGATTTTCTGCATCATCTCTTTAATGTCATTCCCTGCGATGCCGCGTAAATATGTTCCATCAAACTTTTTCTTGAACAGTGATTTATCACAGATAATGTATTGGGTAGCTAGTCTCCGGTGGGTTGCTCGATCTTTCTTATTAGAATCTTAGGGATATTTAGCATTCTTATGGAGGTGCCAAATATCTTAGTACAAACAATCATCTATATCAGGATCTTCTTTTGTGATGATCTCAATAGGGTAGCAATGGGTAGGTTTAGCACGCTTTTGGACTAGGAAGGGGGACATCGTTATTATTTGGGCATATCAATCATGGAGGCTAAGGTAGTAAGGACATGAGCTAAACTATTCCATGCTCAGATCAGGTAGTGGAAGGTGATATCTTGGAATTAGGAGGCCAGTTCTTCTAGGTGGGCATCAAAGGGTAAGAGTTTTTCATCTTTAAGTTTCCATCTTCTGAGTACTTGACTGATGACGAGGGTTGAATCCCTGTAGACATCTAAGTATCAAATTCCTTTCTTGATAGCGACTTTGAGGCCTACCGTGTATGCCTTATATTCGGTCATGTTATTGCTGCAGGGAAAATCTAACTTGATGGAAATGGGAGTGTGAGAGTCATCAGGGCAACTAGGAATATACCAATGCCATACCCTTTCTTGTTGATGGAACCGTCAAAGAACATTTTCCAATTGAGGTCTTTTTCGTAGGTACAAAGGATATTCCCATTTAGGAACTCAGAAATCCAAACATCGGCTTCTTTTGTAGGGTAGTCAGCATAGTAGTCAGACATAACTCTTCCTTTCATGGCTTTCTATGTGACATACACAATATTAAATTCGGCTATCAGTATCAACCATCGGGCCAGAAAAATAGACATAGTAGATTTATCAAGCAGGTATTTGATAGGAGCCATTCGGGACACAAGTTTGATGGTAAAATCAACCATGTAATGCTATAATTTTTAGGTGACCTAGACAAGGATGAGACATGCTTTCTCCAAGGCTATGTAGTTAACTTCGTAATTGACCAATTTACGACTTGTGTATAGATGGACCTTTCTTATCGGGACTCTTCAAGGTATTGGGTTAATAAAGCCCCAACTATAGTGTCTGTTACAGTCAGGTATAGAAGTACGGGAAGACCAGGCTATGGCGGCATAAGTCCCAAAGATCGGGTTAGATATTATTAGATTCAGTCAATGGTCTTCTAGCAAGGTTCATTCCAAACTTTAGTTCAATCCTTTCAAAGGAGTTTGAAGATGGGTTCACAAATAGAAGTCAATTGGATGATGAACCGACAGATATACAATAATTATATGAGGAATCCTCGAACCTCCTTCTCCGTTCAGGGTGGTGGAATTTTGAGCATGGCTTTTAGCTTGACAAGATATACTTTAATCCATCTCTCACTAACCATGAATCCCAAGAGCTTTCCTTTGGTAACTCCAAAAACACATTTATGTGGGCTAAGTTGCATTTGGTATTGACGTAATCACTCATAGAACTTTCGGAGAGTGGGAACATGACCTTCCCAAGTTTTAGACTTTATGATAATATCTTCCACGTACACCTCGACTTCCTTGTGTACCAGATCATTCAAGATGGTTGTGGCAGCCCTCTGGTAAATAGCCCCTACATTTTTTAGACCAAACGACATAACAGTGTAATAGAATATTTCCTAAGGGGTAATGAATGCGATTTTCTCTTGACGATCCGAATGCATCTTGATCTGATTATAACTGAAAAAACCATTAACAAATGACTTGAGAGCGTGACTAGCTGTGTTATCCAAAATCATGTCGTTATTGGGTAGAGAATAATCATCCTTCGAAGAGGCATTATTAAAATTTTAGCACGGGTATGGGTACAATGTCAGATAGACATGTGGGATATTCGATCACATGAATGAAACCCACGTTCAACTATTTGACCAATTCTTCCTTAACCTTGAGCTACCCTTCGGTGCAGAGCTTTAGTAGTTTCTGTTTGACCAATTTCCATTATGAAAGAGTTGGAATCTCGTGCTGAGCGATCTCAGGATCAATATTGGGCATGTCGTCGTAGGACCATGCAAAGACATCCACAAATTCCTTTTAATAATTCTTCAAGTTGCGCACGCTCATGCTTGTCAAGGGTATACCTTATCCTAATCTCGATCCGTTGTCTACTAGAATCGAGACTAATAACAATAGTTTCATCTTCATTAACTTGAATGAGTTTATATTATTTGTTATTAACCTTATTAAGATCAGGTAAGAATTATTCATTTATAAAATTATTATCATCAAGAGTTTGATTATAATCAAGACAATTAATGTAAGGCACAACAAGATACTCAAAATCTTCGTTTATTTCATTGTTGGAAAAAACAACATTGAGACCTCATAGAAGGAGGTCTCTATTACCTCAGAATAGGGAGGAATAATAAAATAAGAGGATATGGGATAAACATCGGAGTTGGGTTGCACTTCAGCAGGTGGAACTCGCACAATATTCCAATTGAGGAGAGGTGCATCAACATCTTTGATCAGGTGAGATGGTTCTAATGATGTAGCACTTGAGTGGACCATGCAGAGTGTTAAGCCCAGTGTCTGCAAGTTGAATGAATCCTCAGAGTCACTTCCCTTGGAACCTCCGGTAGTAACTATAGTCTTTTCAATGAGTGGTAGTACATGATGCTGGGAACTTTCGGCCCATGAGTATATGTCTTGGAAAAATATCTCCATTCATGGCTTCATCTTCTTATCTATATGATCATACCACAATTTGGGTTATACACAAAAGGGGAAATCTTCACCCTCTCTGATGAATCTTTTGTTCAAGAAATCTCTTGAGGCAGTCTTGGCACTTTCTAGCCTTCTCTTCAACTGAGGTTATCAGAGCATTATGAGTTATTATATTGATGGTTGATAACCCAAGCCATATGGAGGAAGGACTTTTTTCAGTATTATGGGTTCAAGTATCCCCTATTATCGTCTTCCTAGCCGCAATTTGGGCAAAAAGTGCATGTTTTGGAACATCTTTATCACATTGACCTTGCCATGAGAGCCGTGTTTAGGACAAACTTTATCTTTGAAATTGTTCCTTTATCGAAATCAAAAGCGGTTCAACTCTAAAGCCTGACATAAGCATATCATTTTCCCCATGATGTATCTCTATAAGTCGATTGTTGGTGCTTGCATTTTTAGTGTTATCATCGTTGCCCAAAATGGTGATGACCTACCCATTGGCAAAGAACTTCAGTTTCTGATCGAGGGAAAAAGACACACCCTTGATACTATGGATCCATGGTTGTTCGAGCAACAGGTTAAAACAAGCTGGTATGTCGATGACTTGTAATTTCGTAAAGGGATTTATAGGGCTATCCCTAATTATAAACTTTATGGATCTCATCATTTCCCGATGAGTATTGTCATACACATGCATTGAGACATAGATCGGAGCAAGGTCGCTCACTTTCAGTCCCAATGAATTGAGGGTTCTCAGTGGGCAAATATTGAGAGATGATCTATTATTGATAAATGAAAGTGGGACGGTCTTGCCCATGACTTCAACAGAGACATTGAGAGCATAGTTATGATTTTGACCAATCTTAGAGATTTCTTCTTCGAAGAAGTAGAGCATTCTAATATAGGTTAGAGATTCGACCAGATTTACTACTTCTTTTGGCACGGTAGAAGGAGGGACTATGGGCTCGATAAGTAGTTTAATAAAGGCATTACGGTGTAGCTAGGAAGACATAAAGAGTCCACACATAGTGATGTTATCTTGGGTTTTATTCAATTGATCGAGGATATTTCTCTCCTCGAGGGTCAATTCTGGCATAAGAAGTTTCTCAACACATTTTCCCGTGTTGATCGCTGATAATTACTGGTTTAGAACTTGGTAATGCCTCCCTGATCTAGTCATATGGTTCACAGAAGAGGGGAAAAACAGAAACCCCATTTCCTCACCTATCTCTGGTTGTTCAGTCACCTTGTTGATTTCTTTTAGAAGCTCCTCAAATAATATCATTCCATATATGCTGACTATTGGGATAGTCTTTTTTGTGTTTTTCTCTTCATCTGAACTATCGAATTCGTCTCCCCATACTGTGGCAATAACATCATCTTTCCACGAAAAGTCAATACAATCCACAACATCAATGGCTTCTTCGTATAGATCCTCCCATTCAACGGGTAGATGTAGAAGTGAAGGGACCAGGCACCCTTATAGTTTCAAAGAATCAAGTAACTCGAACATGTTGTAAATTTCACCGGTCTGTCAGAATAAGTCTGCTATGATTTGGATGACATCATCTAAAATGACTGCATAGGTAGGTATTACCAAATTATCTGACTCTCGATCCCACTTTCGAGCTTCCAAGAATAGTGTTCTGAATCTCTAGCAGTCAATAGTCATTTCTGAGGGAAATTTTAGTCCGAACTCTAAAAGTTGGTTCAATATTGCTGATGATTCCATATCTTTCCCTCCAGAATGGGTACGGACAATGATGCATGCTCTAATAAGGAGTGATAGGGTCTGATCGGAAAAACAAGTAGGATATAGGAGAAAATATGGGTAAACTTGAAGGGTTAGGGGAATATATGGGTATGATGGGCAATTTAGTGTGTATAATCTGGGTAGATGGATCAAATTCTGGGTCGACTTCTAGGAAGATGGCATTTTTATGATTTGGGAGTAAATTGTGGGCAGTGTTTGGTTTAGTATTGGCTGGTGGGGTGATGATACCTCGTTCAATTATTTCTTGGATTACATTTTAGAAATGGAAACACTGATCAGTGGTATGGTCGACACTTTGGTGAAAATCACAATGGGCATCTAGTTTGAATTTTTTTGGAAGTGGGTTTGGTAATGGTTGAGGATCTAATAGCTTGATAAGGTTTAGGCTCAAAAAGGCTTGGTAAACTTTTGATAGGGGAGTGTGAATCTTGGTATATTCCTTTTTGACTGGGTTATGGCGACTTTCTAGTGCCTATGAAGTGACAGGATAAGAGATATTATTGATGGTTGAAATTGTGGTATTAGCCGGCTTCTTATATTTTTGGGAGTGAACTGTCTGGATACTTTTTTTGGCTTAAATTTTGTCTTGGCCAGACTTTCTTCAATCTCCAATCCTTCTTCTCGAAGGGCTTAGAAATGGGGGTAGTACTGTCCACACGGTGGCCGTTTTCTCTCTTCACCTTGCTATGAAATTACTGACTGATTCCCCGAGATTTTATTTAAGAAGATCTAAATCATGGCGGGTAACCTTCAACTCTTTATTTTCTACTTGTACTGTGACATGAATTCACTAGCAACATCTTCCCAATTACGAATCTTGGACTCCTCGAGAGGTAAGAATCAACGAAGAGCGTTGTTCTTTAAAGTCTGTTAGAACATTTGGGCCAATATTTCCTCAGAGGAATCTAGGAGAGTTATGGATCGGTGGTAACTTCAAAGATGAACAATTGGGGGTCCACTACCCCCGAATTTCTCAATGTTGGGCATCTTAAACTTTTTCAAAAACCTTACTTTAAGTTAGGGAGACATATAGGTGAAATCCATATAGTTCCCGAATATTCGAACTTGGTCAAACTTCTTAGTCAACATCTAAAGGTCCTCCTTGACTTTATTTAACTCTTCTTCCTTCGAATCAACGGTCACGGGTAGGTTAGCCCCTGGCTAGGCAAGATTTAGCATAAGGATCTGAGCTGGCAGTGGCCCATTAGCATGAGGGGTACATAGAGCGTGCTGATATTCCTTGGGGACCCATATAGGCTCAGGTGCGGGTGGACCTATAGAGCGAGGTAATATGACCTTGGGCTCTTTGGGAATAGGGACCCCGTTTTGTTACATCTCATGAACTTCGATTTGAAGGTTGTCAATCTTGGCAGTGAGTTGATCTAGAACTGTCATAAAATCCATCTGCACTTTCGGTACTTGGTTTGTGTTCTCCATGGAAAGTGGATTCTGAACTTAGACGAAATAATGAGGGAATTTACGGATCCTCGAAGCGATTCAATGAAAGATCAAAGCGAATAAGGAGATAGGGCAAGGATCAGTTATGCGATCGACTGAGAAGGATAAAGATTTGAATTTATTTTTGAAAGAGAGGAAGGAAAGACTTTTATTATAGGAGGAAAATATTTTTGACATTTTTGGAAAAGAGGAGAACAAAATAATTTTGGGCAAAAAAGAGGAAAAGCGTTTATAGTAAAAGGAAGGGAAAATGTTTTGGTATTTTGATAATAGAGGAAAAAAAAGGACATACATGTAGGTGCATATGTACACAAGCAAAAAACAATAACACCCATGCAAATAGAGTCTAGCCCTCTTATGAAAATTGTCCCCAGCAGAGTTGACATTGTGTCCATCCCATATCTTTTCCGGCGGGAAAGTGGGGAAGGTCATACACTTCTTCCTCTAGGAGAGCGTCGATCGTTGTCGATGTGGGGTGATGTAAAAGGATGGAGTCGCCAACTTATTTTGCATAAAATAGGCAAACAAACATGTTATTACCTCGAGAGAGCAACATCAAGGACAAACTAATGCTTAGGAAACCAACAGTTTGAAGGTTCGAGGGCTAAGTTACGGAATGGGAAGGTGTTAGGCACCCATCCTTCCCTTTCGATCTCTCATGGACTTGTGATAATGTTTTCCTTATTTTCTTTGTGAAGTGTGTGCATATATATATAAATGGATATCGAAATCACCCAATTCATACCATGGAAAAGATAGAGTGAGGCCATCCATAGGAATGTTCTAGAAATAATATTTAGAAAATATGATGTACGCGTTTATTGAGATATTGATCTTTCTGATGAAACGATAATATATGTTGGATAAAATGCTAATTAGGATCACAAATATAATATATATTAAAATAATGTATAGATGAAAAATGAGACAAATGCGAAAATTGAAAATTGGGAAAATTGGAAAATTGGACTCGAGTCTTGGGTTTTAGCCCGAAACGCCTACATAGCCTATAATGGCATCAAAGTACACATAGTTCGTATGTGGAATAATGGTGGGGTTTATCCCATAGTTCGAATGGAAATTTATTATACGCGTGTGTGTTAAAAATGTACTTTAGTTTTGAGAAATGGTGGTGGATAATCCCGTTGGAATTTATAGTTGTAACCCTGTATGTGCAATATAACTAATAAAGGATGAGATATTAATGTGTGTGAACTAAGGTAAAATCTAGATTAATAATTTTTGTAACTAATGCAAAAGTAAGGAATTTAAAGAGAGAGAAGGATTTTGGACATTCTTTGGAGAATTGAGGCTTGATCTTAATCCTTGATGAACTCCCTTAAATGTTTAGATGAATGTTGGATGAGAGAGAATGAGATTTTTCTAAATTGGGTATGAAAAGGATGGGGATGAAATATGGAAGGGAATTTCACACAAGGAAACTTCGCTGATTGCAAGAGAATGTTGCTGAGATCACTGATATTGATGGATCTAAGGTTTGCTCTGGGAGTGAGGTTATGCCTTCTATTTATAGGGCAAGGGGAGTGCCGATCATCATAGACCTAGCCCTGCCAATCGATAGGTAACCGTAGGCACACGACTGATAGGCATGGAAATGGACCTGTTAATCGGTAGTCTCGTGCAAATTTTTATGAAAAAATGCTCGTAGAACGTAATATGTAAATCTAAATCGTGCATGGGGCGTACCGCTAGAAATATAATTAAGAGATCTTCAAAAGTCCTTTGGGCCGCTCCCGGGTCCAGAATTTTACTTTGGGTCAAACGGGGTTCGGAAGCACTCGTTGATCCTTAAGACGGGAGATCATTAGGCAAAAATGGATCGATCGTCCACATGGTAAGTCAAAATTATGCATGGGGTATACCTTTGGAAAGGTTATGCGATTAAATTCAGTATTCCAAAGATCTTCGCTCGATTTGGAAAGTTGACTTTGGTGAAATAAGCCCCGAACGTGTTCGATTGCCTTTTGAAGTAAAATGGGTCGTTCGTTTGTACCGGAAGGTTGATTCGTGAATGAGGTAGACCGTTGTAAAGGTTATTTAGTGTCCTTAAAAGATTCATTCAGTCTCATTTGAACTGAAGAGTTGAAATTGATCAAACGGATCCTGAAAGCACCCAGTGGCCTTTAAATTAGTTTTGGGAGGAAAATGGATCGTTCGTCCAAACGGTTATGCCGTTTTGCGCATGGGGAGGACCGTTGGAAAGGGTATTCACTTCCATTCAAGGATCCAAAGAGATTTCACTCTGATGATGAAGTTTATCGGGGTCAAATTAGGGGCCGTGAGTACCCAGTGGCCTCCAGATCAATTTTTGGTGGTAAAATGGTATGTTCGTCCGAACCGTTATGCCAATTTATGCATGGGGAAGATTGTTAAAAAGGGAATTCAGAGCCCTTTGAATATCTAGTGAGGTTTTGCTCTGACGATAGAGTTGATCGGAGTTAAATGGATCTCGGGAGCGCTCGATGGCCTCTAGATTGGTACTCGAAGTATGACCTAGGGTTTGTAGTGAAACAGGGAAGTTCTAGGGACCTAAGGAGAGACTTAAGGGGGTCATAGAATGTGGTGTATACATACCTATTATACCAAATTAAGGAGTATTGGTTCATAATATCACCTTAAACCACAAATCAAATAACACACAAAGGAGGCGAATATAGTTCTAAGACTTTGGGCTACGCACATACCTAATGTACCCAAATGATCTTTCAGTCCCAATATTATACCCTCAAATAGTGAGCCGCCCTAAGTTCTATGTTTTGGGGCACACATAAGGACCTCGCTGGCATCGCCAAGGTGGGATCGCCCACTGCACAGAACCTCTCGTGATAGCATGCAATATAGGTATGTTCATATACAAAAAATAAAGCACATAATAGGCATACACACAACCTATAATTACCTTAAGTATAGGTATACACACAGCCCATAAATATATCAAGTACATAGTATATAACCTCTCAAATACCCAATGTACTAACAATTCACACTCAATATTCTTTTCTTATTTTTCGAGTATCGCTCACTACCTGAAGGGTTCTAGTTATCCATTAAGTAAATTAAGTAGTCAATACCTCCCTATACTACTGGTATAAGTCTTAGGTTCGCTCATGCTCTCTATAATTCATTCTAATTCTCTCGAATTATTAGGTTTATACTATGCCCATAGGTCCTAGCCTTAGTTCTCTCATTTGGCTAACCCTAGTCCTTACCCTTGGTCTCCTGGAATTGATTAAGTCCTCACCTATAGTTTTAAACAATCACCAAGGTCCCTAAATTAGTTCTATGTGAAGGTACTACATAACTACCTAAACTTAGTAAAACTAGGTAGGGAAATCAATTTGGTACAGATCTGAATCGGTTTGCCCTCCCCAAATCGATTTGGTCCTGGAGTCGAATCGATTCTCACTTGACAGTTTGCACTATTTATATCAAACCCAAACTCCATGGATTGTACTCAAACATCCATATAAATCAACCCATCATCAAATATATGTATATAAACAATTTCTAATGAATTTCCATCACTAAATCATCATTAAATATTAGATCATTAACTTGTTCATACAAATACTAGCTTCCCTTTTCATGAATATCCATACTCAAGAACCTAAATTTTTCTCATTCTTTTAAACCCAGAAATCATATATCGTTTTACAATACTAGGAGGTTGATTTGTACAATGATATTTTCACAAATCATTAATAAACCTCTACATATATTCCTCAAATCTTATTCTCATATACTATTAACCCTACGCTATCATGGGTATTATGAAATGCTAAAAAGATAGCAAGATAAACACTTGCCTTATGTTTGTAGGTATGATTTTCATTGCTAGATGATGGAGTTGTTCTTCTCTTGATCCGATCTTGATTCTAGCAACACCGGTGATGAAAAATGGTGTAGTTTGGCTTGAGAAACATTTTGCTACCCTCTCTTATGGCCTATCTTCTCTCCTAAGTTTGTAACCCTATCCTCTACACCCAAAAGGCTGATATAAAACTCTAAAATTCTAAGCTTTTCCAATCCTAGGCTCCCAAATAATCAAAATGCCCTTATATGGTGCTGGGTTGGTCTAAAAATGCCCTGAGACCCAACTAATACACCCAGGTACTTTATTCAGCCTATTTTGGCCCATTCAGAATCAACCATTATCTTAAAATTGCAATCTGAGTCACTCTACATAAATTTCCTATCTCAACCTTAACATAGCCTACATGCGACTCCCAATTGAGAAAAAACATAGTCTTGTCGATATTACTCGCTACGACGTATAATAATTACCCCATGTGATTTACCAAACACTTAGTAAATTTATACCATAAATATAAATCATAATCTCTATCGATCAATATTCAATAAACACATAGTATTTTATTTTAATTAAATTACTGCACATATGTCGTTTACATTATGGTGCCCCCACAGAACTCGAACCAAGGGCACGACCTTAAACCGCAACTTACGCCCACTAAGATCAAGTATAGCAATTAGTCTATCCTTATAGGAGATATCTGGCTGTAAGTGTATCTTCTCTAATGGAAAGTGCCAATAAGCCCTCTCACTCCCTTGATACCTTTTCAGCGACGACACGTGGAACGCGTCCCGAATCTGTTGTAAGTGCTCTAGTAATCCCAACCTATGTGCAACTAGTCCCACCCTCTCGATAATCGAAAAAGGTCCCAAATATCTCGATGTTATCTTCCTTTTTTTTTAAACCTCGTGACTCCTTGCACAGGAGACAACTGTACAAAAACCTGATCACCAATTTCTAACTCTATGTATCTCTTGTCTGCATTGACGTAACTCTTCTGCGTGTCTAAGCTATATGGATTCACCCCTGAATCAACTAATATTGGAAGTCATATTCTGAATCATCTCTGGCCCGAATAGTTTGTTGTACCCCACCTCTAACCAGCAAGCGGGCGAACGAAATGGCCGTCCATATAATGCCTCAAATGGTGCCATGCCGATGGTAAATTAATAGGAGTTATTATAAGCAAACTCCACCAATGGAAGGTACTGCTCCCATCCTCTCTTGAAGTTAATTATGCACATCCTTCGCATATCCTCTAACATCTGATTAACTCACTTCGTCTGCCGATCCGTATGTGGGTGATATGCGATACTCAAACATAAATCTGTGCCCGTAGCCTCCTAAAAAATCGTCCAGAAGTGGGACACAAAAATCTTGTGTTGATCCGACACGATGTTAATACAAAACCCGTGCAGCCTCACTATCTCAGTAATAAATAACTGAACGTATTGCCTCGTCTCAAAATTGTGCAAACTGATAGAAAGTGAGCCACCTTAGTCAAACGATCCACTATCACCCAGATGAAGTAGTGGACTCTCTACGATGTTGATAACCCAGTAATAAAATCCATAGAGATACTCTCCCACTTCCACACTGGGGCCTTTAATGGATAAAACATCCATATCGGTCTCTAGTGTTGTACCTTCACTAGCTGGCAGGTAGCACACTTTGAGACAAACTTCGCTATGTCCCGCTTTATCCCCGACCACTATTACTACCTACACATATCCTGATACATATTATCCCCACCAGGATATACCGCAAACCTTGAATCATGAGATTCTATCATCATTGTGTGTCTTAAATCCTCATCCTCTGGAATAATGAGTATCCCATTGAAGCGCAAGCCTCCCTCAGAACTAATCAAATAAGACTTTGCTACTAACTAGTGTTCCCTATCCTAGAAAAATTGATCTCCGACTTGTAATTTCACCATCTGCATAATAATCTCGAGAGTGATAGCCAACATATAGATACAAGCTCTAGCGATCTAATCATCATGTGGAAGCTCCCTCCATTTCACCTTCCAGACCTCTGCTATCTCCCTAGTAGGCCGTTGTCTCAACGCTTATGCCACCATGTTAGCCATACCAAGATGATATTGAATATCAAACTGGTATTCCTTCATGAACTCTAACCATCTCCTCTACCTCATATTCAAATCCTTTCGTGTGAATAAATACTGAAGTGATTTATGGTCCGTAAACAAGCTGAACTGCTACCCCAGAGGGTAATGCCTCCAATCCTCAAGGCAAACACAACCACTGCTAACTTAAATTCGTGTGTGGTGTAATTCTTCTCATGGGACATAAACTTGCGAGATGCATAATCTACAGCCCTCTCCTCCTGCTGTAATACACCCCTAAGTCCCTGTAAGGATGCATCTATATAAACACAGTACTCCACTCCTCCCCTTGGTAATGCAAGTACAAATGTTGAAGTCAATTTGTCCTTTGGCTCATTAAAAGTAAACTGATAGTGGTCATCCCAAATAAATGACACTCCCTTGAGAGTCAAGTTTGTCAGCGAACCCAAAATCTCTAAAAAACCCTTAATAAAGTGATGATAGTATCTGACAACCCCAGAAAACTAAAAACCTCGTTCGATGTCGTGGGTTATTCGTACTCCCTCATCATCGATACCTTACTCGAATCAATAGAATTTCCCCTTTCGGATACAATGTGGCTATGAAACTATACCTCACATAACCAAAATCCACACTTCTCAAATTTTGCGTATAACGCATGGTCCCGTAACGTATGCAGAACCATACACAAATGCTCTGCGTGGATTACCTCACTATATACCTCGTGGGGACAATACGAGTGAAAGTGAATTTGATACACTCGACGTATGTGAATGAGTTCCCTGCTATATACCACTCATCGTGAGTTCGGTCAAGCGGTACGATGTGGTGGGAACCGTTTGATACACGTCGAAGGTACTAGGTCAATGGAAGGTGAGAGTTATATTACTTAGGCTAACTGCACCCTGTCGGACCAGCACCTATCACAAAGTGATCCCCCATAGTACAAGATAATTTTTGGTCAATATAACAATGCTCTTAGTGATATAATGTGCATAATGCATGAATCTTGATTAATATATTATGGAGATATTATTTTATTTAGCATGATGGGTACTATATAAATAAAAGGGAATGTATAATATCATGAAAGTAAATCTAATATGGAGCATGAAGATTACACTAAGCATGGATACATGTGAGTGTGAATATCTACAAATGAGTGTGTGTGTGAAACTAAGCACGGATCAACTACAAGTGGTGTGTGATTAGTACAAGTAAGCATGGATATATACAAGTGTGATAAGTGAAGGTGTGTGCTAGTGAAACCTAAACATGGATATTCTAAGTGGTGTGTGAAACATGTGGATATAAGTGATCCTACTTATAAGTGTAAGTAGTGTGAGGTCTATATGGAGAGCATTTACAAGTATGTGAAGTGAAAGTTGAGTGAGAGGTCATATAAATATGAGGTATACATATATGAGAAGTAATAGAGAGGAAGAGGGAAGATACTGGTAGATGCATATGCACATAAGGAAGAAATGATAACACCCATGCAAACAGAGTCTAGACCTCTTAAGTCAGTCCCCACCAGATTCACCACTGTGGCCATCCCTCCCTCCGGGTCGCGGGTTATTCTATCTCCTTGTCAATCTTGGGGTTTGGTGCTCGTGCACAATGGAGAGAGAGAGAGAGGTCTCACTCCCTTCCTTGGAATGCTTCAGCCATCGTCGATGTGGAGCGATACAAAGAGATAGAGTCGCCAACTTATTTTGCACAAAACAAGAAAAATAACATGTTGTCGCCCCGAGAGAATGGCATTAAAGACAAATTGATGCTTGTAAAACCGATTAGATCGGAGGTTTGAGGGATAAGTTATAGATTGGTAAGGTATTAGGCACCCATCCCACCCTTTCGATCTCTCATGGGCTTATGTTACTATTTTCCTTAATTACTTTGTGAAGTGTGTGTGCATGTATATATAAGGGGAGATCAAAATCGCTCGACTCGTGTCATGGGAAAAGATGGAGTGAGGTCATTCATAGGAATTTTCACAAAATAATTTTTAAAAATATGATGTGTGCGCTTATCTAGATATTAATCATTATAATGAAATGATAGTATGTGTTAGATAAGACGCAAATATGAATCGCAGGTATGATATATATCAATAAAATATGAAAAAAGAGAAAATGGGAAAATAGGACTCAAGTCTCGGGTTTTAGCCTGAGACTCCTACATAGCCTATAAAGGCATCGAAGTCCACGTAGTTTGCCCGTGACACGAGGGTGGGGGTTATCCCATAACTTCAAGCAACAATTTTATTATATGTATGGGTAAAAAGTTATTTTTTAGTTTTGAGAAAATATGGTGAAAATCCCGTTGGAATTTATAGGTGTAACCCTTTTTTTCTTTTTTTTTTGTAGAAAATATATTATATGCAATATTACTAATAAAGGATTGGAGATTAATATGTGTATGATATAAAGTAAAAGCTAAATTGAAAACTTATATAACTAATGCGAAAATAAAGAAATTTAAAGAGAGAGAAGAATGGTTGGAACTTCTTTGGAGACTTAGAGATTGATCTTGATTGATGATGAGCTTACTTGATAGTGGGTGAAGAATGTAGGGGAATTAGGCTAAATTGGGTGAGAAAGTGGTGGAAATGAAAGGTGGAGAAAGCTTTAAAATAAAGAAACATCGCTGACTTAAGAAGAATGTTGTTGAGATCACTGAAGTTGATGTTTCTGAGGTCCCCTTTGAGGCGAGCTCATTCTCTCCTTATACAGGTTCAAGCGACTACCGATCGAAATTGTCCTTGCCCTTCCTATCGGTAGGTAACCCTAGACACACTACCGATAGGCAAGAAAATGGACCTGCTAATTCCCAGTTTGATGCAAATTTTCTGGAAAAATGGTTGTAAAATGAAATTCGTAAGTCCAAATAACGCATGAGGCATACCGTTGGAAAGGCTATTCAAAGATCCTTAAGAATACTTGGGTCGCTCTAGGGTCTGAGAGTTGACTTTCGGTCAAATGGGGCTTGAAAGCGGCCATCGGTCCTTTGGACAGGAGATCGTCGAACGATGATGGATCATTTCTCCAAATCGTAAATCCAAATCACCCATCGAGTGGACCGTTAGAAAGGTTTTGCAAGGAACTTCGATGTTCCAAAGGTATTTTCTCGGTTCAAAGAGTTGGCTTTGGTCAAATGCTGCCTGGAAGCACCTAGTGACCTTTAGTAGTTAACGGGTCGTTCGTACATACCGTAAGGTTGATTCGCACATGGGGAAGACCATTAGAAAGGGTTTTATTTCCCTTTGAAGATTCATTCAGTCTCATTCAATCTGAAGAGTTAACTTTTGTCAAACGGAGCCCGAGAGCGCCTGTTGGACTCTAAATCAATTTTCAGGGGATAACGAATTGTTCGTCTGAATGGTTATTTTGTTTCACGCATGGGGTAGACCATTGGAAATGGTTTCAGTGCCCTTCAAATATTAATCAAGATTTTTCTCTGATGATGAAGTTGATTGGGGTCAAAACAGGGCCTCAGTGGCCTCCATATCGATTTTCGATAGTAAAGTGGTTCGTTTATCCACACCGTTATGCCGATTCACGCATGGGGAGGACCATTGGAAAGGGGATTCAAAGCCTTTTTAATATTTATTGTGCTTTCGCTCTGATGATGAAGTTGACCAGAGTCAAACGGGGCTCGAGAGCGCTCGATGGCCTGTAGATCGGTACTTAGAGTATGACCTAAGGTTTGTGGTGAATGGGGGAGGTGCTAGGGTATTTACACTATGGTATCAAGTCCATGTACCTATCATACCAAATCAAGGACTATCGGTTCGAAATGTCACCTCGAACCAAAAATCAAATTACACACAATGGATGCGAACATACTTCTAAGCCTTTAGGCTACGCACACACCTAACATACCTAAATAACCTATCGGGCCCACTATTTCTCTCTCAAATAGTGAGCTATCCTAGGTTATATGTTCTAAGGCACACATCCATATCTCACTGGCATCGATAAGGTGGGATCTCCCACTGCGTGAAACCTCTCGTGATAGTAGGAAGCGTAGGTATGTTCACACACATAGCAAAGAATATAATAGGTATACACACAACCCATAATTATCTCCAGTATAGGTATACACACAACCCATAAATATATCCAACACATTGTATATTACCTCTTGAATATTCACATACCAATGATTCACTCTCAATATTCTTTTCTTATTTTTTGAGTATCGCTCACTACCCTAAGAGTCCTAATTATCCTTTAATTAAATTCAGTAGTCAAAACCTACCTATACTATTGGTATAAGTCTTGGGTTCGCTCAAGCTCTCCGTAACACGTTCTAATTCTCGCGAATTATCAAGTTCATACAATGCCCATCGGCCCTAGCCTTATTTATCTCATTTTGGCTTATCCATAGTCCCTACCCTAGGTCTCCTGGAATTTATTAAGTCATACCCTATAGTTTTTACACAATCACCAAGGTACCCCAATTAGTTCTATGCGTAGGTACTACTTTACTACCCAAACTTAGTAAAACTAGGCAGCATAATTGATTCGGTGTAGGATCTGAATTGGTTCGCCCTCCCGAATCAATTTGGTCCTAGAGCCGAATCAATTCGCACCTGATAGTTCATCTTCTTCATTGCTCTTACGAGTTTTCAACATTTATATCAAACCCAAACTCCATGGATCGTACTCAAACTCCCATATAAATCAACATATCAACAAGTATATGTATATAAACAATTTCTTGCGAATTTCCATCACTAAATCATCACTAAATCCATGTTTTAACAAAATTATATCACTGACTTGTTCATTCAAACCCTAGTTTCACTTTTCATGCATAATCTTCCTCAAAGAACACATATTTTTCTCATTCTTTTAAACCCAAATATCATATTTAGTGGTACAATAATAGGAGGTTGATTTCTACAATGATATTTTTACAAATCATTAATTAAACCTCTATATATATTCCAAATTTTTTATTCTCATATACTATCAATCCTACACTAGCATGGGTATTATAATATGCTCAAATATTGAAAGATAAACACTTGCATTATGTTTGTAGGTCTAATTTTTGTTGCTAGATGATGGAGTTGTTCTTCCCTTGCTCTGATCTTGATTCCGGCAACGTCGATGATGAAAAATGGTGTAGTTTGGCTTGAGAAACCTTTTTCTACCTTCTCTTATGGTCTATCTTCTCTCCTATGTCTGTAACCCTAGCCTATACACCAAAAGGCTGATATAGAACTCCAAAATTCGAAGCTTTTCCAATCCTAGACTCCTAAATGATCAAAAGGCCCTTACATGGTGCCGGGTTGGTCTAAAAATGCCCTGGGACCCAACTAATACACCCGGGTACTCTATTCCGCCTATTTCGGCCCATTCGAAATCAACCATTATCTCAAAATCGCCATCCGAGTCACTCTACATAAATTTCTATCTCAACCTTAACATAAACTACACGCGTTATCTTGACCTTAACATAGCCTACACAAGGCTCTCGATTGAGAAATAATATAGTTCCGTTGATATTACTCGCTATGACGTATAATAATTACGACGTTTATTTGCCCACAATTAGTAAATTTATCCCATAAATATAAATCATAATCACCCCCGATCAATATTTAATAAGCACAAAATATTTTATTTTAATTAAATTATCGCACAAGTGTAATTTAAAAACAATCGAATTAATTAAATTCTAAATATTGAAAAATACGGGGTGTTACAGTTACTTAAGCCTAACACGTGAACATAATTATATTGGATAACATAGAACAATTAGATTGTTGGTAGAATTATATCCTGCTATGATACCGGGCTACATATTAGAGCATCTAAGCCAAGACCAATTAGTAATGTGTGGAGGGGATCGAGGATCTTATATATTATGGTGCTAGACCTTAATTTTTAGTTGTGGGACTTTTATTCTCAACATGAGTTGACTAGTACACACAACCATATTAGAGAAATATCTATACACACATATTTTAATAAAAATTAAACGCATCAGTGAATTGGTATATATATTCTTATTAAAGTAATATTAATACATGCTTAAATAGACAAAATACTCACATAAATATCCGAAGTACACACAATGATCAATAAAGTACATGCATAAATCATCAAAGTACACACATAACTCAACTATATAAACATTCATAAAAAAAAATACAAGCACTAAATATAAATTAACCATATATGCTTTGGATAACACTTTCACAATAAATTACATGCGCAAAATTTAGGTAAACAAGAATATGCAATTTTATATTCATCCAATATATAGCACATCCTAAATTTATATTCAGCAACATCAAAATTCTGATAGACTAGAGTGAATTAATGGAAAGATTACATCGAATAACATATATCAAAATAGTCAAATATAAAATAAACACACTTGTTTCATAAGAATTCATTTTTCATTCAACTTCAAACTTCATAACTGTAAAAAATAAAGAAAAATAACAATCCCTGATACTATACAACCACCTTCAGGGGTTCAAATTTGGAGACCCACTTTCAAATTGGGTTATGGTGACCCTCTCACCTAATTATTTGAAACGTTAAAATAATAAAGAGGTAATTGTAGTGGATTTTAATATTTTTAATGTTTCAGCTAATAAGGTGAGAGGGTCACCATAACCCACTTTGAAATTGGGTCCCCAAATTTGAGATCCACATGTAGTACCCAAACACTACAATCATCATCATTTTTACCCTCAACAAAATAAGCAACAATATAAAAATAAAAAACACCACTACTAACACGCACACCATCATCAAACAACCATCAATAAAAAATTTCAATCAAATCATTAAAGATTCATACAAACCTTCTCAGGAAAACCCTCTTCCTCTCCATGCTCCTCACCAATAAGAGTTGTTGGATTGGTTCAAGTCCACTATCATCGGGTCTGGGACAAGCAGAATCTAAATTGATGAGTTCATCAAACCCATCGAATAACATTTCCAATATTAGAAAAATGAGGAGCAAAATTATCTTCATCACTTGATATCTCAATGATTATATCAGATCAAGCCTACATGGACGTATCAGTGGTTCGAAAGAGTTATTCTTATGATAATTAAAGTTACCTAATGGAACCAAATTAATTATGTTTGATATGTCAAGATGACATGAGCAAGGAAGTTGTTGCATCCATAACACTTCTATGCTGTCACTGAGGAGGTGGACATGAAGGGGTAAAATGAGGCATAAAAAATGAATGATGAGAAGGATGAATAATGATTAATGGATCAAGAAGAGCATTTAGAGACTTTTCAACCATGGGAGGAGGATCGGGACACCTTGGACCAGGAGAAAGAGACCTTGTGGGAAGGTTAAGAGACATTAAATGAGGAATATGAGACCTTAGTAGAGGATAAGGCAACAACTAAAGAGTGAGAATATTTTTTATAATGGTACCAATGGCATGTCCAAAGGAACGCATATCTCTACTACCTAAAAAGAGGCTAAACATTTTGGAATGGTCATATGACCAAATTAGCCTCCTATAATGTGATATTTCGATTATAACCTCCAACTAAATTCCATTCACACTTCTTATTCAGTTCACCCTCCTACTCTCATCTAACCTCTTTCTTTCTCTCATATTAGCCTCCTTTCTCTCTCTCATCAATTTTCTACCTCTTCATCTTCTATTTCTCTATCTCCCCCTACGGAACCCAAAACATGGTAGAGGAACCAAAAAAAACCTAGATACACATATATACCTCACTAGTTTTGACCCAACTGAAGAGCCTCATAAATCGTTAAGAAACCTCCCAATGGAAGACGATTGGAATCAAAACATAAACTTAGTGTCATTCCACATTCATTTTTATCCATTCCAATAGCCCCTCCCAATTCATGAACCCATATTCATTGCATTCATCATGACATCCGTTTCAAAACCTCAAACCCTCAAATAGAACTCTTCTATAAGTATTTTATTTATGTTTACAAGTTATTAATATTGGTAAGAGTATACAAAAAATTTTGGAGCTACGATATAGATGAACATGTTAGAAAGCATTTGTTGTCTACACCTTGACTTAGAAATTCAATGTTATTTGTCATCTCCACCTTGATTACAATTGTGGATTAATTTAAGAATAATACAATGTAATTTATGAAACTATATTGTGATTGATAATTAAAATTATTGATTTAGACTTTGCTGGGAAGATCAAAGAGGGAATGTTAATATTTTTTTTTAATTATAATTATTATTATACAAGAGTTTTGCTTCTAAAGAAAACAGTAATAAGTTTACCCGGTTCTTGTTTTACTTACAAATTATTCAATATTTCGTACATTCCATATACACCAACTATTTGATATTGTGTCTATACATGGGTAGATCAGTTCCACTTACTATTCTTTTGATTCCCCTTTTTTGCTTTTGTCTTGAAGTGTTTTTATTGTTCAATTAATCCTTAAAGGGGGATAATAAGGTGAAATATTACGTGAACTGTTTGAATCCTTATTTGATATGTATATGTATTGTTTAGTCAGATGACAAAAACAAAATGAAGAAGAAGATGCAATATTATTTTATATCAACTCTCTGAACCACTTATCTAACTAGGGTTGTAAATGGACATTCGAAAATCTGCATCCGTCTGATATCCGAATCCGAATTTGCGGATATTTATCCGAAAATATGAAAACGGATACGAATATGGATACTCTATAAAATTATCCGAGAAAACGGATACGAATATGGATAGTACTAGTATCTGACATGGATAATTCGTATCCAATGCGGAGTATCCATTTTATCGGATATCCGTATCCATCAAACATATGTTTAAAATATTACTAATAATATTATTATTAGTATTACTAATAAATTAATATTAAAAAATACCTTAATCGTTTATTCCCCAAAACAAAATAAACAAATACTCCACTCAAAATAAAAAAACCCTAAAGTTATTATTTTATTGGGTATATTATAAAATGTCATGTATTATTATTTTATTAGGTATATTATCATTGAGTTACACTAAAGTTACAATACACCTTATCACACACAACATACACCGACTAAATAACATATACTCCACTAAAAAAAATCTTCGTTTCATTTCTCTTTCGTACAAAACAAGAGAAAAGAAACTCTCATGTGGTTGTTCGTTAGTTTTCTTAATTATAAATAAATGTAAGAGAGAAACAAAAAAGAATGTAAGAGAGAAACATAATAGAATGTAAGAAAAAAACAGAAAAGTAAAGAGATGGTTTTGATTATGATGAGAACTGAAGTTAACAACATGTATATTATATACAAAATCAAAATGTATACTTATTAAAATAAAAATATCTATATGTTTTGAAGACAAAAGGTCCATGAGGTTATCATGCTCAATAAATTTGATTAATCTAAAAGGTGCATATTTATTTCTACTGTCATGGAATGTGACTGTTATTTTTTTTTTATGGCTTTAAACTTATATAGTTGTAAATTATGAATGACTTTAAGCCATATTATCATTATGGAATGATACTATTATTATGGAATCCATAATTGTTGATATTAGGTGGCAGTAATTTTGTTATATATTTATTTGGATCGGATCGGATTGGATCTCATTGGATTGGATATTTTAATTGTTATTTTTTGCGATGGGTAAATAATGTAAACGAATACGGATATTATCATCCAAGGTATCCGAGCGGATACGGATGTGGATAGTTGTTTTAACTATCCGGGCAGATACGGATACGGATAATACATTTAGATAGCGGATACGGATATGGAAAATATGGTATCCGATCGTATCCATCCGTTTACCACCCCTATATCTAACACATAAGCCAAATAATTCTACCCAATCAAAACTCTTTACAAGGTTCACTCTTTCCTTTTGAAACTAAAACCCTTGCTTTATTACTCCTTCTCATTTATTATAAAATTGTACTAATATTATGGTTTTATATTTCTCAAATCCATAAAACAACAACTTCTTTCATTTGTTGTTTGTTTATTTTGATATTCAATTTTGTATGTAGTAGTAATCTCAAAATTATAATCAAATATTCGATATTAAAGGAAATAATTATATCATGTCGAATATCTTAACGTAAATTAAGAAATTACCAATACTATAGTTTGCTATTGTTTATATACAAATGTATGTTATTATTTATTTATATTTTGTCGTGTTTTTATTATAAATTTGGCCGCTTTTTTATACGTGATTTGTTATTTTGAAGTCATGATTGTTTACGATTAATGTGTTTCTTGCTCTTGAGCTGGTTATATTTTTGTTTTTATTTTGGAGAATTAAATTTTAAGTCAGATACTCTTTTTTGTCCAAAGTA
Source organism: Sambucus nigra (assembly GCA_949130495.1). NCBI lineage: Eukaryota > Viridiplantae > Streptophyta > Magnoliopsida > Dipsacales > Adoxaceae > Sambucus > Sambucus nigra. Next base: position 715,551,492 of record OX422207.1, read on the forward strand.
ATATGCCTATTATTATTGTGTATTATTAGTTTTTGTAAATCATAGTTAACAACAATTCTAATTTTAAAAGCGTCCAAGTTCCCAAACCCAACTACAAGTTTAGGTGACTTATACCTCTTTACACTACATTTTTAACATATATTTTGTCCAAAACCTTGACAGACAACTAATCTATATCGAGATCTGTAGCACAATTTCTAGGAATCATGACTCATATGATTTTAATTTTCTAGGCATATGTTATATTACAATAACAGAAAATAACTTTCATTGCCATAACTTTAGTCTTGAAATGACTGAATTTTTTCAACTTCACTTGCATATTTATCTAAGCTAATCTTTAGGTCACTAGAAACCTAACACTAGAGAGATATCACTTTATATTATGAAATGGTATCACATAATTAAAAGGTAAAATTTATATTTTAGATAGATAAAGATAAATAAGAATCACGATTTTAGTGTATATCACATGACATGATTGAGAAACACCAAATCTCGATTGCGGTGGACCCTAGCTTTATGAACTAGGCTTTTGGTTGCAACAATGGGTATGTGTTCAAGTGGAACAACTTGCGGAAGATGTTTTCCTAAAATTTTGATATAGTATGTGGAGTTTGATCAAGTTGAGAAATATGTGAGGTTGGTTGATAAAATAAAGGACATGGAGCATGTTTGGCAACATATTGTGAAGCAGAATAAGATCACGCAGAAAAATTCGAGGATGCAGATAGATTTTGGTTCATCGATATTGTATTTAAAGGATAGGGTATGTTGGATAGTATGAACAAAAGCAGGTACCATTTATTTGTTAGGTTCAATAACACATTAACTTCATTTTCCATTGTGATTGCAAATGAAAGCTTACAAAATTGTTACCTAGAATAATCTAATAATATTGTGGTGTTTATTTAGCATACGTGTTACCTAGATCATCCCAACAATATTGTGGTGTTTGTTTAACATAAGTATAATGCATTTAGTATTTTAATATTACCTTCACTGTAAAAAATAAATAACTTTGAACGTGAGGGTTTTCAATAACATATGTTATTTTTATAACTTTTGGAAAAAAATTATTGTATCAGGGTCTCTAGAAGAGGGACATTATGCCTATTAAGTTTTCTGTTACTGTGAAGAGAATCCAAGAGGTATGTTACACATTTATTTGTTATCAAGACGTTTTCATACTATTATTGAGATGTTGATTTTTTTATTAAACATGAAATTATGTGTGTTAGTGTGTGTATTAATTCACAATACAAGTGTATTCTTGCAGCCCCCCCCCCCCCCCCCCCATCATCTTTGTTACTTCTCGTCTTGACTTTTAATTATGGGTATGAATATTATTTTGGTAATGGGACTAAGGATTTTCACGGTGAGACCTACATTATATGAAACTGTAATTTGTTCTTTAACTTCTTATTACGAACAAGTGTTTGAATTATTATTTTCTTTAGATTTTGGTTACTAAACCATTGACTATGTCCATGTGTTAGTTAGTGCAATACATATTAATATCTTAGTTGACACGTTTCTTTCAAATGTTCACCTGAGTCTATCATATTAACTTTATATCATTGTAACTTTATTTTTATGAGATTATATTTTATAACCTCTCTTTAATTGTCATCACTTTTTTGTAATATAAATTGGTTTTTCTTTATAATTTATTAAAAGATAACTTCAACCACAGGGTTTTATGCATTCGGATTACATTCGAGGGTTATATACTTGCATCGAAAAGTTTAAGTTCTACATCAAATTCAAAGGATTAACGGTCTTCGTCCGCATTCTTTAACATTTTTGTTGTGCAAAAAATAGAATAAGTCGCCGAAACAAGCAAGAGTAATAATCGTCAAAAGAAGAAAAAAATTGGGATCTTCAATCACCCAAACTTTAGGGTGCTTTGGAATTTTGCATTTGGTTTATCATCTTAGTTCTTTGTTTTTAAGACTTTCTTCATGCTTAAGTTTTGGATTTAAATAATGTTAAAACTGTATTTTTATTCATCTACATATGATTACAATATTTTTAACGTATATACCAATAACATATATCATAGGTATGGATTTCTTAGGTGGTAATGGATGTTTGTACTTATAATGCTTTGTCCCTACTTTTAATGCTTAAATTGACTAATCAGATTCAGTCTCATGTGTAATGCACGTGTGCACACCTAGTAGTAAAACGTAAGTGCATTTAACCTTGGTACATTCATCAATACTAAGTACACAAAAAAGGTATAATTAATCTATTGGCCAATGCATTTAATTAAAAAGTACACACATATAATCTCAAGTACACGAATATATGAATTTATTTAGGAGTTTAGTTTAAAGTGCACTCAAAATGATTTGTTTGCACACATGAAGGTTTTAATACAAACACAAATTTTCATTTAAATAACAATGTAAATCCAACACACAGCTAAATGAACAAAATATAAATCTTCATTCTAAAAACTAACTCCATTTATTACTCGTTATCAAATTTAATCAAATATTATTTTATGTATATATATATATATATATATATAATGACGAATCAACAATTACAAATATACAAACCAATATAAAATCAAATTGGAGTCGTTTAAGTCATTCTGTTATGCCTTCCTAAAAGACCAAATCTGATATAAGTAATTTATTGCTTCCATCACCAATTTATCCCCTTCTTTTTAGGCATATTCGATTGAATTTTTCATTTTGGATAAAAAAATAGTTACATACTTATTAACTAAAATTTCTTCTTTCATTAAATCAAGTATAACGAAGATGGATATGAATACAAACTGTTTAAACTAGAACACTCACAAATATGCTAGTGATACCACATTTAATTCCTTGAGTATTCCAAGGATTTGTAGCTTTTTATTGTCCTCTGTATAGAGGAGAATGTCCCAAGTCATGACAGAGATCTCCACCAAATGGTTTTCAGTCCTTAGAAATCATGGTTGTTCCAATGAAGTATTCTAAACAGAGTTAAGGACTATAGCATCAGTTTTAGGGCCACAAGGCACTCAGATGCACCTTTAGACTTTGAAAACCATGCTCAAAGACATCAGGATGAATACCTTCAAGACTTGGATTAGCCCAGTGAACCTTCATCCGATAATAATTAACCTGTGTTTTATTACTGACCCTTCCTCCAACGATATATTCCCTTTTCATATCAAATGAACAAGCTCAGGCCATTCCATGGTGACCAGAGTTACATTAGGAAACCACAAACGTTCGACGAAAGCTTATGCACCTTCTCTGGTGGTTAGGTAGAAGGAACGTACAGTTTTTTACCTATTACCACCACTTACTACCACTAGAATTGAATGATTTAATATGAATTTAAAGTTCATATTAACTACCTTACACCATCTTGAATCCTTTCACTAACATATCATCAAGCTATTATAGTCATCTAACCTCAAGGAAATCCCGTACATACTGGTGCACCACTCTCTCTCTCTCTCTCTCTCTCTCTCTCTAAGGGAGTGCCTATATATGAAAGGCTTATAAATAGTTACATGGAAGATCACACAATCTGAAAACATAATGAAAAATCATTAAGCAATGAGAGAACTTTTATCTCCTAGTTATTTATCATTTAACATATGCTAACCCATTGTTGGTTGTATACTTAAGAAGGATTGGATCATACCCAACCTTTCGTATTTGTATATTATGTTCAGTGTTAAACTAAGAGAAGAAATCCATTGAAGAGTCTATTAGTTATTCCAAATTGGTCCTTTAATTGATGACAAAGACCTCAGAAACCCCAAATCAGCTTGGCCAAAGCCAAAGTGGTCTTCAGATTATAATACTCTCATTTACAACTTAATATAGAAAGCAATAATGTTCATAGTGGACGTAGGATCCTTAGTAGAGGTTCCGAACTATTTTATATCCTTGTCTAACATTTTGACACACCTCCACACTAACCAATTTAAGGTTATGTGAGGAGCATCTGTTGGAGCTGAGATCTCTAAATATATTTATAGCACCATCAGTGTGGTGCCATCCGTGGGAACTATTATTCCTTGAAGTCAAAAATCATACAAAAACCTTATCCTTGATGGGATGTCTACCAATGCTAAATTAGCCTCATCCGTAAGACATATGGAGTCTTGACATAAGGAGTTCCAAGAATAACTCAATGATATTATCAAAAGACGTCCTTTACCACGTGTGATAGAGGAACCTATCGAGTCTGAAAAAAGATATATTGGGGGAACCGTGACCCCTAAAAGGTAAAATGGTCAAGAAGGTGTGTACCAAGTTCCACAAAGATTCGTAACTCTTATCACCATTAGGGATTTCTTATCACTTGTGGTACCCCATAAAATATATTTTAGATCGATCATGTATAAAATAAATAATATAGGATTCTAAAAATTTGGATATCATTCTAATCATAACTATAAAATAAACTGAGTGCATAATGTAAATAACTTAGCATAAGAGTGATGAACTACAATAACTCTGATACCAAACCAACTAATGGTAATGGAATCATTGCATACTACAATTGTCTTTGTAAGGACATAAATTTCCAATTGAGTCCTATGTAGTGTTGGCTCATTTTCGAACAAAAACAATTGAGTCATACGATAGTGTTCATGTTGTATCCTTTCAAGTCTATGACAAGTGTATGTTGAAGATGTAGCGGTAAAAAATTGAAGAATATATCCTTTTCGATTTTTGTGCCAAGTTTCACATCATCAACATGTGGATTCTAATGTCTCCTAAAGGTATGAATGCATTAATATATATATATATATATATATATATATATATATATATATATATATATATATATATAGAGAGAGAGAGAGAGAGAGAGAGAGAGAGAGAGAGAGAGAGAGGAGCTTAGAAATTTATTTTCGGTGTTGGTATTTTTTCATTAAATTTTTTTGAATTCATAGTTCTAAAGATTTTGTGCTCGAACACCTTTTCATAGAAAAATCATACTAAATTAAAAAAAAAAGAAAAATACGAAGCTGGTGGCCACATATTCGTATTGAAATTATCTACAATCATGGATTGTCGTTCGAATGGCATTGATCCTCGTTCGAACAAGATCAAAAGTCGTTCAAACAAGATCCAAAGTCGTTTGAACGAGATTTCAAACGAGAATTTGTTTTTTTGTACTGACTTATCGTTAGAAGTGTCGTTCGAACAAAAAATTCATTCGAACGAGATTTGGCGGGAACAATTTTTTGGTAGTTTTTACCACTTTCCCACCTTTGTTCCCACTAATTTTTTCCCAGATTTTATATGTACGGGAACTAACCTTTTTGAGATAACTCTTGACACACTTTGAGAGAGAAATATTAAGAGAGAATTTCCCAAATCAAAAGTTCATGTTTTTGTGTTTTTAAGTCTGAATGAATTAAGTTCCACCAAAACACATACACCCATTAGTTTTAAGTTTAATCCATGTTCCTATTATTATATACTGGCGTGGAGTTTGTTTGGCACTACTAGCTGTCCTTAAAATCTTAATCCGTCGTTTGAACTGATCGAGAAGGAAAGAAGTCCACCTTACACTAATTATTATACCTTCTCCTAACAAAAGTCATTTAAGCTTGTGCCTGTATCACCCTCGTCATCGTGTCTACTATAACAATCACTACTCCTAAAATGAATAAGACAAATCAAAGTCCATAGTGTCACTCCACTGTGCTTCCCAAATATCCAATAAATTGTTCCCATGCTCTGCCCACAATGCTGCTAGTGTAACAGTCAGTCTCCGACTCAACGCATCAACTACCACAATCGCCTTCCCTGGATGGTATTGGATAAAAAAATGGTAGTCTTTCACAAACTCTATCCATCTCCTCTGTCTCATATTATCCTCCCTCTGAGTAAGCAAGTACTGGAGACTCTTATGATCGGAATATAATATCATAACCCGTAATTTATTGAAAATTAAATAAATTATATTTGTGAATAATTATGTGTAATTATCTATTATGACTGGTGGCATCATTACAAATTATGTTTTTATTTTAAATTAAATTGAATTTAAAATAAGATTATGAAATAATAATTATTTAATGGATAAAAATAATTAAGTTGATAGAACAATTCGAGTGAATTTTGGCATTGGTAGAAATTCCTCTTACACTTTAAATATTGGGTTTTAAGGCCCATATGTTAGTATAGACCTTAGGTTAGATTTTGGACTAATTGGATTGGGTTTCATGATTAATGGGTTGTGGTCCATGAAGGGACTAAGCCTAATTTCGTGGATAATTAGTATAAATAGAGATTAGGTTTATCCTAAACCATTTTACACATTTGGAGGCAACCCCAGAGCTAAGGAAAGGAGAAAGAGGAGTTGGGGATTTTCATTTAAGAGGATTCGACCTAATTAAGAAATAAGGCAAGTTTAATAAGGATTTGATTTTAATTGGTCTTGTTCATTATATTCCTATTCTTGTAAATTTTAAGTAAATTACATATAAATCTAAATTGAAGATTAAAATTATTTAGGTTATTAATTGATTATTTAATATAAGTAATTAGACTAATGACATAGTTAATTGTTTTGGATCTCTACTTGAATTATGATGGAAATTGTTCTAGGAAGAATGTCAACCAATTATATTATGTTTAAGCTTCAAAAGCTCCATGTTTTTGGTTTTAATTGATGGAAAATTGAATCAAGTTAATTGGATTATCTAGAATCTAGGGTTCATAACTTAAATTGGATATTTACTTTTAAATCCTTTTAGAATTGTGTAAAATGATTAGATATAGGTATGTATTGATATTATATCATATATACTAAGGAGGTTGAATTACAACCCCGTAGAGGAGATTGAGATACATCGATAGAGGTTTAAGAGTTTCAAGCTGTAATTAGGAGGAAGATGAGCACTAATACCATTGGTTAATCAATAGTAGTCGATCGATTAATCGATGACAGTCAATCGATTGATCGATGAGTGTTAATCGATCGATCAATGATAGTTAATCGATGGACCATATGTGATGGGATCAAAGTTGGTTTATATATTGTTTTGAGTTAGTTTTGGAAATGGGGGATAATTTAGAATGACTTAAAGGATTCTTTATCCATGTAGGATTACAAGCATCTTCGTAATTAGAAATGTTAAAATTGATGTTGGAATTGAATAATTAACATTATGGAAATTGGTATTGTAATAGATATTATAAAGACTTAGTAACCTCATATACTAAGGTTTACTATTCTTGTAATTCGCATGTAACATACTTGGTCTTGAGTCCTCGTGGTATTATGTACTAGAGGGGATATCTTTACGAGGCGCATGCTACATTGATTGGTACCCCGGTTATGAGACAGGCTTTACCTTTAATATTTTACCCTGGACACTACAAGACTATTATAGCTGTATTATTCGATGATGATAATATGAGAGGAATCTTTCATATGGCCTTCGATTTGGGACCATATGATTGATTTTAAGGAGTAGTGATGATCCCTAGTTGATATTTTGGAGTTATAGAGGTGGGAAAACTTAAAACTCTGTCTAGTATGACGCGAGTGTTCCTGAAGTCATTATGTACCCCTTAGTTATGTGCGGGCTGGAATGGATCCCTTGTATATTGATGTATGTGACTGGGACCATACTGATGTTGATAGTGGACTTATGAAATGCCTTTACTTATGTTATTATACACTGGTGCTATTGAGTTTAGAATTAATTCACGGGTTATCAATCGAGAGGAATAATACTTAATAATTGGGATCACTTGGGCTTGGGTGTAGACACATAAGATATCTAGGGTTGTCTGGGTTAGGTTTTAAACTTAAAAATAAAAAAAAATATGAGAGGAAGATGCATAGTAATATGGTAGCCAAATTCACTTAAAGTATTATTCTAATTGGACTTATTAACGTCGTTGTTGACTTTAATTTTTCAGACCTAGGGCATCGTTTTCGCCTTATCCTTGATCATCCTATTTTCATTTCATTCTTGTTGCTGATATTAAGATGTTGGTGTCGAGTCTGCACACTGATTCTCTTTATTGACATTTAATTTTTGTTGATTAGGATCTATGTAGTAGTTTTATTATTGGATGTTGGTTTGGGTTGAGACAAATTCATTATTCCGGTTAGACATTAATTGTGTCAAGAATGGTATTAGATGTTGTTAGGATTCCACTTGAGTATTATTTCAGCTTTATGCACTCTATTTTATGTCCAGTTTCTTATAATCGTATTCAATTGTGTTGATTCATGTATTATTTTTTTAGATCTGATTAACCTATTATTAGACTTAACGAGGTGTGATAGTAGGTATCCGAGCATTCCAGGTTCTTGCGTCCTAGGGTCCTGAGTGCGTTTATCACCTTTTGGCATTGCAATCATTGTTACTATAGAGATTTACTATTTATATTTTTACTTTATGAATCATATGTTTACTCATACACTTTTGGTTTAATATATTTCAGATGGTGAACACCTGTAGATGCCAGGTACGATCAGGACCGGCTACCAATGCCGAGTCATAGGTAGTTGCACCTTAGTCATAGAATTAGACACCACCACCCCCATAGGGATAGGCGCCAACTATACCATTAGAAGATTTGGAATCTATCATCGCCCAAATAGTGGCTACAACTTTGATAGCCATACAATGTAGCAGCTACGCCAACGCCACACTTGAAGCTGCATTATACCTGCTCCACCTGTTGAATTTTCATGGGAGAGTAACTGGGATGATTTTAGGAATGAACACCCACTAGAGTTCTTAGTATCTGTATATTCTATTGTAGATCTATAGTAGATGCATGATATTAAATGAAATTTATGGCTGGTATAGTGCACGAAAGTGCAACAGTAGAAGATTGCAATTTTTAGATTAGTTGGGGATGCGTTGACTGGTGGGGGTCCGTTACCACCACAGGGTATAGATCACTAGTGACCTTAGTGCAGTTTTAGAAGAATTTTGAGGGACATTATGTTCATTCCTCACAGCCGACGAAGAAATTGAGGGTTTAGTTTGATAGACTGAAATGGGATAATCAGACGCTTGTTAAGTCTGAGTGACAGTTCGCTCGTGTTTTTCATTTTGCACTGGATATTGAGAGTTCTAAAGAGAAGAAGATGGACCATTTTATTAGAGGATTTTCATGGATAATTAAGATAATATTGATGGGAAATCTGGCATACGCAACATATATATAGGTAGTGGATGTCTCACTACTCCATTGTGATTACCAATAAGAGTTTTAGTGAGAGAGAGTCGAAGAAGGAGAAAGGAGGAGACAACCATGGTCCAAAGACTGTTGATACTAGAGGACGGTTTTAACGGAAATGGGGCTCTAGTTAGCATCATAGAGGATTAATATAGGGGGAACAATCCCCTAATTGGTTTACTAGGGATAACCATCGCCGTTAGGGGGTCAATGACAGTATGGCCATCAGGGCCACCTATGCCAGTGGCAGAGAACACAACACAAACCTAGGGTTAGGTTCAAGGACAACAGGTTCAGTATCCGACCCGTCCTATCAAGGGTTAGTGTTTCATATCTGGTGATACTGGTAATTCATTCCATAATTTCCCTAGAGGAAATAGGGTTTAACAGGGGAATCAACAAGCTCTTCCAACCCCACCCTAGTTTTTGGTATTTCCACTGCACAACAACCTCCATCACTGCCTCCTTCAAGGGATCGGGCACAAGTACATCCACAACTACATTATGGATGTGTGTTTTCCAGTAGGATCAACCAACATAGTCCCAAGAAACTGAGGGTATGTTTTATGTTTTAATAGCTATGCTCAGGTACTTTTTGACATGGGAGCGTCACATTCTTTTTACTAATTATAAATTTTCTTCTTTGTCAGGTATGGTTAGTATAGAGACAAAAGTGTATATGCATGTGGTTACCCCAATAGGTAGTGGTGATTCTTTATGTCAGGTTTGTAGATATGTGGTAGTAGAGATCGATCGAATGCGTTTTTATGCCAACTTAGTGTTATTAGACATGTCCATATATGATATTATTTTAGGTATGGACTGGTTATCGAGATATAATGCTCATATTGATTATAGAAAAAAGGGAATTTCATTTTCTATTCTCGATCAAGAGATTTTTTTTATTACTATTCGTAGGCTCATGGGAGATTATATCACATACTTAAAATGAATCGATGTAAGTACATATGAGGAGGTAACGATATCATTAGATTTGATTCTGATCGTCCAGAAGTTTATGGACGTGTTTGAGGAGGTAATGGGATTACCATTTACTAGAGAAAGAGATTTTTGTATTGACTTGGCTCCAGACACTAGGCCTATAGCGAGGGCACCATACCATAAGGCTTCGTTAGAGATGCATGAGTTATGGGAGCAGATCCAGCAGTTGTTGAGTCAGGGGTTCAGATGGAGGAGAACATCTCCATGAAGAGATCATGTGTTATTTGTAGAGCAAAATGATGGTGCACTCCGATTGTGTGCGAATTATAGAGAGATGAACAAGGTCACGATACCAAACAAATATCCATTGCTACATATCAATAACCTATTCAATCAGTTGAGGGGACTGTCATTCCTTTCCCAAATTGATTTGTGCTCGTGTTATCACCACTTATGGATTCAGGAAGAGGAAATTTCGAAAATGGCTTTTCTTACACGTTATGGATCAAGAGTTTTGAGTCATACCATTTGGGTTGACCAATGCGCTGAAAGTTTTCATTGATATGATGAATCGAGTGTTTTGTACATACTCGAACCAGTTTTTCTTTGTATTTATTGATGTTATTCTTTTATATTCACATTCATAAGAGGATCATGTGCATCACTTGAGGATGGTTTTGCAGTCGCGTAGAGAGAACGATATATGGGCCATGTTTTCTAAGTGCAAATTTTGGCTCTGAGTGGTACAGTTTTTGGGACATTTAGTATCTGAGGTCGAAATTTTGGTGGATCCTAGCAAGGTATCTTCGATTATGGAGTGGGGACAGTCCACGAAAGTTATAGAGGCTAGGAGTTTTTTGGGACTGTAAGGGTACTACAGTAAGTTCATTTGAGGATTTTCAAAGATCGCTGGACCACTTACTCACCTCACCTGAAAGGTAGTAAAATTTTTATGAAGTATAAACTATCAGAGAGAATTCGAGGAGCTCAAGGAGAATCTCACCACTGCACCTGTTTTTATTTTACCTCAGGGCATCATGGAGTATTTGTTTTACTCGTATGAACCGTTTTAAGGATTATGAGGAGTTCTAATGCAGGAATAGAGTTATACAACCTTTTTCAACTAAGTATTACTAGGGAAAATATAATGTAGTAGCGAATGCATTGAGCAATAGATCGACTGTTACTTTAGTGGAGTTATGGGCAGAGTGTGAATAAAAACTACCTAATTTTTAGGCAGCCTAGTGGAAGGCCACGTGTGAGATGGACCTAGTGGATATTTTTCCTAGCTGTTCTGACCGTTACCCCGGCTATTATGTCACGAGTACTTCAGGCAAAAAGTTTGGGTTCACTACACCAAATCTGTCAACTTGTCACGGTCATTGACCGTGATAAGTCCAACTTTTCAAGGTCAATGACTGTGACAATTCTGGGGGTGACAACTTCTGTTGTCATGGACTTGTCATGGTCATTGATCATGACAAGTTCATTAGACTTATCACGGTCATGTCACAGTCAATGACCTTGGCAAGTTTAGTGATGGCTAATAGCCGTGACAAACCCATGACTTTTAAAAAAAAATTGTCATGGTCAATAACCGTGACAAGTATTATTTGTTACGAACTTGTCACGGTCATTGACCATGACAATTCTAGGCAGAATTAAAAAAAATATGTTCGACAGTATGGCCACTGCCACTGCTCAAAAGTATATTTGTACCTATTATAGCAACATTGTACCTGTTCAAACATCATATATCCAAAGAAAATAGAGATAATGCAAACATACATTCAAAACAATATGCATCACGATATAATCCAAATATAATTCAAATGTAACAATTTAAAACAATTCAATTCAAATAATGTCACTACATGTCTGGGGTAGGTCTGAGGAGGTGAGTACGTCACACGATATACGAATTGATACACCCAACAATATGCATCGTGCCGCGTTATTCGCGCAACCACAATGGGGAGTTCTCCTTCTTGGGTATCACATGCATGACGAGCACCTTGGCCTCAATGTCTTGAAGCAAAAGTCCATGAACTGGCATACACTGAACGGTATTCGGGTCCCTCAACTCCCTCCATATCCGTTGGCCATCAAATATATCCTGTATAAACATGCTCGGCCAACCAAGTGTCGACATCGGCCGATCGAAGGGAGATAAATAGGCGACTGAATCATCAGAGTCCGCACGTGTTGGTGATGAAGCAGCAAAGTACACATCCTTATCCTCCTGCACCTCCTCCTCCACCACCTTCTGCTTCCCTCTCCCCTTAAAATTTTCGTCCAATGAACGCTTCATGAATGAGAATATATCTTGGACTGTCGCCTCCAAACGGGATAGGTTCACATCATGCGAGTCCACCGTTCGAGCCAACTCGGTGTTGCTCATCTCCAATCCGATGATCCTTGATTTGGCCACCCGCGAGCTCACCCCATGGTCCTCCACATGCAATCAGTGCCAAGCACTTGGCTGAGTGCGTCTGTGGAAAAAGATGCCTTGTCGGCATCAGACTGGGACTCATGCACTTCCTTAAGCTTTGCCTGAAATGACATACACACACATGCACACACATGCACACATAGCCCCACCCCTGCCCCTGCCCCCTCCCCCCCACTGTTACTGCCCACCGCACACATGCACACATATGCACACACACATGCGCATATATGCACACACGCACACATATATACAAATATAAGAGAAATAGAGAGAGAAAACATACCAAAATCGTAGAGAGAGTGTGAAGTTGCATAGAGAGAGAGAGAGAGAGAAATGGAAGGAATAAAAATCGATGGGAAAAAAAAGAGTGAAGGGTTTTTTACTGACAGAATTGTCACGGACATGCCACGGTCCTTGATCGTGACAAGCTTATAAGGTTTGTCACGATCATTGACCGTAACAAACCTTTGTCATGGCCTTATCATGATCAGTGACCATGATAAAAAATGCATGTTTTTTTTTATCACGGTTATTGAACGTGATAAGGCTGGCCGCTTGAAGGGTGCCAATTTAACCATTTTGGTGTAGTGGTTCTTTTTATCAGGAAAAAGAATGAACTTATAGTGGATGGAGTTATTTTCTTTTTGATTGGGTCAGGTGGAGGATTACGGTTCCATGGACAATTAGTATTTCTAGAGGATTAAGTGGTGCAGATGGCAGTATTGGCCAAGGCCCATAGCTCATGCTATACAATACATTTTGAGGGGGATAAGATTTACCAAGATGTGCGAAGATCATACCGGTGGTTCGGGATGAAGAAGGACACTACTGAGTTCGTGTCTAGTAGCACCACATGTCAGTTAGTAAATGTGGAGCATCAAACACCAGTAGGAGAGTTGCAACCATTTGAGATTCCTCAGTGGAAGTTGTAAGGAAACTCTATAGACTTCATAGTGGGGTTGCTGAGATCACATAGGGGACATGATTCCTTTTGGGTTATTGTTGATAGACTTATAAAGGTGACCCATTTTCTTTCGATTCGGACAGACTTTACTACAGAATAGTATGCCTGACTATTTTCGGTAGAGATAGTAATACTTTATTGAGTACCGTTGGATATACTATGAAATAGAGACAAATATTTTATTTCCCAAATCTAGAGGGGTTTTCAGGACGCAATGGAGATGAAATTGAGTATAAGTACAACATTTAACCCTCACTCATATGGTCAGACTTAGTGGGTGAACTATATTTTAGAAAACATGCTTCAAGATTGTGTACTAAACTTCAAGGGAGTTAGGACACGCATTTGTTTCTTATGGAGTTTTTACACAACAATAGTCAGCAACAAACTATTAGGATTTCACCTTATAAGACATTGTACGAACGATCATATCATTCGCTTAGCTGTTGGTTGGAGTCTAGGAGCATAGGATGTTAGGACCAAACATTATTAATGAAACCTTATAAAAGGTGGAACTCATCTGAGCACGGATGAAAATAGCACAAGATAAAAAAGGAGTTACACCGACAAGCGATAGTGAAAACTACAATTTTAGGTAGGAGATCAGGTGTTATTGATAGTATCTTTGATGAAAGGTATGGTTAAATTTGGATCAAAGGGGAAGTCACCTCCCCGATATGTGGGTCCCTTCATGATTCTGAATACGATAGGCTCGGTGACATATTATTTGGCCTTACCTTATCATCTTTAGGAGGTACAAGATGTCTTTCAGGTGTCCATGTTGAGGAAGATTGTGAGAGATGAAGACAAATACCAGTACAACGAATGCGTAGGTATTGAGTGACAACATGACTCCAACTACAAAGAAAATCCGCAACGCATTCTTGACCAAAGATAGCATATTTGCTATCAAAAGTCATCCCATTAGTTAATGTCTAGTGGCGACACCACAACGTGGTTGAGTCTACCTAGGAGAGAGAGGGTGACATGAGGGATAGATTTCCAGAGTTACGCTAGTCAGGTATAAATTTTGAATTTCGAAGATAAAATTCCTTATTGTAAGGGAAAAATATAATACCCCATAATTTATAGTAAATTAAATAAATTATATCTGTGAATAATTGTGTGTAATTATCTATTGTGATTGGTGACATTACTACAAATTGTGTTTTCATTTTAATTAAATTTAATTTAAAATACAATAAAGAAATAATTATTATTTAACAGATACAATAATTAAGCTGATGAATAATTCGAGTAACATTCCAGATGGGTAGAAGGTCCGTTTACACTTTAAAATATTAGGTTTTAAGGCCCATATGTTAGTATAGGCCTTGTGTTAGAGTTTGGACTAATTGGATTAGGTTTTGGGCTTAATGGGTGGGCAATTATTATAAAATAGAGATTAGGTTTAGACTAAACCATTTAACACATTTTAAGGCTAACTTAGAGCTAAAGAGGAAGTCGGAGGAAAGGAGAAAGAGGATTTGAGGCTTTTCATTTAAGAGGATTTAACCTAATTGAGAATTGAGTCAAGTTTAATTAGGAGTTAATTTTAATTGGATTTATTTATTGTATTCCTATTCATGTGAATTTGAAGTAAATCACATATAAATCTAAATTGGGCATTATAATTAGTTTGGTTATAAATTGATTATTTAAGATAAGAAATCAAACTTATGACATAGTTGATTTTGGAGTATTTCTAGTTGAATTATAATGGAAATTGTTCTTGGAAGAGTAGTAATCGATTATATTGTGTTTAAGGTTCAAAAGCCCCATGTTTTGGGTTTGAATTGATGAACAATTGAATTTAGTTAATCGGATTATCTAGAATTCGTGGTTCTTAACTTAAATTGGATATTTACCTTTAAATCCTTTTAGAATCATGTAAAATAATTAGATATAGTTTTGGATTGATCTTATATCATATGGTTTGAGGAGCTTGAGATATATTAATGTAGGTTAAAGGGTTTTAATCCCGTAATTAGGAGGAAGACAAACACTGGTAACGTCAATCGATAGATGACATTCGATCGATCGACCATATCTGTTGGGATCAAAGGTGGTTTATATATTATTTTGAGTTAGTTTTGGAAATGGGAGATAGTTTGGAATGACTTAGAGGATTTTTTTTACCCTTGTAGGATTATACGAATATTAGTAATTAGAAATATTATAATTTATGTTGGAACCGAATACTTAACATTACGAAAATTGGTACCGTAATAGATGTGATAAAGACTTTGTAACCATAAACGTTAGGTTTTACTATTCTTATAATTTATGTGAAACATACCTAGTCTTGAGTTCTTGTGGTATTATGTACTAGAGGGGATATTCCAATGGGATGCGTGAGAAGTTTATTGGTACCTCGGTTATGAGACAGGCTTTACTTTTATTATTTATCCCGGACACTGTGTGGCTATTAAAAATGTATTATTCCATGATGATAATATGTGAGAACTCTTTCATATGGCCTTGGATATGGGGTCATATGATTGGTGTTAAGGCGTGGATACGTGGTTGATATTTTGGAGTTATATAGGTGGGACAACCTATAAATCTACATAGTAAAATGTGAGAGTTTTCGAAGGCATTATGTAGGCCTTTATGATGTGTAGGCTAGAATGGAGCCCTTATATGTTGATTTACGTAACTATGACCCAACTGATGTTAATAGTGGACTTATGAAATGTCTTTACTTATGTTTTTAAACATTGGTGTTATTGAGTGTAGAATTAATTGAGATCCATTGGCTATATTCAATCGAGAGGAATAATACTTAATCATTGGGATCCCTTAGGCTTGGGTGTAGACACATGAGATACGTATGGTTGTTTGGGTTGGGTTTTAAACTTAGAAAAACCTAGAAGACGAGAGGAAGATGCGTAGTAATAAGGTAGCCAAATTCACTTAAAATCTTCTTCTAATTAGAGTTTATGTTAAAGACATTGTTGACTTTACCTTTCAGGACCTAGGTCGTCATTCCCTCCTCAGCCATGATCTTCCTATTTGAATTTCATTCTTGTTGCTAATGTTAGATGTAGGTATAGGATCCGCGTACCAATTCTCTTTATTTCTATTGACTTCTTGTCGAGCCAGATCTATGTAGCAGTTTTATTATTGGATCTTGGGTTTTGTTGAGAGAGCTTCATTATTTCTATTAGACGTTGATTATGTCAAGAATGGTATCATATGTTATTAGGCTTCCACTTGAATGTCATTTAAGTTATTTAATTTATTTACTTTATTTTATTATCATTTGCTTAGAATGGTGTTCAATTTTATGACTCCTATATTATTTAAGTTTAGATTTGATCCACCTATTATCAGATTTAACAGGATGTCACAAAAGTGAACCCTCATCCAATAGATAGTGTCTCTAAATACGGAGGGAAAATACTATTGCGATCAACTCCAAATCATGATTTGGTTAGTTACACTTATGAGGCTTTTATAATACCAAATACTCCACGCTAGTCTGTGATAACGTCAGTACAGGCACGATAGTGAACTTCTCCTTGAGATCCTCAAAAGATCTCTGGAAGTCTATATTCCAAACGAATGGTACTCCCTTACAAGTGAGATGAGTCAGTGGTCCATAATTCTTCGAGAAACCTTGAATGAACCTCCGGTAGTACCCCACCAAAACTAAAATACTCCTAACCTCCATAGGCATTATGGGTTGTCCCCACTCAACCATTGCAGAGACCTTATTGGGATACACAAAAATCCTAGTTATAAATAAAACATGGCCCAAGAACTGCACTTCTCGTAGACAAAGCCCGTACTTAGAGAACTTTTCATACAACTTATGTTCTTTTAGTATCTGTAAAACCAACCGTAAATGCTCTGCATTCTCCTCCTTCGATCATGAGTATATCAAAATATTATCAATAAACACAATGATGAACGTATCTCAAAATGGTTGAAACACTTTGTTAATCAGATCCATGAACACTAGAGGATCATTGGTCATCCCAATCGGAATGACTCAGAACTCATATGATCCATATCGTGTCAGAAAAGTCGTCTTCAAGACACTCTCCTCCCTAATATGAAACTGATGATAACCCGAGTGTAAATCAATCTTAGAGAAGAATGATGCAACCCTCAACTGTTTAAATAAATCATCAATATGCAGAAATGGAAACTTATTCCGTATCGTGACCCTATTCAACTCCTTATATTCCACATATAATCAAAGTGAGTCATCCTTTTTCATCACAAATAACACTAGAGCTCCCCACGGAGATGTACTCCTTTGTATGAACCCTTAGATCAACAACTTCTGAATCTTCTCATGAAATTCTCTCATCTCTAATGGAGCCATCCTATATGGTTCCCTAGCTATGGGCTGGATGCCTAGTGCCAAATTTATGAAAAAATATACCTCCCTCGTTGGTGGTAATCTTGGCATCCCATCAAATACGTTTGTAAACTCTTGGACAATAGGTATCAAATCTAACGATATAGTGACCTCGTTGGATGAAGTCCTATCTATGTAATATAAGTGTGTGATATACCCTCCCTCGAGCCTAGGTATAGCAACTAAGAACATATCATGTCTAAGAATAGTAAATGTATTCGACTTCCCATTGCAATCT
The DNA here is from genome assembly GCA_949130495.1 of Sambucus nigra. Lineage (NCBI taxonomy): Eukaryota > Viridiplantae > Streptophyta > Magnoliopsida > Dipsacales > Adoxaceae > Sambucus > Sambucus nigra. The sequence goes on from OX422207.1 coordinate 715,569,648, forward strand.
ATACGCATGTAATGTTGAGCTAGCCAATACATAACTAAAATGGTATCATAAGTCGACATATCCACTAATAACAAATTGGAGAAAAAACATAATCAACTAATCTTTACTGGTATGCCTCTACAAATATGGTGTAAGGTAGTACCCCTGTCTCCTGGGGTGTCCACACGCGAGGTGACATCCATAGTTATATCTACAAATATTGATATAGATGCAAACATATAACTATAGAATGAGTGTGACATGTCCCTGGCATAAAAAAACTCGTGCATAACTACCTTGAATGTATAACCTACCCTCAATCATCTAAGGTTGTGTCGATCGGTTCCCTTGATGAATGTTGTACACACGTTATAGTAAAGTTGTGGACATCCTTATGCCTGAGGCAAAGTCGGATACACTAGTGCTGGTAGTACAGCCTGGTTCTATAGTGGGCTTGGAAGATCCTGCTGTTATCCCTATGACTGGTGGCCCTGACTGGCCTGGTTTCCCTTAGGGAAATTATGAAAATAATGGCCCCACTCCCCCCAAGTCTAACATTATCCCCAAAGGGGTCTTGATGATGGCTCTGTTGACCTTGCCCCTGGCACATGTCCTAGTGCCTCTAGCCTTGGCCCTGATGGTCATAATATCCCTAGCTCAAGTGTCCATATCTCTAGTTGATCTGACAAAAATAATCACCTCCACTTCTAAATATCTTAGGGGGACTACTCCCCCTGAATCTGCCCTCGTTGGAATTGTGAGCCTTCTTGCCCTCTAGATGAATCACCTGACTAAACTACTTTCGGCCCTTGGATGTTACCCAACTTTTTCTTCCATGTTTATTTCTCTCTCATAAACTCATTGTACTCCTGATAATTTTATAATGCAACGTCCACTATTTGAGTGTAAGTATTGTATGCGGAATTTCCCATGAACACTCGCCTAATCCCCCATGTCAAGCCTCTAATAAACCTATTTATTTTTGTCCTCCTAACTCTCGATCTCAGGGAAAAGTTTACTAATCTAGTAAATTCCTTCTCATATTCCACAAATGTGAAGTCCTCCTACTTTGGTCGATCAAACTTTGACCTCAAAGCTTCCTGCTTTGATGGAGGGAAGTATTTCCCTTAAAACTTATCCCATAACTGTGAAATAATCATATGTGCCTGGTCCAGAATAGTAGTAACAGAATCCCACTACCGTAGGGAATCCCCTATGAGTCAGGAACTGGCTAGCATCTGGCGTTGGGTGACAGTACACTCTAGTAAGCATACATGTTGCTCGTTGTCACATGTGATGCCCTAATTTTGGGGATTAATGCGAAAAACTTTTTATACTTTTATTTTATTTTGTAAACTTCTCTTTTAATGTAATATCTTGATTTTACATTTTTATGTTGTAAAATACCTTTAATTTAATTAATGAAATGATGTCCATATTTTGAAATTTATAAGAACACTTGAAATAAAGGGTTTTTGCCAACTTCATAGATAAATAACAATTTAAGATAGTTCACATCAAGCTATTTTATTACAAACTAAATTTAAAATGCTTCAAAATATTTTCAAATAAATTAGTCAAAGTTCTATTTAAATTACACATTTAAAGAAAATACTAAACAAAGCTCTACAGGCGTGTAAATCATTTCTTGCCTCTCATGATTTCCTTGCCTTTGTCTTTTCTCGAAGCACCTGAGGGGATTTGGCAAATGGTAGGGTATGAGCGTGCGTGAAGTAGGATAAATACTAACAGAGTAGTACGTAAAAAATAATATCTATACATATAAAGTATAATTTAGCAATTATGAAATCATCTTTCATTTGATTAAGTGTTGTCACTAAAAATGCAACGTGATATGCAATTGACGTTTTGACCATGTAACGAGGGCGATGAGACCACTCATGATGAACATTTCTTTTAATACCACCAGTATCCCATCAATTTAACCTTTAACGTACTTTGACATTTTTCAAGTTATTTCATAAACTTGCCTTTATGTTAATTAGTGTCGTGCTCAAAATCATCTTTTCATTTGATTAATCGGGGAACCAATCCATGACTATTAACCAGCCTTGCACTGACTCCCACCATGCCAGAATATACTACAGATCAGTTGTTTGGGGTCTAAGCATTAAGACCACCCTAGGACTTCGGGCCCTTCTTAAATTTCCCGGTTACCTCTGAGTTCCTTTTATTTGTTACATCCTTGTAAGCTTTCTTTCTTTCTTTCTTTCTTATTCACTTTTAAACCTCTTTCCTTTATTTCCTTTTTATCGGTTGATAAGGCCAAATACCTCGGGACTAGAAAAGTCCTTGTACACTTTATTTTCAAGTTTAACACTCTACAAAAAGTTTGTTTTCATTTTAACTTAGACTCGGTGTTTCATCTTTTGAAAACGCCTTTAATTACCATTTCTTGTGAAACTTAACCTTTGTGTTCAAATACCCATTTATACACTTTAATGTCCTTTTCAATATTCATGCACACTTGCAAAACTTGAATTTATATTTTTTTGCCAAAAATGATTCTTTTCATCTTTACTTTATCAAATAGTGTTTTCACCACATAAAATTCCACTCTTTCACTAGAGTCCTCTTGGTTTGATAAATCATTCTTAAGTCCATATTTCACATAAAATGACACTTTTGTGTTATTGCATTTCTTTGTCATTTCAAAACTTTACCTTTCAAAACATCTAGTTTTCATTATCTAACTTATTTATCATTATTTTATCTTGTCATTTTCTTCCTATAAAATCAACTTTTCAAGATAGTATTCATTTTTAAACTGTTACTACTTAATCTAAACTTTTCATAAAATCATACTTTTGGTCCAAAAACCACACTTTTGACATTTCAAGACTTGTGTTACAAATTGATGACTTTTCATTGTTATTTTTATTCCTTGTTTCACCTTAGGGCTTAACTTTATAATATTACACATTGAATACCCAAACTTTTACTACATTTACACTTAGCACCCATTTACTTTTTTTCAAGTTTCTCAAACTTTTTTCACATCAATTGTATCATTTTATGTAATTAGTATTATGAAAATTTCAAGTTTATCATTTCTTTTTCAATGGCTCAATTTATTGCATTTTTAACATATTTAACCCATTTATCCTAACTACATGAGTTTATGTTAATGAAAGTAAGGTTTTATGCCAATGAAACCCAATAAATACATCATACTATTTCTTCATAAGTTAAATATATTATTTTATCATGAAATCAATAAGCTTAACATGATTTATGAAAGAAATAATTAGGTTAAACATTTTGAAATCTATCCTTCTTTCAAACTCTAAATTTTATCCATTTTTTTCATATATACAACATTATATATTCATATGTAGTGATAATAAGCATAAGTAGTCATACATATATACATATATGAGCATGCTTTGATTTAAAACTGAAAACAGTGTAGAACCATTACCTCTTGAAGATAATAACTTTGTTGAAAATGTAAAAAAGAAAATCCAATAAGCTCCCAAAATTAAATAATTAAGTTCTTATATCAATCCTCTTCCACACACAAAATAACACCTCTATAACACTTGGAAATACTTGATAATATAAGGATAATTGTGTGGGATAGTATGGTTGTAGTATAAAGAGTATAATCAAGATTTTGTTGAGTTAAAATAGTGGAGATAGTGAGTATTTTCGAAATTGATAAAATGCACATTTTTATTCTACATAAATGGAAGAAAATGGGGTAGGTAACTATTGTCAATTTTATAAAATACTGCAAGTGCATGAGCTATTATAGAATAACGAGTGTAAGTACGGGTCGAACCCATAGAGATTTGTCAATTTTAACCTTTGGAAGAATTGCAACTCCCCAACTAGATAAAATGGGGTAAAGAAGACATATAATATTGAACTAAGCAAATACAAATAAAAAGTGTGATTATGAAACATATAATTAAGTGAGCGTGAAAACTCAGACGATGGATCCATTAATCACATCCAACTAATATTATGCAATAATTTAATCTTGTCATTATAGATTTTATAACTCAAATTAAACATACTCTCGTCGCGTTTAATTCGGAAAATATAATGGTTAAGTTCATAATAAATTTAATATCTCTAAATTTAGAGGCCTAAAATCCATATTACCTTAGAAAATACAAATTTTAAAGTTCGCAAATGTATTTAAGCATGGACTATCACAACAATTAAAGTGCAAGCATAATCCATCAAAAATTACTATTTTTAAATTTCAAAACTTGATTTGACAAAACAATCTTGAAGGTTTTAAAAGACACTCTTGTGTCGCATTAAAATGAATACCAAATTTTTAAAATTTTTAGAACATATCGAGAAATAAGGATAATGGGTTTCCAACAAAAGGCTTATTTTCTTTTTGGCTCAAATGGGCTTGCAAAATAATAATGAAAAATATAGTGGAGTTTAGGGTTAATTGTGGACTTTGAAAGGATGGCCTAATCTCATTTCTCAAGTTTCGTTAAGTTGATTTGTGTCTCAAGATGACTTACTAAGACTTCTAATGCTTTAAGATTCATATTTTGACTTTTTATTTTTAGTAATCGAACAAAACAAAGAAATTGAGATCATCAATGAATTTATCAGTGAAGGAAAATTTGAGTTATTTTAACTCGAATTGATTTAAATCTCTCAAAAATGATGAATGCCACAGAATCTCACTGGGTTAAAATCTCAACATTTATTTGTTAAGCATATTAATTTTCGCCTCAATATCCATTGTCGATCATATTATATGGCTATTGTGTAAAAATTTTCATAAGTTGAGAGTTCTATGAATTAATTCTATATTAAGAAATCATTTCAAAACTCAATTATATTGAAAATCTTTTTGAAAATTTTGAAAATTTTCTAATTTTTTTTTCTTTTTAAAAATATCATCCTTACCCCCAAACCTAAATTTTACATTGTCCTCAATATATGCTCAAATAAAAATATGGACAAAGAAAATAAAGTAAATAAGTGAAATGACGATATTACCTGTGAACTTCACTTTGCTACCGACATCCAAAGTAATAAGTGTATGTTAACAAACACAAAAAAAAAGTGAAAAAGAAAAAAATACACTAATAATATACAAACCCATAAAAATTACCATCACCGCCATAAATTAATAATCGAAATAGTTGTGGGTCATTCCAATTAATAAACTTTATATCACTAAGTGCCAAAACATCATAAATTTGAGAGCATGATCGCACAACGCAAATTTCAATCTTAAATCCATGGTCATAATGGTGTGCACCGACATCATCAATAATAAATAAATTTGAATCGCATGAATCATATGTTGATGCATCACATGAGGATAGAAAATTACAATAAGGATCCATATATTTACTATCCCTTTTTTGAAAGTAGTCATGTAAAATTAGGAATGCATACTCTACTCTTAAATGTGAAATGTTATGAAAAATGTGGGAATAAGAAGTATCACAAGGCGATACACTTTCTTTATCAAAAATAGCAGTACCGTCATAAATACTTGAAGTATCACTAAAATTGGATGACGAATTCTCAAATAAAATTTTCCACATATAAGAAGAATCAACATTTTTCTCAATTAAATTAGGAGAAAAATCTTGACAGAAATTAACATCCAAATCATCACAATTATTATATGTTTCAAGATTGTCAATTTTTTCCTCCTCAAAAAATTGATTATCCTCATTTGATTCATGATTATTTTTAGAAATAGCATCATTATATCATTTGTTTATCTCTTTCCAATTGATAAACTTTGGTGGACAAATAGTAATTACAGCGATTGGATTCCCATTTATACCTTCTTTAATTTTTAAAATGACTACTGACCCATCTGACTCAAATTGAAATACATACTCATCTAAATTTTTAGTATTTTATAAAAATAGGTCCACAGGATCAGTTGAGAAATATGAGAAAGATGACGGGATAACAATATGAGGATCTCTCATTGTAATTCACAACACATGAATTTTTATCTTTTTTCTTCTATTTTTTTTAATTTATAATGCAAAAGTAGTGATAAGTGACTCAAAATCTAATTAGACAGTCCATACTCTTTGACAAGGGAGAATTTAAAAGACGACCAACTACGATTATCGCCTCAAATCCCGCTTTTTCCTCCAGGTAGGTGGTCGGTAAGAAGACTCATTAAAAACCACCAATCCTAGACAAAGTAAAATCAAATCGATTTGATAAGTTCGTGTTGGAGTAGTTTTAATTCTAGCCTCGTTACGAGTTTTACTCTTAAGTTAATTATGAAATGTGCTAAGTTAAGTGCGAAATTAAACGACGTAGGACCACACAAAAATGTACCTCCAGCGTAGAATTTTTACAGTCACTTGCTTACGCCGGGCCGAAGTTTGAGTTGACGTCGATCGGGAGAAAAAGTTGTCTTTGTTTCAGTCATCCCCGAGAGTTCCTTATGCTAGTGGAAAAATTGCACAAGTTTTCTTCACGTTCGATTACTATTGCACACTTTTTTTTTTCAAATGTGCTTCTAAAAAAACACACACAAAAGAAACTACACCAAACGTAAAGTGCGATACACAAAAAAAATAATAAGAAAAAGAAATGAAAAAATTAACACGACACGCGCACTAATGGTGTATTCAATACACAAACAAAAATGAGCTATCACACTTAGGAAACAATTTCTTTATTTCTGTTATTCTGAAAATTACTGCAGGGAAAAAATATTTTTTTTGAATTTTCGGATTTTTTATGGACTACTGACTAAAAAACGACGCTGGAAATTTCAAGAATTTTTTTTTCGAGTTTTTTCCCATTTTTTTTGTATTTTAGGATAAACTAGTGCAAAGCGTAACAAAACTAGTCCTAAAGTAACAATTCTTAAAAAGAAAATCGAATAAATCCCGACAAGGTCGCCAAAAACTCGTTGTCAATTTTATAAAATACCGCAAGTGCATGGGCTATTATAGAATAGCGAGTGTAAGTGTTGGTCGAACCCACAGAGATTTGTGAATTTTAACTTTTAAAAGAATTGCAACTCTCCAACTAGATAAATGGGGTAAAGAAGATATGGAATATTAAAGAAAATACAAATAAAAAGTGTGATTACGAAAGATATAATTAAGTGAGCGTGAAATCTAGGACGATGGATCCATTTATCACATCCAATTAATATTATGCATTAATTTAAACTCATCATTTCTGATTTTATAACTCAAATTAAACCGACTCTCGCCGCGTTTAGTTCGAAAAATATGACGCTTAAGTTCACAATAAAATTTAATGTCTCTAAATTTAGACTCCTAAAATCCCTATTCCCTTAGAAAATACAAAATTTAAAGTTCTCAAATTTATTTAAGCATGGACTATCAAAACAATCAAAGTGCAAGCATAATCCATCAAAAATTACTATTTTTAACTTTCAAAACTTGATTTGACAAAATAATCTTGAAGGTTTTAAAACATACTCTCGTGTCGCATTAAAATGAATACCGAATTTTTAAATTTTTTAGAACATATCGAGAAATAAAGACGAATTTAAATACACACAATATTAAACAAACATAATAAACTTCACCCAGTCCTAGTAAGGAAATTAACTTAGCATCATTGAAGACAAAATAAAAGTACAAGAATGATTTTTTTTTTGGTAAAATGTAATTATATTAAACTAAAAGGGCGAACCACCACAGATTTACAAGAAAGCCCAAGACAAAAAAATAACAGCAAAATGTCTCGAACGACCAACGTCCAAAACAAATAAGACAAAGACCCTACAACACTCAACAATCGTATGAATAAAATCTAAGAGCAACAGGCCATGCAGGCCACAAACCAATAAAACTAAAAGATGAATATTCAATATAAATCGTAGTACCAGTAGATCCAGTACTCGCGATAGAAAATATTACAATAAAATGACAAAAATACCAAACACTCCCAAAACACTGCACTAGTAGCTCCAACACTAAGTGATACCTCGAAAGAGGGGATGTACAACCCCGACCACTCAAAATCCAAACTAATCCCTAGTATAAAAAAGCACCATTCGATCTGACATGAGGCTCAACCATAAGATGGCGACCGAGAGCAGAGGTGAGATCCATAAATGGAGAAGCATCCGGTTGCTGAGGTGGCACAACCACAAAGATAAGGAATCTTAACCTAAACCTCATCTGACGTGAACCCGCACACAAAATGATGACAAGATAGGGGAAGAGGTTCCATCTCACGGAGGGTGGGGTAAACACTCGGGAAGAGGGAATGAAAGGTTGGCGGCAAAGATATTTATGAAACCAAGAAGTGTTACAGTAGCACAACCACCATGGCAACACCCAACTAACAATTGAATACCAAAATCACACATCCGCCGAGCCGCTCGAACAGACAACAAAGCTTCAAAAAAACCAAATTGCTACTACCATCATCCAAGACTTAACCCAAAAATAACCAATATCTCACCATAAGGCATCATCACCCTAACCAATCAAATGTTCAAGATAAATAACCTTTGACTCTGTATGGAATCACCAGGTTCGGAAACAAAGCTCGACCACAAACCAAATGTGCAAAGAGAACCCCTGCACCCATGCAAATCCGCATGTAAACCAAGATACGAGTGTTTAATATATCAACTTACAAAAATAATCGAGTCTTACAATTGATCTTGACAAAACTTATCCCAAAAAAGAATAGTTCTTGGCCCTCAATAAAATATACTCTCAAAATAAAGGAACCAAAAACTATCTCTCAAGGTCTCTAATTTTTCTTCTCCAAAATAATGAGCCAAAGGATCTAATTTATGGGGTTACGAATGAAGTGTTTGTAATATCCCGTAATTTCGTGTGAGTTTATTTTATTTATGTAATTTGGATTAATTGATTTCAATGGAGAAAATTTAATTTATAATTAATTCAGATTTAATTGAAATAATTACTAGCGTGATGAGAGTAAGTATTTATCAGAAATAATTATGTTAAATATTACTTGAAGAGTAAAGTAATATGTGAATACGAGAATATTATTTTGGCCGGGAGTGAAAAATATGACAGTTGCAACACATTTAGTTAGGACGCGCGTGTGAGTCGTGTCAGTAATACTTTATTGTGCTTAAAGGATAATTTATTTTTTAAGTAACTCTTATGTCCATTTTGAGTGCGTCAGCACGTCCGAAAGGGTCGAATGTAATACCCCATTGTGGAGACAATTATTATGCAACACAAATAAATATGAAAGAGGTAACCACCAAGAAAAGATAAATAAAAGGCCAATCACACAACAACGAGTATACGTGGTTCAACAAAGAAGTGCCTATGTCCACGGTGGTCCAGTCAGTGTTATTTCTCTATATTCTAAAGAATAAGTACAGAGAATACAACTTGTCCTTTACCCCGGACTTAGGGTTTAATTTATACATGTATACGTTGGTTAGTGGGGGTGATGGGTTCCTCTTTATTAGCCATCTCCCCTGTAACTTTCTTACACGGGATCGCGCTTCCCCACAACTTCTCTTCATGGGATCGTGGAGTAACTGGATCCATACAAAAGGTGATGGGCCTGGGCTTTGGTCCCTTAAGGCAAGGCTACTCGCCCAGGCCTATAATGCTAAATTCAGGGTACCCACAATTGCCCCTAAATTTGTTGGGCCATTTCTATGGGTCCGACGAATTTAAATGATCAGTTATTATGGGTGATTTCTTCAAAAACTGTAACGTTTCTTTGGCGGCACCCGCTTCGCTATCCGTGCGCTATGATTAGAATTGAAGGCTTGTTGTAATAAGGCACATTTCTTTTCGTCGCTTCAGTTTTTCCAGCAATCTTCTATCTTCTGAGAACTCTTTGTGCTTTGTACCTTTTGTTTTTGATCTCTACTTTCGTTGCTTCTTCGCCATTTGACCTGATCTTCTGTCTTGTAAGTCTTTCCTTCTCTTTGCATTTTCTCTTTGGTTTGTAGTTTTTTCTTGTATTTTTCCAATGGCGAAGATTGGAAATAGGTCAGTAACTGAGTTTAGAAAATTCTACAGTATTCCTGAGTGGGTAGAGATTGAGTGTTGTGCCTCGCCGCCTAGGAACGTTAGGGATATAGAGGATGCACATTGGATTCACGTCCTGTTGCTCTCCCAGGGGGGACTTACCTTTCCCCCTAATGATCTGTTTCTGCACTTCTTTAGCTATTTTGGTATTGTGCCTGCACAATGTTCGCCCAACGTATGGAAAATAGTGAACGGCATGCATAGGATAAATCAATTGTATGGCACAACGTTAGGGCTTGTCGAGGTCTACTTTTGTTATTCCTTTTCTCGAACGAGTTCAGGTGTCCTGTACCTTAAGGCTAGGAGCCCTGATAGGGTATTGGTAATAAATTTACCTGATTCCCATAAGGACTACTGGCAAGAAGGTTTTCTTGTTAGGAATTGGCAATTCTCCCCCCAATTTGAAGGGTCGAGGTCTGAGAGGTTCACTGTTCCCTTTTATGGGGAAGAATATATAGGGAGATGTTGTATTATTATTTCAACCTTTGCTGACTCGTGATTTTTCTGACCTCTCTCTGTTTTTTCTTTCACAGCGAAGGCAAAGAATTTGGAGCCTGCTCTCAGCGAGGTTCGTATCTCGGAACTAGTGAAATCTTGGAGCATTAGAGAGCCTCTGGGTGATGGTGAGCATCCTAGGTCTGCTACGTTTCTACTTGAATACAAGAACACGGTCTCCAGCTTTATAGCCCGTCCTGTGGATAGTGTTCCAGACTTTGATTCTTCCGAAGAGATTTTGGCTGAGCCCATCCAGTTGGACGAAGAGGAGAGCAGCTCAGAGAGTGAACCTGCAGGTGTTGTGAGCAATTTGGGTGCAGGAAGTGCTGACAGTAGCAGCTCTTCTGAAGGAGATTCTGAGGCTCAAGACTCGTCGAGCACTACCAGCAGTTCTTCTGAAGAGATGCCTCCCAAGAAGATTTTGATCAGAGATGACGATGATGATGATGTGCTCCTTGCACATAGGTCCAAGAAGATGAAGACTGCCTCTGGGGCCATAGCTACTGGTTCCCGTCCTTCTTCTCAGAAGCAAGAGAAGAAGAGGAGAGAGGAGGAGCAGATGAGAGAGAGAGAGAGGAAAAAGGAGGAGGAGAGGAAGAAGGTGGAGGAGAAAAAGAAAGTGGAGGAGAGGAAGAGGAGGGAAAGGGAAAAAGAGGAGGAGAGGAGGAAGGTGGAATCAAGGACCAAGACTGGTCAGGCCCTGGTTCCAGTGTCTGCCTTGCCTGAGGGGGCTTCGGTGGCCACCTCTCCTCAGCTTGCCCCTGCGCTGCTCGAGAGAGCAGTCCTCCCTGCAGATCGTGAGAGGGCGTTGGGGTCCGATCAACTGGCTTTGCAAGCTAGCCAGAGGCTTGCCTTGGTAAGGTTCCTCTTCTAATTCTCAATTTCCTTTAATCCGTTTTGATGGTTTCTTCTTTCTGATCCTTCCCTCATTTTTTGTAGCTTGTGACTGACTTTGCTGTGCTCTATCGCTCTCGCGATGAGCTGTTGAGAATTGACAGCGAGCTGGAGCAACAAAAGTCTACTCTGGTAGCCAGGGGTTCTAAGCTGGAGGCCGATCTGGAGGCTGTTGATGCAGCTCGAGCCTCATCTGCCTCTGACCTTGCTAATTCTGCTCGCGAGAGAGATGATGCTGTCAGGGAGCTTAGCGAGCTGAGGAAAGCGTACGACCTGGTGTGCTCGAGCAAGCTAGACCTTGTAGAGAAGAACAGGGCTCTGGCCGAGCAGCTAGAGGCGGAGAAAGCCCAGGCGGCCACTCTCAAGGAAGATTCGTACAACTGTGGATGGGCTGCAGCGTATGAGGACTCCAAGGTTCAGATAGGCTATATCAACCGTCTGAACTTCAAGAAAGGGTGGAACAAGGCCCTCGTGGCTTCTGGGGTGGACGTTGAATCCCCACTCTTTGACGAGCATGATCCAGGGCCAAAGCCAGTCGTGGATGAGGACCCAGCCCCAACTGCTGAAGGTACCAATCCTGCTTCTCAGGCGACTCCTGCTGATGCTCCCTTGGTCGAGGGGGCAGTGGACACCCATGCAGAGGGTAATGTCCCTGCTGATGCTGATAAGGACAAGGGTCCATCCACCGAGGTTGCTAATTGATAGGGCTTCTTTGTAACTTTTTTCTTTTTTGATCTGATGTAACCTCGCTCATTATCAATGAAAAGATTTCATTTTTGTTTATGCTGATCTCTTTCTTTTCTCTTTCTTTTACTTGTAGTTGGTTGATGTGGATGACTATATTCCTATTACCTCCTAACTAGGTAGGACTCTTGGTCCTAATGCAAGCCCTCCTGTTCTCCAGGCCTTTGCTAGGATTTGTAGGTTTGCTAAGTCAAGGAACCAGAAATATAAGGATCAGTCCGAGCTGGTGGCCAAGTTGAAGGACAGGCTCCAGGAAATGGAAGAGATCGGTGCTTCAGTGCAAGAAGAAGTTAGCGAGCTGAGAGAAAAGTTACTGGAGGCCACCGAGATCAACCAAGTCGTGGATTTTCTTCAGCGGGAGAATGAAGACCTGAGGCGGGAGGTCTCGAAGCTTAAGGAGCATTCGTCGAGCACCGCTTCGGCAGTCAAGGCTCTTCTTCGTCGCGAGATGCTTGGCCTCCCCTCCCGCGTGCTGGTAGGAGTACAAGGGGTAGGAGTAGGGAAGTCGAGGAACAACGTGAGAGGGAAATGGAGGAGCTGCGCGGCGATGTTCGGCGAGCTTATGTGACTGCTGATGGGCTCCAGAGGGACGTCACCCGACTGCGGCATCTATTCAAGAAGGGCCCTCGCCAAGTGTGGACTGATGGCTATGATCAGGGCTGGCTGGATGCTCCCACAAGATTATCAGAGTTCGAGGAGCTTTCCTTCATCAGGGGGTGGTTGTGTGCTCTCAAAGAGCTGCAGGTCCCGAGGAACTCGATATTGTGGTATCAGCACGAGATGTCCCCTTCTACTTTGATGCCCAATCCATTCAGGCGGGATGATCGATGGATTCCCATCGATGCTATTCCCCGGCGACTATTGGAGTTGGACGCAAATGAGGTCGTGGAGGAGTTCGATCCTTCTCCTGATGATGGGAGGAGAGCTAAAGTTGCTGACTACCTTGCTCGGAGGCTTCCACCTTCTTGATATTTTGTTTTTTAATAATTGTAAATGTTTTGGGCGAGCTTCGCCGACTAAACATGTACTATTATTGTTTGTAAATATAAAAGATTAATGGAAAGTTTGAGTTTTGGGCGATTTTGCCGACTAAACGTATTCATCCAATCTTTTTATATTTTTGCAGCTTCACAATCCTTTTTATCTTGTCATGTGAGTGTCCGCCCAGTCCAGTATTAAGAATACCATTGTGCCCTTCCTTTACCTTTTAGGTCGTGTTGTCACACTCCCTTAGGCCTAAGTAGGGCAATTGGTGAGGACACACCTGTTATTGGATGTCTTTATCCGGTCAGGATTTTGTTTAACTAAAGTAGGTTTGATGCCTAAGAATACTCTGTAGGGCTTCATATATTGCCATGGGCAATGCTAAGAGGTCTGTCATGCTTCATGACGATGACCTGAGGAGGGGTATTCCCCTGCTATGCCAACCATTATACCTGTGATTTGAAAAGGATGTGCAATAAGATATAATTGTTACTTTTTAGAGAGTGATCAACTGAGATATTTTCATTGGTGAATTGAGAAATAAACTATCTTTTCCCATAATGAGTACAATAAAAGATCTAAATATATAGAAACCCTAAAAATAGAATTTCTTGAGATTAGCTGCGTTCCATGCTCGTGGTATCTCTCTGCCCTCCATCGTTTTCAAATTATAGGCACCTTGCAGATCGTATCTAATTATCTCATAAGGTCCTTCCCAGTTCGGGCACAGTTTACCGTTTGATGGCTTCATTGTGTTGCCCAGGACCTTTCTTAGAACATAGTCCCCAACTTCGAATTTCCTCGGATTGACCCTTTTACTGTAGTGCTTTGCGAGCTGTTGTTGATAGCTCGCTAGTTTTACTAGGGCAAGTTCCCTGCGCTCGTCGGCCAAATCGAGTTCAGCGAGCAAAGCCTGATCGTTTTGACCCTGCTCGACAAGGTTGGATCTCATTGTAGGCAATCCTGATTCTAGTGGGATGACTGCCTCCATACCATATGCTAGTGAGAATGGCGTTTCTCCTGTGTCTCGCCTAGGAGTCGTTCTGTACGCCCATAGGATATGCGGTAGCTCGGTTGTCCACGCGCCTTTGGCTTGTTCTAACCGCTTCTTCAATCCAGCGATCACTGTCTTGTTAGAAGCCTCAGCTTGTCCATTTCTTTGAGGGTAAGCCACCGAGCTGAAGTGGTGCCTGATCCCATGTTGGTCGCAGAAGTCCTGAAAAGGGCCACTCTCGAACTGTGTTCCATTGTCAGTGATGATGGTTCTGGGGATCCCGAATCGAGCGATTATATTTCTCCATATGAACCTCATCATGTCAGCATCTCGGATGTTCGCCAATGGTTCTGCCTCGATCCACTTGGTAAAGTAATCAGTTGCAACCAACAGGTATTTACGATTGCCGGTAGCGGTGGGCAGTGGTCCCACGATGTCCATTCCCCACTGGGCGAAAGGCCAGGGGCTGGTCAGGGATTTTAACTCGCTGGCGGGCTGGTGGACCATGGGGGCGTGAAGCTGGCATTTTAGGCATCTTCGGACATATGCTGCGGAGTCCTTTTGCATATATGGCCACTAATAACCTTCTTTCATTGCTCGGAAGGCTAGAGACCTTCCTCCGACGTGACTCTCGCATATTCCTTCATGAAGCTCGTGAAGCACCGTCTTGACATCGCCTGGGTGGACGCATCTAAGGTAGAGGCCGAAGAAAGATCTTTTATACAAGTCGCCTCCCGTGGATAAGTGAAAGCGAGCAGCTTTGACTCTTATCTGGTGGGCAGTCCTCTTATCCTCTGGGAGCGTTCCGTTGTTCAAATAGTCTCTCAAGGGATCCTTCCAGCTGGGGGCTGGTTCCAATTGGAATATTGGTTTCGTTTTGGTCAGCTCACAGTTGGGGTAAATGCTCGGGCAGCTGAGGAAATCGATAGGGATGATCCTTTTAAGGCTGGAATCAACTGCCGAGCTAAGGGCTGCTAAGGAGTCAGCGTGGCTGATCTGCCCCCTGGGAAACTGTTGGATGTTGATTTCTTCAAAGTTCGTCATTAAGTTTTTTACCAGGGAGAGGTAGGCTGCCATCCTCTCATCCTTCACATTATAGTCTCCACTTATCTGATTGGAAACTAGTTGCGAGTCTCCGAATACCTATAAATGCTTTGCTCCCAGAGTTTGCACCCTTTGGAGACCTGCTATTAAGGCTTCGTATTCTGCTTCGTTATTAGAGGCTGCAAATCCCAGCCTGATTCCTTGCTCGAGGACTGTGTTTTCTCGAGTGATGAGAACAATTCCTACTCCTGCCCCCTTTGAGTTGGAGGCTCCATCAACGAATAGTTTCCAGCTTCCCCCTGTAGCCTGGTTGTTTTGTTCTGTTGGCTTAGGCTGGTCGAAGGGTTCTTCGCCTGTGAATTCAGCTATGAAGTTAGCAAGGATTTGACCCTTGATATCTGTCCTTGGTTGAAATTGGATGTCAAACCGGCCGAGCTCGACTGACCATTTAGACAGTCTGCCAGACAAATCCGCCTTCCTTAGGACAGCCTTGAGGGGGTGTGATGTAAGGACGATGATCGTATGAGCTTCGAAGTAATGCTTCAGTTTCCTTGAGGACATTACTAGGGCGAAAGCGAGCTTTTCCAATGGCAGGTAGCGCTGCTCGGCGTCTAGTAAGGTTTTGCTCGCATAATAGACTGGATGTTGGATCCTTGTAACTTCACACATTAGCGCTGAGCTGACAGTATGGCTGGATACAGAGAGGTAGAGGTACAAAGAGTCCATTTGCTGTGGTATGACAAGCAGTGGTGGGGAGCTTAGGTAGGACTTGAGCTCGTCTAATGCTTGTGAGCAACCTGGGGTCCATTCTACTGTTTTGCTGCCTTTTAAGAGTTGGAAGAAGGGCTTGCATATCTCGGAGGATTTAGAAATGAAACGATTTATTGCAGCGAGCATTCCAGTGAGCTTCTGTACATCGCGGATTGTGCGAGGAGGTTGCACTCTTTTGATTGCATCAATCTGGTCCGGATTAGCCTCTATTCCACGCTTGCTGACCAAATACCCAAGAAACTTTCCTGACTGGACACCGAAGGAACACTTGCTCGCGTTGATTTTCATTCGGTACTTCCTGAGGATTTCGAAGGTACTTGACAGGTCCGAGAGGTGATTTTCCTTCTCCTTGATCTTAACGAGCATGTCGTCGATGTAGACCTCCATTGTGTCTCCCATCTGATTCTTGAACATTTTAGTAACCAGCCGCTGATAGGTTGGCCCTGCATTTTTTAGCCCAAAAGGCATGACCTTGTAACAGTATAAACCAACCGTCGTGATAAACGCCGTTTTGTCCTGATCTGGGGCATACAGGGGAATCTGGTGATAGCCTGAGTATGCGTCCGGGAAACTCATTCGTTCGTGAGCTGCAGTGGCGTCTACTAGTTGGTCTATTTTCGGAGGAGGGAAGCTATCCTTGGGGCAAGCTTTGTTGAGGTCAGTGAAGTCTATGCACACTCTCCACTTCCCATTGCTTTTTGGAACTACCACTGGGTTGGATAACCATTTGGGGAATTGCACTTCCCGTATGGACCCTGCATCCAACAGTTTTTCGACTTCTTTTTCTATTGCTCTGGCCTTCTCGGGAGCAGTTCGTCTTGCCTTCTGCGCTATCGTCTTGAATGTGGGATTGACGTGCAACCGATGGCAGACCATATTGGGATCTATTCCTAGCAGCTCATAGGGTTCCCAAGAGAAAACATCTTTGTTGCTTCTGAGTAAGGTTAACAAATCCTTTTGCTCTTGGTCAGTGAGTGAGGTCCCGATCAGCAACACTATGCTGTTGTCGCCTTCTTTAGCAATTACTTCTACCAGGTCCTCTACAATACGCTCGGAGGGGAGGAGCCTGGTCTCTTTCACTCCGGGCCTTCCATATTTTAATTGCTATTTGGAAGGGATTGCACCTTCCTCCACTTTCTCGCTGGTTTGAACGGATTTTTTCTCTGGCTTTGGTCGGATGGCCGCTATGAAGCACTTTCTCGCCATCGCCTGGTCGCCATGTATCTCCATCACTCCCCGCTCGGTGACATATTTGAGTTTCTGGTGGTAGGTCGAGGAGACTGCCTTCATTACATGAAGCCATCCCCTGTCGAGGATGGCTTGATACGGTGAATCGATGTCGACCACCAAGAATTCAATCATTTTTGAAACATTTCCAGCGAGCACTGGTAGTACAATCTTGCCCAGAGGCATGGTCATTTTCCCAGCGAAGCCTACCAGAGGAACATTTGTTCCCTTTAGGTCGGCGATGTTCAACTTCAATTTTCTGAACAGGTCGATGTACATTACTTCGGATGAGCTCCCTTGATCGACGAGCAACCTGTCGATATCAAAGTTGGCTATCCTGAGTGTAATGACTAAGGCATCGTGATGTGGGGTCCTCACTCCCATAAGATCTTCATCCGTGAAAATAATATGCTTGTTGTAGTTGATGTCCTCTGCTCGCCGACGTTTTCCTGCCTGTGATTTTGCTAGATCAATCTGAAAAGCTTGCATTACCGCTGTCAGCTTCTTTACCTCCATTCGAGCTGAGTTACCCTGGATTTGATTAACATCGGATACTCTATGGATTACTACGAATTTGTGTCCGGCGTCGTCTTCCAATACGTTGTCGGATTTTGCCTCCTTATGGACAGTCACTCTCTCTACCTTCCTTTCCATAAAGTTATTCAAATGTCCGGATTGGGCCAACTCCTCGAGGTGGGACTTAAGAGCCTTGCAATGCTCGGTCTTATGCCCTCCCTCTTTATGGAAGGTGCATCTCAGTGCATTGTTTCTTTTCGATGGGTCTCCTCCCATTTTACGGGGCCATTTGATGAACGGCTCATCCTTGATCTTCACAAGAATTTTGTAAATTGGTTCTTTGAAGACGGTGTTGACCGCCTGGAACGACTTTGCAACGTCAGGGTTCCCTCCGTTCTTGGAGCCATTCTTGCTCCCATTCTTTCCTCCTTTTTTCTGGTTATCAACTTTCTCACTTCCCTTGGTAGCGAGCTTGGCTCGACCGTTTTCTCCTACGTTAAGGCGGGTGACATCTTCCACCTTTGCATATTTCTCAATCCGGGCCATCAGGTCATCAATGGTGGTTGCTTCCTTCTTTGTCAAGGACTGGTAAAGGAGGGAAGAGCTAGGTAGCCCAATTTTGAATGAAGCCACTGCCACTTCTTCCGCGCAGTCCTCGACTTCGTTTAATAACTCCCAGTACCTCTTCGCGTAGTCTCGGAGTGTCTCCTGAGGCGTTTTCTTCATTGTTAATAGAGCATCCATCCTTTTGGGATGGGATCTGCTGGTGATGAACCGGGCCGTAAAGAGCTCGACCAGGGATTTGAAATTTTTGATGGATCGGTGAGGGAGTTTCTTGAACCATTTCTGGGCCACGTCATGAAGGCTCGAGGGAAAAATACGGCACATCAGTGCATCTCGGTGATTCCAGAGGGTCATAGCCTGCCGGTACTGCCTGACATGATCAATGGGATCAGTCTTCCCGTCGTAAACCTTGAACCTTGGAATAGCAAACTTTTTGGGAGCTTCTTCTTCTTCTTCTTCAATTTCCCTCGTGAAGGGCGATTTCATCTGGGTCTTGAGGGCTCTCCTGGCGAGTTCTCTGGTCAACCTGGTGCCGCGGTGAGCTGGATGTTGGTCCATTTCTCTGCGGACTAGGTTCCGTATGTTGTCGTCGCTGCGAGCAGGCCTCTGATGGCGGTGAGCTTTTCTCAATTGCTCGCGGAGGTCGTCGTCTGAGTCGCCACCTTCAAACCCTTGATATTGCCGCCTAGGGCTCCTTCCTCGACTGCGAGATTTGCTCGCCTGAGGGCTAGGAGTGCGATAGGGGCGTCTCCTGGTATCAGGACGTAGTTCTTTTTCCAGTTTTCCAGTCTTCTTTTCAAGCGAGCATTCTCAGCCTCATATCTGCGAGAAGACTCCCTCTGCTCATGGAGCCTTGCTTCGTATGCATCGATCAATATGGATATCTGAGTGGACCTTGCTGGTCCTTGACTTTCTTCTGAGGCTGGCCTTTCTAAGCGAGCCCCTTGATCTGAACGTCGGACTTCAGACCTAATCTTGCGAGGAGCGGGTGGCTCCTGAATATCTCCTGCTTGAGGAGCGTTGCTGCTGTGACCAGACATCTTAGATTTTTTCTCGGCGTGGGCTGTTCTCAGGGAAAGATAAACGCTTCCCACAGACGGCGCCAATTGTGGAGACAATTATTATGCAACACAAATAAATATGAAAGAGGTAACCACCAAGAAAAGATAAATAAAAGGCCAATCACACAACAACGGGTATACATGGTTCAGCAAAGAAGTGCCTACGTCCACGGTGGTTCAGTCAGTGTTATTTCTCTATATTCTGAAGAATAAGTACTGAGAATACAACTTGTCCTTTACCCCGGACTTAGGGTTTAATTTATATATGTATACGTTGGTTAGTGGGGGTGATGGGTTCCTCCTTATTAGCCATCTCCCCTGTAACTTTCTTACATGGGATCGCGCTTCCCCACAACTTCTCTTCATGGGATCGTGGAGTAAATGGATCCATACAAAAGGTGATGGGCCTGGGCTTTGGGCCCTTAAGGCAAGGCTACTCGTCCAGGCCTATAATGCTAAATTCAGGGTACCCACACCCGTAATTTTGCATAGTTAGGAAAATACATTTTTAAATTACGTGAGTAGAGTAATTTAATATGATAAAAATAAGTTTTATTTAAATTACGTGAGTAGAGTAATTTAATGTGACACGTTTTAAATTAAATTACGTGAGTAGAGTAATTTAATGTGACGTAATGTTAATAAATATTATATGGACGGCCTAGCGAATTATATGGACATACCTGAGTTATCTCAACCGAGTGTCGTGCGTAGACAAAAATTGAAGATGAGATGAGAAACATATTTTAGGAAACTCAAAAGATAATTTAGAGTCCACAGATGATTCCGAAAGGGTCGAATTAGTCAAAATAGTGTACCCGGGGGTACTAGTTGAGTGCCGGGTCATTTTTTGGCTAAACCGGGACCATTCGGGGGCATTTTGGTCTCTTTACATTTATGGGTGAGGAGACCTACGAATTTTGGAACCCTAAGTCAGATTATAAGAGTTTGAAGCTAGGGTTAGAAAGGAGGGAAATACACCATAGCCATTAGAGAGAAGAGAGAAACAATTTCCTAAGGCAAAAGAAGGAAGGAGGGAGAGTTCTAAGGAGATTTCACCACAAACTTGTTGGGAAGGAGGATTAAAGGATAAAAATCATCAATCATCAACAACAACCACGAAATCAGACCCTACAAATCATAAGTCAAGTGGTTATTTGCAAAATAAATTGAGTTATAATACCCATATATAAGCTTTATGAAGAACATGGTTTTTATGATATTTTTGGGAGTAAAACACTTGATTATGATCCATGATTGATAGGAATTTCACATAGAACATTTTTAATCTCCAAATATTCTGATATCATAGAAGACTTGATGATGAAATCAAACTAAAAATCTGGACTTATGAGGAAAAGATGGAAAGATTGTATTTTTAGGGTTCTTGAATAATAAGAAGATTTTTAGTTAATTTGGACAAAATTTATAATGATATTGATGTTTTAAATCGTTAGTAATCATCCCAGAATATGTAGGAATGATTAGAAATTATTGGTTGCAATTATGGTGAATTATCATGGGAGAGAGATAAACAAGAATGGTGAAACCCACATGAAGAAGACGATCTGGGTTTGTCACTGCTTGATCGATGGATCGACCCTTGAATGTCGATCGATCGACCATATCCCATCGATCGATCGACCGTGGCTGTACCTTGGAAAACTTTGTGGATAAATTTCCTTTTAATTACCGTCGCCTAATGAAAACCTTAGTGATGATATCTTACCTATGAGGAGACTTAATAAATACCAGTAGGTGTACCGTTAGATTTCTTCATTAATGATTGAGGGGGAAATTTGGAGAAATGGACCGACGGGAAGATAATCGATTGAGTCGTAGGTCGGGAATTTGAGAATTTAGTTACGGAAAGAGTGAGATTAAATTCCGGAAAAATACCAGTAGGTTAAAGATAACTTAACTACTGAATCAAGGGAGGGGTAACTAGGACCCTTAGAGTTGCGTGAATACTCGAATAAATGCAATAGTGAAATAAATCGTAAATTAATGAGTACGGTGAATATAAGTAAAATATATTACGTACGGGCATGATTTGATAGGTTGGGTGTGTACCTACTAAATTATATGAAATTTGGGTTAAGAGAATTTTACCTAAATTAATTGTATTAGGGTCGATGAGACGTTCCGAACTAACATAAAGTTATTATATGTTTAGGGTCGATGTAAAGTGCCGAACCAAACCGTAACCTGGTGTCGCGATGAAAGAGTCCCGAACCAGAATATGAGTATATATACATATAAATAAATAGTTAGGGTCGATGGATCATTCCGAACCAACTCTCACTTGGGGTCGATGAATTATTCCGAACCAAGGGTCCTTTATGTGTGTCAAAAGGATATGTTAGTGATAACTAATATTTAATATATGATTGCATGATAAAATGTGTTCCATATGTATAATCTACTGACTTAGAATAGTAGATAGTGAGATGGATTGTAAATATTTTAGTAATAATTAAATAGCGTGATGTAATTATTACAAGAATAAGGATTACAAGAAGTGAATAAGTTATCTATGTTTATAGAACATGAGATATGGATTATTAAAATACTGCGAGTAGTTCATGGGGACTTAGTGAGGGGTTACATACAGGGGTATCCTAATCTAGTTAACTGGGGTAGTATATCTAGGTGAACTAAGTACCCTCGTTAGACTTACACTATAGAAGAGAGGTGAGGAAGTTTAAGGGAGTGTGCGAAATGTTAATATGTGTAATCACTAACTCAATTGTGATAACTTCTTGCAAAATATTTTCAAATGTTTTGAGTAATAACTCTTGCTATGTAAATTTTTTTAAAACCTTTTAGGTGCCCAGCCACAGGGACACCCTGCATGATTTCATTCCAGGGATTTGGGAGCTGCAGCAAGTGTGGATGTTGCAGGGATTATTTAGACGTTTCCTCTTTTTCAGTTCTAGTGCAGGATATCAGTTTTAGTATTCTTAGTTGGGACATGTTGTGCAATATTTACTTTTACAGTTATTCTGATTCTGGATTTTGAGTTGATTTTCTTAGCCGTGGTTTTCGGCAAGACTTTATCTGTATTAAGTTATTTATGCGAATTGTTTTATTATTATTGGAATTGTATCGTTTTGTATGGGTTATTTATTCTGCTTAAGGAAAATAAAATTTGGCACTAGCTTAATTTCACGTAGGTGGTTAGTAACTTGAAAAGCTTTCGACACTGATGCTAAGAATGAACCATTTAAGAAACTTGTTTATATTAAATTAAGTCTTGATCACCCAAGGTTTTATTAGGAAGGGTGTCACAGATGGTATCAGAGCATCAGGTTATAGTATCCATAGGATCTGTACGGCTTACTACATTTCAGCGTAATGTTTGGTTGTATTAGAGCCCTACTATTAGGACTGTTGATTCAATATCTGCTTTTGCGTTATCGTATATCTGCTCTTAAATTTTGTATAAACTGTGTACTTATACAATTTCATCTTATTTCAGATGCCACAGAGGAGGCAACGAGTGGAGAGGGTTGAAGCCAGAGATAAGGTGAGGGAGGCTCATCAGCAGCCACAGGTGCAGCTACCACCATCTCCACCCGAGTTAATTTCCACTACTCAAGTTGCAGTGATAGTGGCTCAGGCAGTCGAGACAGCGATGAGGGCCATGGCAGCCCATTTTCCTCAACCCCAACTACCTCCTCCCGTGGCACCGGTAGTTTCGGCCCCAGCAGGACCATTTACTTGGCGGCGAGTCAGAGAGACATTTCAGAAAGGACATCCACCCGAGTTTCAGGGTAGTACCGATGTAGTGGATGCGTGCAACTGGAAGAAAGATATCCAGCTCCACTTGCGCATGCTATAGTGCACCGAGGTACAGAAACAAATACTAGCCACTTTCCGTCTGTCGGGAGCGACCTTACAGTGGTGGGAGTCAGTTACCACCACCGAGGAAAGGGACACTATGGGAATTTTTGAGTTTTAGGTGATGTTTGACCGCAAGTATTTTCCTCAAGAAGTAGAGTCAGAGATGAGAAAGAAATTCAGCGAGGTAGTGCAGGGTGATCGCTCAGTTGGTGATTATGAGGAAGAGTTTACCCGCTTGGCTAACTTTGTGCCAAATGAGGCGAGCGATGAGGAGAGGAAGAAGTCAAAATTTATGGATGGCTTGACCTGGAGAATCAGACAGCACTTAATCGGTAATCCAATGTTGGTAACTTATACATATGTCGTAAATTCCGCTCTACTACACTACCAGGACCACCGCTTTCATGCGAGGGGAAACAAGAGAGGTGAGCTTAGCCAACCGGGAAAAGTAGGTGGAAGTAGTGACAGCAGCACACCACAGCAGCAAACAGTGGGCCAACAAGGGCAGGATTCCCGACATGGGAACTCTAACAAGAAGTTTAAGCATGGGAGGTATCACTTTGACAGACAGGGCCAGAAGTGTCCCCAGCAACCTGTTCCTCAGGGCTGACAGGGCCAAGGGAACCAAAATGGAAGACAGTAAGGCAAAGGTCGACAGGGCCAACAGGGCCAAGGTCAGAGGCAGTTTCAGGGTCAGTGTTTCACTTGTGGCCAGCAGGGTCACAAGAGTAGAAATTATCCACAGCAAGACAAGGCACAACAACAGGGTTCCCAACAGGGGCAACATGCTCCATTAGCCCCAGCAGCACAGTCCCCGCAGCCAGGCCAGATGTAATACGGACGTGTGTTCAACGTCCGTGACATTCTATTTTAGCTATCACCTCCAGCACCGCCGGCAGTCGCAGGTATGTTTCCTATTCATGGACTTGAGAGTAATATTTTATTTGCACGGGGGCGACGCATTCATTTATTGCCACTATATTTGCACGGGCAGCCGACCTATTAGCGACAACTGGCACTCATCTTATGTGCGTGGAGTCATCGATGGGTAGTGGGTGCCTTATACATTCGATTTGTAAGGGTGTGGACATTATGGTCGGGAGATTGAGTCTAGCGCTGGACCTCCTAGTGCTGGATATGGAGGGATATGACGTCATCCTAAGCATGGATTGGTTGGCGTATTATAGGGCAATGGTAGATTTTTATGAGAGTACTATCGTGTTTTCCATCCTGGGACAAGAGGTGTTCCTTGTGGCAATGCCACTCCCCGAGGGAGGACCGCGCACTCATTTATACTATATTGAGGAGGAGACCTCACATGGGGTTGTCGTTTCTCTGGACTCAATCCCATTTGTGAGGGATTTTGAGGATGTCTTTCAGGAGATACCAGGGTTACCGCCCTGCAGGGAGATAGAGTTTGTTATTGACTTAGCGCCGGGGACGAGACCGATTGCCAGAGTACCGTATCGCATGGCTCCTTCGGAGATGCGAGAACTGAGAGAACAGATTTATCAGCTCTTAGGACAGGGCTTCATTTGACGGAGTACATCGCCATGGGGTGCGCCGATGTTATTTGTAAAGAAAAGGGATGGTTCACTTCGTCTGTGTGTAGATTACAGGGAGCTGAACAAAGTGATGATACGTAATAAGTATCCGTTGTCGAGGATTAATGACTTATTTGATCAGTTGAGAGGGGCTGCGTACTTCTCAAAGATCGATTTGAGGTTGGGTTACCATCCATTGGGCATTCGTGAAGAGGATGTACCTAAGACCAATTTCCTGTCGTGGTACGGGTCATATGAGTTCTGGGTAATTCCGTTTAGGCTAACTAATGCACCTGCAGTATTCATAGATCTCATGAAAAGGGTATTCAGGGAGTTTTTGGATCAGTTTGTGACTATATTCATAGACGACATTCTAATTTACTCTCGTACGGAGGAGGAACACACTAAACATTTACAAATGGTTCTACAGACATTGCGGGACCATCAGTTGTACGCTAAATTTGAGAAGTGTGGATTTTGGCTTCGGGAGGTTCAGTTCCTAGGCCACGTTGTATAAAGCAGAGGCATTGTTGTTGACCCGAGTAAGGTATCGACGGTGAGGGAGTGGGGACAGCCCACGACACCGATCGAAATTCGTAATTTCTTGGGGTTAGCCAGTTATTATCATCGCTTCATCAAGGGGATCTCAAAAATTTCCGGACCTTTGACGAACTTGACTCGGAATGGAGTGCCTTTCGTATGGAGTGACTGTTGTCAATTATCATTTGATGATCTAAAGGACAAGTTGACATCAACACCTATTCTTGCCTTACCTAGGAGTGGAATGGAGTACCGAGTCTATACTGACGCATCCTTATAGGGGCTTGGGGGTGTGTTACAGCAGGAAGAGAAATTTATAGCTTATGCATCCCAAAATCTTTAGCCACATGAGAAGAATGACCCTACCCATGACCTCGAGTTGGCAGCGGTCGTTTTTGCATTGAGTATATGGAGACACTATCTTCTAGGCGATCAGTTCACTCTATTCACAGATTATAAGTCACTTCAGTATTTTTTCACTCAGAAGGATCTAAATATGAGGCAAAGGAGGTGGCTTGAATTCATGAAGGACTATTTGTTTGATATACAGTATCCTCCTGGTAAGGCTAACGTGGTGGCAGATGCGTTAAGAAGAAGACCTACTAGAGAGTTGGTAGAAATTTGGAAGGCGAAGTGGAGTGAACTTCAATATAAGGATGATATAGCTAGAGCATGCATGGAAATTTTATCTATCACTCCCGAGAGCGTTATGCGGGGAGTGAGGGCATAGGCCGAGGACCCATTTTGTTAGGACAGAGTATGACAGCTACTGGCCGAGGGGGCGGAGTCCTACTCCATCAGCTCAGAGGGCGGTCTATGGTTTAATGGTAGGCTGATATTACCTGAAGATGATGATTTGAGGCATGCCGTAATGACGAAGTCGCACAGGTCAAAGTTTTCAGTACATCCAGGTGGGGACAAAATGTACCAGGATATGCAACGATTATATTGGTGGTCAGGTATGAAACGAGACATTGCCGAATTTGTCTCTAGGTGTGTTACATGTCAGCTTGTAAAAGTTGACCATCAGAGACCTTCAGGGATGCTACAACCAGTGGAGATTCCCGTGTGGAAGTGGGAGAGTATCTCGATGGATTTTATTACTGGTTACCAACATCACAGAAGGGTCACGATTCCATATGGGTGATAGTGGATCGGCTGACTAAGGTAGCTCATTTCTTGTCGGTTCGTACGGATTATGATACGATGCGGTACGCGCAGCTATTCATTTCAGAGATCGTTAAGCTGCACGAAGTTCCTATTAATATTGTGTCTGACCGAGACAAAATATTTGTGTCACATTTCTGGCAGAGCTTTTAGGAGGTCATGGGCACCGACTTACGGTTGAGTACGGCGTATCACCCACAGACGGATGGTCAGACTGAAAGGGTAAACCAGATGCTGGAGGATATGTTGAGAATGTGTGTCCTAGATTTTGGGGGAGGTTGGGAGCCATACCTTCCTTTGGTGGAGTTTGCATATAATAATGAAGTTGCAAGGTTATATGATCTTAGTTTAATTCGTAGAATACACACACGCAATCCAATTTTAATATTAGCTATAAAGTGATATTCTTCAATTTCAATTTAAAAGCAGATTCACAAGTTCGCAAGAACAAATTTCAATTAATGCAATGGGATTGATAACTTGACTAATTAAAATGAAATTATTCCAATTTTATTCATTTTATCTTAAGCATACATCTAGGTGATTTAATAAAGTAAAATACGAAAATCCCAACCACAACACGCCGATGTACGAGGAAAACCCAAATGGGAAAAACCTCGGACGGCTTGGCCAAGACAAAATCCACTACAAAATAGGTTTTACAAGTGAATCAAAAGACTTATAGACGTTGACTCACTCAAGACTTGCTTATGCCGTCCTTGACCTCTGAATTTGTAGTACGCGAAGCTCCAACGCGTTGCTCGACACTCCTCGTGTCGTGTTATCCACCAAAACCCAAAACCACCGTCTTCACAAAGCTTGAATGCAGAGATCCAACCCAAACTTGCTTGTTGAATGTCAAGTTGATTGAAGGGGTTTTGTTTCAAAAGATGATAAAAGTGTTGGAGATAATTTTTACCAAAAAGAGGGAAGTTATGAAAAATGCTCTCTAGAGAATAATGAACTTCCTTAACCTTTGAAACTAATTTTCATCCATATAATCTAACAGAAAAAGTAGTGGACCAAAAACAGTTGTGGGAAAAAACTGCTTAAAAAATAAGTTCAAAAATTCAGTTCTGACAAACTCGTTCAAACGACTTGTCGTTCGAACGAGTTATCTAACTAAGTTTTAGTTTCGAATTAGATAGGTCATTAGAAACCTCGTTCGAACGAGATCGTTCGAACGACATTTCTAACGAACTTCTAATGAAGTTCCAGTATAGCCTGGGGAATGTCGTTAGATCCAGGTCGTTCGAACGACCTGGATAAACTTCGAACGAGATTTCATATTTTGCACAAATTTGTTCAAATTTATTTCAAAGATATTTGTTTATGAAAATTACTTATTTACGAACATTTCTCTATATGAAAATTTCTTGATTAAACAAAAAACTCCAACACATAAAATTTATTTTGGTCATATACCTTTTTAGGATAGATAGCATGGCGTGCATGTTGATGACGCGTGAACTTTGGATGCGATGCTTGAATCTTTACGTTGAATGATGCTTGATGCAGAATGACCCAAAATTGTTTTGTCCAACAGAATATAGCCAATATAACAAATGACTCGATTGGAAATTTGTCCTTACAAATCTCCCCCTTTGGCTATTCCGGGACAAATCAGAATATTAAAAAATAAATAAAAAGACAGAATTTGCTAAGCCAACCGTCAAGCCGTTTCTAAGGCCCGTCCCAAAACCCCAAAAAAAACAGACACAAGGACAAGACCGACGAGCTGCAAAGAAGTAGGAGATGTATCCTACACACATGAAACAACAAATTCATAAACGCATGGGGAAGTAGAGAATGAAATATATATAGAACTATGTGTTAGCATATTGATAAGCACCCAAAACTGTACATTTTATACCCCGAATAGTTGTATTTTAGTTGCTATTTCTCGACAATATGGGTCTTATGCGCTTAAATGTTTAATATGCAGGTTTAATGTACGTTGCGGTGTTCAAACGCGTATTTCAAAGCAATTGTGCATTTTAATGGAGCTAAATACCCTTATCCTGTACCCCAAGAACCTCACCCGAGACCTAATCCTAGCCTTAGCTGTCCCAAACCCTCTGTGTGTTTTGTTTGTGTCCTTTTTATTAATTTTTAGATTTTTAGTTTGAGTCTTTTCTATTTTTAGGATTTATTTTAGAATTTTTAGATTTTATTTTCTATTTTATTTTTATTAATATAATTTTATTTTATTTTGATTTTTATTAGTTTCTAGTTTTATTTTATTTTATTAAGTTTTTAGTTTTAGTTTTTATTTTATTTTATTTTATTAGGATTAGTTTTTAGGAATTTAGTTTTATTAGATTTTATTTTTTTTAGGACTTTAGTTTTTAAATTTAATAGATTTATATTTATATTTTTATTTTCATTTCATTTCCTTTATTTTTATTGTGTCTTTATGTTATTTTTTTTAGAATAGAAATTTAATTTTTAGTTTTTAGTTTTTATAAGTTTTATTTTATTACTTAGATTTTATTTATATTTTTAGTTCTATTTTATTAGGGTCCAAACTAATATATACACACACCCCCTATACCCACAAACTTATCCTAATACACACACAACCCCACTTCTTACACATCCCTCACCCTCATCCTATTCCCCTACACCCACACACACAAATACAACCCCCACTCATCTTCTCCAACAAACCACCCATCTCTTTCTCTCTCCTCTCTCCTCCATAACCACACAAACCATACCCCTCTCTCTCTCATCTTTCAACAACATAACCATATCAAACCTCAAGCCCTTGCCGGCGACCACCTAACCCGCCGTCGCCGACGGCCTGACAGCTCACCTCCGGCACCTCAGCTACCCAACTCCGGCGCGCCAGGCAGCCACGAACCCACCTGATCCCGTCGGCGGAACCCTTGTGTCCTCTCACTTCCAACCAACCCCGTCGCCGTGCCTACCCTTTCCACTCCGGCGACCCGACCTCCAGACCCTCGAACCCTCTTTCTCTCTCCTACAACCTGCTCTTCGCCTCCATCTCTCTCTCCTCTCGGCATCGATCTGTCCTGCCGGCGACCAGCACTCCGGCGACTTTCAGTCGCGTTCTCAAGCCACCAATCCGGCCGGATCCAACTTCAAACCCATGTCCTGCAACTCCCGACCCAAATACCATCAAATCCAAACCTCCTGCCCCAATCCCATCTCCCATTTTCCTTTTCCAAAATCCTTACCCATTCTCCCAAACCATACCCATTTCCCATTTTCAAAATGAAAACCCATTTCCCATATCCCCAAGCCAAGCCACGATCTGCCAAAAATCAATTCCAAACCAATCATAACCAAAAACCAACTAAAACCCAAATGCCCCATGTGCCTAATACCCATTTAGGTCCCACTATCCATTTTACCCCCCAACAACCACTTAACCCCATTTTCCCAAATTACCCTCAATAACAAATCATATTTTTTCCAATTATTCCCTAACCTCACACCCCCATGCACATGTGACCTCACCCATTTCCACATGCACTCCCTACCTTTTTACCATTATGCCCCTTTGCCCCATGCATAGTATAAAAGAAGATGAAGACCTCATTTGTAGAATGAATTCTAGATTAGAGAGAGGAAATTGTAGAGAGAAATTTTAGGGTTAGAAATAAATAGTAGATTAGAATTAGTTTTTTTTATTTTCTTCTTTTCAATTTAAATTGAGTGAAAGTAATTCTAGTGAGAATCAATTTGTGTGTTAGTGCTTCATGTGTATTTGTTGATCATTCAAATTGAGAGGTGTATGCTTCAAATTGGAAGACTAGAGTTCAACTTTCTCAAAGAAATTTGGTTTGCTTGTTCTATTCTCTTCTCGTTTATTTTAATAGCCTTGATT
Organism: Sambucus nigra; assembly: GCA_949130495.1. NCBI lineage: Eukaryota > Viridiplantae > Streptophyta > Magnoliopsida > Dipsacales > Adoxaceae > Sambucus > Sambucus nigra. The sequence goes on from OX422207.1 coordinate 715,599,881, forward strand.
ATTAATTTGTCATATTTCATATCATGTTAGGCTAAAACCCCTTTCAAGGGGTGGGGTGAAACCCTTATTTGATATTATTTTAGTTTAATTAGTTTGCTTACTTGAAATTTCCCTTTGAATGTTAAATTTGATCCCTTACCCTTAGATTTACGCCTCGAGAGAGGGTAAATGATTTTCGAGAGAAAATCGAAATTCTAGTGATAATACCCATTTTAGATTCGAACTAGAGATAGGGGTTTCTTAAGTGGGGTATTATCATTTGAATTTCAACTCTAAATTTAATTTCTAAGATTGACATAAATTCTAATTGATCGATCCTAGCGGGTGATTAATTAAAAGGAGTGTAGATCTAATTTTCTAGAGTTGTGAGGTGTTAATTTTAATTTTCTAAAAGATTACTATTCTAATTACACTTGCAACGAGAGTTGATTTGTAATTTTAATATTAATTTGGGAGAATTCAAATAATTAAATTAATTAATTAGAATAACTAAAATTTGTGGTGTAGTCCCACTCCTTGATTGTTCTCACAATTATTTTCCTCACTTTATCTTTTATTTTAGTGTTAGACCTTATTTTTTATTTTAGTCACTTTTTAGTTAGTTGTTTAGATTAGTTTAGACCTCACCTCACCCTTTTGTTTTAATATTGAAAAAGCTAAAAAAAATAGAAAAGTGAAAAAGCACAAAAAGAAAATAAATAGTGAATTACATGTGAATTTGTTCCATTTGCTTTACTCCCTAGAAAGTGGATTGATACCCTTACTTACCGCTACACTTGAGTTTATTATATTTTTAGGTACATAAGGTTTTGATTAGAAAGGGCTTTTCAAGCAACGACACAAATATACGCAAAAGTTCTTTCTATCAAATGTCGTCGTTGCCATTCTTGGGATTGTGAAGCTCGGAGCGGATTCCATTTTGTAATTCACTTGTATTGTATTTTTTTTTTCATTTTAGTACCATTTTTATATTTTTAGAAGGCTTTTATTTAGAATTATTATATTCGTGGCTTGTATTGCGGTGCTTAGAGACACCATTTATTTTTCATTTAAATTTGTAATAATTCAAGACAAGCGTGATAGGGAAACCGGACAAGGTAGAGAGAGGGCATCCAAGGAGAGGATTTAGAAGCCTCTTTACCTTGGGTCGGTAGGACTCCCGGGGACGACTGAGATTGGCGTGATCTCCCCCCGGTCGACTCAAATTTTTCGGCACCCCACGGCGTAAAAACCTTGGGAGGTACATTTCTTACACCCTCGCGCCTCTCCTGTAAGCGAGTTCATTTATTGTGTGTGCTTTGTGTGCTCTTATTTGATTTTATTCTCACATTTATTTTCGAATGGTGTGATGAATTAATTGACTAAGACCTACACCCGGTCACTCACGAGAAGGGATTTCATCATCCGACTCACTCGCTTACCATTGTGTGCTACCCTAGCCATCACTAAATTTAAAATCAATCAACTAGGCAGCCCACTAGGAGAATATTTTTGCAAAGGCGATCACAAAGAATTTCGTGATTTTTTATCGCCCGCGGACTTAATTAAAATTTGACTACCCTTTCACTAAATTTTGAAGATAAAAATTGGCTATGTGCTAGTTAGGAATTTTTCTTGACTTATGTGTGTGCCCAATTCCATTTTTCAGTAGTCGATTTTATTGAGTTCGTTCAAAAATTCAAAGAGTCCATATTTTTTCCCCCACCTTTTCTTACAAAAAAAAAAAATCCCAAAATATTTTCTTTCTTTCATTTTAGAAAAATCCAAAAATATTTTCTTTCCTTTTGAAAAAATTTCAAAAAAATTCAAAAAATATTTTCATCCACATGGCCGAAGAACGTCCTTTAAGGGACTACTTTGGTCATTTTCCATTGACACGTGACACGTGTGAGAGTGGTCCCGAGCACTCTCTTTATGATATTCTTCATGATTTCACCTCTCTCACGAGTACCGTTGGTACTCTTGACCCATCCATGCCCGCACCTCCTATTCCATCACCCTCGGTGTCAAGTGTCACCGTGTCTCCTCCTTTGTTGTTCACCCACTGTTCTTATGCCGATCACATGTCCCATGAGTGCCCATACTCTTCATATCCCTACGCACCCACTATGGAACATGTGTATCCATATGACACTGTTTCGGAACCCACCTCGGCCTACTACCCTGCTATACCTAGTCCCGAGTTGTGTGAGTCCCCCAGTTATTCGTGGAGGCCTGATCACCCTTCCATGCAATACGTATCCCAACCCGATGTTGTGGATCCTCACACATTCCAACAGTCGTCATGGCAACCTTGTGCACCACCTGTTCACGATCAGTTTCCTCACTACGCACCCAATGTGTATCAACCAATTGTCCATCACAGAAGCGATCCTTTCGTGCATGATGAACTTGACCCCACCCCACACACTTCACTTGAGTATTCTCCATACACTCATGATAATAGCGAGTTGTGTCCACCTCAACCACCACCACCACCCTCATCCACCTCCACTCTCGAAACCCTCTTGCAAAAGTTAATACTCGAGCAAGAGTGTGCCACTCAAATTCAAACTCAAGCTCTCCAAAGGCTTGAACAGAGGTTAAATGAATTGGAGTGTGCGCGAGAGTCGGATATTCCCATGACCCCACCCATCGTTGCCACCGAGTGTGACGATGATGTGTTCCCTTGTGACACAAAATTTAAGTGTGACCAACCCTATCACCACGAGAATCTTGAAGTTGAGACCATTCCATGGTCCGGGTCCCAAGTCGACAATTGTGGTGAATTATCCTTCGATAGTGAGCCTGATCAAATCCCTCCATGTCCATATGAACCCCACCTTGCGGTTCCCATTCACCCTCCCTCTCCCGTCATATCCAAAAACGTGCCCGAGTCTATACCTATTGAGCTTCACCCTTGTGTTCCCGAGGAACCAATTTATCTTAGGTTAGCTCCGGCCACGAGTGTTCACCATTTTCCCCAGATAGAATCCGTGATAGTTTCTAACTATCCGGATTTGGATCCTATTCCTCCATGCATGGCTCCCATGAGCCTGATATTTCTAGTGAGTCCTCTATCTCTGAGATTGGTGCCTCATTTTACCCACCCACCCCATTTACCGATGCTACTATTATGGAGAAGTTGATCACTCCATCTTTAGAAACTACACTCCCTTGTGAGTATTCCTTTACTCCTCCCAATGAGTGTGTGTCTCCCACGCTTGAGTTGGATCATCTTCCTCCACCATTTATCCCACCCGACCCACCCATTGTTCCTTCTACCCCACCACCTGGTTTGGATCATGATTTTGCACATTTCACGTTTCCATCTACATATTTAGATCCTCACTTGAAGCCATCCACCATCTACGAGAGTATATTTTATTCTACTCTCCACCGTGACACCGAGCTTGTTCCTCCTTGCACACCACTTCCTTGTGGTGTTGATTTTTCTCAACAGCTCCCTGGTGTGTCACGGCACGACCATTATCATCGCCTATTCATAGAACGGTCGTGTGATTTTTATGAGCCCCACCCCATTCCACTTACCAAACCATTTTGCCTCCCTCACCAATTGGAGCACTATGCTTATAGGGCCCTTGTTGCCCTCACATTTCGGCTCAATAAAGCTCGAGACCGATGCCTCTTCACCCTTACCCTGATCCCCACCCACCCATGGTCCACCGATGCTTTGCATCGCATAATGCACTTCGCCATACAGGTGCATTGACCACTTTAGCCTGTTTCCAGCAAGACTGACGCTTCAGTCTTGTTTGGGGGTGATCTTCATCACCCAATTTTTCTGCCGCCCTGCGCTTTCATAGATCCTATCCTTAGGGTGAGATTTCATCGGTCTGGCTGAAGACATTAAACTTAGCGCTACCGGGAGGCAGCCCGATTTTCTTGTACTAGTCTCATCCTGTTTGGGGGTGGTGTTTCACATCACCCTATGCTTTATCATGCTTATGGACTTGTACACATTTTTTTCTCTTATCATTTACTCAGGTTTATTCTTGGCTACATCTGTCCACTTCATTAGCGGTTCATTCTGGTAATCTCTTTCCTGCCTTATGCTCTCAATTTTAAAAATCATTTTACCTAACATCGAGGATGATGTTCCTTTTTGTTTGGGAGCGGGACGACTGGGGGCAGGGTGAGAGGAAGCGACGGAGTGAGAAGAGGTGGAGGGGGTGAGGTGAGGGGTATCCGGGGGTAAATGACCACGAGATTGGCTGGCCGGGGACATGTCAATGGTTTGATATTTGGTGAAGGGGATATCGGTGGAGACGCGGGGGAAGCCAGCGGCTAGACAAAAACGGGTAATAATGGCCGCAAAAGGGAGGGCTTGGCGAGCGGGACTGGAGGGGAGGATCCTAACAGTCCGAATGACACTAAAAATGTAGGCGGGGAGGTCGATGTGAGCCCGAATGCTAATAGCAAACATAAGGTCCACGTGTTGTTTGGTTATTTCGGTTGTGTTTGCATGTGGAAGAAGACAGGCACATACGATCCAATTAAGGACCATAAAATCTGGATGTAAATGTTTGTGGAAGATTGTGACAGTGCCGGGAGAGATGAACCTAAAAACGGTGTTGATAACGAGGTAAGGATAGGGACGGGTATCAGATGTTCAAGGGAAGGAGGTATTAGTGACCTTAGGTAGGGGGATGAGTTGAGCTATCGAGTCGGGAGAGACAATAATCTCCCTACCGTGCACCTTAGAATAAATGTGATTATTCTTATCGTGCATCCTAAAATAAAATTCCTGAACAAGGTCGGGAAAAACGGCATCCGTGAGAGAGAAGAGAGGGTCCCACCCTAAATCAGAAATCCACGAATGCACAGTGGTGCCGTGGAGAGAGTGGAGATTAATAATTTTCTCCCTAATGATAGAATGGGTAGCGAAACCTTGTGTGTGATAAAGAGTGTGTGCAGAGAGGGTCCTCCAACGCAGCCTAAGGTCAGGTATAGCTGCATTGGCACGGGTCTCCTCATCAGAAGACGAGGAGCGTTCCTCGGGGGAATCGCTGATACGGCGTTGGCGACGATTACGGGCCATGGTAAACACGACGGAAACTAGAACCTACCCGAACAAATTCCAATCAATCCACCAATCACACCAACAAACCAACAACCAATTAGAATAATCCCATCCTCCGTTAAGTAAAAAATAAAAATAAAACTTAGTTAAGATAAATTCCATGAAATTAAAAAAAATTAGTTTAAAAATAGCTTATAAGATCATGGAATAGAAATCAACCAGGGGCAATCAGAAATATAATCAGATAAATTAAAATGCCCCCCCCCCCCCCCCCCCCAGAAAAAAAAAAATATACACACATTTATATATATATGAATGTTGGGTAACACAAATCGATTTTGGAGTAAAAAAAAGACCCAAACTCATATATATAGATATGGGTATATGTATATATAAATCAATATCTAAGTATATATATAGATAGAGATATATATATATATATATATATATGGGTATATGTATATATAAATCGTTATCTATCTATCTATCTATATATATATGTATATATATCCATATAATAAGTTACAATGGTGTTTTCACTATTCATAAGATGGGGAGACACTTCACGGTTCAGATCGAAGCCAACAAGGCAACGATCCAATGGTTGAAATTAAAATACCACTCTTACCATTTTTACCCCTTAGATATTTAAATTCCCCCTCTTTTTTAACCCTCATTCATTTCCTTTCCTCCTCTTGCCGAAAATTCAAATAGATGGATAATATAGGAAATTAACCCTTGCTGCCAAAAACCAATTTACCAAAGCCCACTTTCTCTCTCCCCGACCCTCATTTCTCAAGCAGAACCCCTCTCTCTCTCGCTCTCTCTTTCTCTCTCATTTAGTGACTTTCTCCCGTTCCCTCATCTGCACCCGCACAACCTCTCTCCTTGCTGCGCCACACCTCTCTCCTTGCCGCTACTCCTCTCTCAACATCGCCTCTTCACTTAGGTAAGTTTTGAATAGTTTCGGTTTTAGGGTTTTATGGTTTCGATTTTAGGCTTAATCGATTTTAGGTTTATGATTTTAAGGGTTTATGTTTGTGGTTTTAATATTTTTGCTTTTTGTAATTTAGGGTTTTGTAATGGGTTTAAGGGTGTTGTAATTTAGGGTTTTGTAATGGGTTTAAGGGTTTTGTAATTTAGGGTTTTTTATAATGATTTTATTTTGGTTTTGTAGGTACTTATTTGATCTATTTGCATTTCTGATGTTCTAGACATAGCATTTTTGATGTTCCACACATAGCATTTTTGATGTTCTAATTTTTGTGCCATGTTTTTGGTGCGTCAAACTAAAATCCCCAAATATGTTTGGTATATGTTATCTTCATAGGTCGGTATATGTTTTTTCAACTGTTGGGTAGGCATGTGGGGTTAAAAGTTTTCAATTTGTAATTAGTTTTTATCTTGATGGAGTGGTTCATTGTTATAAGAGCGTGCCTTTTGAACTAGGTTCGTAAAGAAGTTGCTAAAGAGATTGCTGATATATGGATCAAAATAATTGTTTCAATGGAGGAGTCGATTCACTACTTAATCTTATTTTGTATAAATAGTATGCTTGCCTCAAATTTCCACAACGATTTGAATAAACTTTTTGGTGTTATCCACAAACAACGGTCTAATTTCTTTTTTCTTATTTCTGAGCAAACTTCTTAAGTTTCTTCAGACATCGCAGGTACTCACCGTTGGGACAAAAAGTTGGTTGTGCTGGGTTTGAGCCCCCGGATCTCAAGGTACTCATGCAAAGCATTTTCTAAATTTTCATCGAAATCTGAGAATTTAGGTCCCATATATGCAACCTGATGTTCGGAGCTTTCTTGATCCATAATTGACACTTTTGTATACTCTCATTCGAGTATTCTTAATAAATAACTACATTTTTCTTTATATTATAATCTGGGTTGGTATATTGTGAATTACATGGCATTTGACGTCTTATTTTTGTTGCGTAAATTTAGAGCTTCACTTTATCACGAGTTGTCATTTATAGTTTGTGTTCATTACGTATACATTCTTATTTGTGTTCTTGGATGAAAAGTAAGGCACGTTCTTATTTGTGTTCATCATGTCGACATTATTATATTTTTTTTGAAGGTACTAATTTGGTTTCAAGTGTTTCAATGAATTGTTTTTTGGTGTTTCTATGAATTAGTAAAACTCACATGTATTTAGATTAATTGATATTCCTCAGTTTGCTTTCAATAGTGTTGGTTGTTTTTAGTTATCTTATTTAAGTATATAACTGTATATATTATCTTATATATGTTGTGATTTTGGTAAGTTTGTGGAGATACAATTTTGATAAGAGTGGGATGATATTAGGGGCAACTATACAAACTTGCTTGCTAAACAGTTATCATTGCTTTTATCTACTCTGTTCAGCACCCCTGAGGTACTTATTATGTTTTGTGCCTAATTGTTTGTAAATGATCATTCCATTACTCAAATTAGTCATATTTTCGTGATATCGATGGAGTAAATGGTTCTCATGAATATCTTGAAACCAGAAGGTCTATGAATTAAGGGGTAAAGTATTTAGATGAATTGCATTCCTTTGTGAGTAAATTTCCAACTTATTACCCTAATAGTAAGATCTAAGTTTATTCAACAACCATGACACACATTTACTTTAGCTAACACTACATTACATGTTTACTATTATTGATATCTTCTGATTTTACCTACAGCGTTATATTTCCTCATTTATGTAAGTAATTCTCTTACTTCCTTAACTATTATGTTTCCATATTTGTTCACATCATTGTGTTATTAGCGCGTGTGTATAATATTAGTTTATTGGTTACTTCATCTTCAAAATGGAGAAAATCTAGGTTTCATTTCTACTGGTGTTTGGAATTTGAAGAACATGGCCTTTGACAAACTATGGGAGTCTCCGATTGGATTATACTCGATAATATCTTATTGTTATTTATAGTTATATCATGTTGGTTTGTTTTTGTAGTTTGAATTTGGCATTTAAAAATTTAAAACAGGTTCTATTGTTGGGACATTTTGTTACTTATAAGATATGAATGTCATCACTTGCTATTGAAATGATATACAAAAGAATCTATTGTTACATTTGTATGACTTTCGATGTACAGTGATTATTTTTTCTGTGTTAGTAGGTTATGAGCTTTTGTGTGTGCATCATTTAGGTGGAATCATTTAGGTAGAATGGTAGTTTAAGAGAATGTTCATGTACTAAGTAAATGAGAAAAATTAAGTAACAACAGATGAAGATGGATGAATTCAAGGTTGACCTACAATTAACGATGACATAAGCAATTATCGTATCCATCATCTTTAGCGTCGTACCATCCTGCACTGCTATTGTCACCGTTATGCGATGATGTTCCCTTTGTGGAAACTTCTTTCCTATTGTCTTTCGTATCCCAATAATCCTAGGAAACTTTTTTCCCCTTTTTGTAAAATAAATTGTTTGTCTACGTGTCACTTAGATCTGCTTTAATTTTCACCTAATTACGAGTATAGATATTTGTAGTAATCAGTTGATGAGTTAGATTTATATTTGTATTGCAAATATCATCTTATATTGTTAATATTTGATAATTTTGAAATGGAAGATGCACATATTGACATTTTGAGATTATATAGCTATGTTCATGTGTATTTAATTTCTTACTATCTGCATTCTATGATGAAATTGATGTTGTCTTGGGTATTTCAGAAGTTAGTTGCAACAAGGATAATGAAGTTTGGAATGTGCTGAACAAATATGAACCTCACTTCCTGTTGCACAATATGGCATATATTTTCATTTTGTGACGAAATTGATGTTGGCTTGGTGCCTGAGAATGATTTTATGTGTTCTATATGAACACATATGAAGGATAATCGATTCAGTTCCCATCTTCTCCATTCTAATAAATGAGTCCCACTATTTTGGTGTATATTACTTATCCTTATTCCGATACATGTTTGGTTAAGTTGGGGTAAGGTCAAGAGTTCCATCGTCATATGTAAGCCTACATGACCAAAATCGAGACAGGACCAAGATTTAGTCTTCATCATATTGTTGTCTCGACAGGACCAAGATTGAACAAAAGGTGGAGTCTCGAGGCTACGCCAATTACAGGACCAAGATTGAGACAGAGCTGTCGTCGATTTGCGATGGGATATATATATATATATGTTTGGGGTAATTGCAGTCATATTATTTTTATAAATTAGAGTTAGTTATGTTTTTTTAATAACTGAGATCTTGGACATCATCTTCTCAATGTGCTTCCCATATTTGGTAACTAGGCCTTTATAGTTACTTTGCTCTTTAAATGAGAATAACCATGTTATTTTTCAACATTTCATTCCTAAAGTGTTCCATATATGTTTTGCTAAATGAACAGTATGTAACCGAGTTCTTATCTTTACAATTGGTAATGACTTGATGCATATATGCAATTATCATCAATGGCGTATATATAATTGTACCTGCCAGTATAAAGAGTGGAAGTTTTTTCACTTTGAATTTACATTTGAACTGATATGACAAAATTTGTACAAATTACAAAACTGATATTAACTACAAGTATTAATTTGTACACATTATAAACATTATATTAATTAGTACAAATAATTAGTATACTAATTAAACATTATAAACATCTGTAATAGATGTATTATCAGTTTGTTTTACAGTATACTGATTACATATGTTTATAATGTTTTACAGTAATTTATAATGTGTACAAAACTGATAATTGATGGATTATCTGTAATTTACTGTACAAATTAGAATACTCTACTAATTGATGAACTACTAATTGATGGATTATCAGTTAACCCTCATGGCAGAAGTGGTGGACAAGTAAGCGCAAAAAGTGTTGATATGCTAAGTATAATGCTCTACTCCCTGTAAATAATTCGATAACTTTTATGTCTTTGGCACATTGATGAGTATCAAAACAATTTAATTGACAAATTTGGTGATTTATAGTCATTTATTTTGTCAATGAGCCCGAGAGGCAGATCCCACACAGTCAAGTTGTATGACAGCTGGATCAATTTAACGCCAAGAAACTTTCAGTAGTGGGAAACATTCAGTATTGTGTAAAAATTCATAGTGTGATTTGGCTTTTGAGCAAAAATGTGAGGGTAAATGGAGATAAATCAATCATCTTTGTTATGATGTTTCTTTTCATTTTTAGGTTTAATTTCCCTATTTGCACTATTCTTTATTTGTTAGAGTAATGCATAATATCCTACTTTAATCTTCTGAATCACTCTACTACCAGATCATGATCAAATCAGATTTTCATGTGTGTCTTAATAGAAAAATGCATGGCCAAATGGTGCACAATCGTAGTTTCTATCCGACATTCCACGAAAATGATTTATGATTCCACATGTATTAAATGGTATTATTTCATATTGGTGATTTTGTTTCTTTTACCGAGTCGTTAGTTCTTCATTCGATTATGTTAACTGTATTGGTTCGTACACGAGTTTTAATTATATGTTACACTTTTTTGGAGTACTTTAAGTGAATGTATTTGTTGTTCTCTTTGGAAACTAAACTTTTAGGACTATAATGCATATCAATGATGTGTAGATAAAATCATTTATGGAACTATTACAGCTACGGACCTCATTTACAAAGACATCTTAGTTTTTTGATAAATCAGTCAGCTCTAATGTTGTACATTTACGATTGTTATTTATTTGAATCATAGTTATATTTATCTGAACAGGTTCCGAACAGGGCTGCAGACCCTGAAGTGGCAGCAGTAGCAACTATTTGTGTAAACCTTAAAGCTCAATTATCCCTCTGTGTAAACCTTAAAACCATAAAGCTCAATTGCATCAGATCATTCCTTATTTATGCCTATATGTAAACCTTAAAGCTCAATTATCCCTTTAAGAGATAATTGGATATACACAATTCTTTTCTTATAGAGAACTATCTGATGCAACTATATTTTGACAGCAGCAATGGGACACTCAGCATAGAACTATCTGATGCAACTAGAACCGAACGGACACTCAACATATATTTTTGTGAGGATTTTCATTCTTCATTCTTAGGCTTTGGTCAGTTCTCTTTGTTCTCTTTATTTTTGAGGAATGGGTATGGGTATATATTTGTGCAAGCCATATGTAATTTACTAGATGATTATTCAAGTTCATGGAATGCTTAAATTCCAGGTACAATTTCATATGAGGCGAGAGGTGCTTTCAAGATGGGACAATATTAAGGAATATTTGTAATTCGTGTAATTACCGCCAATTGAAGCAACCTATTCTTAAAGGTGCACACGGTGTATGTTCATTCTCTATGTTTTCCTCCTCACAATTCCCACATTTCGAGTCATGATGCATTTCGGATGAAGATTTCTCTCATAACTGAAGTTGTATATCTTCTTATGGGTTTTTAGGTTTGGGGTAAGGTTTTGAACGAGTTTTTAATTTTCACATTTAGAATATCGTCGAGGCTTTTTCATCATTTTATAAATTTTTCATATCTCAAAGGCAATATTAATAGTGTATATACATGTTAAGTTTTTCAATATGTAAATATGTTTTAGATGCCCCGATGGCCCCTAAATTACGACCTCATGTCAGATCTGGTGACTCAACTTCCATTTGCCCTCTTATTTTTATTGTGTTAATTTAGAACTTCACTATATCATGAGTTGACGTTTGTAGTTTACGTTCATCACATATACATTCTTATTTGTGTTCTTGGATGAAAAGTAAGGCGCATTCTTATTTGTGTTTATCACATATACATTCTTATATTTTGGTTTAAGCCTCTACAGTTCAGTCCTACGAGCTTTTAAGGTGCAACGTGCCCCAGCATGCCCCAATTTATTCATGATCATCTACCTAGCCCAATAATTTCAGTATCCAGGAATAAGCAAAAGATATCCCAATCTATACCTTAAGCATTTGGCATGCAATCACATGTGTTACACCCTCAATCAATTGTTGCAACTATGCAGCCATCATCTTTGACAACAAAATGGGGATTTGGTAAAGGAGCTGAAGGCAAAAAGCCTAAGCCTCCAACGCACGATTTATCCTCGATGAATTCCGCACGATGCCCTTCTACAGGTATTCTATAAGCTATTGGGTTCTGAAATTTATAATTTTAAGATCTTTTTTGTATTTAAAAATTAATTAATGGTTATAGATCTGCGGATCTAAGTCAAAATATTAGTAATTGATAGTTGAATTTAATTTTATGTATGCCAAATTCATTGACTATTTGAATAGCTTACCTTTAACTCATAAATCAAAGAAATGAGTATGGCCAGGTGTGATGGAATTATTGATCTCACAGTGCACTTACATTTATACTAAATTACTTATTTTTTCTCACTCAGTGATGGAGGTTTTTCTCTCACAGTTTGATGTTTGAATTTTGATTTCTAAGTTGATTTCTTTAGGCAAAAAATTTCGAGTTTGATGTTTAAAGTTTGATCGTGAATTGAGTTACATAGATGGAAGTTGTTACATACATGTTTGAAGTTTGTTCATTATGTCACACACTAAAAACATGTAACTCAAACATGTTTTTAAGTGTAATAACTCAATTCATGATCTATATAACTTAATTCAGCGCTGAATTGTATGTTACTTTATTAGTTGTTACATTACTATGTGTTCTTTGTAAATTTATGTCACGCACTGAATTGAGTAATGTAACAACTCAATTCATGATCTATGTAACTTTATGTCACATACTGAAAAATTCAAACAATTGTTTAACTGAACATACATTATGTCACATGCTAAATTGTATGTTTGAAGTTTGATCATAATGATAAAACTTTATGTCACACACGAAAAACATGTAACTCAAACATGTTTGAAGTTGTTAAATTATGTCATACGCTGGGTTTTTAGGTTTGGGATAAGGTTTTGAAGTTGTTACATTTTGAAATTGGACTTTGACATACTCTAATATTTGAGGTGGTGTTCATACTGTTTTTTTTAGGATCAAAAGACAGCCTGCAATTACTTAAGGTAAAAAAACACTATATCCAAATAGCATTATGGCCTTGCATCAGTTTGATCCTAAAGAATATATGGACTTTGTTTACTAACTTGAATCTAATATATGGACTTTGTTTATCAACTTGAATCTACATATGTTGTTTCTACAATACATACATTTCTGGTAGGCAACTGCACAAACATTTGGTTTGCTACTTCTAAGTAACAATTTGCTTGGTACGTATGATGCAGTCATCTACTTGAACTATGGGGAATAGGAAGTCAAGAGCAAAGTCATCTTTTTAAGCACTTAATATAATATTTATGCTCATAAACGAATATTAGTTGTCCATTAAGTTCTGATGTAATTACCATGGAAGATATTTAACACCTTGAAAAGATATTCTAAAACATAAATGTGATATAACTGTGCCTCACCACATTTGTCATTTTCATTAACATGAAGAGCTTCATTTGTGATGCCACATGTGGGATTTTCCAAGAGAGTTTCGACACTACCATCACAGGTATGTTTTAGAATCCATTCTTTTGGAAAAGATTATTTTTAATAGTGAAGTCAATACACTTCTCTAAATTATTTTGTTCACAAAGCAGGTAATTCATAGAGGAGCAGATATTCACGAAGCAATTTAGCTATTGCTGTGCTCTAGCCACTACTGCGCTCTAGCAGCTGCTGCGCTCTAGCTACTGCTGCTCACTATCATGTAGGCATCAGATATACTCTCACTAGCCATTGCTGTGATCAAGCCACTACGCATTACTAATTTTTTATTAGATATACTTATCAGATGTAATTTTTTATCAGATCTAGCCACTGTTACTCACTTTCTTATCGGATATACTCTCATTTCTTTTTGCATTACTAATTTTTTTAGTTTGTTTTCTATTTTTCAACTCTATTATTCTCATCAGATATACTCTCGGTTGTCTCATTTCTCTATTCTCTGTGCATTACTAACTTTCACAACTTTTTATTTTGTGGATTTTTCTCATCGGATATACTCGGATTTTCTTTTTCGAATGTATACCAACAAGCAGCTGGAATTGGCTCTGCCAAAACATAGGCAGCCTTAGCAATGCAAATGATCTCAAAGCAATTTTGCTGCCTAAAAGACGCAATAATGGGTCAAATTCGAGCGGCAAGCAAGAGTTTAGGCGAAGATGACTGCTTGGCAGGTGGGAAAATAGAGGGGTCGAGGCTCAAATTCATCAATCATTAGATAAAGGAAACAAAGAGCTCTTCAATAGTTCGGAATGAAGCTTTTCCAAGGTTTTTATTTCAGTAAATACATTTTAAGTGCATTTTCTATATTTGATTTTGTTCTTTTTATTTCGATGAAGCTTTCTTTTGGTGCAGGTTGTGTGGAAGAAATCTCTTTAATGTGAAGGACCATGCCACTTTATCCATACATTTTTATGATCCCCCTGATAAGTATCTAACATGTTTTTTATGCAAATTTCTTATGTGAGTCCCTGTTGTGTTATTGACCCCCCCAGATTGAAATGTGATCTTGAGATTGTATTCTCTTCCATTTTTGAAACCTTAGAATTCGAATTTGGTTGTAATAGAAAGATTTAGGTATGTGTTATTGTTGCTTAAATTTGTACGGTTCATGGAGCAACGTAAATTTGCTTAACTGAATTGTTCCATCAGAGTTATTTGGGTGTGGGTGACTGTGTACTTAGACATTTCAAGCAGGGCATGTATTTTGTGCGTTTTTTCATTTTGTTTACCTTTCTTCATTTCATTTTCATTAGAATTGTATTTTTAATTAGTTTAATATTTTATTGTATTCATTTAATTTTCTTCGTGCCTTTAGGCATGAAGTCTCTTTCTTTTCAGATGTGTGCAACTATGTCACTGAAGATGTTCTTGCTGAAGACTATTAAGTCAGCGACTCCAAAGATGGTGCGAGCCCCGGTTCCATCTTTGCCCAGAATTCAGCCAATCAAATATTAAATCAATGACCGGGTGTAAATAGAATTTTTTTTGCAATTTTGAATTGTCTATTGCGAAACATGATATTTTCTTAGTTAAATAGTTGATGATGTATGTGAGGTCCGAGATGGACTATTATTACTATTGTTGTGATATTTTTGATTTTCTAAATAGGGTGGATAGTTATATAAGCAAATGAAACTATGCCCAAATTTTATAAAATATTCGTATGTTTTGAATGGAACTTGAGCAACGTTTTATTGTACACTACTTGACACTTTAGAACTCTATGCATGGTGCATACGCATTAGTGTGTTTAGAAGTGTGTTCATATGAAACAACTTTGTTGGAGTAACAATTTTTTTTTCCGTTTCGCAATTACGTACTTTGGAAATTTTTATCGTTTTGTGATTAAGACTTTTTGGAAATTTTTATCGTGCCTTCAGGCACGGGCATACCCTAGTGTATATATATATGTGTATAGCAAGGGAAAAAATACCTTGAAATGAAGAGCGAAACAACAAGCACAGATCGGGCAACAAATGGGAGGATGAAATAAGGTTTATAGAGATTGAAATCGTGGGAAGAGGAAGATAGTGGGTGATAGGGAAAATGAGGAATAGAGGAAAGAGAGTGGGAAAGTGGAAGATGTGGGAGAGAAAATCTGGGAAAGAGGGGTTTGGGAAAACTTGGTGAGTTGATAGAGAGAGGCGGAAGTTTTGGGAAGCGTAACTGCACGATTAAAACGCAGGTCGTTCGAACGAGTGATGTCGTTCGAACAAGACATTTCGAACGAAGTCACAGTAGCGATTCGTTTGATAACTCGTTAGAAGTTCATTCGAACGAACTTTGTCGTTCGAACGACATTTCGAACGAAGTGACAGAATGAGTGTTATAAATGTCGTTAGAAATCTCATTCGAACGAGAATTTCTGACGAAAATCAATAATTTTTAAATAAAAATAACATAAAATAGGGTTAAAAATAGCATAATATCACGAATTGGTAAGGCCAGAACAATGCCAAAATGATTTTTATAGTCCTAGCTTGAGTCAACATATCCAAATGGTGGGAGCGAGAATGTAGGGGTGTGGACAATACGAGTGAGAGTTTTTAGCCACAACAATGTACAAGTGCGTAATGCCAAACAATATATACGCGCAATATTCACTCACATTAGCCTTGTGTCAAGAAGGAAATATTATTGAACACTTAAACACGAATGTAACAAGCATACAACATAGATGATTCTCTCGCCAATAATGTCACAATGAGAAAGCAATGAATCGATTACATGTGTATGCCCATTGATCTTCAACTTATGTCTCCCATGAGTAACAATAGATTGAGACTATTCCTTTTTAAAGAATCAATCAAGCTAATAATTTTGGCCTTGGCATTATATATCATTTTCAATTCTTATATTTTAGGCACATAACTGAGAATGCAAATGGTGGCATTTCACGCAAAAACTTTATGTTTTTCGCAGCCCTAGTCCATTACTTGAAACGGTAACTAACCGGAAGAATATAATTACTTTTGTTTCAATCTGGGCAACGGATGATCATGCACAAGTTCGATTGCTTATAACAGATGTGACACGATTGACAAGACAACACCAAATCTCACTTTGCAAGTACAATGTGAACAAGATATCCGCAATATTTCGTGAACGGTGTGTCCAAAAAGGCAAAGGTGTGAAGAAATCACAACAATATATATAAAAAAACATTTTTGTGCACAAGATAAACAAGGTCTGGATTAACTACTCATCGAAAGCCATGTGGATATGGAAAAAGATAGTGATCCGAATACATCGACCACAAAGCCATATGGACAAAAAATTTGAAAGCTTTTCTAACCATTCCCGTTTTCCTTGAAAATAAGAGAAAAAATATTTTTGAGATTTTGAATAAAATATATACAAAAGAAATCTAGTTCATAGGTATAAAAATATACAAGAGAAGCAACCTAAACTAGATAAACGGCTTTGATCTCAATCAATGGAGCAAACCCCAATGGATTTCCTATGGTTTTCAAACCTAAGGGCATCTAGCGGTTTAGTAAAGATATCGGCCAATTGTTGATCGGTAGGAACGAAGCTGAGAGAAACAATTTTCTCTTCAACCAAGTCACGAATGAAATGTTCACGGATATTAATATGCTTGGTTCTAGAATGTTGAATGGGATTACGAGAAATATGAATTGCACTAGTATTGTCACAATATATAGTCATAGTGCTTTGGGAAATACCGTAATCTTCCAACATTTGTTTCATCCAAATGAGTTGAGTGCAACAACTCCCGACGGCAATGTATTCAGCTTTCGCCGTGGACAAAGAAATATAATTTTATTTCTTTCTCATCCATGAGACAAGTGCACTTCCAAAATAGAAACAATCGCCAGATGTACTTTTACATCCATCAACATCTCCTACCCAATCGGCGTCTGAATATGCTGATAGACAATCATTGGTGTCAAAAGAGTACCAAATTCCAAAAGACAGGGTCCCACTAACATATTTGATGATACGTTTGATATCAAGTAAATGAGACTCTTTTGGAGCGGCTTGATAACGAGCACAAACTCCTACACTAAAGGAAATATCCGGACGGCTAGCAGTTAGGTAAATTAAACTACCTATCATACTTCTAAAAAGAGTATGCTCTACATCCTTTCCGTCGGTATCCTTACTAAGTTTAATAGATGAACTCATAGGAGTACGAACATGTTTAGTGGATTCGAGTTTAAATTTCTTAACGAGGTCTTTAGCAAACTTAGTTTGGGACAAAAATATCCCACTTTTGAGTTGATGAACTTGAAGACCTAGAAATAAAGTAAGTTCACCTACCATACTCATCTCAAATTCATTGTGCATTTCTTTTGAAAAAAATTGAGTATGTTTATCACACGTAGACCCAAACACTATGTTGTCGACATAAACTTGAGCAACTAGGTTACCTTTTTCATCACGGCGAACGAATAGTGTCATATCTACTCCCCCTCTAAAAAATCCACGAGAAAGGAGATAAGAGGTGAGTCTTTCATACCAAGCACGGGGTGCTTGCTTCAAGCCATATAGAGCTTTCTTTAGGAAGAAGACATGAGTAGGATGTTTTGGGTCCTCAAACCCTTTTGGTTGTTCAACATAAACTTCCTCTTGAATAATATCATTTAAAAAAGCACTTTTTACATCCATTTGATATAATTTAAATTGAAGGTGACATGCTATGGCAAGTAAAAGGCGAACCGATTCTAACCTAGAAACAGGAGAAAAAGTTTCTTCAAAGTCAACACCTTTTATTTGGGTGTATCCTTGAGCAACTAATCTAGCTTTATTTCGAACAATGACACTATTTTCATCCATTTTATTTTTGAAAATCCATTTAGTGCCAATGATATTGGTATTAGAAGGCATAGGGACTAATTCCAAAACATCATTTTTCTTAAATTGAAACAGTTCTTTTTGCATAGCATTAATCCAATGTTCATCTTTTAATGCTTCTTTAAAGTTTTTAGGTTCAATTTTAGAAGTATAGCATAGATAGGTAACTTCATTTTCTAATTGCGCCCTAGTCTTGACACCTACCTCGGGATATCCTATAATTTTTGAAGTGTCATGACTTTTACGCACCCAAGGAGTAGCTTCCTTTTTCTCGGTAGTTAGAACAACCAAATCATTTTGAGATTCAATACTTTCAACATTTCACACAACATCACACTCACATGACAAATCTTCCTCATTATCAATTGATGTGGCCGGAGCATCATCTTTTATGACAACATTAATGGATTCCGTTACTTTAGAGTTGCTTAAGTTGAATACTCTAAAGGCTCTACTATTTTGAGAATATCCTAGGAAAATACCTTCATCACTCCTTGAGTCAAATTTGCCTAGAAGTTCTCTATCTCGAAGAATATATCATGGAATACCAAACACTCTAAAATAGGACAAATTATATTTCTTACCCATCCATAATTCATAAGGAGTTTTGTTAGTGTTAGGGTGCAAATAAACTCTATTTATAGTGTGACATGCAGTATTAACCGCTTCGGCCCAAAACCTACGGGGTACATTTCTTCCTAGGAGCATAGATCTTGCCATTTCTTGGATTGTTCGATTTTTTCTTTCAACTATACCATTTTGTTGTTGTGTTCGAACGACCGAGAATTCATGTTTTATTCCTATTTCATCACAAAAGGCATTCACACCGGATTCCTTGAATTCAGTTCCATTATCACTCCTAAAGCGATTTATGGTAACACCGTGTAGATTTCGAAGAGCTCTACATTTAATAGTAAGAAAAGCAACTGTTTCAGAATTTTCCCTTAGAAAGACTACAATAGAGTACCTAGAGAAATCATCCACCATAACTAAGATTTATCTTTTTCCTCCTATGCTCTCGGTACGAGTGGGACCCATAAGGTCCATATGTATCAATTCTATGACACGAGATGTTTTTATAGAGTTTAATTTCTTATGAGGACTCTTAATTTGTTTTCCTAATTGACATGGACCGCAAATGGTGGAGGTCTAAGCCTCGAACTAGCTCTTTTCTCACTAGTCTCTCAAGATCTCTAAAGTTTACACGACCTAATCTTTGATGCCAAAGATCGACAGATGAGGCTTTTGTATTATTTCAAACTAATGATGATTTAGGAATAATTCCATAGCAATTGTCACTAGTTCTAACACTTGTAAAATAGATTCACCTGACTGATCATAGACGGTGCACTCTGATTGACTAAATTTCACATCAAGATTTTCATCACATAGTTGGATAATACTTATCAAATTAGCCTTGAGACCATCAACATAAAAAATATTTTCAAGTTTAGGAAATCCAGAGATTTTAATAGATCTACTACCCATGATTTGAGACTTGCTACCATCCCCCAAAAGTGACTTTACCATCTTTATAGTTTTTGAGAGTGGTAAATAGAGATTTATCACCAGTCATATGTCTTGAACAACCACTATCAAAGTACCATTGAGAGGTATTTTGAGCCTTTGGTGCAACATGAGCAACAAAAGCTTTCTTGGTTTGATTTTTCTTAACCCAAGCTTTAGTTGTTTTCTTTCCTTGATTGGCTCTAGTCTTATAATAAAAAATTATTTCCTTGGACTTTAGAAAACCTAAGAAACTCTTCCATTAGACTTTTAGAAGTATTGACTAGATACTCGACTTGACTCTTAAGATTAGCTAAGGATCTATAGGGTTGTTTAGAATTTGTGAATTGAGGGTTCTTTCCAAGTTTGTAGCAAAAATCTTTAAGATGACCCCGTTTGTGACAATATGTGCATACATAGGGTTGTTTTGGGCCGACTTTTAAAGGTTGCTTAGAGGGATTTATTTTAGGAACCTTAGATTTTGTAACAAACTTAGCAACATGTTCGGTTTTGACTTTTAAAGAATTTCCTTCTTCATATCCTATAACCTTTCTCTCTTGATAACCTTTCTCCTTATATCCTAAAACAGGACCTAGAAATAATTTTCCCATTCTTCCTAAACTATCCTCGAGTGTGACTTTAACTTCACGAGAGGACTCGAGATCTTTTTCAAGTTGGGTAATTTTAGCTTCTAGAGATGTTCTAATTTCTAAAGACTCATTAAGATCTTTGTTAACACCTTCCAAAGAGATAATTAAGTCACATTTTTCTTTACCAATCACGATAAGCTTTTCAGAAAGAGATATCTTAATTTCCTCTAGTTGACTAACTAAAGCCTCCTTCTCCTTCAGGCCTTTCAACTCTTTTTCTAAAGTTAAGACTTTAAAGTTTAATCTTTTGTTAAATTTTTGAATGAGAAGAGATTCATTGTAGAGTTCAAAATAAGCAGATTGTAGTTCACTCTCATCTATATCACTATCACTCTCTTTTTCATCATTACTAGTGGAATGAGTAGAAACAACCTCAAGATTTTGTTCGGAATTTTCAACATTAAGTATGACACACTCGAATTACTAACGTGGCTTGCCATATAGGAAATGAAGTTATTTCTAGACGGGTTAGGGTCATCAGAGTCTTCAGACTCATTATCACTGTTACTTAGAGTAGCATTGTAAACAAATTTTTCTTTGCCTTGTCATTTAAGTTTTATAGGGCACTCGAAAGCTCTATGACCACGTCCCTCACATTCAAAGCATCTCTCTGAATCATACTTTTTAAAGTTATATTTGATGAACTTATTTGGATCCTGATTATTGAATTTTTTATTTCCTCCTTTGTTTTTGTTCTCAAATTTAGGTTTTTCAAATTTAGATTTTTATTTTTTAAACTTGAGAATTTTTTTAAATTTTTTAGCAAATGAGGCTATATCATCATGATCAAAGTCATACTCGTCAGAATTAGACACATCGACTTTCTTAACTTTTAAAGCAACACCTTTATCTTTGTCTTTGTTATCTTTAGGAAACATATCTAGTTCATAAGTTTGCAGATCACCAACAAGTTCTTCAAGTTTTAAAGTATTTAAGTTTCCTAAAGAATTAAGAACAGTTACTTTAGGAATGAATCGTCTAGGAAGACATCTAAGTATTTTCTTAACAACACAATTTTCAGGTATTTTTTCACCTAAGTTAAAGCAAGAGTTAACTATGTCTGATAAACGAGCATAAAACTCATCAAATGTTTCAGTTTCTTTCATGGTGATCGTTTCAAATTGTGTAGTTAAATTTTGAAGTTTAGACGCTTTAACAACACTAGTTACCTCATGAGTAACTTGGAGAATGTTCCAAGCTTCCTTTGACGTTTCACACGTCATTATATGACAAAATTCATCGGGAGACACGACACCAAATAAGGCGTTTTATCCTTTAGAGTTAAAGTTACACCATTTTAGTTCTTCCTCACACCACTGTTCAACAAGAGTCAAAATAATTTCATCATTAACAACCATAGTAGGAGGGGACCATCCTCTTTTAATAGTGACCCGAACACGTTCATCAATTAATTTAAGAGCGGATTTCATACGTTCTTTCCAATAGGTATAATTAGTTCCATCAAACAAAGGTAGTCTATTCGACGAAAAACTATCCATATAACCTCCAGGATTCATCTAAATAACTTTTAGAAACTTGCTCTGATACCAATTTGAAGTTGCAAGGTTATATGATCTTAGTTTAATTCGTAGAATACACACACTCAATCCAATTTTAATATTAGCTATAAAGTGATATTCTTCAATTTCAATTTAAAAGCAGATTCACAAGTTCGCAAGAACAAATTTCAATTAATGCAATGGGATTGATAACTTGACTAATTAAAATGAAATTATTCCAATTTTATTCATTTTATCATAAGCATATATCTAGGTGATTTAATAAAGTAAAATGCAAAAATCCAAACCACAACGCCGATGTACGAGGAAAACCCAAATGGGAAAAACCTCTAAACGACTGGGCCTAGACAAAATCCACTACAAAATAGGTTTTACAAGTGACTCAAAAGACTTACAGACATTGACTCACTTAAGACTTGCTTATGCCGTCCTTGACCTCTGAATTTGTAGTACGCGAAGCTCCAACACGTTGCTCGACACTCCTCGTGTCGCGGTATCCACCGAAACCCAAAACCACCATCTTCACAAAGCTTGAATGCAGAGATCCACCACACACTTGCTTGTTGAATGTCAAGTTGATTGAAGGGGTTTTGTTTCAAAAGCTGATAAAAGTGTTGGAGATAATTTTTACCAAAAAAAGGGAAGTTATGAAAAATTCTCTCAAGAGAATAATGAACTTCCTTAACCTTTGAAACTAATTTTCGTCCATATAATCTAACTGAAAAAGTAGTGAACCAAAAATAGTTGTGGGAAAAAACTTCTTAAAAAATAAGTTCAAAAATTCAGTTATGACAGAACTGGTTCGAACGACTTGTCGTTCGAACGAGTTATCTAATAAAGTTCCAGTTTCAAATTAGATAGGTCGTTAGAAACCTCGTTCGAACGAGATTGTTCGAATGACATTTCTAACGAACTTCTAACGAAGTTCCAGTATAGCCTGGGGAATGTCGTTAGATCCAGGTCGTTCGAACGACCTGGATAAACTTCGAACGAGAT
The DNA here is from genome assembly GCA_949130495.1 of Sambucus nigra. Lineage (NCBI taxonomy): Eukaryota > Viridiplantae > Streptophyta > Magnoliopsida > Dipsacales > Adoxaceae > Sambucus > Sambucus nigra. The sequence goes on from OX422207.1 coordinate 715,622,876, forward strand.
TTCATATTTTGCACAAATTTGTTCAAATTTATTTCAAAGATATTTATTTATGAAAATTACTTATTTACGAACATTTCTCTATATGAAAATTTCTTGATTAAACAAAATACTCCAACACATAAAAATTATTTTGGTCATATACCTTTTTAGGATAGCTAGCATGGCGTGCATGTTGATGACGCGTGAACTTTGGATGCGATGCTTGAATCTTTACATTGAATGATGCTTGATGCAGACTGACCCAAAATTATTTTGTCCAACGGAATATAGCCAATATAACAAATGACTCAATTGGAAATTTGTCCTTACAAATAACTCTTACCAATTCACTATCGGTATGGCTCCATTCAAGGCACTTTATGGGAGGCCTTGTCATTCCCCCGCCTATTGGTTAGAGGCGGGGGATAACAAGCTATTGGGCCCATAGATGATACAAGAGACTTCCTCCAAAATAGAGTTGATTCGAGGACGTATTCTAATAGCTCAGGATAGGCAGAAGAGTTATGCTGACGCCGGTAGGAGACACGTGGAACTAGATGTGGGCGACTAGGTGTTAATTCGAGTATCTCCTATGAAAGGGATTATGAGGTTCAGCAAGAAAGGAAAGTTAGCACCGAGATATGTGGGGTCGTATCCCATCCTTGAGAGGGTGGTACCGGTAGCTCTTAGATTGGGACTCCCTGAACATATTTAGGGAATACACGATGTATTCCATGTAGGGTCGCTGAAGAAATACAAGAGGAGTGAGAGAGCCTTCTGGCACATTCCACTCGAGGAGATCGATTTACAGCCAGATATCCCGTATGAATAAAGACATATGGCTATTCTGGATTATATTGAGCACAAGTGTGAGTACACCGGAGACATCATAATATGTATGAGTCTACTTGGGAACGGGAGGAGGATATGTGAGAACAATATCCCGAATTATTCACTGCAGGTATTTTTCTAAATTTTGAGGACGAAATTTCTTTTGTAAGAGGGGAAGTATGTAATACCCTGTAATTTTGCATAGTTAGGAAAATATTTTTTAAAATTACGTGAGTAGAGTAATTTAATGTGACACGTTTTAAATTAAATTACGTGAGTAGAGTAATTTAATGTGATGTAATGTTAATAAAGATTATATGGACGGCCTAGCGAAATATATGGACGTACCTGAGTTATCTCAACCGAGTGTCGCGCGTAGACAAAAATTAAAGATGAGATGAGAAACATATTTTAAGAAACTCAAAAGATAATTTAGAGTCCACAGATGATTCTGAAAGGGTCGAATTAGTCAAAATAGTGTACCCGGGGGTACTAGTTGAGTGTCGGGTCATTTTTGGGCTAAACCGGGACCATTCGGGGGGCATTTTGGTCTCTTTACATTTATGGGTGAGGAGACCTATGAATTTTGGAACCCTAAGTCAGATTATAAGAGTTTGAGGCTAGGGTTAGAAAGGAAGGAAATACACCATAGCCATTAGAGAGAAGAGAGAAACAATTTCCTAAGGCAAAAGAAGGAAGGAGGGAGAGTTTTAAGGAGATTTCACCACCAACTTGTTGGGAAGGCGGATTGAAGGATAAAAATCATCAATCATCAACAACAACCACGAAATCAGACCCTACAAATCATAAGTCAAGTGGTTATTTGCAAAATAAATTGAGTTATAATACCCATATATAAGCTTTATGAAGAACATGTTTTTTATCATATTTTTGGGAGTAAAACACTTGATTATGATCTATGATTGATAAGGATTTCATATAGAACGTTTTAAATCTCTAAATATTCTGATATCATAGAAGACTTGATGATTAAATCAAACTAAAAATCTGGACTTATGAGGAAAAGATGGAAAGATTGTATTTTTAGGGTTCTTGAATAATAAGAAGATTTTTAGTTAATTTGGACAAAATTTATAATGATATTGATGTTTTAAATCGTTAGTAATCATCCCAGAATATGTAGAAATGATTAGAAATTATTGGTTGCAATTATGGTGAATTATCATGGGAGAGAGATAAACAAGAATGGTGAAACCCACATGAAGAAGACGATCTGGGTCTGTCACTGCTTGATCGATCGATTGACCCTTGAATGTCGATCGATCGACCATATCCCATCGATCGATCGACCGTGGCTGTACCTTGGAAAAATTTGTGGATAAATTTCCTTTTAATTACCTTCGCCTATTGGGAACCTTAGTGATGATATTTTACGTATGAGGAGAATTAATAAATACCAGTAGGTTTACCGTTAGATTTCTTCATAAATGATTGGGGGGGGGGGGGGGAATTTGGAGAAATGGACCGACGGGAAGATAATCGATTGAGTCGTAGGTTGGTAAATTGAGAATTTAGTTACAGAAATAGTGAGATTAAATTTCGAAAAAATACCAGTAGGTTAAAGATAACTTAACTACTGAATCAAGGGAGGGGTAACTAGGACCCTTAGAGTTGTGTGAATACTCGAATAAATGCAATAGTGAAATAAATCGTAAATGAATGAGTACGGTGAATATAAGTAAAATATATTACGTACGAGCATGATTTGATAGGTTAGGTGTGTACCTACTAAATTATATGAAATTTGGGTTAAGAGAATTTTACCTAAATTAATTATGTTAGGGCCGATAAGACATTCCGAACTAACATAAAGTTATTATATGTTTGGGGTCGATGTAAAATGCCGAACCAAACCTTAAACTGGTGTCGCGATGAAAGAGTCCCGAACCAGAATATGAGTATATATACATATAAATAAATAGTTGGGGTCGATGGATCATTCCGAACCAACTCTCACTTGGGGTCGATGAATCATTCCTAACCAAGGGTCTTTTATGTGTGTCAAAAGGATATGTTAGTGATAACTAATATTTAATATATGATTGCATGATAAAATGTGTTCCATATGTATAATATACTGACTTAGAATAGTAGATAGTGAGATGGATTGTAAACATTTTAGTAATAATTAAATAGTGTGATGTAATTATTACAAGAATAAGGATAACAAGAAGTGAATAAGTTATCCACGTTTATAGAACATGAGATATGGATTATTAAAATACTGTGAGTAGGTCATGGGGACTTAGTGAGGGGGTACATACACGAGTATCCTAATCTAGTTAACTGGGGTAGTACATCTAGGTGAACTAAGGTGAGGAAGTTTAAGGGAGTGTGCGAAACCTTAATATGTGTAATCAATAACTCAATTGTGATAACTGCTTGCAAAATATTTTCAAATGTTTTGAGTACTAACTCTTTCTATGTAAATTTTTTTTACAAACCTTTTAGGTGCCCAGCCACGGGGACACCCAACATGATTTCATTCCAGGGATTTGGGAGCTGCAGCAAGTGTGGATTTTGGCGGGATTGTTTAGACGTTTCCTCTTTTTCAGTTCTAGTGCAGGATATCAGTTTTAATATTCTTAGTTGGGACATGTTGTCCAATATTTACCTTTACAATTATTCTGATTCTGGATTTTGAGTTGGTTTTCTTGGCCGTGGTTTTCGGCAAGACTTTATCTATATTCAGTTATTTATTCAAATTGTTTTATTATTACTGGAATTGTATCGTTTTGTATGGGTTGTTTATTCTTCTTCAGGAAGATAAAATTTTGCACTAACTTAATTTCACGTAGGTGGTTAGTAACTTATAAAGCTTTCGGCAGTGATGCTAAGAACGAACCATTTAAGAAACATGTTTATATTAAATTAAGGCTTGATCACCCAAGGTTTAGTTAGGCGGGGTGTCACATCGAAATAGTCAGAAAACACTACTTGGGTGTTTTAATTGGATTCTGGGGCATTTTATCCCAAAATGACACCCTGGAGGGGTACTTTGGTCTTTTGAGATTTTCGGAAATTAAAATGGACCAAAATTAGGAATTAAATTAGTGAAAGAATGTGGGCATTATGTTATCTGACAGTTTTCAACGTACGAGATAAAGAGAGAGAGAGAGAGAGAGAGAGAGAGAGAGAGAGAGAGAGAGAGAAAGAAGGAGAATAAAGACTCCATAGGTGCTTTGATCTAAGAATTCAAGTTATTCCACCGGAAATCACAGCAACACGTAGATCGTGAAGAGAGGATCATTCCCATACCAATTTTCTTTCACTATTCAGATGTTCACAAAAGGCAAGTGTTTATCTTGCTAAAATTTTGAGCATATATGATTCATGTTAACCCTAATTGATGAGATAACTATGATACTATGAATTTAAGATTGATTTGTCAACAAAATTGTGAAATTGTAAGATAGGTTTGCATGTAGATGAATAACCTTGTTGTAGTAATGATAAATATGGAAATTCTAGGTTAAAATCATGAAATATAATTGGGAGTTTGAATGATTGTTAATGGTGGGTTCATTATTAAGGGACTTATAAAGATTTAGGATTTTTTTAGATCCCCTTTGGTTATGTAAAGATTTGTCATTTAAATCATGTTAGAAAGTACCTCATTATAAATAGTAATAGTTTAGAATCATTGATTGGGAGTTTGGATGAGTTTGAGATGAATTTCGATGAGGAAAAGATTAAAAAAAAAAGAATTTCGGAAGAATAGGGTTGATCTCGGAACTCTCGTTCGAAGACCTGACCAGGTCGTTCGAATGACCCCGTTCGAACGAGAATTCCAATGAGACTTCTAATGATATTTTGAGTTTGTTCGAAGTGAGAAGTGTGTTCGAACGACCTCATTCGAACGAGAATCCTTGACTTTTAACGAGATTCCAGAATGCATATTTTTGGCCCGGACAAGTGAGAACCCTTATAGGTTGGTCCAAGTGAGAGAAATGAACCTAAGCTTTCATCGAATGAGTTAAATTCCTAGTTAGTAATGAGTTGAGAGAGCGACTACTCAAGGGGATATAGCAGCATAATAGAGCCTTAGAGAAAAGGTACATGTTAGAAAGATAAGTCAAAGTGTTGCAATAATGTGAATAGTAGAGACGATTATACAATCTATAAATTTGAGAAATTGGGTTGCGAGAATACCTAGTGTATATTTATTAAGCTATGTGTATGCTCGTTGAATAAACTATTATGTGTATAACATACCTACGTTGTTTGCTACCGAGTGGAGGTTGCGCGTTGTGGACAATGATGCCCTGAGGAGCCTTTGGGTGGGATATTGATTGGTATCACTAGATCATAGAACCTAGGTATAGACTATCTGTGAGAATGATGGTGATGACGATCGTATGGGTGCGTAAGTATGTGCGTAGCCCATCGGCTTGGGACTATAGTCACCTCTAATATATGTGTTTTGTTTTGATGGTTCGCGAGAGACTGAACCTTTAGTCCTTTATTCAAATGAGCGATGCAACAGGACATGATATCAGAGTATGCATGCACCGCGGCTGTGTCTTGGGGTGCAATATACATACACACACATATATATATATATATATATATATATATATATATATTGATCTTTATTGTGTGAATTTAGTAGGTAGAATTGATAATGAAATCTGAAATGAATTAAGTAGCGAACACTTGATTATATTAAACTAAAAGTGTCTATTTACGCTAAAGAGGGATTAGTTCTACGTATTATGCTTTGCTATGGAAATACTCGGGAATGATATCGTACTATAATTAATTATTAGGCAGGAATGACTAGTTAGTATGGGAATATATTTTGTGGGATTTGAATACTCGCTAAGCGTGCACATTAGATGAGAGGTGAGCATCCCAAGTGAGTTTGATAATTTAACATGATAAGTATATGTGATAATAAATCATTTTAAGCACTTGTTGATTTTTAAACTGTTTTCAACTCGGGCACTGACCCGTTTTCTATAAATCTCTTTTCTTGTCAAATTATTTTAGGTGCTCATCCACAGGGACACCAGACTTAGGAGTTCCTTTCATTTGACGAGTTGTAGCTGTTGTGGAGGCTACAGGACTTAAGTAGTAGACTCCTTGAAGTCTATCATTCCTATCTTTTGAGTTATTTGCATCAGTTGGATATGTTGTCCCTTTTTATTTACATCTTCAGAGATTTGAGATTTAGTTCATTACTCTTCTCAGTTGTTGGTTTTAATTAGTTGGATTACTGTATTTGAGTTTTGACTAGATGTGTTTACTCCAGCTCCTTTATATTATGTCAGTTATTTCATTTCTTATAAGTTGGATTGAATGGTGAATGTTTAGTTTTCCTTAAATGGTTTATACTAATTGATAAGATAAAATTTTGACATCAACCTTTTTAAATATTAGGTGGTTAGTTTTTAATAATAATAAATTTTTGATAGTGATGCATAATCTGAACCAACTAGATATTCTGATTTAATTAATAAAGGACTGATTACCCAGTATTTAATTAGGCGGGGTGTCACAGGTGGTATCAGATTCCTTAGGATTAGTACAGCTTACTAGTTTTCCACGCCGTTATCTTTGATGTATAACCCTATATTTAGGACTGTTGTATTCATTCATTGTGCATTTTACATCTTCAGCTATTTAAGATATTTATTATGGACTTATAAAGATTCTCTTTCATTTTAGATGCCTCCTAGACGTGCACAGGGAGCCAATAGGGATGCCCAGCCCGAGCCCCAGTCAGCTCCGGCCCAGGGAATGATGAACGTTGCGAAAGTTGTTGCTATTGTAGCACAGGCAGTTAACGCAAAATTATCAGTGGTACAACAGAATCCACCACAGGCACCAGTAGTGACTCCAGCACCATTCCATGCTCTCCCTTCTGCATGGGAGTGTGTTAGAGATTCCTTTCAGAAGGCACACCTTCTATAGATCGCGGGGAGTTCAGATGTGGTAAAGGCGAGCCAGTGGAGGAAAGATATATAGAGGAATCTGAGAATGCATGAGTGTATTGCGGTACAAAAGTAGATTCTAGCTACCTTTAAGTTGGTAGGAGCAGTGCTATAGTGGTGGGAGTTCATTACCACTGTGAAGGAGAGAGAAAGCATGACAATCCGAGAGTTCTGGGTGTGGTTTGATAGCAAGTACTTCCCTTCTACGGTACAAATAGAGATGAGAAGGAAATTGTTGAACCTCAAGTAGGAAGGGAAGACACTTGGAAAGTATAATAAGGAGTCGATATTTTGAATATTATCCCCAATGAGATACCGACAGAGGAGAAGAAGATTCAGATATTCATGGATGGTTTGACTTGGAAGATTCGCCAACACTTCTTAGGGAATCTTTCATTGGCCACTTACTCTGATGTGGTTAATGCTTACCTACTACATTGTCAGGACCATCGCTTCCACCAGCAGGGAAGCAAACGAGTTGGTGAGTCCAGCCAATAAGGCTGAATGGGAGGTAGTAGTACCGATGGGACACACATAGCTCAGGGACAGGTCCGTCAGGGTGAGAAGGGTTTCTAGCAGGGGGATCTTGCTAAACGATTCCGTTCTAGAGATTTTAGATAGGGACATGGAGGCTTTAGGAAGGGCTAGCAGGGGAAAAAACGTTTTCACTAGGGCCAAGGGAGGGGAGGTAACGACCATCAAGGCCGAGGGCAGCAGGGACAAAGGGGAGAACACTTCAAAGGGAGGTGTTTTACTTTTGGCAATACCGGCCATAAATGTCAAGACTGTCCTTAGAGGGGTAGAGCCCCGCAGCAGCAGCAGCAGCAGGGCGTTCGTTAGGAGCCCCATCGACCGTTACTTCCAACTACCCTCCCAGCACCACCAGAGATTCTAGCCTTGCTAGCTATTCTGGTACAGTAGGGTCAATTATAGTATGGGCAAGTCTACAACTTCCATCAGGCCCCATTTCGTCAGGATCCACCCGCTGTTGAGGGTACATTTCCTATCCATGGTACAATGGGGTACATTTTTTTAACACGGGTCATTGCACTGCTTTATAGCTACTAGTTTTACACAGTCCACTGGGTTGTTAGACACAACAGAGAGTATAGTGACTTATGTAGACTCACCGCTAGTGAATGGGTCCTTAATTTTCTTTATATGATGGGGATTAGGTATAGAGGTTGGGAGTTGGATTTTGGCAACATATATGCTAGTCATAGATACGCATGAGCATGACGCCATTATTGGCATGGATTGGCTTGCTTCTTATAGAGCCATGATATACTGTTTTAGTAGGAGTATTATCTTTGCCATACAAATACAGGAGATGTTCCTAGTGGCGATGCCTTGTCCTGAGGGAGGATCTTCCACCCATTTATATTGCATAGAGGAGGAGACCTCTAGAGATATGGTGATTCCTATTGATTATATTCCCATAGTCCATGATTTTATGAATGTGTTCTAGGATATACTAGGACTACCACCTAGACAAGAGATAGATTTAGTCATAGACTTGATGTCGGGCACTCGACCGATAGCCCGAGTGCCCTACCATATGGCTCAGCCGAGATGAGAGAGATACGAGACCCGATTGAATAGTTATTGGGATAGGGCTTCATTCGTAGGAGTACCTAGCCTTGGGGTGCTCCCGTATTGTTTGTAAATAAGAGAGATAGGGGGTGTGGATTATTGAGAGGTGAACAAGGTCACGATATGAAATAAGTATTTGTTGCCCCGAATCGATGACTTGTTCGACCAATTGAGAGGAGCTTCCTTCTTCTCAAAGATTAATTTGAGATCGTGCTATCACCAACTAAGGATTCGGGTACAGGATGTATCAAAGACTACTTTCTTGACTAGATATGGATCCTACGAGTTCCTGGTGATGCCGTTTGGTTTTACGAATGCTCCAGCCATTTGCATGGACTGAATAGGGTGTTCAGAGAGTACTTAGATCAGTTTATCATCGTCTTCATTGATGACATTTTAATTTATTCTCGGACTGAGGAGGAACATGCCGAGCATTTGAGGATAGTTTTACAGACACTACGTGAGCAGAGTTGTATGCTAAGTATGAAAAGTGTGGATTCTAGCTGAGGGAGGTTCAGTTCTTGGGTCGCATAATCTCTGTGGAGGTGATATCGGTAGATCCGGGAAAGGTGTCAGCGGCGAGGGAGTTGGGACAAACCATTACATCGATTGAGGTTCGTAGTTTCTTAGGGCTGGCATGATACTATAGGAGGTTTATTCAGGGATTCTCAAAGATAACGAGTCTGTTGACAAACTTGACTCGCAAAGGGGTGCCGTTTATATGCGATGATGCCTGTCAGTTGTCCTTTGACGAGCTGAAGGACAAGCTGACTTCAGCACCAGTTCTAGCACTATCCAGGCTCGGGTTGGAATACCTGGTCTACACTGATGTGTCCTTGTTAGGACTTAAGGGCGTGTTTTAGCAGGAGGATAAGGCAATTTCTTATGCTTCTCGTAAGCTTAAGCCTCACGAGAGGAATTACCCCACCCATGACTTGGATTTAGTGGAAGTCGTGTTTGCATTGTGAATATGGAGGCATTATCTCTTGGGGGAGAGATTTTGCCTCTTCACGGGTCATAAGTCACTGCAGTATCTGTTCACGCAGCGGGAGCTAAATATGCGTCAGCGGAGGTGGCTTGAATTTGTGAAAGACTTCTAGTTCGATATCCATTACCACCCAGGGAAGCCTAACATGGTAGCAAACGTGTTGAGACATAGTACAACAGGTTATGTGGCCGAGGTATGGAAGGAAAAATGGAAAGATCTCGAGCATCAGGATGCAGTTGCCTGCTCATTCATGTCGGTGATGACGGTTACACCCGAGATAGTTACTAGGGTGATACAGGCTCAGGCAGTGGATTCCTTCTGTTAGGATCGAATTGTCCAACTTTTAGCCGAGGGAGTAGAGTCCTTCTCAGGGAGCTCGAATGGCGTCCTACATTTTAATGTAAGACTGGTAGTCCCAGAAGGGGAGGAGCTACGATATGCGGTGATGGCAGAGTCGCACAATTCACAATTTGCGATACATCCCGGAAGGGATAAGATGTACCAGGATATGAGGCAACATTATTGGTGGAGTAGAATGAAGAAGGAAATCTATGAGTTTGTTTCGAGGTGTTCCACTTGTCAGTTGGTGAAGACAGACCATCAAAGACCGAGAGGACTACTACAGCCATTGGAGATCCCTGTATGGAATTGGGAGAACATTTCCATGGATTTCATTACAGGGCTACCTATATCGCAGAGAGATCACGATTCTATATGGGTGATTATGGATCGATCGACCAAGGTAGATCATTTTTTGCCAATTCGGACAGACTAAACTATGGGACAATATGCTCAAATCTTCATTATTGAGATAGTGAGACTCCACGGGGTGCCCCTTAATATTATGTCTGATTGGGACAAGATTTTTGTATTCTGATTTTGGGAGAGTTTCCAGCAGGCCATGGATATGAAATTACGATTAAGTTTGGCATATCACCCGTAGAAAGATGGTAAGACAAAGCGGACGAATCAGATGTTGGAGGACATATTGCAGATGTGTGTCCTTGATTTTTGAGGGGGATGGGAATAATACCTTCCACGATTGGCATGGCTCTGTTTGAGGTGTTGTATGGCAGACCATGTCATTCTCCAGCATGTTAGCTCGAAGTGGGGGACAACAAATTAGTTGGGCGAGAGGTGATTCAGGACACCTCGGCTAAGGTCGAGTTGGTACAGAGTCGCATTCGGGTTGCTCAGGACCGACAGAAGAGTTATGCTGACGCCAAAAGATTTTTTTAGAGAGTTCAGTGTTGGGGATCAGGTGTTGTTGTGAGTATCTCCTATGAAGGGGGTAATGCGATTCGGGAACAAAGGGAAATTGGCACCGAGGTATGTTGGGCCATTCCCTATTATTAAGAGGATTGGGCCAGTAGCTTATCGACTTGGATTACCGGAGCACTTGCATTGGATTCGTGATGTGTTCCACATTTCATCACAAGGAGATATTTTCAGGATGAGTTTGGTCCACACCCATATTTCCCTAGAGGATATTGATCTACAACCCGATAGTTCTTACGAGGAGGGACCAATTACCATTCTGGACCGTAGTGAGAGGTAGTTGAGGTTAACGATAGTGGCATTAGTACGAGTGCAGTGGCGAAATCATAATGTAGAGGAGTCTACCTGGGAGCATGAGGATGACATGCGAGAAAAGTATTTAGAGTTGTTTCCACTAGGTATACATTAATTTAGCCTTTCTCCAAATTACGAGACGAAATTCTGTTATTAGGGGGGAAGTATGTAATACCCCGTAATTTCGTGTGATTTTATTTCAATTATGGAATTTGGATTAATTGATTTAAATGGAGAAAATTTAATTTATAATTAATCTGAATTTAATTGTAATAATTACTAGCATGACGAGAGTTGGTATTTATCGGAAATAATTGTGTTGAATATTACTTAGAGAGTAAAGTAATATATGAATACGAGAATATTACTTTGATCGGGAGTGAAAAATATGGCAGTTACAACACACTTAGTTGGGACGCGCGTGTGAGCCGTGTCAGTAATACTTTATTTGGCTAAAAAGGATAATTTATTTAAAATTAACTCTTATGGATGTTTTGAGTGCGCCAGTATGTCCGGAAGTGTCGAAATAGTCAGAAAATACCACGAAGGGTGTTTAAATTGGATTATGGGGCATTTTAGCCCAAAAAGACACCCTGGAGGGGTACTTTGGTCTATTGAGATTTTTAGGAAAAGGATGAAAATTAGGAATTAAATTAGAGAAAGAACGTGGGCATTAACTTATCGGACAGTTTCCAACTTACGAGAGAGAGAGAGAGAGAGAGAGAGAGAGAGAGAGAGAGAGAGAGAACTAAAGAAGGAGAATAAAGACTCCATAGGTGCTTTGAGCTAAGAATTCAAGTTCTTCCATCGGAAATCACACCAACGCGTAGATTGCAAAGAGGGGATCATTCTCATACCATTTTTCTTCAAGGATTCATAGGTTCACAAAAAGGCAAGTGTTTATCTTGCTAAAATTCTGAGCATATATGATTCATGTTAACCCTAGTTGATGGGATAACTATGATACTATGAATTTGAGACTAATTTGTCAACAAAATTGTGAAATTGGAAGATTAGTTTGCATGTAGATGAATAACCTTGTTGTAGTAATGATAAATATGGAAATTCTAGGCTAAAATCAGGAAGTATAATTGGGATTTTGAATGATTGTTGATGATGGGTTCATTATTAAGGAACTTTTAAGGATTTCAGAATTTGTTTAGATTCCTTTTGATTATGTAAAGATTTGTCATTTAAATCGTGTTCGAAAGTACCCCATTATGAGTAGGAATAGTTTAGAATCATTGACTGGTAGTTTGGATGAGGAACAGATTGGAAAAAATTAATTTCGAAAGAACATGGCTGATCTCGAAATTCTCATTCGAAGACCTGCCCAAGTCGTTTGAACGATAATTCCAACGAGACTTCTAACAAGATTTTGAGTTCGTTCGAAGTGAGAAGTTAATTCGAACGACCTCGTTCGAACGAGAATCCTGGACTTCTAACAAGATTCCAAAATGCTTATTTTTGGTCCGAACAAGTGAGAACCTTTCTAGGTTGGTCCAAGTGAGAGAAATTAACATACGCTATCATCGAATGACTTAAATTACTAGTTAGTAATGAGTTGAGAGAGTGACTACTCAAGGGGATATAGCGAGGTAATAGAGCCTTAGAGATAAGATATATTTTAGAGAGATAAGTCGAAGTGTTGAAATAATGTGAATAGTAGAGATGATTATTCTATTTATCAACTCGAGGAATCGGGTTACGATAATACCAAGTGTGTATATATTAAGCTGTGTGTTTTCTTGTTGAATAAACTATTATGTGTATAACATACCTACGTTGCTTTCTATCGAGTGGAGATATCTCGTTATGAACAATTATGCCTTGAGGAGCCTTCGGGTGGGATATTGATTGGTGTGAGTAGAGCATAGAACCTAGGTATGAACTATCTGTGAGAAAGATAGTGATGATGGTCGTATGGGTGCGTAGGGATGGGCGTAGCCCATTGGCTTGGGACTATGTTCGCCTTAATATATGTGTTTTGTTTTGATGGTTCGCGAGAGACTGAACCTTTAGTCCTTTATGCAAATGAGCGATGCAATAGGACATGATAGCAGAGTCTGCAGGCACCCAGTTGTGTCTCGAGGTGCAATATTGTATATATATATGTATGTATGTATTGATAGTACAAATACAACACCCTGCCACGGAGGTAACTCAGACTTACATAAGCTTATAGGCCGTATAACTAAATAGTGCAGGGTGCAGCCTTACTCAGCACGGGGTGCAGCCCTACCAATGCATAGGGTGTGGCACATACCATTTTGCTGATGAATAAGTTGCGGCCTAATACTACAGGGTGAGGCACCCACAGCTTTAGCTATGCAGGGTGCGGCACTCAAGATACCTATCGTATACAGGCCGCATCCCTCTCTATTACAGCATCTCCAGACTTTTTGTACGTCATGTGCTCAGGGAATGGGAACATATCTCTTATAAATAGAGGACCACACCTCAAAATAAGAGAGTAATCGCTCCCCTCTTTGGCAGATTCTACAATACAAATTCTCTCTACACAACCTCAACATACGACTTTGAGGCTACACATCTACATCGCAACCACCTCTCTAGGACATCAAAATCCTCAATATTTCCATGTACTCTCCTTTATTATCATACTTGTACGCCGATATAGGCATGATTATATTGTACAATGCAATGCATATAATGAGAACAGAGAAACACAGTGGACGTAGGCCTATTTTAGAGGCTGAACCACTCTATATTGCGTGTTTTCTCTCTCTTTTTGCCAATTTTATCTGTTTATTATACTTTACACTTGACTTGTTGATATGATGTTTACTTGTGTACGATTTCTGGTATCATCAATTTGGCGTCGTCTGTGGGAACGAGACATTTCAATCTTGTTCTTCAGTAGTTCGAGTTCTTAAACACCTTAGTTTATTCAGGGGGATTCTTTGGATCATCATCTCATGAGTAAATTTTGGTTATTGAGCTATGTTTTGTATTCACACCCTTAAATGGGTATTTCTTATATTCAGATATATTCTTGGGTCTTCATTCTATGACCTTATATCTATTTTACATACCCCTATGACATCATTTCATTTAGATAGTGCTAAAAAGCATGATGGGCTTTAGCCATAAAAAGATGAATGGTTAGGGAAGAATTGTATTTACTCCCATTTTTTCTATTCTCGACCTATAATCTAGGGTTTATCATTGAAATTGTGTCATTTTGTGCACTATGAGGCTATCCTATCATTAACATACCCTAGTAGGTATGCGCTCCACGTGTGTTGGGAGAAAAACACAGTTTTTGGGTTCCAAATTTGGGATTTTTCCCCTCGCTGCTTAGAAGGGGATGCAGCCTGGTAGTTCAAATGCATTTATGGTCGCGACCTATACTAGTGAGGATGCATTATAGAAGATTCAAAACACCAAGGAACAGACTCAGATGGTCTCTAGCTCAACCTTGGTGAATATCATACAAAGGCCACGGCAGTACACCTGTGTGCTTTACTAGTCGCGGCCTCAACAGAATACCATGCAGCAGTTCAAATATTGCATCCCCATTTCCTACTTGGTTACTCCAATATTTCTGAGATTGCTCACTTATGCTAGTTTTGTCTCAGATTATATATTTTTTAAAGACTAACAAAGCAAAAAATGGAAGGAGAATCCAGCCAGAACAAAAAAATGAAAGATGAGATTGTGCAGCTGTACAATCACCTCAACCATCTCTATGACAGTCATGCTTCCTTCCAGAATCAAGTCAACTACTTGACCCATAGGGTACTCATTCTAGCGTCCGCAGCCTCAACCAATGTGGGTGTGGCACCCAGGGTCATTTCCCCAACAACCTTCACTGTCGCAACAGTACCAGAGGATCCATCCACAAAAGCAGCTAGCAGGAGCCATAAAAGGAAATCAGACAGGGCAGATTGGAGCTCGAAGGCCTACACCCCATTGGCCTTCCCAATTGAAGACATTTTTGAATCCATTAAGGAGGACAAGCTGATGAGGTGGCCAGAGAAGCTCAAAGCTCCACCCCACAAGAGGAACAAAGACAAATTGTGCAGGTTCTATTTACATCATGGCCATAACACTGAGCAATGCTATGCACTGAAGGATAAATTGGAAGGCTGATTGGGAAAGGGATGCTGCAGAGGTTCCTCAGAGATGTTTAGGGGATGAAACCTAGCCTCATATACTACATGACCATCTTTCATGCTTATTCCTTATATTTCACCTGTTTCCATTTTCCCGCGGAACTCTTCCTATGCTATTTCAAATTAAACTTTGTATTGAAATAGTAAAGTCTTATATACATGAATAGATATATGAAATCAAGTTCACTCCTATGAAGCCTTGTTTTTATTTTCACTCCCATGAAATGTTAGATTATAAAAGATCGTTTTGTCTTAAACATATCTCGATTCAAGACAATATGTTATATCAGGAATGGTAATATCCAAATGGGACCGCAACACCCACCGAGACGCTTAATTATCCGAAAGTAAGTGACAACTAAGATGAGGAGAGAAACTACCTATGTTGGTTTGTATCATCAATTACAAGGGCTTTCAACACCCGTTCTTGGCTTTCAGAATGCATCATTAGCTTGGGGAGGTTATCCCCCCAGGAAACATCATTAACTTGGTGGATATGAGACTAAACATCATTAACTTGGTTATCTCATGTTAGATTGGGGAAGCTTCATAATACCTAGCCCGGGAAGTCCTGAAAATAACCCACAGGGGCCGGAGACTTGATTGTCTACGTATAATCCAATATCTAAAGGGACCAAAGACTTAATTGTCTATGGATAACTTTATTGTAGCCTCATAAGGATTTATATATATCCATATAAGCTTGGGGGAGCTTTTATAATACCTAGACTGAGGGGGCCTGATAATAACCCAATTGAAGCGACTAAATAAAAGCAATGAAAGGAGATCGAAGAGACTAAAGGAGGTTGTTTTGCTGTGATCACAAAGCATGCCAAAGCTACGGAAGGATGGCCTTAATCTCCTAAAGGGATAAATATATGGTTATGGCCATTAAATGAACTCATTAAAAAGATGCGACAGACAAAGGCGGGCAGGATTGTCAACCTGCCACGGCCCTATTCAAGAAGAGAGTGCAACCACTTTCAAAACTTCATGAATGCAAGTGTAAGGGAATATGCCACAACCCACGTAAAGAAACCACCCACACTACAAAGCCACGACCTTAAACTATATACCTACGTTTAATCAAGCAAGCAATTCAAATGAAAAGCATCAGTTCAAGCACCAAGGCATTGGAAGAATAAATCCATGCAAATGAGATTCAAAAACCATTGGTTTTAAAAAAAAATAGTCGCAACCTTGATAGTAAAGAGTGGACAAAGATCAATAGAGAGAATTCATCAAAGTATTGAAGCAAGAAAATTAGAAGAATAAAAAAGCTACTAGAAAAGAAAGAAAATAACCAACAATAGAAGAAGTTGCGACCTTAATTGAAAGAGAAAATATGTTAAGGGGCGCAACCCGTTTATAAAAAGTTCAAAAATTGGAAAGGACGCTTCCCTGTATGGATGAGTAGTTTAAAAAAAGATTACACAACCAAAAGATCATGAGGCCGCGTCATCATTGACATCCCCTTCCATAGATATTTCGGTCTCTTCATCTCCTGCCGCAACCTCCTCTGCTTGTTTCCTTGCTCTCTCCTCACCTGCAGCTCTTAGTTCATCCACACACAGATCGTGCTCATCATCACCCAACTTCCAGGATATAATTTGGTCCTTGGACTCTGGGAAGTTTTTGACGACTCTGTGCCTCAGATCTTGAAAGCCGCGGAGGTAGGCTTTATTGTTGATTATAAAAAGGTCCTTGGACTTCTTGAAGTTGGCCACAGAAAGATACACAACTTGGCTTAAGGCTGTAACATGTTTCTCTTCTTTTAACGTGTTATCCTCGACATGTTGTCTCTCAAGACTTTTGAGAGTTATGGCATGATCGGCAGCCATCTTCTCCATTTGCTTTCCAGCCACGACAAGCTTATTTTGAGCAGTAGTGGCTTGTTACGAAGCCTCAAGAGCTTGAGCCTTGGAAATTGATAAGGCCTCTCTAGCTTGAGAGAAGTTCTAATCAGCCTCATCTTTCGACTTAAGGGCGACCTCCAAGTCTTGCTTAGACGCCTCAAGTGCCACAATCGAGGAATCCTTGCCTCCTTAAAAAGAGGAAGATTTAGCTACGTCCAGGTAATTCTTGTGGGAGGTCTCCGCAACCCTATAAAGATTGAAGAGACCTTCATACTTCATTCTTCGAGTCACCACGACGTCCGCGACCTGTAGGAATTCTAAGAGTCAGTACAAGAGTTAATAAACCAATAAAAAGGGCCAAATGGGAGAAATTGTTACCCGCAGTAAGCTATGAAGGGCGAACTCCTCCAAACCCTCGTGATCTTCCTCCACGAGACGATTCAGGTCCACCTCCTCTGGAACCTTCCTTATTCTACGAACGACTCTCGCAGTTATATCCCAAGAGGAACTGGGATTTCCTTCCCTAAGATAAGGCCGCGAATGACCATCAGGTCCAACCCTTGGCCTGCCTTGAGGTGGTAGAAAGTTGGCATTTATAGCCATGATAGTGGACGGAGGGGAAGAGTTGGCAGAAATAACAGGTGAAGGGCCACGTCCAACATGGTCCTCAGATTCAGAGGGCAGCAAGCCTACCGTGGCCAGCTGTTCGCCAATGTCATCATCGTATTGGCCTTCTCTTTATGATACCGTGGTACTACCTTCAACTACCACATGGGAGAAGTCCCTCCCAAGTGTGGGATTTGTTACATCTGCCTCTTTAATTGAAATGGTCTCAACATCATTTGGAACTGCGGTAGGATCCCTCTTTCTCTTCCTCATTTTCTTTACAGCATTATTGAGGTTAGCCACATCATCATCCATCTCTAGTAGATGAGATTTCAATAGAGACCTATCTATCTCCTCACCTAAAGAAGAAATAAAGTAAAGATTTCAAGTACTGACTATTGAAAGACAAAGTGTTGCGGAGTGCTAACGAAAGGTGATTGTTACCTTCCGCAGCCATCCTTGTTGGCTGGGACTTGCTGAGGAAGTAGCCTGCCTCAAATATGGAGACAGAAGTCACTAAGGTGCTGGATTTTTTCTTTTTATCCTTTATGGCCACAGCTCTTTCTACCCTTCTCTCCTACCGCTCACTGAGCTGTAAATTATCAAGAGCTGCACAAGAGGATGATGTTAGTATAATATAATAAAAGGAACCGTGTGAATTACGACACAATAGGCGACATTTTATCAAAGATATAGCCCTGAGTAACTAGTTTGGATGGATGTCCCCATTGTCGCGGCATCCTATGTGATTTATCTCTCTCAGATTCCTCTGGATGAACCTCCCATCCTTCTCCAAAAATATAAAAATACTTCCCTTTCCAATTTTTACACTAGTGAGCCTCCCAGAGTAAAGGTTTTCATCCTTGCTGTGGACAGTAAAGTAGTAATACCACGCAAATTTCACAGAGTTCTCCTTTGGCATGTAAAAATGGAAGAACTCTGCGAGAGTTATGTCCCTGTTAAACTTATGTTTCCATAATACAATTGAGACAAGAATTGTCTGTAACACCCCGTTTAATTAAATACCGGGTAGCTACTCATTTATTAAATTAATACAGAATATCAAGTTGGTTCAGTCTTAGCATCACAATCGAAAATAATTAGTTAATTAATAGCCACCTAATATTTAAAAAGAGAGATGTCAAATTTTATTAATTAAATTAACAATTACCCAAGTAATTAAATCATCAACCATCAATCGCATAAATAATCTCATATGAATAACCAACGAAATGAAATAAACTGTGTCTGGAGTAAACACTCCCACAATAATAATACCAGAGTAAATAAAGTTCTAACACAAGAGTCTGAATAAACCAATATCTGAAATAAAGAAAGTATGTAACTGCAACCTCTAAGAAGGAATGGGCGACATGCCCTAACTGATACAAATGCTTCTGAAGGAATCAATGATAAATATGGAGTCGTCTAATGTTAAGATCCTGTAGCTTCCATAGCAGCTACAACACGTCTCCAGAATGAATCTCCTATGCTTGGCGTCCCTGTGGCTGGGCACCTAAAAATGTTTTTACAATACAAAATAGATTTGGAAGAAAACAGGTCAGAGCCCGAGGTAAAAATAGTTTAAAATATAGTGTTTAAATTACAATTAAACAACACATATTATAAACATGTTAGTTGCATATTGTCACATGAGTTTCTCACCTCTCAACTAATGTGCACGCCTAACGTAGGCCCTTCACCCATCCTAGTTATGCCGCTAACTAATTAGTCTGAACCACTCCTGCTTTCGCATTATAACATAGGGAATCTACTCTTAACACCCAACAAGTTATATTTATAAACCATATTCACATTCATTAAATTACTCACCTCAAGTGTTAATTAAATTATCACATTCTTATCCCATTCAAAATCTTAGTTATACACACCTACTAAGCAATAGTGAACCAGTCACAAGTACATATATATAAATCACTCTCCGTACATATATACATATAAGGCACCCCTAGGCTAAGTTGCGGTGCATGCATACTCTATAATCAAATCCATTTACATCACGTACGTAAGGATCACGTGTTCCGAATCACTCAGGAATCGTCTCAATACAAATCACACATATTGGAGGTGAACATAGTTCACATACCCATGGGTCATGCACATACCTATGCTCCCAAGATCAGTTGACTTATCAACTCACAAATAATTCATTCACAGTCCTATGTCCTTAAGGTAACAAATCTAAATCCCCCCGAAGGCACACAAGATAAGATGGTCCTTTTTTCGAAAACAGACCTCCCGTGATAGCAAGTAGGGTAAGTATGTCATACACATAAGAAATCCATACATTTGGCATTCACACAACCTAAGTAAACATATTTCAATATAGTTATTCACACATTCCACATAGTAAGTCTCGTACATAGAAAGTTTATCCTGAACATCATACGTAATATATATTTAACTTAATAACTCTCTCATCGTATCAATTTGAGTTCCTAAACCTATCCCAAATGATTACTAGGTCTTACATTTGTTTCTAAGGTTATCTTAGAAAATATAAAATCCCTCTGCTAGTGTTCATACCCTTACATTACCTTTCATTCCACTTTCAGTCCCAAATCGAAAGATTTCAAACCGTTCTCACTCGATAGCCGCTCGTAATTATAACGTTAAATCCCATAAGTTATAATAATTTTTGGGAAATAACTAAGACCCTACTAACCTTAAATAAGTCCCACCATATTATATTAATCACCATAACAATCAAGATCGGCTTTGGAATATTCATTAAACCTTAAAGGAAAACAATGACCGAAAATCAGAAGGGGTCGATCGATCGAGATCGACATTCTTTAGTCGATCGATCGATCAAACAGGTATTTGCCTAGAATTTCCTTAAACAGTTACGGTGTCCTCTTTTTACACCTCTAATTCTTCATTTCAACTTCCAAAACTCTCAACCAAGTATACTAATCATCATACCAACATCTTTACATAATTTCTAACATTTTTTGAGTCATTAAATTATCCTCAATCAATAGTTTCTTGGATCACAAGTCATAATTATTCCTCTAAACCTAGTTCTTCCAAATTTCTTCAAGAACATCATAAATTTTGATTAAATTTTGTAATTCCCTACACGTGAAGCATGATTTCGTATCTAATATATGGCCAGAAGTTTTAATTACATGCAATCCTACCCGGATTAAATGTGTAATTCTCCCATTTCACAATTTATTTCATTGTTCATGATAAATCTTCAAATCTACACTATCATGTAAAATATATGCTTTGAATCATTGCAAGATAAATCACTTGCCTTGAAAAATAAAGATTTTAATCTGTTGATGACGTTATAGGTTGGTTCTCCCTATCTTTTCGGTCACACATCCGGCTACGGTGGTGGTGTGTGGTGGTTATGGCCATGGAAACCCTCGGAACTTCTCCTCTCTTCCTCTCTAACTTCCGTGGTGATTTTTGGTCGTGAAAATCCTAAGGGACTAAAGTGTTGGCTGATAATTAAAGCCTAAATTTCGTAGGTCCTTATTCACCAAAAATAGGAATGACTAAAATACCCTCTTGGGTTGCCGGTTAGGCCTGAAAATGTCCCGAGACCCAAACTAAACTCCTGGCTAGTGTTTTCTGACTATCTCGAACCTTCTGGACACGTTGGCGAACTCAAAATGATCATACGGAAGACATGAAAATAAAATACTTTTAAATCCATTAAATTTGATCCTGACACGACTAACACGCGCGTCCCAACTTAATTATCGAAACTGTCGTATTTTCAACTCACGATAATTTTAATAAATTGAATAATCACATATTACCATAATCACTCAGTAATATTCAACATTGTCATCATATTTAAATACTAACTCTCATCTCACTGGTTATCTAAATCCAAATTAATTTCCAATTAATTATCCCAAATTAATTTAATTAATCCCATAACATTTAATTAATATCATAATTAAAACCCATAAAATTACGGAGTATTACATACTCCCCCACTAATAACGGAATTTCGTCCCGAAATTCAGAAATTTAGGCATACCTGGAAAAATTAGGTATCCTCCAGTACTGAAAAAAATACAAAGAAAGCCGCAATCACTACAGCCATCGCTTCACAACAAACTTATTGAATACTCTTGACACTTTATCAGTTATAGGGTTACACTTCAATAAATGCACCTCACGTTGTGCTATTACTAAACAACATTCGAATAGAATTGCCTATACATCATTGGCTGCATTATCTCAATATTATTGTGAGTTCGCACCTCACTTCGTATCAACTCCCTCGTTTATTTAAACACAAGACTCCTCTCCTGGGAGCAACTATAAAACATCAGACTACTCTTATCCGTTCTTTTAATCTCTGTTCCCAGCGTTGTGACTTTTACACAAGGGAAAGCCACTTCATACGGTTGGTGGTTAACCCATTATAGTCATTAGACTCCAACTTTTGGCTGATCGAAAACTCGGATAATCCGCTCACCTCTAATCATCCAGAGGGAGGATAGTAAGGTTTATCCACACAAACCTCAATAAGCACCTTGTCCACAATAAATAGGTACGGGTGCTTTCTCACAACTTTCCTATTAGGTAATATCCTCTCCCCATTACCATATTATACTTCACTTATTATAAATGAAATGATTGCAATGAGTTCAAAATTACATTCATACAGTTCCACCAGTCGTCAATCACCTTGCGCCTATTCCTCAGGCTTTAGGTGATACAAGTTTCTCAAAACAAAACTTTTCCCACTACGTCCTTTTACCCCATATTGATGGTGGGTTTCAAGTATCTCATCCTAGTTCGATTAATACTGGTTAAGGCCACATACCTGCGCGATCACTATTCAATAGTGTAACTCACGTAAGGGTATAATAATTTATTTCCTTCTTGACAACCTGTTCCACACATTCAAAGGAACTCGTTACTTATTTATAAGTTGGCAACCCATCAATGAAATTTACCAACTTGACTCTTCCATCACTGGAATCGTCAGCCTGATATAACATTATCTGGATGATCATCTTATCCCAATCGATCTACTACTTACTATACCCCTTTCAATACCGACTTTCACGTATAATTCTTCCCGTTAAGTGATACTTAATAACCCTCTTCTTCCCTCGGCGTATACCAAAAGTTTCAACCCGTGCACTTTTCACCACATTGTGCACATCTAGACTCTTTATACCTTATTATCATCCTTACTCTATTTACGCGTAAGCCACCATCAACATTCGATCGGGTGGAACTTGGCTCCAAATTGTCCATAATAGTTAAATATTTGTCTTCTCAAGGGATACCCCCTATTTAAATGGTTTTCCACTGCCCTTCAACCAAATTCGGACGTGCTACTCTGTTTGCACATGAATCTATAGATTGTCATCCTTCTTAAGATTCTTAATCCACTCTATCACTACTATTTTGCAATATCATCTCACAAGTATAAATCTCACTAATCTTTATGTCTCTTCTTCCGGCAATTAACACATCAACAAACCAGGGTGTCTACACCCCTTATAACCCATGCATACGGATTTAAACATTACATATGCTTCATAAGTACTCCAATTTTTATTGTCCATGCATTTGCAACGTGTCCATACCACTGGGGCGTTCTTAATCACCCCCGAATTTGAAATTCTAAATCCTTCTAAACATCATTTCATCCTTCAACCCGCCAATAATAAAACAAAATTATCAGCAGTTCCTCACTAACAACTGGCTCTATTGGCCTTATATCATAATTTACCCCTTTAAATTCCAATTATTACTACATACTTCCCTAACGATCGACATAACCACATCATGGACGAATGGCCAAACATCTCCTTACTACAAACCTTATGCTATGTTTCATGCGTGGGATGTCTCGCAAAGATAAATCCAAATAAGGAACCCCCCCGATACACTACTTCCTAGCATTATCGGTCATCGAAATCCGTTAGGCCCTCAATCCATAACATATACCCCTATATTCCCTTCTCTTGACAACAAAGTTACATCTCCTTTCGCAATTACACTTAAACAAGGAAATCTTTCCGAAAGACACTGTCTCATAACATTGATGGTAATCACATTCCATAAACATCATGCAAATATAATCGGGGTTCTCAAAATCCCATCCCCGGACATACAACTATGAGTATTAACTTCCACGTCTCTAAAGGGTGATATAACAATGCACTTTTCTTATTACCACATCCCAAGCGTTAATTATAATAACCAACTAAACCTTTTCGCTGAACAATAAGCCAAATACACTCCGATTTATATCAATAAAGTCCCTACATATATCGGGAACAAATATTCGAGACTATTATACTTTTCAAAGTCTCAACAATATATATATATATATATACACATATAAGAACGCGAGCCCGACCCTCTTGCACATGGGGCCTCGCCAGAACAAAACATTCTACACCAAGGTAGTAACCCCGATAGACTTGCAATATCCGCACACTATCGGTTTAAGCATATTATAAAAACCATAATTAGGATAATATCATACTCGTACAACACAAATCTAAAACGAGAAATTTCAATAAGGTATGTACCACTAGCGATACACCCATTCATCCTCTGCGGATCACACTAAAGGTAACCTCACTATACCAGGAAAAATATTCACATAAATAATAACCTTGCCGATATACGCACTAAACTCGTCTCTCATGCGAACATAACAATAATAAAAATTTAGTAACTCGTTCATGACACATACAATACGCAATATCATCTGAGGATATAACTCATACTTCTACCTTTCCAATCGCATTGGCTGCTCAAATGGTTCCTGGACTTAACACACCTGTCCGTACCAAATCAAAATTTCAATAACTATTGCCCTTTCTAGGCACCATACCCTTATCCTTGTACTTACTTCGGGGAAAAAAATTTAACGCACGGGTTTTACTCCCCATAAAATACCTCTACACATACTCCACCTATCTCCGGTCACACTGACCATGTTAGGGTTATCCTTCTCTCGGACGTTGGTAGTCTCAACTCAGATGACTACCTCTATTGTTCTCTTAGCTTTGATGGACCAAAGGAACATGCTACTGGCATCGATAACTCTTATTGAAATGACCATCGCTCGGTAAACATTTCAGCTTATTCAAATCATTTAAATGGGTCCCCTGCTTCACCAACACCGTTTCCCCCAGTCTTACTCTATCTAAATTCTTCGATCCTTATAGTTCCCCGCACGAGGAAGTGTTTACCTCCATATTAACAAAATGCGATATTATTACCATACGCATTGTCCGTCCAAGCAGAATTCCCCAGAAGTGCTAACAATTCTTATTATAAGTTATTTTTACCTTTTAATGTCCTCTTCTCCATTACACCTGCTTCATTCGGTGTAAGGTTCACTAATTAATGAAATTCCTTTTCACAAAGTAAACTATATCCGACCCTCTTGTGTGGGTTCAGAACAACATTCACATTTTATCCTAAACATCTGGTGAAGGAACTTATGGTCAAACCATACGTATGTGCCTTCTTTTGACAAAACATTCCACTTCTAAGTGGGGTCGTTGCCTCTCACCATTGTAACTCTGCTCTTACGAGCCAAGACATATTTTACGTTAAATTTTCATTCTCAATTAGCCATACTCTGGCATATGCCCAAACCTTTGGATATTTATCTTCGTTGGCTAACACACGCCATTTTCGCATTTTTAGAATTTTTACTGCTGGTTGTCTTCAATGTTTGGTCTGGCTCTCTCTCCCCCATTCCAACCTTTTTGGGTGAGTCGAATTTGACCCCACTTTTTACCATAGGGGTTCCTGGAAGTCATATGTTCTGCCTTACCCGTCTTTATCGTTCTGGCCTTCTGTGCCATAATAGGGCTGACCTCAACTACGGTCATCATTCTTGAATTTACCTTATAACCTCAACTAAGATTTTCCTCCTGTTGTCCACCCAACTGTCCTTGCCTAACATACTACATCGTTCGGCACACGAACACACCCGAATGCAAATAAGATTTACTATTATATAAATTATAGCAGGAGAACGAAACCTCACCAAAGAAATCAATAATCCTAAACATAGGGCTCTATATCAAAGAAAGTTACGCTGGAAGGATAATAAGTCACACAGATGCTAAACGACACTAGAACCCGATGCTCTGATACCACCTGTAACACCCCGTCTAATTAAATACCGGGTAGATACTCATTTATTAAATTAATGCAGAATATCAAGTTGGTTCAGTCTTAGCATCACTGTCAAAAATAATTAATTAATTACTAGCCACCTAATATTTAAAAAAAGAGATGTCAAATTTTATTAATTAAATTAACAATTACCCAAGTAATTAAATCATCAACCATCAATCGCATAAACAATCTCATATGAATAATCAACGAAATGAAATAAATTGAATCTGGAGTAAACACTCCCACAAAAATAATACCAGAGTAAATGAAGTCCCAACACAAGAGTCTGAATAAACCAATATCTGAAATAAAAAAAGTCTGTAACTACTACCTCTAAGAAGGAATGGGCGACATGCCCTAACTGATACAAATGCTTCTGATGGAATCAATGATAAATATGGAGACGTCTAATGTTAAGATCATGTAGCTTCCACAACAGCTACAACACATCACCAGAATGAATCTCCTATGCTTGGCATCCTAGTGGCTGGGCACCTAAAAATCTTTTTACAATACAAATTAGATTTGGAAGAAAACGGCTCAACGCCCGAGGTGAAAACAATTTAAAATATAACAAGTGTTTAAATTACAATTAAACAACACATATTATAAATATGTTAGTTGCGTACTTACACATGAGTTTCTCACCTCTCAACTAATGTGCATGCCTAACGTATTCCCTTAGCCCATCCTAGTTATGCCGCTAACTAACTAGTCTGAACCACTTCTGCTTTCGCATTCTAACATAGGGTATCTACTCTTAACACCCAACAAGTTCTATTCATAACCCATATTCACATTCATTAAATTACTTATCTCAAGTGTTAATTAAATTCTCATATTCTTAGCCCATTCAAATATCTTAGTTATACACACCTACTAAGCAATAGTGAACCAGTGACAAGTACATATATATAAATCACTCTCAGTACATATATACATATAAGTCACCCTAGGCTAAGTTGCGGTGCACACATACTCTGCTATCAAATCCATGTACATCACGTACGTAAGGATCACGTGTTTCGAATTACTCAGGAACTGTCTAAATACAAATCACACATATTGGAGGCGAACATAGTTCACATGCCCACGGGTCACGCACATACCTATGATCCCAAGGTTAACTGACTTATCAACTCACAAATAAGTCTTTCACAGTCCTATGTCCTGAAGGTACCAAATCTAAATCCCCCCGAAGGCACACAAGATAAGATGGTCCTTTTTTCAAAAATCGACCTCCCGTAATAGCAAGTATGGTAGGTATGTCATACACATAAGAAATTCATACATTAGGCATTCACACAACCTAAGTAAACATATTTTAATATAGTTATTCACACATTCCACATAGTAAGTCTCGTAATAGCAAGTTTATCCCGAACATCATACGTAATAGATATTTAACTTGATAAGTCTCTCATCGTATCAATTTGAGTTCCTAAACCTATACCAAATGATTACTAGGTCTCCCATTTATTTCTAAGGTTATATTAGAAAATATAAAATCCCTCTACTAGTGTTCATACCCTTACATTACCTTTCATTCCACTTTCAGTCCCAAATCTAAATATTTCAAACCGTCCTCACTCGTTAAGCGCACGTAATTATAACGTTCAATCCCATAAGTTATAATATTTTTCAAGCAATAACTAAGACCCTACTGACCTTAACTAAGTCCCACCATATTATATTAATCACACTGAGAATCAAGAACCACTTTGGAATATTCATTAAACTTTAAAGGAAAATAATTACCAAAAATCAGAAGGGGTCGATCGATCGACAAAAAGGGGTCGATCGATCGTCGATCGATCGACATTCTTGAGTCGATCGATCGATCAAGCAGGTATTTGCCCAGAATTTCCTTAAACAGTTACGGGTTTCCTCTTTTTACACCTCTAATTCTTCATTTCAACGTCCAAAACTCTCAACCAAGTATACTAATCATCATACCAACATGTTTACATAATTTTTAACATTTTAGAGTCATTAAATCATCCTCAATCAACAGTTTCTTGGATCACAAGTCGTAATTATTCCTCTAGACTTAGTTCTTCCAAATTTCTTCAAGAACATCATAAATTATGATTAAATTTTGTAATTCCCTACACGTGAAGCATGATTTCATATCTAATATATGGCCAGAAGTTTTAACTACATGCAATCCTACCCGAATTAAATGTTTAATTCTCCCATTTCACAATTTATTTCATTGTTCATGATAAATCTTCAAATCTACTCTATCATGTAAAATATATGCTTTGAATCGTTGCAAGATAAAACACTTTCCTGGAAAAATAAAGATTATGATCTGTTGATGACGCTATAGGTTGGTTCTCCCTTTCTTTTTGGTCACAAATCAGGCGACGGTGGTGGTGTATGGTGGTTATGACCATGGAAACCCTTGGAACTTCTGCTCTCTTCCTCTCTAACTGCCATGATGCTTTTTGGTTGTGAAAACCCTAAGGGACTTAAGTGTTGGCTGATAATTAAAACCTAAATTTTGTAGGTCCGTATTCACCAAAAGTAGGAATGATTAAAATACCCTCCCGGGTTGCCGGTTAGGCCTAAAAATGCCCCGGGACCCAAACTAAACTCCCGGCTAGTGTTTTATGACTATCTCGATCGTTCCGGACACATTAGCGCACTTAAAATGATCATACAGAAGACATAAAACTAAAATAGTTTTAAATCCATTAAATTTGGTCCTGACACGTGCGTCCTAACTTAATTACCGAAACTGTCGTATTTTCAACTCACAACAATTTTAATAAATTCAATAATCACATATTACCATAATCACTCAGTAATATTCAACATTATCATCATATTTAAATACTAACTCTCATCTCGCTAGTTATTTAAATCCGAACTAATTTTCAATTAATTACCCAAAATTAATTTAATTAATCCCACAACATTTAATTAATCTCATAATTAAAAAAATAAAATTATAGGGTATTACATTGTCCTCCAACTATTGAGGTCCACTTGGGATAGGGCTAACTTCATTGCTTCACAAATTCTTCTAACTGGGACTGGGATAGGTAGCCGCAACCCATACACAAATGCATGAATAAGGAAACAGGCCCCATCATTTGAAGGGCCGTGTAGGGCCTTTGTTCCGTGGTAGGAGATGAGAACATCAAGCTCTCAGGAAACTCAAAGGCCTTAGCTAATTGGTCAACCCATTCTTAGGTCATAATGATACGGATATCAAGCGCAACAGGAGGTCTCTCAGCCCTCCCAGAGGGTCTAGATGGTTCATCCTTAACATCAGCTGCACTCCCTATCGCGACATTATCTTCTACGTCCATAGGTTGGTTATTATAATTGGCGTCGTCTCAAAATCCTTCCTACAGGCGGAATTGATGGAGTATGAGTCTAGTACTACGCAGTTGGGGCAATTCTTCAGTTGGCAAGGCCCTATTGACTTCAAAGGAGACACGAAAGGAAGTTCAGGAGGAGAGGTTCCAAAATGTTTTGCCCAGAAGCCTCTCAAAAATTCGTATGGGTCAAAGTTCATATGGCTGCATTAGTACCTAAAAAGCACAATCCACAGTTAGGCTCCGCAGCCAGTTTGGTATTGAGGTCTCTTAGAGTCCGCAACAGGATCAATGATATATCATGTTGGTGACGAACGAGAAATATAAAGGCCAAATGGGCAATGTACAAAGGTTGGGTTCTAAGGCCCTAACTGTTAATTGTCACCACGGCATATGGATTTAATGGAAGATATTATTTTCTTACATGTCGTAGTTACTAGGGACTAAAACGCTGATAACTCTAAGCTGAGAACCCGAGGAGAATGTTATCAAACTAGTTTCAACAGGCCACGGTCATTAAGCAATAGGATTAAATACTGTGGAGCCTTAATTTAACATCATAAGTGATTACCCTACCAAAAAAAAGCTACAGGACGCAACCATCACTTGCCACAGGCCACAGCATGAGGCTTAAACCAGTGGTGGAATGTTGGATGGATGAAGCGCAGCCCTAGATTACAAAAGAAGTATCTTATTATGTCGCGGCCATTCACTCAGACAGCTTAGTATCTAATGTTTATTCGTTTAAAGATCAAAGACTCAGAATAATGAAGAGTTTATCTAAGAACATCAATAACAGTTATTTGATACCACTACTAGAAAATTGATAATTAAGGACACATGTATTAGGGACAACTTTTAAGACGTCCTTTAAAAAATTATATAAGGGACAGGAAAATTTATTGTCCTTTTATATATACTATAAAGGACAGCTATTTTTTTAGCGTCCTTTATAATAATTTTAAGGACATCCAATATTTGTCGTCCTTAATACGAGATCTAAAAGGACAACATATGTCGTCCATTAAAATATTTAGTTCCCTCTTTTTTCTTCTCCCTTTCCCTCTTCTATTTTTCGATCATTTTTTTATGACCAAATAACTTACTCATCCACTTCTCTCTCCTCTCTCACCAGATCAAAGCCAAACCTACATTCACCTCATCTCACCCACCTTTGCTTGCTCGCCCGCCATCTCTCTCGTGAAAGAATTGACTATTAAACCTCGTCTCGCTCTCTCTCATCTACGAAGGATATCCTTTTATTCGTTGGCCTTGTCCTCTCTCTACGAAGAATATCCTTGATGTCATCGTAGCCATCTTGGTCGTAGGGGAATCTGAGGGATAGAGGTCCAATCTGAGCACAAATTTTCGATCTCACAGTCATATTGCATCTATATTCTGAGGGATTATTGTGTCCGATCAGTTGCCATGTCCAATTGGTTCTTCTCGGATTGTCTACGCTCGTCGAATTTCATGGCGGTTCTCATCTCCAGGTATCTCCCTTTATACACAAATATATATATATATATATATATATATTCATGTTCATTTTGATTTTGGTTTTGGTGATTGATGATGAGTTCTGATTAAGCTCTTGTTGTTTTCGTGTTTGTGAGCTTAGTTTTTGAGTTTTGAAATTAATTGTGTGGATTTTTAGGGTTTATGTTAGTTTTTTTATGATTCGATTTTGTTCTTAGGGTTTATTATTGATGTATGTAGTTTTTTTTAGATTTGAATCGCAATGAACGAGAAAACTACAATTGACTTAGAAAAAGGATGGGAATTTATGTAGAAAGGCATTTTGAAGCTAAAGAAAATTCTAAAAGGTCTTCCTGAGCTTCAATTTAGCTCAGAGGACTGCATAATGCTTTATACATATCCTTTTTTACCTTATTACTTTGTTAGATTATGTGTTTGTTGTTATTTTTTTCCTTAATTTAATTTGTCGAACTATATATAACATGTGTACTCGAAAACCTCCTTCTCAGCAGTTGTATGGAAATTACTGCGAGTCATTTAAACAGTACACTACATCAATGGTATCTTTATTCACTTGCTCAAGTCATATCTATGAGAAAATTTCTACATGTAGGAATCAAATTAGAAGGATATGGTCTGCCTTTCATGGCGATTCCCATCTCTAAGCTGATCGAATGCTTAAAAAAATTTCTTGGCTCTAGGTGGCAGGTTGGAGAGAATCGGAGGTAGCAGATTAAAAAGTATTTGGGACTCGACTGGCAAGATGATTGTCGCACACTGAGGCGTCACTCCATCGACGAGGAGTTAAGGCAAATGGGTTGTTGTGATGATTGACGGTCCCCTCGGAGATGATCGGAAAATCATTAGTTTCTTCGTGATTCCAGTCTCGTTATAAATCCATCGGCAAATAAACCTAGATATTTAATTGTGTTCTGATACGTTGTTTAACATGGATATCCTTGAATGACAAATTTTCAAGAAATAAATCGTCAGACAACTCTCCCTCATGAAAAGGTCGGATTCTCTCTTCCTCTGGCCTGGAAAAACTTGTGAAGAATAAAGGTATACTTTCTTCCTCTGATTTTGCGATCTAATTTTTCGCTTCATTTTGCGATTTGTGTATAACTGATTTTGTGTTTAGAATTGATTTTGTGTTTATTTATACTCATACAGTGCAAAGTTAATCTTCCACAAGATATAAATAATCAGTACGCCTGAAAAATAGATTCATGTTGCTTGCTAGTAATAGGTTCGATGGTCATCGGGTAATTTTCTTTCTTCCACAAGATATTTTGTGTTTGGTTTGATATTCGATGGTCATATGCTTGTTAGTAATAGGTTCTCCACTCGATCTTATTCCTCAAAGGAATTTTTTTTCTAAATGCTTCAGATATAATGATTTGACATACATACATAACCCAATTGACTTCATTGAAGAGACGATTTTGTCCTATTGGTTTTCTATTCGATTGAGATTTCTTACAGATTTGTTGTTGCTGTCTTAATCCATTTTTGCCAAAAAATTTTAACAACACAACTTTGAATCTCACATCTCTTACTAAGACTAGTTAAACTATTATTAAGACTAGTTTAAAACCTACTAGAATAACGCTTCCATTGTATGCCCTCGTAGCCCATGTGAATATTTAGTTAAATATCACATTCAAATTGTATGATCATGTAATCTTTATTCTGTAGAACCTTGAAAGTCTCAAATTCTCTTTAAAAATTGCTGCATTAAACGGTAAAGTGGCCTGAAATAACGGCAGAAAGTAGCCGAACGTAAAATGGCTAAGTTTGTGACCTTATTTAGTTAAATTGGTGTAACACCCCACCTAATTAAATACCGGGTGACCAGTCCCATACCAAATTAAAACAGAATATACAGTTGGCTCATTCTTAGCATCACTGTCGAAAACATTTACAACTCACCCAATACCCAATTAAGCCGGTGTTAAAAACTTTCCAAATTTTAATTTAACAAAATCCCTTTCCAGTTTAAGAATAACACAACACATTTTATTCTACAACACTGATAACCCAATAAAAAACACAAAATAATTTAAAAGCATTTGGAATAAACATTCCCACATAATATTAATCCATTACAGTAATCCCAACAATGTTAAATGTATTAAAATACACGAATACAATAGTATTTGACCCCGATAGAAAAGAGATAACTGAATCCTTTAGGCGACATGCCCTGACTAAGAATACTGTGAATCAAAAAGATGATAGGTGTTTAAGCAAAACTCCATAGATCCATAGCCTGCCATAATCCGCTAAGGTTGGCGTCCCTATTGCTGGACACTTGATATAGAAGATACAATAGAAAAGAAAATATGCAAGCAAACGGGTCAGAGCCCGAATGTGTAAATGATTTTTAAAACAACAAGTATTTGACAAGTGCAATAAATCTTTTATTATGTACATGTTAGACCCAACTCTCACTTGCCATTCTCACCTCTCAACTAGAGTGCACACTTAACGTTTCCTATTAACCTCCTAGTTAATGGTTCCTCTTTTCTAGTCTCCCTATTATAATTCCATCCCAATATCATAATCCCCGTATGTCCCATACCATACGTCACATTATTGTTCATTTAAATTTCTCATCGTTCTCATTAACATGAATCATTTCTCATTAATATGAATTAAGTTTTTCAATAAACATTCATTAACTTAATTCAATTATCTTTCTCTATTCGGCTTTATCTACAATTATCACACAGTAGATGACTTAACCACAATATAACCATTCAATCATTTAATTCATTATATATATATATATATTCATATATAATACAACACCCCGAGTCTCAGCTGCGGTGCAATGCATTACTCTGCTATCATGTCCCAATATCGCTGGTCGCCGAATAGGAGACAAAAGGTTCGGTGAGGATTCCTCGAACCATAAACAATAACACAAACATTGGAGACGAACATAGTTCTCATACCCATGGGTCACGCACATACCTACGTACCCACAGTCAGCGGACTTATCAACTCCCCGATAAGTCTTTCATAGACATATGTTCTCGAGCGACAAATCAAAGATCCCATGGATTCATCAGGATATGACTGCCCTCACGCACAAACCTCCCACCGATAGCAAGTAAGCTAGGTATGTCATACACATAATCATTAATCAATCAAATAGGTATTATAATACCTATAGTATACTAACAACAAGGTACTCACATTAACCTTAGATTATTCCCTTACTTAGCATTATATCTCTTTACTTCATAATTTAATTATCCTCGCATCCTATAACATCTCTCCACTCCCGACGTCGTTAAGGTTCATGCGCGGAGCGTCTCGCAAAGCGAAATCCAAACAAGGAACCCCTCCAATACACTACTACTTAACTTTGTCGATCGAGGAGGTTCGTCAACTTCAAATATGCGATCGGAATAACCTTATCCCCTCTTTCAACCAAATGTGTTCTAAACTCCCATCTATATCCAGGAGCCATACCATTACACTCTTATACTACACTTAGCCCTTGCTAAATCAATAATGAGCTTAAACTCAGTCCTTGATGTTTAAATTGTAACCCTAAGGCTACCCAAGTGTTATATTAAATCTCCCCTACTTGAACTATCCTTAATACTCATACAAACAGATTAGAATCCAACACATGAATCTAGCAACCGAAATCTCTTTAACTTTAATTATCATAATTATAATCAATTAAATCCCAATCAAATTAATTAAAATCTTAACTAGGGCTTACTGATCTTCTCTAAGTCCCATAATATCCAATTAATAATCACCGAAGATCTACAAAAGTTTTGGGATAAGAACCAACATTAAAAAGAAACAACATCATGAATTCTCATATTTTAAATACTCTGAAAAATCAGATCCAAAAATTATTCAAATCATCAATCCGACTTCAGATTTGGATTCTACACGAAAAATTGAGTCAGGTATTTTTTTTGAGTTTTTCTTAAATCTCATCCAAATGCACTCAAAAAGAAGATCTAAACATTCCAAATTGCCTCTTCTCATTCCACTCGTTTTTGCCTATTTTTTAAGAAAATTATCAACATATTATCTTCAAGAACACTAAATTATTTTCAGATTTTCTTCCACAGATTGATGAATATTTATTGGATTACTAACTACCTACAACATGAGTTTAATTCCTATTTTTTTTAGATTCCAAAAATCCATTAACAACTATATCCTTTCATCTTCCAAGCATGAAAATCATATCTTTTTATAACTATCCTAACATGGACAATATACGAACTTAAATTGCAAATATCAAACACTTGCCTCTAATGAAGATCTGACCCTTTGGAGTTGAATAACACAGGTGGTGATGGTGGTGGTGACCTTTGACCTTTGGTTCTCCTCCTTCCCAAGCAAACTTATTTTTCTTTCCAAGCAACCTTCCACTCTCTCTAAGAAGATGACTTTTCAATTTTGTGTAGAAGAGATGAAATGAACCTACATACACTAATCTCCAAATACTTATAATAAGACAAAACCCGAAATCACTATATATCCCCCTTGTAAAAATAACCAACATGCCCTTTTGGGTTGTCTTTTCATTTCTAAATGACCCGAGACTCAAAATTAACATCCAAATAGACTTTTCTGACTATTTCAAACCTTCCGGACGCAACGGCGCAGTTGAAATGACTATAAGGTCGATAGAAAATAAATTTTCTTTTTAATTTAATAAATTAGTCCCGACATGTCCCATACTGCGTCTGACTAAAAATTCAAATTATCGATTTTATATCACACCGGCATATCAATGACATCACATTCATATATTACCTAAATATCTTTAAGTAATATTCAGAATCATCCATTTTAATATCCTCAATTCGGATAAAACCCAAATGAATTAATTAATAATAAAATCCAATTAATACATTAATTTAAAATATAATTCATTTTAAAAGTCATTAAAATCACAGGGTATTACAATTGGTGGAAGGGATTTGTTGGCGATTCGGTTGTGGAATTTGTTGCTGCTACTATTGAGTTTATTTTAAATGTTAAAACAACTTGGATTTAATGAATTGACAAAGGAAATTTTGTTGAAATTTTTTAAAATTAAGAAACGTTCTAAATTGATTAAAAATATGCCATTAAAGAGTGAAAACAAAACAACCGCCCCTAAAACGACCCCGTAAGAGACACGTACACCTCGCACGAGACTAATGTAACACGTAGGAACTGATTGCGTAGTCACGGGACTACCGGTTTGAGAATAACACGATAATTTGGAAAAAAAATTAGACTTAGGCTTAAAACACACCGTTAGAGGGTGAAAACCCAAAACGGTCCCCAAACGGTCCCGTAAGAGGGACGAACACCCCACACATGACCAATGCAACTCGTAGGAATTGACTGTGTAGTCACGGGACTCTTGGTACGAGAAATTGACGAGGCATGAAACCAATGCAATGTAATCCGTAGGAACTGATCGCGTGGTCACGGGACTCCCGATTTGATTATATGACAATAATTTGGAAATATTTAAAATTAGGCTTAAAACATTCTGTTAGAGGACAAAACACAAAATCGTCTTCAAATGGCCCGGTGAGAGACGCTAACACCTGACATCGAACCAATGTAACTCGTAGGAACTGATCG
This sequence comes from Sambucus nigra, assembly GCA_949130495.1. NCBI lineage: Eukaryota > Viridiplantae > Streptophyta > Magnoliopsida > Dipsacales > Adoxaceae > Sambucus > Sambucus nigra. Next base: position 715,658,990 of record OX422207.1, read on the forward strand.
CGTGGTAAAAGGACTCCCTGTTTGAGAATATGATGATAATTTGAAAATATCTGGACTTGGGCTTAAAAACATGCCGTTAGATGATGAAAATCCAAAACAACCTCCAAATGGCCCCGCGAGAGGCACGAATCCTTGTAGGGGATCAATGTAACTCATTGGAATTGATCGCATGGTTATGTGACTCCCGGTTTGAGTATATAATGATAATTTGAAAAAATCTAGGCTTAGGCTTAAAACATGTCGTTAGAGGGAAAACATCCAAAAAGTCCCTAAACGTCTCCGCGAGAGGCACAAACACCTCACTCGCGACAGATGTAACTCGTAGGAACTAATCGCATAGTTACAAGAGTCCCAATTTAAGAATATGATTTTAATTTAGAAATATCTAGACTTCGACTTAAAAATATGCCGTTAGAGGGTAAAAATACAAAATAGTCCTCAAATGACCCGGCGAAAGGCACAAATACCTCGCATGGGACCAATGTAACTCGTAAGAACTGACCGCGTGGTCGCGGGACTCCCGATTTGAGAATATGATGATAATTTTAAAATATATGGACTTAGGCTTAAAAACATGTCATTAGAGGGCAAAAATAAAAAATAGTTCCCAAATGGCCGCGCGAGAGGCACGAACTCCTTATAGAAGATCACTATAACTCGTAGGAACTGATCGCGTGGTTACTGGACTCCCGATTTGAGAATATGCCAATTATTTGCAAATATCTAAAATTAGGCTTAAAAACATGCTGTTCGAGGGACAAACACAAAATAGTCCTCAAATGGCCCGGTGAGACACAAACACATCGCATGGGACCAATGTAATTCGTAGGAACTAACCACGTGGTCACGTGACTTCCGGTTTTAGAATATGATGGTAATTTGAAAATATTTGGATTTAGGATTAAAAACATGTCGTTATACGACGAAAATCCAAAATAACCTCCAAATGGCCTTGTGAGAGACACTAACTCCTTGCTGGGGATCAATGTAACTCGTAGGAATTGATCGCGTGGTCACGTGAATCCTGATTCGAGTATATGGCGATAATTTTAAAATATCTAGACTTAGGCTTAAAAACATGTCGTTGGAGGGACAAAATCCAAAAAGTCCCTAAACATCCCCACGAGAGGTACAAACACCTCACTCGGGACCAATGTAGCTCGTAGGAACTAACCGCGTAGTTACGAGACTCCCAATTTGAGAATATGATGTTAATTTGCAAATATCTAGACTTACGCTTGAAAACATGCCGTTAGAGGGCAAAAATACAAAACCACCCTTAAACGGCCTTGTAAGGGGCACGAACAACTCGCATGGGACCAATGTAACTCATAGGAACTGACCACGTGGTCATGGAACTCTCGGTTTGAGAATATGATAATTTTTAAATATCTAGGCTTAGATTTAAAAACATGCCTTGAGAGCACAAAAACCCCAAATAGCCTCGTGAGAGGCACCAATACCTCGCTCGGGACCAATGTAAATTATAAGAACTAACCACGTAGTCACGGGACTCCCTATTTGGGAATATGATGATAATTTATTATTATGACGATAAGTATTATGCAATTTTTCAGCTTGAAGATGATTTTTTTAAAATATTATTTGATTACTGATACCATCTCTTTGTTGTATCCTATTTTTTGCAGGATAATATTTTATCGTTAGCTTTTATCCGCGTTGAACACACGAAGGAGTCAATGGTTTACAACAGGGAGATTGTTTGTGTTATGATTGCGCGGACTTTTGTAATTTTATTGTTTAATTTTATGGCTGTGCAGGCTTTTGTAATGTTATTATTAAATTTTATGACCGTGCATCCCTTACATTATGCTAGTTTTGTATTAACAGGTTTTATAATGTCCATAAAACAGAGGAAGCTATGTCCAATTTTTTTTTGATCCGTGAACTTTTAAGACTTGTAATATTTTTACATTTGAATGTATGTACATTAGTTTATCAACGTGTGAGATTCACAATTTATGAATTTTCTTTATTTGTTTTTTGCAAATAATAAATATTTTTTCTTTCATATTTTCTGTATTTGTTTTTTGAAATTTGTTGATTTGTTTTCAAATAATAAATGTAATTTTAAAAAATATATATATTTATCTTTTAGGATAGCTACAGATGTCTTTTAAAATATTAATTTGGAGCCATATTTTATGTGCCAAAATCTATTTGGGACAGCTATTGATGTCCCCTATACTCCGTTTCAAAGGACAGCAACATATGTCCTTATAGACGTATAGTAGTTCTTGGATTTTAAAGGACAGAGCTAAAATGACAGCTTCTTGCTGTCCTAAAAACTAAAAAAGGACAGCACTTGCTGTCCTTTAGCCTTTTATGATGCCCACCAGATAGGACAACTCTTCCTGTGCCTATGACTGTCCTAAATACTATTGGGGACAGGAAATGGGCTTTTGGGACAGCAAATTAGCTGTTCTTAATTGTCATTTTTCTAGTAGTGTACGATTCGACATAAATAAAATCCATATGATCTAAGCATTGGAAGATTAAGGGCTCATTCCGTCATGAAAATCAATAGTTCAAGAACAATTACCGGTTCAAATCCAAGAAACTACGTATTATTGGATTCAACTTAAGTTCAAAATAAATGCATAAATTCAGTTCAAAGTAAATGCATAAATTCAGTTCAAACATGACACGAGTTCGATTTAAGTTCAAAGTAAATGCATAAAATTCTGAAGTTCAAATGATGAATTGTGAATTGCGAGCTAAAGCTATTCAAGAGGTCAGAGGTTGAAAAAATTACCTCGAAAGGAAGAAACCGGTGATGCTCAGCCTCGAATCACCTCGAAACACCTTGTAACCACCACTCATAACTTTTGAAGGTCGTCGAAAAAAGTAAGAGGACAAACACGTAGAAATTCACTATCGATATGCTCTCAAAGATTCGAAAAACGTAATGAAGTCCACGGCCAGAACAATTTATATAAGAGGGCGCGGGAATACCAAACATCACCTTAAAAGTACCGCGGCACCTTAAGAGGAATCAACTACTCAGCCGAAGCCCCAATCACAATCTCTTGGCAATACGACTTGGGAACTTATTGATAGTACAAATACAACACCCTACCGCGGAGGTAACTCAGACTTACAGAAGCTTATAGGTCGCAGAACTAAACAGTGTATGGTGCGGCCTTACTCAGTACGGGGTGCGGCCCTACCAATGCACAGGGTTCGACACATACCATTTTGCTTATGAACAGGACATAGCCTAATACTACAGGGTGCAACACCCAGCTATGCAGGGTCCGACACTCAAGATACCTGTCGTATACAGGCCGCATCCCTCTCTATTACAACAGCTCCAGACTTTGTGTACGTCGTGTGCTCAGGGCATGTGAACATATATCCTATAAATAGAGGACCACACCTCGAAATAAGAGAGGGATCACTCCCTTCTTTGGCAGATTCTATAATACAAATTCTCTTTACACAACCTCAACATACGACTTGGAGGTTACACATCTACATCGCAGCCACCTCTCCGGCACATTGGAATCCTCAATACTGCCATGCACTCTCCTTTATTCTCATACTTGTATGCCTATATAGGCACGATTATATAGTACAATGCAATGCATATAATGATAACGAAGCAACATAGTGGACGTAGGCCTATTTTAGAGGCTGAACCACTCTATATTGTGTGTCTTCTCTCTCATTTTGCCAATTTTATATATTTATTGTACTTTACACTTGACTTGTTGATATGAGGTCTACTTGTGTACGATTTCTCGTATCATCATGTATATATAAACTTGTGTTGATCTTTACTGTGTGAATTTAGTAGGTAGAAATGATAATGAAATCTGAAATGAATTAAGTGGCGAACACTTAATTATATTAAACTGAAAGTGTCTATTTACGCGAAAGAGGTATTAGTTCAATGTATTATGCTTTGCTAGGAAAATACTTAGAAACGATATCGGACTATAATTAATTATTAGGCAAGAAGGACTAGTTAGTATGGGAATCGAATTTGTGGGATTTGAATACTCGCTAGGCGCGCACATTAGATGAGAGGTGAGCATCCCAAGTGAGTTTGATAATTTAACATGATAAGTATATGTGCTAATAAATCATTTTAAGCACATGCTGATTTTTAAACTGTTTTCAACTCGGGCTCTGACCCGTTTTCTACAAATCTCTTTTCTTGTCAAATTATTTTAGGTGCTCAGCCACAGGGACACCTGGCTTAGGAGTTCCATTCATTCGACGAGATGTAGCTACTGTGGAGGCTACATGATTTTAGTAGTAGACGCCTCGGAGTTTATCATTCCTTGCTTTTGAGTTATTTGCATCAATTGGATATGTTGTCCCTTCTTATTTATATATTCAGAGATTTGAGGTTTAGTTCATTACTCTTCTCAGTTGTTGGTTTTATTTAGTTCAATTACTGTATTTGACTTTTGAGTGGATGTGTTTGCTCCAGCTCCTTTATATTATGTCAGTTATTTCATTTTTATAAGTTGGATTGAATGGTGAATGTTTAGTTTTTCTTAAATGGTTTATACTAGTTGATAAGATAAAATTTTGACATCAACCTTTTTAAATATTAAGTGGTTAGTTTTTAATAATAATAAATTTTCGACAGTGATGCATAATCTGAACCAACTGGATATTCTCATTTAATTAATAAAGGACTAATCACCTAATATTTAATTAGGCGGGGTGTCACAGTGTTTGAGTTGGAGTGAAACTCTCTTTGATTGGTTGTATTTGAGCTGAAAATTATTCCATGGAATCTTAAGAAGAGTTGGAGATAATTGAGAAGTTTTTTTTCCTTAAATAATTATATCCAAAATTGGCACTATTCACATCACTATTCATAACATCATCTTTAATCGAATTTTTTACTCCTAAAAATTCAAAGTCTCATTTTCGTCGAAACTTCAAAGTTGTGAGTCTTGTCAAGACCTTTTCGAAAAGCTATGGCACGATCTCAACAGAGACTCGAGCAATTTTATAAAAAATATTTAGTACAACTGTGTCAATCGTGTCGTGTCGTGTCGCACTGCGACGTATCCTAATAATTTTTTGCACATTGACTCCTTTGTTGTCCAAATTTCCCGGGTGCCTGTAAAAATGCAAAATAATAATAATTAATTCAAATTTAGGGACATAAATATTTAAAAAATTATAGAATTACCCCTCTTTGTATTTTAGCCTCCGAAATTCATAAATTGCTCGTTTTAATCCGAAATTCAACCAAATTTCAGAGAGAACTTTATTTTTCCTAGATAAGAATTTAAAAATTATTTTAAAGCCCATAAAATTTGGAAAATATGATTTCACCCCTTCAGGTTACTAAAATTGTATTTTTAACTCGAATTTTATTCAAACTTGTATTTTTCTTTTATTTTATGAAAATGACTTTAAAAACTCATTGTTTGTGATACAATGGGCCTAACAAGGTCTAGATTTGGGTATAATTCATATAAAGTAATGTACTCAACAGTAACCCCCTATAAGCCACCATATATGATCCTTACCCATCTCAAATGACTCATAAACATGTAATGATGATACCCTATGCCAAATGGGATAGAAAAGACTCAAAGAATGGATGAAAATCGTCTAAAGTTGGCAACCTGTCCAACTCAAATTTCTCAATATCTTTGTTCTGTTACCAACTTCGGACATAAAATACTCTTAATATGGGTCTAAATGATTTTTTTACGTCGAAAGAGAAAGTTGTTCAGAATTTAATTTTACATCTTATGATATTTTTTCAAATGTTTCTAAGCACTTTTATTTTTTTGATGAAAAACCCATTATTGTATTTTTTTAATCTCCTCCTTTTATCCGTATTATATATATATATATAATTTGCTCCATCTAATTACTTTTAATTTTATTTAAAACACGTAACGTAATTTAACACGCGTAACGCAGTACTCGGTATTTTTGATTTTTTTTGTTAACCTTAATTTCAATTAAAAATAACCTATTTAAATTAATCCTATTAATTTATCATATATCCAACTACATATAATTTACGAATCACGCTAGTCCAAAAATATAATGTGACTTTATAAATTCAACAAAATCCGTGCGTTACAATCTTCTCACCTTAGGAATTTTCATCCCCAAAATCAAAACATTACCCAAGAAGATTTAGTCTTCACCATTTTACTTTAAAGTTCATACTTACGCTCACAGATAAAATGTCTATCTATACATTACCTTTGATTTCTCGGTCCTTATTGACATGTTAACCTTGACATACACTCTTCGATGCCTTATATATTTTATGCAACTTTTCTTAGACTCCACACTTTATTCGAATAACCTCTATTGATTTTAAAAACTTTCGAAAATTGACTCACTATTAATCTTTCATCTTATAATCGAGTTACATTATATGCGATAGTGAATGATATGCCTTTTTATCGTTTAGTCATCATGGAAACATTCAAATCATAAATTATCTTCCACGACTTCTTTTATAAATATTAACCTACCGGTTAGCAAATAATGCCCTATAAACTCTAGGCTTGTACCACTTGCCAAACTGTCTATTCTAGGTCTAGACTTGACTTCAATGAGCACACAATTATCATAAGCCTTGTTTGTTCCTTTAAACCTCATTAGGTATTTTTTGACACTAAATTATGTAATTTAATTTATTTCACCCAAACTTAAATATCTCTGCGGTTCCTCGCATGCTACACCTCTAGTTACTCTAAAATACGAAACGATTTTTTTACGTATAATCAAATGGTAACTTTATATGAATTTTCGTGAACTCCTACCCATCATAATGCTTATCCTTTTAGGTCACGATGGAAACCCTTATCAATCATATGACCAAAAATGCAATTTATTCGAATGACCATAAGATACTTTCTTGGTTCAACGTTTATCATATTTTGTGTCAATGACAAACAAGTCTTTTCTAATTTCCATTAAGAATCATAAATATACTCATTGATCCATAATATTCCAGTTGTTTACAATTTCTCAACATCCATTTACTTAATGCTTTTTACATCGATAAATCTAAAAAACTCTCGATAAGCTCCAAAGTGTTATATAGTTAAATCCACTAAGTCCTCGACTTTCCTTGAATTTAAACTTAGGTTAATACTTGCCTACATAAACTCAAAATATGAACTTGCATGGTCATTATATACCCCATTTTATAAATCATGATCATTCGTTTGTCGCACTAAGATGGCAGCTTAAAATTTAGTGTGCATAATAATTCTTCATCAATCAAACACTCTAAACCTTAGGAGCAACTATGGATAATTCTACCGACCCAAATGTCACAGAATATTTAACTCAAGTCAACCAATAAATCACGTGTAATGAAAACTTACTATTTTTTACACACTTTAAGCATTTTAATACGTTTATAACCCATCAATACACCTAAATGTCACCATAATCTGTTTTTCTCCAAACATGGCTATTATCATAAATAAATAGATCAATTAACCTAACATATCTCAAAGTATATCTGAGGGGTGAATCTATACCCAAGGCCCTACTTACTTAACGTATACATTGACCCAACACTTGGGTCTTACTCATGTTGTTATATTACTACAACCGCGACTAGCTTATGAGTAGTGGATTCTAATGTGTGAGTAAGAGATATTGTTAAATTATTACTGACTAAGACAAGGCACTACCAAAAATATCAAACCATTATAAGATATTCAAAACTCTATATGTTAATGACTAGAATTGTTCGAAAGCCTTTTCTTAAGTCTTGACACAATTTTCTTTCACCTATTCATTATTACAAATCATTTGTTTCATCCCAAATATTCAAAGAATTAACTCCATGGGGTAATGTGCACCTTGCCTTTGTATACTAAACTCTCTACAAAGGGATATACTTGATACTAAATTAAACTCCTCATTAAACTCATATCAAGAATGAACTTCTCACTTTGAAAATGACAAAACCTCGAAAATCCACTTTTACAATTAGATTTATTTTCATTAGACACCATTAATTGAATTATCGTATATCTCCTATAAAACTCAATCATTATACCTAAGAACAATACTAATATCTTCCCGATACTTTTTACAATTAAAAGGGGCGTATTCACGTCTCGACACACTCCGCGAATTCATAATGACCAAAGACCATTCTTGTTTTTATGTTATATACCTAACCTCATTCCAAGTAATTAAGATTTGTACACTATCGTACACTTGCTTAACTATAAGAAATTATGTTTTAGACTAACACATTTTTCGTGTTGGATCCATATATAAACATATTTTTATCTCCACGGATCCACTTGAGTCACTCGATTTGTGTCACGTGTCCTTAACACTAATAACTTTCAATACCATTGTTAATATCATGCACGACCACCGGTGGCATGACATTCTATAATCTTAGATTGTTTTTACTTAACGTGAGAAACTCCATCATCTTAATTCCTCCCACGTGCACATAAATTATTATAAAATCCCAAATTCACCAAACTGATTATCTTTCAACTACCTGAACATGAAGGATAAATTCCATTTTAATAACCCGTTGTTACACTTACCCTTAGTGTATCCAAAATGAACTAATACCTTAGCATAGATAGAATATAGATAACTATTTTTCAAATAAAAATTAAACATAAGCATACTCTCCGACACACATATAACTAATGCTCTGATTCCAAGTTGTGACGCCCCGATTTTAAGGGTTAATGCGAAAAAACTTTTATACTTTGATTTCATAAGGAAACTCCTCTTTTAAAGTAAAATTTTTCTTTTACATTTTTGTGTCGTAAAATCCCTTTAATTTAGTTAATGAAAAGATGTCCATCTTATGAAATTTGTAACAAAACATGAAATAAAAGAGTTTTTACAACTTCATAGAATAAATAAGAATTTAAGAAAGTCCACATCCTGTTTTATTACAAACCAAACTTAAAATCCTTCAAAGAAATTCCAAATAACGTAGTCAAAATTCCATTTAAATAATACACACACACACATGCACACAAACACACACACATACATTTAAAGTAAATAGTAAACATAGCTTTACTGGAGGGTAAATCCTTCATTGTCTCTCATGATTTCCTTGACATTATATTTTTTCGAAGTACCTGGGAGGGTTTAGCAAATGGTATGAGCGTGCACCCAATATGATAAATAATAGTAGAGTAATACATACAAAGAATATGTATACATATAAATTATGTTTTAGCAATTATGAAATCATAATTCATTTGATAAAGTTTTCTCATGCAAAATGCAACGTGACATGCAATTGACGTTTTGACCATGTAACCCGATAATGAGACCACTCGCACTTAACACTAATTTTAATACGACCCGTATCTCGTTAATTTAACCATTAAAGTACTTTCACATTTTCTTAGTCATCTCATAAACTTGACTTTACCTTAATGAACCTTGTGCTAAAAATCATATTTTCTATTGATTAATGGGGGTACTAATCCCTGAGTGCTATGCGGCCTTTCACTGACTCCCACCATATCGGAATCATCATCATCATCATCCTTGCCTTAATCCCATCATATGGGTTCTGCCACATGGATTCTCCTTTTCCATTTTAATCTATTATATGCATTATTATCATTCAAGTTTAATTCCTTAAGGTCTCTGCTAATGATTTCTTCCCATGATACCTTAGGGTATCCTATTTTTCTTTTACCCTCTATTTCCATCAATCTTCCTATTATTATAGGGGCATCTACTAGTCTACGCAACATACGAATGTACCACCTAAGTCTACTTTCTCTTAATTTATCATTAATGTGAGCTACTCTAACTTTTCTCTCACGTATTGGCTTTTAATTTTGTCCTTTCTAGTAATTCTCATAATCAATCGGAGCATCCTCATCTCACTAACATGGAGAATTTGTTCATATTTCTTCTTTAACGCCCAACACTCCGCTCCATACAAGTTCGTTGGCCTAACAACTATTTTATAAAATTTTCTTTTTAATTTATTAGTTATCCTTTTTTCGCATAAGACTCCACTCGCTTGTCTCCATTTCATTCAACCAGTTGATATTCTACTTGTAGAATCCTCATCAATATCCCCATTACTTTGTTACATTGAACCTAGATAACAAAATTTATTAGTTTGGTTGATCACGTTTCTTCAATCTTTAACATTATATTACTTAACGCCTCATTATTAAATTCACATTCCATAAATTCCGTTTTACTCTCATCGCTAAGCTTTCCTTTGAAGTGTTTATTAAAACTATATCATCCATAAACAACATATGCCATGGGACATATTCTTTAATGTCCTTAGTAATATCATCCAAAACTATGACAAATAAATAAGGATTTAAGGCCGATCCTTAATGTAAACCCACTTTAGTCGCAAAGTCATTAGTTTCTCCACACGTAGTCCTTACTCGTCTTTGTGTTATCATACATATCTTCAATAACTTTAATATAACTCATAGGGATTCTTTTCCTCCTTAAAGCCCATCAAATTATATCCCTAGTTACTCTATCATAAGCTTTCTCTAGATCTATAAAGACCATATATAAGTTTTTATTCTTACTTATACATTTCTCCATTCACTATCTTAATAATTAAATAGCTTCCATAGTGTATCTCCCTAGAATTAATCCAAATTGATTTTTCAAGATAGTTGACTCATTTCTTAATCTTTGTTCTATAACCATTTTCCATAATTTCATAGCGTGACTCATCAGTTTGATTCCTCCCCTTTATTTTCATACAACGGTATTATGGGGATTTTCCTCCCCTCATCTGGCATGTTTCCTTTTCTTAAAATTTTATTAAACAAGCTTGTTAACCATTATACCACTACACTTCCAAGGGTTCTCTACACCTCTGTGGTTATTTTATCTGGGCCAACCGCTTTATTCTTTCCTATTTTCCTTACTAAAATATCTACTTCCTTTCCTGTAATCGGACATACCATTCCTATATTCTGTTCAATGTTCTTGACATTTTTTTGGATATTCTTCATTCAATAATTTGTGAACATACTCTTTCCATTTAATATGCTACTGATCAATTTTTTGGGGTAATGCATCACCCAAGGGATTCGAGACCTTCTTAAAGTTCTCGGTTACCTCTGAGTGCCTTTTATTTATTATATAGTTGTAGACCTTTTTTCTTTCTTTCTTTCTTTCTTATTCACTTTTAAACCTCTTTCCTTTATTTCCTTATATCGACTGATGAGTCCAAATACGAAGATGAGATAAGTCCCAATAAACTTTCTTTCTAAGTGTCACACTTTATAAAAAGTTTTTTTTCATTTTGCCTTAGACTTGGTATTTCATCTTTTGAAAACAACTTTAATTACCATTTATTATGAAACTTAATTTTTACATTAAAATACTCATGTATACTCTTTAATGTGCTTTTCAATATTCACACACGCTTGTAAAATTTGTATTTTATATATTTTGCCATAAATGCTTCTTTTCATCTTTACTTTACAAAACATGAGTTTTCATCACGTAAAATCACTCTTTAACTGGAGTCCTCTTAGTTTGGTAAATCATTCTTAAGTCCATATTTCCATATAAATGACACTTTTGTGCTAAAACATTTCTTTTGTCATTTGAAGACATTACCTTTAAAAATATTTAGTGTTCATTATTTATCTTGATTCTCATCATTTTATCTTGTCATTTTCTTCCTTTAAAGTTAACTTTCCAAGGCAATACTCATTTTTGGAAATGTTACTAATTAATCCAAACATTTCATAAAATCATACTTTTGGCCCAGAAACCGTACTTTTGACATTTCAAGACTTGTCTTACAAATTGATTACTTTTCATTATTACTTTCACCTTGGGCCATAACTTTTTAATATTACACATTTGGACACCCAATCTTTTACTAATTTTACACTTAGAACCCATTTAATTTATTTTCTTCAAGTTTCTCAAACTTTTGTTCACATAAATTATATCATTTTATGTAATTAGTATTATGAAATTTTCAAGTTTATCATTTCTTTTTTAAAAACTCAATTTAATTAATTTTCAACCTGCTTAACCTACTTATCCCAATTATATGATTTTATGCTAATGAAAGTAAGATTTTATGCAAATAAAATCCAACAAATGCATCCTATTATTTCTTCATAAGTTCAATGTGCCATTTTATCATTAAATTAACAAGTTTAACATGATTTATGTAAAAAACATATTGCTTAAACATTCTGAAATTTACACTTCTTTCAAACTTTAACTTTATTCATTTTTATCATATATTCTTCAACATATATTTATATATAGTGATAAAAAAGCATAAGTAGTCATACATAAATACATATATCTATAACGCTTTGATTTAAAATTGAAAATAGTGTAGAACCCCTACCTCTTGAAGATAATAACTTTGGTGAAGAGGTAAAAAAAACAAGATCCCAAAATTGTAAAATCAAGTTCTTATAGCAATTATCTTCCTAACCTAAAATATCACCTCTATAATGGGAACTTTGATAATGGAAGGGTAATTGTGTGGGATAGTAAGGCTGTAGTTTAATGACCATAAGCAAGTTTTTGTTGAGTTAAAATGGCGGAGAAATTGAGTATTTTCGTATTTGACAAAATGCAAATATTCATTCTCCATAAATGGAAGAAAATGGGGTAGTAACCCCCTATATGGCCCCTACCCATCTCAAATGTCTCCTAAACATGCAGTGATGATACCCTATACCAAATGGGGTAGAAAAGACTCAAAGAATGGATGAAAATTGTCCAAATTTGGCATCCCACCCAACTTAAATTACTTATTTTCTTCTTTTTTTTGTTATTAACTTAGGATATAAAATAATCTCAATATGGGTCTAAACGAGTTTTTTAATGTCGCCAAAGAAGAGAAAGTTATCCGGAATTTTATTTTACATCTTGTGAAATTTTTTCAAATATTTTTTAGCACTTTTTTTTATGAAAAACCTATTATTATATTTATTATTTTCTTTTAATTTCCTTCTTTTATCCTTATGATATTATAATATATATATATAAATGTAATTATATAATTTATTTCATTTAATTTCCTTTAGTTATGTTTAAAATGGGTAATTTAATTTAACACGTGTAACACGGTACGCAACATTTTTGAATTTTCATCCTTAACCTTAATTTCAATTAAATTAACCTATTTAAATTAATCCTATTAATTTCTCATATATCTAAGTACGTATAATTTGTGAATCACACAAGTCCGAAAATATAACATGACTTTATTAATTCAACAAAATCCGGGCATTACATCACGCCTCCGCTATAGTGCAACAATAGGGCTTGTAGATCCCGAGAACTCTGGTGGTAGCCTTTTCTCAAAGGAGGTACTATCTCTCATGGATACAGTAGGTTAAGCAGGCATAGGTGCGGCCACGGGTGGTGGCATTGGTAATGGTTGTTGCTACATGGTTGCCATAGTTGTATCAACTATTTTTGTGATAATAGCAGCCAAGTGTTCCCGAGCGATATCAGGTGCAAGTCCCTGCTGCGGTGGTGGAGGTAATTGCGGTTATTGTTGGGGTGTCGCTGCCTCTGACTCAATGATAGAAGTTTGTCTTTGTCGAACTACTCGTCGGCGTCATGTGCTCACCATCTGAAAGATAGTCAACAAAAGTGGACAAATACATATATGAAAATAGGGTACAAAATATAAATGATAAGATATAAGGTGTTAAAAATGCTACGCAAAAAGCGAAGGAATCACTCAAGATACTTAGGACATTAGAACTTGGATTGCTCTAATACTAACTATGACACCCCATAATCTCTAGTTTATATTGACGAGATAAAAAATAAATGACATAGGAGTGTAAACATTTGGGTATTATTCTAAGAATGACCAGAAAATAAACTGAGTACATAATATAAATAACTGAGCATAAGAGTGATGAACCACCATAACTTTGATACCAAATCAACTAATCATAATAGAATCATCGCATACTACAATTGTCTCAGAACATATCACACCAAAATTACTAGTAAAATTGACTCCATACTAACAAACATAAATCTGATATGCCAGATAAATAATTGGAATAAAGGAATAAGCATGTAGGCTTACACCTACATCCTATCCAGGCAGCAACTGTAAGTAGAATAAAACTTTATCAGGGTGAGGATATATTGGCGGCCTATGTCCTAAAAAGATAATAATTCAACAATGTTAATCTCAAGTTTACGAAGTATAAGGATATAACAAAGTTTAGGGCTACAATATAATTATCCACTCTCATCTCGTATTTAATTGTTATTAAGTTATCCCAACCTAATAACCTAAATATGACATGCATCTTCTTCCAAACCCACTTGAACCCCATAATTACATATTATTCATCTTAATAGATAAATGATCCATTATTAAAGTTTCTATACATCTCAACTATATAAATAAATCAGGGTAAAATAGACAATCTTTAAGTCTATATCCACATAAGTACAGTATATAACATGCACATCATAAATGGGTTATTCTCTAGCCCTCATATAACAAAGGTTTATTTCTATCGCCTTCGGGGATCGTTCGCGAGAACTCGGAATAGTTATGGGTTTCACACACCCATAACCATCAATGCATTTTCTAGGGAAAATCACTAAGCCTTCACACCAGTCATATAGTCCCATACCCAAAAGATATTTGAAATGATCAACTTGTGTACATCTCTGTAAGATATAACAAAAAATATAGCACGTAGTCTTTGGGGTAAAATAAATAGGGTAAAACTCATCTTTCTCATAAGGTTACCAATGTGGTCATCATCAATCGTGCCCCATAAGGATATACCCTCTAGTGCGCATCCCACAAGTACTCACACTCGGTATGTTACACATGATACATATGATAAGTCATCCAGATCTCAGGAAGGTATAATTATTATCCTTTGCCTAAGTAATTTTGCATATATGATTAAAGGTCTTAGATCGGTCCCCTATTTTCATCCAACATTTCTTTTTTACCAATTATAAACAAGATTCCCAATTCTGCCCTCATCATATGCATAACATTAAAACCTGGTCGTTCGTAAGACTCATGCGCACAAAACAAAAATGTGTTCATTCTAACGGATGAAACAAAAAACTCTCCACAAATCCGTCTTTCTTCAACCTATAGCCCCTGATACGACCCTGTGCTCAGAGCCACCATTAACGGCTTATACTCTAAATTGTCATACAAACTTCACAAAAATAAACTTTATGCTATCCGTAAAGCTTTATTAGGTTTATATAAAGATTTAGAGGTGTGTTTCAGAATGTAAGAATTAAAACACTAGAGTTGAATTTCATCCCTAATTCCCAAATTTCCAATCTTCTCATGAAATAACTAAGGTAATTTTTCTCAATTCTTTAAGTATAACTAGTTTCTAATAACAATTTGTTTAATATAACCCAAATTCATTATAAATTATACTAATTTCAAGTTATGGATATAAAGCTAATTTTACTACTTAAATTAAATCCAAAGTAAGTTGTCTAATTGTCTAAATCAAATATTTATGTGTTTAAGTTTAGAATCCAATGAATAGCTACAGACTAACACAAAAAATAATTATATTAATATACTAAGTAAACTTACCTTGATTGGAGAGATGAAGTCCCAATCCAATTGCTCCAAATTATCTCCTTTTCCAAGTCAAATTTCTCCCAGTTCTTCTTATTCTCCGAGTGATTTCTCTATATATCTTCTTTCTAGCCTTAGGGTTTCTTCTCAAGTGTTTTAGAGATGTTTATACTAACCCTAATCCTCCTTTTATTATGTTAACTATAAAATTAGGGTTGGACCCGATATGAGCCTCCCAAAACTTCATCCAATTAGTCTAAAACCCAACCGAAGTTATATACTAACTCGTAGGTCTTAAAGCCCATTATTTTAAGTCAAAATCCAACATTCTAAATGTACCAATTATCATTCCAATGTAATTAGTCACTCTCTTAATAATCTAACCGGTTGATCCTAAGATTACTAATTAAATTATTTGTTAAATAATTATTAATTCATCATTGTGTTTTACGTCCAAATTAATTTCACATAAAATACAGGTAAAATATATAAAATATGATATAAAATTAGTGATGTCACGAGTCACAGAAGATAGAAAAATCATTTTATTTAATTTATTATTCAATTTTATGCTCTTAAATAATGGGTATTACATCACTTCTCTAAGATTAGTCCCATGGAGGTTCCAAAGAAGTAAAACAATGAAATTAAGAAGATTCAAGATAGGATGTGGAATTTCCTCAACCAGTTCAAAACCAAACTCAATACACCATAAAGTTAGCACTCAATAAGAGGTTGTCTCATTTCTCTAATGAATTTTAAAATTATGTTATTCCCCCTAAATGGAAGATGCCAAGTATTGAGCCTTTCGATGGGTCCAAAGATCCCATTGACCACCTATAGACCTATGAATCCCTCATGCTTCAGTAAAAATACCCATGGTGAGGTTATTTATAGACACATACCCGCTACTCTAAGGGGGAACACTAGGAACTCGGTTGCTATGAGTTACATTGGTTCCACTCACGAGACCGTTCGGGGACTGTTTCGAGTTTTCACCCACTAACGCCATGTTTTTATGCCTATGTCTAGAAATATGCAAATTATCATCGTATTCTCAAACCGGGGGTCCCGTGATCGCTCCTACGAGTTACATTGGTCTAGTGCGAGGTGTTGGTGCCACTCACGGAGCCTTTCGGGGGCTGTTTCAGCTTTTCACCCACTAACGTCATATTTTTAAGCCTAAGTCTAGAAATATGCAAATTATTGTCGTATTCTCAAACTGGGAGTCCCGTGGCTGCGTGGTCAGTTCATAAGAGTTACATTGGTCCCATGGGAGTTGTTGGTGCCACCCACGGGGTTGTTCGGGGTCTGTTTCGGGTTTTCACCCACTAACGCCATGGGTTTACGCTTAAGTCTAAAAATATCCAAATTATCGTCATATTCTCCAAACGGGAGTCCCGTGGCTGCACGATCAATTCCTACGAGTTACATTGGTCCCGTGGAAGGTGTTGGTACCTCCCACGAGGCTGTTCGGGGGTTATTTTGGGTTTTCCCCCAATAACGCCATGTTTTGCCTAAGTCTTGATCTTTTAAAATTATCTTCGTATTCTCAAACCGGGAGTCCCGTGATTGCGCAGTAAGTTCCTACGAGTTACATTGATCTCGTGCGAGGTGTTGGTGCCACTCACGGGGCCGTTCGGGGGTTGTTTCGAGTTTTCACCCACTAACATCATGTTTTTCAGCCTAAGTCTAGAAAAATGCAAATTATCATCGTATTCTCAAATCGAGAGTCTCGTGGCTGAGCGATCAGTTCCTATGAGTTACATTGGTCCCGTGGGTGGTGTTGGTGCTACCCACGGGGTCGTTCGGGTGTTTTTTCGGGTTTTCACCGACTAATGCCATGTTTAGAAATATTCAAATTACATTCGTATTCTCAAATCAGGAGTCTCGTGGCTGAGCGGTCAGTTCCTATAAGTTACATTGGTCCCGTGGGAGGTGTGGGTGCCTCCCACGGGGCCGTTCGGGGGCTGTTTTGGGTTTTCACCCTCTAACGTCATGTTTTTAAGCCTAAGTCCGAATATTTTTCAATTATCATTGTATTCTCAAATCGGGTGTCCCATGATCACGCAGTCAGTTCCTGCGAATTACATTGGTCCCGTGGGAGGTGTTGGTGCCTCCCACGGGGTCGTTCGGGGGCTGTTTCGGGTTTTTCCCCACTAACACCATGTTTTGCCAATGTCCTGATATTTTTAAATTATTGCCATATTTGCAAATCGTGGGTCCTGTGACCGCGCGGTCAGTTTCTACAAGTTACATTGGTTCCGTGCAAGATATTGGTGCCACTCACGGGGCCATTCAGGTTCTATTTCGGATTTTCACCCACTAATGCCATATTTTTAAGTCTAAGCCTATAAATATATAAATTATCATCGTATTCTCAAACCGTGGGTCTCGTGATCGCGCGGTCAGTTCCTATGAGTTACATTAGTCCCGTGGGAGTTGTTAGTGCCTCCCACGGGGCCGTTCGGGGGCTGTTTCGAGTTTTCCCCCACTGACGCCATATTTTGCCCAAGTCCTTATATTTTTAAATTATCATCGTATTCTCAAATCGGGGGTCATGTGATCGTGCAGTCAGTTCCTACGAGTTACATTGGTCCCGTGCGAGATGTTGGTGCCACTCACGGGCCATTCGGGGACTGTTTCGGATTTTACCCACTAACGCCATATTTTTAATTCTAAGTCTAGAAATATATAAATTATCATCGTATTCTCAAACCGGGGGTCCCGTGATCGCGTGGTCAGTTCCTATAAGTTACATTGCTCCCGTGTGAGGTGTTGGTGCCACTCATGGGGCCATTCGGGGGCTATTTCGGCTTTTCACCCACTAACGCCATGTTTTGCCTAGGTATAAAAATATGCAAATTATCATCGTATTCTAAAATTAGGTGTCCCGCGATCATGCGATCTGTTCCTACGAGTTACATTAGTCCCAGGTGAGGTGTTGGTGCCACTCACGGGGCCATTCGGGGGCTATTTCGGCTTTTCACCCACTAACGTCATGTTTTTAAGCCTAAGTCTAGAAATATGTAAATTATCGTAGCATTCTCAATTTGGGAGTCCCGTGGTTGCGTGGTCAGTTCCTATGAGTTACATTGGTCTCGTGGGAGGTGTTGGTGCCACCCACGGGGCCGTTCGGGGGCTTTTTCGAGTTTTCAGCCACTAATGACCATGTTTTTAAGCCTAAGTCTAGAAATATTAAAATTACTATCGTATTCTCAAATCAGGAATCCCATGGCTACGCGGTCAGTTCCTACGAGTTACATTGGTCCGTGGGTGGTATTAGTGCCTCCCACGGGGCCATACGGGGGCTATTTTGGATTTTTACCCTCTAACGCCATGTTTTTAAGCCTAAGCCCTGATATTTTTCAATTATCGTTGTATTCTCAAACCGAGAATCCCTTGATTGTGCGGTCAGTTCCTACGAGTTACATTGGTCCCGTGGGAGGTGTTAGTGCCTCCCACGGGGCCGTTCGGGGGCTATTTTGGGTTTTCTCCCCACTGAAGCCATGTTTTGCCTAAGTCCTAATATTTTTCAATTATCATTGTATTCTCAAATCGGGGGTCCTGTGATCGCGCAGTCAGTTCCTACGAATTACATTGGTCCCGTGTGAGGTGTTAGTGCCACTCACGGGGACATTCGGGGGATGTTTGGGACTTTCACCCCTAACGCCATGTTTTTCCTGAGTATAGAAATATGCAAATTATCATCGTATTCTGAAATCGAGGGTCCCGTGATCATGCGGTCTGTTCCTATGAGTTACATTGGTCCCGGGCGAGCCGTTCGGGGACTGTTTTGGCTTTTCACCCACTAACGTCATGTTTTTAAACCTAAGTCTAGAAATTTGTAGATTATCATCGTATTCTCAAACTGGGAGTCCCGTGGATGTGTGGTCAGTTCCTACGAGTTACATTGGTTCCGTGGGAGGTGTTGGTGCCACCCACGGGGTCGTTCAGGAGCTGTTTTGGGTTTTCACCCACTAACGACATGTTTTTAAGCCTAAGTCTAGAAATATTCAAATTACCATCGTATTCTCAAACTGGGAGTCTCGTGGCTGCGCGGTCAGTTCTTACGCGTTACATTGGTCCCGTGGGAGGTGTTGGTGCCTCCCACAGGGCCGTTCGGGTGCTGTTTTGGGTTTTCACCCTCTAACGCCATGTTTTTAAGCCTAGGTCTTGATATTTTTCAATTATCATTGTATCCTCAAATAGGGAGTCATGTGATCGCACGACCAGTTCCTACTAGTTGCATTGGTCCCGTGGGAGGTGTTGGTGCCTCCCACGGGGCCGTTCGGGGGCTGTTTCGGGTTTTCCCCCACTAACGCCATGTTTTTCCTAGGTCCTGACATTTTTAAATTATCATTGTACTCTCAAACCGGGAGTCCCGTGATCATGCAGTCAATTCCTATAAGTTACATTGGTCTCGTGCGAGGTGTTGGTGCCACACACGAGGCCGTATGGGGGGTAGTTTCGACTTTTCACCCACTAACGCCATGTTTTTCCTGAGTCTAGAAATATGCAAATTATCATCGTATTCTCAAACCGGGGGTCCCAAGATTTCACGATCAGTTCTTACTAGTTATATTGGTCCGTGCGAGGTATTGGTGCTAGTTAAGGGGCCGTTCGGGGCCTGTTTTGGCTTTTCACCCACTAACGTAATGTTTTTAAACCAAAGTCTAGATTTATAAATTATCATCGTATTCTCAAACTAGGACTCCCGTGGCTGCGTGGTCAGTTCCTACGAGTTACATTGGTCCCGTGGGAGGTTTTGATGACACCCACGGGATCGTTCGGGGGCTATTTTGGGTTTTCACCAACTAACGTCATGTTTTTAAGCCTAAGTCTAGTAATATTCAAATTATCATCGTATTCTCAAATTGGGAGTTCCGTGGTTGTGTGGTCAGTTCCTACCAGATACATTGGTCCTGTGGGAGGGGTTCGTGCCTGCCACGGGGCCGTTCGAGGGCAATTTTGGGTTTTCACCCTCTAACGCCATGTTTTTAAGCATAAGTCGTGATATTTTTCAATTCTCATCGTATTCTCAAACAGGGAGTCTCGTGATCACGCGGTCAGTTCCTACGAGTTACATTGGTCCCATGTGAGGTGTTGGCGCCACTCTCGGGCCCGTTTGGGGGCTATTTTAGAATTTCACCCACTAATGCCATATTTTTTAGCCTAAGTCTAAAAATATTCAAATTATCATCGTATTCTCAAACCGGGGGTCCCGTGATTGTGAGGTCAGTTCCTATGAGTTACATTGGTCCCATAAGAGGTGTTAGTGCCACTCACGGGGCCGTTCGGGGGTTGTTTCATCTTTTCACCCATTAACGCCTTGTCTTTCCTAAGTCTAGAAATATGAAAAATTATCATCATATTCTCAAATCGGGGGTCCCGTGATCATGCGGCCAGTTCCTACGAGTTATATTGGTCTCGTGCGAGGTGTTGGTGCCACTCACGAAGCCATTCAGGGGCTGTTTCGACTTTTCACCCAATACCGTCATTTTTTAAAACCTAAGTCTAGATATATTTAAATTATCATCGTATTCTCAAATCGGGAGTCCCGTGGCTGCATGGTCAGTTCCTACGAGTTACATCCCTTGGGAGGTGCTGGTGCCACCCACAGGGGTGTTCAGGGGTTGTTTTAGATTTTCACCCACAAATGCTATGTTTTGCCTAAGTCTAGAAATATGCAAATTATCGTCATATTCTCAAACCGGGGGTCCCATAATCGTGCGATCCATTCCTACGAGTTATATTGGTCCCGTACGATGTGTTGGTGCCACTCATGGGGCCGTTCGGGGGGCTATTTCGGCTTTTCCCCCACTAACATCATTTTTTTAAGCCTAAGTCTTGAAATATTTAAATTATCGTCGTATTCTCATATCGGGAGTCCCGTGGATGCGTGGTTTGTTCCTACGAGTTACGTTGGTCCCGTGGGAGGTGTTAGTGCCACCCACGGGGCCGTTCAGGGGCTTTTTCGGGTTCCTAAATCTAAAAATATTCAAATTATCATTGTATTCTCAAATCAAAAGTCCCGTGGCTGCACGATCAGTTCCTACGAGTTACATTGGTCCCGTGGGTTGTGTTGGTGCCTCCCATGGGGCCGTTCAGGGGCTATTTTGGGTTTTCACCCTCTAACGCCATGTTTTTAAGCCTATGTCCTGATATTTTTCAATTATTTTTGTATTCTCAAACCGGGACTCCCGTGATTGCGCGGTCAGTTCCTACGAGTTACATTGGTCCCGTGGGAGGTGTTGGTGCCTCCCACGGGGCCGTTCGGGGGCTATTTTGGGTTTTCCCCAACTAACGCCATGTTTTGATTAAGTCCTGATATTTTTAAATTATCATCGTATTCTCAAACCGTGAGTCCCTTAATCGTGCGATCAGTTCCTACGAGTTATATTGGTCCCGTGCGAGGTGTTGGTGCCACTCACGAGGCCGTTCGGGGGCTGTTTCGTATTTTCCCCCACTAACGCCATGTTTTTAATCCTAAGTCTAGAAATATAGAAATTATCGTCGTATTCCCAAACTGGGGTGCCCGTGATTGCATGGTCAGTTCCTACGAGTTACATTGGTCCCGTGCGAGGTGTTGGTGCCACTCACGGGGCCGTTCGGGGGTTGTTTCGAATTTTCACCCACTAACGTCATTTTTTAAACCTAAGTCTAGAAATATGTAAATTATCGTCATATTCTCAAACCGGGAGTCCCGAGCTATGTGGTTTGTTCCAATGATTTACATTGGTCCCATGGGAGGTGTTAGTGCCACCCATGGGGTCGTTGGGGGGTTGTTACATGTTTTCACCCACTAACACCATGTTTTTAAGCCTAAGTCTAGAAATATTCAAATTACCATCATATTCTCAAACCGGGAGTCCCGTGGAGGCGCGGTCATTTCTTACGAGTTACATTGGTCCCGTGGGAGATGTTGGTGCCTCCCACGGGGCCGCTCGGGGGATGTTTTAGATTTTCACCCTCTAGACTAAAACCATGTCTTTAAGCCTAAGTCCTGATATTTTTTAATTATCGTTGTATTCTCAAACATGGAGTCTCGTGATCATGCGGTCAGTTCCTACGAGTTACATTGGTCCTGTGGGAGGTGTTGCTGCCTCCTACGGGTCCGTTCGGGCGCCGTTTCGGGTTTTCCCCCACTAACGCCATGTTTTGCCTAAGCCGATATATTTTTAAATTATCATCGTATTCTCAAATCGGGAGTGCCGTGATCACGCGGTCAGTTCCTACGAATTATATTGGTCCTATGCGAGGTGTTGATGCCACTCACGGGGCCATTCGGGGGATGTTTCGAGTTTTCACCCACTAACGTCATGTTTTTAAGTCTGAGTCCAGAAATATATAAATTATCGTAGTATTCTCAAATCGAGAGTCCCGTGGCTGTGTGGTCAGTTCCTACGAGTTACATTGGTCCCGTGGGAGGTGCTGGTGCCACCCACGGGGCCGTTCGGGGGCTTCTTTGGGTTTTGACCCACTAACGCCATGTTTTTAAGCCTAAGTGTAGAAATATTCAATTTACCATCGTATTCTCAAACCGGGAGTCCCGTGACTACGCGGTCAGTTCCTACGAGTTACATTGGTCCCGTGGGTGGTGTTGGTGCCTCCCACGGGGCCGTTCGGGGGCTATTTTGAGTTTTTCCCCACTAATGCCATGTTTTGCCTAAGTCCTGATATTTTTAGTTTATCATCGTATTCTTAAATTGGGAGTTGTGATATCGCGGTCAGTTCCTACGAGTTATATTGGTCCCTTATGAGATGTTGGTGCCACTCACGGGGCCGTTCGGGGGTTGTTTCGAATTTTCACCCACTAACGTCATGTGTTTCAATCCTAAGTCTTGAAATAAGCAAATTATTGTCGCATTCTCAAATCGGGAGTCCCATGATCATGAGGTCAGTTCCTACGAGTTAGATTGGTCTCATGACAGGTGTTAGTGCCACTCACGGGGCCGTTTGGGGGTTGTTTATGCTTTTCATTCACTAACGCTATGTTTTGCTTAAGTCTAAAAATATGCAAATTATCGTCGTATTCTCAAACTCGGGGTCCCATGATCGCACGGTCAGTTAATACGAGTTATATTGGTCCCGAGCGAGGTGTTGGTGCCACTCACGGGGTTGTTCGGGGGATGTTTCCTCTTTTCACCCACTAACGTCATGTTTTTAAACCTCAGTCTAGAAATATTTAAATTATAATTGTATTCTCAAACTGCGAGTCCCGTGAACGCGTGGTCATTTCCTACGAGTTACATTGGTCCCATGGGAGGTGTTGGTGCGACCCAGAAGGCTATTCGGGGGTAGTTTTAGGATTTCTCCCACTAACGCCATGCCTTGCCTAAGTCCAAAAATATATAAATTATCATCGCATTCTTAAACCGAGAGTCCCGTGATCACGCGGTCAGTTCTTACGAGTTGTATTAGTCCCATGCGAGGTGCTGGTGCCACTCACAGGGCCGTTCGGGGGCTGTTCGAGTTTTCACCCACTAATGCCATGTTTTTAAGCCTAAGTCTAGAAATATTTAAATTACCATTGTATTCTCAAACCGGGAGTCCCGTGGCTGCTCGGTCAGTTCCTACGAGTTATACTGGTTCCGTGGGAGGTGTTGGTGCCTCCCACGGGGCCGATCGGGGGCTCTTTTAGGTTTTCACCCTCTAACGCCATGTTTTTAAGCCTAACTCCTCACGTTTTTCAATTATCATCATATTCTTAAATAGGGAGTCCGGTGATCGCGCGGTCAGTTTCTACGAGTTACATTGGTCACGTGGGAGGTGTTGGTGCCACCCACGGGTCCGTTCGGGGGCTATTTTGGATTTTCCCCACTAACGCCATGTTTTGCCTAAGTCAATATATTTTTAAATTATCATCGTATTCTCAAAACTGGGAGTCCCGTGATCGCGCGGTCAGTTCCTACGAGTTATATTGGTTCCGTGCGAGGTGTTGGTGCCACTAATGGGGCCGTTCGAGGGCTATTTCGAGTTTTCACCCACTACCGTCATGTTTTTAAGCCTAAGTCCAGACATATGGAAATTATCGTAGCATTATTAAATCGGGAGTCCCGTGGCTGCGTGGTCAGTTCCTATGAGTTACATTGGTCCCGTGGGAGGTGCTGGTGCCACCCACGGGGCCGTTCAGGGTCTTTTTTGGGTTTTCACCCACTAACACCATGTATGTAAGCCTAAGTCTAGAAATATTCAAATTACCTTTGTATTCTCAAACCGGGAGTCCCGTGGCTGCGCGGTCAGTTCCTACGAGTTACATTGGTCCCGTGGGTGGTGTTGGTGCCTCCCACGGGGTCGTTTGGGGACTGTTTCGGGTTTTCCCTCACTAACGCCATGTTTTCCCTAAGTCCTGATATTTTAAAATTATGATTGTATTCTCAATCCTTGAGTCTCGTGATCACGCGGTCAGTTCCTACGAGTTACATTGGTCTTGTGCGAGGTATTGGTGCCACTCATGGGGCCGTTCAGGAGTTATTTCGGATTTTCACCCACTAACGCCATGTTTTTAAGCACTAGTCTAGAAATAAGCAAATTGTCATCGTATTCTAAAACTGGGGGTCCCGTGATCGCACGGTCAGTTCCTACGAGTTACATTGGTTCCGTGCGAGGTGTGGGTGCCAGTCACGGGGTCGTTCGAGGGCTATTTCGACTTTTAACCCACTAATGCCATGTTTTGCCTAAGTCTAGAAATATGCAAATTATCATTGTATTCTCAAACCAGGGGTCCCGTGATCGCGCGGTCAGTTCCTACAAGTTATATTGCTCCCGTGCGTGGTGTTGGTGCCACTACGGGGTTGTTCGGCGGTTGTTTCGGCTCTTCACCCACTAACGTCATGTTCTTAAACCTAAGTCTAGAAATATGTAAATTATCGGTGTATTAACATATCAGGAGTCCCGTGTGTACGTGGTCAGTTCCTACGAGTTTTATTGGTCCCGTGAGAGGTGTTGCTGCCACCCACGGGGCTGTTCGGGGGCTGTTTTGGGTTTTCACCCACTAACGCCATGTTTTTAAGCCTAAGTCTAGAAATATTCAAATTACCGTCGTATTCTCAAACCGGGAGTCCCGTGACTTCCTGTTCAGTTCCTACGAGTTACATTGGTCCCGTGGGTGGTGTTAGTGCCTCCCACAGGGCCGTTCGGGGGCTATTTCGAGTTTTCCCCCACTAATGCCATGTTTTTAAGCCTATGTCCTGATATGTTTCAATTATCATCATATTCTGAAATAGGGAGTCCAGTGATCGCGCGGTCAGTTCCTACGAGTTACATTGGTCCCGTTAGGGGTGTTGGTGTCTCCCACGGGGCCATTCGGGAGCTGTTTCGGGTTTTCCCCCACTAACGCCATTTTTTTCCTAAATCGTGATATTTTTAAATGATGATTGTATTCTCAAATAGGGAGTCCTGTGATCGCGCGGTCCGTTCATACCAGTTACATTGGTCCCCTGCGAGGTGTTGGTGCCACTCACGGGGGCATTCGAGGGCTGTTTCGACTTTTCACCCGCTAACGCCATATTTTCCTAAGTCTAGAAATATGCAAATTATCATCGAATTCTCAAACCAGGGGTCCCGTGATCACACGGTTAGCTCCTACGAGTTATATTGATCCCGTGCGAGGTGTTAGTGCCACTCACGGGGCCGTTCGATGACTGTTTCCACTTTTCACTCACTAACGTCATGTTTTTAAATCTAAGTCTAGAAATATGTAAATAATCATTGTATTCTCAAATCGGGAGTCCCGTGGCTGCGTGGTCAGTTCCTACGAGTTACATTGGTCCCGTGGGAGGGGTTGGTGCCACCCTCAGCGCCGTTCGGAGGCTGTTTTGAGTTTTTGACCACTAACGCCATGTTTTTAAGCCAAAGTCAAGAAATATGCAAATTATCATCGTATTCTCAAACTGGGAGTCCCGTGGCTGCGCGGTCAGTTCCTACGAGTTACATTGCTCCCGTGGGAGGTGTTGGTGCCTCCTAGGGGCCGTTTGGGGGCTGTTTTGGATTTTCACCACTAACGCCATATTTTTAACCCTAAGTCCTGGTATTTTTCAATTATCATCGTATTCTCAAATAGGAAGTCCCGTGATCGCGCGGTCAGTTCCTACGAGTTACATTGGTCCCATGGGAGGTCGTTCGTGGGATGTTTCGAGTTTTCCCCCACTAACTCCATGTTTTGCATAAATCCTGATACTTTTAAATTATCATCCTCTTCTCAAACCGGGAGTCTCGTGATCGCGCAATCAGTTCTTGTGAGTTATATTGGTCCTGTGCGTGGTGTTAGTGCCACTCACAAGGCCATTCGGGGATTGTTTCGAGTTTTCACCCACTAACATCATGTTTTTAAGCCTATGTCTAGAAATATTCAAATTACCTTCGTATTCACAAATCGGGAGTCCCGTGGGTGCCCGACCAATTCCTACATGCTACATTGGTCCCGTGGGAGGTGTTGTTGCCTCCCACGGGGCCCTTCGGGGGTTGTTTCAGGTTTTCCCCCACCAACGCCGTGTTTTGCCCAAGTCCTGATATTTTTAAATTATCGTCATATTCTCAAATCGGGGTCTTGTGATTGCGAGGTATACTCCAACTAGTTACATTGGTCCCGTGTGAGGTGTTGGTGCCACTCACAGGGCCATTCGAGGGATGT
This sequence comes from Sambucus nigra, assembly GCA_949130495.1. Lineage (NCBI taxonomy): Eukaryota > Viridiplantae > Streptophyta > Magnoliopsida > Dipsacales > Adoxaceae > Sambucus > Sambucus nigra. The sequence continues at coordinate 715,686,184 of OX422207.1, forward strand.
TTTGGATTTTCACCAACTAATGACATGTTTTTAAGTCTAAGTCTAGAAATATGCAAATTATCATCGTATTCTCAAACCGGGGGTCCCGTGATCGCGTGGTCAGTTCCTACGAATTACATTGGTCTCGTGCGAGGTGTAGTGCCTCCCACGGGGACGTTCGGGGGTTGTTTTGGGTTTTCAACCTCTAACGTCACATTTTTAAGCCTAAGTCCTGATATTTTTAAATTATCGTGGTATTCTCAAATAGAGAGTCCCGTGATCGCGTGGTCAGTTTCGACGAATTACATTCATCCCGTACGAGGTATTTGTGCCACTCACGGGGCCGTTCAGGGGCTGTTTTGAGTTTTCACTCACTAACGCCATGTCTTTAAGCCTATGTCTAGAAATATTCAAATTACCTTCTTATTCTCAAATCGGGAGTCCCATGGGTGCACGATCTGTTCCTACAAGTTACATTGGTCCCATGGAAGGTGTTGGTGCCTCCCACGGGGCCGTTCGAGGGTTGTTTCGGGTTTTCCCACACTAACGCCACATTTTGCCCAAGTCCTAATATTTTTTAATTATCGTCGTATTCTCAAATCGGGGGTCCACTGATCGCGCGATAAGTTCCTACGAGTTACATTGGTCCCGTGCGAGGTGTTGGTGCCACTCACGGGGCCATTCGGGGGTTATTTCGGATTTTCACCCACTAACATCATGTTTTAAGTCTTAGTCTAGAAATATGCAAATTATCGTCGTATTCTTAAATCGGGGGTCCCGTGATCGCGCGATCAATTCCTACGACTAACATTGGTCCCATGCGAGGTGTTGGTGCCACTCACGGGGCCGTTCGGGGATGTTTCAGATTTCACCCACTGACGCCATATTTTCCTTAAGTCTAGAAATATGCAAATTATCGTCGTATTCTCAAACCGAGAGTCCCGTGATTGCGCAGTCTGTTCCGACGAGTTACATTCATCCCGTGCGAGGTTTTTGTGCCACTCATGGGGCCGTTCAGGGGCTGTTTTGAGTTTTCACCCACTAACGCCATGTCTTTAAGCCTATGTCTAGAAATATTCAAATTACCTTCATATTATCGAATCGGGAGTCTCGTGGGTGCATGATCTGTTCCTACAAGTTACATTGGTCCCGTGGGCAGTATGGGTGCCTCCCACGGGGCCGTTCGGGGGCTGTTTTGATTTTTCACCCTCTAACGCCACCTTTTTAAGCCTAAGTCCTGATATTTTTAAATTATCATCGCATTCTCAAACTGGGAGTCCTGTGATTGCACGGTCAGTTCCTACGAGTTATATTGGTCCCGTGGGATGTGTTGGTGCCTCCCACAGGGCCGTTCGAGGGCTATTTTGGGTTTTTCCCCATTAACGCCATGTTTTGCCTAAGTCCTAATATTTTTAAATTATTGTCGTATTCTCAAATCGGGGGTCCTATGATCGAGTTATAACTTCCTACGAGCTATATTGGTATCGTGCGAGGTGTTGGTACCACTCACGGGGCATTCGGGTACGGTTTCGGATTTTCACCCACTAATGCCATATTTATAAGTCTAAGTCTATAAATATGCAAATTATCGTCGTATTCTCAAACCGGGGGTCCTGTGATCGCGCGGTCAGTTCCTACGAGTTACATTTGTCCTGTGCGAGGTGTTAGTGCCACTCGCGGGGTCGTTCGGGGGGCTATTTTGGCTTTTCACCGACTAACGTCATGTTTTTAAGCCTAAGTCTAGTAATATATAAATTATCATCGTATTCTCAAATCGGGAGTCCCGTGGCTGTGTGGTCAGTTCCTACGAGTTATATTGGTCCCTTGGGAGGTGTTGGTGCCACCCACGGGGCCGTTCGGGGGCTTTTTTAGGTTTTCACCCACTAACGCCATGTTTTTCAGCCTAAGTCTAGAAATATTCAAATTACCATTGTATTCTCAAACTGAGAGTCCCAAGGTTGCGCGGTCAATTTCTACGAGTTAAATTGGACCCGTGGGTGGTGTTAGTGCCTCTTAACAGGGCCGTTCGGGGGCTATTTTGGGTTTTCACCCTCTAACACCATGTTTTTAAGCCCAAGTCCTGATATTTTTTAATTATCATCATACTCTCAAATCGAGAGTCCCATGATCGCGCGGTCAGTTCCTACGAGTTACATTGATCCCGTGGGAGGTGTTAGTGCCTCCCACGGGGCCGTTCGGGGGATGTTTTGAGTTTACACCCTCTGACGCCATGTTTTTAAGCCTAAGTCCTGACATTTTTCAATTATCGTCGTATTCTCAAATCGAGAGTCCCGTGATCACGTGGTCAGTTCCTGTGAGTTACAATGGTCCCGTGGGAGGTGTTGGTGCCTCCCATAGGGCCGTTCAGGGGCTATTTTCGGTTTCCCCCACTAACGCCATGTTTTTCCTATGTCCTCATATTTTTAAATTATCATAGTATTCTTAAATCGGGAGTCCCGTGATCGCACGGTCAGTTTCTAATTGCTACATTGGTCCCGTGCTAGGTGTTAGTGCCACTCACGGGGCCGTTCGGGGGCTATTTCGGATTTTCACCCACTAATGCCAATTTTTAAGCATAAGTCTAGAAATATGAAAATTATCGTCGTATTATCAAACTGGGGGTATCGTGATTGCATGGTCAGTTCCTACGAGTTACATTGGTCCCGTGCGAGGTGTGGGTGCCAGTTACAGGGTCGTTCGAGGGCTGTTTCGACTTTTCACCCACTAACGTCATGTTTTGACTAAGTCTAGAAATATGCAAATTATCACTGTCTTCTCAAACTAGGGGTCCCGTGATCATACAGTCAGTTCCTATGAGTTATATTGGTCCCGTGCGAGGCGTTGGTGCCACTCACGGAGCCGCTCGGGGGTTCTTTCGGCTCTTCACCCACTAAGGTCATGTTTTTAAAACAAAGTCTAGAAATATGTAAATTATTTTTGTATTCCCAAATCAGGAGTCCCTTGGTTGCATGGTCAGTTCCTACGAGTTTCATATTCTCGTGGGAGGTGTTGCTGCCACCCACAGGGCCGTTCGGGTGCTGTTTCGCGCTTTCACCCACTATCGCCATGTTTTTGTGCCTAAGTCTATAAATATTTATGTTATCATCGTATTCTCAAACTGGGAGTCCGGTGGCTGCGCGATCGGTTCCTACGAGTTACATTTGTCCCGTGGGAGGTGTTGGTGCCTCCCACAGGGCCGTTCAGGGGCTGTTTTGGGTTTTCAGCCACTAACGCCATGTTTTTAAGCCTAAGTCCTGATATTATTCAATTATCATCATATTCTCAAATAGGGAGTCCCATGATCGCGCGGTTAGTTGCTACGAGTTACATTGGTCCCATGGGAGGTGTTGGTGCCTCCCACGGGGCCGTTCAGGGGCTGTTTCGGATTTTTTCCCACTAACGCCATTTTTTGCCTAAGTTATGATATTCTTAAATTATCATCGTAATCTCAAATCGGGAGTCCCGTGATCGTGTGGTCAGTTCATACAAGTTACATTGCTCCCGTGCGAGGTGTTGGTGCCATTCACGGGGCCATTCGAGGGTTATTTTGACTTTTCACCCACTAACGCCATGTTTTGACTAAGTCTATAAATATGCAAATTATCATTGTATTCTCAAACCAGGGGTCCCGTGATCGTACGGTCAGTTCCTACGAGTTATATTGGTCCCGTGCGAGATGTTGGTGCCACTCACGGGGCCGTTCGGGGGCTGTCTAGAAATATGTAAATTATCATCGTATTCTCAAATCGGGAGTCTCCTGGATGCTTGTCAGTTCCTACAAGTTACATTGGTCCTGTGGGAGGTGTTGTTGCTACCCTTGGGGCCGTTCGGGGGCTGTTTTAGGTTTTCGCCCACTAACGCTATATTTTTAAGCCCAAGTCTTGAAATATTCAAATTACTGTCGTATTCTCAAACTGGGAGTCCCGCGGCTGCGCGGTTCATTTCTACGAGTTGCATTGGTCCCGTGGGAGGTGTTGATGCCTCCCACGGGGTCATTCGGTGGCTATTTTGGGTTTTCACCCACTAACGCCATGTTTTTATGCCTAAGTCATGATATTTTCAATTATCATCATATTCTCGAATAGGAAGTCCCTTGATCGTGCAGTCAGTTCCTACGAGTTACATTGGTCCCGTGGGAGGTGTTAGTGCCTCCCACAGGGCTGTTTATGGGCGGTTTCGAGGTTTTCCCCCACTAACGCCATGTTTTGCCTAAGTCCTGATATTTTTAAATTATCGTCATATTCTCAAATCAGGGTCCTGTGATGATGCGATAAGTTCCTACGAGTTACATTGGTCCCATGCGAGGTGTTGGTGCCACTCACGGGCCATTCGGGGGCTGTTTTGGATTTTCACCCCCTAACGAATTATTTTTAAGTCTAAGTTTATAAATATGCAAATTATCATCGTATTCTCAAAACGACGATCCTGTGATCGCGCGGTCAGTTCCTACGAGTTACATTGGTCCCGTGCGAGGTGTGGGTGCCTCCCACGGGACCGTTCGGGGTCTATTTTGGGTTTCACCCTCTAACGCCACGTTTTTAAGCCTAATTCCTTATATTTTTAAATTATCGTTATATTCTTAAATCAGGAGTCCCGTGATCACGTGGTCAGTTCCGACGAGTTGCATTGGTCCCGTGCGAGGTGTTGGTTCCACTCACGGGGCCATTCAGGGGTTGTTTTGAGTTTTCACCCACTAACACCATGTCTTTAAGCCTATGTCTAGAGATATTCAACTTACCTTCTTATTCTCAAATCGGGAGTCCTGTGGGTACACGGTCAGTTCCTACAAGTTACATTGGTCTCGTGGGAGGTGTTGGTGCCTCCCACGGGGCCATTCGAGGGCTGTTGCGGGTTTTCCCCCACTAACGCCACGTTTTGTCTAAGTACCGATATTTTTAAATTATCGTTGTATTATCAAATCGGGGGTCCTATGATCGCACGATAAGTTCCTACGAGTTACATTTGTCCCGTGCGAGGTGTTGGTGCCACTAACGGGGCTATTCGGGGGCTCTTTCAGATTTTTAGCCACTAACGCCATGTTTTTAAGTTTAAGTCTAAAAATATGCAAATTATCATCGTATTCTCAAATCGGCGGTCCCGTGATCGCACGGTCAGTTCCTACGAGTTACATTGGTCCCGTGCGAGGTGTTGGTGCCACTCACGGGGCCGTTCAGGGGATGTTTCAGATTTCACCCACTAACGCCATGTTTTCCCTATGTCTAAAAAAATGCAAATTATCGTCGTATTCTCTAACCGAGTGTCCTGTGATCGCGCGGTCCATTCCTACGAGTTACAATGGTCCCGTGCGAGGTGTTGGTGCCACTCACGGGGCCATTCGGGGGCTATTTCAGATTTTCACCCACCAACGTCATGTTTTTAAGCCTAGGTATAGAAATATGTAAATTATCATCGTATTCTGAAATCGGGAGTCCCGTGGCTGTGCGGTCAGTTCCTATGAGTTACATTGGTCCCGTGGGAGGTGTGGGTGCCTCCCACGGGGCCGTTTGGGGGCTGTTTTGAGTTTTCACCCTATAACGCCACGTTTGTAAGCCTAAGTCCTGATATTTTAAAATTATCCTAGTATTCTCAAACCGAGAATCCCGTAATCGCGCAGTCAGTTCTTGCGAGTTATAATTGTCCCGTGCGAGGTGTTGATGCCACTCACAGGGCGGTTCGGGGCTGTTTTGAGTTTTCACCCACTAACGCCATGTCGTTAAGACTATGTCTAGAAATATTCAAATTACCTTCGTATTCTCAAATCGGGAGCCCGTGGCTGCGCTGTTAGTTCCTACGAGTTACATTGGTCCCGTGGGAGGTGATGTAGCCTCCCATAGGGCCGTTCGGGGACTGTTTCGAGTTTTCTCCCACTAACGCCATATTTTGCCTAGGTCCTAATTGTTTTAAATTATCATCGTGTTCTTAAATTGGGGGTCCTGTCATCGCGTGGTAAGTTCCTACGAGTTACATTGGTACCATGCGAGGTGTTAGTGCCACTCACGGGTCCATTCGGGGGCGGTTTTGGATTTTCATCCACTAACGCCATGTTTTTGAGTCTAAGTCTAGAAATATGAAAATTATTATCGTATCATCAAACCGGGGGTCCCGTGATCACGCGGTTAGTTCCTACGAGTTACATTGATCCCGTGCGAGGTGTTGGTGCCACTCGCGGGGCCGTTCGGGGGCTATTTCGGCTTTTCACCCACTAATGTCATTTTTTTAAGACTAAGTCTAAAAATATGTAAATTATCATCGATTCTCAAATCGAGAATTTTGTCGCTGCGTGGTCAGTTCCTACGAGTTACATTGATCCCGTGGGAGGTGCTGGTGCCACCCACGGGGCCGTTCGGGGGTTTTTATTTGGTTTTAACGCCATGTTTTTAAGCCTAAGTCTAGAAATATTCAAATTATCGTCGTATTCTCAAATTGGGAGTCCCAAGACTGCGCAGTCAATTCCTACGAGTTAAATTGGTCCCATGGGTGGTGTTAGTACGTTCTACGGGTCCGTTCGCGGGCTATTTTGGGTTTTCACCCTCTAACGCAATGTTTTTAAGCCCAAGTCCTGATATTTTTTTAATTATCATCATATTATCAAACCGAGAGTCCCGCGATCGCGTGGTCAGTTCCTACGAGTTACATTGGTCCCGTGGGAGGTGTTGGTACCTCCCACGGGGCCGTTCGGGGGCTGTTTCGGGTTTCCCCCACTAACGCCATATTTTGCCTAAGTTCAGATATTTTTAAATTATCACTGTATTCTCAAACTGGGAGTTCTGTGATCGCACGGTCAGTTCCTACGAGTTAGATTGGTCCCGTACGAGGTGTTGGTGCCACTCACGGGGCCGTTCGAGGGCTGTTTTGGATTTTCACCCACTAACGCAATGTTTTTAAGCCTAAGTATAAAAATATGCAAATTATCGTCGTATTCTCAAATTGGGCATCCCGTGATCGTGCAGTCAGTTCCTACGAGTTACAATGGTCCCGTATGAGGTGTTGGTGCCACTTACGAGGCCGTTCGGGGGTTGTTTCGACTTTTCACCAACAAATGCCATGTTTTGCCTGAGTCTAGAAATATCCAAATTATCATCATATTTTGAAACCGGGGGTCCCATGATCGTGCGGTTAGTTCCTAAGAGTTACATTGATCCCGTGCGAGGTGTTGGTGCCACTCACGGGATCGTTCGGGGGTTGTTTCGGCTTTTCACCCACTAACGTCATGTCTTTAAACCTAAGTCTAAAAATATGTAAATTATCATTGTATTCTCAAACAGAGAGTCCCGTGGAGGCGTGTGAGTTCCTATGAGTTACATTGGTACCGTGGGAGGTGTTAGTACCACCCACGAGGTCGTTCAGGGGCTGTTTTGGGTTTTCACCCACTAAAGCCATGTTTTTAAGCCGAAGTCTAGAAATATTCAAATTACCGTCGTATTCTTAAACAGGGAGTCTGGTGATCGCGCGATCAAATCCTACGAGTTATATTGGTCCCGTGGGAGGTGTTGATTCCTTCCACGCGATCGTTCGGGAGCTGTTTTGGGTTTTCCCCCATTAACGCCATGTGTTGCCTAAGTCACGATCTTTTTAAATTATCGTCGTATTCTTAAACCGAGAGTCCCGTGATCGCGCGATCAATTCCTATGAGTTATATTGGTCCCGTGCGAGGTGTTGATGCCACTCACGGGACCGTTCGGGGCTGTTTCGAGTTTTCACCCACTAACATCATGTTTTTAAGCCTAAGTCCAGACATATGTAAATTATCATAGTATTCTCAAATCGTGAGTCATGTGGCGGCGTGGCGAGTTCCTACGAGTTACATTTGTCCCGTGGGAGGTGCTGGTGCCACCCACGAGGCTATTCAGGGGCTTTTCGGGTTTTCACCCACTAACACCATGTTTTTAAGCCTAAGTCTAGAAATATTCAGATTATCATCATATTCTCAAACCGAGAGTCCCGTGGCTGTGCGGTCAGTTCCTACGAGTTACATTAGTCCCATGGATGGTGTTGGTTCCTCTCACGGGGCCGTTCGGGGGATGTTTTGGGTTTACACTCTCTAACGCCATATTTTTAAGCCTAAGTCCCGATATTTTTCAATTATCATCATATTCTCAAACCGAGAGTCCCGTGATCGCGCGATCAGTTCCTACGAGTTACATTGGTCCCATGCGAGGTGTTGGTACCACTCGCGGGGCTGTTCGAGGGCTATTTCGGCTTTTCACCCACTAACGTCATGTTTTTAAGCCTAAGTCTAGAAATATGTAAATTATCATCGTATTCTCAAATCGGGAGTTTCGTGGCTGTTTGGTCAGTTCCTACGAGTTACATTGGTACCGTGCGTGGTGTTGGTGCCATAGGGGGGCGTTCAGGGGCTTTTTTTGGATTTCACCTACTAAAGCCAAGTTTTTAAGCCAAAGTCTAGTAATATTCAAATTACCGTCGGATTCTCAAACTGGGAGTCCCAAGGCTACGCGATCAATTCCTACGAGTTAAATTGGTCCCGTGGGTAGTGTTAGTGCCTCCCACGGGGCCGTTCGGGAGCTATTTTGGGTTTTCACCCTCTAACGCCATGTTTTAAGCCCAAGTCCGGATATTTTATAATTATTATCGTATTCTCAATTCGAGAGTCCCGTGATCGCGCGGTCAGTTCCTACGAGTTACATTGGTCCCGTGGGAGGTGTTGGTGCCTCCCACGGGGATGTTCGGGGGCTGTTTCGGGTTCCCCCCACTAACGCCATTTTTGCCTAACTCTAGATATTTTTAAATTATCAATGTATTATCAAACCGGGAGTCCTGTGATCGCACGGTCAGTTTCTACGAGTTACATTGGTCTCGTGCTAGGTGTTGGGGCCACTCATGGGGCCGTTCGGGGACTGTTTTGGATTTTCACCCACTAACGCAATATTTTTAAGCCTAAGTCTAGAAATATGCAAATTATCATCGTATTCTCAAATTGGGGGTCCCGTGATCGTGCAGTCAGTTCCTACGAGTTACTATGGTCCCGTATGAGGTGTTGGTGCCACTTACGGGGCCGTTCGGTGGCTATTTTGACTTTTCACCCACTAACGCCATGTTTTGCCTAAGTCTAGAAATATGCAAATTACCATCATATTCTGAAACCGAGGGTCCCATGATCATGCGGTTAGTTACTATGAGTTACATTGGTCCCGTGCGAGGTGTTGGTACCACTCACCGGGTTATTTGGGGGTTGCTTCGGCTTTTCACCCGCTAACGTCATGTTTTTAAACCTAATCTAGAAATATGTAAATTATCATTGTATTCACAAATTGGGAGTCCCGTGGCTGCGTGGTGAGTTCCTAAAAGTTACATTGGTACCGTGGGAGGTGTTGGTACTACCCACGGGGTCGTTCGGGGGCTGTTTCGAGTTTTCACACCCTAACGCCATGTTTTTAAGCCTAGGTCTAGAAGTATTCAAATTACCGTTGTATTCTCAAACTGGGAATCCCGTGGCTGCGTGGTCAGTTCCTACGAGTTACATTGGTCCCGTGGGAGGTGTTGGTACCACCTACGGGGCCGTTAGGGGGCTATTTTGGATTTTCACCCTCTAACGCCATGTTTTTATGCCTAAGTCCTTATGTTTTTCAATTATCATCGTATTCTCAAATATGGAGTCCTGTGATCGCGCGGTCAGTTCCTCTGAGTTACAATGGTCCCGTATGAAGTGTTGGTGCCTTCCACGGGGCCGTTCGGGGGCTGTTTTGGATTTTCCCCCACTAACGCCATGTTTTGCCCAAGTCGTGAAATTTTAAAATTATCATCGTATTCTCAAATCGGGACTCCCGTGATCGCGCGATCAGGTCCTATGAGTTATATTGGTCCCGTGCGAGGTGTTGGCGCCACTCACGGGGCCGTTCGGGGGCAATTTTGAGCTTTAACCCACTAACATCATGTTTTTAAGCCTAATTCCATAAATATGTAAATTATTATAGTATTATCAAATCGGGAATCTTATGGCTACGTGGTCAGTTCCTACGAGTTACATTGGTCCCGTGGGAGGTGCTGGTGCCACCCACGGTGCTATTCGGGGGCTTTTTCAAGTTTTCACCCGCCAACGCCATGTTTTTAAGCCTAAGTCTAAAAATATTCAAATTACCATCGTATTCTCGAACAGGGAGTTCCGTGATCGGGCGGTCAGTTCCTACGAGTTACATTGGTCTCGTGGGTTGTGTTGGTGCCTCCCACAGGGCCGTTCGGGGGCTGTTTTGGGTTTACACCCTCTAACTCCATGTTTTTAAGCCTAAGTCCCGATATTTTTCAATTATCATCGTATTCTCAAACCGGGGGTCCCGTGATCGTGCGGTTAGTTCCTATGAGTTACATTGGTCTCGTGGGAGGTGATGGTTCCTCCCACAGGGCCGTTCGGGGGGCTGTTTTGAGTTTTCCCCCACTAACACCATGCTTTGCCTAAGTCTTGATATTTTTAAATTACCATCGTATTCTCAAACTGGGAGTGCCGTGATTGTGCAGTCAGTTCTTACGAGTTACATTGGTCCCGTGTACGGTGCTAGTGCCACTCACGGGTCCGTTTGGGGGATGTTTTGGATTTTCACCCACTAACACCATATTTTTATTCCTAATTCTAGAAATATACAAATTATCCTCATATTCTCAAACCGGGGGTTCCGTGATTGCACAATCAGTTCCTACGAGTTATATTGGTCCCATGAGACGTGTTAGTGACACTCACAGGGCCGTTCTGGGGTTGTTTCGGTGTTTCACCCACTAACGCCATGTTTTGACTAAGTCTAAAAATGTGTAAATTATCATCGTATTCTCAAACCGGGGGTCCCGTGATCGCACGATCAGTTCCTACGAGTTATATTGGTCCCGTGCGAGGTATTGGTGCCACTCATGGGGCCCTTCGGGTGCTGTTTTGGCTTTTCAACCACTAACGTCATGTTTTTAAATCTATGTCTAGAAATATTTAAATTATCGTCGTATTCTGAAAACGGGAGTCCCGTGGCTACGTGGTCAGTTCTTACGTGTTACATTGGTCCCGCGGGAGGTGTTGGTGCCACCTACGGGGCTGTTCGGGGGTTGTTTCAGGTTTTCCCCCACTAACGCCACGTTTTTCCTAAGTCTAGAAATATACAAATTATTGTCGTATTCTCAAACCAGGGCTATCATGATTGTGCGGTCCGTTCCTATGAGTTACACTGGTCTCATACGAGGTGTTGGTGCCACTCACGGGGCCGTTCGGGGGCAGTTTCAGCTTTTCACCCACTAACGTCATCTTTTTAAACCTATGTCTAAAAATATTTAAATTATCATCATATTCTCAAATCGGAAATCATCTGCATGCGTGGTCAGTTCCTACGTATTATATTGGTCCCGTGGGAGGTGTTGGTGCCTCCCACGGGGCCGTTCGGTGGCTATTTCAGGTTTTCCCCCACTAACGCCATGTTTTGCCTAAGTCGATATACTTTTAAATTATCATCGTATTCTCAAACTGGGAGTCCCGTGATCACGCAGTCAGTTCCTACGAGTTACATTGGTCCCGTCCGAGGTGTTGGTGCCCCTCACGGGGCCGTTCGGGGGCTGTTTTTGATTTTCACCCACTAACGCAATATTTTTAAGCCTAAGTATAAAGATATGAAAATTATAGCCGTATTCTCAAATTGGGGGTCCCGTGATCGTGCAGTCAGTTTCTACGAGTTACAATGGTCCTGTATGAGGTGTTGGTGCCACTTACGGGCCGTTCGGGGGTTGTTTCGACATTTCACCAAGAAATACAATATTTTGCCTAATTTTAGAAATATACAAATTATCATCATATTCTGAAACCGGGGGTCCCATGATCGTGCGGTTAGTTCCTAAGAGTTACATTGATCCCGTGCGAGGTGTTGGTGCCACTCACGGGGTCATTCGGGGGTTGTTTCGGCTTTTCACCCACTAACGTCATGTCTTTAAACCTAAGTCTAGAAATATGTAAATTATCATTGTATTCTCAAATAGAGAGTCCCGTTGAGGCGTGGTGAGTTCCTACGAGTTACATTGGTACCGTGGGAGGTGTTGGTACCACCCACGAGGTCGTTCGGGGGCTATTTTGGGTTTTCACCCACTAACGCCATATTTTTAAGCCTAAGTCTGAAAATATTCAAATTACCATCGTATTCTTAAATAGGGAATCCCGTGGCTGCGCGGTCAGTTCCTACGAGTTATATTGGTCCCGTGGGAGGTGTTGGTGCCTCCCACGGGGCCGTTCGGGGGCTATTTTGGGTTTGCACCCTCTAACGCCATGTTTTTAAGCCTAAGTCCTCATGTTTTTCAATTATCATCGTATTCTCAAACAGGGAGTCCCGTGATCGCGCAGTCAGTTCCTATGAGTTATATTTGTCCCGTGGGAGGTGTTGATTCCTTCAACGCGACCGTTCGGGAGCTGTTTTGGGTTTTCCCCCATTAACGCCATATTTTGCCTAAGTCATGATCTTTTTAAATTATCATCATATTCTCAAACCGAGAGTCCCGTGATCGCGCGATCAGTTCCTATGAGTTATATTGGTCCCGTGCAAGGTGTTGATGCCACTCACGGGACCGTTCAGGGGCTATTTTGAGTTTTCAGCCACTAACGTCATGTTTTTAAGCCTAAGTCCAGAAATATGTAAATTATCGTAGTATTCTCAAATCGTGAGTCTTGTGGATGCATGGTCAGTTCCTACGAGTTACATTTGTCCCATGGGAGGTGATGGTGCCACCCACGGGGCTATTCGAGGGCTTTTTCAGGTTTTCAACCACTAACGCCATGTTTTTAAGCCTAAGTCTAAAAATATTCAAATTACCGGGAGTCTCGTGATCGCGCAATCAGTTCTTACGAGTTAAATTGGTCCCGTGCGAGGTGTTGGTGCCACTCACGAGGTCGTTCGGGGGTTGTTTCGAGTTTTCACCCACTAACGCCATGTTTTTAAGCTTATCTCTAGAAATATTCAAATTACCTTTATATTCACAAATTGGGTGTCCCGTGGGTGCACGGCCAGTTCCTATATGCTACATTGGTCCCGTGTGAGGTGTTGTTGCCTCCCATGGGGTCCTTCGGGGGTTGTTTCAGGTTTTCCCCCTGTACGCCATGTTTTGCCCAAGTCCTGATATTTTTAAATTATCGTCGTATTCTCAAATCGGGGTCCTGTGATTGCGAGGTATGTTCCAACTAGTTACATTGGTCCCGTGTGAGGTGTTGGTGCCACTCACGGAGCCATTCGGCGGCTGTTTTGGATTTTCACCCACTAATGACATGTTTTTAAGTTTAAGTCTAGAAATATGCAAATTATCATCCTATTCTCAAAACGGGGGTCCCGTGATCGCGCGGTCAGTTCCTACGAATTACATTGGTCTCGTACGAGGTGTAGTGCCTCCCACGGGGCCGTTCGGGGGCTGCTTTGGGTTTTCAACCACTAACGCCATGTTTTTAAGCCTAAGTCCTGATATTTTTCAATTATCGTCGTATTCTCGAATTGGGAATCCCGTGATCGCACGGTCGGTTCATGCGAGTTACATTGGTCCCGTGGGAGGTGTTGGTGCCTCCCACGAGGCCGTTCTTGGGTTGTTTCGAGTTTCCCCCAACTAACGCCATGTTTTGCATAAATCCGGATATTTTTAAATTATCATCCTCTTCTCAAACCAGGAATCTCGTTATCGCACAATTAGTTATTGCGAGTTATATTGGTCCCGTGCGAGGTGTTGGTGCCACTCACGAGGCAGTTCGGGGGCTGTTTTGAGTTTTCACCCACTAACGCCATGTTTTTAAGCCTATGTCTAGAAATATTCAAATTACCTTCGTATTCACAAATCGGGAGTCCCGTGGGTGCACGACCAGTTCCTACATGCTACATTGGTCCCGTGGGAGGTGATGTTGCCTCCCACGGGACCCTTCGGGGGTTGTTTCAGGTTTTCCCCCACTAACGCCATGTTTTGCCCAAGTCCTGATATTTTTAAATTTTTGTCGTATTCTCAAATCGGGGTCCTGTGATTGAGAGGTATGTTCCAACTAGTTACATTGGTCCCGTGTGAGGTGTTGGTGCCACTCACGGGGCCATTCGGGGGCTGTTTTGGATTTTCACCAACTAATGACATGTTTTAAGTCTAAGTCTAGAAATATGCAAATTATCATCGTATTCTCAAACCGGGGGTCCCGTGATCACGCGGTCAGTTCCTACGAATTACATTGGTCTCGTGCGAGGTGAAGCGCCTCCCACGGGGCCGTTCGGTGGCTGTTTTGGGTTTTCAACCTCTAACGCCACATTTTTAAGCCTAAGTCCTGATATTTTTAAATTATCGTGGTATTCTCAAATAGAGAGTCTGTTTTTGCGTGGTCAGTTTCGATGAGTTACATTCGTCCCGTGCGAGATGTTTGTGCCACTCACGGGGCCATTCAGGGGTTGTTTTGAGTTTTCACCCACTAACGCCATGTCTTTAAGCCTATGTCTAGAAATATTCAAATTACCTTCGTATTCTCAAATCGGGAGTCCCATGGGTGCACGATCTGTTCCTACAAGTTACATTGGTCCCATGGGAGGTGTTGGTGCCTCCCACGGGGCCGTTCGAGGGCTGTTTCGGGTTTTCCCCCACTAACGCCACATTTTGCCCAAGTACTGATATTTTTAAATTATCATCGTATTATCAAATCGGGGGTCCAGTGATCGCGCGGTAAGTTCCTACGAGTTACATTGGTCCCGTGCGAGGTGTTGGTGCCACTCACAGGGCCATTCGGGTGCTGTTTCGGATTTTCACCAACTAACACCATGTTTTAAGTCTAAGTCTATATATATGCAAATTATCATCGTATTCTTAAATCGGGGGTCCCGTGATTGCGCAATCAATTCCTATGACTTACATTGGTCCCATGTGAGGTGTTGGTGCCACTCACGGGGCCATTCGGGGGATGTTTAAGATTTCACCCACTGACGCCATATTTTCCTTAAGTCTAGAAATATGCAAATTATCATGGTATTCTTAAATCGAGAGGCTCGTGATTGCGCAGTCAGTTCCGACGAGTTACATTCGTCCCGTGCGAGGTTTTTGTGCCACTCACGGGGCCGTTCAGGTGCTGTTTTGAGTTTTCACCCACTAACGCCATGTCTTTAAGCCTATTTCTAGGAATATTCAAATTACCTTTGTATTATCGAATCGGGAGTCCCGTGGGTGCACGATCTGTTCCTACAAGTTACATTGGTCCTGTGGGCGGTGTGGGTGCCTCCCACG
Source organism: Sambucus nigra (assembly GCA_949130495.1). Taxonomy (NCBI): domain Eukaryota; kingdom Viridiplantae; phylum Streptophyta; class Magnoliopsida; order Dipsacales; family Adoxaceae; genus Sambucus; species Sambucus nigra. The sequence goes on from OX422207.1 coordinate 715,701,364, forward strand.
GGGCCGTTCGGGGGCTGTTTTGGGTTTTCATTCTCTTACTCCACCTTTTTAAGCCTAAGTCCTGATATTTTTAAATTATCATCGCATTCTCAAACTGGGAGTCCTGTGATTGCACGGTCAATTCCTACGAGTTACATTGGTCCCGTGGGAGGTGTTGGTGCCTCCCATAGGGCTGTTCGAGGGTTGTTTTGAGTTTTTTCCCACTAACGCCATGTTTTGGCTAAGTCCTAATATTATTAAATTATCATCGTATTCTCAAATCGGGGGTCCTATGATCGCGTTATAACTTCCTACGAGCTATATTGATATCGTGCGAGGTGTTGGTACCACTCACGGGGCCATTCAGGTGTGATTTCGGATTTTCACCCACTAACGCTATATTTATAAGTCTAAGTCTATAAATATGAAAATTATCATCGTATTCTCAAACTTGGGGTCCCGTGATCGCGCGGTTAGTTCCTACTAGTTACATTTGTCCGGTGCGAGGTGTTAGTGCTACTCGCGGGGCCGTTCGGGGGGCTATTTTGGCTTTTCACCCACTAACGTCATGTTTTTAAGCCTAAGTCTAGTAATATGTAATTATCGTCGTATTCTCAAATAGGGAATCCCGTGGCTATGTGGTCAGTTCCTACGAGTTATATTGGTCCCGTGGGAGGTGTTGGTGCCACCCACGGGGCCGTTCGGGGGCTTTTTTAGGTTTTCACCCACTAACGCCATGTTTTAAGGCCTAAGTCTACAAATATTCAAATTACCATTGTATTCTCAAACCGAGAGTCCCAAGGATGCGCGGTCAGCTTCTACGAGTTAAATTGGTCCCGTGGGTGGTGTTACTGCCTCTTAACGGGGCCGTTCGAGGGCTATTTTGGGTTTTCACCCTGTAACGCCATGTTTTTAAGCCCAAGTCCTGATATTTGTTAATTATCATCATATTCTCAAATCGAGAGTCCCATGATCGCGCGGTCAGTTCCTACGAGTTACATTGGTCTTGTGGGAGGTGTTAGTACCTCCCACGGGGCCGTTCGGGGGATGTTTTGAGTTTACACCCTCTGACGCCATGTTTTAAGCCTAAGTCCTGATATTTTTCAATTATCGTCGTATTCTCAAACCGAGAGTCCCGTGATCACGCAACCAGTTCCTATGAGTTACAATGGTCCCGTGGGAGGTTTTGGTGCCTCCCACAGGGCCGTCCGGGGGCTGTTTTCGGTTTTCCCCACTAACGCCATGTTTTGCCTAAGTCCTGATATTTTTAAATTATCATTGTATTCTCAAACCGGTAGTCCCGTGATCACACGGTCAGTTTCTATGTGTTACATTGGTCCCGTGCGAGGTGTTAGTGCCACTCACGGGGCCGTTCGGGGGCTATTTTGGATTTTCACCCACTAATGCCATGTTTTTAAGCATAAGTCTAGAAATATGCAAATTATCATTGTATTATCAAACTGGGGGTCCCGTGATCGCACGGTCAGTTCCTACGAGTTACATTGGTCACGTGCGAGGTGTGGGTGCGAATCACGGGGTCGTTCGAGGGTTGTTTCGACTTTTCACCCACTAACGCCATGTTTTGCCTAAGTCTATAAATATGCAAATTATGACTTTATTCTCAAACTAGGGGTCCCGTGATCGCACGGTCAGTTCCTATGAGTTATATTGGTCTCGTGCGAGGTGTTGGTGCCACTCACGGGGCCGCTCGAGGGTTTTTTCAACTCTTTACCCACTAAGGTCATGTTTTTAAAACAAAGTCTAGAAATATGTAAATTATTTTTGTATTCCCAAATAAGGAGTCCCTTGGCTGCATGGTCAGTTTCTACGAGTTTCATTGGTCCCGTTGGAGTTGTTGCTGCCACCCACGGGGTCGTTCGGGTGCTGTTTCGGGTTTTCACCGACTAACGCCATATTTTTATGCCTAAATCTACAAATATTTAAGTTATCATCGTATTATCAAACTGGGAGTCCGGTGTCTACGCGGTCGGTTCCTACGAGTTACATTTGTCCCGGGGGAGGTGTTGGTGCCTCTCATGGGGCCGTTCAGGGGCTGTTTTGGGTTTTTCAGCCACTAACGCCATGTTTTTAAGCCTAAGTCCTGATATTTTTCAATTATCGTCATATTCTCAATTAGGGAGTCCCATGATCGTGCGGTTAGTTGCTACGAGTTACAATGGTCCCGTGGGAGGTGTTGGTGCCTCCTATGGGGCCGTTCGGGGGCTGTTTCGGATTTTTCCCCACTAACGCTATTTTTTCCCTAAGTCATGATATTCTTATATTATCATCGTAATATCAAATCGGCAGTCCCGTGATCGTGCGGTCAGTCCATACAAGTTACATTGCTCCCGTGCGAGGTGTTCGTGCCACTCACGGGGCCATTCGAGGGTTATTTCGACTTTTCACCCACTAACGCCATGTTTTACCTAAGCCTAAAAATATGCAAATTATCATTGTATTCTCAAACTAGATGTCTCGTGATTGTACGATCAGTTCCTACGAGTTATATTGGTCCCGTGCGAGGTGTTGGTGCCACTTATGGGGCCGTTCGGGGGTTGTCTAGAAATATGTAAATTATCATCGTATTCTAAAATCGGGAGTGTCCTGGCTGCGTGGCAGTTCCTACGAGTTACCTTGGTCCCGTGGGTGGTGTTGTTGCTACCGTCGGGGCCGTTCGGGGGCTGTTTTAGGTTTTCGCCCACTAACGCTATATTTTTAAGCATAAGTCTTGAAATATTCAAATTACTGTCGTATTCTCAAACTGGGACTCCCGTGGCTGCGCGGTTCATTTCTACGAGTTACATTGGTCCCGTGGGAGGTGTTGGTGCCTCCCACGGGGCCATTCGGGGGCTGTTTTGGGTTTTCACCCACTAACGCCATGTTTTTAAGCCTAAGTCGTGATACTTTTCAATTATCATCATATTCTCGAATAGGGAGTCCCGTGATCGCGCAGTCAGTTCCTACGAGTTCCATTGATATCATGGGAGGTGTTGGTACCCCCCACAGGGCTGTTTATGGGCTGTTTCGAGGTTTTCCCCCACTAACGCCATGTTTTTCCTAAGCCCTGATATTTTTAAATTATTGTCATATTCTCAAATCGGGGTCCTGTGATCACGCGATAAGTTCCTACGAGTTACATGGTCCCATGCGAGGTGTTGGTGCCACTCACGGGCCATTCGGGGGCTGTTTCGGATTTTCACCCACTAACGAAATGTTTTTAAGTCTAAGTCTGTAAATATTCAAATTATCGTCGTATTCTCAAAACGACGATCCCGTGATCACGCGGTCAGTTCCTACGAGTTACATTGGTCCCGTGCGAGGTGTGGGTGCCTCCCACGGGACCGTTCGGGGGCTATTTTGGGTTTTCACCCCCTAACGCCATGTTTTTAAGCCTAATTCCGGATATTTTTAAATTATCGTTATATTCTCAAATCGGGAGTGCTGTGATCGCGTGGTCAGTTCCGACGAGTTACATTGGTCTCGTGCGAGGTGTTGGTGCCACTCACGGGGCCATTCAGGGGCTGTTTTGAGTTTTCACCCACTAACACCATGTCTTTAAGCCAATGTGTAGAAATATTAAACTTACCTTCTTATTCTCAAATCGGGAGTCCCGTGGGTGCACGGTCAGTTCCTACAAGTTATATTGGTCTCGTGGGAGGTGTTGGTGCCTCGCACGGGGCCATTCGAGGGCTATTGTGAGTTTTCCCCCACTAACGCCACGTTTTGTCTAAGTCCTGATATTTTTAAATTTTCGTTGTATTATCAAATCGGGGGTCCTGTGATCACACGATAAGTTCCTACGAGTTACATTTGTCCCGTGCGAGGTGTTGGTGCCACTAACGGGGCTATTTGGGGGTTGTTTTGGATTTTCAGCCACTAACGCCATGTTTTTAAGTCTAAGTCTAAAAATATGCAAATTATGATTGTATTCTCAAATCGGCGCTCCCGTGATCGCACGGTCAGTTCCTACGAGTTACATTGGTCCCGTGCGAGGTGTTGGTGCCACTCATGGGGCCGTTCAGGGGATGTTTCAGATTTCACCCACTAACGCTATGTTTTCCCTATGTCTAAAAAATGCAAATTATCGTCGTATTCTCTAACCGAGTGTCCCGTGATCGCGCAGTCCGTTCCTACGAGTTACAATGGTCCCGTGCGAGGTGTTGGTGCCACTCACGGGGCCATTCGGGGGCTATTTCGACTTTTCACCCACTAAAGTCATGTTTTTAAGACTAAGTATAGAAATATGTAAATTATCATCGTATTCTGAAATCGGGAGTCCCGTGGCTGTGCGATCAGTTCCAATGAGTTACATTAGTCCCGTGGGAGGTGTGGGTGCCTCCCACGGGGCCGTTTGGGGGTTGTTTCGAGTTTTCACCCACTAACGCCATGTCGTTAAGACTATGTCTAGAAATATTCACATTACCTTCGTATTCTCAAATCTGGAGCCCTTGGCTGCGCAGTTCGTTCCTACGAGTTACATTGGTCCCGTGGGAGGTGATGTAGCCTCCCATAGGGCCGTTCGGGGACTGTTTCGAGTTTTCTCCCACTAACGCCATATTTGCCTAAGTCCTAATATTTTTAAATTATCATCGTATTCTCAAATTGGGGGTCCTGTGATCGCGCAGTAAGTTCCTACGAGTTACATTGGTACCATGCGAGGTGTTAGTGCCACTCATGGGTCCATTCGAGGGAAGTTTCGAATTTTCACACACTAACGCCATCTTTTTAAGTCTAAGTGTAGAAATATGCAAATTATCATCGTATTCTCAAACCGGGGGTCCCGTGATCGCGCGGTTAGTTCCTACGAGTTACATTGGTCCCGTGCGAGGTGTTGGTGCCACTCGTGGGGCCGTTCGGGGGCTATTTCGGCTTTTCACCCACTAATGTCATGTTTTTAAGCCTAAGTCTAGAAATATGTAAATTATCATCGTATTCTCAAATCGAGAGTTTTGTCGCTACGTGGTCAGTTCCTACGAGTTACATTGATCCCGTGGGAGGTGCTGGTGCCACCCACGGGGCCGTTCGGAGGTTTTTATTTGGTTTTCACCTGCTAACACCATGTTTTTAAGCCCAAGTCTAGAAATATTCAAATTATCTTCGTATTCTCAAATTGGGAGTACCAAGACTGCGCGGTCAGTTCCTACGAGTTAAATTGGTCCCATGGGTGGTGTTAGTGCCTCCCACGGGTCCGTTCGGGGGCTATTTTGGGTTTTCACCCTCTAATGCCATGTTTTGAAACCCAAGTCCTGATATTTTTTTAATTATCATCATATTCTCAAATCGAGAGTCCCGCGATCGCGCGGTCAGTTCCTACGAGTTACATTGGTCCTGTGGGAGGTGTTGGTGCCTCCCACGGGGCCGTTCGGGGGCTGTTTCGGGTTTCCCCCACTAACGCCATGTTTTGCCTAAGTCCAGATATTTTTAAATTATCACTGTATTCTCAAAACGGGAGTTCCGTGATCGCACGGTCAGTTCCTACGAGTTAGATTGGTCCCGTACGAGGTGTTGGTGACACTCACGGGGCCGTTCGGGGGCTGTTTTGGATTTTCACCCACTAACGCAATGTTTTTAGGCCTAAGTATAGAAATATGAAAATAAGCATTGTATTCTCAAATTGGGGGTCCCGTGATCGTGCAGTCAGTTCCTACGAGGTGTTGGTGCCACTTACGAGGACGTTCGTGGGTTGTTTCGACTTTTCACCAACAAACGCCATGTTTTGCCTGAGTCTAAAAATATGCAAATTATCATCATATTCTGAAACCGGGTGTCCCATGATCGTGCGATTAGTTCTTGAGAGTGACATTGATCCCATGCGAGGTGTTGGTGCCACTCACGGGGTCGTTCTGGGGTTGTTTCGGCTTTTCACCCACTAACGTCATGTCTTTAAACCTAAGTCTAGAAATATGTAAATTATCATTGTATTCTCAAACAGAGAGTCCCGTGGAGGCGTGGTGAGTTCCTACAAGTTACATTGGTACCGTGGGAGGTGTTGGTACCACCCACGAGGTCGTTCGGGGGCTATTTTGGGTTTTCACCCACTAACGCCATATTTTTAAGCCTAAGTCTAGAAATATTCAAATTACCATCGTATTCTTAAATAGGGAATCCTGTGGTCAGTTCCTACGAGTTATATTGGTCCCGTGGGAGGTGTTGGTGCCTCCCACGGGGCCGTTCGGTGGATATTTTGAGTTTGCACCCTCTAACGCCATGTTTTTAAGCCTAAGTCCTCATATTTTTTAATTATCATCGTATTCTCAAACAGGGAGTCCCGTGATCGCGCGGTCAAATCCTACGAGTTATATTTGTCCCGTGGGAGGTGTTGATTCCTTCCACGCGACCGTTCGGGGGCTGTTTTGGGTTTTTCTCCATTAACGCCATGTTTTGCCTAAGTCATGATCTTTTTAAATTATAGTCGTATTCTCAAACCGAGAGTCCCGTGATCGCGCGATCAATTCCTATGAGTTATATTGGTCCCGTGCGAAGTGTTGGCGCCACTCACGGGACCGTTCGGGGGTTGTTTTGAGTTTTCACCCAGTAATGTCATGTTTTTATGCCTAAGTCCAGAAATATATAGATTATCGTAGTATTCACAAATCGTGAGTCTTTTGGCTGCGTGGTCAGTTCCTACGAGTTACATTTGTCCCGTGGGAGGTGCTGGTGCCACCCACGGGGCTATTCGGGGGCTTTTTCGGGTTTTCACCCACTAACGCCAAGTTTTTGAGCCTAAGTCTAGAAATATTCAGATTATCATCGTATTCTCAAATAGAGAGTCCCGTGGTTGCGCGCTTAGTTCCTACGAGTTACATTAGTCCCATGGATCATGTTGGTTCCTCCCACGGGGCTGTTTCGGGGATGTTTTGGGTTTACACCCTCTAATGCCATATTTTTAAGCCTAAGTCCTGATATTCTACAATTATCATCATATTCTCAAACAGAGAGTCCCGTGATCGCGCGATCAGTTCCTACGACTTGCATTGGTCCCGTGCGAGGTATTAGTACCACTCGCGGGGCCGTTCGGGGGCTATTTCGTCTTTTCATCCACTAACGTCATGTTTTTAAGCCTAAGTCTAGAAATATGTAAATTATCATCATATTCTCAAATTGGGAGTTTCGTGGCTGCTTGGTCAGCTCCTACGAATTACATTGGTCCCGTGGGAGGTGTTGGTGCCACCCAAGGGGGCGTTCGGGGGCTTTTTTTTGGATTTCACCTGCTAACACCATGTTTTTAAGCCAAAGTCTAGTAATATTCAAATTACCATCATATTCTAAAACTGGGAGTTCCAAGGCTGCACGGTCAGTTCCTACGAGTTAAATTGGTCCCGTGGGTAGTGTTAGTGCCTCCCACGGGGCCGTTCGGGAGCTATTTTGGGTTTTCACCCTCTAACGCCATGTTTTTAAACCCAAGTCCTGATATTTTTTAATTATCATCATAATATGAAATCGAGAGCCTCGTGATCGCGCGGTCAGTTCCTACGAGTTACATTAGTCCCGTGGGAGGTGTTGGTGCCTCCCACGGGGCTGTTCGGGGGCTGTTTCAGGTTTCCCCCACTAACACCATTTTTGCCTAACTCTAGATATTTTTAAATTATCACTGTATTCTCAAACTGGGAGTCCCGTGATCGCATGGTCTGTTTCTACGAGTTACATTGGTCCCGTGCTAGGTGTTCGGGCCACTCATGGGGCCATTCGGGGACTGTTTTGGATTTTCATCCACTAACGTAATGTTTTTAAGCCAAAGTCTAAAAATATGCAAATTATCATCGTATTCTCAAATTGGGGGTCCCGTGATCATGCAGTCAGTTCCTACGAGTTACAATGGTCTCGTATGAGGTGTTGGTGCCACTTACGGGGCCGTTCGGGGGCTATTTTGACTTTTCACCCTCTAACGTCATGTTTTGCCTAAGTCTAGAAATATGCGAATTATCATCATATTCTGAAACCGAGGGTCCCATGATCATGCGGTTAGTTCCTATGAGTTACATTGGTCCCGTGCGAGGTGTTGGTGCCACTCATGGGGTCGTTCGGGGGTTGCTTCGACTTTTCACCCACTAACATCATATTTTTAAACCTAAGACTAGAAATATGTAAATTATCATTGTATTCTCAAACTGAGAGTCCCGTGGCTGCGTGGTGAGTTCCTAAAAGTTACATTGGTACCGTGGGAGGTGTTGGCACTACCCACGGGGTAGTTCGGGGACTATTTCGGGTTTTCACCCCCTAACGCCATGTTTTTAAGCCTAAGTCTAGAAGTATTTAAATTACCATTGTATTCTGAAACTGGGAATCCCGTGGCTGCGTGGTTAGTTCCTACGAGTTATATTGGTCCCGTGGGAGGTGTTGGTGCCTCCTACGGGGCCGTTCGGGGGCTATTTTGGATTTTCACCCTCTAACGCCATGTTTTTAAGCCTAAGTCCTCATGTTTTTCAATTATCACCGTATTCTCAAACAGGGAGTCCCTTGATCGCGCGGTCAGTTCCTACGAGTTACATTGGTCCCGTATGAGGTGTTGGTTCCCTCCACGGGGCCGTTCGGTGGCTGTTTTGGATTTTCCCCGACTAACGCCATGTTTTGCCCAAGTTGTGATATTTTTAAATTATCGCCGTATTCTCAAATCGGGACTCCCGTGATCGCGCGATCAGGTCCTATGAGTTATATTGGTCTCATGCGAGGTGTTGGCGCCACTCACGGGGCCGTTCGGGGGCAGTTTTGAGTTTTAACCCACTAACGTCATGTTTTTAAGCCTAATTCCAGAAATATGTAAATTATCATAGTATTCTCAAATCGGGAGTCTTGTGGCTGCGTGGTCAGTTCCTACGAGTTACATTGGTCCTGTGGGAGGTGCTGGTGCCACCCACGGGGCTATTCAGGGGCTTTTTCAGGTTTTCACCCACTAATGCCATGTTTTTAAGCCTAAGTCTAAAAGTATTCAAATTACCATCATATTCTCGAACAGGGAGTCCCGTGATCGTGCGGTCAGTTCCTATGAGTTACATTGGTCTCGTGCGAGGTGTTGGTTCCTCCCACAGGGCCGTTCAGGGGCTGTTTCGGGTTTTCCCCCACTAACACCATGCTTTGCCAAAGTCTTGATATTTTTAAATTATCATCGTATTCTCAAACTGGGAGTCCCGTGATTGTGCAGTCAGTTCCTACGAGTTACATTGGTCCCGCGTGCGGTGCTAGTGCCACTCACGGGTCCGTTTGGGGGCTGTTTTGGATTTTCACCCACTAACACCATATTTTTATGCCTAAGTCTAGAAATATACAAATTATCCTCGTATTCTCAAATCGGGGGTTCCGTGATTGCACAATCAGTTCCTACGAGTTACATTTGTCCCATGAGACGTGTTAGTGACACTCACTGGGCCGTTTAGGGGTTGTTTCAGTGTTTCACCCACTAACGCCATGTTTTGCCTAAGTCTAAAAATGTGTAAATTATCATCGTGTTCTCAAACCGGGGGTCCCGTGATCGCACGATCAGTTCCTACGAGTTATATTGGTCCCGTGCGAGGTATTGGTTCCACTCACGGGGTCCTTCGGGTGTTGTTTTGGCTTTTCACCCACTAACGTCATATTTTTAAACCTATTGAACAGCCCCGAGTCACTATCACTCTCGCTCTCTACTACTTTTTTAACCTCTTTTCGGGCTTTTAAAGCAACGCCCTTTTCAATTTTCTTTTCAGTTTTAGAGGGAAACATATCTAGTTCATAGGTTTGTAAATCACCTACAAGCTCTTCTAATTTCGTTGAAGCTAAAGTGGGTAAAGAATTTAAAACGGTCACTTTAGGAATAAATCTATCGGGTAGGGACCTTAAAATTTTCTTTACTACACGGTCGTCAGGTATTTTCTCTCCCAAGTTAAAGGATGAATTAACAATATCAGAAAGTCTAGCATAAAATTTATCAAAAGTTTCTTTTTCATCCATTTTGATAGTTTCAAATTGAGTGGTGAGGTTTTGGAGTTTTGAAGCTTTAACGACACTTGTTCCTTCATGAGTTATTTGTAAAATATCTCAAGCTTCTTTAGCGGTTTCACACGTCATAATACGTCGGAATTCATCCGGTGCGACAGCGCTAAATAAGGCATTTAAACCTCGGGAATTAAAGTTAGCAAGTTTAAACTCATTTTCAGTCCATCTATCGGCGGGTTTTAAAACACGTTCATTTTCAACTAAGTAAGTTGGTGGAGAGTACCCGGTAACAACAGACATCCAAACACGTTCATCGATAGATTTAAGTGCCGATTTCATGCGTGCTTTCCAATACGCGTAATTTGAACCATCAAAAATAGGAAATTTTGAAAATGGGGAAAAATCCATTTTAGCCAAAAATTAAAGGATCTTTAACGAAATAATTTATCGTTTTTGGCTCTGATACCAATTTGAAAAGCCCCGGGTTTTAATAATTCACTTGATTAAAATATTTAATTTCCTTTTTAAATAAAACACTCAATAGAGATGGGGAAGCGTTATAAAGGAGGTGATGGTTCAACAAATAAAACAACAACAACAAGTTTTAATTTCTCAAAACAAATTAAAACATAATTCAAGTCCTAGAATTTGCCTAAGTCATGATTATTCATTTAAACAAAGTTAGGCGAAACCAATTTTAGCAAATGACTTGAATAAACCAATTTTACCCAATATTTAATTTAAGTCCCAAATTAAATGAGTGTGCTAATTAAATCAAATTTTATCTTGAAATTATGCTAAGCATGGATTCTAAATTATTGTGGAAGATAAAATAAACAATATCACACTACGTCGAGATGTACGAGGAAAAATCCAAGACGGGAAACAACCTCGGACGGCCCTAGACACAAGTCCACTAGATACGGAATTACAATTACAAGACAAGAGACTTACAACACACGACTCGATCCCTCTCAAGCCCCGATGCACCTCCTTGTAGAAACCTCTTCCTAGCGAACAACCTCGGGACACCACCGCGGTCTCGGAATCCACCGATGGGACTTTATATGGTCACCATCACCCAAGCATGGAGCCTTTCTCCGTGTGGGTAGAATCTCAACAAAGGTCTTCTTTGTGATGGGGTGTAGAAGCAAACCCGAAACGTCTCTTGAATTCGGTAGAGAAAACCGGTGCCAAAAAACTCCAAGAAAAGATATGTATATAAAGAACTTGGATAAACAACTATTGGGTGTAAACTAGAGTGTGTATGAATTTTTCATTAAAAATTGACACTCAAAACATGAACATTTTCCCTAAATAAATTAGCTCTCAACCTCTCTCTAAGAGATGGATATGGAATGGAAAAGTTGTCTTGGAAAATGTGTTTCCCGCACATAATAAAGTATGAAAAATGTTGGTTGAAAACCAAGTGGAGGAGTGGGGAAAAACTGCAAAAAACTGCCAAATAACTGTTCCCGCTGGAAGTTCGTTCGAACGAACGTGATTCTCGTTCGAACGAGACTTCTAACGAGTGACCAGCCTGGGCTCGTTAGAGGTTCGTTAGATACCTCGTTAGAACGAGAATTCGTTCGAACGACATATCGAACGACTGTCCAGTTAGGGTCGTTGGCAAAACTCGTTCGAACGAACCTGGTTCGAACGACAAAACTCGTTCGAACGAAATCTGGTTCGAACGAAAAAACTCATTCGAACGACATTTCTAACGAACGTCCAGAAAGTTTGTAAAATTCGATTTTGGCACATAAACTTTTATAAACTATTATATACTAATTTTTTAAGTTTCTAATTGATTCTTTCTGAAAAATAAAATGCAGTTTTTATTAACCTAACACCCAATACATATTGTTCCAAGCTCCTATATACATATAATTACATTCATACCTTGGGAGCATGGAACCTTAGTTGATGATGTAGAAACGAGGCACACAAACCGGCATTTTGATGAAGCTTTATGTTCTTTGCCGCTACGTCTTCAACATATACTTCATAGGCTTGAGAATATTACAATAAATACTATCCTATGAATAAATGTTTTTGTCCGGAATTGAGCCAAAACTATATATGGACTCAATTGGAAATTTGTGTCCTTACAAATCTCCCCCTTTGGCTATTCCGGGACAAAAACCAAACAAAAATCCTAAAGGGCCGTCAAGCTCTACTAGACTCAAAACCTAACCCGCCCAATCTTGACTCAACCCAAGGATTTAAACGCTTTGCCATAGAAAGATGCCGCTTTAGAATAAATCATGCACACTTAAGCAAACTCATCAAATGCATAGGGAATATCAAAATATTAAATGCAATTAATTAATTACTCCCCCTAAATTAATTCTCCTTTAAAACACATGACCTACTTAGAAAGACGTCTCCTCCTAAGATAAATCTCCCTCAAACGAAGATACGATAATAATAGGATTAGATACCATTTCTCCCCCTATCATCATTCTCCCCCTTTTTGTTCAGGAATAGACAAAGGATAAAGAACTAATAAACATGTGGATGCTTAAAGTGTTAAGACATGAAAGCAGATGGGCAATTAAAGCAAGGCAAAGACAAACAAATATCATATATATATATATATATATATACTATAAATATACCAATAAGTACGTGCATATATAGATAGATATAAACACACACATGACACAAAATACAATAAGATTGCACACTCGTATGGAAAAAATGTGTCATATGGAAACGGAAGTGTAGGGGTGTGAACTAGCAACAATTAAATTTAGACCCAAACACTTAAGAAACGTTCACGGAGTTCTCATTTGATTGCAAACTTCATCACAGTTAAATATAACCTCATGTGACAATATAAAGATTTGAACTCAATGAACAAACATACACAATGCATACAAGCCTAGCATGATGATGATTCTACAAACCAAATAGAGTCATGACATTAAAGACAATTAGGATAAACGGACATTGTGCAAACCGTTGATATACCATCCAATTCTCCCTCAATGAGCATATATATTCTTTTGTTTGTGAATGAATATATCAAACAAACATAGGCCTTGGCAATTGTTTTCTTTTTAATGCCAAATATTCTGTTTTTAGGCCTTTGGATCACGTATTTCTTTTAGATCCAATCAACGGTGGCTTACAATCGCAAAGGATTTAATTCATCCTTTCGGAGCCCTTCCCCGTGCATATATTAATTTATCATGTTTTTCATTTTTCGCACAAATCTCACATGCAACGGATTTTGACATGCACTAGTCCTCCTAGGTCATAGATATGTAGATGACTAGATTGATAGGAGAACACCTCAAAAAGCTCAAATATAACATGCGACATTAAGATTTCAAAAGAGCTCGTGCATGTGTGAAAAGAGGCATATAAAAATAGAATCCATTTGAACAATACAAAATCCAACTACTCCATAAAAATGGTAAAGAACATAATAAGGATTGAAAATCTAAACCAAAAGTTCTAGCCACGTGGGAGCGTAAAAGATGGGATTCAAACACAAGTATATGCCACATAAAGTGTGTCAAACAAAAATACACACCAAACAAAATCTTTTTGAGTTTTTAACATTTTTAATCAAAAAGAAAGATATATACTCAAAAGACCAAACAAAAATCATTTGTATTTTTCATTAAGCTTAAATGAAAATAAATAAAAACACAAATGATAAACAAAAATCTTTTTATATTTTTCAGTTAAATCAAACACAACATATAATACAAAAAGATAAACAAGTCATTATTTCTAGCATGTGATATGAAATAAGACAATGACTAGAAAATGACTAAACAAGCATACATTTAGCATATGAATATAGCATGAAGTACAAACGCTAAAGTATGCAAACACTAACACATTTATCCTTTAGATTTAGCAATGGAGGAAGCATGTGAAAGTAAATGAGAATCAAAATCCCTATTTTGTAAGGCAACCAAGTCGGATTTCCTAACCCGAATTAATGAAGAATTACTATCTTGGGGTGTAGGAACGTTAGCTATCGTGGTTACTTTACTATGGGATTTTCTAGGAATTCTTTTAAGATCTAAACAAAATTGTCTAAGATGACCTTTTCGACCACAATGTGTACAAGTAAGAACATGTCGAAAAGATTTATCTAAGGAGTGATCATTAAATTCATTCCTAGAAGATTCTCCTAAAACATTGGTTTTGACTTTAGAGTTAAATTCATTACAAGAATTGAAGCCTAAACCAAAAGTGTCATTTTTAATTTGGACCGTTCCTAACATTTAATCTAGTTTTTCCGAACGACACTCCAAATCAAATTTGACATTACTAGAATCTTTTAATTTATTTTCCAAATCTAAAATTTTAGATTCTAGTAAAACATTTCGCTCTTCAAAATCAAGAAGCGCCTTTTTCAAGGATTCCATTAAACCCCTAAGGCTATCTCTCTCGCCTTCTACATAGTTAAGCTTCTCTTGAAGAGTCCTCTCATGTGTCCTAAGGTCTTCTATTAAGGCACTTTCATCAATGACCTTGACACTCTCTCTTAAACTCGCTTCTAACTTCAAATTAGCTCTTTTCAATTTAATAGATTCTTTAAATAATTCATGAAAAGCATTTTGAAGTTCACACTCATCAACCTCTTCTTCATTTTCACTCTCTCTTTCTTCTTCACTCTCACTATCATAAAAAATAAGAGAATCATGTACAATGACCTTGGAAGTGGCATGTGCTATAATTTCATCATTCGATGAGTTCTCACTATCACTCACATGTCTAGCCATAAAAGCCACAAAATTTTTCTTAGTGGGGGAATCGGGCTTTTCTTCCTTATCACTATCACTAAGGGTTGCATTATATGAAATGGGTCGCTTACCATCTTTCCTTAGTTTAGTGGGGCACTCAAAAGCCCTATGGCCATAACCTTCACAACCAAAACACTTATTAGACTCGTCCCTATCTAAATTTTCATTACAAGGTTTAGGGATCTTTTCGGCTTTAGAAAACTTCTCGCTTTTATCATGTTTAGAAGTATCAAATTTCTTAAAATCATTTTTAACTTTATCTTTGTTAAATTTAAGAAATTTTCTAAATTTACGAGCAAACAAAGCCATATCCTCCGAGTCACTATCACTCTCGCTCTCTACTACTTTTTTAACCTCTTTTTGGGCTTTTAAAGCAACGCCCTTTTCAATTTTCTTTTCAGTTTTAGAGGGAAACATATCTAGTTCATAGGTTTGTAAATCACCTACAAGCTCTTCTAATTTCGTTGAAGCTAAAGTGGGTAAAGAATTTAAAACGGTCACTTTAGGAATAAATCTATCGGGTAGGGACCTTAAAATTTTCTTTACTACACGGTCGTCAGGTATTTTCTCTCCCAAGTTAAAGGATGAATTAACAATATCAGAAAGTCTAGCATAAAATTTATCAAAAGTTTCTTTTTCATCCATTTTGATAGTTTCAAATTGAGTGGTGAGGTTTTGGAGTTTTGAAGCTTTAACGACACTTGTTCCTTCATGAGTTATTTGTAAAATATCTCAAGCTTCTTTAGCGGTTTCACACGTCATAATACGTCGGAATTCATCCGGTGCGACAGCGCTAAATAAGGCATTTAAACCTCGGGAATTAAAGTTAGCAAGTTTAAACTCATTTTCAGTCCATCTATCGGCGGGTTTTAAAACACGTTCATTTTCAACTAAGTAAGTTGGTGGAGAGTACCCGGTAACAACAGACATCCAAACACGTTCATCGATAGATTTAAGTGCCGATTTCATGCGTGCTTTCCAATACGCGTAATTTGAACCATCAAAAATAGGAAATTTTGAAAATGGGGAAAAATCCATTTTAGCCAAAAATTAAAGGATCTTTAACGAAATAATTTATCGTTTTTGGCTCTGATACCAATTTGAAAAGCCCCGGGTTTTAATAATTCACTTCATTAAAATATTTAATTTCCTTTTTAAATAAAACACTCAATAGAGATGCGGAAGCGTTATAAAGGAGGTGATGGTTCAACAAATAAAACAACAACAACAAGTTTTAATTTCTCAAAACAAATTAAAACATAATTCAAGTCCTAGAATTTGCCTAAGTCATGATTATTCATTTAAACAAAGTTAGGCGAAACCAATTTTAGCAAATGACTTGAATAAACCAATTTTACCCAATATTTAATTTAAGTCCCAAATTAAATGAGTGTGCTAATTAAATCAAATTTTATCTTGAAATTATCCTAAGCATGGATTCTAAATTATTGTGCAAGATAAAATAAACAATATCACACTACGCCGAATGTACGAGGAAAAACCCAAGACGGGAAACAACCTCGGACGGCCCTAGCCACAAGTCCACTAGATACGGAATTACAATTACATGACAAGAGACTTACAACACACGACTCGATCCCTCTCAAGCCCCGATGCACCTCCTTGTAGAAACCTCTTCCTAGCGAACAACCTCGGGACACCACCGCGGTCTCGGAATCCACCGATGGGACTTTATATGGTCACCGTCACCCAAGCATGGAGCCTTTCTTCGTGTGGGTACAATCTCAACAAAGGTCTTCTTTGTGATGGGGTGTAGAAGCAAACCCGAAACGTCTCTTGAATTCGGTAGAGAAAACCGGTGCCAAAAAACTCCAAGAAAAGATATGTATATAAAGAACTTGGATAAACAACTATTGGGTGTAAACTAGAGTGTGTATGAATTTTTCATTAAAAATTGACACTCAAAACATGAACATTTTCCCTAAATAAATTAGCTCTCAACCTCTCTCTAAGAGATGGATATGGAATGGAAAAGTTGTCTTGGAAAATGTGTTTCCCGCACATAATAAAGTATGAAAAATGTTGGTTGAAAACCAAGTGGAGGAGTGGGGAAAAACTGCAAAAAACTGCCAAATAACTGTTCCCGCTGGAAGTTCGTTCGAACGAACGTGATTCTCGTTCGAACGAGACTTCTAACGAGTGACCAGCCTGGGCTCGTTAGAGGTTCGTTAGATACCTCGTTAGAACGAGAATTCGTTCGAACGACATATCGAACGACATATCGAACGACTGTCCAGTTAGGGTCGTTGGCAAAACTCGTTCGAACGAACCTGGTTCGAACGACAAAACTCGTTCGAACGAAATCTGGTTCGAAAGAAAAAACTCGTTCAAACGACATTTCTAACGAACGTCCAGAAAGTTTGTAAAATTCGATTTTGGCCCAGAAACTTTTAAAAACTATTATATACTTATTTTTTAAGTTTCTAATTGATTCTTTCTGAAAAATAAAATGCAGTTTTTATTAACCTAACACCCAATACATATTGTTCCAAGATCCTATATACATATAATTACATTCATACCTTGGGAGCATGGAACCTTAGTTGATGACGTAGAAACGAGGCACACAAACCGGCATTTTGATGAAGCTTTAAGTTCTTTGCCGCTACGTCTTCAACATATACTTCATAGGATTGAGAATATTACAATAAATACTATCCTAAAAATAAATGTTTTTGTCCGGAATTGAGCCAAAACTATATATGGACTCAATTGGAAATTTGTGTCCTTACACCTATGTCTAGAAATATTTAAATTATCATCGTATTCTGAAAACGGGAGTGCCGTGGCTACATGGTCAGTTCTTCCGTGTTACATTGGTCCCGTGGGAGGTGTTGGTGCCACCTACGGGGCTGTTCGGAGGTAGTTTAAGGTTTTCCCCCACTAACGCCATGTTTTGCCTAAGTCTAGAAATATACAAATTATTGTCGTATTCTCAAACCAGGGCTGTCATGATTTTGCCGTCCGTTCCTATGAGTTACATTGGTCTCGTACGAGGTGTTGGTGCCACTCACGGGGCCGTTCGGGGGTTGTTTCGGCTTTTCACACACTAACGTCATGTTTTTAAACCTATGCCTAGAAATATTTAAATTATCATCATATTCTCAAACCGAAAATCCTCTGCATGCGCGATCAGTTCCTACGTGTTATATTGGTCCCGCGGAGGTGTTGGTGCCTCCCACGGGGCCGTTCGGGGGCTATTTTGGGTTTTCACCCTATAACGCCATGTTTTTAAGCCTAAGTCCTCATGTTTTTCAATTATTATGGTATTCTCAAACAGGGAGTCCCGTGATCGCGCGGTCAGTTCCTACGAGTTATATTGGTCCCGTGGGGGGTGTTGATTCCTTCCACGCGACCGTTCGGGAGTTGTTTTTGGTTTTCCCCCATTCACGACATGTTTTTCCTAAGTCATGATCTTTTTAAATTATCGTCGTATTCTCAAACCGAGAGTCCCGTGATCGCACGATCAGTTCCTATGAGTTATATTGGTCCCGTGCGAGGTGTTGATGCCACTCACGGGACCGTTCGGGGGCTGTTTCGAGTTTTCACCCACTAACGTCATGTTTTTAAGCCTAAGTCCAGAAAAATGTAAATTATCGAAGTATTCTCAAATCGTGAGTCTTGTGGCTGCGTGGTCAGTTCCTACGAGTTACATTTGTCCCGTGGGAGGTGCTGGTGCCACCCACGGGGCTATTCGGGGGCTTTTTCTAGTTTTCACCCACTAACGCCATGTTTTTAAGCCTACGTCTAGAAATATTCAGATTGTCATCGTATTCTCAAATCGAGAGTCCCGTGGCTGCGCGGTCAGTTCCTACGAGTTACATTAGTCCCATGGATGGTGTTGGTTCCTCCCACAGGGCCGTTCAGGGGATGTTTTGGATTTACACCCTCTAACGCCATATTTTTAAGCCTAAGTCCTGATATTTTTCAATATCATCATATTCTCAACCCGAGAGTCCCGTGATCGCGCGATCAGTTCCTACGACTTACATTGGTCCCGTGCGAGGTGTTGGTACCACTCGTGGGGCCGTTCGGGGGCTATTTCGGCTTTTCACCCACTAACGTCATGTTTTTAAGCCTAAGTCTAGAAATATGTAAATTATCATCGTATTCTCAAATCGGGAGTTTCGTGTCTGCTTGGTCAGTTCCTACGAGTTACATTGGTCCCGTGGGAGGTGTTAGTGCCAACCAGGGGGCCGTTCGGGGGCTTTTTTTGGATTTCACCTGCTAACGCCGTGTTTTTAAGCCTAAGTCTAGTAATATTGAAATTACCATCATATTCTCAAACTAGGAGTCCCAAGGCTGCGTGGTCAATTCCTACGAGTTAAATTGATCTCGTGGGTAGTGTTAGTGCCTCCCACGGGGCCGTTCGGGAGCTATTTTGGGTTTTCACACTCTAACGCCATGTCTTTAATCCCAAGTCCTGATATTTTTTAATTATCATCGTATTCTCAAACCGAGAGTCCCGTGATCGCGCGGTCAGTTCCTACGAGTTACATTGGTCCCGTGGGAGGTATTGGTGCCTCCTACGGGGCCGTTCGGGGGCTGTTTCGGGTTTCCCCCACTAACTCCATTTTTTCATAACTCCAGATATTTTTAAATTATCACTGTATCCTCAAATCAGGAGTCCCGTGATCGCACGGTCAGTTTCTACGAGTTACATTGGTCCCGTGCTAGGTGTTGGGGCCACTCACGGGGCCGTTTTGGATTTTCACCCACTAACGCAATGTTTTTAAGCCTAAGTTTAGAAATATGAAAATTATCATCGTATTCTCAAATTGGGGGTCCCGTGATCGTGCAGTCAGTTCCTACGAGTTACAATGGTCCCGTATGAGGTGTTGGTGCCACTTACGGGGCCGTTCGGGGGCTCTTTTGACTTTTCACCCACTAACGCCATGTTTTGCCTAAGTCTAGAAATATGCAAATTATCATCATATTCTGAAATCGAGGGTCCCATGATCATGCGGTTAGTTCCTATGAGTTACATTGGTCCCGTGCAAGGTGTTGGTGCCACTCACGGGGTCGTTTGGGGGTTGCTTCGTCTTTTCATCCACTAACGTCATGTTTTTAAACCTGAGTCTAGAAATATATAAATTATCGTTGTATTCTCAAATCGGGAGTCCCGTGGGTGCGTGGTGAGTTCCTAAAAGTTACATTGGTACCGTGGGAGGTGTTGGTACTACCCACAGGGTCGTTCGGGGGCTGTTTCGGGTTTCCACCCCCTAACGCCATGTTCTTAAGCCTAAGTTTAGAAGTATTCAAATTACCATTGTACTCTCAAACTGGGAATCTCGTGGCTGCGTGGTCAGTTCCTACGAGTTAGATTGGTCCCGTGGGAGGTGTTGGTGCCTTCTATGGGGCCGTTGGAGGGGCTATTTTGGATTTTCACCCTCTAACGCCATGTTTTTATGCCTAAGTCCTCATGTTTTTTAATTATCATCGTATTCGTAAATAGGGAGTCCCGTGATCGTGCGGTAAGTTCCTACGAGTAACATTGGTCCCGTATGAGGTGTTGGTGCCTTCCACGGGGCCGTTCGGGGTCTGTTTTGGATTTTCCCCCACTAACGCCATGTTTTGCCCAAGTCGTGATATTTTTAAATTATCATCGTTTTCTCAAATCGGGATTTCCCTGATCGCGCGATCAGGTCCTATAAGTTATATTGGTTCCGTGCGAGGTGTTGGCGCCACTCACAGGGCCGTTCGGGGGCAGTTTCGAGTTTTAACCCACTAACATCATGTTTTTAAGCCTAATTCCAAAAATAGTTAAATTATCATAGTATTCTCAAATCGGGAGTCTTGTGGCTACGTGGTCAGTTCCTACGAGTTACATTGGTCCCGTGGGAGGTGCTGGTGCCACCCACGGGGCTATTCGTGGTCTTTTAAGGTTTTCACCCACTAACGCCATGTTTTTAAGCCTAAGTCTAAAAATATTCAAATTACCATTGTATTCTCGAACAGGGAGTCCTGTGATCGCGCGGTCAGTTCATGCGAGTTACATTTGTCTCGTGGGTGGTGTTGGTGCCTCCCACGAGACCGTTCGGGGGCTATTTTTGGTTTACACCCTCTAACTTCATGTTTTTAAGACTAAGTCCCGATATTTTTCAATTATCATCGTATTCTCAATCCGGGAGTCCCGTGATCATGCGGTCAATTCCTATGAGTTACATTGGTCTCGTGGGAGGTGTTGGTGCCTCCCACAGGGCCGTTCGGCAGCTGTTTCGAGTTTTCCCCCACTAACACCATGTTTTGCCTAAGTCTTGATATTTTTAAATTACAATCGTATTCTCAAACTGGGAGTCCCGTGATTTGCAGTCAGTTCCTACGAGTTATATTGGTCCCGTGTGCGGTGCTAGTGCCACTCACGGGTCTGTTTGGGGGCTGTTTTGGATTTTCACCCACTAACACCATATTTTTATGCCTAAGTCTATAAATATACAAATTATCCTCTTATTCTCAAACCAGGGGTTTCGTGATTGCACAATCAGTTCCTACGAGTTACATTGGTCCCATGAGACAAGTTAGTGGCACTCACAAGGCCCTTCGGGGTTTATTTCGGTGTTTCTCCCACTAACGCTATGTTTTGCCTAAGTCTAAAAATGTGTAAATTATCAACGTATTCTCAAACCGGGGGTCCTGTGGTCGCACGATCAGTTCCTACAAGTTATATTGGTCCCGTGTGAGGTATTGGTGCCACTCACGGGGCCCTTCGGGGGTTGTTTTGGCTTTTCACCCACTAACGTTATGTTTTTAAACCTATGTCTAGAAATATTTAAATTATCATCGTATTCTGAAAATGGAAGACCCGTGGCAACGTGGTCAGTTCCTACGTGTTACATTGGTCCCGTGGGAGGTGTTGGTGCCACCTACGGGGCTGTTCGAGGGTTGTTTCAGGTTTTTCCCCACTAACGCCATGTTTTGCCTAAGTCTAGAAATATACAAATTATTGTCGTATTCTCAAATTAGGGTTGTCATGATTGTGCGGTCCGTTCCTATGAGTTACATTGGTCTCGTACGAGGTGTTGGTGCCACTCATGGGGCCGTTTGGGGGTTGTTTCGGCTTTTCACACACTAACGTCGTGTTTTTAAACCTATGTCTAGAAATATTTAAATTATCATCATATTCTCAAACCGGAAATCCTCTGCATGGGCGATCAGTTCCTACGTCTTATATTGGTCACGTGGGAGGTGTTGGTGCCTCCCACGGGGCCATTCAGGGGCTATTTTGGGTTTTCACCCTATAACGCCATGTTTTTAAGCCTAAGTCCTCATGTTTTTCAATTATCGTTGTATTCTCAAACAGGGAGTCCCATGATCGCGCGGTCAGTTCCTACGAGTTACATTTGTCCCATGGGAGGTGTTGGTGCCTCCCACGGGGCCGTTCGGTGGCTGTTTTGGGTTTTCCCCCACTAACGCCACATTTTGCCTAAGTCGATATACTTTTAAATTATCATCGTATTCTCAAACCGGGAGTCCCGTGATTACGCAGTCAGTTCCTACGAGTTATATTTGTCCCGTGCGAGGTGTTGGTGCCACTAACGGGGCCGTTCGGGTGCTAATTTGAGTTTTCGCCCACTACCGTCATGTTTTTAAGCCTAAGTCCAGAAATATTGAAATTATCGTCGTATTCTCAAATTGGGTGTCCCGTCGCTGCGTGGTCAGTTCCTACGAGTTACATTGGTGCTGTGGGAGGTGCTGGTGCCACCCATGGGGCCGTTCGGGGGCTTTTTTGGATTTTCATCCACTAACGCCATGTTTGTAAGCCTGAGTCTAAAAATATTCAAATTACCTTTGTATTCTCAAACCGGGAGTCCCGTGGCTACGCGGTCATTTCCTATGAGTTCAATGGTCTCGTGAGTGGTGTTGGTGCCTCCCACAAGGTCATTCAGGGGCTGTTTCGGGTTTTACCCCACTATTGCCATGTTTTTAAGCCTAAGTCCTGATATTTTTCAATTATCGTCGTATTCTCAAACTGAGAGTGCGCGGTCAGTTCTTATGAGTTACAATGGTCTCGTGGGAGGTGTTGGTGCCTCCCACAGGGCTGTTCGGGGGTTGTTTCGGGTTTTCCTCCACTCACACCATGTTTTGCCTAAGTCCTGATATTTTTAAATTATCATCGTATTCTCAAATTGGGAGTCCCATGATCACGCATCCAGTTCCTACAAGTTACATTAGTCCCGTGTAGGGTGCTGGTGCCACTCACGGGCCCGTTCGGGGGCTATTTTGGATTTTCACCCACAAACACCATGTTTTTAAGCATAAGTCTAAAAAAATGCAAATTATCATTGTATTCTCAAATCAGGGGTTCCGTGATCACACAATGAGTTCCTACGAGTTACATTGGTCCCATGAGACGTGTTAGTGCCACTCACAGGGCCGTTTGCGGGTTGTTTCGATGTTTCTCCCATTAACGCCATGTTTTGCCTAAGTCTAGAAATATGTAAATTATCGTCGTATTCTCAAACCGAAGGTTCCGTGATCACGCGGTCAGTTGCTACGAGTTATAATGGTCCCGTGCGAGGTGTTGGTTCCACTCACGAGGCCGTTCGGGTGTTGTTTCGGCTTTTCATCCACTAACGTCATGTTTTTAAACGTATGTCTTGAAATATTAAATTATCGTTGTATTCTCAAACCGGTAGTCCTGTGGCTACGTTATCAGTTCCTACGAGTTACATTGGTCCCGTGGGAGGTGTTGGTGCCACCTACGGGGCTGTTCGGGGGTTGTTTCAGGTTTTTACCCACTAATGCCATGTTTTTCCTAAGTCTAGAAATATACAAATTATTGTCGTATTCTCAAACTGGAGGTGTCGTGATTGTGCGGTCCATTCCTACAAGTTACATTTGTCTCGTAAGAGGTGTTGGTGCCACTCACGGGGCCGTTCGGGGGCTGTTTCGGCTTTTCACCCACTAACGTCATGTTTTTAAGCCTATGTCTAGAAATATGTAAATTATCGTCTTATTCTCAAATCGGGAGTCGGTTCCTACGAGTTACACCGATACCCTAGGAGGTGTTGTTGCAACCCACGGGGTCGTTCGGGGTTGTTTCGGGTTTTCTCCCACTAACGTCATGTCTTTAAACATAAGTCTAGAAATATGTAAATTATCATTGTATTCTCAAATAGAGAGTCCTGTGGAGGCATGGTGAGTTGCTACGAGTTACATTGGTACCGTGGGAGGTGTTGGTACCACCCACGAGGTCGTTCGGGGACTGTTTTGGGTTTTCACCCACTAACGCCATGTTTTTAAGCCTAAGTCTAGAAATATTCAAATTACCGTCGTATTGTCAAACCGAGAATCCCGTGGCTACGCGGTCAGTTCCTACGAGTTATATTGGTCTCGTGGGAGGTGTTGCTGCCTCCCATGGGGCCGTTCGGGGGGCTATTTTGGGTTTGCACTCTCTAGCGCCATGTTTTTAAGCCAAAGTCCTCATGTTTTTTAATTATCATCGTATTATCAAACAGGGAGTCCCGTGATCGCGCGGTCAGTTCCTGCCAGTTATACTGGTCACGTGGGAGGTGTTGATTCCTTCCACGCGACCGTTCGAGAGTTGTTTTGGTTTTTCCCCCATTAACGTCATGTTTTGCCTAAGTCATGATCTTTTTAAATTATCATCGTATTCTTAAACCGAGAGTCTCGTGATCGCGCGATCAGTTCCCATGAGTTATATTGGTCCCATGCGAGGTGTTGATGCCACTCACGGGACCGTTCGGGGGCTGTTTCGAGTTTTTGCCCACTACCGTCATGTTTTTAAGCCTAAGTCTAGAAATATGGAAATTATCATCATATTCTCAAATCGGGTGTCCCGTGGCTGCGTGGTCAGTTCCTACGAGTTACATTGGTCCCGTGGGAGGTGCTGGTGCCACCCACGGGGCTGTTCGGGGGCTTTTTTGGGTTTTCACCCACTAACGCCATGTTTGTAAGCCTAAGTCTAGAAATATTCAAATTACCTTTGTATTCTCAAACCGGGAGTCCCTTGGCTGCGCGGTCAGTTCCTACGAGTTATATTGGTCATGTGGGTGGTGTTGGTGCCTCCCACGGGGCCATTCAGGGGCTGTTTCGGGTTTTTCCCCACTAACGCCATGTTTTTAAGCCTAAGTCTTGATATTTTTCAATTATCATCGTATTCTCAAACTGAGAGTGCGCTGTCAGTTCCTATGAGTTACAATGGTCCCCTGGGTGCTGTTGGTGCCTCCCACATGGCCGTTCGGGGGTTGTTTCGGGTTTTCCTCCACTAACATCATGTTTTGCCTAAGGTCTGATATTTTTAAATTATCATCGTATTCTCAAATTGGGAGTCCCATGATCGCGCATCGAGTTCCTACGAGTTACATTGGTCCCGTGTAGGGTGCTGGTGCCACTCATGGGCCCGTTCGGGGGCTATTTTGGATTTTCACCCACAAACACCATATTTTTAAGCCTAAGTCTAAAAAGATGCAAATTATCATCGTATTCTCAAACCGGGGGTTCCGTGATCACACAATGAGTTCCAACGAGTTACATTGGTCCCATGAGACGTGTTAGTGCCACTCACAGGGCCTTTTGGGGGTTATTTCGATGTTTCTCCCATTAACGCCATGTTTTGTTAAGTCTAGAAATATGCAAATTATCATCGTATTCTCAAACTGAGGGTTCCGTGATCATGCGATCAGTTGCTACGAGTTATAATGGTCCCGTGCGAGGTGTTGGTGCCACTCACGAGGCCGTTCGGGTGCTGTTTTGGCTTTTCATCCACTAACGTCATGTTTTTAAACCTATGTGTAGAAATATTTAAATTATCGTCGTATTCTCAAACCGGGAGTCCCGTGGCTACGTTGTCAGTTCCTACGAGTTACATTGGTCCCGTGGGAGGTGTTGGTGCCACCTACGGCGATGTTCGGAGGTTGTTTCAGGTTTTCACCCACTAATGCCATGTTTTTCCTAATTCTAGAAATATACAAATTATTATCGTATTCTCAAACCGGAGGTGTCGTGATTGTGCAGTCCATTCCTACAAGTTACATTTGTCTCGTACGAGGTGTTGGTGCCACTCACGGGGCCTTTCGAGGGCTGTTTTGGCTTTTCACCCACTAACGACATGTTTTTAAGCTTAAGTCCAGAAATATGGAAATTATCATAGTATTCTCAAATAGGGTGTCCCATGGCTGCGTGGTCAGTTCCTACGAGTTACATTGGTCTCCTGGGAGGTGCTAGTGCCACCCACGGGGCCGTTCGGGGGCTTTTATGGGTTTTCACCCACTAACGCCATGTTTGTAAGCCTAAGTCTAGAAATATTCAAATTACCTTTGTATTCTCAAATCGGGAGTCCCGTGGCTGCGCGGTCAGTTCCTACGAGTTACATTGGTCCCGTGGGTGGTGTTAGTGCCTTCCACGGGGCCATTTGGGGGCTATTTTTGGTTTTCACCCTCTAACAACATGTTTTTAAGCCTAAGTCCTCATGTTTTTCAATTATCATCGTATTCTCAAATTGGAAGTCTCGTGATCGCGCGGTTAGTTCCTATGAGTTACATTGGTCTCGTGGGAGGTGTTGGTGCCTCCCACGGGACCGTTCAGAGGTTGTTTCGGGTTTTCCCCAATTAAAACCATGTTTTCCCTTAGTATTGATATTTTTAAATTATCGTCCTATTCTCAAATCGCGAGTTAAGTGATGACGCAGTCAATTCCTTCGAGTTACATTGGTCCCGTGCGAGGTGTTCATGCCACTCACGGGGTCGTTCGGGGCTGTTTCGGATTTTCAACCACTAACACCATGTTTTTAAGCCTAAGTTTAGAAATATGCAAATTATCATCGTATTCTCAAACTACGGGTCCCCTGATCGCGCGATCAGTTCCTACTTGTTACATTGGTCCCGTGCGAGGTGTTGGTGCCACTCACGGGGCCATTAGAGGGATGTTTTGACGTCTTACCCACTAACTCCATGGTCTGCCTATGTCTAGAAATATACAACTTATCATCGTATTTTCAAACCGGGGGTCCCGTGATCGTGCGGTCAGTTCCTACGAGTTATATTGGTCCAGTGTGAGGTGTTGGTGCCACTTACGGGGCCGCTCCGGGGCTGTTTCGGCTTTTCACCCACTAACATCATGTTTTTAAACCTAAGTCTAGAAATATGTAAATTTTAATTGTATTCTCAAACCGAGAGTCTCGTGGTTGCGCGGTCAGTTCCTACGAGTTACATTTGTCCTGTGGGAGGTATTGGTGCCTCCCGCGGGGCCGTTCGGAGGCTGTTTCGAGTTTTATCTCACTAACGCCATATTTTGCCTAAGTCCTCATATTTTTAAATTATCTTCGTATTCTCAAATCGGGAGTCCCTTGATCGCGCAGTCAGTTCCTTCGAGTTACACTGGTCCCGTACGAGGTGTTGGTGCCACTCACGGGGCCAATCAGGAGCTATTTCGGATTTTCACCCACTAATGCAATGTTTTTAAGCCTAAGTCTAAAAATATGCAAATTATCATCGTATTCTCAAATTGGGGGTCCCATGATCACACGGTGAGTTCCTATGAGCTACATTGGTCCCGTATGAGGTGTTGGTGCCATATACGGGGCCTTTTGGGGGCTGTTTCGACTTTTCACCCACTAACGCCATGTTTTGCCTAAGTCCTGAAATATGAAAATTATAGTCGTATTTTCAAATCGGGGCTCCCTTGATCGTGCGGCCCATTCCAACGAGTTACATTGGTTTCGTGCGAGGTGTTGGTGCCACTTACGGGGCCGTTCGGGGGCTGTTTCGACTTTTCACCCACTAACTTCATATTTTTAAGCCTAAGTCTAGAAATATATAAATTATCGTCTTATTCTCAAATCGGGAGTCCCGTGGATACGTGGTCAGTTCCTATGAGTTACATTGGTACCCTGGGAGGTGTTGGGTGCCATCCACGGGGTCGTTTGGGGGTTGTTTCGGGTTTTCACCCACTAACGTAATGTTTTTAAGACTAAGTCTAGAAATAATCAAATTACCATTGTATTCTCAAACCGAGAGTCCCGTGGCTGCGCGGTCAGTTCCTACGAGTTATATTAGTCCCGTGGGAGGTGTTGGTGCCTCCCACGGGGCCGTTCGGGGGTTATTTTGTGTTTTCACCCTATAACGCCATGTTTTTAAGCCTAAGTTCTCATGTTTTTCAATTATCGTCGTACTCTCAAACAGGGAGTCCCGCTATCGCGCGGTCATTTCCTACGAGTTACTTTGGCCCCATGGGAGATGTTGGTTCCTCCCACGGGGTCGTTCGGGGGTTGTTTTAAGTTTTTCCACACTAACGCCATGTTTTTGCCTAAGCCGTGATATTTTTAAATTGTCATCGTAATCTCAAATCGGGAGTCCCGTGATCGTGTTGTCAGTTTTTATGATTTACATTGGTCTCGTGCGAGGTGTTGGTGCCACTCACGGGGCCGTTCACGGGCTGTTTCAAGTTTTCACACACTAATGTCATGTTTTTTGGCCTATGTCTAGAAAATATGTGAATTATCATAGTATCCTCAAATCGGGAGTCTCGTGGCTGCGTGGTCAGTTCCTACGAGTTACATTGGTCCCGTAGGAGATGGTGGTGCCACATACGGGGCCGTTCATGGGCTTTTTTGGGTTTTCACCCACTAACGCCATGTTTTTAAGCCTATGTCTAGAAATATTCAAATTATCGTCGTATTCTCAAACCGGGAGTCATGTGGCTGCGCGATCAGTTTCTACGAATTACATTGGTCCCGTGGGTGTTGTTGGTGCCTCCCACGAGGCCGTTCGGAGGCTGTTTTGGGTTTACAGCCTCTGACGCCATGTTTTAAAGCCTAAGTCCTGATATTTTTCAATTATCGTCGTATTCTCAAACCGAGAGTCCCATGATCGCGCGGTCAGTTCCTACGAGTTACATTGGTCCCGTGGGAGGTGTTGATGCCTCCCACGGGGCCGTTCAGGGGTTATTTCGGGTTCCCCCACTAACACCATGTTTTGCCTAAGTCCTGATATTTTTACATTATCGTCGTATTCTAAATAGGGAGTCCCGCGATCGCGCATTCAGTTCCTATGAGTTACATTGGTCCCGTGTGCGGTGTTGGTGCCACTCACGGGGCCGTTCGGGGGCTGTTTTGGATTTTCACCTACTAACACCATGTTTTTTAGCCTAAGTCTAGAAATATGCAAATTATCATCGTATTCTCAAATTGGGGGTTCCTTGATCGCACAGTCAGTTCCTACGAGTTACATTCGTCCCATGAGACGTGTTAGTGCCACTCACGGGGCCGTTCGAGGGTTGTTTCGGCGTTTCACTGACTGACGCCATGTTTTGCCTAAGTCTAGAAATATGCAAATTATCATCGTATTCTCTAACAGGGGGTCCCGTGATCGCACGATCAGTTCCTACGAGTTATATTGGTCCCGTGCGAGGTGTTGGTGCCACTCACGGGGCCGTTCGGGGGCTGTTTCAGCTTTTCACCCACTAACGTCATGTTTTTAAACCTATGTCTAGAATCATTTAAATTATCATTGTTTTTTCAAACCGAGAGTCCCGTGGTTGCGTGGTCAATTGCTACGAGTTACATTGGTCCCGTGGAAGGTGTTGGTGCCACCCACGGGGCTGTTCGGTGGTTGTTTCTGGTTTTCGCCGACTAATGCCAGGTTTTGCTTAAGTCTAAAAATATGCAAATTATAGCCGTATTTTCAACTTGGGGGTCCCTTGACCGTGGAGTCCATTCCAACGAGTTATATTGGTCTCGTGCGAGGTGTATGTGCCACTCACGGGGCCGTTCGGGGGCTGTTTCGGCTTTTCACCTACTAACGTCATGTTTTTAAGCCTATGTCTAAAAATATTTAAATTATCGTCTTATTCTCAAATCGGGAGTCCCGTGGCTGCGTGGTCGGTTCCTACGAGTTACATCGGTACCCTAGGAGGTGTTGGTGCCACCCATGGGGTCGTTCGGGGGTTGTTTCGGGTTTTCACCCTCTAACGCAACGTTTTTAAGACTAAGTTTAGAAATATTCAAATGGCCATCGTATTCTGAAATTGGGAGTTCCGTGGTTGTGCGATCAGTTCCTACGAGTTATATTGGTCCCGCGGAAGGTGTTGGTGCCACTCACGGGGCCGTTCAGGGGCTGTTTCGGATTTTCATCCACTAACGTCATGTTTTTAAACCTAAGTCCAGAAATATGTAAATTATCATTGTATTCTCAAACCAGGAGTCCCTTGGCTGCGTGGTCAGTTCCTACAAGTTAATTGGTCCTGTGGGAGGTGTTGGTGCCACCCACGGGGAAGTTCGAGTTTTTTTTTGGGGTTTCACCCACTAACGCCATGTTTATAAGCCAAAGTCTAGAAATATTCAAATAACCATCGTATTCTATAACCGGGAGTCCCATGGTTGCGCGGTCAGTTCCTACGAGTTACATTGGTCCTGTGGGAGGTATTGGTGCCTCCCAGGGGCCGTTCGGTGGCTTTTTCGGGTTTCCACCCACTAACGCCATGTTTTTAAGACTAAGTCTATAAATATTCAAATTACCGTCATATTCTCAATCTGGGAGTCTTGTGGCTGCGCGGTCAGTTCCTACGAGTTACATTGGTCATGTGGGTGGTGTTGGTGCCCCCCACGGGGCTGTTCAGGCGCTGTTTCGAGTTTTCCCCACTAAACCATGTTTTTCCTATATCGTGATATTTTTAAATTATCATCGTATTCTCAAATCGGAAGTCCTGTGATCGCGCGTTCAGTTCCTATGAGTTACATTGGTCCCGTGCGAGGTGTTGGTGCCACTCACAGAGAGCCGTTCGGGGGATGTTTTGGGTTTTCACCCACTAACGTCATGTTTTTAAGCCTAAGTCTGAGAATATGCAAATTATCGTTGTATTCTGAAACCAGGAGTCTCATGGCTGCGTGGTCAGTTCCTATGAGTTACATTGGTCTCGTGGGAGGTGTTAGTGCCACCCACTGGGCCGTTCGGGGGTTGTTTCGAGTTTTCACCCACTAACGCCATGTTTTGATGCCTAAGTCTAGAAATATTCAAATTATCATCGTATTCTCAAACCAGGAGTCCCATGGCTACGCGGTCAGTTCCTATGAGTTACATGGGTCCCATTAGAGGTGTTGGTGCCACCTATGGGGCAGTTCGGGGGTTGTTTCAGGTTTTCACCCACTAACGCCATGTTTTGAAGTATAAGTCTAGAAATATTCAAATTAGCGTCGTATTCTCAAAACGTGAGTCCTGTGGCTACGCGGTCAGTTCCAACGAGTTACATTGGTCTCGTACGAGGTGTTGGTGCAACTCAAAGGGCTGTTCAGGGGTTGTTTCGAGTTTTTTGCCACTAACATCCAAGGTTTGTAACTTTATGTATGTCTAATATATCTTTGGAAGTTAAGTATTTATCATTTTTAGAATGTCTAAATTAACGACATAAACATGCAAATAGTTTGCATTTGTGTATTGTAACATAAGCATATACCTGCTCCAATTTTCATTGCTTATTATGACCGACTTAGGTTTAGGTTCTCGTTCTCGGGGTGATACATCTAAGTCAAAATTTCTATTTTCTCTTAGTATTTCGAATGAAATTATCAAGATGAACATAAAAACATGAGGAATCCGAGGCCAACACATGAGACAAAATTGGAGAAGGTATATGCTTAGAAAAAGACATAACAGTTGTAAACATGTTATTCATGCAATGTATTTTAGAATCTTTCATCCTCCAATCCTAGAAAAAATAGAGCAGGAGTAATAAATTCATGATTTGAAGTTTAAGAATCAGCAGTCCACATTCAAACACCTAATAAATCCATTCAACAATACATAATCAAACTCCTAATCAGTGGTATATAAAGTTCATAATCAATGATCAAGTTCTAGTAAATCAAATCAGCAGTACACATTCAAACTCCTAATAAATTAACCAACAGTACATAAAGTTAATAAATTAGTACCTGAAGGAAGATTGGAACTT
Source organism: Sambucus nigra (assembly GCA_949130495.1). Classification (NCBI taxonomy): domain Eukaryota; kingdom Viridiplantae; phylum Streptophyta; class Magnoliopsida; order Dipsacales; family Adoxaceae; genus Sambucus; species Sambucus nigra. The sequence continues at coordinate 715,732,953 of OX422207.1, forward strand.
CTGGATAAGAACCAAACTTCTTATGCAAGGTTTAAAGTTGTTGAGTTAATTGAGATGGGAACTTTTGGATACAAAATTTTCTTCTGTCTTCTATCTTATCTTTGCACTCTAAAAATATAAATCATTATGTTAAATAAAATACACCACTTGAGAGAAAAATATTCCTAAACTCTTTTTATGCTTTTTATTTGTCAAAATTAGAATTCAAACCAATCTTGGTAAATAGACTAGTCACATCAGATGCAGGATTCTCGAGCTCTGCTCGAAGCTCAAATGTTCATTCCACGAGTGCTTTTTCTGATGAAATAAACATAAGAGATCATTGTTAAATGTTATTGTTTACCTAGTGTTCGCGCTCTATATAATAGGAGACAACTCACTTTATATAAACTGTTATAACAGTTTATATAGTTGTTATATAATAGGTATATAAACTGCTATATAACAATTTATATGACTGTTATATAACAGCTATATAAACTGCTATATAACACTTTATATAAGATGTTATATAACAACTATATAACTGTTATATAACATCTATATAAACCATTATATAATAGTTCATATAACTGTTATATAACAACTATAAAACTGTTATATAACAGTTATATAAACCGTTATATAACAGTTTATATAACTGTTATATAACAGTTTAGAAAGTGTGGGAGAGAGAATTTTTATCACATGGGTTCATACCTGAGAGTTCCCCTCTGATATAATAATGTCATCAATTAAGTCAGCTATAGATCTCATTCTTTTTATCACATGAGAGCCATAAGATCTTTAAAAAAGAGAATTTTTATATTTTTGATGCAAAAAAAAGCTAGAGACTTTTTTATGATAGCAAAGACCAACACATCTTCAAACTAGTTTCTTTAATGACACCATTTAAGATTCTAATGTTCAGACCCCATTTATTGAATGAAAGGAAAAGTCCTATACCTATTAGTTAACGGACACTTTCACACTGTTGGGTGCTACTATTCATTTCATACTTGAAGAGACGATCTTATTGCCGGTGTAGTAAACGAAGACGATCCTAACGGACATTGTGTCGGTTTTGGCCTTCTAACGCTATGTTTTTAAGCTCAAGTTTAGAAATATACAAATTATCTTTGTATTATCAAACCGACAGTCCCGTGATCGTGCGGTCAGTTGTTACAAGTTGCATTGGTCCCGTGCGAGGTGTTGGTGCCACTCACGGGGTCGTTCGGGGGCAGTTTCAGGTTTTTGCCCTCTAACACCCTGTTTTTAAGCCTAAGTCTAGAAATATACAAATTAGCATCGTATTCTCAAACCGTGGTCCTATGATCGCGCGGTCAGTTCCTATGTTTTAGCTTGGTCCCGTGCGAGGTGTTGGTGCCACTCATGGGGCCGTTCGGCGTCTGTTTTGAGTTTTCATCCACTAATGCCATGTTTTTAGGCCTAAGTGTAGAAATATGCAAATTATCATCGTATTCTCAAATCAGGAGTCCTTTGATCGCGCGATCAGTTCCTACGAGTTACATTGGTCCCGTGCGAGGTGTTGGTGCCACTCACGAGGTCATTCGTGGGTTGTTTCAGGTTTTCGCCCTCTAAAGCCAAATGATAGAAATAAATAAATGAAATAATATCTATTCTAAACCAAAGAACCGATAAATCACCTACCATTTGCACAAATAGCAGGACATTACACTTAAAAGTAGATGACATTCATACATTAAAGTAAAGTGCTAATACAATGTCAATGTCATAATAGGATACAAATAAGATTGATGAGGATAAAATAATATTTTGATACTCTATCTTCCTCTAAATCAACTAAAAGATTCTTCAAATTAGCGTTGTCATCCAGAGCTAACTGGAACTCTTTTGGAGCCTTTAATGCATTTACTTCAGTAGTCATACCCTTTGGTGCATGCACAACAATAGATCAATTACCAGCGTTTATGAACTTCGAGTAGAATACCTTCTTTACTTTCTGAAAGGCACAAATAAAAGGCTCGTCGACTATGCGATCTTTAGTCTTCAGCTTTGATAAATCTACCACAATAAGTTTGGAGTCGGGATCAACTTTGCAAGCATTGATTGTATCCTCCACCTTTACCCAATCACAATATAATACGATTTTTGTGAAATCCAAGTAATCAAGTTCTAGGATTTGTTGAATTATCCCATAATAGGTTAGCACTGTATTCTTTGGATTTTGATCACTTTTGCTAGCGATACAGGTGGTCAAGGCAGAAATTTATATTCCACTATTTTCCATCAAAATATTTTCCTCATATGGATATGAAATGAAATCAAAATCATTTGTGTGGAATTTCTTAAACTCTTTCGCATGAAAACTAGGACCTTTTGCTAGGCATGCAAGCCTGGAAGAGACATCACCTCTTTTTAGAAGTTGCATCTATTAATGAATTTGTATTAGGGCATATTTTTACCACACATAGATAAATAACCGCACACATAAGATGTGAAAAGTACCTCTTTTGACACCCATGCCCTAAAGTCAGTTGTCGTCCAACTTCTCCTTTGATTTTAGACAATTTCGTTATCGTACTTCCTATCGAAAAATTATAGAGTTTAGATCATAAAATAAAAATTACATATAATCAAAGAAGAATAACTCAGTAGATACTTACTCTCTCCGGTCTTCAACTTCATCTTGCGATTCGAAGATATGACGAGTTGCTTTCTCGTATAGTAAGTTTGTGAGTTTCACCTCTTTAAGGTTCCCAAACGATAATTCGTCCTCAAACTCGTCAGGTTCCTCTATCACTCGTTCTCCATGAGGATTAAAATTCCCCACCTCTTGTTCTGGTATATGTTCCCTAGCGTATAGTGATGATTCCACCTTTACATATTCTTCAGCAATCGACCCTCCAATATACCATGTATTCTTTACATAATCTTTGAAGGTTTTCATCACGTGCTCAAAAGGATACATCCAACGATACCTCACGAGACCACATGATAAAGCTTCATCGCATAAATGCACAAGCAGGTGGATACTGATACCCAAGAATGACGGAGGGAAATATTTCTCTAATACACAAACTGCCTCAGCTAAAGTTGATTTCGCAACTTTAATATGCCTTTTGTTTACTACTTTTGCACAAAGTAGGGTAAAACACAAACTGATTTGCATAATTGGCCGACGGAGATCTTTGTGTTCACAGAAGCAATGCCGAAATAACAGCGGGATTAATTGGATGATTACGTGCCAGTCGTGAGACTTGCACTGTTTCAAGTCATTTACTTAGTAGCTTAGAATAAGTTCAATGTCTCTGATCTCCATCCATTCGGTATTAGTTTTTAAGAACCTATAATTTTTTTATCGTGGCCAACTAGGAGGACGGGTATCTATGATTGATGTGTAGATATTCGTGACATGAACTTGGAATCCCCTATTTCTCAACGTGTTGGCAAGATTCAATTTCGCATGCATGTGGAGCGAGACATCACAGTCTATGTCAATGCTCTCTGTACGCAGATGTATCCATAACGAGTGGATTTTTTTTTTGCCTTCTCCAACAACGTAACCAAGGTCAGGGCTATGTTGGGATTTTGTGTGTGAAATATATTTTGTATAACGTCATCCCAATTTTCTGGAAGAGAAAGTATAATACGATCTAACAAGTAATCTTGCTAGAGATCAATTCCACGATTTACAAGGTAGTTAAATTGTTCGACTTTTTTATTTCCATACCTATAAATAGGAGTACCCTCTATATTACGCACGCTAATAAAAGAGTTATGTGTGCGCTCTAATTGCAACCTTTCCCACTCTTGTTGACAGTAATTATCACCGTGCCTCATTTTTCCTGAGAAAAGTATACGAGGGCGTGAATACGAGTCCTACTATTAAGGTTTAGGTTTGAAAGTTATGAGAGTTTAAAAGTATATGTGAAATCCCAACAACAAGTAATTGTTTATAACATGTTTTGTTAGGGTTTATTATGAGAGAGTTTAACAGAAACACACATTGTACTTACACACATATTGTAGTACTTACACACATATTATAGTGCAAAAAATCACGACATGCATATAACCCCCAATATAATATGATGGCATGCATATAACCCCTAATAAAATCACGACAAGGTGGATGTAAATTTTTTTACTCATTAAAAATCCATTTAATTATATTTTGTCAAAAAAATACATACACATACAATCTAGGTTTATTGGCATAATCTATACAAACACACACATACAATCTATGGTTTATTGACAATATATACATGCACACACATATTATTTAGGGTTTACTAAACCCTAATATTTTTTTGACATAAATCTATACATACACACACATACAATCTATACATACACACACATACAATATAGGTTTTATTGATAAAAAATAATTTATTTGTTCATAGCTACACACATAAACATACATATACACATAAATCTATACATACACACACATACACACATACAAACGTAAATCTACACATACATACACAGAAATTAGGGCTTTAGATAGAAAATACGAAATCCAAATGAAATCTAAATGAATTAATACATACCAGGGTTAATCTAAATGCAAACCTACTGAAATCGCTTAACCTTGCAAATCCAACCGAAATCCAACTCAAAATCGCACTGAGAAGCAGCGGCCTTACTCCAAATGAAATAAGAAGCAGCGGTGGGTCTTTTTTTAAGACCTGGAACTGGTCACGTCCTAGAGCCGTGACCCCATGCGCGTGGCCCTTAAAACAAAAGCAAGGCACAACTGGGTTCTTCGACCTGGTCACGTCCTAGAGCCATGATCCACCATGCACGACCCTTTTCTATGCTTGATTGAGGTGTGGTCACGACCCATAGGCGTGACCCATACCAAGAAATGGTCATAGCCCCAAGTCGTGACCCTCAATCTGTGATGCGCGACCCTTTTTCATCAACCCTAGTGCTTGAAATGAGTTATGGTCACAGCGCATAGCCATGATCCACACCCAGAAATGGTCACGATCCTAAGCCGTGACTCTCAATGTGTGTACTCTCTTCTTCGTCATGCCATGGGTCACAAACTTGGGCCGTAATCCATTCGCGACCAAGCTTAGATGGAATTTTGGTGCGAGTTTGATGCTAAGATGGTTACGACCTGGTCACGGCCCAAGTCCATGACCCACAGTAGTCAGGTATTTGGTCCGTGACCACTTCCAGAGCATCCATAATTCAATGTGGCAATGAATATGGTCACGCCAAAAATTGATATGGTCACAACCCAAGTCTGCGACCAGCTAGTCGCGGACTTGGGCCGTGACCCACTAGGCATGACCATTCACAAGATTTGGTGTAGTGTAATGGAGAGCGAACATATTGCATGGATTGCATCTCTCTTCCCCTCATAGTTGGATCTAAAGAATATTTGTCCACCATCTAGAATAAATTCCTAGTGGTGGACATGCCTTCAACTTACAATGTGATTATGGGTAGACCTTCACTCAATGAATTAGATGTTAGTGTGACCAACCGAAGAATGATAATGAGGTTTCTAACCCCCATAGGTGTGGGAGAGGAACAAGGCAATCAAAAAAAATCTGTAAAGTTATACAACACTTCTATGTGAAAGAATAAGAGGCCACATGAGATAACCCAAAGATTTTCTAACATGCCAGAAAGCTCCGACAAAAGTCCTGAGCCTCTCACAGAAGTCTTGCCTCCCCTACCTGAACTGCCTGGGATCCCATAAGAAATCTTGTGCATAAAATTGATGAGTGTGGGCACCCTAGATCCATGATATGAAGAGAAAGAAAAAAGAGGTGAACTTGTGGAGGCCTTCATCACTAGTTCCATTAATGAAACATATTTGACTAAGGTTATCAAAATTGGGGCTAGTGTCAGGTCCTCCGTCAGAGAGGAGATGAACTAATTCTTAAGTGAAAATAAATATTTGTTCACATGGGTCACTCATACATTATTGGGGTAAATCCTGAGGTCATGGTCCACAACCTCAATGTGGACCCAAATCATAAGTCGATCGTTGGTCCTAAAAGGAATACTGCTAAATTTAAAGTGGTAGATAAACTCTTAAGGTCCAACCTCATTAGGGAAGTGAAATACCGGAGTGCTTAGACAATGTGGTTCTATTCCCCAAACTAAAAAAAAAGTGGAAGATATGTGTGAACTTCACCTACCTCAATAATCCGACCCAAGTGGATATTACTCATTTTTTCTGATTGATACTTTAGTTAATTCTACTACTGGCCACATGACCCTCTTCTTTATGGATGCCTATTCTAATTCCAATCAAATTATAATGGCTCCCATAATTGAAGGAAAAAAACTCATTCATCACCGACAACGGTACTTACTATTACAAAGTTATGCCATTTGGACTAAAAAAATGAAGGTACCACATATTAGAGGGTGGTAAATACCATTTTAAAATATTTGATCGGTAAGTATATTGAGGTATATGTTTATGACATGCTAGTCAAGAGTCTCGAGGATTGAGATCAGGTCCAAAACCTCAGAGAGACCTTCTTCATCCCTAGTAGAAATCAAACAAGCCTTAATCTGAAGAAATGTGCCTTTGGGGTAGTTAGGAAAAATTTCCTAGGCTTCATAGTCACAAGACGTGTCATAGAGACCAACCCACAGAAGATCCAAGCTCTATTAGACATAAAGTCCCCCAGAACAGTCAAGGAAGTTCAGAGCCTTATTAGAAGAGTTTTTAGCCTCAAATGTTTTGTCTCCAAGGCCAGAGATGACTGTTTTACCTTATTTAAAATATCGAATAAAACTTTTCAATGTACTCTAGAGGCGAAAGAAGATTTCTAAAACCTAAATAAGTATCTGGGGTCTCCTCTCCTCTTATCATGAACCATTACTGGAGAATATTTGTGCCTATACCTTACCACCTCCTCTAATAGAATCAGTTCGTCCTTGGTTAGAGAGGAGTGTGGGTCTAATTCTTCATGTACTATGTCAATGGAGCTCTGTAGGGTGATTGAAAGAAAATTTCCAAAGATGGAGAAGCTGGAATTTAGATTTATCACTCCAACCAAACAACTAAGGCCCTATTTTTATACTCACAGCATAGTGGGCATGATCGAGTAACCACTCTACCAGATCTTACATACCTGACACCTCAAAAAGGCTTTTCAAATGGTTTATAGAGTTGGGGGAAATTAACCTCAGGTAATAACTAAGAAGTCTCATTAAAGGCTAGGCCTTAGATAATTTATAATGGAGTTCGATAACCTGAAGGTAGATAAGGACCCCAAAAGCTCATAGAAAGAAGCAATAATAACCAAGGAACCCAAGCTCTCTTTTTTTTAAGAAATAAACCCCAACTTCCCAACATAGGTATTACATATAAATGGGTCCTCCAACATCTCAGGATGTGACGTTGGGCTTGACCTTCTAATAATGGAATGAGGTACAATCTCTTTTGATCTTCACTTTAAATTAAAATCCTATAACAATATGGCAGAGTATTAAGCCATGGTAGAAAACCTAGGCATGTTTATCCATTTAAAAGAAAAATAAGTTGAATCTATTAACGACTCCCTACTAATGGTTAACTAGGTCACTGATGTGAAACATAAGCATTTTAAGAAAAATTATTTTGTATAATAACAACACAACTGATATATGATCATACTTCACTGTCTTCTCTCTAATGTACTTAAGATAAAAAGATGTACTCAATACATGATGAGATATATCGTAAGGATCATATCATTTATGCAACGAAGACCTCAAGAACAAAAATTTTAAAAAATAAAAGTACAAGCCATGAATCCAAGAAAAAAAAGAAATGATATCCAACAGCAAGCCATGCATTTAAGAAGTATTATTATAAGACCAATATTTTCACAACACGTTCTGAATCCACACTACATCGTATATCGAGAATAGTCAGAGTAGGTTGGTCACGATCCAAATCTAGGACCAAGGTGGTCATGGTCCAAATCCGTGACCATCGCACAAAACCCATAACCAAGGTTATGACCAAAGTAAGGGGTGACATACACAGGGATTCAGTCATGGTTCCAGGTTGTGACCATGGTGGTCACAAAACTATACTGTGACCAAATTGTGACCCTTTAGGCACTACAATTCTCGCCAAATTTGTCAGGATGATGGTCGTGTTTCAAAAATCATGACCATGTCATACCTAATCCTAGTGAACTATGGTCATAATTTTAAACTATGATCCTTAATAGTGAGTGCCCTTTAGTTTAAATTGATCATGGCCCAGTGGTCATAGTTTGGGACTGTGACCATTTATGGGCTTTTATTGGTCACATGAGGGGTCATGGCTCTGGAGCATGATCGTGTATGGGGATTTGATTGGTCACAAAATGGATCGCGACATCGGATCGTGACCATGTTCCTATTATAAATAAAACCCACCTAGGGCCTTTTTCATTTCACCTGAGATTTTTCTCTCTAATCACTCTCACTCTCTCTGGGGATTTCAGTACCTCTCTCTGATGATTTCACTCCCTCTCTTCGATGATTCTCTCCCTCGCACGATTATAATCTCTCATTTTGTGTGTGTATTTATGTTTGCTAATGTGTGTGTGTGTGTGTGTGTGTTGGTTTGTGTATTTGGTGTTTGTTGATGTGTGTTTATGTGTGTGTATTTATGTGTGTTGGTGCATGTTTATATGTGTTATTGCATATGTGTGTGTATGTGTATGTATGTGTGTGTGTGTGTGTATGTATGTGTGTGTGTGTATGTATGTATGTGTATGTTTGTGTTAGATTATTTTAGGGTTAATTTTTGTGTTTGTCTATGTGTGTGTGTGTGTGTGTGTGTGTGTTAGATTAATTTAGTGTTTATAAAAATTGGGCATAATGTTGTGTATAACTATTGGGTAAAATTTGAGTTTAAATCTAAAGTTGTGTATAAATATGAATTAAAATTGAAATTAGGTATAAATGCGAAATTGGGTATAGTGTTAGATTAATTGGACCCATTTTTTTTTGTAAATATAAATTTGAAATTGAAATTGAAATTGGGTATGTAAATCATAAACTCAAATTGAAACTGGGTTTAAATTTGAACTTGGGTATAATGTTGGTATAATTTGATACGATAGCATAGTGATGCTTTTGAATACTTCATATGCGTTAGAATAGTAACTTTGAAATTATATATACCCTTGATGAGTTATGTTATGCAAAAGCATAGAATAGTAATGTTGGATATTTCACACACACAGACACACATACACACACACGCATACGTGCACACGTACAACACATACAAGTATATATATGTACTTTAACACAATTGCACATATATATTTATACATAATTACACTTGCCTAAATCAATGCTAAGACTAAAAAACTAATGATTCGTGATAAAATGAATATATATACATAAATACAAGCACTCATGCACATATATACACAGATACTCACGTACGCATAAATATATGCATATATGTGCGCACGTATAACACATACACGGTTATATAATGAATACACTTACTACGTAAATGAAAGTTTGGAGTAACACGAGATACATAAATTACATATTTATAATAGATTCATTTGGTAACATTTTAGATTGAATGATATTTTAACACATTTTCTTCACGTTCCATGTGAGCATGCAAGTGGAGAACAATTATTGAAGCTCAGCTGATTCTCGATTCAGTTAATTTTACTTATATTTTGTTTTTAGTAACACAGTCTTATATATAGTTATAACTTCTTGGTTAAAATGTTGTGGCCGTGTTCAGCCCTTCCTCAAGTGTTTATTGATTAGGAGAACACAAATTGGTGGAAGGTCTTGCACATTTAGTGGACACATAGTAATTTTAGGATTAATTTAATTAAAATTAAATTAAATTGGACTTGTTAATATAGTTGGGATGAATATTAGTGTGTATATATATTTGGCTAACATGTTGTTGTCGTGTCCACCCCTTCTTTAAGTGGTTAGTATTTGGGTGAACACAAAATAGTGGAAATGACTGCACATTTAGTAAACCCATAGCAATTTCAAGATTAATTTAATTAAAATGAACTTAAATTGGACTTTTTGATACTATACGGATGAATATTTATGCATATATTTGTTTGGTTGATAGTTGTGGTCGTATTCACCCATCCTTAAGTGTTTGTTGTTTGGGTGAACATAAATTGGTGGAAGGACTTGCACATTTGGTGGACCATAATTATTTTAGGATTAATTTAATTAAAATGAACTTGAATTGGACTTATTGATGTTGTGAAGATGAATATTAATGCATGTATCTATTTGCTTAATTGTTATGAATGTGCTCACCCCTTTCTTAAGTTCTTATTGTTTGGGTAAAGATAAATTGGTGGAAGGATTTTCACATTTGGTGTACACATAGTAATTTTAGGATTAATTAATCTAAAATAAAATAAAATTGTAATTGTAATTGTTGTGTATGATTGGTCGGTTGGAAAACAATAACTAATTTAGGATTAGTTAGAGTCAATATCTCTAAGACTTCTATTAACACCCTTATCCTTATATTTTCTCAAGAAAAATGAGTCATGGAGATAATTACTTTCAACCAACCAATCATAGTAATTTTGTTTTTCTTTCCAGAACATTGGGATGAGGCAGTAGAGAATATATTTTACCTTCATAATCCCGACAGTGACGTTGGTGACACTGTTAGAAAAAGGCAGAAAAATATTCATCCATTGTGGATACAACTCCATGAAGAGACAACTCACCCAGATTGTGATGTCTCACGGCATATGCATATTAAAAATGAGCTTGCAAATAAATTAAAGAAGAAAGTATTTTGAGTTCCTATCAGGGACATTTACATGTCAATCATAGATACACTTCCTCCTAAGTGGACATGTGCAAAATGTTATGAATTTTTACAAACTAATATTGATTAAATGGAACTCAGGCACATCGAGCATGTTTTAAATGTTGTTGAAAGGGTATATACATATATATAGTCGAAAACATGATTGTCTTACATTCTTCGTTAAATTTTTTTCTTTAATTGCAGACAACGCCAAATAAAAATGAAAATGATTAACTAAATAATGAAACAATGCCAACTAGGCTCTCTCCTACACCCCGACCTTAATTCTCATATCCTGGAGGTTGGAAATACTTTACTTCGCCGTAGATTCATCCTACCATTCCATCTCTGATCCATCAAACTCAATAAACCCCTCACTGCCTTCTACCGTGGAATTCAGAGATAATGATAAAAAGTCCATTGGGTTCTTCGTGATCAGCAATAATCCCATTGGTAAAAAAAACTGACGTCTAGATTTTTAAAGCTCGTTGTTTGTATCTCGAAAAGATGACTATAGGCGCAGAGGGCTCATATAACTGGAAGACGGTTGATCATACCATAAAGGATGATGTGTGGGATCAACTTTATAAGAGTTTTACATTCCTATCCCGTTAAAAGATAAAGGTTTTTTCCCAAAGTCGCTTAATATATGAAAACATATCGGAAGAACCATCAAGAAGAGTTTTTTTCCTGAAGGGGGCGTCAAGTTCTGATATTTTGGGGTTGAAAGACAAAATTATCCCAAATGTTTAATTGCCCATCAACCAATGGAATAACTTTTTGGAGAATGAGGTTAGGGATGGAAAATTGACTGAGAGGGAGAAAAATAAATAGAACAGGGCAAAGAAAGTTGATCTCCACAAATTTGGGGAAAAATTATATGATGATCTAAAGGGTGAATGGGCAGACAAGACCAAGGGGACTCCATAAGAAGTTAAAGACGCTAATTGGGTCAATTCTTACTTGTAAGCCCGACAGAAAAAAGGACTAAAAATTTCTAGATAAATTGTATCTAACTCTGGTGAGTTTGAGTTTAGTTTATTATTTATATACACGTTATATAAAATAACGTAAAATCATAGCCCTAAATATGATATTATGTTAAAAATGACAAAAGGCATGATGAGCAGTCGGTCTGAGTGCAACCCCTATAATATTGAAGCAGATGCCCTAACCAAGGTACTAAGAAGGATAAAAGGGAAATGACAAGAGGTGTGGGGTCATATATACCAAGTTGAAAAATACTACAAATTGCACATCTATTGGATGAGATCTCTATGGTCAGGAGTCACGTATCGAGCCTGGAGAAAGAGCACTCCAGGATCAAAGGATTGGTGTTAGACCTTAAGACTCTTAAGTTAAGAGGGAGGTGGTCAATGTTAGCATGAACATGCCAATGCTGACGAATGAAACCAAGGGTTTGTTCAAATTGATTACTCAATAAAATGGTATATCCTTCCAAATGCCTCCTCAAACATTCCCCTATCCTACGCCTTAAAGTTCTCCCTCCCAAGTGCCTCCTCCTTCAATATTCCCCTTCTAAGTTCGTCCTCCTGTAACATTCCATGGAACATCTCCGTCCATGCTTTGTGACTATGGAGAAAAGCATTATTTAAGGGACTAGTCTAATAGCATGGTCATTGGCACGAGCATGCTCATTTCCATGAATGCTGGAACATTTGTCCAAAAATATCCTTTTGGCGATATGTGAGGCTAAGATATTGGTTATTAAATTATATGATGGTTGCAGAAATAAGCCTATGGATGTTGACTCCGGTAAAGGCTCTCTATTAAAATATTATCAAAATTGTTATATTGCCTAGCCAATTCATTTGTTGGTTGGGATTAGGCGATGAATAATGTTTTATTTTGGAATAGGTTTCTAATGTTGTACTATTGCAGGGCATCTGTTGACATCATATGTTCTTTAAATTTTAATTTTTGGGGTTTAATGACATCTTGATTTTTTTGGTTTTATTTCATATTTATCATTTTCTTACGTTGAATGAATTTGCTTGAATTATAAACCAAGAGTTCTAGTATCCAACATGACCTTCGCTCTAACCTATTTATTAAGGTGGCTTGAATTTTGAAGGCTATTTAATGTGTTTTCTACCATACAAATAGTGGATGGGGGAGAGTAATAGAGTCTTTGATAATCATGTAAAAAACGTCCATGAATTTGTTAAATATGCTGAGAGAAATCTTAAGTGTCAAGATTTTGTGTCCATGCAACCGTTGTATAAATGAAAAATTTAAGTCTTTAGAAGATGTTAAATTGGATTTACTAATGTGTGGTATTTCGTAACACTCTAAGATATGGGCATTCCATGGGTAAAAGAATGTATCATATGTTCCAAAAGAATTACCAGTACTCGGTTGCATAACATAATCCCACCAGGTGGAAGTGGTGAATTATTCACCAACACATCATCCTTTGACCAACCTAATTGTTGATTGTTATGGAGTCCACCACCATCAAAACCACTAGCCTATAGATACAGATAATTTACATTATGACCAAGTCAATGAGCAAGTCAATGCCGAATTACCCGAAGATCGAGAATGCATACAATTAAAAATTGATGTGGCTAGATCTTTGTATACAAATTGCGAAGAAGATCAGTCGGTATTGTAAAAAATGATCGGTTTGCATCATTTAAAGAGTTAATTTAGTTTGTTGGGTAACAGCCTAATCGAAATTCTAAGTAGGGTAAATATATTATCCTGAAAGAGAATGAATTACCATATAGTTATTCGAGCATGAAAAAGAGCTTGAAGGGTTTGATTTTGAAGTATAAATATGTTCATGCATGAAAGTATGATTTCATATCGTACGACAATGTATACGAACAAAAACATGAGTGTCATGTATGCAATGATCCAAGATATATGGTGTAGGGGGAAGTGAAGATAATCTTGAGATTAGAGATAATCCTCCTAGCTAATACAACAAACTAAAGGGAATAAGGCAGCAAGGCAGCTCAAGCGAGGTAGCTTAGCGTGGCAAGCCAATCAGATCTTCTAGGGAAGTAACTAGTTGAGAGGGCTCACTCTTTGGCTTGGTTGTCTTACTTAGTCATGTTGTATCTTTTTATATTGGTTATAGCTATAATGATATAACAATTATTGCGCTATTCAGTGTGAGGTCAAATGGTACACGTGAGGCCAAGCCTGGCAGGGCCTGGGAGAGCTTTTATGATCTATCGGGAGACCTCGTCATGAGAACTTCAGAGGGACTTGGTTTGCAGGATTGAGAAGTGAGACAGTGCTAGCGATTGTCCTGACCATCTTAGATACACCTGGTAAAACACCGAAAGACCTTTGCTCGTGGAATATTGGGCAGAACAGCCTTGAGTTACATTGTGCGTTGAGTTGTGAACCAAACTGCCTTTTACTTAATGTCACATATACTTTAGGTGATGTCACTAACCAGATAAGCAATGTCAAATCCGTACTTAAGTAAACCACCATGGTATTTGTGTCTGTCAGACAGTTGTTGAGCCACCTCTATGATGACAGCCTCCTGACGCATAGTGGTTAGGCAAAAGGCATGTTTGTCATTTAATGTTTATGGTGTGGAACTGACTAATCCATCAGTCATTTAATGTTTATGACATAAAGTATGAGGGATGTCTTTCACAGCTGTAAGGACAGAGTCATCTCGGGAGTGGGGGTGGGGGGCTATTTATGGGCTTCAACCACTTTTGAGGGAGATGATTTTTTTAGGGTTCTTTTCTAGAGATTTATTAGCTAGAGATCAAAGAGATCAAAGAGAGAAGTTATTGCAAACCAGAGATCTTGCTCACCCACCAGTGTCATTTATTGTGAAGCTTTTAATTGCTAACCATATATCTTTTAGAGGCTTTTGGTGTGTTTGTCTTCCTGTCAAGGTGTATCTAGGGTCATTACTCCTCCCTCCCTCTGACTGAGTTGTCTTTGAGTTTTCTTTATTGTTGTTTGGGTTATACACGGGCATATTATGAGTCCAATCTGTGTGTAGATCAATTACAACATTATGGGTTTATTTGTTCCCATTGAAGAGTTTCTGGATTATCATTTATCACCATACCTATAGGGGTTACACCTCAACTAGTATTACCATACTCCCAGGCTATAAGGGGACCACCCTCTTACATTGGGTGACTCCACTGGGGAGATATTCTTCTAGAAGTATAGCTTATGATAATGTTAACTGTGCTATATACTTTGATGATATTCAACGTCAAAAAGAGCAAGCTGTGAGAGAGCTTGAGGCAGCGAGAGATGGGATCCCTCGAGATGGGGACCCTCGGGTAGATCTACCTCCTATTCAAACGGTGACGGGCATCCCAGGGGTAACGCAAGCTTCCACGAGCACTGGGATGGGGCCAGTTCAGGTGGCCCTCCTCATGACTAAGTTTTACGAGTTTCTACACACCCCCGTTGCTTCAATGGTGTTAGGAGATTTGATGCCAGTTCCTTCGTAGCGTCAATGGTGGCTCCGATAGTGCCGCCAAATGCAGTCCTAATGGGCACTGCCTCATCAAAAATAGTATCCACTCCTATTCTAATGGTCAGAACCCCAGGTGTGGTGGGTGTTACCCCTATGGTGGCCACCCCAGGTGCAATTAGTTTTCCACTAGTGGCCCCTCTAACCGTTCCCCCAATGATCGAGAAAACACCAGCGTCTGATTTGGAAGAGATGAGGAAAGAGATGTAGAAAGAAATGCTGAAGTTGATAGTAGCTTCTTCAGAATCAACTGGCAAGGTGGCAACGTTGTATGATGATTTTCGTACACCTTATCCTCAAGAATACAATTATGAGACCTACCCGAAGGACTACATTCCTCCTATCGTCAAAAAATACACTGGAAATGGAGGAAACCCGAAAGAGCCCATTAAACGCTTTATCGAACACTTGGGAGCTCATTGTAATAATAAGAAGCTCAGGTTTAGGGAGTTCTCCAAATGCTTGAGCGATAAAGCCTATACTTGGTACTCCCATTTGGCGTCAAAAAGTGTTTCAACGTGGGAAGAGATGCATATGCTATTTGTCCAAAAGTTCTTTCCAGAAGAAGATGAGTTTGCGTTGACTCAGTTTGGCAGGGAGAAGTAACGAACAGGAGAAGATATAGTGGCATATGTGACAAGATTCAAAGACATGTCCCTCGATGTGAAGGATGAGGCCAAAGAGTCCAAGATATTATAACTTTGTTCTGAAGGTTTGCTCACGGAGGTGAAGGGGCTAAGCAGTCGAAAAAAGATAACAAGAGAAAGTTTGGAAGAGATAGAAAAGACCCGTCTCCGCTGCCTTGCACCGTTGAAGAGGCTGTTAGTTTCTACAACACCATGGTCCAAGGAGGAACGGTGTATAAACCAAATGGCATTTTGGTCATGAATCCAGATACAACAACGAGAGTTGATCCCAAGTATTATCAAATCCATCGAAAATTAGGTCACCCGACGAAGACTTGCTTTACACTGAGGAAAATTATCAGTAAACACTTGATGATGGGAACTTTGCAGATACCTCAAGAGACTGTTAACGTTAACCCCCTCCCACCACACGGGGGAAACTTGGTGGTTGCCTATGATGAGGAGATCGAATGAGGAATGAGGGAGCTGGAGTTCCAACGTGAAGACTTCGATGACGAATTGGAAGATTGGACAAGGGGTATGACCAATGTGGTTATAGCCTATGATGAAGTAAGTACGAGGGATGTGGATGAGGTATACAACCTAGAAGGGGAAGAAGTGAACCCAAGTTTAGAGTACTAAGTTTTTTCACGATCGCCCAAGTTCTCGTGGTTCTACGATCAAGTGGGGATACTAAAGGAAAACTGTTTGGAGATAACCCATGAAATTTTGTATATCACAAGGAAGAATGCGGTACCCTAATTAATATGGAAGGGGCCTATGCCCAAGCTGGTGAGAAAGTTCTTGTCCGAAGTAACTTTTAGCGATGCTAATAAGGCTACGAGATTCCCACACAACAGACCCCTATACATGACGACAAACATCAATGGGGTAAGCATTGCAAGGGCCTTAATGGATAGGGGAGCATCAATCAATATCATGCCAATCAGTTCCTTTCCGATAGCCAACATTCAGGAGGAAAGATTAATACCAATGCTTTTGGTGATTTTCGAATACGATAATCAATCTTTCAAGTCTATTGGATATGTGAATGTGGGAATTATGACGGGGAACCTTACCTCGTATATCAATTTCCACGTGATTAAAAGTGTTACCTCATACCACCTACTGATAGGGAGGGTATGGATGCACAACCAGGGTCTAGTCCCTTTGACGTATCACCAATGTGCAAAGACAAATGTTAAATGGACTGAGATCATTATACGTGCCATGAAGACTTTCACCACCGAAGAAACTTATTTGGTCGATGCAGCATTCGAAACAGAGTTGGAGGAAGATTCTAGGGTGCTAACAAGGAGGATGGAATGTGCAAAAGTTCCCTCTATCATAGAAAGGATGGGGCGTGTGAACAGCCAAAGAGTGAAGGGATAAAAGAAAAGGCAATAATCGAAGAAGTTCACTTGGGTGCTCCTAAGAGGCAAAATCTCTTAAGGCAACTCAGGGATTGAATGAGGCCCATGATGGATTCGATGGAACATTAGGTCCAATGATAGAGCGTATTGAGTAGATATTTAAGAGATAGACTGGAAGTAGCCTCAAGGGAAAGGAAGAGAAAATTTATTATAAGGAAGAGCAGGAAGTGCAAAGAGAAGATCATGAAGGATGGGAGGGTTATTTACCTCCTCTGAGGGTGTGAGTGGGCAGTAGCAGGAGATGATCTAGGGGATGGTGAAGAGGCTAACCCGATATATGAATTCTTCTTGGTGGTCCAATAGGGGAAATGCATGGTCATTAATAACTCAAATGTACAAGATTTTATGGAGGATGTAGCCAAAGAACCGGACTACATGACGGATTTCCCAAGGCCCCTGGTGGAAGAGTTGGAATTGTTAAACCTGGTTGAAAAAGGACATGATGCGAGGCCCATTTTCATTTCGAAAGACCTGGGTGCAGAGAAAAAGGGGCCTTAATAGAGTTGATTCGAGAGTTTAGAGATGTATTCACATGGAAATACACGGAGATGGAGGGGCTAGATGAAGAAATGAGTTGCCATAAACTGAACATTATGCCTTCAGCCATACCGGTGAAACAAGGCACAAGAACCTATAAGTCGGGGCTGGATTTGAAGATCAAGGAGGAGGTTCAACGATTGATAGCAGCAGGATTCATTGAGCTAATAAACACCCACTTTAATTATCAATCATCATCCCAGTAGGGAAGAAGTACAAGTGCCAGGTAAGGATCTCTGTGCACTTTAGATATCTGAACAGAGCCTGCCCAAAATATCAGTTCCATCCACCCTCCATTGATAGCTTGATTGATGCAATGGCCGGTCATGAAATGTATAACTTTATAGATGGGTATGTGGGATACAACCAGATCAAGATGGATCAAGCGGACACAAAGAAGATGACATTCAGGACCCCATTGGGCAACTTCATGTACAAGGTGATGCCCTTTGGGTTAACGAATGTTGGGGAAACATATCAAAGGACAATGATGGTCATTTTCCATGATTTCTTTCATAAGTTTTTAGAATTTTATGTGGATGATTTGGTCATCAAGTTGAAAAATGAAGAGTCCCATCTAAATAACCTGAAGATGGTGTTCATTCCTTACAGAAAATAATGTGATTTTCGAGTCACAAGCGGGAAGTTCTTAGGGGTTTTGGTGGATCAACAGGGAGTACAGATGGACCAGGATAAGCAATGAGAAATCCTGGAAATGCCCTGCCAAAAATAATGAAGGAGCTTAAAAGTTTCCTCGATAAAGTCTCTTATCTTAGGAAATTTGTGTCGGGACTAGCCGAGATAACTCACCCGTTAATGGAGTTATTGCGAAAAGGCACAAAGTTCAAATGGGAGAAAGCTCACTAGGAGTCTTTGACCAAGCTGAAGAACTTTATGACCTCTCTACAAACGATGACCCCTCCAACAACAGGAGTAACATTGCAGCTCTACCTCACATCTACCACTAGGTCCATAGAAGCACTCTTGGAATAAGAAGTCGAGGGGCAAGAAAGGCCAGTCTACTACCTGAGCAGAATTATACATGGACTAGAAGTAAGGTACAGTGGTGTAGAAAGGCACTGTTTATCCTTAGTTTTCGTAGCATAAAAATTCAGACATTATGTGTTATCTTTCATAATTCACATTGTGACAAGATGTGAACCAATTAAATTTTTGTTGGAAATAATTATTTTAATTTGGAGAGAATCTAGATGATTCTTCATCCTTTCAAAATATGACCTAAAATATCTGGTTCCTCGCACGATCAACAGCCAAGCATATGCAGATTTGTTGGAAATATTTCCACCAGGAGTATTTGAGCCACATCAAGAGAACATCTCGGGCGATGATTTATAGGCAAACTTTCTGGAGGCAAATCTGGAAGAATAAATGATGTAATTCGATGGTTCTTTGATAAAAAAGAAAGGAGGGGCAGGGATTATCTTTTCTAAAGGAAAGGAGGAATTTTGCCTTTCCTATAAGCTAGATTTCTCTTGCTTTAACAATGAAGCAGAGTATGAGGTGTTAGTACTGGGGCTACTAGAGGCCCTTCGAAGGGGCATCCGTTCACTATGCAACAAAAGAGATTCTAACTTTGTGGTTCAGCAAGTGAATGGGGAGTATGCGTTGAAGCACATTAGTTTAGCACCCTAAAAAATAATTATCCAATGATTGATCAATTAGTTCCATGAACTGAATATAAGAAGGAATCCTAGAACAATGAATAGATATGTTGATGTATATGCCACCATTGCTCAAAAGTTGGCTATGAATACCGATTCAACTACTGTGGTGATCCAACGAAGAATAGTTCCATCAATTGTGTAATCAATCCTACCCACAGAAGGTGATTTGGATTGGAGGGGCAAAATCAGAATGCAGTTAGAGTCTGGGAAAGGCAAGATGGAACTGAAAGAGTTGGCGCAATACTTCGTTAATCATGGCAACCTCTACTTCAGGAACGTGGGAGGATGGTTATTAAGATGTGTCGGCCCAGAAGAAGCAAAACAAAGATTAAAGAAAACACATGGAGGACACTACGAAACAACAGAGATCCCTCTATACAGAATAATTAAAATGAAAGGATACTTTTGGATAACTATGAAACGAGATGCAACTGAGTTACAACGAAAATGTGATAAGTGTCAATGTTTCTTTCAAACAGTTGAATGCCACTTCGTTGGAACTCAAATAGATTGGATAAAACCCTACATTGACTTCATTAAAGACAGAGTTATTCTTTTAGAAAAAATAGATGTGATGGGACTCAAACAAAGGGATCCATAGTTTTACATCTGGGAGGACCAGCTCTATCAAAGGGGGTACTTCAACAGACCATTGAGATGTATCATAGAGGAGGAAGCATCGAAACTATTGAAATAAGATCGCTATCCATCTCACATTGGAAGGGCCAAGCTATATGACTAATTAATGACTTTGGGGTATTTTTGGCCAACTATGGAGAAATATTTCGCTAAGTTTGTGAGAAAGTTAAAGGCGTGCCACCTATATGGAAATATGATCCATGCTCCTTCGATGGACTTACATTCTTTGGCCACCCCTTACCCATTCTATACTTAGGCGCTTGAACTGGTAGGGGAAATATACCCTTCATCAAGAGGAAAGATTTGGATTTTGGTGGCAACAGAGTGCTTCATGAAGTAGGCTAAAGCGATGCCACTCAGAAGAGAAATGGCTGGCATGGTAGCTAATTTTATCAGAGAATATATAATTTGTCATTTTAGGATCCCAAAAGTCATCCTCTCTCATAACGGAACCCCTTTTGTCAATAAAGAGGTAATGATGTTAACTAAAAGATACTCTATCATTCATCATTCCTCAACGGTGGCATATCCCAAGGGAAACAGCCAAGCCAAAATGACTAACAAGACTTTGGTCAATATTTTGGCCAAAACAATGGAAGTGGGACGATAAGATCCCAGCAGTACTGTGGGCTTATCAAAAAACCAAGAGAAAACCCACAGGATATATACTGTTCTCTCTTATATATGGAGCTGAGGTAATCCTACCAGTAGAGTTAGAAGTTCCCTCTTCCTGTTACGCTCTACAATGCAGCATGCTCCCTCAGAGCAGACACGTACAACTGAAAGTGTTAGACGAGCACAAAGATAATATGATGCAACACTTCTAAATGTACACAAAGTAACTCTCAAGGGAATATGATAACTTGGTAAAACCAAGGAAGTTCGTTGAAGGAGACCTCATTTTAAAAGAATCTATAAAGCACATCAGAGGGGTTCCTCTCCCTAAGTTTGCTAAAAATTGGGAGGGACCTTTCATTGTGAAGGAGACTCATGATTCAGGTTATTGTTTAATTTCAAAGATGGAAAAAGATAAACCATTCAAGATTAATAACAGATGGATGAAGGTCTATCATGTATATGTAAGTAACCTAGGAATATAGATGTATTTGGTATCTATGTAAACATAAATCACTTTGAAGTTATATCTATTGTTGTAACTTGAGTTTGATTGAATATTGCAAGTGTTTTAATTTGTGTAAGAGATAGAAGATTAGTTATAACACAAAGAGATGATAAGATAAAAATGAGATTCTTTTTCATTCATATACTTGGAAATACATTACAAAATTAGGAACTACCATCCAAGAGTTACATATAAAAAAGAGGGAATTTTTTACAAGGCATTGGGAGTCATCAACCTAATAGGAACCACAAGCCTAGGGAAGAAAAGAAATCCCCAAGTAAGACTGAAGAGGCTTCCAAACATGTTCTCTATGCACTAATAGAAACCTCAAGTCTTACTTGAACTTGGGCATGCTCTATGAGAAGTCTTTTTCATTTTAGCTTGGCAGCACAGAGAGCTTCTTCGATGGTTTGGACCTCTCGATTAACTTCCTCCAATAAAGGCACTAGCTCAGCCAGCTTTTCCTTCTCAACCCATTGGGCCTCCAGATGCTTCTGAAGTACCTTCCTCTGGTTCACCAACTTATGGATCTTCAAAATATTTAAGTGATTAGTTAACCAATCGAATTGCAAGCCTTCTCTACCCAACTCCTTTAAATTGCCCAAGTATTGATTAATGAGGGTCCTGGTGAGCTTTGAAGTCTGAGTATTGATAATCTCTACAATAACGGTCGTCGTACCCTGAAGTCTTAAACCCATCATTGCTATATTTGACTGAATGAATTTAGTCATAAAAGTATGGGGATGACAAGTCACAATCTATTCTATGATAGCACTATGACACGAAGGGACCTGGGAGATTGGCGAAGCACTAAGAGGCAAAACTCATGAGGATTCTTTATGGGCAGAGGAATCCAACAACTAGACTCACTATCAGCTGGAACATTGTTCATGGAACCTTGATAATTATGGCTAGACTCCTCAAAACCAGATGGGTCCCGATGAGGCAAGACAATAGGTAAAGGGACATGCTGAGTTTGTTCTTCGATAAGAGGGGACTCCCTAGCAACCCGACGTGAGGGAAAAAAAAGAAGAGTGAGCTTGACGAAAAATCTTACTAAGTGGTTTTCATTGTTAAGTACCGTTACTGGTGGAGTTTGATGGAAAATCTTAACAAGTGGTTTTCATTGTTATGTCACCGTTACTGGTGGAGTTTGATGATTTTACCATTACTGATGGATTTTGAAGAAAAATATTAAGAAGTGGTTTTCATGCTTAAGTCACTGTTACTGGTGGACTTTGATGAAAAATATTAACAAGTGATTTTCATTGTTAAGTCATCGTTACAAGTGGAGTTTGATGAAAAACATCTTAACAAGTGGTTTTCATTGTTAAGTCACCATTACTGGTGGAGTTTGATGAAAAATCTTAACACAATGTTTTTCATTGTTTGACTAATTTTTATACAAGCATAATGAAAGAATTTATGACATAGAATAAAAGGCACTAGTTACCTTTATGGTAATGGTAGGAGAAATATCTGCAGGAGCTGTAATGCCCACACCCTTTAGGATCTCAACAGAACCTTCATACAGAGGAACATGAACTGGGGTACCTTGGACGTTACGGGGCACAAGTACTAAGGCTATAGAAAGATCCCCTGAAGTAGTGAGGACATGGATTACTTCACATCCGGAGGAACCCCTGACCCACCAAATGAACCAGTCTTAGCCTCAGGCACACGTAAACTCTAGAATTGAAACGAGGGAGTCAAAGCCAGAGAAAGCTGAAATAACAAAGTTAAATGTAACATTTAAGAGATTAAACATGAGAAGGGGCAAGGAAAATGTTTCTCCTTACCTCAGTTATATTGGAGAAAGGGGAAAAACTAGAGATTGGCCTTAATAGAAGAAGCTGAAGAAGAGATTCAATGATGTCTGAGGCTATCCAGTATCCAGTTCCAACCTAAAATAGGTCAAGAGACTTAGTAAATGTGAAGGAAAAAGAAATTTAAGGGATAATCAAGTTATTACCTTTGGACGGATACTAGAGTCAATGGGAATAATGTCCAAAGGAACCACCGGAAGGGCATATGGCATTGAAGAAGCCAAAGGAGTTTCCTCTGGCTGGGAAGAAGCTCGAATGATTTCTAGAGGAGCAGCAGCTCCCCTAGTATCATCCTCTACATACTTAGAGGCATAACGGTGTGAGTAAATGAGCCCGTACGTGCAAGAATGGGGAGGTGATACATCGAATAAAGCGCTCTCGAAGCATCCTCCCACGAAAGGGCTCACAGGAGGACTTAGTCCTTCTTCTTCGACATGCTATGCCAAAAGGGTTAAAAAAATACACTCAGTATACTGAAAAACTACTAAGTATGAAAGAAAAAAAGAAGTTACCTCTTGTTTAGGAAAGAGATAATGGGATTATATGACCATTGGTGAAGAAGGTGGAGAAGGAACTGAAGAAGTCCTGTCAGTTTGGCCTTGGTCGGCGTTAGGACCGTCATCCACAATTATAGCTTCAGTTGCTCGTTTCTTCTGAGTCTTTGTGCTTGGAGTCTTCTTTATAGCACAAGAAGCACCAAGGACTGAGGGAACTCTTTCACTCTTCCTTCGCTTTGATCCCTCTTAAGATGGATCTACCAAAATGGTAGGGAAAGTAGCAGCAGGAGGAACAGAAGGAGTGTGATGGTGAAATTCAGTGTTTATTCGTTCCACCTCATCTTGAACTTTCTTTCTTAATTCCTCACTGACTTCGAAAAACATAGGAGGAGGAACGGAGGCAATGGGGAATGCATCAAAGGGGGCTTGAGGTTGAGGTTAGGACTTGTACTTTGAAGAAGTCCCACTCTTGGATATCCTAATCCTTTTAGCCGGTGACTTGGAAGGTCCTTCGCTAGGAGTTACACCGGTTGTAACATCCTCATCAGAAACACCATAAAAAAGGTGGGCTATTTTGGGGTTAGAACGTTCTTGGGCTTGGGCGTGGTAGTGGGGATCATGGGGCAATAAGGAGGTAGCTCACTGGGATGATCTTTATAAGTCTTTCTCAGAGGGAATTCAATCCCAAGAATAGAGTTTCCCTTGAGGCCTAATTCCAAGGCAAGGAAAGCGAGAACTGGGGGATAATGAGGGGGATTTTGTATAAATTCATAAATTCTGGTCAATTGCATCGAATAAAATTTAGAGGCAAACGAAGTGGACGCATCCCCTTTCCTGGTGGCACTGGGGATGTTAAACCAACCATCCATAGTAGAAGTTACGCCAAGTACAGCAGCAGAAAGATAGAAAGTGCAGGCCTCAATAAAAGTAGCCCTCTTATTTGTTAACTGAAATATAGGTCGAGGAGTCCCTTGATCAAAACCAAATTGCATGCTTCATCGATCGGAGTTATAAGTTTCAAAAGTATATCCCCACTCGGTGAATAAAGGAAGGAACCCATGGGTGAATAGAAGCACCACGGCTTGCGAAGGATCTTCTCAACCGGAACGAAAGTGACTGTTCTAGCTGGAGCAGAGAAAAAATTTCAAGTGTGGGCAAAGGTTGATTCCCCATATGGCCTCATGACTAAGGAGTCCAAACGGTAAAAAATGCCCATTATCTCCTTTTGGATTTATTTTTTTTAAATCACAGGAGGCGAGGGGGCATGATGCCTTGGCTAATGGGGATAAGGAATAGATTTGTCGACAATAGCAGGAAAACGGGTGTAAAGGAAACCCGTTAAAATAATGGTGTGGGAGAAATTGGCTAAGTTGTAACGGCCAATGGACCGTTCCATGTCAAGGGGGGTCTGATCCAACCAAGTGTAGAGGGACCCCAGAGCAATAGTGACCAGAGGAATATTAAAACCTCTGGCCAAACGAATGGAGATGTTTATGAGGTCCCTCCTAGGCTGGTCGTTGGGCTTTCCAGTCAAGAAAAAATGGGAGAGAAAAATAAGTATGTAGGCTAGTAATTCTAGGGATGTACCTTTACCTTTACCTTCGACATAAGTGTCATCCTTCGTAGTAGGAGCTTCGAAGAAATAATTGATTAGGGGAGAAAATGTAGTTTTGTTAGAAAACCCAGTGCATCATTGGCAGATTCGATCTAACTCTGCCCGTTTGCAGCTTCCTCGGCATCCAAGGCCTTATCAAGATAAGAAAACTGACCCATGGGTTCAAACCCAAGCAGCTCACTGACATCTTCTAAGGGAATGGTGAACTCTCCCCACTCATTAAAGAAGGTATGAGTTGTGATGTTCCATATAGAGACCAAAACTTAGAGTGTATAGTTGTGTTTAGAGAGAGTAAACTCCCCAAACCAGTTGGCTCGATGACGACCAATTTTGGTAAGAACTGCAGCGTGGGAGCTCTGCATATGTGCATGTCAGGCGCCGAAATGAGCTGAAGATACCCTAGGTGCTTCAAAATCAATATGGGAGAAAGGAAAGTCGCCACGATCTAATCTAAAGAGTACAGTCCCCTCTGGAGGGAGAAAACCCCATTTAATTGACTCTTCATATTAATCACCCAACAGTAAAGGGTCATACTTGACTGAAAAATTGTAAGTCTTGTACGCATTAGAAAAATTGTCATCCTTAACAAAAATAGGAGAAAATGGTAGAAACATAGCTGTTCCTAGCGTGCCGCGAGTAAGGCGGTGGTACTCAAGGGGGTGGACAGGGAAAGCATAATGGCAATTAGAGATGGAGCGTTGTCGGTGGGATCATTTGGAGTGCTGGAAGAAGCCATGGTAGACAGTGGTAAGAAAAAAGCTTCTAAGGAAGGAGGAGGCTAAAAGTGGTAAAGAACAGTCGTTAGAGGCGGTGAACAAGGCAAAGAAAGAAAGAACAAGAAGATAAGCGTGGTAACAATGGCGGTTTGATGTTTTCTCTCTCTAATGCCTCTAGGAGTTTGAAGAATATGAAGGTAAGGTAAATGAAAAATGGCTAAGTGTTTGAATAATAGCCGTTTGAATTTTTTTTAAGTTGGCTTTTGAGTTTCCCACCACCGCACATACAAAGTCGCCCTTAATCATTTTAAATGAACACATGGCACTTTAGGGAGTGACCTGATAGTTAAAAAGATAGTACCACATCATCAATGAAGTAATGCATGGGGAATAAATAGGGTTGCTTTAAAAAAAAAGTTATGATTTTGGCGCAATAATTTTTTGCCAGGCGCATCGGATATCCCACAACGCAAAAGTTGTTACCATGGTTCAAAAAGCTACGATGCCCCCTCGCCATAAGTTCAAATGGGGTTTTCTTTGACTCAGGCACATCGCGGAGAATTTTTTTTGAACAAGCTGAAATGATGATGCAACACAGTCCAAACGAGAAAGTACCTTCAACTTGGGGGAATTTCGTTGGGAGAATTTACGCAGGAGAATTCCAACGTTAGAGGAAAGGCTCCACGTTGTGCAGTACAAAAAGTTCACGATGTACCCTCTCCATAATATCTTCGAAGTTATTTCTAGCTTTGGTACATCGGGGGGACTTTTACTTTTTGAACAACACAAAACGAAGAAGAGTAGAGGCATGACAAAACTGGGGAGAATTTTATAGTTCAACAGTTACTTTGGGAAAATTTCACAAGTATAAATTCTAAGAATGTTTAGGAGGGAGATTTCATACAAGTAGGGGCAGTCCTAATGCAAATACCAACTCATTACAACTACGCTGCATGGTGACATGGAATAGTACAGATAGAGGAGAGTTTAACTTTTGAACTGTCAAATCGGATAATTAGTAACTTCCTTAAATGTTTCAAATAATTCCAATAGCTAGTGAAGAAGACAGAATGGCTGAGGTATAATGGCAGAAAAAGTTTTGATGTCCCTGTTGATACCAAATTTAGTCTGCGGACATGGACCACTCACATACAAAAACGTGTCTGCCAATGTGGCAAATATATATGTATATATATATACTTCTATCGAACAACTCAAGATCACCGAGCAACTTAGAAGCCACGAGGAACTCAGGGGCTCCGAGAATCTCAAGAGTGTCGAGCAACTTAGGCAGTCCGAGCAGCTTAACCGTGTCGAGCTACTTAGGCGGTCCGAGCAGCTTAAGCGGTCCGAACTACTCAGGCGGTTCGAGCAACATAGCACTCTAATTAGGATAATCAAGAAGATGACTGCGCATTAAATGCTCATTTATGATCATATAGTTGTACATGTCTACTAGATAACAGTGCATATTCCTTTTATTTGTACAGCCTCAAGGCTATAAATACATTGTAACCTCCTCATTGGGGGGAACCGGAATTTCTTGAGCAAACCATTCCACGAGAATTCCAAAACAGTCAGCAATAACAAAAACAGTGGACGTAGGCCATTCTTGCAAGGCTGAACCACTTTTAAAATCTATTGTCTATTATTTCTTTATTCTTTTTATCTGTGATTAAAATAATTGGGACAAATATAATTTTTTACGTCAACAGATTGGCGTCGTCTGTGGGAAATGACTGTAATTATCGTTTTTCACCAAAATAATTCATCACCGATGGCTGATCATTCTGAATCCAGCAATCGAAACGCTGGGATCCCTCCAAATCCTCCATCTACTCCTCTTATGTTCAAGATTTGGTTGGTATAATGGCTAATTTGTCCCAAGAGAAAACGGACATGCAAGAAACCATGCGTCAACTCATAGAAACCGTTCAGGGCGGAGTGCCAGCCCAATCAGGGCAATGAAGCGTTCAGAGAAATACTCGTTTACTCTCTTCGCGAACTAGGCGAACGATATTCCTAGAGGAATCTCAGTCCAGACCTACCGATTCATATCATACTGAGAGATCTAATGATCCTTCTTATCAGCCTGGACGGACTTCCTCCGTGCGAGCTATAGACACTCAAAAAAATATCACTCTGTCTCCAAAAAGGATAGGTTCTCTTGAAATATTGAGTAGAGTTTCTCCTTTTGATCGTTTGGGTCCTAGGAGGAATAGAAATCCCCCTAGGACTATGTCGAGGAACTCTTAATGACCATCTGATTTAAAGGAAGGCTCTTCCCAATCATGACCAGCTGCTCGTCATGAAAGATCCCAAGAGGCAAATTCAACACGATCAGTTGCTCGAACCAATAGGATCGAGGAAGGAAATAATGCATGGAAGGGCTCAATTCAAAGGTTGGAGGATAGATTAGGGGAGATGGCTAAAACTAAAAATCCTCTACAAAGGACTTTTTTCTGAGGAACACTATTCATACAAGAGATTGTGAACTTTCCCACACCGTCAAAATTCAAAGCCCCGGTAGTAACACCAAAATACGATGGAAAAATTGATCGTGTTCTCCATATACAATAATATCAGGCAGCTTCTGATATCTATGATGTTCCAGATGAGATGCGATGCAGGGCATTTTTAGGAACCCTTACCGGATCTGCTCAGATGTGGTATAATAACCTTCCTCGGGGGAAAATTGTGACTTTCTTTTAGCTAGAAGAACTCTTTATTGGAAATTTTTACTTTGGAGCAAAGCCAGTCAAACGAGTAGCACACTTGCTAAGTGTTAGACAGAAGGCAGATAAATTATACTACACTCTAGCCAAAGATCCGCCTAGAACCATGGCAGAACTAATGGCAAAGGCAGTGAAGATTATGAGCGCCGAGGAAGCTATGGCTGCAAAGAAGAATATGGATACCAAAGAGACCAAGGTTGAGGTTGATAAGGCTGAGAAAAAGAATCAGAAGAACAATGGTGGTAACAGGCAGTTAAAAGCAAAGCAAGCATTGGAACAATTGAAGAAATTTGGAAATTATAATCCTTTGAAAGTATATATAAACCACATTCTGGAAGATATCGAGAACAGCGAGGAGCTGAACGGGCCAGAGAAAATGAAGGAAGATCCTGACAAGAGGAATAAGTCTAAATATTATGAGTTCCATAAAGACCATGGTCACACAACCAAAAATTACATATCTCTTCAGAATGAAATTGAAGCACTCATCAGATGAGGAAAGCTGGCCAACTATGTTGATCGTCGAAATAGTGGAAAGAGCAACGACCGAGCAAGGCAGAGGTCTAGATCTCCTCGTTGAGCAAAAGAAGATAAGAAAAGAAGTCATGGAGAAGACTCGGATGATGACCAAGATGACCCCGATCTCCCCAAAAGACCGAAACAGCCAGAACGTGAGGTATTTTCTATCCATTTTGGATCATTTGAATGTAATGTCATTACAGGTGGAGATGCGGGAGGCGGAGATATGACTGCTGAGAGAAAAGCTTACCTCAATGAGGCTCGAGCTTTCTCGTACATTCAGTGAATAAATATGGCTGAAGATGATCGCCCGAGGAAGGTGAATAAGGACAAACTAGTCATTGGTCTCTCTAAGAATGACTTGGCAGGAGTACTATATCCTCATGATGACCCATTGGTGATCAAGATGAGAATGAAGGAAGTGGTGATTTCATGAGTATTGGTGGATAATGGTAGCTCGGCAGATATCATGTTCTATCCATGCTTTGATAGTTTGAATTTGAAGTTATCCCAGTTGGAGCCATATCATAGACCCCTCCTTGGTTTTACTGGCGAAAAGGTTTTTCCATTTGGGACAATCAAGTTGGATATGCTTATTGGTACATGGCCTGCTTGTCAAACAGAAAGAGTACGCTTCTTCGTCATGGATAAAAATGTCCAATCAGCTTATAACATTATCATGGGAAGGGTAGGACTAAAAAAATTCGAAGCAGTACCATCTACTGTACATCAATGTTTAAAATTCCCAACCAATTTTGGAGTAGGAGTGGTAAAAGGCGACCAGAAAATATCTCGAGAATGCTACTATTCATCTGTCGAGCAGGAGGAGCATGAAGAATCCAGAAAGAAGACTACTACCTACCAAATAGAAAATGCAGAGATTGAAACATTAGACCCTAGAGACGAGGCCCAACTCGTGAAAGGACATGTCATGGAGGCTACTGAGAATGTCATTCTGGACGAAGAGCATCCAGAACGAACAACTCAAATTGGTGCATCCTTGGATGAATCAATAAAACAAGAATTGATAGCATTTATAAGGCGAAAAAATAAGACTTTTGCGTGGAGTCATGAAGACATGCCAGGAATAGATCCAAATTTCTTGTGTCATGAGCTCAACGTGAACAAGGAAATCAAGCCCGTAAAGCAGCGAAGAAGAGTGTTCAATCCTGAGAAAAATCAAGCTATACAGGAGGAAGTAGAGAAGCTACAAAAATCCTCTTTCATTGAGGATGTCAAATTTCCTGACTGGATAGAAAACGTGGTGATGGTAAAGAAGAAAAATAATAAGTGGAGGATGTGTGTAGACTTCATCGGCCTTAACAGAGCATGCCCTAAGGATGATTTTTCTTTGCCCCGAATTGATCAACTAGTGGATGATACCTCGGGGCACGAACTATTAAGTTTCATGGATGCATATTCTGGTTATAACCAAATTAAAATGAAGCATGAAGATAGGGAGAGCACCTCTTTTATTACCCCGAGGGGAACTTATTGTTATAATGTTATGCCTTTTGGAATTAAAAATGCAGGTGCTACCTATCAGCGATTGATGAGCAAGGTGTTTGTAGAGAAAATCGGTCATAACATGGAGGTTTATGTTGACGATAAGCTAACGAAGAGAAAGAAAGTTGTTGATCATCTAGTTGACTTAGGCCAGACCTTTGATCAACTAGAGGAATATCAAATGAAGCTGAATCCCACCAAATGCATATTCGGAGTACGAGAAGGCATGTTTCTCGGATATATTGTTAACCAACGAGGAATTGAGGCAAATCCTGAAAAGATCAAGTCTCTATTGGAGCTACGATGTCCAATAATGAAGAAGGAAGTACAAAGCCTCACAGGGCGAGTTGCAGCACTCAACAGGTTTGTGTCCCGAGCAACTGATAGATGCCTCCCTTTCTTCAAAACACTCCGAAAGAGTTTTGAGTGGAATAATGAATGCGAGAAGGCCTTTCAAGAATTGAAGAAATACCTAGGAGCACCTCCATTATTGTCCAGACCAGTGATGGGGGAGATATTATACTTGTATATGGAAGTTTCAGAGAACGCAGTTAGCCCGGCGTTGATACGAATGGAAGGGGGAGTGCAAAAACCCATCTATTACACTAGCAAGGCCTTACGAGGAGCAGAGATCAGATATCCAATGCTGGAAAAGTTAGCACTGGCGTTGATCGAAGCAAGTAGAAGGATGAGGCCATACTTCCAAGCTCATACTATAGTTTTGTATACAGACATGCCGTTAAGGCAAGCTCTGCACAAACCAGAGAAATCAGGAAGATTGATGTATTGGGCTGTAGAATTGGGTGAATACGATATAATTTATGAGCCTAGGTCGTCACTCAAATGGAAAGTAGTGGCAGATTTCATCGCAGAGTTCACCTATCAAAACACCTCCGAAGAGCAGAAGTTGAATACCGACCAGCCTGTGGATGTTAAAGGATCATCAAATTTTAACACTAATCAACTTAAGTTGGTAGACGACCAAGAGAGGATGATCAATGAGCAGCAAGTAGCGTTGGAGGAGGATAAAAGAAAGCATCAAATATTCCACCGAGGAACTTTGTCTGACCAAGAATTTGACAATGAGATACTTGTGTGGAATTTATATGTGGATGGCTCTTCTTGCACTACAGGCAGTGGAGCAGGGGTTATTTTAAACAGCCCTGATAAAATTGATGTGTAGTATGCTCTGCACTTTCAATTTAAGGCTTCTAATAATGAGGCTGAATATGAAGCTATGATCGTGGGTCTCAGTTTAGCCAAAACTATGAAAGCGGAGCAGGTCATTGTATTCAGTGACTCACAGTTGATTGTAAATCAAATGTTGGGAGTGTATGCAACAAAAGGAGAATTAATGATCCAATATCATGAGAAATCAATGGAGATTGTATCGAGCTTTAACGTAGTGCAGTTAATTAGAATACCAAGATGGGAGAATACAAGAGCAGATGCCTTAGCTCGATTAGCATCAGCCACACGCACCGAGCTAAGAAGAACAATCCCAATAGAAATCCTAGCTAATCGGAGCATAAATGAGGATCTGATGATTAATTTTATTACCCTTGATTTAGGACCATCTTGGATGGATCCCATCAGGGCCTACATTGAACAGGGGGCTCTGCCAACTAATAAACTCGCAGCCAAGAAATTGAAGTTTAAAGCTATGTATTGAGTAATGGCATTTTATATAGACGAGGAATTATAACAGGGTTATAAAGATGTGTCCACCCCTCCGAGGTGAAAATTTTGATCTAAGAAATCCATGAAGGGTCTTGTGGAGCCCATGTGGCATGTCGGACGCTTTTACGAAGAATAACAACACATGGGTATTATTGGTCGACGATGAAAGATGATTGTACATCTTATGCAAAGAAGTGTGATAAATGTCAATGCTTCTCTTTTGTTCGAAGAACTCCCCAAGCATTATTAACACCCATCACATCCCCTTAGCCATTTGCTATATGGGGAATAGACTTGGTCGGGCCACTTCCAACGACCAGGGGAAGATTTAAATATCTTGTGGTCGTTGTGGATTACTTTACTAAATGGGTGGAAGCTAAGACTCTTATTGATATGACATATGATAAGGTGTACCAATTTATTTGGAAGAATATCATTTGTAGATATGGTCTTCCACATGCATTCATCACAGATCATGGAACTCAATTTGACAATGATGAGTTTGCTACATATTGTCATTAGTCAAACATATTGAAGACCCACTCTGTACCAGGCCATACCCAGAGCAATGTACAAACTGAGGTGACGAACAGAACGCTGCTGAATGGTTTAAAAAATGACTGGATGATGCACAGGAAAATTAGATTAACGAGCTATATTCTGTGTTGTGGGCTTATCTTAATTCACCGTAAGCAGCAACAGGAGAATCTCCATACATGCTGGCATTTGGAAGTGAAGCTGTTATACCTACCGAGTTGGGCCTACCCACACACGGGGTGTTGAATTTCAATTCTCCTATCAGTGACTTGATGAGGCGATTAGATTTAGATATGCTCGAAGAAGTTAGAGAAGAAGCAGCAATTAGGAATGCTACATACCAACAACGAACATCTCTATTTTAAAACAAGAGGGTAAAGAAGTGTGATTTGAAGGAGGGAGACTATGTGCTGAAGAAAGTAATTCAAAAGCACAACAAACTGGAAGCTAACTGCCATGGACCCTACAGAGTAACAGAAGTTGTTCGACCAGGGACATACAGGATTGAAACCTTAGAGGGAGAAGAATTTAAGAATGCATGGAATGTAGAGCATCTACGCAAGTATTATCAGTAGTTGGGATCCCTATGTAAATGCAGTTTTCTTCAGTATGAATAAAGTGTTGAATATTTTACCCAGTTATCTCTTTTTGTTGAAATTTTTTCGGAGTATTAGTGCTACACACTATGAAAAATCTCTTCCAACTCCGGTTGGTCGGGAATCAATTACCTCCAACTCCGGTTGGTCGGCAAATAAATCTCTTCCAACTCCGGTTGGTCGAGAATAAATCTCTTCCAACTCCAGTTGGTCGGGAATCAATTACCTCCAACTCCGGTTGGTCGGTAAATAAATCTCTTCTAACTCCGGTTTTTCGGGAACAAATCTCTTCCAACTCCGATTGGTCGGGAATCAATTACCTCCAACTCCGATTGGTCGGTAAATCATATACAATCAACTCCTATTGGTTAAACTAAGCAGGATCATGGGATGTAAGTTGTTTCATTGCTTAGGATCAAAGAGTGATAAGTCAGTATAATAAAAAAAAACAGAATGGACATATCACAATGTGCATATATTCACAAATAAAGACATTCTGCAAAATAATTAGAAGAAAATAAAATAGCGAAAGACTAAAACTTTTCATTCAAATAGAGAAGGATTACATA
Organism: Sambucus nigra; assembly: GCA_949130495.1. Taxonomy (NCBI): domain Eukaryota; kingdom Viridiplantae; phylum Streptophyta; class Magnoliopsida; order Dipsacales; family Adoxaceae; genus Sambucus; species Sambucus nigra. The sequence goes on from OX422207.1 coordinate 715,767,046, forward strand.
TGCTGTGGAAAGTACAAGTCATTACATAAAAATCATATTCTATTGGTTTTTTCCCTTCTGCCTTTGATACAGGGTCTACCCCAGCTGGAGGATGATCAAAACTATAAGGGGAATTTATGAAGTTTAGATCTTGCAGCATTCAGACGTTCATTATAGATGGACGATCAAACAGATGTTCTGGGCGAGATATTTCAAAATCTAAATGAAGACTATAATCATCAAGATACTTAGAGATCAGAACACGAGGAATGGCTCGGGCTGGAATCCAACTAAGGTCAAGCTTGAAAGGAGGCACGGGTAAATCAAGAACTAAAGGATTATAGTAATCTCACAGGAAATGACCTCTTTCCAATTTTAAAACACAGAGAGCATTCAACCATCCCTGTTTATACCCTTTGTTGTTCGACTGTTCTAAACGAGCATCAAGATGACAAAGTGCTTCATTATAACCAGCCATCCAAAACTCTCTAGGCTGTTTATGGAATTGGTAAGTTAACCTCTCCAGCTGCTCGTGAAAATTCCTCACCAGAAGTTCTTTATTTTCCAAAGAAGAACTCTGGGTAGAAAGTTGCTCGCTGAGGTTCAGAATCTTCTTAGACATCTCCGCCAGAGCTTGATTCTTTGCCATCAATTGAACTGCCTGATTTTCCAAAGCTGCTTGAGTTCTTTCATCTTTAATAGAGATTCGACCAGCCCTTGCTCGTCCCCTAGAAGAAGATCTTGCTCGTCCACGAGTAGAAGTGGAAGGTCCAATTCTTTTTAAAGTTTCTAACTCATCTCTTAAGTTGGCATTTTCGACCTCCAAGAAAGAGAAACCTTCATCGTTAACCGGAACTAAGACTCCCGAGGAAGATGCAGCAGATTTCAGTTATTTATTCTCTTCTTGTAAGGAAATGTTTTCCTGTTCTAGCAATTCGGCGATATGCCTATGCTCCTCGACTTCAAGCTTCAGAACACTTTCTCTTTTCTCATAAGCAGATACAAATTGATCATACCCTCTATCAGCACTCAGTTGTTGATATGTCCTCTCGTACCCTGGGTGTAAGAGTGTGGAGGACTCTTTGTACTACTTCTGGAGTTCCTCGATAGTTCCTTCGAGGTCTTCAATCATCATGTAGTAAGCCACATTATTGGCTACTGCACGATCGAGCAAACATTTCAGATACTGGTAAGCTTCAACTTCTCGCTCAGAAGCACCTGAACCCAGGATATCAATGATTTGAGAATCATTCAGATCTACACGACCAGCCTTGAAATAGTCATTGCATTTTTCATCAGTTCGGTGTCATGAGCTGACAAGAGCTCCATCCTAGCCATAAACTAGTAAAGAGAAGAGATAGAAAGAATCAATAAGAATGCAGACGGAGCAAGTAGAAGAAAAAATTCAAGACAAATAACCAAAAGTTTGAATTTTCATTTCATCATAAAGGAAAATACAAAAGTCGAGGTTACATTCAATAAAATGACAAAATAAACACCCAAACTACTCTACACCTTCTCTTTATTTCCTATAACTTCCTCAGGAGGTTTTGAGGAAGAGACTGGTTGCTCGGTGGATAAGAGTAGTTGCTCGGCAGGAGTAATGGTTGGTTGGAGTTACTCAGAGCACGATTGAACAACTGGAACAGAAAGGGCCTGATCTCCAATTATCATGGAAGATTCTTCTGAGGCAGCTTCATCCTCTTCTCTTCTTCAGGAGAGAGAGGAGGGCCATGAGTGTGTCGCTAGAACAGTTCAGAATTCTCAGCTATTTTTAGCCCCTGCAGAGGTGCAACCCATCCATCCCTGAAATATTTAAGGCTGGTAAACTCCATTTGAGAGGTCATGGCAGCCAGTCCTTTGTTCCAGCCTTTGTCCCAACCAACGCTGAAGGACTTTTTAACAGCATTTCTTCGTTTTTCCTTCTCCGAGGAAGTCCTCTCAATAATAAGTTCCTCGGCAGCCATCAACTTCCCTTCCACCTCCTGGTTTTGGTGATCAACATCATGAAGTTTACCAACTTCCTCTTCAACAGTTTTGAGCTTATTCTCAAGATCTTCATCATTCTTGAGCTTCTCCTCAAGCTCTTTATTGTTCTTCTCAAACTCTTTCAATTTCTTCTCCAAATCCTTGGAGGCTTCCACAGCTCAATCTCTCTCTTGCTCAACGAACTTAACCTGCTTCTCCCAAGAAATTTTATTTTCCTCATACTTCTGATGAGAGTCTTTCAAAGACTGGGTTAATCCAGAAAAAGCCTTTTCCACTCCATCCGAGGAACTAGAGGCCCTAATGGCTTCATCCATTTTTTCAATGCTGTTGAAACACGTTACCAGCTGAGAAAAGAATTAACTCTAAGTCAATGTATGAACATAGCATTAAAAAAATAAAAATAAAAGGCTCAGATCAATAATACTTACTGAGGCAATGTGTTGAGCAGCTAGAGTGATAATGCAATATATAGCACCTTGACGCGATAGTACTCTTCCGAAGCCGCGGATGTTCAGGCCATACAGGCCATACAGGCCGCGGATGTTCAGGCCATACAGGCCGCGGCAGTTGCCACAGTCAGGGCGCGGCCAGATCTCTCGTAGGGTGCGGCCCCCTTCATCAGAGGCCGCGGCACCCCACCTTAGGGAGCTTCACTACTCAGCGTTGCTTACTCTACGGACTGCGCACCCTTATCCACAAGTGCCTGCAGACTTGGTACATGTCACGTGCTGTGGGAACGTGACTCAACTCACTTCCTTATAAATAGAGGACCATACCCGGAAAAGGGGATCGATTCCACATACGCCCAAGGCAGGCTCTACAATACAGATTCTTACTACACAATCTCAACACACAACTTGGAGGTCACGCATCCACATCGCAGCCACCTATCCAGCACTCCGGAATCCTCAGTACTGCCATGTACTCTCCTTTATTCTCATATTTGTATGCCATTTTAGGCACGATTATACTGTACCATGTAATGCATATAATGAGAACGGAGCAACACAGTGGATGTAGGCCTATTTTAAAGGCTGAACCACTCTATATCTTGTCTTCTCTCTATTTACTTGCTTTAGTTGATTATTACACACTTCACACATGATTTGCTGATGCGAGAACGATAAGTGGACGATTTCTCGTATCATCAGTTTGGCGCCGTCTATGGGAAACTGACATTTCAACCTTGTTTCTCTGCGTATATGAGTCCTTAAAACACCTTATTCGATCCCGAGGGGTCCTTTGGATCATCTCCTCGCGGGCCGGTTACTGGTTATCGGACTCCACATTAGATTCATACCCATAGGTGGGTATTTTTTATATTCGGATATAGTCCATCTTATGGCTTTAGATCCATCCTGCATACCCCTGTAATATCATTCTATCTGGTTAATCTCGAAAGGCATGACAGGCTTTTGCCTCAAAAAGATGAATGATTAGGGAGGGATTGTATCTACTTATTCTTTGTTGTTCTGGGCCGATGATCTAGGGTTATCATTGAAATTGCGCCTTGTGCGCATCAAGGGGCTATTTACTCGTGAACAAACTCTAGTAGGAGCGCAATCAGTCGGGATACTAATTTTACCATGATGTATCATACGGCCGAGGCAGTGCATTTTGCTGCGCGCCTTATAGCCGCGGCCACGGTGTCACGTAGCAGTGGCCGCAGCCTCATTTTCTACTTGGTTCAATATCTCTGGGATTGCTCACTTCTATCAGTTTGTTCTCAGATTATATATATACATTGTAAAGACTAACAAAAGCAGAAATGGAGGGAGAATCCAGCCAGAGCATAGAAGTCAAAGATGAGATTGTGCAACTGTACAATCACCTTAATCACCTCTATGACAGCTACGCTTCACTTCAGACCCAGGTTAATTACCTCACTCAGAGGGTGCTGATGCTAGAGGCCGTGGCCAATCAAAATACAAACGCAGGTCCGGGAAGAGCTTTTCCTGCCGCGGCATTCAAAGAAGCCGCGGGACCAACTGGCAAAAGGCAGAAAAGGGAAGCAGAGAAATCAGAGAAAAAGTCGGGCGTCTATACGCCGTTGATTTTCCCAATTGAAGAGATCTTTGAGTGCATCAAAGAGGACAAGATTTTGAGGTGGCCAGAAAAGCTGAGAGCTCCACCCCACAAAAGGAACAAAGCTGCCTGGTGCAAATTCTATCAGGACCATGGCCATGACACAGAGCAATGCTATGCTCTGAAAGATGAAGTCGAAAGGCTAATTGGCCAGGGGATGCTGCAGCGATTCCTGAAGAATGCATAAAGGGCTCAGCCGGACCTGACAGAGGCTGCATGCCACACCTCATCCTTAGCCTTTTTCAATTTCAACTATTGCTGTCTATGCTTTATGTAGCTCATTAGAGCCCGAATACTCAAGATTTTATGTTTTATTAGCAAAGTCATTAGCTGAAACATACATATATAAATATATGAATTAGCAAATTTTTCCATATCTCATTCCTCTCTTGTTTTCATAATTTGTCATCTCACAAAAAGACCTTTTGTCTTAAACAGATTCCAAGGGAAGAATAACACATTATCTTGGAAGATTATTATTATTTTGGGATGCACCTATGGAGGGATTGCGGTCTTAATTAGTTTAAAAGTTCCCCTCACGACGTGCGACTGTATCTTATCATATGATGATTATAATCATGAAAGCATCTGAGGATTCAAGGAGCTTTTATTAGCCACGGGGGCTTACAATGCCCGTTCTCAACTCTTGGGACGCGTCATCAAGTCGGGAGGCTTATAATCTCTGGCCGTGGGGGACTTTATGTATATCAGTAGCTGTGGGTGGCTTAATAACATAACCCAGCCTAGAGAGGCTTCATAGTGTCTCACACATTAGCTGTGGGTGGCTTCATAACATAACCCAGCCTGGAGAGGCTTGATAGTGTCTCCTACATTAGCTGTGGGTGGCTTCATAACATAACCCAGCCTGGAGAGGCTTGATAGTGTCTCATATATTAGCTGTGGGCGGCTTAATAACATAGCCCAGCCTGGAGAGGCTTGATAGTGTCTCACATGTTAGTGCTTGGTGACATGACCCAGCGCGAGAAGATTGGGAAACACCAGCATATGTCTACAAAGGCACATCGTTCAGATGAACCAGAAATGTGCTGCATCCCACCGGTATGGTTGCAGAGCTCTAAGAGCCACTCATTCGTGAAAGTGCTGAGACACTAACATCTTGAGGCATGAGAGGGCTACAATGTCGAATGCCCCGTTGGAAGAGAATCAATTGTGCCATATTCCAAGGGAAGAATAACACATTATCTTGGAAGATTATTATTATTTCAAGTCTAAGGGAAGAGTTTACTTCATCATTCATGTTGGTTAAGGGACAACAAAAGGCAAACAGTTCAGACAACTGGGTGCAATGAAGGCGGATGGAGACACTTGCAATCAGCAAGTCCCAGCCTTGAAATCAGGACCGCGGCAACCAAGCGAAGACATTTACATGGCATGGCATAATGAAGAGCCGCGTCTTTCACACAGCTACCTCGTGACCGCTAAATCCTTTACCTCAAAAGACGCCGCACTATCTATATGTCCGCGGACATGGGCAATTAATCAATATACGATTTCAATCTTTGTCCGCGGACTTAAAATATTATGTTTATCTGGACACGGATGCGTTTTCAAATATGCGGCGGCTACGATGAATCATTCATTATAAGCAGGCAATGTAAGAGAGCAAAGAATGGAAAGACAACAATCATGTACAAAGTAGTCAATATGGCCGCAGCCTTGATATTAGTATTCAAGATTACATAAAGGAGGCCGCAGCCACAATTGCATATTACAAAAAGAAGGGACGCAGCCCTGAATTATAAAGAATTAATGATGAGCTCCAGAAATTGACTGAATTTAAGAGGCCGCGTCATCTTCATCTGCATCTTCTCCATTCGCGACAGACTCTGTCTCTCCTTCCGCAGCCGCTGCTTCGGCCTCCGCCTTCAACCTTGCCCTCTCTTCCGCCGTGGACTTGATCTCAGCGATGCACTCATGATGTTCGGCATCGCTTAACTTCCAGGCCAGGACCCTCTCCTTGGTCTCGGGGAAGTTCTTTACAAATCTCTGCCGCAGCTCCTGGTAGCCGCGGAGGTAGGCCCTGTTGTTGACAATAAAGAAGTCCTTGGAGCCTTTAAATGACTCCACGGCGTGATCTATGGCTAGCTGGAGGGATTCACCATGATCAGCCTCCAATCTTTTTATTTCCGCGGTATGGTTTGCTGCATCCTGTGCAGACTTGGACTCCAGCTCATCATATTTCTTTTGAAGGAATATAAGCTTGTTATTGGCAATCTCTGCAGCTTGGGCAGCTGCCGCGGTCTGAGCCTGGGAGGCTTTTAGGGATTCCGCGAATTGTATAAAATTTTGCTCCGCTTCCTCCCTTTCCTTGTCTGCCTTCTCCAAGTTCATTTTTACCGCCTGAAGAGCCGCGGTAGCAGAACTCTTCCCAGCCTCAAATGAAGAGGTCCGTGCATCCTGCAAGTCCGCGGCATGGGCACTCTTCTCGGCCTCCTTCAGCCTGTACAAGGCCTCGTACTTCCTCTTCTGAACAACAATCACATCCACGGCCTGAAATAAAAGAAAATATAAAAAATACGTATAGTGCAAAAGTTGAAAGAATGACGACTGGTACGTACCCTCAGAAGGCTGTGGAGGCCGCAGTCCTCCAGATCTTCATGATCTTCACCAACTAGCCGGTCAAGGTCCGCAGAATCCAGTGCTCGCTTCGTTCTCCGTGCAGCCTTTGCAGTAGTGTCCCAAGAGGAATTGGGGTCAGGCTGCCTCAATTGGGGTCTCGGTCTTCCATCGGGCCCGGACTCTCCGCGGAATTGTGGGGACGGCAAGTTCGCATTAACCCCCACAACAGGTGGCGGTGGAGGAGATGATGAATGAAGGGGCACATCGGTTGACATCAAGCCCACCGCGGCCAGGTTTTCCCCAATGTCATCATCAAATTGGTCATGCGGAAGGCCGTCATTAACCACCTGATCTGCGGCAGGATCAGTCGCCTTATTGGCAGTGAGCGCGGCTTGTGCAGCATTATTTTCTTCGGAGGGAGCCGCGGCAGGTCCCTTAGCCTTGGACCTCTTCCTTTTTATGCTCCGCGCAGTATTATTCAGGACGGCCGCGTCCTCATCCATCTCTGCCAGCTGTGCTGCTAGCAGGTCCCTGTCAACCTCTTCACCTGAAAAAGAATAACATGAGTCCAAGGACAGAAACGGCCATAGAATAAAAAATATTCAGTGGTTTACCTTTCGCGCCCATTTTTTGAGGAATGGATTTGTTTGGGAAAAATCCCGCCGCAAATATAGTTGCCGACGTTACAAGTATGCTAAACTTCTTGTGTTCAGCAGGAACTTCAGCAGCCTCGGCAACTCTTTTCTCCTGCCGCTTGTTTAAATGCAGATTGTCAAGGGCTGCAGAATGAAAAGACGATTCAAGTTAGTGGAAATTACACGTGAAATAAAAAGGACGCGGCTATGATCTTATACCTAATTTTGAGGGTTTCCCCCACTGCCGCGGCATTTTATATGTTCTCTCTCTTTCATTCTCCTCTGGATGCATCTCCCAGCCTTCACCAGAGATGTAGAAATATTTTCCATTCCAATTTTTCACACTCGTCGGCCTCCCAAAATAAAGGGTCTCCTCCCTGCCGCGGCTAGAAAAATAATAGTAGCCCGCCAACTTCACCGAGTTCTCCTTTGGACGGTATAAGTGAAAGAACTCCGCGGGAGTGATGTCCTTTTTGAACTGCTGCTGCCAAAGGACAACTGCAACGAGAATGGCTCACCAACCGTTAGGGTCCAACTGTGCGGGGGCCAAGTTCATCACCTGAAAAAGTCGACGGATAGGAACTGGGACAGGTAGCCGCAGCCCGTAAATGAACGCATGCAGGGGGAAGCAAATTCCGTCGTCGGATAGAACCGTGCACGGTCTTTGGTTCGCGGCAGGGGCTGAACACATCAAATTTTCTGGAAACTCGAAGGCCTCAGCCACCTGCTCAACCCAATCTTGGGTCATTGAGCTGCGGATATCAAGCGCGGCCAAGGGTCTCTCACCCCTCCCTGATGTACCTCCTGGCTTGTTTCTAGCGGCCGCGGTACTATCTCCCTCAGCGGCAGGGTGAGTACTTGAGTTGGCTTCTTCCATCGACGATTGATAATTCTTTCCAGACGCTGAGTCCGCGGAGTTTGAGTCAAGAATTACGCAGTTTGGGCAATCTTTGAGTTTACAAGGCCCTACTGATCTTAGAGGGGGCACAAAAGTAAGCTCGGGGGGAGAGGTCCCAAAATGCTTTGCCCAAAAGCCTCTCAGGAACTCGTCGGGGTCAAAGCTCATATGGCTGCAGCAGTACCTGAAAAACAGAGTTCGCAGTTAGGCGCCGCAGCCAATATGATTTATCAGACTTCAAGAAGCCGCGGCAGGGTATTGTTAAGTTAAAAATGTTACTTTTGGGATCACTGTCCAAACAAGCCGCAGCCGTATCCGTATCAGAAGAACTTAGGAGGTCGCGGTAATAATACAAAATTGCTTTAAGGCATTCCTAGACACGGCATTTCCTAAATTTTTAGTACACTAGCATCAACTACAGTTCTAAGGCTATTCCTGGACTATGGGATGGTGATTTGATGCCGCGGCCAATTAGCACGGAGACGCAGAATTGTAAATAATCATTGAAATCCTAAACACGTGATTTCCTAAATCCCATAATTTTTCGGATCAAACCCACAGAATACGGAGTGCTCGATTATGAACATCAAGAACAATTATGTGTTTCATGTGCAGCATATGTGGGAAAAGCAAAACAAACAAATATAACCCTAGATTCCTATCAAACAGCTAGAGTTTGTTCGTGGAAGTTAAAGATGGGTTTGGTATTAGATTCAGATGTTCGATTATTAAAAACTGGAAAGAAATGAAAACTACGAAGCCTATTGATCGAAAGATTACCTGGAAATGAGAAGAATCTGCGATGTTCAGCCTCACACCACCTTGGAAACACCACACGCAGCTTCAAACCACCTCGGAAGGCTGTCGGAAAATGCAAGAAGGATTGTGCAGAATTTCGCTCTCGATTTGCTCTCACAAGTTTTGGAAATGTAATGAAGTCCACGGCCAGAAACAATTTATATAGGGGAGCGCGGAAGACGAATCATCGCTTTGGAAGCACCGCGGTTACTAGGCCTATAAGCCACAGTCCCAATATACCTCCCTTGGCACAATGGCTTGGGGGCTTATTGATAATGCAATATATAGCACCCTGCCGCGATAGTACTCTTCCGAAGCCGCGGATGTTCAGGCCATACAGGCCGTGGATGTTCAGGCCATACAGGCCGCGGCAGTTGCCACAGTCAGGGCGCGGCCAGATCTCTCGTAGGGTGAGGCCCCCTTCATCAGAGGCCGCGGCACCCCACCTTAGGGCGCTTCACTACTCAGCGTTGCTTACTCTACGGACTGCGCACCCTTATCCACAAGTGACTGCAGACTTGGTACATGTCACGTGCTGTGGGCACGTGACTCAACTCACTTCCTTATAAATAGAGGACCATACCCGGAAAAGGGGATCGATTCCACATACGCCCAAGGCAGGCTCTACAATATAGATTCTTACTACACAATCTCAACACACAACTTGGAGGTCACGCATCCACATCGCAGCCACCTATCCAGCACTCCGGAATCCTCAGTACTGCCATGTACTCTCCTTTATTCTCATATTTGTATGCCATTTTAGGCACGATTATACTGTACCATGTAACGCATATAATGAGAACGGAGCAACACAGTGGATGTAGGCCTATTTTAAAGGCTGAACCACTCTATATCTTGTCTTCTCTCTATTTACTTGCTTTAGTTGATTATTAGACACTTCACACATGATTTGCTGATGCGAGAACGATAAGTGGAAGATTTCTCGTATCATCATAGAGCAGTAACTCTCTCACGAGTGAGAGAATTTTCAATGTCAGGGACCTCTGGGATAGTCCAAGATTTTATTAAGCCCATAGCGGAGCTCGGGGGAATAAAAGTTGAAACACCACCTTCAACAGTTGATGGTTGAGAGACTGGTTCAGCAAGTATCTCAGAAAGATTTTTATTTAACTTCCTTGGAGGAACAGGAACATTCTCAACTAAGGATGTTGTCTTAGCTGGTGATATGACAATAACCTCACTAGGAGGAGTGATAGCAACAATCTTGCTTGGGACGACAGGGGCTTTTCAACGATCTTGCTCGGAGCCACAGGGGGCTTCTCGCTAAATTTCTTGGTAGCATCAGAAGGGGGTACCTCTACAGTCTTTATACCCTCTTCTGGGATATCTTTTTTACTTCTCTTTGCCTCCAAAACAAGAGAATCAGACTTCTCGAAAAAGGAAGCAACTTTTCTTCTCTTCATTATGTCACCAATAGGAATATTTGACTCTGAAGTATCAGCAGCTGGTACTTGGCCAATGTCAACCACCACTGGATGAGCAGTAAAGGATGAAGTACAGATCTTGTACTGCAACAAATAAGAAGCAGATCTAATGTGTTCCTCGGCCACAGACTGGTGCAAACTCCAGATAAGTTCTAATGCTTTAAATTAACGTCAGTTTCTTTAAGAGACTTTCTTTTGTTGTCAACTGCAAATAATCAAAAATTAAATGTTAGTGATACATTTTATCAAACACAAAGAAAACAATATTTCAAAAAATAAAAGCAACCTATCCCATTGCCGTAAGGAGGACACCTAGTACCTTGATATACATTATCTCCATTTAATGGAGGGTGTTGCCAATTTTTCATTACCACTCCATGTTCAAAATAATCCCTGTTGGCATCAGGAAGATTGACAACTAACGCCCCATTCAAAAACCTAGTTTTTAAATAAAAAGTACTATCGCTGACAACCCATCTGTAGCAAAACATAATTTCTGGAATTCCTAAACGGGTTCCATGAAGTTGGTTTAACCTATGGACTCTATTAACTATTCTCCAAATATTCGGTGCTATTTTTGCAGGAATAACGTCAAAATATTGACAAAACTCCAAACATAAAGGATTTAGAGGAAAAGAAAAGCCACATTCGGCCACAAAGAGACATGGGAACCAATGTCCCTCAGCCAAAGAAAAATAGTTAGAAGGTACAGAAAGTTCTTCCAATATGACCCGTGAAGGAATTGAAAATTCAGAATGAAATTTGTCAAGAGATTCAACAAGGTAAAACATGATGAACAAAATAAGTAAAAGAGAAGGAAGAAAATCTTACAGGAGAAAAGTGAACCAGTTGACAACGAACAATGGAAGAAACGAACGCACAAGATAGAGAAGAAATGAAAAGTTCGAAGACACAGATTTGAAAAGTAAAAGACGATAGGATTTCTACCGCGTTTAAATACTTTACCTCGGGAATAGAGAAAAGCAATGATTACCAAGGCGGACGTTTGCGTATCCGGAGCTAAAAAGAAGAAAAAGGGCATAAAAATCAAAGCGGTTATAGAAATTCAAAATACTTTAAAATCCTGATACTATACACTCAAAAAAGGGAGCTATATACAATGAAAGTTTGCCTAAAATCCATACAAACCGAAAATCTAAGTAGCAGAATGCTCCTTACTTTTCTTCATCATCAAACTACGAAACATTGGGGGCTTCTGTTGATACCAAATTTAGTCTGCTGACATGGACCACTCACTTACAGACATGTGTCTGCCAACGTGGCAAATATATATATATATATATATATATATATATATATATATATATATATATATATATATATATATACTTCTATCGAACAACTCAAGATCACCGAGCAACTTAGAAGCCACGAGGAACTCAGGGGGCCCGAGTAGCTCAAGCGTGTCGAGCTACTTAGGCGGTCTGAGCAGCTTAAGCGTGTAGAGATACTTAGGCGGTCCGAACAGCTTAAGCGGTCCGAGCTACTTAGGCGGTCCGAGCAACATAGCACTCTAATCGGGATAATCAAGGAGACGACTGCGCATTAAATGCTCATTTATGATCATATAGATGTACATGTCTACTAGATAACAACGCATTGTCCTTTCATTTGTACAGCCTCAAGGCTATAAATACATTGTAACCTCCTCATTGGGGGGGACCTGAATTTCTTGAGCAAACCATTCCTCTAGAATTCCAAAACAGTCACCAATAACAAAAACAGTGGACGTAGGCCATTCTTGCAAGGCTGAACCACTTTAAAAATCTATTGTCTATTATTTCTTTATTCTTTTTATATGCGATTAAAATAATTAGGACAAATCTAATTTTTTACATCAACAGTCCCCTCACCATTCGCTGACAACTTACAGCGCTTTGGTTCAAGTAAATCAGGAGAATTTAACTTTTTTTCTGGCATAGACAACGACAGAAGTTGTAATGAAGACAGAGATGCAAGAATTTTTTCACAATGAGGGGGTTCATCAGATTGAGAAGTTTTTCGTGCATACATTTCTTGTTACCACAATATATCTCTACACGAAGGGGAAAATGTAGGGGGGATTGAAGATAATATTGAGATTAGAGATAATCCCCCATCTAATACAACATACTCAATGGAATAAGGTAGCGAGGTAGCTTAAGTGGGTCACCTCAACGAGGCAACTCAAGCGAGGAAACTCAAGCGAGGTAGCTTAGTGTGGCAGCTCAGGGAGATCGTCTAGTGAGGTAACTGGTCGAGAGGGATCACTCTTTAGATTTATTATCTTAATTAGTAACGTTGTATCTTTTTATATTGGTTATAGCTATAATGATTGTAATAATGTAACGATTCTTGTGATATTCAGTGTGAGGTCAAATGATACTCGCGAGAGACCAGGCCTGGCAGGGCCTTGGAGAGATTTCATGCTCTATCAAGAGACCTCACCGTGGGAACTTCAGAGGGACTTGGTTCGTAGGATTAAGAAGTGAGGCAGTGTTGGTTCTTGTCCTGACCATCTTAGATACACCTGGTAAAACACCGAAAGACCTTTGATCGTGGAATCTTTGGCGGAGCAACCTTGAGTTCCATTATGTGTTGAGTTGTGAATGAAATAGCCTTCTACTTAATGTCAAATCTACTTTAGATGATGTCACTAACTAGCTAAGTAATGTTAAATCCACACTTGAGTAAATCATCGTGGTATTTGAGGTTGTCAGACAGTTGATGAACCACCTCTGTGATGACAGCCCCTGATGCACAGTGGTTAGGCAAAAGGTATGTATTAGCATTTAATGTTTATGATGTAGAGCTGACTAGTCCATCAGGAATTTAATGTTTGTGACATAAAGTATAAGGGATACATTTCACATCTGTAAGCATAGAGGCACCTCGGGAGTGGGGGGCAATTTATGGACCTCAACCACTTTTAAGGGAGATGATGTTTTTAGCATTCTTTTCTAAATATTTATTAGCTAGAGAGAAAAAAGATTAGAGAGAGAAGTTATTACAAACCAGAGCTCTTACTCACTTTCCATTGTCATTTATTGTGAAGATTTTAATAGCTAACCAGAGATCTTTTAGAGGTTGTCGGTGTGTTTGGCTGCCTGCCAAGGTGTATCTAGGGTTCTTATTCCTATCTTCACATGACTGAGTTATTTATGAGTTTCCTTTATTGTTGTTTGGGTTATACACGAGTTTATTGTGAGTCCAATCTGTGTGTTAATCAATTACAACATTATAGGTTTATTTGTTCCCATTGAAGAGTTTTTTAATTATCATTTATCACCATACCTATAGGGGTTACACCTCAACTAGTATTACCATACTCCCAAGCTACAAGGGGACCACCCTCTTACATATGGTTTCTGAGAGTGGAAAAGACAAACCTTAAAAATTTTGCAAGTGCTCACAAGTTCCATAAAAGGTATTGAAGTATTTTCCCCTTGGGCCATCAATAAAAATATTTTTCATTATACCATGGATAGCATAGGCAATGACATGGCATGCTCGAGCTGAGGTTGGTGGGGATATTATGCTTCATCCAATTAATTAACTCATCTTGCAGCTTTTAAGCGCACGACACACTGAATTTGGAAAGTAATCGCGTAATATTTTGTCTTGAATTATCAACCAATAGGTTTAACTCTTTTAGTAATTTAAGCATTAATTAAAGCTATTGGGCAGTTCTTATGGCGCCATTAAGTATCCCTCCAATACTATGTATGAGAAAAGAGTTCACATTATTATCGTTGTTGACACCCGAGTCAAAGGCTCTCGATAATGATATTGATACTTTCTTATCCCCTTTAATATAAGAACTTAAAATGTCATGCGATGAAGGCATGGGGGATTTGATGCTCATAAGGGTGAAGAGTTCACACTAAAAGCAATGATGTTGTGGGTGATCCATGAATTTCCTTCTTATAGGATCTTATATGGTTGCAATGTTTATGGTTATTATGGATGTCTCGTCTATGGGGAGGAAACTAAATCCACTTGACTACATCATAGTGATGAGATGCTTTATGTCGGTCATCATAGATTTCTCTCGAACAGTCACCCTTTTAAGAACGACAAGTCTAACTTTTTACATGTCGACAATGAGAGTAGAATGAAACCTGCTCGGATTTTTGGTTATAAAATCGAGGAGAAAGCGAAGGATGCAATTTGGGGGAATAAGTTTATAGGAAAACACCCTTAGTTTAAAGGCTAGAAGTGTAAATCTAGAGAGGATCCTAAAAATCCTAGTAAAATGAATGCATGGTCCAAACGGTCAATCTTATTTGACATGACGTATTGGAAACAACACCATGTAAGGCATGTAACTGATGTAATTCACATTGAGAATAATTTTAGGGAATATCTAATAGGAACATGTTTGGATGGTTCTCAGTTAAAAAATAGAGAGAAAGAGCGTTGTGATCTAAAAGAGATGCAAATAAATTATTGTTAATAACTGGTCCTACAAAAGGAAGAAATTTAATTCTCGTGGGTGCTTTCACTTTAACGACTAGTGAGAAAAAAAATTATCCTAGACACATTGTTCAACTTGAAGACTTTGACAGGTTATTTTGATAATTTATGCACAGTTGTAAGCTACCAAATAAATGACATGAAATATTACAAGCCTCACAACGAGAACATCATCATCCAATTAATCCCTATGTTGCTTAGGCATTTCTTTTCTAATCACAAAGATCTCGATAAGGTAATTATGAAAATTAATTTGTGCTTCACCTTATTGTGTGAAAAAATGGTAAAAAAGAAGCACATTAATGTTGTGAAAGCCACATTATCCGAAGCGACTTATGTCTTGGGGAAAAATTTCCTCCGTCGTTCATTCACATTAACACTCACCTTATTATGCATCTATACGATGAGGATTTATTGTGTTGACCCATCAAGTATCGTTGGATGTATCCATTTGAGCACTTGATGAAGACCTTTGAAGATTACATTAAAAATACACAGTATATTGGAGGATCAATTACAAAAGAATACACAATACCAGAATCATCGTTATACACTCGAGAACATATGTCGAAACAAGGTCTTCGGAGGTTCAATCCTTGTGAAGAATGAGCGATTGAGGAACCTGAGAAGTTTGAGGATGAATTGCCTTTTGATAACCCTAAAGAGGTGAGACCCACCAATATGCAATATAAGCAAGTATGTTATTATGTCTTCGAACCGCAAGATGAATTTGAAGATTAAAGAGAGTAAGTAGCGACATATATAACTTATTTTTGTTTGATTACCTGTATTCTCTATATTACCATCTAAACTCTACTATTTCATGAACATGTTTAGGAATTATGAGAGAAAAATTTCCAAAAATCAAAAGGGAAATTGCACTGTGAATGATTTTAGGGCATGGGTATCCAAAGAGGTATTTGTCACCTCTTTTGTTGCGATTATTTAGGTATGTGTTGTAAAATATTCCCTAATACAAATCCATTAATAAATGAAGATTTTAATAAGAGGTGATGTCTCTTCAAGTTTGTACTTCCCTATTTTTGTGCAAAGGAGTTTAAAAAATTCAACATCAATCGTTTTCATTTGGTCTCATACCCATGTGAGGAAAAATTGTTGATGCAAAATAACAAAATTTTAATTTCTTCCTTAACTTCTTGTGTGTCTAACAAAAGTGAAATAAATTCAAAGGGTATAGTGTTGACCTATTATGGGATTGTCCAATAAATACTGGAACTAGATTACTTAGACTTCAAAGAAAGTGTCTTCTATTGTAACTGGGTGAAGGTAGAGGACACTAATATTGGTTGTAAAGATAATCATGCCTCAAAACTTGTCATAGTATATTTATCTAAGATGAAGAGTGAAGATCACTTAATCGACGAGCCTTTTATTTATACGTTTAAAAATGTCATGAGGGTATTCTACTCTAAGTGAATAAACGACGATAATTAGTTGTTGTTATGCAAGCAACAAAGAGTTTAACTACTCAAGCAGACACATTAAAGGCCCCTACAGAGTTCTAGTTTTCTCCTTATGACAATCCTAATTTGACGGTTCTTTAATTTAATTTAGCTGAAGATTGAGTTTTGAAACATTATATTATTATCATTTAGTTAACTCTTGTATGACAACACTATTTGTATTGTATGTAACGTAATAACCCTTATATATATTTACGTTTGGGTATATTCTACTCATATATTTAGTTCTCTGACACTCATTTCCTCATCGATAATATTTTGTAATTTTTGTGTAGATTTTATTAAGTTTTAAATGCAAAACTGATAACAAATCGCCAATCTGAGGTAACCACGCTAATTGTCAGGGTTTCTGTTGATGTTCACTATTTGTGTGGTTGCCTCAATTTATGGTTTGTGTTATGTGATGTTCACTGAGAAACAAGGCAACAAAGCTTCTTATTGGTAAATACTAATCCCATTTTCTAATATCCTTCTATCATTAATCATACTTTGTTCCATCTGAGTACCCTTGTATAGTTTCTTCGGGGTCTCACTGGTCAAATTCATTTGGTATTTTAAGCCTAACAAGATTATGTCATAGTCTTGTTATGAAGCTAGGAACCCTGGATGCATTGGACCAGTTAAACCTCCAAACACCTATTCAAGGATACTCAGACAAAACCATATATGCATATTTTGGTGTTCTTATTCCATTTGTAGCTTGTTTATATTACTTTTATCACTATTCCTACTCTTTCTATTATCATATCTGTAGACACCCCATTCTGTTACCCCCTAACTCTCCTTAGGTCCCTAGTACCTCCCTTCATCACTATAAACCCAGGTTATACCCCGAGTACTGACCTAGAAGCTATCGGGCACTCCCAGGCTCCGTTTGACAAAAAATTCAAACTCTTCAGCTCGACCAAGACTGAATGAATCTTCGAAGGGAACTGAAATCCATTGCCAATGGTCCACTCCGTGCGCCATTCCGACTTACCATGCAGACGAACGATCTGTTTGCATCTGAAACTTGATCTAGAGGTCACCGGGTGCTCCCGAGCTCTGTTTGACCTAAGTCAACTCTTCATCTTGACCGAGACTGAATGAATCTTCGAAGGGCACTGAAACCACTTTCCAATGGTATGCTCCGAGAGCGATTTTGATATGCCATGCAGACGAACGATTCATTTGACTCTAAGAGGTCACTAAATGCTTCCAGGGCCTGGTTGACCAAAGTCAACTCCCCAAACCGGGTTAAACTCTTTGGAATGTCGAATTACATCTCCTAAAGTTTCCAACAGTCTACCCTGTGCATGATTCGGACTTACTATATGGACGAATGATCCATTTGAGTCCGAACGATTCCCCGTCCAATGGACCGACAAACATTTCCAAGCCATATTTGGCCCAAAGTCAAATCCTGAACCCGGGAGTGGCACAAAGGAATTTTAAAAGTCTCTGAATTACCTTTCCAATGGTGTACCCCGTGCATGATTCTGACCAACGGTTTGCCCTTGGTAGCCAATTTTCCGAAAAGGCCTGAAACACACTGCCAAATGGCAGGTTCCAGACCCTGCCTATCGGCCGGTGCCGATAGGCAGGACTAGGTCTATGCCGATCGGCAGTGACCTAGGCCTATAAAAGGAGGCCTTCACCTCATTTGCAAGGGGAGCCCAGATCTGATAAAAATTGCTCTCAGCGAATCCCAAAAACCTCTCTCGAAGACAGCGCGATTTCAACATCCAAATCCCTTTCTAACTTCCACTTTTCACCATCCTTTTCATCAAACTTGGTGAATTATCCACTCTCCACCATCATCCAAGTTCAAGGGCTGCTCTCCAACATTCAAGAGCAAGCTCAAGATCTTCAAGAAGGTCCAACTTTCTCAATTTTCTCTTCAAATTCCCTTAAATTCGCAATAACTTGCTTTATTACCTAGCACTTTTATTATCTCATCTCACACATCCTAATATACTTTTTATTTAGTATTATTGCACACCTCTTATTTTCATATAAATAAAACCCAAAAAAATAAAAAAGGGAGGGTTTGCTCATAAATTCCAAATAGGGATTCTCATATTTTTCTCATACTCTTCTCACAACTAAAACACTTTTTCTACACACACACACACACACACACACAAATAAGAGATCCCCCATTTGGATTTATGGGATAAACCCCACCCCTCATTTTGTATGAAAACTACGTGGACTTTGATGCCTTTATAGGCTACGTAGGCATCTCGGGGTAAAACACAAGACTCGAGTCCTATTCTCACTTTATCTCTCATTTTCTATCTTCTCTAAATCCAATTTTCTTATATTATATATACTTGTTCTTAGTGACGTATCACTCCATATGCATTATCGTTCCATTATAACGATCAAACTAAGAGTAATCACGTAAATCTTACTTTCTAATATTATTTTTATACCTTCCTACGGATGACTCGCTTTATCTCTCCCATGATACAAGTCGAGGATTCCTATCTCCACTATATATATACACATGCACACATATCATGGGAAAATTAAAAAAGGAAAATAGCAAACATCCATGAGAGACCGAAAGGGCAGAATGGGTTCCTAACACCTTCCCATTTCGTAACTTAGCCTCCGAACCCTTCTCGAATCATTTTGATTTCATATGCACCAATATGTCTTTGGATGCCATCCTTCGGGATGGCTTCCCTTTTTTCTTTTGTCTGTTTTGAGTAAAATAGATTGGCGACTCTAAATTTCTCTATATTTTTACACCTTATCTCAAACGACGTCGATTGAAGCGCTCCCGTGAGGGACGCACGGGACCCGAGGATCCTCCTTCACACACCCGCTCGTGGTAAGGATCGGGGATGGCCACAATGGCGACGCTACTGAGGATATGTATGTTTTGAGGGTTTGACTTTATTTACATGGATGTTATATTTGTTTATACTTACCCTATATCTGCATGTTCCCCTTTTCCATGTGTATCCCATGCTTATGCTTCTGGTCACACACTTGTAGAAAATTCTCCATGTACACTTCACACCACGTGCACCTAGGATCACATATATCCACATGTTGCATGCATCACTCATCCTTACTTGGTGTACCTTTGGTATTTGTACTTTTCTCCCTGTTTGGCATAATCAAGAAACGCATTCTCATCATAAGACACTAATAAGAGAATCATGCATGATTCACACGACATCACCAAAGAGCATTGTTATTGACTAAATTTTACCCAGTAACTGGAGGGTCACTTCGTGATGGGCACTGGTCCGTTAGGGCGCAGTTAGCCTAAGCGATATGACTCTCACCTTCCATTGGCCAAGTACCTTCGAAGTATATCGAACAGTTCTCCCGCATCGTACTGCTTGACCAAAGTCATGATGAGAGGTATATCGCAGGGAATTCGTTCATGTATGCCATGCACCGTCCCCACGAGGTATATAGTGAGGCAATTCACGTACACTCAGGTATATCAAATGGCTTGTCCACACGTACCGATTGCCTACAAGAGCAAGACGTATATCATGGAAGTCACGCCAAATAGGGGAACTCATTCCGATTCACCCAACCAACTGCATACCCGCATATAGGTGTCAAACCTAGGACACGCACTTTAGATTGTCGATTTCAACCCGAAACTCTGTCAAAATTTTGGGTGGGCCTGCCACCCAAATTTTTGTGCATTTTTAAAACGGGACCCTATCCGTGAGCCTAGTTATAAGTCCAGCAGTACATTTACATATATTAAAAACCCCACTTTTCCAGGCTCGGGTCCCATCTGGCATTGCATTTAGGAGAATTAAATACAAGTGAGAACATAATAATCGTAATAATCATGCTGAGTTTCGTCTCCAAAAACATTTCTCCCTTCTTTATCAAAAATCCAAAAATAGTTTCTTCTCTTTTTCTCCAAAATAAATCCCATTCTATGCCTTCTCAGGTCAATCGCAATCCCTTGGCCGGCTCCCTATTGGCTTCGGTCTTCAGTCAAATCACCCCGGAATTTTATCCGTTCCTCTACTAATTCTTTCAAGTCCGGAATCCATCCACTTTCCATGGATAATACATAATAAGTACCAGTCATACAGTCAGATCTGACGGCAGTCATATCTCAGCTCGTGTCCAAGATTGACAACCTCCAAACTGAGGTTCGAGATATGCAACAAAACCAGGTTCCTATTCCTCAAGATCTCGAAGTCCTATTCCCTCGTGCTATGGGTCCACCCGAGCCTATTTGGGTTCCCGAAGAATATCAACACACTCCACGTGCCCCTCCTGTCAATGGGTCGTCGCCTGCCGAGCTTTTGATGCCAAACATTGCCCAGTATGTGGCTAACCTGCATATGGTCGTTGATCCAAAAGAGGAGGAGTTGAATAAAGTCAAAGGGGATCTCAAGATGCTCACCAAGAAGTTCGGTCAAGTCAAAATATCTGGGAATTACATAGACTACACCCACGTGTCTCCTTTTCCTAAAATGAGGTTACCCGAGAAGTTTAAGATGCCAAATATAGAGAAGTTCAGAGGGAGTCGTCCCCCGATTATTCATCTTCGTAGTTATCATCGTTCCATGACTCTATTAGGGGATTTTGAAGAAGTGATGTCCCAATTGTTTCAGCAAACTTTGAAGGATAGTGCCCTTCGATGGTTTTTGTCTCTAGAGGATCCATAATCTTTAGCTGGGAGGATGTAGCCCGAGAATGCATATTGTAGTACAAATACAACGAAGAGCTTGAGGTCACCCGTCGTGATTTAGAGCTGCTCAAACAGAACCCTGGGGAATCAGTCAGTAACTTCATAACCCGGTGGAGGGAGCAGACAGCTACCAAGACCAATCGGCCATCTAAGGAAGAACAGGCCAACATAGTGAAGAAGAACTTCTTGCCCCATGTTCGAGCGACGATGGGAGGACAATACTATACCCACTTCCGAGCTCTCATAGAAGCGGGAGTAAAAATCGAGGAAAGCCTTATTAAAATAGAGATTGAACCGAAGAAGGTGTTCAGACAGTTTATCCCTAGAAAGTATGACAAGCCTGTCAGTGCTATAGTCTCAACCATCAACAACATCTCTCAACCGACCACATCATGGGCACCAAAAATCCACCCTACCCCCATTCTAAGGGAATACACTGAGATCCCTGCTCCCCTCTCCAAAATTTACCAATCCCTGTTAAGCCGAAACCTCATCAAACCCTTGGATCCCCGTCCATTGCTAAATCCACTCCCAAGAAACTTCAAGGTCGATGCTCATTGCGCCTTTCACCAAACTGCTGGCCATACCACCGACCAATGCTTTCACCTCCGAAATATAATCCAATATCTCATTGACCAGGGTACCATTGCCCCACCAGCTAATCCTAAGCCAAACACTACTCACAATCCACAACCAAATCATACCAATGCCATCTTCTTAGAAGAAAACCCAGATTTTAATCCCTCAACTCAAATCACACCCATATACTCTCCTAAACCTCTTCAAATTTTCCCATATTTCCTCTTACACCCTACTAGCCTCACTGATAAAACACTATCACTCCTTACCAGAGCATGAATCACTGTCTGTACCCATTCTGAAAATGGAAATATGGAATTATCATAGGTGTTAAACCAACTCCTAGAGTTCGGGCTGAAATTTCCCTCATAGATGGTCATCGATTGCCAAAAGTTCAGTACACTGTTCTTAAAATCATGGAAATGGGCCCGAGATTCAGACAAGTGGGTGGTACAAACCGATGAAGTCAGCCTAGATGATGTTGTCCAGATTATAGCAGAATTATTCGGGCAAACCAACAGCATTTGTAGTATCACTGGGTTACTTGACATTTTGAAGCTACAAGGGCGCTTGGTCCCTTCACCATACATATCCCCATAGAATTGGAAGACATGTATGAAGAAGCCGTTGAAGTTGTGGAATGCATTGACTTTACATGGAAAGGCAGAATTATTGCCACCGGATGGGGGGAAGAATTCGAAGATTCGAGTGAAAAACAAGCCTCGGGAAGAACTGGACTAGTAGCTGACATATGTGGGATGATATCATTTGTAGAATTCCTCGGAGAAATAAACAGGGTGACAGAACAACCTGAGATTGACGAGGAAATGGGATTCAGGTTCTTCCCTTCTTCAGTAAATCACATGACCAGATCAAGGAGGCATTACTAGGTTGCAAGCTCACTACCAGCAAATGATAAAGGGAAGGGAATTGAAAACCTTCCTATGACAGAGATGACCATCAAGGAGAGCAAGGTCGTCCATCAACTGAAGAAAACTCAAGCTAACATCACTCTATGGGGGCTTTTCATGTCTTCCCAGCTGCACATAAATGCTTTAATCAAGCTGCTCACTGGACCCACAATTCCTCCTTCTGCCACACTAGAAGAAGTGGTAAATCTGGTCGGATCCTTGACCTCTACCCGAATGCTATCATTTTCTAAAGGAGAAATCCCCAGAATTGGGCCAAATCACAATCATGCACTCAACAACTCCGTCAAAGTTATGTGGAAGGTCGTGCCGCTCTCTCTTATCGATAACGGATCCGCCTTGAATATTTGCCCACTGAGAATCTTCAAGTGTTTAGGCCTGAAAGAAAGCAACCTCGCTCCAACCTCCGCCGTTGTACGTGACTACGATAATACCCTCCGGGAGGCGATGGGATCCATAAAACTTGTAATAGGGGTTGGACCTATAAACCCTGTCATTGAATTCCAAGTCATAGATGTCCCAGCTTGTTTCAACCTATTGCTCGAACGACCCTGGCTCCACAGTATCAAGGGTGTGTCTTCCTCACTCCATCAGAAATTGAAGTTCTTCGCCGACGGGCGAGTCATCACCATTTTGGGTGACGACGAAAATGTCGAGGGTGCAAGCACCAGAAGTCCAATCTTTGAGATATAACACGGGTCAAATGATATGCTCCTATCAGGATTTCGAGTTAAGCCACTCCTATTCCCGGTAGAGGAAAATTTCAAAGAAAGGGTTTATCCTGAATATGACCCTCATGGCAATGTCAATGTGATTCATATTTTTAGAAACATGCACTTCATGCCCAAACTGGGGCTAGGGCAAAGGAAGTAAGGGATACTTGAGCCCATAAAATTGAAGAATTCCCTCCTTGTGGCTTGGGGTATCAACCATCAGAACAAGAACTTAGAATGATCCACCAGTCCCAACCAAAGAGAAGATTAGACTGCTTCCAAACTATCCCAGGAGACTCCTTGAATGGACGATTCATCAAAGAAGACGAAGACTTCCCTTTTTGTGGTTTTCTAGAACCATGGTATGACCCCACAGATAAGAAGATGAGGCCTGGAATGGAGATCTTGTACCAAGAGAGATACCCATGGGCTGAAAGTTTCCAACACCGAGTACAACCGCTCATCAAAGATACCGAAGTGACTGAGAAAAATGATTCCAAATATTCCTTTAACTTACACACACTGGGGCTGGCACTCTGCATGGTTCATTCAGGCACTACATCAAAGGATCCATCCCATATGATTAAAGATGCTGATACACCCCTCCTCAACTGGCATGCTGCGCTAGTTCTACCTCTTGAAATCTCCCCTAACCCCAATGTTTACCCTATTTCTTCTTATGTTGTCTATCCTTGTTCAAATGTAATCGAGACCTCTTTTGATAAGGTTCTCAATGTTGTTTTTCCTATCAATGAAATAAACGAAGATTTTGAGTATCCTGTTGTGCCTTACATTAATTATTTGGATTCTAATCAAACTTTTGATGATGATGATTTTGCAAATGAACAATTCTTAACTGATCTAAATAAGGTTAATAATAAACAACATAACCGCGTTCAAGTTAATTAAGAGGAGACTGTTATTATTAATCTTAGTTCTAGTAGCCAACTGCGTGAGATTAGGATAGGGGCCACCCTTAACGAGCATGAGCGCGCACAACTCGAAGAATTGCTAAAGGAATTCATGGATGTCTTCGCATGGTCCTATGATGATATGTCCGGCATTGATCCTGAAATAGCTCAGCACTAGATCCCCACTCTCCTAGATTACAAGACGGTTAAACAAAAATTGAGAAAGCTCTGCACCAATTGGTCGCTCAAGTTCAAAGAAGAGGTGGTCAAACAGTTGAATGTGGGCTTCATTTGTATTATCGAATATCCCACATGGCTATCCAACATAGTACATGTGCCAAAATCAAGAGGGAAAGTTCGAATGTGTGTGGACTACCGAGATTTAAACAAAGCTTCTCCAAAGGATGATTATCTGCTACCTAGTATTGACATGATCGTGGACAATACAGCCAGCCATGCTCTCAAGTCATTCATCGATGGGTTTTTTGGATACAACCAAATCAAGATGCACCCAGACCACCAAGAAAAAACTGCATTCATCACCCCATGGGGAACCTCTTGCTACACTGTTATGCCATTTTACCTCAAGAATGCTGGGGCTACCTACCAAAGGGCTGCCACAACCATCCTGCACGATCTGATTCACAAAGAAGTCGAGTTTTATGTGGATGATATGATTGTCAAGTCCAAAAATAGAGAAGGTCATGTTCTCGCTCTCCGGAAGTTCATCGAATGACTGCGACAGTATCAGATGAGACTCAATCCACATAAATGTGTCTTCGGCATTACAAAGGGAAAACTCTTGGGATTCATGGTCAGTGAGAAGGGGATAGAAGAGGATCCTACAAAGTTGAAGGCCATACTTGAGATGCCACCACCCCAAACGGAGAAAGAAGTTCGAGGTTTTCTCAAAAAATTGCAATATATCAGCCGGTTCATCATCCAGCTAACCTCCATCTGTGAACTGATCTTTAAGCTCCTATAAAATCATTCAACCAAGGTTTTAAACGAGGCCTGTCAAAAATATTTTGACCGAATCAAACAAAATCTGACCCAACCTCCAGTGCTCATGCCACCACAGCCTGGTCTCCCTTTGCTCCTATACCTAACCATAATCGACAGTGCAACTAGGGATTTGCGATTCCAATACCTTGAAGACTCCCACAAAGAAAGAGCCATCTATTATGCCAGTCGCAAATTGACCGGGTACGACGTCAACTACACTGCTTTGGAAAAGGCGTATGCCGCACTTGTCTAGGTCACCCAAAAGTTACGACACTATATGCTCGCTTCCGCATTAAATTTGTATCCCAAATGGATCCCATCAAATACCTGCTTGAGAAACTGCCTTATCTAGTCGAATGGCCCAATAGTTGATGCTCCGAGTTAGATATTGTGTACATCACGCAGAAAGCCATTAAAGGAAGAGCCATCTCTGACTACCTCGCTGATTACCCCGTAGAAGAAGCAGATGTGTGGATCTCCGAATTCCTAGATGAAAATATCCTCTGCACCACTCAAGACAACCTTCGATGGAAAATTTTCTTTGACGGCGCTGCCAACAAAAAGGGATATGGCGTTGGGATACTTCTGATCGCCCCTGATGACTCCCACACTCCCATCGCTATCAAATTGGATTTCCCTTGCACCAATAACATGACAGAATACGAGGCATGCACAGTAGGCCACAAAGTTTCTCTCAAGAAAGGTATTAAATACCTTCATGTCTACGGGGATTCTTCCCTCATCATCGGTGAAGTGCTCAGAAAGTGGAAAGTCAAGGACGAAAAGCTCCAACCCTTCCATGCCCACTTAGAAGAGTTAGCCTCCCGATTCTGAGATATCACCTTCCATTACCTACCTTGAGCAAGGAATAACCGATCCGATGCTCTCGCTACCTTGGCCTCCATGGTCGACATGCTCGAAGTAATAACAATGACCCCCTTCTTAGTTCAAAAGCAAGACAAACCAATCCACTGCTACCATATTGAGCTTATCTCCACCGAAGATCCTGAACTAGCCGATTGTTGGTACTATGATATCTGGTGCCTCCTCAAACATGGTATGTATCCCGAGGGTTCCACCAAAAAAGACGAACGACCCTCCGAAGATTGGCCACCCAGTACATCATCTGTCATAAAGCTATACTGAAGAGGAACTTCGATGGAACTCATCTACACTCTATCACAGGGGTTGAGATTGAAAAGATAATGCAGAAGATCCATAGCAGGGAATGAGGGACCCACATGAACTGTCACATGCTTGCTAAGAAGATCATCCGACAGGGATACTACTGGACCACCATGGCCTAAAATTGCACTGCCTATGTCCGGAGATGCCTCAAATACCAACAGTTCTCCAATCTTCAACACCTGCCTCCGTGAGAATTATACAACATGACCTCTCCCTAGCCGTTCTCCACCTGGGGTGTCGACATCATAGGGAAGGTTACACCAAAGGCTTCAAACGGACATGAATTCATCCTATTTTCCATTGATTACTTCACTAAATGGGTCGAAGCTGAGCCATACGCAGTATTGAATGTCAAGAAAGTGGCCAAATTCCTCGAAAAAATATCATCTGCCGATATGGGGTCCCGCATGAGTTTGTGTCAGATAACGGGTTGAACTTCGAATCAAAAATCACAGAAGTAGTCAACGAGTATGGGATTCAGAGACACAAATATTCTCCCTACCGACCTAAGACCAATGGTGCAGTTGAAGTCGCCAACAAAAATGTCAAAACCATCATTAGCAAGATGACCGGAAGCTGTAGGGATTGGGCCAACCGGATCCCATAGGCCCTTTGGGGCTATTAAACCTCAATCCTAACCTCTACTGGAGCTACCCCTTACTCTTTGGTCTACGGCATGGAAGCAGTCCTACCTGTTGAGCTGGAAATACCCTCGCTATAAGTCATGCTCGAAAGAAAAATTAGTGAAGAAGACTGGTGCCAAAGCCCTCTCGACGAGCTGACCCTCTTAGATGAAAGGAGATTGAAAGATCTTTACCACATACAGGGGTACCATAGCCGAATAGCGCGATCATTTAATAAGAGAGTCAAAGACTGTGGTGTCCGGGAAGGGGATTTAGCCATCAAATAGATAATAGAACCCATTTGGGACCCCAGAGGGAAATTCAAGCCCAATCCTAGCGGCCCCTACACCGTGAAGAAAATATTATCCACCGATGTCGCCATGCTCACTGACCTAGATGGGGAGGAGATGGATCGTCCAGTCAACCTGGACCATCTCAAGAAATTCTACCCCTAGTCTGGAATCTCGACGCGCTACGAATCTTCTCATCTCCCTTCTATTCTATATATATATATAAAAACTCTCTTGATTTACCTCTACCCTGAACTACGTGGGCCTGATCCTCTGTAAAAAAAACCATTTTTCAATGAAATAAAGAATTTTCAAAATCCATAGAGGTACGTAGGCAGCTCATACACCTTACAGGAGCACGACCCCTTTCTTTTTCATAAAATACTATTCTTTTCTTATCTCCGAGAACGGCAGTTCATTCTAACAAATACTTAAACAACAGGATTATGTATGCCTTAGCGATCGGTATAGATAATTCAAACTTACAAAATTCATCGAAAGGCATAGCTGGATGATCATAAACTTTCTTATTTCATTAATAAGAAATTACAGCACAGATTACATAAGAAAAGGAACGGATAACTCCCTTCCCCCTACTGCCATAAAAAGCCAAATAAAATCCCCACATCTATTCCCTATTACACAAATAAACTCTCTAAGAGTCCTACCCACAGCTACCAGAGGAGCCTGCACCCTCATCATCTACATCCTGGGGTCCCCAAATTTCCCCTGCCTGAACAGAGTGCCGTAAACACTCCATGGACCGATAAACCTGAACCAGCTTCTAAAAAACCACAACACCCCCTTCCATGGTGTTAAATAAAACAAACCACATTTGTCCAGTCTCCACTGCCAACATCTTGCTGACTACTCTCCTCCACAACCACTTCATATAATCCCCAGGGGCATGCCAAACTCTCCCAACAGACTAAGAGGGATGGGTCGAAGGACGCCGACTCTCCCACAGAGATCCAAGCAACTAATGCAGGCGCTCAGTCAAAACGTCTACTGGAAAGAAATTTAGTGTCCGAGGTAGCACGACCTGTGCCCAGCCAAATTGGCGCAGAAGCCGCCAAGGGAAATGATAAGCACCCAAAACTGTACATTTTATACCCCGAATAGTTGTATTTTAGTTGCTATTTCTCGACAATATGGGTCTTATGCACTTAAATGTTTAATATGCAGGTTTAATGTACGTTGCGGTGTTCAAACGCGTATTTCAAGACAATTGTGCATTTTACGGAGCTAAATACCAAAGTCCCGTACCCTAGCCTACCCTAAACTTAGCCCAAACTTACCCCAAGCCTGTGTGTGTTTCATTTGTGTCATTTTATTATTTTTTAGATTTTTAGTTTGAGTCTTTTCATTTTTAGGATTTATTTAATATTTTCTAGATTTATTTAATATTTTTCTATTTTATTTTTATTAGGATTAGTTTTATTTTATTTTGATTTTTATTGATTTTTAGTTTTATTTTATTTTATTCTATTTTATTAGGATTAGTGTTAGTTGTTTATTTTTAGTTTATTACATTTTATATTTTTTAGGACTTTAATTTTCATTTAGAATTTTAAGTTTTTATTTCTTTTGTTTTAATTTAGTTTTTATATAGGAATAGGATTTTATTATTTTTATTTTTATTATTTTTAGTTTGTTTTATTTTTAGTTAGATTTTATTTTTTATTTTTTATTTTATTAATTTTAATTGAGTCTTGGTATATTTTTAGAAGCCAAATTAAACACTCACACACACTCCCTCACCTACACCACACCTACTATCCTACACCCTCACCCTCACACTAACCCCATACACCCTCACCACACCACAAGACCCCCACTCATCTTCTCCAACAAACCACCCACCTACTATTCATCTTCTTCCCCATCCATTTCTCTCTCCTCTATCTTCCACCATTTTCATACCCAACATCACTCTCTCTCTCTCTACCTCTAAACTACCATAAACCCCATACCCTTTATCTCCGCCGGCGGACCTCTCTCTCCCCACCGCCGACCTGCCCTCACCCAGCCGGCGGCGACCCTTCATCGGTGTTCCACTTCCCCGACGTCGGTGCTGACAGACCCCCATTCCGCCGTCGTCCAGAACCACGCCTACCGCCGGAACCTCACCCCTCTTCCCCGGCGCTGCCCGTCGAGCCCTGTTTACTCGCCCCGCCGCCGCTGCCCACCGGAACCACCTCCGTCCCCACTGCCGATCTCCCCTAGTTGTCCAGCCTTAAACCATCACCACCATTACCACACCCAGCAAACCCATTTCATTTTCCTTCCCACGATTTTACCTCTTGATATGTCCCATTCCAAATGCCAAACAAAGCCACAAGACCAAAATCGATTTTGACCACTTGCCAAACAAACCCATGCCAATTAAGCCTAATACCCATTTAGGTCCCAATACCCATTTTACCCCCCAACAACCACTTAACCCCATTTTCCCAAATTACCCTCAATAACAAATCATATTTTTTCCAATTATTCCCTCACCTCACACCCCCATGCACATGTGACCTCACCCAAAACCCATGCACCTCTATCCAATTCCCACATATACCCCTTTTCTCCATTGCATATAAAAAGAAGATGAAGACCTCATTTGGGGAGAATTCTAGATTAGAGAGAGGAAATTGTAGAGAGAAATTTTAGGGTTAGAAATAAATAGTAGATTAGAATTAGTTTTTTTATTTTTATTTTCTTCTTTTCAATTTAAATTGAGTGAAAGTAATTCTAGTGAGAATCAATTTGTGTGTTAGTGCTTCATGTGTATTTGTTGATCATTCAAATTGAGAGGTGTATGCTTCAAATTGGAAGATTAGAGTTCAACTTTCTTAAAGAGATTTGGCTTGCTTGTTCTATTCTCTTCTCTTTTATTTTAATAGCCTTGATTATTAATTTGTCATATTTCATATCATGTTAGGCTAAATCCCCATTCAAGGGATGGGGAGATCCATTATTTTGATGTTAATCATAATTTAAATAGTTTAATTAAATTAAAAGTCCCTTTGATGATTAATTTTACAATCTTACTTTTAATTTACGCCTCGAGAAAGGGTAAATGATTTTCGAGAGAAAATCGAGATTCTAGTCTTAATTTCCATCTTAGAATCGAACTAGAGATAGGTTTTTCTAAAATGTGAAATTATTTCTTTGAATTTCAACTCTAATCATATTTTTATAATCTAAACTAATTTAGTAAATCGATCCTAGCAGGTGATTTGTTAGATGATGTTTAGATCTACGTTTTGTGAGTTGTAGGATTGTAAATTTAATTCTCTAAAAGATTATTATTGAAATTACATTTGCAACGAGAGTTGATTTGTAATTTCAATATTAATTTGGGAAGTTTAGTTTGAATAAATTAATTAAATAGATTAAATAGAAATTATGGCATAACCCCACTCCTTGATTGTTCTCACTATTATTTACCTCATTTTCATCTCTTATTTTAGTATTAGACTTTGTTTTCATTTTAGTAATTTTTTTAGTTAGTTGTTATCATCTAACCTTTAGTTTAGTTTTATTTCACATCCTCACCCTCAAAAAGTGTTTTAATATTTGAAAAAGCTAAAAAAAGTAGAAAAAGTGAAAAAGCACAAAAAGAAAATAAATAGTGAATTACAATTGAATTTGTTCCATGTGTTTTACTCCCTAGAAAGTGGATTGATACCCTTACTTACCGCTACACTTGAGTTTATTATATTTGTAGGTATGTGAGGTTTTGATTAACTTGGCTTTCAACAACAACGAACATATACGCAAAAGTCTAGTTATCAGGAAATGAAAAGAGGTCTGTCTGAGACCAACTAGCCGCACATATGAGTACTCTCCTAGCTCCAGAAAAGGCAGCAACTGCCCCCACCAAGGCACTGACCAATACAGATTTTGAGCCCCATTCTCCACAAACCAGTTCTCCCAGCTCTCAATATCCAAGACAACGCTAAAGAAGTAACGCGAAAAGAAGTTGGGTACAGCCGACAAAGGATACTCAGGAGGAGTCACCAGGCGAAGTCTTTCAGACAACCACATGAACAACATCACGGGGCTACCCCTCAGGAAATCGGAACGACCTTCTCGCCAGGCATCCAGACCATTCAGTGTCTCCGCCAGTATCACCGTCGAAGAGTTGCGATGTTATGACATCCATGAAGTAATGGATGTAAGTTGTAGGTCCACCAGCAGTTCTTCAGTCACCAGCAGCAATTTTGAAACCAGGCCCAGAGCAACAGCTCCAGCATAGCCAGCATCACCTACTTCCCGCAAATGCATGGACTGCAGCACCGTCAGGAGGGAGATCATTCCTCCAGTAACCAGTGATATGGCCGTCGAAGGCGAAATATGAAGAATCACGGCTAATAAATCCCTGGGAGAATGAGAAAATTCGGGAAAAGTCGCAGCAACACCGGGATTTGTACCCAGTATGGAAGAAAATTCCTAGTAGGTAGGACAAACTTCATCCAACCCAAAGCGAAATACATAGTCTTAGGGGTACCAGAATTGTATCGCCGCCAACAGCATGTTCCACTCAATAGGGCGATTGCGCCATAACGAGACGCGATGCATGTTGAAAGCATCGTAGTCGACATTATAAGAGCACATTGCTTCCAAGGCTTCGAGGTAGTTAGCAAACTCAAGGCTACCAGGGAGAACCATCTTGCAAGGCTAAGAGATAGTGGGCAAGTAAGTAAGAATGCGAAGGTGTGATGAAAACACTCCGCCCTTACCTCATTTTTATACTAGAGAACCATCATAAGAGACATAATCCCTGCAGAAATCGAAGGGCATCCTACCCCACAAAATACAAAAGGCTGAAGAGGGTACCAATCAAAGCTTTGAAGTGATGGGACTGGACTGAACTGCCGATAGGCAGGACAGGGTGCTTGCCGATCGGCAACCCCCCATTTTAGAAATTTCCCTTTTTTCCTCTTTTAACAAATCAAAAAACTCAATAAATATAAATTGATATTCTCAACAGAATTTCAAAATCCCTTTTCCTCCTTATATAATTTCCCCTTTTAATTAAAAACTTTCCTTCAAAAATTCCAAAAATACTCCTTTTTACGGTCTCAGCAGCAAAGTAAAAAGCACATGTGCATGCATTCATTCATCATTAATAAAAGATAACAAAAAACTCCATTGCATTGCATCTATTTGTTTTCTGTGTTACATCAATTTTACAGGAAATAAAAAGAAAAAAGAAAAAAGCAAAAAACAAAAAACAACGGGACTCAGCCCCAACCGACATTCTCTCTTTCTCTCTCACCTACCTTTCTCTCTAAGATCTTCCACCCCTGCGACATGCTCTCTTTCCCCTATGGTGAGATGATGCACCACCACTACCCGAGACAGAGTCCTCTCCGTACGAAGCAGATGGAACCAAGCAAGAAGGAACAGGAACCGCATCCCAAATATAGGCAGTCGCCAAAGATATCCAGTCTCTTAGCCAAGTGGTCGACACTCAGACTTGCTGCAAGAAAAAGTCAAAATCAGAGATTACCAAAATATAAAAGAAAAAAAGAGAAGAACAAAAGGTATACCGCATATCGGAGGACCTCCTCTGTTAAACCTAACTCCTTTGGATCCATCGCATGAGGACTATGCAGCATAGGCATTATCCCTCCATCAGCCCGCCAGATGTTGTATGAAGGAGTGTGCAACAGCACAAAAGGAACCTCTAAGGTCATTGCCGTCATAGATGCCGTTTGACCGCCGCCACTGTGGGAAGATCCCACCGCCCAACTCGAACCCTCAGGAGGAAAGGCAGGGCATCATATATGTTGGGCGCTATCAACAAGCTCGTCACAAAGTCCATATAGTCATACGGCGCAGTCGTATCAATGTACAACAAGTAGGACTCGCTGATCATCGCCGCGATCCTCGCATCCTCCGACAACAGTTTATCCCGCCTTATAGACGTAGGAGGGTGCGCAGGTGGAACCACCACCTCCTCCACAGTAATCTGTCGAACCACCCTCTCCTAGAGATACCAGGAATGGTCGAACTCATGTGCCAACAAACACCACATCTGCGCGTTCACCCCGGTCATCCCCGCATCCTGAATGGTTGTCCCCCAGGGACAAAAGGCCACCTAAAAATCTCCAAGCAGGCATAAATCAATACAAGATCAGAAGGCACAAAAACCAAGACTAAAAATGGAAAGAGTCTTACCCTACCACTGATCAAGTCATTCAAGACCTGACGCATCGCCTACAGAGAGAGAGATCCCTTCGACTGCCGATTGGCCTTGCGCCATCGATATAATCGGTAAGAGTCCCCAACAGTGTCATCCAACAGAGCGATCAGTGGGGTATTGCACCCAATCACCTCATAAAACCACGTCTATCAAAAGATAAGAATTGACGAACAAAAGAAATACGCATAAGGAAAATGCAAATGCATGAAAGGAAAATGCGAATGCATGAAAAGAAATGGTCAAACTAAAGAATACATCAAGAAGGTACGTGGCACCAGTAAAGGTCTACCGGCAGCACCAGCTAAATGCGTCCAAAGAAGAGTAAAGGGTCGCCAAAGTCAGACTCCCCCAATCATAAAAAGGGATGTTTGAAAACATCCTCAGGTACGGCAAGAACCACAAATGGACGATGTCGCCCCTCGACTCCACTATGAAACCTCCCAAAACCAGCAAAATAATTAGCCGGTCCATCTGCCTCACTTGCATCCCGTCCTCCACATCAATCATCCTTCCCAACAGAACATCCTTCAGCAGGGACAACCGGATAGAATCCCCAGAAACTATCCTCCCTACATCACCAAGTGACGCACGCACTGCCTAAGATCTCACCCGTAAAGAGCAATCCACCTCTATCTACTCTCCATCACAATCCATCCCCAACAGCTGATGCACATCTATGGGAGTTACAGTCATCTCCCCGAAGCCGAAATGAAAGGTGTGAGTAGTATCGTACCACCTCTCCCCCAAAGCGCACAGGACTTCTGTCAAACGAGGCATCTCATCCAGCGCAGATGCCAACCTCCCAAAACCCGCTGATGATATCACCCAATGCACCACAGGTGGGAGATGCTCCCAGACATCCCTGAGCCCCTTCGTCCCACGGGCGCGCATGTTCTTCAAAGAAATATCAGACTGGCAAAAAGAAAAAATCTCATCAGAAGTCAAGAAAGAAAAAAAAATCACCAAAAATAAAGGAATGCCAAAGGTCGGGTTACTTACATAACTGCCAGGATTCACTCTCGAAGAGCGATGATACAACGGCTCTCACAGGAAAGTCCGCTCATCAGAAACATGCTCAAATGCATCAAAGGATTTCTCACTCCCTAAAGCAAGAGGAACCCTGGCCCTCCACTCCACATTCGCCCAGTCATCAACGGTCAACCACTCCCTGTGGACTGCAGTGCTCATAAAAGCGGCCATTTCTCGAAGATCGGAATGCTAAAACGATTTGCTGAGAAATCGCAGAAAGAGATAAAGCAAAGAAGTTGTGAAAAAATGAAGGGATTCGCCCCCTTTATATAGGATGCCAAATGCCATGCTGATCGGCACTGACCCCAACCATACCGATCGGCACTAAGTCCTTACCTTCCCGTGGTAGTCCAAAAGTCTGTGCCACTGCCGAATAGCACCCCTCATACCTTGACGACCGGCACCCCCCTTAAATTTCATACAGAAAATACCAGAGAGCCTCGAAAAATCCTTAGAAAATTCTAAAAAATCCCAGGAAGGATTTAGAACATTTTCACTAGGAAAATTCTGCATTCCCTCAAGAGGAACCCCTCTTTACCAGCGGAATCCTCAAAAACCAAGTGAATCTCCTCCCAACAAAGCCCCGGAGGATCTCTAAAGATCACCTGATCACTTCCCCAACGGAGTTTTTACAGCACCAAAATTAGTTGTTCCCTTGGCGAGGCCTCCTAAAGAAACAAAAGCTTCCCCAGCTATCAGCTCCCCATCTCAAATCAAAATCATAGGGCACTTTCTCTAGCAGAATCAAAATCCAATATTTATCCACTCTTAGGTCAGAATTGACCTTGGTCTTGGATCGTCACCTGACTGAGGTCAGAATTGACCTCGGTCCTCGGTCGTCACCACTCTTAGGTCAGAATTGACCTCGGTCTTGTATTGTCACCTGAGTTAGGTCAGAATTGACCTCGGTCCTCGGTCGTCACCACTCTTAGGTTAGAATTGACCTCAGTCTTAGATCGTCACCTGAGTTAGGTCAGAATTGATCTCAGTCCTCGGTCGTCACCACTCTTAGGTCAGAATTGACCTTTGTCTTAGATCATCACCTGAGTTAGGTCAAAATTGACCTCGGTCCTCGGTCATCACCACTCTTAGGTCAGAATTAACCTCGGTCTTTGATCGTCGCCTTTGTTAGGTTAGAATTAACCTCGGTCCTCGGTTGCACCACTCTTAGGTCAGAATTGACCTCGGTCTTGGATCGTCACCTGAGTTAGGTTAAAATTAACCTCGATCCTCGGTCATCACCACTCTTAGGTCAGAATTGACCTCGGTCTTGGATAGTCACCTGAGTTAGGTCAAAATTGACCTCGGTCCTCAGTCATCACCACTCTTAGGTCATAATTGACCTCAGTTATTAGATCTTCACCCTAAGACCGCAAAATTGGCTTTGACCCACAGAATCGGTCTCCCTCATCACTTAAGCCCGCAGATTTGGCTTTGACCCATAAAATTGGTCATCCTCCAGCATCACTTTACGTCCTTAGAATAGACCTAAACCTTTGATCATCATTCAAACCATCCTCAACACACCCCTCGGGTCCTCAGAATCGGCCTCGACCCTCTGAATCGACCATGCTCCCTCAAAAGCATCATGTGGTGTCTATTCGACATTTATAATTTATTCCAAACTCACCCATCGAGGGTCTCTATAAACACCCCATTCTGTTACCCCCTAACTATCCTTAGGTCCCTAGTACCTCCCTTCATTACTACAAACCCAGGTCATACCCCGAGTACTGACTTAGAAGTCATCGGGCACTCCCAGGCTCTGTTTGACCAAAAACTCAAACTCTTCAGCTCGACCGAGACTGAATGAATCTTCTAAGGGCACTGAAACCCCTTTCTAATGGTCCACTACGTGCGCGATTCTGACTTACCATGCGGACGAACGATCCATTTGTGTCCAAAACTTGATCTAGAGGCCCACAGGCGCTCTCGGGCTCTGTTTGACCTAAGTCAACTCTTCATCTTGACCGAGACTGAATGAATCTTTGAAGGACACTAAAACCCCTTTCCAATCGTCCACTCCGTGCGCAATTCTGACATACCATGCGGACGAACGATCCGGTTGACTCTAAGAGGTCACCGAATGCTTCCAAGGCCCGGTTGACCAAAGTCAACTCCCTAAACCGAGTCAAACTCTTTGGAATGTAAAATTACATCTCCTAACCTTTCCAACGGTCTGCCCCATGCGCAATTCAGACTTACCATGCGGACGAACGATCCGTTTGCGTCCAAACGATTCCCCATCTAATGGACCGACAAACGCTCCCTAGCCATATTTGGCCCAAATTCAACTCCCAAACCTGGGAGTGGTCCAAAGGACTTTCAAAGGTCTCTAAATTGGGTTTCCAATGATCTGCCCCGTGCGCAATTCTGACCAACGGTTTGCCCTCGGCAGCCAATTTTCCAAAGAGTCCTGAAACACACTACCAAATAACAGGTTCAAGACCCCGTCTATCGACAGGTGCCAATAGGCAGGACCAGGTCTATGCCGATCGATAGTGACCTAGGCCTATTAAAGGAGGCCTTCACCTCATTTTCAAGGAGAGCCCAGATCTGATAAAAATCTCTTTCAGCGAATCCCAAAAAACCTCTCTCGAAGACAGCGTGATTTTAACATCCAAATCCCTTTCTAACTTCCACTTTTCACCATCCTTTTCATCAAACTTGGTGAATTAGCCACTCTCCATCATCATCCAAGTGCAAGGGCTTCTCTCCAACATTCAAGATCAAGCTCAAGATCTTCAAGAAGGTCCAACTTTCTCTTCAAATTCCCTTAAATTCACAATAACTTGTTTTATTACCTAACATTTTTATTATCTCATCTAACACATCCTAATATACTTTTTATTTAGTATTATTGCACACCTCTTATTTTCATATAAATAAAACCCAAAAAAATAAGAAAAAGAGGGTTTGCTCATAAATTCCAAATAGGGACTCACATATTTTTCTCACACTTTTCTCACAACTAAAGCACTTTTTCTATACACACACACACACACACACACACACACTCACAAATAAGAGATCCCCCATTTGGATTTATGGGATAAATCCCACCTCTCATTTTGTATGCGAACTGTGTGGACTTTGATGCCTTTATAGGCAACGTAGACCTCTTAGGGTAAAACCCAAGACTCGAGTCCTATTCTCACTTTCTCTCTCATTTTCTATCTTCTCTAAATCCAATTTTCTTATATTCTATATACTTGTTCTTAGTGACGTATCACTCCATATGCGTTATCATTCCATTATAACGATCAACGTAAGAGTAATCGCGTAAATCTTACTTTCTAATATTATTTTTATACCTTCCTATGGATGACTCGTTTTATCTCTCATATGATACAAGTCGAGGATTCCTATCTCCACTATATATACACACATGCACACATATCACGGGGAAATTAAACAAAAGAAAATAGCAAACATCCATGAGAGACCAAAAGGGCGGAATGGGTGCCTAACACCTTCCCATTTCGTAACTTAGCCTTCGAACCCTTCTCGAATTATTTTTGGTTCGTATGCACCAGTATGTCTTTGGATGTCGTCCTTTGGGATGGATTCCCCTTTTTCTTTTGTCTGTTTTGAGTAAAATAGACTGGCGACTCTAAATCTCTCTATATTTTTACACCTAATCTCAAACGACGCCGATCGAAGCGCTCCCGAGAGGGACGCGTGGGACCCGAGGATCCTCCTTCATGTGCCCGCTTGCGGCGAGGATCGGGGATGGACACAATATGTACATTCAAATCTATTTTCATATATCAAAAACCACAAAAGGGGGACTTATACCATAATTCACAATTTAAAGTGTTCACCTAATTTTTTATATTTCCTTTGACATCTATTTTCATAAATCAAAAGTGACACAATAGATTTTGCTTATGGGTTTTACCCAACCTTGTTCATCATACGAACTATGTGGACTCTCAAGTTATTTTTGGATTCAAGTATTTTCTTAACATTTCAAACATTTTGAAATATTTACAAACCTAGTCATTTTAGGATTAAAGTTCTTATGTTACTTTTCATGTCATGTTTGGCCTCTTTATAATAAGTAATAATGTTCACCCTTTTATGTTTCTTATAGCACTCAGTTATTTATGAAAAAAGTATTTATAGCTTTATAATAATGTTCATGTCATTTTATGTTGCATTGCTATTGGAGTAATTTGTGACTTTATTTTCCAAATATATAGATAGCACACTAGTTTAGATGTTACAAGAGACAACAATGATTTCGGATTTAGTTGCATATATATGAGCATTAATGCAATATGCATTGGATTGATATTTGGATTACTATATTTCATCATCGTATGATGGTTGGACACATCCGCAAGCATGAGTTATATTATTATTTGCATTGAATAATTTAATGGCTTTATAGTTACTGCATAGGTGTTGTATCATTATTTTTTTATTTATGAATTAGTTAGTGGGTTAATAATTAGTTAATTTATGTTGATTTGATTACTTAATATTTATCTGTGGAAATGCATATAGGTCTAAAAACATGTACAGGTTTTTTTGGGGAGG
The DNA here is from genome assembly GCA_949130495.1 of Sambucus nigra. NCBI lineage: Eukaryota > Viridiplantae > Streptophyta > Magnoliopsida > Dipsacales > Adoxaceae > Sambucus > Sambucus nigra. The sequence continues at coordinate 715,806,104 of OX422207.1, forward strand.
CAAAAAATTAAAATATTTTTATAATTAAATTTAACTGGTCACAATTTTGATCACAACTCAATATCGTGAATACTTTGGTCACAACTAAGCTCACTGTCCAAATCCGTGACAAAGTTCAAAATGCCTCCATCGATGGTCATGGTTGGGGATCGCGACTATCAAAACAACTTGATAAATCGTCATGGGTAGAATCACGACTCTGAGATATGACCATAGGGCCATAGTCCTCAGTCGTGACCCAGCCATAACCTTAATGTCACCTAAAGAATCATGACCCTATATTATGGTCACGGCTTTCGATCATGACCCCCAATATGGTCACCCTTAAAATGGTCACGAATTAAAATCGTAACCCAAAACCATGACCCAAAACCTTGGTGATTGAGTAAAAAATGTGAACATTCTCTATATGGCATAGTGCCATGAATAAGCATTGTTTAAACTCAAAGACAAACTATGAAACATATCATTAATATGTTGATCCACAACATGAGTTCATAAATAAAGAAAAAAGAGATATGAAGAGACAAGAGATAAATAGAAACAAGAAAAGTTCATCCCAACTTTCAAAGGTTTAAGAATATTTGTATAAGCATAAATGAAATTGTATAATCATATCTTCTCAATCCAACTTACCTAAACCTTAATAAACCTTCAAAAAGGTTGAACCAAGTAAAAAACATCATAGTAACACAAAACAAAAATGTATAGTTGACTATAATTATGTATAGTCGATTATAACTCAATATATAGTTGAGTATACAATACAATATAGTTGACTAAATTAGGATAAGTGATTAACTTCAAAAATCCAAAAAAATCCACCAGTAAAAGGAAGGTTAAGTCAAATGTACCATTGTATAGTCGACTATAACTATGAAAAACTTGAAATTTACAATGGTTGGCTGAAGATTTTTAAATTCCAAAAGCCCTAAAATGTAACACCCCATGCCCCCGAAAAAAGACACACGACATGCTACTAAGATAAAAAAACTAAACTAAAACCATCCACAATAAGTATAGAGCATCTATATTTCAAGATTTAAATATAACAAAACCACAATTCAACTATTTCCACAATAATGATTTACAATAATGTTTCCCCCAAAATACACAATTCTCCAGCAAAAATTACACCACTAATTTATACATCAAAAATAAATCTTTCAAGCCAAGCTCTAAATTAATTATCCAAAATAGTCCATGGTGTCCCAACCCATGCTAGCCTGTCACTAAAAGAAAATACGGGGAAGAACAGAATATGACAAGAATAGATGCTCAAAAATAATTAGCACGATGAATAAATTGCAACAATACGAATGCGCATATACAAATCAAATGCGATACTCAAGCATTATATCAATATTAATTTCTTAACAACACATCAATGAGTCACCAGAACACACCTCATATGTAACAACTCGGATTTTTTTTAAATGGGAATTTTTAAATTTTATTTTGGAAATCAGAGAAAAAAAAAAATTGGGTTTAATTATTTTTTAATAATTAAGTATGTTGGTTTTTATATTCGGAATTTGGAAAGTTAGATTACAGCTTTCCTAATATGAGTATATATAAGTCTTGGGGGTTTTATAAGAGTCCTCAAAATATAAAACTCTCTAAGAGTTCTCAAAACATAAAACTCTCTAGAAAAATAAAATTTTAAAAATATTTCGATCGTCCGGTCGAGCTGAAATTTTTTATGCAGCTTCCTCTCGTCTTCAGACACTACTCCATTAAATTTCCGCCAATTCCAATGGTCCAATCGTCCAGAATGTGTTTTTTAGTGTTTTTATCTGATTAGAACTCTTTTTTAATCAAACTCTTAATCATTTATATATCACAACAAATCCATGGCTTTACTTTTCAAATTACTTGTTTATCAACGTTTCAACCATAAGACCTATCTAAAATTATTCCCTTTCATTTACAAACTTTATCCCCAAACTTAATCTAGTGTTTGACTCAATACTTGAAGGCTTATTTGACGTTTTCTCGAGTATGAGCTAGAACGAGTTTTGATTATTTTCGTGAGAGGAACATGAGGGTGCGATCATATTTTGAGCCTAAAATTTATGTGATGATTCATATGATGATTGTGAGGTATGAGACTTACAGAATATGCTCATAAATTCTCTCGAGAGTATTCCCTTTGTTTTCTGTGTCAATTGCACTCATGTTGAATTGTGATATTCATTGAAATCCTGAAAAATTATTGAATTTTATTATTTGATTTATTGAGACATATTATATTATTGATTTGAGCAAAGTGTCATGAGATTTTAATATGGTACGGAGAATGAGAACCCGCCAATTGTCCAAAAACTGTTATATGGCTTTGAGATGCCTATAGGGGGTGTGGTGAGGCTTGGTGACCCATTGATGTGTTGTTGAAAAATTAATATTGATATAATTCTTGAGTACTGAATTTGATTTGTATATGCGCATTCATATTGTTGCGATTTATTCATCGTGCTAATTATTTTTGAGCATCTATTCTTGTCATATTGTGTTCTTCCCCGTATTTTCTTTTAGTGGCAGGCTAGTATGGATTGGGACGCTATGGACTATTTTGGAGAATTATTTTAGAGCTTCGACCGGAAGATTTATTTTTTATGTATAAATTAGTGGTGTAATTTTTTTTGGAGAATTGTGTATTTTGGGAGAAACATTATTGTAAATCATTATTGTGAAAATAGAAGAAATGTGATTTTATTATATTTAAATCGTGGAATATAGATTCTCAATACTTATTGTGGATGGTTTTAGTTTAGTTTTTATTATAGTAGCATGTTGCATGTCCCTTTTCGGGTGCGTGGGGTGTTATATATGGTATCAGAGCATGGTCTTAGGTCTCGTAGGTTGTGAGTCTGTTTAGCTTCCGTGTTACCGATCTTTGATTCCCTATAATTATTCGTACTCCTTAAGGTAGAGGGTCTATCATACGTGTTAGATGTGTTTCTTAGAGATATGGAGTTTTGTATTGACGACGTTGTAGGCATTGAGTTTAGAATTACTGAGCTTGATGTGAGGATCATTAGAGTTAATTTTTGGAGACGATATTTTATGTGGGAGATATTTATTATGAATTTTGGGTATGTCTTATATTAATGCAGTATGGTTATTAGATTTGAGAACTTAGGGTTACGAAGATTGTCGAAGATAGAATCTAGTGGTGATTTTTGAGAGCTTGTGGTACGCCGTTATTTTCATAGTTATACGTATGTGTATATATATATATATATATTACTTTATTATTTGTGGGGTAGGTGCGCGTGGGATTGGATATATGGGCGCTCAATTACGGCATTCTACAGGTAGGCATATGTGAGCCTTATTTTCTTTTACTAGATTTACGTGTTGATGTGTATGCTTCGTCTAATTTCGAGGATGAAATTATTTTCTAGTGGGGAAGTATGTAACACCCCGTGTTTTAATTAATTGACTTTAATTAATTTGGAGAAAAATAAAATTTTGAATTGAATGGTCTTTAAGAATTTAACTTGGTTCTATTAGTAAATTTTTCAATCGGGAATTAAGTTGAGTCTTTTATAAAAAGGTTATAATGATTTTTATCGTTTAACTAGAAGGTGCATTTTTAAGAATATTTACCAGATTAAAAGTCAGATTTTAAAAGATTGCATTTTTGGATGTGGGGTTATTCAAACGACAGCGTATGTCGTTCAAACGCCATAGCATCTCGTTCGAATGACATCGTACGTCGTTCAAACGACAGAGGCAGTGGATGTATTTGAGACTCCTAATTAAGTTTTAACTCTTAAACCCTTTAAATACCAAACTGATACGAGCTGGGACTTCGAAAAACACTTTTCTCTCAAACTTTCTCCAGTAAGGTTCTCAAAGCATATTTCCTTTCATCTTCAACCCCTAGCCCCAACTTTTAACAAGTCTTTAATATTCGATTGGTGTTTTCTTAAGAGGACTTCAACATTTTACTCATATTTTATCCAACTAATTTCAGGCATGAATACTCTATTCCTTTCCTTTAGTATTATGCGTTTTAAGTGTTGCCTAAACCTTAATTTCATATGTTTCTTAAAATCAATTAGCAATCTAATTAGAGAAAGTAAACATTAAAACTTGGGGATTTTTTTATACAATCTTTTAATATGAATAATATTCATAAACCTTAGGTACGTAGGATTTGTGAGTGAATTTTGGACTTTATTGGTGTAGGTTGCATATAGAAAAAAAAAACTAGTTTTGGAATAAATGGATTTGGGGGCGTATCACTCAGTAATTTGTGTTGAGATAATGAAATTGGAATTTTTATGTATTAATGATGAAATCTTGGTGTATTTTAATTTAAAATAATTAAATGGGATTAATTGGGTGTTTATGATGATGTGTTAATTAAATTAAGATTTAATTACATCGGACTATCATGCGTAGTTTTACATGTTGATTTATTTATGTGTGATTATGTAACTTGTTGGTATTATTAAATTGCCATTGTGATGACAGGTTGTTGGGTATCTTATGCTTTCCTTATATTTTAGGATGCCTTCTAGGTATGGGATTACTGAGGGTAGATTATCGCGATTTTTTCATATCGGGGGTGGGCTGAGTTTTGGTGTTGTATCGTCGTTACGCTAGCCTAGGCATGAGACTAGGTCGAGATTTAAGTTTGAAATTCATCCTATACATAGGGTATGATATATTGATAACTTGGGGACCCTTAGGTCTGGGACTAAGAGGTATTTTGAGGACCTCACATCGATTAAAAGGGTGGGGTAATTTATAAATTGAGAAATTGAGTATTAATGCCTACAATAAAAACGGGTATTAAAATTTGTGGCGACATAATGTGTCAGGGACCGGCAGTTTAAACAGAGCAGTGGATGATTTATTTCGTGTCGTGTGTGTAACCTTGTCATGGGGTGGGGTCGACTGTTTAAACGGATTAGAGGCCATTTGACAAGGGGAAGTGTAACACTTTGGTGGATTACTACCCGGGGCAGGAGGACCGCCATAATAAAAAGTGAGAACAATAATAATATTGGGTTAATTGAATTGAATTATCATCATGGGACTTGGAAATTTAAAATCATATTGGTGTGCCTTTTGAAATGGGAATTTCTGCTGGTAGTTAGTGATTTATATTTATCGCCTTTAATTATCTCGTTTAATTAAAATATTCTATTGTGATATTTATTACGTATAATGTTATTGTCTGGATTTAAGGATCCTATTTTATGGGAGTAGTGTGTATTCATGCTCGGGGATCTGACCTCGTGTGTTGACTAACTTTTTTATGATAACTTTTGGAGAAGCTGCATAGGATTATCAGAGTTTATCGTTTGGAGGTGCAACTGGAGTTCATTCATTTTATTACTTTATTTATTTAGACTTTCTTTTTCAGTCATATTTAATTATGAGACTTCATTTGAGTTTTATTGGTCCATTCGGTTCCAAAGTTGTTTAGAGGATTTCAGTGGGTTTATTATTCAGATTTTATTTCATCATTATTGGAGATTGGATTTTTTCGGAGTTTTAGCATGTGATGGATCTTTTATCGCTCAATTGTTTATAATCATTTGGGATTGATTCAAGTATTTATCTTATTGACTAATTAATTTATGTTTCATATCTGTCTCATTATAAGAATGACATTTATTTAGTTCACGCCCGGCATAGTCTGGCGGTGATGGATGGCCACCCCGTCTGTCGGAATATGCGGGGTGTGACTTAAAATTTATTAAAATACCCTCTAACGACTAGGTTCTTCTTAAGCCTACAAATAAACCTTGAAACCTTCATTCTAAACCACCAAGCCTAATCCCAATCTTGTGTCATCCCTACTTGAGTTTTCTAGAAAGAGAAAATAAGTTCCTAAACCCATTTTCATATATGTGAGATTCAAACCCAAATCCACATTGAAGCAAAACTCTAGTGAAAGCATAGTTTCAAACCCAAAACCCATCTGAACCAAATCATCAAGGTTCAAAACCTCTTTAGCCAAGTTCCAAACCCAACACCCAAATACCATTTATGATAAGAATCAAAACCCAACATCAAACTAGTGAGATTTCAAGCAAGATAAATCAATACCCATTTCAAAAGACTAAAGATCCAAACTAAAAAAATCCACTTGAGCTGCAAAGTTATTTAAACAAAAAATCTATCTAGAACCGAGATACCCAAAACATTATTTGTGCTTAGATATTAAAACACAAATATCCTAAGACAGAGATACAAACCAAAAAACCCACTTAAGATTCAAAGTGATACATAAAATCTCTCTTGAATCAATTTACCCAAAAACATCATGTGCGCTTAGAGATTAAAACCCAAAACTCCTAAGACAAAACCAAATAAACCCTTGAGCAACATACTTGTGGCCATTATTTTTGTGAAGCAACTTGGCTTTACGTTTTGGGAACATATTTTGTTATTTTTACTTATGGTTAACTTTATTGTATCTTTGCGACCGGTAGTGCCGTTGTTATAAGGAGTCGGGGTATTTTAAGACCTTAGGCTATTGCAGGGTTATTGCTTGGGCATGGACGATTTTAACATCTTGTTATTTGTAATTTTCAAGGTGTGATAAATCCTTGTGTGGTTTTACTTCCTCCTTAGTGAACTGGATATAGTAAAGTTTCACGAGTACCATCTCTAGCGTAAACGTTGGCAGGCCAAATTACATTAAAACCCCATCTAAACACCACATTCTAGGACCTCCAAATTCTCTCCTTAGGTCCCTAGCACCTACCCATTTCACAATAAACCCTAGGTCGCACTCCGAGTACCTATCTAGAGGCCATTAGGGGCTCCCGAGCCTCGTTTGACTCCAGTAAACTCTATTGTCAGAGATAAATCTCTTTGAATCTTTGAAGGGATCTAAATCCCCTTTCCTACGGTCTTCCCTGTGCATGAATCAACATAACAATTCAGACGAACGGACCATTTGACTATCAAAAATCAATTCGGAGGCCACCGGGCGCTCCTGGCCCCCGATTTGACCCCAATCAACTTCTTTGTCAAAGAGAAATCTATTTGAATCTTCAAAGGGAACCAAAACCCCTTTCTAATGGTCTACCCCATGCATAAAACGGCATAACCATTCAGACAAACAACCAATTTTCTCCTGAAAATTGATCATGAGGCCACTGGGCGCTCACGGGATCCATTTGACCAAGGTCAACCCTGCGGCTCGAATGATACTGAATAAATATCTGAAGGGAAAAAAATACCTTTCTCATGGTCTGCCCAGTGCGTGATTCTGACCTACGGTAGGGACGAATTATCCATTTTACTCCGAGAGGTCACCAGGTGCTTTTGGGCCCCGGTTGACCAAGGTCAACTGTCCAAACCAAGAAACAATATTTGTAATGTCTAAGTAAATATCCTAACCTTTCCAATGGTCTACCCCGTTCTTGATTCAGACTTACCATACGGACAAACAATTCATTTTCGTCTGGCAATCTCCCATCTAAAGGACAAACGTGCACTTTCGAGACACATTTAACCCAAAGTCAACTTTCGAACTCAGGAGAGGCCCAAAGGACTCTTAAAAGTATCTGAATTACCTGTCTAATGGTATTCCCCATGTACAATTCAGATCAACAAATTACGTTCAAAAAAACTGCACGAGACTGCCAATTAGTAGGTCCAAATCCCTGCCTATTAGCAGTGTGTCTAGGGTCACTGTCGATTGGCAGGACAAGGGCTTTGCTGATTATCAATCCCTTGGCCCTATAAAATGAGTGCATGACCTCACTCTATAGGACACCAACACCATAGATCCATCAGCATCAGTGATCTCAGCAACATTCTCTTGAAATTAGCGAAGTTACCCATGTAAAGTTCCATTGAGGCTTACATTCACATCCTTTTCATACCCAATTTGGTAAAATCATATTCTCTCTCATCCAACACTCATCTCATATTCAAGGGAGTTCATCCAAGATCAAAGATCAAGCTTCAAAGAAGCTCCGATTCCTTCACTCTCTCTCTAAATTCCTTATTTTTGCATAAATTTCATTTGATTCAGAATCTAGTTCCTACTTTAGTTCATACGCATTAATATCTACATTTTTATTACTATATTGCACATACTTTATTTTCCATAAAAAAAAGGGTTATGCCCATAAATTCTGAACGGAATTATTCATCACACTTTTTCAAAACCAAAAACACATTTTCTACACACACATCTATAAAAAAAATCCGTTCGGATCTATGGGATAAAACACACCCCCATGCGGTATTCGAACTATGTGGACTTTGATGCCTTTATAGGCTACGTAGGCGTTTCGGATTAAAGCCCGAAACTCGAATCCAATTTTACAATTTTTCAACTTCCCAAATTCTAATTTTCTCAATTTCACAAATTCCCCAATTTTCCTAAAATCTCCCATTTCCACATTTATCATTACATAGTATGATTGTATACATTTCATTCAACACGTATTAACGTTTCATAATAACGATTAATATCGCAATAAACACACAATCGTATTTTCCATATATATTATTTAGGAAACATTCATATGGATGACCTCACTCTACATTTCCCATGGTATGAGTTGAACGGTTCCGATCTCCCTTATATCTACACACGCACGCACTTCACGGAGAAATAAAGAAAAATAATAACACTAACCCATGAGAGACCGAAAGGGCGGGATAACACCTTCCCATTCCGTAACTTAGCCCCCTAACTTTCGATCTATTGGTTTTGTATGCATCAATTTGTCCTTGATGTCGATCTCTCGAAGTGGCAACCTGTTCTTTTTCATCTTTTGTGCAAAATAGGCTAGCGAATCCATCTCTTTATATTTACCCCACCCCGATGACGTTCAAAACGCACTGAAAAAGGGTGCGAGACCGCTATCTTTCGAGGGATCCTCCACCCCCTTGCCCTCAAAGATTTCCCGGGATGGCCACACCCCAATTTGAAAAGCTCCTTTAAACCCTCGCTCCTCCCTTAATATATTTACATTCATGCTTTAATTTATATTCTTAATATGTTAATTGATTGAATGAAAATGTGAATGTGTATAGATGTTTGCTAATGAAGAAAAGAGAAATCATTTTATCAACCTACTGAGAAAATATTTCAAGAAAGTTGGAAAGAATATAAAATTATTTGTGAAAAATAAATAAGAAAAATTAAATTTGAAAAAAGTAATATAAATTTCATAGTCCCAATTACCCCCTATCCCCTCCCCCCCAACACCACAACCCTCTTGGGACTATTCCCGATCAATAATTGGTATCAAATCCTAGCTCATAGATACTTGTTTCCAAAAAGTATATTTTGAGTTTAAATATCATATCCAAAAGAGGAGTTTTTTTAAAAGTGATATTATATCTAGGTTTTATAAAATATGGATCTTATTTGAAAAGAAAAAATGAGGTTGAGAAATATTTTGAAAGGTTGATGTGCCAAAAAAGGATGAAAAGGTTCTTTGAAAAAATGTTTTTGAGATACAAAGTACCCTTGACACAAAGCAAAGGTCTTTAAATGTGAATTTGGTTTTGAAACATGATTTGGGTGAAACTGAGTTTATAATAACATTGTTGTAAAAATTCCATACAAATTCAACTACGTATTAAAAATATGCCTTCCTTATTCTAATATGGTTCTTGTAAATCTTACTCATATCTCAAATATGTTATCTACACACTTAAGATAATTTGTGATCACATTGTAACTCTTACTCCTTCAAACGCTTTATGAACACATATTGAATCATATCATAATACCTTCCTCGTATTTGAAAAATAATTATTAACCCCTTCGAAAATTTGTAGTTAAATAAACAAGACAACATTTGCAAAAATGATGCTTTGCACGCCTAATCATATCTGATCCCTTGAATTTTCCTTGATGTTTTCACACATGATTATGATGATTAAAATACTATGATATGTGAAACATGTCAATAATATTAGTTTTACATGCCTAATGAATGATGATCCTTACATGTCACGTAAATGCCTTCCATAAATATTACCACCTATGCTTTAAATATGAATATCAATTATTATGATACATGCCTCTTGTTTGCACTCAAAATTGAAATATACTTAACGCATGCTACATGGGTAGATCGTGTTACTCATTAGTTCATTAGAATAAATTCTTCTATTATTATTGTTATGACTCAGTTAAAATGATAACACTATATGGCATTGATGCCTCAAAAATGTTCAAAAATCTTTTAGTAATATACATTTGATATGATACTCACATACTTAACCTCAAATGACCTTAACGATATACCAATATAATCCTTCTCACACCTATACGCTGATGTAATTTGAAATTTGACAACATTCCCGTCATTGTGAAAATTAAGTGGAAATCCCGCTCATGAGATCATGGTGATAATCCCACCCTAGTGAATATCAAAAGAAATTCCTATCACTGTGATATTTTCGCAGCAATCCTACCTTTGTGATAAAAAAAAGGCCATCTTATCTTGTATAAGAGCATGATTGAATGAAATATATATTTATGCTTAGATGAAAAAAGTGACGGCAATATCATCATCGTAACACATTGAATTTGAATTGAAAAGATGAAATATGGCATTCCCATATATTTTTACACATTCTATATTCCAATGCTTGTGAGAAATGTGAGTGATAAAAATGCTATTAAGTTGTGAGAATACACTTATACATAATCATTTGTATGTGAGAATCATTTTACCTGATATATGACTTATGACTTGCATTCTGAATCCAAAGAGAATATTTGATATTCATGAGAATTCCATACACTTATTCTACTAATGAAAAGTTTACAAGTGTGTATGTGAACATAGTAATCTTTAATATCAATGAAGCAAAATTGTAAATCAAAAGAGGAGGATAGGCTACATATAATTCAAAGAAGGAAAATACAAAGTCAAATGACAATTTTCCAAAAAGTTATTCTCATGAAGGCAAACCATTGGCAAAAACGGATTAAGAATGGGAAGCATATACAAACTATATAACAAAAATGCATTTTTAGTGCACAAACATTTTTCCAAAACCTCACCCTGATGAAGTCTCATACTTACACTCATATACACAATAAACATCGCCACATTAAAAGGATATGTTTTCATAAAAATGCTCAAGATAATCTACACATAAAACAAGTTGTCACATTATCCCCCCAAGTTGGCACACACTTGATTTCATCACAATAAATGAGTTTATTACAAGTTGTTACATTATCCCCACACACGTTGGAAACAAAATTAAGATTTTGTTATACCAAACTAAATTCACATAACTTATGCAAAATAAAATCTATATGATTCACAATTTGCCTATACTATTTATGCATCCTATGAAATGAAATTGGAGAAACTTAAGAACTTCAAAAAACTCGAAAACACAAACTACAAAAAAAACTTGATTCTCAATCTATAGAAGTTTTTTAAAAAATAAATGATGTTGGAAATGAAATTCTGGAGAATATTGAAACTCGTATGACCTTTACTTCACCATTAGTTAAATTGAATTAAAGGATTAGCTTATTATGTCCCCCACTCTCCACTAATCACCTAGACATATAATACTTGAGTTCTTGAGTTGTACATTGATATTATCACATTGTCTATGACTTAAGAAAACATCATGATATGTTATTCATCCCTTATAATTATTGGAATAATTTTTGGGAACAAGATGTGAAGATTTCATGCTACATGTTAATGAGGAAAGTAACCCCTACAAGATTTGGAGAAGAAAGAAACAATGTATGGAGTATATAAAAATTTTTGGGGTGAAAATGTTATATTAAAAATGGTCAAGAAAATGTTAGCCAACCTAATCCTAAATATGACAAATAAATCTTTTTAGCGAACTCAAAAATAGTCAAACATATCTATACAAAAACCTGTATCATCCAATAATTCGTACATATCACAATTCATGAACATGATAATTATTCACTAAAACAAGGACTACAACCAAAATGAAAAGTGAAAAAGATAATGTTGAGATTAAAATTTTATGTATACGATTTATCCATTATCATGTCATACTAACCATCATTGTAGCTGGTATGCCTTCGTGCACGAAGATTACCTTTTGTCTTCAATTAAAAGCATACTTTTTTTAAAACCGGCCCGCCATTATGCTAATGACAAAAGGGGAGAGAAAATTTGATACTTGAGAAAGAAAAGACGATAATTGAGAAAAAGGAATGAAAAGGGAAGAGCTACAACAAATGAGGAGTATTATAAAATATTTTCATAAATCGTATAAATTGTACTTTCATCATCAAAAAGGGAGAGATTATGAAACATAAAGTATTTCGAGAAAAATGATTTTGTAAGATAAATACACAATTGATATGTGATCATACTTCGTTATATTCTCTCTAATGTACTTGAGATAAAAAGATGCACTCAATACATAATGAGATATAACACAAGGATCATATCATCTATGAAACCAAGACCATAAACACTAAGAAAAAGAATAAGTGATATCCAACACCAAGCCATGCATTGGAGAAGTATTGTTCTAAGACCAAGTTTTGCACAATATTTTACCAATTAATGAACAAGCATTGTTTAAACTCAAAGCCAAACTATGCAACATATCATTAATATGTTCATCCACAACATAAGTTTATAAATAAAGAAAAAATATATATGAAGATCAAGAAAACCTTCCCAACACATGCAAGAATAAGCAAAGAATTCTATATTCCAAATAAGCAAGTCAACCTAGCAACAAAGAGCATGATCCAAAAAAAGAAAGATCAAGTATCATTTCAAGTAACAAGAGAAGTGAGAAAAGCTCATCCCAACTTTCAAAGGTTTAGTAATATTTGTACAAGTGTAAATGAAATTATATGATCATGTATACGCTCAATCTAACCTACCTAAACCTTCCCAAAATCTTCCTAAACCTTCCCAAAAGCTTAAACCAAGTAAAAAATTTCATAGTAACCCAAAAAAATAATGTATAGTCAATTACAACTATGTATAGTCGGCTATAACTTAATGTATAGTCTACTATATAATGAGGTATAGTCGACTAACTTAGGCTAAGTGGGACTGACTTTAAAATTCTAGAAAAAACACTTGAAAAAGCAAGGTATAGTTGACTATATAGTTGTATACTCGACTATAAATATGAAAAACTTAAAATTTACAATTGTTAGCTTTCGAATTTCAAATTCTTAAATCCCTAAAATTTACCCAATTGCCCTCCAACAACTAGTTTCTTCTTCAGACTATATATAGACCTTTAACACTTCATTCCAAACCACCAAGCCTAATCCCAAGCTTGTGTAATTCCTACTTGATCTTTTTATAAAAGAGAAACCAAGTTCCTAAACCGATTTACATATATGTGAGATTCGAACCCAAATCCCCATTGAAGCAAAACTCCAATGAAAGAAAAGTTTCAAACCCAAAACCCACGTGAACCAAATCCTCAAGGTTCAAAGTCTCTTTAGCCGAGTTCCAAACCCAACACCTAAATAACATTTATGACAAGAATCAAAACCTGACATAAAATCATTAATATATCTTGAAAGAAAAATCAATACGTATTTCAAAAGAGTAAAGATCTAAACCCAAAAAATCCACTTGAGCTTCAAAGTTATTTAAACCAAAGTATCTCTTGAACCAAGATACCCAAAATATTATTTGTGCTTAGAGATCAAAACAACAATCTCTTAAAATAAAGATCTAAACCCAAAAACTTATTTGAGAGTCAAAGTGATTTAAATACAGAACCTCTCTTAAACCAAGATGCCGAGAAACATCATGTGTTCTTGGATATTAAAACCCCAATCTCCTAAGACGAAGATCCAAAACCATATACCTCCTTAAGAGACATACTTTTGATCACTTGTTTGTTTACATTTGTAGAGAGAGAAAAATAAACTTATTTCACCATTATTTTTGTGACTCAACTTTGCTTTACGTTTTGGTAACAAATATTATTATTTTTACTTATGATGAACTTCATTGTATCTTCATGGCCAGTAGTATCATTTTTATAGGGAGTCAAGTCATTTGAAGACCTTGGTATATTGCGTGGGTACAACTTGGGCGTGGATAAGTTTAGCGCCTTATTGATTATGACTATCAAGGATTGAAAACTCCTTCTAAGATTTGGGTTTCGTCTTAGTTAACTGGAGATGGTGAAGTTTTTTTAATACTGTCTCAAGCTTACACATAGGCATGGTCTAACTAAATTAAAACCCCAATTAGAAAAGTTCCTTTAAACCCTCCCTCCTCCCTTAATATATTTACATTCATGTTTTACTTTAATATTCTTCATAGGTTGATTGATTTAATGTGAATGTTAATGTGTATGGATGCTAGATAACAATGAAAAGAGAAATCATTTTATCAACCTACTGAGAAAATGTTTTAAGAAAGTTGAAAAGAATATAAAATTATTTATGAAAAAGAAAGAAAAAACTTCTATTTAAAAAAAGTTAAATAAACATCATAGTCTCAATTCACATGCACACGCCCCCGGGATAATTTCGGGCCAACAATTGGTATCAGAGTCTGGCTCATAGATATTTGTTTCGAAAAAGTATATTTTGAGTTTAAATATCATATCTAAAAGATGGGATTTTTGAAAAGTGATATTTTGTCTAGATTTTGAAAAATATGTATCGTCTTTGAAAATTAAAAAATGAGGTTGAGAAATGTTTTGAAAGTTTGGCGTGAATGTCCTTTAAAAAAGTATTTGAAAATGTGTTTGAGAAACAACGTGCCCCTAACTCAAAGAAAAGTTCTTTAAAGCTGAAGTTGGTTTTGAAAAATGATTTGGGTGCAAATGAATTTATAATATTATTGTTGTAAAATTCCATACAAGTTCACCTTCATATGAAAATATACCTTCCTTATTCTAGTATAATTATTGTTAATCTTACTCATATCTCACACATGTTATTTACACACTTTAGATGATTTGTGACTACATTGTATCTCTTAATCCTTCAAACACTTTATTAACACATATTGAATCATATCATAATACCTACATCATGTTTGAAAAATGATTTGTGAAAAGAAGGAAAGAAATTTCAATTTGCAAAAGGTTAAATAAATGTTATAATCCCAATTCCCCTCACCCTCGAGATAATTCTAGGACAACAACTAAGGTCTATAAGGCCAAAGGTGATCTTATGATAGGATACTTGGAGTTTCCAAGAACGTCATCCACAAAATCCCAGATTCAACATCGAGAGAGTCCCTAGAGGAAACAATTCGGAGGTTGGGACCCTTTTATGGGTGGCGTCCTTAGGTAAGCTCGATCTAAATTTCATTAAAGTCACATTAGACCAACCAAGAATCACCCAAATCTAAATGAATACAACTACCGAAGAATGAATCTTAGATTGGAAAACTCCCATCAAGGGATACCTCAGAGATGGAAGTTTGTCTAAAGACAAGATCTAAGTTAGGAAGCCAAAGTCCTTAGCGTCAAGATATTACTTGGAAGATGGTATCCTATTCAAGAATGGGTATTCCTCAACACCATTGTGAAGCCTTAGTCCTCATAAGGCCAACTATGTGTTCAGAAATCTCCACAAAGGTATCTATGGTGCCAACACTGGCACTAAAACCTTAGTCTACAAGGTCTTGAGGCAAGAGTACCTCTAGCCCAACTTAAGCAAATAAGCTAAAGATTCGGTGTAGTGTTGTCATAAGTGACAGAGGTTTTACTTCATCCCAAAGAAAGCGGTAGATAAAATGTCCATGATGATGATTCCATGTCCCTTTTCCCAATGGGTATGGACTTAGTAGGGCCTTTTTCCCCCCTCAATAAAGGACAAAATAATTTTTACATTGTTTTGATTGATTATTTCACTAAGTGGGTTGAGGTTAAACCTTTGGCCACTATCATGCAGAGAAAAACCACCAACTTCATATGGAAGAATATCATTTTGTAGTTTTAGCCTAGCAAAGGATATAGTCTCAGATGATGGGAAGCGGTTTAACAACCCGACCTTTAAAGAGTTCTATTTTAATTATGGAATCAGCAACCAGGCCCTCCACAGGTTAATGCACAGGTAAAAGTGAACAAAAATCTTTTTCTACAATCTGAAGAAAAACCTAGAAAAAGCCAAAAGTTTATGGGCTAAAAAGCTTCCAAACATATTTTGGTCTTAGAGGACCTGTCATAGGTCCTACAAGAGTAACCTTTTTCTCCTTAACTTATGTCACTAAGGTTATTACCCCTAGTAGTATCAAGATCCCAACAAATAGGTTAGTTCAATTTGATCCAAAAACCAATAAGGAAGGGCTTAAGAGGACCTTAGATGAGCTAAAAGAAAGGCATGAAGATTCCTTGATTAGGATGATTGCCTATAAAAATAGGAAATATTCATAATTTAATAAAAATGTGATCCTGTAAATACACCATTCTAACACCCACACTCCTTAAATGGGCTCCAAATAAAGTCCTTTCAATCCTAAACACCAAGCCCTCCTTCAAACCTTAACTGAAGAACGACTACACACTCTCCAAGCCTCATTTTTACTTTAGTCAAATCTCAAAACCAAGAGTCCCCAAACATACTTTAATAGAGAACTGAATTATCTTTCCAATGGATCAAACCATGCAGTAATCGAACATATGGTTCACGTTTTATAGCAAAAAACCATTATATGATTACTTATAGGCAGGATACCTCACCTGCCTACTAGCGGGAGGAGGTTTCCTTGGCCATCAAGTTTGACAGCCTTGTTGGTAGGCAGGGTAGGGGGAATGTTGGTAGGTATGTCCCTAGTAGAAACATTATCCTTTTATCCAATTAGGGTTCTCCCATTGAAGAAAACTAAGAAGGCCCCTAAGAAGTGTTTTTTAGCCAAAGGTAATATTTTTAAAATTTTCAAATTTTATCTTATCACCCATAAACTAATCTTGTGAAAATAATTTGATTTACCCAATTTTATCTTTTTAACCCTATATCATGTATCTATAATGATTAAGGTAGATAAAGTAAAGAAATCAAACACATGACAAGATGCTAAAAAAACTCGGACTACCCTGGCCAGATAATCACTATCATATGGAAAATTATAAATAAAGCTATGGTCTTACTCAACAAGTCGATCACCCACATGCCTTGACGCCTCTTCTCCTCCTCTTATAATTCTCCTCTATAGTGCCACACAGGAATTAACACATGCAAGTGTCCATAGTACACAAGTCCTCGTGTATGTCAGTATCCACCGATACAACCGAGAAACCATCTACGAATCCGAACACAGAGTCCACCGCTTTTTCCTCGCAATCAACACGCATGGAGTCCACTGCATGAAAAACATCATTAAAGAAGGAAGAACAATATATAGTGCCAAAATTAGGATCACAATAGCTTTTAAATGATTAGATTCGGATCTTGAGAACTCAGGATGTTGGAAACAAGTGGGAACTTTTGTAAACAGATGCATAAATGTCTTTCAAAAAAAGTTCTTATTTTTTCTGAGCGAAAGAAATCCTAAAATATAAAAACACAAATTTCAAGGCAGCGTCCCTTTTGAACGAAAAAAAGGCTTCGTTTGAATGAGAATGCTCTCTCGTTTGAACGAAACTCCATCTCATTTGAACGAGAGTTGAATCTCATTTGAACCAATAATGAACGAGTATCTCACGAGTCAAAACAGTATGCCCTTGATCGATGCTCGTTTGATAAATTCTTCTAACAAGACTTCAAATGACAAACACCATTCGTTCGAACGACATTCTCATCTCATTTGAACGATTGGAAACAAAAATTAATTTAAGTTTAAATCAGCCCGAATTTTTGAAAACAAATACAACTCAAAAAATATTTTAAAAATATTTTTCAAAGTCCCAAAACATTTTAATTTAAACACACATCCTTAATTGAAATCCTAAATCTCAAAAATTCGCTTAGCATTCATACCTGAGTGATCTAAGATAAACTAAGTGTGAAGAAATACGTAGGCATTAAACTCGACACGAATATCATCTTCAAAGCTTTACCGCAATATATTCAACACTACACATCATAAGCTTTATGGGATCACAACTCAATGACTAACGTTTGTCCGGAATTATGCCAGTTACAAACAAATTGACTTGATTGGAAATTTTCCCATACAAATCTCCCCCTTCGGCTATTCCAAGAAAAAACCAAAAAATAAAATTCTAAGCTGGGCGTCAAGCCAAAAACCTTTGTCCCATCCCATAAACCCAAATATAAAAAAAATACACGACACGAACAATATATGATAAATTCGGCGATGCATAAACATGTCTGAATGTGATGTATCCAAAATGTGTGATTCTCTAAAAATTATTACATACACGAAGCAAACAAATACCACAAGTGAAGTATAGAGGTATATAAAAATAAATAATGTCAGTAACACTCTCCCTTTTGTCTGGAATAGACAAATAGTGGAAAAAATAACAAAGTATCAAATCTAGCGAGAAAATATGAAAGTGAATCATGGCTAGATAAATATCTCATAAACAAAGATAGCAGCAGTATAAGTGCAAACTGACTAAACGATAATATCCACATGCAGTATATAAAAGTGAAGCAAGAATAATAATTATCCAAGTGAAATGAGCTCCAATAAATGAAATCGTCACCACTGCATATAAATAAATAATATCCTAACCAATTGTACATGATACAAACCAAATGAATCACAAGAGTGTAAAATCAATAGGTATATGCCAATATATCACGAAATAGATACAATAACAGTAAAATGTATCTAAAATAGAATTATAATAACACATAAATATTAACTCTCATCGGCATCATCATCATCAACATCAACTATTTTCCCATCATCCCTGCAGATCCTAGAGGAGCCACCTCCTCGTGTCTGCTCCATATGCCTAATCTCATCCAGCAGGGCTGAAAGTTTTTACTACCAAAGATCTACCATCATCCCTGCAGATCCTAGAAGAGTCACATCCTCCTCTCTGCTCCGTATGCATAATCTCATCCAGCAACGCTGAAAGCTCTGACTGCTGAAGTGCTCGCTGCTTTGCCTCAGCATCAAACCTAGCCATCAGTGTCTTAATTATCCTCATATGCTATGCAAGCTCAGCCTGTACAAACAAACGATGTGCTCTCTTATCCTCATAGCATTAGGAATACTCTCTTATCTCAATGAATGGAGGCTTAGTAAGAAGGGGACCAGATGGGTGTTAAGTAAAACAACCTCCTGATGAAGATGCAGCAGAAGAGGGGGCATGGCGTGCTGCCTCACGAAGGTGACTCTCAGATCGGAAAATAGTGCTCATATCTATCGATGAAATGCCAGACTACTCAATCTCATCCTAGAGAAGTGGAACTCGAGTAGCCTCACAAATACGAGACACGAGTACAATAAAAGGAAGGGAAGTGTGTACAGGAGTAGGTCTAACAAGCTAAATGAAAACATGACATGTAGGACGATAGCATGAAGATATATCTACTAACCCTACCTCACAGCATACATAAAGCCTACTATGTCATATGAGATCTGGGTATAATTGGTCTATGGATAGACTGATAATGATATAAGCCAATAAAGAACACGAAAGTTGGGATGAAGATGTTGATGATACATGGTAGAAGATTTAGGGGAAGCTCTCTAAAATAATAATGGATAAAGCCGTCAGGA
The DNA here is from genome assembly GCA_949130495.1 of Sambucus nigra. Lineage (NCBI taxonomy): Eukaryota > Viridiplantae > Streptophyta > Magnoliopsida > Dipsacales > Adoxaceae > Sambucus > Sambucus nigra. Next base: position 715,825,714 of record OX422207.1, read on the forward strand.
TCTAGGCTCCTAGGGATAGGACCGGAAAAGATAGCATCCTAGATGTGGGGAATCTTTAGCATCTCGAAAATAAGGTCTGGTGTGACCACAACTAAAACACCTCTAACAGAGGTCTGAAAACCTCCAGCAGTCCTAACAACTCTGAAATTGAACTCTTTGACTATGTTCGGGTGAATCACATCCTACATTTCAAATATAGGGTCTCGATCTCTACCTCTAAGCCAATCGGGGACACTGTAATGCCCAAACTTCTCAATCATAACAACTATCTCCCTAATAATAGTGCATATATGTAGACCAAGAACATAGTACTACTCATACTCTACACGGCTCCCCCATTTATTAACAGTCTACCAAGGATGGTTGGCCTGGGTGGCCTGTGTCCTAGCCGATGCAGGCTGCACCTTAATATGACCAACGTCAATGGATCGTCGACAACTTCCACCAGTCATCGATATCAAGAAACAAATAGTGGTAAAAATGAGTGAAGGTGCAAAAAGAAATAGACTAATCCTAGTTCAATCACAAGAGAAAGCTCTAAAACCCTATCACTGAATAAAAACTATCCAAGCCACCAAGATCAACCAAATTAGCACACCTAACCAGTAATAAATAAAGATATCAACAACAGGGTAAACCAATCAAAAATTACAGAAAATATGCAACCAAACATGGTGTATGTGACACAAATATTCGAAAAATTTATAAAATAATTTGTTCAATAAAAATGTAATCTTTTGGATATATAGTGACTGACACACACACACGGGGCAAAGACACACAAAAAGTAGCAAAAATAATAAAGAAAACAGAAAAAGACCCAAAACAATCAAATTTTTGGACTAAAATCAACATGGGATTAATTTAGTACACATATGAAAAAATGATGTATAAGTACGTAAGATATGTGTACAAATTAACCCATCTAGGTTTTTGCCCAAAAACCCTAAAAACTTAACACGAGTGATGAAAAACTCTAGTATACCGAAATTGAGGATGGGGTGATGAATAAAGTGTGAAGAACCATACAAATTCGAGCCCCAGTGGTCAAGAACACACAAGAATGGAAGAACACATTTTGTAGAAGGCTAACAGCTCAAAAAGAAGAAGAAATGAAATGAAACGGCATTCTGGGCTGAAACAAACCTAAAAAGGAAACTTTTAACTTTGTTCGAACAAAACACAACCTTATTTGAATGAAACCTAGTTCTCATTAAAACGAAAGCAATCTCGCTTCAAGCGACACGAAATGGTAGAGGCGCGTTGGAACCTCATTTAAGGAAAACATCTAATCACCTTAGGACACCCCAACACTGTTTAGATGATAAACCTCGATCAAAGATCGTGAGAACCAAAGATCGTACGACATCCAAAACTCATTCGAACGAGACAAGATACTCATTCAAACGACACCTAAAAAACTCAAAATGTCTACTCAAACCATTGCTCCTAAACCAATAAAAACAAAATCATGAGAAACATCCATATGATACAAACAAAAATGTAAAAACCCAACTCAAAAAATAAGAGATACACACTAATTTGGTATCGATGTGCCTAAACATGGAATGGAGTGAATGGGCGTGAATTAAACCAAATGAATTATGACTCAAACACCTAGATACGTTCAAGAAGCCCTAATTGATTGCCAAATATTATAAAACCATGGTTTACCCACATGTGATAATAATAACTTGGACTTAATGAACAAAACATACACCATGCACACTAGATTAGATTTTTAAAAATTCTACCAAATAATAGCGTCATGACACGATCGTTAAAAATAGGACTCATTGTGAAAACCAATTGATCTTCGACTAAACTCCCTCAAAAGATAAATATATTCATATTTCAATTCTTTTCTAATTCATGATTCTTTTAAAGTACTATATTTTCTTTTAAAATATCCTAAGTTGGCCCTTTTTGGCAATTTTTTCCTCTTTTTACTGCCTTAATTTTTTTCTTGGTCTCTTTTCAACGGTTACTTTCACGCAAAGTCATCTTGTATGTCCCAGTCCTTTTGTCATGACCCCTTCCCAAAATAGTAGTGGGGAACGAGTGTCTTGACATGCCACCAAGGCAACCAATATTCTGACTTAAATTGTTTCCATAATTAAATGCAATGAAAATACAATTACATGGTTATGAATCGAAAAATACTGAAATTCAAGGAATTACATCATCAGGGCTTTCTAAAAGGAAACTTCATTTATATTACAAGTAACAACGAGTTGTAACTTAAAACGAAATTTAAAACTTATTACAAGAGAGCCAAACATGCTCTATATGATATAACAAACTTTTTACTTAAAATAACAAAAAGAGCTCTAAAAGATGAATCTTCCATATAGTCCTTTTATGTTCCCTCCAAGCCTACTTATTTCCTGAAAAATAATTAGTTATACAACATCAGCTAGAAGTCGAGTGAGGTCTAATCTCTAGACATTCCAAAGTTTTGTTCAGAAAATTGATAACTATTCAAATCTAAAGAATAGACATATACATATATGGATAGGAATTTGCTGTATAAAATTTGAGATGACAGTATATAAAAATGAATAGCACAGAATATAACAGATACAACAAATCAATTTTCAATATCTTTTTCTTTCAATCATATCATTTTAATGGCCAAGTACACTCTAATACTATATTCTTCTACCGTATTATTTCCCTGTAGTTGAGGGTCAATCGAACTTGTTCATCACAACGCCTTATTTAGGGCACCCCATCGATAACCCAACTAGGAAGGTCAGTCAGTAAGAGAGGTCCTTTAGGCCCAAATTTAATTTTTAATATTCAATATCATTTTCTAAGGTCTTTTTAATCGGTATGTCTATATGGACAAATATAAAAATATCACAAGGAATCAATCATCGGTATCAGATGAATTTTGAGAATAAAATCAGTTCACAAAATATATATAGTTTGCATAATATCATATAACTAAAATGCACAAGGAATGTTTGAGTACTTACCTAGAACAGAAGTCTGAAGTTACAGATATTAAGTCTTGGATCACTTCGTTAAGACGAAACTTCTTCTTGAACTTACAGAACTCCCTCTTGAGATATCACTCTTTCTTAATATAGTAATCGAGGAAATGGTATGAGTTTAAATGATCCTACAGGTTTTATTTATAGTTTTCCAAGGATTTCACGGTGCTGACACGTGTCTAGCTGACCAAGCCTTTACAACGGCGAGTCAGCGTTGAGGTGTCGTGCAACGGAGGGGTCTTGAAGCCTTATTTCACCGAGCAGCAACACGTGTTTTAGCTCTCTTTGTAACGGTAACATGTGTTTTAGATTTATCTATATGGATGACATGTGTAAGCGCGAGGTGTCAAGCATGAGGTGGAAAGGTGTTAGGGGTATAATGGTCATTTTACACATGAAGGGCATTTTGGTAATTTTACACTATATATTTTCAATATTTCTTAGAGGTCCCTGAAATATTTTATTTACAAAGTGGCCTTTTTATATTTCAATTTTAGTCCCTAAAACTTTCTTAATTAAATCCAAGTACTTAAAGTTTCATAAAATTACAATTTATATCCCAAAACTTATCTTTTAACTTAGGATATGTTATTAGACTTTGATTTTATCCATTGTGCTTAAGAAAAAGGTCATTTTAAGGTGTTTAAGTTGGACTAACTAGCCTCCCCTTACAACCAATCAAAATATAACACATGGTGTGGTAATAAGACAAAATACGACTTAAAGGCTGGACAGATTTGCCCTTATTTCGTAATTTCGATATAACTTCTTGCTCGGGCCTCCGTTTAACACACCATTTGTTTTGTACAAACCTAATTCATATGTCTACAACTTTTTAGTTTTTACCTCAAGTCAGTTATTATATTATAATGTCAAAACTAGTCTCTAATATGAACATTCCTACCAAAAACTTTAAAATTTTATGTTTATAACTAATTTGGTATTTCATTATTTATGAAGGGAGGATTAGACTAAAAATAATAAATTATCAATATCCATATCACATATGAAATAATACAACATTTAAAACTATACACGAACATATAAAAGTGGGGTCATTACATCTTTCCCTCCTTATAAAAAGTTTGGTCCCCAAACTTTACTTACATTAATTTCCAAACAAGTATGGATATTTCTCCTTTATTTCATCTTCTCGATCTCATGTTTCTTATTCAATGGAATGATTACATCATAACACTTTGACTAATCGAATTACCTTGGTTCATAATATTTGATCTTTATGGTCCAAAATTTCTATCGGATGCTCAACACATGACAAATCTTCTCTAACTTGAATAGGTTCGTGACTTAGGATATGCATTGGATTTGGGATGTATTTCTTCATCATTGAAACATGAAACACATTATCCACACTAAAGAGTTCAGGGGGTAAAGCTATTTATATGCAATAGCTCCTATCCTTTTAAGGATTTCAAAAGGTCCTATGTATCTTGGACTCAATTTCCCTTTCTTTCCAAATTGGATTACTCCTTTTGCTGGTGATACTCGTAAGAACACATAATCCCCTCTTTGGAATTCCAACTCTCATCGGCGATTGTCAACATAACTCTTTTATCGGCTTTGAGTGATTCGAAGTCGGTCTTGTATCAATTTCACTTTCTCTATTGTGATCTGGATCAATTCAGTTCCCAATTATTTTCTTTCTTCAACTTCTACTCAACATGTAGGGGAATGGAACCTTCTTCCATAGAGTAACTCATACGGAGCCATTTTAATACTTGTTTGATAACTATTATTATACGCAAATTCCACTAACAGTAAATGATCATCCCAATTCCCTTTCAAATCAAGAACACATGCCCTAAGCATATCCTCTAAGGTTTGAATGGTGCTCTCAGATTATCCATCCGTTTGAGGGTGAAAAGCGGTGATGAAATTAAATTTTGATCCCATGGCTGCATGTAGGCTTTTCCAGAAGAGAGACATAAATCTAGGGTCACGATTCGAAACAATTGAAACTTGGGTTCCATGAAGCCTAATAATTTCCCTCGCGTACAACTTAGCTAACTTTTCTAAAGAATGGGTAATCTTAATGGCAAGAAAATTAGCATATTTAGTTAACATATCAATAATTACCCAAATAGAATCATTACCATTTGAACTCCTTGGTAAACATGTCACAAAATCCATAGTAATATGTTCCCATTTCCACTCAGGGATAAGTAGGGGTTGTAATAATCCTGATGATTTTTGATGTTCTGCCTTTACTTGTTGACAAACCAAACACTGAGATGTAAATTCTGCTATCTCCCTCTTCATGTTATTCCACCAAAATACTTCCCGAAGATCCCTATTCATTTTTGTACATCCGGGATGAAATGTGAATCTTGAGTAATGACTTTCCTCCAAAATTTGCCTCTTTAGTTGGTCATCACATGGCGCACACACTCTATTTCCAAACCTCAATATATCATCCGGTATTGAAAATTCAATTCTCTTCCCTTTAATAACATCTTCTCTAATCTTCTTCAGTTATGGGTCATTTACTTGTGCAATTTTGATCCTTTCCATCAACATGGGTTGTACTTGTAAATTCGCGATTATTCCTCCTTTGCCATAAATACGTACATCTATTTTCATTCTTATTAAATCCTTTAACAGAGCTTCCTGATTTGTAATAAGACATGCTAAATTCGGTGTAGACTTTCTACTTAAAGCGTCAGCTACTACATTAGCTTTCCCCGGGTGATAGTGAATATTTACATCATAATCTTTCATCAATTCTAACCACCTCCTTTGTCTCATGTTCAATTCTTTTTGAGTAAATATATACTTCAAACTCTTATGATCGATATAAATGTCACAAGTCTCACCATACAAATAGTGTCTCCAAATCTTAAGAGCAAAAGTTACAGCTGCTAATTCAAGGTCATGGGTTGGATAATTCTTCTCATGGGTTTTTAACTGTCTCGAGGCATAAGCTACTACTTTTCCATTTTTCATTAGCACACATCCCAAACCATTTTTAGAAGCATCACTATAAATCATAAATCCCCATGTCCTGAAAGGAATAGTCAAAATTGGGGCAGTTACTAATCGATTCTTAAGTTCTTGAAAACTATTCTCAACTTCCTCAGGCCATTCATATTTCACCTTCTTCTGGGTTAACCTAGATAGAGGTTTGGCAATACTAGAAAATCCTTTAAACAAATCTTCGATAATAACCAGCTAATCCAAGAAAACTATGAATCTATGTCACATTAGTTGGTCTTGGCCAATCGAGTATAGCTTTGATCTTTTGAGGGTCAACCGACACTCCCTCCTTAGAAATGACATGTCCTAGAAAAGAGACACTAGGCAACCAAAACTCACGCTTCTTTAATATTGCATATAATTTCTCCTTCCTAAGGATTTGCAGCACTATCTCTAAATGCTTTTCGTGTTCTTCAATACTCTTGGAATAAATAAGGATGCCATCAATGAAAACAACCACACATTGATCCAAATATTTCCTAAACACTCTATTCATCATATCCATAAAAGCGACTGGTGCATTAGTTAGTCCAAATGGCATCATAAGAAATTCATAGTGACCATATCTAGTACGAAAAGCTAATTTCGAAACATCACCCTCCTTAATCTTCAATTGCTGATAGACTGATCTAAGGTCAATCTTAGAAAATACTTGCGCACCTTGCAGTTGGTCAAACAAATCATCTATACAAGGTAAGGGGTATTTATTCTTAATGGTCATCTTATTTAGTTCACTATAATCTATACATAACCTCATCGTCCCATCCTTCTTTTTAACAAATAACACTGGAGCACCTCAAGGGGATATACTTGGTCTAATAAAACCCTTATCTAACAGATCTTGTAATTGAACTTTTAATTCCCTTAGTTCTAAAGGTGCTATGCGATACGGTGGTTTTGAGATTGGTATAGTTTCAAGAATAAGGTCAATTGTAAACTCTATTTCTCTATTAGGAGGAAGACTGGGTAAATCACCTAGAAAACATCTAGAAAATGTTTAGCTATGCGAATATCTTCTAAGCTAGGCTCTTTTGTTTGAAAATCAATAAAACTTGCAAAGAATACTTGACATCCCTTCTTAAGAAAACTACAAGCTTGCATTGCAGAGATAATATGTATGGGAGATTGGATGCAAGTTCCTTTAAAACTAAATTCTGGATGGTTAGGAATCCAAAAAGTAACTCTCTTCTCAAAATAATCTACCTTAGATTGATATAATTCTAACCAATCCATCTCCAAAATGACTTCAAAGTCTCTTATGTCTAAAACTATCAAATCGGCGAATAGTTTATGACTACTAACATCTATAGGGCAAGACTTATATACTAATGTTCCCATTAATAACTCACCCGAAGGAGTAGAAACGTGTATGCTATGATTCAAGGGTTTAGTAATATTAGGAAAGATATTAACAAAACGTACAGACACAAATGAATGGGTAGAACCAAGATCAATTAAAACTCGAAAAGGTTGTGCACATATAGAAAGTGTACCTGACACTACTGCATTAGAGGCTTTTGCATATGAAATATTAAAAACTCTACCTTGTATGCCATGATCTTTATTGTCATTAAAAGTCTTTGTCAGCGCCTTTCCTTTGTTTGGGCAATCTCTCATTTTATGTCCCTTTTGGCCGCACCCAAAGAAACTTCCTGTCTCCAGGTAACATGGTTGCCCTCTATGAATATTACCACACCGTTGGCATCTATCAACATTAAAGGGTTTCTTTTCTAAAGGTTATCCTATATTAGGTATAGTTATTGGGGTTCCTTCCTCTTTGTTCTCCAAACTTCCTCTTCCCCTCTCTAACCTGATTATATTCTTCACTATCCTTCTCAGCTATTGTTTCCCTAGTCACCACGTCATTATATGATGTCAACTTCAAGATGGAAATTCAACTACGAATATTCAACCTCAATCCACATTCAAACTTCTTAAATTTTAAAACATCAGTTATCACAACATGAGGTGCAAAATGGGATAACTCATAAACTTTTCCTCATACTGACTAACTGTTATATTTCCTTGAACCAGACTCATGAAGTCAGCTGCTTTTTGGTCTTGCACTATTTTGGGAAAGTATTTCTCATAGAATATCACTAAGAAGTCATTCCAACCTATGGGATTATTCCATTCCCCATGTATTCTCTTAGTCATTCTCCACCAATTTTCAGCTTCACCTTCTAACATGAATGTTCCAAATGAAACTCGTTGTTCATTTGTACACTTCAGAACATCGAACATCTTTTCCATTTGCATCACCCAATTTTTTGCTTCAATGGGGTTAGTAGTACCTTTAAAAGATGGTGGGTTCAACTTCTTGAACTGTTCAATAGTACAACTACTTGGGTCAAGATTCCTTGGTGCTCCATTATTCACCTGATGCTCCATAATTCTTGCTAGACTTTTAATTGCCTTAATTGCACCTTCCAGTCCTTACATATTTGAACCACTAGTTCGCACAGTTGATCTCGTCTTGGTCATTTTCTACAGTCATGGCCAAACATAAGACGTATTATACTATCTCAAGATTGCAGATTTGAAGAACAATTATATGTAGACTGTAAGACATATGGTGGGTTATCACATAAGTCCGATATTTAATTATATATCCTATATATGGAAACTTAAAATTGATAATGTTCGAAACTTATGTTCAATAGTCTACGGGTTCATAACCTATGCTCTGATACAACCTATGTCACAACCCCGTCCCAAAATAGTAGTGGGGGAACGAGTGTCTTGACATGCCACCAAGGAACCAAATATTCTGACTTAAATTGTTTCCTTAATTAAATGCAACGAAAATACAATTGCATGGTTATGAATCGTAAAATACTGAAATTAAAGGAATTAAGTCATCAAAGCGTTTTAAAAGGAAACTTCATTTATATTACAAGTAACAACGAGTTATAACTTAAAACGAAATTTAAAACTTATTATAAGAGAGTCAAACATGCTCTATATGATATAATAAACTTTTTTACTTAAAATAACAAAAAGATCTCTAAAAGCTAAATCTTCTATATAGTCCTTTTACGTTCCCTCCAAGCCTACTTATTTCCTAAAAAATGGTTAGTTATACAACATCAGCTAAAAGTCTAGTGAGGTTTAATCTCTAGACATTCCAAGGTTTTGTTCAGAAAATTGATACCTATTCAAATCCAAAGAATAGACATATATATATATATATATATATATATATATATATATATATATATATATATATATATATATATATATATATATATATATATATATATATATATATATATATATATATATATATATGGGAATTTGCTGTATAAAATTTGAGATGACAGTATATAGAAATGAATTGCACAAAATATAATAGATACAACAAATTAATTTTCAATATCTTTTTCTTTCAATCATATCATTTTAATGGCCAAGTACACTCTAATACCGTATTTTTCTACCGTATTATTCTCCGGTAGTTGGGGTCAATTGAACTTGTTCTTCACAACGCCTTATTTAGGGCACACCAGCGATAACCCAGTTAGGAAGGTCAGTCAATAACAGAGGTCCTTTAGGCCGAATCTAATTTTCAATATTCAATATCATTTTCAAAACTCTTTTTAATCGATATGTCTATATGGACAAATATAAACATATCACAAGGAATAAATCATCGGTATCAGATGAATTTTGAGAATAAAAGCAGTTCACAAAATATATATAGTTTGCAATATATCATATAACCAAAACGCACAAGGAATGTTTGAGTACTCACCTAGAATAGAAGTCTGAAGTTACAGATATTAAGTCTTGGATCACTTCGTTAAGAAGAAACTTCTTGAACTTACAAAACTCCCTCATGAGATATCAATCTTTCTTACTATAGTAATCGAGGAAATGGTATGAGTTTAAATGATCCTACATGTTTTATTTATAGTTTTCCATGGATTTCACAGCCCTGACACGTGACTAGCTGACCAAGCCTTTACAATGGCGAGTTTGTGTTGAGGTGTCATGCAACGAAGGGGTCTTGCAGCCTTATTTCACCGAGCACCGACACGTGTTTTAGCTCTCTTTGTAACAACAACACGTGTTTTAGCTTTATCTATATGGATGACATGTGTAAGCGCGAGGTGTCAAGCATGAGGTGGAAAGGTGTTAGGGGTATAATGGTCATTTTACACATGAAGGGCATTTCAGGAATTTTACACTACATATTTTCAATATTTCTTAGACGTCCCTAAAAATATTTTATTTACAAAATGGCCCTTTTATATTTTAATTTTAGTCCTTGAAACTTTCTTAATTAAATCCAAGTACTTAAAGTTTCATAAAATTATAATTTCTACCCCAAAACTTATCTTTTAACTTAGGATCTTCTATTAGACTTTGATGTGATCCATTTTCCTAAAGAAAAATGTTATTTTAAGGTGTTTAAGTCGGCATAACTAGCCTCCCCTTACAACCAATCAAAATATAACACATGGTGTGGTAATCAGACAAAATACGACTTAAAGGATAGACATATTTGCCCTTATTTTGTAATTTAAGTATAACTTCTTGATGGGACCTCCGTTTAACACACCGTTTATTGTGTTACAAACCTAATTCATATATATCCAACTTTGTAGTTTTTACCTCAAGTCAATTGTTATATTATAATGGTCAAAACTAGTCTCTAATATGAACATTCCTACCGAAAACTTTAAAATTTTATGTTTGTAACTAATTTGATATTGCATGATATATGAAGGGAGGATTAGACTAAAAATAATAAATTATAATTATACATATCACATATGAAATAATACAACATTTAAAACTATATAAGAACATATAAAAGTGGGGTCATTACTCCTTTCCTATATACACTCATATTTTTTTCAATAAATCACAAATATCCTCACGGGCAAAGGTTCTTACATGCACAACTCCCCCTAAATCATAAATATGCATAGATGAAAAGATTGAGAGACGCATGTCTCACCAAACTCAAATGTATATGAGAAGTTAACCATTCAAAATATCTCGTGCATGTGTGGGTGGTGGCATATACATAGTCAAATCCAAAATGCAAGTCAAGTATGAAACAACTCCATGAAACTCATGGTTAAGATCAACCTAAGTATCTAAATTCATGACCAAATGTCCTAGCCACGTGGAAATTATCAAGTGAAGGGGATTCAAGCACACTAATATGTCATACCATAAGTGTAAACTCAATACACAAAAATCGAAAATATTTTTGAGTTTTTCAAAAATAAAGTAGACTCAAAAGAAAAAAGTATTTTTTTATTTTTCAAAAATTTATGAAAACAAAATATTTTTTTTGTATTTTCTCAATTTGACTTAAGAAAAAATACAAAATATACACAAGTCATAACCCTAGAAAAGATATATCAATAAGACACAACTAGAGTATGATAAACTCGGCCATCATGCTCAACCATAAGATCTAACATGGGGAGAACTGCATAAAGCAAACGACACTCACAAAGCCTAATACCTAAAGCCCCTAAATCTGATTTCCTAACTCCAAGTAGGTGTGTAACAACGAAGAAGGGTTTTGGTAACCAAAGCGACTCTATTCTTAGACTTCCTAGGCGCATTCTTAAGATCATAACAAAAACATCGATGGTGGCACTTTCTAACGCAATGAGTGCCAGTGTAAAAATGGCGAGGAATGTTACCTAAAGGTTGAGATTTTCTAACATTCCTAGTCGACTCTCTCCTATTTATGGTCTTGTCTTTCGGAAAGGGAGTAACACGATCATCGAAGCCAATTCCACACCTATCATCTTTGATTTGGACAGTAGTTAACATCCTATCCAACTTGTCGAACCTAGCCTCCAAATTAAATTTAACCCTGCTCAAATCTCTCAATTTCTCCTCAAGCTCGCCAATCCTAAAATCGAGTAATTGCCTAGACTCCTCAAACTCTAGAATATCCTTCTTCATAGCATTCATTAAACCACAAATAGTATATCTCTCACCCTCAACGTATTCTAGTTTATATCGAAGAGTCTTCTCACGTGACCTAAGATCCTCAATCAATGCATCATTATTACTTCATATAGCACGTTCTTTCAACTTAGCTTCCAAATTCAAGTTAGCGTTATTCACCTTAAACGTTGCTACATATAATTCACGTAAGTCAACTTAAAACTCACTCTCATCTATTTCCTCATCCTCACTCACTTGGGATTCACTCAACATGGCCCCGGAAGTGTCATGCAAAGGAATTCTTTCATAGGAAGATTTCTTATCATCACTCACATGACTAAAAATGAACGCGGTGAAGTTTCATTTATTGGGGGAATCATCTCCCTCCTTCGGATCACTATTATTAATGGTGGCATTAAATGCTATCGGTGAAGTCCCTATATAGAGCACTCTTAGGGTTTGTGTTTCGTGCTTTAGCTATATAGGACTTCATCTAGTTGGACTTTGATTTTGACTAAATTATTTGTGTAATTAGGATGTGTTGTTACCTCTCCCAAGCTCCTACTACTACAACCCAGCGATCGACTGAATACTCCAAACTGCGTAAGGTAATATTCACGTTATGGCTCATAGGAATTTTTGTCACGTAGAACACGACACCTCGTTGCATCTGCATTTTGTTTATCATGTCTCATGATAGTTTTGATTTTTGTCATAATAATTTTTTTCTTTTGAGTTCAAAATTTTAAATATGAAATTTTATAAAAGAAATATTTTTTTTGAAGATACGTTGACACTAAATATTTTTTTATTAAAATTTACAGAAATATTTCTTTTGGAAAAATGATTACTTTTATAGTTTGTGAGTTGCACTTAAATTTGAATGTATGTTTTTACGTATACTATGTATTACATGATATATTTTATTACTTATATATGTGTGTTATGTTTTTCTTAACTATATAATATATATGTTGGTGTATGTTGCACTAGTACCAGCTACCGATTTGGCTTTTTTCTTTTGTAGCTTGTTATATGTATTGTATATTATATATTTTGTTGGTCATCATTATCATGACCCACTTTCGGCTATAGGAAGTTATCAACTTCATGCCATGCTGATTTGACCAAACAACCATGTGTCTAGCCTGTAGATGATTTATGGTACTCCTTTAGCTGTTGGCGTCTAAGACTAGGCATATCATAGCCTAAAGTTTTATGGAGTGTTCCCTTTTATGATCTCGGATGGGTTTAACTTTTGTAAAACGACACCGTGTCTCCAAAGCTTTACAACGATAATTTTTTATTGCATTACAACTGGATTCTTATCCACATTTTCCACCCACGAGGTTTTATTAAAACCAAAGCTGGTTTTGGCTTTGGCGTATTCTATACATAGTGTGTGCATTATCTGTATATCACGTGTCACGTTTTTAAGGCTACATTTTGTGTGTCTTTTACAACCTCTAGATTACTTTTAATCTACGGTTGTGTAAACATCTTTCACAATCTTTGTGACTTCTTTTAGCCCAATCAGACTAGTTCTCTTATGGCTATAAATACTAACCTTTGGTCTTCAATTTTTACAACCGATAATTTTTTTTTTAGAGAGAGATTATACACCAATACTTTCTAAGATAAATCTTTTGTGTGTTCTTCAAAAGCCATTGCTGAGACTCAAAACCTTGTTGTGGATTCAAGCGTGGATGTTTTTATTTTTAGAATCTCTCATCTCAAATTTTGTTGATTTTTTATTTTGAAAAATCTAGTTGTAAGTGTTCTTATTGTTGTTCAAGTTTTATTTGTATTTTTAGATCTGTTATCTGCTAGATCTAAAATATTTGTGTAGTGTCCTGCTGAAATATAGTTTATATATATATAAACACTACACACACAAACAACTTCTTGTGATCTTAATTGTTTAAAACATATTGTTTTAAAATTTTCAAGAAATTTGTTACATAATAGGAAACATTATTTCTGGTTTAGTTATTTAAACCTAGACTTCTTGAAACCTATTTTGAGAATAAAAACTACCTGATTTTCTGTATTGAAATAATTTTTCGAAATCTAATCTTTCCTTATTCAAGACTACATGTAGAGAAATTTGTCAGATTTGTGAATATTGTAATCTGTTAAAAGTGTTCAAGTTGTTTTGTGGTATAATATTAGATTAACATCTATTTTAATCTAAATACTCTTTGAAACTGTTACATGATATTTTCAGTCTTGATTCTTGTTTGTATATGATCAGTTGATTGTTTATGTGATTTCAGGACATTCATTTTCTCATTCGTATCACATTAAAATCACTCAATATATGCATTGTTCCACATAGGCACATATTTCTGTATATATTAGATCAACTTTAGTTCTTGAGAAAAATAAGAAATTTTGTTGAAACTGAATTAATTCAAGACAACTTGAATTAGACAGAAAGAAAGAACTGAAAAGTTGAGACTGATATTTGGGAAAGAACCTGTTGCATCATCATTCTATTTGTAACTAAGGGTGAGTGTGTCATATAGCATAGGACACATCATTAAGCACTTCACATCTACACGTCACTATAAAAATCAATAGGTACTGAGCTTACTTACGCCAAGAAGGTTAGAGAGAAAGCGAAGAAGTGAAGAACGCAATACACGAAAGACAAGTTGAAGATGAGATTTAGAAAAGGCAACCACTACAGAGGCTTGGTAAGGTAATAGCTTTTTTCTGTCTAGTTAAAGTTGTGTCTTGTTGTGTGATTGTAACTCGTTCCGTATTGGTTTGTTTTTAGTGGACTTGTTAGATTAGGTGACTCCTAGAAGGGTCCGTCGTTTTTCCCAGGGAAGGGTTTTTGCGACGTAAAATAAACACATTGTGATTTACTTTACAAATCTTGCAATATCTTACCTCATACGAAAAATTAGGGTAATTACTAGAAACACACCTAAATAATTGAATCTTATATTTTCTTGTTTTGACACCTAGTTAAATTCAAGTTAATAAATAGGACTTAATTAACTTGGCATAGTAAAACCTGTTTAAGCTAAGTTTATAATTCAAGTAAAAGTTTGAATTGGTCCCCTATTGAATAACGTCGTTAACTTGTAGGTATTAGGGGTTTATTCTGGCAAATAGTTTACTTCCACACACATAGTCTATTGCAAGCCGCACGCTCAATCAGTTTCTTTCCCTCCTTCTTAAGTCTAGTGTGGCACTAAACTATTCGATGGCCATAACCCTCATAACCATAACATCTATCCAACTCATCCCTCTTAATATTCTCACTTTGATTCTTAAGGAAGCGATCGGCCTTATTGTTCTTATTATCTCAAACCTTTTTGCATCTTTCGATTGCTTTTAGGACTTAAGAAATTTCTTGAACTTCTTCGCCAACATGGACACATTTTTGGATTTGATGTCCAACTAATCATCTGAAACCATTGTTTCCTCCTTCCCAGCTTTCAAAGCAACGCCATTTTCTTTCTTCGTCACATTCTTGGAGGTAAACACATCAAGCTCAAGTGTTTGTAGGTCACCTACAAGCTCTTCTAGTTTCATCGAGTCTAGTAACCCTAAAGAATTTAAAACAATCACATTTGAGTTAAATCTATCAGGAAACAACCTTAAGATTTTATTTATCACCCGGTTGTCGGGTATCTTTTCTTTGAAGTTAAACGATGAATTAATTATATCGAAAAATTTAGTGTAGAACTCATCAAAGGTCTCACTCTCTAACATCTTAATCATCTCAAACTGGGTGGTGAGGTTTTGGAGTTTAAAAGCCTTAACAGCGTTGGTTCCTTCATGGGTAAGTTGAACTATATCCCAAGCCTCTTTAGATGCTTCACACGTCATAGTACGATGGAATTCCTTCGGGGAGACATAATAGAAAAGTGCATTTAAACCCTTACATTTATATTGCGCTAATTTGTTCTTGGCGTTAGTCCATGACTCAATAGGTTTTAATTGTGTTTGATCTCCATCTCTCGTGATTGGTGGTGTCCACTCCTTAACTAAAGCTAGCCACACTCTCTCATCTATAGCCTTAAGTGATGACTTCATACACATTTTCTAATAAGCGTAATTAGTAAAAAAAGACAGGTGTTCTAAAAACATCAAACCCTCCTAAATTCATGCCTAAAGACAAGAGATCACAAACACAATAATTTAGTGTTCTAGCTCTGATACGAATTCAATAAGTCCTTTAAGCAGTGTTCTTTAGGCAAAGGTAATCTTTTTAAAAATTTCAAAAACTTTTTTAGCACCCACAAACTAATATGATGAAAATAATTTGATTTACCCAATTTTATTTTGGTAAACCTATATCATTCATGTACGATGATTAACCAAATAAAGCAAATAAAGCAAATAAATCAAACACACCATAAGATGCTGATGTACGAGGAAACCACTAAGCGAAAAAACTTCGGACGACCCAGGCCAGACAAACACTATGATACGAAAAATTACAAAAGAAAGATATAGTCTTACTCAATAACTCGATCACCCACAAGCCTTGACTACTCTTCTCCTCTCCCACTGCTCCTCCACAGTGCCACGTAGGAATCTACCCATGTAAGTGTCCACAGTACACGAGTCCACGCGCACCTCGATCTCCACCGATGTAGCCTAGAAACCGTCTACTAATCTGAATGCAAAGTACATCGCTTTTTCTTCACAATCAACACGTGTGGAGTCCACCGCACAAAAAAAATATTTGAAGAAGGAAGAACAATCTCCAGTGACAAAATCAAGATCACAATACCTTTTTAATTATTAAATTTGGATCTTGAAAACTAGGTATGTTCGAAAAGAGTGGAAACTTTTTATAAACAAATGCATAAATATTTTTTGACAAAAGTTCTTGTGTTTTCTGAGCAAAATAAATCTCTAAATACGAAAATGTGAATTTTGAGGCGGTGTCCCATTTGAAAGATAATGCTCTTGAACAAAACTCCATCTCGTTTGAACCAATATCAAATGAGTATCTCATGAGTCAAAAAAGAATGCCCTCGATCGATGCTCGTTTGATAAATGCTTCTAACAAGACTTCAAACGACAAACAACATTCATTCGAATGACATTCTCATCTCGTTTGAACAACTGGAAACAAAAATTAAGTTTAAGTTTAAATAGGTCTCGAATTTTTGAAAACAAATACAACTCAAAAAATATGTTAAAAATACGTTTCCAAAAATATTTTTCTAAGTCCCAAAACATTTTAATTTAAACACACATCCTTAATTAAAATCCTAAATCTCAAAAATTTCATTTAGCATTCAAACCCTGAGTGATCTAAGATAAACTGAGTGTGAAGAAATATGTAGGCACTAAACACGGCATGAATATCATCTTCAAAGCTTTGTCATAATATCTTTAACACTATAGGTCATAGGCTTTGTTGGATCACAACTCAATGACTAACCTATAACATAAACAGTTTTGTCCGGAACTATGCCAATTACAAACAAATTGACTCGGATGGAAATTTTTCCTTACAAAAATCCTGGCCTCATTTGAGAGGGACCTCAACCTCGATATTAGTGCGAAGACATTCCTCAAAATTCGCATATATAACTCTCACCACATATCTCCACACTACCTTACATTAACCTTTCCCCACCTTTAGCTACCACTCCACCATCATCACAATGCATTACAAAATCTTCCTACAAAACTTAAAAACATAATTTAAAAGAGCTTAAAGGTCCAAACTATTGTGGTTCAAATTATTCAGGCCACATGGACCAATGAGATAGGAACACCTGTCCTTATAAGTATACATCTCGACATTTCATTTACACTTGATCATCTCTAAAAATACTTGATCAGCATACCGGCGCCACTTAAAAAGATGAATCATCAGGAAGAAGAAAGGTCACTCACGTGGAAATTATCAACAGTCATTCCACACGTGCCTTAAAAGATCAATAGTCTCATTTATTGTATATGGGTGTAAATACTTGAATATATAAAGGCATTCCATCCATTGGTTTCCAGGACCATTATAAATATATCATTTCCCTTAGCTCAACGAAAAATTCAGTTGTGCACAAATGTGACTACCCAAAGTTCTATGTAACTACCCTCAACAGTAATACAATAACCGTAGACATAGGATTTCCCTTAACCACGTTAAAATTCTTTATTGTTCTTTGTTGTCTTATTTATTTTACTTCTCATTACTTAAATAATTATCTATGATTAAGAAATTGGTAATTCATAGCTAAGATAAAATTTATACTAATTTTGGACATCAACAGATTGACGTCGTTTGTGGCAACGATTGCTGGTCATCGTTCTCTACCAATCCTATTCACTTTTTCACCTTAGAAGCTTTCTAAAGGATGACGAACGTTCCTGAAAGAAGCCTTGCACATGGATACAACACTCTTGATCCACGTCCTCCTCCTATCATAACAGATCTTTAAGGAATCTTAATCAATCTTGCCAAACGGCGAGAAGCAATGCAAGAGACAGTAAGGTAATTAGCTCAAACATTGCAGAACAAGTCTAATGTCGCACCATCCCCAAGGGAGATGCCACTTAATCCTCCCAAAAATTAGAGAAGTAGATATTCCAAGTCCTCTAGTGATAGATCTTATCGCCTAGGAAAAACATTCTACATCCGATCTATAAATTACAATGATGCTCAGTTTTTCACTTTTGAGAGGCAGAGTGTGTTGGAATGATTGAGCAAAGCCTCTAATTTTGATCGTCTAAGTCCTCGAGCAACTAGAGGTCATCATATAGAACCGTTATGGTCCTACAAGCATAAGGAAGGGTTAGTTAGGTCCAGAGCTAGCATTCGAGGATCCATGCAAGCCAAGGAGACTTCTCAGGAAGAGAGCTCAGCACAAACGCACAGTAAACCACCAAAGCCGCCTCACTCAAGTCCAAACCAGAAGATCACTCTTAGAATGGATCGATACAGAGATTAGAAGATACTCAAGGAGATATGGCTAAGACCAAGAATCCATGCAAAGGAGTTTTGTGAAAGGGTCTCCCTTCATTCCAGCTATTATGGATTTCCATACACCCACCAAATTAAAACCACCAGTGATCTCACCTAAGTATGATGGAAAAACTGATCTTGTCCTTCATGTTGAACAGTACTAGGTTGCTGTTGATATTTATTTTATTTCTCATGAGATGCGGTGGCGAGCTTTCTCAAGTACAATCACTGATCCAGCCCATATATGGTATAATAATTTACCCCGAGGATAAATTATTAATTTTTATCAGCTCGTCGAACTAGTCATCAGTAATTTCTACTTTGGAGCAAAGCCAATCAAAAGGGAAGCCCATTTATTAAATGTTCGCTAATGATTGGGAGAAATTACTCGGGAATATATTACTCGCTTTAATAATGAGAAATTGTAAGTAGTAGATTATGAAGAGAAAACTGCCATTACACATTAATGAATGGGCTACTTCTTGAAAAGTTGTATTATGCGTTGGCGAAAGAACCTCCAAAAACCATGACTGAATTTATGGCATAGGATGGTAAAATCATGAACGCCAAAGAAGCTATGGCCGCCAATCAAGCCCCTAGGACAAAATCTTATGGCCAAAAGATCACTAATAAGAAGGAACAAAAAGATAAGCCGAGAAGCCTAAGAAGTAAAAGGAATATACTTCTCTTACTATAGGTTTGCATCACATTTTGGAGGAGATTAGGGGCAGTATGGACTTAAAGTGGCCTGGGAAATTGAAATCTCCGCCTAATCGAAGAGATAAGTCTAAATAATGTGACTTTCATAAAGACTATGGGCATACCATTGATAACTGCATTGCCCTGAAGAATGAAATTATATCTCTCATTCGCTGAGGACCAAGTTTATTGACTGAACTGAAGGTCGGGACATGAGAAGAAGGTCAGAGTACCCTTGGAAAAATAAAAATGACAAGGAAATGGGTCTAGACGACGATATCGAGGATGACCCTAACTTGCCAAAGAAATCCAGGGAGCCTGAGCTTGAGGTAGGCATGATATATTTTATTTGCCATTTCATTACAAGAGGAGATGCTGAAGGTTAAGATGAAGTCATAAAGATAAAAGCCTATTTAAATGAGGCTAAAGCTTATTCTTACATTAGGCGATTTGACTTATCAGACGAGAGATATGGTTGGATCAAAAAGTTGAATAAAGATAAGTTGGTCATCTATTTCTCCAAGAATGACTTATCAGGAGTACTTTAACCTCAAGACGACCCTCTAATTGTTGCCTTATAAGTGCATCACTTAAGGGTTGCAAGAACTCTAATGGTTAATGGTAGTTTAGCAGATGTTATATTCTATAATTTCTTTCACAGCCTGGGGTTATGAGATATCAAACTAGAACCTTATCATAGGCCTTTAATCGGTTTCTACGGAGAAAAGGGTTTATCCTTTGGGAATTGTCAAATTAAAAGTCTTGATCGACACTTGGCCAGTAAGAAGAACTAAGAATATTCACTTTTTTGTCCTAGACAATAATGTTCCCTCAGCCTATAATATAATCCTTGACAGAGTCAGATTGAAGAAATTCGAAGTAGTGTCATCAATAGTTCATCGGTGTATAAAGTTACCCACTCACTACATGGTTGGCATAGTTAAAGGCAACCAAGTGGAGGCCAGAGAGTGTTATTATACTTCATTCGACCAGTAAAAAGTCCAGAAGACCACATCCACTTACCATATCAACACTCTGGACCCTTGGGAAGAGGCTGATTTACTCAAAGGGCATATTGTGGAAGCAACAAAAATCATTATACTAGACAATGAAAATCCAAAGAGGACCACCCATATTGGCTCAGCCCTAGCACCATCCCTTAACCATGAATTAATTACATTCCTTAGAGAGCAGAAAAATATGTTTACCTGGAACCATGAGGATATGCTTGTAATCAACTCGAATTTCATATTCCATGAACTTAACATTAACAAAAATGCCAAGGCGATCAAGCAGAATCACGGGGTATTTGACCCTGATTGGTTAGCCATCGTAGTGATAGTCAAAAAGAAGAATGTCAAAGGGTGAATTTGTGTGAATTTCACCGACCTCAACAAAGTATGCCCAAAAAATAACTTTCCCTTATCAAGGATTGATCAATTGGTAGATGCAACTATAGGTCACGAGTGGATGAGCATTATAAATGCATACTCTGGTTACAACCAGATCAAAATGAAATCAGAGGATAAAGAAAGATCATCTTTCATCATCAGTCGAGGTAATTACTCCTATAACATTATGTATTTTGGATTTTAAAACACTGAAGAAACATACCAAAGGTTAGTGAAAAAAAAATTTGAAGAACAAATTGGGAAGAAAATGGAAGTGTGTGTGGATGACATGCTTACCAAGAACAAGGTAGCAGTCGACCATATCAAAGACCTGAGTCAGACATTCGATCAAATGGATAAAAACCAAATGAATCTCAACCCAACCAATTGTGTGTCCGGTGTATAGGAACGGATGTTTTCGGGCTTCATTATGAAATAGAGAGGAATTAAAGTTAACCTAGATAAAATCAAGGCATTGATTGATATGCAATCTCTAACATGCAGAAAGGGTGTATATAAATTAATGGGAAAAGTGGTTGCCCTCTATGTCCTGAGCTACTGATAAATGCCTACCATTCTTCAAAGTGCTAAGGAAAACTTTTGAATGGAACGAGGAATTCAAAAATTCCTTTTAAGACTTGAAGGAGTGTTTGGGATCTCCACCACTGCTCTCTAGACCAATTTTAGGGGAGAAATTGTATTTATATTTCGTTGTCTCGGAATCTTGTATTAGTTCGGCATTAGTCATATTAGAAGATGGAGTTCAAAAGTCAGTGTATCACACTAGCAAAGCATTTAGAGAAGAAAAAAATCAGATATCCCCATCTGGAAAAGATGGCCCTAGATCTTATTGAAGCTTCAAGAAGGATAAAACCATACTTTCAAGAGCATACCATCGTGGTCTACAAAGATTTACCTCTGGGCTAGGCTCTTCACAAAATAGATAAATCGGGGAAACTCATATCATGTGTAGTAGAACTAGGAGAATACAAAATCATCTATGAGTCGAGAAAGGCGTTAAAAGGATAGGTTAAAATAAATTGTATTGCTTAATTCACGTATCAAGAAATGATCAATAACCCAAGTTTACCTATCGAGCATAATTCCTTGGAAGAAAGCTCTACCTCAAAGCAAACTAAAGTTATCGCTGATCAACCTGAAAAATTCAGATCCCAAGATATATCTCAATGGTACAATGAGAAGAGAAAGAAAATATTCTAGCAATGTGTATTATTAGAGGAGAACTTTAACAAAGACATTTCAGTTTAGAAGTTGTATGTAGACGGATCCTCATGTGCTACTAAGAGTGGAGTAGGCCTCATCATCAATGCTCCGGACAATATTGATGTGGAATATGAACTTCATTTTCAATTTCAGGCCTCCAATAATTAAGCGGAGTACGAAGCACTAATCACAGGCTCGAAATTAGCCTTATCATTGGGAACCAAGCAAGTTATAGCATATAGTGATTCTCAGCTAATTATTAACCAGGTTCTTCAAATATACGGGTTCAAGGGAGATCTCTTCATAAAATATTTGTCTACAACTATGGAAGTCATCTCCATGTTTCCCGTGGTCATAATGTTTAGAATACCAAGGATAGAGAATGCTCTAGGAGATGTGAAATACTGTTACTAAAGTCGTTTAATACAAGATTAAGCTATTTAAGTAACTCCAAACTATTTTTTGAAGAAATTCTTTTCTTAAAATCAAATCAAATTAATCACAAGATGTGTTTAACAAAATATGTATGAGATATGTTCAAGATTGATTAACAGGTTTAGTAAATCAATTAAAAAAAACTTAAACTCAACACAACCATAAGAATTAGATGAGGAGATGTAGAAATATTATGGATAAGGGATTTTTTACGTGGTAAAGCCTCACCCAACTGAGGAAACATCCACGACTCCCTCTACGGAGTAAACCAAAAATTCTACTAAAACAAATTATAACATTTACAAACTATTTAAAACACATGCAAACAAATTAGACCTATACAAGTTTAGGAATGTACCGACTGGTGTCATTTTAACTTTTCTACAGTTCTGTTTGTTGATGTTGTTCTCCTGTTTGCTAACATCCAATTTGTTCCAGTTCTTTACGTCGACTCTTGTTCTTAAGATCTTATTACCAACACTTTTAGTGTGGTAGTGCTAGTGTTTGTGAAGGTGCTTTCTAACACATGCATGCACACACACACACACACTTATTTGTATAAATAGTCCTATCAAATTACATATAAGATCTATATGCTATGATTTTCTATTTCTCTCTTCATAGAAAACTTAAACCTTATTTGACCTTTATTATAATCCCAGAATCCATGGCTATCTAGCTCGAAAGACGTTTCAAGATCTTAATCAATCTTAGGTTTTGAAAATATTTTTGAGATTGAAAATCACCAAGCGCGATTCCAACTAGGTCAAGGGTCTTATTTCATAAGAACTAGAAACATAAAATTATTTTGTTGATTTTGAAGCTAAAAACATTTACATAAACAAATCAACAAAAGTTTTCTCAAGATGAGAAACTATAGATGCAGATCTATGTGTAATATAACATGCAACAACTAGATCTAAGATTTCTATAAAAGTAGAAACACAGATCTCATCAAATGTTTAAGTTGAAAATAAGATCTGAGAATGAAGAGGTTACAGCATCAAACAACTATCAAACCAACACTCAAAACTCTCAAATACTCAAGGTTGTGTTTGGTATAAACTAGTTTTTGAAAGAGGTTAGGGTTTGAAAAGTGTTTGAACGAATTAGGGTTAGGGTTTCTTAACTTTGGTCTCTCTCTCTCTCTCGCTCTCTCTCTTTCTCTCACTTAAATAAAACGAAGTGGCAAAAATCTCATTTGGCTGAGGGTAAGTCTCCCTATATAGGGGGCTGAGAAGGATCGAGAAGGCAGATTCAAATCAAAGGTTACAATTTGGTCTCAGCAAGTTGACTTAGATCTAAGGGCTAAAGATACGCGGTGATTAAAACACTTTTGATTGGCTTAAGATATTTTCACCAGGATAGAGTTAGAACGCATGTAGATCGTCGATAAAGACAATCCAAGGGTTGAGATTGTGCGCAGACGTTGTCTCTTGGAAGAAACATAAATCAAGCCGATATATAAGCGACAGGTGTAGGACTGAGATCGATTCTGATACACGTGTTTGAAAGTAATTACCCAGATACCTTGAAGTCTCCAGCGCTATTGATTTCTACTCAAATGAACTTTCAGCCAATAAAACCAACAATCTAAAATAGCAGAATGACCCCAACACTTAATAAAACCAATTTTATTTAAGGAAAAACTTGTTTTAAAAACCATTAAAATTCCCAAAAAAAATATTAAAAATCAATTTGAGGGAAATTAATACACACACTATATATACAACCAATTTACGAAATATAAGACCCATATATGCGATCCTAATTGTGTGTGAGTGATTGGTGAATATACCTTGATCAATCAAATAAGAGGAATCAATTGTAGACAATTCTCTGAGTCTCTTTGGATTCTAGGAGAGGACACAATTTTGTCACTATTTCTAAACTAGATGAGCCCTTATACAATGTAGACTCAAGTGAGTCAAGAGTATAAGGTGCTTCAATCTCCCCCTTTGGAAATATGAGACAAAATCTCATATGAGTCATCTAGAACTCGTAGGGCAGCAAAAAATAAGAAAAACCTATTCCTATAAAAAATTATATCTACCCATTTCCTAGAAAAGAAAAGTACATAACTCAAATAATTACAATTAAATTCCCTATTACAACTGTTGAGAATAACTGTATATAATCCTGCAAATAATTACTAAGATCAAGCTTATTAGAAATATGTAAAAAAATGAACTCATAAGACTCAAATTTCTCCCCCATTTTGTCTCAAATAGACAAAGGGAAAAAAATGTGTAGGCCAAAGAGTTTGATCAGCACAAACCATACCTATTGATTTACGCAAAGAAAGAAATCTATTGTAATCCAAAGGTTTGGGAAACATATCTGCGAGTTGCAAATCAGTAGGAAGGTAATTAATTTCTAATTCCTTAGTTTCAACCAATTCTCATATAAAGTGATGTCTTATTTTTATGTGTTTTGTTCGCGAGTGTTAAACATGATTTTTAGAGATATTGATCGCACTTGATTATCACAATAGAGATGCAATTGTTTTTCTTGAATACCATAATCACTTAGCATTTGTTTAAGCCAAAGTAATTGAGCACAAGAGCTTCCAGCGGCTATGTATTCAGATTCAGCTGTTGATAGAGAAGTGCAGTTTTGTTTCTTACTACTCCATCCTACCAGATTATTACCTATATAGTAACATGATCCAGATGTGCTTTTACTATCTTCAGTTCACCCAGCCCAATCAGCATCAGTGTACCCAATTATAGTGCTAGGTGTATCACTAGTGTACCAAAGTCCTAGATTCAGAGTGCCTTTTACGTATTTAATAATTCTTTTAACAGAAGTTAGATGGCTCTCTTTAGGATTGTTTTGATAACGAGCACACACACAAACACCATACATTATATCAGGACGTGAGGAAGTAAGGTATAGCAAGGTTCCTATCATACTACGATATAGAATTGGATCTATGGATTTTCCAGTTTCATCTTTTGATAATTTTACCGTAGTACTCATGGGAGTTTTAGCATCTTTAGCATTCTCAAGGACAATTTTTTTGACAATCTCTAATGCATATTTAGATTGCAAAACAAATGATCCTCCTGAATTTTGTTTGACATGAAGACCCAAGAAAATTGCAACTCCCCCATAAGAGACATTTAAAATTCTTTATGCATAATTTCAGAAAAAGATTTAACTTATGAGGGAGAAGTTGATCCAAAGATGATATCGTCAACATAAACTTGAACTATAATGATGTGTTTGTCAAAATGTTTAACAAAAAGAGTTTGATCATTTCCTCCTCTCTTAAAGCCTTTATCTAAGAGAAAATTGGAAAGGCACTCGTACCAGGCTCTAGGCGCTTGTTTTAGGCCATACAAAACCTTTTTAAGACAAAACATATGATTTGGATATTGAGGGTCAATGAACCCTTTTGGTTGTTCTACATAGGTCTCCTCAGTCAATATTCCATTAAGGAATGCAGATTTGACATCCATTTGGTAAAGTGTAAAGTGGAAGTAGCAAGCTATGGCAAAGAGAAGACGAACAGATTCTAAACGAGTAACAAGTGCAAAAGTCTCGTTAAAATATATTCTTTTAATTTGAGAATACCCTTGAGCAACTAATCTAGCTTTATTTCTAATGATTATCCCACTTTCATTAGATTTATTTTTAAATATCCAACGTGTGTCAATAACCTTTTTGTGTTCTGGCCTAGGTACAAGATAACAGACATCATGAATGACAAATTGAAGAAGTTCTTCCTCCATAGCAGAAATCCAATGAGGGTCATTAAATGCCTCATTTACATTCTTTGGTTCCACAAGGGAAACAAAACATTCATAATGAGCATAATTTCTTAATTGAGATCTTGTACGCACGGGCTCACTAGGGCTACTAACAACATTATCTATGGGATGATCTTTAGATACCCAGTTAGGTACTTCAGGTGTCTCAATTGATAAAGAATCATCTATTTCTGGAGAGTCATTTTCTAAAGCATTTGCGGGCTCTTCCACAATAGTTGATTCTCCAGTCTTACTATCTACAGTAGTGTCACTTACAATTTTACATTTATGGATTCCATTATGGTCTTAATGCGAAGATTATAAACACGGTAAGCTCTACTGTTAGGCGAGTATCCTAGAAAAATAGCTTTATCTCCACGACCCTCAAATTTGGATAGGTGTTCTCTGTCCTTGCAGACATAACAGGTACTACCAAAGGTTCTCAGGTACTTAAGATTGGGTTTCTTCCCATACCATAGTTCGTAAGGAGTTTGTTTCGAATTCTTTCTAAGATATAACCTATTGATAATGTGACACGCAGTACGAATATATTATACCCAAAAATATTTTGGTAAACATTTGGAATGAATCATAACACGTGCCATCTTTTGAAGAGTACGATTCTTTCTCTCAGCGATACTATTTTGTTGAGGAGTCTTAGGGGCGCTAAACTCATGTTTGTAACCATTATAGTCATAATACTCTATTATACCGGTGTCTTTGAATTCTCCACCTATATCACTATGAATTCTATTTACTTGAGTGTCCTTCTCATTTTCAATCCGAAGAAGTATTTTTAAAAAAGTTTGAAAAGTGTCAGACTTTTGTTTTAAGAAGGCTACCCAAGTAAATATGGTGAAGTCATCAACCATAAAAAGAATGTAATTGTGTTCACAGAGACTAACAGTTTGATAGGGACCCATTAGATCCTTATGGATGAGCTCCAAGGGGTTAGAGGTAAGGACATCTTTGACTTTCTTATGAGGTGCCTTAAAAAAAATTCCTTCTTGACATGATGTACAGACAATATTAGAAATGGGTTTGATTTTTGGAATTCCTTTAACTATTTCTTGAGAAGACAATCTACTAAGATTATCGTAATTTATGTGACCCATCCTGTTATGCCATATCTCATTGTCATCCCGTCTGGAAACATTATAGATTTCAGAATTATTCATCACAATATCGCAATTGTCAGGAATCCTGAATCCTGTAATTATGCATTCACCCTTTTCATTTAAAATCTTGCAATTGTTCTTTGAAAAGCTAACAGTACGATTTGAGTCACAAAATTGCGAGATACTAAGTAGATTAGCCTTAAGACCTTTAACTATAAGAAAATTTTCAAGAACAGCTAATCCTTATTCTTGGAGAGTTCCTTTACCTATTATTTGGGATGATACTCCATTACCAAAAATAACTTTTTGTCCAACAAAGCTCGTTTTGTTTAAGAGTTTTGTATCATCACCAGTCATGTTTTTTATACATCCAGAATCTAAATACCAACCAGAAGATGTGTGTTCAGCTTATAAAGAAGTAATAACAATGTTACACTTCATCTGGGGTAATAGATAATCTTTTCTAAGCCAAATTTCTCTTGTTTTCATTTTGTGCTTATTTTCTCTCATTTGATAAAATTTGCGAGCATTCAATTTTGGTTGAAAAATATTTTGCGCATGATTTTGAATTTTATGAGACACATTAGCATTTCATTTAGGAAAGTGTTTAGGAATCTTTCTAGGAAATGTTCTTTTAGGTTTGGCCTTTCTTTTCCTATAGTTAGAGTTTTTGTCTAGTTGTCTAGACAGAACATAATTGTTATGACTCCTTCTAGAGTAGTTAAAGTTTTGGTACACAGAGGTATTATAGGCAAGGTTAACTAAACGTCTAGAGTAGAATGACCATACAAGTCACAGTATGAGCAATATTGATTGCTCGAAGAGGGTATCTCCTTAGTAAAGTCTCTAAACATAGGCTTTAAGGGATTTGGGGGTTGAACCTTATTCCTAGGTAGAACATTTTTTAAGGTAGAGTGACTCTTCCTAATTGGGGGCAGACATATTTAGCCTTAGGTGAACTTTCATGCTTAGAGTAACTTGGTTTCCCAATATCAAACTTTTGTTGTTTTGTATCAAACTCAATTTTTAGAGAATGAAAGTCTAGACAAGTTTCTATAGGTCTTTTGCCTCCTGACACAAACTTGATAGATTCAAAAGATTTTGTTTTTGTCTTTAAATTGGGACAAAACCCTATTCCAGTTCGATCATCAGAATTGGTTTTTGAATCGACAACTAAACCATCAAAGTAATTTGAGTTATTTTCAAATTTTGTAAATTTTTTGAAAACTGTTGTTGTCTTCTCTTTTGTTTGTTCCAATTCTAATAATGTCCCTTTATATTTTTTCTCCAGAGTTTCATTTTCATCAATCAAATTCTTCAATTTTTGATCAAAGATTTTGACTTCATTTTCATGAGTTAGACATTGGGTAGTATACTCTTCAGCATTGAGTTTGACCATTAGGCTTAGATATTCTAATTTCTTAGTGATATCTTTCACTATATTTTCTAGTCTAGTGCTTTTCTTGAGAGTTTTTGCATAAAGAGTGTGAATATCAGGAAGGTCTTCAGTGTCCGAGTCACTAAGTGTAGTGTGTGAAGTGACCCCTAAGGCTTGAATTCTTAAACTCACACACCCATTGACATCGTCATTAGTTCTTTCCCTTTGACTCACACACCTCGTGGTAGAACTAGCAATGTTCTCAGAAATTAAAGCATCTAAACCATTAACAGCATGATTCATAACAACAGAAGTATAATTATTAAATTCATCCTCACTAACAGACACAGGCATATCATCATTATAGATTATCTTGGTAAATAAAGACATGCAAGGATCAAAAACATCATGTGACTCAGGTTCCTCATTTTCAGATTCGCTTGAATCATCCCATGTCTTGCAAATGTTGGCCCTAGTATGCTTATTGTGAGTGTTCAAGTTAACTCTACAGTCGTGTGCTATGTGTCCTAGTTTTCCACATCTAAAGCATTCAATCTTCTTAAGGTCTTTGTTAGGTCTAGTATGAATGTCCTTGTGATGTTTGTCTTAACCTTTCTCATGAGGTTTGTGATTAGAGTGAGTTGGATAATTGGACTTGCCTTATTTGTTTGCTATGTTATTTCTAAACCTTACTATTTTCTTAAACTGTTTTGACATCAAGGCAATCTGATTGTCCAAACTCTCTATGTCACATTCCTCATCAGAGTCATAATTGGGAATGTTAAGCTCAGGCTTAATCAGCTTAGAAGAAAAACTCAGATTGGAACTAGTCTGTTTCCTATGGGACTGGATCAATTGTTTCTTAAATTCTAATTCCATTTCCACAGTTCTTAGTTTACTACTGAGTAATTCAGGAGTGAGATTTTGGTCACACATTTCCTCAATAGCATATCTTTTGTTGTCAAATTTCTGTGGTAATGATCTTAGAATTTTAGATGCAATTTCATGTATGTCATATGTTATCCCATTAGCATGCAATTTGGTCACAATATCAGTCAAATTCATATAAAATTTATCAAATGACTCAGAGTCAGACATAATTAAAGAGTTATACTGCTGAATGAGCATTTGTGTTTTAGCAGCCTTAACTCTAGTGTCACCTTCATGAGCAGTAACCAAAGTGTCCCAATCTTCCTTAGAAGTGGCACAAGATGAGATCCTTTTGAACTCATGTTCATTTATGGACATAAATATGGCATTCTTTCATTTATTATTGTTGCGAGAAACTTGCTTCTCTTCTTGTGTGAACTCACTTAACACTTTCTTAATCCTCTCATTACTTCCTTCAATGGCTGGTTTAGTAGGATAAATGTATCCATTTTCAACAATGTCCTGGATATCATCTCCCAAGGTTCCTTGAATGAAAGCAATCATCCTTACTTTCCAGTAAGCAAAATTGGTTCCATCAAAGAGGGGAGGTCTACTCAAGTTACCAAATCTTTCAGTTTTCTCGTCCATGTTTGATTTTCAAAAAACAATTTCAGAAACAAAGGATCTTATAAAAGAAGTTTGCAAAGCTCTGATACCAATTGAAATACTGTTACTAAATCCGTTTAATACAAGATTAAATTATTTAAGTAATTCCAACCTATTTTTTGAAGAAACTCTTTTCTTAAAATCAAATCAAATTAATCACAAGATGTGTTTAACAAAATATGTATGAGATTTGTTCAAGATTGGTTAACAAGTTTAGTAAATCAGTTAGAAAAAACTTAACCTCAACACAACCATAAGAATTAGATGAGGAGATGTAGAATGATTAAGGACAAGGGATTTTTTACATGGTAAAACCTCACCCAACTGAGGAAACATCCACGACTCCCTCTACGGAGTAAACCAAAAATTCCACTAAAATAAATCATAACAGTTACAAACTATATAACACACATGCAAACAAATCAGACCTATACAAATTTAGGAATGTACCCACTAGTGTCCTTCTAACTTTTCTACAGTTCTGTTTGTTGATGTTGTTCTCCAGTTTGCTAACATCCAATTTGTTCCAGTTCTTTACGTCGACTCTTATTCTTAAGTTCTTATTACCAACACTTTTAGTGTGGTAGGGTGCTAGTGTTTGTGAAGGTACTTTCTAACACATGCATGTACACACAGACACTTATTTATACAAACAGTCCTATCAAATTACATACAAGATCTATATGCTGTGATTTTCTATTTCTCTCTTCTTAGAAAACTTAAACCTTATTTGACCTCTATTATAATCCCAGAATCCACGGCTATCTTGCTCGAAAGACGTTTCAACATCTTAATCAATCTCAGGTTTTGAAAATATTTTTGAGATTGAAAATCACCAAGTGCGATTCTAACTAGGTCAACGGACTTATTTCATAAGAACTAGAAACAGAAAATGTTTTGTTGATTTTGAAGCTAAAAATATTTATAGAAACAAAATAACAAAAGTTTTCTCAAGATGAGAAACTATAGATGCAGAACTATGTGAAATATAACATGCAACAACTAGATCTAAGATTTCTATAAAAGTAGAAACACAGATTTAATCAAATGTTTAAGTTGAAAACAAGATCTGAGAACGAAGAGGTTACAACATCAAACAACTATCAAACCAACACTTAAGGTTATGTTTGGTATAAACTGATTTTTAAAAGAGGTTAGGGTTTGAAAAGTGTTTGAACGAATTAGGGTTAGGGTTTCTTAACTCTGGTTTCTCTCTTTCTCTCTCTCTCTCTTTCTCTCACTCGAATAAAACAAAGTGGCAAAAGTCTCATTTGGCTGAGGGTAAGTCCCCTTATATAGGGGTCTAAGAAGGATCGAGAAGGCAGATCCAAATCAAGGGTTACAAATTGGTCTCAGCAAGTTGACTTAGATCTAAGGGCTAAAGAGATGCGGTGATTAAAACACTTTTGATTGGCTTAAGAGATTTTCACCAGGATAGAGTTAAAACGCATGCATACCGTCAATAAATACAATCCAAGGGTTGAGATTGTGCACAAGGGTTGTCTCTTGGAAGAAACACAAATCAAACCGATATATAAGCGGTAGGTGTAGGACTGAGATCGGTTCTGATACGCGTGTTTGAAAGTAATTACCCAGATACCTTGAAGTCTCCAGCGCTATTGGTTTCTACCCAAATGAACTTTCAGCCAATAAAACCAACAATCCAAAATAGCAGAATGACCCCAACACTTTATAAAATAAATTTTAATTAAGGAAAAACTTGTTTTAAAAACCATTAAAATTCCCCAAAAAAAAAAAATTAAAAATCAATTTGAGGGAAATTAATACACACACTATATATGCAAGCAATTTATGCAATATAAGACCTATGTATGCAGTCCTAATTGTGTGTGAGTGATTGGTGAATATACCTTGATCAATCAAACAAGAGGAATCAATTGTAGACAATTCTCTGAGGCTCTTTGGATTCTAGGAGAGGACATAATTTTGTCACTATTTCCAAACTAGATGAGCACTTATACAATGTAGACTCAAGTGAATCAAGACTATAAGGTGCTTCAAGATGCACTTGCTCGGCAGGATAGAACTCAGAAGAACCATCCTGATGGAGATTCTAGCACACAGAAGTGTAGATGCTGAAGCTATGATCAATTTTATTACCGTGGATTTAGGACCCTCATATATGGATCTTATTAGAAACTATATTGATAAAGGTGTATTGCCTGTTGACGCAAAAGATACCAGGAACTTAAGATACAAGGCAACCAGTTATGTTCTATAGCGAGGACTCTTATAAAAAGGGGATACATTATTTCACTACTTCTGTGTGTACACCCCACCGAGGTACCATACTTGATTAGAGAGGTACATGAAGGTTCCTATGGGGATCATTCAGGAGGTCAATCATTAGTGTTCAGGATAGCTACGTAAGGATACTATTGGCCGACTATGACCTCAGACTATATTTCCTTTTCCAAGATGTGTGATAATTTATCAAAAGTTAACCACAATCGATAGAAGACCGGGGGTTATTTTAACTCTGATTACTTATCCTTGGCCTTTTTCTATCTAGGGAATTGAGTTGTTCGGCCCATTGTCAAGGACAAAAATAAGGTCCAAGTACTTGGTGGTGGCAATGGATTACTTATCCATTAGTTTAAATGCCTTATGAAAGAGTTTTTGGTTCATTTGGAAACATATCATCTGCAGGTACGAAATTCTATATGCCTTCATCATTGATCATGGCACTTAATTCAATAACGAGGAATTTAGGGAGTACTGCATTCAGTCTAAGATTTAAAAACTTCACTCTGCACCTGGACACCCATAGTGTAATGGCCAAACAGAGGTCACCAATTAAACTGTACTTGATAGGTTGAAGAAGAGGTTAGAGGATGATAAGGAAAACTACATAAATGAGTTGCACAGTGTTCTTTTGGCATATAGAACTACATCAAGAACATCCACAAGTGAAAATCCTTACATGCTTGCTTTTGGAACTGAGGTAATGGTACCAGTCGAGATAGGTCTATCGACTCAGAAGGTGTTGAACTTTGATTCCCCTAAAAGTGACCTCATAAAAATATTGTATTTAGATTTGATTGATGAAGTTAGGGAGGATGTAGCACTCTAAGTATCTTCTTACCAACAAAGAGCGTTGTTAGATTTTACAATAAGAGGGTTAAGCCGATCAACTTGAAAGAGGGAGATTATGGCCTAAAGAAGGTCATTCTGAGTTGTCGACCAGGAGCTTATCACCTAAAAATACTTGAAGGGGAAGAATTTAAGAATCCAAGGAACATCGATCATCTCAAGAAATATTATCAGTAAATCTAATAAGAATTTGATGTAATCGTTTCATCCAGTTTAATAAAGTTATGATTTCCAACCAATTACGCTTATTTTTGTCTATTTTTTTAAATATGGCTACGATACATCCCTAATAAACTTTTTCGACTTAAAAAGAAGAGAAAAAAATGTTAGACTTCATATATGACTCCATCTTTGACAAGTCATGAAAAAGACGTCCCTAAAACTTCATGTATGTCCTAAAGTCAAGGACAAGAAGTTTTACCTGACCAAGTATAATCGGTAAAACCCTACATTCCAATACATTTGGTCTCTAATGGTAACTTATGCAAATAATTAGCTCTAAAAATAAAAAAAATCATTTTACCTAAGTACATTAGTAGAACCTAAGGCCCAATGACTCAATTTCACACTTGACTAAACACAGATCAGTCAAACCAGTTAATTGGTTGCTTAACCGATCAACTAAACACAAATCATTCAAGCTGATTATTTGGTTGCATAAATGATAACAAATCAAAATCTTAATTGTTAAACGAAAGTTAAAATACATAAATAAACATGTATGCAAAAGAAAGTATTTTTTATTTCAACAAATTTTCATAGAAAACATGCATAGAGATGATATTGAAATAGAAACAAGTGATGAAACGAAAAATAAAATCATTCCTTTAGGCATTTCCCATCAGATTTTGTCCATCCCAATTGGAGGAACATTAAGAGTAATAGGGAGAGTATTTGTCCTAAAGTCCCCCAACCTATTACTGCCATTGGTACTCGATGGGTCCAACAAATGAAGAGTACAAATGTTAGAATCTTCTCCATAAAGACCATAATCTCCTAGGTATTTTCGCACCAAAATTTGGGGAATGGCATTAGTCGGAATCCACCCAGCATCAATTCTAAACAGAGGGTCAGGATAATCCAACATGCTTGGATAATGCCAATTCCATAATTCACTACTTTCATCCACCTTTAACAATGTCAGCACGTTCAACCATCCTCATTTATAACCTTCTCGATAAGACTGCTCTAATTTATCCTACATGTGATTTGTGGCCTCATTATATCCATACAATTAGATAACCTTCGATCATTTATGGAAGTAAAAATTTAATCGATCCACTTGGTCTTGGAGCTTTTTGATGATTTTATCTTTATCCTTTAGTAAGGTTACCTGGTCGACCAGGTTTTTTTTATCCTTTCTTCATCCTCAGTAGACCGAGAACCAATCACATGTCTAGAAGATTGTCAAGATTTGGTTTTCTTCTTCTTTAGGTTTTCCAATTCTTCCACCAGTCTGGCATTTTTTATATCCAAGAAAGAACCACCCTCGCTCGGTACAACTTCAGCATATTTTTCAAATTGTTCAACTCATTCCTTAAATTGTTGTTTTCTTTTTCAAGAAGGTTAGTAATATCCCAAGAACTTTCCACCTCCTTGTTCAACGAGAACTCATTATTCCTGAAAGTCGACATGAACTCTTGAAGCTTTTTGTCAAAGCCCCAAATAGAACTCAAGGCCCCAAACTTGGCCTCATAATCAGAATGAAGCAAAGCCTGGGAGAGGTTGTAGTTGTCTTGAAGTTACTAGATCATTTCATAGTATGTCATATTATTTTCCACATCTTTATCAAAAAGTAGTGCAGATAAACACAGGCTTCCTTAAATTGGTTTGAAGGATCCATACCAAGCAACCCTTCCAGCTCGGCCTTAGTCATACCAACTTATCCAACACCAAATAAGTTATATATATGTCTTAATAAATCAGTCTCAGCAGAGATAATGGTATTTATCCTAGCATTAAACTAGAAAATAGCATTATAAGAACAACAAATCCGACCAAGCAGAATAAGCAAGTATAGTTCAAAGCAAAAGCTAGCAAGTTTACCAAAGAAGACTTTTCATTCATTGCAAGGAAATGTGTTACACTGGACTGTTCCATTACAATCAAAAAATAAAAAGAAGAAAAGTAGACATAAAAGAAAAAGATATACTAGATAGAACTAGACATCAAACTTAAAAAATTTACACCTTCACGGTGTCCTTTGTTATTACTTCTGGGAGGATGGATTATATCTTAATCACAGGTACCAAGGAGGATTCACATGTTCCCTCCTCATCATCAAGATCCTCTTCCATATTGGGGGGGTACCAGGGTCATATCTCTGAAATAATTAGAGTCAGTAGTAGTGCCAACCTCTTTTAAAGAAGAAGTACACCCATCCTTGTAGGACACCTTCTTCATATACTTTATTTAAATGGCAGTTTTTGTAAAGGATTTATTCGAGACTCTATTAAATGCACCTTCCTTGTATTTCTTACTCTGGGCCTTCTAATAATTTCTTCTCAGCATCCACTTCAACAACCGAGTTAGATTTTATATCCTCAACAGTCTTCACCTTCTCCTCGGCTACTGTCACTCTATCTTTAGTGTGTTTAAACTTCTCATGCCATTATTTTTTGTTTCTCTCGTATGCTTCCTCATAGTCCTTCAAAGACTTCTTTAAGACTTTAAAAACTTCCTCCACATTAGTGGATGACGACCTTAGCTGGTCATCCTTGATCAGCAATTGGTCATAATCAACTAAAGATTGGAGGATAATGCAATTACAAAATCATTATCACACATACTTAAGGGAAAATTATTAAAATCATGGTTAAGAAGTTTACTAAATCTAAATTCTGATTTTCCCTTTCTAATAAATGATCTCTGGATAGGGGTTGCTACTGACATGTCAACCAAAAGAACCCCAACATAAATTAATCCCCTAGTTAGCCTAGGGTTCACCGCCACCGAGGCAAACACAGAAGCAGTTTGGTCGTTTGAGCTTTTCTGGACCAATTCTTACTGAATAGTTAGTACCCTCTTTAATCTCTTAAATTGAGGCTCTGTGGTTTTTTTCTCTTTAACATTAATGACCAGTGTCCTTTTTTCGACAGCAGTGGTCTTCTTGGGTGGTGGGGAAGGTAGACCTGCCATCAGGTTGGGAACTCTCCTCTTTCCCATCTCATAAGTGGGTGAAGACTGGATAACGTTGATGTCAAAGGACTCAAAGTAGGAGGATGTCCCTCCCAATGTTGGTTCCTTATCTTCTTCAAAAAAATCACCAGCAGAAGAGGTTGAAACGGGTTCCTCCTCCAAGTTGGTTGAAGCTTGGGGTACAATCGTAATTGGTCGGGCCACAAAGGATGTGATGGAGCTCTTATATTCCAGTAGTACAGAAAAATATCTAGGGTCCTATTCCCATATTCTTTGATGGATTGGCCACAAGAACTTCAACTCATTAAAGTTCATTTCAGAATCTTTGGGACATATCTTCTTACTTCCCACTACAAAAATAAAACAAGAATTGGTAGTCGGCATACTATCAAACAATTAGCAGACATTAAAGAAAAATAAAATTCAAAGTGCTAGCCGACTTATTCCACGCCCTTCCTGGGGGCATTTAGGACCATTGTATTTCACCCCGTCGGGACCAGTTCTTAACCACGACTCCATAACCCTAATAATCCTTGTTAGAATTAGGAAAATTAACTACTAAAGACCTATTGTCCTGTCTAATCTTCAGATGGTATGTATTGTCTCCTATTATTCCCCACTTATAGCAATATACCAGTTTAGCAATCATAATGTGGGTCCCATAAAGTTCGTTTAAACGATGGACCCCATTAATAACCCTCCATGTGTTGAGGTCTACTCTCTCATGGGACCACATCAAAATACTGACAGAATTCAAGGAATAAATTATTTGCAGGGAAAGTTATTCCACACTCTTCAATAAATAGAGTGGGTATCTAGTGACCCTCATCTAATGACAATATAACTACAAGGCCTCCTACTAGTTCAAAAGATACCCAGCTGGGTATTTTTTGTTTTTCCCTAAATTCATCAAAATAATTTTGATTAATGATGTGCACCATTGTTGATATGTAATAAAAAAAAGAAGGGGATAAAGAAGAAGTAAATATTACAGAGCTTACTAAATAACAACAAAGAATAAATGCCAAAGAAAAGCTTTAAGGAAAGATATTGCTTAAGTATGAACGTTAGCGATGAAAAGGAATGGGGGGAAACCTCCGTTCTTTTATAAATTTACCTCGAAGGTTGAAAATAAATGATTAGTTAAACCAATGATTGAACTCGCAAGGATGAACATTTCCCAACAGTGCAAAAAGACTAGCGTAACCATTGGTGGTTCGCTAATTATTCATAAAAATGCCACTGAGTGATATACCAGTGAAAAATTTACAAGTCTAGAATGTCGGTTGTCGACCACCATTATATTAAGACACCGGGCAACTTTTTAGAACAAATCCTTTATCCTTTCAATAAATCATCAAGCATGGAGCATTGGGGGCTTTTATTGTGGGTTAAATTATTCATGCCACATAGACCAATGAGACAGGGAGACCTATCCTTATAAGTATACATCTCAGCATTTCATTTATACTTGATCAACTCCAAAAATACTTGGTCGGAATACTAGCTGACCAGCTTAAGAAGATTAACCATTAGGAAGAAGAAAGATCACTCATATGGGAATGATCAACAGTCATTCCACATAAGCCTTAGAAGATCAATAGTCTCATTTATTGTATATGGGTGTAAATGCTTGAATATATAAAGGCATTCCATCCCTTGGTTTCTAGGACCACTATATATATATCATTTTCCTTAGCTCAAGGGACAAGTCAGCTGTGCACAAGCATGACTGCCCAAAGTTTTATGTAACTAACCTTAACAGTAATCCCATAACCGTTGATGTAGGCTTTCCCTTAGCTAAACCACATTAAAAATATTTATTGTTATTTTTTGTCTAGTTTTTTTTCATTCTCATTACTTATATAATTATCTATGATTACGAAATTGGTAATTCATAACTAAAATAAAATCTATACTAATTTTGGACATTAACACAAATCTATTTATATTTCATTTTCTTAACAAATCCCATTTCATGTACTTTAGTTTTTTTGGCATTCTCTTATCTTGTTTTACTTATTTCCAAACCAATCTCACCCTTTTATATATATACATCTTCGAGTCTATTTTTATAAATCGAAAAAGAAAAAAAGGGGATTTACACCGTAAATTCAAAATTAGAGTTATCTCACTCACACACTTTTTTTATAAATCAAGAGAAATACTCTAGATTTGGATTATGGGTTAGACCTCCTTAGTCTTATCTCGAACTATGTGGAGTTTGATGTCTATCTTTGCTACATAGGAATCTTAAAATTATTTGGGGATTCAATTCCTTCCTTACTCACTTAATTTAGTTTGCATGCACATATTAGTCTTTTATTTATATAGTTATCATGATTTATCCATTTAGTTAGTTTTTTATTCTTATTATCTCTTTAGTGGTTCCACATACACGTATTCACTCTTATATAGTGATATTAAGATTTTGGATAGTCGCTCACATTTTGGCCAACCTCACACATTTCTTTCATCACCTTATTTATGTTTTGCTAGTTTATGTCCTTAGAATAATTCATTGCCATCTTTACCATGATGTGGATATGGTGACTTTGCTCCTCATATGCATACACACACTTGCACATTCATGCATATTTCCACTTTGCACACTTCACACACATGACACATTTTTACATATATACACATGTTCATGCATTTAGGAGAATGAGAATATAGTATATCCCATGAAAGACCAAAAGGGTGGAGTGGGTGCCTAATACCTTCCCACTCCATAACATAGTCTCCAAGCACAAATCTTTTTTAGTTTCGCACGCACTAATTATTTTTTTATTCTGTCTTTTCGGAGAGGGCTACTCTTTTTGCTTATTTTGAGCAAAACAAGATGGAGATTCTCATCATTACATGTTAATACACATTCACATGGCCGACGATGTCCACCATATAAATCCCTTTAGGAGCTCGAGACACCACATTAGCGGAGTGATGTGGGACCAGGATAGTCACAATGCCATAGAGAACTCAAAGTGGGTGACTTGGTCCTAAGAGAGGTCACCATCGCCATTAAAAATCGAAGCAAATGGAAATATGGTCCTAAGTGGGAAGGCCCCATGTGGTTACCAAAATTGATAGGCCATACTGTTATTACTTGAATGACATGGAATGATATGAGACTTCTCACCCTGGAACATAGGATATCTCTGGAAATACTTCATATGATATACTTTTTGTTGAAATGGAATGAAAAGAAACTTTTTTGCTAGCTCCATTATTATAAAGGGTTACAAGGCTTCAGTTTTTTGCTCTGAACTAAATTTAAGGTCTAAGGACCCAATAAGAGTTGCAAGGCTTACATGCTTGGATATAAATAAGCTACTAAGATCCAAGGACTTCAATCGATAACTCTAAGAATTATAAGACTTTAATCCTTGGTTTCCAAGAGCTTTAAGGTCTTAAGGACCCAGTAAGGGTTGTAAGGATTTCATCCCGAACAAACAATCCAAGGTATAAGGACCCCATATAGACCAAATGAACCAAGGACTCCATTATTAGTTCCTCCTAAAATGACTAAGGTCTAAGGAACCAAAATAACAAATGACTTTTTCACCTAAATACTTTTTTGAAAAAATCAAAAGTTTTGAAGAACCTCTTCAAAAAAATACAAAATTTACATCCTTTACTTTAAAAGATTTTTTGTAGGGTCAAGCATTGAAAATATGAAAATATGAAAATATATTAAAACCAAGGATAAAGAAGTAAAATTTTAAAAATTCCACTCTCCCAATTTTGGGGGGGCTAAGGGTTCATGCAAAAATTCTCATATTTTTAGTTTTAAAACAAAGGTGTCAAGAAAGTCCTAAACTTCTAAGGCTTTTATGCTTAGTTGATTATATTTGTCAGGTCTTAGGACCCTTAGAAGAATTTCATTTTTAACTTTTGAGTCTTTCAACCTTAGTTAGTTATAGTTGTGAGGTCTTAGGACCCTTAGTGGAACTTCAATTTTAAATTATAAAGTTTTCATCCTTAGTTGATTATAGTTTTGAGGTACTCTGACCCTTTAAAGGACATTGTTTTGGACTTCTACAACTTTCATACTTTGTTGGTTATAGTTCAGAGGCCTTATAACCCATAAATGAACACTTTCATGATTGTTTAAGGCCTTCAATCTTATTTGATTAAATATATATGGCTTTAAAGCCCACAGGAGTGCATATGGAGTATTTTTTATTTGTTCTTTTTTTTTTGCGAAGAAATCTTGGGGAATACCTCATAGTTCTTAGAAACACAATCATAAACTTTGTGGAAAAGGCATATGAGTGTAAGAAAAAAGAAATATTAAATAGAAACAAATTGCATTTATGAATAAAGAGCTTTTGAGTACATTACGAACGAAGGCCATACGATCGAAAATAACAAAAATATAAAGGTTTTAAAAAAATTCTTTCAGATCTTAGGCTTCTTAGGGTTCTCAAAATCATAATTTATAACAGAAGGGTTTTGTAGAAGTTTAGCCTTCACGGCTGAGGGAGCAAGGGCTTTATCTTTAGCTATAGAGTTAGGAGCCTTGGAAGTTCAACCTTCATTATTTCTCTCACCATCAGAGTCTTCTCCATCAAAGGTTGGATACTTAGTAAAAAGTCCTGAAACATCAACCTTAAGAAAGAGAGATTGGACCTTGGCCTTACATTACATTACACGAGGCCTGAGGATTACCTCTTAAAATGGAACCTCCTATAGTCATTAGAGATCAGATAAATATCAATATGTCTCATCAGCACAGAGTATACCTTCACATGAAATCAAAATGTTTGAATTGAATATCAAATGGTTCATCTTGAAGCTCCAAGCTTTCAGGCATCATATGATCCCCCAGCTCACTAAAGCCAAAGACATTATTTTTTAGCAAGTTCATATCATTATCCTTTTATTGAAGTTTACCGCTGCCACCACAAAGTCTCATCACTTCATCTTGAAGGGACTCCACGACCTCTTTATGATGATCTAGGCTTTCAACATTGGACTTTTTAGCCTCAGATAATGACTTTCGAGTGGTATATGAGAGGACGAGACTGTCAAAAATGGTATTTTCATGTCCAAGATGGGTCGGATCCATAAAATTTATTTTAGACTCGAAGCTTTCCGTTTCATCTTCTATGGAAGAAAATTTAATCTGTGGAGCACAAACCAACTCGTGAAGCTCCATCTTCACCCAGTCCCATTGCCCGAACATTTTTAAATCTATCCTCTATGCCCTCTTACCCTCAATGGCATCAGCTCCTCAAAGATGGTTGAGGACCTTATACCCCTCAGCGTCGATAACATCTTAGAATAATTCTTTCTTATTAGCAATTTTAGAGAGTTAATGGTCGAGGAGTTCCCCCCATTTAAAGATAATGGCCTAGAATATTTGCCCTCCTTAGAGAACCTCAGGTTCACTCCGTCCACTCTCTCAACATGCTCCTCAACCTGGTTAACAGCCCCAAGTTGGTCAGAAGTCTTGATGGAGACTTTTGTCCTTTATTGGGGACCCATCATAAAACTTCAAAGGTCCTAGTATCTTCATTTTCCTTCTAAGTGGGAACTTCATACTTGTTCATATCAAATGATGAGATAAGGGGAAATAAGTCCCCTAAAATAGAAGGTGTGCTTTGGGTTTCCCCAGATTACCCACCTACCTATGGTAATGCTTATAGTAGAGGTAGGATTTTAATGATTGTCTCCAACGATAAATCTTCCTTTAGCTCGAATGTTTGATCCAGTTCAGCCACCAGCTTCATTTATGGGATAGGTATCTTCATGGAGTTTTTTAACTTCATATGCTTGGTGGCCTTAGACTTTTTCATTTGACCATAGTTATAGGGGCAAAGGTTCTCCTATCTTTATGCTTAGCTATCTTCTTCTGTTCACGTCCATCTATTGAGACCAAAAAATAATAATGTATTAATGAAAAGTTGCACCAAAAATAGATGGGGAATGAAGTGAGAATTTAATAAACTTACTTGGTGAACAATTAGAGTCAAGAATGACCAATACCTCCACAAGAGTAAATACCTCATCAATGCTTAGAGGGATCTCAGAGCCCTTCTTGGCCCTTTTTTCCTCACCTTCACTAGCCTTCGATATCCCAAATACAGCAGATGAGCACTCA
The DNA here is from genome assembly GCA_949130495.1 of Sambucus nigra. Taxonomy (NCBI): domain Eukaryota; kingdom Viridiplantae; phylum Streptophyta; class Magnoliopsida; order Dipsacales; family Adoxaceae; genus Sambucus; species Sambucus nigra. The sequence goes on from OX422207.1 coordinate 715,868,472, forward strand.
GAAGCATCAATGGACTTATGATTCCTACAGACCAATGTAAAATCCTCATTTTCTTTGACCTCCCTAACTACAATATGTGGAGCCTCAGACACCCCTATAGAGGGAGAAACCTGGGATTCAGGGTGAAGACCATTTTTTAACAAGATATTGGGGGTAAAATCTCAAATGGCATGGGCACCAGTTTCAAGGCTTCCTTCAACCTTACAGTTTTCTCATTGTTTGAGGGCAGTGGATTCTGCAAAGAAAAAAGATATTTAGTATAACTTCAAGCTGTAAGATAATGGTTCTTTAAATACCGTTAGTATTAAGTAAGGCGTAACCCCTTATCAAAATCAGGAGTAACACCGTTAGATATGAAGTATAGGTCAGAGCCACAGGTAAATCAGAGACAGAGAGATTTAATATTCAAAGTTGAATTAAAGAACATATTGACATGAGAAGCTTATAGAAAACACAGTAAAATAATGGGACCAGCATGTAGCATGATCGGATGGAGAAAGAACAAGCACTCTAGGAACAATAAAGACAAGGTAGGAACTTCAAGATTGGTTAATGCCCAATGATGGGTGCATTGAATGTGCATGGGAGTTAATACTCTCACGAGAGTTCTGTGGTATAAGGAAATTTGGGCAGCAACACTAGGCTTTTGGATCTCTCTTTGTTTGTTTGTTTGATCTTATTTATATAGGGGAGAGGTTGCTCGAGTCAGCATGCCCTCGATCCCTCTGGTGTGGTGCATTAAATGCATAATATACTGCATTTAATGCATGGGATCTGATAGTTTTGGCGGGAAAACATTTTATTAGTTGGAAGTATTGAGGGAATTTATTAGGGATATGACTTGTCAGCTTGATACTTACTCTAGGATGGCTATATGATCAGATTTCGTGAACTAGATCTACCATCCTACGGATAAAGGCACTTGACTACTTCATTCTTGAGTCCCTAAACGTCTGACATTATGATGTCAAGAATTGATTCAAATAGTGTCCGTAGTTAGGCGTCTAGTCATGTCAGTCAAGCGGGCCAGCACCCAAGGTACCTCGAGAAGGTAAGTATTGAGGGAGATCAAATGACTCGAGGAGGTTCACTCGAATAGGTGAGCAATGAGTAGGCTTGAGTGACATTTGTCATGGGTGAAGTTTTATCCTAGTGTACCAAGAGGGTTGGTAATAATTTACAACGTTGCCCTGTTCCCAATCCTCCAAGCGATGTCCCTATGAAGTTCCCAAGAGGAGGTTACTTGATAGTTCATGAAATCCCTCCCATACCCTGCCAGGCATGGTCCCTCGTGGGTACCAAACACCCTCACTCAACATACTCCTTCATAAGATAAAGTACATAGTATAACATTTTATTTCTTATTACAAACTATTTCCATCCAGGTGACCTTTCTTCTTCGAACTGGGTCTTTCGAGACAGGTCCATTGGAGGCTCTTCGAGGTAGAGTGCTGCAAATAACTTGCATGAAGAATCTTTGAAGTGTGTTTGTAGGACATCTTTATTTGTAAGCAATCAACTCTCTTGGCTAAGTTAATCATATATGTGGTGGGGGATACCCCCTACACAAACCAAGGGAATTAAGGGAAGAAATTAAAAGAAAAGTCACCAAAGGAAGAAATTAATATCTTCCATAACCGAGGGTAAGACGGGCCTAGTCTTATAGGCATAAATCTCCCATAATAGAGGGCCAGGCGGGCCTAGTCTTATAGTCATAAATCTCCCATAATCGAGGGTCAGGCGGGCCTAGTCTTATAGGCATAAATCTCCCGTAACCGAGGGTCAGGCGGTCCTAGTCTTATAATCATTAATCTCCCATAACCGAGGGACAAACGGGACTAATCTTAAAGGCATAAATCTCTAAGTTATCATTGTAGTTTTATTCATGCTTTCCTTTGTTCTTTATTGCTAACTTCAACTATTTATTGCAATTCAGGTGGAGGTTGATCAACTAGGAACTCATAGGCTCGAAGTGGAGCCTGTTGTTGAAGAATTAGTTTAAGCGTCGATAGTAGCTTCGGTTGCTTCTTTGGGCGAGGCTGCGTACTTGGTGATACTCCTGCACCAGCCACTTCTCAAATTCAGGTGAGTGATAGTGCTTCGCATACTCGATGGCCATTTGCCAGTGATAGAATTTCCAGTATTCATCCGCCTGAGGTAGCCCCCAAGGTAGTTGTGCGATAAACTTTGATCATTTTCCCTTCTATTCTAACTGAGGGTCCCCATTTATTGATTGAGAAATTGTTGGCTCTCTTTCCTTCGACCCTTATTGTTCGCTACCTATAGCCAATTCCTGGGATGATGGTCTGCCGGTTGCTTGGTCTCACGATGGTATTGGAAAAAATTCTCAGAACCCCCTTATGTCCCTTATCCCTAATATTGTCAAAGTCTTATTAGGTAGGGTTAACGTGTTAACCAATGATGGTTTTTCCATGACATGTCTGGTGGAGCTGCTGCTGAGTTTCAAGAAGAGTGATCTTCCCAGGGTCTATGATCGCCTCCAGAATTCCCATCAAGAGCAGGTGGCTATCTCTCAAGAACTTATGGGTCTAGAATCCTAGTTGTTAGTAACTGAGCAAGCAGTGCAAGAGTCTCGTAAAGCAATTGCTCGTGTAGAGGCATAGTTGGTTGAGCAAGAACAGGAGTTAGAAACCATCTACCAGACCCGAGAAAATTTTTAGAAGAATCTAGTTGACCTTATTGTAGAGCAGATTCATCTTGAGCAAAATCTTCCCCCGCATCACTACCGGCTACTTGGTTCAGAGAATCTTCTCTTTATCATGGACGACCCGTAGCTTCATTATTTAGCATTTCTTTTGTTGGTCTTGCCCATTTCTGTGAACTTTTGAATTTTTCTAATTTGGTTGTAACAACAATGCTATCGCTTATTTAAAATAAAGAAACATTGGTAACTTTGGTATTTCCTTTATTTTTTATTGTTTTAATTGAATATTGGTTATGCTTACACATTAATGCTAAGTACATCATGCATAATAAAGGGATTAATTAGTGAACTTGTGAAAATAAAATATTGATTTAGCATATGCCCCATGAATTTTGCTTCTGACTATATTAGACGAGCGAGCCCAAATGCTTTAAAGCATATATCTATGGTTTAAACAAAAAGAAACAGTCATTAGATGGGAGTGACAGAACATACATTCAGACATAATAGATCTTCAGCCACTTGTTGTTCAATTTGAAAGTCACATTATCTTCCAGCTTAGATATCTCGCAGTACCCCGAATCGTGGGTTGCTCGAACAATATAGGGACCTTCCCAGTTTGCTTCGAACTTTGGTAACGATAAGCCTCTTATGTGTCTTTTATAACCAAATCATCTTCCTTGAACTTCCTTGGACTCACCAATTGATCGTAAGATCTAGATAACTGCTTCCTATATATCTCGAAGTGCCTCACGGCATTATCCCTAAGTTCTTCAAAGGCTTTGAGTTCTACATGGCGGATGTGGGGGAGCATAGCACTTCATAGGTTGTAACACGCAGAACGTACCTCGAGTTCAACTGGCAGCACGATCTCTACCCCAAATAATAAAGAGAATGGTGTGTACCCCATTGTATTTCTTTTTGTCGTTTGATAGGCCCATAGAACTTCAGGGATCTTGTCATCCCACGTGATAGGGAAGTCTTCTAACATCTTTGCCAAAATACTCACCAACGTCTTGTTGGTAGCTTCTTCTTGACCATTGCACTTTGGGTAAGCCATTGTTGAATTTTTATGGATGATGGAATACTTTTCCGTGAGCAAATGCACTTCGCTATTCATGAAGGGGGCACCATTGTCCGACAGAAATACCTTCGGGATATAAGTGGCAAATAATGTATTCCTTCATAAATCAAGCTACTACCCCCGCAGTGTCTTTCTTCAGTGGTATGGCCTCTGCTCACTTCGTGAAACATTCTGTGGCTACCAAGATCCATATCTTTCCTCGTGACGAAGGGTTGATGGATCCTACCAAGTCAAAGGCCCAAGTATGGAATAGAAATGGTGTAGATAGAAAGTGCAGGTCCACTGAAGGGGCATGGATCATATTCCCGTGTAGCTGGAAGGTTTTTCACTTTCTAACAAAATCAGTTGAGTCTTTCTCCATCGAAGGCCTGTAATAGCCCAAGGTTATTAGTTGATCGTAAAGTTTGGCCTAATATGACCTGTCTCGTGAGCTTGCTTCAACACCTCGTCGGCCTCTTCACTTATTATGCACCTTAGGGGCCTGTTATGATAGCCTCTTTAGTATAACCACCCATCTTGAACGAAGTACAAAGCATCCTCTTTATCCGTTGGCACTACTCCGTCTATCAAGAAGTCCAGGTAGGGATGTCTCTAGTCTTGTAGTTGGTCAATGAAGTTGCGCTCTGCCGCTTGATAGAAAAGGCAGCACTTCGATCACTCTCTTTGTACTGCGACGGCTTCTTGTCTTATTGAGGGCTAGTGGTACCTCGTCCGCTGTATCTTTCTGTATATAGGTATCTCAGTAGTCTCATAATTATTCTCATGTACTTCAATCAATCTTCTCTTAGCCTCTTCAGGGTCCACACACCTGGACAGCCAACCTCCCTTATTCTTATAATATAAATTGCCCCTAACAACAAAGTATTGTGATAAGTCAGCCAAGCTAAGTAGTCATTCCCCTATCTTTAGTAGCTTTCTGATTTCACCCCTCTAGTTATCTTTATCTTTTGACGGTAGCATTTTAGATACCGTCGAGGGGGCAGTTCTCTTTGTGATTCGAACCACGATAATATAAATCTTTTGCGCGATGGTGGCATAGGCATCCGCATGCCTGTTCATCATTTGGGGGTGCCTTTTTATCTTTACCACCTCAAACTGGCCTAGTGGCCACTAGATGGTCGTACGGTAAGGTAGCAGACTCATGTGCTTCAATGCAAATTCCCTTGTCACTTGCTTCACTACCAATATTGAGTTCCCTTTGATTGTTAGAACCTGAATTCCCCTCCTCGGAGCTTCAAGTAACCGAAGGACCAATGCCTCGTATTTAGCTTTGTTATTTGAGCATTCAAACTCCAATTTGAAAGAGAGGCAAATATCTTCACTCCCTCTTCGCAGAATGACTCCCGCTCCTCCTTTTTTCTCAGCTGAAGAGCTATTGAACTCCATACTCCATTAGTCTAGTCTAGATGCTACAAAATTATCCTGGAGGTCATCACCCAGGAGCTCTTCAATAAGCGACTCAGACGCCCCACACCGGAAAATGGCCAACAAATCTGCATATGCCTGACTTTTGATGGCCCGAGGGACCACGCACTTGAGGTCATACTCCAAGAGAATTAAGAACCATCTATATGCCATGCCTATCAATACAGTTCTAGCAAGTAAAAACTTTATGGGGTCACATCTAGTTACAATATGAACCGTAAATGATAACAGGTAGTGCCTAAGCTTTTGTGCTATAAATATGAGGGATAAACAATTCCTCTCAATGCTAGTGTATTTGGTCTCGGTCCCATGTATAATTCTACTTAGATAATAAGCGGGTTTTTCAATTCATTCGCTCTCTTTAGCCAACAAATCCCCAATGAACCGTTATGTTGACGTGAGATATAAGCATAAAGGGGTACCTGCCTTCGGAGGGATCATTGTTTGAGGGGAGGTAAAGAGCGCCTTTATATTGTCTATGGCTTCCTAGTGCATTATTTCCCATGCAAAATTTATGCCCTTCCTCAGTAACTCCATCAAGGGGTGAGTTACCTCAACCAGCCTCGGGACAAATCGCCTCAAGTAGGACACCTTGCCAAGGAAACTCTTTAGCTCTTTCGCTGATTTTGGCCCTGGCATATCAAGGATGGTTCATCACTTATCTAAGACCATTTATACCCCCTGGTGGTCAACCACGACCCCTAGGAATTTCCCAGTCATCACTCAAAAGGTGCATTTGAGAGGGTTCATCTTTAACTTATACTTCCTGCAGCGAGTGAATACTCTCCTCAAGTCGTCTAGGTGGGATTCTTCTTTCTTGGACTTCATCACCAAGTCGTCAACATAAAACTCCACTGTCTTTAGGAAAAGGTTGTGGAATATAGCCATCATCGTCCTCTGGTAGGTGGCTCCTGCGTTCTTCAATCCGAAAGGCATGATCGTGTACTTGAAATTGCCCAAGGGCATTATAAAGATCATCTTCTCCACATCAGTTGGATCTATTTTTATCTGATTATAGCTCACACACCCATCCATGAAGTTGTACATCTCATATCCCGTTGTTGTATTGATTAAGCTGTCACTGAAGGGTAGTGGGAATTCGTCCTACGGGCATGCCCGGTTCAGATCTTTAAAACACATATCCTGATTTGGCTTTTGTCTTTCTTTCCCACGGGTACAATACTGGACAACCATATCGGGTGTTGTATTGGAACTATAAACCATGTCGCGATCATCCTCTGTACTTCTTCTTTGATCTTTAAATCCAACTCTGCTTTGTATTTTTGAGTGGCCTGTTTCACCGGGATTGCTAAGGGCCAGACATTCAGTCTGTGGAAACTTACCTCCATGTCAACCCCAAGCATCTCGTTTTACTTCCATGCGAAGACATCTTTGAATTATACTAGAAGTTTAATTAACCCCTCTCGAGGTTCTCCCTCCAAGTCCTTCGAGATAAAGATAGGGTTCAAATCCCCACCTTCCTTAGCCAAATCAATCTTTTCTAATTCCTGGATATGTTGCCTAGGGCCATCTTTTATACATTCCGGCTCTTCCTCCACTTCTTCTACAAACTCTTGGATCCCAGATTTATCAATTACTAATAATTTCCCCTGGTTATCCACAAGGAAGCATTCATACACTGGGTCAGCTTCATCGTCCAGTCTCTCGGTTGCCCGCCCACACCTTCATAATCTATAAACAATTATGTCATTAGGCAAAACCACCCGCTTGCACTGTCGAGTTGCGTCTATTTGGAAAGGTCTCTTTATATGATTCTCATCCACCTCCTTCACCATTCTCCTACTAAAAATGCTTTATGCCTGGACTTGGTGCTCAATGGGATCAATTCGTGGGTTCATCCGATCACGAAGCTATCTTGACAGGATGGGGGGATTTACTGCCCCTAGATCATGTTCTTCTTCATAAGTCATAATCATTCGAGCAGGTGCCCGCACCTTTTCTCGAGTGGAAGGGATCATTATCCCCCGATATATCTCGTTACTATAGTAGCTTCTTCCGCCAGATCGGTGTAGAAAGCTGCATCTACTATATGGGACTCTTCCTTTGCAAAAGTTTTCTTAGTAGCCCATATCACAACCTCCTTTCCTTTTATATTTTCCTTAGCGCATTGATGATATGTGGAGGGTACCGACCCATGGTTGTGCATCCATGCCCTACCTACCAACAGCTGATATAACGGATCGCAATTCATGATGTCGAACTTAATGTGGGCAGTGATGTTCCCCGTCGTAATACCCACATTAACATTGCCCACCGACTTAGAAGACTGATTGTCATAACTCGATATTTCCAATGAAAGGGGAACTATCCTGGTCTTCGATAACTTAGTGGAATAGAAGGATCCCACGGGCATTATGTTGATGGATTCCCCTCCATCCAACAATACTCGTGAGAAAACGCAGTCATTCACTGATGCAGTAACATACAAAGGTTTATTGTGTGGATACATGATCATCCTATCAGCCTCCGAGAATGTGACTTTTGAAAGATATCTAATCACCAATTTAGTCATAAACCCCTTCCATTTCAAGTGTGGGGCCATATTTTTCTTTACAATCTCTAGAATGGCCCTCTTAACTTTCAGTCGGGAATCATCAAGAAAGCCAACCAAGTCAAAGAACTAGCCAAACTTTAGAGAGTGAGCCATAGCTACACACTCAATCCCTGGATCTGTCAAATCATCCTAAAGATCATAAACTTCTTCCACATTTCTATATGCAGCCTCATCATATGCTATTATTTCATTGACCTCTCTCAGAGAATAAGATACCATCTTCCCGCTGAGCATCTCAACATCATCGTATGCTTCTCCTTATTGGTTTTTTCCGTATTCAGTTTCGTTATCTAAATGCAGGCAAGCTAACTCGAAAATGCATTCTTCCAGAGAATCTTATAATCCACTATCTGGAGTGCCTTCAGAGTCATTCCCTTCAAGCCACTGTTCCATCATTGATCGCTTGGCCTCCTCATCAAAGGTGCTAGCCATATGGGTCCCAAGGGGCGGTAAAGTGTTGTTGTTTAGATTGGTCTGTGACAACTCAATGTCTTCACTCTTCACGTGGTGGTCAATCAACCTTCTTAATGAAAAACACATTTTAGTATGATGATTTACCCTGTTATGGAGTGCGCAATAATGGGGTTTCTCTTTGTCTTCTCGAGTGAGAAGCATGGTGTGGACATTAATCGCTCTACAAACTTTATTGCGAGCCATGAGATCATACAGGTTCAAAGATTTCTCCACCGTGAAAGGTATCTCAGGAGGATCTTCCTCGTCTACAAACCTTCTCTTGTTGCTTCTACCCCTTCTACCTCCTCGACCGCCATTACCTCCTTATCTACCCACATTTTTTGCATAGTTGATCTGCGAGGGTATTCCCCTCCCCGAGGTAACTGTTGGCCTCATTAGCAAGATAGGAAAAATGGGGGGTGGTACTATGGGATTTACCACTAATGTGATATTCCTTTCTACTTTCAAAAAGGCTGTAAACGTACTTATCTTGTCTCGTTAATCAGGTGACATATGTATTCGGGCAGCAATCCTTCTGCACACACTTCTAAAAGCTTGTCCTCTCGCGTCTCCTCCCTCATGTCTAGGGAGCACTCGCAAAACCTTCGGATATAGTCCACAACATCCTCTCTTGGCTTTTGCTTCTCACTCGCGAGTTGGGTAAGTGTGAACTCGTCCACAGCCAAGAAAAACTTTTTTACAAACAAAACATGCAATTCTTCTCAAGAATTTATACTACCTGGAGCTAGGTGGGGATATCACATGTAAGCTTTCTCTGTCAGTGATTTAGAGAACTCCCTTATCCTTAACTCTTTGTCATAACAATGGGCCCCCAGATTCTCGATGAACCTCTTCACTTGCTCTTTAGGATTTGCGCCTTTCCCCATGTACTTTTCAAAGATTAGGGGAATATAGCCCACCGAGTAGGGTTCGTTATTATGGTCCTCTGCGTAGGGAGTACGAAAGTCATCATATATGTAGGATCTCTCCCCATTGGACACAGCTATGAACTTTAGAAACTCTTTCTTCATATCTTCTAAGCTGGCCGGTGGGGGGCTAGCTGACGACGGTGCCATTATCACCGGAGTTGTTGAGGCTAGAATGACCACTCCTTGACTTATGAAGAGGCTGTAGTTACTCCCATATTTTGCAATATCAGTTCCATTATCCCAAGTGAGGAAGGTGTTAATAGAATCAGGCCCTGCTAACCCTCCAGTAATAGTAGGAGTTGGTATATTGGTCGGCGGTGTGGTAAAGGAACCCACATCCGTGGGGGCTCCCAACATTGCTTGGGTTGCCGGCCTTTATGAACTCTACGAATAGTCCCATCAGCCCATACATATGTGCCTGGCCTATTCCTCCTTGCGTGGCTATCGTCTCTGTGATACCAACGCCAGGTGCGCTAGGCTCTATCCGTGTCGTTCTCCCCGCTTCAGACAACGTAGCATTATTTGCCTCTTTTCAAAAGTGAATTACTCCTCAGCGGAGTCTCCAAATATAAGATGTGGGTTCTTAAAATACCGTTAGTATTAAGTGAGGTGTAACCCCTTATCGAGATCTGGAGTAACACCGTTAGATATGAAGTGTAGGTCAGAGCCACGGGTGAATCAAAGATAGAGAGATTTAATATTCAAAGTTGCATTAAAGAAAATATTGACATGAGCAGCATATAGCAAACAGAGTAAATGAATAGTACCAATAGGTAGCATGGTCAGAGGGAGAAAGAACAAGCACTCAAGGTGCAATAAAGACATGGCAGGAACTTCAAGCTCAGTAAATGCCCAATGATGGGTGCATTGAATGTGCATGGGAGTTAATTCTCTCGCGAGAGTTCTCTGGTATAAGAAAATTTAAGCAGCAACTCTGGGCTTCTAGATCTCTCTTTGTTTGTTTGTTTGATCTTATTTATATGGGGTAGAGTTTGCTTGAGTCAGCATGCCCTCGATCCCTCTGGTGTGGTGCATTAAATGCATGATATACTGCATTTAATTCATGGGATCTGATAGTTTTGGCGGGGAAATGTTTTATTGGTTAGAAGTATTAAGGGAATTTATTAAGGATATGACTTGTCATCTTGAGACTTACTCTAGGATGGCTATATGATCTGATTTGGTGAACTAGATCTGCCATCCTACAATTAAGGCACTTGACTACTGCATTCTTGAGTCCCTAAACGTCTGACATTATGACGTCAAGAAGTCATTCAAACAGTGACCATAGTTAGGCATCTAGTCATGTCAGTCAGGCGGGCTAGCACCCAAGGTACCTCAAGGAGGTAAGTATTGAGAGAGATCGAATGACTCGAGGAGGTTCACTCGAATAGGTGAGCAATGAGTAGGCTCGAGTGACATTTGTTATGGGTGAACTTTTGTCCAAGTGTACCAAGAGGGTTGGTAATAATTTACAACGTTGCCCTGTTCCCAATCCTCCAAACGATGTCCCTATGAAGTTTCCAAGAGGAGGTTGCTTGATAGTGCATGAAAGCCCTCCCATGCCTTCCCACGCATGGTCCCTCATGGGTACCAAACATCTTCACTCATCATATACATTCATAAGATAAAGTACATAGTACAACATTCTATTTCTTATTATAAACTATTTCCATTCGGGTGACCTTTGTTCTTCGAACTGGGTCCTTCGAGCCAGGTCTGTTGGAGGCTCTTCGAGGTAGAGTGTTGTGAACCACTTGCTTGGAGAATCTTCGAAGTGTGTTTGTAGGACATCTTTATTTGTAAGCAATCAACTCTCTTGGCTAAGTTAATCATATATGTGGTGGGGGATACCCCCTACACAAACCAAGGGAATTAAAGTAAGAAATTAAAAGAAAAGTCACCACGGGCTAGGGGAGTCAACCACAGAGTAGGAAATTGAGCTTCTTCATATGGCCTGGAGTGGTGAAAGCCCCACCAATAAAGAATAATCTCGCATTCCATTATTTGGGAGTATTATATTTCTCCCTCACGAAGACCATAGGGACTCTAAGGTCAAAGTAATGGAAGCCTTTATTATTTTCCATGTTTTGCTCTTGGACCCGGTATAAGTTAAGAACTAAGTCGGGGAGGCATCAAACTTGCCTTTTCTAGTCTCCCTATAAGTTAAAATTGTGTCCATTAGTGGACTCCATGAATTGGACACTATTTTTCTAAGGTCTACCCCAATGAATTTCAAATTTTTGACCACCGGGAAAGGTAGAGGAAAAATAGCCCCATAAGCCAGGAAGCATTCATTAAAGCAGACATGTTGAGGGACCATGGAGCAAGCCCTTTCCTTTGGCTTCGCATCTTTTAGAGTCACGCTATCAGGTCTTTGATACATCAAGCGAATGGCATCCAAATCTTTTGTAATTATTTTTTATGCCACTTCAGTCCCACCTAGTAAGTTAGAGTCGTTGGGCCCCAAATACTTGACAACTTGCATCCCAACGGGAAATCCTAAAGTGGGGGACTGGGTAAAAGTCTCAACTCCCGATCCGATTGCGAAAGGGAGAGAGGCATGAGGCCCTCTTGATGAAACACGAGCAGGGTTCAAAGCTTCTGAGGGAGAGATATTTTGAGAAGATATTATTTCAAAAATGGGATAGAAGAAAATCAACTGATTATAACAGGTATCTCAAGCAAGGAATAGGTGATTGAAAAAGTGAAGGATGGGAGTCTTGATTAACCGAGAGGTCCATTTATCACCCTTAATGGCTAGAAGAAAATCAAATAATTGTAAGAGGGATCTCAAGAACGGAATGGGTGATTAAAAAAGTGAAGGTTGAGAGGATCAATCAACCCAAAGGTCCATTTATCACCCCTCAGGGCCTAAAACATTAAATATATCTGCCTTCCACACACAATAGATGATCCTTCCTAATGCAATATCATAATGACCAATATCTTATCACCTAGTTACATTATTACCCTTTTCATTATAATGAGAATCTATTTCCCCTTGAAAATTTTAAAATAAGCAGCAGGAGGCTTCTGATGATACCACATTTTGTTTCATGAGTATTTCAAGGATTTGTATCCTTTTACTCTCCCCTCTATTGAGGAGGAGGTCCCAAGGCCTGCCAAAGACCTCTGCCAGACAATTTTCAATAATTAAAACACATTATTGTCCTAATGAAGGATTCGCAATGGAGTTGGAGAAAATAACATCATTCTCAGGGCCATAAAGTACTCAGTTCACTTTCATACTTTGAAGACTAAACTCGGAGACCTCGGAATGAATAACTTTAGGCATTGGATCAACCCAGCGAACCTTGGCCCAGCAAAAATGGGACTTTGTTTGGTTTTTAACCCTTCTTCTAAGGATGGATTCCCTTTTATGTCACAGGAACAAGATCCAACCATTCCAAGATGACCATAGTCGCCTCTGAACAACTCTGTATCCGATAAAAGCTTTTTTACCGTCTTTGACGAATGGGTAGAAGGTACATACATTGTTCTACCTACCGCCACCACTTTCTCCCAGTAGCATTTAATGATTTAGTCATCATTTAATGCTCATATAAACTACCTTACACCACCTATACGCCTTTCACTAACACTCCACCATTCTACTATAGCCGTTAGACCTCAGGGTAGCCCAGCCCATGCTGTTACATCCACTCACCCTCTCTCTAAGGGAGCGCCTATATATGGAAGGCTTATGAACAATTAAGGAGATGATCACGTAATCCAGAAAATCAATGAGAAATCACTAAACCGATGACATAACTTTTATCTCCAAGTTGTTCATCGTTTAACATATGTTAACCCACTATTGATTATATACTTAAGAAGGATTAGACCATAATCATCCTTTCGTATTTGTATATTTTGCTGAGTCATAAACTATGTGAAGAAATCCCTTGAGGAGTTTATTAGTTACTCCTAAGTGGTGCTTTGATTAGTGATAAAGACCTCAGAAACCCCAAGCCATCTTGGCCAAAGTCTAAGAGGTCTTCAGATTATAATACTCTCGTTTACAACTTAATATAAAAAGCAACACTATTCATAGTGGATGTAGGATCCTTAGTAGAGGTTCTGAACCACTCTATATCCTTGTCTCTCATTTTGATACATATCCTCACTAACAGGTCTAACGTCTTATGAGGAACATTTATAGGAGATAAGTTTTCCAAAGAGATTTATAACACCATGATATGCCTCTATAGATTAATACACCCTTCGACGAACCTTGTATATCACAACTACATCATATCCACAAGGAAAAATTCATATTTGACATAAATTTCATGAACATGGCCACAAAACAAGATCACCCATAGTAAAATGTTAAGCGTGCAATTCAAAGACAAATTTAATTAAACGACTTATTATCTAGTCATGCACATATGCCCATAATTTCCCAATAACTTGTCAAAGACAATGTTTAGGGGTTTTGTTCTTAAAAACATGTAATAACATATATTTTTCAATAAAGGTGTGTCAGGTTCATTTAAAATAAGAATCACGTTTGTCAGAATACCCTATCTTTATTTCAAAAATATTATATGATTGTTGGTCAACTAGACTTAGTAGGAATTTTGGTGAGTCGGGTTCGGTCTGATCACAGAATATCAAAATTCCAGTTCTAGTACACTTAAAAATTTCACATCCTAGATAGGGAGTTGACATCTTATCACTAAAATTGTGTCTATAATCTTAGTAGTTTATCTTGACTATGGGATCATGTTTGATGGTTCAAGAACTTATCTGATAGTTCAAAGAGGATTTTATTGGTACATAGGGAATGTAATGAACAACACTGTAAGAAGGTAATGAAACTGGGGTCTATGAATATATTGAAAGGATGATTTATAACCCGCTCCAATGGAAACTCTCTTCAAAGTGTAAATATTTCAGGAATAGAAAGTTGACCAAAAACCAACTTTTTAATACAATGAATAACTTTCTAGTTGCAACAAAGAGGAAGTAGTGATTGAATACAAATTTTTCAATAATAAAAAAAAGTAATGAAACCACTTGAGAAGATGATTCTATAAGAGTGGAGATACAAGAACTTCAAATATCTAGGAGAGAGCGGGGAGAGACTGTCTACGGTGGTATTTGTGCAGGGTAGTGTTTTTTTATTTCTGATCCTGATAGTTGTGCCCCAAGTGTTCTAATTATATAAACCTTAGGGAGGATGTGGCACATACGTGCCAAAGGAATATTGATAGATATCTTTAAAAATACATTTGCACACACTGTTATTTGTCATTGTCTACCACAATTGGTTTGTTTGTGGAATGCCACCTAGTGTAATAGTGGATAAAAAGTAGTGTTGTCGACCTTAGCACTAGAGTTTACTATATTATTTATTTGTAAATGGTTTGCTCGGTGTACGAATTTGAAAACTTGAGAGAGGCCTTGTGGGCCACTCGCCATTGCCATATCTAAAATATCTTACGAGCAAGCCACTTACTGCTCGCTCATTTAACAATTTCAGGCTTGGATCGTGTGAGTGTGTATGATTGACCTCTTGGGTCCCTCGCTTTTGCATTCTCTCTTTCCTATAATATTACATTGGTTTAGCCTTATCTATCTCATCAAAACTTACCTCTGAGCCTCCAACCCAAAACTCTCAAGAGGTCCCAATTGGCCATATGCTTGAGCCCTACTTTATCGGCTAAGTCTTTCTGCTAAGTAAACATGTGTTTAAACAATAAAGTCAAGTGTTAATAAATGAACTTTTATCAAAAACAAGTATTTTTATGACTTGGGTTTGCTCGTGTAGCATTCCCTCATTGGTTATTATTTAAGGTTTGTAAATGTCTAGGACTATTTTGTCTTACTCATGATTTGGTCTTATTTTCCTAGTATTACTTTGCTCATGTCTTGGGCTTGCTCACCCAATATTTTTTATTAGTATTAGCTTTCCCATTACTTGGGCTTGATCATAATTGTGGGCCTGCTATCCCATTATTACTATGTTCCTCTTATCTTGCCCATTACATGGGCTTGGTCACAATTTTGGGTCTGCTTGTCCGTTTTTACATTACTTTTGTTTTGGACTTGGTCGCCCAATATTGCTTTCCTCGAGATTTAGGCTTGCTCGCCTAATATTTTAGTTGTTGTTTGTGGAAGTTCCAATTTCTATAGGACGGTTATTTGAGTACCCCTCTACATTATCCCCCTCATATAGGATTTTTCCTTTGGTTGAGGAGGAAGAGTTGTGTACAAAAAGATTCTTTGGGAATTACAGGAGGCTAGAAGTTATCATTACTTTTCATGCATGGATTAAATCTTTAGATAACATAAATTCCTAAGACATTTAGTGTCTCAATGAGGCACGTGTTATTTTGTGGAGATTTTTATATTATTGGGGTAAGGATTACCACTACTTTCGAACCGTCAGACACTTCACTACCGCCTCCTATAAATAACCTTTCAACTTTTCATCATCATTTGCCTTTATTTTCTAGAGAGAAATTTTGAAAGAACTTTCATAGCTCAAAAATCCATTTTCTTCCTCCCCCATTCTTCCTTTAATATATTGTAATCAATGGCTTCTTATTCACCAACCATTTCCTCTACTTACTTTACCTCTGTGAGTGAAGATTTGGTGGTCTCTTTACCCATCCGCATCACCATCACCACCTCTACTGACACCGGTGCCACATTTATTTCCTTTTCTTTGTGGTTACCTCCACCATTATTTCCATCGTTTATGGTGGTGTTGGGTCTTTTTAAGGGGAAACGAGTGGTGCCATGCCCAAGGTCTAAAGGCAATTTTTGGAGCCTAAGGATAAAAGGGGTTTTTTTAATCTTCTGCCTTTCCCCTTTCTTTGGCAAAGATGACGATTTCATGCCCTCACTCAAAAGATTTGAGCCTGAATTTGTTGAGAAGATAAATGAGCAACCGATTTTGGGGTATCCTGAGTCCAAAGATACCCCTTTAGTGCTCGCTTACAGCATCTTGCGAAACTGAGTGGATAGGGGTGATTTTCCCTTTTATCAATGTGAATGTTGATGTCTATGGAGGGGATCCAGAAGATTGGACACTGTTTATAGATTTTGTCATTAATGTTCCATCCTATCGTGCCATAATTAATAAGTTGGGTCTTGATCGAACTATTTTAGATTGAAATCTTGCACTATACCTTAAATTACAAGTTCCTTCAATATTTTGGTGTCTCAGTGGAGTATGGATACCCACACTTTTGTCACGAGATTAAGAGAATTTTCTATTACCCTTGAGGATGTTTATGAATTTACTGGTCTGCCAGTTTTAGGGAACCATGTCTTTACTGATGGATACGAGGACTCCTCGGGACAAGAGATATAAGATGAACTATATTAGGCTTTGGCATATTATGCTAGCTACATTTCTCTTACCCAAACTGGGATGATTAAGCATACTTTTGCCAAATGACAAAGGTACTGGTGCAAGAACTTCGAACCACTGCCTAAGGAGGAGGCCAAGACCAAAGTGCCAAGGAGTCAAGATGGGCCAAAATTAGGATCAAAACCTACTTGGATGCCTTCTTCATCACATTCCTCAATAGATTTTTATTCCAAGGGAGGCCAAATAACTCCCCTTATGAGTTACTCTTTCATTTAGCAGTAAGACTTGCTCGGGGAGGAGCGGTCCACTCGCTGCTCTGACACATGGATCCATATACAATTGGTTGGATTTCACTCACATAAACATGGAGTGTTCATATGGTCATTTTAGCATGGTAAATTTTGTTAACACTTTTGTATTAATGGGCTCCAATTTCAAACAGTTCCCAAATTGGGCTCCTGATCCTCGTTCGCTCCACATCCAAACCGCTGGGATTGCTAAATGGTATAAAAGACCGCTATGTAATCAATTAGTTTTTTTAAAGAGTATTGATGAGTTCTCATTTCCCCCTACTCAAAGAGAGTGGGGGAACATTTTCTTCGGCCTTTTTCTCTACTTCTCTTGGTACTTTTATTTCTCCAGCCAATGCAGACTCTGTGATTAATTGCTCTCATATCTCTGTGATGGCATTCATTTTTCCATTCGTCCTTCTGCCCTTGACTGAGTTGGGTCAAGGTAATGATTTTTACCACTCCGAGTGAGTGAGGAGACAGTTTGGGTATGATTAAATCACTTACTCCCCATATTTCCCCACCAGCCTATTGCTTGAAGATTTATACTTGAAGGCTTACTCCAACTTTATCCTTGAGGGGATGGTATGGAGGAATGCTCATTTTTGAAACTTCTTCATACCTTCTCATAACTATTTTCCCTCGTTCAGTCGCTCGTAATTTGGTTTGTGGTAGAATTAAATTGTGTTAATCTAGGACGCTCCTCGTGATTCTTTTATTAAGGGGGTCCCCTCGTTTAATAAGTACAGGGAAAAACATACTCATAAGGAGGTTTGGCATTATAGCCAAGTTGTGAGGACTCCACTTGAGAAAGCTATTCATTTCCTTTTGAATCATCTTCATGAGGAAAACATGTATTCAAAACACCTGTAATACCCCGTATTTTTATAGATTTTAAAATTATGGGATTTATTAAATTTAATTGAGATAAATTAATTTAATTTTAATCCGGAATGTTGCTTTGAATATTTACTAGCGTGACGAGAGTTAGTAATTATTGGAAATTTGTTATTTGTTGCATATTACTGGATGAATATAGTAATATATGAGATTTATTTTATAATGTTGTCAAGAGTGAATTAAATGACTATTTCGGAAATTTAAGTCGGGACGTGCCCGTGTCACGTCAGGACTAATTTTGTAAAATAAAAGGTGAATACTTTATAAGTTGCCCGTATGGTCGTTTTGAGTGCGCCAACGCGTCTGGTAGGGTCGAGATAGTCAGAAAAGTGTACCCGGGGATGTAGTTTGGGTCTCGGGGCATTTTTAGACCTAATTAGTACCCCGGGAGGGCATTTTAGTCATTTTACATAATTGGGTAATTAAACTCACGAATTTCAGCAACCTATATCAGCCAACTAGGTTAGTCTTTTAGGGTTAGAATATCCAGAAAACAAGTGACGGCCATTGGAGAAGAGAGGAGAGAGCTCCAAGGCAATTCAAGGCCAAAAAGTCACCGGTTTGCACCGCCGCCACCACCACCGCGTAGATCGTGAGACGAGGAATGCAGCCATACCAAAATCAGTCGTGAATCAGAATACTAAAAATCCCAGGCAAGTGTTTAACTTGCTATTTTCGTTGGTGCAATCTTCATATTAGTCTAGGAATGATTTGTGATGAAAACTATGAAAGAAAACCCAATTTATGATAAGAGAATCCATGTAGTATTGATTTATATGTTGCTTCTGGAAACCCTTGTCATGTAGAGGAAATAAACCACGAAATTTTGATGATCATAAGAAATAAATTCTGGAGAATGATTTGTTAGAAAACTGTTTAAGAAAATTCTAGGGTTCTTGATAATTGGATATAATTTTAGGTTGAAAATCCCTGTTTAAATGATGAATATGGACATGACTTACATTAGAATCATCTGGTATATTGTTATAATGTTAGTAGTAGAATTCTGGGACGATTAGAACTTGAAAATATGGATTTGGTGTAATTTTGGTGATGAAACCCGTAACTGCATTCTGCAGAATTTTTCCCAGACCTGCTTGATCGATCGATCGAGCCCAGAGCTTCGATCGATCGAAGGTTCGATCGATCGAGCCTTAGACCTCGATCGATCGACACCTCCTGGCAGACTCTTATTTCCCTTATTTACTTAGTCGAATTGAATTTATCGTGAAATAATTCTTGGGTATCCTTAATGAAATGTTTTGGGAGATAGGAAAGACCAGTAGGACATTTGAATAAGTGTTGAGAACTTTATTATAAGACGAGAATCCTGATTTTGGGATAATTATATAATGAACTATGAAACTACGTAATTCAAGTGAGAGAATGCGGCGAATAGCTACGATAGAGAATAGAGGTATACCTACTGAATTTTCCTACTTGGAAGGATAGAGTCAACGAATGTCACGTATTAAGTGAGAAAACCCTTCGAGTTAAGGTTAGAGATGAAACCTTACACGTAATACTAATAATTTGAAATGTAGAATAAATGGTATAATTATGGGGGACGAGAAGAACCTATATTAATATGATAAAGTGGTATACTTATATGATTGTGTGTACATATATTATATACTTGTAAAAATCATGCCCACGCTACTTGATATCCCCGAGGTTACCGCGCTGGGACAAGTCTCATCTCGATGGGACCTTTATGGGGGATATTGACTTGTACCCTAGAAGATAGATATCCTTGGTACAAGCTATCGATGTGATAGTTCAAACGGTCCTAAGAGACGCAGGCATGTGCCATCCTCTTAGAGACTTGGAATCTATTCTTCGCCTCAATATTGTTTGTGTATTCATGTTAATACAATTTGAGAGTGATTCCGATTGTATTCCCCTTAATATGAGTGATATGGGGTTCTGGATAGTAGAGTATGCACGCACCATAGTTTTATGAGGGGTGCTGTTATTTTATATATATTATACGAGTAGTTAATATATATATATATATATATATATATATATATATATATATATATATATATGAGATTTTGAAATTTGAAACTGCCTACTGTGATTCGATAAGTAGGACTTGGTTGATGACTCGGATAGTGGATACTTGTTTCGTGAAAGTATAATATGTTACTGAGAAACTTTATAAATTAATAAAAGCTAAAACGAGAGTTGTGCTGCTAATGTGGAAGTATTCTTTTTAAATAAAAATATTGTTCGGTTTTGAAATCTTATGAGTAAGTTAAGATACGCTAAATTGTTGGAAAAGGATAGCATAATAAAATTGTTAAGAAACTGTTGGGAAGGTTAGTGCGATAGGTTTGCCATTAGAAGAGAGGTGAGTATTTCTCAAGAGAGTGACGCACTGATATGTTGTTGCATTGGCCTGTATCAATTTAAATACTTGCTAATCGTATTTTAAAATCAAACACACTTTCGGGCTCTGACCCGTTTCTTTTTCTCTCTCTCTCTCTCTCTTGTATATATATGTATATATTTCAGGTGCCCAGCCACAGGTGCGTCTTGCTTAGGATCCCTTGAGAGGAACGTGCTGCAGCTTAGGTGGGAGTTGCAGGTCACTTGCGTAGACGGCTTCTTTTTATTGACTCCACTTCTAGTATTCTCATTTATTGGGCATGTGTCGCCCTTTCCATTATTTCATTATTGTTAGGACATTTAGATTTCAGTTGTTTCCAGTATTGTTACTATGGGTTTTATTCAGTTGTATTGGTGACTTTAGTCTTCATATGTGGACATTCGATTGACGAGTGTATTATATTAATTGGACTTTGTGTTCCAGGTTTATTGTGGTGTGATTCTTAATTGTATAATGTTGTTAATAAAACAAATGTTTTTCTTTAAATAAAATTTGGAAAGTATGTATGAAAATGGTTTTGACACTTAGCTTAATTATTTAGGGTGTTAAATCTGAAAATGTATTTTTATCGACAGTGATGCTGAGAATGAACCAACTGTTTACCTTAATTTAATTTAATAAAGGAGTGATCGCCCGGTATTTAATTAGGCGGGGTGTCACAACACCCAGAGGCAAAAACCCAAAATCCTAAGGGTAAAGGCAATGCCAAGGTATCTAGATGCTAATGTCTCCAACTTTATTCCTACCATAGTTAGCGGGGTTGCCTTCATTCATTCTCCAATGAGAACACGAGTGGCCAGATAGAAAAAGAAAGCATCCAAGCAAGTTGGCCCCTCTACTGTAGAAGATCAAGGTTCAGATACCGACACCTTTGAATTTGAGGAGACATCTCAGACAGTTCGTGAATAAGACTATGATGTTCTCTAAGATAATCTTCCTCGACCCTCTGCTCCACATTCAACTCTCTTAGTAGAAGGTACTCTTGTTATTCCTCTTTTACATAGAAAAAATATAAGTAATGAAACTATGAGCACTCATTTTATATCGTGCTCATCTGAAGTGAGACTTGTTAATTATGGAAGTACTCCTTATGATTATCGTAGTTCTTCTTCAAATGACATTAAATTACTTGGCATTAATGAAGGCCACTCGTCTGATGCTTCTCGTTTTTTATTATCCACGAAGGGTATGACTTTGGACTTAGAGCAATCCATCAATGATGATGATGACACTATGATATACTCCCCTTCTTCCAGTAGCTCAACTATTGGACATTTTCCATATGGGCAAACTTGTTGTGATAAGCCTATAAGTGTTTAATTCAGTTGCTTACTTTTCCTTTTGTTATATTTTCATGTGAGTTGTAATTTATCTTGTTACTAACTCTCCACCATTTTTTAGTAGGCTTCTTCTACAGGGACGAGTGGCCCCTCTAGGGTGAGGTTAGTTATTTCACCTACCTCCCCTGCCATTCTTTGTGCCCCATTTCAACTCAAGAGGAACTCTTTATTGGTGTCTTCTATACGCCTATCATGAGAGGTTTGTGCATGTGTAAGGCGCATTCATCTCTTTCTTTTGATTTTTTTAATTGTAAATTTTTTGGACTTTGGTGCTTGTAAACTAAATTTCCCAATTCTTTCTCTTGCAGATCTCCACTATATATCCCATCACCATTGAGAATTCTTCAATAGATGCTCGCTCAGTCCGGGTATTTGTCAATTCACAATGATCTTTGTCAATTATTTTTTTTACCATTATCTACTAACTTACATTTTTTGATAGGTGTATTTGGCTCCTTTCGCACTAATTATCAGGCCACTCGCTTCCACTGCAGTAAGCAATTCATCAGGCCAGTTATGCAACTAGCTCTGGAGGGGTATTATTCGAGCATCTCGTTTACCTTTTTAAATATTTATTTGTTGAGCAAAATATGACTACTTTTTTCATTAACATTAGATTGCGGGGTTTTTTTATGAGTGACCCCCTTACTACTGGGGGCATACTTTTGCCCACATGGGTAATCATACCTAGGTTGACTTCATCTCGACAGATATCTATCCCCGTGATCTGTCTGCATTTGGACAATAGGCCCCCAAGTCCAGATCCTTCCTACTCAACCTATCTTTAGTGTAGCTTTGAGTGGACCTCTTGCCCACATCACTTGTTCAGAACCTGTAATTGGTTATATAATTTTGTTGCTTTTAATAACTTTTTATTGACAAATTCTTCATTGATAGGTTAGTGAGAGTATCCCTCCACCACCTGCTATAGACTTGAGTGTTTCCCCTCGTGTTGGAGTTCAGCTATTTAAACTGGAGAACCTTTATACTTGCTCTCAGAGATCACATTTTACTTTACATGTGTTTGAACAATTACTAAATCTACCTTTTTACTTTTATTTTAGGCAAGCATTGCTACTGCTCCCTTTTTTGTTGCATCTCCAGCAAGTGTTGTTGCGAGTACTTCATCACTTATGCCACCTCAGGTATTAACTTAACATTTATCGATTTCTTACTTGTAAACTCTCTCCCCCTTTTTGTGAGCACTCATATATTGATTTGGCATATCTGGAATTTTTTTTTGGACAAGTGCTAAAGTGATATTTTTTCTTACAATCCTCCTTTTTTAAGTGAGTGCTACAAGTGGTCCCTTAACTGGGCGACCATCTGTGAGTATAGCTATGAATGTTCCTCAGGTATTATTCTATCATACTTGGCACTTTTTTAACTTGATTCTACTGTGTAAGCACTCTTATAACACCTTCATGTCTTTTATTTTTAGGTTAGCACTACGAGTGTTCCTCTATCTGTGGAACCTCCTGTAAGCATAGCCACGAGTGCTCCTCGGGTATTATTTTGTCATAGCTTACTCTTTAATAATTTGTGTTCACTGTGCAAGTGATCAAATAAAACTTTTTTTTCTTTATTTTCAAGTTAGTGATACAAGCGTCCCCTTGACTATGGAACATTCTATGAGTGTAAGTGCAAATATTTTAGCTTAGGTTTTTTATTTGCATTTTTTTTCACTTTGACGTATTTGGCGTATCCCATTACAAACTGTCTCGCATGCATGTCGAACCAACCGCAAATATATCCAAGTTCAATACTCCTCTACATCTCATAAAGGTATAAAATTTTAGGAATTCGTAATTGTTCTTAATTATATTTGGGATGTGTTTTTATAAAACTTGAGGCTGCATTTTTAAAGGATTTACAATTAAAAAAATATATTTTATCTCATTCGAACGAGTTCTTAACTCGTTAGAAAGACTTTGGCTTCTTTTTCCATCAGAGCATCAAACGAACTTCGAACGATTATTCTCTGCATAGCAGGTTTTACTTCGTTTGAAGCTCGTTAGAAGTTGGTTCAAACTAGATTGCAATCTTATTCAAATGAATTAAGATTTTCATTCAAATGAATTAAGGTTTTCATTCAAATGAGATGCTATTCTCGTTCAAACGATTTCAATTTTTATTCGAATGAGCCATCGCATCAAAAATTATGTCAGGTCTATAAATACCTATTTTGTACCCTTATTACATTGGACTTTGGAAAAAAATGTGAACAGAAAATCAGAACCAAAATGTTTCATATTTTGTGTTATTAAAAAACTTTTAATTCACAAACTTTACATCCCCAAATATTTTGTGAATCCATTTGAAACCCTGGAAAGCTTATGTATCTTGCATACACCTTGTGGAGAGGATTCTCTATGACTGATCTTGTTACCCAAGGGATCACAGTTGAAGAAAGAAGGAAGAACGCTCATCGGTGAATACCGAGGGTAGACCGCTACCTGTGGACGACTCTAGACTGAGACATTTTCTTTAGAAAGTTTTGAAGACTCTGCGCTTTATACTTATTCGGTCTAAGAATTTTGTAAGTCGATTATCTATAAAACATTCTAAAGTTTTGAATATAGGTTTTGCCCTATAAAGGGCTTTTCCTCATTCACCGTGTTAATTGCATGTGTAGTACATTTGGTAAATTGGTTTATTTTATCTGCAATCAGCTAGATGTATGTTTTAGGTTAAAAATATCAGATTGGATTAATTTGTTTATTGCTACACTCGGTTAAAAATTATGTGTATCTATTTAAAGGTTCAATCCTTAATAAATTGAAAAATACAATAACAGAATTTTCGATTATGAACATCCTTATCGGGTGTGTTCACCCGCTTACAAATGGTATCAAAGCATCCACTCTTACAATGAGCATAGCTATGAGTCCTCCCCAAGTATTATTCTATCATACTTGTCTCTTTTGTAAACTGTTTTTACGGTGCAAGTGCTTAAATAACACTTTTGTGCTTCATTATTTTCATGTTAGTGCTACGAGCGCTCCGGTAACTATGGAGCCTCAAGTATTAATCTTACATACCCTGATTAATTCTCTTACCTTCTTTTACTATGCAAGTCTCTAATGACCACTTCCTACTGCTTTGTTTTCAGGTTTGTGTCACAAGCGCTCCTCTGACTGTGGAGCCTATGGTTGAACAAAGAGAGCAACGTAGGCTTTCTAGTAGCATGTTGATTCATGTTATCATGCTAGTAAGTCTCTTTACTATTACTCTTTGTATTCCCCTGAAGATTTTACTTATCTTATTCCCTTCCTCTTTCTTATTTTATAGGAAGAAACGAACGAGGTAGGGGAGGTTATTGATGAAGCGGGCAGTCATATGAGTCCACCTATTCTAAGAGGGTTAAAGGCGAGCAATCTAGCGAGGAATCTTCTCCCCACTTTGACGCTTTTACAGCCAAGAGTGTTTTGAATATTGATAGTCAGATTGTTCTCAACCTAAAGGCGATCGCTATCTATATTCATCAATTCACTTTAACTCCTCCAATTGAAATTACTGTTACCATTGCTCCCATTTTCTTGGAAGACATAAAATAGAATTGCTACCACTTAAAGCTTGATTGGATTGATGCCTCCGATCACAAACTTCTCCATCCTTTCACAAAGAGAGTACTAAGAGCCAAATCCTCTGATCAAGATAAAGTCATACGACGTCATTCGAAAGTTGACGGTGTTCGTGAGGAGGTTAAAACATTGGAAGCTATGTTAGATATGATCCTAGCTAGTGCGACAAAGGACGTTGCTCGATTGGCTAGACTTGAGGAGGACGTTATTCAAGAGGTTGGCCCATCATTCGAGGGCTTCTACTCGAAGGATAATCTTCTTTTTCTTTTATTTGATTGAACATTTGTAAACAATTCCTTTTTGTATTATAATATCATAGCCTGCTTTGTTTCAAGCGTCATTTCTACGAATAAGAAGGATATTTTTTACATTCATCCTTATATTGTATTTCAATCTTATTTTCTTGCACCTTTTTCATATGCTATAAGCTTTTCCTTATTCTGTGGGAGTATATTCGCGCAATATTGCGAGTAAGTGCTAATAATTACCATTCCCTTTTTCTATGGGATTTTTGCCTTATTTCATGAAACAAGACTTGGGAGCCAATTATCCTCTAATGTTATAAACGACATACACTTTTATATAATTTTATCAACATTTTAAAAATGTGTACTTCCTTACTATATTGTGTTGGGCACTCCATTTTGGGAGCATATCCCTTAAAAAATAATAGGTAAAGGTGGTTTTCTCATCATATGATTGACAGGTATATATCCCCCCCTGCCCCAAGTATGATTAGCAATGCTCTTTAATTTAAATATATTTTCTCTTAGATTGTGAGAATCCTTAGTTGCCATGCTCATAAAATTAACTTAGGAAAAGAAAAATCATTTTTCTTGAAAGAAACTGGCCATAAGTGATAGGCTTGGTTATATAAACTGATAAACACTATAAATATAATTATAAAATTAATGAAAGAAACTAGTCATAAGTGAATACGAATTGTTGTATTTACTATGTCAAAATTCTTGTTTTAATAGTGTTCAAGCATAGTATTTATTGAGACATTTACAATTGGTTAACTGGATGCATTCACTCTCCATCTCTGAGATTTGACAATACCCCGATTTTCCTGCTGCCAACAAAATGAATGGTCTTTCCCAGTTAAGCTTGAACTTGGATGCTGACATGCTCCTTAGATGATGAGTGGGTGTTCATAAGACTAAGTCTCCCACTTGAAATTCTTTAGGCTTAACTAGATTCTCGTAAGCTCTAGACAACTGCTGAGTGTAGACTTTGTAGTTTTCTTTTCCTCTATTATGATGCTTATCCAAAGCTTTTAATTACACATGTCTTGGGTCATGGATTAAATTATTGCTCAGGGTCACTCGTGTTGATGGCATAACCAATTATACTATTAGGATAGCTTCCATATCATAGACTAGGGACAACGGAGTAAAAACATTAGCAACTTATCATCTCATGTTCCTGGTAGATCTTACAACAACTTGTTCAAAATATTGATCAAAGTTTTGTTATTTTCGTGACCATTCCCTTTAGGATAAGAAATGGTCGAGCGGTTATGATTGATCTTGTACTTTTCTATGAGCAAACCCATCTCTTTCCACACGAACGGCTTGCCATTATCCATAAGGTTGATTTTGGGATGCAAAATTTGCATATTACGTATTCCCGAATGAACTGCATTAGCATTAACCCTTCTTAGATGAATTGCTTCCACCCACTTGGTATATAGCCAGGGCTGTAAATCGGGTTGGGTGAGTCGGGCTTGGGCTTGCTGAGGCTTAGGCTCAGCCCTAACTCATTTACCCATGCTCAAGCCCGAGCTCGGCTTGAACAAATTTTTCCTACCTAAGCCCGAACTCGGCTCATAAATGTTACGAGTTTCGGGCACGATTTTGGGCAGGCCCGATTTCAATTTTTTTGTTAAAAAAGTTTGAATTAGTATTTTTGTTTTCCTTGTATTTTCATCATGGACAAAATGTACACACTAAATTCTAATTGATATTTTGTAAAATAAAATATATATTTATGAAATATATTAAATTAAAACATGGTAAATAAGAGTGAAAACCTACAAATGCCTATTAAATTTCATACATTTAGCATTATTTGATCACTAATAAGGGCCTATTGTGACTTAAGCAATTAATAAATAAAATACCCATAATGAGATTAACAATAAAATCACAAAAATGAAAATCTCATTTAATTTAATGGATTATAACAAATGAAACTTTAAAAAAACTTAGTAAATGAAATAAATAACGAAACCTAATTAAACAATGTTAACATAATATATGTTATATTATATATATATATTATTTATTTATTTATAAATTCGAAGCTCGGGCTTCGGGCCCAATTCGAGCTTGGCAAAGTTCGGCTCAAGCTCGGCCCGAAATTCATTCGGGCTTAAAATTTTGGCTCAAGATCGGCTCGGTTCAAACTCAAATGAAGCTCGGCCCGAAAATAGTGGGTCGAAAGGACGAGCTTCGGGCCTTAGCAGCTCAATTTACAAGCCTATATACATCTCTGTAGAAATCAAAATAAAGGCTTACCATGGAGGTTGGTTTGATTTCTTCTACAAAATCAAATGCCTAAGTATGAAATCGTTTAGGAGCAGTTAGAATTTGAAAACTCACCGAGGGCGCATGAACCATATTACCACGAACTTGACATGCTCTACATTTCTTAACAAAACTTATAGAGTCAGCTTGCATCTTTGGCTAGTAGTACCCCAAGTTCATTAGTTTGTCGTATAATTTTGCGCCGCCCATATTAGAAGGCTCATGGGATTATTTCAATACCCTTACCACTTTTTCTCTCAAAACACATCTCAGAACTTTTTTATTATACCCCTCTTTGTAATATTCTACATTTATCAAGTAAAATTGAGCAACTTTTATCTTCAGATAAATCTCATCAACCCTCTCAATAAATAGCTCTCCATATTTGAGATAGGCAAAATAAAGGGTTTTCCAATCTTTCTAAACTTCCACAAAGTTAGCCTCCTCTAGCTGATTAAACTGGGTTTGGCACTTTTGGTAGCCTTATTGCATGAGAGCAGTCTTTGTACTCATGGTGGGCCAATAATAGCCCCTCGCTGTAGGCACCTGTAGAGTGAGATATATGTGTCACCATAGTGCCTAATGTGCATTATTTTTAATTTCTCATGGGCTTCCTCCTCTCCTACACACTACTCCAAGAAACCACCTTGGCCTTTGAAATACGGCATACCATGTAGCATGTGAAAGTTTACCAATTCTGATAAAATTATCTCCCATTCGCGTGTCTCGACTTGCTTCATAATTGGTAATGTCCAATATTTAGGCTCTTCTCTTGGGAATAAGTATCTCATCATTGTGGGCATTGTTTTTCACCGAGCAGT
Organism: Sambucus nigra; assembly: GCA_949130495.1. Taxonomy (NCBI): domain Eukaryota; kingdom Viridiplantae; phylum Streptophyta; class Magnoliopsida; order Dipsacales; family Adoxaceae; genus Sambucus; species Sambucus nigra. Next base: position 715,896,794 of record OX422207.1, read on the forward strand.
GATTGTGGCCTCAATTTCTTCCATATCTAGCTTTTGTACGATCATTGTCAGAGCTAGGGGTGTGCACGGGTCGGTTCGGTTCGGTTTTGGACCGCAATTCAGACCGAACCGATCGGTTCGGTTTTGGAAAAAATCAGACCGAAACCGAACCGACGATGAAAAAAAATGCCGGTTTCGGTTCACATCGGTTTCGGTTCGGTTCGATTTCGGTTCGGTTTTAACCGATTTTCAGTTTTGGTCGGTTTTTTGTAGGTCGGTTTTCGGTTTTGGAGGTTGGTTAATGGTGTTTGGATATAAAAATAAAAGATATTTAAGGGTTTTTTAATATATAATATTGATGTCGGTTCGGTTCGGTTCGAATCAGTTTTTTCTTTGTCTAAACCGACAACCGAACCGATATTGTCAGTTTTTTAAATCCTTAAACAGCAAACCAAACCGGGCTAAAAAAACGCCGGTTTCGGTTCGGTTCGGGCCGGTTCGGTTCGGGCCGGTTCGGTTCGGGCCGGTTCGGTTCGGTTTTCGATTCGATCGGTTTTTTTGCACACCCCTAGTCAGAGCATCTGGGAGTTTGCTCATCCTCCTGTGGTGCCTCTCAATTTAGGCACCTAAAAATTATCCCAACAACCTTTGAATAATTTCTCTATATGACGCATGGTTAGCATACTTGAGAGCAAATTCCCCATTAACTTTCTTGACCACTAGGTTGGAGTCTTCCCGTATAAAGAGTACTCTAAAACCTCTTCTCAAAGCCTCCAGTAGACCAAGTATGAGATCTTCATATTCCACTTTGTTGTTAGAGCACTTTAAATCTAACTTGTATGAGAGGGTGACCTTCTCTTTACTATTAGAGATTACAATGCCTTCTCCACCATTGCCTTATGCACATGAGCCATCAAATTCCATTCTTCCATCTCCTTAACTAAGAAGGCTTGGAAGTTATCCCCTGGAAGCTCCTCACTCGGAGGTTTAATGTTTTGACTTGGGAATTTAGTAAGGATATCCGCCACTTCTTGGATCTTAAAGTCCTTTGGAGCAAGGCATTTCAGGTCATATTCAGAGATTATAAAAAAATATTTGGTTGCTCACCTAACTAAAAAGGTCCATGCAAGAAAGTATTTAATGGGATCATACTTAGTAATGATATGCACTATGAATGTAAGCAAAGAGTACCTCAACTTATACACTACAAAATAAAAGCCATATAGTGCCTTATACATTGATATACCTCAACTCTGTTCCTAAGATCACTCGAGATAAATAGTAATAAGTCAATCTACTCTTTCTTTTTCCTGAGCGAGAAAGGCCCAAATAGACTGTTCTGTAGAAGTGAGATATAATAAAAAAAGGCATGCCTACTTCAGGTAGGATCATGATTGAAGGAGAAATCAATATTTCCTTGACTCTTTCAAATGCCTTCCTCTGCTCATCCCCCACACCCATTTTGCCTTATATTTCATGAGCGATGCAAAAAGATGAGTGACTTCCGCCAATGCCAGTATAAACCTTCTTAAATAGGAGACATTTACTAAGAAACTTTTGAGTTGCCTATAATTCCTCAGTGGTGGCATCATAACAATAGCCTTCCACTTTTCTATATCCCTGCCCGTTCACAACGAATCCAAGAATTTCCTCCCAGTAACCCCAAAGGCACATTTTGAGGGGTTCATCTTCATTTACACGTCCGATATTGCTCGAAGACTCTTCTAAGATCTTGTACATCCTGGCTCTCTTTTTTGGACTTAACTGCTAGATCATCCATGTAAAATTCCAATATATTATGAAATAAGTCATGAAATATTACAATCATTGTTCATTCGTATGTCGTCTTACATTCTTTAGTCTAAAACGCACGACTGTATAGTGGAAGTTTCCTAAAGGGGTTCGAAAGGTTACCTTCTCTGCATCCGCTAGATCTATTTTAATTTGGTCGTAGCCAACATACCCATCCATGAAACTATACATTTTATGGCCAGTAGTGGCATCCACTAGACTGTCAATACTTGGCAAAGGAAATTCATTATTTGGACAAACACGGTTCAAATCTATGAAAGCTACGCAGACCCAATTTTATTTGTTATCCTTCTTTGCCACAGGCACAATGCTTGATAACACTAATGAATGTCGAATGGGTTTAATGAACCCAAAAATAAGTAATTTCCCCACCTCCACTTTGATCTTTAAGTCTAGCTCAGCTCTATACGTGCGCGTAGCCTCTCTCATGGGTAAAGCATTAGGAAAAATCAAGGTTCTAAAAGGCTCTAGGCGTGGCCGAGGTGTAGAGGTCAAGCCTTAAGCCTTAGGAGCCTAGGCGTAAAAAGGCATTTTTCCTTTTTTTTATTATTTTAATTATTACAAGGCTAATAATATAATAAAATAGTACATACCTTGAATTTTGAAAATATATCCATATGTTTGGTAACCATATTTCTCATATTCATGATCCATAACCGATATTTGTCAACTAATCCTTTGTTTTTTTTAAAAAGTGTGCCTTAAGCCTTTTACCAAGAATAAGGCATACTAAGGTGTAGGCGATGCGTTTCTCTCAAGCCTCAAATTTAGGCGGAGCCTCGGCAGGCCTTTTAGAACAGAGCGGAATAAGTTCAACTTATGAGAACTTACCTCCCGATTTATCCCTTGAATTTTTGTGTATTTCCATGCAAATATGTCTATATATTTCTTGAGCAGACCAATAATTTCCTCTCACTGCTTAGTATTTAAGCCTTTAGAAATGAAGATGGGCCACTCATCGCCGCCTTCAACTCTCAAGTTTAGTTCTTAGATCTCTTGGAGCTACTCTCATCGACCATCCTGCATGCATTCGATGCCACCTTTGGCACTTCATTATGTTCCACTATGTGGGAGTCATCAATCATAAAAAAAACTCTAGTGCTAGATTGACGCTCTCATCCCAAAACATCGCTCGCTTAGATCATAATAAGTGATAAAAGATTTTGTCATTGGGCAAAACAATCTTCTTATAACTCCGCGCAGGTCTTAACTCTTCTTTTAAATTTTTTTCTTCTTTTTTCTTTGTTCTTAGGGGTGGCCACTCGTGGGCCTAACCTCTCGTGCACTGATTTTTTGTCTTTGACTTCTTGGTTCTTCAACTCCTTTAATCAAGTATTTTATTTCTTCATCCAATTGTGTGTAAAATGCCACATCAACCAAGTGGGATTGTTCCACTGAGAATGGTCTATCCATATCTTTGATCATAATATTTATTCCACAAACATTGGCTTTTGAGCATTAGTGGAATTTTGACAGCATGATTCCATGTATGTGCATCCACACCCGACCAATCAGTAGTTGTTAACTCATACTGGCGTTGATGAAATGAAACTTGGTATGGAACATGAAGTTTTCTAACTTAATCCCCATATTCACATAACCTAGTGATTCCATCCTCGTGCTATCAAAGCCAGAGATCACGAGTGGTACTAGTATAATTTTTTCTTAAGAAATTCCAGTCTCATAAAGAGTACTAATGTGCAGGATATTTATTGATGTCCCTCCATCTTGTAGTGCCCTTAGGAAACTAATTACATTCACTAGAGTAGTAACATAGAGAGGTCTGTTGTGAAAGAAATTCAACTGCCTATCTACTTTTGAAAACACTACCTCGGATGTATATTTTTTCATCAGTCTTCCTATGGGGCCATGCTAGTTGAGGGAAGGATCCCCTCGATCTTATACCCCTTCTAAGATTTTCTTTGTGATTATTACTCGCGCTTCATACTTCAACCCAATTCGGTTGAAGAATCATTTAAACTTCGAGCACCTTGTAATCGTTGCACACACTGGATCTATTTTTACCTCATACATCTACACGCTGCAAACATATTCGATTTCTGACATTCCTCCCTCATCTAGGCAAAGAACCACATCAACACTTCTTTTCTCTGGCTTTATCTCCTTAGCGCACTCATTCTTGGGATCTTCCTTGGCTAAACCGAATAGCCATCTTTTATATGCATCATCACCGCTCAATCATTCTTCAGACTTGTGCATTTCTTCCCAATCAAGTGTCGTCACCATGTTAGTTATTCCATAATGATGAGCTGGCAAAGGATTTTAATTAACGTTCATAGGTGAAATCTGTAAGGTTCCATTAACAATCTGTCCCTTATTATCCTGTGCAAACGATAACAATCCTTGGTGGCATGTTGCACTCTCTGGTGCACCTCACAAAACCTATTATCTTCCTTCTCCGCCACTTTGGGTACCTGACCATTTAAGTGAGGGGGACTACCACCCCCTCACGCACTAGTGTCCGATAACACTCAATTCATGGCTTTTATCACGCTACATGATAATAACGGTAAAACATCGTTCCCAAACTTCCATTCTCCAGTGATATTGTTGTTCTTGGACCCTTTTTCATTCCTTTAGGACTTCCTTCAACATATTTTACCGCTTGTCGGCACGAAAATTGAAATCAAATAATTAGTAGAGGCATATATTCCCTTCATCCTTGGTATTTTATCTTAATGATCATAACTATGTTACTCGCTGCTTGTGTGAATCCTCTAAAGATATCCTCTCGGGTATCATTAATCAGATGAACTTTATACTCCCAAGCAAACCCTTTAAGCAAATTTGCAACAATATCATCTTTGTGACATCTTCGTGGACATCTAGAGCTCTTTATCTAAAGCATTTGATGTACTGCATCAGCTCCTCGCCTAGATTTTGCAATTTTTGGGCTAGATACCTTAGGGTGAACTCGTCTATGGACAAAAAGAATTTTAGTAAAAATTGTCAATGCATTTCCTTTTAGGTATGAATACTGTTGAGTGCTAAGTGAGAGTACTATGTGTAGGTTTTTCCAGCGAGAGTCTTGGATAACTCTCTTCCACTTTCTTTGCTTCTAAAGAACTCGCGAGAGTTAAGACCCTGTTTCGCGCCACTCTTCTGGTTGGCACCATCTCTGTTACGCCTGCTCCTTCGACATGAGCGACCATTAGCATAATGCAAGTTTAGCCAAGACTTGCCATGTCCACATTGTTATGTCTTTGAAACTCAAAGAACATGCTCATGAGGTTTATTCCATTTAGAGACAGAGCCATTGAGGCGCTCACCTATCCCAAAAAAGGGGAAAGATCCCTTGCTCTAGTAACCAAAACTTCATCATTGGTAGTTTGGTCACTCTAAACTCCATTTCTAGTCGGAGTCTTTTCGAAAACCAGATGCTTCGAAATATAATGACCTTCTTCAATAATGGCAATGAGAATACCTCCCCAGCGGAGTTGCCAAATGTAATAGGGTAGTAATACCGGGGTCTATGAATATATTGAAAGGGTAAGGCGTGACCCACTCAAATGGAAACTATCCTCAAAGTGTTAATATTTTGCGAACAAAAAGTAAACGAAAAACCAAATTCTTAATACAATGAATAACTTTCTAGTTACAATAAAGTGGACTGAATGATTGAATACAACTTTTTCAATAATTACAAAAGGAATGAAACCACTTAAGAATGATGATTCTCTGAGAGCAGAGAGACAAGCACTTTAAATATCTAAGATAGGGCGGGGAGAAAATGTCTATGGTGGGATATGTGCAGGATAATGTTCTTTTCATTTTGGATCCTGATAAATGTGCTCCAAATTTTATATTTATAGTAAAACCTTAGTGAAGATGTGGCACATGTTTGCTAAAGGAGTAGTGATAAATATATTTGAAACTACTTTTGCACATAATACTATTTGTCACTGTCTACCACGATTGGTCTGTTTGTGGAATGCAACCTAGCGTAATAGTGGATAAAAAGTTGTGTTGTCGGCCTTAACCCCAGAGTGTACTATTTTTTTATTTTCAAGTGGTTTTCTTGGTGTACAAATTTAACTACTTGCGAGCGGCCTTGAGGGCCCCTCTCCAGTGACATGTCTAAAATATCTTGCGAGCAAGTCACTGACTACTCACTCATTTAATAATTACGGGTTTAGGTCGTGTGAGTGTGTATGAGTGACCTCTTGGGTCTCTCTCTTATGCATTCTCTCTTTCCCAAGATATTAAGGTGGTTAATCCTTATATTTCTCAACAAAACTTACCTCTCAGCCTCCAAACTAAAACTCTCAATAGGTCCCAATTGGCCATCTGCTCGATCCCTGCTTGCTCGGCAAAGGCTTCTTGCTAAGTTAAGTAAACCTTTGTTTAAATAATAAAACCAAGTGTTAATAAATGAACTTTTATCAAACATAAGTAGTTGTGTGACTCTGGTTTTCTCATATAGCATCCCCTCACTGGATATTGTTCAAGGTTTATTAATGGTTTGGACTTGTTTATCCTCCTCGTGATTTGGTCTTGTTTGTCTAGTAGTACTTTGGTCCTGTCTTGGGCCTGCTCACCCAATATTTCATTATTTGTATTATCTTTCCCATCACTTAGGCTTGGTCATAATTTTGGACCCTCTCGGGAATTAGTACTATGTTCATCTTGGCTTGCCCATTACATGGGCCGACTCGCCCGTTATTACTTTACTCTAGTTTGGGACTTGTTCACCCAATATTGTTATGCTCTAGTTTGGGATTGATCGTGATTTGGGCTTACTCGCCTAATATTTTAGTGGTTGTTAGTAGATGGTCCAATTTTTATAGTTGGGTTATGTGAGTACCCCTCTATAAACACCACATATAAGATTCAAGTCTAGGTGCTGACTAGTATAGACTTGCACAATCTCACAAAGTTTGCAAATGGTGCATATATTCTTAATACGAAGGATTAGTATATTCATATAATTAATTCTTTGATTGTTATGGGTGAAATTTTATTTATTAAGTCTAAATATTCGTAAGTTGGGTAATCATTATGTAGGTGTATTTAAGATCATATTACAGAGTAATCCGCTTTTAGTAGATATGTTACATTATGATACCCCTTAATTAACTTAAATTCTTTATCCTATAAACAAACCCGACTATTGGATTTTACAATCTAGTAAAGTATCAAATAAATTAAGTTTGATATCAAGAAATATATAAGATATTGGTAAAAAAATCAATTAGCAGCAAATTGAATTTCACTAATAGGGTATTTTTTGTTTTACAAGGTGTGTCCAATTATGTGCTATCTAACTTTGCAAACGAGGCCTCTTTACACGAGTAATTTTGAGACAATAAAATTGGAGTAAAATTATAATTATATAGTAGAATTCATTATAATTAAAAAGAGAAATGTAAGGACATAAATTTCCAATTGAGCCCATGTATTGTTTTGACTTAATTCCGTGAATAAAATTGTGTTTGTAATATGTCATAGGAATATTTTATTTTGTAACGATCCCACTTGGTCTATGATGTATTGAAGAAAATTGAAGACGTTGCGGCAAAGCTTCAAACAAATAATTATGCCGAAGTTTAATTGGTGCAAGTTTAATCATCTTCAAAGTTAATTGCATTTCGAGATCACTCAGGTATGAATGCGTATAATTAATGATGCTCGGAATTGTTTCGTAAAAGATAAGGATGTTATTTTTATAAAGAAAAATGTTTTAAAATGTTTTTAAAAGTGTTTTAAGTGTTTACACTACGATTTATTCTGATATAATCGAAATAGAGTTTGACTAATTTGGATCTCCTTTGCAAGAGACGTTTTGATCTAAAAGTCAAAAAGTCAAACTGACACATCAGCTCATTCAAACGACATAAGGCTCTCGTTCGAACGAGATGCCTATATCACACGAACGACGTGGCATTGTCATTCGAATGATGTGGCATTGTCATTCGAATGACACATTTTTCGATGCGAAATTTAAATCTTGTTTAAAGCGTGTTTCTATCAGAGTTTCGTAAGTGTTCATTCTGGAAAATAGTATTCGAACCAGAAACTTGTTTGCACATGTTTTCTAAGGTTTACAAAGAATAAAAACATCCTTAGAGTTTGCAAAGATCCGAGTTATCATTAGTTTATGTTTACGTGATCTTGCAGCACTAAAGAAGTTTGTTCTCTCAATGAACATCAAAGGGTTTTGCGGTGAAGAAAAGATAAGGACTTCTTGTTCGACATCATACCCGAATCAAAGCCAATCAGTGGACACCGAGACATACGTGGATGCGTGTGTTGTGGACAAGTATCGTGGAAGACGGAATTTATATGTGGACACTAGTGAAGAACGGTTGAAGATCAGAAGGAGCGTCAAGACCCCCGGAGTTCGAGTCATTGAGTAAGGCTAATCTGTCTTTGTAAAACCATTGTTCATAGTGATTGTCTGGGTTGGGTCGTCCGAGGTTATTTTCCCATTTTGGGTTTTTTCCTCGTACATCCGGTGTTGTGATTATTCTTTACTTTACTTTACTTGATTTAATCACTAGATGCGTGTTTACGATTAATCAAGGTAAAATTAGTTTAAAGTAAGAATTGGGTTTTCACAACTTGGTTTGGTGCAAATTAAAAGTTGGATAACTTTTTGTGAAAAATTGGTTTGATTTGAAACACACATATATTGGGCACTTTCAAATTGGTATCAGAGATAGAAAATATTTTTTATTTGTTTTGTGATCCCGTGTGTTTTTAAAGATGAATTTTGGATTTAACGAACTTTCTCGAACTCCTATTTTTTATGGCACTAATTACACTTATTGGAAGATGAGAATGAGAAGTGCATTAAAACCAATTGATGAGCATGTGTGGCTAGCAGTTGAGAAAGGTTGGACACCCCCTGTCACTATTGTAGGTGAGGTCACTAGTTTAAAGCCTGTCGAGTCATGTACCGAAATTGAACATAGATTTTCACAATATAATTCTAAGGGCTTGCACGTTATTTTTTCACATGTCACACCGGAAGAATATAATAGAATTATGACTTGTGAAACAAAAAAAGAGGCTTGGGCTATTTTGGCACTCACTCACGAGGGCACTAGCACAGTTAGGGCATCAAAACTTCAAAATCTCACTACACAGTTTGAGACCATTAGGATATTAGAGAGTGAGACTTTTGATGAGTTTTATGCTGGGTTGTCTAATATTGTCAACTCGTCGTTTAACCTAGGTGAGAAAATTACCGACAACCGTGTCATTAAGAAATCCTTAGGTCATTCCCTAGTAGGTTTGATGCGAAAGTGACCATTTTAAACTCCTTGGGTAGGTTAGAGTCGACGAAACTAGAAGAGATTGTAGGTGACTTACAAACCCTATGAAATCGACATGATTACCTCCAAGCAAGTGCCTAAGAAAGAAAAGGGTATTGCTTTGAAAACCCGAAAGGAGGAAATTAATGTTTCGAATTCCGATTTTGATTCCAATTTTGAGGATGTTGCTTTGTTTGTAAAAAAAATTAAAAAATTTATTAAGTTTCGAAAGCAGACGAAAGATGCCAAGAAATTTGAAAAATTCAAGAACAACAAAGTAGATCCCATCTTTAAGGATAAGTTTGAGAAGCCTAAGAGAGATGAGTCGGATAAGTGTTTTGGGTGTGAGGGGTACGTTCACAAAGTTAAGGAGTGTCCCACTAGACTTAAGAAAGAGGGAAAGCAAACCATTGTCTATAATGCCACCTTAAGTGATAGTGATCCGAAAGAGGGAGAGAGTTCCCCCATTGATCGTAACTTTGTTGCGTTCATGGCATGTCATGTGAGCGACGATAATTCTCATGAGCATGACACTTCCGAGGAGGTTTTGAGTGAATCTCTTGTTAGTGAGGGTAAAGAGAGTGACGAGGAGAGGTAGATGTGAAAGAGTTGAAAAATGCGTTTAATGAGTTGTATGCCGAAACGGTGAAGGTGAAAAAGGCCAACTCTAAATTGCAAGCTAAGTTTAATGAGCGTGCCATAGAAAATAATGATAGTTTGATTGATGATCTTAGGGCACGAGAGAAGAATTTTAGGGAGAAACTAGATTTTGTGGAGAAAGAGAGAGATAATATATGTGGTTTGATGGAGTCCTTGAAAAAGGAGATTTTAGAGTTTGAGGAGTCTAAGCATTTGCTCGAGTCTAGTATTCACGAGTTGGAGGAGAGATTGAGAGACTCGTCTAGAGTTAAGTTTGATTTGGAGGCTAGGTAGGAGAAGTTAGATAAGATCCTAGGCACCATCCAAATTAAGGGAGATAGAGGAGGTATAGGTTTTAATGAGAGAGTTGTTCCCATTCCCCCCGCACGTGTGAGAAACACTAGGAAGGTTAGAAAAGGTCCACATATAGGTAATCATTCCCACCACCGCTTCACTTGCACGTTTTGTGGTAGGAAAGGTCATCTTAGGCGTTATTGTTACGACCTTTGACAAGCTCCTAGGAAGTTTAGGAATAAAGTTTCCCCGGTTCCCAAAACCCCCATGCGTCATTTTACACCTACTTGGGTTAGGAAATAGAATCTAGTGGCTTTAGGAATTAAACTTCATGATTCTCGTTTGGGTGCACTTGATTCTTCCCATGCTAAATCTAAAGGATGATAGTGTTTCCATGTTTTCATATGCTAGTTTGCTTCATGATATATTCATTGCTAGCATTATGGCATGTGTATCTTTTTGTATTATAGTTTTCATTTATTTGAGTCTTATTGAAAAATCCAAAAAGATTTTGTTTTTGAGAAAACTTTTGAAATACCCAAAAGGATTTTGCTTTTATTTGATTCAAAATATGAAAAGCCAAAAAGATTTTCGGTTTTTATTTTTGAGTTTACATGTTTGATGTGACATATTGGTGTGCTTAGACCCCCCCCCCCCCCCATAGTTTTCATTATCCATGTGGCTAGGACATTTGGTCCTTATTATCGATGCTTAGAATGATCTTAACCATTGTTTACATGGGGTTGTTTCGAAGTTGATATGCATTTTGATTCGACTTTGTATATATGCCAACATTGCACACATGCACGAGTTTATATGGATGTTTGACTTCTCTTGCATATTTGAATTTGATGAGGGGTTCTTTTCTCAATCTTGTCATCTATGCGTAAGTAGACTAAAGGAGAAGTGTGCATGTAAGAACCGTTTACCGTAAGGATTTAAATTGAAAAAATGATGAGTGATTCACGGGAAAGAGCTGCGAGAGTTCAAAATTAACTCGTCGTGAAAACCACCGTTTAAAATAGCCCAAAAAGAAAATGCAATATGCTATGAAAAGGGACAAATTTGTTTAGTTCATTCCAAATAAAATTTTATATTATTGAGGGAGTTTGGATGGATTAAAAATTTAAACGGGTTTGCACATCTAATACTAATGTTGAAACATTTCAATTTGACGATATTGTTTGTAGAATCGTAAAAATTTTGGATTTGTGTTCATGTAGTATGTTTAGTTCATTAAGCTCATATTTAAAATTTCATATGGCTATGATAAATTTTGATGATTTATCACTATCAATTAGAGTTTCTTGATCGTTTCGATGTGTTGGAATTGTGACTCATTTATTATAGTTTCACGCCCATTCATTCCATATCCAAATTTTAGCACATCGGTACTATGTTTGCATGTTACTCGCATTATTAGTTTTTATGAATTTTTGTGTTTTGTGTTAAAACCATATTGTTTTAACACAGTTTTGCTTCTGTCAGGCCCTTCTCGGAATTTTTTTGTGGAAATTTTTTCACTGGGCAATATTATATAATATTTTTGGGAATCTCGAAAATTTTGGCAGGTCGCGAGAAGTCGTTCAAGAGACATATCCCTCTCGCCTGAATGACAGATGTACTTCGTTCGAGTGACGTCCTCAACTCGTTTGAGCGACGTCCCTGGCTCGTTCAAACGACAGGTTGATCTCTTGCTTCTGATTGATTTGTACTCCTCTGGTTAAAATTTGGTATTTTTTTGGAACTGCTGGAAGTGCTTCTGGACTGATTGGTTTATATTCAGGTTTTAATTGGTTCAAAATTGTATTTTTGCATATAGTTTGTTTATCACACCTGATTATATTGCTATATTCTTTGTGTGATTCATTGGTTTACTAGCTACTGATTTGTCATCTACTGATCATATTTAGCCAGTTGTTTCTTGGTTATCTAGCGTTTTCTATTCTCAAATTGGTATCCAATTGATTCCAATTGGTATCCAATTGATTCCAATTGGTATATTCTCATGATAGATACTTTGATTGGTTTATCTTTTTATCGGATTGTCTATTCGAAACAAAAAGGGAGAGAGATGTAAGTGATGTAGGGGAGATTTGAGCATGTTTTAGGTTGCATATGTTACAAATTGGTATCTCATATTAATAGTACATATTGGTATCAGTTTATTGCTTAAATTGTTTAACAAATGACTATTTAGAGTTTATTCATATTGGTACCTATTGTTGTTTGGATATATATATTGGTTTCATTTATTCCTCCATACTTCACTGGATATTTGTTTGTCTGTTTCATGTGTGTAGGTACGCTTTAGCGATTCGAGATTTCAAGTCTACATCACATTTAGATAGTTTATGCTCGCCGGTGCTACATATTCTAGTCCGTGTCCTATAATTTTTGTTTTGAGTTTATGGGATGGGATTTAGGCGTCATACGGCTTGACGGCCCGGCTTAGGCATTCCACTGGTTTAGTTTTGTCCCGGAATAGTCAAAGGAGTATATTTGTAAGGACATAAATTTCCAATTGATTCCGTGTATTGTTTCGACTTAATTCCGTGAACAAAACTCTGTTTGTAATATGTCATAGGGAGATTTTATTTTGTCACGATCCCACTTTGAATGAGATGCCTATATCATGCGAACGACGTGGAATTGTCGTTCGAACGACATGTTTTTCAAGGCGGAATTTAAATCTTATTTAAAGCGTGTTTCTATCATATTTTCATAAGTGTGCATTCTGGAAAACAGTATTCGAACCAGAAACTTGTTTGCACATGTTTTCTAAGGTTTACAAAGCATTAACACATCCTTAGAGTTTGCAAAGATCGGAGTTATCATTAGTTTATATTTACGTGATCTTGCAGCACCAAAGAATTTTGTTCTATCATTGAACATCAAAGGGTTTTGCTGTGAAGAAAAGATAACGACTTCTTATTTGACATCGTAGACGAACCAAAGCCAATATGTGGACACCGAGACATACTTGGACGCATGTGTTATGGATAAGTATCGTGGAAGATAAAATTTCTACGTGGTCACTTTAAAGAACGGTTGAAGATCAGAATGAGTGTCAAGACCCGTGGGGGTCGAGACATTGAGTAAGGCTAATTTGTCTTTGTAAAACCATTGTCCATAGTGATTGTCTGGCTTGGGCCGTCCGAGGTTGTTTTCCCATTTTGGATTTTTTTCCTCGTACATTCGTCGTTGTGATTATTCTTTACTTTACTTTACTTGCTTTAATCACTAGATGCATGTTTAGGATTAATCAAGATAAAATTGGTTTAAAGTAAGAATTGGGTTTTCACAACTTGGTTTGGTGCAAATCAAAAGTTGGATAATTTTTGGTGAAAAATTGGTTTGATTTGAAACATATACATATTGGTCACTTTCAGAAAAAATATATCATGGGGTATGATATGGGATTTTTATATTTCTATTTGAAAGTCAATTTAATTATTAACCTTAGGTCCCCAGTATAGTTCTTATACCGAGCAACAATCCCAAAACTCTCTAAAAATCCTCTTTGGCCCAAGCCCACCTCTTGTACCTATGTATGGATCAAGAAGAGGAGTTTAAGTTACATGACACATTCACAATGCTTAGAAATGGAGATGGAAAACACTATTCACATTTTTGTGAATCGATTAAAACTTTAGGTGGATGATATTATATAACATAGAAGGCATATTGTACATTTGAGGATGGATTTCGAGATGTAAGAAGGGAAATAACATCATATTATTCATTAAATGTTTCTCTTATATCGTATTGTAGACACCCATTCTAGTACCCCCTAAACCTCTCCTTAGGACCCTATCACATCCCTTCATCAATACAAACCTAAGTCATACCCAGGGTACTGACATAGAGGCCATCGGGCACTCCCAGGCTCTGTTTCACCAAAAGTCAAACTCTTCAGCTCGACTGAGACTGAATAATTTTTCAAAGGGCACTAAAACCCCTTTCCAACGATCCACCCTGTGCGTGATTATGACTTATGGTACGGATGAACGACCCGTTATCCCCTATAACTTGATCAAGAGGCCACCGAACGCTCCTAGGCTATGTTTGACCAAAGTCACCTCTTCAGCTCGATCGAGACTGAACGAAACTTCAAAGGGCGCCGAAACCCCTTTCCAACGGTCCGCTCCGGGGACAATTTTGAATGAACGTTTTGTTTTACTCTGAAAGGTCACCGAATGCTTCTAGGCCTTAGTTAACCGAAGTTAACTTCCCAAACCGAGTCAAAATCTTTGGAATGTTGAATTACATCTCTTAACCTTTCCAATGGTTTGCCCCGTGCACGATTCTGACTTACCATGCGGACGAACGATCCGTTTGCGTCCGATAATTCCCCGTCCAAAGGACCGATGAATGTTTTCGAGCTATATTTGACCCAAAGTCAACTCCAGACCCGGGAGTAGTCCAAATACTTTTGAAGGTCTCTAAAGTACCTTTCCATCGATTCATCCCGTGCGCGATTCGAATTAACGGTTTGTGCTCTACGACAGATTTCCCGAAGCAACCTGAAAGAGACTGCCAAACGGCAGGTTTCAAACCCTGCCTATCGACAGTGTGCCTAAAAAAACCTACTGATTGACAGGACCAGGACTATGCCGATCGGTAATGCCCTGGGCCTATAAAAAGAGACACAAGATCTGAAATCCATCACTATCAGCGAACTCAGAAAACCCCTCTCGAAGTCAGCATGATTTCCACATCCAAATCCTTTTCCAACCTTCACTTTTCATCATCTTTTTCATCAAACTTGGTGAATTAACTATTCTTCATCATCATCCAAGTGCAAGGGCTTCTCTCCAACATTCAAGATCTTCAAGAAGGTCCAACTTTCTCAACTCTCTCTTCAAATTCTCCTAAATTCGCATTAACTTGTTTTATTAGTTAACACTTTTATCCTCTCATCTCACATATCCTAATATACTTTTTATTTAGTATTATTTCACATCTCTTATCTTCATATAAATAAAATCCAAAGAAACAAGAAAAAGAGGGTTTGCTCATAAATTCCAAACGAAAATTCTCATTCTTTTCTCACACTTTTCTCACAACTAAAACATTTTTTTACACACAGAGAGATATAAGAGAAGTTCCCGGTTGGATTTATGGGATAAATCCCACCCCTCATTTTGCATACGAACTACGTAGACTTTGATGTCTCTATAGGCTACGTAGGCATCTCGGGGTAAAACTCGAGACTCAAGTCCTACTTTTCTCCCATTTTCTATTTTTCTATATTCTTTAACTTAATTCTCCTAAAATTTATATATTTACATATACATATATTTGTTCTTAGTGGCGTATTATTCCGTATGCGTTATCGTTCCATTATAATGATCAACGCTAGGATAATCGCGTAAATCCTATTTTCTAATATTATTTTTAGGAACATTCCTATGATGACTCGCTTTATCTCTTCTATGATACAAGTCTATGATTCCTATCTCCACTACATATACACATGCACACATATCACGAGGAAATAAAGGAAAATAGCAACAGTCCATGAGATACCACAATGGCGGAATAGGTGCCTAACACCTTCTAATTTCGTAACTTAGCCTCCGAACCCTTTTCAAATCATTTTGGTTTCGTATTTATCAGTCTATCTTTAGATACTGTCCTTCGGGATGGCTCCCCCTTTTTTTTGAGTAAAATAGATTGGCGACTCCATCTCTCTACATTTTTCACCTCACACATCGTTGACGCTGGTCGAAGCACTCCCGAGAGGGATGCGCGGGACCAAGATCCTCTCATCACGGAGATGACACCCCCTCCTACGTCTCTCCCGCCATGAGGATCGTGGATGGCCACGCGGATCATCTACAAGATCCGCAAAGGTATGATGATTCAAACCCTAGATATAGTCTTTATATCTAGTTATTTTTGTTTACTTCCTGAAACTTGATCAGTAAAAAAAATTGGTAGCAAAGTTTTTTATTATGTCAACCTCCATCAAGGGCATTATTCAAATTTCCATGATTCATTAGCAACCTTCATGTCCGAATCAAGGTTCATCATCTTCACTCCAGTTACAACAAGTTGCAAAGTGGTTAAACTCCTTTCATAAAATATCCATTAATTAAAGAACTCCATGATATTAGATGTTATGTCCTTGCCGCATTTTCTTGGGAAATATGCACACTGCCAGTTCTTATGTGGCGATAAACCCAAGGTAGGGGTGGCAACGGGTCGTGTCAATCCGGGTTCGTATCTGGTGATAATTGAATCGTATAAAAAATGGCTCCACCCATACACAATTCGTTTATTAAATGGTTTAGAAAATTCATTCGTACAAGATTCGTTTACTAAACCGGTGGCACGACACAACCCGGTTTCACGCATTTAACTAGATGAATTGTGTCAAATCATTAACCTGGCATGAATTGTCGTGTTAACATAATACGGACCATTTCATTCGTTACACGTTCGTGACCTATTTGTCACCCGATACTATTCCAGAACTTTACTCTTCAAGTGTCAGTTTTATTATATAATAATTAAAATCAATTAAATAATATCATCCAAATGTAAAAATAAATGAGTAAATAAAATAAACACCAAGTGCCAACAAAAGACAAAACCAACCACAATTAAATAATCAAAGCATTGGCATTGTATGTTCAAAAAACAATCAACCACCAACAAGTAGCAACACAACCATTATTCGAAATCCAAATAAACTATAGACAAATTGTTCTTCGAAATGAAAATAACACAACCATTTCAACATAAAGCAAAAGATTAGGAAAAGCCTATTAGAATTTACTGCAACTTTAGCTCTTCCAAATAAGAGCACCTCTACTCCTCCAAATCATAGCTCTTTCAAATCAATTTATCTTATAAATTGAAATATATACAAATAATTATGATAATGGACAAGTAAAAAAAAGTTAAAACTACTTGATTGTAATTATTGATAATTTTCACTACCTTGTCTTCATCATCAATGAAATTATATTTGAGCATCTGCCCTATGATCCAGATTGAGCTATATCATCATCTATGTCATCCCATTCAACCACACGTTCATAAATTATACAAAATAATATAATAAATAGGCACCGCAAAACTTAATAATCAAACAATCTAATAGTAAACATAAATAAAATAACTTCTAAATAAAAAAATTGGCACCACCGAAAATAAAAGAACTTACATGTTTGCTAACATCATTTAAATTTGTAGCGATAAATCAAATATACCCACTTTAGTCTCCTGTAAAATAATGAACAAAAACATGTAAAAAAACATTAGAAAAAAAGTATTTTTTATATTTGTAGCAACCCACGGACTCCACATAATATTAGAAAATAATATTAATAAAAAAATTATTGTGTATATTTGTAGTGATCCACGATCTCCACCAAAACATTAGAAAAAAAGGATTATTTATATTTGTAGCAACCCACGGACTCCACCTAACATAGAAACAAATATATATATATACCAGAAAAAAAATATTTGTCTACAAAAAAAATATATCTAAGGGTATGTTTGATTGACATGGAAATTTTCTTCATAGAAAGCAGTTATTTGGACTAATGTTTTTTCCTTGTAGTACCTTGATTGCAAATACTTTATATAAGAAAATCACCATTCAAGTAGCAAGTGCTCCATCTCAAACCTCATTTATATTGAAAAATATTTTGTATCCACCAATCAAAGGATTGATTTTCATGGAAAATAGAAAAAGTAAGAACAAAAACTCATTATTTTTTTCTCATTTTCCAACTTGTCATCCAAATGAACTATTTTTCGCGCATTTTCCATGTTTGCAATCAAACACACTACAATAGAAAAAAACTACAAAAAAAAGTATATTTGTACGAAAAAAAATCTTCAGACTCCACTTAAACTTTAGACATTTTGGTGTTATACGATCCATTTAGAAGATTCGATGTCTATTCGTAATTTTATCTAGTAAAGAATAAAGATGTTACCAATAGAAAAAAATCTACAAAAAAATTACCTTCCGGATGAGCGAAATCTGCCTGGTCTAGGATCTAGTGAGAGTCTTGCCTAGGAAGTTGAGTGGGTTGTAGGGAGAATGAGAGGGAGGAAGGAAAGTAAAGGAGAGGGAGAAAAAGTAAAAATTTCATAAGGCGAGAAAAGGATAGGGAGAGAGGAGGAAATGAAAAATGTGTTAAGAGAATAAGTTTTGGGGCGTTCCTTATAGCTCCACAAATTACCAAAATAACCCTTATTGTTAAAGGGTATGCGGGTCCAACGGGTCACACGACCCAAAATTAATTCGTTTAACTGGCGAGTTTGGCGAATAATAAATGAGTTCCGTGAATATATAAAAATTAATTTATTTTCTTAATGGGTCTAGCGGGTCCACCCGTTTACGTCATGAACTCTTTGAGGCTATACCCAAACCTTGTTAAAGCATGTGGAGGTCATGTTTGTTAACGGGTTGTTTCACAAATTTTCACCGTAACCCAAGGATTCCCTATTCACCTTTCCACATTCTTTACACAATTTAGCCTTTTTCTTATCATGCTCATTAATTGTTACAAACTAAAAACGTTGCACAATTAGTCCTACAGTTTGTGATGAAAATTCTTATCATAATTCCCATGAGTTTTCAATTTAGTACTTCATTTTAAATGATATATACAATCTAAGTGGGAAGATTATAGAAATAGCCTCAACTAAACCATTGCCATAAACACACACACACACACACACACATACATACATACATACATACTTACTTACTTACTTATATATATATATATATATATATATATATATATATATATATATATATATATATATATATATATATATATATATATATATATATAGAGAGAGAGAGAGAGAGAGAGAGAGATGTAAACTTATATTTGCTTCTATAATTATATATGGACACACTCGCTCAGGCGATGGTGTTTTCTAGAAAAATTTATTTCACACTATTGAAGTGTTTATTTACATGTTGGAAAATTTCATATTAATGACAAAATGTGATAGTGCCCTTTGCGCGATGATAACACAAAATTATTTTCCTATTTTAATTATGCTAAAATATGGAGCACATCCTGAAATGTCTATTTAAAAACATATATCAATGATTCGTCACATTTATCAAAATTTAATCTTATAAAATATTTTAAAGTGAAATCATTCGAAAAAGGATAAATCAACACATAACATCGGATGTACTAGGAAAACTCACTAACAGGAAAAACTTTGGGCCAATAAAACACTCTCACTAAAAAATCAGTATAAACTTATATAGTGGATTAATGTCTTATAATACATTTTTACTACCTCCACAACTAAATTTTTGCTCCAATATCTATCTATACAGATATATCTACAATGTTAGTGAGAATCCCAATATCTTAATGTCTTGATCAAACATGACCAATGTGGCCCTTGAACCTTGTCAACAAAGTCTTATTTAATTATAAAGTAATATTTAGATTCTAATGGTGTGGAATATCAAAAGTCATCTGTAAAGATTACAAATACTCTCCTAGGAATGTATATCCTATTGTGTCTAACATATTAAGTGGTAAGAAGGTGGTTTCCTCTCTTTCTTTGTTATTTATAAATCTCTAGCACAAAAGGTATTCAAATGCTGATATGAAAAAGAAAGAGTGAGAGTGCATTTTACTTACCAAAATGGGGAATACACCAAATTAAAAAAAAATTGTTATAATGTATAATAGTTGCTTAGTCAAAGAACATAACCTAAAGGTTTATGTGACAAGATTTACCAATGATATAACAATAAGTTAAGACTTATTCTTATTTAAATACTTGAGTTATAAATCATGTGGAAAAGTAAATCAACACATAACACCGAATGTATGAGGAAAAACCCACTAACGGGAAACCTCAGTCCAATGCAATAGTCTCACTAAAACCCTGGTAAAGATTTAAAGAGGGGAAAAATATATTATGATCACACAACATGCGAACTCACACCTCGCCCTTTTTCCACCAATTCCTAGCAAGTTGCTGACATATATAACGTTGACGGGAATCTCAACATATATGATCTCTTGATCAACTAATTAACAATTTTGCCGTCGAACAAACTCAAACTTGTCCTATTTAAAGATGAGTAATCTATTTCTGACCCACACTATCACAAAAATCTCCCAAGTAATAAAGGTCCTAAGTTTAAAAAGATTAATGGCGACAAAAGTGTTTAATGGTTCGTAAATTTTCTTCTTCCTTTTTGTAACTCAATAATCAATGAAAGGTTTATCAAGTGCAAAGAGTATAAAGAAAGAAAACGATGAATGTGGATTGAACCTAACTTTATTTTACTTAAAAGGTTTTGAGTTCTTAAAAAGGAAAGGAAAACCTTGGCTTCTCTTATATATCTTCTCTCTTGAAATATTTTTTTGCTTAAATTAAAATGAAGAGTAAAATGAGGGTTTTATAGAATTTTGAGAAAATAAAAAAAATGATGACAAAACCCAAACCAAGAAAAGCCACACACATACACCATTCTTAGGACGTAAGAGTGTAATCAAACAAGTCCCGTAAGGCAAAAAGACAACTTGAGAGAAAATATCTTAAAGATCTTTTAATTTTCAAAACGTAAATATTTTAAATTGGTCATCATGAGAACTTCGCTGGTAGGAAATGTCTTTGGAACACGAAGCATTAGTGACATAAGGTCACAGATGGAGCCACATATTTTCCCTTGTATCAAATGATAATGTAAGACTAGGATTGTGCTTCGGTCGGATCGAATCGAAAAATGCCTCTTTGAAAAAGAACTCAATTTTTCGGAAATAAAATAATTATTCCGATTTTCGATCAGTTTTTTTTGGAAAGTAAAAAAAATGAATTCCAAAAAATCAAAAAATCGAAAAAAATCAAAAATTCACAAAATATATTAAAAATCCAAAAATTTCAAAAATTCCAAAATTTCAAAAAATAAATTATTGATTTTCGATTACTCGAAATTCTCATTTTAAATAAATAAAGAAAGTAGCTTAACCCAACTGTAAATACATGAGGATTTGACCCATTTTTTTATTTTTTTATAGAGCACATTTTGGAGCCCTCGCTCCCCCAACTGATGTGGGATATGAAAAACTTTCAAAAAATCGGAAAGAAAATCTAAAAAAATAGGAAATAGGAATATAATTATAAAAAAATTGAAAAAAAAATTTGAAAAAATCGAATCTACATAGTTTCGAAAAAATTGGAAAATTGAAAAATTCAAAATTATTTCCGATTTCCGATCCGATTTTTTTAAAAAAATCGAAAATCGGGAAACTAAAATTTCATTCTAAATTCGGAAAAAATCGAAAGTTCGAGAAAAAAACACAGCCTTAGGTGAGACCATCTTTGAGGTGTTTGCTAACATAAAGACATGTTTTGCGATTGGCATCTTTCCATGAAAAAGTCACGTTTATCACCAGAGTTTCTCTCCTAGTGAAGGATTATCAACCCACGAAGAGAAGGATTTGTGATCGTTACTTCTTATTGGACTTTTACATAAATGTCTTTTTCAAGATATATTTTTATAAGAGAAATACTTAGTTATTTTGTAAGGAAAAACACACAAAAAGATTTTGAAAAAAGATATTATCAGTTTTTTTTCTCAAACAATAAAATAGTAAGTCCTCTCAATTTACTTTGATACTAAAATGAGATCATGTGATCTTGGGGAATGAAAATGGAATGGCTTGAAGATATTGAACTTTGAAGAAGCTTTTTGGTAAAGCAAGGACCTAAAGGATGCACTCATAAAATATTCCATAGGAATATGGAATAAGGCAATCTAATCATCGATGGCACATTAGTATATTATACTGTTATAAAGAGAAAGAAAAATAAATAGAACTTTGGGTTATTTTCTTTCTCTAAAGTGTTAAAGAAACTTTCAAAGAAGTACAAGCTTCAACATAAAAAACTTTGCTCTCTCTTGTTGATGATAACAAAAGATACTCTTCAAATGAAAATAATTAATGGTTTATATATAGAAAACCTATTTAAATGGACAATATAAAACACAATAGAAGTTAGGATGCTACTTATCACCTTCCATAATGGTGTGAGAGGGTGGGTAGAATATATTAAGTCTAATCATAAAATTTTACACCACTTAAAAAGGTATTTGTCACAAAATTCAATAAGATATTTGATTTTCATCCATAAATTTTCGCATTTGGGTACCTTCTCTACTTACTGTGCTAGCATTTATCTTTAGAAAAGACAGATTTCATTGTAGCAACATCTTAGCAAGATAAAATTACAAATCCTTCAAGAGAATTTCCCCAACTGAAGGTGTAGACACCCCATTATATTACCCCCTGTCTCTCCTTAGGTCCCTAGTACCTCCCTTCATAACTGTAAACCCAGGTCACGTCCTGAGTACTGACCTGAAAGCCATCGGGCACTCCCCGACTCAGTTTGACCCAAAAGTTAAACTCTTTGTCTCGACCGAGACTAAATGAATCTTCAAAGGGACCTAAATACCCTTTCTAATGGCCTGCCCTGTGCACGATTCTGACTTACCATGAGGACGAACGATCCGTTTGCGTCCCAAACCTGACCCAGAGGCCACCGGGCGCTCCCGGGCTCTGTTTGCCCTATGTCAACTCTTCATATCGACCGAGGCTGAATGAATCTTCAAAGTTCCCTGAATACCCTTTCCAACGGTCCACCTCGTGCCCGATTCTGACTTTCCATGAGGACGAATGATCTGTTTGACTCCGTGAGGCCACCGAGCGCTTCCCGAGCCTGATTGACCAAAGTCAACTCCCCAAACTGGGTCAAACTCTTTGGAATGTCGAAGTACATCTCCTAACCTTTCCAACGGTATGCCCCGTACGCGATTCGGACTTACCATGTGGGCGAACGATCCGTTTGCGTCCGAATGATTCCCCGTCCAATGGACCGACAAACGCTTCCGAGCCATATATGACCCAAATTCAACTCCTGAACCTGGACTTTCTAAGGTCTCTAAATAACCTTTCCAACGGTATGCCCCGTACACGATTCTGACCAACGGTTTGCCCTTGGCGACCGATTTTCCCAAAAAGCCTGAAACACACTGCCAAACGGCAGGTTCCAGAACTTGCCTATCGGCACCTACCTGCCGATAGGTAGGAAGGGATCTATGCCGATCGGAACTCACTTGGGACTATAAAATGAGACCTTCACCTCATTTGCAAAGAGAGCCCAGATCTGATAAAAATCCATCTCAACGAATCCTAGAAACCTCTCTCGAATGCAGCGTGATTTCAACTTCCAAATCCCCTTTTTATTCCCACTTTTCATCATCCCCTTCATCAAACTTGGTGAATTAGCCACTCTCCATCATCATCCAAAGTGCAAGGGATGCTCCCCAATATTCAAGATCAAGCTCAAGATCTTCAAGAAGGTCCAACTTTCTTAAACTCTTTCTTTAAATTCTTTTGAATCCTCAATAACTTATTTTCTTACTTAGCACTTTTATTATCCCATTGCACACATCCTAATATACTTTTTACTTAGTATTATTGCACATCTTTTGTTTTTATAAAACCCAAAAAACAAGAAAAAGAGGATTTTTCTCATAAATTCAAATAAGGGATTCTCATATTTTCCTCACACTTTTCTCACAACTAAAACACTTTTTTCTACACACACATAGACACTCACAAATAAGAGATTCCCCATTTTGGATTTATGTGATAAACCCCACCCCTCGTTTTACATGCGAACTACGTGGACTTTGATGCCTTTATAAGGCTACGTAGGCGTCTCGGGGTAAAACCCGAGACTCGAGTCCTTTTTCTCACTTTTTCTCTCATTTTCTATCTTCTCTAAATCCATTTTTCTTATATTATACATATACTTGTTCTTATTGACGCATTACCCCATATGCGTTATCGTTCCCTTATAACGATCAATGTAGGGGTAATCGCGTAAATCTCATTTTTCTAATATTACTCTTATATCTTCCTACGGACGACTCGCTTTATCTTTTCCATGATACAAGTCGAGGATTCCTACCTCCATTATATATATATACACATGCACACATATCACGGGGGGAAACATAAAGGAAAATAACAAATATTCATAAGAGATCGAAAGGGCGGAATGGGTGCCTAGCACCTTCCCATTTCGTAACTAAGCCTCCGAACCCTTCTCGAATCATCTTGGTTTCGTATGCACCAGTATGTCTTTGGATGCCACTCTTCCGGGTGGCTTCCCTTTTTTTCTTTTGTCTGTTTTGAGTAAAATAGACTGGCGACTCTGAATCTCTCTACATTTTTCACATCACAAACGACGCCAGCCGAAGCGCTCCCGAGAGGGACGCATGGGACCCAAAGGATCCTTTCATCCATGCGCCCGCCCACGAGGATCAGGATCGGGGATGGCCACAGTGGCGACTCCGCTGGGGATTTTGTGTTTTTTCTTGTGGGCTTGACTCTATTTACATGGATGTTATATTTGTTTATGTTTCCCCCCATATCTGCCTATTCCCCTTTCTCACATGTATCCCATATTTACGCTTATGTTCACACACTTGTAGAAAATTCTCCATGTACACTTCGCACCACGTGCACCTAGGATCACATGTATATCCCCATGTTGCACGCATCACCCATCCATACTTGGCATACCTTTTGGGGTACTTGTACTTTGTTCCCTGTTTGGCATAATCAAGAAAGGCATTCTCATCATAAGATACTAATAAAGAGAATCATGCATGATTCACACAACATCACCAAAGAGCATTGCTATTGACCAAATTTTACCCAGTAACTAGGGGGTCACTTCGTGATGGGCGCTGGTCCGGCAGGTCGCAGTTAGCCTAAGCGATATGACTCTCACCTTCCATTGTCCAAGTACCTTCGACGTATATCGAACGGCTCCCCCGCATCATACCGCTTGACTAAAGTCATGACGGGAGGTATATCACAGGGAATTCATTCACGTACGCCGAGTATATCGAATTCGCTCTCACACGTATCGTCCCCACAAGGTATATGGTGAGGCAATTCACGTACACTCAGGTATATCAAATGGCTTGTCCACACGTACCGATTTCCCGCAAGAGCAAGACGTATATCGTGGAAGTCACGCCAAAGGGGGAACCCATGTCGATTCACCTAACCAACTGCATACCCGCATATAGGTGTCAGACTTAGGACACGCACTTTAGATTGTCGGTTTCAACCCAAAACTCTGCAAAAATTCTTGGTCGGCCTGCCGCCTAATTTTTGCACATTTTTTAAAACGGGACTCTGTCTGCGAGGCTGGTTACAAGTCTAAACCGTAGCTTTGCATATATTAAAAACCCCACTTTTCCAGGCTCGGGTCCCGTCCGGCATTGCATTTAGGAGAATTAAATACAAATGATAACATAATAATCATGCTGAGTTCCGTCTCCAAAAACATTTCTACCTTCTTTATTAAAAATCCAAAAACATTAATTAAAAATCCAAAAACATTTCTCCCTTCTTTATCAAAAATCCAAAAATAGTTTCTTCCCTTTTTCTCAAAAATAAATCTTATCCTATGCCTTCTCAGGTCGATTTCAAGCCCTTGTCCTGGCTCCCTATTGGCTTCGATCTTCAGCCAAATCACTCCGGAGTTTCATCCGCTCCTCTACTACTTGTTTCGAGTCCGGAATCCATCCATCTTCCATGGAGAATGCAGATCAAGCACCAGTCATACAACCGGATCTACCGACAGTCCTAGCTCAGCTCA
Source organism: Sambucus nigra (assembly GCA_949130495.1). Lineage (NCBI taxonomy): Eukaryota > Viridiplantae > Streptophyta > Magnoliopsida > Dipsacales > Adoxaceae > Sambucus > Sambucus nigra. The sequence continues at coordinate 715,922,500 of OX422207.1, forward strand.
TGGCCAAGATTGACAACCTCCAAGCTGAGGTCCGAGAAATGCAATGAAACCAAGTTCCTATTCCTCAAGAGATCGAGCCCCTGTTCCCTCGTGCTATGGGTCCACCCGAGCCTGTTTGGGTCCTGGAAGAATATCAGCACGCTCCACGTGCCCCTCCTACCAATGGGCCGCCGCCTGCCCAGCTTCCAATGCCAAACATTGCCCAGCCTATGGCTAACCTGCCTATGGTCGCTGATCCAAAGGAGGAGGAGTTGAATAAAGTCAAAGAGGATCTCAAGATACTCACCAAGAAGTTTGACCAAGTCAGGATCTCTGGGAATTACATGGACTACACCCACATGTCTCCTTATCCTAAAGCGAGGTTACCCGAGAAGTTCAAGATGCCAAATATGGAGAAGTTCGGGGGGAGTGGTCCCCCAATTGTTCATCTTCGTAGTTATCATCGTTCCATGACTCTACTAGAGGCTTCTGAGGAAGTGATGGCCCAATTATTTCAACAGACTTTTAAGGATTGTGCCCTCCGATGGTTTTTATCTCTTGAGGAATCCAGAATCCGTAGTTGGGAGGATATAGCTCGAGAATTCATGTCGCAGTACAAATACAACGAAGAGCTTGAGATCACCCGTCGTGATTTAGAGTTGCTCAAACAGAATCTTGGGGAATCAGTTAGTAACTTCATAACTCGGTGAAGGGAGCGAACAGCTACCATGACTAATCGGTCATTCGAGGAAGAACAGGTCAACATAGTGAAGAAGAACTTCTTGCCCCATGTCCGAGCGACGATGGGAGGAAAATACTATCCCCACTTCAGAGATCTTAGAGAGGCTGGAGTGGAAATCAAGGAAAGCCTCGTTAAAGTGGAAATTGAACCAAAGAAGGTGTCCGGACAGTTCACCCCTAGAAAGTATGACAAGCCTACCAATGCTACAGTTTCAACCATCAACAATATCTCTCAACCAACCACATCATGGGCACCAGAAAGCCACCCTGCTCCCGTCAAAAGGGAATACACTGAGCTTCATGCTCCCCTCTCTAAAGTTTACCAAGCCCTGTTAAGCCAAAACCTCATCAAACCCTTGGATCCACGTCCATTGCCAAATCCACTCCCAAGAAACTTCAAGACCGACGCTCATTGCTCCTTCCACCAAACTGCTGACCATACCACTGACCAGTTCTTTCACCTCCAAAACGTAATCCAAGATCTCATTGACCGGGGTACCATCGCCCCACCAGCCAATCCTAAGCCAAACACAACTCACAACCCACTCCCAAATCACACTAATGCCATCTTCTTGGGAAAAAACCCGAATTTTGATCCATCAACCCAAATCACACCCCTATACCCTCTTAAACCTCTTCAAATTTTCCCATATTTCCTCCTACACCCTACTAGACCCCCTAATCAGGCGCTGTCACTCCTTACCAGAGCATGCATCGCTGTTCGTACCCGTTCTGAAAATGGAGGTATGGAATTGTCAGAGGTGTTAAACCAACTACTAGAATTTGGGCTGAAATTTCCCTCACAGATGGTCATCGATTTCCAGAGATTCAGTACACTATTTTTGGAAGCACGAAGATGGGCCCAAGATTCAAACAGATGGGTGGTACCAACCGACGAAGTCAGCATAGATGATGTTGTCCAGACTATGGTAGAATTATTCAGGCAAACCAACAGCATTTGCAGTATCATCGGGTTACTTGACACTTTGAAGCTACAAGGGCTCTTGGTCCCTTCAATCACACATATCCCCACAGAATGGGAGAACTTGTATGAAGAAGCCGTTGAAGTTGTGGAATGCATCGACTTTACAGGGAAAGACAAAATTGTTTCCACTGGATGGGGGGGAGGATTCAAAGATTCGAGCGAAGAACAAGCTTCCGGAAGAGCTAGCCTAGTAGTCGACATATGTGGGATGATCTCATTTGAAGAACTCCTCGGAGAAATAGACAGGGTGGCAGAACAACCTGAGATTGACGAGGAAACAGGATTTATGTTTTTTCCTTCTTCAGTAAATCACATGACCAGATCAGGGAGACATTACCAAGTTCCAAGCTCACTACCAGCAAATGACAAGGGGAAGGGCATTGAAAACCTTCCTATGCCAGAAATGACCATCGAAGAAAGCAAGATCCTTGATCAACTGAAGAAAACTCAAGCTAACATCACTCTATGGGGGCTTTTCATGTCTTCCCAGCTACATAGAAATGATTTAATCAAATTACTCACTGGACCTAATGTTCCTCCCTCTACCACACCAGAGGAGGCGATAAATATGGTTGGATCCTTAACCTCTACCCGAATGCTATTATTTTCTGAAGAAGAAATCCCCAGAATTGGGCCAAATCACAATCATGCACTCAACATCTCCGTCGAAGTTATGGAAAAGGCCGTGCCACTCTCTCTTGTCGATAACGGATCCGCCTTGAATGTTTGCCCATTGAGAACCTTCAAGTGTTTAGGCCTGAAAGAAAGCGACCTCGCTCCAACCTCCGTTGCTGTGCGTGCCTACGATAATACCCGTCGTGAGGTGATGGGATCCATAAAACTTACAATAGGGGTTGGACCTATAAACCATGCCGTTGAATTCCAAGTCATAGACATCCCAGCTTGTTTCAACCGGTTGCTCGGACGCCCCTGGCTCCACAATATCAAGAGTGTGTCTTCCTCACTCCATCATAAATTGAAGTTATTCACCGACGGGCAAGTCATCACCATTTTGGGCGACGACGAAAATGTCAAGGGTACAAGCACCAGCAGTCCAATTCTCGAGATACAGCACGGGTCAAATGATATGCTCCTATCAGAATTTCGAGTCGAGCCATTCCTACTTCGGACAGGGGATGGTTTCAAAGAAAGGGTTTGTCTAGAATATGACCCTCATGGCAATGTCAATGTGATTCAGATGTTCAGAAACATGCACTTCATGCTTGGACTGGGGATAGGGCAAGGCAGCAAGGGATACTTGAGCCCATCGAACTGAAGAAAGATTTCCCTCCTTGCGGCTTGGGGTATCAACCATCAGAAAAAGAGCTCAGAATAATCTCCCAGTCTCGACCAAAGAAAGGATTAAACTGTATCCAAACTATCTAAGGAGACTCCTTAAATGGACGATTCATTAAAGAAGGTGAGGATTTTCCCTTTTGCAGTTTTCCAGAACCATGGTACGACCACACAGACAAGAAGATGAAGCCTGGAATGGAGATCTTTTTCCAAGATAGATACCCACGGGCCAAAAGTTTCCCACGCCGCGTACAACCGCTCATCAAAGATATCGAAGAGACTGAGGAAAGTGATAACGAAGACTCCTTCAACTTACAGATACTGGGGCTGGCACTCTGTATGGTTCATTTAGGCACTACATTAATGGACCCATCACGTCTGATTAAAGCTGCTGATACACCTCTCCTCAACTGGCATGCTGCGCCAGTTCTACCTCTTGAAATATCCCATAACCCCAATGTTTACACTGTTTTTTCTTCTGTTGTCTATCCTTGCTCAAATGTAATCGAAACCTCTTTTGATGAGGTTCTCAATGTTGTTTTTCCTATCAATGAAATAAACGAAGATTTTGAGTATCTTGATGTGCCTTACATTAATTTTTTAGATTTTAATCGAACTTTTGATGATGATGATTTTACAAATGAACAATTCTTAACTTATCTAAATAAGGTTAATAATAAACAACATAACTGCATTCAAATTAATGAAGAAGAGACTGTTGTTATTATTCTTGGTTCTAGTAGCCAACTGCGCGAGATTAGGATAGGGGCCAGCCTTGACAAGCATGAGCGTTCACAACTCGAAGAATTACTGAAGGAGTTCATAGATGTTTTCTCATGGTCCTATGATGATATGCCCGACATCGATCCTAAAATAGCTCAGGACGAGACCCCCACTCTCCCAGATTACAAGCTAGTTAAACAAAAACTGAGAACACTTCGCACCGAATGGTCGCTCAAGGTCAAAGAAGAGATGGTCAAACAGCTAAACGTGGGTTTCATTCGAGTGATCGAATATCCCACATGGATAGCCAACATTGTGCCTGTACCAAAATCAGGAGGAAAGGTTCGAATGTGTGTGGACTATCGAGATTTAAACAACGCTTCTCCGAAGGATGATTATCCTCTACCCAGCATCGACATGATCGTGGACAACACAACCAGTCATGCTCTCAAGTCATTCATCGACGGGTTTGCCGGATACAACCAAATCAAGATGCACCTAGACCACTAAGAAAAAACCGCATTCATTACCCCATGGGTAACCTTTTGCTACACTGTTATAAGAATGCTGGGGCTACCTCCCAAAGAGCTGCCACAACCATCCTACACGATCTAATTCATAAAGAGGTCGAGGTTTATGTGGATGATATGATTACCAAGTCCAAAACTAGAGAAGGTAATGTTCCTGCTCTCTGGAAGTTATTCGAACGACTACGACAGTATCAGATGCGACTTAATCCACAGAAGTTTGTCTTCGGCGTTACAAAGGGAAAACTCTTGGGATTCATGGTCAGCGAAAAGGGGATAGAAGAAGATCTTGTAAAGCTGAAGACCATACTTGAGATGCCACCACCCCGAACAGAGAAAGAAGTCTGAGGTTTTCTTGGGAAATTACAATATATCAGTCGGTTCATCAGCCAGCTAACCTCCATCTGTGAACCAATCTTTAAGCTCCTCCGAAAGGATTCAACCAAGGTTTGGAACGAGGCCTGCCAAGAATCTTTTGATCGAATCAAAAAATACCTGACCCAACCTCCAGTACTCATGCCACCACAGTCTGGTCTCCCTTTGCTCCTATACCTAACCGTAATTGACACTGCAGCTGGGGCTTTGCTAGACCAATACATTGAAGACTCCCGCAAAGAAAGAGCCATCTATTATGCCAGTCGTAAATTGGTCAGGTACGAGGTCAACTAAACTGCTTTAAAAAAGGCATGTGTCGCACTTGTATGGGTCACCCAAAAGTTACGACACTACATGTTCGCCTTCCCCATCAAACTTGCATCCCGAATGGATCCCATCATATACCTGCTTGAGAAACTCGCTTTATCCAGTCGAATGGCCCGATGGTTGATGCTCCTAACCGAGTTCGATATCATGTACGTCACACTGAAAGCTGTTAAAGGAGGAGCCATCTCTGACTACCTCGCTGATTACCCTATAGAAGAAGTAGATGTCTGGATCTCCAAATTCCCAGATGAAAATATCCTCTGCACCCCCCAAGACTGCCTTCGATGGAAAATGTTCTTTGATGGCGCTGCCAATAAAAAGGGATATGGCATTGGGATTCTTTTGGTCACCCCAGATGACTCCCACACTCCCATCACCATGAAATTGGATTTCCCTTGCACCAACAACATGACGGAATACGAGGCATGCACAGTGGGCCTCAAAGTTGCTCTCGAAAAGGGTATTCAACACCTTGATGTCTACGGGGATTCTGCCCTCATTATCGATCAAGTGATCAGAAAGTGGAAAGTTAAGGACGAAAAGCTCCAACCCTTTCATGCCCAATTAGAAGAGTTCGCCTCCCAATTCCGAGATATCACCTTCCATTACCTACCCCGAGCAAAGAATAACCTAGCCGATGCTCTCGCCACTTTGGCCTCCATGGTCGACATGCCTGAGGGAATAACAATGACCCCCTTCCTAGATCAAAAGCAAGACAAACTAACCCATTGCTGCCATGTGGAGCTTGTCTCCACCGAAGATCCCGAACCAGCCGATTGTTGGTACTATGATATCTGGTGCCTCCTCAAATATGGTAGGTATCCCTAGGGTTCCAACAAGAAGGACCGAACAACCCTCCGAAGACTGGCCACCCAGTAGATCATCTGTCATAAAGCTCTACTCAAGAGTAATTTCGATGGAACTCATCTACACTGCATCGCAGGGGCTGAGATTGAGAAAATAATGCAGAAAATCCACAGCGGGGAGTGCGGAACCCATATGAATGGTCACATGCTCGCCAAGAAGATCATTCGACAGGGCTACTACTGGACCACTATGACCCAGGATTTCACCGCCTATGTCCGGAGATACCTCAAATGCCAACAATTCTCCAATCTTTAACACTTGCCTTCGCGAGAGTTAGATAACATGACCTCTCCCTGGCCGTTCTCCACCTGGGGTATCGACATTATAGGGAAGGTTACACAAAAGGATTTAAACGGACATGAGTTCATCCTGTTTGCCATCGATTACTTCACCAAATGGGTCGAAGTTGAGTCATACATAGTGTTGAACGCCAAGAAAGTGGCCAAATTCTTCAAGAAGAATATCATCTGTCGATATGGGCTCCCACATGAGCTAGTGTCAGATAACGGGTTACACTTCGAAGCAGAAGTCACAGAAGTTGTCGACGAGTACGGGGTTCAGAGACACAAATCTTCTCCCTACCAACCTCAGACCAATGGTGCAGTTGAAGCCGCCAACAAGAACCTTAAAGACATCATCATCAAGATGACCAAAAGCTGTAGGGATTGGGCCGACTGAATCCCAAACGCCCTCTGGGGATATCGAACCTCAATTCGAACCTCCACTAGGGCTACCCCTTACTCCTTGGTCTACGGCATGGACGCAGTTCTCCCTGTGGAGCTGGAAATACCCTCGCTACGCGTCATGCTCGAAAGCAAGGTTAGTGAAGAAGACTGGTGTCAAAGCCATCTTGATGAGCTAGCCCTCCTAGATGAAAGAAGATTAAAATCTCTTTATCACATACAATGGTACCATCGCCGAATAGCACGATCATTCAACAAGAGAGTCAAGGGCCGCGGTGTTCGGGAGGGAGATTTAGCCCTCAAAGAGATAATAGAACCCATCTGGGACCCCAGAGGGAAATTCAAGCACAATTGGAGCGGCCCCTACATTGTGAAGAAAATCTTATCCGGCGGTGCCTCCATGCTCACTGACCTAGATGGGGAAGATATGGCTCATCCAGTCAATCTGGACCGTCTCAAGAAATTCTACCCCTAGTCCGAAATCTCGACGCGCTACGACTCTTCTCATCCCCCTTCTATTCTAAAAAAAACTCTTCATTTCCCTCTACCCAGAACTACGTGGGCCTGATCCTCTACAAAAATTATTTTAAAACTTTTCAAAAACCCCAGAGGTACGTGGGCAGCTCATACTCCTCACATGAGTGCGGCCCTCTCTTTTTCACAAAATACTATTCTTTTCTTACCTCTGAGAATAGCGGTTCATTCTAAAATTATTTTAACAAAAGGATTATGTATGCCTTAGCGATCAGTATAGATAATTCAAAATACAAAAATCATCGAAAGGCATAGCTGGATGATCAAAAACTTATTTATTTCATTAATATGAAATTACAATACAGATTACATAAGAAAAAGGAACGGATAACTCCCTTCCCCGCCACCATAAAAAGCCAAATAAAATCCCCACATACATTCCCTATTACATAAATAAACTCCACAGGAGTCCTACCCACAGCTACCCGAAGAGCCTGCACCCTCATCATCTACATCCTTAGGACCCCAGTTTCCCCTGCCTGAATAGAGTGCCGCAAAAATTCCATGGATCGATGAGCCTTAACATCTTTGAAAAGACCACAACACCCCCTTCCATGGAGTCAGATAAAATAAACCATCTTTGACCAGTCTCTACTGCCAACATCTTGCTGACTAATTTCCTCCACAACCACCTCATATAATCTTTAGGGACATGGCAAACCTTCCCGACAGACTGAGAAGGATGGGTCGATGAACGCTGATTTTCCCACAGAGACCGAAGCAACAGACGCAGGCTCTCAGTCAAATCTTCTACAGGAAAGAAATTTGAGGTCCGAAGGGGCACGACCTGCGCCCAGCCAAATTGGCGCAGAAGTCGCCAAGGGAAATAAAAAGAGGTCTATATGAGACCAACCAGCGGAACATATGAATACTCTCCTAGCTCCAGAACAGGCTGCAACTGTCCCCACTAAGGCATGGACCAATACAGCTCACGAGCCTCGTGCTCCACAAACCAATTCTCCCAGTTCTGTACATACAGGCCAACGCGGATGAAGTAGAGCGAAAAGAAGTTGGGTACAGCCGACAGAGGATATTCTAGAGGAGTCGACAAGCGGAATCTTTGAGACAACCACATTAACAGCATCACAGGGCTACCCCTCAAAAAGTCAAAACGACCTTCTCTCTAGGCATCCAGGCCATTCAGAGTCTCCGCCAATATCACCGAAATAGGATTACGACGGTATGACATCCATGAAGTAATGGATACAAGTTGTGGGTCCACTTGCACCTCCCCAGTCACCAACAGAAATTTTGAAATTAGGCCCAGAACCACGGCTCCAGCATAGCCGATATCACCTACTTACCACAAATGCATGAACTGCAGCACCGTCGGGAGGGAGATCATTCCTCCAGCAACCAATGACCTGGCCGCCGAAGGCGAGATATAAAGAAGCCCGGCCAACCAATCCCTAGAAGAACGGGAAAATTCGGTCAAAGCCGCAGCAACACTGGGATTCACACCCAGTATGGCAGAAAATTCCTCGTAGGTAGGAAAACTTCTTTCAACTCAAAGCGGAATACATGGTCTTCGGGGTACCAGAATTGCACCGCCGCTATCAACATATTCCACTCAATAGGCCGATTGCGCCACAAGGAGACTCGACGCATGTTGAAGTCATCATAGTCGACATTATAAGAGCACATATCTTCCAAGGCTTTGAGGTAATTGACAAACTCAATGATACCAGGGAGAGCCATCTTGCAAGACTAAAAGATAATGGGTAGGCAGATAAGGATGCAAGGGTGTGATGAGAACACTCTGCCCTTCTCCTTTTTATACTTAAAAATCCTCACAAGGGACATAATCCCTGCAGAAATTGGAGGGAATCCCACCCCATAAGGTACCAAGGGCTGAAGAGGGTACCAATCAAAGCCTTCAAATGATGGGACTAGACTAAACTTTCGATAGGCAGGTCAGGGTGCTTGTCGATCGGCAACCCCCCATTTTTGGAAATTTCCTCCTTTCCACTTTTGACAAATCAGAAAACTCAATAAAAATAAATTGATATTCTCAAAAGAATTTCAAGAATCCTGCTTTATCCTTATAGGATTCCCCTCTTAAATAAAAGCTTTCCTTCAAAAATTCCAAAAATATTCCTTTTTTACGGTCTCAGTAGGAAAGTAAAAAGCGCATGTGCATGCATTCACTCATTATTAATAAAAGATAATAACAAAAAAAAACTCTCATTGCATTGCATATATTTGTGTTCTGTGTTATATCAGTTTTGCAGGAAACAAGAAAAGAAAAGCCAAAAACAACGGGACTCAGCCCGAACCCACATTTCATTCCCTCTCTCTCTCTCTCAAGAGCTTCCACCCCCTCGACGCGCTCTCTTCCCCCTATGGCAAGACGACGCAAACCACTACTCGAGCCCGAGTCCTCTCCGGACGAAGCAGAAGGCATCAGGAAAGAAGGAACGGGAACGCATATCGAATATGGGCAGTCGCCGAAGATATCCAATCTCTAATGTCCCTGAGCCAAGTGGTCGACACCCGGACTTGCTGCAAGGAAAGGAAAAATCAGTATAAAAACAGGAATGACCAAAACAAAAAAGAAAGAGAGGAACATAAAGGTATACCGCAGGTCAAAGGACCTCCTCTATCAAACCCAACTCCTCCGAATCCATCGCATGAGAATGATGCAGCATAGGCACCATCCCTCCATCAGCCCGTCGGATGTTGTATGAAGGGGTATGCAACCGCACAAAAGGGACCTCCGAGGTCGCCACCACCACAGATGCCGACAGACCACCACCACTATGGGAAGACCCCACCGCCCGACTCGAACCTGCCGGAAGGAAGGGCATCGCATCATATATGCTGGGCGCCATCAACCAGCTCGTCATAAAATCCATATAGTCATACGGCGTGACCGTATCAGTGTCCAGCAAGTAGGAATCGCGAATCATCCTCGCGATCCTCTCATCCTCCAACATCAGTCGCTCCTCCCTCATAGACGAAGGAGGCTGCGCGGGTGGCACCACCATCTCCTCCTCGACAATCTGACAAACTACCCTCTCTCTGAGATATCAGGAATGGCCAAACTCATGCGCCAGCAAAAGCCTCATCCGCGCATTCACCCCAGTCACCCCCGCATCCTGAATGGCTGTCCCCCAGGGATAAAAGATCACCTGAAAATCTCCAAGCAAGCACAAATCAATATGAGATCAAAAGGTGTAAAAACTAAGACTGAAATGGAAAGAGTCTTACCCTACCACTGGTCAGGTCATTCAAGACCTGACGCATCGCCTCTAGGGAGAGAGATCCCTTTGACTGTCGATTGGCCTTACGCCATCGATACAAGCAACAGAAGTCCCCAATAGTGTCGTCCTTCAAAGCGATCAGCAGGGTATTGCACCCAATCACCTCATAGAACAACGTCTGAATTGACAAGCAAAAAGGAGACGCATAAGGAAAATGCGAATGCATGAAAGGAAAATGCGAATGCATGAAAAGAAATGCGTAAACTAAAGAATACCTCAAGAAGGTACGTGGCCCCAGTTAAGGTCTATCGGCAGTACCGGTTAACTGCATCCAGAGAAAAGTAAAGGGTCGTCAAGGTCAGACTCCCCCAATCATAAAAAAGGATGTTCGAAAACATCCTCAAGTATGGCAAAAACCACAAATGAACGACGTCGCCACCCGACACCACCATGAAGCCTCCTAATACCGGTAGAATGAATAACCGGGCCATCTGCCTCACTTATAGCCCGTCATCCATGTCAATCACCCTGCTCAGCAAAACATCCTTCAACAAGGACAGCCGGATGGAATCCCCGGAGACTATCCTCCCCACATCACTAAGTGTCGCACGCACTGCCTCCGGTCTCACCCGTAAAGAGCGATCCACCTCAATCTACTCTCCATCACAATCTAACCCCAGCAGCTGTTTCACGTCTATGGGAGTCACTGTCATCTCCCCGAATACAAAATGAAAGGTGTGGGTAGTGTCCCACCACCTCTCTCCCAAGCCGCACAAGACCGTTGTCGAACGAGGCATCTCATCCAACACCGATGCCAATCGCCCAAAACCTATTGATGATACCATCCAACGCACCACAGGTGGGAGATGCTCTTAGACATCCTTAAGCCCCGTTGTCCCACAGGCACGCGTGTTCTTCAAAGAGATATCAGACTGGAAAAAAGAAAAGCCTCATCAAAAGTCAAAACAAGAAAAACCACCAAAAAGAGAAGAATACCAAAGGTGGGGTTACTTACATAACCGTCGGGGATCACTCTCGAAGAGCGATGACGCGATGACTCCCGCAGTAAGGTTCGCTCATCGGCGACAGGCTCAAACGCATTAAAGGAATTCTCATTCCCCAAAGCAAGAGGCGCCCTAGCCCTCCACTCCACATTCACCCAATCATCAATGGTCAACCAATCCCGGTGGACTGCAGTGCTCACAAAGGTGGCCATTTCTTGAAGATCAAAATGCTAAAACAATTTGCAGAAGAATCGCAGAGGGAGAGAAAGCAAAAGAAGCTGTGAAAAAATAAGGGGATTCGCCCCCTTTGTATAGGAGGCCAAGCGCCATGCCGATCGTCATCTCCCCCCACCATACCGATCGGCACTGACCCCTTGCCTTCCCGAGGTAGCCCAAAAGTCCATGCCACTGCCGAATGGCACCCTTCATACTATGACGACCGGCACCCTTCCTAAAATTTCATACAAAAATTCCCAGAAAATACCAGAAAACCTCAAAAAATTCTCGAAAAATCCCCAAAAATCCCGGGAGGGATTTAGAGCCATTCTACGAAGAAAATTTTTCATTTCCTCAGGAGGAACCCCTCTTCCCCAGCCGAATCCTCAAAAGCTAAGTGAAAACTCATCCCGACAAAGCTCCAAAAAATCCCTAAGGATCACCTGATCACTTCCCCAGTGAAATTCTCTTATAGCTCCCAAAATAGGTTGTTCTCCCCTGCGAGGTCTCCTAAAAAGCTTCCCCAGCTATCAGCTCCCCAGCTCATATCAGAATCACAAAGCTCTTTCCCCAACAAAACCAAAATCTAATCATCAACCACTCTTGGGTCAGAATTGGCCCCAGTCTTGGATCGTCACCTAAGTTAGGTCAGAATTGACCTCGGTCCTCGATCGTCACCACTCTTGGATCAAAATCGGCCCCGATCTTGGATCGTCACCTAAGTTAGGTCAGAATTAACCTCGGTCTTCGGTCGTCACCACTCTTGGGACAGAATTGTCCCCTGTCTTGGATCATCACCTGAGTTAGGTCAGAATTGACCTAGGTCCTCGGTCGTCACCACTCTTGGATCAGAATTGGCCCCATTCTTGGATCGTCAGAGTTGACCTCACTCCTCGGTCGTCACCACTCTTAGGTCATAATTGACCCCGGTCTTGGATCGTCACCTAAGTTAGGTCATAATTGACCTCGGTCCTCGATCGTCACCACTCTTTAGGTCAGAATTGACCTCGCTAGACCTTTACCCTAAGCTCATAGATTTGTCTTTGATCCACAGAATTGATCATCCCCAGAACACTCCTTAGGTCCTTAGAATCGACCTCAACCCTCTGAATCGGTCATACTCCCTCAAAAGCATCATGTGGTGTCTATTCGACGATCACTATTTGTTCCAAACTCACCCATCGATGGGCTATGTAGACACCCCATTCTATTATCCCCTGACTCTCCTTAGGTCCCTAGTACCTCCCTTCATAATTATAAACCCAAGTCACGTCCCGAGTACTGACCTGAAAGCCATCGGGCACTCCCTGGCTCAGTTTGACCCAAAAGTTAAACTCTTCATCTCAATCGAGACTGAATGAATCTTCAAAGGGCCCTGAATACCCTTTCCAACGGTCTGCCCCGTGCACAATTCTGACTTACCATGAGGACGAACGATCCGTTTGCATCCCAAACCTGACCTAGAGGCCACCGGGCGATCCCGGGCTCTGTTTGACCTATGTCAACTCTTCAGCTCGATCGAGGATGAATGAATCTTCAAAGGTCCCTTAATACCCTTTCCAACAGTCCACCCCATGCGCAATTCCGACTTTCCATGCGAACGAACGATCCGTTTGACTCCTGGAGGCCATCGAGCGCTTATCGGGCCCAGTTGACCAAAGTCAACTCTCCAAATTGGGTCAAAATCTTTGAATGTCGAAGTAAATCTCCTAATCTTTCCAACGGTATGCCCGTGCACTATTCGGACTTACCATGCGGATGAACGATCCATTTGCGTCCGAATGATTCCCCGTCTAATGGACCGATAAAGGCTTCCAAGCCATATTTGACCCGAAGTCGGCTCCCGAACCTGGGAGAGGTCCAAAGGAATTTTGAAGGTATTTGAATAACCTTTCCAACGGTATGCCCCGTGCACGATTCTGACCAATGGCTTGCCCTCAGCGGTTGATTTTCTAAAAAATCCTAAAACACACTACCAAATGGCAGGTTCCAGAACCTACCTGCCGATAGGCAGGAAGGGCTCTATACCGATCGGCACTCACTTGGGACTATAAAAGTAGGCCTTCACCTTATTTGCAAAAAGAGACGAAATCTGATAAAAATCCCTCTCAACGAATCCCAGAAACCTCTCTCGAAGGCAGCATGATTTCAACTTCCAAATCCCCTTTTTATTCCGACTTTTCATCATCCCCTTCATCAAAGTTGGTGAATTAGCCACTATCCATCATCATACAAAGTGCAAGGGCTGCTCCCCGACATTCAAGATCAAGCTCAAGATCTTCAAGAATGTCCAAGTTTCTCAAACTCTTTTTTTAAATTCTCTTGAATCCTCAATAACTTGTTTTCTTACTTAGCACTTTTATTATCCCATTTCACACATCCTAATATACTTTCTACTTAGTATTATTGCACATATTTTATTTTTATAAAACCCAAAAAACAATAAAAAGAGGATTTTGCTCATAAATTCAAATAAGGGATTCTCATATTTTCCTCACACTTTTCTCACAACTAAAACACTTTTCTACACACACACACTCATAAATAAGAGATTCCCCATTTGGGATTTATGGGATAAACCCCACCCCTTATTTTACATGCGAACTACGTGGACTTTGATGCCTTTATAAGGCTACGTAGGCGTCTCGGGGTAAAACCCGAAACTCGAGTCCTTTGTTTCACTTTTTCTCTCATTTTCTATCTTCTCTAAATCCATTTTTCTTATATTATACATATACTTCTTCTTAGTGATGCATTACCCCATATGCGTTATCGTTCCCTTATAACGATCAACGTAGGGGTAATCGCATAAATCTCATTTTTCTAATATTACTCTTATATCTTCCTACGGACGACTCGCTTTATCTTTTCCATGATACAAGTTGAGGATTCCTACCTCCATTATATATATATATATACACATGCACACATATCACGGGGGGGAACATAAAGAAAAATAGCAAATATTCATGAGAGACCGAAAGGGCGGAATGGGTGCTTAACACCTTCCCATTTCGTAACTAAGCCTCTGAACCCTTCTCGAATCATCTTGGTTTCGTATGCACCAGTATGCTTTGGATGCCACTCTTCGGGGTGGCTTCCCCTTTTTTCTTTTGTCTGTTTTGAGTAAAATAGATTGGCGACTCTGAATCTCTCTACATTTTTCACAACACAAACGACGCCGGCCTAAGCGCTCCCGAGAGGGACGCGCAGGACCCGAAGGATCCTTTCCTCCATGCGCCCACCCGCGAGGATCAGGATCGGGGATGGCCATAGAAGGTCCTGGTCACGGGCAGTCTAAAAGAAACTTTGCTGGTTGTAGACAATGTAAGAGAAAACCTTCAATGAACCAAGTCGTCGAACCATCTAGGGATTTTTATCTTCATTAAAGCAAAAATTGATGCTATTTCAGCATATGCCTATTTTTGGAAAATGCATTCCATAGTTAAACAGTATTATGGCATATGATGTTGAAGTAACTCAAAACAAACACATAAGGTCTTAATAAGTTTTATTTTTACATAACCAAGATGATTAATAGATAACTAAGTTTTTTATTTGTTTGTGTATTTTTCACTTGGCTTGGTTAATAAGTTTAATTTGTAATTATAAGCACGCCAGGCAAGGTTTTGGTATTGCTAATCAAAATATCTTAACCTTGTGATAATATCTAACGATTTTGTATCGTTCGATGCTTCAATTATGAAGACGTATGCTTTCCTTAGGAAAGATTTTAATGTGAGTGTTAAATTACTACAATTAACTAGAACAAAATAAGCTGTAAATTGCATGAACTAAAATAAAATTAAAGAAAAGTAAGTGCAATAAAGTAAAGGATTACACTACAAAATAAAAAGTAAGAAGGCAAAATAATTCAAATGTAAAGGCATTTATTTTTAATAAACTTAAAAGAAAGTTACAATCTACTTCGAATGAAAAAAATAGTAAATAAACAAAAACAAAAAGGAAAGAAGGATAAAATGAGTAAATGTATTGTTTTGGTGAGGGAGTACCCTTTTTTCTTTATCTACTTGTTGATTATTTATAGAGTTTATTGCAATGCAACACAATTGTCTCTATAACTGTTGGGTGGTTACACATCCTGATTGAGTTTTTTCCGCCTAAATGCATTAATGCTCCTATAAATGATGCTTAGAGTTTAATCGCATGTCCAAAGTCATGACATGTATGAAATGTTTAAGATTCTTTTATTACTAATCCCACGCATTTTACTCAGGTATACTTTTCGTTTAGTAATAATACATGGTAGTCTCTTATTGGACAATAACTATATCGTCCAAATATACCCCACACGCATTAATTTTGGGGGAAAAGTTTATTAGTGGAATGTTGGATTTCCCATGCCATTTTTTCACATTTGTGTCATTATGAAATATGATCAAACATTACCTGTATATCATTTATTGGCGGTGAGATGATCCTTATTTCAGTCCATTGGTCTTTTAAGTTGTATTCTTTGTATCTTTCTCTTTCATTTCTTCAAAACTCCAACAATGGCATTCCAAGAAAAATAATGAAAAATCTACTTCCACTACGCCAAAAATGCCAATCTGGCACGCTTAGGGAAAGAGATTCTGGCACTGTTTAAAACCGTGCCAGATTCTGGCACGGTTTTATCATAATCTGGCACGGCTTGAAATAGTGCCAAAATTAGGCACGGTTTTTAACTGTGCCAAATATGGGTACGCTTTGTTAAAAAAATAACCCCCCAAAATTTGAAGCGGGGACCAAATTTTCAAGACAATCTAAACCTCACTCACTTCTCTCTCTCTCTCTCTCCCCCTCCCCACGCTACCGGCTTCCATCGTTTCTCCTCATCATCGTTGCTCCGTGTTGCTGCTACTGCTCCCACGCTACCGGCTTCATCATCGTAAGGTATTACATCTCACTTTCTCTCTCTCTCTCTCTCTCTCTCTCTCTCTCTCTCTCTCTCTCTCTCTCTCTCTCTCTCTCTATATATATATATATATATATATATATATATATATATATATATATATATATATATATATATATATATATATATATATATATGTATGTATGTATCAGTTTCGATTTTAGGGGGTACCATACATATATATATATATATATATATATATATGAACAGTTGCGATTTCGGGTACCTGAACCGTTGAATGTACCCAAACAGTTGCGATTTTGGCTTCTTTTGGTTCCAAATTACTTGTTATTAGTCAATGAGTTTGGGATTTGGGTGTAGCTAAACAGTTTCTATTTTGGGATGTATTTCGGGTGATTGTACGGGTGTTGGGTTCACCTCATTTCTTGTTACCATGTCTTGGTTCATACCGGTTGGGATGTGGTATATTGGGATTATAATACCCCATTGAACTAAAAATTGGTGGTTATTATTTTTCTAATCGTGTCATAATTTAAGATGTTAGTTTAGTTTTTATTGGTGCTAAATATGTGTTATATTGGTAATACACTCGCCTGTTAACTTGAATTAATCAACATGTAAATGCAATCGTAACCATAGTGTGACCATGAAATGATACATCGTTGATTTATAACCATGAAAATTGATCTTGATTATGGGTTTTGGGTTTCTTTTGATATGGTATTTGGACGGTGAAGAACATCTTCGGTTTTTTAATTTCTTGGGTCAAAAAATTATTGTTTGATGAGGTCATGTGGATTAATTATCATTGGCGTGGGTTTATAGAAGCAGGGTAGAATGTTTGGTTATGTTTTTAGGCTAAAATATGAAGTTTTTAAAGAGATTTAGGTTGGTTTTGTCCAAGACCACGAGTTGTTGATCGTTATGTGTTCTTGACTAAAAACCTAAGGTTTTGAGGTTTTGTTTCTGCCTAATAACTAAAACGTAAGAATGGATGTTAGATCTTAGTCCACCCTTATATTGCTTTAGGTTTCTCTGATTTACTCACTGTGTCAAGATGCAGAAAGGATCCATAGTTCCTCGAAACTATTACCCCTGTTGGAGAGAGAGCCCACAGTTCCTCGAAATCATATGGAATAATTTGGATAATTAGAATGTATTATATATGATTGTTGTAATTTAGTAATTCTCCATAGTTCCTCTTGTTGAAATTTTGAAATGTTATTTTATGTGATGTGATCTTATTAACACATTCTGCATCCACATGTATATCAGGATGTCATCGATGATCAATAAAGAGTGGATAAAGGAGAAAAACTTTGAGACCGATTCGTATAGAGATGGGGTGTTAGAGTTTCTGCAGTATGTGTGTAACACTATTCCCGAGGATATACATTCATGTCCATGTAGGCGTTGTCGCAATGGGAAAGGACATATTACTTTAGATGAAATCTTTGTCCATTTGATGAACTATGGTATGGATATAAATTACACCTTATGGCATTTTCATGGGGAGACGTCAATTCTTAATCCAGTCCAGCGATCAGCACAACCCGCTACTCATACTAATGTTGGAGAACACATTGATGTGTCTAATATTCTGACTTTGGATGACCTTGTGAATGATTCTTGTGAGATGTTCACGACTGAAGCGTGTCCTAGTGCACCTAATTGTGTAGGTGGTGATGAAGGGCCCCAAACTTTTGATGTTTCGAACGATTCTCACACACATATAGGCAAAGGCAAGAAGTATGAGCGTTTACATCAACTCGCAATGGAGGCACTGCACCCTCCTACTGGTTTGTCATGCCATACGACCATGTATGCTCTTGTGAAGTTAAATGATATAAAAATGCAATTTAATTTGTTAGATGGCGCCACAGGTGGAATTCTTAGATTGTTGAATGAGTTACTCCCTGAGGGGAACAATTTGACAACTAGTTATACCAAAATGAAGAACACAATTAGCGATCTTGGTATGGACTATGTTAAGTATGACGTATGCATTAACAATTGCATGTTATTTTGGAAAGAGCATGAAAACTGTAATAAATGTCTAAAATGTGGTGTTTTGCGATACAAGTATACTTCAAGAGGAGATGATGGGGAGGAAATTGTATATCCTAAGAGCCAAAAGAAGTTTCATAAGGCTCCTAATAAGGTAATGCGCCATTTTCCATTAATCCCTAGGCTAAAGAGGTTGTATACCATTAAATGGATAGCCGAGAAAATAACTTGGCATGATCGAGCAAGCTCTTGTATGGAATTTATGCATCATCCCTGAGATTCAGCAGAGTGGGTAAATGCAAACATTATGTGGAGATAATTTGCGAAGGATCCGTGAAATCTTCGACTTGTAATAGCAACTGACGGTTTTAAACCTAATAACATGTTTGGCCGTAACTATAGTTGTTGGCCAGTGATTATTCAACCTCTCAACCCTCCCATCAATATGTATGAAGAGTGAGTTTTCAATGTTGACGGTATTGATTCCCGGGCCAAATTCACCATCAAGTAATATTGATGTCTTCCTCTAACCCTTAGTCGACGAGCTGAAGATGTTATGGTCTGGAGTCGAGGCTTGGGATGCAAATAAAAATGAACATTTTCAGTTAAAATCCATGTTGATATGGGGTATTCATGATTTTCTTGCTTATGGGATGTTAGCAGGTTATTCAACTCAAGGTTATTATGGGTGTCATATTTGCTCTACAAACACACCTTCTGAATATCTTTGCAAGTCAACGAAATATTGCTATCAAAGATCTCGTATGTTCCTTCCCGAAAACCATCCTTACAGGTACGACACATCAAAGCAAACATTTAGTGGTAAAATAGAGTCTGCTATGGCTCCACGAAAGTTAACAAGTGTAGAGGTTGAGCAAATTGTGTCTGTTATCTCTCGAGAAGGTGCCCGAAAAGAGGGAGAGGGAGTGGGGAAGGGGAAGTGGAAGGGGAAGAGGAAGGGGAAGGGGAAGGAGAAGGGAAGGGGAAAGAAAAAGAGCCAATAGTATTGGAAGATGATGTAGATAATGATGATCATCCAAGTGAAGGTGACGACGAGGATCTCACAAGTACTGAGGGGTTTTCGAGGAGATCCATTTTGTTTTACTTGGAGTACTGGAAGGATCATGATATTCGATATGATTTAGACATTATGCATGTTGAAAAGAATGTAACAGAGACTCTTTTAGGTACCATTCTCTCAGTGTAAGGATCGTCAAATAAAGATACAGTTAGATCCCGGGAAGAGTTGAAGGTACCGTTGAATCTTAAGAGAAAATTATGGATACAAGATGTTGAAGGTAGTAATAAAAGGCTAATGCCATCAGCACCTTTTGCATTAGGAAAGGAAGAGAAAAAAGCTTTTTATCTCACCTTGAAAACATTGAAGGTACAGATTGGATTTTCATCAAATTTCAGCAATAATGTTAACCTTGACCTTCCCGGATTAACCAATCTCAAGTCTTATGATTATCACGTCATTATGCAACGATTGCTTCCTGCGTTGCTTATGCATTCATTTCCAGATCATAAGCCTTTGTTTAAACATTGGGTAAAGGTAAGGAGTTGACCCTAAATACAGTGCAGTATGAACAAGTACGAAGATGGGTCATATTTTAATACCATGGCATTGAGAGTGGAGAAGGTAAACATGTAACCCATTACTAATTCATATTATTTTATTATAATTGAAAATTTCTTAATGTCCAAATTCGTTACTTATAGCAAATTTGGGTTAACTGGGACTACATCGATGTATAGAATTGATGATTTCATCCCTTGGCTAAGGAACGAGGAAAGTATTTTTTATCTAGGTACTTGTTTTTTTTATCATAACCTTATTTATATAAAAATATTAAAGGGCTAAGGACCAATGTAACTTGTAGGAACTGACCGCGTAGTCCCGGGTCTCCCAGTTTGAGAGTATGATGATAATTTGCAAAAATAACACTTTGACTTAAAAACAGGTCGTTAAAGGGTAAAAACCCAAACCAGCCCCCAAACGACCCCGTAGGAGGCACGAACACCTCGCACGGGACCAATGTAACTTGTAGGAACTGGCTGGGTAGTCCCGGGTCTCCCGATTTGAGAGTATGACGATAATTTGCAAAAATCACACTTTGACTTAAAAACATGCCGTTAAAGGGTGAAAACCCAAACCAGCCCCCAAATGACCCCGTAGGAGGCACGAACACCTCGAACGGGAGCAATGTAACTTGTAGGAACTGACCGCGTAGTCCCGGGTCTCCCGGTTTGAGAGTATGACGATAATTTGCAAAAATCACACTTTGACTTGAAAACAAGCCGTTAAAGGGTGAAAACCCAAACCAGCCCCCAAACGACCTCGTAGGAGGTACGAACACCTCGCACAGGACCAATGTAACTTGTAGGAACTGACCGCATAGTCTTGGATCTCCCGATTTAAGAGTATGACGATAATTTGCAAAAATCACACTTTGACTTAAAAATAGGCCGTTACAGGGTGAAAACCCAAACCAACCCCCAAACGACCCCGTAGAAGGCACAAACACCTCGCACGGGACCAATGTAACTTGTAGGAACTAATAGCATAGTTCCGGGTCTCCCGATCTAAGAGTATGACGATAATTTGTAAAAATCACACTTTGACTTAAAAATACGCCGTTAAAGGGTAAAAACCCAAACCAGCCCCCAAACGACCCCGTTGGAGGCACGAACACCTCGCACGGGACCAATGTAACTTGTAGGAGCTAACCGCGTAGTCGTATATGGAATTTTTCTGCTTGAATATGATTTTTTTAAAAATGACTTGGTTACTAATATTTTATCTTTTTTGTGTCTTATTTTTTTTGTAAGATGACATTCAATCGCTAGCTTTTATCCACTTGGAACGCACGAAGAAGTCAATGCTTTAAAATAGGGGGATTGTTTATTTAGTGTCGTTAATATTCAGGATTCTATTTTTTTGTTATGGCCAAGCAGGCTTCAGTAGTTTTATGGTTTATTTTTATGGTCGTGTTCATTGTAGTAGTTTTATTGTTGACATTTATGGCCGTGCGAGTTTATATGGGCAGATTTTATGTTTAGCGGGTTTTGGAATGCTAAAAAAATAGAGGAAACTCTGCCCAATTTTTTTTTATATGGGAACTATTAACTCTTGTAATTTTTTGAAGTTATTATCGACTTTTATGGTCATGTGCAGCTTTATATTGGTATTAACTCTTGCAATTTTTTAAAGTTTATATTCACATTAGTTTATCAACAACCTGTGATATTCATAATTTGTGAATTTTCTTGATTTTTTTTGGCAAATAATAAATATTTTTCCTACCGGATTTGGAATTTGCAGATTTTCCATATTTGTTTCCTATTATTTATTTTTTTTTAATCAACCGAAAAATCTGGCACGGTTTTAAACCGTACCAAAACCGTTCCAATGTACAAAAATGAGAATGCTTATAAAACATTTTGGCACGGTTTTAAACCGTACCAAAACCGTTCCAATGTACAAAAATGAGAATGCTTATAAAACATTTTGGCACGCTTTAAAACCGTGCCAAAAGCATGCCAGAAAATAGACAATTTGGCACGGTTTCGATGTGTGCCAAATGCGTGCCCGATTTAACATCTAACACGGTTTAAAAGCGTGTCAAAAGCGTGACAGATAAAAAAACTGGCACAGTTTAAAAGCGTGCCAAAAGCGTGCCAGTTTGGGAAATCTAGCACGGTTTTAAACCGTGCCAGAAAATCTGGCACGCCTGATTCTGGCATGGTTTTGAACCGTGCCAGATTGCGTCTGGCGCTGTTTTAAACCGTGCCAGTTTCCTGTTTTTGGTGTAGTGTTCAAACTCAATCAACAACGATGCAAGTCTATAGCGGATCAATAATATCACCCTTAATCAATTTTGGAATGATGAGTTATACACCACCGAATCTCAGAGAAATACTTGCCATGAATTTTATGAGATCCCTACTCTGCTTTGTCTCGGTATGTCTAAATCTAGTGTCACTAGGTTAGTTATTATAGTCTCATCATCCCATCATGCTGAAGAAGAAAAATTGAATTAGATAGTTATTGAATATGATGATATCTTTAAAGTTGAAGTTTCTGATTATAAGCCCAATTATATACTTCAGAATTCCTCTAATCATTATGGTACGCATCCCACCATAGATCATGAAGGTCCTCTAGACAACTCTTCATATTGGTTTTGTGCATGAATAACTTGTTTTGTCATCTCACGATTATTTAGCCATTGGTTATGAACATGGCTTCATACTTATCCGCTTTCTACTTGAGTTTCAATCGCAAGTGTTCTTTCCCAACTTCACGAGCCATCCACTCAGAGCACATGCTTGGTCAAAACCTGACCAACCCCATTTTCTTTTCAATCCTCTCAAAAGTGATTATTTGAGTGTTCTGGGTGCCTAGCCTCATTCATCATACAAAGTTTCAAGGTACAATTTTAATGATGTACATAACCCTATCATGTTCTTGTTCATTCTTCTTCTCATCACATCATCGATGGCCTCTATACTTCTTATGCCTTAGCTGGAGCCAGTTTTTATATCAGCTCATTTGAAAGCTGGTAACTTTTCCACTGTTCCCCTTCTTGACATGGTTGTCTTAACATACCCATCACCTAGAGACACTATTAGGTATTTGGAGAAACATTTTCAAGATGGTCGAGACATTGATTACAACACCATTACTCAGCCCTCCAATGGAAATAATGTTGGCAAAGATTTTGAACTCCTCCATGCCATTTCACATATCTCTTCATAGGTACTCCTCAAAGATCACGCTCTAGATAACCAGCTCTGGGCCATGTTGATTCTTTAAAACTTCGAAGACACTCCTCCAATCCCTTAAGATCAAATTTCCTTTTTTTTCGAATCTTATCTTCCCTTTAAAAAATGAATAATGCATAACGATGATAATCTCATAGGTCATGAATACTGCATTGATTTTCATAGTGATATTTTTACCATTGATAGTAATATCTTAGAATATTGGAAAGATTTTTCTTCAGATTACATTCAAAAGTAGGGCGACCCTGAGGACTATGGTTTTGATGATTTATCTCCTGAAAAATTTATCCTCGGGTCAAAGTATTTGCATAAAAAAGCCAAAGAAATGGTTCGACTTCTTTAATACTATGAACATTTTTTGCTCGAGATGTCTCAAGACCTCGCCTATTTGGAATCAAAACAAAATCAAATTGTTTCCCTATGGATTACATTGCATAAATTTCTCATCTATTATGGGTGTTCACGGTCCCGTTCGATTCGTTTTCAAAGTTTTTTTTGTACCAAATCGACTATGTCGATCCTCTAAAAATGGACTAGGATCGAACCGATAATGTCGATTAACCGACCCTATTCATTTCGGTTTTTTATAGGGTCGGTTCAGTTTAGTTTGTCGGTCTTAGCAATTGCTAAAACTGTACATTATAATTAAAAAAAAACAGGGGTTAATCAGAAAAAGTTTCATCTATAATTAATATTATATATATATATATATATATATATATATATATATATATATATATATATTGGTAAAATCCCCCCTAAAAAAAACAGGAACTCATCCGAAAAAGTTTCCATCAATATTCAGTATATTATATATATATAATATATGAGTAGTAAAATCCAAAAATCGTGTACCTGAGGTTTATGCCTACAGTACAGATGTTAGCATTAATTTTTATCCAACTTTTTCATATGTTATGGGAGGATATCATATATTAGCATAATTTTTTCATATGTAATGGAGGATACATATGGTTTATGCCTGCAGATGGCAAATAAACTTCAAACAAGAATGCAATTCCTGATCTGTGAAATAGGGACAATCGTCGATATACGATAGAGGGTAGGTGGGCGACGGGCCAACTGAAAAAGCTGTTACTTAAGCCGTTTAATAAAAGATATTGAAGTAACACCGAACTATTTTTTGAAGAAACTCTTTTCTTTATATCAAAACAGATTAATCACAAGATGTGTTTAATAAAATATGGACGAGATTTATTCAAGATTTCATAACAGGTTTCATAACAGATTTGTCCAACACTTTTGTGTTATAGTGTGACAAGTGTTTTTGAACGCTATCTAACACATCCATGCACACATGCACACTTATTTATACAAACAGTCCTATCAAATTACAGAACAGATCTAAATGACTTAGGGTTTTCAGTTTCTCTCTTCTTTAGAAACAAGAGGCTTTATTTGACCTTTCAAAGAATCCGAAATCCAAGGTTACCTTGCTCGAAAGACTGCCAAGGTCTTAAATAATTTCAGGAGTTTTGAAAATGATTTTGAAATTGTAAACCACCAATTGCGATTCCAACTAGGTCAACAGTCTTGTTTCGTAAGAACGAGAAACAGAAAAAAGATTTGTTGATTCTAGAGTTTTGAAAAACATTTACAGAAAGAATAATCAATAAATACGATTTCTCAAGATGAGAAATTAAAATATGCAGATCTAAGTGTAATATGACATGAAATAATTAGATTTATTGTTTCTATGAAAGAGAAATCGAGATCTAACATGAATTGTCTAAGTTGGAAACAAGATCTGAAATATAGAGGATATAAACCACGAATAGACTTTCAAACCAACTCAAAAACAACTCTCAAACACTCAGGTTTGGTTTTGGTTTAAACTGATTTTGAAATATGAGTT
This sequence comes from Sambucus nigra, assembly GCA_949130495.1. Lineage (NCBI taxonomy): Eukaryota > Viridiplantae > Streptophyta > Magnoliopsida > Dipsacales > Adoxaceae > Sambucus > Sambucus nigra. Next base: position 715,947,510 of record OX422207.1, read on the forward strand.
TAGGGTTTGAAAACAAAATAGGGTTTGGATGATTTAGGGTTTCTTTCTCTCTCTCTTGTTTCTCTCTCTTTCTTTTCTCTCTCTAGGTCTCTTCTTTATTCTCTCAGTTTACGAACTGGCCAAAAGTTCCCAAATGCTGAGGGTAAGCCTCCTTATATAGTAGGCTAGTAAGGATCGAGAAGGTTGGTGCAAATCTAAAGGCTGAGATTTGATCTTGGCCTTTTGACTTTGATCCAACGGTTTAACATCAACGGTGATTTAAAAAAGTGATGATTGGTCTATAGAGGTTCACAGGGATTGGAGAAAAATGCATGCAGATCGTTGATAAGAGATATCCAAGGGCTGATAAGGTGTACGAGTTATGATTCTACTAACAAACACAAATCAAACCGATATAATGCTGACAGGTGTAAGGCCCAGATGAACTCACACACGCGTGTTTTTAAAATAATTACACACGCACCCTGAAGTCTCAAGCGTATTTGGATTCTACCCAACAAAACATTTAGGCAAAATGTGATTGAATCAGAATTTATAGAATGACCCCAGAAGTTTATAAAACCAATTTTAATTTCTTAAAAAACATTTAAAAAATTACTAAAAATTCCCAAAAATTATTAGAAACAAATTTAAAGGGGAATTAACTCACACAAGCATTTTATGCAACAAATATGTTATGTATGCAATCCTAATGTGTGTATGTGATTGAGAATATACCTTTAAACAACAATCAAGAGGAATAAAGTAGAAGGTTATGAGGTTCTTTGGTACATAGGGAAGGGACTTAATTTTGTCACTATTTCTAAACTAGATGAGCACTTATACAATGTAGACTCAAGTGAGTCAAGAGTATAAGGTGCTTCAATATCCCCCTTTGGCAATATGAGACAAAATCTCCTTTGAGTCATCTAGGACTCGTAGGGAAACAAAAGAATAATAAATACCTATTCCTATACAAAGTTCTATCTACCCATTTCCTAGAACTAGAAAATTACATAACTCAACTAATTATACATCAATACCCTCATAACACCTATTGAAGACAACGGTACAGATTCCTGTCAATAACGCTAAGATCAAGCTTATTAGAAATATGTATAAGAAAAACATGAAATCATAAAACTCAAATTCCCCCCCCCCCCCCCCCTATTTTGTCTCAAATGGACAAAGGGAAAAAATACATAAGTCATAGGAGTTTATTCAGCGCAAACCATTCCTATCGATTTTCGCAAAGAAGGAAATCTATTGTAATCCAAAGGCTTGGTAAACATATCTGCGAGTTGCAAATCAGTAGGAAGATAATTAATTTCTAATTATTTAGTCTCAACTAATTCGCGTATAAAATGATGTTTAATTTTTATATGTTTTGTTCGCGAGTGTTGAACAGTATTTTTAGAGATATTGATCGCGCTTTGATTATCACAATAGAGATGTAGTTGGTCTTCTTGAATGACATAATCATTTAGCATTTTCTTAAGCCAAAGTAATTGGGCACAGCAACTACCAACAGCTATATATTCAGATTCAGCTGTAGATAAAGAAGTGCAGTTCTATTTCTTACTAATCCATCTTACCAAATTGTTACCGATATAGTAACATGCTCTTGATTTGCTCTTACTATCATCAGTACACCTTTCTCAATCGACATCAATGTATCCTATTATAGTACTAGGAGTATCCTTGGTGTAACAAAGTCCTAAATTGAGAGTGCCTTTTATGTATTTAATGATTCTTTTTACACACACCAAGTGGCTCTCTTTAGGATTATTTTGATAATGGGCACACACGCAAACTGCGTACATACTATCAGGATGCGAGGTAGTAAGGTATAGTAAGCTTCCTATCATACTACAATATAGAGTAGGATCTATGGATTTTCCACTCTCATCTTTAGATAATTTAGTCGTAGTACTCATGGGAGTTTTAGCTTCTTTGGCACTTTGAAGACCAAATTTCTTGACAATCTCTAAAGCATATTTCGATTGCGACATAAATAAACCTTCTGAATTTTGTTTGACTTGAAGACCCAAGAAGAATTGCAACTCCCCCATAAGAGACATTTGAAATTCTTTATGCTTGATTTCATAAAAAGATTTAACTTCTAAAGGGGAAGTGGATCCAAAAATGATATCTTCAACATAGACTTAATCTATAATGATCTCTTTGTCGAAATATTTGACAAAAGGGTTTGATCATTTACACCTCTCTTAAAACATTTGTCAGAGAAAAAGTTGGAAAGACGCTCATATCAGGCTCTTGGCGCTTGTTTTAGACCATACAACGCCTTTTTAAGACGATAAACATGATTTGGATACTAAGGGTCAATAAACCCTTTGGGTTGTTCAACATAGGTCTCTTCAGTCAAGATTCCATTAAGAAAGGATGATTTGACATCCATTTGGTAAAGGGTAAAATGCAAGTAACAAGCTATTGCAAAGAAAAGACAAACAGATTCTAACCGAGTAACAGGGGAAAAAGTCTTATTAAAATTTGATAATGCTGAGATTCAGCACCACCGGATAAGTGATAGTGAGCTCAAGAAGTAGAAGCCATGGCATCCATGGAGATGAATAAGTATATAGAAGGGGATGAGTATAAGAGGAAATAAGACAATGATGTATAGTGGTTCAGCCAATTTGGCCTACATCCACTAAGTATGGGCACTAATGGCCTTGGATACAATGCACATCAGCTCTCTCTCTCCTGTGTGTACAAGCAGAGTTTTTGCTAGGGTTGCAATAATCTGATCCCTTTGTAGGGTTGTAGGTGACAAGTATATATAGGTCTTGGGGGGTGTAGTGTACCCCCCAAGTATGCATGGTGCATGTGAATGATGATCCAGCCAACCCCCTGTTGACACCTGTAGATGCCAAATGATGACTTAATATTCCCTCACGTGAGGGTGTGATTTTGTTATAACGGTCTGCCACGTGCCATGTGAGCCTCATGCGCACTGTTCCACGCGTCTCCCAAACCATGCGATGTGATGATGTCACCCTCGGCCTATGAGACGAGGCCGAGGGCAAAGTTCCTTCCGGTAGTGAGTCTGGCTTAATTCTGGCCTCGTACTGTCGTACCCTCGTAGTGTCGGCCGGAGCCTGGTGGAGGGTCGGCCCCTCGAAGGGTCGTCCGGAGCCTGGTGGAGGGTCGGCCCCTCATAGGGTCGTCTGGGCCTGGTGGAGGCCAGCTGGAGCCTGGTGGAGGCCAGCTGGAGCCTGGTGAAGGTCGGCCCCTCGTAGGGTCGTCTGTTTGGGAGATAATCTTCAGCCAGGACAAGGATATAAACGGGTATATCAATCACCCCCAGCCCTTAGCCATAGGTGCTATTGAGATGGCTGAGGGATATTGTTGAAATTGGGATGCGTGTATGATCAGTTAGGTGAGTGACACATGGGCAGGTACTCATTGCTATTCAAGTTTCCAAGGCACGACGGGTGCACACTTTCATGGGGCTTTGTGCCCTAATTATACCCTTCTTGGCAAATGTGCCCATTTATTGCCAGGGTATTTAAGAGTTTTTTAAACTCTCTCTCTCCAGCTTCTTCTTCTTCGCGCCCAAGTCTATTCTCTCTCTAGAACCAGTAAGCTTTGCCACTTGCAGCCTTCGTTTCGTCAGGTCTCAGCAGCGTTACTCACCCTCGTTATCAGGTCTTCTCCTTCATTAAGAGCTTTCCTTTGTCTTCAATTCTGTTTTTTTTAGGGCCATAGGGTTGCATTTTCTTCGAGTTCCCCATAGCTTTTTTCGGTGCCTTCTCCTGTTAAAGGTTCTTGAACGTTCTTGACGAAAACCTTTGAGTTCTTTTGTTTAATCCAAAAGTCAAACCTGGTCAATTCCCCACTTGTTTGTAGCTGAATTAGCCAAGTCTAGTGTAATTTCTCTAAGTGTAGAGTCTTCCCCTTAATGCTTAGGAGGCTTTACAGCTTAGTATCTGAATTCCCGTCCTTGAGAGAGAAGCTCTTTACCGAAATCAGACGAATAGAGGAAGAGGAAGAGAGGAGATGAGGGGCCGACCCTAATTGGGTACGACCCATCTTTCTCATTCCTCTTGCCACCATAAGACCATCTGAACCTTCTGAGTCTTGTGGGTCGTCACCTCGTCCTGCCGAGACACCCAACCCAAGTGAGATGGACAAGAGGGTCTCCTCACCAACTGGTGCTGGAACTTCTGGTAGAAGGGACACACCTGACCTTAGGCCGAGAGGCCGAGGGTACGGCCCCCTCTGAGGCTGTCCCTGTGACAACCCTATCCCCCAATTCCTTCCAAGTGTCTTTTCCTCAGGGTCCTCCTGCAGGTGATGAGGGGGAGAGATCTGAGGATGAGGACGATGATACAGATGATGAGGTTGATACCTCCCACGCCTCGTCCTTTATCTCCTCTGTTAGGGATCGAGATCTCCTGATATGGAGGCATATTTATGGAGTGCCCTCCGGGGTGACTATGAGGGTTCCCTCTGAGGCTGAGAGGGTTTTTGATTGCCAAGAGGGAGAGGTTGCAGTCTACGAACAGATGTTCAAGGTTGGAGTCAGGATCCCTCTGCACCCTGCCATTGCAGATATTCTGGTTGCCCTCGGCATTTCCCCCTCTCAACTTCCTCCCAACTCTTGGAGGACGATCTTGGGCTATATTTCCTTGTGGAAGAATGCCTTTACCGATGAGCCCTCGGCTGACCTATTTCTGGTCTACTACAACATCACCTCCTCGTCCAAGCAGCCTGGATATTATCACCTGGGGGCAAGGAGGTCTGAGAAGAAACTGCTCCATATGGCACAAACTTCCAACCATGATTGGAAGAAGAGGTTTTTCTTTATCTCCGGGGAGTGGGAGCCCGTTGCCGATAGCCCGAGGGTCCCTAGGAAGTGGTCTAACCCCTCCATGAAGGCCAGGTCAGACCCTGGACTTAGTCTGGAGGAGAAGGATATAGTAGACTATCTGAGAGGACGAGGGCGAGAGGGTGAGCTTGCAAAATTCGAAGACTTGATGACCCCTCGATTCCTTAAAGAAGCTGGTCTGAGGGTCGGCCCTCTGACAGAACTATGTGAGTTATACTGAACATTTTCCCTTCTTTACTTATTTTTGAAGTGTTCTCTCTTTATCTCTGAACTTTTCTGACATGTCGCCCTCTTATCAGATCGTCCTGCAGGTACACCAGACTATCTTTGGGAAATAACAGCTCCTAGCTTACTGTTTGTGCCCTTACCTCAGCCACCAAATGGATGGCCGAGAATCAGATGAAGTTCCATGAGGCCAAAAGGGTTATTCAGCATGAGGCTGTCTTGCAGACAGATCTTGATACTGCGAAGACTGAGCTTGATACTGCGAGGGCTGAGCTTGAGAGTGCTAGGACCGAGCATGCTAGGTACCTAGATGAGCTGATGAGGCAGCACGATGCCGACTTGCAAGCCAAGGACTTGATCATCAAGGATAGGGATGAGGCTTTACTGAACATGGAAGTCAAGCACAAGACTGATCTGGAAGCAGCCATCAAGAAAGCTGAGGCCGACGCTGTTGAGGCTTATAAGACTTCAGACGAATTTTAGGGCTTCGGCCTTGAGTATCTGGAAAGGGGGATCAGGACGGCCTGCCGATGGGTCGTCCTCAAATTCGGTGATGTCGTCTCGTCGGTTCGTCCTTCACTAGAGGGTGTTCAACTGGACGACCCCCTAATTGCCGAGGCCCTCAACCAAATGGAATCCCAAGTTCAGGTCGAGGGGGTCGGCACTTCTGAAGATCACCATGTTCTGGTTATTGAGGAGACCGTTCCCATAGATGTAGAGGCCTTGCCCTCTGATGTCGTCCCAAAGGGTGGCTGCCTGTAGCCCATACCCTTTTAGTGTATTTTTGTGCTTTGTATTGTAAAGCACTTAATATTTTATGTTGCCAATACCATCGTCTCTACTTCTATTGTCTTCCATAATTGTTGTCTTCCTTATTTAATTCTATTATGGCTTGCTCATTGTTGATGCTACTAACCCCTCCCTTGTCTTTTTTGAGGACCAATGTGGGGTCGTCCCCTCATGTGGCCCCATTATAGCCGAGGGTTCAAGTAAACAAATTAATGATTTTTAAATAAAGTCTCCCTCGTCTTTTTTTAGGACAGTGGTGGGGTCGTCCCTTCCACTGCCCCTCATTATAGCCGAGGGATCAACTTACCAAATCAAATGGATTTAATGAAGTCTTCCCTCGTCTTTCTTGAGGACAGTGGTGGGGTCGTCCCCTCCACTGGTCCCCATTATTGCCGAGGGATCAACTTTCCCATTTAATGGATTTTAAAGTCTTCCTTCGTCTTTTTTGAGGACAGTGGTGGGGTCGTCCCCTCCACTGGTCCCCATTATATCCGAGGGGTCAACTTTCCAATTTAATGGATTTTAAAGTCTTCCCTCGTCTTTTTTTAGGACAGTGGTGGGGTTGTCCCCTCCACTGGTCCCCATTATAGCCGAGGGATCAACTTTCCAATTTAATGGATTTTGAAGTCTTCCCTCGTCTTTCTTGAGGACAGTGGTGGGGTCGTCCCCTCCACTGGTCCCCATTATAGCCGAGGGATCAACTTTCCAATTTAATGGATATTGAAGTCTTCCCTCGTCTTTATTTAGGACAGTGGTGGGTTCGTCCCCTCCACTGGTCCCCATTATAGCCGAGGGATCAACTTTCCAATTTAATGGATTTTAAAGTCTTCCCTCGTCTTTCTTGAGGACAATGGTGGGGTCGTCCCCTCCAGTGGTCCCCATTATATCCGAGGGATCAACTTTCCAATTTAATGGATTTTAAAGTATTCCCTCGTCTTTCTTGAGGACAGTGGTGGGGTCGTCCCCTCCACTGGTCCCCATTATAGCCGAGGGATCAACTTTCCAATTTAATGGATTTTAAAGTCTTCCCTCGTCTTTTTTGAGGACAGTGGTGGGGTCGTCCCCTCCACTGGTCCCCATTATAGCCGAGGGATCAACTTTCCAATTTAATGGATTTTAAAGTCTTCCCTCGTCTTTCTTGAGGACAGTGGTGGGGTCGTCCCCTCCACTGGTCCCCATTATAGCCGAGGGATCAACTTTCCAATTTAATGGAATTTAAAGTCTTCCCTCGTCTTTCTTGAGGACAGTGGTGGGGCCGTCCCCTCCACTGGTCCCCATTATATCCGAGGGATCAACTTTCCAATTTAATGGATTTTAAAGTCTTCCCTCGTCTTTCTTGAGGACAGTGGTGGGGTCGTCCCCTCCACTGGTCCCCATTATAGCCGAGGGATCAACTTTCCAATTTAATGGATCTCTGTAGATGTTTCCATGCGTGCTAGGACTGACAACAGGATGAGGGAAACACTGATATTTCTCATTAATTTTCCAAGTGTTCTGTTGGAGCAACTCTCATTACAATTATGGCCTTTCAAGACCTTGCAACACTACTGATAGTATTTCTTCAAATGATTTCCATTCCAGGGGTTGGAAAAAGGTTCCCCTTCTAGGTTTTCTAGTCTATAGGTCCCTGGGACAACTTCATCGATGACCCTATATGGGCCATGCCAATTAGGATGGAGCTTGTTGGGCTTTTGCCAAGCCTTCTTGAGAACCAAGTCTCCTACTACTATAGGTCTCTGTTTCACCCTCTGATTATAAAACCTTGCGGTCCTCTGCTGGTAGGAAGCCTGCCTTATCTCAGCGTCCTCCCTCCTTTCCCCAATCAGGTCCAAGTCAAGTCTCCTTTCTTTCGCGTTTCCCTAGGGGTCATACATTTGGACCCTATGAGTAGGAAACTCGACTTCGGTGGGGATGACGGCTTCTGATCCATAGGCTAGTATGAATGGGGTCTCCCCGGTAGAAGTCCTCACTGTCGTCTTGTATGCCCACAGTACGGCATGTAACTCTTCGACCCATCTTCCGTTTGCTTCTTCAAGCCTCTTCTTGATTCCATCTAGGATTGTCATGTTTGTTACTTCGGTTTGCACATTGGCCTGAGGTCGGCCTGGGGTGGAGAAAAATTGTTTGATATTTACCCTCTCACAGTACTTCTGCAGAGAGGCATTCTTGAACTGCGTCCCGTTATCTGAAATGAGGGTGTTGGGCAGACCATATCTGCATATCACATTTTTCCAGATGAACTGGAAGGTCTTCTGCTCTGTAATTGTAACGATCGCTTCGGCCTCTACCCACTTTGAGAAGTAGTCAATCGCTACAATGAGGAACCGATAGTTATTGACTGCTCTTGGTAAGGGCCCTACCAGGTCAATCCCCCACACTGCGAACGGCCACGGAGATGTAATGGAGGTAAGAGGCTGATGGGATTGATGAGGGATGGTAGAAAATCTTTGGCATTTATCACACTTTTTTACATATGCTGCGGCGTCTTTCCCCAAGGTCGGCCACCAGTAGCCTTGGGTGATCACCCTCTTCGCTAAGGATCTGCCCCCGATATGGCTTGAGCACGATCCTTCATGCACATCTTGAAAAATGGAAGGGACTTCTGAGGGGTGCACACACCTAAGTAAGGGGAGCAAAAACCCCTTTTTGTATAAGGTGTCTCCGATGATAGTGAATTTTGCAGCCCTGTACCTCAGCTTCTTCCTTTCCTGCCTTGCTTCTGGCATCTCACCCTCTTTAATGTATTTGATCAGGGGGTCCACGAAGCTTCTTGAGAAACATTTAGGAAATTGCCAAGTGTTCCCTCAGCGTCCTCAATAGTTGGCTGAAACAAAATTTCCACTGGGACCGTCCTCATGATGTCTGTCCTAGTCGCCGAGGCCAATCTCGCAAGGGCATCAGCACGGCCGTTGTCTAGCCTGGGTATCCTCTTTAATTTTACTTCTCTGAAGCCTTTCAGTAGTGACCTCACTTTCTCGAGGTATCTAGTCATTCTCTCGTCCTTAGACTCGTAGGCCCCTAGTATCTGATTCACCACTAGCCTTGAATTACTATGGACCAGAATCTGGCCGACACTAAGAGACTTGGCCAAGGAGAGGCCTGCTACTAAGGCCTCATATTCGGCCTCGTTATTGGAGGCTTTGAAGTTGAACCTCAGGGCGTATTCGACGTCTGTGCCATCGGGTGCTGACAGTATCAGTCCAGCCCCACTTCCGCTGTCATAGGAAGACCCGTCAACGAAGAGCTCCACAGAGTCTTTCCCTCTGAAAAATTTCCCTCAGAGAGGGACCCCTGTCTAAAGATGTACCTTCCCTCTTCGTTTTCAGTTGCTTTCCTTCTAGCGGTGCTTGTCTCAGCCCTATCTGCGGGTGTGTCAGCGGGTCTGTCTTTTGTATTCGTCTTCCCGAGAGTCTCACCCTCGACCTTATCATCTTCCCAAGCGAACTCAGCCACGAAGTCTGCCAATGCCTGCCCCTTAATGGCCGTCCTAGGCTGATACACAATGTCAAACTCCCCCAGCTCTATAGACCAGGCCATCAACCTACCTAATTTTTTTGGCTTGTATAGGACCTGCCTAAGAGGAGAGCCGATGAGGATGACCATTGTATGGGACTGGAAGTACGGCTTCATCTTCCTCGAGGCATGGATCAAGGTGTAGGCCAACTTCTCCATCCTCGGGTATCTTTGCTCTGCCCCCTGGAGTGCCTTGCTGTTGAAATACACAGGCTTCTGTATTCCGTCTTCGTCTCTCACAATGGCTGCGCTGATGGCCGACTCTGAGACGGCGAGGTACACGTAAAGTCGTTCACCCTGCACTGGTCGTGACAGCAGCAAGGGAGACCCTAAGTATGATTTTAGCTCCTTGAAAGCCTCATCACACTCTTCACTCCATTCGAAGGCCTTCCTGAGGATCTTGAAGAATGGTAAACACCTGTCTGTGGCTCTTGACACAAATCTGTTCAGGGCAGCCACTCTCCCTGTAAGCCTCTGAACGTCTTTAATGGACTTGGGGGTCTTCATCTCAACAAGGGCCTTTATCTTTTCAGGATTGGCCTCGATGCTTCTTTGGTTGACAATGAAACCTAGGAACTTCCCTGCCCCGACCCCGAAGACACATTTGGCCGGGTTAAGCTTCATCTGGTATTTGTCCATCGTGTTAAAGGTCCTTTCCAGGTCTGCCACATGGTCCTCTGCCTTCAAACTCTTGGTCAGCATGTCATCCACGTAGACCTCCATGGACTTCCCAATTTGGTCTTAGAACATTTTATTTACGAGGCGCTGGTACGTTGCCCCCGTATTTTTTAGACCAAAGGGCATGACCCTATAGCAGTATATCCCCTTATCAGTGATGAAGGCAGTCCTCTCAAAGTCTTCAGGGTTCATGAAGATCTGGTTGTACCCTAAGTAAGCATCCATAAAACTCATGAGCTCATGGCCTGCAGTAGCGTCTACCATCTGGTCAATGCGGGGGAGAGGGAAGCTGTCTTTGGGGCAATGCTTGTTGAGACCTGTGAAGTCCACACACATTCTCCACTTCCCGTTGGCCTTTGGGACAATGACTGCATTGGACAACCACTCAGGGTAGATGACCTCTCTGATAAATTCAGCGTCTTCTAATTTTTTGACCTCGTCCCTGATGACCTCGTACTTCTCTCTAGAGTAAATCCTCCTTTTCTGCTTTACCGGCTTCACTCCCTCTACCACATTGAGCTTGTGGCACATGATTTTAGGGTCGATCCCCGGCATATCTACATGACTCCACGCGAAGACGCTTCGTCTTCTCCTTAACAGCTTGATGAGGTCTTCCTTGATATTGGGCTTCAGAGACTTGCCAACTTGGACGGTTTTTCCCGGGTCATCCTCATCGAGGATGATGGGTTCTACCTCCTCGACGGCCTCTCCTTTTTTGAGCTTCGTCTCGTCCCTGGGGTCTAGGGTATCAATGTTGTAAGTGGCTGTAGCCCTCTTGTGTGCCTCCCTTTCTTCAGCAGAGTTGTAGTAACATTCTCTCGCTGCCGTCTGGTCTCCCTGAACTTCCCCCACCCCGTAAGGGGTTGGAAATTTGATCATTTGATGGACTGTAGAGGGCAGGGCTTCAAACCCTTTGAGGGCCACACGCCCCAGTATGATGTTGTAGGCCGAAAACACCTGCTCATCCATCACAAAGAAACTGACCTTCTTGGTGAGCCATCTCGGCCACTCGTACCCCATCCTCACATCAGCCTCATACACTCCAAGGGGATGAACCTTTTCCCCACTGAACCCAATCAATGGATGATGGTACGGGACGAGTCTAGCACGACTGAGACCTAAGGCTTTGAAGCACGGCCAAAACATCACGTCTGCAGATGAGCCCCCATCTACTAGGATCCTCGGCACCTCGCATCCGTGCACCCTGGTAGTGATGATGAGAGGGTCACCATGTGGGGCCAAGAGGTATTTGAAGTCCATTCTTAAAAATCCCACTATCAGTGTGTCCATATCAACCTTCTTCCTTTTTTCTGACTTGCCCTCCAGAGAAGTCGCGTGTACCGTCTTCGTCACTGCCTTGGCCTCAGCCACATGGGCCTTCCTGTCGGCGACCTCAGACCCTCCTCCTGCAAGACCCCCGGAGATCATTCCCACTCCGAGCGAGATCATATTAAGCCTCTTAACAGGGTCATGGTCGTCTCTCGGCGGGAGGTCAGGGTCGTCCTCATCATCAGAAGGATCGTCCCCTCTTTTTTTAGGACCTTCTCTGCATGCGTCGCCTCGCTTCTTTCTGGGGTCGTCCCCTCGGCCCCTCTTGAAGGTGCCTTTGTCGACGTACTTTCTGAGCTTCCCTTCCTTTAGCATCTTCTCAATCTCATCTTTCAGAGCAAAGCATTTGTCCGTTACGTGGTCGTGGTCTTGGTGAAACTCACACCACAGGTTCTTATTCCTCTTCCCGGGGGCTGCCCTCAGCTTCTCGGGCCACTTCAGGGATCGGTCACTCTTAATCTCATTGAGAATCTGTTCACAGCTGACCGTCAGAGGGGTGTACCCCGCGAACTTGTCATCCGAGGACCTCTTCTTCCCCTCTTTGTTCTTCTTGGGGTATTTACTCCCACTTGCACCTCCTCTTTCGTCCTCATATTTTGCAGCCATTGCCTCTTCGGCGTTCATCACATTTCCTACTGTCGACAACAGCTCGGCCATCGTCCTCGGAGGGTCTTCAGCAAGCTTCCATAACAGCTTCCCCTTTTGGAGTCCTCCAATCAGGGCTGTCATAGCTATGCTCTCCTCATAGTCTTCCACCTCCAGCTTCTCTTTATTGAATCTGGCTATATAGTCCCTCAGACTCTCACTCTTCCCCTGCTTAACATAGAGCAGGTGGGTGGTCTTCTTCTGTGGCCTCACCCCAAAGCAGAAATTATGGATGAACAGGTCGACCATCTGCTTAAAGTTTTCAATGAAATTTTTTGGAAGAAACGTGTACCAGACATGCGCATCCCCTGTCAAGGTACTAGAGAAGGCACGAAACCTCATCTCATCTGAGATAGAGTATATGTCTGCCGCCGACTGATACATCTCCACATGGTGGACGGGACCCATAGGTGGCTTGAATTTTGATGGCGTGGGGAAGTTGACCATCCTTGCCACAAAGGGTGAGCCTATGGTGTATCCCCTCTGAAGAGGGTCTCGGCTCTTCAATATATCACCAATCTTATCCTCTAGCCGCTGGATTGAGTCATTCCAGGGCCTCACAGGGTCGTCCTGGCCGATGTTATCCCCTGCTGCCTCTCCGAGGAGGACGGAGGGTTCTGCTGCAGTAGGCCTGTGTCGGCTGTTTACTTCCCTTTGGCCATCATCTCGTCCTCGGGGTCGGCCATCTGCTGCCTCCCTCCTGGATCTCGCAACGCTTCTTGTTCTGGACAACTGTTCCCGCAGGTCATTTACTGGGCCTAGCCTCTCAAAGGCCGACCCCCTTCTCAAGCGATCAAAAGTGGAGCCTCTTGGACGACCATCAGGGTTTCGTATCCCACACTTTCCTCTACTGTCCTGGAGGGGTCGTACAGTATTGTTGGAGACCTCATAGGGTTCCCAGCATTCTATTGGGGCTTCCTCTCCCTCCAGATCGTCATACCTGTCCTCAGGGCAAGGGTTTCCTTGCCTCCCCAGGCATAAACGCCGGGGGTCAGCAACATCCCTACGCCGCTGAGGGGGTGGTAGGTCTTTGCGTGGTGCCTGGGGTGGTCCCCTGGCCTCATGCTGCCCTAGAGCTGCTGTCGGAGTAATCATCTCAGGTGAAACCCCTGGTGCTCTCAGTATGTTGTGGCTTAGAGCTGTGAACTGCTCCTGCATCATCCGCTGGCTTGCTGCCAGAGACTTTAGGGTTGCCGCCACATCAGCCATCTCAGACTGGGGTAGTGGCTGACTGGAACTGGGTCTTCCCCCCTCATCCGGCGGGGGAAGTAGTGGAGGTGGCATCTCAGGTGCCATGTGCTTGAGCTATGAAAAGTTGAACTGAAGAAAATACTGGTGAGCTTGAGAACCTTAGTAGGTCTCTTTCAATGGTGAAACACCTCCTCTCAGGGGGAGTGTTGGTTCACCACCAGAGTGCCCAGTGAGGTCAAGCTGTACAAAGGAAGAGATGTCGTCTCGTTCCCACAGACGGCGCCAAACTGATGATGCTAAGATTCAGCACCATCGGATAAGTGATAGTGAGCTCAAGCAGTAGCAGCCATGGCAGCCATGGAGATGAATAAGTATATAGAAGGGGATGAGTATAAGAGGAAATAAGACAATGATGTATAGTGGTTCAGCCAATTTGGCCTACATCCACTGTGAGTGTGTGATCCACTAAGTATGGGCACTAATGGCCTTGGATACAATGCACATCAGCTCTCTCTCTCCTGTGTCTACAAGAAAAGTTTTTGCTAGGGTTGCAATAATCTGATCCCTTTGTAGGGTTGTAGGTGACAAGTATATATAGGTCTTGGGGGGTGTAGTGTACCCCCCAAGTATGCATGGTGCATGTGAATGATGATCCAGCCAACCCCCTGTTGACACCTGTAGATGCCAAATGATGACTTAATATTCCCTCACGTGAGGGTGTGATTTTGTTATAACGGTCTGCCACGTGCCATGTGAGCCTCACGCACACTGTTCCACGCGTCTCCCAAACCACGCGCTGTGATGATGTCACCCTCGGCCTATGAGACGAGGCCGAGGTCAAAGTTCCTTCCGGTAGTGAGTCTGGCTTAATTCTGGCCTCGTACTGTCGTACCCTCGTAGTGTCGGCCGGAGCCTGGGGAAGGGTCGGCCCCTCGTAGGGTCGTCTGGAGCCTGGTGGAGGGTCGGCCCCTCATAGGGTCGTCTGGAGCCTGGTGGAGGGTCGGCCCCTCATAGGGTCGTCTGGGCCTGGTGGAGGCCAGCTGGAGCCTGGTGAAGGGTCGGCCCCTCGTAGGGTCGTCTGTTTGGGAGATAATCTTCAGCCAGGCCAAGGATATAAACCGGTATGTCAAAATTTATTCCTTCAATTTGAGAATATCCTTGAGCCACTAATCTGGCCTTGTTTCTAATGATTATTCCACTTTCATCATATTTGTTATTAAATATCCAACGTGTGCTAATAAACTTTTTATGATCAGGCCTAGGTACAAGATACCAAACATCATGAATGACAAATTAAAGAAGTTCTTCCTCCATGGCAGAAATCCAATGAGGGTCATTCAATGCCTCATTTACATTCTTTGGTTCCACAAGGAAAACAAAACATGTATAATGAGCATAGTTTCTTAATTAAGATCTCGTACGTACATGCTCATAAGGGTTCCAACAACGTTATCTATGGGATGATCTTTAGAAACCCAATTAGGTACTTCAGGTGTCTCAATTGGTAAGGAATCATCTATTTCTGGAGAGTCATTTTCTAAAATATTTTCAGACTCTTCCACAATAGTTGGTTCTCCAGTCTTACTCTCAACAGTAGTGTCACTTACAATAACGTTTATGGATTCCATTAATATTTTGGTGTGGAGATTATAGACACGATAGGCTCAACTATCAGGAGAATATCCTAGGAAGATAGCTTTATCTCCACGAGTCTCAAATTTGGATAAGTGTTATCTGTCTTTACAGACATAACAAGTACTACCAAAGGTTCTAAGGTATTTGAGATTAGGCTTCTTCCCATACCATAGTTCATAAGGAGTTTGTTTAGAATTCTTCCTAAGGTAGACCCTATTGATAATGTGACAAGCAGTACGAATAGATTCTACCCAAAAATATTTAGGTAAACATTTAGCATGGTTCATAACACGTGCCATCTCTTGAAGGGTACGATTCTTTCTCTCAGCAAATCCATTTTGTTGAGGAGTCTTAGGAGCACTAAATTCATATTTGTAACCATTATAGTCACAATACTCTATAATACCAGTATCTATTAATTCTCCACCTCTATCACTACGAATAATATTTACTTGAGTGTCCTCCTCATTTTCAATACGAAGTAGAATTTTCAAAAAGGTTTGGAAAGTTTTAGACTTTTGTTTTAAGAAGGACACCCAATTAAACCTGGTGAAGTCATCAACCATAACAAGAATATAACTGTATCCACACAGACTAACAGTTAGAGAAGGACCCATTAGCTCCATATAGATGATCTCCAAGGGTTTAGAGGTAAGGATATCTTTAACTTTCTTATGAGGTGCCTTAACAATTTTTCCTTTCTGACATGATCCACAGACAATATTAGAGATAGGTTTGATCTTTGGAATTCCTCTAACTATTTCTTGTGAAGACAATCTACTGAGGGTATTGTAATTTATGCGACCCGTCCTATTATGCCATATTTCATTGTCATCCATTCTGGCAATGTTACAGACTTCGGGATTGTTTTGGACAGTATAACAATTGTCGGGAGTCCTGAGTCCTATAAGTATGCACTCACCTTTTTCATTTAAAATTTTGCAATTATTCTTTGAAAAGATGGCAGTATAATTTGAGTCACAAAATTGCGAGATACGTAGTAGATTAGCCTTAAGACCTTTTACTAGAAGAACATTTTCAAGCACACGCATTCCTTCTTCTTTGAGTGTTCCTTTGCCAATGATTTGAGATGATACACCATCACCGAAAATAACTTTTCCTCCAACAAGAATGGTTTTGTCTAAAAGTTTTGTATCATCCCCAGTCATATGTTTTGAGCACCCAGAGTCTAAATACCAACCAGAAGAGGTGTGTTCAGCTTTTAAAGCAGTAATCACAATATTACACTTCATCTGGGGCAATAGTTCATCTTTTCTAACCCAAATAGCTCTTGTTTTTATTTTGCACATATTTTCTCTCATTTGATAAAATTTGCGAGCATTAGATTTTTGTTGAAAAATATTTTGCGCATGCATTTGAGTTTTATGGAGGATATGAGCATTTAGTTTAGAAAAGTTCTTAGGAATCTTTCTTGTAAATGATCTTTTAGGTTTGGTCTTTCTCTTTCTATATTTAGAGTTTTTGTCTGGTTGTTTAGGAAGAACATAATTATTACGGCTTCTCCTAGAGTAGTTAAAGTTTTGGTATAGAGGAGTATTACAGACAGGTTTTACTAAACGTCTAGAGTACCAACCTTCAAAAGAATGATCGTATATATCACAGTAAGTGCAATATAGATTGCTTGAAGAGGGTATCTCCTTAGGAAAGTCTTTAAACATAGGTTTCATGGAATTTTGATTTTGAGCCTTGTTCCTAGGGAGTACAGTTTGAAATGCAGAATCACTTTTCCTAATAGGAGGACAGACATATTTAGCCTTAGGTGGAATTTCACACTTAGAGTTACTTGATTCCCCAATATCAAACTTTTGTTGTTTTTCATCAAACTCATCTTTTAAGAAATGAAAATTTGGGTAAGTTTCTATGGGTCTTTTGCCTCCTGACACAAACTTGATTGATTCAAAGTTTTTAGTTTGTGTCTTTAACTTCAGGAAAAATCCTATTCCAGTTCGATCATCAGAATTGGTTTTTGAATCAGCAACAAAATCAGCAAAACAATTGGAATTATTTCAAAACTTAGCAAATTTTTTGAAAACAGTTGTTGTCTTTTCTTTGGCTTGTTCCAATTTTAATAATGTCCCTTTATATTTTTTCTCTAGACTTTCATTTGTTTCAATCAAATCTTTTAATTTTGATAAAAAAAATTGACTTCGTTTTGATGAGTTAGACATTGGGTAGTGTACTCTTCCTCATTAAGTTTAACCACTAGACTTAGGTCGTCTAGTTTCTTAGTGAGATCTTTCACTATTTTCTCTAGTCTAGAGATTTTCTTGAGAGTTTTGGCATAAAGTGTGTGAACATTAGGGAGGTCTTTAGTGTCCGAATCACTAAGTGTAGTGTGTCAAGTGACCCCTAAGGATTCAATTCTTGAACTCACACACACATTGACATCGACATTATCGCTTTCCCTTTGACTCACACCCCCGTTGTAGAACTAGTAATGTTCTCAGACATTAAAGCATCTAAACTAATAGCAACGATAAAAGTAGAGCTACTAGCTTCATTCTCATAAATAGGCACAGGCCTATCATCATTATAGATTATCTTAGCAAAGAAAGACATACAAGGATCAAAAACTTCAGATGACTCAGGTTCCTCATTATCAGAGTCACTTGAATCATCCCAAGTCTTTCAAATGTTGGCCCTAGTATTTTCATTGGTCGTGTTCAAGTTAACTCTACAGTCTTGTGCTATGTGACCCAATTTTCCACATCTAAAACATTCAATATTCTTAAAGTCTTTGGTAGGTCTCGTATGAATGTCCTTGTGATGTTTGTCTTGACCTTTCTCATGAGGTTTGTGATTAGACTGAGTCGAATAATTTGGCTTGCCTTGTTGGGTTGCTATTTTATTTCTAAATTTGACAATTTTCTTAAATTGTTTTGACATCAAGGCAATTTGACTATCCAGACTATCTATATCACATTCCTCATCAGAATCATTATTAAGAATACTAAGCTCAGTTCTTATCAGTTTAGAGGAGAAACTCAAATTAGAGTTAGTCTATTTCCTATGGGACTGGGTTAATTGTTTCTTGAATTCTAGTTCCATTTCCACAGTTCTCAGTTTACTACTGAGTAATTCAGGAATGAGATTTTGATCACTCATTTCCTCAATAGCATATCTTTTGTTATCAAATTTCTGTGGTAATGACCTTAAAATTTTCGAGACAATTTCATTTATGTCATAAGTTATCCCATTAGAGTGTAATTTGGTCACAATGTCAGTTAATTTCATGTAGAAGTCATCAAAAGATTCAGAGTCTGACATGATTAAAGAGTTATACTGTTGGATAAGCATCTGTGTTTTAGCATCCTTAACTCTAGTGTCACCTTCATGAACAATAACCATAGTATCCCAAGCTTCCTTAGAAGTGGTACAAGATGAGATTCTTTTGAACTCGTGTTCATTTATAGACATAAAGATAGTATTCTTGCCTTTGTTATAGTTTCGAGAAACTTGCTTCTCTTCTTGAGTGAATTCACTTAATACTTTCTTAATCCTCTCATTACTTCCTTCAGTGGTTGGTTTTGTAGGATAAGTATATCCATTTTCAACAATATCCCAGACATCATCTCCCAAGGTTCCTTGTATGCAAGCAACCATCTTTACTTTCTAGTAAGCAAAGTTATTTCCATCAAAGAGAGGAGGTCTGGTGAAGTTACCAAATCTTTCATTTTTCTCATCTATTGTTTGATTTTAATAAAAAAAATTCAAAAACACAAGATCTTTAAAGAAAATTTTCAAAACTCTAATACCAATTGAAAAAGATGTTACTTAAGTCATTTAATACAAGATTAAAATATTGAAGTAACTCCGAACTATTTTTTGAAGAAACTATTTTCTTTAAATCAAAACAAATTAATCACAAGATGTGTTTAATAAAACATGCACAAGATTTGTTCAAGATTTTATAATAGGTTTCGAAACACAGTTTAAATCAATTAAACTCAGCACACCAACAAGAATGAGATGAGGAGATGAAGACAGATTAATTACACACAGTTTTTAACGTGGTAAAACCTCACCCAACAGAGGAAACATTCACGGTGACTTCTAAGTCACAAACCAAAAATCCACTAAAATAAAATATATAAGTTACAAGATATTTAACACACATGCAAATAAATCACAACTATACAAGTTTAGAAATATACCCACTTATTTGATTATAATTTTTCTGCAATTTTGATGTTGATGTTGCTTTCTCAGCTTGCTAAATTCTCAACACTTTGTTCAAATCTTTACGTCGACTCATGTTGTTTTAAGATCTTATGTCCAACACTTTTGTGCTGTAGTGTGACAAGTGTTTGTGAACGTGATCTAACACATGCATGCATACATGCACACTTATTTATACAAACATTCCTATCAAATTACATAACAGATCTAAATGACTTAGGGTTTTCAGTTTCTCTCTTCTTTAGAAACAAAAGGCTTTATTTGACCTTTTAAAGAATCCCAAAATCCAAGGTTACCTTGCTCGAAAGACTGCCAAGGTCTTAAATAATTTCAGGAGTTTTGAAAATGATTTTGAAATTGTAAACCACCAATTACGATTCCAACTAGGTCAAAAGTATTATTTCGTAAGAACTAGAAACAGAAAAAAGATTTATTGATTCCGGAGTTTTGAGAAACATTTACAAAAAGAATAATCAACAAATACGATTTCTCAAGATGAGAAACTAAAATATGCAGATCTAAGCGTAATATGACATGCAATAATCAGATCTATTATTTCTATGAAAGAGAAATAGAAATCTAACATGAAATGTATAAGCTGGAAACAATATCTGAAACACAAAGGATATAAATCATGAACAGGATTTCAAACCAACTCAAAAACAACTCTCAAACACTCAGGTTTGGTCTTGGTTTAAACTGATTTTGAAATACGAGTTTAGGGTCTGAAAACAAAATAGGGTTTGGACGATTTAGGGTTTCTTTCTCTCTCTTTAGTTTCTCTCTCTTTCTTTTCTCTCTCTATGTCTCTCCTTTATTCTCTCAGTTTACGAACTGGCCAAAAGTTCCCAAATGATGAGGGTAAGCCTCCTTATATAGTAGGATAGGAAGGATCGAGAAGGTTGGTGCAAATCTAAAGGCTGAGATTTGGTCTTGGACTTTTGACTTTGATCCAACGGTTTAACATCAGCGGTGATTTAAACAAGTGTGGATTGGTCTAAAGAGGTTCACAGGGATTGGAGAAAATGCATGCAGATTGTTGATAAAAGAGATCCAAGGTCTGATAAGGTGTACGAGTTATGAGTCTACTAATAAACACAAATCAGACCGATATAATGCTGACAGGTGTAAGGCCCAGATGAACTCACACACGCGTGTTTTCAAAATAATTACACACCCACCCTGAAGCCTCAAGCGCATTTGGATTCTACCCAACAAAACATTTAGGCAAAATGTGGTTGAATCAGAATTTACACAATGACCCCGAAAGTTTATAAAACCAATTTTAATTTCTTAAAAAATATTTAAAAAATTATTTAAAAATTCCCAAAAATTATTAGAAACAAATTTAAAGGGGAATTAACTCACACAAGCATTTTATGCAATAAATATGTTATGTATGCAATCCTAATGTGTGTATGTGATTGAGAATATACCTTTAAACAACAATCAAGAGGAATAATGTAGAAGGCTCTGAGGTTCTTTGGTATCTAGGGAAGGGTCTCAATTTTGTCACTATTTCCAAACTAGATGAGCACATATACAATGTACACTCAAGTGAGTCAAGAGTATAAGGTGATTCACCAACAGTCGATGATGGATGATGGGCGATGAGGCGATCAGTCGGCAAGGCAAGGCAAGGCATATCCAAAAATACTTTATTGCAGATCCAAAAATAGGTTGGAAAGGTAGAAGGGTTATTCCGCAATTTGAGTTGGGCTAATGTTTGTTGGGTGAGAGAGGGAGAGAGTTGTTGTTTTTATTTTTTGATTTAGTCTTGGCTTGTATGAGAAAGTAGAACGATTGATTTGGTCTTGGCTGTGTTTAGACTTTAGTATTGGACAATGTATAATTTTAACCTCCGTCATTTTTTATTTGACACTAGTGTAGGAGTATCCGTATATTTAAAAGACTAAATAAAATATAAAATATATACATTTAATTATTGTCGGTCCGAGTCGGTCCAGACAGACCATATTAATTCAAAACCCCACTGATTCAGTTGGTTTAAAAAAACAGGAACGAATCGATTAAAAAAACTGATAAAAATAAGGCGGTTCGGCTCGGTTCAGTCAGCTTTTTTAACACCCCTATCATCTATGCATTTTCCCATTATTGTTCAATCCAAATAGGGTGATTTTTATTTCCTTTCATGATTTTTTAATCTCTAGTCTTCGAAGTATTAATGATAAGATATTATCTTGTTTTGAATGTTTTGTTGATGGTTTGTAATGAAACCGTTATGTTATTGATATTTCATGATTTATATTTTTGCTTGGTAATTATATCTTTAATTAAACCAAATTTGCTCACCATCTTATAATTTTTATTTAATTACTTGACGAATATCTTATGCAGTAACCAAATTTGGTACGTTGCACGTACTTGTAACTGTTTATTTACTTTTAGATCAAATGACATTTTAGTTATCCCCTATTATGCATGCATGTTTAATTATTGGTAGTGGTCCCTCCAAATCTCATTGCACCCATGGAAGTGTCCAAATGATAACATTTACGATGCCATTAAACTTAGTTTAAAGGATATTGAACTTAACCCATTTGTTATCCCTAGTGCCATTTTCTTTTGGAAATCAACTTTTAATTACTTTTAGTTCAATTTTGGGATGAAAAGTCCCAGTGTACTAATATCTATCAACTAACTTGGTTCAAATCTCTAGGAGAGGAAGTCCACCCCCATACATCCTCGGTTGACATTCCATGGATGTTAAAAAGTGGGAATATCCACCTACCATACGCCACTTAATTGCATGCAGATATGAAAAGCAATATGAAATAAGGAATATTTTTGCTTTCTTCTTCTCTGGTTGTCAAGGCATGTCCTTTTTGCTAAGTCTCAAAGGGTAATGTTAGAATACTCATTCTTAGATGCCAATATTATGAAGGGTAAGACAATTTCCCTCAATCCCTATCTTTTGGGATCTCTTTACAATTTCTTCTTTGAGCTTATTAAAGACCTTTTTTAATGCAAAAAAAGTTGGTCCATTATGGGTCCTTCAAATTTGGATACATACATATTTTTTCGAGATTGGACTTATCAAAGATAATTTTGAATTTATATATTATTATGAGCATATGAGCTTATAAGCTCTCATCACTATGTTTAGAAGTTTTCCCATTAATAGGCCAATGATATATTTGCAGCCCCTATGGGGTGGGCACCCACTGTGGCACCACTTTGGCTAGCCCCAATTTTGAGGAATCATCCCGCTACAGAACAAATTTATCCCCATTTGGGGTGCTTTTTGATTGCTAGGTATTTGTACTACGGAACCTCACCTCCTTCAACCCCCAATTTTAGGTCTTATAGAGAACTTTACTTATTTTCCCAATTATTTTAGGCAATTTGGCTCCTACCAATCCATTCCAGTCCCCATGAGGAGCCATGTCAATCCTCATGTATTTGTTAGGTCATCTGAAATCTCAAAAGCAACTATTTTTAAACTCATAGCTAGCAATCATAAGGTTTAAGATACCTTTAGCATAATTGGGGATGAATTTAATGCAGGAGTGACTAAGATTTGTATTGATTGGTGGTCAAACTACATCCAGGTTTTCTTCAAACCATTGTAGGGAACCATAAAGACTTCGAAACGCTCTTCTTCTAGTAAATATTTTGTTTCTTCTTGTACTCTTATCTTATTTATATTAGCATTAACTTAACCATTTCAATTTCTTATATAAGCTCCACCCCTTTAAGGTTATGATTTTTCATGCAAAATGAAATTAACCTATGAGGGAAAATAGGCTTTAGATGAGGAACTCTTGAGGGAGGTCAGAGAGGAAGAGGAAGAAACTCCTCTTGTTCGATATGTCAGGTCAAGGTCTTCTTTTGACAATCCAACTAGCACTTCATTGGGTACTACTGGGATTGTTGAACCTCCTATTTGTTTTATGTTTACCATTAATAAGAAAAAAGTGCATGAAAATAATAACAAGAAAACTTGTTCATCAAGTTTAGTTAGCATGTATGTCGATGCATTTTCTCAAGAAGAAAATTTTAGCACCAATAAATTTGATTTTGAATTGTTTTTGTCTTACTATAGGTTTTACTGATGCCTCAGCTAATGTGAATGAGTCAATACCGATTATAGATCCTAGAACACCTCCTCCAGCATCCCCAATTAATGAGCCAAAAAGTGAGTCAGTTAATGCTCATATTCTAACAACTATCCCCACTTTGAATCTAGTTCTTGAAGAAGAAACAATCCCAGTGACTATTAATTCTTCTATCCCCATCCCCATATCCATACATGAGATAGTCGAGATCTTAATTCTCAATGGCATAGATCTCATAGAGGATTTTAGTATTACTGGAAATGCTCTAAAGTCACCTGGTATTCCACTAGTTCCACTACATGCTCTAGGTCCAAGTGTCTCCCTATTAAGAGAAGCATCTCCTGAGGTAGAGGTCAGTCCTCCAGTTAAGGATGTTCCTAGTTTGATGACACCAGCAAAGGTCCATGCTTTTCATCGGCAACTTTAAAAGATGATGTCCAAGGATCCAGTCCAAACTTTGGAAATTACTACCAACAGTGTAGAATCATAACTAAAACATCTCATCGAAGTTCAACCAACTCCTCCATCTTTGTAATTGGAGATTCAACAAGCTTTGGAGTTACTTTGAATCTTTTTCGGGGTGCCTTTTAAGAATTTAATTGACTTTACCTTTCTTATTGGGCTTAGGGCAGCCTGTACTTATATTTCCAAAATTCAAGGCATAGAGGAAAGTGTTTTGAAAATATTTTAACATTAGAATATTTTCACTCCCATATTATTTCACAACTATGAACCAAGCGGAGACTAAGGAGAATTCATTATCTTTAGACATAACACACTTTTCTAGTCAAAGATTTGAGGTAGCCAAGGGACTGTAAGACTTAGGAGCCATTTAAAGTAAGAAAATTTCCCTCTTATCTGAGAAAGAAGAGTTGAAGAATTAACTTGTTAGAGTCAATGCTACATTGGAGGTGGCCATTATAAAAGAGGTTGATTGTCAGCAAAGAATGAGTCAATTAGTTGGTGAAATACAGGTCTCGCCCAGTGATACATCTCGACTTTAAAGAGAGAAAAGTCTAAATCAGAATTAAGATATTTTCATATGAACACTTTTGGACCATTTTTAGGCCTTTTATGTTTAGGCATTTTATTAGCATATAAATTTACCGATATTAAATGTAACTACGCATTTTGTTCTTGTTGCCCTGTTTCCCAAATAGTTAGGTAGTATGGCATTTCTTTTTCTTGTGTGAATGTATCTATTAATGTCTCTTAGATGATATGATCCGTCTTTAAATGCTCTATGGATTTGGAATGGCTCTTCCCATTTTGGGGACCAATTTTCATAAGCTAGATCTTTTGATCCCAAAGGCAAAATAGTTTTCAAAACCATATCCCCTTGATTGAAGGCTCTTTTCTTTACTTTCTTATTATAGCTATAATCTATTTTCTTCTTTTAGATCAGGATATTATTTAAGGCTCTGACCTTATCCTTATCTATGTTCTCTCGCTCCATGTGCATAGCCTAGTCAAAGCCTTCTATGGTTACTTCATTTTAAATCACCACTATCAATAAATTAAGAGTGATTTCAAGAGGAAAAACAACATCATGGACATATGTCAAGGAATATGGTTTCAGTACTTGGTCTTTTAGAGGTATAATAAGCCCATAAAACTTATGGCAACAAATTGTGACTATCCCTTGAAATTTTATCAATCACTTTCCCAGGTTGTTCTTTATTACCTTATTAGTAGCCTATGCCTGATCATTTGATTGAGCATTATAAGGTTTTGTTTTTTTCAAAGTTATCCATAACCTCGAAGTGAATTCCATCACCATCTCTGATATGAAGATGCTTGCGTTGTCTGATTTTATGGATTCTAGGATTCCAAACTTATATACAATATATTGCAATAAATCTACCAAATCATTTTGGGTAGCCGAGTTCAAATCTTTTGCTTCCACCCATTTATTAAAGTAGTATGTTGTTAACAACACGAAATTGTTTAATTTATAGGATAGAGGATAAATTTTATCAATAACATTAATAGACAATCCTCTAAATAAACAAGTCTTCACTATATATTGTAGATCTATAGCAAGCACATGTATCGAAGGACCGTGTTGTTGGCATTTTTGGCCTTTTTTTGCAAACTCAATACGGTATTTTAAAATAGATGGCCAATAAAATTCTTGTATTATTAACAACTATCTCATCTTATGGCCAACTTGATAATCAACACAGAGGCCCTCAAGGACTTATGTTATGGTTGTTAAATCTTAATCCTTACTTAGTCATTTTACCTATTTTGAATAATTTCCTAGCATACATAATATAAATGGCTGCTCTTAGTCTGACAGACCTATTACTTTTGGTAGTTGGGTCAGTTAGATATTTAATTAATAGTTTTCTCCAATCTTCTTGAATATTCTCAATTTCAATTAAGGGACACTCGTAATGTTACAGTGGTAAGAAACTATCAATGGCACTAAACTTTAACTTTGCTTCGAAGTTATCGTTAAGAATAAAACCTGATTCCTTTTAAGACATTTCATTGGCTTATTTATTTAAATATCTGGGAACATAATTTAATGTGACCTCATAAAATTTAGATAATATATCCAAATCCACTTGGTTGTATAAAGTTAAATCGTCATAAACACATTTATATTAACAAGTAAATTGTCTCGTTACTAGTTGGGAATCACCAAAAATCTCTATCACTTCGAAGAATCTCTAGGCCCATTACCACAGCCTCATATGTATTCTCTTATAGCCCATATCCATATTTGATTTTAATATGTTCAAGGTACTCAATTACTACCTTATTCCTGATACCATCTCAGTCTTCTAACCATCAAACCAAAGCTTTCAAGGACTTATATATATATATTGTAAGGACGCAAATTTCCAATTGAGTCCTTTATTGTTTTGGCTCAATTCCAGACAAAAACGTGTCATAGGATAGAGTATATTGATCATCCTCCAAGCCTATGACATGTTTTGTTGAAGACGTAGCGGCCAAGTGTATAAAGCTTCATCAAAATGCCGAGTTTATGTGCCTCGTTTATACGTCATCAATAGTGGTTTCATGCTCCCAAGGTATGAATGCATTTATGTATATATAGGAGCTTGGAATAAGTTTTTATTGGGTGTTAGTTTTTTAAAACTGTGTTTCGTTTTCAGATGTTTTTCTATTAAAACTTATATATAAAGTATAAAATGTTCTTGGGCTTGAAAAGAATTTTTGAACATTCTGTGAGTTCGTTCGATATGTCGTTCGAACGAGTTTTTCGTTCGAACCAGATGTCGTTCGAACGAGTTTGCCAACTAGTTCCCAGTATAAGCCTTTGAAATGTCGTTCGATATGTCGTTCGAACGAACCTTATGTTCGAACGAGATATCCAACGAGATTTCTAACGAGTTCAATCTGGAACTACGTTAGAAGTCTCGTTCGAACGAGATTTCGTTCGAACGAAATGTCGTTCGAACGAGATGTCAGGCGGGAATAGTTTTTGACAGTTTTCTCCCACTTCCCCACTTATTTCTTAACTGATTTGTCTCAGACTTTATTATATGCGGGAAACCATTTTTCTAACATATCTTTTTCATATCCTTCTAACTTCTAGAGAGTGTTTTGAGAGCAAAAACATAAAGAGAAAAAGATCATGTTTTGAGTGTAATTTTTCAAGAGAAAATCTTCTATCACTCTAGTTTTACACCCATATTTTTTTCTTCCAAGTTCATATATACATATCAATTGCTTGGAGCATTTAGGCACCGATTTATCTCTACACCAATAAGAAGAGAAGTTTCCTTCTACATCCCTCAAAGAAGAAGACATTTTCGTGATTTACCCACTTGGAGAAAGGCTCCTAGTTCGGGTGATGGTGATCACATAAAGTCTGATCGATGGATTCCGAGATCGCGGTGGAGTTTCGTGGTTATTCGCTAGGAAGAGGTATCTACAAGAAGGAGCGTCGAGGCTTGAGAGGGATCGAGTCGTGTGATGTAAGTCTTTTGTCTTGTAATTTTAAATTCCGTACTTAGTGGATTTGAGGCTAGGGTCATCCGAGGTTGTTTCCCGTTGTGGGTTTTTCCTCGTACATCGCGGCGTAGTGGATTCATTGTTTATTTTATCTTTTGCAAAATCACCTAGAACGCATGCTTAAGTAAAAAGATAAAATTGGTTTAATTTAATAACTACATGTTTAATTTAGTGCTTAATTAATATTGGATAATGTTTAGTTAATTAATTCAAGTCATTTAATTTAATTGTTAAAATTGGTTTGGCCTAACTTGATAACATTGCAAAATATGACTTAGGCAAATTTCTAGGACTTGGGTTAATTAATGGTGTTTAAGTGAAATTGAAATTAGTGTGTGTGTTTATGTTAATTTCACTTGGTTGAATTTTAATTTGAAATAGAAATTAAAATCTGTTTGTTTGTTTGTTTAGATTGAACCATCACATCGCTTCCGCATTTATTGTAAAAAGGAAATATTATAATTTTATATGAATTTTAAAATTGGGGGCCTATCCTTTTCAAATATTATCCTTCTCATATATATATATATATATATTATCTCATATTTCTCATTTGACTCATCCTCGCGTAGATGATTAACCAAACAATCAGCCAAGGCTTGGCCTTTTACTGCTTTTTGAGATACATAATGTAGGCAAAAATTAGATAAAGCTAACACCCATTTACTAATTTTATTACATAAAATAGGTCTAGTCAACATATATCTAATTAAATTGAATATCGAAATGATAAACACCTCTCTAGGCAATAGATAATATCTTAATTTCATAGCAGTAAAATGCAAAGTCAAACATAGCTTTTCCATTATTAAATATCTACATTCACAATCATGTAAAAACATTCTGAGTTAACACACAACTTGTTCTTTATGTTTATCACAGTCTTGAGCCAATAAAATTCCAATTGATACATCAGAGGATGAAATATACAATTGTAATGGCTTTTCATCTCTTAGATGTGAAAAAATAGGTGGCACGACCAGGTATCTCTTGAATTTTTAGAAAGCCAGCTCATGCACTTCTTTAAAATCCAGTTCCTCTTGGTCTTTTAGCTTCAAGAAAGGATAAAATATTTTAGTTTTTCCTATTGCATTAGAGATAAATCTATGAAGGAAATTAACTTGACTCAAAAAAATTTGTAATTGTCTTATTTTGGGGGAGTTGTGCTTTCATAAATAGCTTTGGCTTTGTTATGAGAAACTTATATTCCCTTTTATTGTCCACTTAACCTAGGAAATTTCCTTCAGAAATTCCAAAGGCACCATTCAAATGATTCATTTTAAGTTGATAAAGTCTAATCTTTTCGAAGGACTTTTTAAGGTGTGTTATATGATCAGTTACTATTTTTTATTTGACAATTATATCATCAATGAAATAGTCCAAAAAGGAGCCAGCCATGTTATGAAAAATTATATTAAATCCTCTTTGGTATGTCTCCCAAATCCAAATGACATTTTTATCCATTCAAAGGTTCCTAAATTATCTAGTCACATAAATTCAGTCTTATGCACATCTTCTTCAACTATACATATTTGGTTATAACCAGAATGACCATCTATCATGGCATGATAGCATGACCAACTAATTTGTCAGCCAATAAAGCTACCCCTGGCATTGGATATTTTTCCTTTGGAGTGGTTGCATTTAGTTTTCTAAAATCAAATCACACCCTTAATTTGCTATTTTTCTTAATTATTGGCACTATATTAGAGATCCATTCAGTATACTTGGTAGTTCTAATGAACCCAACCTTCAATATACTTTTTATTTCTTCTTTTATCTTCATTGTGATCTCTAAAGTCATTTGACTAAGCAACTGTTTGATAAGATTATAGACTTTTATGATTGGTAGTCTTTATTCGGCCAATTTCTTATCCAAACCAAACAGTTCGTCATATTTTCAAGCAAAATAGTAATTGTAATGATGTAAAAGGTCTACAATCAACTACCAGTGTTCTTTGCTTAGGTTAACACTGATATACGTGACTCCTTTTTTCATTCAATTCCCAAATTGATTTCTATCAATGGATCCGATTGATTCATCATAATCTCCTCATATTCTATTGGCGAACTTGTTAATTCACCACTGTCGTGAGGGATTTCTTCCTCCACACCTTCTTCTAAGACGTAACTAGCCCAATTAATGGTCTTTTGTTCACTAATTATGGTGCTTAACTCCAAATCTCTGAACTTTTATAATGCCATGCCCAAACTTTTATCGACCTCTTCAATATCAATGTATGTACTATCCATTAAATAACTATTTTATTTTCTTCAATTGTTCTCATTAGACTAAAAACCAAATCATCTAAGACTTCTCCTTCTGATGCTTATGGAACCCAAGCATTTGCCTTCACTGGTCCCATATTCTCTTAGTAAATCCCTGCCTCCACATAATTGTTCAGCGTCCAACTCTTCCATAATCCCATATTATTTCATCAAAAGTAATTTATGATGTATAAAAGAAGGAATACATTTGTTACAGTGAATCTTGTGTCTACCGCGTAATGCATTGAAGTTTGATTTGTCGTCAATAATAAAGAAATTAGTCTTAGTCCCTTAGTCAACTTCTTATTCCCCAAAAAACTAAAGATAATAATTTGAGTTTGGACCAATTTAGTGTTTTGTTTGTTTATTTTGGAAAGCATGGAGTATGGCATTATATTAACGGTCGTGCCGCTATCTACCAATATTTTCTTAATTAAAGCCCCATTTACCCAAGATTTTATAAGTAAAGTTTTAATATGATTAATCATATTATTATTAGGCTCTTTGAACCTATATATTATATATAGGGAAGATATAAATAAGTCAAAGTTATCTAACTTTGACTTCGCATCTTCATTTACTTCGATTGAAGGTACCTCTTGTCCTTCTTCAGCTTTGAACCCCCTTGGGAGGATCATATTAATTGGAACTTATTGAGGCAGAGACCTAAACTAGATGAACTATTTATGCTCAACCTCTTAGTTAGGCATTAGGGAAACTACTGCCATCACATCTTGCTTCTCTTCGTCGCCAGACGAGTTATCTCCAGATGAACTGTCCTCATCTACACTCATGGATTTTTTTAGCTCTTTAAGCCTTTCAACCAATAAGTCTGAAGAGTAATTAATTGCCTATGGTTTTCTGTGAAACCTTGGGTTTGTCTTTGATGATCAAGAAGCAAACCTCCTTATTCACTTATACACACAATCTCTGTGGCCTTTTTCTAAGCCATGTACTTCCTTTGGATTCTTCTTTGTTAGGTACGAGAAATCATCACCTATGATTCTTTTCTCTTTGATATTGGTGGTTACACCAAATGCCACATTCCAGGGGGAACTTGTTGAGATTTAACTATTTTGTCCTTCTTAACATGTCATTTAATTAATGTTCCACTTTTAGGTATTGCATGGCAAACCGGTTAGACACCCCTTTCACCATTGGGATTGATTTTAGGATTTCTATAGGTCCTGGATTCCTCACATACTAATGTAATTTGGTCATTCTGAAACCATTACTGATGTATTGGTTATTTTATGTCATCTTAGCATTCCTCTGAGTGTAATAAGAACCAGATAATTGTTCGACCTTCCTATTAACATTTAAATATTGGGGCTTTATCATCATATCCATTACTCTCATTCTTCTTATTTTTCAGTTGTTACTTTCCTTTCGAATCCACAAAATGGCACAATACTGCATAATATTGGTGTTTCATAACCTTTTAATCTAGGTCCTCAGTTATGTCATGCTTTAAAGCCTTTGATTCAAAGTTAGTCTTCGTTTTAAATTCAACATACCCTCTATTTCTAAACAGATGAATAGACTGCATATTTGTCCCCATTTATTTGACACTGGGAATGGGTCTTCATCCACACCTATGGTGTTTTCTTCTTTTGCAAGGAATTAGATATTTTCGCTTACGATTAACTCTTGAATCATGTCGCAAAACACAGAACAAGCATTAGTTGGGTGGGAGAATACATTGTGTTATTTATAATAGTTTTCCCTTTAATTTCATGTAGTATTTCTTAGTTACATCAAGAGGTTTTAATATTTTAGAATTTAATAGATACACAAAGATCTCACTATCCTTAAAGATGTCAAATACATAATTTTTTATCATTCATTTTGATTTATGAGCAGAAGGCTCTGTTGTTGAGTCCTTTCGAACGAATGGTTCACATATTATAGTTTCAGTTCCTATAATCTCAGTATAAAGTTAGGATCCTTGTAATATGTATTAAAATAAGAGGTATTTATTTCACGCTCTTCTTCTTGAAGAGCCTCATATATGTATACCTCGGTAGTTAACTCTACCAAATATCTAAACTCAGTGGCATGAAATTTATTTCAGAGTCTAAATTTTAAACCATTTTGTGCTAATTTCACAAATTCAGACTCGTGTAGGATGATTTTAAATTTATTTATAACCCATTTGAACCTATTTATTCAGGTCGTTGACTTCTCATAAGGTTTGTATATTAACCTAACTAAGTCAAACATAGAGACTTTTGGCTCTGTTTGGAAGAATTGTGTATGGAACATGTCTTCCATTTGTTTTCAAGTTTGGATAGATTTAGGTGGCAAACTTATGAACCATGAAAGGCTGCATCAGTGAGTGAACTAGAAAACAAATGGATTTTTAGATATTCATTTGTCCCATTATTAGCACATTGACTACCTATAAATATGTTCCATGGTGGACTGACTTCCAACTTTTGAAAAGAGAGAAAAGGTTGGGAATTTAAAACCTTTTGGGAGTTTTATCTTATATATCCACTCAGGATATGGATTTTAATAAATTTGGGTATGCACCTTTCGAGTCATTGGTCCACATATTTCATGTATGAGATCCACAATCTTATTTTTCCAAACACCCCCCGACAGTTTCTTATTTTGTGGACCAATTATCTGATTTACTGAGGGAGTTAGATGCACCAATAGTAGTGGAACTTATGAAGGAACATTTTGTTATGTCTGATAGGCTAGAGGTTGAGAGAGTTGAGGATTCTAGTTATCAAATCTCCTATTATTCCCCAGCCCCAGATTTATTGTTCAAACATGGGATTATTGATAATAACATAGTTCGAAGCACCTGAGAAACCTAAATTAATATCACTTTTGGTATGGTTTGGTAGTTCCTACCTCTGGGAGATATGTTCTCCCTATTAGGTTGTAGTAACCCAACTGTCGGTAGGTATTATATGGTCATGAACTCTCCATTGGTTTATTAATACCTAGACCAGTAGGATTAGGGTACCCTCCCATCTTTAGGTTATTTCCAAAGTTGGTTTCACCCGTGTTGGGCCTTTAATAGATAGGATGGTAAGGATTGGGTTGATTTATTGGGTTTACACGAAATTGTGGTGCATATCCCCTACCATTAAACACTGCACCAGTAGATGTAGACAACCTGCTAGTCATAGTGGTGATCACAGTGTTAATGTTATGCATTATATTCCCGAGATGGTAAAAAATTGGGTTTAGTTGGTCAATTAATCGGTCTTAGGAATTTATAGATATACCAATAACTAGTACATTATGAATATGATCGGGTCTTGGAGCTGTTGGCATATTTAAATCTTTACTGTGAGCAACTGGTACTAACTCATGAGTTTTATCCACCATTGTTTGCTCTGAAATGGCAACATGTTGGCTGGTGGAGCCAATTTCATCAACATTTTATGTTACATCCTACCTTCTACGTGTCCTAGCCATTATAAACAACAATTCATCATTTAGTGTCCCATTAGGCGTTCCAAAAATATATTTGTGTGTTTTTCACTTAGCTTGGTTAATAGGTATAATTTTCAATTATGACTGCGTCAGGCAAGGTTGTGGTCTTGCCAACCAAAATATCTTATCCTTGTTGTTGATACCAAAATTCATATGCTGATGTGGACGAATAGTACAAACACACGTGTCAGTTTATGTGGCACAATAGCAACGAGGAAGTTCATTTCCCCGACCAACACATATTATATCCGAGCAACGAAGACACCCCGAGGAACTCCAGTACTCCGAGGTACTCTAGCGCTCCGAGGAACTATTGATCAACGAGCAACTAAGGCGGTCTGAGCTGCACCTCAATCCCAGCATTAATTGCCAGATATTCAAACAGTTCGATGATTCATTGAATGTTTAGGATCTTGACGCACACGCTGCATTAAATGTATTACCCTTTCATATGTATATCATTTAATGTATCGACCCTTTCATGTACAGCCTAAGGGCTATAAATACCTTGTACCATCCTCATTCAAGGGGACCGGAATTTCTTGAGAGAACTTGTAATCAAGAATTCTGCAAACAATCAGCAATAACATAACAGTGGACGTAGGCTTTATTCCTAGCCGAACCACTTTAAAAATCTTTGTCTTATTTATTTATCTGTGGTTGAATAATTGGAGCGATCTAGTTTTTTACATCAACAGATTGGCGCCGTCTGTGGGAAACGACTATTACTATCATTTTTCATAAAAAATCATTTATCATCAATGGCAGATAATCCAGAATCCAGTAATCGAAATGCTGGAAATACTGGAAATCTTCCAAATCCATCTGCACCTCCAGATCTGGCCGGAATTATGACGAATCTGGCTCGAGGACAAACCGCCATGCAAGAATCTATGAGGCAACTCATTCAAACTCTTCAAGGCGGTGCACCTACCTATTCAGGGCAAAGGAGTGATCATGGGCAATCGCAATCCAGACGTACTGGGTCATATCGCAATGGAGAATCTAATGATTCTTCTTATCAACCTGGGCGAACTTCATCAATACAGGCTACGGATACAGATCGACGTATCACTCTCTCTCCGGAGAGAACTAGCGCTTTAGAAAGATTAAGCAGGGTGTCTCCTTTCAGTCAGTTAGGACCAAGGAGGAATATGAGTCCACCTAGAGCTCCATCGAGAAGTTTGCGGCCACCATCAGGTTTGAGATAAGGATCAGCACAATCACGACCAGCTACTCGTCGAGATAAATCTCAGGAAGCTACGTCAGAGCAATCAATTGCTCGGACTAAGCGACCTGAGGAAGGAAATGAAGCATGGAAAGGTTCCATTCAGCGGTTGGAGGATAGATTGGGAGAAATGGCTAAAGCAAGAAACCCCTTACAGAGAACTTTTGTTCAAGGGACACCTTTTGTGCAAGCCATTGTGGATTTTCCTACACCATCAAAATTCAAAGCACCTGTGGTGACCCCCAAGTATGATGGAAAGACAGATCCTGTACTTCATATAGAACAATACCAAGCTGCTGCCGACATCTATGCCGTCCCCGACGAGATGAGGTGTAGAGCATTCTCGGGAACTCTTATCGGATCTGCACAGATATGGTACAATAATCTTCCTCGGGGTAAGATTTCAATTTTTATTCAGTTAGCTGAGTTGTTCATCGGCAATTTTTGTTTTGGAGCAAAGCCAGTAAAGCGAGTAGCGCACTTGCTAAGTGTTAGACAAAAATCAGGTGAAAGTACTAGAGATTACATAACTCGTTTCAATAACGAGAAGTTGGAGGTCATAGATTACGAAGAAAAGACAGCGATCACTGCTTTGATGAGTGGTTTGCTGCCTAACAAGCTCTACTACACCTTGGCCAACGATCCACCTAAAACTATATCCGAGTTGATGGCAAAAGCAGCCAAAATCATGAATGCCGAGGAGGCTATGTCTGCGAAGAAGAATATGGATAAAGAAACTAAGGTGGAGGTCGACAAATCTAAGAAGAAAGATCAGAAAGGTAATGGTGGTGACAAGCACTCCAAGAATAATAGGACGTCATGGGAAGTCCTAAAGAAGTACGATAATTATACTCCATTGAAAATGGTTATTAATCATGTTTTAGAAGAAATCAAGAATAGTGAGGACATCAAGTGGACAGATAAACTGAGGACAAATCCTGATCTGAGGAATAAGGCCAAATATTGCGAGTTTCACAAAGATCATGGCCATATGACCAGAAATTGTATAGCCCTCCAGAACGAGATTGAAACGCTCATCCGAAGAGGAAAGTTGTTAAAGTATGTAGATCGCAGGGGCGAGAGGAAGAATGATGATAGAATTAGAGAGAGATCTAGATCTCCTCGTCGTGCAGAAGAGAAAAAGAAGAGGGATCACGAAGAGGATCCAGATGATGACCCTGATCTTCCCAAGAAGCCAAGGCAGCCTGAACGAGAGGTATTTTCCATACGTTTTGGGTCTTTTGATTGTAATGTTATTACAGGAGGAGATGCAGGAGGAGGAGACCTTACTGCAGAAAGAAAAGCTTACCTTGGAGAGGCTAAAGCTTGTTCATATATTCAGCGAATAAATTTGGCCGAGGATGATCGTCCGAGGAAAGTAAACAAAGAGAAGCTAGTTATTGGTTTTTCAAAAAATGACCTGGCAGGTGTTCTTTACCCTCATGACGATCCTTTGGTGATCAAAATGAGGATGAAGGAGGTGGTGATTTCAAGGGTGTTAGTAGACAATGGTAGTTCAGCAGACATCATTTACTATTCATGCTTTGATAGCCTGAATTTGAAATTATCTCAATTGGAGCCTTATCATAGACCCCTTCTGGGTTTTGCTGGCGAGAAAGTTTTTCCACTTGGGACGATCAAGTTGGATATATTCATCGGAACTTGGCCTGCTTGTCGAACGGAAAGAATACGCTTTTTTGTGATGGATAAGAATGTGCAGTCAGCCTGCAACATCATCATGGGAAGAGTTGGATTGAAGAAATTCGAAGCAGTTCCTTCTACAGTACATCAGTGTTTAAAATTCCCAACAAATTTTGGAGTCGGAGTTGTGAAAGGTGATCAAAAAGTAGCTCGGGAATGCTATTACTCGTCTGCCGAGCAAGAGGAACTTGAAGAATCAAGGAAAAAGACTACTACTTACCAAGTGGATGAAGGTACAGAAATTGAAACTCTTGACCCTAGGGATGAATCTCAACTTGTAAAAGGACAGGTGGTGGAATCTACAGAAAATATTATTCTGGACGACGAGCATCCTGAACGAGTAACCCAGATAGGATCGTCGTTGGATGTTTCAATAAAACAGGAGTTGATAACTTTCTTGAGAAATAGGAAGAATACTTTTGCTTGGAGTCATGAAGACATGCCAGGAATATATCCAAACTTCTTATGTCATGAGCTCAATGTGAATAAGGAGATCAAGCCTGTGAAGCAGAGGAGAAGAGTGTTTAGTCCCGAGAAGAACCAGGCCATACAAGAGGAGGTCGAGAAGCTCCAGAAAGCCCAATTCATTGAAGATGTAAAATATCAAGATTGGTTGGCAAATGTGGTAATGGTAAAGAAGAAGAACAATAAATGGAGAATGTGTGTTGATTTCACTGATCTTAACAAGGCATGCCCAAAAGATCATTTTCCATTGCCCAGAATCGACCAACTAGTAGAT
This sequence comes from Sambucus nigra, assembly GCA_949130495.1. Classification (NCBI taxonomy): domain Eukaryota; kingdom Viridiplantae; phylum Streptophyta; class Magnoliopsida; order Dipsacales; family Adoxaceae; genus Sambucus; species Sambucus nigra. Next base: position 715,984,007 of record OX422207.1, read on the forward strand.
GCTACCTCGGGACATGAGCTGCTCAGCTTCATGGATGCATACTCTGGCTACAATCAGATCAAAATGAAACCTGAAGACAGGGAAAGTACTTCTTTTATTACCCCAAGGGGAACTTATTGTTATAATGTTATGCCTTTTGGTTTAAAACATGCAGGTGCAACATATCAGCGGCTGATGAACAAGGTTTTTGCCGAACAAATCAGTTGCAACATGGAAGTCTATGTCGATGACATGCTCACCAAAAAAAGAGAGCTATTGATCATCTAGTTGACTTAGGCCAAACCTTTGATCAACTGGACAAATACCAAATGAAGCTCAACCCGACGAAGTGTACCTTTGGAGTACGAGAAGGAATGTTCCTCGGATACATCGTCAACCAACGAGGTATTGAGGCAAATCCAGAAAAGATCAAAGCTCTTTTAGAGCTGCGATCCCCAAAGACGAGGAAAGAAGTACAGAGTCTTATAGGACGAGTTGCAGCGCTCAACAGATTTGTATCCCGAGCAACTGATAAATGCCTCCCATTCTTCAAAACACTGCGAAAAAGTTTTGAGTGGACTGATGAATGTGAGAAGGCTTTTCAAGACTTGAAGAAGTATTTGGGAGGACCACCATTGTTGTCCAGGCCAATAACCGGAGAGAGATTGTACTTATATCTGGCCGTATCAGAGAATGCAGTCAGCTCTGCATTGATCAGATTGGAGAATGGAGTCCAGAAACCTATTTATTACACAAGTAAAGCTTTTCGAGGTGCAGAAATCAGGTACCCAAAGCTAGAAAAATTGGCACTGGCACTAATCGAAGCAAGTAGAAGAATGAGGCCATATTTCCAGGCCCATACCATCATTGTGTACACCGACATGCCGCTGAGACAAGCCCTCCATAAGCCGGAAAATCAGGGAGACTGATGTACTGGGCGATAGAACTTGGTGAATATGATATTGTGTATGAACCCAGATCATCATTAAAGGGGCAAGCTGTAGCAGATTTTATAGCAGAGTTCACGTACCCTGATACCCCCGAGGAACAAAAGGTGCTTGCTGACCAACCTGTGGACGATACAGGATCAACAGACACAGGTCCAGACCAACTAAGGTTGGTAAAAGGACTTGTGAATGTAGAAAAATCATCATATTCAAACCTAGACCAACTCCGGTTGGTAAAAGGGTGTGAACAGATTGTCGGCGAGGAGCGAAAAACACCAGGGGATGATGAAAGAAAACATCAGATATTTTACCGAGGAGCTCTGTCAGATAAGAAATTTGAAGACGAGTCACTTACATGGCGATTGTATATGGATGGGTCATCTTGCACAGCTGGTTGTGGAGCAGGAATTGTTTTAAATACCCCAGATGATATTGATATGGAGTATGCCTTGCGATTCCAATTCAAATCCTCCAATAATGAGGCTGAGTATGAGGCCCTGATAGCAGGCTTAAATTTAGCGAAATTTATGGAAGCACGGCAAATAATGGTGTTCAGTGATTCTCAATTAATTGTGAATCAGATAATGGGAGTATATGCAGTCAAGGGAGAATTAATGGCGAAGTATCATGCAAAGGTGATGGAATTGTTGGTAGAATTTGATGCCATTCAATTGGTGAGAATACCGAGAATGGAGAATGCTAGAGCAGACGCATTGGCCCGATTAGCGTCAGCTACGCGCACCGAGCTACGAAGAACAATACCAATTGAAGTATTAGAAAGTCGGAGCATAGAAGAAGACCTGATGGTGAATATAATAACCCTTGATTTAGGACCATCTTGGATGGATCCTATCAGGGCATACATTGAAGAAGGAGAATTACCGGAGGATAAGCTAGCCACTAAGAAATTGAAGTATAAAGTTGCTCGGTATGTGTTAATTAATGGTGTTTTGTATAGACGAGGAATTATGGCAGGTTTGCAGAGATGTGTACATCCATCAGAAGTCAAGGAATTGGTTGAGGAAATCCATGAAGGATCCTGTGGAGCTCATGTAGCAGGTCAGACACTTTTGCAAAGGATGATGACACAGGGATACTACTGGTCGACGATGAGGGCTGATTGTATAGCCTATGCCAAGAAGTGTGACCAGTGCCAACGCTTTTCCTCCATCCGAAGAACTCCACAAGCATTATTGACACCCATAACTTCACCTTGGCCATTTGCCATGTGGGGGATTGATTTAGTTGGACCATTGCCGACGACTCGAGGAAGGTTCAAGTACCTCGTCGTGGCAGTGGATTATTTTACAAAGTGGGTGGAAGCTGAACCACTAATTGATATGACGTACGAGAAGGTATATCAGTTCATTTGGAAGAACATCATTTGTCGATATGGTATCCCCCATGCTTTCATCACAGACCATGGAACACAATTCGATAACGAATAATTTGCTACCTATTGTCATCAGTCGAACATTTTGAAGTTTCATTCAGCTCCAGGCCATCCCCAAAGCAATGGACAGACTGAGGTGACGAACAGAACATTACTAAATGGTTTGAAAAAGAGATTAAGTGAAGCTAAAGCAAATTGGATTAATGAGCTTCAATCAGTACTATGGGCTTACCGAACAACTCCCCGAGCAGCAACTGGAGAGTCACCATACATGTTAGCATTTGGAAGTGAGGCCGTAATACCTGCCGAGTTGGGTCTCCCAACACATAGAGTGCTGAATTTTAATTCCCCAATCAGTGATTTAATGAGAAGACTGGATTTGGATATGCTCGAGGAGGTTAGAGAAAAGGCATCCATCAGAAATGCTGCTTATCAACAACGAACAGCTCTGTTCTACAACAAAAGGGTGAAGAAATGCGATTTAAAAGAGGGGGATTATGTGAACCACGGTTGGTAAGATATCTAGTGGACAGTTCGAAAGAACCAAAAAATATACTCCTTTGGTTAGGAGGTGACACTAGTGTGACCAACCACAGTTGGTAAGATATCTAGTGGACAGTTCGAAAGAACCAAAAAATATACTCCTTTGGTTAGGAGGTGACACTAGTGTGACCAACCACGGTTGGTAAGATATCTAGTGGACAGTTCGAAAGAACCAAAAAATATACTCCTTTGGTTAGGAGGTGACACTAGTGTGACCAACTACGGTTGGTAAGATATCTAGTGGACAGTTCGAAAGAACCAAAATATACTCCTTTGGTTAGGAGACGTACACTAGTGTGACCAACTACGGTTGGTAAGATAGCTAGTGGACATATAGTTTGAAAGAACCATTACTACTCCTTTGGTTAAGGGGTGTACACCAGCATGATCAATTACGGCTGGTAAGATAAAAATATACTCTCACATTACAACTTATGTTGGTCGGGAGGTAAGATTAATACAAAAATTTCCTCAGAGAACAAAATATTCCAAACTAAACCAAGTATAGTTGGTCGTGGATAAAAACCCATTAACTGTAGTTGGTCGACGAGGATAAATTATTAACCTTGGTTGGTCGGACACATTTTATGTAAATATTTGAAATTGAACCAAGTATGGCTTGTCGGGGATAAAATCCCATCAACTGTAGTTGGTCGACAAACATTATTTAACCACTTTGGTTGGTTGGAAACATTTTGAACATTTTATACTCAAGTGATTGAACAACCTTGATACTTGTAACTTTTTATTAAGTTGCTCGATGAACAATATTATTGTTATCTTTTTAACAGATACATATGCACAAATGTAAAGGTGTTTGATAAACACAAGACAATAGCAAAATTTGCAAACAGAAAATGAAAGTCTTTTCATTAAAATTCAAAATAATGTACAGGTTACATGAATGTACTAACTATTACATTGATATTCCTATTCTATTGATTTCTTGCCCTTTGATTTAGAAATAGGCTCTTCGCCAGAAGGAGGATCTTCCAGGCAAAGGGGAGAATTAATAAAGTTCAAGTCCTTCAACATTCTGACATTCATTATTGAAGGTGTCTCCATTAGATGCTCTGGACGAGATACTTGGATTTGGGAATGAAGGCTATAATCACCGAGGTATTTTGAAATTAAGCTACGAGGAATGGAACGAGCTGGGATCCAGGCCATGTCCAATTTGAAAGGTGGCACAGGTAAGTCTAGTAACCCTGGAGCATGATAATCCCATAAAAAATGCCCTTGCTCCAATTTTAACACACCCAGTGCGTTCAACCACCCCTGCTTATAACCTTCATTGTTGGCATGTTCAATACGAGCATCCAAATGAACAAGAGCTTCATTATATCCTGCCATCCAGAATTCCCTGGGTTGCTTATGAAATTGAAAGGTTAATCTATCCAATTGTTCATGAAGACTTTTGGCAAAAAGATCCTTGGAATGTAAAGCAGACTTAGTTGCAGTGAGTTGATCCTCCAAGGATAGATTTTTCTTGGACAGTTCAGATAAAGCTCGATCTTTGGCGTTTAATTGGTATGCTTGAGTTTCCAAAGTAGATTGAGTACGAGCTTCTTCAACATTGCGGCTATCAGTTTTTGATCGACTCCGAGCAGCGACTGGAGAATTTTTCTCCTCGGCAACATGTTGAACAACTCTTCCTCGCCCACGAGAACCTCTTCCTCATCCCCGAGCAGTCACAGGAATAACAGATCTTCTCAGAACGTCCAACTCTTGCCTTAATTTGGCATTCTCAACTTCTAAGAACGAGAAACCTTCATCGGTAACTTGCACTAAAGCAGTGGAAGATGATGATGCATATTCATATTGCGCCAGCTTTTTCTGCAAATTATTATTTTCTTATTCCAGGATCTCGGCGATCTGCCTACAGGCCTCAACTTCACCTCTTAGAGTTCTCTCCTTAATATCGTATCCAGCGATAATCTATTTATGGCCTGTTTCAGATGAAAGCTGTTGATATCTATTTTCATAGTCCTTGTGCAACAAAATAGTTGATTCATTGTGTTGATTTTGAAGATCCTCTATGGAACCATGAAGCTCTTCAATCAAGTCATAGTAGGCGACATTGTTGGCCACAGCTCGGTCAAGTAAACCCTTTAAATACCGATAAGCCGCAATTGCTTGCTCTGAAACATCATGGCCAAGGATGTTAGAAATTTCTGATACACTTAGCTCTGTGTGACCAGCTTTATAGTATTCGTGACATTGCTGCATCAGTTTTGTATCATGGGCGGATAGAAGTTCCATTCTAGCAACAAACTAATGAAGAGAAGACAACAATCAACAAAAACAAGTCATCAACAACAGAGATGAACAAAGATGTATTTTATTAGATCATAAAAGGATTACATTGTTCGATTACAAGTAATGAAAGATAGAAATGATACCGAACAACTTCACACCTTTTCCTTGTCTCCCAAGACTTTCTCGGGAGGCTGGGACGAGGAGCTCGGTTGCTCGGTGGTAACAACGGCTTGATCGGCAGGAATCTTCTCGGGAGGAGGAGGCATGGAAGAAATGTCCTCGGTGATAGAGGGTTGAGAAGCAGAGACTGGATCACCCATAGCCATAGAAGATTCATCTGAGAGAGGTTCATCTTCTTCTTCTTCCACAATGGGTGGAGGGGGGCCAATGAGGTATAGTTGGAATAGCCCAGAATCTTCTTTGATCTTCAATTCCTGAAGGGCAGCTACCCAACCATCTCGGAAGTATTTCAACTTCCCATACTGGACTTGGGATGTCATGGCAGCAATCCCCTTGTCCCATCCTTTATCCCAGCCAGCGCTGAAGGATTTTTTAACTGCGAGCTTTCTTCTCAATTTCTCCGAGGAAAGCTTCGCATCCAATTCTTCTTTTTGGATTTTGATATCTCGCAGGGCGAGCAACTCTTCTTCTGCCTTCCTCAGTTTATCCTCAAGCTCTCCAAAATTCTTGAGCTTGTCGTCGTATTTCTGATGCTCAACCTCCAAACTTTTCACCTTTTTCTCCAAACCCTTGGAGATTTCAGCCAACTTCACTTTCTCGGCTTCGACTATTGACAGTTTTTTCTCCCAAGCAGCCTTGTCCTCCTTATACTGTTGGCGAGATTCTTTCAAGGATTGGGTCAAACCCAACAGAGCATCCGCTACACCAGACGAGGAGCTAGAAGCTTTAATTGCCTCGTCCTTCTTCACGATATTATTAAGACAGTTCACCAGCTGAAAAATAAGAAAAACAATAAGTCAGTGCAAAAAGAAAAGTATTCAGAGAAAGGAAGGAAATTCAGAATGTAAAAAATTTACCGAAGCAAGATGACGAGTGGCTAGGGACGTCAGCGTATCCCTAGGAATCTTTTCATCAATTCCCTGGACCTCGGGTATGATCCAAGTTTTCACCGAGCTCATTGCAGAGCTTGGAGGAATGATGGTTGGAACACCAGCACCACCAGCTGGCAAAGTAGAGGCAGTTTCAGCCAAACTGACTGAGGATGATTTCCTCAATCTCTTTAATGGAACGTCAGCAGCTTCAACCAAGGAAGAACTCTTGGTCGGAGAGATAGAAATTATCTCAGCAGGAGCAACCTTTTTGCTCGGGGCCACTGGGGGCTTCTCGGTAGTTTTTGAAGGCGCAACATCCACCTTCTTAGTCCCCTCTGGGACATCCATTTTGCTTTTCTTAGCCTCAACAGCAGAGGCAGTATCATCAAACAGAGCAGGAGGAGCTCTTTTCTTGCCCATTCTCTGACTTAAAGGAATATGAGAATCTGAAGAAGAGTCCTCTGGAGTTGAAGCTGGTTCAACAGGGCGAGCAGTATAAGAGGTTGTATAACTCCTATACTGCAGAAAATATGATGCAGACCTGATGTGCTCGTCTGCAATCGTCTTATGCAAACCCCAGATAAGTTTCAGATGTTTAATATTCACCTCTGACTCTTTTGGAGTTTTTCTTTTACTCTCTGCAAACAAATACATAACAAAATATCAGTCATACATTTTATCAAACATAATGAATTCATAAATTCAGAAAAGAGATAAAATGAAAAATAAACCTATCCCATTGCCATATAAGGGGCATCTGGGACCATTGTATACTCCATCTCCAACCAGAGGGGCATATTGCCAATTTTTAATAACCACCCCATGTTCAAAATAATCTCTATTTGCATCGGGGAGGTTAACTACAAGAGCCCTATTCAAAAACCTAGTTTTTAAATAATAAATATTATCGAAAACGGCCCATCTATAGCAGTACATAATTTCAGGGATCCCTATACAAGTCCCATGAGTTATATTTAATTTATGCACCCCATTAATTATTCTCCATGAATTTGGGGCTATTTTTGCAGGGACAAGATCGAAATACTGACAAACTCAAGACACAATGGGTTTGGTGGAAAAGAAAATCCACATTCAGCAACAAATAGACTGGGGAACCAATGTCCCTCAGCCAATCGAAAGTAATCTAAAGGCTCAGAAAGAACCTCTAGAGTTACCCACGAAGGAATGGAAAAGTCAGAACAAAATTTCTCAACAGACTCCACAATATAAACCATACTGAATAAAAGAGAAGAAAGAAAGAAGGTCTTACAGGAAGAAAGGAGGTATGTTGACAATGGACGAAAACAAGGATGAACGCACAAGAGAGAAGGAGAGAATAGAAAGCTTGAATGCAAGAAATTGGAAAAAAAAAGAAGACGGTATGGTTACCTAAGAAGTTTAAATACTTTGCCTTGGGAAGCGGCGAAGGAAATGATTACACGAAAGAAACTATTGAACTTTCGGCGGCTAAAAGGACAAAAAGGGCACAAGGATCGAAGCGCAATTAAAAATTCGAAAAAAGGCGGATTTTATGAATTTGGAAATAAATTCAAATACGATGTTCCTAAAACCCAGGAAGATCTTCAATACTGCTACATACCGAGAAAGAATGTTCCATACTCCTCAAAGTTCGAAATATGAAACATTGGGGGCTTCTGTTGATACCAAAATTCATATGCTGATGTGGACGAATAGTACAAACACACGTGTCAGTTTACGTGGCACAATAGCAACGAGGAAGTTCATTTCCCCGACCAACTCATATTCTATCCGAGCAACGAAGACACCCCGAGGAACTCCAGTACTCCGAGGTACTCTAGCGCTCCGAGGAACTATTGATCAACGAGCAACTAAGGCGGTTCGAGCTGCACCTCGACCCCAGCATTAATTGTCAGATATTCAAACAGTTCGATGATTCATTGAATGTTTAGGATCTTGACGCACACGCTGCATTAAATGTATTACCCTTTCATATGTATATCATTTAATGTATCGACCCTTTCATGTACAGCCTAAGGGCTATAAATACCTTGTATCATCCTCATTCAAGGGGACCGGAATTTCTTGAGAGAACTTGTAATCAAGAATTCTGCAAACAATCAGCAATAACATAACAGTGGACGTAGGCTTTATTCCTAGCCGAACCACTTTAAAAATCTTTGTCTTATTTATTTATCTGTGGTTGAATAATTAGAGCGATCTAGTTTTTTACATCAACACTTGTGATGATATCAAATGATTGTGTACCGTTCGATGATTCAATTAAGAAGACTAATGATTTTCTTAGGGAAGATACTACAATTAACTAGAATAAAAGAAGTTGTAAACTGCTTGAACAAAAATAAAAGTGAAATCTTTAAAATTAAAAGAAAATAGGTGTGATAAAGTAAAGGATTACACTACAAAATATAAAGCAAGAAAGTAAAAGAAATCAAATATAAAGGCATCTACCTTAAAATCTACTTCGAATGAAAGAAAAACATTAAATACGAAAAGAAAAGAAAAAAAATAATCAAATGAGTAAATGTAGTTTTTTTGTGAGGGAATATTTTTTTCCTTTGTTTTCCCGTTTCTTGTTTATAGAGTTTCTTTTCATGCAACGTAACTGCCTTTATAACTTCTAGGGGTTTACACATCCCAATTGATTTTTTCCTACCTAGGTGTATTAGTGACTCTATAAACGTTGCTTAATCCAACGTTCAAAGTCTTGACATGTGTCAAATGTTTATGCTTCTTTTATTATTAATCCCACAAATTTTACTCACTTATATTTTCCATTTAGTAATAATATGTGTCATTATCTCATTTTACGGTAATTACATAGTGTAAGCACTATACTCTTATACAAACTATGATTAATGTGACTCGTTGATCGAGAGTCGGCTTGAACTTTAACATAGATTTCCAAAAAAGCAATTATCTAAAATATCCGAACATATGATTATCGAATTTGGTACCAGTGTTTGACACTATGGCCCTTATAATCCTATATATGGTGATGATATTTTTCTGTACAAATTTTTATGCATTCGCTTCTTTGATATGTATTAAGAGCTCTCGCTTTATCAATTTGGTGAAGTAGTCGGTCGGCATTGTGAGTAACTTAAAGTGTCATTTTGGGACCTTGGAAGTTACTTAACTATATCCATGCCCCAATGAGATAATGGGTAAATGAGTTTAAGTCCCTAGCCAGTTTTCTCAAGAACGGAGGAAAACCCTTAGCACTTCACTCACTTTTGAACATATTTTCCCACATCCTTTTTCACAAACAACAACTACTACCCTTGAAAAATCACCATGTATGCCTATGATTTTCCACCAACATGGATGCCACAACTTCCTTCATGACTCTTCATTAGGATGTCATCCAATTAATTTAGGTGAATGCATTTAAGAAGTGGTCTCACGAATAATCGTCTATAAAGGTGTTAATCTAAGTTCAAATAGATTATTGTCGACTTATCCTTTAACTTATGAGTTGTCCTTTTATTAATTCATAGTTCACTAGGCTATAATTGGGTCCATCTAACTTAGCACTTGGTTGACTTCCATCATAATGGCTTCTATTTAAGGATCCTTTATGATAGCATTTTAACATATTTGACTTTATCATCATCTTTAAGTCAGTATCAATGGATGGTTCTAAGGTAGTCAAGGCATCAATATCATTGTTTTAGTTCCTGGACAAATGTTCAATTGTTACAAACTTAAAGGCACTAAGCATACTTCTAGATGTGTCTCCACTTAAAATTATCCCCAGATCACAGGATTCTTACTCTTTGTTAGATTGATTCTCAATCAACTATGAACCACAATGGATGGATATTTTTTTTCTATTGTTGCAATTTCTCTTTTGATAATATTTACCATGGTCTTATGGTCAAATTCATTATTAAGCTCTTGAACCTTAACTAAACTACTTGTTCGATATAAATCATTTGAGTTTCATAAAGATTAATCAAATCCATGACCCACATTCATTGAAGCTTCATAAAATAATAACTTCCATCGCTAACACCAACCAATAAGGATAGAACAAGGTTTGTCCATCAAGGTTTATGCTTAACATCTCATGGTTCTAATCAACTCTATTATGAATTCATCCAAGACTTGGCCTCTGATGGTTATTATCAGTTCACACTTGATATCAAACTATGTTAAGACCACTTTGGCATCCTATTAGTAAGGTAATCCTTTATAAAAACCTCCTTCTAAGTAAAGGACATCAGGGCAATTATAGAATTCGCATCAAAGTAATGCCTAAGCTTCTTTTATAACATAAGTATGGCCAGGGCCAACTTCTTTATTGCCATGTATCTTCGTTCTACATCTAATAACGGGTGACCAACTTGTAGACTAGTTAATGATCCCATCTTTTCTATCATACTAATACCCCACTATGGCATATTGCGAAACAACCAAATATAAGTGAAGCTTCTTACCACTTACAATCCTTATTAAAAGAGGTGGGGCATCGAGGTACCTTTTAATTTATTCCAATGAACCATTTGCATTTTTTGTCCAAAGTGTGGTGTTGGTATATTTGGGGTGCTTGGAAGAAGGGTTGTACTAACCTAATGATAGGGATATGAAATGATTCAAGGTAACTTACATTTCGATCGGGATATGGACTTGTGTTTTGTTCAACCTTTTTACTTCTTATAAGTTCTTGTTTTAATATAAATTTCCCTCACTGCCCTATATGAGTTCACTATAAAATCACGTTTATATTCATTTAACTTCATCATATAGTTCCTTGGTACTTTAATGACTGGAGAGCTATGAACTATAGACGATGACGAGCTTTCTCTTTACAACCATGTCCTCAATGTACACCTCCATAGTCGATCTGATCGGATTCTTAAATATCTTGGTCACCATCCACTAATATGTTACCCCGATATTCTTTAGTCCAAATGGAAAAACCTTATAACAATACAATATTAAGGTTGTAAATAATGAGGTTTTATCACGGTCCATGCCAAATAAAGGGGTTTGGTGATGCCCTGAGTATGCGTCCAAGAAGATCATTATCTAGTGCTCAACAATTGAATTCCCTTTTATACCAGTGAAATCCACGAAGATTATCTACTTCCCATTATTTTTTTCAAATGATAATTTTGTTGGAGTTATGATCTAGGAATTTTACCTCCCAAATGGAGTCGATATGAAATAGCTTATCAACTTCATCCTCGACTACTTTGAGATTACCTAATGTGCTTGTAAATTACTAATGTGCTTGTAATTTAATTAAGTTGAGAAACAAAGTGAATTGAATAAATCTATACGTAAAGAATATTGGATTAATATTTATGGGTGATTATATTTACTTATGTGATAAGTAAATGATAACGTGTTATTTTACATTATGTTGTAAGTGAGTAAAATTTACGGGTGTTGATGGTACCTCATTCGTGACACACGTGTGAGGTCGTGTTGGGAATGAGATGGGAAAATTATATTGGGTGACTCGAATTGAGATTTTGAGTGCGTAGATGATCCGAAATTGGTTAAGATAGTTAGAATTAGGTACTCGGGGGTGGTAATCGGGTTCTGGGGGCTTTTTAGACTAAAAAGGACACATATAGAGCATTCAGGTCATTTTGCAATTAACCCTAAGCATAATTTATGTATTTGTGATATAATTAGGGAAGGTGTATGGAGTGGTAGACATTCAACCATTCCAAAATACCTTTACTTGAGAGAGAGGAGAAAAGAGAAAGGAGAACTCAAGAGAAACTCAAGTCAATTCGGGAGAGAATTGGAGTAATTTCCGGGCAAGAAGAAACACGTAAAAAGGATTTAATAGGAAGATCAAAATTCTCTACGATTAAAGAGAAGTGTTTAAACCTTCTTTGATATTTTATGCCATGTCGATTATTCGTAATATGGTTGGTGTAAAAATATGAATTTTGGGGGGGAGTCACGTGATAAAAATGGAATTTAGGGAATGATATTATAGAAGTTGATTTAATTATAATCTTAAATGAAATCTGAGATTGATTTACATATAAATAATTTGATCTTGAGTAAAATCCGAGATTGATTCATATAGAAGATATAATCTTGAATGGTTCTTGGGAAAATTTAGAGAATCTTGAAATTTGATTAGGAAAGTAATTTTTTTCTTGTTGTTTATGTTGAATCCCATGAATCAAAATGTTATCTGATGAAATGGAACATAACTGTGTGTATCTATATGTTTAGAATTGATGGGGTGATGTTAGGATGGGTTTGGATGAAGATTAGTGTCTATTTGGTGTGTGGAAGATTGAGAAATTTCGTCAAACTCGTAACAAACCCGCCCAGTCCAAAACTATGGGCAAACCGGTTCAGACCACGTATTCAATCCCGTTATTTATTTAGCTTATTTCGCAAATCAGTTGGGGTCCAGGTTAATTTTGGAGGTCCGTAGATGAGATTTAGGACTTCTGGAAAATATGTGGGATGTTACATTACCTTGGCGTTGTCAGGAATATATCCGAGATATGAAAATATTGATGTTTAGGATGAACAACACTCAAAATTTAATTAATGAAATCAGTTTGAGATTCCAGATAGATTTGGGATACGGGATGGATTAGAATAGCTTAGTAGTAGTAGTAGTAGTAGTAGTAGTAGTAGTAGTAGTAGTAGTAGTAGTAGTAGTAGTAGTAGTAGTAGTAGTAGTAGTAGTAGTAGTAGTAGTAGTAGTAGTAGTAGTAGTAGTAGTAGTAGTAGTAGTAGTAGTAGTAGTAGTAGTACTAGCAGTAGCAGTAGCAGTAGCAGCAGTAGCAATAGCAGTAGCAGCAGCAGTAGCAGTAGCAGTAGCAGTAGCAGTAGGAGTAGGAGTAGGAGTAGTAGGAGTAGCAGTAGCAGTAGTAGTAGTAGTAGTAGTAGTAGCAGTAGCAGTAGCAGTAGTAGTAGTAGTAGTAGTAGTAGTAGTAGTAGTAGTAGTAGTAGTAGTAGTAGTAGTAGTAGTAGTTTAAATGATTTGAATAGCGTATTTGAATAGCATATTTAAGTGATTAAAGTGATTTGAATAGCATATTTAAGTGAGTTAAGTGATTTGAATAGCATATTCAAACCAAATATGCTATTCAAGTGATTTAAACGAATATGCTATTCAAATCACTTAAACAAATATGCTATTCAAACCAAAATACCAGGTAATCAACATATTTATTTACATAAAATCAATCAAATATAGCAGGTAGTCTTGGGTTTCAACATTTTATCAAACACCTAGACTATAATAAAAAATGTAAACTTTAAGACCTTGACTTGCATTATAAACTAAAACATGAGATGAGAGAGTTTATTTTAGAATAAACAGAGTTTGCATTATACACTACAAATACCCGTACAGTTCATCGCATACACGTACAGCAAAATAATAATTAAATAAAGATTAGCATAAAGAAAAAAGATGAAAAGTGGAGTAAACTCACCTGAATATCGGAGAAAGTTCGGATTCCAAATCTGAAAACCTGACAATACAAATCAAATCTAACCAAATTATAGGACCAAAATTGAAACCTCGTTAAAAATCGAGAGAGAGAAAGACACATACCTCATACTTGATCATAATCCCTAGCCCTTAAATTCATTTATTTACTCAAGTTAAATAGGACCTAATGTTAGCAAATCCCTGATTTAAACCCACATATTCAAAGAGAGATCATAAACCATAATTTCATAAATAAATTCGGAAAGGGAGAAAGAGAGATATACCACTGTAGAAATAATTTCGTGGTAATAATGAAATGGGAAAAATAAAATATTGAATAGCTTTAAACCTGCAAAAAAGTTGGAACATTAGTTGATCTGGAACAAAACGACATTGAAATTCGTGGTTAGCCGGAGATGGTGACTAATCGGAGAGAGAAACTTAATTCGTGGGACGAAGAGATAAGAGAGAGTGAGAGAGAACTGAGTTTTCATGAGGAGAGAGTGAGTAGAGTGAGCGATGGAATTGAGAGTGAATTTGAGTGTAGGTAGAGAGAGAGAAAGAAATGATGGGAGATGAGCGTGAATTTATGGTGGAAGAGAAGTGGGATAATAAAATAGGGGGAAATTTTGAATTTCAAATTTGAATGAAAGTGGCAGAGTTGATCTCAACCCTTGATTTTTGGAGGGTTATGCGGCCAAATTTGAGTCGTTATTGTGCTTGGATAATTCAAAAACCGTGCTTCTTTATAATTTTATATATATATATATATATATATATATATATACGAGTAGAGAAACAGTATATATGTATGGACATATTTTTGTGATTGATATATATGAAACATACCTACTCTATGGATGTTATAATTAGAGGTTGTGCATAATGGGTGATCCACCCTAGCATTAACGAGCAAGTGTTGGATCAATTCCCCAGGTAATAGGTCAGTCGCATGACCAATGTATATGAAATTAGAGTCTAGTGGGGTAATGTGGTATGGTTATGACCAATAGATATAGGACTATGATCGCCTTCAGTTATGTCTTTACGATTTGGGTTCAGTAGTGAGATTTCAACCCGGTGGCTTAGGAGTGGTACGTGTTGTACATGGAGTCTGATAACATACTAGATAATGCATCTATGAGTGTAAGGACACAAATTTCCAATTGAGTCATTTGTTGTTTTGGCTCAATTTTGGACAAAAACTTTTGAGTCATAGGATAGAGTTCTTGACCATCCTTCATGCCCATGATATACTAAAGTTAAAGACATAGCGGCCAAGTTCATAAAGCTTCATCAAATGCCATGTTTTTAGTGCCTCGTTTCTACGTCAACAATATTTTTTCCATTTACTCCTAAGGTATGAATGCATTATATATTTATATAGGAGCTTGGAACAAGTTTTATTGGGTGAAATTTATAATTTTTATAAATTAATTTTAACGACTTTATTTTTACTCATAAAATATTTTTTAGAACTTTTCATAAAAAGTTTTGGGCATAAAAACTAATATTTCATTTTTCTGACACGTCATTCGAACCACACAGGAATCTCGTTCGAACGAGATTGCCAGGTCGTTCAAACGAGATTTCTGACAATTTTCCTTTTTCACTCTAGAACCTTGGGCGGGAACAGTTATTTTGGGCTTTTTTGACAGTTTTTCGACTTTTCCCACTTCTTTTCCCCACTATCTTTTGACAGAACTACTTAGTGCAGGAACCAACTCTTTTGAACTAACTTTTTCATATTATTCCATCTCCAAGTGAGAGTTTGAGAGAAAAATTCAAAGAAGAAAAAGTTCATATTGGAGTGTTCATTTTTCAAAGAAAAATCTTTAAAACACTTTTGTTTTACTCCCATAGATTATTTATTCCAAGTTTCAATATATATATATCATTGATTGGAGTGTTTGGCACCGGTTTATTTCTATACCTTGAAGAAGAGAAGTTTGGGTTTACTTCTACATCCCTCAAAGAATAAGTCTCATGTTTTGCTGCGGCATTCTCACATGTTGAAAGGGACCATGTGTGGTTGACAGTGTAACTAAAGTCTTATTGGTGAAGTCCAAGGTTTCGATAGAGCTCTGGGGTTGTCGACTAGGCGGAGGTATTTGCAAGAAGACGCGTCAAGGATTGAAAGGGGTCGAGTCAAGGAAGTAATTCATCTGTCTTGTAATTGTAAAACCATACTTAGTGGACTTAAGGCTAGGGAGGTCCGAGGTTTTTTCCCGTTGTAGGTTTTTCCTCGTACATCGCGGCGTAGTGATTTATTTGTTTATTTTATCTTTTGCAAAATTCACCTAGAACGCATGCTTAGGTAAAAAGATAAAATTTGGTTTATATCACTACTTGTTTAATTTGGTGCTAAATTAATTTGGGTAATGTTTATGTTAATTTAATTCAAGACATCATTTAATTTGATAAAATTGGTTTGGCCTAATTTCGTAATATTGAAAATATGACTTAGGCAAATTTCTAGGACTTCGGTTAAATTGGTTTAAGTGAAAAATTTATTTTCGTTTAATATAATTTCACTCTGTTCAATTTTAATTTTAAAAGAAATTAAAATTAGTTAATTTGTTTAATTGAACCATCTCGCTTCCGCATCATAAATTGAAATTACTTTTTGAAGTAAAGATCTTAAAATTGGGGGCCTCGTGTTGCAACAATGAGGTTAAGCTCTAGGGATGTGTTTATATGTATATAGCGAGTGATATATATGTATGTGTATGAGATATTATATGTATATACGTATATATGTGTGTTAAATATATACGAGTGAATTAAATGAATGTGTGAATAGTAAATTATATGCTTTCAGAAGGACAGCTCGGGGATGCTAAGTTTATATACTTATATAAGGGTGATATATGTATATGTGCAAATTAAATAAAGATGTGAACAAGGATATCATAACTAGCATAAAGTTAATGAAAAAATTATAATTGAGAATTATAATGATAAAGATATGTGTTATCTAAATGAGAAATAAAGCAAAGTAATACGTATAGCATAGTTGGGCTAGAAGATTTGTGTGTGGGACTATGTTAAGTGATGGTACTAGTTAGGCAGGGTGGCATAACTATGGTGTTTAAAATACATGTGTGTTAGGTATTTACGATAGATGAGGGGTAAGGATTATCTCATGGAAGTGCAACACTAATTTAAATATGAACGATTAGATTGCATATTTATTATTGTATTTTAAATACTTGAAAAATATTTTCAAATGGTTTTAGGGCTCTAACCGATATCAAATCTTTTCAAAACCTTTTACGTACTAAGCCACAAGAATGCCAGGCTTAGCTATCCTTTCGGTCAGATGATGCTGCAACAGCTATGGATGCCTGTATGGGATTGATTAGATTTTTATACCTTTGTGATCTAGATAGGATGTTTCTTCAGGTTATATTTCAGGCATGTCACCTATTTAGAAAATATTATATGATTCATACTTGATGCGTTTCAGTTTTATCGAGAGTATTCGGTTAATTTATTTATTTCATCGCATTCAGTATTCATTTGATACTTGCGTGAATGTGTATACAAGTTAGATGGAATGGTTCGTTGCATTGATTGAAAGTTTAATTAAGGAAAATTGATAGGTTTTAAAATGTAACATCGAGCTTATTAGGTTATTAGTAACTAATTTGGTTTTCGACTGTGATGCTAAGAATGAACCAGACTAGGATTCCTATTTTATTTTAATAGAAGACTGATCACCCGTTATTAGACTAGGCGGGGTGTCACAACTTTGTAGGTTTTTTCTAAGATATTTATTCTAGAGTGGTATACTTATAATCTATAATAATACATCTTAGTGCCATCCCATGGTGTATTTTAAGGATACCAAGCAAATACGTCTTCATTCATCTTAAGGAGGGTGGTGAGTTTCTTGACCTCTTTCTCTAATAACACTAAGTAGATATGTGAAAACTTATCAAACTGTGTTGGGATAAGAAGAACTGGTACTAGCTCCTTCATTGCTCACTCTTGTTTCTTCAACCCTAAATCGAGCTCCTTTTCATTATTACTTAAATTAATTGGTATCAATACCGTCGTCTTCATTATCTTGCTTTAATATGGATAGATTTTGTTTTATGGATGTCACAAAGCAACGAATCTTTTATGCTTGGTCACTACGTATCTCTACTATTCATTAACCGATCATGAACTTAAGCTTATGATGGAAGGGATAACGCACAACTTCGTATATGGACACATACTGTGACACCCCGCCTAATAAAATACCGTGATCAGTCATATATCAAATTAAAACAGGAATCCGAATTGGTTCATTCTTAGCATGACTATCGAAAAGCTTTTTAAAACTTACTAACCACCTAGTATTCCAAAAATTCGGTGCCAAATTTTATCTGATTATTTAAACAAAGCAATAACATGCGGAAATATACAATGAGTCATTCACAACAACAGAATCAAATTAACTGAATAAATAAATAAATTACTTGTCGAGTAAACCATCGGCCACAAAAGCAAATAGTCTAATAACAACCTTCTAACAACTGAATAAATGAATCCGAAAACTGTACTGAAAAGTCTGGGCGACAAGCCCTAAGTAAAACTGAAATTGATAGATGATTCCTACTATAGGAAAGAATAAACGATGCGTCTAATTCAATCTCCTTCTAGCATCCACATGTGTCGCAGCTGCGTATCCCTAGAATAGAATATCAAGCCTGGCGTCCCTGTGGCTGGACACCTAAAAGGTTTTGAAAATAGTTTTATAGCAAGGGTTAGAACCCAAAATATTTTGAAAACATTTAGCAAATGATTAACTTGCAGTAACATAAATGTATGAACGCGCTTCATATTTAAGTTAGTGTCGCACTCCCTTGAGGACAAGCTCACCTCTCAACTAATGTGCACACCTAACGCTTTATTTATATCCCACCTAGTCCTCTAACCCGAAACTAGATACTTAATATAACTCTTGTCAACCGCCCTACTCAGTCCCAAGTATTTTCAATGCATGATTTATAAGTTATTTACCGTCTTAACTTTGTTAATCATCTTTCCTTGAAAGCCATATAACATTTACTAGTTATATAAATCATATAATTTTCTCCATGTATCTGAATTACCCGTATATAATTATTAACCCCATTATATACGTAAAGTTATCTTACAATAATCACACATATGTTGAATATGATTATAACCCATATATAATTATTACAAATCACCTCCTATATTTAATTACTCGTATATAACTATTTATCCCATTATATACATAGAACCATATTACAACATTCACACATATTTTGAATATAAATATAACCCATCCTGTCGAGTATTAACTCACTGGATGTATCCTCTAAAGTGCTATCACACTAGGTGTACTCGCGTAATCTAGTTACCCCAAGTCAGAATCGCTCATTAACTTGGCCAAAAACATAAACATAATGGAGGCGGTCATATTCCTTCCCTGAAAGTGAGACAAGACCCTCACCCATATAATGAAGTTATGACCTGGGGATATACTCCCCCTACTCCTTAAGCTAGGGGATTCACCCACTACGCGCAACCTCTCTTGATAGCACTGGAGCATATGTATTAATAATATCTAACCATTGATATTTATAAGCACACACCGTATATATATATATAAATATAAAATATCCCGGCTTTACCGTGTACTAAGTCCGTAACACTATCCTATACTTAGTATCTTGAGTTTATGGTCCAACTCTGATTATTAATTAATTTGCACATTAATTAAATAAATTACTTTTGGTGTCGCCCAACCAATATACTCGGACTCGCTCTCGTGGTCCGAAACAAATATAGTACCCGAGTCTAATCCCCGACTCCGAATTAATTATTTTTCATCCATAATTAATTTAAGAGAGTATTGTCGCCTACTACTATACCCTAACTTGTTCACTCAGTCCGTTACATTACTTTTCATATTTTAATCTCCAAATTTACATTCGTGTGTCGCACTAAATTTCCCCCACCCCTCCCATTTATTATTCCCTAATAATTGTGGGGATATAAATTTTCCTAATTAATATTCTCCCTTAATTAGACTTGGTGGAAATTAAACTAAAAAAAATTCCACCTAAAACTCCCAATGCCAAACTGTCAAAAATCCCCAGCCATTGATCGATCGATCCCCAGCCATTGATCGATCTATCGAACAGGTCCTCTTCTTCTTCGACCTCCTACTTCTACAATTAACGAAAACCTCCATTCTCTAAGCTTGTCTTTGGTTCATCTCAAGCACGCACAACATTATAACTATATGGGAACGTGATCAGGACCTCCCCTAGAACCTTAAACACAATTTAAATTTCACAAATCTCTACTTTTCCGAATTTGAGAAATTTTCGGGTCTTTACTCGTTCAGTCCCCATTTCATTTGTTTATCCCAAATTCATTCATAAATTTCTACTTGGTTTTCACATCTGCATAAATTATCTCAGAACTATGTAACACCATGAATTCCCACATTAATTTCCCATTAATTTCATTTAAGTGTTCTATATACAAAAACCCTTTTTTGTACCCTTTTACACCCAAAATGAATTTTGATTTACACATCACAAAAATATGAATCGGATATCATAAATAAATATCACAACAAGTTAATCACTTGCCTTTTGGATTCGTAGAGTCTCATCCATTGGTGTAGAGGCAATCTTGGTGATGAACTCCCAAATTTGTTCCTTGCCTTGTCTCCAAAAGATCCCCAATTTACACTTTAACTACTCCTTATAGTTTTCTCTCAATATCCTAGGCTTTCACTTTGTGTTTCTGCTGTTTCCCTTCCCTCAGAATTAGTTATTAAACATAAATCCCGTTTTTAGCCTAGTGGGTCAAGCTCAAGTAGCCCAAATACCCCCGTGTGGGCCCGACTATGCCTAAAAATGCTCCGAGACCTATTTACTACCCCCGGGTACTCTTTCCCGACTATCTCGGCCCATCCGGACTCAACCGTGCACTCAGAATCGACATCCGAATTAATTTATAAAAATCCTTATCTCACACCCAAATTAGTATATACCGACTCCCTGCTGAGATAAATAAATATCACGTCACTAATACACGTTATGACATAAATAAATTATTACTATTCACTTAGTAATTAAATTTCCCTAAATATTAACCATTTACCCTGATTAATATTTAAATATATATTACCATAACTAATTTAATTAAATTATGACACGCAAGTAATTTAAAAAAAATCGAATTAATTAAATATTAAATGCACAGAAATACGGGGTGATACATACTCCCCCCCCCCCCCCCCAAACAAAGGAATTTCGTCCCCGAAATTTGGTCATAACTGCGGCGAATAACTCTGGATACTGTTCTCATATATCATCTTCCCGCTCCCACGTATACTCATCAATGTTATGATGACCCCACTCCACTACACTCTAATCAGTAGTACTACCTTGGACTGCAGCTTTCGCTCACATAGCTACTAGTCTCCCCTCATATAAGGTGTCTTATTGCAAGTCATTCTCCTCGAGTGGAACGTGCCCAAAAAGCCCTATCGCTCCTCCTGTATCTCTCCATCTATGACACTTGGGACACATCATGTATCCGTTGAAGATGTTCTGGTAAACCCAGTCGATAAGCCACTGGTCCTACCCTCTCAAATATGGGGAAAGGACCCACACACCTCGATGCTAGCTCCCCTTTCTTACCGAATTTCATCACTCCTTTCATAGGAGACACCTGAACCGATACCTAGTCCCAAATCTTTAACTCGATGGCCCCTGAAAACATAGTGTCTCAGAAGATGAGCCTATACTCCACCGGCTCCACTATCTCCATGTTAGGAAATTCTCCTCCTGTATGGGTGTCAATTTCCTTGTTGCCAAATGCGTGATTATCTTTTGAATAATTACCCGCATCATCCATGACTAATCATGTCAGAATTAAACCTTTAACCCGCGGTGACGTACCCCTCCTTACATCCCTGAACTATACGAAAGGATACAACTTACTTAAGTCCCGTTGCTGGACCATAACCCATTTCAGGTCCCAGCAGCTTGTTATTTCCCCACCTCTTATCGACCAAAGGTGTCTAATGAATTTCCCATAAAGTCTCCCAAGGTGTCACGTAGACTAAACCGTTACGAGGCATCACCAGTAACTCTACTTGTGGTAATTACTACTCCCAAATTACCCAAAAATCTAGGATGCACAATCCTCACTTCCCGTCTACCCATCGACTTATGGGCAACACGTTCAACCCAATATGTAACTCTGTCTCTATCACCTCCTGACACTTTTTACCAAAGGTGGTATGGAAGCTCTTACCCAAATTTCCAACAATATTGGATGACACCTTATTTTGTTCCACTCCTTCCCATTAATAGTAAAATTGGGTATACTACTCGATAGTATAACCCATTCCAAGATAACAATTTGTGTTTATGACAATCCATACATCAACACAACGTAAACCTTGACCCCTTTGGAGTGATATCAATGAGTCGACCATATGTATGGTCTTGCTTCTAATGACGAATTGGGCAATGAACAATACAACCAAATCAGTGAACGACATGATCGACTTGGGGCCTAGCTTATCGAACCACTTCAGGGAGTTGAAGGGAATGCTGACATATGAGCGAATTATTGGTATTCCATAAGGCCATTGATTGTCGATAATGGTATATATGATTTTCAGGATTGGATTTCCCATCACAAGTGGTGATCTTGAGGATTGGAAACTTCTTTGGAGGTTTTATGTGTTCAATTTGCTTAATGAAATAAGAGGTTGGCTGAAATACCTAAGGCCCTCTTAGGAAAGTCCTTGGGAATAAAAACTATAGTGGTTTGTATTTAACCCTCTAATTGCTTCTTTATGAAGTACCTATGGTCTTATTAGTCTGGAATATAGCTCTCCTATTTAGGTCAATGTGGGGGTGCATCACTCCGACTATATTGAGAGCGAATTATTGATCGGTCACCTACAAATGCGAAGTGATGAGGTGATGGTTATATTTCCATGTGTTGGTTATTATGGCCATCATTGAGGCTCCTGGATCTATATACCCGACCATCGTTAGGAGGTAGGGGTGTCTCGAGGGACTGAATTCTCCTACTATAATGATGGGTGGCCCATGGGTATTGGACGCATGGTCTTTAGTGTTAGGGTTTAATCCTTAAAACCGTATTATGTAAACACATTTATGAAGAGTTAATAATAACTTATAGTTATCTCATTTTAATATAAATCATATTATGGGAATACTTTATATTTCTTTGTCAAAAATACTGTTATGTCGATAAATTCTTCTTAGTAGGAATTTTGATGAGTAAAGTTCGGCTTACTCACTGAAGATCAAAATTTATCTTGTAGCATAATAGAATATTTCATAGCTTAAATAAGAATTAACATCCTATTAGTATAATTATGTGTACAATATTAGTAGTTCATCTTGATTATGGGAACATATTTAATGGTTAAATAACTTCTCCAATAATTCAAAGAAGATTGTACCGATACACAAAAAAATATTAAGCATGACCACATTTGAATTTGAAGTTTGTCTACTAACTTTTATTGACTCAATAGATTCATAGGTTCATAAAGGTAACATATATTCTTAATCTCTAAGGAATATTGAATATTGAAATGTTCAACCAAATATTTCTTTAATTTGCTGATGTGTGGGACTCAATTTTTTTGTCAATAAGCCTCATAAGTTGGATAATAATTACGGGATATTTTCAGTGTTATATTTCAAAGGAATTATATTCAAAAAATAATAATCTTTAATTTTAATACCCCCTTTATGAGCTTATATGATGTAATTATATCCCGTATTTTTCACAATAATTAAATTGATTGCTAAATTGATTATTTTACTTGTGATGAGTTGTTATTTGTATGTGACATGTGGTATGTCACTTATTATAATTTTTGTATGTTATTATGTGATTTATATATATGGTTGTATATGTGTTACGTGAATTAACACTCTTTGAAAATTGCCATAATACAAAATAATTAAATTATTAAAAATATCTAAGTGACTAGTATTATGGGTGACTATGGAATGGTTAGTGATTAGGATTGGGGGGATTACTTGTTTGGGTTATTTCCTCGGCATCAGTTTCCACTGATCATGAAGTCTCTTATGTGCTAAGTCACACATTAAGAATTAATGATTAATTTTTGACTTAGTTGACCCATGCCGGCTTATAAATTAAATGAACAAGATAATTAATTTATTATATTTTGTAAGTATTTTGGGTTGACTTTTGGGACACTTAAGAAGTTCATTTTTGAATTAAAATAGTAAAATTTAAGTCTATTAGGTTAGTATATGACTTGGGTAGAGTTTTGGGCCATTAGGAGTTCTATTTGGGCTCATTGGGTTAAGGCTTACATTGGGACCAAACCTAATTTCGTGGGAAGATTTATTTGTAGGTTGATTAGACAAACCTAAAACACTCATTTCTCATTTGATAAACCCTATGGATCTCGAGAGAGAGAGGAGACACCAAGGAGTGAAGAGGAACGGTAGATTTTTGGTACCTTGATTCGTCAATCGGTTCAAAGTAAGTGTATATCGATTAAGAGTTCAATTGGTATTGAGTTATGATAGTAGTAATCATTGGAATCTGAAATTAACACTTTTATAATTTTATTTTAATCATCTAAAAGTTGATTTTTGAAATTATTTCAATTGCTAAATTAAACCTTAATCTCCTGTTAATGATTTAAGATAGTTTGATGTTAAATCATATGAATTAACATTGAAATTTTGAATGAAATTATTGTATTCTGAATCGTGGTGATAAATATTATAAAAGCTCTTTGTTTAATTTAATAATCTAATAAAATCTTAGTTGAATTGGTTAGCAATATGAACATAGGTTCTTAACTCCATAATCTGAATCTACACTCTAAACCTTGATTTATTTACCTAAAACTTGTGGGTTTAAGTTAGTTTTATTGTTGTTGATCTTGTATATGAAGGGAAATGGGAATATGATCGATTAAAGGCTTTTAATTTATGTTTTGGTGTTGTTAATGGCTGTTTTTAGGCTTTTGTAGAAGATGAACTGCATAATTCTTGTTACAGCGAGATGTGGTATCTCATTCGAACGACTCTGACGCTGGTTGGAATGACTTTAGCATTTTTGTTAGAATGACACGGGGCTTCTCATTAGAACAATTTGGATATTGTCATTCGAAGGACTTAGTGATAGTTTAGAAGTAATTTCTTAATTAAATGGTGATGTTTAATTAGAGGCTTGTAGTGTCTAAGTGAATCCTTTATTACTTGAGGTAATAAATTTGAGATTTAACTTATTTTTAGTAATCCAAGAGTATAGTGGATGTATAAAAAATTACTTAAAGGCTTAGAATATCGGACCAATGTTTGGTATAATTATTCTTAAGGCGAGATAATTGGTCATTGTTTGAATCTTATGACAGTCTACAATATGTTCATCATGCATAGAGTAGGGTGATTTTTATTTTAAAATGATTCGTGTGAATGTTAAATGTGATATAATACCCAGACGTTGAGAGCATTGGGAATTCGGGCTAATAATATATAATTGATTCTAGATAACATGCATATTAACTAATAATAAAATTGACATTATGTGTAACCCAATTGAGTAGGGTTCATAGTTGTTTGTTTGACCCAGTTGCATAGGGTCATGCGTGTTTACTTGATTTATGTGCAATCATACCATGATGTGTGATTACTCGTGGGGGACATACTAGGAAGGGCTTTGATCCAGTGCATACGACGTTGACTGCACATTGTATTAACGGTGATGAGTCGAGATCTACCTACATTCTTTTTACCTCAATCCAACTCCTGACGTACTCGTGTTCCTGAGAGGGATAAACGGAGTTGTTCTCTATATAGACTTTGGGTATGGATCTTATACGATATATGGGAAGGCATGGTGATTTCCCATTGTGTTCTTTGAGGTTATAGGAATGGGATTACCTATAACTATACCTAGTACGCATGAGTGATCCCCGAAGGTAATAATTATATGCCTTAGTACTTTTATTCGCGGGCTCAATCTAAGCCCGTGAAATATGATGTGAGTTGTGTATACTCGCGGATATTCTGGATTATGTGATTATGTGTTATGGTACCTGAGATGGGTGTACCCGTTTATAAATTATACTAACGATGTATAATTATATGTTAATGACTGGGGAATACTGTGGTCATATTATACTAGAGAGTTATATACTGAACTGTGACTTGAGAACGTTACAAGCTCTTACATTAGAGATACACATATCTAGAAAGATAACCGAAGACGATTAAAATAAGATAATAGTATTTGGTAAGAGAATTAATTTTTACTGCATGAATTTATCGTAGAGTACAGGCATCTTATATTGAAAGATAAACTTAAAACTGTTAAAGTAGAGATACTTAATTATCAATGAAATTATATCACATTGGGCCATACAAGGGTTTGGGAGTAGAACCGCATTGGGCTGGGTAACTTAAATGACTTAAAATATGAATAAATTGGGAGGAAAATGCATTATTATTATTATTATTATTATTATTATTATTATTATTATGATTATTGTATCCAAACTTCAGTTGAATTATTACTCTTTGTAGACTAGCGGGATTCAATCATCATTGTTAAATCTATTTTTCGTAGGTCTTAGGTCATTGTTTATGTTGTAGAGTTGGGCTATTCATTGAAGAGTATCTCTAGCAACATTTTATTTATCATTTCTAAAGTGTAAGTGTTATGAAGTGACACTCTTGTACATCTTTGTAATTATTTTAGTTGAGGCATTTCTATTTACTTTAGTTTATCCCGAGTTACATATTGTATATAAGATATACTTATATTTCATGATGGATATTGTATAGTTGTGATTTTGTATTCCAGAGTAGGATTTTTCTCTCATGGAAATGATTGGTATGAGAGGTGTTGTATTTGATTTAACAGGTTATTATCTTGTATTCCATTTACATACTTCATTTTATTTATTTTGTTATGCTAAGAATGTTACCATATGTTTTTTATTCAGATAATTTTTTTATTAGACCTAATTAATCTATTTATGGATTTTACGGGGTGTCACATTTATTATTAGAGCCTTCTAGGTTCTAATGTCCTAGGGTCCTGAGGGCATCCATCATTTTTTTCGCATTGTGTTCATTGAATACTTTAGAGCTTTACCCTTTAGGGTTTGTACTCTTTATAATAATCATCGCTTAGGGGGTTTTGTGAAATTGTTCTAGATGAACGATTCAAAGGGGTCAAAGTGTAGAAGGAGGATTCCGTGTTTGTATTTCCTTAGTGAGAGTTCCCACGCATGAGGTTGATTATGATCAGGCATTAGGGATTATTATGCGTGAGACATATAGTATGTTTTCAACGCATGTTTTGAGGGGAAGTATTTCCACTCACCATCCGTAACAACATGAGGAACAAGTTCTAGAGACGTCGTCAGGTCAATTATGTGGTAGATAGTATGAGGAGTTTAATTATCTTTCTCTTTCTGTACCGAAAGAGATTGGTACAGATTTGAAGAAGGATATTCGTGTTATTAGCAACATTATTAGATGAGATATTGAGTTAACATAAATTTTACAACAGGATTCGGTTGGTGTTATTGGGCGACCCGTCTTTCACCACTTGAGCCTAGGTGGTGGAAGTGTCCCTTCTACATTTCCATAATCATCATACATATTTGAAGGATAGAGTTTCTAAGATTGAGAAGATTGGTGCCGAAGTAAACCCAAAAGACTAGAGATGGTGTAGCGTCGCCTGGAGTCAGGGAAGACCTCAGCAACAGAAAGAACTTCATAAAGGATCAAACCCTAAAAGGTTTCTAGGAGTAGATAATAAGAGTTATTATGGACAATAGATCTAAGGGAATTATGTCCAATAAGACAATGACCAATGGGAACAGGGCCAACGAGGCCATTATTAACAAAATCGGTTAATAGGGTTGTCAATAAACTCGTTATTTCGATGGTTCCTTTAGAGTAAAATTGTTACATTTTTTGCTAGTGATACCACTTTAATAATAGATGACTTAGGGAAACCAATATTATTAGGGTAACATCGGGGGATGGTTAAGATTATGTTTATGGCTCATGTGTATGACTCTTGCTTCGACACCGAAGAGTTTTTATTCTGTTATCAATAATGCATTTACTACGATCCTAAGCTATATAGATTTTATCACAAAGTTTTATTTATATGTGGATACCCAAGTGGGTAGGGGTGGTACCTTACATCGTGATTGTGGAGACGTGGCGGTGTGTTTGGTCAGCTTAGTCTTCAGCCTCTTTATTGTTTTAGATATGTGGTCTTACAATTTCATTATGGAACATTGATTATAAGTTATCTATTATGCTTATATTGACTACCATAGGAAGGCTTTTATGTTTGTCATTTTTGGGCATGGGTTGTTTCTTAGTTACGTATAGGCTCGGGAAAGGGTTTAGTGCGTACAGATATTTTATAAATATGAGTGCATCAGAGGGGGTTATTGTTTATTAGAGATGTCACCGGCATTACTAGATTCTTCCCATTTTATTCGAAGAGGTAAATACTTACCACCTACACAAAACGCCAATAATAGCTTTAGTGTTGGCACTAAAATTTGTACCATTCTGAGGTCACATTATTAGTTAGATTCGTTGGAGATGGAAGAGTTGTGACACCCCGCCCAATTAAATTTCGGGTGATCGGTCATTTATTAAATTAAAAGGGGATTCTCATTTGGTTCATTCTTAGCATCGCTGTCGAAAACATATTAATTACTAAACACCTAATAATTAATTAAGAAGGTGTCAAAATTGTAAGGACATAAATTTTCAATTGAGTCCATGTATTGTTTTGACTTAATTCCATGAATAAAATTGTGTTTGTAATATGCTATAGGGAGATTTTATTTTGACACTGTCCCACTTGGTCTATGACGTATTGAAGAAATTAAAGACGTTGCGGTAAAGCTTCAAAGAAATAATCATGTCGAAGTTTAAATTGGAGCAAGTTTACTCGTCTTCAAGTCAATTGCATTTCGATATCACTCAGGTATGAATGCGTATAATTAATGGTGCTCAGAATTATTTTATAAAAGATAAGGATGTAATTTTTATAAAGAAAAATGTTTTAAAATGTTTTTAAAAGTGTTTTAAAGGTTTACACTATGTTTTATTCTGATATACTCGAAATAGAGTTTGACTAATTTGGATCTCCTTTGCAAGAGACGTTTTGAACTAAAAGTAAAAAAAAGTCAAACAGACGTCAGCTCGCTCAAATAAAATAAGAATCTCATTCGAACGAGATGACTATGTCGCGCGAACGACATGGCAATGTCGTTCGAACGACACGTTTTTCGAGGCGGCGCTAAATTGTTATTTAAAACCTGTTTCTATCAGACTTTCATAAGTGTGCATTCTGGAAAATAGTATTCGAACCAGAAACTTGTTTGCACATGTTTTCTAAGGTTTAAAAAGATTAAACACATCCTTAGAGTTTGCAAAGATCTGAGTTATCATTCTTATATGTTTAAGTGATCTTGTGGAACCAAAGAATTTTTTATATCATTGAACATCAAGGATTTTGCGGTGAAGAAAAGAGAAGGAATTTTTGTTCGATATCGTAGACGAATCAAAGCAAATCGGTGGACACTGAGACATACGTGGACGCGTGTGTTGTGGACAGGTATCATGGAAGACAGAATTTATGCGTGGTCACTAATGAAGAAAGGTTGAAGATCAGAAGGAGCGTCAAGACCCGTGGGGATCAAGTCATTGAGTAAGGCTAATATGTCTTTGTAAAACCATTGTTCATAGTGATTGTCTAGCTTGGGGTGTCCGAGGTTGCTTTCCCGTTTTGGGTTTTTTCCTCGTACATCCAGCGTTGTGAGTATTATTTACTTTATTTTACTTGCTTTAATCACTAGATGCATGTTTAGGATTAATCAAGATAAAATTGGTCTAAAGTTAGAATTGGGTTTTCATAACTTGGTTTGGTGCATAATTAAAAGTTGGATAATTTTCGGAGAAAATTGGTTTGATTTGAAACACACGCATATTGAGCACTTTTCAAAAAAATTATCTTTCATTAAACAAATAACAACATGCGAAAAAAAGATAAACTAAACCATACACACAATCTCTTTCTAAAATGATACTGAATTATAAATTACTTGCCAAATAAATCATTGTCTACAAAGTCCAAAACCAAAGTATCAAACAACTAATAATAACTCTCAATACAAAATCTAAACTGAAATAAAATTTTAATAACTCTTGAATGCAACACGCCCAAAATAAAATACAGAGATAAGATTCCTAATCTAGGAATGAAATAAAACAAAAGTCTACTCCAACCCCTGCATGCATCCATATATGCCGCAGCTGCGTAACCCTGGAATAAAAAATCAAGTTTGGCGTTCCTGTGGTTAGATACCTAAAAGGTTTTGAAACTATTTGCACTAAGGGTTAGAACCCAATTTTTTTTAAAATATTTAGCAAGTGATTAATGTTGCAATGAATAAAATGCATGAATGCTCTTCATATTTAAGTTAGTGTCGCACTCTCTTGACATAATTATCACCCCTCATCTAAAGTGCACACCTAACGCTTCTACCTAACCCTTCTGGTTATACTACCTCGTCTAACTAATTATGTATACTTCTCGACACACTACTCTAACCTGAGTAATCTTATAGTTGATTCATATATCATTTATTGCATTAACTTAATTAAACATCTTGAATTAACTCTCTATAATATTCTCAGTCTTAGACCTTTTTTCCATCTAATACTATATTGTGCTCACCCATATTACCCATACAATACGATACCAAATTTTCAATCCCTTATGATTTATTTAATGTCACAAACTAATTATAAAATTCTTACATGCTAAAACTAACTTAGATATCACTATCTACAAAGTCTACTAAAGCACACGTAGTAGATAAAATCACACTATATATATATATATATTTATTTACATCACTATATCATATATACGTACACATCACCCCTAGGTGGAAACCTGCAATGCGGATCTACTCTGTTATCGAATCCCAGTACATCACGTACTAAATAAGGACATCGGTTCAGACAATCTCCAACGAACCATAAACCAAATCACACATATCGTAGGCAAACATAGTTCTAAGCCTTTTGGCTACGCACATACCTACGCACCCAAATGACCGGTCACACCCTTATTCACGCAAATGGTGCTCAATCCCTAAGTTTCATGTTCTGAGGTACAAGTCAATATTCCCCCAATGGGCACATCAGAATAAGACTATCCACGACTCGAAACCTCCCATGATAGCAAGTAGCCTAAGTATGTTTACACATAATCAATTAACCATTATGTAAGCACACAACCAATGAATACATACATACAACATCAATATAGGTATACCCTCAACCATAATATTTGTATCATACATAGTGTATATATAACACCCAAATACCCTACGTATTAATATTAATTCACTATTCAATTTATCATCATACTGTTCCCAAGCGTTTTCCCCCACTATTCGAAAAGTCCTAGCCACTCCATTATTTTATCTCTTTAGTCCTTTAACTCTTAAATCCCTTAATACTCATCCCATAAGATTTTAAATATTTAGTTCCATTTAATTTCTATTAATTAAATCCACTTTAAGATACCAACCTGTATTCTAAATTCATCCGAAATTCCCATTCGAATACATTCATATATTTTCGACATATATTTTCGAGTGTCGGTTATCCTAAATACTCTTAAATTCATACCCTAGATTCATCCTTATCTAATCCAAGGATAAAATAATGTTCCTTAATATTTTTCAAAGTCCTTCACTCATCTACGGACCTCTCATAATAACACGAATGTATTTCTTCCTAAAGATGTCGGTCTTTTGCACCATTTCGTAGAAAAATCATAACTAATTAAAAAAATTGGAAAAATATGAGGTCGGCACCCACGCAATCGTGACAGAAAGATCTACAATCTTATGTTCTACAATAACTGAACGCATTGATCGATTGATGAATTTGGTCAATCGATCGACCAGATTTCAGCCTACTTCCCCGACTGCTTTTCCATCAATGTTATGCACTCAAACCTTTAAATCCTCAAACCCAGAACTCAATCGATTTATCCAAACATATATTTATCCTACAAACAAGTTCTAAACATCATAATGATCTTAAAACATCATTAATTTATAACTTTCCCCAAAGTTGTCTGAATTGGGGTTATTACGGTTAATACAAATCTTATCCTACATTCAATTCCATCCATCCAAATTACACGAGTTCAACTACTGGGTTTTGATTACAAATTATATTATAAAAGTCTTACATCATAGTACATCATCAATTGAGTAATTAATCTACACGATTTACTCCAATTATCGAAACTTAATTTCATATTAACACCCTCCTAAAAATGGATTTTTCATATACATCCACTATGATATGAATTGATTATCACGAATTTTCATCGAAAGAAAAATTAACCTCTTACCTTTATTAATTCGTAGGTTCTAATCCTTTTGATGTAGACAGCGATTTGATGAAGAACGCCCCCAATCCTTTTTAGTTTAGCTCCCAGAAACCTCCCTACTTTCTCTCTCTTTTCTTCTCTGCAGCTCTAGGGCTTTCTAAATGAATTATGATTGTGCCCAATTTATTAATTTAGGTTAAATGGTACTAATCAAGCTTTTATGCTAATGGGCCAAGTCCAAATGATCCGAACACCCCCGTGTGGGCCCGACTATATTTAAAAACGTCTTGAGACCCAATTACTACCCTGGATACTCTTTTTTTACTATCTCGACCTATTCAGAATCAATCGTGAGCTCTAAAAATCATTTGAGTTACTTTATATAACTTTTCTTATTTCACTTCAAAATATGTTCCACATGAAAATAAATATCAACTTGAATTAATTAAATCTAAATCACCGAATTAAACAAATTCTCCGAATTAAAATAAATGTACTCCAAATTAAATAAATTCTCCAATTTAAATAAATTTTGCAAATCAGTAATTTAATTTAATTTCTATGTCCTCAAAATTACGGGGTGTTACATACTTCTCCCCTTACAAAGGAATTTTGTCCTCAAAATTTGGATAAGTCTATTACTCCCAGTCTCAAATATACCCGTATTCACATACTTCAAAGATCGCTACACATAATTCTACCCCTTCTAATAGCGGATTATATTAAAATTAAATTAATTACCCAGGGTGCCCATACACCCTATACTCATGCCTCTCACAGCATAAATGATAATCGGCTCCACCTAACCTTACATCGTAATATAACTTTCAACTCACAGTTACAACTACAAATATGTATAATAACCAAAGTACCAAACCTATGTCCTACTAACCAAATATCTCCCAACTTCTAATGTTGCGCTAAGTTTCATGCGTGGGACATCTCGATAGCAAAATCCAAACAAGGACCCCCCGATACACTATAACCCAACATTGTCAATCATTGAGATCCGTTAGGCCCTCAGTCCATACTATGTATCCCCAAATCCCCATCTCCTGATATAAAAGTATACTCATCCACTCTCATATTACAAAAGACAACATACAATATGCCTCCCTTACTATCAATAGTTTCTCTGTGCTAAAACAATAATGAGTTATATCTCTCCGCTTGATAATAAGCCACTATGTCCTGAATCACATCAGCAAACGTCCCTACTCACTCAGATCAAATATAACAATACAAACATTTTCTTATAACCTTAATAGGAAACAAACCATAACATATATTCACGTATATAAATATATAGGTTAAACCCTCTTTCAGGTGGTAACTAGCACAAGTAAATCATACCTTGAGACAATGAGCACAAAGTCTCACCATACCATATACTATAACCGAAACATCCCAATATAATTATCAATAATGTTTCGTACACAACATACTTATCTCAAGCTCAGCTCCGTACTCTCGGCGTGGCTATATCATACGGGTATTCTCGATTACCCCACAAATGGAAATTTAATTAAATCTTGATACTTCCCCACACATTAACTTGTGGTGCAAAAAATTTCTTAGTGATGCCTTCGCAGCATTACCCGACTCCACTGGCCATATATCATAATAACTCACAGCTTAAAGGGCTTTCTCTACGCATTAAATAGTTTAATCTTTAAAACCAATACACTAGCCTCCAACAACATCTCACTACCCTTAACATTTATTAAGGTCCATGCATGTAATATCCCGTAACGAAGTTCAAAAGAACTTTTCCCCAATGCAATACTTCCTAGCATTGTCAATCATTGTGGATCCAAAGCACATAACTAAAATATCACCAATTTTATCTCCCGACACATAAATCAAATCGTTTATTCCCATGTCCCTCAAGGCGTCATGCGATACGATGCTCTCACTATTATTATGTTCTCATCACATAAACAATAATGAGCTAAAACTCTCCGCTCAACGGTGAACCCGACTTACCTTGAATCTTGTCAATAAAAGTCCATTCGCACTGGTGTCCAATGTAACTAGACAATTGTACTCTTTATAGTCTACTTCATAAATATATCGCCGCAAGATCGACCCTTTTTCAAGTGGGACATCACAAACATATACATCTTGCCCCGGAATAGCAAAAACGATCGTCTTGCTATAACCGCCCACCATCGCTTAACAGTCCGTACCCAGGCTAAAACTATACCTCGAATATCACCTCTCAAAATGAACTATCCTCATAAAATATATCCTCTTAATGCTCACATCTGCTCCCTTGCAGATGGAACTAAAGATAGCCCCGCTGACTCGACGGTGATTATATACTACTATATCCCTAAACCACCACTAATCAGCCGAAGCTTATAAAATTATCTACCTTACTTTCATAACTCTCGAAAGTAGTAAACTCACATGTAAAGCAAACATTCTCTCAGTGTTCACCTCCACTTTCTAGTGAGTAACACTAAAGAACTCCACTACCCCCATGGTAATTATATATGCGTTATATTAATATCAATTACACCTCTACTAAACTCGTTTCATATACGAATCTAGTCTTAAAAAATTACCATGACTCATTCGTGTCACACAAAACAGACCCCAATCAACCCTGGATAAAACACATTCAATTGTCAATAGAACTGGTGATTAAAATGGTTCCTTATCACAATACCCTCATCCCAACCGAACCAAAAACTCCTTATAATTATTGCCTCTACTGGGCATCCCATTCCCATCCCCTAATTTTTGACAAACAAGATCTACACATGCATTCCTGCTCTTTACCCATAAGATACCTCCCTATGTCATTTGTCTTGCCCGATCATCGGGTCCCCGAACGTAACACTAATATTGAGACTTATCCATGATTTTTTGAATGTTTATATATCCATGATCTCATCCGATAGTTGCCCACTACCTCATTTCGATAAGACTTTTTCCTGTGGCCAATCTCTCCATAACTGAGACAACGGTTAGAGAACCCCTTGTCTCTAGCCCTGACCTTACTGGCCTCCCTCGCTCTTCCCTTAGCTATGACGTCCTTAAAAAATGGAATAATTCTGTAGCTGAGGACCCTACTGACCGTGACTAAACCCATTTTCTCAGGTTGTTAAAATCTGAACCTAATTCTCTTTGCCCAATTCCTCTGCCATAAATCTTGATCCTCCGGTGATTCTGCCCCATTGTCACTGTTTCCATCTACTTTTATGTCTGACTAGTCTTACTTCCTTAATGTGGACATGTTCAATATATGTGACCCTACACTCCACACATAGGACACTTTTCTAAGTCTTCCCCTTGTCTTTGACCCCCATTGGCCATGTCAGGGTGTTCTTCTCTCGTAACTGGTGGTCATGTCCTCAATTTCTACCCCCATTGTTATTTTGGTTCATTAGCCCTATGGAACTCGTTGTTATTCTCGATGGGCCTGACTGAATCCACCATCACTTGGTATCCTGACCTGAATCATATAATTGGATCCTCTACTGGGTATACCCTCTTTTGGTACTTCACTAACACTATTTAATCCATAACTCCACCTTGGCAAGATTCTACAACCCTCTTGGGTACCTTATCATGGAAGCATTGATCTAAACTTGTAAACGTATGACCTTGATGGCATTGACATTGTTCATCCTATATGGATATCCCATCCATGCTAATGTATTCTATTGACGATTCCATTATCAACTTATGAACCCTTTATTATCTCTGCATTCCCTCCACTGAGTATGAAGTTCGTTAAACAAGTTAGCTTCTCTTTAGCGATCGATTTTTGTCTGACCCACTAATGATTAATTCCGTTTGCATTTCTATCTAAATAGAAAATGGAAGGTCTTACAATTTACTTGCACCCAAATTCTCATTTTATTTCCCTATACACATTTTTATATGTGAATGACTCTCATCACTTTATGCTGCTCCTGTTAGCTAAAAATTTCGCTCGAAAGTTAATCATGGGTGTCGTTGCACTCCACCCTACACGATTCCCTTTGGGTTATCCCTTTCCATTGGCTCATTTCACTTCCTCTCGTCCCCATATCCTTATAAGTGGCTCCATGAAAGAGTCCTTCCGACTTCCCCACCCCTTATTGACTACATTGGTTGAGTCTGTAATTTGCACCACCGTCATCCACGACAATGCTTAGGGAAACTACCATTCCCATGTAATTATCCTATTATCATATTCCCATACAATAATAATGGTGAGTTCTATCACAATCACTGGCCACAAGATACTCTATGGCTTCCGCCAAGCCTCTCCCCCTGCAGTTCTTCCAACGGCCTTCGCTGGTCGTCCTATATTATTCGGTGTACGAAGCCCAACCAAACTCGTTTATGGATCACATTAACTATACTTAATAGCAGAGGAATGTAAGTCACAATACGTAGAGGAATACAACAATCCTACAATGGGGATGTATATCAAAGAACCTTAAGCTAAAATGCAGTAAAGCCATATAGATCCTAAGGACACTAGATTCTGATGCTCTGATACTATCTGTGACACCCTGCCCAATTAAATATCGGGTGATGAGTCCTTTATTAAATTAAAATAGGATTCTCATTTGGTTCATTCTTTATATCACTATCGAAAATCATATTAATTAATAATCACCTAATAATTAATTAAGAAAGTGTCAAAATTTTATCTTTCATTAAACAAATAAAAACATGTAGAAACAAAATAAACTAAACCATACACACAATTGCTATCTTAAATGATACTGAATTATAAATGACTTGCCGAATAAATCATCGGCTACAAAATCCAAAACCAAAGTATCAAACAACTAATAATAAATCTCAATATAAAATTTGAACTGAAATTAAATCTGAATAAGTCCTAAAGGCAACACGCCCATAATAAAATATAGAGATAAGATTCCTAATCTAAGAATGAAATAAAAGAAACGCCTACTCCAACTCCTGCATGCATCCATATATACCGCAGCTGCATGTCCCTGGAATAAAAAATCAAGTTTGGCTTCCTTATGGTTGGACACCTAAAAGGTTTTGAAAATATTTGCAGCAAGGGTTCGAACCCAAAACATTTTGAAAATATTTAGCAAGTGATTAATATTGCAATAAATAAAATGAATGAATGCTCTTCATATTAAAGTTAGTGTCGCACTCTCTTGACATAATTCTCACCCCTTGTCTAAAGTGCACACCTAACGCTTCTACCAAATCCTCCTGGTTATACTACACCGTCTAATTAACCTTGTTGTGTATACTTTTTGACACACTACTCTAACCTGAGTAATCTTACAGTTGATTCATACATCATTTATCTCATTAACTTAATTAAACATCTTGAATTAACTCTCTATAATATTCTCAGTCTTAGATCTTTTTCCCATCTAATATTATACTGTGCTCACCCGTATTACCCATACAATACGATACCAAATTTCCAATCCTTTATGATTTATTTAATGTCACAAACTAATTATAAAATTCTCACACACTAAAATTAATTTAGATATCACAATCTACAAGTCTATTAAAGCACACGTAGTAGATAAAATCACACACACACACACACACACTATATATATATACGGACACAGCACCCCTAGGCGAAAACTTGCGGAGCGGGTCTACTCTGCTATCGAATCCCAGTACATCACGTACTAAATAAGGACAATGGTTTGCATAATCTTCCACGAACCATAAATCAAATCACACATATCGGAGGCGAACATCGTTCTAAGCCTTTGGGCTACGCACATAACTACGTACCCAAATGACTGGTCACACCCTTATTCACACAAGTGGTGATCAATCCCTAAGTTCTATGTTCTAAGGTACAAAATAATATCCCCCCAATGGGCTCATCATAATAAGACTGTCCACGATACAAAACCTCCCATGATAGCAAGAAACCTAGGTATGTTTACAAATAATCAATCAACCAATAGGTAAGCACACAGCCTATGCATATACACATATAACATCAATATAGTTATACCCCCAACATATAATATTTGTATCATACTTAGTGTATATATAACACCCAAAAACCCTACGTATTAATATTAATTCAATATTCAATTTCCCATCGTATTGTTCCCAAGCGTTTTTCCCCACTATTCGAAGAGTCCTAGCCACTCCGTTATTTTATCTCTTTAGTTAATTAATTCTTAAATCCCTTAATACTTTTCCCATAACATTTTAAGTATTTAGATCCATTTAATTTCTATTAATTTAATCCACTTTAAGATACCATCCTGTATGCTAAATTCATCCGAAATTCCCATTCGAATTCATTCATATATTTTCAATATATATTTTCGAGTGGCGGTCGTCCTAAATACTCCTAAATTCATACCACGGATTCATCCTTATCTAATCTAAGGATAAAATAATGTTCCTTAATATTTTCCAAAGTCCTTCACTCATCTACGGACCTCTCAAAATAACCCGAATATATTTCTTCCTACAGATGTCAGTCTCACGCACCCTATCGTAGAAAATCATAACTAATTACAAAAATTGAAAAAATACGAGGTCGGTGCCCACGCGACCATGACAAAATGATCTACAATCTCATATTTTACAATAACTGAATGCATCAATCGATCGATGAATTTGGTTGATCGATCGATCGACCAGATATCAACCTTCTTCCCCGAGTGCTTTTCCGCCATTGTTATGCACCTAAGCTTTTAAATCCTCAAACCCAGAACTCAATAGATTTCTTCAAACATATATTTATCCTTAAAACAAGTTCTAAACATCATAATGATCTTAAAACATCATTAATTTATAACTTTCCCCAAAATTGTCCGAATCGGGTTCATCACGGTTTATACAAATCTCATCCTAGATTCAATTCCATCCATCCAAATTACACGAGTTCAACTACTGGGTTTTGATTACAAATTAGATTATATTAGTATTGCATCATATTCCATCATCAATTGAATAATTAATCTACATGATTTACTCTAATTATCAAAAACCCAATTTCATATCAACACCCGCCCAAAATGGATTTTTCATATACACCCACTATGATATGAATTGATTATCACGAATTTTCATCGATAGAAAAATTAACCACTTAACTCTATTAATTCATATGGTCTGATCTTTTTGATGTAGACATCGATTTAACGAAGAACGCCCTCAATCCTTCTTGGTTTAACTCCCAGAAACCTCCCTACTTTCTCCCTCTTTCCTTCTCTACAGCTCTAGGGCTTTCTAAATGAATTATGATTGTTAGCAATTTATTAATTTAGGTTAAATGGTACTAATCCTGTTTTTACGCTAATGGGCCAAGCCCAAATGACCTGAATGCTCCCGTGTGGGCCCGACTATGTTTAAAATATCCCAAGACCCAATTACTACCCCCGGGTTCTCTTTTCAGACTATCTCGACCTATTCAGAATCAACCGTGACCTCTAAAATATCATATGAGTTACTTTATATAATTTTTCTTATTTCACTTCAAAATATGTTCCACACGAAAATAAATATCAACTTGAATTAATTAAATCTAAATCACTGAATTAAATAAATTCTCTAAATTAAAATAATTGTACTCCAAATTAAATAAATTCTCCAAATCACTAATTTAATTTAATTTCTATATCCTAAAAATACGGGGTTTTACAAGAGTTTCGTGGGAAAGGACACCATAGTTTTGAGCTAAGGGTTTGTTCATTGGAGTAAGCCACTATGAGGATGTGTCGGTCCTATTTATTAAGGGACGGATGGTTCACTGGGTTCTAGGTCGATACATAGCGAGTGTTAATTTCCATGTATCGATCACTATTGAAGAGGGAATGGTGCTCGAGATATCTCGAGTTGTGGACTCAAATAGGATATCCCAAAGGCAATTTTCTGCCAAAATATAGAGCATACGCGTCTAGGTCAGGCTAGTGGGTTAACCAATTCTCCATTCGTGTTTATCAAGTAGTCATTCTGCGTATTTTGAGTGTAAGTGGATCAGTTTGCTTTGGTAAGTGATGACATCCTATTGAAGCAGAAGTTTTTGCAGTAGTGGTGGCAGTTACACCCAAATTTATGTCATGGGTGGTTCTGGTCCAATCGTTAAACTTTCTATCGGGAGATGGTATGCAATTCGTATTGGTAGGAATTCCTTTTCTTAGCTTTATGAAAGAAAAATGTTGCATTTCCATAGGAGATTGTTTGGGTCAGCGGGTCCCAAAGTATGGAAGGTAGTTTTATATAAGGCATGTGTTTCTTAGTTTAATTTACATTCTAAAAGTGCTTGGATGTAAAATAATTTGAGGAGATTGTATTGGTGGTGATGTGAAGAAGTTAGTAGCATATTTTTATTCTAAAGGTGCTCTTGTCAGTAGTGAAGATAGAGCACTAGAAACATTCGAAGAGTTACGGTGTTCGTAATCCCAATCTAGAAGTGGAAGAGCACTACACCATTTGAGTTGGATTATCACGATCCTTGATGGTGACAAAAGGGAGTTATCATGGCCAAGGCTTGTGACAAGTCTGGGCATAACAACTCATTGTTTTATGATCAAGGACTGTGATAACACCCCTTTGTCATGGTATTTTTCACATTGAATATCAAGCACAAAGTGGGATGACCAAGCCTTATCATGGTTAATTACCGTGACAACACTATACTTGTTAGGTCCTGTCACGGTCCTTAATCGACAAGACATTGGTTATCATGGTCATTAACTGTGATAAGACCAAACTTCGTCATGTGCACAATTTCATTCAGTGTTGAAATATATGCACAATTATGCGCATGGGGAAATTTCTTGCCATGAGAACGATGTGTAATTATTGTCACTTGACAAAAATTGAGTTATCATAACCTTGTCATGATCAAAGACAGTGGCAAAAATGTAGACCAGAAAAAAAAACTATTGGGCAGTAGTTACTTCTTAGCAGAAAAGCACCTTAAAATGTCTTGTTTTTTTCATACCAACAACAACATAATCCACAATACAATTTGCCATAGCAATGAAATCAAAACCAAATACACCAATTGTGAGTGCGCTTGCGATCTTAATGAAAGGATTTATATAATTAAATGTTCATTCACACATATTCAATTTTATCTTATTATCATAAGTCATACATCTAAGTTATAATATAGATAAACACAATAAGCAATCACATGGTAAAACCTTTTTCAACACTTTAGAAACTTTATAAGACAGTCGACTTACAATACTACTTGATATAACCCACTAGTATAATGTGCAGTATTCGTAGAATCTCTAAACTTTGTAAGGGTTGGATGTTCGTTCGATGTAGAGATCAAACTACACTTCCAACAACATGGCAAAGTTGTTCGAATGAGAAGCTAATCTCGTTTTAACGAGGTTAAAAAAATTTATATTTTCAATTAAAAATCCACCCACATTTTTTCTATGAAATAAACATTCCAAATAACCCTTATGAATAATTTTAAACACTGGTTGATTTATACCTTTGTGGGATATAGGTAAGTCTTCAATCTTGGAATCGGTTTATCATGACGATATGTGACGATTTGTATCGAGATACACCAAACTAGCCATGGTGCAAATAAAAAAATACTAATCCTAAGCTCAATTATTTTCCCTTATAAATCTCCCCCTTTTTCTATTCCGGTACAAAACTAATCGAAATCCAAATTACATAAAACATCCCCATAAATGACAAAATATCCTAATAAGATTCTTTGTCTTCATTCTCTTCTTGATCTTCCCTTTGGTTCTTTAACTTCATCCGGTGTGTCTTGATTTTCGCATAATATACCTACATACATGAAGCAAAGAAAAATACCCCATGATGCATCGAGTTTGAAATAAAAAAAAATAAAAACACATAAAGCGAATAAGCAATCTCCCTCATAATCAAACTCATCATCAAATCAACAAGTCTCCCCTTTAATTGTGTCTCCCCTTTTTTGTACAAAATAAACAAAGGAGTAAACATAATCA
Organism: Sambucus nigra; assembly: GCA_949130495.1. Lineage (NCBI taxonomy): Eukaryota > Viridiplantae > Streptophyta > Magnoliopsida > Dipsacales > Adoxaceae > Sambucus > Sambucus nigra. Next base: position 716,026,030 of record OX422207.1, read on the forward strand.
TAAATTTCAAAACACCACGTATAAAGAAGATATCATCACAAATGATATATAGAAATTATGAACATGCAATGATAATCTTAAAGGCTCCACAAAATATTTTTGAAGTTTTCAAAAAAATTCAAGTATAAAATTTTTACAAATACGACACACCATGAAGAAACACAAAAGTAACTGAATCATGGAAATGGAATATAGGGGTATGAACATATTCCATAGGTTAATCAACGTAAACAAACATAACACATGTGCAAGAAGGATTGAGACACCACTAACGAATGATCTCAAAGGATACCTTATGTATAAAAATGGTGAACTCGTGTGAAATTGACTTAGCCTAATCAACAAATCAAGACCGTAAGTGATATTCAAACCAATGATGCCCAAAACTATGTAATATTTTTTCGAGATTTTTACAGTATGTGCAAACCCATAGATTTTTTACTTAACTCCTTCAAAATCTCACATATAGCAATAATACTCTCAATTATTTTGAATAATTTATTGCTTACATGCACAACTTTTTATTACCTCATTTTTCACATTTGGTTCGTCTTTAAAGCAAAATTGAGATGAAAACACTATGATCGACATATGACAGGTAAGTGCAATACTCATATAAGTCCGTTCTCATGTGCATTAAAGGAGACAAGGAGTCAAAAAAGTAGCAAGTTGTCATTAAATCACATCTTAATGACTCCACAAATTATAAAGCATATAAATGAAATGATATCACGTCTCAAAACACTACAAAATAGTCACATGGATAAGGAATGAATGGATGACTTGGGCATCTTTAATGTTAATCTATATAAAGTGTAAAAATAAACTACAAAAATCTTTTAGTCTTTTTGAAAAATGTTATCGAAATAAAAGCTTTTTGTATTTTTCACTTTTTAAAAAAACTAACATTTTTTGTATTTTAAAAAAAATCGGAAAAATAAAATTCTATTTGGATTTTTCGAAAAAATACATCATGATGAAAAATATAAGTACAATGGTAATACACACTAGCTATAACGATATACGATATGAGCATGAAAATCACCATATTCTAGAAACAAGTCTCAATCTCAAATATTAGGCCCCGGAGGAGTTCTCCAAAGGAGATGACATCCTATGAAAAACCTCCATTAAATTTTGTGAAGTCTTGACTAAATACTATACTTTCTCTTAAAAACTCTCAAAATCTCTCAAATGATGGGCGGGAGCATGCAGAGTAGCATGTGTGAGAGTGCGTTCAGGAACTCGTGTCCGAGCATACTGGGGAACATACCCATAAGACACTCTCCCTAGCTTAGAACAATACTCTCTAAAGTGATCTTTTTATTTGCAATGGGAACAAACATAAATGGGATTGGGCCACCTTTCTCAAAATATCTAAGACGAGCTCTCCTAGGTGGGTTAAGTCGAGGGCCATAGGGATCTAACATTGAGAATCGGCTCCGGTGCTTCATGGAAAGTGGATGCACCATCATAACCTATTCATTGCCTCTTGATATTACCTAAAGCGGGACTGAGGAACATCTTTTATAACTTCTTAGATGTGTCCTCTAACGTGACCTTGATCTCCCGAGAAAGTTCGAGATCACTCTCGAGTTGGGATGCACGGGGGTCAAGTTTCTCATGAGTCTCCAACAAATATTGAAGCCCTCCCATAAGACTAGTCATGTGTTGGTCAAATCGGTCTTTTTTCGGCCTAAAACGATCAACTTCTCACATAAAAAAAATATTCACCTTCCCGAGTTAAATCACTGATGCCTGACACTCTCTCAAAATATTCACCTCCTTTTTCAAATCCAACACCCTAAGAGTCAAATCTTTATTTAGCTTTTTAGTTTTCAAAGTCTCAATGTAAAGATCATTAAACACCTTTTGGAAATCACCTTCTCCCCCACTCAATTTCCATCCTCACTCTTACTATCTCCCGATGAATAAAAACATCATTGAGGCTTTCGTATTTAGATATATCCTCATTGGCGAACACAACACACGGTTCATGTGGTGATTCTCCCCCTGAATCAAATTACTCGGCATCACTATCGCTAAGAGTGGTCTTTTGTTCAACTTTCTTATCCTTTCTCTTATGCCTAGTGGGATACTCATGTGCATTGTTCCTTTTACCTACACATTCATAACACCTAATCTCTTCCTCTTTCTATCCCCCGCTTTGCCCTCGTTTTTATTTTTATTTTCCTCAAAAATATTTTCTTTAGAAGAATTTTCTTTGGAAAATTTGAGAAACTTGTAGAAATTTTTCTCAAAAAGGCCAAGTCATCAAAATCAAGACTAATCTCAAATTCAGACTCATAAACTTTCTCTTTCTTCTTTTTCTTATTTTGAGTCTTTAAAGCAATCCTTACTTCCTTAGTTTTGATAGTTTTAGGGAACATATAAATATCATACGTTTGAAGATTTCCTACACGTTCTTCTAATCTAAGAGTGTCTAGGATCCCTAACGAATTAAGTACGGCGACCTTAGGAATAAAGCGGGTAGAGAGCAACCTCAAAATTTTCTTCACAACTCTCATCTCAGGAATTTTCTCACCCAGATTAAAACCAGAATTAATTATGTCCGACAAATGCGCATAAAACTCATCAAAAGACTCAGACTCTAGCATGGTAATGGTCTCAAATAGGGTGGTCAAATTTTGAAGCTTAGATTCCTTTACAGTGTTTGTACCCTCGTGTGTGAGCTAAAGAGTATCCTAAGCTTCCTTAAACATGGTGCACATCATGATGTGGCGGAAGTCGTCAAGGGTGGCGGTTCCAGAAATAGCACTAAGTCCACGAGAGTTAATACTATTCCACTTAAAGTCATCCTTTTTTCATTGAGAGACAGGTTTAGGGCCAACAACATTATCAGCAGTGGCAGTGGGAAAAGCCCATCCTCTTTCCCAAACTAACCAAACACATTTATCTATGGCCTTTAAGGTAGACCTCATCTTATCTTTTCAGTAAGCATAACTGGAACCATCAAAGATGGGCATTCAATTATATAAATTATCCATTAAAATTCTGCATTTGTCATGATTAACAATTTTTCAAAAAAATTGATATCAAAGAAAAAATTTATGAAAAACATCACACAGTATTTTTGTGTAACCTACTCTAATACCAATTTGTGAGTTCGTTTTCAATCTTAATGGAATGATTTATATAATTAAATGTTCAATCACATTATCCCAAGACATGCATATAATTGATAACACAGATAAACAAAATAAGCAATCACACGACAACTGAGGAAAAATCCGTTTTCAGGGAAAAACCTTTTTCATCACTTTATAAACTTTACAAGATAGTCAAATTACAATACTACTTGATATAACCCACAAGCGTAACGTGCACTCTTCGCAGAACTATAAAGAATACTACTCGTTCTTGAGCAACCCACGAGTGGCAGTCCACCCTCAGTATCCATCGATTAGCCTTCAGTTGTGATCCTTATGGTTTCACAAGATAGCCATAAAGATGATCTTTCAACAAATTATATCTCAATAAGGTTAAAAAGGATTCACAAAAAAATATATTTGGTGATGTGTTATGAATAAAAAGTGTTTTGGTAAACAAAAGTGTTGAAATATTTTGCAACAGATTTACAGAAATCGTTTTGGCAAAAGTCACATCAAATATGGAAACAAAACAAATATTTATAGCTTGTACATAAAATTCAAGGTGGCGGTTCATTCGAACGAAAATGAGGCTCGTTTAAACAAGAAAGGCATTTTATTATAACAAAAATGGAGTTCGTTCGAACGAGATTCTAGTCTCATTTGAACCATCTTCAAACGAGCTTCAAATGAATTCAAACTGTAGGCCCTCGTTAGATATTCGTTAGATGTAGAGATCAAACGTCACTTCTAATGACATGGCAAAGTCATTCGAACGAGAAGCTAATATCATTTGAACGAGGTTAAAAAAATTATTTTTTCTATTAAAAATAAAGTCTCATTTTTTGTAAAAATAAACATCCCAAACAACTCTTATGAATAATTTTAAACACCAGTTGATTTATACCTATGTGAGATGTAGGGAATTCTTCAATCTTGGAGTCGGTTTGTCGTGACGACATGTGACGGTTTGTATCGTGATACAACAAACTAGCCATGGTGTAAATAAATAAATACCAAGCCTAAGCAAGACTATTTTCCCTTACACCAGTTACATATATCAAACCAAATTAAATATGTTTGAGGTTGATCACATCAAAAAGAAAAAAGTCACAAGTTTAAATACATCAACTCTTATTTTATCAAATGTAAAATCCTGTAAAAGCTTAATAAGGCTCAAGGATAAAAGTCGACCAAGCGATGTAGGACCCCAACGCGTAGTCGATATTTCAAAACCCTGCTTGCTTGTCCAACTATAATACCTTGTCATCCCCCCCTATGAAAATCGCAGTAACCATGAACCAGGACTCAAAATGCTGTAGTGGATAGTTGTGGACGATGGTAACTAGAATGATGCTTGTATCCTTCACTCCCTTGGAAATTCGATCACCTCCACGTGTGTCATGGATATATACTCTCTCCTGATCTGGCTCAAATGGAGTCGGGATAGTGGGGTTGGGTTAGAGTATATGTTGTATACGGATAATGAGTAGGCTAACATCGATGATGAGGATGGTGTAGTGGTCCCCTTACAAACCTTGTCCTTGTCTTTTCTTTGTCCTTCGCCTTCCCCTTCCCCTTACCCTTCCCCGTATTTGTGACTACGCATTTGACCCATTCAAACAAATGGTTCATCATATTTTGGAGGACAACACACTATTACTTCAAACAATGCTAGTGTCTTCGACTTTCCTATTCGAGAGCGTCTTTCTCTATCTTGGCCCATTTAATACCTCACATTTTTATGTGTCTAAATTAATTATGAAAATTAGTGGAAATTAATTATGCATGCTCGTCATGACTCGAGATACCACTATTTACATTTTTATGTATTATATAATTCAAGTTTCAAATCGAATTTTATATATGTTAACTCCTTTAATTTATTAAGTGATATTTGGACTCGTATTGGTTGATTATTAAATGTCTGAGATGTTAGATATTTGATATGAAATATTTTGTACTTGGGTTTGGGGATGCGTAGCATACCCATTTTTAGTTTAAAATATTGGATTTTAAGCCTATTGAGTTAGTAAAAGGCTTGGATGTGGTTTTAAGTCAATTGGAAGTGATATTGGTCTCTTTTAGGTGAGGCCCATTAAGGTACCAATACTAATTCCATGGACTAAGAGTTCTAATGGGTCATTTGGGGATCTCATAAGTCACATAACATAATTAGAGAAGCTCCTTGAGATGATAGAGAAAGAACTTGAAGAGAAGAGAGGGAATTTGTAGATATTGACATAGTTTCTCCACAAATCAATAAAGGCAAGTTTATATAAAATTTGATTATGATTGCATGTGTGTTAAGATTATATCTATTCATTAAAATCTAAAACTAGTTATGTTGTGAATCTAATTTTAGATGATTAAATAGTTGATTTTCGTAATTAATTTAATAAAGATATTAATAAGGTTAATTTTCCCTTATATTATTTGATTTCCTCATTAACTTGGATTAAAATTGTTAAAAAATTATTATAATATGTTTTCTATTGTTAACTTATTAAATGCCCTCTGATTATGTGTATTAATTTATTAAAATTATAAGCTAATTAAAGAAACTGGTATAATGAGGGTTCTTGGATGAGAAATTGGGCTTTCATTTGGATCTTTATACAAACTTAGGGATTTTATGTTAGAAATAGGTTCCAATTATTTATACGAGGTGTTTTTATTACGTGATGATAGCTGAGTCTTGGATGAAGCTTTTGAGTTCCTTAATGGAGGTTTATAGAGAGAAAGTGGGGTTCGAAGATGGAGAATTCCATATTAAGGAAGTGTCAAATTTCTGGGATGATCGATCCATCGACCACAGGTCGTCGTCGATCGATGGTCCCAGGTTTTGCCAAGCGTGGGCTTTTATTTATTTGGTTGAATTTTTGGGTTTTGAAGATTAGGGCTAGAATAAATTAGCCTGTAGACTTCTTGTACTATTTGAATGGGAATGAATTCTAATGATTTGAGATGTTGGAAATTGTTGTTTGGGTTATTTGGAGAATTTATTTATTTAACGGGGGTTATTTTAAGTATAGAGAATTAACCCAAGAGTGGTATGGGTAATTATTGGAAACAGAAAAATGTTAGAGATGTGGGCTTGTTGGCCGGGATTTATTTACGTCATTGTGGAGGACTAGTGGGGTGTATATCCTTCGATTGAGATTAAGATCATGTTCGATGGTTTAATATAAATTAGGTGTGGATTTGACCCAAATGCGATGCCGTCGGAGATTGAACTAAGGCTAATTAAGATTGAATATAGTTAATATGTAAATTTTAATGTATTATAGGGTAAGACTGTGCCAAAACCCGGGATGTTAGGTTAAACTAGCATGATATGAATATAGGGTTAAAGATGTGCTTTCCCTTTTTATGATAGTGATGATAAATGTGACCCCTTAGTGTTCGGTTGCTTTATATATTTTCTTATTTGATTCAACCCGTTAATGAGGGTAATATTTCATTGGATTCTTTATATGCAATTCATACCATGTGTGAGTTCTCGTGGTGAACATACTATGAGGGATTACTTTATGGGGCGTGCACGACATCGACCGCGATGGTGCCTCGGTGAGTAGACGAGTTTTCCATTGTCATTTTACCCCATGGTCCTACGTCTAGGTATTTGTGTACCGAGATGGTTTCACTGAGAGAGTTCATCATATGGTCTTGGGTATAGTAGGCTATATGTATGGCGTGTCGACATAGTGATTTATCCCTTAATCGTGATGAGGTCTTAGATTTGGGGTGACCTAAGACTATACTCAATACTCGTGCGTGACACCTGAAGGCGATAGGGATATGTCTTTATTATGTGCGGTCATGCGAGTAACCCATTTATTTGTACTTGTTGGGGACAATACCTATTTATGTATGTTAGACGTAGAGATTGTCTTTATCCTACCTTATGTGATTATGTGTTGTTGTGTTATAGATAGTTGTACCCGTTTATGTGTTACACTAGATATGTAAATGACTTATAGTAGAAATGTCTACATACATACTTATGACTCGAATTTGTGTATTACATATACTACAGACGTGTGTATTGCATTATTGGCGTGAGATAGCCTAATGTGGTTAGACTTGATATGTAAATGACTTATAGTATATATTTCTACCTACATACTTATAACTTGGATTTGTGTATTACATATACTACAGATGTATTTATTGCATTGGTGGCGTGAGATAGCCTAATGTGATTAGACTTGAGATATAAGCATGTTATTGTTATCACAGTTATTTAGTCATGAGTACCTTAGGTTTGAGACCTTAGTACATCATGTGTTTCATAATGAAAGAGATTAATTGAAAGTTGTAAGGGTAAGGATTAAAGAATAAAGAGGTCAAACTTTAATCACATGGGCTATATATGGGTTCGGGATTTAGAACATGTGTTATTTTAGGTTGTTCGATTGGGTAGCTAATAACTTAAAATTCATTACAAGAAGAGAGGAATATATGTAGCAATAATGTGGCCCATAGTCGTCTATAATCTTATCTACATAGACTTGTTGTTTGCATTGTTATTATATTTATTTTCATAAGTCTTAGTAAGGGTGTGTTTCGGCCGGATCGGATCGGATCGGAATAGGGGTGTTCGAAAAATCTTCCAAAATTTTTGAAATTTTAAAATCCTTTCCAAAATCGAAAAAATCAATTTCTTTTCCATGTCGGTGACTTCGGAATATTCTGAATTTTTGGATATTTTTTTATTCGGAAAAAATTAGGAAAAATCGAAAATATCAGTTTTATCTTTTTCAGATAATATCGGAAATACAAAATTATCTTTTTTATTCCACTTTTTTGGGGGGTGGAGTAGTCTTTATTTCCATACAAATGTCAATTTCAAGCAATTTTGAGTATTAATGCTAAGCATAAAAGTTGAACGTAGTAAGACCAAGTGAGTAATGCACGTTACTATGAGAAAAAATAAGCAAAGAATAACACCAATGTTAGTAAGCATACAAGGAAAACACTTAGGGTCCGTTTGATAGCCAACAAATTCCAAGGCAAATTCAGAAAAGTTGGAAAATTCTAGTATTTTCCAGCTTTTACGCTTTTTGATAGTCTTAATTTGCCTTGGAATTTGTTTTCTATGTACAACACCCTTTAAGCACAATTTGTCACCCTAGGGTGGAATTCAATTCTTTGGGGCGGGGGCAGGTTTTTGTTTGCCACCTTTGGGTGGCAAATCACTGAAAACCATTTTTTTTAAACTCTATATATTTCATAAATATATATTGTTAATAAATATTTAAATATATATATTTCGTATATATATGTATATATATATATATATATATATATATATATTTGAGCACATATATGTATATTGCGTATATTTATATATATTTCATATATTTCGTGCATTTATATAATTCATATATTTTAATATTTATTTATATATCGTATATTTTGTATATTTCATATATTTAATATATTCCTTATATTTTTATATTTCGTACATTTAATATATTCCGTATAGTCATATATTTCGTATAGTTTTTAAAAAATAATTCATTCATTTCGTATATATAATATATATTATATATATACTGAATATATATTATTTACAGAATATATATACACACACATGCACATATATTATATATATAGTGAATATATATTATTTACAGAATATATACATATATATAGAATATATATTTACATATATACAGAATATAATATTTTGTATATATGTAAATATATATATATATTGTAAATAATATATATTTAGTATATTCAATAGATAATATAATATATATATTATGTTTTCGTAAATAATATAATAATAAATATATTATATTATTTACGGAATATATATATATATATATATACTAAATATATATTATTAAATATACAAAATATATATATATATTAATATTTAATTATATATATATATATATATATATATATATATATTAAATATTAATATTAAAATATTATATATAATATTAAAATTTTAATATTAATATTATATATTAAAATTTCTTAATATTAATATTAAAATTTTAATATTAATATTTTAATATTATATATAATATTTTAATATTAATATTCAATATATATATATTATTAAATATTAAAATATATATTTTTTGTATATTTAATTATATATTTTGCATATTTAATAAATTTTCCAACATTTATATCTATTTTCCATAATTAAATTTTCCACATTTATATCTATTTTCCAACTTTTGCGTTTGATAGAAAATGTGGAAAATTGATGATTTTCCAACTTGTATCAAACGGACACAAGTTGAAAAATATTCATTTGCCTTGGAATTGTTTGCCGTAAAATCAAATGTCCTGGAATCATTTGCATTTTCCCAGTTTTCTATCAAACGGACCCTTAAGTTATTTTCCCTATGTTTTCATGAACATCCCAATCATAAATTGCAATTGTTTACGGAGTTATACAGATACAACAAGATGTAGGCAATATAGGATGACTATATTGTGTTTAAATGAGAAAAGATGAATGAAATCATTGATGGTAAGTTAAGTCAATTGAAGGCTCAGATATGTTTAACAAATAGAGCTACAAAATTGTGTTTAATAGATCAGAGAGGAATGAGACCGTACCTGATTGAGTGAGAGGAATTAGAAATGAAAGGATTCAGGAATGAGTGCGGTGTGGTCTTTCTAATTAGTTTAGAAATGAGAAAAAAATGGGGCAAAAGAACCTTTATATAGGTAAAAATTAAGGGTTGCGATTATTTTAAATGAATGGGTGGGACTGTTTTAAATAAAGGGTGAGATTATTAGGAAATGTGATAAGTAAAAATTATTAAAATGAATAACAATATTATTATTTCAAAAAATATTTTAGATAAATAGGAATCGCGTGATATCGGAATTTTCGGAACGGAAAATTGGAAAGTCAAAAATTTATATTTTATTTATAATTCCATTCCAATTTATATCGAAAAAGTCGAAAATAAAAAAAATTCGGATCGAAAAAATTAAAATGGTGCCAAAATTTGAAAAATTCGGATAGAAAATCGAAAATTTTGGAAGTTCAAAAATAATTGACACCCCTAGGTCTTAGGTTGTGGTGGCTCCTATAGACCTGGTTTGTTAGAGGAGCATCTTTAACGACATTCCATTCATTACTCCTAGGTTGTAAGAGTCGAGCAAGTGTATATCATCCTCTTCTTGTACTTTTTAGTTTTAATCAGCTTATATATATGGTTCTTTTATTCATAAATTGTATGAGTTACATTTTATATTCCATTATTGGTTTACTTGTGTTGATGACTAGAAATAGCATCCATGATATCTTATTGGCATCAACAACAGCTAAAATGAAGGTACGAAGATGATGATTGAAGATGAAATGATGACCACATCAAACACATAAGAGACAAAGGTTTTTAAAGCGGTTCGGCTATAAGGAACAACTTACGTCCACTGTTATTTTATTCCCAGGGGTTTACAATAGCACAACATGGGGGTAGAGAGAGAGGGGATCGATCACTAGCGATCATAATTAAGATCAAGGCAAAACACCCAGCAATACAAGACAGTTGACGTAGGCCATTTTCATTCAGGTCGAACCACTTTAAAAAAAAATTATCTTATTTCTTTATTCATATTTATCTGTGATTAATTAATTAGATCAAGTCTATTTTTTTACATCAACAACTTGTATCAGCAGTGAGTGGTATCAGAGTTGGATTTGTGTTGTTCAGTATTTCATTATCTTGTTATTACTAATTCACTTTTAGTTATTTTCATTATGCTTATAATGTTACCTAATATTTTTTATTCCAGTGATTTTTGTATTATACCTGATCAATCTATTTATAAATCTTACGGTGTGTCATAACCCAACACTTGGAAAAGTGCATCAGTACTCAAAATGCCTTATAGGCATCACTGTGGGTGTTGTGCACCACCTTTAGCATCTCATAAATTAATATAAAAACATGTTATTAACTTTGAAAAATAATATAAATAAACAATATGAAATTGACAATATAAGTTCAATTATAACTTACCATAGTCTCAGCAACCTGTGAATTAGAAGCCTCGCCCTTCTTTGTCTGAATAATTATATAGAAGTCGATATTATGTGGCTCCCCCCCCCCCCCCCCCCCTCGGGGTCTCCCAGGATCCTGCAAAATGTGACAAAATTAAAGCAAAATATAAGTAATTTATTTACCACTAAACAAAATATAATTTAAAGCAATTTACTTAACATCATATGATCAACTTCCGCGTAAGATGTCCACTCGGAGTAGTGCACATCAACCTTATTTAACCAGTTAGTCCTCGTCGATCCAGGGGTGGATAACTGTCTTTCAAAAACCTAATTATCCACGTCAGTTGGCCAACGTGATTGGCTCTTCGAGATGATGTCCCTACACAGCAGCACAGACTCTCGGTCCTTCCTAAAATAGCAAGCGCACAGGTTCTTCTTTTATGTCTTCCATTGATCCCATAAACTGACCAATGTATTGCCCTGCGCTTCTGGAGGCAAGTTGAATTGTTTTTATCCAACAAAGTTAGTGAATCAATATTAAACAAAAATATAATAAAATCTGATATGAAAGTGAAATATTTAATTAAATATTAACATTTTCATACCTCTAAGGCCTCCCAAACGGTCCTCTTAATCTCGTTGGGCACGTTCCTGCAATTATCGTCTTAGGATCAATTACTGATTTCAACAACTATAATGAACTGATCTGTAGACCAGTCTTATTTTCAATTACTCTTACATGCTTACCGAACTTGATGGACTAATTATTATATGATCGCTCGCACACGTCCATTTTTTCCCGAGGTCCGATGGCCTGATATTCTGCAAAAAAAAATAGGCTTTAGTAGCATAATATATAACATAAATCAAATGAAAATACTCAGTGAGGATGTAAGAATTTAAATAACACAAAACTATTCCACACGCTTATTTTCATTAGTGAATCAAATGGAAATACTTAATCAGGATATAAGAATAAAATGAAAATAATCACACGATTGCACCAGTAGTTTTTGCACTTGTAACATGATCGTTCATCTTTTCGGGCAATTTTGGTATTAAATTACGTTTTCACCCCTTAACGCCCTAGTTTCAAGCTTAAGGCTTGAATTTTTTAATTTCCTACAAAATTTCCACCCCGTGAGTCACATGACTGCATCGGTTATTTTTACAAGTTATTATAGTGTTGTGTGACGTGATCATGCCTATTTTGGACAATTTTAATGTTAAATTACATTTTCACCCTTTGACGCTCTAGTTTCAAGCTTAAGGCTTGGATTTTTGAACATTCTACCAGATTCCCATCCCATGAGTCACATAACTACATCAGTTATTTCTACAAGTTAATTTAGTGTCGTGTGACGTGATCGTGCCTCTTTTAGGACAGTTTTGTTGTTAAACTACACTTCCAGACAGCTTTAATATAACAACCAACATTAGAGTTAATGCACAAGAAATTAATGTTTGAGATCCGCATTACATTAAACAAATTATATATTACAAATTACAAATTGGAATCCTTAACACATTTTATAACTCAAATAACTCTACTCATGTAAAGTATTTAAAAATTTATTCAAGTTCAAGTTGCCATCTAAAACGAATTAATATTTTGTAGGAGCTACCAGGTCATCCATACTACTAGTGAGAAGCTTTGGTGCATGTAAAACGACTGGCCACGATCCATTGTTGACATACTCTGAGAAAAACACTTTCTTTAGAATGCACAAACAAAAGACTCACCATTCATATGCTCCTTTCTCTTCATCTTGGACAAGTCTACCATTACCAAATTAGTACCCGAATCGACTTTATAAGCATTCTTCTCATAAACTATTATCCAATTACAGTAAAACATAACCTTTTTGAAATATAAATAGTTCACTACACCAAAAAGACTAAATTGTCACCTTTGAGCCGGCCAGCCATGTCACGGTCATTGACTGTGATAAAAAAAATATGCATTTTTTATCACGGTCAATGACCATAACAAGTCCGTGACAAAGGGTTGTCTGTCACGGTCAAAGACCTTGACAGGTCCGTGATAACTTTTTTAACAAATAACCCTAGCGCCTTTTTTTTCCACTGTTTCCTTTCCCTCTATTTTCTCTCTCTACTGCTCGAGCGATGGTTCTCTCTCTCTGTACGTTTCAGGTCATTTTTTCTTCTCTCTCTCTTTCCTTTGTATATGTGTGTAGGTGTGTGTGTGTGTATATAGGTGTGGGGGGGGTTGCGCGCGCGTGCGCGTGTGTGTGTATGTGTAGGTGTGTGGGGATCGGGTGGCAGTGGTGGTAGGAACAGCCGGGGGGTGCAGTGGGGGAGGAGGGGGTAGGTGTGTGTGTAGGTGGGTGGGGCAAAGCTGAGCTGGAGCCGTTTGTGTAGTGTGTGTGTGTGTATGAATTAATGCGTGTGATATTAAATTTGAATTTGAATTAGACAATTCGATGTGCCCGTAACTTATAACATGAATTGCATTGGTATTGATATTGAATTTGAATTGAATTGAAATTGAACGAAATTGAAATTGAAATTGAAATTAAAATTAAAATATAATTTCAATTGAATTGAATTGGTATAAATTGAAATTGAATTTGAATTGGTATTGATGTTGGTGTAAATCGGTATAAATTGAAATTGAATTTTAATTAAATGAAACATACTTTAAATTAAATGAAACATACTTTAAATCTTATGCTTACTTTAAATTAAATGAAACATACTTAAAATTACATAATTAAATGAAATCTCTCAAATTGTGATGAGACATAATTAAATGAAATATACTTTAAATTACATATAGTGCGCATAGATACTAGCCTTATAGTTCTTATGCGTATACATTAAATAGCCTTAGACCCGTTCGAGAGTCATTACCCCTGTAATGAGATCTCTCGAATTGTCCCGTTTGGACAGTTTGTGGCTGCATAGTTTCAATATAATAATATTCTTAGTGGCTTAAACTTGTTACTTTGAGGGAAAGTACTGCAGTTATATCTTAATGCTCTCTGGGTACATACTAGATGATGCGATTTTAAGTGTCATCTCAATTAATAAATTGAAATAGCAGTCACACTTGTGAATCTATGTCATGTACTTGGAGAACTATGCGGATATGATGCAGAATTTTTCTCAAATTGGAATAATGTGCATGAGTTGTTAAGTATATTACAGATATATGCGGTCTTGAATGGGATAGGAACACTCGCCCTTTAGAAAAGATGGAGGAAATGGGAATTTGAATGCACAAATAAATTTACCTTAAGTCAACTTCTTATATAACACTTGCTTCGGGGGTGCATGACTGAATGTATTCTCATTTGAATGCACAACATAACGATTATGTAACATTTATAACTAATTTAAATTACTATAGTGCGCATAGATACTAGCCTTCTAGTTTTTATGCGTACGCATTCAATAGGTGATTGTTTATACTAATAGGAACTAAATGTTCACACTTTTGTTTATACTAATCCACGAACATACACTTGTTACCCATAATAAGTGATTATTTGTAGTAGCTGTGATGGGATATCCTAAATAAAAGAGCGGATGGGTGAGACAAATAGCTTAGGGGATGTGTTTCGTAGAGGTGCTAATGAATTTGTGAAATACGCAAAGAGATGTCATCATGATGAAGAGTTTCCGTGTTCGTGTGCTATGAGTAAGAATGGTAAGGGGTTTAAGTGGAAAACATTTGAACTACATCTGTTAATATGGGGTATGCAAGATAGTTATTGAATTTAGGTTTTTCACGGGGAATCGAAAGTTTCTTTTGTCCCCGGGCAACCTTTACAACAACCTTCAACAAGTAGGATAGATGTACAAGGGGAAAATGACAATATAAATCATACTATGCTATAGGATTTAGTTAATGACGTGTATGGAGTTCATGAAGTGGAAGATAATGAATTCACTGACGATGTACAAGGTTCAGGTGGTCATGAAGATATCGGGATAAACCTTGGCGATGACTACCAAAATTTAAAATTTAAGGTGACCTAGCCGTTATACTCTGGTTATGAGAAAGACCAAACAACATTACATGCCATGGTTGGTTTGCATAGTTTGAAGACCCAATATGGCTTGTTTGGAAATAGCGTGACAAAAGTTTTGAATTGGGTGAAGGGCTTGCTACCCAAGCAGAATAAGCTTCCAAACAACTACCTTACTATAAAAAATAGTTTAAAAGGTTTTGGAACGAAGTATAAATAAACCCATGCTTGTGTGTATGGTTGCATACTATACCGAAAGGATTATGAAAATCTCGATCTGTGTCCGATATGCGATGAACCTAGATATGTCCAATCTACTAGCAAGGAAAGCACAAGCTCAAAAGTGCCTTAAAAAATCTTAAAATATTTTTCTGTTGGGCCTAAATTAAAGCATTTTTTCATAGTACCATGGATACCGTAGGCAATGACTTGGCATGCTTAGGAAGAAGCAGGGGATAATCTCATGCATCATCCTATTAATTCTACAGCTTGGAAGAGGTTGAGTTTTAAGTATCCCAATTTTGCTCGAGAACGGCATAACATTCATTTGGCAATATCAATAGATGGTTTCAATCCATTTGGAAATCTAAGCACCAATAAGAGTGTATGGCCAGCGATCCTAGCCTCCACTCAACCTCCATCCTTCACAGTGTATGAGACCTGAATTTTCGATGCTGTCTTTGTTGATACCTAGGCCAAACGCACCAAGTGAGGACATCTATGTCTACCTGGCTCATTTGGTAGAAGAATTAAAATAAGTTGTTGAAAGAGGGTGTGCAAGCATTTTACTCTTTTAGAAAAGAAGAGTTTACGTTGAAAGCTATGTTGATATGGGCAATTCATGATTTACCAGCTTATGAGACATTATATGGTTGTGTAGTATATGGTTATTTGGGGTGTCCTATTTGTGGAGAGGATACTGAATCTCTTTTTCTCCCCGCTAGCTCAAAAAATGTATACCATTGTCAAAGGAGGTTTTTACCCCCCACCCCCTACTCATAGTTTTAGATTTGAGAAAGGTTCCAATTTTTTATCGGGGGGTGAAAATAGGCTACTTCCGAGCAAACTTTCAGGCTCAGAAATTGAAAGTAAATCTTTTGATTGTGGCCCTAATATTCCAAGTAAGAATCCTAAATTTAAGAATGCCAAGCATAAGAAGACCCCAATTGGGAATAAAACTGAGACAAGAAAGGCATAGTCTAGGAGGTCAATTTTATTTGACTTGTCTTATTGGAAGAATAACTCGATGCACCATGTATTGGATGTGATGCACGCAGAGAAGAACACCATTGAACATATTATGGGCACATGACTTGGGGGGAGTCATTTGAATGATGGAAAAAATGTACGAAAAGACCTTAAAGTGTTGGAACTTAAGCCACAACTATGGTTGAAAGAAGATAGTAGGGGAAGGACAATAATTCCCCCTGGTGAGTTTACTTTGACGAGTGAGGAAAGGAAGGTGTTTTAGACACAATGTATAATTTGAAGGTTCCATCTAATTTTTCATCCAACTTGCAAAGGATTGTGAATTACGCTACACATAATTTACATAAGTGTAAGTCCCACGATTGGCATGTGATCTTGCAATCGGTTCATCTACTATTTAAGCAATGTTTCTCCAAGAATAAGGATTTGCGAAGGGCTATTAGGAAAATTAGTATCTGCTTCTCACTTTTATATGAGAAGATAGTCAATCGAGATCATATAGTGGCGATAAAATTAGCATTGAACGAAGCGATTTATGTGTTGAAGAAGTACTTTCCCCCATCTTTCTTTGACATAAGTGTTCACTTGTTGGTAAACCTATGCGACGAGTCACTTCTTTGCGATCCAGTCAGATATCGATGGATGTATCCGTTTGAAAGATTGATGAAATTTTTCAAAGATTACATCAAGAATACACAATACATTGAAGGATCAATTGTAGTGGAATACATCACCGTGGAGTCATCAATCTACACTTAGGAATATATGCCTGGCTCGACCAGCGTGGATGACATTGATGAGTTCATCGATGAGGGTGGTCATTTGATGGGCAAACGAGTGAAATTAACAAGTTTGTAACATGAACAAGTAGCTCATTATCTATTTGACACACATGAAGATGTCAAAGAATGGAAAAAGTAAGTTTAAATTATTTTAACTTTTACATTATTTTAATTTTATACATGATTAATTTGGTAATACGTTCATCACGATCTATGCAGAAAATATGAAGCCCGTGAGAACAATAAAAGAGCAAAAATAATGGTATAATCAGACAATGAATTTAGGTTGTAGTTGTCACATGAGTTAATTATAATGAAAATGGTTGTTATTAAATGTCACATTACAAGAAAGCTTCACAATTAACCTAATTAATTTATCTATATTGTCAGCTCTTAAAGATGGGTGATGCGACATCAAGGCTTGCTCATCTAGCCATTAGACCCTTGTTCATGGCACAAGAGTACAAAAAGTATCGATTGAACGGTTACGTATTCGTTGCAAGGGTGTATGAGAAAAATACAAATGTACAAAACTCGGACATTTCATACAAGGCTCTTACTTTCTTTCAAGCGAGCGCAAAAGATAAAAACCTCGTTGAAGCTGAAATGACTTACTATAGTGTAATTCAAAATATATTTGAATTGGACTATGTAAGCTTCAAATAGTTTGTATTTTACTGTGATTGGGTAAGAGTTGAGGATAAAAATACTTGTAAAGTTAATCCTTGCACCAATTTAATCATGGCTGACTTGTCCAAGTTGAAGAGTAACAAACACGTGATTCATGAGCCATTTATTTGTGCTTTTCAAAAGGTCAAGCGAGTATTTTACTCGGAGTATAACAACAGCGAGCTGTGGTTAATCGTCCTACATGCGCTAAAGCGTCTAAATAGTAGTTTGGATGACTTGGTTGCTCCTACCGAATACTAATCGATTTTTTTATGATAACCTGAATTTAAAACATTTTTTAGATTTGTAATAAATATTTCAATTATTTGTAATAATCAGTGGCTATATTATTCTAGTGATTTATTATTATCGGACGACAATTTCATGCTTTTTATTCATTTGTACTTGATAATTTTAATGCTTGTAATAACCAGTTGGTGTATTCTCCTAGTGCTTTGTTATTATCGGATTTGAATCAAAAAATGGTTTTATGGTTAGTATGTTAATTAGGATTTTAATCAATTTAATTATTAATTCAAAGTCCATGGTCAAAGAGTGTGTGTTCGGAGAGGGGACAGTGTGCGGGGTGCCGGGGGGCAGTGTGCGTGTGTTTGAATTGAATTTGGCATTGGTATAAATTGATATTGATATTGGTATAAATTGAAATTGATATCGTATGTATTGTTAGTATCGGATTTGAGCATTAATTCAAAGTCCATATACATGTTTGTACTAATAATAATAATTTTTGTAGAAAATGTCTTCATCCTAGCGCGGTAGTGGAGGTGACAAGGGCTCCTCGGCCAGTAGGTTCCCAAAATGGGGGCGAATTGGGGTCCGTCGTCGAGAATAAGATGACATTATTGACAAGATCACCAAAGTTACTGAAGGCGATCGTTGGCCCGGGGTACACTGATTGGAGGGCCGTGCCTAATGACCTCAAGATTAGCATCTGGGGGGCATTACAGGTAGTGTATTTATACTTATATTTATAAGCAACAAATAATTAGTTTCTTTTTGGTTTGTATTTATTTGACAGGAACAATCTGGCATGCCCCCACATCTCTGCGACTCCACATTGGAACAGTTGAGGGATCAATATAAGATGTGGGAGAAGAATATGCGAGCACGATATTTTGGGAAAACCTGGGAGTCCATTTTGAGCATACGTGACACTGTCCCATTGAAGGAGCCGATCTCATTGGCGCAGTGGCAAAAGTTTTTCGACAATGAGATAGATGAGGGGCAATTGGCATCTCGCCAATCGGGGAGGGAGAACCGGACAAAAACATTGGACGTGCACTAATCCGGACGGACATCTTATGCCGAGATGGAGCACGGGATAGTAAGTTTTTTTTCTTTAACTTCAATTTTATGTTATTCTAATTTATAATTACTTTGCATTACTTACTAATTCTGCATTATTTTATTTCAGGAGACGGGGAGCGGCCCTGAGGGTAGGCCACATAGGCTCGATGCCTATGTGGCAATTCGGACGAAGAAGGGCAAGGATAATGAGGTGGCCCCGAGCGTCGCAGCCATGATTGTAAGTTATAAATGTTTATTTTATTTAATTACATTATAATTTTTTTATTTACTTAATTAAATAATCGTGTACTTTTTGCATTTCAGGCAAAGCTTAAAGAAGTGCATGAGTCGTAGTCTGATGTCGATAAAGCATATTTAGCTATGGATGCACTCATCTAAATGCTCAGGGTGGATCGCAAGGGGAGGACTAGGGAGTGACCTCACTGGTGGGGAAGTCAAGGATCATCGAAATAGAGACGAGCAACACCGGGTTGGCTCATAAGATGGACACCCATGACGATAAACTATCAAAGTTGAAGGTGAAGGTCCTAGATATGTAAGCTTTCATGAAGCTTCAATTGGGTAAGGGGAAGGAGAAGGAGAAGGAGAAGGAGAATGAAGTAAAGGTAGATGATGACGTCACTGCTTTATCGTCGATACGCACGAACTCGTCGCCATATGATCCATTTTGCATCTTGACTCCCGTCGAGCGGCCTATGTCAATAATCATTTGGCAGAGCGTGTTTCTACTAGACATATATTATGGGGAGCGGATAGAGAGGGGGTTAAGGGACACGTCCTTCCTCCCGGGTATGTTGGTTCATGGACGCCCCCTCCAAGAAATTGAGGAAAGGGCGCTCGTCACACATGTGGTGATCGAAAAGGAGAACTCACCTTTGTGGTTGCGCGAACAATGCGGCATTCAACGAATTGATAGGGTTTTCAATGGATATATTGTGTGGTCTTACTTCCTCCTTTAACCTACTTGTAAGGACACAAGTCTCCGATTGAGTCTTAATATAGTGTTGGCTCAATTCCGGAGAAAAATGTTTGAGTCATAGGATAGTGTTCTTGTGTATCCTTCAAGCCTATGATATGTTAAAGTTGAAGACGTTGTGGCCTACTTATCAAGAGAACATCATTGTCAGTTTACATGTGCCTCGTTTCACGTCATCAACTCAGTTCCAATCTCTCTAAGGTATAAATGCATTACATATATATATAGGAGCTTGGAACATTTTTTTTATGGGTGTAATTTTATTTTAAATTGAAGTTTATTTTCAGAAGGTTAATTTTAGAACTTTTAATAAAGTTTTTGGGCTTAAAATTGAATTATGAACTTTCTGGGATTTCGTTCGATATTGTCGTTCGAACGAGAATGTCGTTCGAACGAGTTTGCCAAAGACTTTTCCTAATTGGCCTCTGGAACTTTGTTAGAAGGGTCGTTCGAACGAAAATCTCGTTCGAACGAAATTTCCGACGGGTAAATATTTTGGCAGTTTTTGGTAGTTTTCTCCATGTTCCCACTTCTTTTGTCCCACTGACTTTTGCCAGATTTATAATGTGCGGGAACCAACTTTGAAAAACCAACTTTTTCATCTTTACAATTTCTAGAGAGAGTTTTTGAGAGACTAATCCCCCTATGAAAAAGTTCATATTTTGAGTGTTTATTTATCAAGAAAATTATTCTTAAACACTTTCGTTTACACCCATATTAGTTTATTCCAAGTACCATATATATATATATATATATATATATATATATATATTCTTGGAGTTTGTTTGGCACCGGGTTTATTTTTCTACCTAAGAAGAAAAGAGTTTGGGTTTATTTCTACATCCCATAAAGAAGAAGTTCGTTATTTTGTTGTAGCATACTCACACGGTGAAAGGCATTGTGCGAGGGTTGACGGTTGTCCAAAAGCTTCATTGGTGAATTCCAAGATTCCGGTGGATTCCAAGATTATCGACTAAGCGGAGGTTGGTACAAGAAGACGCGTCAGGGGCTTGAAGGGACTCGGGTCAAGTTGAGTAAATCATTTGTCTTGTACTTGTAAAAATACCATACTTAGTGGAATTAAGGCTAGGATCGTCCGAGATTTTTTCCCATTGTGGGTTTTTCCTCGTACATCATGGCGTAGTGGTTGTGAATTTATTTTATTCTTAAACACTTTTGTTTACACCCATATTAGTTTATTCCAAGTACCATATATATATATATATATATATATATATATATATATATATATATATATATATATATATATATATATATATATCTTGGAGTTTGTTTGGCACCGGGCTTATTTTTCTACCTAAGAAGAAAAGAGTTTGGGTTTACTTCTACATCCCATAAAGAAGAAGTTCGTTATTTTATTGCAGCATACTCACACGGTGAAAGTCATTGTGCAAGGTTGACGGTTGTCCAAAAGCTTCAGTGGTGAATTCCAAGATTCCGGTGGATTCCGAGATTATCGACTAAGCGGAGGTTGGTACAAGAAGACGCGTGAGGGGCTTGAAGGGAATTTTTTCCCATTGTGGGTTTTTCCTCGTAAATCACCTAGAACGCATGCTTAGGATGAAAAGATAAAATATGGTTTAATTCATTTATATTGTTTAATTTGGTGCATGTTTAAAATTTGGGTAATTTTTAACTTAATTTAATTCAAGTCTAATTAATGTAATTTGATAAAATTTGGTTTGGCCTAATTTGCAAATTGAATCAATTAATGTTAGACATTTCTAGGACTTGGGTTGAATTAATTTGGTTTAAGTGAATTTCATGTGTG
This sequence comes from Sambucus nigra, assembly GCA_949130495.1. NCBI lineage: Eukaryota > Viridiplantae > Streptophyta > Magnoliopsida > Dipsacales > Adoxaceae > Sambucus > Sambucus nigra. The sequence goes on from OX422207.1 coordinate 716,047,888, forward strand.
TGTGTGTGTGTGTGTGTGTGTGTGTTCATCATAATTCACTATTTAGGTTTAATTTCAATTTTGCTTTTAGAAATTATAATTTGTGTTTAATTTAATTTTTCATCTTTTTAAGAAAAGAAAATAAATAAGATTTGGAAAATTAAATTGTTGCGTTGAACCATCCTTATTCCGAATTTAAAGGAAATTGATTTTTAAAGCAAAAGATTTTAAAATTGGGGGTCCTTGCACTTTTCAGATTGGTATTAGAGCCAGAGCGCTAAATTATTGCATTAAGTTCCTTTCAATTATTTTGACTAAAAATCTAATTTTCCCCAGTTTCAAATTTTCCTGTTTTCGATGGTTCCAACTACGCATATTGGAAAGCGCATATGAAATCGGCACTTAGGTCTCTAGATGAGAGGGTTTGGTTGTCAGTCGTTAACGGGTGGTTCCCATATACATATTTAGTTGAAAGTGAGTGTGTTCCAAAATCCACAGATGGATGGAGTGAGAATGAATTTAAACTTGCAAATTTTAATTCCCGAGGTTTAAATGCCTCGATCACACCAGATGAATTTCGACGCATCATGACGTGTGAAATCTCTAAAGAAGCTTGGAATATTTTACAACTCACTCATGAAGGAACTAATGTCGTAAAAGCCTCTAAACTCCAAAACCTCACCACTCAATTTGAAACCATCAAAATGAATGAAAAAGAAATATTGGATGAATTTTATGCTAAATTTTTCGATATAGTTAATTCATCTTTTAATTTGGGAGAGAAAATACCCGACAACCGAGTAGTAAAGAAAATTTTAAGGTCCCTACCCGATAAATTTATTCCGAAGGTGACCGTGTTAAATTATTTACCCACTTTAGCCTCTACGAAATTAGAAGAGCTCGTAGGTGATTTACAAACCTATGAACAAGACATGTTTCCCTATAAAACTGAAAAGAAAATAGATAAGGGCGTTGATTTGAAAACTCTAAAGGAGGAAAAACAAGTAGTAGAGAGCGAAAGTGATAGTGACTCAGAGGAGATGGCTATGTTTGCTAAGAAATTTCGAAAATTTCTCAAGTTTAACAAATATAAAAATGATTTTAAGAAATTCAAAAACTCTAAGTATGACAAAATCGATAAGATCCCTAAAGTTCAAAAAGATGATCTTAATAGGGATGAGTCTAATAGGTGTTACTGAGGGTTATGGCCATAGGGCGAGAGAATGACCCACTAAACTAAGAAGAGAGGGTAAGCAACCAATTTACTACAATGCAATCCTTAGTGATAGTGATAAGGAAGAGGGACCCGATTCCCCCACTAAGCCAACTTTGTGTCTTTTATGGCAAGTCATGTGAGTGAAAGTGAGCACTCCTCTATTAATGAAATTTTAACACATGAAACTTTCAAGGTCATAATTTGTGAATCCTAAAGAAGTGATGGTAGTGATAGTGGAGAAGAGAGAGAGAGTGAAAATGAAGAAGAGGTTAATGCGAATGAACTTCGATTAGCATTTCAAGAACTATACGAAGAATCCATTAAATTAAAAAGAGCAAATTTGAAGTTAGAAGCTAGTTTGAAAGAGAGTGTCGAGGTCATAAATGAGAATGCTTTAGTGGAAGACCTTAGGACACGTGAGAGAGCTCTTCGTGAGAAGCTTGAATATGTAGAAGGCGAGAGAGATAGCCTTAAAGGTTTAATGGAATCCTTGAAAAAGAGTCTAGTAAAGTCAAATTTGATTTGGAGAAATTAGATAAAATATTAGGAACGGTCCAAATTAAAAATAACACGTGTGGTTTAGGCTTCGATATTTATAATGAGTCAACTCATAAAGCCAAAACCAATATTTTAGGATAATCCTCTAGGAACAATGTTATAGATCATTTCTTAGGTAAGTCTTCTCACCGAGTCTTTAAGTGCTCACATTGTGGTCGAAAAGGTCATCTTAAGAAATTTTATTTTAATCTTAAACGAGGTCCTAGAAAATCCCAACGTAAGGCAACCGAGTTAGCCAAGATTTATATACCCCAAGATCGTCATTCATCATTAGTTTGGGTTAGGATATCCGACTTGATAGCTTTACAAAATAGGATTATATATTCTCATTTACTTTCACACGATACCTCCCTTGCTAAATCCAAAGGTTAAATGTGTTAGTTGTTTGCATACTCTAGATTTTCGAGCCTCATATTATATATCATTGCTAGGTGTATGCATGTTTAGTCATTTTCTAGTCATTGCTTTATTCCATATCTCATGCTAGAAATTATGACTTGTTTGTCTTTTGTATTATATTTATTTTGTTTGCATTAAATGGAAAATAAAAAAAGATTTTTGTTTATCATTTGTATTTTACCGTTTTAGTAATTTACGCTTAATGAAAAATACAAATGATTTGTGTTTGTCTTTTGAGTAAATATTTTTGTTTGGTTGGTTAAAAAATTAAAAAAAACTCAAAAAGTTTTTTATTGTGTGTATTTTTGGTTTTACACATCTTTTGTGGCATATACTTGTGTTTGAATCCCATCTTTTTTTGCTCCCATGTGGCTAGAAGTTTTGGTTAAGATTGTCAATCCTTAAAATGTTCTTTACCATGAGTAGTTGGATTTTGTGTTGCTATAATGGATTCTATTTTTATATGCCTCTATTCACACATGCAGGAGCTCACCTGAAATTTTAACTTCACATGTATATTTGAGCTGTGTGAGGTGTTCTCCTACCAATATAGTCATCTACGTATTATGTGACCTAGGAGGACTAGTGCATGTTAAAATTCGTTGCACATGAGATTTGTGTGAGATATAATATTGATATATATAAATGTGCACGGGGAAGGTCTTCGAAAGGAAATATCATCCTTTGCGAGTAAGCCACCGTTTGCTTGGAACTAAAAGAAATACATGGTCCAAAGGCCTAAAAGAATAATGACATTAAAAGAAAATATTTCATAAGGCCTATTTGTTTAGTTTGATATAGTCATTCAAAAATTAATATGCTTATTTTGAGAGAGTTTAGATGGTATATCAACGGTTTGCACAATGTCCGTTTATCCTAGTTGCGCTTTCGATGTCATAACTCTATTGGTTTGTAGAATCATCAACGTGCTAGGCTTGTATGCATTGGGGTTGTTTGTTCAATGAGTTCAATTTATATTGTCACAGGAGGTTATATCTAAATGTGATAAAATTTTGTAATCAAATGAAAACTCCGTGAACATGTTTTAAGTGATTGGGCTTTAATTCATTGGTATCTTGTTCACACCCCTACACTTCTATTTACCACATGTATTTGGACACATTTTTGCCATACTAGTGTGAAAAACTTAATTTACTTTGTGTCATATGTGGTGTTTATATCTATATATGTGTGATTGCATATATTTTATATCTAAGGTGTATACATATATATATGATATTTTCTTTTGAGTCTTTGCCATTTTAGCTAGTCCACCTATGCTTTAATTCCTAATTGGTACCTAACTTGTTGCAAAATTTTGTTTGATATCACATGCATAGTTTCTTATGTTTCAAATTGATATCATTTTTGTTCGCTTCATATTTAGCATCCATTATACTTGCTTGGATTAGTTATTGTCTATTTGTTGCCCATATGCTTTCATGTTTTTAGGACTTTATGTATCTTCGCTCTACTTGTTTTCCCATATATATATATCCCTTGTGTAGTTTTTAGGGAGATTCATGTACTTAATTATCTTGGGGGAGAAATGTTTACTTTATTAATTCTATCACCTTTGTCTATTCCGAAACAAAAAGGGGGAGAATGATAGGGAGAGAAATGGTATATAATCCTATTAGAATCGTATCTTAGTTTAGAAGATTTAACTTAAGGGGAGTTGCGACCTTCTTAGGTTGATCGTAGTTGATAAAGGAAGAATTAATTTAGGGGGAGTATTTATTTTACATGCATTTAATATTTTTGATATTCATTTTACATGCATTTAATATTCTTGATATTCCCTATGCGCTTGATAGTTTGTTTAAGTGTGCAGGAATTTTTCTAAGTGGCAACTTTCATCGGCACATCTATTGATCCTTGGGTCTTGAGTCAAGTTTTCTATTTTTGGGTGGGATGTTTTTTAGTCTAGTAGAGCTTGACGGCCCTTTAGGATTTTATTTTGGTTTTTGTCTACCAATCTGAAACGTGCAAGGTCCTCCAATTTTAAAATCTTTCGCTTCAAAAATCAATTTTCTTTAAATGCGGAATAAGGATGGTTCAACCCAACAATTTAATTTTCCAAATCTTATTGATTTTCTTTTCTTAAAAAGATGAAAAATTAAATTAAACACAAATTTTAATTTCTAAAAACAAAATTGAAATTAAACATAAATAAGTGAATTATGATGAACACACGCACACACTTGAAATCCACTTAAACCAAATTAATTTAACCCAACTCCTAAAAATGCCTAAAATTATTTAATTCAATTTGCAAATTAGGCCAAACCAAATTTTATCAAATTACATTAATTATACTTGAATTAAATTAAGTTTAACATTACCCAAATTTTAAACATGCACCAAATTAAACAAGAGAAGTGAATTAAACCATATTTTATCTCTTCATCCTAAACATGCGTTCTAGGTGATCTGCAAGATAAAATAAATTCATAACCACTACGCCGCATTATACGAGGAAAAATCCACAATGAAAAAAACCTCAGACGGACCTAGCCTTAAGTCCATTAAGTATGGTATTTTTACAAGTACAAGACAAATGACTTACTCAACTCGACTCGACTCCCTTCAAGCCCCTGACGCGTCTTCTTGTACCAACCTCCGCTTAGTCGATAATCTTGAAACCCATCAGAACCTTGGAATCCACCAATGAAGATTTTGGACAACCGTCAACCCTCGCATAATACCTTTCACCGTGTGAGTATGCCGCAGCAAAACAATGAACTTTTTCTTTATGGGATGTATAAGTAAACCCAAACTCTTTTCTTCTTGGGTAGAAAAGTGAACCCGGTGCCAAACAAACTTCAAGCACATATATATATATATATATATATATATATATGTGTGTGTGTGTGTGTGTGTGTGTGTGTGTGCGTGTGTGTGTGTGTGGTACTTGGAATAAACTAATATGGGCGTAAACAAAAGTGTTTAACAATAATTTTTTTGAAAAACAAACACTCAAAACATGAATTTTTTCAAAATCGTTCGAACGATAATATCGAACGAAATCCCAAAAAATTCATAATTCGATTTTAAGCCCAAAAACTTTATTAAAAGTACTAAAATTAACCTTCTGAAAATAAGCTTCAGTTTAAAATAAAATTACACTCATAAAAAATGTTCCAAGCTCCTATATATATATATATATATGTAATGCATTCATACCTTAGGAGAGATTGGAACTAAGTTGATGATGTGAAACGAGGCACATGTAAACCGGCGATGATGTTCTCTTGATAAGTAGGTCGCAACGTCTGCAACTTTAACATGTCATAGGCTTGAAGGATACACAAGAACACTATCCTATTACTCAAACGTTTTTGTTCGAAATTGAGCCAACACTACATTAAGACTCAATCGGAGACTTGTGTCCTTACAAATCTTCCCCTTTGGCTATTCCGGGACAAATACCAAAAAAAAATCCTAAAGGGTCGTCAAGCTCTACTAGACTAAAAAACATCCCACCCAAAAATAGGAAACTTGACTCAAGACCCAAGGATCAATAGCTTTACCGATGAAAGTTGTCACTTAGAAAAATTCCTGCACACTTAAACAAACTATCAAACGCATAGGGAATATCAAGAATATTAAATGCATGTAAAATGAATATCAAGAGTATTAAATGCATGTAAAATAAATACTCCCCCTAAATTAATTCTTCCTCTATCAACTATGATCAACCTAAGGAGGTCGGGACTCCCCCTAAGTCAAATCTCCTAAACTAAGATACGATTATAATTGGATTAGATACCATTTCTCCCCCTATCACTACTCAAGACCCTGTGCCATAATATTATTTCTATCTTTTTTATTTGGATAATGGATATTTGTATTTTTATTTTATTTGTTGGTTTGGGTATGGATATTTGTATTTCTATTTTATTTGGATATGGATTATATATGCCATGATTTGGTATGTTGATTTGGTACATTATTTCTATTTTATTTGGATATATGATGTTTGTATAGGAATAATTTTCTTATAACGTGTATAAATATATTGTTGGGCAGTGGCACTAGCCATACTGCCCAGCAGTTTTTTTAAATTCTACCCATAATTCTCACGGATAAAAAACCGTGACAACTTTCTTTGTCACGGTCTTTGAAGGTGACAATTTTTTTAGATTTTTCACGGTCTTTGACCGTGGCAAAACTTATCACGGTCAAACACCGTGACAGGACGGTGACAAGTCCATGACAAGGACAATTGTCATCCACAGATTTATCACGGCCATAAACCTTGACAAGTTTGACTTGTCACGATTTTAGACCTTGGCAAGTCGATGTTTGGGTGTAGTGGTTTAATTCAAAAATATTTTTAACTACACCATAATCTGTTTGTCTCACCCATCCATTCTTTGTATAGAGGATACCCCATAACATCTTATAATAGTCGTTACCTATCATTTGTGAACAAATGAAGTGAGAATAGTTCCATACCCCACTGGACTAAACTAGCCCGTAGAAACAACTGGTGCAATCGTGTGACTTATGGTGTTTCTACAAGCTCAATCTAATTCACAACCTATCATGTTTAAATAATAATATTGAAACACAATCTGTTTAAACCCTAAGTCGTGTATACATCACAAATTCATTTTTAATTATACTTTATAACCTAATCGAATCCAATTTTTAAAAAGTATGTACATTTGATGAACATTAGAAATTATTGGATAACGTTCATAATGTTCTTTGCCATTTTCACCCCAAATACCAAAATCCTTCACATTTTATAAAATAAACCCACACGTTATTTTTTTTAACCAAAATGATTACATTTACAACAAACAAACACATTAAATTCAGGCCTAAATAAATATCAAAGTTAAATTTTCACACTGTAATAAAGAATGGTTTGAATGTTCAAGTTTAGATTTTGCACCAATTGTTTCTAATAACATCAAATCTATACATACAAATACAACTATTTTACAACAAACAAACACATTATATTCAAACCCAAACATATACCACAGTCAAATATTCATATTGTAATAAAGAATGGTTTGAATGTTCAAATTCAGGTTGACTATTTTACAACAAACAAACACATATATTCAAGAACTGCAACTACACACACACACACACACATGTATGTATATATATATATATATATATATATATATATATATATATATATATATATATATATATATATATATATATATATATATATATATATATATCATACCTTTTGAATGAATGAAAATGGTAGATTTTTTTACCTATGAGAGAGAGGGAGTCAGGTTGATGATAGAGAGGAGGGAAAGTAAAATATTTTAGGTGAAAATAGTTTTAGTGGGTTTTCCCACGACATAATTGTCACATGCCTTATTGCGGTCCTTGATCGTGATAAAAAAAATAATCACCATGACAAGGCGCACATGTATTTTTGTCACGATTTTGGACTGTGACAACACTTGGCTGAAAATGTGTGATAATTTTAGTGTTTTAGTGCAATGGAGTAGATTAACATGGGGCCATATAGGGTCATTTGAGCTAGAATGACCAAGCTGAATAGATCTTAGAGTTAGTAAGTCATTCACATTAGTATGTGTTCAGGACACCTCAAATGAGGTGTTATTCATCATAAAGCTTATGTAGACTCTCGGAGTAGGCAAAAGAGAATTGAAGATAAGAGGAAGTGTAATTTGGGGTTCCAAGAGATATATCCGGTGCTTTTGAAGATCTTCTCGATGATGGATGAGAATGCGAGTTCGTATATTAGGTTCCGCACACACAAATTCAAATTTTACACAAATTTTATCTTGATTAGTAATTAGGTGTGCATGCAATAAAGTGCCCAAATTAAATTCTCCAATCACACAAACAAATCAAACATGCAAAGAAGACAAGGAACAATCCCTTTGGTCCAAAACCTAATATTTAACATTGTAAAGAGTTTGACAGACACTATTTGACTTACAGACTACTTAGCTCCATTAAGCATGACGCGCAAGGTCTTCAAATTTTTTATAGAATGTAATGTAGTCCAACACCACCCACAAGAAGCGGTCTTTCCTCGGTATCCACCGATAAGGCTCAGGATTACAGAATCCTATCTTCTTTAGTCGTATAGCCTCGACTCCACAAATCAGCAGTAGAGTATAACTCTACACGAGTTTGATGCAAGTGCATGGAAACTTGAGTTTGAACAAACTCAATAAATCGTATATGGGATGTATGGTTTGGAAAAGAAAAGTCTTTTTCCAAAACATAAAGATGATAACTTTTGGTTCAGATATTGGGAATTTTTTTTAGCCAAAAGTCTTGAGAAAATCTTAACAAAAGATTTTTTATAGCAAAAACACAAATTTTGAGGCGGTGGTCTTATTTGAATGAAAATGGCATCTTGTTCGAACAAAAACACCAGCTTCGTTTTAATGAGATTAGGTCTCATTCGAATGACAACTCATTTTTATTCGAATAGACTTCTAACGTCCTTTCAACAAGAGTGTATTTGTTAAACATAAGATTCTTATTCAAAGCTCGTTCTAACGAGAACTAGCTTTTGTTCTAATGAGATCTTAGTCTCGTTTGAACAAGATCAAAAATAAAATAAAAAAATATTTTTAAAATTTGTTTTATCAAAAAGCTTCAATGTAGAAAATAGACATACCGAAATATAATTTATATGAGAAATCCAAACCACAAGTCGTATACCTCCATAAAGTGTCGATGATAAATCCGAAAATGGTGCTTGGTCACTAACATATCTACGAATGATCGCAGAGGTAATGCAGATGTAGTGTTTGGTTTGAAACTCCGGTTTGTAATGGGATACGCCAAAAATAGCAAGAAGCCTAAGCTATGAGAAATTATAAAATCTCGTTCTTACAGATCTCACCCTTTGGCTATTCCAGTACAAAACAAAAATCTAAAACCAAATTACAATAAACCCTTAGGATAATTGATCGTAATTTCCTTCTAAACCCAAAAAACGGAAGGACATTTGGAACTTTGTGTTCAACTGAAATTGTTCTCCCATCGGCAAACTTTGTCTTCATCTCGTGTAGTCTATGAAATCATCATCAAAGCGAAAGATACCTATACACATGAAATAAAAATTTCGTGATGCGTACGAGTTTATTAAGAAAATTCCCCCTCAATTTGTTCTCCCCCTTTTTATACGTAATAGACAAAGGGTTAGAATCTAAACATGAATAATACTCACATGAAGAAAGAAAGATATCATCACAAAGATAATCGATAAAGCATATGTAATGATAATCCAAAAGGAATAATATATTCTCCCCCTGTCAAACAACTATTTGTGAAGTTTTTAAAAAAAATTCAAATGTATGTATAAAAAGTACATATAGGTACAAAAACAATAGTCACCATGGAATAACACTAAAATAGCCGAATTGTGAAAACGGACTGTAATTCTGTGAATATTTTTCATAGGCAAATCAACGTAAGAATTCATAACATAGGTGTACGAATTCAAATATATACTTCTAGAGAATGAACTCAATTTCAACCTTAGGTATAGAAATGTTGAACTTAAATGAAATTGACTCGACTTATGCAATATGCCATGAATTTAAATGATTCTCAAATATCTAACGCCAAACTATTTAATGTTTTTCAAGAGAGTTCGTTGTGCAAACCCATTGATCTTATGCTTTAAAACACCCTCAAAATCTCACACACACACACACACACACACATATATATATATATATATATATTAAATCACTCTCAAATGTTTTGAGGATATCATAATGCTCATATGTAGTGAAGCATCAATGAATATACTATAAATGGGGTTAGCATTTTTGTTTTTGGGTGTTGTTAATCTTTTAGGCCCTTTTTGGTGGCTTTTAATGCAAAGAGAATTTAGCTCTTTCGTAGACCCTTTCCATCGCTTAATATATATCAGTAGTATTTTTTGGGAAACAAAATACGGACAATTGTTCTTACAAGCATAACTTAGTTCTTTATATATTTGGTTCATTATTAAGCAGGGTTGAGATGAGAACACCGTATTCGACACATGATAAGTAAGTTCAATGTTCAAAAATTATATACACGTGTGCAATAAAAGTGATAAAGAGTCTATCGATGATCAACGGAATGTTATCCTCACATTATTAATCACACTAACGAAACAAAGCCATGTCTCAAAACACTATGAAAAAGTCACGTGGATGGACGGAATGAAGGGGTGATCGGAATATCATAAATGTTCATTTATGTACGGTGAAATACCAAAAATATAAAAATCTTTTTGTCTTTTTCAAACATATTATCAAAATAAAATCTTTCTTAATTTTGTAATCTTTTTCTTAAAAATCGAAAATCTTTTCGGAATTTTGCAAAAAATATATAAAAAAATATATGAATACAATATAAATAAAATTTAGCAATATGGATATAAGATATGAAACATGAGAAACACCCTATACTAGAAACAAGCCTCATCTTCAATTATTAGGTCCGAAGGAGTTCTCAAAAGGGGAAGACATCCTATGAAATTGATCCATCAGCCATTGTGGAGTCTTGACTAAATACTCTACTTGCTCTCAGAAAACATCAAAATATGATGATGTGGAGCAATATGTGTATAAGTGCATGCAAAAATATGTGTAGGAACTCGTGTGGGAGCATATCGGGGAACACACGTGTGAGAAACTCTCCCTAGCTTATAACAACACTCCCTAAAGTCACGTCGTTGTTTGCAATGGGAACAAACATAAACCGACTTGGGTCTACCTTGATAAAAATGTCTAGGATGATCTCTCTTTAGTAGGTTAGGTCTCCTTGGTGGGTTAGATCGAGGCCCATAAGGATCTATCACAAACTCAGAAACCGGTTCGAGTGGGACTTTGGAATTGGATGCACCGTCACAACCTATTTTTGCCCCTCAACATTACCTAACACAGGATCAAGGATCATCTTTTCAACCTCCTTAGATGTACCTTGACCTCCCGAGCATTTTCGAGATCAATTTTAAGTTAGGATACACGGGCTTCAAGTTTTTCACGAGTCTTCAATGAAGCTTGAAGTTCTCTTATAAGACTAGCTACATTGTTGGTCAAATCGGTCTTTTCCCTACCACCAATAATGAAATGCTCACACAAAGAAACTTTTGCCTTCTCGAATTAACTCACCGACGCCTCATACTCTTCCAAAACATTCACCTCATTCTCTAAATCAAATACCCAAAGAGATAAAATATATATTAAGCCTTTTCATTTTTAAACTCTCTGTGTAAAGTTCATAAAAGGCTTTTTGGAGTCCACTTTCTCCCTCACTCAAATTCTCTTCCTCACTCTCACTCTCTCCAGAATGATTCGAAACACCATCGTGGCTCTCACGTTTAAAAATGTCCTCATTGGCGCGGGACAAACTAGAAATGCTAATGTAATTTGCCATGAACACACAAAAATTAGCTTCATATGGTAATTCATTCCCGGAATCCGCCGACTCGACATCACTATTGCTAACAGTGGCTTTGTGTTTAACTTTGCCTTTTCCCTGTCTCTATAGCCCAGTGAGACACTCATGGGACTAGTGTCCTTTTCCCTCGCACTCATAACATCTTACCTCATCTTCCTCACAAATAATTTTGCTCTCATTCATGTTTTTATTTTTCTCAAAATATTTTTCTTTAAACGGATTTTCTTTGTTAAATTTAAGATTTTTTTTGCAAAAATGGTTAAATCATCCATCTCAAAATCAAATTCAGACTCAGAATCACAATTTTTTTTGTCTTCTTTTTTAATTGGGCCTTCACAGCAACCCCTATTTCCTTTTCCTTAACAGTTTTGGGAAATATATCGATTTCATAAGTTTAAAGGTCTCCTACGAGTTCTTTTAACCTAAAAGTATCTAATGTTCCCAACGAATTCAGGATAGTGATTTTAGGGATAAAACGGGAAGGAAGGGATCTCAAAATCTTTTTTACAACTCTCATCTCAAGAATTTTCTCACCCAAATTAAAACTATAATTGACTATGTCCAAAAAACGTGCGTAAAACTCATCAAAAGTGTCAGGCTCATTCATGGTGATAGTCTTAAATTGAGTGGTGATATTCTTAAGCTCAGAAGCTTTTATAGTGTTGGTACCCTTATGAGTGAGTTGGAGTATATCCCATGCTTCCTTTGATGTGGTGCACGTCATGATGTGACAAAACTCGTTAAGGGTGACGGCTCTATAAATGGCACTTAAAACATGGGAGTTAAAATTACACCATTTTAGTTCATCCTCCGTCGAAGTGGTGATGAATTTAGGTCCTATGGCATCACCATCGGCCACAATGGGTGGTCCCCCCCTCTTTCACAAACAAGCCAAACCCACTCGTTAATCGTTTTCAAACCCGACCTCATTCGAGATTTTTAATACGCATAATTAGACCCATAAAAAATAGGTACTCTATTATACAAATTATCCATTTAAACCCAAATTTTAAAAGATCACACAAAAATTTAGGGTAACTGACTTTGATACCAATTTTAGAATACGTGTTCGTATAGATTGTTAGTATATTAGGTTACACATAAAAATTTAAATTTTATCTTGATTAGAAATTAGGCATGCATAGAATAAAGTGTCCAAATTCAATTCTCCAATCATACAAGCAAATCAAATATGCGAAGAAGATAAGAAAAAATCCCTTCATGTAAAACTTAGTATTCAACACTGTAAAGAGTTTGACAGACACTGTTCAACTTACAAACTACCTAACTCTATTAAGCATAACGCGGAAGGTCTTTAAATATTCTATAAAATATGGTGCAAGCCATCACCATCCACAGGAAGCGGTCTTCCATGGGCATCCATCGATCAGCCTCGGGATTGCAGAATCCTATGTTCTTCAGCCGTAGAGCCTTGGCTCCACAAATCAGCAGTAAAGTATAACTCTACAAGGGTTTGATGCAAGTATATAAAAACTTGGATTTGAACAAACTCAATAAATCATATATGGGATATATAATTTGGAAAGGCAAAGTGTTTTTTAAAACATAAAGATGAGAACTTTTGGTTCAGATATTGGGAATTCGTTTTCATCAAAAGCCTTGAGAAAAACTTATCAAAACAGGTTTTTCTAGCAAAAACACAATTTTTAAGGTGGTGGTCTCATTTGAATGAAAATGGCATCTCGTTCTAATGGGAACACAAGTTTTGTTCTAACGAGTTTAGGTCTCGTTCAAATGATAACTCATTTTTGTTCGAACAAACTTCTAATGGCCTTCCACCGAGAGTGTATCTGTTAAATAGAGGATTCTTGTTCGAAGCTCAATCTAATAAGAACCAGTTTTCGTTCTGACGAGATCAAAACTGAAAAAAAATATTTTTAAAATTTATTTTATCAAAAAGCCTCGATGTAAAAAATAGACATCCCAGAATATAATTTATATGAGAGACCAAAACCATAAGTCGTATACCTCCATAAAGTGTCGGTGACAAATCCAAAAAAGGTGCCCAATCACTACCATATTTTCGAATGATCGCTGAGGCAATGCGGATGTAGTGTACGATTTTAAACTCCGGTTTGTAACAGGATACGCCAAAAATAGCAAGAAGCTTAAGTTACGAGCAATTATAAAAGCTTGCTCTTACAATGGGAATTATGAAGTCCGAGTTCCAAAGAGAGTTGGAACCTAATACATAAGTCCTTTTACAATCTTGGAAAAGGGTGAGGCTGATGGCAATGTGTGGACATTGTCTTTCATGGGTACATGACATATGGATGTACTGAGAAACAAGTTGATGTTTTAACAGGGCCTGTTTGGTTCTCTATTCAGAATATTCGATTTAAACACTGTTTTTAAATACAGTTTTAAAATTCAGTTTTTTGTGTTTATAATTATTGGTGTGCGTTTGGTAAAGTTGTTTTTAAATACAGTTTTTTGAAAATTTGACAAAATTGACAAATATGTATATTTATATCATACATATGTGTGTGTGTGTGTGTGTGTGTATATGTGTATGTACATATAAACATACATAAAACTTTCATACATACATGATACATGAATGTTTACATACATACATACATCATAAATTATATACATGTACATTTAATAACATGTATTTTTAGGTATATTTAATGAGGTATGTTGTGGAGTTAAACTTTCATACATACATGATACATGAATGTATACATATACATACATACATCATAAATTATATACACGTACATTTAATATCATGTATTTTTAGGTATATTTAATGAGGTATGTTAGGGAGTTTAACTCTCTCTCTCTCTCTCTCTCTCTCTCTCTCTCTCTCTCTCTCTCTCTCTCTCTCTCTCTATATATATATATATATATATATATATATATATATATATTAATAATGATGTCGCATATATAATTCACTATAAAATTATATACATACATGAATTGATAATATTTTTTAATACATATGTATTATATATGTATATTTTATATTATTCCATACATTAATAATATATGTATAAAACTATATATAAGTATCATGTATCTATTAATAATATTATTTAACTTTATATTATTCCATACGTAATTTTGTGTATATGTACATATATATTTTTTATTTATAAGAATTACACACATTAATGTATTATGTATGTATATTATATATTAAGGTATAATTGCTTTAAAATATTAAGAATGAATAATTCTGAGTTGAAAAATAAAAAAAAACAGATGTTATAAAACACCCAAAATCTGTTTTCTGAAAAACTTGATTATAACACATGAATATTATAATTCTGTGTTTAAAAACAGGTTGCCAAACGAAGATTTTTATCAGAATTGTATTTAAACACAGAAAACAGAATTATAGTTGCAAACCAAACAGCCCTAAACCTATCTTGTTTGAGTATTATCCTAATCCAATTTATGACAATAGACCTTAGTGTGCATTAGGTTGAAGAACGAGTATATTATTTATATTCATGTGAGGACGCCATGCGAGCGAGATATTCTGAGACATATGAGTTAAGTATGTAAGAAAATTGAATTTCGAGGATGAAATTCTTTGTTTAAGGGGTATAATACGCCGTATTTTTTGCAGTAATTAAATTAATGGTTAAATTGAATATTTTACTCATGATAAGTTATTATTTGTATGTGACGTGTGGTATATCACTTATTGTAATTGTTGAATGTTATTATGTTATTCATATATGTGGTTTTATATGTGTTACGTGAATTAACACTCTTTGAAAATTGGCATAATACACAATAATTCATTTATTAAATAATTCTAAGTGACTAGTATTACGGGCGACTACAGAATGGTCAGGGACTAGGTGTTGGGATTTCCTTTTGAATTATTCACTCAATATCAGCTTCCATCGATCGTGAAGTAGTCTCTTATAATGCCAAGTCACACGTTAAGAATTAATAATTAAACTTTAACTTAATTGACCCGTACCGACTTATAAATTAAATTAACGACAAAATTAATTAATTAAAAATTATAACTATTGAGGGTTAACTTTGGAGTCGCTTAGAAAGTCCGTTTTTGACTTATATTAGTAGGATTTAAGTCTTAGGTTAATATATGGCCTGGGTAGAGTTTTGAGCCATCTGGAGTACTATTTGGGCTCATTAGGTTGAGGCTTATATTGGGACTAAACCTAATTTCGTGGGAAGATTTATTATTAGATTGATTAAATAAACTTAAAATACTCATTTGTCATTTGAGAAAATTCTAGGGAGCTTGAGAGAGGATACACCTAAAATTGAAGAGGAATGAAAGGTTTTTGGGACTTTGATTCGTCAATCGGTCCAAGGGAAGTGTAATCAATTAAGAACTTAATTGGGATTATGTTATAATAGTAATAGTCATTCGAATCTAAAATTAACACTTTATAATCTGATTTTAATCATCTAAAAGTTGATTTTTGAAATTAGTTTAATTGCTAAATTAAGCCTTAATAGTTTGTTAATGATCTAAGATAGTTTGATGTTAAATCTTATAAATTAACCTTTAAATTTTGAATCAAATTATTGTATTTTAAATCATGGTAATAAATCACATAAAACCCTTTGTTTAATTTAAGAATTTAATCAAATCTGAGTTGAATTGGTTAGCAATATGAACATAGGGTTCTTAATTCCATAATCTAAGCCTAAAACTTTAAACTTTGATTTAATTACCTAAAACTTGTGGATTTAGGTTAGTATTATTATTATTATTATTGATCTTATATCCGAAGGAAAATGGGAATAGGGTCGATTAAAGGCTTTGAATTTAGGTTTTGGTGTTGTTAATGGCCATTTGGGGATTTTTAGAGAAGATGAACTGCCTAATTATCATTAGAACGAGATATGGTATCTCGTTCAAACGACTCCCGGGCTAGTTAAAACCACTGTAGCATTTTTGTTAGAATGACTATAGATTTTGTTAGAACGATGTGGGACTTATTTTTTAGATTGAGTTGGATATTCTCTTTCAAATGAACTTAATGACAGTTTGGTAGTGATTTCTTAACTAAATGTTGATGTTTAATTAGAGTCCATAATGTTGTAGTAAATCCTTCAATACTCGAGATAATAAATTTGAGACTTGAGATATTTTTAGTAATCCGAGATTAGAGTGAATTTCAGTAAAATTACTTAGAAGATTAGAGTATTAGACCAATGTTCAGGATGGTTATTGTTAACACGATATAATTAGGGATTATGTGAATCCTACGTTAGTCTTGAATACATTATAACCCATTAAGTAGGATGGTTTTTTTATTTACAATTATTCTTTTTAATATTAATTGTGAGACAATACCTAGACGTTGAGAGTCTTGGGAAATCGGGCTAATAGTATATAGACATGCATATTAACTAATAATAAAAGAGACATTATGTATAACCCAATCGAGAAGGGTTTATACTTGTTTGTTTGACCTAGTTGCACATGGTCGTGCTTGTAAACTGGATTTATATATAATCATATATGACGTATGGATGTTCGTGGGCGAAGTACGATGTTGGCCACACATGGTATTCCTGTGATGAGACGGGCTCTACCTTGGTCCTATTTACCCGGATCTTATTACTGACATACCCGTGCTCCCGAGGGGGATAAACGGGGGTATTCTTCATATAACCTTTGGGTATGGAGACTCTACGATAGATGGGAAGGCGTAGTGATTTCCCTTTGTGTTGCTTTTAGGGTATAGGGATAAGACTACCTATAACTATACCTAGTACTCACTAGTGATCCCAGAAGGTAATATGGATAGGCCTCAACACTTTTATTTGCGGGCTAGCGCGTAGCCCATGAAATTTAATTGGAGTTTTATATACTTCAGTTTATCTCGAGTCAGAGATTATACATTATGTACGTGTATTTCGAGATGAATATTGTATAGTTGGGATTTTATATTCTAGAGTTGGATTTGTTTCTTATGGAAGTGATTGGGGGTGTTTTATTTGATTTAACAGGTTATTATCGTGTATCGCATTTACATACTTCATTTAATTTATTTCGTTATGCTGAGAATGTGACCAAATGTTTTTTATTCCCGTAATTTTTTTATTAGACATGATCAATCTATTTATGGATTTTACGAGGTGTTACACAACTATAGGAGGATAAATGAAGAGAGAGAGAGAAATATATCGAGTCTTCCTCACAGTGTGCCCACATACAAGCCCCGGTGTTCCTGGATCATATACCTAAACATATGATGTGTTCAATGTGCATCAAAACATTATTAGATCTTAGATTTGATTCCCCTATAAGAACCATAAAGGTATAATCCATCCTTTTCGGGTAAAAAAAATTGAACACCAAAGTATGTTTGAATCTAAAATCCATTCAATTTGATCCCATTTTATACTCCCCCGAGTTCAAATTCTTTTTGAAAACATATAACCAACAATTTAGGTTTTCCACTCGATTGAATTTTTAAACGGGCGTTGGCTTAACATTAGATCTCTCTGTCTCGATGTTTGTAGACATTATTCGTATATATTGATTAGGCGAGACGTGGCTTTATTAGCTCAAGGTTACTCTAAGGGCGTGTCATGGAGACGATAATGCTAGATGTGATTGACACAATGAACTTATATTCCCTTATATCTCACATCGATATGGGATGATGGAGATCGAATAGGAGACTGACCGTACCTCTACATTATGGGATCGAAACAGGTAATCTTCAAAGTTGTGTTTGGGGGGGGGGGGGGGGGAGTAGATTCCTATAGATGAATTTAAATTATAGGGACTTTAACTATGCAATACGAGAGTAATCTAATTTTCCTTGAGTGATATGAAATAAGATAAAAAGATCATAAATATATATGGTAGTTAGAATTTCTTTTTCATCTGTGTCCACAGAGGAAAAAGGGAGAGAGTGATCTTATTAATGATAAAGAGACTTGGGTGATATAATTCTACATGAGATCCAAGACCTATGATAAAAATGTTTCATGTTCCCTCCTCATAATGAGGGTACCATTTACACAAAGATAAAATCCCTATTAGTTTGAGTGTAATATAATGCAATCCTTCTTGATTTGGGATAATTGGCTAGAGTTGAGTGTACATTTGTTGCTATAATCGAGTCTCATAAGGATTGGAGTCTCTGTTGTGTTTATCCTTAGACATTCATATGGGGCTTAGGGATTTGATGTAATTTAAGTAAAGTCCACCGTGATTTTACTAAGTCGATTCTATGTCGATGAACTTTGTAGATTAACCATCGACCTACTAGAAGGTCACTCAACACTGCTTGCCACATGGACCACATCGATCTTATTCACCTTCAATAACCAATATCACGTTTGTGGTCTGGTTGGTAAGTGAGTATAAGGTTTGGAGATGTTATGTTTAAATTGGACTTTTGAATATCTTAGTGGAGGATGCTTTAAGATGGTATGTATATATATATATTGATAAGCAAATGATTCATTAAAACAAACCCGTCAAAGGGGGCGGAATCCCGTATACAGGAAGTATACAAAGCATAAAGCAAAGGGCCGTAGCCCATAATAAACTAGACAAGTACCTAGAACTCCTCCAAAAACTCAAAAAAGAGAGACAACGACGAATCATGCCTTTTCCCGTACTAAGTAAGGAGAAGGTTCAGAAAATTATACCAAATTCGAGAAGGATCAAGTTCGACCCCCTAGAAGCATCTCATATTCCTCTTCTGCCAGACGGTTTAAAAAATACAATGAGAGACCATCATCCGAACCACCTGTGGCCAGTCCAACCCCTAGGCTTTCTCTAATCTTCCATCACCTCGCACATCATACGAGGCATAATCCAAAGAATTTGGCATAAAGAGAAGATCAAATCTCAAAGACCCTTAGTCACCTGACAATGAAGAAGAAGGTGATTGGATGTCTCCTCCTCCTTCTTACATAACCAACATCTTCTGGCCATCCTTCTCCCTCTTCTCTGAAGCCCCTTAATAGTCAAAATGGGCTATTTGGTAGCGATCCACACAAAGATACAAATCTTGGGAGGTGCATAACTCTTCCAAACTGTCTTCTAAGGAAAATAAGCGCCCCCACGATCCCTCAACACATTATAATATTTCGTAACTGAAAAAAGGGCATCCTGAGATATCGACCACCTCAACCCATCGCCCCCAAAGGATGGAGCCAAAGCCAAACTCAATCACTTAAAGAACTCCTCCGCCTCCTCCAGCTCCCAATCTCGGAGACCCCTCCTAAACTTCGGGTCCCATACTGCACGGTCCCTTACTCTTCGCATATGGTCCTCAACTGACCCTTATTTGCCTCCCCCAATCCGAAACATCCCCAGGGAGAGATCCTCCAAAGAGTCCCCCGCACCCCATTTATCCCTCCAGAACCTGATACGGCTCCCACTCCCAAGCTGGAAGGAAGTGAGCAAAGAGAATTCCCCAACCCAAGCGCAATGTGCCTCCACTACCCCACTCCATGATCATAGCGCCCCACAATAGGACCCCACCCATACGGACCAACTCCATTTCTCGCGACCCCCACTTTCCTCCATAGTCTGTCTCCTTCCCTGTGAAAACACCACAACCACTTGCCTAGTAATGCCTCAATGAAATGAGCCAAGCTCCTCACCCCATCCCCACCCGCTTTTAATAGCCTGCACAACCACTTGCCCATTAATGCCTTAATGAAATGAGCCAAGCTCCTCACCCCATCCCCACCCGCTTTCAATAGCCTGCACACCTCATTCCAACTCACCAAACTGTCTTTGAATTGATCATCGTAACCTCGCCACAAGAAATCCGCAACTACAATATTTGACATGTTTAGTAACTAAGATTAAAGGTTAATTTTTGTCTCAAATATACATGAGGTGGTTTATGTAATTTTAGCTTAAGCACTTTTTTAAGGGTGGTGCTAAAGGAATCCACAATATTTTTCACTGTCACCACTTTAGAAAAAAAATACATGGTTTATGACACCCACAAAATTTAACCATTTTGAATTTTAAAAAAATATAAGTTAGACACACAACTATTTTCAATAATTTAACTTTTAAACATTAAAGGAATCTAAAATTTAGTTTTGACCCAAACTATTTCAGACCGTAACTTCAACTTCACCACCACTACCACCCTCAGTTGAAATTTCTCATCACCAACTCTCCATTGAAACTCTTCCAGGCCCACCACAAACCTCTATTGAAGTGGCTGGTATTTGCAACAAGCTTTTTATAAATAATATCCAAGAAATAAGCTACAACAATGTGGATGAACTCGGTGTCTCAAACTCAGTTGAACAAAAAAAATATAGAATCTCTAGAGGTATAAAACTATGTTCCCAACCTCTATATAACATTTAAAACATTAAATGATCGAAATGAATGTAAAAAAAATGTTGTCCGCAGTTGTTTTGGTGTTACAGAATATGAAACGATGACGATTTCCGGCACCGTAACACCTAATGAAGATGACTGGTTTGGAAACTTTGGTTTGGTATCCTAATAACAAAAAGTGGAGATAAATTTCAGCACCATAGCATCGAAACATTCCACAGCACCACAACAATGTCAAAAATTTATTACCAGCACCACATATGATAATTTTTTTCGGCATTAGGATACTGATTTGGCATTCGAATACCAACTTAGTATTAAAGTGTTGAATTATATCATCGTTTTTGGCACTTAGGTGCCAAAATGAACTAAAACAATAATGTTCTCATTTGCTTTAGTATCCTAATACCAAAAGTGGAGATAAATTTCGACCCCACAATACCAACTTTGCATTAGAATACCGACTCGGTACCAAAGTGCCGAATTATATCATTATTTTTTGCTCTTCGATTCCGAATGTATAATTACAGTTTTTTAAACAAACCACCCGTACATGATTTTTAATGGTTGGAACATACATACACTGCACGTCTTGTTTCTTAATCTTTTTTTACTTACTAATATTAAAATAATAACTATTTAGGATTTTTTTACATTCTATGTAAATCTGAAAAATGAGAAGAAAAAAATGGAGAAAAAAAAGAAGAGGCAATGGGGGGGGGGGGACAAAGGCGCGATTTATGGAGTGCTGGTGAGGGAGGGGAGGAAGCAAAAGGGGGTGTCGGGGGAGGGGACAACAGGGTGGGGGTGAGGCGGTGGTATAGTTAGGGATTGGGCTTTTTAAGTTTGAGAGAGAGAAATAAAGGTGTAAAGAGAGAAGAAGATGAGAGAAATGAATTTGGTCAAAAAATGGTTTAAATTCCTTTGACTTGAGGGTGCGTCGCTTTTGGGTGGTAAGGACAATTTTTGACAGCTTATGTGTTATTTTTGGTAAGGGATGCCGATGAAAAAGTTAGGGGTGCCTTTAGAAACACCCATTTTTTTTAACTTAAGACGATGTTAAAAAATAAAGGGAAAGTAAAATGATTAATGAAATGCAAGTTTTGTATTGTATTATGCATTATGAATTGGGGCAAAGTTTAAAAGAAAGGGTTATTCGGGTTTTGATCCTCATTATTTCTTTGACTTCCAACAATTGTACTTCTTATGGTTTGATCCCTAAAATGACTTTTATTAACATAAAAAATGTCTAGGGGTGACAATTTTAGAAACGACACGAAAAAATGACATGGAACGTCACGAAATTGACCCGAAATTGACACGATGTTTCGTGTTCGTGTCAGGTTCGTGTCGTGTTTTTTTACACGAAATCGTGTCGTGTTCGTGTCTTAATTATGAGTCGTGCCGTGTCGTGTTATCGTGTTTTTTAGGCTTGAAATTTAAGAAATTCTGATTGTCGTGTCGTGCCGTGTTATTTTTTATTCGGGTTGTGTTCGTGTCAACTAAAAAAAATATGAATTCGTGTCGTGTTCCTGCCTGGAAAAACCTTGTCGTGTCATGTCGTGTCGGTCCGAAATACGACCCGTTGACCCGAATTGCCACTCTAAAACTGTCACAATAAATACTTTGTAAAAAATTATGAAACACTTTTTATGTCACTTGGTATAGTTAATTGAGTCGTTGAGGCTCGAAGCCCGTCCATTCGATCCGCTATTTTCAGGTCGAGCTTTATTTGAGTTTGAGCCGAGCCGAACCTGAGCAAAAATTTCACGCCAGAATGAATTTCGGACTGAGCTTGAGCCAAACCTTGCTAAACTCGAATTGGGCCCAATGCCCAAACTTCGAATATATAAATAAATATATAAACAATTTTATATAATATAACATATTTATGGTAACATTGTTTAATTAAGTTTAGTACTTTTATTTCATTTACTATTTTTTTTAAAAGTTTCATTTGTCATAATCTATTAAATTACAAGTGGTTTTCAATTTTATGATTTTATTGTTAATCTTATTATGGATATTTGATTTATTAATTTTTGAAGTCACAATAGGCATTTATTAGTTATCAAATAATGCTAAATGTATAAAATTTAATAGGCATTTGTAGGTTTTCACTATTATTTCCTTTGATTTAATTTAATAAATTTCATAATTATATATGTTATTTTATGAAATATTAATTAGATTTTAGTGTGTACATTTTCTACATGATGAAAAAAATAAGGAAAAAAAATACTAATTCAAACTTTTTTAACAAAAAAATTAAAATCGGGCTCAAATCCCGTAATATTTATTAGTCGAGTTCGGCTTAGATGGGAAAAATTAGTTCAGGTCGAGCTTGGGCTTGAGCATAGATAAGATAGTTTGGGCCGAGCTTGAGCAATCCCAAGCTTGGATCCCCCAACCCGATTTACAACCCTAATGTCACTAAAAGTCTTTTGAGGGGAAACCCCAATTACGGGGGGCTAAACTCAATTACAAGAATCATGGGGGACCAAACTCAAAATAACTTAAAAGAAAAGTCCATAAATAAACAGGTAAGAGCCGTCATACTGAGTACCCATAGCAAAAGTGAAATTGGGGTTTGAGATTAGCGGCGATCAAAAACAGCCATGGGAGGAGGAAACGCCCAGAAGGCAAAGATGGCTCGCGAGAAGAACTTGGAGAAAATGAAAGGCTCCAAAGGTAAGGTATTTCCATATATAGTTTCTGCTAGGGTTTGTTTTCTGCATGAGATTTGTTCTGATTTGATCTCTATGCAGGTAGTCAGCTCGAAACCAACAAGAAAGCCATGACAATCCAGGTTACATTTACTTTGGATTCTGATCAATTTTGTTTTAATCTTCGTTTACGCGATTCTTGTGTTTATAATGATTAATGATTTAGGGTTTTTGAAGCCGTGGCTAAAATACGCTTCGGTGTCAAATCATCCTTTGATTTAGTATAGTCATCATTTGATTTAAATTATCACTGTTATTAGCATGAACAAATTACTGATAATTCCAATGATTACTTATTTATCTTCCTAATGCAAATATGAAAAAGAAAACTAATTTGGATTACTCACACTGGCACTTTTCTGCCATGAAGATTCAATTTTCGTTCCTTTAAGTTTGAGAAATCATTTTAGCATATGATGATTGCTTATTAAGGGAGGTTGCTTTTGTCATGCATACTTTGGCCAGGTTATAGAAACCATTGGACTCTGATAATATCGCAATGGACATACTCACATGATATGTTCCAGACTAGTATAGTGGCATAACATACATTTGTTGATGTAGGGATGGATCCAGAACTTGAGATTGTGCATTACTAATATATGGATTTATTTTTACTAAAATATCAATTTTCAATGAATATAAAACAAGTAAAACTCAACTTAACTCAACAAAGCCCTTTTCTAGTTATTTGGGGTCTTGCTACATGAATCTTATTTTGTCCATTCTTCTTTGTTCAACACAATATCCTTGGTTTAACCGCATGATATTATGTCATTTTTTACAATATCCCACCAAGTATATTTAGGCTTACCTCTACCCCTAGCGTTACCATTAGTACTAACTAAATAAATGTTCCTTACGGGAGCATTCATTGGTCTACGTTTGATGTGTCCAAACTAAGTCAATTTTCTCTCAATTTATCTTTTATAGGAGCTTACTTTAATTGGTTCACGAATTTGTTCATTTTTAATTTTATCCTTTTAAGTTTTACCTGAAATCCATCTTAGCATCCACATATCAGTCATCATTTTGTTTTCAGGTTAACCAACACTCTGTCCCATATAACATGATAGCCTTAATGGACGTTTGATTGAATTTCTCCCTTAACTTCAAAGGTATATGCCTATCACACAATACGTCAGTAACATTTCTCCACTTGACCCAACTTGCTTTAATCCTACGAGTAATATCATTATTAATATCTCCCTCTTATTGGATAATCGAGCCTAAATAACAAAACGACCATTTCTAGGTTTGTATCCTCTTCACCCCACATACTTTGTTTTAGTTCACATTTCTTCTCCAATCTCGGCAAGTCCCTGCTTTCATCTTTGGAAACACGTTGTGACGCAGTCAAATCGAGTGATCAGGCTGTTTTCGGAGGTCAGTTGATCCATAACCTTCTTCGCAGTTCAAACAGCGGTGCGGAGCTCCCTTTTCATTAGCAATTTATTGGATTTCTCTCTCCGGAATCCGCATGAGCAAGCCAAGCTACTCACTAAGACTCTGCCCAAGCTACTCATGCCAAGCAACTAACTTCGAGACAACGGAAAGCGACGAAAGCAATCACAACCACGGTAAGTTCACTTCAGAAATCCATACAATCAAAGACCTTTTCACTCTTTTCCTCTATCAATGTACCCCCGTAGTCTCCCGAAGGTGTATGTATTCAGGCTTTACCCGGTATTTTTGACGTGATAGTAGGCTGAATATATAAATTAGATATTCTATATAAATTACCGCGGCGAACAGCAACAACAACCATTCAAAGGCAACCCTTGGCCAATACTAACAAAACAAGTCAAAGTCGACCAGAAATGCCATAACCTAAAACTGGGGATGGAAGGTCAAAACCAAATCGAATGGAGTGTTTTGTTACTGAGAAGAACCATTGTAGTGTGAATAGTGAACCCTATAACTAAAGGGAGCCTCTACTTATTTTAAACCATTTGGTTATAGAGTTTCTCTCCACAATTCCAATATAGCATTAATCCTTACCTTAATTTCATTTACTAAAACAATATTTGCAAATAATTTACACTGTGACACCTTATCTTGTATTTGTATTTTCCCAGTCAACTTATCCAAAATAAGGGCAAAGAAATAAGGACTTAGTGTTGAACCTTGGTATAGAGACCTATACTAATTGGAAATTCATTACTTTCTCCTGCTATTATTCTTACTATAGTCACGACCTCATCATGCATAACCCTAATCACTTTAAATAAATTTTCGAGTCAATATATTAAACCCACCATATGATATTGTATCATGCACCTTCTTCAAATTTATAAAAATCTTATTAAGTTTCTTGCTTTCTCCTTGTGTCTCTCCATTAATCTCCTAAATAAATATATAGCTTCCATTGTTGTCCTCTTAGTCATAAATTTAAAAGATGTTATGTCATAGGCACACCACACACGACTTGAACGTTCACCAATGTAGCACGGACACGGACACGCGTGTCGCGTCTGACAAGATAAGGACACACCGACACGGCTGCTCTAAAAAAACAGGACACGACACGGCGGGGACACGACATTAAATAAATATTTTTTACAATTATTTTTATATATAAAAAATTTGAAATATCACATTAATACTAATCATATAGTACAACATTAAACATATAAGCATTAAGAGTACTAAATCCATTCTAAACATTAAACATATAAGCATTGATACATAATTTATATAAACAAACAGTGATTATATAAACAGAGATTCAATAGAGAATATAAACAGAGAAACAAAATATATTAAACATGTGGGAAAAAGAAATAGAAAAAAGTCGTAACATAGGGGAAAAAAAGTTGCTCAGTTTTTTAGTAACAAAAGAAGTAATATGTTATTGCTGGTGTGGTAACAAAAGCAGAAGTAATGGTGTGGTAGCAAAAGCAAAAGTAATGGTGAGGTAACAAAATTAGAAGTATAGAAATGAAAAAAAAAAACTTACCAGCAAATCTGTGACGTTACTGGTGAGGTGAGGAGAAGACTTCCGCTGATGGATTTGAGTGAAGAAGCTGCTGGAGAAGAGGGGGAGGTTGCCGGAGAAGATGGGAGAGACTGCCGGCAGAGGTGGAGAGGTGTGGTGTGGTGTGGAGAGAAAACACTAATTTAGTTTTTGAGTTTGTTAGATGTTTGAGATAGTTGAGAAAAAACTACTTTAGTTAAACAAAATTAAGTTTTTAAAATTAAAAGCTTACCCCATTTTATTTTCTAACTTATTATGTTTTCTGCCTCTTTATAAAAGTTATTTTATTTTTAGTCAGTCGTGTCCCTTACGTGTCTCAGACATGTCCTTACGTGTCTCAACTGTGTCCATGCCATGTCCAATAATTTTTAAATGACTTTTTAAGTCCGACACGCCACGCAACGTGTCGGACACGTGTCCAAAGCATGTCCGTGTCCTTTTGAGTGTCCGACACTCGTACGGGGCTATCGGGGAAGTGTCCGTGCTTCATAAACGTTCACTCGCCTAGACAATCTAAGTGCTTCATATCAACATGCAATGTTGTCAATATCGGTTCGGCACACGATACCTATCATCTCGGGGTGTCTCGTGTTGTATCAAGAAATGTATTGGAAATTACCATGTATCGACGATTCGGTAGTGTATGCAAGGGCCCATTTTTAGGGAATTTTAAATGCACCCACTAAATTATGCATCTCACCCCCATTTTAGAAAATATGCAACTCACCTTATCATATTTTACCAACTAATTGCAATTCACCAACTAAAATATGATGGGGTGAAATATTCCAACTTTTGCCTCGCATGGTATTAGAATTTAGGGCAAAGACTAATTTAATAATGTGAAATAATAAGAACAGTTGCGGATTTGTTATTATAACAATTATATGCTTAAATTCTTAGCATTGACTTTCATATTTCTTTTGTGATTACTTTGAAATGGATATTGAATTTATGTCTCAAATTGGAATTGGGATTTAAAATAAGAAGGCCCGAAATGAGAAGATTCTGTTAAATCAATCATCCAATACTCTTTTACAAATCTTGATTAGATCAATATATATGCGTGTGAATGTGTGTGTACGTGTGTATATATATTCTCTATTCCAATCCACCCCCCACAAAATAGAAGAATAACAAAATCCGATTGAATATATTACTTCCAAGATATTCAATATCTAAATTGTGAGATGACCAAATATTATTTATTAATGTATGTTTATGATGCAAATATCAGTTAAATTATGACTATATTTGTTGGTGCGACATAGTTTTGTTGTATGCACAATTCTCTTTACACAAGTTGGGAAGTATTTGAAGTAAAAATGACAAACCACGCTAAAAAATCTATGGAGTTGAATGCACATTTGATTGGTTGGAAGGATCAAATGAAGACATTACAGGAATGAAAATCTGCCTAAAGCAACTTTAGAGATGACAATAATGGAAAGCCAGGTCATACAACACGCTGAAGTCGCTCATACAACACGCTGAAGTCGCTGAAGAAGCCACCTCAAGTGTGGCTTTAAACTTAAAGTTCAATATGGCTCTAAATCAGCTTAACAAGGTTTTATCTTAATTATTTGGGTTGGCTAAATGAATCCTATTTATCCATTCTATTATGTTCAGCGCAATATCTTCGGTTAAACCACATGATATCATGTCATATTTTACAATATCTCAACAAGTCAATTTAGGCCTACCTCTACCCCTTGCATTACCGTCAATACTAACTAAATCACTCTTCCTTACGAGAGCGTCCATTGGTCTACGCTTGACGTGTCCAAACCATCTAAGTTCCTTTTCTCTCAATTTATCTTCTATATAAGCTCTTTTAACTTCAAAAGTATATGCCTATCACACAATACGTCGGTAGCACTTCTCCACTTAATCCAGCGTGCTTTAATCCTGTGAGTAACATTGTCACAAATATCTCCATCTTTTTTTGCATAATTGAGCCTAAATAATGAAAATGATAAGTCTGTATCTCTTGACCCGCCAATTTCATCACATTCCGTTTGTTCTCCTATTACTACTAAAATTGCACTTCACTTGTTTTAGTCCTACTAATTTTAAATCCTTTTGTTTTTAGAGTTTCTCTCCACAATTCCAATCTAGAATTAATTCCGTCTTAGTCTCATCTACTAAAACAATATTATCTACAAATAGCATACACCACGAGTATTTGTCGAGTCAACTCATCCATAACAAGAGCAAAGAGATAAGGACTTGGTGCTGAACGTTGGTGCAGACCTACAACAATTGGGAATTGACTACTTTCTCCAGATGATGTTCTTACTATAATCATGGTCCCATCATACATATCCTTGATTACATCTATATATTTACAAGTCACTTTTTTTTATGTAGAACCCACCATATTATATCTCATGGTATTCTATCATATGCCTTATCCAAATCTATAAATATCATATGAAGGTCCTTCTTTTTCTCCCTATACCTCTCCATTAATCTCCTTAGTATGGCTGCTTTAATAAATTAGAATAATCAACCAATTTTGGTTAATCTGATAATAGAAGCCTTAGTGGAGAAGGTTTGATTATTTCCCAAATATTTCTTGAAAATCCTAACAAGCAAAGATGGATATTACGCAATGCATTTTTAAGACAAAATCAAATCAAGGAAAAAAATATAAGAACCTCAATATAAATATAAAATTAAGATCACAAATCTTTTTGTCACGATAGTTAAGAGCCACAAAGCACCTAAAATTCACACATCAGTCCTCAATCTGGTCCTCATATCCCTTAAACATCAATCCTTAACCCATATCACATATATAAATCAAGTCACATGTGCACTCAATTGATGAACTTCATCCTCTAATGTCCTCCTTGCATCCTCCAATCCAGTCATGTGCATTAGCCAAATTATCTTTCGTCATCTTCGTTTCTTCTTCCATATATGTGATATGGGTTGAGGGTTGATGTTTAAATATGCAGACAATATTTGGAATTCAACAATCACTGATGTGTGAATGTGAATTTTAGGTGTTTTGTGGCTCTCAACTAATGTGACAAAAAGGTTTGTGGTCTTAATTTTATCTTTATTGAAGTTCTTATATTTTTTCTTTTATTTGATTTTGTCTTAAAAATGAATTGGGTAGTATCTCTCTCAAAAAATGTTTATGCTTGTTAGGATTTTCAATAAATATTTGGGAGGTAATCTGCCTTTTGCTTCAAGGCTTTTATCGCCAGGTTAGCCATTGATTATTCTTATTTATCTGTAACAACCCGCCTAATGGGATACCGGGCGATCACTCATATATCAAATTAAAACAGGAGTCACATATGGATCATTCTTAGCATCACTGTCGAAAATCCATTTAATTACTAATATCCTATTAGGCGAGCGTTAAATTTTTTTACTTAACTACTCTTTTTAAGCGAAGATGATTAAAACATCCACACAGTTTTGCGTAAACGAAACTGAAATGAAATAAAATAACCGAACACTCGGTCAAAATATACAACCATATCGAATGATGCTCTAAAAGAATAAATAAATGCTGTTGGACCATTCGCCCGAATGATTATACAATACCTCCTATCTAGAATACAAGAATGGAAGCGGCTATCAAAAACCTGCACGCATTCACAGCTGCTGCAGCTGACGTCTGACTCGAAAGAAGTGCCATCCAGGCGTCCCTGTGTCTGGACACCTATATAATATATAATATATAGCAAGAAAGGAAAAGTAGATAAACGGGTCAGAGCCCGAGTTTTGAAAATATTTAGCAAGTGCATAAATGCCTTATTATTTGAGAAAAGGTTTTATCTCATATTTAAGTTTGGTATCGCACTCTCATGAGATACCCCCACCTCTCCTCTAACAGTGCACTCCTAGCGCATCCCTCTAAACATCTAAACATCTAAACATCCTAGTCAAGCTACCCTGCTAAACTAGTCTATCACCCAACCACTATCTACCCTAGATAGTCCAAGAAATGTACTAAGGGCCAAACTTCACCCTTGTCTCAACGCTATGCCATGTTCGTGCGTGGGGTGTCTCGCAAAGCGAAATCCAAACAAGTAACCCCCCCGATACACTACTATGCGGCAAGGTCGATCGTCGAGATTCGCCAGTCCCTCAGTACAGAATATATATATAAATAAATATGTATACCACAAGAAATACTAATATTAGAGCACTAAGGATTAAACTTCTCCCCAGTCTCAACACAGTGCCATATTCGTGCGTGGGATGTCTCGCAAAGCGAAATCCAAACAAGGACCCCCCCTGATACACTACTATGCGGCACGGTCGATCGTCGGGATCCATTAGACCCTCGACACTCGATTTATACATATACATACATTTTACCATATACATCCGGATCTATCTCCCGGAATGAGAATACATTTACAAAGTATTTATCAATACTTATCATTTTTATCTCAAAACCTTCCATTTCCCTTCTCATATCCAGGAAATGTATTTAAAAGCCAATTCATTATCATGAATTGCTTTAATAAATCATATACCTTTTTAAAAGCCAATTTTATTATCATAAAAATGCTTTTCCGTTTCAAAATATCCCATTTTCCTTTTTATATTCAGGAAATGTATTCAAAGCCATTTTCATTATCATAAAAATGCTTTGATCATATCATATGCTTCCACTTCCCTTCTTCCATCCGGGAAATGTTACCGAAGCCCAATTCATATAACCCATTTCCTTTCTTATATCCAGGAAATGTAATTAAAGCCAATTTATTATCATAAATTGCTTTAACATAACGCGTTCTAAGACCGCCCGTCCGGGTTTCCCCACTGTGCGCGCCTAAATGGCTATCATCTTCCAGGACCTATCATCAAGACAACCTGAAATCCTATATCGCAAGACGTCGAGAAGCGGCCATGTGCCTGCGGGGTAGTCATAACCACACCCAAAATTACCTACCTATCGCAAAAAAATATACAACAAACGCTCACATGGCCTAGAACTATATCCACCCTGCATTCATTAGTCAGGGGGCTTCACCATACGTATGCAAACTTCCCTTATGATAGCGATTTAGAGAGGTGTGTATCCTCAATTTTATCATTTATGAAAATCATTTGTCTTTACATTTTGAAAACATTCATATTCTATTTTCAAAATCATTTATCTCAAATTATATATACTTTAATCACATAGTATATACATATACCATTTATTCATCCTCGAATATATATAAATGGCCATATTTGCCAACTACATCTAGCGATGACCATTAATCCCAAAGATTATTTCAAAGAATCATAATCATGCATCCATATCAGCATGATACTAAACCCAAAGTATTTTCTTACTTTCATTAACAATACATACCTTAATCCCATCTAAGGATTTATTTATCCTCAAAACCCCCATTTAGGAATCCCCCATATCATAACTAGGGTCCCTCATAAAAGTCTCCAAATATAATTTAACTCCCCATAACCACAAGAGGAGAAAACTGGCAATTCTGCCCAAGGCGAATCTATTTGCCCCTATTGCGAATCGATTCGGCTAGGCGAATCGATTCGGTTCCCAACCCGAATCGATTCGGAAAATATTCTGCAAACAGGTCCCTAAATCCGAATCGATTCGATCTAAATCCGAATCGATTCGGCCCATTGCAGAAACCCAAAATACCCTCAAATTTTGGGTCAATGTTTGGGCGATTTTCTTCAATCTCCAAAATACCCAAAATTCAATCCAACCTCCATTTAAATAATAACTTGGATTTATTACTACAAATCCAAAGTTTTAGTATCCCCTCAAATTCTTTAGAGGTCCTAACAATCCTTTTGAGAACCCCTAATATCTATCTCCAATAAGTTCTAACTAATGATTTCGATCTCGGACAACTTTTTGTAGAAAAATCACTATAAATTAAAAAAAAATCAGAAAAATACGCGGTCGGCGCCCACGCGACCGCGTCGAAAAGATCTACAATTTTTATTTTTTGACCAAGAGCCGAATCGATTCACCTCTAGGCCGAATCGATTCGGGAAGCACGCTGGTCACTGTTCATCGTCTTCTCCGAGACGGTTTCGGCCATTAAAGCTTCTCCCAAGCTTTTGTCGCCTCACCCAACGTCCTACAACCTCAACCAACTACAAATACACATATATAAAGGGTTCTAAACATCCTAGAACCCTAAACCACCCATTAATTTTGATTAAAACCTAAGTTCCACAAATTGAAATATTATTGGGGTTTAGTTGTTTTAACTCCCAAAAACCCGTTTTATCCACGAAACCCCAACCCAAAATCTTTAGGGTTTGTTTATACCAAACTACGGTATGCGATATTTATGCAAAAAGAGAAATAAACCAAGTAAACACTTGCCTCGTGGATAAAATCCGACGTCCTCGAGCCGAATCCCGCGGAGTTTGGCCGGAATCTCCCCGTTCTCCTCTTTCTCTCTCTCTTCTCTCTCTTTTCTTTCTTTTCTTTCTATTCTCTTCCCCTCTCCCTCTTTAAATAGGAAGAAAAGGGTTTTAACCCTTAAAACCCCAAAACGACTCGTTTACCCAATTACGAGTTACTTTTACCTCTAAAATTACCCGAAACTCAATTTCGACAATCGGACACTTTTTTCCGACTATCTCGGACATTCCGAGACTCACGGCGCAGTCGAAATTTCCATCCGGGGTACTTGACTGCAAATCACTATTTCAACCCAAAATAACTTTATGCGGGTTTTCTAATTAAAATTTTACCTTTTTGTCATTTTTCTCCGCGGCGATGTATAATTAAATTAATTCGACCTAATTAGTCCCAAAAGTAATTACAACTTCCATCGAAAACCATTAAATCCTCGAGAATCCCCAAAATCACTATTTAGGGAAATTTCCCAAATTGCCAATTTATATTTAATTATGGAATTTAATCGTCTCCAAAGGGGCGGGTTGTTACATTATTCAAGCATCAACATTTAAAAATTTCAAAGGAGCTGTGCTGTCTACTGAAAATAAATGGGCTGAATGTTTGTTGTAGATTAGCGTGTGCAGCTGAGTGTTTGTTTTATGCCTACAGTTTTGCATTGCTGGATGGTGCTTAGAGTTTGTTGAACTGCAGTTTTTATTTTTACTTTGTATTGGGTGTTTGTTTTCTGTAGTGTTGGAAGTGTTTTTCTCTGCCTCTGTGGATATCTTGTCCACTTTATCTTTGTACTTTC
Organism: Sambucus nigra; assembly: GCA_949130495.1. Lineage (NCBI taxonomy): Eukaryota > Viridiplantae > Streptophyta > Magnoliopsida > Dipsacales > Adoxaceae > Sambucus > Sambucus nigra. The sequence goes on from OX422207.1 coordinate 716,081,648, forward strand.
TACAGTGATGAATATATTAATTTCCCCATAAAAAAATAGGAATGCAACAACATTTGCAGTTCAAAATTTCTACAGTGTTTGGAAACTTCACTTCCATGCCTTGGAATTGGAGTTTCCAAACTCACCCTAACATCTTATTCATTTTTATATATTGTTTCTAACGCACCCGTTTTTTTCCATATTTTGATGCAGTGCAAGGTATGCATGCAGACATTTATTTGCACGACCTCAGAGGCGAAATGCAGGGAACATGCTGAAGCAAAGCACCCCAAAGCTGATATCTCCACATGTTTCCCACATCTTAAAAAATGATATATGATTATGAAGCTGGGCTTCCAACTCCGCTCTATTGTGTGTCTTGTGTGATTAGGTTTCAAGGTTTTCCAGTAATGGTTACTGTACTGAGTAATGTCCCTAACTGTTGGTGATTACTTGGCTTTAAAACTGCTTGTGGAATATGTTTATAATATCCCCTCTCGCACTGGCTCTACTTATTCCCTCATCTATTCAGGTTCTGTGGGCAGTCTAGGGAAATAGCTACAATTACTCTGATCCCAGACTGGTGAAAATGTTTAGAAATTAATGGCACATTAGTTACCAAGTTGTAAAAAGAGGGAAAAATATTTTTAGGGGAAGTTGGGGAAAATGAAGAGTGAGAATATAGATATGTTGTTAGGTGGGGTTGCTATCTTAATTTTCCAGTTTAATTATGTATCCATGTTATACCTACCCTAACACAATTGAAAAAGTGAAAAAATAGAAGAAAATTTTGCAGATTTTTTTTTTCTAAAAGTGAAGCTTTATTCAATCCAAAAGTGTTTTACATGAGATATTTGTTGCTGCTGACTTGACTACTGTACAACGATTCTGATCATGACATAAAACAGGAAATAAAAAACAAGGAGCAGACCAAAAAATAAAAGAAAAAAACAGACTAGATAAAGTAAATGCAGCAAGAGCATCAATATACTGGTTTGCTTCACGGAAACACAAGGACAGTATAAATGTTGGAATCTCTTAAGGGCTTCATGGATGGGATGGAGTAAATCCTCGTGGACATGGTGGTAAGTTTGGTCCCTGCTTGTAAAGCTAGATTGATACCAATCTTTAAGGTCTAAAGCTCAGCAGTAAATGATGACACATAGCCCATGACATAGCCCATGTTGCTAGTAAAACCTAGTAGAAACTCTCCCTTATAATTCTAATAAGACATTCAATAGAGGCTAAGCAAGTGGTGTTGGATTTGGTCCCATTAGTGTTGCATTTGTAAAAAGGGTGGGAGGGGGGATCCCGAGCGATGTGGTACACCACCTTTGGATGGGCCGATTGTGCAAGCTGTTTATATTGAAGGTTCATAAATTGATTCATTTGGTCTGATGTGGAGTTGGTTATAAGGGTTTTCATGATAGGTTGGTGACGAAAGATCCAGTAATATGTTGCGCACGGCAAAAAAAAGGTTTAGTTCCATGAAATGTGAGGTCTGAAGGTTTGCAGGTTCCTGCCACTTGCCGTAAGATGGAGGTCGGCGATATGTCAGTCTCAGCATGGAGAGGTCGAACATCAATCGTTGCTGGACAGTTTGTAAATAAGTGATTGTTTGAATCCGGTAGATCGCATAATGGGTAGTTGGGATTTGTAGTTTTGTGGTAGTAAAAGAGTCGATCCAGTAGATCGCATAATGGGTAGTTGGGATTTGTAGTTTTGTGGTAGTAAAAGAGTCGATCGGGTAGATCGCATAATGGGTAGTTAGGATTTGTAGTTTTGTGGTAGTAAAAGAGTCGATCGGCTGTAGGCAAAGCCTGATGGATTAAGAACCATAAGAATATTTTTATTTTGGGAGGTAGTTTGCTCTTCCAGAGCCACATCCATGGTAATGATGGAATATGTCGCATGATTTCATTCAGGTCTAACTAACGACACCTGTCTTTAATATTAAATGGTACCTTATGACTTGGTCACCAAGTTGGGAAGTCCTGATCCGTTGTAGGAGAGATGTAGGTGGCTTGTATAAAAAGAAGGGAATCTAATGGTAGAAATTCGGATTAGCAGGGACATGTTCAAGTGGTGGTTATTAATAAATCGAGAAATCGGTTCCTGCAGAATATGTGGGGCAAGGGCTGGGAAATGATTTGCCAGGGTTTCCTGTAGGACCCATATATGATGTCCAAATGTGATCATACCTGGACCAATGTGCCATTTAATCCCCTGTTTGAATAAGGGAATCAATTTGGAACCAGGACGCTGGGGTGGCGCATGTCATTTCAAAGGGGGAAGAGTGGGGGAAGTATTTTAGCTTAATCACCCGTACCCATAAGTTTGTCAGGTTTGAGAAAAGCCTCCAAAGAAGTTTAAGCATGAAAGCAGTATTAAGCGTATACAAATTTTTGATGCCCAACCCCCCAAATTGTTTTGGAAGTGTGATTGTGGCCCAGGGGATGGTTGGGGTCTTTCTGGATTGTGATGTGGCATTCCAAAAGAACGCCATGACTTTTTTGGTAAGGGTGGTGAGGATGGATTTGGGTAACGGATAGGCTGACATACTATATGCGGGCAAGGAAGAATAATAAGTTAATGAGCATGGCTCTGCCCGCATAAGAAAGAAAATGGGAGTACCATGTTTTGAGTTGTGTGTCTAGGTCTGCTATGAGGTCAATGAAGAGACTGCGAATGACTCAGCCATTAATTAAAGGAAGACCAAGGTACTTTTTGTGACCCGGGTTTCGGTGAAACCCAAGCATGCTACGAGTTGTACTTGTAGCACTTCAAGGAGTCCGAGGACCGAAGGTTATAATGGATTTATCTTGATTGATGATTTCACCAGAAATGGAATAAAAGTCTTCCAAGATAGTCCAAAATTTGGTGATTTTCTGGGTTATGGGTTGTAGAAAAAAGATGCAATCATCTGCAAATGCCAGGCCCGGTATTTTGGGGCCAGACTTTAAGGGTCTGAGGGCGGTAATAGTTTTCAAAAAACATTCTTGCTCAATTTTTCTTAACAACACATCTAATCCTAAGATGAAGAGGAGTGGAGATAGAGGATTTCCTTGTCTCAATCCCCTTGACGGCCTAAATCAGGATCCAGTGTGTCCGTTAATCAGCGTTTGAAATGAGGTGGTGGATATGTATGTTGTGATATACGAGATCCATTTCTCGGGGAGTCCATACTGCTGAAGGACCCACTGAATAAAAGGCCATTCCATCTGATCATAGGTTTATGAGAGATCAATTTTGATGGCACATTTTCCTTTTTTAGCTTTCGATTTGCGCATTGAATGAGCAATCAGAATGTTATCCTAAATATGCCTTTGCTTCACAAAAACTGCTTGGTATGGGGGCACTAGGGATTGGAGGAGAGGTCTCAGACATGCAACTAAGATGGAAGAAATGATTTTATAAATCACGTTACAAAGACTAATGGGGAAAAAGTGTGACACCCGTGTTGGGTTTGGCCTTTTTGGGATGAAGATAAGAAGCGTTCGGTTTATTTCAGTGGGCAGTTGACTGGTTTGAAAAAAATTCGAATATCAGGTTGGACACTGTGGTTCCCACTTCTGATCAATGATAGAGATAAAATTATGTTGCAAGTCCATCCGGGCAGGGCTCTTATTCCTGCCTATATGATGCAAAGTGGCCCAGATTTCCTTTTCAGTGACTGGTTGAAGTAAGCGGGTTATGTTCGTTTCCTGAATCTCGGTGAAAGGGTAATCCCCTTGAACCTGATCCATGACGGTTGTTTGAAATAGAGTCGCATAAAATTTTTGGAATTCATTATCAATCTCCAGTTGCATTTTGTGCCACCCCGTGTCGGGGTTATAAATGGATAGAATTGTATTGGAACTACGTCGTTGAGCTACACACGCGTGAAAGAACTTAATATTATTATCCTCGTTCAGATTACATTTAGCTTATATTTATTATTCCAGTACATGTGTTCTTGATTTAAGCGATACGTAAGTCTTCTTGAGTTAGTTTTTCACGTGTGAGGAGAGTCGGGTCAGGATTGGTCTCAATACCATTTCTAAGTCTAGTTAGAGCATGTTGAAGTTTAGAAAATTTGTCTGCCATATTTCCATACAGTCCGTTTCCAAGCTATTGCAGCCTTACGGAATGCTGTCGATTTCTGAAAGAAACAGGTCGTCGGTGTTCCCAATAACTGCCGTTTAGGCAGCACCTACGTGAACGTTTGGATCGCGGTCTGGAAAACACACAATGGTTGGACCTCTATCCTAACACTAGAATCACACACCGACCTAATGAGGGATCAGACCATTGTCCTATCCTGCTGTACAGTTTACCAGCTTATGATAGAGGGAAGCCACGTTTCATTTATTGTAATGAATGGGCGGCGTTTCCTTTGTTTCAGGACATGCTCAAGTCACATGTTCCGTATTCTCAAATCGCGTCTTTAAAGTGTCACCGAATGAGTAATGATATTTATAAATCACATTACAAAGACTAATGGGGCGAAATTGTGACACCTGTGTCGGGTTTGGCCTTTTAGGGATGAAGATAAGAAGCGTCCGGTTTATTTCATTGGGTGGTTGACCGGTTTGAAAAAAATCAGATATTTGGTTGCACACTGTGGTTCCCACTTCTGACCAATGATTGAGATAAAATTATGTTGCAAGTCTATCCGAGCCAGGGCTCTTATTCCTGCCCATATGATGCAAAGTGGACCAGATTTCCTTTTCAATGGCTTGTTGAAGTAAGTGGGTTTTGTCCGGTTCCTTAATCAGGGTAAAAGGGTAATTCCCTTGAACCTGATTCGTGGCAATTGTTTGAAATAGAGTCGCATAAAAATTTTGGAATTCAATCTCAATCTCCAGTCGTGTTTTGTGCCAGCCCGTGTTGGGGTTATAAATGGATGGAATTGTATTGGACTTGTTTCTTTTATTGTACTATTTGTTCAGTTTTATTTTTAAAAAGGAACTACTTTGTAAGAATTTTACCTCTTTATAATTAAAAGGAGCCTTTGTGACATAAAACGAGGAACGGTACAACATAAACATTCCAATTTTCATGGAATTTATTCGAGATCACCACTTATCTCGACTTGTTATCCCTGTAATATCCTATTAGTATGTAGCCATTGACGAATTAGTAGGTATATACAATAGTTCTCTCTCTTATTGTCAAGTATAAAATTCACAAGTTTGGTCCGTTGTCACTATCTTGTAATACTTACAATGTCAGGCCAAGGAATGGTGCCCCAATTTGTCGGATTTGTGTATAGGATGCTTAGAGGATTTTTTGGCTTAAAAAATTGGGTTCATATCAACTTTTTATTAAGTGTATGTGAGATCATCTCCAAGGCATATTAGATTATTTTGGTTAATTTTGATGCTTTGATGCGATTTTGCTCCACAAAAAACAAGTGGCAGCTCCAGAGCATAAGCATTAGGCCATCTGTACTGGGTGATGTAAATGTGTAAAACTACACATTTACATCTCACAGTGGGTAAATAATCGTGTAGTTGGAGGAGAGAGAAAAGTTAGACGAAATGCAAATGTAAACACCCGAAACACAATGTGTAAGTGGGCCCTACGTGATCTGCGCGTTAAACACAAAACCGCCCAGACTGGGCGTTAAACATAAAACCGCACAGATTTTCTTCAATTTACAAAAAAAAAATATATAAGTACCAAACGGTAACTGCCACGTCCCTCATTTGCATTGTTGGGCGGTAAAATGATAGCCACCCAGATCTGGGCGGTAAAATTATTAACGCCCAACACTGCCACGTCCCTCATTTGCATTGTCCCAGTGTAAAACCTCGTTAAACAATCTATCCAAAACAATCTAAAATTACATCTCCACGTAATCAATTTAGACATTCCCACTACAGATGGCCTTAGTGGTCATTCTCCTGGTAAACAAACTGTTGCATGACCAACAACTATATTTATAATGCCTAGTTTTTTTTTTGTGTATAACGGTTAGTTTGTTGAAATTCGCTATACATAATTCTGATTTCACCACCGATTTCTAACTTGAATTCATTAAATATAAATGGTGAAATTTATCTGCTTTTTTTCGAGATAAGGTTTTTTAGTTCGACAACTCCCTTGAATAAATTATTAGCGAGTCATGGTGTGATGAACAGGTGCTCCGTGTGATGACAACTGTAATTCCCTCAATGTTAGTGGTTGATGCAAAATATAATTGGTTGCATCGTCGGGGCTCTATATCGATCAAAAGGTTATTGATACAGATCAGGAGGGAGGGTGTCTACGATTAATGAAACTTATTTGGATGCGACCCCAACTTTAGACGTCGATATCTTTTGATGTCGTTTCCGCATGAGGTACTCATTGTTCCTCCATATCTATGACGAGATATCTTCCCATGATAACTATTTCGAAGGAAGCGGGCCATACATGGAAAATGAAGTTTTTTCAGTGTGTAGAAAATGAGCGGGACTCTTTGAATGTTAGCGTATAGATGCTCAACCAATTCAATTGATGTGTATGTCCAGCTTTTTTTGAGCACTTTCATTAAGATGCAAAGTATATTTTCCGACATGAGGTATGCCATCTATTCGACTCAGTACTTGAGGACATCTACGATCAGGACGTACAACAATTGTTCGCATAAGGGGAGCAGACACGCGGTGTAGAATATACTATATGCATTGGCAATGGAAGAATTTTCTAATGGCTTGACAATGACGCAACGAGGTCACCAACATGAAGACACATATCATACAAGAGGTTGTAACTGACCAAATCATCTTGTTTGGTATCAATTTTTGGTATTTTGGGTTTGACCGTTTGAATAACAACTTGAACGACTTCAACGGGTCGAACGTTTTTTAGTAGCTAATATACGACGGAGCCCCTCAATGCAATTATGTTATCAATGGGCTAACTCTTTTTAGGTATCGTGATGCTCTGGGGCTCATCAAAATGACGTGTATCATTATTCACAACATGATTGTTGACGATGAACCCAATCTACAACCCTGGTAAAGAGATGATCGAGAAGGTGCTTAAGAGCCCATGGAGTTTTTTAACCGCAACAACATAAATGATATGGCCCAAATATTTTCACATTCCCTCATTCGCGCCTTCGCAACAAATGTGGCTTTGCACTAAGATTAACAAGAGCATTTATAGAATTTGTGTGACAACATGTCATATTTTTTTTCGTACATGTTTTGAACAAATATTGTTTTATTTTTTGCATGGGTTCCTATATGCACATCTTTATAGATTTTGTTGGGTATGGCGCGACAGTTGGTTTGCCGCTCCAAGCTTTGACTTAAAATACATGAACAAGCAAATGCAAGAGAATCTTTATCATTTTTCACAATGCTTTGCAGAGCTAAAAAGAGCAAAATTGTGGAGAAAAATAGCATGCCTTGGAGATGGTCTGGTGACCTAACCCACTAATAGCACTAACAAATCTATTAAAAATTATAACTCAACTTGTCAAAGTATGTTTAAGGTCTTGTGCCGTATTAACAGATTGTTACTTTTACGTTTAATACTATATGAATTTTACTTTATTAAGTCTACCCTGTGTACCTAGCAACATGGCTCGATCTAGGCTCGTGTTTAGACCAGATTGGATCCAAATATATATATATATATATATATATATATATATATATTAAATCATTTTTTTTAAGTTAAAAAAAATTGACCCCCCCCCCCCCATAGTCCCAGTTTATAAGCATAAAGACAATTAATAATTGGAAGGGGCACAAGAAAAGTAGGAAAAAAATCTAGTGAAAATTAGCTTGCCTTATTCAGAAATGAGTAATACAAGATAAACCTAAGAAATAGACTAGAAAATCACTGCACCAAAAGAGCAAAAATATCACTTTTTTCGGTTAGGTGTTGTCACGATCCTTGATCATGACAAAAAAATACGCGCGTGTTGTCACTTTCTATGACCATTGATGATACCAGAAACGGTATGGAAAAATCAATGTAGTGTGTAAGCTCAAACCAGCACAACAATGGAGTATGAACAAGTATAAAAATATAGAACGAGATGATGCAAAGAAGAAGGTAACACCAGATATAAGTGGTTCAGCCAATTCTGGCTTACTCCACTATGCGAGTGTGTGAGAAATCCATTGAATATGGGCTCTAATGGCCTTGGGATACAAACACTCAAGCTCTCTCTCTCTCTCTCTCTCTCTCTTAACTGTGACTTTGACAGAGTTTCAGCTAGGGTTTACAATGATCAATCCTTTATAAGGATGTAGAAGACAAGTATTTATAGTGCATGGGGGGTGTAGTGTGCCCCCCAAGCATGTAATAAGAATGCGTGGAATGTTCCTAGCCAATGAAGAGGAGTCAGCTATCTCTATCACGTGTAGGTCATGATGATCAAATATTCCCTCACGTGTGAGGGAGATGTTATAACGATTTTGATACAAGTGGGATTTGTAGCCCATGCGCACACTCTCATGTGTTCCCAATCCACGCGCTCTACCAGCTATCTACCATCGGCCACTTATCCTGGACGAGGTCGAGTCATCGATTTATGGTCCATTGGGAAAAGGACACATGTCATGCTGGGAAGTCTCGTCCTGTCATCATCATCCTGAAAAAGGCTATGGGCGAGGGTCTATACATTGGATTGGTGATGTGAGGCATATTGACTGCTCTAGAAGGACGAGGTTGAGGTTATCTGCGAGGGGTCATAAGTTGAGGACGAGTCAGCTCGAGCTGAGTCCATGGCCGAGGTATAACTTGTCATTATAGACAGATTGGTACAGGTCGGCTTTGGTCGAGGTAATCCATATTCGGGACGAGGCTATACTTGGCATATTAATCACCCCCTAGCCCTTAGTCTCTGACGCAAGGTGGAGGCTAAGGGGTAATAATGTCTTAAGGTGTTGATGGTAGTTGTTAAGGAGATGCATGACAATAATCAAGTAGACTGCAGGTCTGATGTGACAGATGTCATAGTGTTCATAGGGTTGCGTCTGATCAAAGCATAAATGATGGCTGAACGTTTAGGGTATTGTGCCCAAAATTATGATGTGCTTTGAAACTTGTGCGCAATCATTTAATGATATTTAACCTAAAAAAACTTTCTCTTTCCTCACTTACGTGCGCTTCTTCTTCTCTCTAAGCTCCCTGAGCTCTTCTCCCTCTCCACTGCCCAAGCATTTTTCGATGACTTTTCAAAGTCTCCAGTCTTGAGTTTGTTCTTGGTTCCAACTATTCATATTCCAAGCTATGATCCTTTAGTCAAACCCAATCAACCTTTAAGTGTTGGCTCGACCTCTTTGATGATACGAAAGTTGTATGCATTAGCAGAGGAGTTTCCAAGAGATTCGTAGGGTAGAGGAGGAAGAGGAGACTCAATGCCGAGCCGAGGTCTATCGGACTCGCCTTATTTTCCAAATACCTTTAAAACTCATTTTCCCTCATCCTCTGAGATACACAGCTCACCCTCTTCTCAAGTCGAGGATAGATATTCCGAAGAAACAATGAGAGAATCACAATCTCGAACGTCATCTTCCTATGAGGCCGAATCGTCTGGTCAAGACGTCTCTTCCATTCACGTCGTCTCTGATAGAGATGAGTCGAATGCTAACACTACACCCCCAATTTCCGCTCCTCTCTCGATCATGACAACTCATGAATTTCATGAGAGGTTCTCCCAGAGGAGGCCCCAGCCCCTGAGGATGCTGGTGAGGACGCCGAATCCGAGGCCATGAAACCAATTAACACTTCACATGTTGAATCTTTAGTCTCTACTGTCAAAGTGATTGGTTTCCTTCAATGGATACATTTGTACGACATTAAGCTTGATGTTTCTATGAGGGTCCCAAATAAGGACGAAAAAGTATTCCAAGGACGTGAGGGACAAATCGTTGTTTATGATCTGATGTTCAGGATCGACGTCAGATTGCCTTTCCACCCTACCATCCTAGTTATCTTATTTGTTCTAGGGTTTGCACCATCCCAGTTGGGCCCAATTCTATAGGATCATCCTCTGATATGTGTCCCTATGGAAGAATACATTTACAGACGAGCCTTTAGTTCAACATTTCACAGCTTGTTACAACATCTCGTCTTCAACCAACCAAGCCGACTAATTTCATTAGGGGTTAAGAAACCAGACAAAAAGATTATTCAATTGTCCCAAACACAAAATCACTACTGGAAACAAAGATTATTTTTTGTCTCTGGGTCCTGGGAGTTTTTAGTCGACGTCGACCTAAGTGAGGACGAGCCTAGAGTTCCACATGCCTAGGATAACCCCTCCATGAAAGCAAAGTTGGACCCTGAACTCATCCTTTAGGAATGGGACGTGGTTGACTATCCGAGGGACCAATGCAACTAGGGCTCCCTTTCAAAATTTGATGATCTCATGGTCCCTGAATATCTTGAGGAGTTCGGTCTGGGGGTTGGCCCTGGACGATTTGTGTGAGTTATTTAAACCTTTTAGAAGTCTTCCCCCATCTTAATAAATTATTTCTAATAATTCTTCTTCTTCTTTACAGATCATCCCCCTAACACTTCAGACGAGATCTAGAATATGACGGCCCCCGTCTTCTATCCGGCTTGGGAAAGAAAAGAAACAAGCAGCCTATCAATAAATCGACAGCTAGAGGGCCGACCCGACCTGAGGTTAGCCATAATAGTAAAGAATAAATGTCTCCCAAAGATACTCGTCCTGACCCCCAGACGAGGCAAAAGGTTAACACTACAGAAACTGCTCCCAGCTCCACTTTGTCTTTTATGTCTTTTTGGGCAATCAATCTAGCTAATTCAAAGGAAAATCCAAGCTCGTTGATCACCAACATCTCGACATCAAAGGTTGCCATGTCTGCATCCCCCTCAGAGGTCGACTATGAGTTTTTAGGGAAAATGGCCCCTACCAAGGTTTATGACTTCGGCCTTCATCACCTAGCGTAGGTATCTACCTCGTACTAGCCTTTGGTCTCGTCTCGTATCATTTTATACTTTTTCTTATTCTGATTTCTTTGTTTTTGCAGTTTGTGCGTGCCTTTACTTTGGCCACCAGGTGGGTGGCTAAGAACCAGTAGAAGCTTCAGGATGCCGACAGGGCAATACAAGCCGAGGTCGACCTAAAACAAAAATTGAAGGAGTGCAAGGCCGAGTACAAACAGGCCATCAATGATTTGAAGCTGGAGCATAGCAACTAAATTAAAAGAGAAAGACAATTCCTTGAAAGAGAAAAACCAAGCTATAAATGCCCAATCCACCCTGTTCCAATCCGATATTGCTGCTGCTATAAAAAGGGCCAATAACGAGGCCATCTAAGCTTATAAGGCTTTAGATGATTTCAAGGCTTTGGTCTGGAATACCTCAAAAGGGTTATTAAGACGGCTTGCAGATGGGTCGTCCTTAAATTTGTCGATGCTGTTTCAGCCATCCGTCCATCGTTGGACGCACCTGACATTGGGGACCATCTCTTTACTGAGGGTCTATCATATGTTGAGTCCTCGACCGTTGTCGAGGGATAAGGGACTATCGCCGACCCTCCTGCCAAAATTGACAACGTCAACATTGAGATGACGACTGAAAAATGCGTTACTAAAGCCGTTTATTGAAAATAAACTATTTAAGTAACTCCGAGTTATTTTTTGAAGAAACTCTTTTCATAAATGAAAAAGGATTAATCACAAGACGTGTTTAATAAAACAATATGTACGAGATCTTATTCAAGATTTAGGCAACAGGTTTAAAAGATAATTTAAACAAGTTTTAAACACAGCACAACCAAGAATGAGATGAGAAAATGTAGAAGGCTTCTGTTCATAATTTTTACGTGGTAAAACCTCACCAATTGAGGAAACATCCACGACTCCCTCTACGGAGTAAAATGAAAAATCCACTCAAACAAATATATGAGTTACAAACTATATAACTAACATGCAAACAACTCAGACCCATATAAGTTTAGGAATGTACCCTCTGGTGTCCTTAAACTTCTCTGCAGTTCTGATTGTAGATGTAGTTCTCCCAGTTTGTCAACTTCTGATTTGTTCCAGCACTTTACGTCGACTTATGTTCTCAAGATCTTATCACCAACACTTTTCGTGTTGTAGGGTGTAAGTGTTTGTGAAGGTGCTTTCTAACACATGCATGCACACACACACACTTATTAAGTACAAACAGTCCTAACAAATTATAGTTACACTATATGCAGTGATCTTTCCTTTTTCTTTCTGCTTAGAAAACTTTGAACCTTATTTGACCTTTCAAACTATCCCAGAATCCACGGATACCTTGCTAGGAAGACAGACAAGGTCTTAATCAATCTCAGAATTTAAAACAAAAACTTTTTGAGATTGAAAACCTCCAAGTGAGATTCCAAACTAGGTCAAGGGTTTAGTTTACAAGAACAAGAAACATAAAGCATTTATTGTTGATTTTAAAGTAAGAAAACGTTTTAGACAAAAATAATCAACAATATATTTCTCAAGATGAGAAATAAAATGAAACTAAGTGTAATGTAAAATGAATAACTCAGATCTGAGATTTCTATGGAAACAGAAACTAGATCTAAGTAGAAGTCTAAGTTGGAAACAAGATCTCACGAACATAAGGTTACAGTAACCAAAATAACTCAACTCAAACTCTCAAACACTCAGGATGGTGTTTTTGGCTATGGTGTTTTGAAGAAGTGTTTGGGTTAGGTTTTTAAGAGGATTTGGACGAAGTTAGGGTTTTTAACTTTTTTCTCTCTCTGGTTTCTCTCTTCTCTCTCTACTCTCTTCTCTCTCAATTCTTTGAGGAAATGAAATGGAAAAAAGTCTTCGAAGGCTGAGAATAGAGGCCTTTTTATAGTGAGAGAGGAAGGTTCGAGATATCTGATCAAAACCAAGGGATGAGATCGAGTCAATTTAGATTGACTTGAATCTAAGGGCTCACACAAGGCGGTGCTTAAACGAACGCTGATTGGCTTAAAAAATTACACAGGGATTCATCAAGGCAACATGCAGACCATTGATAAGAAATGATCCAAGGGCTGATAACACACGCGTCTATTGTCTCAGTAAAGAAACACACATCTAACCAATCAGGGGGCAACAGGTGTTGGCCAGTTAAGGGATATAAAACGCGCGTCAAAACTAATTACAAAGCATACCCTGAAGTCTCTGCCGCTTTTGGATTCTACCCAAGGTAACATTAGGCCATAAAATACAACAATTAATATTTGGAGATTGACCCCAAAACTTTTAAAACAAGTTTTAATTATTAAAACATGATTTAAAAATTGTTTTAAAAAATCCCAAAAAATTATTAAAAATCAAACTTAGGGATTTAAACACACTCAACACATGTATACACATAATTATGCAATATGACATGCAAAAAATGAATTCTATTATGTGTAAGTGTTGGCAATAGGTTCTTGATCAAAGCAAGAAAGAGAGATGAATAGGCAATCCAACTTCTGAGGCTCTTTGGTTTCTAGGAAGACACAGTTTTGTCACAATTTCCAAACTAGATGAGCACTTATAGAATATAGACTCAAGTGAGTCAAATGTATAAGGGCTTCAACGGCTGCAGTTGGGGACGACGCCGAGAGGAATGTCAACATTAATCCAACTCAGTAGGGTGACCGACTGTGGCAACCACCCTTTATTTTGTAATTGACCCTTTTTTGTTTTGGGAACACTTCTGAATTTATTTTTGGACTTTATCTTGCACCAAGTGCATCTTCGTATTTGAAGTGAATGAATAATATTTCCTCTCATATTTACGAATTGTCTTTATTTGCTTGCATGTGTGACTTCTTTTGATGTTTAATCAAGTAACCATAATCAAAATGGCTTATAATCTTGAAATCACCAACTAAGTATAAATGAGTAATCACATGTCGTCTCGTCCTTAGACAAGATAAAACATACATCATTTGAATTCAACAAATTAATGTGTTTGCATCACACGTCCCTTCTCATCATTTTGGGAGTGTATGGATGAGAGTCGTCTCGTCCATGCACTGTCATATCGTCCGAGAGAGCTCTTCTAACAAATTAATGATGTTTAATCATGAACCAAAATAAAGTGATTTTAAAATTTGAATTCACCAAATTATGGTGTTTGCATCACAAGCCCCCTCTCATTGTTTTGAGAGTGTATGGATGAAAGTCATCTCGTCTATGCACTATCGTCTCGGTCGAGAGAGTTATTCCACCAAATTAATGATGTTTAATAATTAACCACAATAAAGTGATTTTTAAATTTGAATTCACCAAATTATGGTGTTTGTATCACAAGCTCCCTCTCGTTGTTTTGAGAGCGTAAGGATGAGAGTCATCTCGTCCATACAGTGTCGTCTCGGTCGAGAGAGTACTTCCACTAAATTAATGATGTTTAATATTGGACCACAATAAAGTGATCCCCCCCTCTTGGTGTTATTGAGAGTCTATGGACGAGGTCGACCCCGTCTGGACTGTTATGTCCCCAAGAGCAAGTTAAAGCTACTCCACCACGAATGATGTTTTATAGCTTAAGATTGAACTAACACATACTATCTAAAATCTCATACAACCAAATAAGAGAGAACACTTGAGAAATTTTCCATTAATTATTCATTCATAATCTTCTCCTCGTATACATAGACAAATGAAATTAATACAAAACTCCTACCGGTAGTATTTTTTTAGATGATCGGCATTCCATGGATTGGAGAATGACTCCCATCTAATTTCTCCAGCTTATACGTTCCTGGAACCACCTATTCAACCACTCGATAGGGACCATGCCAGTTAGGATGAATTTTGTTGGGCTTCTGAAAAGTTTTCTATAAAACTAGATGCCCTAGTGCCAATGGTCGGGCCTTCACTCTCTTATTATAAAATTTTATTATTCTTTATTGATAGGTGGCTTTCCTAACCTCAACGTCCTCCCTTATCTCTTCCACTAAGTCCAAATCCAGTATGTGTTTGGTAACATTCTCCTCCGAGTCATATATCTGGGTTGGGAGACCAATCCCTGTTGACACTACGACCTCTGAGCCTTAGGCTAGCAAGAATGGGGTTTCCCCAATTGGTGTCCTCTCCGTCATCCTATAGGCCCATAGGACAGAGTGCACCTCTTCAGTCCATCTTTCCCTGGCATCTTTTCTTGACTCCATTAATAATTGTTCTGTTCGTTATCTCTGTCTGCCCATTAGCCTGGGGTCGGCCTCGAGTTGAAAAGAATTGTTTTATGATGACCCGCTCACAGTACTTCTCGAGGGACATATTCTTAAATTGCTTCTCATAATCTGAAATCAAAGTGTTTAGTAGGTCGTATCTGTAGATAATTCTTTTAAAAAATAAATTATAAGGCTTTCTTCCCCGGTATCGTGATCATCGCCTCGGCCTCCACCCACTTTGAAAAATATCAATAGCTACAATAAGATACCGGTAATTGTTCACAGCCCTTGGCAATAGTCCTACCAAGTCAAGACCCTAAACCACAAATGGCCAGGAGGATGTGATAAAAGTCAGAGGCTGATAAGTTTGATGGGAAGTGGTGGCAAACCTTTGGCACTTATCATATTTCTTCACGTATGAAGTTGCATCCTTGGCCAGTATCGGCCACCAATATCCTGGAGTGATGATTCTCTTTACTAATGATCTTCCTCATATATGAATGGATCAACATCCCTCGTTCACATTCTTCAAAATATACTCTACCTTCGACGGATGGTCACATCTGTGTAGAGGGAGTAGGCTTCCTTTCTTGTATAAGATATCTCTTATAATGGAGAACTTTGCCTCTTGATACCTCAACTTCTTTTTCTCGGCTTTAGCATCGGGTAATTCCCCATCTCTAATATATCAGATGATACGATCCATCCAAGAAGCTCCCATGTTCAAGTTTAAACAAAATTCCACATGCTATGTTCTTCTTCAATGGTCGGCCAATGTAAGATCTCTATCGGCATCGACCTTCTGATTTATGTTCTTGTGGCAAAATCCAACCTTACCAAGGCATTGGCTCGGTAGTTGTCTAGCCGAGGCATCCTCTTCAACTTCACCTCTCTAAAAGGCTTCAGTGTTGTTTTTACCTTTCCAAGGTATTTGGTCATTCTGTTGCCCTTGACCGTATATACTCGCCAAATTTTATTCACAACTAACCTAGAGCCACTATGAACCAAGAGTTGGCCGACATTTAGTGATTTGGCAAGGGAAAGTCCTACTAGGAGGGACTCATATTCTGACTCGTTATTGGAGGCTTTAAAATTTAACCTCAAAGCATATTCAAAGTCAGTCCCATCTGGGGTTGACATAATCAAACCTTCTCCACTTTCGACCTCGAACGAAGAGCCATCAATAAATAAGTTTCACTTAGTACTATCTTTAGAAAAAATACCCTCTTCCAGGGTCCCAATTTTGAAGAGGTATCTCTCTTCCTCGTTCTTAGACACCTTACTCCTTGTTGTACTCATCTCAGCCTAAGCCAAGGGGAGACATACTCTTCTTTCTGGCTCGCAAGCTGGAGTCTCAATCTCTTCCGCATCGGCCTCATCCCATGTGAATTCAACTACGAAATCAGCTAGGGCATGCCACTTAATGATCGTTCTTAGCTGGTAGATGATATTAAATTCCCCCAACTCTATTGTCCAGGCCATCAGTCTACTCAATTTCTCAAGTTTATTGATAACCTGTCTGAAAGGAGAGTCGGTGAGGACGACCATAGTATGTGCCTGAATGTACGGCTTCATCTTCCTTGAGGCATGGATTAAAGCATAGGCCAGCTTCTCCATTTTAGGATATCTTTTCTCGGCCACCTGGAGGGCCTTACTATTAAAGTACACTCGTTTCTACACACCATCCTCATCTCTGATAATGGCATCACTAATGGCCGATTCCGACACTGCTAAATACAAATATAACTTTTCTCCCTGAACTGGTCTTGACAGTAGGAGCGGAGAGACAAGGTAGGTCTTTAACTCTTGAAAGGCCTTATCGCACTCCTCATACCACTCAAAATATTTCCTAAGCACCTTGAAGAAGGGAAGGCACTTATAGGTTGCTGTGGACACAAACATGTCCAATGTTGCCACCCCTCCAGTTAACCTCTACACATCTTTTATCGTTGTGGGAGTATTCATTTCCATAAAAGTTTTGATCTTCTCGGGGTTGGCCTCAATCCCCCTTTGATTCACATTAAAGTCCAAGAACTTTCCTGCCCCCACGCCGAAGACACACTTAATGGGGTTGATTTTCACCCTGTACTCGTCCATAGTATCAAAATTTCTCTCAAGGTCAACCACATGAGTGTTGGTCTTAAGACTCTTTATCAACATGTCATCGACGTACACCTCCATTATTTTTTCTCGATCTGCTCTTCAAACATCTTATTGACCAATCTTTGATATGTTGCCCCGACTTTCTTCAAACCATAGGGAATGACCTTGTAACAATAGGTCCCCTCGTGAGTTATAAAAGATGTCTTCTCAGCATTGGTTGGGTCCATGAATATTTGATTGTATCCTGAGTAGGCATACATAAAACTCATTAATTCGTGGCCGGTGGTGGCATCAACCATCTGGTCTATCCTGGACAGGGGGAAGTTATCCTTGGGGTACGCTTTGTTCAAGTCTATAAAATTAACATACATCCTCCACTTGTTATTTGCCTTGGGGATGATAATTTCATTTTCTAACCACTCAGGGTAGATGACTTCCCTGATGAACTCGGTTTTCTCCAACTTCTTTGCCTCTTCTCTGATGACATCATATTTCTCTCTAGAGTATACTCTCCTTCTCTATTTGATCGACTTTGCATCCTCGTCCACATTGAGCTTATGGCAGAGGACCTTCGAATTGACACCAGGCATATCTTCATAGCTACAAGAAAATATGCTCTGCCTCTTCTTCAACAGTTTGATCAACTTCTCTTTTATCTCCTTTTTCAAGGCTTTACCAATTTGGATATTTTTTTTGGATCGTCTTCATTAACGACGATGGATTATACCTTCTCAGCGGCTTTTCCCTTCTTTAGCTTAGTCTCATATCTGGGGTCAAGAGTATCAATGTTGTAAGTTATAGTGGCCCTTTTATATGCCTTCCTCTCCTCATCCGAGTTGAAGTAGCATTCGCATGCCTTAACTTGGTCACCCTGAACTTCCCCTACTCCATATAGGCTCGAGAATTTAATCATTCGGTGAACTGTTGAGGGCACAGCCTCAAACTCCTTGAGGGATAATCGTCCTAGGATTATGTTGTAGGCTGAGTAGATGTTCTCATCCATAACAAAGAAATTGATATTCTTTGTTAGGCATTTTGGCCAGTTGTTACCCATTGTAACTTCCATTGCATAGATTCCCAACGGTTGCACTTTCTTATCCCTGAAACCAATGAGTTGTTGGTGATACAGGATCAGCCTCTTCTTGCTCAGCCGCAGACCCTTGTAGCATTCCCAAAACATCACATAGACCTAGCTTCCACCATCGACCAATATTATAGGCACTTTGTTCCCATTCACTAAAGTGGTGATCACCAGTGGATCATCATATAGAGCTAAGATCCCCTTAAAATCCAACATAGAGAAACCAATAATAAAATTATTCATATCCACTTTTGTTCTCTTTACCTTCTTTGGCTTAACTCCTGTCGAGTGAACTTCTTTGGGTTTTGGAGGAAGAACTTTGGCCTCTGCCACATGGGCCTTTCTATCAGCAATTTTCTTTCCCCCTCTAGCAATTCGTCCATAAATCATCATGACTCCAAGAGAAATTATGTTCAACAGACCCTTAGAATCGATGATTAGAGGTGGCAGGTCAAGGTCTTCTTTATCATCATCATCTCGATTGGATGGAGCATCAGGCTTACACTTGTCATTCCTCCTCTTCTGGGAGTCATCTCGTCCACCCTTTGAATTGTTCTTATCAACATACTTTCTTAACTGGCCAGCTTTCAGCATTTTCTCAATCTCGTCCTTAAGAGCGAAACATTTGTCGATCGTATGGCCATGATCTTGGTGAAATTAACACCATAGATTCGTGTTCCTCTTATGAGGAGGAGCTCTTAACTTCTCAGTCCATCTTAGAGATCGATCGTTCTTTATCTCGTTCAGGATGTGCTCAGAACTAACTGTCAAAGGGTTATAATCAGTGAACTTATCATTTATCGACCTTTTCTTGCTATCCTTCTTCTTTTTCTGGAACTTACCTCCGTTGCTTGTTCCCTTCTCATCTTCACCCTTGGCAACCATTGCCTCCTTCGCATTCATAACCTTCCCGGCCGTAGCTAAGAGTTTGGCCATGAATTTAGGAGGATCTTCTGCAAGCTTCCAAAGCAGCTTTCCTTTCTGCAACCCTCCCATAAGGGTGTTCATAATAATGATCTCTTCATAATCTTCAACCTCTAACTTCTACTTATCGAACCTCACTATGTACTCTCTTAGACTTTCATTCTTTCCCTACTTCACGTATAGCAGTTGTGTCATCTTCTTTTGGGGTCTCACCTCAAAGAAAAACTTATGTATGAACCTCTCTGCTAATTGTTTGAAATTCTCTATTGAGTTTTTAGGAAGAGAGGCGAGCCACACATGAGCAACACCATTCAGTGTGCTAGAGAAGTCCCGACACCTCATCTCGTCCGAGATCGAGCAGATATCAGCAACTGATTGGTACATCTCCATATGGTGGACGGGATTGGTGCTCCCATCATACTTAGGTATGACCACGGGCAGCTTAAACTTATTTGGTGTTAGATAACTCATGATCTTTGCCACAAAGGGGGAGCCTTCAGTGTAGTCCCTCTCTAGGGGGTCTCGACTCTTCAGTATGTCCCCTATCTTGTCCTCCAATCGCTGTATGGAATCATTCTAGGGCCTCTCGACTGCAGCTATAACTTTAGCCCGAGCAACATTATCTTCAGCCCCTTCCTTCTCGACTGGATGAATTGAGGTCTCTCTGGCAACTATCTTTTGTCGACTATTCACCTCTCGTTGTTCCTCGTCCCAGCCTCGCTGAGGTCGACGATCATCATATCTATCATTCCTTTTGGAAACAACGATACTTCGATATTTGGAGAGGTGATTCCTTAAATCATTCGATGCAGGGCCGAGCCTATCAAAGGTCGACCCTTTGCTTAGTCTAAACAAAGTTGATGCCCTTAGCCTACTTTATCCGCTCGGTCTGCCACTAAATCCTTAGCTGAGCTGAATTGGTCACATAATACCTATATAATTTTGATAAGGCTCCCAACATTCTCTGTCATCCTCATCATACTGTTCATCGTCATCATTTTACATCTCCATGCCTATGCTGAGGAGGAAGATATTTATGTGGGGCCTGGGGTGGTCCTCTAGCCATTGGATCTGGAACACCTTCCCTGGCGACCAGAGTTATAACCTTATCTCCGGCACCGGCTGGTCTAACCACCATATTCTGGCTAAATGCAGCAACAGTCGCCTGCATCTGTCGTTGGATGTCCACTAAGGAGCGCAGGGCCACCGCCACCTCAGCCATTTCGGACTGAGGAGGGGCCTAACTGAAACTTGAGCCAACTCCCAAAGGAAAATCGGAGATAATATCTTTGGTGAACTCACTACACCAAAATGCTAATTTTATGACTCCCTTTTTGTGACTGTTAATGGGGGTGACAAACTTATCACTCCAGGGAGTAGTTATAAAACTATTTATAACTCCCATTAGGGGTGACAATATCAATGGATAATAAAAAAATTAGAGTCAATTAGTTTGTCACCGCTAATGAGAGTCAAAAATGTTAACATACAATTAATTTGTAACTCCTATATGCAGTCACAAATTTATAACTGTCACAAGCAGTCATAAATTTATGAGTAAGCATAAGTTATGACTTTTATGAGCAATCAAAAATTATAACTGCTATGAGGAGTCACAAATTTTGGACTAATACTATATTTGTGATTGTCATAGACAATCATAAATTTGTAACTGCTCGTAGCAGTCACAAATTTTGGCCCAAGACCGAATTTGTAACTGCTACTGACAGTCACAAATTTATAACTGCTCCCAGTGGTCATAAATTTTAGCCTAACACTTAATTTGTGACTCCTATTTATGGGTCACCAAATTTTTGCCTACTTTATTTTCCCTCTTCTCTCTCCTATCTCTCCTCTCACAACTCCCGCCCATCTCTCTTTTGTTGTGAAGAACTTTCACTGTGAGTTTTGCACTACTTTTGCTGTGAGTTTTGGATTTTTCGTTAGTTCCAATCGATTTGGGTTAGTTTCGTTAGTTTGATATTAATTTGTAAAGCTTTCGTTAGTTCTTGGTTTGATATTAATTTGAATTTCTCCATTACAATAAGTAGTTTGATTTGTTAGTTCCAATCAATTTGGGTTAGTTTCGTTAGTTTGATATTAAAAGCTTTCGTTAGTTCCAATCGATAATAATACAATCGATAATAACTGTGACTCATATTAGAAGCTTTCATTAGTTCTTGGTTTGATATTAATTTGTATTTCTTCATTATATTAAGTCATTTGATTTGTTAGTTCCAACCGATTTGGGTTAGTTTCGTTAGTTTGATATTAGAAGCTGTTCCAATCGATAATAATACAATTGATAATAACAGTGACTCCTATTAGAAGGTTTCGTTATTTATTGGTTTGATTTCTTAATCCCTAATGAACAAGGACAATAAAACGGTTATATTTCCCTATTAAAACGCATTTTCCTATATATATTATGTGCCACTTAATACACAAGTTAACTTGTTATTTGCCACTCAATACACTCAATACACCTATTTTCCCTCACATATCTCTTGTTATATAACAAGTGAACTTGCTATTTCACATGTTTGAGTTTGAGTTTTCGATTTATTTATGTTTGATTTCGTAGATAAATGTTTTCACTAAAATACTTGCGCTAAGCATATATGCATGTCTGCCATTTTTCATTATAAAGGACGTATTCTTTTAGTTTTATAATTTACTGAGTGTCTATTTGTTTGTATTGTAGAATTAATGGGGTTTCCACAATATAAAGAGTGGATGGGTGAAAGTTGTAGAGTGGGGCAAGTATACGTTAATGGGGTTAAAGACTTTGTGAATTATGCAATGAAGAATCTCAAAACTGATATTATCCCATGCCCGTGCAATCGTTGTAAAAATGGTAAACGTTTGAAAGGGGTAGATGTAAAAGTAGATTTATTTCATTGGGGTATGCAAGTTGATGACACGTTTTGGGAGAGTGATTTTAAGTATATTCCAGAAGAAATACTTGTCAATGAAACGGTTTACACGGATGGTGACCCGTTAGTACATGCTAGGTTAAACGATCTCATAAATGATACGTACGAAGTGCACGTAGCACAAGAAAAGCAAGATAGTAGAGGGAATGATTTAGGATGTGAGGATCATGTTGACAACACTAGTGACCAAGATATGGATTATATACGATTAAAAGAATCAGTCACAAAACCATTATACCATGACTCCAACCCCAACCACACAATGTTATATGCCATGGTTGGGTTGCACAAATTAAAGAGCCAATTTGGCATATCGGGGAGTAGTGTGACATCAATACTCCTTTGGGAAAAAGATTTGCTCCCGAAAGAAAATATATTGCCAATCAATTATCCAACTGTGAACCGTAATTTGAAAGGTTTGGGTATGAAATACAAATCAATTCATTGTTGCAAGTATGTTGTGTTTTATACTATAAGGAGCACAAGGACAAACGAGCTTGTCCTGTATATAAAGAACCTAGATATGAACAAAAGATGATAGTACATAATAAACGCTTGTTGAAAGTAGATACGCAAATACCCAAAAAGGTGTTAAAGTATTTCCCTTTAGGTCCTCAATTCAAGAGACTATACACTATACCTTGGATAGCAGAGGCAATGACTTGGCATGGTCGAGCGGAGGTGGGTGAGAATCTCATGCGACATCCTATTGATTCATCTTTATGTAAATATTCAAATCAGCGATACCCAAACTTTGCTAAAGGAACACGCAAAGTTCGCCTCAGAATATCAACCGATGGGTTTAAACCGTTTGGCAAATTGAGCACAAACAAGAGTATATGGCCAGTGTTCGCTGTGCCTTTAAATTTTCCCTCGTCATTGTGTATGAGAAAGGAGTTTTCAATTTTGACGTTGTTGATACCAAGTCCAAAAGCACTGGGTAGTGACATTGATGTTTTCTTAGCGCCAATTATAAATGAATTGAATGAATAATGGGTTGAAGGTGTGAGAGCGTTCGACTCATACAAACAGGAGGAATTCACTTTGAGAGCTATGTTGATATGGGAAATTCATGATTTTCCTACTTATGGTACCTTATCTGGGTGCAATGTACATGGTTACTTGGGTTGTCCTATTTGTATAGAGGAGACTGAAGCCAACTGGCTTAAGAAAAGAAGTAAAAAAATTTATCATAGTCACCGGAGATTTCTGCCGTAAAGTCATAAATTCAGGTCAATATGAAGAAATTTTCTCCCAGAAGGCACCGAGATGAGGCCACCTCCACCAAGACTTTATGGTTTGGAAATTAAAGAAAGGTAATCAAAGGCTAATCAAAAGTTGAGAGGGAACACTTATGGACAGGGTTTTGCCGCGGTGCGAGAGTCACCTACGCGCCGGTCGTTTTTAATTCGGCTCACCTAAACTATACAAAAACCTAAATTACGATTACACTCAACTGGTGAGTACAGAGGTAAGTCCGGTATCGAATCCATAGGGAATGTTTGATAGATCGTAACGAATTATGAATTCAGGAATAAAAGTGTAAAAGGGTGATGTATAAATGTAAATGAAAGAAAAGAGAAGTTAAGTCTAAATAAAGTAAAGCGAGGATCGGTATATCATCCTACCATTCGGATCGAAGCCACTACTAATCAAGATTCTAGCTCGAAAGCAATTTAATCGAGCATTATCAATTAAACATTAACTTCACACAATAAGGAATTTAAGTCAAAGTTGCGAGAATAAACACATAACCGAAAATTGGTCGCACGCGGCTTAAACTCGGATTATCTCTTTAAACACTAACGATGCATGACATAGAAATTTAAATGCATAATAATCCGACTTTAATTCACGCGGGTTCAATTAAACGTAATTTTGCACAAAACCTAATTTTCGGAGCTCGGGGCCCGAAAATGGCGGAAATGAAATCCCGACCCTGTTTATCTAAGGGTGCATAATGTATTAAACTAAATTATGTTAATTAAACTAGGAAATAAAGAATTAAAGCATGTAAACTAGTTAGAAAGCACGAAAACTAAATAACAAAACAAGGAAAGATGAAGAACAAACTATATTAATGGAAATGGAAGTGAATAGTTCAATCTTACAAAACCACATGGGTTGTCAATCCAAGAAGAAGAGAAAATAAACACTCCAAACCAAACCCTAACTAAAACTATCTATATCAGAATATGAGAGTGTGTATGTCTTATTACAACCAAAATTGGCTTAAGTAGTAAGCTGGAATAAAAGAAAAGAAGAAAGAAAATGAAAGAAAATATCTGCAGGAAAAAATAGGGGATCGATCGATCGACCCCTGTGGTCGATCGATCGACAGTTAAAATCGTGGCAAAAATAAAAAAGGCTCGATCGATCAAGCAGGGCAGCCTGCAGAATCCCCTGTTTTGGCATGCTTTCCATCTCCGCTCAATTCGTCGTAAATTTGTCATACGGACTCGGAATCACGCACCGTTCGCGGCCACGCGAAGATAGCGAGGAGAGATAAAACTTACGTGTGGATGTAGAGCCAGGTGCCCAAGCTGTTAAATGACCGGATTGCCCTTGAATGTGCGGTTGCGTACGGAAATTTTGCGGAATGCATCCGAATCCCATTCTTGGTACCTAAATACCTACAAAAGCCCAATTATACCTCATATAGCATGTTAACAATATAAACAGAGGTTGTCTAGTTAACGGGATTAAATATAGAGATTAAGGCACCCGAGGAGGCTAGAATGCGTAGGTTCGACGGATGAAATACGCAATATTTGCGTATTATCACACCCCCTAACTTACACATTGCTAGTCCCTAGCAATGAAATAGGATGCAACAAGAAGAACAAGAAAACCAAATCAGGAGATAGCACAAAAGTATGGTATAGAAGCAATAAAAAGATAAGGCCACTTTCGCGGGTGATTCGATTGCATTTAGCGTATGCAAAAAGCCGTTAAACCCCTAGGTTACCCTGGTGGACGAGTGTCGTCTCGTGAGGGTTTTCAGTGATGGTACCCACAAACATCATACGGTTTCCTCAAAATATGTCCAATCAAGTAAGACAAACTCATCAATACGAACAAGATTTTAACATGTTATTAGCATAGCAAACGAATTCGCATGAAAAGTCCGTAGTTATTAACATTATCGAATGCACCTCAATGAATTGAAACTCTCACATGTGGGAGGGGAGTGAGCATATGCAAAGTATGATTTGGCGAAAAACTTAAATAACTCGGATACTAAATATCAAAGCATGCATAAAAGTCAATCCTCACGGGCATTACACTCATCAAATGAAATCACTTGAAACAGGGAGGTAACACACGAGACATGCGGGCATAAGGAGTAAATGTAAAGGGAAACTAGGCCGCGCACATGTCACAAATGAATAACGCTATATAAGAAATAAAAATTGCAATCTCAGTGAAAGGATACCGCACATATAAAAGAGGCGAAATGCATTTTCACAGATTATCAACACTATTTAAACATTTGAATTACATCAACTTAAGATCACATAGGACTTTAATAGGGTTGTAATGTGGGATAGGTTAAGGTACGAAATAAAAGGAATGTATATACGGGTTCAAAGTGTTTGGGATGAAACTCGGAATAATGGGAAATTGTGGGCAATATCAAAAGTGGACAAATGATGTCCAAACGAGCATTAGATAAAACAATCGAGAGAGTAATCAAAGCTTATTGAAGCACTACAAACAATATAAAAAACTTTCTCTTTCTTTTTCTTTTCTTCTTTTTCTCACATTTTCTCTTTTGTTTTCTTTTGTTTTTAACTTTCTCTTTTTCACTTTTTTTCTTTTCACTTCTTACTCTTTCCATGCTCAAATTGCAACCACAACACAATAATAACATTCAATACCAAGCAACAATCCAAACAAGGGTATGTAAGGTAATATGTATGGTATAAAACTCCAATTGGGAGTTAGTTATGGGAGTTTGGGTAATGAAAAGAAAGGCTAGTATTTAGGCTCAAATGGGTTGACTAGGGAACATATAAAGGGTGAATTCAAGGTCAATATGAGTGATATAACAAAGAGGGCCCATGATCATTTCAAAAAGTCTACACAATTCTCGAGTCAAAATAATAAATGAAAATCATGCTCAAGTAACACATTTCAGGTATGAACTCAATTAATGCACGGTCAATGAAAGAATAAAGAGATTACCAACGACTGTAACGTTTTCAAAGAGGAAAGAAAAATGTATACACTCACAAATGAAGATAAGTCTCTAATCTCACTCGGTGTAAGTATATACAATGCAACAAAAGCATACCGAGTTATAAAAATCTTAAACCACATCAATATAACAAGAATGGTGCATGTGCTCACGAGATAAATGTAATACCCCGTACTTTTGTCTATATTTATTTTTGGGATTAATTAATTAAATGCGTATTAATTGGAAATTAATCCGGGTTATAAATACTAATGAAATGCGAATTGGTATTTGATTAGGTGCATATATGATTATATATGTATTTGGTATTATAAAATTTGTCGTGAGATTTATATACGGCATTTTAGAAATTTTGTTGAGACGCGTGGGATCCCCGCGTCACGGGGTAATATTTTGATAATACAAGTGAATTTAAAATCTATAATCCGTATGGTCGTTTTGAGTGCGCCAACGCGTCCGGAAGGGTCGAGATAGTCAGAAAACACTAGCCGGGGGTATAGTTTGGGTCCCGGGGTATTTTTAGGCCATACCTGTAACTTAAAGGGTATTTTGGTAATTTTACATTTTTACGAATTAAAAGTGACGAAAACTAGAGATGTAAATCTGATGTGGATTAAACCCATTAAGCCCATTAACCAACCCATATTAACCTAGAAGGCTACGTAGGTTGTCATTTAGGTTTTCTAAGTTTCCCCAAATCAAACCCTAGCCACCTTAAGCCACCATTAGAGAGGAAGCTTGGAGAGAAGAAATTCTGCAGAAATTCAACATCAAATCCGGAATCAAACCAAGGCAAGTGATTTAAATTACATTCCTTATGCAGTGAATGCTTTTTCCATGTTAGAAACATTGTTAATCAATCTTATATAAGAGTTAAAAGAAAACCCATGAAATTGGAAGATTGTTGTTTAAATTTTGGGATAGGTTTGCATGTAGAAACATTGTTTGAAGATTTGATTCAGAGATTTCATATCTATGTAATGTATAAACGGATTAAAATCTTGGAAATTTTGATGAGAAGAATCTAGGGTTTATGTTCTTGAAGAAAATTGGGAATTTATGTAGAAACCTTGTGATTTAATGATGTTTAGAAGTTATTAAACCCCTTTAATGATGTTAGTATAGCACCTTGGCATGTTTGAGGATGATTAGAGAACTCAATATATTGTAGGAACGAATTTTAGAAGAGGTTTGAGGAGTAAAAATGGTGAAAAACGAATTGGGGAAAAATCTGGGCCGAAACTGGTAGCTCGTTAGAAGAAGCCCCCAGGTCGTTCGAACGAACTCGTTCGAATGAGCTTCTAACGAGTTGACCAGTCGTTATTAACGAGTAGGGATTTTCGTTCGATATCTCGTTCGAACGAGATATCGTTAAAAGGGTCAGTTCGTTCGAACGAACTGGGATCTCGTTCGAACAGCCTCGTTCGAACGAGACTTCTAACGACCTGACAGTCCAAACTCGTTCGAAGTCTCGTTCGAACGAGACTTCTAACGAGTTGACAGTTTGATCCTTTTTGGAATGTTTTGATTTTTAGAGTCCCGTAAACTTGTTCGAGGATATAGAAGACCTTCCTTTATTGATGTGAGGTTAGATTTGGGACTTTTGGGTTATTGAGAGGAGTATTATACACTAGAACTATATTCAATGAACCATTTGGGTAGAGATGTGAGTGTCTACTACGATGTGAGGATGAATTATGGCGCGTATAATTACAAACCGGTATAGTACGAATTGTGATAATTATAGTTAGTACGAGAATGCGATATGTACTACGATTAAAATACGGTATTACTAAGACATGTGTTTACTTAGTATTGGTATATGGATTGTGTGTATGACATACCTACCATACTTGCTATCACGGGAGGTTTGCGTTCGCTTAGGACCCTCTAATCCTTGTGTGCCTACGGGGGGGATATAGACTGGTACCTTGACGAACATAGGTCATAGAAAGACTTATTGTGATATTAATAAGTCCGCTGACCATGGGAGCGTAGGTATGTGCGTGACCCATGTGATGGTGACTGTGTTCGCCTCCATTATTTGTGATGTTGTTATCGGTAAACTATTCCTGAGAGATTCGGAATATGTAATCCTTATGTACGTGATGTACCGGGATGGATAGCAGAGTATGTGTGCACCATAGCTTAGATTGCGGGGTGCTTGTATCGTATATTTATGTTGTGAATAATATACATTTAATTAATGGAAATCCTCCTGTTAATGTTGTAAAAATATTACGGTATTGTTTCGAGATATATAATGAGTTAATTGATAGTTATATCAATGGCATATTTAGTAACTGAGTTTACGTTAAACCTCTATTTAATTACGAGCATTATATG
Organism: Sambucus nigra; assembly: GCA_949130495.1. Lineage (NCBI taxonomy): Eukaryota > Viridiplantae > Streptophyta > Magnoliopsida > Dipsacales > Adoxaceae > Sambucus > Sambucus nigra. Next base: position 716,110,324 of record OX422207.1, read on the forward strand.
TTGATAAAACCGGGTAAAAAGGTTAGGAACTATTACAGTCTAGCTAGTTATGATGTCACTTAGCTAATGGTTATATTATTGTAGATGGGTACTTGCGTTAGGAGTGCACAGTTAGACGAGAGGTGAGAATATCATGTGAGTGCACGTCCTAACATGTATTTTGCATTTAATGTTTTAAATGCTTTTAAAGCACTTGCAGGTTTTTAAAATATAACTCCACATTCGGGCTCTGACCCGTTTGCTTTTCAAATCTCTTTTTCTTTGTAAAACCATTTTTAGGTGCCCAGCCACAAGGACACCAAGCATAGGATACTCATTCAGGTGACGAGATGTAGCTGCTTGTGGAAGCTACAGGGATTTGCATGTAGACGCTTCTATCTTTTGGATTCCAGAGTCACCATCTATCAGTTGTAGGGCATGTTTCCCATTTCTTTAGAGACATCTTTCATATTTCAGTTTTCAAACTTCAGCATGTTTTATTTCAGTTTCGGTTATTCATTTCAGTTATGGGATTGTAGAGAGGAGTTTTCCTCCAGACTTTATTTACTCTATTGTGATGGTTATTCATTTTACTTCAGTATGGAATGGTGTTATTTACTTCTTCTTTACATTGTTGCATGTTTAATCAGACTTAAATTAAAATTTGGCAACTTGCTTTTTAAATACTAGGTGGTTAGTAATAATAAAAAAAAATGTTTTCGACAGTGATGCTATTAACTGAGCCAACTTGGCATTTTGAATTAATTTTATAAAGGAGTAGCTACCCGGTATTTAATTAGTCGGGGTGTCACAGGTGGTATCAGAGCATCAGGTTCTAGTGTCCTTTAGGATCTGTACGGCTATTATGTTTCCGCTACGTTTTCTTTGATATAGAGCCCTATATTTTAGGACTGTTGTACTCTTTTTGTGTATGCTTCGTTCTTCAGCTATATTAAGTTTATAAACTGCGAACTTATAAACTTTGTTCTTATTTCAGATGCCTCCACGACGTGCACGACGAGTTCCCAGGAATGCAATGCCCGAACCCCATCCCGCTCCAGTTCAGGGCATGATGAACGCCGCTGAGGTTGCTGCTATAGTAGCCCAAGCGGTAAATGCCGCGATTGCCGTGATTCAGCAGGCACCGCCTCAGGCGCCGGTTGCCGCGCCAGCACAGGTTAATGCATTCCCGTCTGCTTGGGAGCGTGTACGAGACTTTCAGAAAGCGCATCCGCCAGAGTTTGCAGGTAGCTCAGATGTGGTAGTCTCGAGCCAATGGAGGAAGGACATACAGAGGCATTTGAGGATGCATGAGTGCACTGATGGTCAGAAACAGGTGCTAGCTACTTTCAAGCTAGTGGGATCTGTACTACAGTGGTGGGAGTCTATTACCACCGCGGAGGAGAGGGATACCCTCACGATTCAGGAGTTCTGGGTGCGGTTCGACCGCAAGTACTTTCCGTCCGCAGTTCATACAGAGATGAGGAGGAAGCTGATGAGTTTGAAGCAGGAGGGTAAGACAGTGGCCGAGTATGAGGCCGAGTTCACTAACCTGTTGAATATCGTTCCAGACGAGATTCCAACAGAGAAGAAGAAGATAGATAAGTTCACCGACGGGTTGAATTGGAGGATCCGTCAGCATCTTCTAGGGAACCTATCGTTGTCCACGTATTCTGATGTGGTTAACGCTGCATTATTACACTGCCAGGACCACCGTTTTCATATGGCCGAGGGCAAGCGGTCGGGGGAGTCTAGCCATCAGGGCAGGACTGGGGGACATGGTGCCAGCGGGGCACAGACCGGTCAGGGGCAGAGACAGAATGAGCAGGGTACCCAGCAGGGGGATAATAAGAGGTTCCGGTCAGGGAACTACAGGCAGGGTCAGGGAGGTTTCCGTCAGGGCCATCAGGGCCCAAACGGCCATCAGGGCCAGCAGGGGCAGAATGGGCAGCAGTTCCATCAGGGCCAGCAGGGCCAAGGGAGGAACGGTAACGGCCACCAGGGCCGGGGACAGCAGGGGCAGAGGGGAGGGAACTTCCCATGGAAGTGCTTACTTGTGGCAAGACTGGCCATAAGAAGCAGGATTGTCCTGATAGGGGCAGGGCCCCACAGCAGCAGCAGCAGGGTGCTCGCCAGGAGCCGCAGAGACCTATGTTTCCCGCCGCTCTTCCCGCACCGCCGTAGATGGCAGCGTTGCCACCCATTCCAGCAGTCCCAGCTCAGCAGGGGCAGCTACAGTATGGACGTGTCTACAACGTTCGCCAGGCTGCAGTTCCACAGGCACCGCCCGCGATCGAGGGTACGTTTCCTATCCATGGCACTATGGGTCGGGTGTTATTTGATACGGGTGCTACACACTGTTTTATAGCTACACACTTCGCGAAAGCTTTAGGATTGTTAGCTACGGCAGAGAGCACAGTGACGTGTGTCGACTCACCATTAGGGAATAGGTCACTTATCTTCTTTATATGCCGGGGAGTGGGGGTAGAGATTGGTGGTTTGGTATTACCTGCAGACATGTTAGTGTTAGATATGCATGTTCACGATGTGATCATTGGTATGGATTGGCTCGTAGCATATAGGGCCATGATTGATTGCTTCAGCGGGAGCATTGTTTTTGCCATTCTGGGGCAAGAGATGTTTATAGTGGCGATGCCTCGCCCAGAGGGAGGATCGACCGCTCATCTGTATTACATAGAGGAGGATACCTCTAAGGGGGTTGTGATTCCTTTGGATTCGATCCCGGTTGTCAGGGAGTATTCAGATGTGTTTCAGGAGATACCAGGCTTACCACCCAGTCGGGAGATGGACTTCGTTATAGATTTGCTACCAGGTACGAGACCTATAGCACGCGCACCGTACCGTATGGCTCCAGCTGAGATGAGAGAGCTACGGGATCAGATAGAGCAGCTGTTGGGACAAGGCTTTATTTGCAGGAGTACCTCACCTTGGGGCGCTCCAGTTTTATTTGTGAAGAAGAGGGACGGTTCACTGAGATTGTGTGTGGACTACCGAGAGTTGAATAAGGTCACGATACGGAATACGTATCCGTTGCCTCGAATCGATGACTTGTTCGACCAGTTGAGAGGAGCTTCTTTCTTCTCGAAGATTGACTTGAGGTCAGGATACCATCAGTTGCGTATCAGGGAGGAGGATGTCTCGAAGACCGCATTCTTGTCGAGATATGGTTCTTACGAGTTTCGGGTTATGCCTTTCGGCTTGACCAACGCTCCAGCAGTGTTTATGGACTTGATGAACAGAGTGTTCAGGGATTTCCTAGACCAGTTTGTCATCGTCTTCATTGATGATATTCTGGTTTACTCTCAGACAGAGGAGGAGCACGCCGAGCATTTGAGGCAGGTTTTGCAGACACTTCGTCAGAACGAGCTGTATGCAAAATACGAGAAGTGCGGATTTTGGCTGAAGGAAGTCCAGTTCTTGGGTCACATTATTTCCGACCAGGGAATATAAGTTGATCCGGGAAAGGTATCAGCGGTGAGGGAGTGGGGACAACCCACGACACCAACGGAGATTCGTAGTTTCTTGGGTTTAGCAGGATACTACAGGAGGTTTATTCGGGGTTTCTCAGAGATAGCAGGTCCTTTGACACATCTTACTCGTAAAGGTGTGCCGTTCATTTGGAATGATGCCTGTCAGTTGGCATTCGATGAATTGAAGGACAAGTTGACCTCGGCACCGGTGTTAGCATTGCCGAGACCGGGAGTTGAGTATTTGGTTTACACCGATGCGTCTTTGCAAGGGCTTGGAGGTGTTTTGCAGCAGGAGAGACAGGCCATAGCTTATGCTTCCCGTAAGCTTAAGCCTCATGAGAAGAATTACCCCACACATGATTTGGAGTTGGCTGTGGTAGTATTTGCCTTACGGATTTGGAGGCACTATCTTTTGGGGGAGAAGTTTCAGCTGTTCACGGACCACAAGTCACTACAGTATCTGTTCACACAGAAGGAATTGAATATGCGGCAGCGTAGGTGGCTTGAATTTGTGAAGGACTACCAGTTCGACATCCAGTACCACCCGGGTAAGGCTAACGTGGTAGCAGACGCGTTGAGTCGTAGGCCAACAGATGAGGTGGTAGAGGTGTAAAAAGCTAAGTGGAAGGAATTGGGACACCAGGATGCAGTGGCCCGATCTTTCATGTCTGTACTGACCGTTACACCGCAGATTATCACGAGGATAGTACGGGCACAGGCTAATGACTTGTTCTGTCAAGAGCAGATAGTTCGATTACTTGCAGAGGGAGCCGAGTCCTATACCGTTAGCTCAGACGGGGGATTGCGCTTCAATGGGAGATTGGTAGTTCCGGAAGGGGAAGAATTGCGACACGATGTGATGGCAGAGTCGCACGGCTCACGCTTCGCGGTACATCCCGGAGGGGACAAAATGTACCAAGACATGAGACGGCAATATTGGTGGAGCGGTATGAAGAGAGATATCGCTGAGTTTGTCTCGAAATGCGCCACTTGTCAGCTTGTAAAAGTGGATCATCAGAGACCAGCAGGATTGCTACAGCCGTTGGAGGTTCCGGTGTGGATGTGGGAGAGCATATCCATGGATTTTGTCACGAGGTTGCCTACGTCGCAGAGGGGTCACGACTCCGTTTGGGTAATTGTGGACAGGTTGTCCAAGGTCGCTCACTTCTTACCCGTAAGGACTGACTACACTACGGGACAGTATGCCCAGCTCTTCATTTCAGAGATTGTGAGACTTCACGGTGTGCTCCTAAATATCGTGTCTGACAGAGACAAGATATTTGTCTCTAGGTTTTGGGAGAGTTTCCAGGAGGCAATGGGCACGGAATTGAGGTTGAGTACGGCTTATCATCCGCAGATCGATGGGCAGACATAGCGCACCAATCAGATGTTGGAGGACATGCTACGCATGTGCATTATTGACTTCGGGGGTGGATGGGAGCAGTACCTTCCACTGGTGGAGTTTGCTTAGAACAACTCCTATCAGTTCACGATTGGCATGGCTCCGTTTGAGGCATTGTACGGTAGGCCTTGTCGTTCCCCAGCATGTTGGCTAGAAGTGGGGGACAACAAACTACTTGGGCCGGAAGTGATCCAGGATACTTCGGCAAGGATTGAGTTGATTCGGAGTCGCATTCGGGTAGCTCAAGACAGGCAGAAGAGTTATGCTGATGCGAAGAGATTTTTCAGGGAGTTCCAAGTGGGGGACCAGGTTTTGCTCAGGGTATCTCCGATGAAGGGGATTATGCGTTTTGGGAAGAAGGGGAAGTTGGCACCGAGGTATGTGGGGCCGTTTCCTATTATTGAGCGGATCGGACCCGTTGCGTATAGACTTGGACTACCGGAGCACTTGCATCGAATTCACGACGTGTTCCATATTTCCTCGCTGAGGAAATACCTTAGAGATAATTTGGCTCATTCTCACATTGCTGTGGAGGACATCGATCTCCAGCCGGATAGCTCCTACGAGGAGGGGCCAATTGCTATTTTGGACCGAAGCGAGAGGAAACTGCGGTCAAATATAGTCCCGTTAGTGCGTGTTCAGTGGCAACATCACAATGTCGAAGAGTCCACATGGGAGCGCGAGGATGAGATGCGCGAACGTTATCCAGATCTATTTTTAGCAGGTACTTTCTAGTTTCGAATTTCGGGACGAAATTCAGTTATTAGGGGGGAAGTATGTAATACCCCGTACTTTTGTCTATATTTATTTTTGGGATTAATTAATTAAATGCGTATTAATTGGAAATTAATCCGGGTTATAAATACTAATGAAATGCGAATTGGTATTTGATTAGGTTCATATATGATTATATATGTATTTGGTATTATAAAATTTGTCGTGAGATTTATATACGGCATTTTAGAAATTTTGTTAAGACGCGTGGGACCGCCGCGTCACGGGGTAATATTTTGATAATAAAAGTGAATTTAAAATCTATAATCCGTATGGTCATTTTGAGTGTGCCAACGCGTCCTGAAGGGTCGAGATAGTCAGAAAACACTAGCCGGGGGTATAGTTTGGGTCCCGGGGTATTTTTAGGCCATACCGGTAACTTAAAGGGTATTTTGGTAATTTTACATTTTTAGGAATTAAAAGTGACGAAAATTAGAGATGTAAATCTGATGTGGATTAAACCCATTAAGCCCATTAACCAACCCATATTAACCTAGAAGGCTACGTAGGTTGTCATTTAGGTTTTCTAAGTTTCCCCAAATCAAACCCTAGCCACCTTAAGCCACCATTAGAGAGGAAGCTTGGAGAGAAGAAATTCTGCAGAAATTCTTCATCAAATCAACATCAAATCCGGAATCAAACCAAGGCAAGTGATTTAAATTACATTCCTTATGCAGTGAATGCTTTTTCCATGTTAGAAACATTGTTAATCAATCTTATATAAGAGTTAAAAGAAAACCCATGAAATTGGAAGATTGTTGTTTAAATTTTGGGATAGGTTTGCATGAAGAAACATTGTTTGAAGATTTGATTCAGAGATTTCATATATATGTAATGTATAAACGGATTAAAATCTTGGAAATTTTGATGAGAAGAATCTAGGGTTTATGTTCTTGAAGAAAATTGGGAATTTATGTAGAAACCTTGTGATTTAATGATGTTTAGAAGGTATTAAACCCCTTTAATGATGTTAGTATAGCACCTTGGCATGTTTGAGGATGATTAGAGAACTCAATATATTGTAGGAACGAATTTTAGAAGAGGTTTGAGGAGTAAAAATGGTGAAAAACGAATTGGAGAAAAATCTGGGCCGAAACTGGTAGCTCGTTAGAAGCAGCCCCTAGGTCGTTCGAACGAACTCGTTCGAACGAGCTTCTAACGAGTTGACCAGTCGTTATTAACGAGTAGGGATTTTCGTTCGATATCTCGTTCGAACGAGATATCGTTAAAAGGGTCAGTTCGTTCGAACGAACTGGGATCTCGTTCGAACAGCCTCGTTCGAACGAGACTTCTAACGACCTGACAGTCCAAACTCGTTCAAAGTCTCGTTCGAACGAGACTTCTAACGAGTTGACAGTTTGATCCTTTTTGGACTGTTTTGATTTTTAGAGTCCCGTAAACTTGTTCGAGGATATAAAAGACCTTCCTTTATTGATGTGAGGTTAGATTTGGGACTTTTGGGTTATTGAGAGGAGTATTATACAATAGAACTATATTCAATGAACCATTTGGGTTGAGATGTGAGTGTCTACTACGATGTGAGGATGAATTATGGCGCGTATAATTACAAACCGGTATAGTACGAATTGTGATAATTATAGTTAGTACGAGAATGCGATATGTACTACGATTAAAATACGGTATTACTAAGACATGTGTTTACTTAGTATTGGTATATGGATTGTGTGTATGACATACCTACCATACTTGCTATCACGGGAGGTTTGCGTTCGCTTAGGACCCTCTAATCCTTGTGTGCCTACGGGAGGGATATAGACTGGTACCTTGATGAACATAGGTCATAGAAAGACTTATTGTGATATTAATAAGTCCGCTGACCATGGGAGCGTAGGTATGTGCGTGACCCATGTGATGGTGACTGTGTTCGCCTCCATTATTTGTGATGTTGTTATCGGTAAACTATTCCTGAGAGATTCGGAATATGTAATGCTTATGTACGTGATGTACCGGGATGGATAGCAGAGTATGTGTGCACCATAGCTTAGATTGCGGGGTGCTTGTATCGTATATTTATGTTGTGAATAATATACATTTAATTAATGGAAATCCTCCTGTTAATGTTGTAAAAATATTACGGTATTGTTTCGAGATATATAATGAGTTAACTGATAGTTATATCAATGGCATATTTAGTAACTGAGTTTACGTTAAACCTCTATTTAATTACGAGCATTATATGTTGATAAAACCGGGTAAAAAGGTTAGGAACTATTACAGTCTAGCTAGTTATGATGTCACTTAGCTAATGGTTATATTATTGTAGATGGGTACTTGCGTTAGGAGTGCATAGTTAGACGAGAGGTGAGAATATCATGTGAGTGCACGTCCTAACATGTATTTTGCATTTAATGTTTTAAATGTTTTTAAAGCACTTGCAGGTTTTTAAAATATAACTCCACATACGGGCTCTGACCCGTTTGCTTTTCAAATCTCTTTTTCTTTGTAAAACCATTTTTAGGTGCCCAGCCACATGGACACCAAGAATAGGATACTCATTCAGGTGACGAGCTGTAGCTGCTTGTGGAAGCTACAGGGATTTGCATGTAGACGCTTCTATCTTTTGGATTCCAGAGTCACCATCTATCAGTTGTAGGGCATGTTGCCCATTTCTTTAGAGACATCTTTCATATTTCAGTTTTCAGACTTCAGCATGTTTTATTTCAGTTTCGGTTATTCATTTCAGTTATGGGATTGTAGAGAGGAGTTTTCCTCCAGACTTTATTTACTCTATTGTGATGGTTATTCATTTTACTTCAGTATGGAATGGTGTTATTTACTTCTTCTTTACATTGTTGCATGTTTAATCAGACTTAAATTAAAATTTGACAACTTGCTTTTTAAATACTAGGTGGTTAGTAATAATAAAAAAAAATGTTTTCGACAGTGATGCTATTAACTGAGCCAACTTGGCATTTTGAATTAATTTTATAAAGGAGTAGCTACCCGGTATTTAATTAGTCGGGGTGTCACAATAAAGTTCAATTCATGAAGTTATTCATAATATTAATGATTTAGGGACTAAAGTCTAATAACTTTTAAAATCAAGAACATGCATCGTTGAATTGTCTATTTGATCGGGCAATTATTAAAATTTATCATCGGAAACAAGGGCAAAATGCCCAATAAAGGAGAAAAAAGAAAGAAAATATTTTTAAAATTTTTGAAATTTTTAACAAAAACATGCTTTGTAACTAAATTGTAATCAAATTCAAGGACTAATCAGCAGAATAGATAGAATATCCTACACGCCCAATGCGTCCATTAAAGAACACAACATAAAGCTAGGAAAAGAATGATATTACCCAAATGTGGAGCGATCCCCATAAGTACAAGTCCTAATGAAGCTGCAAAACAAGTTAGTACAAAGCATATGAAGAATATGTAACGATGTATTAAGTTAAGAGAATCTATGTCACAAGTCATAATAATATAGAGGGGCTGAAGTGCAAATACTAGATAAATTGATGGTGAACTTTTTGATTTTATAAAATGGAAGGCCACACACATCAAAATCCAATAAACAACCACAAACTACATTTTCATTTCTCATTTCATAAGTTCAATACAAAATCACTTAATACATTACAACTAGTGAAATAAAAGAAATACAAATACAAATAAAAATAAAAATAAAAAGTACAATATAATATCCGATTCCAGAATACAAAAATAGCCCAGTACAGCAGCAGCCTAGTGGCCGGAACCACTAGGATCAGAGGGGTCCTGAAAATGAGGAGATGGGGAAAAAAGAAAGGCAGCCTCGACCTTTAACTGCTCGATCGATCGATCAAGCCTGGGCCTTCGATCGATCGATCAAGTAGGTCCAGGCACACTGCTTTCCTTTTAAAAAGTGTGGGGAATTTGCAATTCAGGGAATTTATGGGGGTTTAAGTAAAATATAATTATATATATAGTATATATACGTATATATATATATATATATAAATATGAAATAAAATTATAAAAATAAAAATAAAATTAAATTAAATAGACATAGGCTAAAATATACACACAAAAAGGCCTATGCTAACCAAAAAAAATAAAAATATGTACAATGAGCAACACACACGCATATTTACGACAAAAATGCAAATGAAATAAAAATAAAAAAGAAAAACGAATGGAAATGCGTGTGGATGCGTGTGTGAAAAACAAAGGAAAAATGTTCTTGTGGCTTTTTTTTATTGTTTTCTTTACAAATGTGTGCCGGGATGCATAGTCTCCGCAAATTCAAGTGCGTTGAACCTACAAAAGAGTTAGAACCTAGCATACAAAAAGAAATAACAAGAGATTAACTAATTACAATAGGATAATATTAAGAAAAATAAAAATGAAGAAGTTAGTATATACAACCTACATTTAGGATGCGTAATTAACTATATACTAAAAGTTGAAACTTTTGAGGGTCCATCCAAAACAAAATTTGAATTTGGCGGATCAATGGTGGACCCTCCCAAACACGCATTCCTCCCGAAAAATAGGAATTCCGTTCGAACGACGGAAGGCATGTGTAGGCGGTAAAAGTGAACCATCCCCAATTAAAACTTTGGGAGGGAGGATGGGGGATTTGGATAGGACGGGCAACAAATACACATGCGAGCCGAGAAAACATGAATCAACTCCCGAGTATTTTAAAGTTGGAACGGGAGGTGGCGCACATGAGGGCAAAGATGTCGTTATGGAAAGCGGCTCGAGCGAGTACTCCTCGTCGGTGAAAAGGTTTGGAACTAAAAAGTTTTGAACCGATTCATCGGGTACTCAAATTAGTACGACAGTATATAATGAAGACGGGGAGGAAAGGAATTCAATCTCAGGCAATGAGTGATCATCACTTGAAAATTGAATTTCGGAAGAAATAGGATCGTTTACAATGAAACTTTCTTCTTTGAAAATCAAAGAAGAAACGAATTCATTGCAAATAGATACTGTGCCTTTTTCATCCTCATTTTCATTCTCTACTATACCGTGGGTCAAGTCAAGGATGATTTGTTCCAAAGTAGGAACGAAGTCCTCATTTGGTTCAAAACAGTCCTCGACTTCGGCAGTCTCCGAAGAAAAGTCGTCGTCGGATTCAAATAGTAAATCCAACTCGTGTTCCCAATAACGATTTTCTTCCCGATAACGTTCTTCAATCCTCTCATTTTCAAGCATACGCAATCCCTCACCGAATGTCATCGGGCGAGGAGCGGATTCTTGAAAATGGGAAATTTGGAAATTGTTCTCGGGACTACACTCAAAATCATTAACATAGGAATTTTGAAAATGATTACAATTGCATTCAGAATTCTTATCATAAGGATCTTGCGACCCAAAATCAGAATGATCATGCACAAAATTGTTGTAATCCAAACTTTGACTTTCGTAATACTCACCCAATGTCATTTTAGATGTTACAACTTTTTGGGATTGCAAGTATTGACCAAAAGTCATAGGTTTACCGGAATTTTGAGAATTATCATTAAGATTACCAGAAAAGTTAGAATAAGACATGCTTACCCCAACAGATGCTCGAGAGGACGGCTTCCACAAGAAAGATGTGCGGCGATGAATTCAAGCGTTCCTAGGCGCTCAAATGTAGAAGTCCTGCAAAAAAGGGTTTAAAGAAAGAATACAAATACAAAGAAAAGAATACTACGAACTAATAATACAATTACAATCTATAACAAAACAGTCCCCGACAACGGCGCCATTTGATGGACAGGGTTTTACAGCGGCGCGAGAGTAACCTACGCGCCGGTCGTTTTGATTTCGGCTCACTTGAACTATACAAAAACCTAAATTATGACTACACTCAACTGGTGAGTACAGCGGTAAGTCCGGTATCGAATCCACAGGGAATGTTTGATAGATCGTAACGAATTATGAATTCAGGAATAAAAGTGTAAAAGGGTGATGTATAAATGTAAATGAAAGAAAAGAGAAGTTAAGTCTAAATAAAGTAAAGCGAGGATCGGGATATCATCCTACCATTCGGATCGAATCCACTAATAATCAAGATTCCGGCTCGAAAGCAATTTAATCGAGCATTATCAATTAAACATAAACTTCACACAATAAGGAATTTAAGCCAAAGTTGCGAGAATAAACACATAACCGAAAATTGGTCGCACGCGGCTTAAACTCGGATTATCGCTTTAAACACTAACGATGCATGACATAGAAAGTAAAAACGCATAATAATCCGACTTTAATTCACACGGGTTCAATTAAGCGTAATTTTGTACAAAACCTAATTTTCGGAGCTCGGGGCCCAAAAATGGCGAAAATAAAATCCCGACCCTATTTATCTAAGGGTGCATAATGAATTAAACTAAATTATGTTAATTAAACTAGGAAATCAAGAATTAAAGCATGTAAACTAGTTAGAAAGCATGGAAACTAAATAACAAAACAACGAAAGATGAAGAACAAACTATATTAATGGAAATGGAAGTGAATAGTTCAATCTTACAAAACCACATGGGTTGTCAATTCAAGAACAAGAGAAAATGAAATCTCCAAACCAAACCCTAACTAAAACTATCTATATCAGAATATGAGAGTGTGTATGTCTTATTACAACCAAAATTGGCTTAAGTAGTAAGTTGGAATAAAAGAAAAGAAGAAAGAAAATGAAAGAAAATATCTGCAGGAAAAAATAGGGGATCGATCGATCGACCACTGTGGTCGATCGATAGACAGTTAAAATCGTGGCAAAAATAAGAAGGCTCGATCGATCGACCCTCAGGCTCGATCGATCGATCAAGCAGGGCAGCCTGCAGAATCCCCTATTTTGGCATGCTTTCCATCTCCGCTCAATTCGTCGTAACTTTGTCATACGGACTCGGAATAATGCACCGTTCATGGCCACGCAAAGCTAGTGAGGAGAGCTACAACTTATGTGTGGATGTCGGGCCAGGTGCCCAAGCTGTTAAATGACCGGATTGCCCTTGAAGGTGCGGTTGAGTACGGAAATTGCGCGGAATGCATCCGAATCCCATTCTTGGTACCTAAATACCTACAAAAGCCCAATTATACCTCATATAGAATGTTAACAATATAAACAGAGGTTGTATGGTTAACAGGCTTAAATATAGAGATTAAGGCACCCGAGGAGGCTAGAATGCGTAGGTTCGACGGATGAAATACGCAATATTTGTGTATTATCAAACACCCCATAATTTTGGCCCAGAAGTGTAAAAGAAAGGATGTTAATGTGCAGACAGCGTGGTTGAGGAGATCAATAATGTTTGATTTTGCCATACTGGAAGGAACGTCCCGTACGGCACGTGATAGACATTATGCATGCTGAGAAGAATATTATTGAGCATCTTGTAGGCACATGCATTGGTGGTTCTCATTTCAAGGATGGAGAAAACGCCCGTGAAGATCTTCGTGATTTGAGGATTAGAAGATCATTATGGTTGAAAGAAGATCCGAACACTGGGAAAAAGCATATGCCAGTTGCATCTTATACTTTGAGCATTGAAGAAAGAAATATGTTCTTAGAAACATTAAAGGGCTTGAAGGTCCCTTTTAATTTCTCATCCAATTTACGCAAGATTGTCTACGACCCAACAAAAGATTTGAAAAAGTGCAAGTCTCGAGATTGGCATGTGATAATGCAACTTGTCCCTCCGTTATTCGGACACTGATTTTTGGAACACGAGGATCTTTGGAGGGCCATTCTACAAATTAGTTTATGTTTCTCCCTATTGTGTGAGAAAGTTGTCAACAGGAAGCACATAATGGCGGCGAAAGAAACTTTGGTCGAGACTACATGTGTTTTGGAGAAGTACTTCCCTCCCTCTTTCCTTGACATAAGCATCCACATTTTAGTGCATTTATGTGATGAAGCGCTTTCATGTGGACCAGTAGCGTACCGATGGATGTATCCGTTCGAACGATTAATGAAAACATTTAAAGATTACATTAAGAATACACGAAATGTTGAGGGGTCCATTATTGAGGAATACATTATGGAAGAGGCTTCCTTGTATGCAAAGGAATATATGCCTAACCCAAATATTGGAGGTCGTGAACGGTTTGTTGATGAATTAAAAGAGTTTGCATATGAGGAGGCTATGGGAATGGTAAGGTAGTAAAGCTAACAAGCACACAATATAATCAGGTGGCTCGATATGTATTTGAGACGCATGATGACATAGATAAATGGAAAATGTGAGTTTATTCAAAATGCTTTGTAAAATAATGTAATATGTTCGATGTTATATTCATAAGAAGTTAATATTGATGTTTTCAATCTAGGCAATATAATGAGTGCGGGCGTGCCAAGAGGAGGAAGGGAGGCACAAGCGCAGACAATGACTTTAGGCATTGGGTTGCTTCCAAGGTGACTATAGTAATACCTCAATTTTATTTACTGCCTTTGCAACATATTCACAATACTTTCATGGTTTTAGTTATTGAAAGCTGGTGAAGTATCGACGAGTCTTGCACGTCTAGCAAATGGGCCTAGTTTTATAGCTAAGGAGTTTGGACAGTATCGTGTAAATGGTTTTGTGTTCTCTTCAAGAACATGTGAGCTAAAACTCATTAGGAAACAAAACAGAGGCATTTCATATAAAGCGTTAACTTATTTCAGGGCAAGCGCAAAAGATAAAAACTTCATAGAAGATGAGATGACGTATTATGGGATTATAGGACAAATTGTCTTATTAGAGTATATATCTTTTAGCGTACCTATATTCTACTGTGATTGGGTGAGAGTGGAGGACAAGAATGCTTGTATGGTCGACCCTGAAACCCACATGGTGAATGTTGATTTGTCCAAGTTGAAGAGTAAAGATAATGTGAATGACAAGCCATTTGTTTGTGCATTCCAAAATTTAAAGCAAGTGTTTTATGCAAAGAGACCTAACAACGATCCATGGTCTGTTGTTTTACATTCCCTAAGCGCTAGACTACATCGGTAGACGACATAGCGGCACCTATCGAGATTCAGTCTGTTCTGGACGACAATCTAGAATTAAAGAAATTATTAGACACATTAGAGGAGTAGATGTTTAATTGTAGCATGTTCTGTTGTTTTAAATGTTGACTTAAAAGTTATTTATAATAGCATGTTTTAGTTATTTCGTAGCTCGTATTCATAGTGCATTTTGTTCACAAGTTATTATTACTTTTTTCAGGAGATCATACAATGTGTATACATGCAACTGCTTTCAAAACAGGTATTCTATAGAGAAAACATCAATTTATCGGCATGGCTATCGAAAAATCAAACAATGCAATTACTTACAAGATCACAGGTGGAACAAACCTGAGCCATATTTATTTCAATCAATACTAGGCACACTACCTCAAAATTGGGACGAAGTAGTCAAACGGGTATTTATAAAACACAATCTGAGTAATGCGATGCCGTTAGTAGAGTTTTTAGAACTTAAAGAAAGAAAAATCCATCCTTTGTGGATAGAACTGAAGAGGATAATGATGCGTTTAGACTCTACCATGAGAAAATATATGCATAACAAAGTTGACACATATTATCGGCTTAGGAGATAAGGCATACGTCCTAACATGTTTAGTGTCAGAAATGCAATTGTCAACACACTTTCGCGGACATAGCCAATAAAAACTTTGCGCGAAATGATGAAGTATGAAACTTATGACATGATATAATTATCAAAACTTTTAGAATATGTTGAAAAGGTAAAACTTATACTATATTATTTCCTTACTCTTGCATTAACATATGGACAAATGCATAAATATATAAATGCAAAAAAATGACGTCCGAGAATGAAATTCCATCGTCATGACCAAAAATTTCAAGCCACGAAGAACATTCGGCCATTGATTCTCAGAAAGAGGTTTCCCTTAACCTATTTGGTTTGCCAACAGGTGGCAAGAATCCTTTGAAATCTCGAGCCTTGTCTTTGTTAAAATCATGTATAGGCTTAAAATATGAGAGTTCGGACATGGTTGAGCAAGTAAAAAAGATGACTTGTGGAATATACTCATGAAAGAGTTCAATCTTCTCGCCTACCGAAAGGAGGAGAACATGAAAGCCCTTTGTTTGCAATTGAAGACGTTTAGAAGTAACCTCTGCTAGACTTATTTTAAGGGAATGGACCGTGATGAGATTAAGGCCCTGAAGGATCGAGTACCGAAAAAAGATCTTATACCCATCCATAAGTGGTATGAATTCTTCTTACGCGAAGCATCTGAGGCGAAATTGAAACAAAGACACCAAGTTCGGGTGAACAGGGCTAAAAAGACTGACGTCCATTGTCTTGGTCGGATGTCATATGCTGAGATAATCGAGGAGATGGTGCCTACACTTTCTTATTTTAATGTGTGTGTGTGTGTATGCGTGTGTATATAATTAATTAGTAGGTGCTTAAAAATAAACGACTTGTTGATTGTTCGAAAGTGTATATCAAAAGTCGTAGGCGAAAAACTGGGGAGTTTCACCCAAAGGTAGTGAATGATATGGTGAGTTTCCTAACCTCAGTTGTAATAATTAAATTCCTTCAAGTTTTGTCGTTCAATCGTTTTAATCGATTCATTAATAATTTTGCAACAAAAATTGAGTGAGCTACGAAGTAGCCAAGGTTCTTCAAGCCAAACCAGTTTGGATACTGATGCTTTGACTGCCTTTAAAGGAAAGGACACTAGGGGGCGACTCGTGGTGTTAGACACGTGTCTAAAAGTAAAATTCAGGCCTTTGCTCCTATAGTATCACGGTTGAATGGAGCATTATCTTCACAGTCACAGTTGAATGCGGATATAGCTTTTCTCAAATCGTCCGTTACCATGATTTTAAGCGCTTTTGAAAAGAATGGTCTCAAACTACCAAATCAAACTGACCTATTATCACCGTATCCAAGTCCCCACGATTACAATCCCGTTCCACATCCAAGTTCTCAAGATTACACTCCTGTCCCGCATCCAAGTTCTCAACATTACACGCTTATCCCTCCGTCAACTGAGCCAAACTTTGGAGATATAACTGAGCCAGACATTAGAGCTTCTGCTGATCCAACACATTAGGGGTGCACACGGTTCGGTTTGGATCGGTTTTGGTACTAATCCGAGAACCGAACCGACCTGGGTCGGTTCCAAATTTTTGGAACCAAAACCGAACCGACTTTTATACAGAACCGAACCAAACCGAACCAGCAGTTCCCAGATCGGATCGGATCGGTTTTCGGTTCCAAAATCATATTTCATAACTAATTTTTTTAAGATTAATGTGTTTCATAACTAATTTTTTTAAGGTCAAAATTAATTTTGACCTCAATAACTTAAGTTAGAAACTCAAATAATCACAAAAATATAAATTACAAGTGCTAAATATATTAAATAAATATATATATGTAATTATAAATCGGTTCGGTCCCGGATTGGTTCGGATCGGATCGGATCGGTTTTCTGATCGGATTGGGTTTTTTTACCCTGGAACCGAGAACCGAACCGATGTATCGTTTTTTTTTTCAAACCGGAACCGAACCATTGAGAAAAAAAACGATCCAAACCGAACCAATGCAGTCGGTTTGGTTCGGTTTATCGGATTTCGGGTTTCGTTGCGCACCCCTACTCCACATGATCCATATGTCGATTTATTAGATTTTTCAAGTCAAAGGAATATTACAAGTGGACGATTTATTGCTTCAGTTGCTACTGGAACAGTGTTGCATGGCCATCAACTGTTGATACTTGAACGTAAGGTTTGCGTTAGTAGTGTTGATCCAGGAGAAGAGAATCATCCATTGTATCAAAAAAGTCATGGGATAAAAAATATTAAGGATGTCGAGAAATCTTGGGTGATTTAGTCGTTGCTCTGTCTTAGCCCTAAGTGATCGCGGATGCAACTCAAAATGTTATTTTTCCATTTTTTTTGCAACTGTTAGGTAAACTATTGAATTATGTAACTATTCGAATTATATTTTTATTATTGAACTGTTTGGATTCTATTAGGATTTTGTTTGTTATTATATATGCTGAAATCTTATAACTTTAAGTCTTCTTATAAGTTGATTTAAGTTCCTCTAACTTTAGGTGTGGATTCTACTGCCATTCAGCTTCTCAAGATAATTGGTTAGATCTATTTGGATAAGTTGATTTAAGTTGATTTAAGTTCCTCTAACTGTAGGTGTGAACTGTAGCTTATTTTGGTTAATGTATAATATCTTGGTTTGCTCGTATAACCTTTATTTTCATCTCTCATTGTTGTTGCATCTTTATTTGAGACTGTAACTTATTTGATAATACCATATCTCCGAATCTCAGAGAGAAGTACACAACCAGACGCTGTAATTTATACTAAATTATTAAGGCCCGACACATCAGGTAAATTTTCATAGTTGTATGCTTTAAAATGAACTTTTCTCTGCACTGAGTTGGCTTCCATTATCTTTTCCCATGTGTCATTATTGGCTTTATTTTTAACTTTATCTTCTTAATTCATTCTCTGAGTAATTATTGTGTTCTGCGATTTATTATGGTTATTGACTTCTTTATCAAATTCTTTTTAAACCTAGTCTTTTGTCCTTTCTTCTGCTCTAGCAAGAACAATTCCTTCTTTACCAAAGTGTGTGCTCTAGTAAGAACATTCCCTTATTTTTGTTTCGTAACATTTAAGATGTTGCTAACGTTCATTGATAATCTTTCGAATGGGTATGTGCTTGTATTCCGAATGGATAGTTAATGAAGTTGATTTGAGTTGTTGACATTCTGAATTTCAGTGATAAATGCATTTAGAACTAAGATACAGTTCAAACATTGATATGCTTTATGCATCACTGTATGAATGTCAAAAATAGACTCAGTGAAATAGCACTGTACTAGCATGCAGTGCTTTATGCAGCACTGTGCGAGACCACAACACTTTGTCTATACATACCACGGCGCACTTCTATTTTGTCTGTCATTTTCTATGATGTAATTCATAACTATCCTACAACACTAATATCCTAGCCTACAACACTGATATACAGTTCAAACTAGCCTACAACACTGATATGCTAGCCTACAACACTGATATGCTTTATGCAGCCCTGTATGAATGAACTAACATACAGTTCAGACTTGCATTTCAGTCCCAAACACTGATATCCTAACATTGAAATTGTATAGTGAATTTACTAGTATACAGTTCAAACTAGCATACATGTATGGCCTTTACTATTGAATACTACTTAATTGCGAGTTCTCCAAGCCACATCAACAATGCCCAAGATACAAGCAGTCCATAAAAATTTAATTTAAGGGATGAACTTAACATTCAAAGAATGCTTCCAAAGATAGTCTATATCAGTTTGCTAAACATTGTGAGTAAAAATACCACTTAGCCAACTCCAAAGCTCAATGGTAAAGGAACATTCGATAAATATATGATTCATAGTTTCAACACTATTCTTGCACAGTTCACACCTAGAAGAAAGAAAAATCCATTCGGATTGAAGAATATCGTGGGTAGCATGTTTGGAGTGCATAAGCTTCCACATAGTCATAAAAACTCTTGAAGGAATATTCTTTTGTCAGAGACTTTTGAACTCCTCTCTTCCTAGCCTTTTAATTCTGAGAAAATTGTATGCTTCTAAAAGACTTCGATTACCTACTTTGCTCTTAGGCCATATAATCTTGTCTTCTATGCTTTCATAGGGAAGAGGAATCTGCATTACTTTAGAAGTGAGAATTGGAAAAGCAATCTCTAAGAACTCTGGAATAGCCCAATTACCATTGTCAATAAAATCACTGACTCTAAGATTATCATTAACTGTAGTCATCTCAGTGTTGAGAGGATTACCCAGCCAATTACGGATAAATTTTTTTACAGACTTTCCATTTCCAATTTCCCACGCTACATTAAATTTAATAATATCAAAAGCTTCCTTATAACCACTCAATATATAACTGGTTTTGTATGATTTTGGACCACCCAGTTCAAACATCACTGACATGCTAGCATACAACACTGATATGATTTATGCATATATCACTGATATATGCATTTAGAAGGGCATGCATATATCACTTATATATGCATAAAGCAGAGCATATATCAGTGATATATGCCTACAATAAGAGAAAGCTTGCATATATCACTGATATATTCATAAAGAAGAGCATATATCAGTGATATATGCCTACATCAAGAGAGTATATCACTGATATATGCATAAAGCACACCATATATCAGTGATATATGTATACAAAAATAGCAGTATTAAAACGGTGGCCTATTTCACTGAGTCTTCTTTTTCGGGGAGGGGGCCTATTTCAGCAGTATGTGGTCGATAATTATGTCAAGATCAAAACTCAAAAGTTAAGATAGATACGTAATCATCATTAGAGTGATATTAAATCTGAACTATATCAAAGTGAAGCATTGTAAGTGCTAAAATTCTATTCGACTTTGAAGGAGGTACGAGAAAGTAACAGGCAAGCAATAAAGAGAAAGAAGAAAGAGGTGAAAGATTTGCAATATGAATTGGCCTGAATTTGTAGTTGTTTTAGCTATTAGTAATTTTTATATAATAATCGTCTATATATGTTTCATCTAATAGGAAATCTTTACAGATGTTATGATCATACCTTTAGGTAGTTCTGACTGGTTACATATTTATGAAGTCCTCTCATATTGTGTTATAATCTACTAGTCTGAGCTTTATTGTTGAATATATAGAAAACTTCAATTGATGAGTAATTGTATAAACCTATACTAGTCTGAGTTATTTCTCTATTGACAGTTATGTATGTTCATTTATATGGAGCTTGTTCATTTATCTTGAGATCATTACTCTATTTTTTATCAATTTAACTATAAGCTTTATTGAGGAAAACAATACCATTAATGTTGTTGCAGCTGTATTTGAGACTGTTGAGAATCACCTGGCCCTCGGGAGCATCAAGCATGCATTGGCAACACTTGTTCAGCAGAGGTATAATTTCCATCTTAAGACACTGGTATTATTTACCATTGACTGCGGTTACTTCTAATGTAACTAACATAGTTACATTTTATTGTTTGCAGGCATACACATGGCATACGTAGTATTCAAAAGCTTAAATCTAGGTGTTTACACTTCGTGGTAAGAAACACAAGCACAAGTCAATGGATAGATGCACCGTATTCAAAAAATTTGAGTCCATTGAATTTGCTCAGCAGGCGTACTCCGAGTACACGAGGGAGGATGTCATCGCACCAATACCCCCCCATAGTTGATTTACCTAGAGTTCACGATGCCTATCCACTGTGTGGCGACCCATTTTCTAGGTTTAGAATGATTTGTTACATGTTCATGACATTTCATGTCATCGAAGTGTTGTGTCGTTATTTTTTTAGTTTATTTTTTATTCTATGTTCATTTTGTACTTGGCGCACAAGAAGGGTTTGTTTGATGTTAAATTAAGTATAAACAAGTTTTATGTGTACCGGATATTTACAATCTTGGAATTATAAATGAAATGTTGTTGAATCTTTTAGACTTGTTACATGTTCATGATATTTACTCTACTCTCATCATTTTATCATTTTGTGAAAAAATAAAGATTTTCATAATAGCTCTAATCGTATTTAACAAATACAACTTTTGTAACTGCTAATAGCACTCACAAATATTAGATTCGTAACAGCTAATATCAGTCACAAATATTAAACTTGTCATTACTATTAATTTTGTAACTGGTGATAGCGGTTATAAATATTAAATTTGTAACTGCTGACAGCGGTTATAAATATTAGATTCGTAACTGCTGACAGCAGTTACAAATTGGGGTCATCAGTCATAACCCCCATAGGGGTTATAAAAATTTGTGACCGCTATTAGGGGTGATAATTATTATTTTGTAAACCTCCAAATCATGACCGCAAAGAGAAGTTATAAAGGTCATTTGTAACTGCTATTAGCAGTTACAAATCTCCTTTTTTGGTGTAGTGACTGGAAGAGCAAAAAAAACTGAAGAAAAGCTTTAGAGGCTCAACAAGAGCTCTTTCAATGCTGATTTAGGCCCACCTTAGCGGAGCTCGATCACCACCGGAGAATTCGATGAGTACAAGGTAAGAGAAGATGAGGAAGAAGTTGTACTTCATTCCCATAGATGGCACCCGATTGATGATACCAGAAACGGTATCACCAAATCAATGTAGTGTGTAAGCTCAAACCAGCACAACAATGGAATATGAACGAGTATAAAAATATAGAAAGAGATAAAGGCAAATAAGAAGGTAATACCAGATATAAGTTGTTCAGCAAATTCAGGCCTACTCCACTGTGTGAGTGTGTGAGAAATCTACTAACTATGGGCTCTAGTGGCCTTAGGATACATACACTCAAGCTTTCTCTCTCTCTCTCTCTCTCTCTCTCTCAAATGTGATTTTGACAGAGTTTCAGCTAGGGTTTATAATGATCGATCCTTTACAAGAATGTAGAAGAAAAGTATTTATAGTGCATGGGGGGTGTAGTGTGCCTTCCAAGCATGTAATAAGTATGTGTGGAATGTTCCTAGCCAATGAGGAGGAATCAGTTCTTTCTATCACATGTAGGTCATGATGATCAAATATTCTCTCACGTGTGAGGGAGATGTTGTTATAATGGTTTTGATACATATGGGATCTATAGCCCACACAGACACTCTCACGCGTTCCCCAATCCACGCGCTCTACCAGCTGTCTACTGTCGGCCATTTGTTTTGGATGAGGCCAAGTCACCGATCTATGGTCCATTGCAGAAAGAACACATATCATGCTAGGAAGTCTCGTCCTATCGCCATCGTCCTGAAGAAGGTCAAGGATGAGGGTCTATACGTTGGATTGTTGATATAAGGCATACTGACTGGTCTAAAAGGACGAGGTCGAGGTTACATGCGAGGGGACATGAGCCGAGGACGAGTCAGCTCGGGCTGAGTCCATGGCCGAGGTATAACTCGTCATTATGAATAAATTAGTATAGGTTGACTTTGGCCGAGGTAATCTATATCCAGGACTGCGCTATACTTGGCATATCAACCATGAGAAGCCTTGGCATAGTACTTTACCATGACAACACACAAGACAATTTCTCATGATTAAGGACCGTGATAAAAATATCGGGATTTCAGCCCTAAAAATCCTCCTTTTCCCCTTAAAACACACAGTTTTCCTCCTCCTCCTCCTCCTCCTCCTCCTCCTCCTCTCTCTCTCTCTCTCTCTCTCTCTCTCTCTCTCTCATGAACTCAATTCCCTCTCTCTCCCAAGCGAAAAATCCACCATTTTTTTCACCCAAATGTATGATTTACACATTTTAACTTTAATATCCAAAAATGGATATATATTTCAATTTCAATTCCAAAATCCTCATTTTTTTTCAATCGAAGATTTTAGAAATATCAAAAGATAATTAATCTGTTACTTAGAAATGTTTTATAATTTTTTGGGAAAGTCTATATTTAGGTGTTAATGCATACTTATAGTTCATAGCGATGCATATATTACGTTTTATAACACCATGTTTCTCCAATTCCGAGAAAATAGTTATGTATGGTTTGCTGGTTTATTTTATGCGGAAGACTAAAAGAGAAAGAACTACATCGTTAGTACTCATACAATGTAAATTAGTGGACGTGTTTATATATAGACACAGACACACACATACGATCACATTCATTTCTATTTGATAATAAAAAACGTAATATGTTTGAGATCAATATAATATTATAACACCTAAAATATTAGAAATTTCATAAAAGATTTAGGAAACTTAGGATCAATATGATTTCAAAAGGTTAAAGTCAAAAATTCAGAAAGTTCGGAAATTTTTACTTTTTCCAGTTCCATTTCATCCTTTTTTCGAAAATAATTTTTTTGAAATTGTAAGTCTTATATATGACACCAAAGTCGAAAAAAATTGGATCATTTTTTTTTTCTTAAGTTCGAAAAAAATTGACCACCCCTTAGTCCTAGTTTATAGGCGTTAAGACAATTAATAGTTAGAAAGGGCACAGGAAAAGCTGGAAATTTTTTAGTGAAAATGAGCTTGCCTTATTCACAAATGAGTGATACAAGATATACCTAGTAAATAGACTAGAAAATCATTGCACCAAAAGAGCAAAAATATCACTTTTTTCGATCAGGTATTGTCACGATCCTTGATCGTGACAAATAAATAAGCGCGTGTTGTCACTTCCTATGACCGTGACAAGCCTTGGCATGGTTCTGATAATGACAACACACAAGACATTTTTTTTATCACGGTCAAGGACTGTGATAAAAATGTTAGGATTCCAGCCCTCAAAATCCCCCTTTTTCTCTCAAAACACACACTTTGCCTCCTCTCTTTCATCAACTCGACTCCCTCTCTCCCCCAAGTGAAAAATCCACCATTTTTCACCCAAGTATATGATTTACACATTTTAACTTTAATATATGTATATATATAGCCTAGGAGAATACGTGGTGTTATAGGTTGGTACCTATTTTTTGATTGTGTAAAGCATTGGTTAATGGGGAAATTAATTTCCCCTGTGAGGGAATACAAGGGCCATAAATGGACTTTAGTCATTAAGCCTATCATTAAGAGTTGTGTGGGAGATCAAGGAGATAGGTGGATTTCATCATCCCATCATTTTACGTTAAGAGGTCCAAATGGAATAATAGAATTTTATTTTTCTTTAAAGGAAAACAGAGAGAGAGAGAGAGAGAGAGAGAGAGAGAGAGAGAGAGAGAGAGAGAGAGATCGCATATGAGAGCCGAGATATTGGTGCACTCAGTCATTAGCGGCTTGAGCACGCTATTGGGGGTGAAATGGGACTCAACGGCGGCTTTGGGCACGTTGCGAGCTAGGGAATTTTTTTATAATTGAGTTGAACCAATAAAAATTCAAAATGTCCCCCGCTGGCACCGACACTGGCACCCATATATTTCCATTTGCTTTATATAAATGCAAGAGTGAGTATGTTTTCTGCATATATGTCCATCCGTACTAATAATTTTAGAGAGTAAACACATTTTTCTCCCAAGTTTCCTTTTGTTGGTGTAATAATTTGAGAGAAAAATAAGTCAAAATGAGTGAGTTTGAGGGTGTATAAGGAGGTATTTTTGGTGGAGCTTCAAGAGGGGATACAATGGTGATAATTATTAGAGTTCATTGTCAAGTTAGGAAGCTTGGTAGCCCTTGAGACCACCTTTGGAGGTAGGGGTGACCTCTTCACCAACGATCTTCTTCTTGTTTTGGTCTCCAAGAGGTAAGGATGTTAAGTTATTTTCTTAGTCAAGCATGATTAAGAGTACATTTATGATATATATATATATATATATATATATATATATATATAGTGTTTTATGCATATACTTATGGGTGTTGGTTATTTTGAAAAAGTATTATACATGTGATCATTTGAATATTAATTACTATACAAAATAAAAATATAGTTTAAGGTTTGTGACTAATTAAAATATTTCTGAAAAGGTCGTATAAACCCCTGGACCTTTAGAAAATCATTATTTTGCAATCTAAGTTGTTATGAATCGTGTTGTCACGCATGAACTTTGTAAAAATGGGGTTTGGCCTCATACTTTCATAAAATTATAATTTAAACCATAAACTTGTGAAATTATATTATTTTGACCCGAGAAATGTATTTTTCTATATAAGGGTATGTTGCGACAAGAAGATTATTATATAATAAAAAGGATCAGAAAGATCTTATATAAACCTCGATTTATTTATAGGTTTACCCCTGTAATTATGTAAATTATAATATTGGTGCAGAATCTAATACTTTTATAATGGTCCATGTAGTGTGAAAATTGGACTTTTAAATATTGCAAATAATTCTTGAACGTTTAAATATTGCAATAAATTCCCTGGACTTTTAAATATTACAAAATACCCCTAATTCTTAACTATTGTAAATCAGCCTATAATATTTAAATATAACTGGACTTTGACTTGTGTACAAAAATTACAAAATAACCCTAACACTTTATGAAAAGCATTGTGTTAAACGATTTTGACCCCAAAGAGACTCAAAACTTAAAATGCATATTTAAGTACATAACGAGCATGTAAAGTGTAAATCATGTGATAAGTATTCTGTATCGTTTGGCCCCAGCGGCAGGGTCTGAAAAGTTTAAACATAAAAGTGATATTAATGGGTAAAAGAAATAATACTTGGAGTTTGGGCGAAATTTAAGGAGGGCTTGGAGCGCTAGGGTGCAACGGACGCTTAGACCTAAAAAACATTTCTCAGGGAAGCAACGATCGCGACATTTACTGCGGACAGTCAGAGGCCATGAAAATAAATAGAATTGGTACAATACGAAATATGAATTAAAATGAGAAGTTTAGTACTCGTAAAAAGCAAGAATAAAAATATAATAATTATGTGTGAGAGACCCCGTGACGAGAATAACTCCAGACTTGACATGTGTGTGTGTGTGTGGAAAATTTGATATGTCTCCGAAAGAATAAAAAGATAACAATTGGGTGTGTGAGTGACCCCACGGTGGAAATTAATCCCAGACTTGATGTTTATGTGGATGACTATTTTAAAAAACTACGTGCATTTATTAAAATGTTGTTTTTAAGAAACGTAGAGCTTGTGCCAATTTAAGGTATAAATTGGTTTTCTTGAAAGGAAACTAGTGATTTAAAAACAATCTAATAACGTGATTTTATCTAAATTAACCGTGTGAGTTAATGGATTAAATGACTACTTTTTGGAATACAACGACAACTTTGAAAAAGGGTTAATGGCTTTTAACCTAATTAAAGACGAATTTTGAAATAAAAAATGAACAATGCATATACAGTATAGTAGTTGCGTGTAGATTTTGGTTAGAATAATACTCGATATAGTATTGAATCCATTTTTTTGTTATTCATTTCTATATTGCATTTAGTTGCGCATTGACTCACCCCATTCCCTTAGTTACGGCATGTTAGTTTATATTCCGTCTTTTAAGAACGTTTTACATATGTGTGTTTCCTTTACTCTTACGCTAGTAGCTCTAATTACCTGAACCCGAAATATTGCCTAACGAGTTCCACACTTTTTATTAAGTCCAAATATCTTGAAATGGAGTTGCATGTTTACTTAGTAATTATAATTAACTAAAATGCACTGAAAACCTTATTTAGGTTGTTTCACCTCACTACACACCTAACGTGGTCAGACCGGACTTGGTTGACCCACGGGTAACCAATTGTCCAGGATGGGGCGTTATAGGTGAGTTTCCTTCTCAAGTGGGCGATCTCCACATCGCGATCGTGCAAACGCTTCTCGTATAGATTGAGAAGTTGTGACGTGGGACCTCTGGTGTGTGGCCCCATTGAAGGGTGTCATGATGACTGACAATTATGACAATTGGGACCAGAGCAGTGGGTTGATCACCCACGAGATCTAGCGTCGCTAATTCGGATCTCAGATCGGATCCAACTTACTACATGAGAATGGTATGATTTCTTTGCACTCATGATGGCAAGGTTGGAAAATTAAGTGATGGGGACCGTAGATATGCCAGAAGTGGTGCCAAGTTGTAGATACAATTACCCTACAAAAAAAAAACTGGGCAAAACAATGGCTTGGAGTAGTACCACCATGATGATGATTTATCCCGACACATTTTCGACCAAAATTACTCAAATTTGAATTCAAAATGGATAAAACGTTTTTTGGCCAATAAGTTGGAGTAGCACAAACCATGCAAAATGAGTTGGAACTAATTTTGCCAATGGTTGAAGTTGGTTTAAAGTAGCATTGTGTAGAATTTGTGTTTACAAAAGATTACACAAAATGAAGCATGTTGGCTCGAAAATTACACAAGATGGGGAAGGGGAGCCAATCGGGTATTTGTAAATCAATGGCAATACAACCAAATGACAATATCACTCAACAAGCTCAACTAAGTGTGTGATAGAGTGTGATTAGTTGTGATCCAAGCTAGTGTGTGAGAGAAATATGTGCAATAGTCACAATACAAAGGAGCTGGAGTAATAAACTTGTCAGGCGAGATTTTTTTACGTGGTTCACTTCACCCACATCCACATTTGAGACAAAATTCTGGAACTTCATTGTCTTTTGTTCGTTATGGTGTAACCAACCACCATATAAGGATTTATCACATCTCCAAATCATTACTAATAATGACACTACCTCCTTCCTTGCCAAAACGCTCACAAGGAAACTCGATGACACTACATCCCTCCGTGACTCATCATTACAACGACACTACTGACCATAAAGATACAATTAAGCATTGACATCGTAAATAAACATAAGAATAGAATGTTAAAGCCCAAGAAATATGAATAAATCTTTATAATGATATATAGCACTTTCCTTTCGATGAATAAAGTAAATTCAATGACTGCAAGTTAGCCCTTTTGAATTCTCTCGACTTTTTAACTTTCTTTTGAAATCCCAACGAGGTTTTTTGAATTCTAAATTGTTGTTTAGCCCTTGATCTTTTGAGATACTTAGTGAGCTTTATTTTTATATGAAAAATGATTTTATAACGAGTATATAGACTTGAGATTACATATGACAGTTTTTATCATTAAAAAACTAGTTGTTATTTGTTAGAAAAGCTTGAAATAATCGAATCTATTGTGATGGAGTTTACTCATTTGAAACATATTCGACTCCTTCAGGTTGGAGTTGAATCAAACTCGCAGATTTTCAATGTCATAATGAGTCAAGTGACCTAATCGACTCCATATGTATAACACGCTATTTTTCACGTATTAGGTGACCAAACCTCAACGCCGCAGATAGGGGACGTTAAATAATTTTTATCATTCTAAGCATTAATGAGTAACTAAAGAATACTAAAACCATCCACAATAGTATATAGAATATGTGAATAAGAATGAGATAACAAATACGATTATAAAAAACTGGATCAATAACGATTAATGCATCTGGATAACTGAATAATAAACTTCCATAATACAAATCTCGAATAGAAGTCCACAATACAAATGTATCAACTATCGTTGAATCCTGAACCGAAATGTATACAACTTTGGAACCCTCTGCGGGCTCATAAAATCTCTTAACAGTAAAAGGAAATATACAATGTACGACCACAAGAAAACTACTGTAAAAGGTAAATCTACATCTCTTATGCTGATCACTGGACCATCCTTGTTCCTGCAACTGCTAAATACCTGAAAAATATTTTTAGGAAATAACGTGGGTTAGACCCCACAAAATAAGCAAGAAATAGCTTGCTATACATAAAAATATTAAATGCGAATCATTTATGTCTCATGTTGTACCTCCGACACTTATCCAAAGATATCTGACCTGGCACTGCTAGTTACCATACTATACAATATACAAAGAGAGTATTTATGTTCATCACCACACCAGCTACGCCATATTTATTAATTACTTATCACAGTATAATGATCATTAATAGTTTATTAAGCTTCATACATATTTGCGGTACCCATATACTACACCGTACCATAGTGGGTAAGTCCATAATCGCAATCCCAATAGCCCAATTTATTATCCGCAACTACATATGTCCACCAATTGAGTCAAGTACACACATAAGCACACGCGAATGCAACAATCCTTTAAGGACTTTCTCGTGCCTCTATTGGGTCAATCCATAAGAGGTCCCAAATGGATCGCAAGCAAACACAATAAAACTGGGGGCATCACAAACCATCACATCAAATCCCAAAAACCATCAAATCAAATCCCCCACCGATATATTCCCCACGAACCAACACACACCCTGGTATGTCCACACTCATAGCATACATAGCACACAATATCATCTCAAGTATAAGAATTACTAGTACATAACTGAAACCATATAAGTCAGACTAATCGTCCCCCGGGCTAATCATACAAGGCTAGAATGCTTGCGTTCTAATCAACCCCCTTAGGTCCACAAATAACATACAAAGAAAATATACAGCAATGTCCGTAAACGAATGTAGTATTATCCTAACCGCACACCTTAAACCATATGAGCCCCCAAATATCACCTAAATCTCGCGAACAAACTCCCCCACAAAAAGTATAAAATTTGGAAGCCTATTAGTCCAATTAAATCCTCCCTAAAGTCCCTATGTCCAACAAATCAAAGTCCTCATGAAGAAATCCTTGCAAAATCCTCGAAACTGCACCACGGTGCCTAAGCCTTCCACGAGATACCCATTATAGCGGCCTAATACCTGCTATAACGGTTCTTATACCCCATTGCAACAGTCCTAACCCGTTATAGCAACCCTTAAAGAAGATTTCACCCAGAAACCCCAATAGGACAAAGTTTTGTTTGTAATGCACTAACAACCCCTAAGCTACTAATTTCTAATCTTCTAGTCCGCCATTAATGGCTGCCAAACCTTCAAAGCAATCCAAAAACATTCCCAAATCATCTCTAAATGTTCTTAAATCATTGTCTAACATTATAGGGTCATAATCTAACATGGATCTAACAAAATAAGGCTTATATCCCCCATTATTATTATTATGTCTTCCATATGGATTATTGATAGATTCATATTTAACCATTAATGTGGATTTTAAAACACCAAAACACATCCCAAAGGTATACTTACCCGTAAGAACTAATCCAAAACACTAAAAACCTCTCCAAGCCTTTCTACCATCCTAGAGTCCGGTCCAAACGATACTAACTCGCAACACATAAAAAAAGGTAAAAAAATTACAACATTGTTATTAAATTACAAATCGTTTACACTTGATTTAAATTTATATTATGGCATAAAATCCAAAATTTCCATAAATAGCACGAAATTAAATTTAAATTAATTATTAAATAATTATTTATTTAAATAATTAAAAATACGGAGTATAACAATATGCTCAAAGTTGACCTTTTTGTCTAAACGAGTTCTTTTCGCTCCGAAAACTGTGAGAAAGTTTTAAATCGTGTAGATAATTAGCCCGAAGTTTAAACAACTTAATAAATCGTGTAGATAATTAGGCCAGAGTTTAAACAACTTAATAAAGTAATATTTTTACGTATATCCTAATGCTCTCAAGACTTCATTGGTGAATGAGCTTTCGCTACGTAACTTTGATGCTTGGTCTCTCTTTGGCTGATCATTTCTTATGAATTGAAACATCAATGGTTTTTTCCGATTCCTTAGAACTCCTCTTGATGATACTTTCCCTCTGAGATACCCTCATCTTTGAGTGCTTTCCCTGACTAATCACAATTACTTCCAGTACTACAAAATCCAGCCCGCTCCATTGCCCCTACTGAATTTATAAAACCCAGCCTACCCACCGCTAATTTCTTTATTTTAAATAAAATAGACTCAAACAAAATGGAACACCCCAATATTGGTTTCACATTTTTTGTACTTCATTTAGGGGAGAGTCATTTTTCGTTATATATCATTAGATGTTTTCATTCCTTGAGGTGTTTCTCTTTTTTGAAAGATATAACATTTTTGTCAATTGAGTTCTCATCATCAAAATCATTCATTTGTGTTTTTAAAAGCTTTTGAATTCACAAAACACTACCATAAAAGATGCTCAAACACATTCAGCAATTTAATTAATAGGTAATGATCCACATAAGAGGAAAGAATAAAATAGCTGACTTGCATAGCGATCTCAAAAGATGAATTTACAATTTATACGATTGAAAATGAGCTCTTCTCATTAAATTAGTACACATGAAAGGTAACTTGGCACCCAGAACATTAGACCAATTTGCATGAAAGACGAATTTCCAATAGTTAAGATTGAAAAGTAGTTCTTCGCATTAAAATAGTACACATGAAAAGTAAATTAGCATCCAGAACAGTAAACCAATTTGCATACAAATCTACAATTATAATAAACTGCACATGTGCATATGACGAAGAGCAAGAAAAATAAAACTAAATTAAATTAAATTAAAAATAATACATACACACACATAAGAACGGGTTTGGGCAAGATTCAAAGAGGCACCTTGATTCACCTTCGATTATTCAGCCACATCAGCAGTCCGCATTTTTTCATACAAGCGATATATTAGGGTAGATTTCGATGTTTGAGGCTCCCTTTCTAGTACAGCAACAACATCCTTAACGGATATAATACGAGCAACCCTAGTTTGAGGCACCACCACTTGATTCCTCCCAAATTTTCTTACAACACCTATTAATAAATAAATAAAGTGGGTTAGAAAACCCATACAATGAAGCAAACATTGTCAAGGATCATCCATGAAAGTTAACAGCCAAGCCTTCAATTGATCCATCCACTAGCAAAAATAAATATCGAGCAAGCAATATATTCAACTGTGTTGTTCAATGAGGGGAGAACATTTGAAGTAATTCATTCAAGGCTATACAAATTTGTATTAACCAGCCTGCCTCATGTGCATCTCATTGTACGTATAAATAGTCATGCAGTAGGTAAATTAGAACATTAATAGAAATCATGATAATTAGTTCATTTTCTGCTTGGTGCCTCCCATATTTAAGATTTATTTTGATAATGTTTAGTCCGCGGACTGTAGAATTGATCCATGAAATATGCTCTAAAATGGTTTTTTTCTTTCTAATACTCACTCCGCCCCCAAATTAAAAGTTCCAGTTTAAAAGTCAAACATTTTAAGTAAATAATTTACTTTCAAAATTTATCCACATAAGAATCATGAACACCCTTGGAATGTAAATCATTGCTCTCAGTATCATTAGGATGGATAACTTTGGAATCTTAGCTAGGTTTTATACATTTTTTTAGAAAAAGGAATTGGGACAGACCAATAAAGAAGAAAAGACTCTTAATTCGTGTTGGGGAGGGGAACAAAAGGAACAGGTAACGTAAACGCGTCAATGGCATCCAAAGAAGTAATTTGGTCAAATGTCTTATTTACAGCCTTATCAAAATGTCGAGAGATCGCAATGGTTGGTCAAATGCCTTATTTATATCCCAAGTATTTTGGTTAGACAAGATAACCCTACGAGGTACACTTCAGTATATTCCAAGAGAATGTCAATAGCCCAAGTAATTTCGTTAGCCAAGATAACCCTATAAGGTGCACTTAAGTATAGTCCAAGAGAATGTCACCCCTAACTAAAATAAACAAACACAATAAAACATAAACAAAGCTAAAGGATGCCACAATTAGACACCTATTGCACTTTTTAATTCTCATCACCATCCCCTTCTTAAAGAAAGCTCATCCTCGGCGTGAAGGAAGACTTAGAGAAGACCCCGCCAAATGAACAAATATTTGGAGGATATCCTTTTTTTTTTTTAAAAGAATTGGGTATAAACAGATATTTCCTTGATGTGCCTTGGCCCAAAAACAATTTTGTACCTAAAATGAAAATTAGGGACTAGTCCATAACTTTCAGGCTACAAGGGGTGAGGTAATACGGCCCATATTCAAGGTACTTTCACAACCCAACCCAATAAAATCATTTAATTTGGGTACAGATTGTAATGGGATGAAACCCCTAACATCAGCGCAAATACCTATAAGGCACAACCCTCAACACCCTTCGGTCTGTCCATGGGCCACAGGATCACAACCCACTCTCACTTTTAACACAAACAGGCCTAACAAACCACCCCTTTCAATGGGATTAGGGGCAAGCAACTTCCCATACCCAGACAGCCCAACTGCATCACCTTGGGTTTCAGAACAAGCCATTTACCACCTCTATTGCCACGATCCATCTCGGCACCAAAAACCCGATTGAGCCAACCCTCTCTCGCATATTTGGTGACATAAGGCCAGTGACGCTAATGAGTCCATGGCTGAGGTGAGGAACTTCGCCTCCCCTTCCTCTTCTTTCTTGATAGTGTTGCAGCTCAGTACACCACCAGCGAGCTTTCCATTCCCTTCACTGGAGTCCGTCGATTCGCGGTGTCGCTGCTTCTGGACACATGCTGTCGCTTCTTATTGGATCAAAGACCAACGTAGGGCTGCGAAACCTTAGATCCATCTTCAATGGACATCGCCAAAGCTCGTCGCCGATTGTGGCAGCGCGTCGGACCCAAACCAATGGCTAGTAAGACATCTCGTCTTCTTTGACCTCAAGGTTCTCTTCTCTCTCGTTGAAGTCCTAGGGATAAATGGGGAATGCGAACAAGAGGGTCCCCCCTCCCTTCTCCCTCGAAACCTTAGGGGGTGAACGAGGTCGTGAACCAAAGGCCTTGGTCACCCTTGTTATCAGTCGTTTGCAAACAGCAGGTCTATGTGGTAGAGGCGATAGTTATGGGTGATTCATGGCGGGGTTCATTTGGGGAATGGTCATACAGGTTTGTGCAGCTTGGATGGTGGAGCGCGAAGGTTAGGCCTTGAAACTCAACCATTCAGAGAACGGGGTTATTTTGAGGGACGATAAACTTACCTAAAATCGGGCCGCTCAATATTTTTCTTTGGTGCCATTGAAGTGTTGTACGATGTTGGGTTTACAACAATCGAGCAGAGGCTCTGATAACAATTTAACGTAAACGCGTCAATGGTATTTGAGTTAATGGTATCCAAAGAAGATTAAACAAGCAACACTCTAATATAACAAAATGTCAAGTGATTACAATGATTGGCGAAAGGCCTTGTTTGTGACCTAAGTTAACTTGCTAGCCAGGATAAAGGTTAGAAGACCAAAGAGGGAAGTTTAAGTTATCTTGCTAGCCAAGACAAAGGTAAAAAGGCTAAAGAGGGTACTTTAAGAATATTCCAAGAGAATATTACTCCCTCACTAAATTACTAAGGAAACAATAAAAGGGAAACAAATTAAAAGTTTATAATACAATTAGGCCCCAATTGCACTTCTTGATTCTCATCAACATGACTCTTAATTCAGGACAAAGGAAGAAAAAATTACAAAAAATCAAATATTATCACAAACTTAACAATTCAACTCGGTCTTAGTATCAATAAAGATCGTATCCAGTGCACAAGCGACTGACGCCATACATATATGGAGAGGTTGCTCCCATGTCTCGAACCCGAGGCCAACCGTAGCTTGGGTGAGTACACTTGCTATCACACCAAGGTACGAGCCCTAAATAAGAAATTAAAATAAATACACCAAAACAATAACTATATATATATATATATACACACACACACAAACAGGCTCCCATGCACACTAAGTTTGCACATCTATTTTTTAAAATATTAAAAAAAAATATTTTTAAGTTGATTTTTTTATGTGATATTTAAACATTTCAACAGACCCATACAAAAAAAAATCAGCTCAAAAAAAGTTTTTTTGCTATTTTAAAAAAATCGTTTAAACTTTCGCAGTTTTTAAAGCACTTAAAAGCTGCAAAAGTTTGACCGATTTTTTTAAAATAGCAAAAAAACGTTTCTTGAGCTGATTTATTTTTATATGGGTTCGTTGAAATCTTTAAATATCACATTAAAAAAATCAACTCAAAAATATTTTTGTTAATATTATAAAAAAATAGGTGTGCGCCGGCACGTGTGCAAACTTAGTGTGCACAAGAGCCTGCCTATATATATATATACGTACGTATCTGGGCTTAGGCGAGGTGTCAAAGCACCGCCTAACACCTATGCGAGATTTTTAAAACATTATATCTATAAGTCGTACTAAAAATTCAGATCCAGAAGAATAAGAAACTAAATATATAATTTTGGGCTTAGGCAAAGCGGAGCACCGATTAGCACCATGGCAAGATTTTAGAACACTCGAGACGTAGGTTGTGTTTTGGATCTAGTTCTCATTTATGAACTCTAGTACTTTCAAATTCAAATTTTTGAAGCAAATGCATTGAGGTTAGCCGATAATTTTTGTTTTTGTATCTTTCTTAGTTTATGGTATTTTTGTCCTTGTCCACATCCATCCTTCTAGTACAAAAAATGGTCCACTAACTTTACATGGGATTATTACAATTTTTAAGATTATGAATGAGATATAAAGGGCACTTTTTCCCTAGTTTTTTTATTGTTATTATCTGAATCGCTTCCGCCCATTTACGTCGAAATTAGGAACCTCGCTCTTGATTCCTCCTTCCCTATTCTAGGTTTTACATATGGAGAAGATTTGGAATGACTTGGAGGAGGGTTGGATCAACTATAAATATCAACCCTTACTCAAACCTCAATTAAGCTGAAGTCGCCACAGCAAAGAATCGAGCAGAGATGACACTGATTCGTATCAAATATTGCGTAGTTCTCCCGTTAACCTACGCGTTATTAGCCCCCTCGGGTATCTTAATCCCTATATTTATGCTCGTTAACGAGACAACCTCGGATTTCTATATATACATGCTTTGCAGGGATTAATTGAGCTTTTATAGGTATTTGGATGCTTAGTATGAAGTTCGGACGCATTCCGGTGAAGTTCCGTACACATCCGCACGTGCAAGGGCATTTCGGTCATTTCATAGTTTGGGCAACTGGCCCAACGTCTACACGGAAGTTGTTGCCCTCCTTGCAAGCTTCGCACGGCGGCGAACGGTGGGCGAATCCGAGTCCTAACGAAGAAGTTACGGCGATTTTAGCGGAAGAGGATTTCAAACCAACCGAAACAGGGGAAACTTGATGCAGACCAGCTTGATCGATCGATCGACCCCTTAGCAAATTTGAAATCGAAGTAAGTAGTGGGCTGATTTCTGATCAATCGATCGATCGACTAAAAGGGTCGATCGATCGACCCCCTGGTATTTTTGACAGCTTTGTTCCCTTTCTTTTCTTCTTTTCTTTTCTCCCAACTTACTATATAAGAGGTTTTTGTTGTAATAAGAGATAATTAGTTTTAGATAGATTTTTGTTGATTAGCTTTTGGGAGCTAGGGTTTGGAGAGTTTTGTGGGTGTGTCATTTTCTCCGTCTGAGGATTTGCTCGTATGATATTTTTGACAGCTTTTTTCCTTTTCTTTTCTTCTTTTCTTTTCTCCCAACTTACTATATAAGAGGTTTTTGTTGTAATAAGAGATAATTAGTTTTAGATAGATTTTTGTTGATTTTCTTTTGGGAGTTAGGGTTTGGAGAGTTTTGTGGGTGTGTCATTTTCTCCGTCTGAGGATTTGCTCGTATAGAGGGGTCAAGGTTGTGTAGAACACTATTCATCATCTTCTCTATCAATCCAAGTTTCCATTTTCGGTATTTCTTCACTTATTGCTTTATTTACATGCTTTCTTTATCTTGCTTTCATTTATTGCTTTGTTAATTAGGTTTACTTTTTCGCATTTAATATGTTTTCTAGCTAATTTAGTCTAGGTTGTGTTGGATTGAACTCACCAAGGGGTTGTTTGGTTGCTTTGCTTTGGTGATGGAGTTTTACGTGTTTATTTCGATTGGGTTGTCCTAGTTATTACCCCTAGGAGATTTAACGGGGTGTATCATGTATGCCCCGTATTTACAACCTTGCGTGCGTAATTTTCAGAGTATTTATTGACGCCAAAATCTTATTAGACTTTTATGCGAATTTAAAGGTGTGACAACTCTTGATTTAATCAACTGTGGAAACGATACGCAATCTTAATAACTCGTGAACCCATGTGACCATTTATACCAATTAACTCGGGGTAACCAATACTTTTTATTCGCTTTGTTATCTTAGTTTAATTTACACTCGCCTAGTATAATTTTTCTTTTGTTATCTTTTCCTTTTTGTTAGAAATACCTTTTACACTTTTATTTTAGAAGTAATAAACCAATTAAATTCTAGCACTCTGTGGATTTTCGATACCCGAACTTGGCCGCTATACTCACCTATTGAGTGTAGTCATACGCGTAGGTTTTTGTATAGAGTTGGTGAGCCGAAAATAACACGACCGACGCGTAGGTGACTCTCGCGCCGCGGCGAAACCCAGCCTATCAGACACCCATATTACCGACTGTTTTGGATCCGAGGCAATTCTCCTCTCTCAAAGGCTTTGACAGCCATCAGCATACCGCGTCTAATCGTCCCTTCCTCACGCCCTTCCTTGCAAAGGGTTGCGACCCCTTTCCTACCGCCGACTGCTGCTCTCAGGCCCAACACACCCTCTTATTGGGTTTCGGTGCCATTGTCAAATTCTTAACCCATCGATGAAACCTTATCATCTACCCCGTGACGTTCGGGGCCCTTCAACACCATCTCTAGCTTCAGAAAAGGACACAACCTTCCTTCCCTAAACCACAAAGCATATTCAACCATCTCATACCCTTCGGTGACCTCCACTAATCCTCCCTTCACCCACCACCTAGAGTTGGAATCCATACCCCAAACCATCCACCCCTTTATTACCACTTTCATACTCCATAATCGGTTCATCCACACTCAACTGCACTTGCGCTGCCCAACCCCACACCCATACTTTTTCTTCACCTCACATAAATCCCCATTGCGATAGGCCACGTTCACTTACTTCTTCAGATTGGCGTCGACAAAGTCTATTTTCCACCTTGTGCATATCGCGCCCAATGTTTAAAAAGGCGGTTGAGGCGTACGCTTCGAGGCGAGGCGAGCAAAAAATACCTTGAGGCTCCTCAAGGTTAAATTGGAGGCTTACGTCCCGATGAGCCTCACGCCTTTTTGCTAAGGAGTGAAAATAAAAAAATTAAAAATTAAAAAAAAAACAATAAAAAAAACTTTTTTCCTTTTTTGTTTTAAAATTGCACCTAACTTGTACTATTTACTATTTGTAACTAGAAATAAATTTTTAAAAAATAACCAGTATGTGAATGAAACTTAAAAAACTAATTTTGTCAATTTGATTTTGCATTGATTAATTTATTGTCATATTATAAAATAACCAATGTGAATGAAACTAAAAAAAATTATTTGGTCAATTTGATTTTGCGTTGATTAATTTATTGTCATATTATAAAATTAACAAGATGTAAAAAAGTCATCTCGGGGGAACAAAAAAATGTTTGACTATGTGAAAAAGTCCTCAAAGATGTTCTTTTTGCAGTTTTATTTTATATTTCTTTGCTACTTTATTTTTTAGGGGAAAGTACTCTTAGGTCCCTTGCAAAGAAATTTTAAACACTAAAGGAATTTTGAAAAATTTTTGAAACACTTAGGTCCACTAATTCTCTTCTTGTAGAAGTCTACGCTAGTGGCATAACAAGAGGGACCTAATAGTAATTTGTCCTTAAATGTTTAAAAATTGTCAACAAGGGACATAATTGTAAATAGCCCTATTTTTTTTGTTTTATTGGTATTTTTTTAATATTATTTTGCTCCTTTTTTGGGATGAGGCTTACGCCTCGCCTCGCGCTTTTTAAACATTGATCACGCGTCCAATTATGTAAGTTGATGGGGGCTCCAACGACAACCTCATCTTCACCAAGATGGTACAAAACTCAGTCTGTTGAACCATTACAGATGCCTGTAGTATAAGTTAGCTATGTGTGACTCCCATAGAAGTGTCGCGTGCCCTTTTCGATCGGGTCATATTCAGACGAGCTATTGTGTATTGTCATTAACATGATCATTTTTAAAAAATAACCAGTATGTGAATGA
Organism: Sambucus nigra; assembly: GCA_949130495.1. Taxonomy (NCBI): domain Eukaryota; kingdom Viridiplantae; phylum Streptophyta; class Magnoliopsida; order Dipsacales; family Adoxaceae; genus Sambucus; species Sambucus nigra. The sequence goes on from OX422207.1 coordinate 716,149,349, forward strand.
AACTTAAAAAACTAATTTTGTCAATTTGATTTTGCATTGATTAATTTATTGTCATATTATAAAATAACCAATGTGAATGGAACTAAAAAAAATTATTTGGTCAATTTGATTTTGCGTTGATTAATTTATTGTCATATTATAAAATTAACAAGATGTAAAAAATTCATCTCGGGGGAACAAAAAAATGTTTGACTATGTGAAAAAGTCCTCAAAGATGTTTTTTTTGCAGTTTTATTTTATATTTCTTTGCTACTTTATTTTTTAGGGGAAAGTACTCTTAGGTCCCTTGCAAACAAATTTTAAACACTAAAGGAATTTTGACAAATTTTAAACACTTAGGTCCACTAATTCTCTTCTTGTAGAAGTCTACGCTAGTGGCATAACAAGTGGACCTAATAGTAATTTGTCCTTAAATGTTTAAAAATTGTCAACAAGGGACATAATTGTAAATGGCCCTATTTTTTTTTGTTTTATTAGTATTTTTTTAATATTATTTTGCTCCTTTTTTTTGGGATGAGGCTTACGCCTCTCCTCGCGCTTTTTAAACATTGATCACGCGTCCAATTATGTAAGTTGATGGGGGCTCCAACAGCAACCTCATCTTCACCAAGATGGTACAAAACTCAGTCTGTTGAACCATTACAGATGCCTGTAGTATAAGTTAGCTATGTGTGACTCCCATAGAAGTGTCGCGTACCCTTTTCGATCGGGTCATATTCGGACGAGGTATTGTGTATTGTCATTAACATGATCATTTGCCACTTATTAGACCGAAGTTTCATCATGCACGATGGTTAGTCAAACACGTATACATTCCAGCACAAGGGGACACATGTTGAGCTTCTTTTGATGCGGAGATTGAAACCCACACATCCTTTTGTAACCCTAGTTTCAGCCTCAACCCACTATTACGATGCACTTGAGTAAGAATACACGCTAGTGAGTACTTGACCACCCTAAAGATTAATGTACCTCCGACCATGAGAGTTATTCTAGATACCCTCAAGGATGTATGCACCCCATCCAACAATATGTCAATGCCACCTCTTCGTGACATACATGTGATTGATTTTTTATGGGTGCGTAATTTCCTAATCTACATCACCCTCACATCCATTGGCATAAATTACAGAGGCAAGCAAGTGTGCGAGTTATGTGCCTATGGCTTGTTGCGAGAGAACATGTCATTGCGTGTCGTTCGTTCCCTTCACATCCTAAAGAAGACGTCGATTAGAGAATGTTCGTCGACAACAGGGCAAAGAATTAGATCCCAGTGAAGCACAGACTTTTAGTCCTATTCCGTGCCTCAGACATGCAAGACCATCTCCAAAGGGCTTACATGTTTGTAAACATGATCTGCAAACGGATATCATTAGATTCGCATGAGGTCGAGTGACGAGTGGAAGACCAAATGTAAGACGAAAAAACATGAACAAGTAGACATTGATGCCCTTTCGTCTAAAGGGTGATGGTTCGGGTCCACTACTAATCCAGAACCGGAACGGGGTTGATCGGTTCCACATTTTTGGAACTGGAACCGGAGCAAGAACTGATTATATTTAGAACCGAATCAATATGAACCAACGGTTCTTGGGTTGTTTCTGATCGATTCTCCGATCCAACAATGTATTAAAATAATAAGTAAAATGATAAATTTTCCTTTAATATAACTTAAAAAAGACACTTCAAGCAAACATAAATGCATCCAAATCCCATAAGTCAAAATTCATTTAAATTATTTAAATCAAAGAGAGAAAAAACATTTTTCATATATATATAAAGCATAAAAAAAACATGTTAGGATTAAACCGGTACTAGTTTAGCCTAATTTCGTGGTTCGGTTCCGAATCGGATCGGTTTATGATTCAATTCAGTTGGTGGTGGTGGTGAAACCGGAAACATAAATGAAGAAACCGGTTTTGCAATTTTTAGAGCCATAACCGAACTTTTCCTGTTCCGCTGCACACCCCCACTTTGGTCTATTCAATGTCTTGGTCAATTTTTTATGAGGGTGTTGACCCAGACCTTTGCGCCCCTTTTGGGGCAAGTTTGTGGTGGTGTGTTTCGATCTATGAAGCATGAACACTTCGTTCAACGGTGTCATAGTCGTGTCGGACACTCCCGCCGACACGACACTCCTCCGACATGCCACGTGGCGTGTCAAACCAATTTGGCATTTAAAAATGTCGGACACTTCTAAGATACTCCAAAGAAAATTCTAGGGCACTTCTGAGACTAATGATAAAGCTTCTGGTCTTGTCGGAGATGGTGAGGAATGAGGAGCATTGAAGCACTTACTTAGCCTATTGAAGTTATTATTAAGTTTTTGTTTATAATGGTTTTTTTACTTTATGTTCATACATAACTTTTGACATATGGTTGAAATGTTTTTTATAAAATATTTGCCCGTGTTAGTTTAGATAATTAGATAATTAGTTTACTACTAATTTTTTTTAGTGTAGAGATTGATCTACATATGGAATTTTTTAAAAATATATCTATTTTAAATTGTGTCCCCGACGTGTCGCATCCTATTTTTTTTAGATTTGTCGTGTCGGCGTGCCCATGTCCATGTCTCTGCTTCATACTTTTGATAATATTCTTATCTACGGACACTCTTAGAGGATGAGCATTTGGTTATGCCCACACATCAGTTCCATCTCCAGTTGTGAAAATGTGCTTTGTCTAGCATTACCAGGTAGCTCTAAGTCATCAATCCCACCCTCTGATAGTTCTCCGAGGATTGGTGTTTGGTTTTGATGAGGTCCGTGACTTGTATGCGTCATATGATTACTTCGGCTCGATAGTGGCAAGGTGTACGCTCCATCAAGATTCTTCACGAGACTTTTTCCTACCAATCGGGTTTATGTTTCACGACACCGCTCTTAACATCCCCGCTTCTTCCCTTGGGGAAAACATTATCAGCGAGATCCACTAGGGAGGGTTTCCTAATGCTTCCCCACTTCCTCCCTAAGGGAAAAACTTTATCAACGAGATCAATTAGGGTGGGCTAGTCGAGCACATGGGAGTATCTCGCACGATGTTGACACTTTGAGACAGGTTCTTCTAGTCCACTATGAGGTATGAGTCGTGTGACAACAACACCCTCGTTATGAGGTGTTGCATTTGCAAGCACTACAACTTGTATACCCTCCCTATTTCCAATAAACCTTGGCAACAAATTTCTACGGAGTTCATTGCGGGCCTTCCTCAAGGCGAGACACAACAGCACAGCAATTTCAATGGGATCCAAATAAATAAATAAATAAAAGAGAAAAGGAAAAAATAAAAATAAATAAATAAATATTCAATTCATTGAAATTAAAGAAAACAAAGCATATTTTGTAAGCCTCTCTTTATCGGCAGCTGCAAAACTCTTTTCTCATCTCTGCCTTCGATTTCGAACTCTGTTAGATCTCAACATGTTCGTCCGCCTTAGAATGCAACGTGTTGTAGGTTGGCTTTTTTAAGGATATAGTTGATGGGTAGTGAACGTTTTTTAGAAGGATTATTTTCATGGATATTAGTCGATGGGTTTGTTTTAGGACTTTTAATGGATATCGATGGGTATGTGCGGTGTTCTTAGAAGTTTCTTTTTTATGGAGATAGTTTTTTGGGTTATGAGTTATGTTTTTTATGGATATATTTTTTTTATATATCTTTGTTGATAAGTACATTTGATTAATATACCAGATTTTTTATGGATCTCTATTTGATATATATACCGTGCAAGATTTCTTTAGTATGTAATGCGTACTAAAACCAATGTTTGAAAAGGCGTTGTCTTTGGTGAGGTGAGGCATAAGCCTCAAGTCGAATCGAGGCGTAAGCCTTAACTTGAAAACAAAAATCACCAAAACCTCGTAAAAAAATACTATATCATGGCTATCATTATTTTTTATTTTTTTTAAATCTCCATAGTCATTATTACCGACATAATAATTAGCATCACCACATACTATAATCAATGTCACAAAGTGGGGTGGAGGGCCCAAACATTAAAAATGCTAAAAAAAAAATCAGGCCAAAAGCAATTCCCTCAATATTCTTCCATCATATACAATATTCAATAACACTCACAACGGAGCTAAATGGTTTACAACCAAGGGGTAACTATGGGCACCAAATAACCCTAAAAAGAAAAAGACTGCAGTAAACCTCGTTTAATAACTAAATAATAATAATATATCTAATTAATGAAATAAAAAATACAAGTAAATAAGTACCAAGGAATCCTCAATCGATCGATCCGATCGATCTGATCGCAAGCTTTTTCAAATCAATCATGATCCCTCTTCTATCTTGGTTCTCCATTCTTCTTCTATCTTGGTTTTCTATATATTCCTCCAATCCTCCGTTTGGCGTGAATGTTGATCATAAATTCCCTTGCTCATTATAGGTTGAATCGTATTTGTCAAGTAGATCTATATTCTAGTCATGTTTGAGCGTATTGGTGGTATTGTATTGGTCCATATCATTTTTTAAAAATCTTATAAAAATGCAAATCAAAATTCATTTCGGTCATTATATTCTTACTATTTTTATCTCTTTTTTCTAATATTCTAATAATAATGAGATTCGAACACATTTTCCAATCACAAAGGCAAAAGTTTTACTATTGACAATGTAATCATATCCTAAAAGGTTTTAAACTATAATTTATTTTATTATTTGTTATAATTTGTTCTTAATACATCTATTTATATTTTACTATATCTTTTACATTTTGCATTATATCATGCGACAACCATCATAATTACCCTTCAAAGAAAACAGAAAAGATAACAATTAACAAATCAAGAAAAGGAAGACATTTGCTATAGAATATAGAGTTGCAGTAGTCTTGTTAGCTTTGGTTCTAACATTAGATTGAACCAATGATTATTTAAGTGATACTTACCAGATGCGGCAACAGCAGGGGAAGGGCTCCGTTTTTCCGATTCTTGATTATCCCTTGCATTTTTTACAGAGGTTGATAAAGACTTATGGCTCACATCTTTACCCGGCTGAGAACCAGAGGGTGCATCACTCCCTCCTTCGCGTTTCTGCCTGGCCTGCTCAGCCATTAGTTGCCATTTTGAGAGCATGTCATCTCCTCCTACAGCAGCCCGGGCAGCAACATTTGCAGCTGTCGTCCGCATCTTGTCGTCCTCCTCTTTGTTCGCCTGCACCTGCAGGGAAGTTAAAAAAAATGAAAAAAAAAGTAGTAAATTAGAGAAAGGGCTCTTATAAACTTTCTTAATTGAGTGAAGTCTACCTAGTTTTTCTGTTTCACAAAAAATTTCCCCTGTGAAAGAGAACTTTGGATGTGGTCCTCGGTGAATATGGTCTGTTGGATTACGTCCATATACTTGACCGAAATTACAGATTCTTACGCCTAATGCGAAGGAACCTGGACCAAATCCCTTTTAATAATAGTTAAAAATATCTGCACTTCTCTCAAAAAAGATGTTTCTTTAGGGAGCTAATTGCAAAAGACCCTTTTTAGCTAAGTGATGAAAGTATAATAAAACGAATTCAATCATCCGTTATACCTTAACAGATTTTCCACGACCATCATCCTTCTCCTTATCGCCATCAATTCCATTATTCCCTTCAGGCTGCATTCCCAAACATCAGATGTATAGAAAATAAAAAAACCTATTACTAACACAGATTATAACAATTAAGTGAATGCAAAGAGATACTCACATCATTCAGTTTTTGGAGCTTTTCTATATCAGACTGTTTTTTCTCCCATTCTTCCCTGGCTTTCCGGTTCATTATCTTTATTTGTTGCCCAACGTCCGAGGTTATAACGGTTCGGTGTCTTGGCTTCTCAATATCAACCCGCTACAAAATTCAACTAAGTTCATTATGAGATTTTCTTTTTCTCACTTTTCAAAAGGAATGAGAGAAAATTAATAGTTTACCTGTTTTGACAGCCTGATCAGATTACTTATTAGTCCGCGCATTCGTTCTTCCACGCACTGAACATTTCATTGAACATGAAAGGGTACACAAATTATGATTAGTCCCCATTTGATTTGGAGTAAAATATTTTTTGTGTGTGAAAAATAATATGGTGAAAAGTATTTTCACCTAAAGTTAGACCTCTTCATATATAAAAAGAGGTTTACACACTATAATTAAGTGACTTGAGCATTGACAGAAAACTAAATTTAGCTCCAATTAATAAAATTACTTTTCAGTCACCTACATAAAAAGTAAAAATAAAAACATTTCACCCTACAAAACAGAACCTTAAAGTTGAGGAACTAATATCTTACCAAAGACAAGCATCGCTCCACGTCATTGTTTGCATCCTTTAGTCCACATTTTGTCACTGCCACATACAACATACAACCCCTAAATATCAGGCCATGTGCAACTGAAAGCTCTTGAGAACAACAACAAAAAAAAAGGGCAATATATTCACAGGATTATAAAATGTTCATCGTAAAAAAGTCTTAACTGATTTCTGCCATTTTTTTCTGTAGTGGAATCTTCTGCAAAATCAGCTTTTCTTCCTCTTCTTGCACTACCCTACGGGAAGCTTCTGAAACTCGACTGTCTTCCTTGGGCCCAGAAAATAGTTGTTCTTCCTCTTCCTATTTTAACAAAATATCACCAAGATAGTGAACTTATTATCTGCGTCCCTGACTTGCAAAAACTTGTAACAGGGTAAAATTGAGACCGCAAATGACCATACCCTGAGATTAACTCCGCTGACAGCAGTGACATCATTGAGTTGTTCGATACTTTGATCCGAAAAGCCCCCAGATGCTTTTTGCTTCTTACTGCTAGGAATCCAATATATGGGTGCCAAATATTAAAAATAAGATATATACTGAGGAGAAAATCATTGCCAAGCTGTTTAGAGTGTAGTTAGTTATATTACCTTGGCGGAGGAGGCGAAGAACCTAGTGCTTCCAGTGGTTTTTTTTGGCCAATAGAAGGCTTTTTCGGAGGTGTCTTTGAATTATTTCCAGGCCCAACTGGAAAGGTTGTGGATGGGATCCGAGAGCTCAACTGTTATTACATAGAAAGGAAGAAGTAGAAACAGAGCGAAAATGTAAATAGTGTATGATAACAATTCACAAGCAAAAATGGCAAAACACAAAAGCACTCACTTTTAAGGAGTTGAAACTCCTCATCAGGAAAAGAAATAAAAAGAAAACATAAAACGGAAGAAGAACCAGAAAAGGCACCGAAAACCACATGATGAAGAAAATAATTATTCTTAAGAGCTCTCACTTAGCAGTTCTGCACCAAAAGGTGCTGCTATACGAGACGCGGACCTGTAGCGATTGGTAAGTTTGAGATAAAAAAGCTCAATATCTATTTATAGAGACTTGGTAACTAAGCAACCGCCTAAGGTACTAAAGTACCCCTAATACTAAGGGAATATGTCGAAGGATATTCTTTATTCTATTAAATATACGAAAGCAATAACATAAATGACAAAGTACAAAGAAATGTGGGGGACCCGTGCACATCATTCTCACTTGAGAAAGCTCACCTCGAGCTTTCCAACAACAACCAAAGATGCTTCCTCCGAGCTTACTCATAGCCCATGCAACATTTACCAAATCAAGGGAGAAAAAGGGGGGTGGAGCAATAATATAGCTCAACAACAACCAAAGAAATGGGGTTTTCCACTCATTCTCATTAATTATCATCGTAGAATGCATTTACAAGATAGGGCTCACAATTTTCTCACGAATAAATGATGTGAAGTTAAATGGCGGAAGAATATATTATTAACTACACAACAACATCATAATGTTTATAGGCCAATTGCTCAAAAAATATATCCAATTCATCTCTTAAAAAATGTAAAGTGACTACAATGGATGGCCAAGGGCCTTATTTATAGGACAAACTTAGCTTGCTAGACAACAAAGTCTAAAAAGTAAAAAGACTAAAGAGGGAAGACATTAAAAGACAATGCCACCCTCTAAATCTAAAATAATAAATAATATAGGAAAATAACCTAATAAAACATGAAAAATAAAATAAACAAAAAACATAAATAAATTTGAGACCCCATACACATCTCTCTCCCCCACTAGAAAAAGCTCGTCCCGAGCGTGAGAGGTGTGTGACAACATAGCAAAGCCACCATCAATGGACTTCCCCACTTGATAGGGAAGTCGTCATCGAAAGCGCCCGATATATTGGCTAGCAAAAAGCCCCGGGAAAATAGTCACAAAACCCAACCATGGCCGAAGAAAAACTCGGCATCGAACTTTGCCACAAAAATAATCATCACGCCCCGGCCTTGGGGATGGCCAATGATGTCAAATGTCATCCAACTCCCCCATGATGAGTCTCCTTAGCGCTAAGCCGTATAAAAAATCTTCGAAACGCTCCTCAAACGCATCCCTTGTGGGGTCCTCGTACTCACCTCCAAGAATGTTCCCCCAAAGCAACAACTCACCCTCCACCAAACAAACTCCATCAAAAACATCATCATTCTCAAAAATTAGGACGAAATCATCCACAACATACGACTTCACCTCAGGAAAATGTGTGCGAGTCGCCCAACCAACTTCAACAAAAATGTCGTTGAAACCCCCTATAAAGAACCCTATCTCTTCTTCCCCAAAGACGGGAAAGGAGTTTCCAATCTCGAAAATCTCCAAATCCTGAAACCGGGTGCTAGTGCGCCAACCGTCCTCCTCAAATATACAAATGAAATCACATAGGGAAGAACTCAGGTCCACATCATTCGCCGACGACGATATCCTCGGGGACGTCCTTAGTAAGCGTGATAGGATAGCATGCATCATCGTCGCTTACAAGAACGGCGTCGATCGGAGGAAAAATCACACCGGAAGATAAATGCTAAAATAACGGGGCAAACGCATCCCCCGCTCGCGTACCCAATCCTCATGCGCCATCTCCAACTCAAGATACTCTGTGCGGCGCTGACTGGGGAGGTCATGACGTTCCTCGTACTACCCGATGGAGTAGGTACTAAATTGAAAGCTTCGAAGCGCTCGATGTAATTTCTCCAAGACGGTTTAAGTCGTCGAGGCGAATGTCGAGTTCTTCGATGACAATACAGCTCAATTGTTCAAACTCGGCACAAATCCCCGTATATGTTTCGTAATTAGCATTACCACCTTCATTTCATAACATATCAAAACGGGAATAATCCTCGGGAAATGATTTGGTGGTACACTTGGAGGGATGGGGAAAATTAGGGGCTGAAATTGAATTGTTGGAAAGTTGTGTGGTGAAAAATAATTTTCTGAAGATTTGGGGGTTGATTTGGCATATTCAGGGATTGGGAGGGGCTCCACATAATTTGCAAAAGTGGTGGGAGGGGATTTGCAATTATTTTGGGGGTGGTGAGTGAATAATGGGAGCTATTAGTGGAGGAGGGGCTTAAATCAATTTCAGGGGATGTTTGTGGGACTTCAGAAAATTTATAAGTTTGGTAAATAAAAAGGGACATTATCTTCACATTTAGTTCCATCTTTAAAAAACCCATCTAGGGTTTCTAAATATTCACAAGAGGCTCCTGCCATAAAAATGTTTGGGCTGGTTGGAGTTCCTATCGGACTCGCCACCTTCAGGCGAAGGTGGCTTGAGATTGACGGTGACAATTGACCGGCCGGATCGGCGGCAAAAAGGTCAGAAAAGTGGGATAACTGGTGGCAGCTTGCGTGAAGATGGAGAAGGAGATTCCCGCTCAGACCTCACATCAATATGTTACGATGGTGGGTCGTCGGACGTCGCATGACACCGGAAAGAGTACCCGGACGTCAGTGAAGATCGGACATGTTTTGTTATGCTAGTTCGCGAAGAGAGAAGGGGGTTTAGACCACTTTCGGGATTCTGTCTTAATAGATCTGCATGATACGGGCAGTTTGAAGCTTCTAGGGGTACGTCGGTGTCCTCCAGCTGTCCGGTAGACCTCGTTTCGCCCCACGACGGTCGCCGAAAGTCTGAAAATGGGGGAGGGCGGTTAAGGTTCACTGGTGGGGCCCGAATCTAGGGTTTTGGGTGTGATTTTTAGATCTGAAATTTCAGATCTAGGGTTTTAGTGCAGAAACGGGGTTGTGATGCCACTTGACAGCGGGCGGCGAGTTCTGGAAAAGTGACTCGTCGATTCCTCCGAGTTATACCCGTGGCTCTTCCACATCAACGAGCACATTTTAATACCCCGTACTTTTGGCTATATTTATTTTTGGGATTAATTAATTAAATGCGTATTAATTGGAAATTAATCCGGGTTATAAATACTAACGAGATGCGAATTGGTATTTGATTATGTGCATATATGATTATATATGAAATTGGAATTATGAAAGTTGTCGTGAGATTTATATACGGCATTTTAGAAATTTTGTTGAGACGCGTGAGACCGCCGCGTCACGGTGTAATATTTTGATTATAAAAAGTGAATTTAAAATCTATAAACCGCATGGTCGTTTTGAGTGCGCCAACGCGTCCGGAAGGGTCGAGATAGTCAGAAAACACTAACCGGGGGTGTAGTTTGGATTCCGGGGTATTTTTAGGCCATACCGGCATCATAAAGGGTATTTTAGTAATTTTACATTTTGAGGAATTAAAAGTGACGAAAATTGGTTAATTACATCTGATGTGGATTTGACCCACTAAGCCCATTAACCAAACCATATTAACCTAGAAGGCTACGTAGGTTATTAGAAGAGTTTTCTAAGTTTCCCAAATCAAACCCTAGCCACCTTAAGCCACCATTGGAGAAGAAGCTTGGAGAGAGGGATTTCTGCAGAAAAATCTTCATCAAACCATCATCCAAACTTAGAGACAACCAAGGCAAGTGACTTTATTCCATTTAATTTCAAAGAATGTTCTTTCCATGTTAGAAAAATTCGAATTTTGTGTTTGTTCTTGGTAAAATATGAAAACCCATGTAGTTTGGAGTTTAGAACTTGAAAATCTTGAAGAGAATTGCATGTAGAATGATAGGTAGATGATTATTCTCATGATAATTGTGATTAGAAGAAATTAAAACGGATTAAATTCTGGGATTTGATGATGATGTAAATCTAGGGTTCATGTTCTTGATAAAATTGGGGAAAAGTATAAAATCTTGTGATTTAATGATGTTTAGGATGCATTAATGCCTTAAAAGATGTTAGTATATGACCTTAGCATGTTGTAGTATGATTAGAGGACTTAAAACATTGTTAGAACGAACTTTGGAGAAGACTTGAGGTGTTAAAAATGGTGAGAAACGAGTTTTAGGAAAATCTGGGACGAAACTGGCAGGTCGTTAGAAGCGCCTACCCAGGTCGTTCGAACGAACTCGTTCGAACGAGCTTCTAACGAGTTGACCAGTCGCTGCTAACGAAAAGGGATTTCGTTCGATATCTCGTTCGAACGAGATATCGTTAGAAGGTACAGTTCGTTCGAACGAACTGGAATCTCGTTCGAACGAGACTTCTAACGAGTTGACAGAGGAATCTCGTTCGAACAGTCTCGTTCGAACGAGACTTCTAACAAGTTGACAGTTTGGGCCTTTTTGGACTGCTTTGATTTTTGGAGTCCCGTAAACTTGTTCGAGGATATAGATGACATTCCGATGATGATGTAAGGATAGAATTGGGACTTTTGGGTATTATGAGAAGGAAATCATATACGAGAGTTATATTAAATGGACGGTTTGGGTTGAGACGTGAGTGTCTACTACGACGTGAGAATGAATTATGGCGCGTATAATTACAAACCGGAATAATATAAGGTGTAGATATTATAAGTTGGTACGAGAAAGCGATATGTACTACGATTAACTACGGGATTACTAAGACGTGTGTTTACTTAGTATTGGTATATGAATTGTGTGTATGACATACCTACCATACTTGCTATCACGGGAGGTTTGCGTTCGCTTAGGGCCCTCTAATCCTTGTGTTGCCCGGATTTAGACTGGTTACCTTGATGAACATAGGTCATAGAAAGACTTATTGGGATATTAATAAGTCCGTTGATCGTGGGAGCGTAGGTATGTGCGTGACCCATGTGATGTGACTGTGTTCGCCTCCATTGTTTGTGATGTTATCTGTGGACTATTCCTGAGAGATTCGGAATATGTAATCCTTATGTACGTGATGTACCGGGATGGATAGCAGAGTATGTGTACACCGCAGCTTAGTTCTCGGGGTGCTTGTATTGTACATTTACGATGTAAATAATATACACTTAAATAAATGGGAACCTTCATGTTAATGTTGTGAATATAATTACGGTATTGCTTCGAGAAATATAGCGAGTTAACTGATAGTGATATACATATTGCATATTGAACATCTGAGCTTACGTTAAACACCTACTTAATTACGAGCGTATTAATGTTAATAGAACCGAGTAATAAGGGTAGGACCTATGACAGTCTAGCTAGATATGATGGTACTTAGCTAGTGGTTTGTGTTGTTATAGATGGGTACTTACGTTAGGAGTGCACAGTTAGACGAGAGGTGAGAATATCATGTGAGTGCACGTCCTAACATGTACTTTGCATTTAATGTTTTAAATGTTTTTAAAGCACTTGCAGGTTTTTAAAATATAACTCCACATTCGGGCTCTGACCCGTTTGCTTTTCAAATCTACTTTTCTTGTAAAACCATTTTAGGTGCCCAGCCACAAGGACACCAAGCATAGGATACTCATTCAGGTGACGAGTTGTAGTTGTTTGTGGAAGCTACAGGGATTTGCTTGTAGACGCTTCTTTCTTTTGGATTCCAGAGTCACTATCTATCAGCTGTAGGGCATGTTGCCCATTTCTATTTAGAGACATCTTTTACATTTCAGTTTTGTTTCAGACTTTAGCATGTATTATTTCAGTATTCAGTTTAGTTGTTTCAGTTGTGGGTTTGTAGTGAGGAGTTTTCCTCCAGACCTTATTTACATTATGTGATGGTTATTCGTTTTACTTCAGTATGGTGAATGGTGTTATTTATTTCTTCATTACACTTGTTGCATGTTAATCAGACTTTAATTAAAATTTGGCACTTACTTTTTAAATACTAGGTGGTTAGTGAAATTAAAATGTTTTCGACAGTGATGCTATTAACTGAGCCAACTTGGCATTTTGAATTAATTTAATAAAGGAGTAGCTACCCGGTATTTAATTAGTCGGGGTGTCACACACATCATGAGAAAACGAGACTCTGATACAAATTTAATGTGCAGTGGATAGCGGAAGCAATTTAATTACACTACACAACAATAACAACAATAAAAGAGATTCACCTCTGATTCTTCATTTTTAGAAGTCAAGTTGGGATTACAAATGAGGTGCAAAGGTCTTACTTATAGGGTGAGGTTAGCTTGCTAGCCAAGCTAACCCTAAAAGCTAAAAGACTAAAAATGACAAAATAAACAAAAGACAAAAATAACCCCTAACAATACTTGGAAACCAAGATCCTAAAAAGACTAAAATACTAAACACACTAAACTAGAATATTCCAAAGGAATATTCATTTATTTTAATTAATAAAAATAAAATACAATTAAAAATTAAAATTTCCTTTGGTTGGACCTTCGTACACCACGTGTCATCAATATACATCAGTAAACTTGGTGGCTAAGCAACCCTAGTACTAATAAACAGAAGTACCAAACATTGGACGCCAACACTGGTAGGAATAGATGGGGTGCGAACACTAGTAGGATTGGGAATGTCACCCATATGAGTCCTTGGAAGTATACTTCCCTAATATACCCCACTTTCCATGCTCTAGTTCGTTATAAAGTAGGAGATGGTTCTCTTATACGTTTCTAGGAAGATCTTTGGGTGGGGAACCTCCCCTTATTGATTGCGTTTCCATGTATGTTTCATATTTCTTCTATACATGACACACACACTGATCTCTTCTTTTACAAAGGACTTCCATTTTTTTAGAAACTTAATTGAGAAACGATAATGAAATTTTATTTTATTTTATTTTTTGAGGGGAGGGGGGAGGGGAGGAGGAATCGAACCCTCAACCTCCTAGAGCTCTGGCCACTAGGCTAGTCCTTAAATCTTGTAAGGTTTCCTCCGAGACTGATGGTTTTGTTTTGTTTGATATGGTTTGGTTTGGTTTGGTTGATTGACTATAATGGGCTCTTTTCTCAATAATTCTTTTTTTAATTATCTCATAATGAGTCCTCATGTCTCTTATTTCCCACGTGCTAATTTTATATGGAAATCAAAAGTACCCTAAAGGTTAAAGCTTTTACTTAGTCAATGGTGCTAGATAGACTCGACACTAACGATTTGTTACAAGTGCGGAGATCACATAAAGCTTTATCTCCTAGTATATGCATTGAGTAGCCTAGCAGGAGAGACAAATTCTCATTTATTTCCGCTTGGTTTGTTTAGTCAAAATTGTTTGAAGGCATAGTTCCCGAGATCATTACACCCCCCTACGTACAGCGATCAACGGTTGTACAATCCATAACATGATAGGTTCACATACGACTCTCTATATGTGGCGTTCTCAAATTTAACATTAATTATTTTAGTAATTAATGATAATAATGAAACTTTTGACTCCAATAACATACTAAATGAGAAGAAAAACAACTTGTCAACTAACATAATAAAATAATGGTTCATATATCTCATTTATATATTATAGAATATAAAGATTATACACTACATACATTCTTAGTGAACTCTTGTTGGTGTTCTTTTAGTTCTATAATCATGTATAATGAACCAATTAAATCTATCCCACCGTACGGTGTCTTGACTAAAACAGACCACATACCCATACAAGAGTGACCCATGTACCAAGTAACATTGGGTTGGAGTGCTTGGGCAGAACTGGGCATGCCCCTCCTGCATCAAACCTCCTTCCAGCGGTTCTCGGATTTAAGCGCACGAATTTTCAGTCTTGTAGTCTATTTGCACTCTCATGGGGGAGTTGGCTAGAAAATATTTATCAGGATCACTACACCCCTTAGGTACTGCGATACGGGGTCGTACGACCCAAAACAAGGTGGGTTCACGATCCGGATCTTTAAGTATGGCGTTCCCAAATTTAATATTAATTATTTATCTATTATTGATAATAATGAAACTTTTATCTCCAATATGAAAATAATGAAAATAAATGAGAAGAAAAATGACTTCTCAATTGATATAGTATAAGAACAGTTCATATTATTATCGAGTATAGAGATTATACGCTGCATACATTCTTATTGAACACTTATATTATTTTAGTACTATAATCATGTATAGTGAACCAACAAAGTCTACTATCATTGTACTGCATATTAGCTAAGCTATGTATCACGTACTCGTACCACATACTAGAACGACCCACATACCAAATAACATTGGGCTCGAGAGGAAAGCTAGAATTTCCGAGGGGAATTCATTTCCTCGCTTCTTAATTCTTATGTACTTTGAGCATGGATGTTCTCACGAGGACTCTTGTTTCCGATTTATAGTGAGATTGGAGGGTTGCTTTACATTGATGTTCTTTTATTTTATTTTTTTTGCTTCTTTGATGTATATTTAGAGAGGACACATTGTCCTATATATATTTGATGGTATCAACTCAATAAAATCACTTTTTCTATCTAAAAAAGACTAAAGTACCATAATACGTAAGAATCTCTCCAAGGATATTCTTTATTCTACCATTAATAAGCAATGAATAAATGACAAAATGCAATTAAGATACATATGGGACCCATGCACATCGAAACTGTACAGGTGGTTTATATGGCACTGATGCTTCACTTGAAATTATCTTTAATCTCTAACAATTATATCAATAATGTTAGTAGAAGTAGAATTAGTATTGCCAGCGGGTTGGTATTGACGGGTAACCGCCTCGTCCCTAGTGGGGTGGATTTGGGTGCTGAAAATGGGGTGGGTTGGTCTGGGGTTAAAAAAAAGAAGGTTCAAGGTTCTATCATATCACTTTGCAATTTCCATCCACCGCAAAACCAGAGAGAAGAGAGTGGAAACGAAGTCCGTCCGTTCCATTGCCATTTACCATCGAAGACAACAATTGTCGACGAAGTCCATCGCCATACCATCGGTTTCGTCAACAAAGTCACCACTGTCTGACAAAGTTCATCGTCGTTACATCAGTTCCGTTCACCAGCATAGCCCTCTCTCTTCTCGGTGAGTCACCACCGTTGACAAAGTTCATCCGGGTTTTTTTTTTTCTTTCAAATGAAATCTGTATATTTATGCGTGTGTAGTATCACTCAAAGTGAACTTTCTAGGTTGGGTGCGAGATTTGCAGTTTTGGAGACTATTTTTCCTTCCTGTATATATATTGCATGGTGCCTGTTGGTTTATCTTTTATTTCTGGGCATTTTGACTATTGCTGAAAGTGGGAGCTCCTAATTTATATGGGTAATGCACTTCAATTTCTGATTCAAAGTTGTCTACAAGTGGTTTTTAGTAACCTGATGCAAGTTGATACACCATAAATATATGAACAAAAAGTTGATTTATTCAATCTGAATGCTATTTATAACTTACTGATCCAACTTTTCTAAAAAGAACTGATCAAACTTTTGTAAAATCAGGGGAAGGGTAGAACCGGGCCCGGGTTGGGAGGGCACACCCATCTCCAAACTCACCTCGTTACCATCCCTATGTGAAACTAATGTACACAAAGTAAATTAATACAAACAATACATAATAAGATAAAGGGTTTTCAACTCAATCTCTCATAATCTCAAATTCATTCAAAAAGTAAGTGATCTAACCCAATAAAATTGGTTATAATTTATAGTGACCTGAGGAATGTTCTAGTTCTTTGTGAGGTCATGGGTAATGACACCGTGAGAGTGACATATGCCATGGCATCACAATGGAATCTTCTACATTCCTACCTAACTAATGGATATTACCTAAAAGGAATATCCTTATTCTATCCCTAATAGAGCATTTCACGGCCTCGCGAATACATCTGAACTATAGCAAACCCCCACTCCCCACACAC
Source organism: Sambucus nigra (assembly GCA_949130495.1). Classification (NCBI taxonomy): domain Eukaryota; kingdom Viridiplantae; phylum Streptophyta; class Magnoliopsida; order Dipsacales; family Adoxaceae; genus Sambucus; species Sambucus nigra. The sequence continues at coordinate 716,166,286 of OX422207.1, forward strand.
GCGCAATAAAGGAAAAGAAAAAGAAAAAAGAATAGGTGAATGCAAGAGAATCTACTCGTGGTAGAGGTCTGAAAATGTGAGTTTAGGTTTTCCATAAACATATATAAAGGAGTGTATCATCCCAACCCGGAGCTTGAAGTATACTTCAGACTGCAAATCAAGATTTTCACATCAAGCACCCTCAAATATCACTTAATAAAGTATAGAGTTGATCATACACTTACTTTAAGCTGGTATATCTTATCTGTGTTTTGTTTTCTAAGGTAAGGGCTTAAGGTAAATTGGTAACCTTAATATTTCTAGACAGGTCGTAGTTTTTGGGGTTTGGATCATATTATTTTGCTGACTTATGTTAATTGAGTCTTTAATATCAACATTCTAGAGGAGTCCAATAGTCAAAGAAATAGTTCCGTATTTTAGAAACTTAGTCCTAGAAAGCCCATTGCTCCAAACATATTCTTAGTAATCTTCAAACTAAGAGACATGGAGTTTAGAGAACATTAGATTCCAAGGCTCTACCCCTTGAGAAGGTGAAGTGAAATTTTTGTGAAAGGTAGCTCTTAATGTAGAATGTGAGTTCTTGAAATGATATTAATGTCAAGGGAGGCGTAACCCCTTATCAAGATGGTAATTATGGCCTTAGAACAATCAATGACAACAATAAATGCAATTCTCAAATCGGCACACTCAATATACAAAACTCCTTTATTAAATATATTCTTTCAACATAAATGCTATAGCAAAATCAATCAATGAGGGAGATCCCACAGTTGACTTGGCCGGAGGGAGTGGGCACAAGCACCTTTAAGGCACTAAAGGCAAGGCAGTAACCTTAAACACAAACGGAGTAAATGGCATTGGTCTCTCAATAAATATTCTCACGATAAACTCTCTTATGTGGGAGTATTTTGGCAACAATTATAGGATAGAAAAGTGCGATCCCCAAATAGTATAACTTTGGAGGTATTTTATAGGAGAGCAAGATCATTCGAGTGACCTTCCCGTAATAAATGCGTTTGACCCCTCTTAATGTTAATAATCTTGTGCATTTAATGCCAAAGATATTGCATTAAATGAGCCAGACATGATATTTTGGCGAGAACACTGTTTAGACTCTTTTAGAGTTGTGGAACGCATTAAATAAGATGTGATGTGTCAGTTATGGACCTACCATCCTAGGAATATCTTCACTTGAGTGCTATTTTATCGAGTTCCTGAATGTCAGACATGCTGACGTCAAAGAGTTGGTAAACAGTAACCTGCGAGGGATGTGCTGTCACATCACTCAAAAAGGTAGTTCATTGAATTGAAGGTTGTTCGACTAATGGTTGTTCGAACAACTTATGGCATGTGTAAACTTTCGAGGTTAATCTTTTGGACAACTGTTTAGGAATGAGGACCCTCGAATGGGTTCCCAGAGATGGTATCTCGAGATACTACTGGACCATGTTGTGTATAAGCCAAGGTTTTGCCTAAATACCCTAAAGGCGTTGGTCTCTTCCAATGTTGCCTTGCACTCAATCCTCCAAACCAAATCCTTGCGAGATACCCAAAATGAGGTTGTTCGATAGAGTTCGTAAGCTCTCCCATGTACTGCCAGACATGGTCCCTCGAGGATACCGAGCAACCTCAAAGCTTTACAAGGTAATCTTTACATGTACCAAGAGGGCTAAATATAAGTACATCAAACTTCCTATTACAATTTGTGTTTTCTAAGTTTATCTCCTAGTCTTGGTATTTCTGCTATGTCCTTTGAGCTGCTTGTCCTTATGTGAGCAACTTTCTTTACATGATCGTTCGAGCAACTTGTCTTTGTACGAGCCACCTTCTTTACATGATCGTTCGAGCAACTTGTCTTTGTTCGAGCCACCTTCTTTATATGATCGCTCGAGCACCTTCAGCTTTGTGAGAGCAACCATCCCTAATCTTTCTTGTGAAGTGTTGACGTTGTTTAAATCAACTTTAGGCCTAGAACTCCCTCTACATTTGCCCCTTCGTAGAGATATTTGTTTGTTTGAAGAAATATATGTATGAAAAAATGAGATGTGTATTTATACAACATAAAAATAAAATTGTGGTTAACTTTAGCCTATGTTCAAATTACTTGAAAACTCTTCCTTCTCGCATGGTATTACCCCACCAGCTACTTTTGTTTCTCAGTCTTTTATCTTGGGGAATTACAACGGTTTTTAATAAAATTTCCCCCAAAACCATTTATTTGCCCAAGTGTGAAAAGGCGTAAAGTTTCAGCCTCAAACGTCTCTTGAATTTCCCCCAAAAAGTTAATCATTATTGCGTCTCTTCATTTTAAATGTATCTGACAGCGTTTTCCCCAGCTGTACACGGGTCGGTCGATGCCTCGCGCTTGTAATCCACGTGAGCCAATTGAGTCGGCGAAAATTTCTTTATGATGATTACATTTCCCATGCGCGTCTTTTCGTATCAGTCACGTCTTTTTTCAAAACAATATGTCCCCTATTAACGGGTTTCCTCTGATACCCAAACCTTTTTACCTTTGGATTTTTTGATAGAAGTATTTTCTTAACTTGTGAGAGCAAACAGTATTCTCTGATTCCCAAGCTTTCTTCTTTTCCATTCTTCTCTTCGATTTTCTACTTTCTGTCATGGCGCCAGTTGTGAAAAGAACTCCCTCAGTCGCAGGTATCACCGCCGGAGAAACTTCCTTCGATATTGCTGACCGTCGTCTACAGTGGGCAAGATACCGTCATGCCCCCTATTTTGGTAATGTAGGCAAGTTCTGGGAGTACGCCCAAGTTTTTCTTGGCTCCCTTGTTTCCAAGGCGGAGGGTTTGAACTTGTTGGTTGGTGAAGACGATGTGATAGAGAATTACGCTTATGTCTCTGGTTCCACTGTTACTCGGTTCAGAGTTGAGAGGGGAGACTATCCCTACTCAAATGTTGAGTTTGAATCAGCTGGTGGATCTTGTGAAGGACTAGGTGACTGGACTGATTACATCCATGGCAAGTACGCTGTGGAATTGCTGACAGTTGGTTTATCCTGTACCAAATGGTTTGGCAATGTAACTTTGGACAAAAACAACAATACATTGAGAACCCTAGTTTCTCGCTGAAGTCATAGGACCCACACCTTCGTTGCTGCCTGGGGTGAGTTCATCATCATCTTGGAGGATGTGTGCGAGCTTCTTGGTTTGGAAGTTGTTGGGACTGATACCTACTTTAAGGAAGCCATTACGAAGGAAGAAGCGGCTAAGCGTAAGGCATTGAAGGGTGTGATCAAGAGGTGTATGAAGACCTATAATAAGTGCACTTGTTCGGAGATTATCAAGCATTTCTTCTACATGGAGGGCAGAGCGAGTACCCTTGCTCGTGAGAAAGCCATGAAAGACCCAAAGGGCAAAAATGTTATGGAAATGCCTCCCACTAGAGAAGGATATGGGAGTAGGATTGAGCTCGTTGGGTATATTTAAATCGTCCTCTCAAGGTTCTATTTGCCCGGGAAACCCCACGACTGCCCAAGGAGGAATCTCATAAATCTAGCTGTTTGCCTTGCCTCTGGGGTGAAAGTCCCTTAGCTGCTATGACCATTGATTCACTTTACACCTGGCTTGATAGGGTTCAAGCTGATTATACCCGGTCTCTTGGCCGTTTTAATGTGTCCAATTATGCCAATCACATACTTCTCATAGCGTTCATCTATGCCCGATTTCCTGAATATGCCCCAGCAGACTTACTTCCTACCGCTCATGAGGTTAAGGTCCCCCGAATCCTCTCTTGGAACCAGAAGCATTCCATGAAGCCTTTCCATTCTTTTATTGACAATGTCAAACGTTTTAACTTTCGTCCTTACTCTGTCACCGACCAATTCTTTACCAATGCCTTTTTTGAGGATGTTGCTCGACCAGTCCAGACGGTCGATCAATCTTTTGCACTCAATTTCCCTTCTAATGTTTTGTTGGTTCTTATTCCCTCATACCTTCCCTCATGTACAGAATGGTACTGCACAGCCTACTCACCCCATCAGGTAGCCATGCAATTCGGCTTTGATCAAGAGGTGCCCCTTTATCAATCACAATACTACCGAAAGACCTTCAAACTTCTTGAAGGCGTGCAGCTATTTCCTAACTGAGACAGTAGCCACTCTTTCTGTCCAATTGCAAGGCTAAGTTGTTCTCTCTTCCCATCCTACACGAGGTAGTAGGTCCGCTGAATACCTTAATGTATTCTGGCCCAAGACCCTTAGTCGTTTCGTTAAGGTTATTAAACGAGAACCCATATACCATGTTGTTGAACGGTTTCCCCCTCTGAGTTGGGATTGCGGACTTGAACTGTCAATCAAGCCCAATTTCCCCGGAGCGAAACCAATACCAGCGCCCCCAAAGAACTTCCACCTTTGGCACCTCTAAGTGAAGTTATTTTGAAGAAGAAGAAGAAAGGGGCTTCAGTAAGTTGAGGAGGCTGTGGATCCTCCTCCTACCTCTCGACCTGCTGATGAAGAGGAAACTCCCATTGATGTTTCAAGTGATGTTGTGGCGAAGGCCAAGAAGAGAAAGGTTGCCCTTTCTAGCCCTTCTCAAACATCTCAATCTCACTCTTCTCCAGACACACAGTCGGTCGATCAATGCGCAGAGTTGCTTGATAATTTGTTGAGGCAGTTCGATCAAGGATCTGCAGACGAGCGGTCTATTTTGGCCAAGCAAATGGCTGAAAGAGATATCTCCTTCACTCCCCCTGCCCCTATTGTTGGTCGTAAGAGGACGCCATCTAGTCCCGAGGTCCAAGTTCCTCTTGACAAAAATTGGGGATGAGTTTCTTCTTAAAAAGGGTGAAAAGGTGGAGGAAGAAGATTCCCCTTTGGTTCGACCATCTCGGAGGCTTCGTAGAATGTTTTCTAATGAGAAGCCTGGTTCTATTCCCATGGATTATACAATCCTTGATGATTATAGCGATGACCCACGGCATGAAAAGTCCAAGGCAACGCCTAGTGTTGAAGGCCATTCATCTCAACATACTCCTAGTATTGACCCTCATTCGTCGTCCCCTCAGCGTGAAGAAAATATGCCCCTTATCTTAGAACGCAGTCCTTCTTTGGTAGTTGTTTTGGTTGAGGTTGCATCCACAGCAGTTGCTGGTCCTACAACTGTGGTAAGTGTGTACTGATTTCTTGCACTTTGTGTATCTCATATATGTGTACGTTACACTTACACTACACTTAAGCCTGGACCTCCCTCTACACTTAATATATTTTCTTATTGTTGTATTCTTCTCTAATTTTCTGCATATTACATCTGCAGGCATAACCTCGTAAACCACTCAATATTAAGAACCCAAGACCCCATAAAAAGCTGCAACTATTGTCTACGAGTTATGTTCACTGCACCTTAAACAGCTCCTAAACCACTTCTATCCCAATTTTCTAAAAATCTTAAGCGACCCAGACCAATGACTTTACTCATAAGCTTATGAAGTTAGCACCTAAGACTCTGAATGTTGTTGTCACATTTTCCAAACAATGGGTTCTGTCAACTTAGTACTATTTTAATCAATCAACTTTCAATCATCTTCCATTCCCTAGGCCATAACATTCCATTATTTTTTTGGTGAAACTGTAACCACCATGAAGGAAATGACAAGAAGCCAGCTGACCGCTCTTATTGGAGTCGCGGTCATGGATCAAGGATACTCATACCTCAAGCAACACTTATTTCAAACTGAGGAATTCTAAACCCGAGAGACTTGCAAGACTTTATTACAGGGCCCATTGCCCCATTTAAGAAAACATTTTATCAACCTGCTCTAAAAAATGATGTTCGCGGAGTTTGTCTTAGTCAAACGTATTATTGATAGCATAAACTAGAGGGGGAGAGAGAGAGAGAGAGAGAGAGAGGGGCTCCCTCACCCCAAACAAAACCAAAGACAAAGACAAACGTGTGTAGATAACTGGATAAATTCATAATGGAATCACCTCCATCCGCAAGAGCACCCGCATGCTAACTAGCTTTCTTGCAGCAGTGACTGTACACCCACTCTGCCCCAATCTTTCCCCACTCAAAGCACGAATCTTCGTAGAAATATATCTCAATGACCAAGGGTACTCATTCTTACTCTTAAATAATCAATGGGGAATCTGGCTAGTAGGGAACAAATTGTTTAGGTCATTGTCTAACCTATAAGCTATTTGCTTTCCTCCATTCTGCAAAACATAGTCCATCGCATGACTGAAGAACAAGATTGTGTTTTCCCTTTATGAATTAAATAACAAAGGGCAAGTAGATGACAAAGCACTAAGGGCGTGTTTAGTAGAAAAGATGAAAATTTCAAATTTTTCCATGGAATTTTTTACCAAGCTAAAATTTGATATAATTTGTGTTTGATTGTAGTTGTGTATAAAGATGAAATAGAATGAGTTTATTTAGGCATAAACAATGAAAATATGACATGGAAAGTTTTCCTTGGGGTGAGGTAAGAAAATTAAAAATTAGAAAATGCAAAATTTCATGCTTTATGAAGTTGTAATTCTTTATGGGTGGTAAATATTCCCCCCGCAAATTTGTGTAATCAAACACCTCTAAAGTTGAAAAATATTGGAATCTTTCACATTTGCCATGGCAGATGCTGCCTATTAAAAACACCCTAAACAGAGACGAAATGTACCAAAGTAAATGTTGAATATTGATTTGTTACTTTTATGTTATGCCATTAATGACATTATTTTTTTTTGTATTGTTTTGAGAAGTTATTAAATTAGTAAACTTTATGCTTACAAAAATATATTATATTATTTTTTTAATCAACGTATACAGACCGTATCGTAGCCTATTTTTTTGAGATTTTGCCGTATCCCCGTACCCATATCGTATCAAATGCGACACCCGTTCCCGCATCGGTGCTTCTTAGCTAAATTGTACCCTTATGGAAACCTTACATAAACTAAGGGACAATAGTTAACATTCCCCAGAATTTTCTAAGGTTCTTTGACAATACACTTGGTAGATCAAATGTATTCTTAGGTGGAGGAGGGAACAAATATAATTTAAATATAAAAGAATAATGTAGATCTCACTTTGAACTTACATTCCACATGTTGGATACCACTCGAGAAACAAGGAAACAAGCATAGAAGATCTAAAATATTACCGCTGTATTAGGGTCCAGCTGGGTCGTCATTGATGAAGACGTTGGATTTGAGGGCATCATACTCATAGACGTCGAGAATCCCATCCTAGAGGACTGCAACTCAAAAGATTCATCTCTTAAATTCCCTGGATTTGCAATTCCCTGTTCAACCTGTACAGGAGAGAGAGAGGATAATCCCTGTCGAGTAGACAACTGGGATTTCTGCTGTTGCTCATTCGCGTGATCAATTTGTTCCTGTTTTACATAAGTCATCGATGACAAAGCACTAATCTTGTGCTCTTTGTTTGTTGACGATGGCCAATGAACTGAATGCTGTTGCGATGGTGAATTATTAGTCATATGAGAGAGAGTTCCACCACCAACCTGCAATCTCTTTGGTTCACTAGAAGAAGTCTGACTTAATGTACCTAACTGAGTTTCGCCAATTCTTGAATGAAGTGGAACTTGGCTCATTTCTGAATCGTGAAGTTTCTGTTTAAGAGATTGTGCCGAACTATTTAAATTTGATCCGGAATACGGGTGATAAGTAGGGCCCGTACTGCCATACGCGGGGAAAGGTGCCTGTGAGAAGTGCATATGCTGTTGCTGCTGCTTACTGAGTCCCTGTACTGGGAAGGGGAGTTCCTTTTCTTGCTTGACAACACTGAAACTGGAAGAAGACATCTGGCTTACTTGAACTCCATGTGAATCTGGTGGATTATTAGCCATCGCTGAATTCCTCGAATCGGTCCACACTTGAGCGGCTGAAGGGAGAATTTGAGACTGGTCCGCATGAGAACTGAGACCCTTCTGATGAATTTGTGAGAAAGCTTGGGAATCGGACGTGTGTTTGGCACTAGTAGATGGCATTTGCAGGTGCTGTGTTGAAACTTGAGATTGTGAGGAGAAATGGTTTGGCCCACTCTGTGAGCTTCTAACAGCCTGTTTTTCAACTTAATTTTAGAATTTAACCACATTAAATTTTAGGTTCATTATAATTATATCAAACAGTCTCACTACCTGTGCCTGCAACTTATATACTGCCATCTTAAGCATCTGGTCCCCTACCAGACTTCTCATGTGCTTGACAAACCCATCTTTGGAGATCTCATTTTTCTGAAATAAACAAGGCATTGCACCGTTAGAATGAAAATTGATACTATATATTAAGGGAGAGCAAGAATGGTTGTCTGTCCCAAAAATGATGATAATACCCTTATCAAGTTACTTGCGTATAATTCAACCATTATTAACGAATATACATTATCCAAATTACATTGCATCAATTCTGACATGGAAAACTTCAGAAAATATAATACTGCTCACGCATCAGTGCCATGATTGCTAGTTAATATAAAGCATCCAATTCATACAGAAAAACACAATGATCAACAAGAAATGAGTGCCCGCTATGCACCTTTAGTCTATTATAGAGATTCTGGAGCTGCATGGCTCTGTCTTTCTCGAGTTGTGGCTCTATGACTGGGAGCAACAGGGCAAAAGGCACTTGCTTGGTGCGATTCATTACATTAACCGCCTGGCCTGCTGCTATTGCCTGTTGATTACTCATCTTCTGTAACCTTTGGTACTGCGACTCAGTTTCTCGATTTTGTGCTCTTTCGGGCTCTTGGACATGGCCAGGATTATTTACGGAATTCTGCATAGTCATTGTTTGAGATTTTTTAAGGCTATTCTGCTCGGCTTGCTGTTGTGGAAAATCATCTTGCGATTGTGAAGTGTCCATTTGGCGTTGCGGATTCTCAAGACCAGATCCATGTTGCTTTAGCTCCATTACAGAAGAATGTTGTTGTAAACCCTTCACATCTTGTTGGCTTTGACAACTGGCATTTTCATCGTGGCTTGAAGTTTGCCACTGTGGAAACTGACTTGAAGTATGATTGCTTCCTTGAGATAAAGCTGCTGTAATTTTAAGTTGTGTGTCAAGAGATGTCCGAGAATTTTCAAAGCAATCTATTATATATATCAAAATTAAGTAACTCGTATGAAGGCCAGAAACATGTGTGTACAAATTTTCATCAACACACGGGTGCAAGCTCTTGGACCACGAATCAAGTTTAGCATCTTTGAATGGAACTCCACAGTATTTTCTATAATAATGATTTAACAGAACTGCGGATGCAAAGAAGACGACGAGGAACCTCCCCTTCATTTTATTTTTGATAAATTATATTAGTCAACATAAGAATATCCATTATAATGCTTAGTTTCCAATCCAAAAAACATGAAAGTAAGGGGGGTCAAAGCTGCCCTTATATTTCCATATTTTAGTCAATGTGTTCGAGCAAGGATACCAATTATATCGTCAATTGTTATGATTCACGTCCACCAAGAAAGGCGAGGATGGTGATTTTTCATTCTTTGTCCTTTCTTTTGTTTTGTTTTGTTTTTCGAGAGGGGGGGAATTGGCACAACCTAATACATTTTGTTCCCCAGTCACTCCCTTAACACCAAGGATAATATTAAATATTCAACCTCTGACTTTAAAAATTGATACAATCCTCCAGACTAAGGTTGCATCTGAATTTTTGGATTTGAATTTGTGACGCTAAATACACAACATACAATCGAATAAGTTTCAACCAGGACCATGATTTTCGTTCAACTCCTCTCATGATTTCGAGTTTGTTAAAGATAACGGTGTTCTTTATTTTCCTCCCCTCTTTTTTCTTTTGTGTGTTCGTGAAGCACCAAACTGTAATACCCCGCACTTTTAAGGGAAATTAAATTCAATAATTAAGTGTAATTTGAGAATTTAAGAATTATCGTGAATAGTAAATTTTTGGAGTTTTCAAGGATTAGGTGATTTTTTATGGGTGTTATATTTACTTTTGGGAGTAAGTAAACAAGCCGGAGTATTTTAATTATATGTCGCAGCTGGGTAAAGCGACAGAGGATAATATTTTAATGGGAATACCGCATTAAGTTGTGTGGGGTTAAATTAGTGAATTGCGGTCAAGTATCTCGGATGGAGATTTCGAGTGTGCGGTTGGTCTCGGAATGGCCGAGATAGTCAGAATAGAGTATCCGGGGGTCGTAATTGAGTTTTGGGAATTTTTGGATTAATAGGGACTCGCAATTGAGTAAACGAGTCATTTTTGGGTTTTTAAGGGATAAACCCTTATTTCTCCTTATAAAAGTCACGGGAGAGTGGGAGAAAGGAAAGAAAAAGAGAGAAAAGAAGAAGAGAAGAAAAGAAGGGAGAAAGAGGAGAGAGAAAAGGATTTCCGGGCCAAACTCCGCGGGATTCGACTCGGGGTCGTCGGATTTGATCCTCCAGGCAAGTGTTTACTTGCTTTATTTAATTTTGAGCATAAATCTCATATCATAATTGGTAATAACAAACCCTAAAGATTTTGGGTTGGATTTTCATGGATTAAACGGGTTTTTCGGAAGTTTAACGAGTAAACCCCGAAAATTATTAAATTGGAGAAACTTAGAAATTCATAGAAATTAATGGTTGATTTTGGGTTCTAGGATGTTTAGAACCTATTTCCTTTGTGTATATTTAGTTGGGTGTAGTTAGATTTTGGTGGAAGAAGAGGTATAAAGCTTGGGGGTTGTTAATGGCTGAAATGGATCCGTGGAGAAGAGGCAGTTTCATCTGCCCTGTTTGATCGATTGATCGATCGATCCTATAGTTATTTTGGCAATTTGTGTTGGTTAAATTTATATGGGATAAATTCCCAAATTAAGTATTTCAAGCCTATTTAATTGAGGAAATAAATAGACTTAATTAAGGAAGATATATTTATCAAATTGAAAAAATTTATGGGGGCTACGAGAGTGTCTTAAGTGTGCGACACTAGAAATTATATTTTCGAGGAAAATAGATAAAGTGGGGAATCAGAGAGTTGGGGTTTCTCAAAAATAGAGTGAAGACCTCTAAATTATTAATTGGACTAAATGTAGTCCTTGGACTCGTGGAAATGGAATCCACAACCTATTTAAATTAACGGTGTTTGGTGGCGAATATTTCTTGGGATAATTTCAGTGGGCATTTAGGCTTATATAATTATGCGCGTAGAAAACATAATTATATCGATTGTGGTTGAGTATATCCGGCGAGACTATTAGGATGAATTTGGGAAAATGCGTATTTACGTAGTGTGAATTGGTATAGTTGGAGAAATTATATAAATCCTTAAGTGTGAATAAGGTACAGGTTATTTATCAAGTGAGGGAATACTTTTGAGTTTAGTATCGTGAGTGTGCGAATACTCGAATATTATTATTTATGAGAATCTTTGGGACTATTGGTCGTCGTTATGTGTGATTGGCAATTATGGTCATTTATAGATGTGTGAGGAACAATGTGAAATATGTATATACTAGGTGATTAAAGTATATATATTATATGATACGGATATGTATATATATCTATGTGTGGATGGTATATATATATATATGTGTGTGTGTGAAGCATACCCCCTCTAATGCTATCATGGGAAGTTGCGCGATGTGGGTGAGGCCCCTGGCATGAGGAGCAGGGTGCGTATAGTCCCCAGGTCATAGCGTCCATTGTTATATCGTGTGATTTTTATTATGGGTGAGACGTGGTGGGTATGTTTCGTCTCATTGTCGGGGAGGAACTATGACCGCTTCCCAAATGTTGTGATTGTTGACCGTGATGTCGGTGATATTGAGTCCGACAGCTGGTCCCCAGGATGGTATGTGAGTGATGCCCTGGAAGATGATAGCATTGAGAGACCGCATCCTCGAGTTATAGCTCGTTGGGATGGTTATGGTACTTGTGTGTATAGTACATTACTTGTGTATGAGAACAAGATAATATATCTCTACTAGAGTAAAGAGAAAAATTGAATATGAAATGAATTCTCATTCCGGGAGATTTTACCGGACTTAAAATGTGATATGTATATAAAAGTGAGCATGAAAAATAAAGATGAGTATGTGATGTATATTTATTTATACGAGTATATATATATATAAGTTGGGTACCGAGGGTCTAATGGATCTCGACGATCGACCTTGCCAAGTAGTAGTGTATCGGGGGGGGTTCCTTGTTTGGATTTTGCTTCGCGAGACACCCCACGCACGAATATGGCATAGTGTTGAGACTGGGGAGAAGTTTAACCCTTAGTGCTCTAGTTTTGGGTTTTTCTTATATGAGTATATATATATATATATGTTGTGTGCCAAGGGTCTAATGGATCTCGACGATCGACCTTGCCAAATAGTAGTGTATCGGGGGGTTCCTTGTTTGGATTTCGCTTCGCGAGACACCCCACGCACGAACATGGCATAGCGTTGAGACTGGGGAGAAGTTTAACCCTTAGTGCTCTAGTTTTGGGTTTTTCTTATATGAGTATATATATATATGTTGTGTACCGAGGGTCTAATGGATCTCGACGATCGACCTTGCCAAATAGTAGTGTATCGGGGGGTTCCTTAGGATTTCTAGAGTTTGTGGTGACGGATTAGTTAGGCAGCGTAGCTTGACTATGATGTTTAGAGGGATGCGCTAGGTGTGCACTATTAGAAGAGAGGTGAGGGGTATCTCATGAGAGTGCGATACCAATTTAAATATGATATAAAACATATTTTTAAAAATAAAGCATTTATGCACTTGCTAAATATTTTCACAACTCGGGCTCTGATCCGTTTATCTACTTTTCCTCTCTTTTGCTATATATATATATATATATATATATATATAGGTGTCCAGACACAGGGACGCCTGGATGATGATCCTTTCGAGTCAGACGTCTGCTGCAGCAGCTGTGGATGCATACAGGTTTATTTTTAGACGATTCTATTCTTGTAATCTAGATAGGAAGCATTGTAGTTACTCTTGGGCCGAAAGCCCAATTGTATGTATTTACTCTTTCACCGCTTTTTAGTGCGGCATTCGATTTTGTTGTATTATATTTGAACCGAGTGTTCGGTTATTTTATCTCTTTCCAGTGTCATATATATAAACTGTGTGAATGTTTTAAATTGTATAGTTCGTTTAAAAAGATTAGATAAATAAAATTTTGGCACCAGCCTAATAGGTTATTAGTAATTAATTTGGTTTTCGACAGTGATGCTAAGAATGATCCATATGCGACTCCTGTTTTAATTTGGTACAGGAGTGATCGCCCGATATTTTATTAGGCGGGGTGTCACACGAACTTACACGTATGCGTGGCCCGACTTGACACGACATATCAGCACGTTATTTTAAAAAAATAAAGACACGGACACACAAACTAATATTCATATTTTCTTTAATTAGCATTGTCCTAAGAATTCTAAAAAATTATATTTTCATCCCTTAATTGAGAAAGAACCACATTTCAACTCACAAAACTTACCTTTTAAACCCATTTCTTGTTGAGGGTAATTATATTGTCGTCCTTTGAATGTGTTTGAGCATTTCCCAAGCAAGTCAGAAATTAAAAGAACATTTTAAATTCTCTAGGTGTGTCGGAGAGTGTGTCGGATACGTGACCTTTGAGAGAGTATTGGACATGTGACCTTCGGGAGAGTGTTGGATGCGTGACCTTCGGGAGAGTGTCGATGCTTCATAATGTGTGCGTGCGTACTGCGTATGTGTATTGGGAGTGGCTGTGTTGGCCTTTATTTGTTGTAGGAGATTTTAGGAAGTCATTTGGTGCACGCTTGTAATCGTGATCTCCTTTTAGAGATCAGTCAGTTTTTTCTCACTTTTTCTCAACCTTGTAATGTTTTTCTCGCTATTGCTCCCCCTCCCTCTTCTTGCTCAATCTCGTGCTTGTGTTTTTTCTATCAATACATAGAAGTATAGTATTTTTTGTTTAATTGAAACAGCTCTTTCCCTTGAGACAACACTCCAATATTACATCTTAAATATAGGAAAAGCCTAAAATGCACACATTCCGTAAGCCTACTCTATACACACACACTCTTCCAATTCAAAAGAAAAAAATAGAAAGGAAATTTTCAAGAGTGCTTTGACAATGGATCCCACAAGGAAGCGTTTTTTTCTAAAACAATTTCCCTTTCCTCCATTCTCTTGAAAAAAAAATTTACTTCTCTCCAACCAAACTTCCCAAAATATAGCCAACCCAATACATTTCCATAGAGAAGCCACCCTCTTATTAGATTCAAAGCTCAAAAAATACATGACATGGAGATGCTATTAGGAAAGATATCTCAGTTGATTAAAAAATTAATTCTTAGCAAGAAAATCGATGTAAATAGTGGTAGTTTCCTGATTGTATATCGACTCATTATGGGATTGTATATTTGACTCCTATTATTATGGGATTTGAAGTGTTTTCCTAAAAGTATATATATCAAAAGTACGATAATAAGAAGTATTAGCCATTTCTCAATTTCCTACTTGTTATTTTACATGGTATCGGAGCTCATTATACTCAAATGAGTAAAACCCTAGCCTCCTGTATACCTTCTTTTCGTCCTGCCTTCTTCTTCAATAGGAACTCAAACACCATGGCTGATATTTCATCACCTTCTGGCCCAATTACGTCTTCTGCTGCTGCTCCTGTTATCAGTTCTCCCCTTATTGCCATTAATGTTGCTGTCCAAGCTCAATTAATACTCACCCCAAGTAACTATTCATCTTGGAAAGCATAGTTCCAAACACATCTTATAGGCTACGATCTCAATGGGCTTGTCGATGGAACTCATCCATGCCCTCAAACCCTTACCGCAAATGGTCAGACCACTGCCAACCCAGAGTATTCTCACTGGAGGCGCCAAGACAGTCTTCTTCTCAACACTCTGCTAACCTCTCTTTCAGGACCCATTACACCCTACATTTCATCCTCCACGTCCTCTCAAGATGCATGGAAGAAATTAATAACTATGCATGCTAAGCCTTCTCACAGCCATATTCTCACTCTACAAGAGAGTTTGATGGAACTCTCTCAAGAAAATCAACCCATTACCGAATATATGCAACGTGCAAAATGCCTTGCTGGTGATTTGGCTCTGATTGACTCTCATCTCAAGTGACACACAGCTGACCCCCTATGTTCTGCAAGGTATCAATCCAGAATTTAAGGATATCAAGGCTGTTGTTAAAGCACGTGATACCCCCATCACTTTTGAAGAGAGCTTCATGAAAAGTTAAGTGACCATGAGGCTTCACTCAAAAGAGAAGCTTCACAGGGCTGGTACTGGTGTTATTACTGCTAATTTTGCGAACAAATCCGGAAAAAACATGAGGAATAACAGTTCTGGTGGTGGTGCTTCAAAACAAGGCCAAAGTGGTCAAAGTAGTCCCAGTGGATCTGGTGGCTATCATCAACAAAAACATGGTCCAAATTTCAACAATAATTGAAATCAAGCTCCTAAGCCCTACAAGGGCTATTGTCAACGGTGCAAGGTGCAAGGCCATTCTGCCAAAAGGTGCCCTCAATTTCTGTGCACCCCTTAATTTCAACACTCATCGCCACAGCAGTTAAATCAATTCTCCTTCAGGCCATCCTACTCATTCCGACCTCAACCTGGGGCTAATTTTGTTGCTCAAACAAACAAACTTAATTCAAGCTGGTTGGTTGATTATGGAGCCTCCCATCATGTTACTACAGACCTCAAAAACCTTTTCTCTCCATTAATATTACGAAGAGGTTGATGATATTATGATTAGTGATGGTAAAGAATTGAAAATAGGACACACCGGCTTCATAAATCTACCCTTCTCTTCCAGATCTTATTTACTTTCCAATGTTTTGTGTGTACCTGGGATGAAAAAGAATTTAATTTATGTCTCCAAATTTTGTAAATCCAACAATGCGCCTGTTGAATTCTTACCCTCTTATTTTTTGGTGAAGGATCTTCGCACAGGGGCAACTCTCATGCAAGGACCAAATAAGGATGGTGTGCAAGAATGGCCTTCTCAAGTTTCACAAGTTCCTACTATCACTCCTGTTCCACCTATTCTTGCGCTAGCCTGCACAAAAGCTTCCTTCGAGGAATGGCATTCCCGTCTTCAAACGTTCTCGGTCGTGCTATTTCGTCTTTTAATTTACTGTTGTCTAGCTCTAAGAGTAGTGAATTTTATTATAATGCACAAACTTCCTTTTACTGTCATCTATAACTACTTTATTCTGAAGTTTGGGGACCCTCCCCACTAACATCACACAATGGTTTTCTGACGTAAACTACACGTCAATGGCTAAAAGAAATACATGAAATCCTAAATTTAGTGAGAGAATCAAAAGATTTCTTATATTCAAAATGGAGAGTGTCCTCAAATGAGGAATACAAGAGGGTATTTGAAGGGGAGGAGTAGCTTAGGCTCTAAGCTATGATTCTAATTACAAAAATACCCTGAATTGCCTTTGCTACTTCTTTCCCTAACTACCAAGCAAACAAATACTAAAAAAAGAAATACAACCAAATAAAGAAACTAAAATAAAATAACAAAAATGTCGTAAAATCCTAAAAATACTAAAAGTGGCCCATACACTTCTAATTTCCATCATTCTCCCCGACTTCGAAAAGCTCGTTCTCGAGCATAGGAGATAAACGGTAAGAAAGTAAGGCAACCATCAAAGAGCTCCTCATTAGGAAGAAGAGCCGCCCCTTGAGAACGTTCCTTATACCGACGTGCAAGAAGTCAATGGGGAATAGGAACACAACCAAACATGGCCGACCAACTAAATCTCAGTCCCGGAGTCCCGTGATGAGCCTCCTTAGCACTAAGCCGCGAAAAACATCCACCAAGTGCATATCAAATGTCATCAAAACTAGATCCACAAATCCAACACCAATCACATCACCTCCAATCACCAACTCTACCCCAAGAGAGTTAACCGTCGAACCAATCTCATCAAAATCATCCCTATTTCCAAAGATTTGGAAGGAATCTCCCAATTCAAATGTTTCCGACTCACGAAAATGCATGCGAGTCACCCAAGCATCCTCAACAAAAACGACAAAAAAATCCCCAATACACACTTCAATGTCGTCGTTTATATCTTTCTTGTCATCAACCTGCTTTGGGAGGGGAGTTTTTATCGTCGATTTGACCGATTGGGTGAGTGAGGGAGGAGCAACCAATCTTGGACTAGCCGTCGGCAATCTTGAATTGAGCCGCGGGACTTGATCGGGGCGAAAACGTCATTTTTTTATGATTGGGGCTTGAAAAATGGGTGGTGGGTTGGAGGTTTCGGGGTTGAGAGGGGATAGGGTTTAATTCGGGTTGGGGGGATTTTGTGGGGTCGGCGAGTGGTTGGGGTAGGGTTTCAGGTTTGGACAGGAGGGGGAAAAGGGGCACCGATGTAGCAGGGTTAGTCGGTAGCCACTGGGACTGGCTGACCCCATGTGGAGGCGGGGCGACGTTTTTTTTGGGCAAGGGAATGGTCGGAATATGGGTGGGGAATAGGGTTTTGGTCGGCGGGGTTGGTGAAGGGCAGTGGGGTGGCTGGAATAGGGTAGGGGAGGCAGAGGGGGTTTGAAATGGGGTGAGGAGTGTCTTGGGGGGGGGGGGGGGGGAATTGTCGGCCTGCCCCTGTTCAGCAGCGACTGCCTTGGCAGGGTCCCGGTGGCAATAGGGCTTGGGGCAGCTGTGTTGACAGAGGGAAAGGCAGGGTAGAGATTGTGGGCTGGGATTTGTAGGGTTAGGGCTACGGTTTTGGAAATGGCGTTGAAAGAGGACATAGAGTTGTTGTGATTGTACCCATTCTTCCGTTCGTGTTTTAATCTCCTCATATAGTTGTTCAGATCTTCTTGGAGCCATTGGATGTAACGTACTATTTTGATAATCTACGTGCACCGATACAAACTAACACGAATACACCAATGTTTGGAGCAACACCCCCTCTGATACCAATTTGACGTAAACTACATGTCAATGGCTAAAAGAAATACACCAAAACCTAACTTTAGAGACAGAATCAAAAGATTTCTTATATTCAAAATGGAGAGTGTCCTCGAATAACGAATACAAGGGGTATTTAAAGAGGAGTAGCTTAGGCTCTAAGCTATGATTCTAATTACAAAAATACCCTTAATGGCCTTTGCTACTTCTTTCCCTAAATATCAAGCAAACAAATACTAAAAAAAGAAGGGGCATATACCAAATAGTCCCTCGAACATTTTTTAATACACGTTTAGTCCAAGCCTCCAAAAAGTCATTTACCATGCCGCTGGCACGGACCTTTACAAGTAAGAGAATAAGGGACTTTTTGGTACAAAATAAAAGGCTTGGACTAAATGTTTATTAAAAAATGTTAGAGGGACTTTTTGGTATTTGATCCAAAAAAGAAATACAACCAAATAAAGAAAATAACAAAAATGCCATAAAATACTAAAAATACTAAAAGTGGCCCATAAACTTTTAATTTCCATCATTTTCAATATTATGTAAAAAAATTTATCACTTTACAAAGTATGTGCGGCTTTTTCCCATTAAGTTTAAATATGAAGTTTCTACTATTCTTACCAAATTTAAACCTCTTGTGGTAAATTTATTTCAAAAAACAATAATTCCAATTTACTCTGATAATGGTGGTGAATACGTTGGACTAAAATCATTTGTTGGGGCCATGATATTTCCCATTTTTCACTCCACCCCACACTCCTCAATTCGGCATGTCAATGGGTCGAGTCTGGACCCAGACCCGATCCGTATAATAGGGTGTGAGCATATTTTTCTGAACCCGAGACCCGAAGACCTATTTATTACACGGGTAGGGTCTGGATCTTATATAAAATCCGAACCCGACCCGCCTTGTACATTATTATTTTTTAAATATATTTATATATATACTATAGATTTATATATATTTATAAATATATCTTATCAATATAACATGTAAGTATTATATATAAAAATATATATATTTATGTATGTAATAAATATAAGTAATATATGTTTTATTTATACTAATCATATACCATAATGCATTACAAAATATTTTAATCTAAGATTAAAAAATAAAGAAAGGGGATAAAATAAAAATAAATGTATATATCTGGCCAAACCCGGAGACCCGTTTCGAATCCAAATCTGGATCTAATATTGTAGATCCGATGACGACCCGAATCCGGCCCGGACCTGAACCCGATTAAACGCCTATTAAACGGATCTGGATCTCCCTAGATCCGATCCGGCGCCGACCTATTGTCAGGCCTATCCTGAACACAACGGTTTTGCCGAACGTCGTCATATGCATGTCGTTGAAAATGGCCTCACCCTACTTAGTCAAGCATCTCTTCACTTAAATTTTGGTCCAATGCATTTCTCATTATGCCCACACCCATTTAAAAAAAAAAATTCTAAGCCACCCAATTAACTCAAGCTGCAAATTTTTGGTTGCTTATGCTACCCAGTATACCAAACACAAACTTGAGCCATGTTCAAAATCATGTGTCTTCCTTGGCTACTCTCCCAATCAAAGTGCTAACCACGGTTTTGATCCTTCTACCCATCGCATATACACGTCACGCCTGCCATGTTGACTTTATAAAAAGTGTCTACCCTTTTCCTCTTTTTGGTCAAATTTGTCTAGACTTAATCCCACAAATTCTGCAACGTGTTCTCACTTTCAACTCCACTTTGACCAGGCTCTCCATCCAACCCGGCTCATTTACACTCTTTCACCATCTAATATTATTAGCAAATCATACAAGCGACCTCTCAACTTCTATTTTATCACCTATTACCTCCCCAAGTCCACCTTTTTCACCACCCAAATCTTCTGAGTCATCTCTCATAATATCCTCACGAAAATATTTCCCCATAACATCTCCTTCCGTATCGCCAGACCCACTCACCATGCCTATTATGCGTCTTTTCCGCCTGATTTTTTAACCACTTCATCTCTAAATCTTTCCTTTTCTAATTTTCTTCCTTCGGAGTCCTCTCCATCTGTTGACTTCACTCACCACGCCTATTGTGCGCGTCTTCTCCGCCCGATTCTTTAACCCCTTCATCTCCAAATCTTTCCTTTTCTAATTTTCTTCCTCCAGAGTCCTCTCCATCTGTTGGCTTCCCATCCACGTCACCTCACCAAATTTCATCACACCATCCACGTGATCCTCCACCAACTAC
This sequence comes from Sambucus nigra, assembly GCA_949130495.1. Taxonomy (NCBI): domain Eukaryota; kingdom Viridiplantae; phylum Streptophyta; class Magnoliopsida; order Dipsacales; family Adoxaceae; genus Sambucus; species Sambucus nigra. Next base: position 716,186,411 of record OX422207.1, read on the forward strand.
AAGCTCCCCTGCACATGACAAACGGGTGAGACAGAAGTTAACTCTTCCCCCTCATCCTATAGTCACTCATTCAAAGAATCATATAGACAAGCCAAAGCAATTATTCTTCTCCGCCAAGCATTTGCCAACCGAGTTGCCTAAACCCACCTATGTTAGTCAAGATTCCCGAAATTGAGCGCGACCATATTTGAAGAGTTCGATGCATGGTCTGAAGAGTTCGATGTCCTTATTCAGAATGGCACATGGGAGCTTGTTCCTTCAACCTCGAAGCAAAACTTCATTAGATGCAAATGGGTGTTTCGAGTAAAAAAAAACGGATGGATCCATTTCTCGATATAAAACACGTTTGGTTGCTAAAGGTTTTCGTTAAAGACAAGGTATTGATTACTCTAAAACTTTAGTTTCAGACCTGTCATTAAACCTACTACCATTCGTTGGGTTCTTTGTTTGGCTCTCTCGAACAATTGGACACTATGACGTTTAGACATGAATAATACTTTTTTACATGGCCATCTCTCTGAAGAAGTTTATATGACTTGTTGGTTTTATTCATCCCAATTATGTTTGCAAATTACACAAAGCTTTATATGGTTTTAAGCAGGCAACCCGGGCATAGTATCTCGAGCTCAAGAATTTCACTTGCTACTGGCTTCACAAAGTCTAGAGTTTATACATCTTTATTTATCTGCTCTCACAATCACTTGGTGATGTATATTCTTACATATGTTGATGATATTATCATTACAGGTAATTCATCTTATGTGGTCTCTCAATTGATTTCTCAGCTCTCCACGAATTTTTTTTGTTGAGGATCCTGGCACTCTAAATTACTTCTTGGAGGTTGAAGTTGTCCCAACTAATGGCAACATGTGTAAAAAATATCTCATAAACTTGCTAGAAAGTACAGGTATGCTCGGTGCCAAAGACGTTGCAACAACTCTTGCCATTTGCCATTGTTACAACATTATGTCTCTCTAATGGTTAAAATCTTACTGATGCTACTGATTATCGACGCGTCATTGGTGGTCTTCGATACTTATTATTCCTAACTCACCCAGACACAACAAACTTTCACAGTTTATGCATCAACCTACAATCACGCATTGGAGTGCTACCAAACAGTTACATTGGTATCTCAAATGTACTCTCGATCGCGGTGTTTTTTCTCTATAAAAATTCCCCTCTTCATTTACATGCCTTTTCGGACGCTGATTGGGCTGGCAATAAAGATGATAAAACATGAACAATAAATCCTATCTCTTGGAGTTCTAAAAGGCAACAATAAATCCTATCTCTTGGAGTTCTAAAAAGCAACACACTGTTGCCCGCTCATCCATCGAAACCGAGTATCGGTCAGTTGCTTCTACAATTATAGAAATTGCTTGGATACTATCCCTTCTCTTTGAATTGGGTATACTCATCTCTCCACCTCCAACAATTTACTGTGATAATGTTGGCACCACTTATCTTTGTGTCAATCTTGTCTCCTATTCTCGTATAAGGTACATTGCCTTGGATTTTCATTTTATTCGTGATATAGTCGCTAGTGGTGCTCTTCGTTGTTCCCATGTTTCATCGAAGGATCAACTTGTTGACATTCTCAATAAGCTTCTCTCTCGCCAGCGACTTCGTCTTCTTTGGCCCAAGCTTGGTGTCTCCAATGGGAGCACCATCATGCAAGGGCATACTAAGAAAGATATCTCAGCATATTTAAAAATTAATTCTTAGCTAGTAAACCCGTGTAAATAGTAGTAGTTTCCTAATTGTATATTTGACTCCAACAATTATGGGATTGTATATTTAACTCCGATAATTATGGGATTTGAATTTGAAGTGATCTCCTAGAATGAGCTTACAACCTTGTATAGATCTATCAACAGTACATTAATAAAAAGTATGAGCCATTTCTCAATTTCTTTCTTCTTGTTATTTTATAGATGCAACCCTAAGAACAACCTAACTGACTTGAGCATAAGCGGAAGACTTTTAATACTACACGCAAATAAAAAAATAGAATTAGATCTTTCAAAGCTCTCAAGCCATTCTCATATCAATAGTTTGATTCATAATTGTCTCATTACAAAGGGGGGGCAAGTTTTATAGGCCAAACAATAAGAGTCCTAAATCTGACAAATAACTAAGAGATAATTCTCGTTAAACAAACGTAAATAAAAGATAACCCTAAACTATATTAAATCACTACATATTCTGAAATACATGGTAAAAAATCATTTATTATTACTCCCTTATAGGGTCAGCCCCTCTTCAGTCCGCTCTTTCTTTCTCTTCTTCACATTCACGTCACTAACACGCACAAAAATCACGAAAAACTTACTCCAAAAGATTAAAGAGAAGGGCCATTGAAGAAAAATATGATCCAAACTCGCACCAGATTCCCTAAAAAACATACATCAATGAAAGAGGTAAATTTGCATAAGACCTTTTCAATTCGAGCAAATCACAAGTATTAACATTTCCATGGGCCACCATTCAAGTAAATCCATCATTTTATAAGATAAACAAATATTCAAGATCACGTTCTAAAGCCTAAATAAGGATTTGGTTAACTGTGTTCATGTTGTTTTCTTAGTTTCGTGAAGACATGAACAATTACACCTTGGTTGATTTACTTCCCTGATCGCTTCCCCATCGCATTGAAAGATCTCTAAACAAGATTTCATCCTTGCCATTTAATGATTAGTACTAACGTAACTCAACAAATTACCACAAGACCAAGCATAATATTGGAATAAACTCTATTTTCTCTCTGTTAAATGCTAGGAAGCACGGACACTTCTTAGAAGGCAGCGTGTCCTTGTCCGACAATGTGTCAGACACCTATGAAGCACACTCTCCCGGAAACCACGAGTCAACTTTGACTCGAGTCAGACATGCGACACGCTCCGATATGTTGCCGATACAGTGGAGCACGTAAGTCCCTTTTTATTTAGATTGGACACGCTTTGGACATGCGGGGATAAACTTTGGACACGTGAAATTAATTTTTTTTTTTTTTTTTTTTCTCATATGTGATGGTGATTCTGCTTTATTTATGATTTTTAATGTCAAAGTGTGTTTGTATGGTCCATTTTCTTAATTTTATATTAAGAATACTCTAATAATGTATTTTATGGAAAAAATTTATTTAATTTTATATATATATATATATATATATATATATATATATATATATATTGCTTCAAATAAATGATTGCTTCAAATAAATGAAATTAATATATAATAAAGCAATATATATATATATATATATATATATATATATATATTGCTTTATTATATATTATATGTATCATAGCGTGTCGTATCCTAGTTTTTAGATCAATCATGTGTCACGTGTTAGTCACATGTCGAAACACGTATTACATGTCCGTGCTTCATAGGTTAAATGTAATGTCTTTACAATGAATGCCAAAAGGTTTATTTATATGCTAAGGAGTCTTACTGTTACTAACCAAGAAACCCTCAAAAAAGGTAAAAAAGACTAAAAGGGAAACCTATAATATTCCAAGGGAAGATCCCCACTAATCTAAAATACTAACTAAACTAATTAAAATAAAGAAATACGATAAAAGATAAACGAATATAAAAAGAGTACAGCTATTGATATTACAATAAGCCCCCCTAACTCTTCTATTCCCATCACTCTACCCTTCTACGAAAAAGTTGGGGACAAAAAATAAAAAAATTTAGGGGTCCCAAAAATGATTATCTGAAAAAATTAGGGGGTTAAGATTTTATCATCCAAAAGTGGGCCAGGTGAGCTGTTCTCAGAACTACCCAGCCCCATAAAACCCAAAACTTGCTGCATAAATGAGCTGGAATTTAATTTTTTGGGCCAAGTTCATGTTTGGGACATTGGAGTTGAGACTTGAGATTTGCATTCAGAATAGGGTTTACTTTATACTTCTTTTTTTGTCTTATTTCTGCCACCATTCTCTATGAGTAATCATAACAGAGTTGAATTATGCAAATACTGATCAGCACGTGGAATCAAACAAATTAAAGAAAGAGAGAGTAAGAGGATACATACCACTATCAGAATCAGAGGGCTGAGATGTGGAGGTATCACCTTCAATGTCTCTATTTAGGGCGGCTGTGAAGGCCTCAACATCTGCCCCAGAATGCATATTTTCATCCTGCAACACATCACACATAAATTTGTCAATACAGATTACAGATTACAGATTACAGATATGCGTATCGTAAGGGATTTTAAAAAATAAAAAAATAAAAGGAACAAACCTCGTCTTCTTCTAGGAGCTTCATTATGGAAGGGTCCATTACAATTTACAACCCTTGTAGATATATGTATATATTTGCAGGGGGTATAGAAAAGGGTTTTACTGAATTTTAATACGGGCGATTGATCTCCTCGGGTAGAAAATTTAAGAGAGCTTTTGGGGGAGTGCAAATATTGAAACTATAGATTTTATGCCACTCCAAATAAACCAAGATGAAAGAAACAATTCATTCTCTCGGATTATGTGCAATTAAAGTTTTTGGCCCCTAAACTATTGGCCTCCGCCAAAAATAAATCTATAAACCTTTCGGATGTTGACTTATTTCCTTATTTTTTAGGTTCACATTTCAAGTATTTTTAAAATTATAATCTATATCTCTATATATTATAAAATATAAAACAATGCATTTATGAGAGTTACGGCTGTTTGAGAGTTTTTTAATGGAAGGAAAGGGAAGGAAAAATTTTTTAGGAGAGAAAAGAAAAAAAAGAAAAATTTATAAGAGAGAAAATAAAGGAAAGGAAGAGAAGAGAAAGGATTTAGGAAGGAAGATAAAATAATTTTCTTTTCTAATGTTTGGGAGTTGGAAGGAAAATAATTTTTTTAGTGAAAATAAGGTACATTCTTTAGAAAACTTTTCTTTCTCTCCCTTTCTTTCCGATTTGGAAGGAAAGTTTTGGAAGGAAAGGAAGGAAAATTTTTTAAAAAAATTTTCTTTCTTTTCTCTCCTTTTAAACTCTCAAACGACAGAAAATGACAAAACAACACTTTCTCTCCTATGTAAACTCCCAAACGACGGAAAGGAAACATAATTTTCCTTCCTTTCCTTTCTCTTCTCTCCAAAGTAAAACTCTCAAACACGCTCTTAAGGCTCTCTTTGTATAGAATGTCCACGTGTCAACCCTTCCCTTTATTACCCATTATTTCGACTCTCACCCTTTCCATCTCATTAAACCTTTCATATTTTCCTCTTACCAAGACAACTCTTTGTATTCCATACAACTCTTAATGTGTCATCGATCCACATACACCCAACACACATAAACCATTCTCACAATCTTCTTCCTCTCGGCGCTCTCTCATATTTGGTCTCTCACCTATAATGGTATCATCTCTATCTCTCTCATATTTCTCTTTTTGATTTGAAAATTGAGTTGTTTTCTTACATTTGTTTTTGGTTTTGATTTGTAATGTGGAAGATCTCTAATTTGGTGTTTATATTGTGTTTATTTTGTTTTTGCATGTATTAATTTGGTGTTTATTTTGATTTTACATGTATACACACATTTTCTCACTCTAAAACATTCTCATGTGTACCCTCTCTTTGTTTTATTGCTCTTTCACTCTCTATTTTTTATTTCTTATTTCTTATCATTTGTTTTTTGTGTTTCTGTAAATGTATTGAGGTTGTGTCAATTAGGGATTGTTTATTTGGGTTGTTTGGGAAAGTTGAAATATTTTGAGTTTTTTTACATCTTTGTAATTGCATGCTATATGTTTAATGTGTGTACTCAGATTTCTCTTTAATATTAGATCCTATCATGTGTGTTGATGATATGTACGAGTGGAAAATAAAACCTCTTACCGAAAAATAGGTATGAAAATTGCTAACTCTTCCACCTTATTCTATTGGTTTGATTTATAGCACCAACCCCAATTAACTTATACATTTGAACTCTTATATTTGTGTATTCTTTATGCGGTGCTATTGAGCTTCTCTTTTTTGTTGGAACAAACAATTTGGATGATCACATGCTTAAAATTATGGTTTATTTTGTTGATATTTTTTATTATTATTTTTCTTCCCTATTTATTATGTTGTCATTGAAGGAATTGTGTTGCAAGGTTCAATAAAGATGATAACATCTATATTAATCGTGTTGCAAAGTTGAAAGTGTTTTTTTTTAGATTAATTGGAGTGAGAAAACGTCATTTAGTAGAAACATGAGTAAATTAAAATCAGGTGCTCTGCCTGAATTTGCAGCAGCCATTTGTTACATTTTTGAATTTGCTGCAGCTATTTGTCGTTCCATACTTATTGCCATAAAGAGGTCACTCATATGAAGATTTAGAGGAGGGACATAATGTTGAAGATGCAAATGAGGAGAATATGACGTATCCACCCACAACTAAAGTCCAACAAAATTTGGAGGAAGATCCACACAATGAATCAAAAGGGTCTTTAAAGGTACAATGAAAAGTCCCAAATTTTATCATATGAATAAACACTATAAGGGTCTTTTTGATTATTTGATGTTGTTTGGTCGTGTAACTGTTTCAGTACCTGTTTCTTACAACTGGTTGGTGGATAAGGGACTGTGAGATCTCTTCTAAGTTACAGGGGCATCTGAAGCATCCCTTGAACCCTTTCTCCTTTTCGACGTCTGATGGGTTGTGATAGGTGTGGAGAAATTAGTGCAATCTGTAAGAGTGTTGGCGGAAAACTTTTGGGGCTGAGAACATGGTGGTGGGGGATTAAAGTGAACTTCACAGCGACAACAATGGCCATTGCCCCATCTCTTTTAGTGTCAACAACAGTTCCAGATGCATTCTCCACTGCCACAGACTTTGCTGTAAGTTGTCTCCGAAAGCAAGAAAACTACTGTTACAGTAGCAACGTGTTTTTAGTTCTCTGCAAAACAATTCAAAAGGAATCGAAGGGAGAGTTTCTGACAAAAATAATGACTTTGATGACGGGATTGGGAGGCTACTGCATGATCGTGTTGTACACGGTTCTTCCACCGGCAATGGCATGGGCTATGCACAATGAAGAAAGTGATGATGGTAGTGATCATAAGGAAATATTATGAGCAAAACCTACCCTTCTTGGCATAGGGCTGCTTGCGTGTGGGTTAGTGGTTGAATAATTCCTTCAGGATCTCTCAATTTTTCAATTCTGAGGACATCCCAATGTGTAACTCAATGTAATAGGCCTTTGTGAACAGAGCCATCATATTTGCAAAGTGAATAAATGGGAATCCAAAGTTTGTTAGTAGACTTTAAATTTTGCAACTAAAATATGTATTGACATATTTGTGTAAAGATTTGATAGAATTTGTGTTGTTTGTATATGTTCAACTACTATAAAAATAATATATATATATATATATATATATAAGTATAAACCTTCATTAGTTGATTGTATTGTATTCTTTACGCTTCTACTATTTCCTTTTGATATTTTTTCAGTTTGTTTTCAACGATTATTGAAAACATGACGATCTCTTCAATCAGAGGAGTGTGACCATCTATTGCTTTATATATATCAATGGCATATAGTTGGTGTACTGCAGGGTCTGTAACAACATTAAGTTTATTAGTAGATTTTAAATTTTGCAACTAAAATATGTATTGATATATTTATATAAAGATTTAATAGAATTTGTGTTGTTTGTATATGTTCAACTACTATAAAAATAATATATATACAAATATATATATAAACCTTCATTAGTCGATTGTTCTGTATTCTCTACGCTTCTGATGTTTCCTTTTGATATTTTTTCAGTTTGTTTTCAACGATTATTGAGAACATGTTAATCTCTTCAATCAGAGTAGTGTGACCATCTGTTACTTCATATATATTAATAGCGTATAGTTTGTCTGTTGTAGGTCTGTAACAACATTATTCATGGTGGTGGGGGTGATGTTTCTCCTGAAGATAACATACATTGACCAATCCATGTTATACATTGAGAGAGAATGAACGATCCAAAATGGAACAGAGCTTAAATCGTAAACCCACACTTCTTATCTCCTAGAATGAATCACTGAATTTAGTAAACACTTCTCAGCGATGGGTAACATATCAGAAAATTTATTAAAGTTGGATGCTTTTATTAACATATTAGAAGATGAAATGATGATAATGTACTTTTGTCTCTGTTCCAAAATGTATATACACACGTGTACATATAACTGTACATACATGTGTATAGTCTAATTCATAGAGTAAAACTGAGGGCCTGCACATATAAACATTTCATTAGCGTCATCTCGACCCGCACCTGATCGGGTCAATTATACCTATTCAGATAAAACTAAGGGGTTGCACATATAAACAGTTTTATTTTGAGGCCTTTTCACAAGTTCTCTAAAATTTTAAAACTTATTTAGGATTTTAAAGGTTCATTTTTTTTTAATGTTTGTATGTTTAAAGAAATTACTAATTTAAAACACCTATCATGTCATACATGTATGATAAACTTATATGGTATACTCTGTAACTCTTGTAGCTGTATAGTTGAGCTAATCAATAGTTGAGTCAAAGCATTGTATATGTTTTGAATGTAGAATGGGAGGACATCAAAATTGATGAAATTGTGTACGAGTGTTATATGTGAGTTTGAATCAATTGTCACGATGTTGTGTACTTTGAAATCAAAATGTTAAAATTCCTTCAATTAAACGTTTGTATCTTCAATTGTTTGGAATGCCTGCTTGAATTCAATGTGTCATGTATGTGCGATGACAGACCTAGGTTAGGCCTAAAGAGAAGGGGGTCTGCCCTTTAAATTCTCAAAAAAAAAATTATGTGTTTTGTTGTTCAGTACTTTTTGAGCCACACCACCTTTGAATTTATGTGCTTATATTCTTGCATAATTATTTCCTATGTGCAGGCATTAGTCATTTGGAAATTGGTCCATAATGTTATGTTTCGTTGAGCAATCAAGATAAGGTAACGATTCTCCTAATTTTGATTTTATACTTTCTGTTTCAAATCTATTTAATCAACATTGTATCTTATTTTTTTGTTGCTTTTTATAGATTATTTACTCCATTTTGTGTGTAGCGGGGTTACGATAGATACATTTGTTGTTCGATACTTGAAGTTTGGTGACGACTAAGAAAAAAGGTAATCATTTATTTACTTTACTCAAAATTAATTTTTGTTGTTCATTTTGAAAGATTTATGTTTTTTTGTCGGTTCATCTAACCAATCATCATCATCACAATATGTTAATTCAGTTAAGGCTTCACACTCCTAGGAAGAAAACTACACATTGAGAAAAGGGTCCATTCCAGAAAGGGTAAAGCAGCAGCAAACAAAAGGCTCCATGTGGAGATTTCTTTTTAATGTTTTTATCAGATTGTCATCAATTGTACGCATACTAGGAAATGCTATGGTGTGGGTATCAATGTTGCATAAAAGATTATTATGTCTGAAGATGAATCTGATTCAAAAGATGATCAATAGGGTTATCTGATGACGATGATAACAGTGATGGAGAGGATAATGAGACACCTTGAATATATTCAATAACATCTTCTCTTTTCAGATTTCCTATTCTACTACGCTACTCAATCACTCATTTCAATATAGTTAACTACTTTCTCTATGACAAAACAATTATATTGCGTTCTACACATGTACGCCCGCGCATCGCACGGGTTACATGCTAGTCTATATAACTATATAAAAACTGTAGACCCAATTCGTGTGAGGCTGACACGTGGCAGTAATAAAGGCTCAAATCTTATGATGCTGACATGTGGTAATAAGTAATAAAGGCTTATTAGCATTTATCATAAATGTTTGTTTCTCCCTCTTTCACGGATTACGCTGTTCCACAATTTCCAATTCATCTAACTGTTTACATTTATGTACTTACAAATATGCTTACATTCATGTACTTATAAATATTATGTACTTACAAATATGCCTACATTCATGTACTTACAAATATACATCTAATTCATCTCCCCCACATCTATTAGATTCCCTTCCTGATGGTTAAAACACAAATTTGGGAGTTGATGGAACACGACTCAATAAAACAAAGGGCAGTTGGCCTAATAAAATAAAAGACAGTACTTTATTCTCTTTATTTGCTTTCTCCAACTCATATCTTTATTTTCCATTTCTTCTATTTTGAATTGGTTGTATTGGAGCAGGTGATATCTTGAAAGACTGTCATCATTTTAGAGGTAATATAATCCAACACTTTCTCTTCTCTTTTATTTATGTTCTCTTTTAGTCACCATGTTTCAGATGATTTTAACCACTAACGAAAAGTGCTAATATAAAATTGCTATATATTATTAAATTGTAGATTTTTATTATTAATAACTTCAAACAACAAGCAAAGAAAAATGACATCACACGAAGTTCGTGTGCCCCTAGCCCGTCAAAACATATTCATCTAATTTTGTGTTTGATGATTTTAAATTATGTTATGTTTTTTGGAAGGAAGTGGAATGTAAGCAATTCATCGAGTTTCAAAACCTATAATTCTGTATTTAGGCGAGGGTATTAAAATTTATGAACTTTGAAGCTTTAATATATACAGTTGCTATATATTTACCCATTTTTTTGGTGTCAAAATAGGAGATTTTGTTGTTAGAAGCTATTACATCAAATAGTGCGAAATAACATCTAATAATAATCTATTTTTTGCTTTCGTACTTTAGAAATGCTTTTTTTTTATATTGTTCTCTAGAGTTTGGATGTACATTTCATTTTATTTTCTTTTTTTGGAACTAGGTTGTTAGCGTTGATTTTTTTCCCTAATGATTTTGAGTGTTGAATGTTGTTTGCACTTTTGTGTCAACAAATCTGAAATATGGTTTCATTTTTTTCTCATACGTTAGATCCCAATGACTCATACTTTTTCATATGATTTAAGGATTTTTTTTAATTGTAAATCATGCTTTAAGAGTTGAGTTTTCCATTATTTATTATGTATACAATTTATGTTGGTAGTTCCAGTTTATGTTGCCTCGATTCACTCTTTTTTTAGAAATGAAAAGACTCCATGTATTAATTGGGTGCATACATCTGTATAATCACTTTCGTTGGTTTTAACAAAAGGGTGGTCTCTAAGCAACATTAAATTGTATTTTAACTAGCTACAATCGTCAAAGTACAAATGACCTTTTGTTTTTAAAAGATCGACAAGTGTACTGTTTTACGTGCATAGAAGTGCATGCAATTGAGTTCGTTTCCTTTCCACAGCACCACTTCTTAAAAAATGGGTGTAAGTTCATGCTTGATTGATTGTTTTCTTTTTTGTTTTACACCAACTACGCTTTGTATATGTATTGGTGTGCAAACAGGTCTGCAGATGATGGTCAAGGTGCATGGGGCTACTGAGGCAGCCAAGGATGCTCTTGGCTTCCCTCGATTTTTGGAGCTCTCGTTTTGAAGGTAACATATAATTTTTCCAGTCATTTAATAAATAAATTTACTTCTTTTAAATGATTATAATAATTTATAAATTATTCACCACGCATCGCGTGGCCTACATGCTATATTAATTTAAAATTCTATCTCCTTTCATTCATGAAATATATTATGTGAAAAAAGACACAATACAAAAGAATAAAACTTTCCTAAATTAGTTAAATCTATATAACTATATAAAAATTATAGACCAAATTTCTCTGAGCATGACACGTGGCAGTAATAAATACTTGACACGTGACGTATCATAAATAAAGTCATGTCTTCTCTCACTTCTTTAACCCGAAATTGTTCATTATTCATTCTCCTCTCTTCACAGAGGATTGACACGTGGCAACACCATTAATTACACATATTTTTATGCAACTCCTTTGATTATACCTACACGTGGCAATAATAAAGACTTCCTAATACATTTAACTTTCACTTTCTCTCTCATCCTACACACGCTGTCTTCCTTTTATACTAACTTTTCGTCTACATTCTTCTCACCATGCCCTTTGATATTTGTGTCATATATCTTCTATGAAAACTTAAATTATGAGATCCATGCCATCTTCAACCCAAACCCTCCAAGCCCTACTCTCTCTTTACCTACCTTTCTCTTCCCTTTTGATTCGTCCATTGTCTCGGCACTGTCGACATCAACTTAGGATGTAAGATGGGTAAGCAAGCCTTTATTATTGTATTATTTTTGTAGCCATCTTCCATCTTCCATTTTTATTACTGGCATGGGTAAGAATGAACGAGTTCATGTAAGTAGGGAAGTCGGTGTCTAATATTTTATTGTATTATTACCTTCAAATTAACAGAACCTTCAAAGCCTTGAGATTTTTTATTATTGTGTTATTTTTTTTATAGTAATATTTTTTATCCATCTCCAAAAAATCATGAACCCTTATCCATCTCCCAAAAAATGAACATCATTTTTATTATTGACATGGGTAAGAACCAAAATAAAAATGGAAGATGGCTACTTATCTCCAAGATTTTTACGCTTAAGATTGTAACACCCCGCCCGCCCGGGGAGAGCGAACGGAACGCTACTATCGATAAAACTAACAAAAATCCATCAATCAACAAGTATAGAGCATCTAAATCCTACAACAACAAAAGAGAAAACACTAATCTCAAATCTCTTCAAATACAAATACAATAAGTCTCTCGAATAAATACAACAACTAAAATAAATCTCCAATGCTTTATACATCAAAATAAATACAATCTTCTCAAGTATGTATTAAAAATCTTCCCAAAATAATCCTCGCTAAAATCAATTCTCCAAATCAAATCCAAAGCGCCCAAAATCCGCGCTGACCTGCCACTAAAATAAAATATGGGGAAGTACACAATACGACATGAAAGATGCTCAACAATAATTAGCGGTGAATAAAACGTCACAATACGAATATGAATATTCAAATCAAATGCGAATCTCAATAGCAATTATATCAATATAATTTCTCAACAACACATTAATCGGGTCACCAGGCCTCACCATCGTACCGCGCCTATGCATTTTTCTAGCATATCCGAAAAAAGGAATATTGGCGGGTGCCCAACCTCAGTGCCGTATTAAAATCTCATGACAACATGCTCAACACCAAATATAATACCACATGAATCCAAATTAGATTCCAACAAATATTTTCAGGTTTCCAAACGAATTTATCAATTCAAATATGAGTCAATAATCACAAGAAAACAAAGGGAATAACACTCGCGAGATTAATGAGCATATTGTGTAAAACCCCATACCTTAAACCACCTAAAAAATCATCACATAATTCAGACACCCAAAATCTAATCACACCATCACGTTCCTCTCGCGAAAATAATCAAATCTCATTATAGCCCAAACTCGAGAAAACACCAAATAAGCCTTATAATCTAAGGTTGAAATCTTGAATAAGTTTGGGGCTATGGTTTGTAGATGAAAGGGAGTAATTTTGGAGAGGTCTTCTGATTGAAAAGTTTGAGGAAAAGTGAATTGAAAAGCCAAGCCACGAATTAGTTGATATATAAATTATTAAGAGTTTGATTAAGAAAAGAGTTTTAATCAGATACAAACACTAAAAAATTTATTACGGACGATCGGACTGTTGAAATTGGATGAAATTTTATAGAGAATTAGCTGAAGACGAGAGGAAGCTACAGAAAAAAAATTCAGTTCGATCGGACCGTTCAATATTTTTAAATATTTTTTTTAGAGAGTTTTATATTTTGAGGACTCTAAGAGAGTTTTATGTTTTGAGGACTCTTCTATATAATAAAAATTTAATTAAAATTGCATTTTAATTCCGATTTCGAAACCGTTTGAAATTCTCGCCTTTAAAAATAAAATCCAACACATTTGAGGAATAAAAATAATTTTACCAAAAACTTTATTTTCCTCTATATTTTGAAAATACCCCAAAATTACGCGGGTTGTTACAAAGATACGTGTTTAGTTATTAAAAAAGTTATATTATTTATTTTTTAATATTTTAATATTCTATAATTTTAAATTAAATAATTGTGTACTGTCGTGTCATGTCACGTTATGTATGGATCATGTTCGTGTCGTGGTTTAATTAGATGGTTTTGGATCATGTTTTTATTTTTGTTGTGTTCGTTTGGTAAAAATAAGATTTCGTGTTGTGTCACTTTTATTTTGGTTATGTTAAGATTTCGTGTCGTGTCACTTTTATTTTGGTTAACATTTTTACTTAAATATCATACTAGACTTTAATATAAATTAGTAACTATTGATATTGGATTTTAATATAAATTAATCAATTTATTAGACTTTAGAACATTTGTTTTCTTCAAATGTCACAAAATATTACTTTTTAGTGACGTTCACATTTAAAACATACTAATGTATTAAGGTGAATAAAAACTCATAGTTATTATCTATTTAAATGGGATCAACATTTAGATTTAGATACTAATTAATGTTTTTATAACTAGATTTTTATCTATTTAAATGGGATCAACATTTAGATTTAGATACTAATTAATGTTTTTATAACTAGATTTTGGTTAAAATAAGTAAGAATAATAGGAGAGGGGAATTGAGTCTAGGTTTATGATGTCACATATTTGGATGGATTGTGTAGGTAGTTTCAAATGGTTCGAGTAGGTTATGAATTGGAAAATGATACATTTCATTGCAAGAGTTCTATATGTACTTTCTATGCACGCCTATGATATTTATATGCTACATAAACTTATTTATTTAAGTTGTTTAGTTGAAGATGGCTCGCTATTTTTTCTTTATATCAACTTAAAAGTGGTCTCAATTCAAAGGTACAGTCATTTCATTTTCTTATATATATATTCAGGCACGCATCGCGTGGCCTTCATGCTATAGTATACTTATATTCAGCCACGCATCGCGTGGCCTTCATCCTAGTAAGTCATATAATTATTCAAAATCGTTAATAATTACTTTGCAATCACCTCTCTTCTTTTTCGTATTTGTCCCATAATAATTATAATAAGATCAAAGACTAAAAAAATAAATACATGGGATTGGCTGCAAACAAATTTTAAAAAAATGAGACTAAATGCTTATGATCCCCAATAACTATTCACGTCTTTAGAGATGCGGGATAAGGAAGTGTGATAGGATATTATTATCTCCTCTCAAGTTTGATGTGAGATGAGGTAGAATTACAAATAAAATAAGTTATCTCATCTCATATTTAAAGTAAAATGGGATAGGATTTTAAGAGTAAGTTATCCAAAGTAGGCTTATTACCCACTAAGTGTGGGATAAAATCATTCCAATTAGGAGATGGGATCATTTTATTCCATCATGATATGATAATTCTTATATTATCCCACTTCATTATCTCGTGCCTCAAACGAAAAGATAAGAAAACTCTTTTTCCCTTGTTTTGTTTTATATGAAGGAAGGAAAATAAGAGGAAAAGTAACAATCCTTATGTTCGGTATGAGTGAAGGAAAAAGTAAAATTTATATATTTTACTACCAATTATAACCTTAAGTAAAATATTTGAATTATTTTAAAGTGTTATAAAAAGGGTATAATAGTAATTAATGTTTATATGAGTAATAAATGCTCCCATCTTTCTCTTTCCTTCTACTTTTCCTCTCATTTTTGTAGGAATACAATTTGGTGGGTTAGGACGGAAAATGAATCCGTCCACTTTTCCTTCCTTCCACTTTTGCTGATATGTCAAACAAAGGAAAATATTTACTTCCTTCCAGTTTTCCTTCGCCCCTTTTTCCTTTCTTCGTTTTTTCACTCTACCAAATGGATCGTTAAACTTGTTAGAAAAATTATTTATAACCTCCCTCCCTACCGCATTCGGGCCTCATTTGCTGAAGTGGAAGGAAGACCATAACTCTTTAAGCCCGTCCATAATATATCTCTCATTCTCTCTCTTCTCGGTAGAATTTAAGAATATCAAACTAAGTTTATTGAAGTAAAAAACATTGAGTTCCCTTATTCAAGTTTCTTCTAACTTTAGACATTTGAGTTTTCACCATAAAATAAAATAAAATAAAAAATTGTCCCCAATTTTCAATATTTTAGTCCTTATTTTCGAAAGGGAAACCACGCTTATTTTCAATAATTATAATGAGTGAAAATATATAATATAAATAGTCATTTGGTTTTTAACACTTATTATTAGGTTGACACGAAATACCGAAAACGCTAAAACAATTTATATCATTCTAAAAATCACGATAAACCAAAAACTACAATAACTAAAAAAACATCCACAATAAAAAAATATAAAATAAAAAACTCAATAAAGGAGTACAAGAAGGATAACTGAATTGAAATAATTAAACTCCGATAAATGAATCCACTAAATCAAATCTCTTATTACAATTGTTTTGAACTCCAATAAATAAATTCACTAAATCAAATATCTTATTACAATTTTTCAACCCAATAAAATATAGTACAACCGTAACCTCCTGTGAATACAACTCCCGAATATATATTAATAACTACAATAAACCAACAGCGCAAACTCGACATACACTAAGTTGGATCTCCATAACTTCAAGTCTGACTGCTCAACCTTATTAAACATTTTATAAATTTGGGCCAACGTCCTAAAGTTGCAAGAATATCTCCAATACAACTATATAAATCATGCCATTAATTTGCAATAGATATTTAACCCTTCGACACTCGCATGATGACGCGATGCAAAATGTTTATGGTACGTGTGTATTTACAGCTCAAGTGCAAGTCGGTCGCTCAAGTAATAATACCCGATAAGTCGGGGTCGAATCCTCAAGGAATAGGACGTAAATCATTTTGATGGCA
Source organism: Sambucus nigra (assembly GCA_949130495.1). Classification (NCBI taxonomy): domain Eukaryota; kingdom Viridiplantae; phylum Streptophyta; class Magnoliopsida; order Dipsacales; family Adoxaceae; genus Sambucus; species Sambucus nigra. The sequence continues at coordinate 716,203,149 of OX422207.1, forward strand.
ACAATAGGGTTGACTTCTATAGTCAAGGTATCGACTTTCGGGAAAAAAAGAGATAATTTTGTATTGAGAAAATCTAATTAACTACGAAATCTTAAACTAACAAGTTGTAACACCCCGTATTTTTTAAAATATTTAAATTATCACGTGTCGCAGTAATTTAATAATTTGAGAAATAAAATGAATTCAATAAATATTAAGTAACGAATATTAATCTAATATTTATGTGTTATTATATTTACTCGTGTCATGAGTAAATGAAATCATATTATTTTATATTATGTCGTATGTGGGTAAAAGAGACATGTTGACAAGATTTTGTTTGAAACGCGCTTGTAGAGTCGTATTAGGAAAAAGATGGTAAATTGATGATAGCTGACTTGGATGGTGATTTCTAGTATACGGTTGATCCGAAATAGGTTGAAATAGTCAAAATTAAGTACCCGAGGTAGTGATTGGATGTTGGGGACTTTTTAGACTAGTCGGGACCCATTTTGGGGATATACGGGTCATTTAGCACTTATAAGCTAACTTAATTTCGAGGTTAGGACATTTAACTAAGATTTTAGAGTCTCGTGGTCATCCACTTTACATTAAACATCTCTTGTGAAAGGATTTGGGGAGAAAATAGGAGGATACACAAGAAGAACCAGGGAATGCCAAATTGGAAAGGATCTTTGAAGAATTTATAGGCCTTACTCAATATATAAGGAGGACTTAGAGTCTTCTTCGTACCTAATGCAAGTGAATGAATTGATTAATGTTATTTGTATTGTTATTTATGTCATATCATAATTGGTAGAATTGAAGCCAATTTTGCGGTGGGATAAACATGCCAAATGAATTTTGAGAAAACAATTTCATGGAATTTTATGATGATTACATGTGATATTGTTAGATTGAATCCCATATAAAAAGTAGGTTCTTGATGGATAAATCTAATTAAAGACATGTAAGTGTGTTCTTGAATTGAAAACCTAAGATTTAATCGTTAAAAGATGTGATATTGAATTATGGACTTACGCATTTTATTAGAATTAAGGATGGATTAATTATGGAAAAAATGATGATTGAATCCTAGTATTAAGTTTAATTTTTGATGAATTGAGATGATAAAACATGTTTATTTATGTTAATAAATGATATAGTAATTATATTATCCATTATGATGAAGATTGGGACAATTTTGGGGGTGAAAATCTGTGACACCCTGCCCAATTAAATATAGGATGATCAGTCCTCTACCAATTTAAAACAGGATATTCAGTTGGTTCATTCTCAACATCACTGTCGAATTTTTTTTTACCATATTAATCACCTATTATAAAATTAAGCTAGGTGTCAAAACATTTCCAATTTAGTAAAACCAAGAAAAACCATTTCTATTAAATTTCAAAATATAAACCATTCACTACACATAGGAATGTAAATAAATACTGGACATGAATCGAATACTGAAATAAATAAGACTGAGTAAAACTCTCAGTTCAAAACTCCAAACCATCAACTAAACTGAATACAATATCTCTGATGAAAGAACTAGAAGTGGGCGACATATGCCCTAAATAAGAAGTCTAGATAAAACTAAATGGAAAGGATAGATGCGTCTACTGCAAAGACCTACAACTTCCACAACAGCTGCAACACGTCAAGCAATCCAAATCTCTAATTCTGATACTCCTGTGGCTGAGCACCTGATATAATACATATATATAGCAAAAGAGAGAAGAGATACAAGAGACGGGTCAGAGTCCGATGTGTAAAAATGATTTAGCAACTATTTAAAACTGGTTCTTAAAACAAGTCTTATACGCATGTTAGTTATCAAACTCTCACATGAATTTCTCACCTCTCGTCTATTGTGCACGCCTAACGTACATCTAACCTCCCCCTAATTATACCTCCCAGTCTAACTAGTCAAAAATCATACTAATACTAACTATGCTCACTAGTAGTATTCCCGTATCGCCCATACAATACCTTATTACGATAGTGTATATCACATACTAAATTTTATTATTCACCGATTAAATGGTTAATCTTTTATTCACTAAGATTATTTTACTTCTCATTTTCATTTTATCTACTAGTCTCACAAAGTTGAAAATTACCCAAGTACACTCATACATATATATAGTCTCATTATCCCTATATATATACACTAATCCTGCACCCTCAGGTTAAGACCACTTGGTGCAATGTAACAATTATTATTATTACCAAGTCTACTAATTTCACACAGTAGCAATATTCACAAGTCCATATATATATATATATATATATATTAATCCTGCACCCCCAGCTAAAACCCATTAGTGCACATATTATGGAAATCATGTATCCCCGGGTTAGCACCCATTAATGCACCTATCAATAACAATTCAGCACCCTCGTGTTATCACCCATTAGTGCGCCTAACAATATAATATTGCATCCCCGGGTTAGCACCCATTAATGCACCTATCAATATTAATCCAGCACCCCCGGGTTATCACCCATTAGTGCGCCAAACAATAATCATCTTTGTACCCCCGGGTTATCACCCATTAGTACACTTAATAATAGAGTTTCTGCACCCCCGAGTTATCACTCATTAGTGCTCTTAACTATAATATCACACAAGAGGCATACACACATCCTATTATAATTTATAGGTATTTCTCCAACCTACATATATACTCCCCATACGTATTTTAACCTCATTACTATGTATATTATAAATAATTAGATTACTATCTCTCTCGTAATCTCCAAGGTACATTCTCTCTATACCGAAATAATTAAAGTATTAATTCTCACATACTTTTCCCAAAATTCTGTCTTATTTGAATTTACTATATGGTAGTTTCTCTCACTCCAATAAACCAATAAACTCCAAACTAGGCTCTAAGCAATTTCCCATAAATTCACCATGTGGTTTGAACCAGAGTGACACGTGGTTTGAACGAGAGTGACATGTGGTTTGAACTAGAATGCATGTCGTTCGTACCAGAAGACATGTCGTTCGAACCACTTCGCGTGAGATTGCACTATTCGTCTTCTTCACCAAATTTCAGCGTTTTTCCTCCATTTTTGAACCTAAAAACCTCTAAGATTCAATTCCCAACAACTCATCATCAATACCCATCAACCCCTAACAGGTTACAGATCATTTCTATCATCCTAGGATCCTTAATTCGTCATTAATCATCATAATTACATAAAAACCCCAAATTAATTCACATGAACCCTATTTTCCAAAATTCCAATTAAAGAACCTAATCAACCCAGATTCGTTTATCAGTATATAATCAAATTCTGTGATTAATCCTCTACATACATGAAGGGAATCAACCACTAATTAAACAGATCCTTAATCACAATTTAAATCTCCAATTTTCACCCAGTTAACATATAAATCATGATTAAATCCACCTATACTAACATGAGCATGATTATTGCTAAAAGAATGCAAGTAATAAACACTTGCCTCGAATATGACGGTCTGATCCGTTGGTGATGTTGGTATACACGCGTTCCTCTCTTCTCGATCTACGCATTGGTGGTCACGGTTATGCAAGGTGAGGATGATTTGGCCCTTTTCTCTTGAAAATTGGTTCTCCCTCACACCCTCCATGTCCGTTCTAGCTTCCTGTCACTTCTCAACCCTAATGGACTTTCCTTAGCTGATATAATTAATCCCAATTTTCGTCCATTAGTTTAGCCCAAAAATCCAAATTACAAAACTACCCATACGGGGTGCCGGTTAGGCCTCAAATCACCCCGGGACCCAAACTAAACACCCGGGTATACTATTTCGACTATCTTGACCCTTACGGGACTCAACGGCGCACTCGAAATGACCATACGAGTTACCAAAAATAAATTCTCTTTTTATCTCAATCAATTAGTCCCGACACAACTCACACGTGTGACATACTTAAATTACCAAACTGCCGTATTTCTCACTTCCGACAATTTATCAAATATCATAATTCCATATTACATATCACACAGTAATATTTAATAGTTCACAACAATAAGTATTAACCCTTGGCATGCTAGTTAATAATTATTTAAACCCGAATTAATAACAAATTAATTTCTCATATTTTAATTTAATTAATCCAACAACAATAATTAATCGCATACTTATTCACATAATAATATTTAATCACATAATTATTTAAATCGTAAAAAATACGGGGTGTTACACACTTCCCCCCTTACAACGGAATTTCATCCCGAAATTCGGAAAAAAGTATACCAGGTACAGACAACGCTGTAAAAATATTGCGCATCGCATCCCGATGCTCACAAGTAAGCTACTCCGTACCACCCATATAGTACGCTGTCAAATACCCTTAATAATGAACACTTCACATGTGTTTGCTCTAAACTCCAGGTTACCCTGTCATATAGGCTCTTGCCCAAGCCTTTCTCCTTAAGTTTTACTACTTCAACTTTATTTTAGATTTTCCCTATCTAGCCTTCTACTATTTGCACCTTAGTAGATTTATCCTCTTTTATATACATACGAATTCGTCTCGTGTCGTTCATACAAGTAAATTGGTTGTGCAATATATATTTCACACACAATATATACGATAATATCGATTCTTCTCCGACATTTGTAATCATAACTGGTCTCCCACCTTTAACTATGAAGTAGGACAACAACCAAGTTTACCATGACATACTTCTACTGGCACTCTGCCCGAACGTGAACTTATAGGAGTTATTAGGACACAAACTACACTAGTGGAAGGTACTAATCTTGTCCTCCCCTAAGATCTCATGGTGCACATAAAATTTTCTCTCCCGCATTCTATTAGACCGCTTGTCCTGCCCATCCCTCTGTGGGTAATAGGTCGTAGTTGTGACACCCCGACTAATTAAATACCGGGTAGCTACTCCTTTATTAAATTAATACAAAATGCCAAGTTGGTCCAGTTATTAGCATCACTGTCGAAAACATTTTAATAATTACTAACCACCTAGTATTTAAAAAGTAAGTTGCCAAATTTTAAGTTAAGTCTGGTTAACACGCAATAAAAGAATAATGAAAACATACATCCCTTCACCATAACTAAGTAATGAAATAACCAACAATAATAAATAGAAGTCCGGAGGAAAACTCCTCACTACAATTCCACAACTGAAGAATAAAATAACAAGTCTGAATCCTGAATAATTACATGCCAAAAGTCTGAATAACTGAAATAAAAGAAATGTCTAAAAGGAATGGGCGACATGCCCTACAACTGATAAATGCGGAGTATAGAGTCAAAATAGATGAAGCCTCTATAATCAATGTCCTGTAACTTCCACGAACAGCTACAACTCGTCACCTGAATGAGAATCCTAAGCATGGTGTCCTTGTGGTTGGGCACCTAAAATGGTTTTTACAAAAGAAATAGATTTGAAAGAAAACGGGTCAGAGCCCGAAAGTGGAGAGTATTTTGAAAACAGCAAGTGCTTTAATAACAGTTAAAACAATAATGCAAAGTACATGTTAGGACGTGCTCTCACATGGAATACTCACCTCTCGTCTAACTGTGCACTTCTAACGATCCTGTACCCATTCAAGTGATAACTCATAACTATCTAGTCAAAAGAGTTCCTAACCCTTCTACCCGGTTCACATTTTAATTCCAACCTTAACAATTAAATAGGGAGTTCTATTTTAATTCTCGGATTCCCAATTATTAACAAAACCATTTATTGATTTCAGTCGCCTTTTTATCTTTTCACGACGTGATAATAAATATACTCACAATTTATCATAACAATTTCCTTTTCATTTAACCGTATATTATTCACATCATAAATATACAATACAAGCACCCAAAGTCTAAGCTACGGTGCACACATACTCTGCTATCCATCCCGGTACATCACGTACATAAGGATCACAAATTCCGAATCTCTCAGGAATTGTTGGAATCAACACCACACACAAAAATGGAGGCGAACATAATTCAACATATCCATGGTCACGTACATACCTACGCTCCATAGTTAGCTGGCTTATTAACTCACAAATAAGTCATTCTCTTGAACTATGTCCTCTAGGTACCAATCTAAATCCGGGCAACACAAGGATAAGAAGGCCCTAAGCGAACGTAAACCTCCCGTGATAGCAAGTATGGTAGGTATGTCATACACATAAAATCATATACTAAGCATACACACATCTTAGATATCTCATTATTAATAAAGGCACACTCTACATCATTATACCATCATTCCAAATTTGTATGTTTTACGTCTCCCGATAATATAAAAGTTAAAAATGACGACACGTCTCACGTCGTGGTTCCTTATACTTAAAACCTATCTCAAATAGACTATTAAGTTCCTATTATTCCCACATATAACATCCTTATTCCTAAGGTCCTTACTTCTGCCCCAAACCTTATTTCATCAAATTATTCAAATTTACACTATTAACCCAAATATTATCTCACTTATCAAACTTCATTAATTTAGAATAATTCCTCAAATTGAATTCTAATTAAGGTCCAATATCATAATCATGCCTACTGGTCTTCCTTAAGGTTAAGGGTATTCATAAGGTCTCCAATAATATTTTCCGAGGGTTACCACCAATAAAATTAAATTAGGGAAAACTTTACTCATTCTGGGAAGGTCGATCGATCGACCTTTTCCTTCGATCGATCGATGGTGGTCGATCGATCGAACGTAACAGGTATGGCTACGGACTGCTTCGTTTTGCAGTTTTCAATTCGTCCCAAAACACCATTTACAAGCATGAAACTCTAAGACAAGGTTATAATATCATCATACTATCATCCTACAACAGTATTTACGTTCTAAATCCAATAATTCATCATTCAAGGGCTTAGTTTAGATCACAACTTCATCAAAATTTCCAGATTTCTATTTCTTTCAAGAACATTAACAAACTTCTTCTAAAATCCATTTTTAGATCATCAATGGTTCTGTTTTGAACACATAATTCGTCCAGAATATTACTACATTCAATCCCTAACATAATTCATAGCTTTTAACTTCCAATTCATGGGTCTAAATCATCTTCCAAGATCAATTTCAAAAATTCCTAAACATGGAAAGCATAGCATTGAATTAATTGAAATTAAACCACTTGCCTTGATTCAATCTCTGATTTTGATGACGATTTGAAGAAGTTCCCTCTCTCTTTCTGCAGAATTCCCTTCTATCTCTCTCTCTCCAAGCTTTCTTCTCCAATGGCTATGGTGGCTAGGGTTTGATTTTGGGGAAAGAAAATTAGAAACCTAATTCTAATAACCTACGTAGCCTATTGGGTTAACATGGGTTGATTAGTGGCTTAGTGGGTCAAATCCACATCAGATATAATTTACTAATTTTCGTCACTTTTAATTTCCAAAAATACAAAATTACCAAAATACCCTTTATGTTGCCGGTATGGCCTAAAAATACCCCGGAACCCAAACTAAACCCCCGACTAGTGTTTTCTGACTATCTCGACCCTTCCGGATGCGTTAGCGCACTCAAAACGACCATACGGTTAATAGAATTTAAATTCACTTATATAATCAAAATAATTATATCCTGACGCGACTGTCACACGCGTCCCAATAAAATGTCCAAATTGTCGTATATCAATCTCACGACAAATTTCATAATTCAATATTCATATAACATCATATATACTCAATATAGTCGAATACCAACTCACAACTCGCTAGTATTTTATCCGGATTAATTCCCAATTAATTCTCATTTAATTCAATTAATCCCAAAAATAAATATCACAGAAAATACGGGGTATTACAGTAGTCAATCGCATCTTAGTACCTATAATCTCCCCATCTCAGCTACATGAGAAGATCCTTGGGGATACTCTTCTATTCTCAAGTGGAAGAAGCCCCTACTGGTTTTGAATTGTCCGCCATTTTCTAACAGTTAGCTGACCCACTGCAGACTAACTTTGAAGGTTACTCTACATTAAACCCATCACCACTGTTGTTTGTATTCTGACACATCTTGTTCTTCTTGAATAAATTTCCATTTATCTTGAAACATAAGTCTCTGACAAAACTTTGTTAATAAGCTTCGGCTTACCTGACTACATGTTATCGAATTCACATGCTAATCATAATCCACTACCTGATTCAATCACCCAGGGCGCCCATACACCCTATGCCTCGCGCATCATTATACAAAACATAAAATTTTCTTACCTCAATTCTTGGACACTCGTTATGCTGATGTGGTAGGGGTGCACTCAACCGCCCCACTAATCATGACTTAAACCATCCTTGAATGGCATTATTCATCTATTCCGAAAAATACTAAGGCCAGGCTACTCTATTTGCCTTAAGTTATAAAAGGATTATTAACTCTCAATTATATTCCTTTATAGGTACAATAACCAACATACAACACTTATGTACTATCGACCAAACTTCTCTCCAACTCCCGATGTTCGCTAGTTTCATGCGTGGGATGTCTCGCAAAGCGAAATCCAAACAAGGGCCCCTCCGATACACTACTATCTAACCTAGTCGGTTGTTGAGGTCCGTAGGGCCTTCAGTACCTACTATGTACTTTCTCACAATCTATGTATTGTGACATAAAAGTTTACTCGTCTACTCTCATGTCCCTAAAAATGTAACATGAAGCATGGCGCCCTCACTATCCCAAGTACTTGGCGCTATAGATATATAACGAGCTATATTTCGCCACTCGATAAGAACACAATGTATTCTAAGTCTTAACAGACAAATAAATTCCTCTGCTCGGGAATCACATATAATTAGACACTATACTCGCCGAGGTCTATAATACCATGAAATTCTCATATATACTCATATCTGGGCCCAACCCTATTTCAGGTGGCGCCGCACAAAACTAAGATCACTCCTTCCGGAGTATCCGACACGACAGTCATATCACTACATGTTTACTATCGTTTAACCATACGGTAAATAAGTCACTGCACATTACCATAATAAACTCTACTAAACCTGACTCACTGCAGTCGGAAATTATAATAACAAAACACATTCTTAGGGCCCGCCCCGTTCACTCACGAGCAATCATCAAAATGCCCTGCTAACAACGAGAAATACGTTTGTAACAAGGCTGTTAAAACTAATGTTCCCACTAAACTCGACCCGCATGTTAAGTTTAGGGTTTCCAATTTACATAAAAGTTATGGCACACCCATGTCACTAGAATCTATCCTTTACTCACAAGGAAGAAGCAAAACTTCATTAGTCTCGCCAAATCATAGGGTCTCAGCACGTGGCTGCCATCACGACCCATGAACATCTGCAATCATCATACATCATAGGATTTCATCATATAGTTGTCCCTTCTCACCATGGACAATTTATTCCATCATGTGGATTTCGCGCCTATTATTGAAACGTTGACCCAAACTCTCTAGGCCTCAATTATAGCTTTATAAAACTCCCGTTTACATCCCGGGTCCTGTAGACCCTGACATACTGTATGCTATTATTAACGAGGACTCTGCTGGTCCAGCCTGAACCCATCACTCTCGAGTTGTAAATTTCCTGGGCCTAATTCTCTTGACCCCAAATTCTTTCGCTGGAAGTCTCGTTCCTCCAGTCGTTATGCTTAACTGGCACGGTTTACCATTTCTAATCTCTTTGGTCTTACTTCTCAATTGTGGACGCATTCAGCACTTGTAGTTCTACTTCCTTCACATAAGGGAAACTTCACGAACTATTTCCCCAGCACTGGTCCCACTGACCATTTTGGGAATGTCCTTCTCTCGAACCGACAGTCTCAACTCACTATTATTCTTCCATTGTCCCTTTGGCTACGATAGCTATTCAGAATAATGGTTGGCCTCTACAGCCCGATTGACTTCATCGTCCTCTTGAAGTTAACCACTTAAATCATCTAATCGAGTTCCCTATCGGGCATACTCCCATGTGGTGTTTCACAAACACCTTTAAATTCAATTTCTGCTCTTCAGCAGGTTCGTTAACCCTCTTTACTCTCTTCTCTTAAAATGACTGCCATCACTAGCAACCGTATACTTTGATGACATCAACATTAGTCATCCTTACTGGATTTCTCATCCATATTGGTATTTTACTCACGGGTCCTTTATCAACTATAAACCCTTTGGATAATTTATACCCCTCTGCCAGGTACGAAGTTCATTATGTAATTCAACCTTTCTCTCACAATCGGTTTCTACCTTACACATTTTGCTAAACATCAAAATTTCACTCACATTTTGTTACCACGCCGAATGGAAGACTTCACAGTCAAATCGTACCCAAATTTCTCTCTAAATTTCAAACAAACTTTTTCATATATGGTGATTACCCCTAATCACTACATTATGCTCCTAAGAGCTATAGCTTTTAACTCCAAATTTAATTATAAGTGCTGTCACGCCCCACTCTACACAATTGCCTTCGAATTTTCTACCTCCGCTGGCCTGTTACACTTTCTCATTTTCTTTTCTGCATCTTCATCGATGGGGTTTTGAAAGAGTCCCTCTGATTTTCCATTTATCGACTATGTTAGGTGGTCTTTAAATCACTCCACCGTCATCTATGACTGTGTCCTGGGAACCCACAGTTCTCGAGTGACAATTTTTACTATCTCTTACTTAAGTAATTCTCATTGTGATTTTTGTCCCAGTCACTCTTACCCGATTGCTCTATGTCTTCCGTTGAGCTTCTCCTCCCACAGTTCTTCTTACGGCCATCGCTGGTCGTTCTAAAATGTTCGGTGTTCGAATCACAGTGAATTTCATATAATGAGTCACCTCCATTATGATTCGTAGCAGGAGAACGTAAGTCGCATACGTGAGGGAACACAACAATCCTATCATAAGGCTCTACATCAAAGAACGATACCCTGAAACGTAATAAGCCGCACAGATCCTAAGGACACTAGAACCTGATGCTCTGATACCACCTGTGACACCCTGCCCAATTAAATATAAGGTGATCAGTCTTCTACCAATTTAAAAGAGGATATTCAGTTGGTTCATTCTCAGCATCACTGTCGAAAAACTTTTTAACATAGTGAAGAGTGCGACTGTGTGATAATTGATTAAATTAAATTCGCAAGTTTCCAAGTACCCCTTATTTAATTAGTGTCCCTAAACATGCATCTAAGGTGCGCGTGTCAACCCATAAATAAATAAAGCATGTGACACAAAAATATGCTGAGACACGGATTTCAGGAAAAAATCGCTTTCGGGTAAAACCTTTATTTCACTATGAATATATAAATCGCAACTTACAATTACATAGATTAATCTGCAATGAATCAACCGAAGCCAACCCACAAAGACACGCAGTCTTGAATTCAGTAAGAGAATACACGCAGCACCCTCCAAGGACTCGCAGCCCGAACAACAAAGGAAGAATCGCAGCTCTCCTTAATGACACGCAGTCATAAAACTTTGTAGAGACTCCCTCGGCAATGACACGCAGCCCTCGGTTGCAAAGATCTCTCCACAAAGATGAACAACAATAAAGTTTGTGTTCTAGGGTTCAAAAAGATTCACAAAAGTAATTGGGATTTTTGTGTGTGAATCAAAAAGATGTTTGGCACATCAAAAATCGAAGTCTTATTGTGTTTGTACTTTTAGGAACGTTTTTTCAAAGACTTGAAAAAATACACCACCGAAATAGTTATATATAGGAAATATGAGCTGGTGGATAAACATTACACGGAATTGTTCGAATTTATCCCAGGCGGACCGGTCCGGCTAGGAGGCGGATCGGTCCGACCTCGAATCGGTTCTTTTTTAAAATAGGCTTCTTCGGTTCGTAATCAATCCGTGGTATACTGGAGCAAAGCGGATCGGTCCGGTAGGTAGGCGGACCGGTCCGGGGTCGGATCAGTTCTTTTAAAATTGGGGCGGATCGGTCCGTTATCCAGAAAAATTAAAATCCTTTTAAAAGCCTCATTTTGGTTGAAAAAACTTACTTCTTATTTTTATAAAAAAAACATTTTATGAAAATTTCCCAATACTAAGTATGAACTTTAAGGAACTTAAAAACAAAACTTTACCAAGTTCATTCTCGCAGAGGCTATGATGTTGAAGACGCTTTGATATTCGGATCCGTTGATGTAGATTTGATCTTGAATTTCTTCAACGGTGTAACGACGTACGACATACATATTGATAATGGACAAAAATGTCCTTACACATATTAATCACCTATTATAAAATTAAGTTAGGTGTCAAAACATTTCCAATTTAGTAAAACCAAGTAAATCCATTTCTATTAAATTTCAAAATATAAACCATTCACCACACATAGGAATGTAAATAAATACTGAACATGAATCAAATACTGAAATAAATAAGACTGAGTAAAACTCTCAGTTCAAAAGTCCAAACCATCAACGAAACTGAATACAATATCTCTGATGAAAGAACTAGAAGTGGGCGACATATGCCCTAAATAAGAAGTCTAGATAAAACTGAATGAAAAGGATAGATGCGTCTACTGCAAGGACCTACAGCTTCCACAGCAGCTGCAGCACGTCAAGCAATCCAAATCTCTAAATCTGATACTCCTGTGGCTGAGCACCTGATAGAATACATATATATAGCAAAAGAGAGAAGAGATACATGAGACGGGTCAGAGCCCGATGTGTAAAAATGATTTTAGCAACTATTTAAAGCTGGTTCTTAAAACAAGTCTTATACGCATGTTAGTTATCGAACTGTCACATGAGTTTCTCACCTCTCGTCTATTGTGCACGCCTAACGTACATCTAACCTCCCCCTAGTTATACCTCCCAGTCTAACTAGTCAAAAACCATACTAATACTAACTATGCTCACTAGTAGTATTCCCGTATCGCCCATACAATACCTTATTCCGATAGTGTATATCACATACTAAATTTTATTATTCACCGATTAAATGGTTAATCTTTTATTCACTAAGATTATTTTACTTCTCATTTTCATTTTATCTACTAGTCTCACAAAGTAGAAAATTACCCAAGTACACTCATACATATATATAGTCTCATCATCACTATATATATACACTAATCCCGCACCCTTAGGTTAAGACCACTTGGTGCAATGTAACAATTATTATTATTATAAAGTCTACTAATTTTACACAGTAGCAACATTCACAAGTCCATATATATATATATATATATATATATAGTCACATCATCCCTATACATATATATTTACTAATCCTGCACCCCCGCCTAAGACCCATTAGTGCACATATTCTGGAAATCATGCATCCCCGGGTTAGCACCCATTAATGCACCTATCAATAACAATTCAGCACCCCCGTGTTATCACCCATTAGTGCGCCTAACAATATAATATTGCATCCCCGGGTTAGCACCCATTAATGCACCTATCAATATTAATCCAGCACCCCCGGGTTATCACCCATTAGTGCGCCAAACAATAATCATCTTTGTACCCCCGGGTTATCACCCATTAGTACACTTAATAATAGAGTTTCTGCACCCCCGAGTTATCACTCATTAGTGCTCTTAACTATAATATCACACAATAGGCATACACACATCCTATTATAATTTATAGGTATTTCTCCAACCTACATATATACTCCCCATACGTATTTTAACCTCATTACTATGTATATTATAAATAATTAGATTACTATCTCTCTCGTAATCTCCAAGGTACATTCTCTCTATACCGAAATAATTAAAGTATTAATTCTCACATACTTTTCCCAAAATTCTTTCTTATTTGAATTTACTATATGGTAGTTTCTCTCACTCCAATAAACCAATAAACTCCAAACTAGGCTCTAAGCAATTTCCCATAAATTCACCATGTGGTTTGAACGAGAGTGACATGTGGTTTGAACGAGAGTGACATGTGGTTTGAACTAGAATGCATGTCGTTCGTACCAGAAGATTCAATTCCCAAAAAGTCATCATCAATACCCATCAACTCATCATCAATACCCATCAACCCCTAACAGGTTATAGATCATTTCTATCATCCTAGGATCCTTAATTCGTCATTAATCATCCGAATTACATAAAACCCCCAAATTAATTCACATGAACCCTAGTTTCCAAAATTCCAATTAAAGAACCTAATCAACCCAGATTCGTTCATCAATATATAATCAAATTTCGTGATTGATCCTCTACATACATGAAGGGAATTCAGCCACTAATTAAACCAATCCTTAATCATAATTTAATACTCTAATTTCCACCAGTTAACATATAAATCATGATTAAATCCACCTATACTAACATGAGCATGATTATTGCTAAAAGAATGCAAGTAATAAACATTTGCCTCGAATATGACGGTTTGATCCATTGGTGATGTTTGTATACACGCGTTCCTCTCTTCTCGATCTACGCGTTGGTGGTCACGGTTATGCAAGGTGAGGGTGATTTGGCCCTTTTCTCTTAGAAATTGGTTCTCCCTCACACCCTCCATGGCTGTTCTAACTTCCTGTCACTTATCAACCCTAATGGAATTTCCTTAGATGATATAATTAATCCCAATTTTCGTCCATTAGTTTAGCCCAAAAATCCAAATTACAAAACTACTTCTACGGGGTGCCGGTTAGGCCTCAAATCACCCCGGGACCCAAACTAAACACCCGGGTATACTATATCGACTATCTCGACCCTTCCGGACTGAACGACGCACTCGAAATGACCATATGAGTTACCAAAAATAAATTCTCTTTTTATCTCAATCAGTTAGTCCCGACACGACTCACACGCGTGGCAGACTTAAATTACCAAACTGCCGTATTTCTCACTTCCGACAATTTATCAAATATCATAATTCCATATTACATATCACACAGTAATATTTAATAGTTCACAATAATAAGTATTAACCCTTGGTACGCTAGTTAATAATCATTTAAATTCGAATTAATAACAAATTAATTTCTCATATTTTAATTTAATTAATCCAACAACAATAGTTAATCGCATACTTATTCCCATAATAATAATTAATCACATTATTATTTAAATCGTAAAAAATACGGGGTGTTACAAAATCTGATTAAATCCCGTAAAGAACATAGCAGGCCCGACGTGACACTACACCAAAGTAGGAGATTTGTGAGTGTTGTTAGCAATCACAAATGAGCCTTATATCTGCTATTTACCGTCATAATTTAGGGTGTGGAAAAAGAAAAATTATAACTCCTAACAACAGTTACAAATTTTTATAACCCCTATGGGAGTTATGACTTGTTACCTCAATTTGTAACTACTGTCAGCAGTTACAAATATAATATTTATAATTGTTGTCGACAGTCACACATATTAAATTTGTGTCTGCTTACAGCAGTCATAAATATTATATTCGTAACTGCTAAAAGCGGTTACAAATTTGGTTGTAGTGACAAATTTGTGACTGCTATTAGCTGTTATAAACGTTGAATTTGTTAAATGTGTCACTGCTTAGAGAAGTTACAGAGATTTTTATATTAAAAAATTATAGTAGAATAAAAAAAAAGTGAACTAAAATAGAGGAGTAGATTAAATGCCATGAACATGTAACAAATGATAATGTCGACATCATACAAGTCTTGAAAATTCGACAAATTTCATTTATATTTCGAACATTTCAAATATCATGTACGCATAAAACTTGTTTAAACTTAATTTAACATCAAATATACCCACCCCGGGTGCCAAATACAAAATGAACATGGAATAAAAAATAAAGTAAAAAATGGAAGTGTTGGGAGCCTAGGGGTGGTAATTCGAGCACGAGCACGAACACGACAACACGACACGACACGACCCAACACGAAA
Organism: Sambucus nigra; assembly: GCA_949130495.1. NCBI lineage: Eukaryota > Viridiplantae > Streptophyta > Magnoliopsida > Dipsacales > Adoxaceae > Sambucus > Sambucus nigra. Next base: position 716,218,922 of record OX422207.1, read on the forward strand.
TTGGCATGAAATTAAAATGGCTTGTCGTGTTCGTGTCGTGTTCGGGACAGGTTTTTTTGACCCACTAGTGGGTCGTGTCGTGTTCGTGTAAAAAATATGACACGAAATTGACCCGTTTCAGTCCAATTGCAACACGATAAGAAAACAACCCAATTATGTCCCAATTATAACCCAATTGCGTCCCAATTAGCCCAAATAAGAAACTCCATCTCGTGTAAAAAAAGAACCCATCTTCAATTAGCCCCACGGGTAATCGTGTCAATCATGTCAAATTGGCACAATTTTTTTATCGTGTTACTCATGTCGGGTCGTGTTACTAACTGGTCGTGTTCGTGCTAGCAAATAAAAATACACTAGCGGGTCGTGTCGTATTCTTGCCAGATAAAATTGTGTCGGGTCATGTCGGGCCAGACCCAAACACAACCCATTAGTACGAATTGCCACCCCTATGGAAGCCACAACTGCATCCTTATGAACCGTAAGAGCTTTGTCAAATAAGTTCATGAGCGTCCAGTGCTTAATATATACCTGCAGTAAAGACGAAGCTCGGATAGTAAATTAACAGAGTAAACTTACTCAACCAAACATTTCCAAGCCTAAAATAACGTGAAGTTGCATATTGTTACCAAAAATTAAAACAGACATACTTGCAGTGTACCTGCTCGGGATAAAACACAAGTTAATATTCACGTGTCGTTGTGCCACATACATATCAACCAAAATTGACATCATATAAGTTTATTATATCCCTTAACATCATACAAGTTTATTACATCCCATAACACCATACAATTGGGCATGGATGAAAATATACAATTTAGAATTCATTTTAAATCTAGGAAGTCCATTATGGTCAATAATTGTTAACAAGCCGCGAATATGATATTGTCCATGAAAAAACATGTACCTGCTCTTCTTTTTCTCATGCTTGCTTTTCCTTCCCTGATTCACTTTTTTGTCCAACTTTAATTCTCCACGTAACCTCCAAGCGGTATACCAAACAAATACATTTTGAATTTTGAAAGTAACAACTTGAGGAACAAAATTATGCAGAATACCATCATGCCGAATTATGAAGAAAACATCTGAGTAATATTATGCATAATACCAAGCAAGTACATCTTACAATCTTGAGGTTTAGGAAATTTTGACATAGAAGGAAAGGTGTCTAAGCTGATAAGATACATCTGAGTAATAAAATTATGCAGAATACCATTAAAAACAACATAAAAGTTAGGACACATGATGAATAATCGAACAATTCCATGCAGAACTGTTAACATTAAAGAACATGCGATGAATAATCAAGCAATTCCATAACAAAATCAACACTAACAATTACATAACAAAATTAGCACTAACATAACAAGAGTTGTCAACGATACCTTCAGTCTTCTTATATTGCTCTACATGCGTGTGTGTCCGAACTTACACGAATGTGATAATATATGTGTCACTGGAAGTCCTAACTGGACTGAATGATTTCAAATATTTAGCTCAATTATTTCATACTGAGTGTGTCAAAGATGTCAGTAAAGTCTCTAAGTATGTTTATTTGTCCAAAGATTCTCATTGAAGATTCAAATTAAATATAGATTAGTCATAAAAGGTAATCCGGGTACATGTGATTGTGAGGAGTCTTAAGGGATGAGTATGATAAATTCATTTGGGCCTTTCAAATCATGTGGGAGTTAACAGTAATATTTTTATAGAGGCTAGTGCTATTAGGATTATTCTTCAGCTATCCAAGGTGAAGGGTTTCAGTCATGTCGAGTTAGAATCCTATTCCAAAGTTCTTATAGATATCTTAAAATTCAAAACATGGAAAGTCCCTTGGAAAATTAAAAGCATAATCAAAGACATTCAAAATTATTTTGTTGAGCTAGACATTAACTTTAACTATTATTATAGGGAAGCTAACTATATAGTAGATTCTTAGCCAATATTTTGAGAATGAATGCAAATTGGAGAGATAAATCCACTAATTAAATGGTGTTTGTTTTGATTGTTTCCACATCTACACATAGCGATGTAAATCGGGTTGGGTGAGCCAGGCTTGGGGTTGCTCAGGCTCGACCCGAACTCACTTACCCATGCTCAAGCTCGAGCTCGGCCCGAATTATTTTTTCCCACCTAGGCCCGAACTCGGCTCATAAATATTACGGGCTTCGGGCCCGATTTCAATTTTTTTGGTTAAAAAAGTTTGAATTAATTTTTTTTTTCTTGTATTTCCTTCATGGACAAAATTACACATTAAAGTCTAATTGATATTTCATGAAATAAAATATATAATTATAAAATGTATTAAATTAAAAGAAGGGAAATAAGAGTGAAAACCTACAAATGCCTATTAGATTTCATACATTTAGCAAAATTTGATCAATAACAATGGCCTATTGTGACTTGAGTAATTATTAAATCAAATACCCATAATGAGATTAACAATAAAATCACAAAATTGAAAACCATATGTAATCTAATGTATTATGACAAATGATTTTTTTTAAAGTAGTTAATGAAATAAAAGAACGAAACCTAATTAAACAATGTTAACATAAATATGTTATATAATATAAATTATTTATCTATTTATTTATAAATATGAAGTTCGGGCTTGGCAAAATTCGGCTCAAGCTCGACCTGAAATTCATTCGGGCTTGAAAGCTCGGCTCGACTCGGCTCGGCTCAAACTCAAATAAAGCTCGGCCCGAAAATAACGGGTCGAACGGGCGGGCTTCGGGCCTCGGGTGCTATATTTACAGGCCTATCTACACATTAGGCTTAGTAATAGTTGAGATTCAATTAGAAGTGTGCATAACTCTTATCACTGTAACCAAAATCTCAGATAATGGAATTGTTCGGTGGGTGAATGTAAGCAAGGGTTACTTTTTTCTTAATTATGTTAAATATGTTTGTATTCATGTTTACTTATGGCTTGTGTATGTTTTTTTGTATCTTTGTTATATATTGTTTATTTGGTTAAGTGTGGCGCACAAAAGTGTGGCTATGTGAATAGTAAATGTACTAGGGGCAGTTATACCTAAGTATGGTTAACTTTTTGTTTAAAGACACAAGTTTGTTTCCACGCGAATGAATTGAAAAGAGTATCACAAAATTGGCTTATGTTTGTTGTGCGTTAAGGAGTAAGGAATATAAGAAATATGGAGTTGTAAAGTAGAGTATTAGTAGCAGCGTTTCCAAAGATAAAATTTGTAGTTGTTGGAATGGAAGGCAAACATAAAGAAATATAAGGAAAAAAGGAAACACGCCCGGGGGGTCAAATATCGTCGAGAGAGGGAGAGGGTTGAGTATTGAGGGATAGGGGAACTTTGGAAATGCATAATGAGGAAGAGCACATTTTGGCTGGACTTGGAGTTAGAGTTGGAAACTTAGGTGAGTTGAAACAACAACAAGAGGTGGTGGAATTGCTGCTGATAAGACCGATCGTCACTGTTGCTACGTTCAAAATTCGCATATTTGTTGTATGTCTGTTTGATTGTCGAATGAGTAAGGAAAGGACGATCAATTCCCCAATTTTGAGATATTGAGGTTGATCAAAAGATCTTTGAATACTATGAAAATCTTCCTAATCTGATGATGGGAATGCAAAAAATTGACAAATGGGGTCCTCCTTTGAGAATGCCAAAATGAAGAAGTATCAGTTCTTGTGTCTAAAAAATAGAGTCTTTAAACTTTTATGTCCTTCTCTTATTTATTGTATTATTGGTTTAATTACTGACAAATTTGGTCCTCTTTCTTTTCTCAAGGATTGTACATTTAAAATCATATGGTGTACCCTTTAATAAAAGTGATTAAATAATGAAGACTAATACATAATGATTCACAATTAACCTTTACATTCATATACAAATGTATAAATGTTGACTAATCCCATGTTTGGCACAATATTTTCAAAGTAGTTAACGGAGGTGGGTAGTTTTCATTTTGAATATACTATGTGATATACCCGTATATACCCTCAGTCATGCCGAGGGCGCCCTGCGCCTCATCAGGCCTAGACGACCCCTAGGGGGCCGACCCTTCATCAGGCTCCGGACGACCCCTCAGGGGGCCGACCCTTCATCAGGATCCAGACGACCCCCCGAGGGTACGACAGTACGAGGCCTAAATTAGGCCAGACTCATTGTCGGAAGGAACTTTGCCCTCGGCCTCATATCAAAGGCCGAGGGTGACATCATCACAGCGCGTGGTTTGGGAGATGCGTGGAACAGTGGGCGTGAGGCTCACATGGCACATGGGAGACCGTTATAACAAAATCACACCCTCACGTGAGGGAATATTATGTCATCATTTGTCATCTACAAGTGTCAACAGGGGATTGGCTAGATCATCATTCACATGCACCATGCATACTTGGGGGGTACACTACACCCCCCAAGACCTATATATACTTGTCACCTACAACCCTACAAAGAGAGGGATCAATGGATCGATAATTGTAACCCTAGAAAAAACTCTGCTTATACACACAGTAGAGAGAGAAAGTGAGATTATGTGCATTGTATCCAAGGCCATTAGCGCCCATACTTAGTGGATCACACACACACAGTGGATGTAGGCCAAATTGGCTGAACCACTATACATCATTGTCTTGTTCCTCTTATACTCATCTACTTCTACACACTTATACACTTACATCTCAATGGCTGCCATGGTTACTATTGTTTGAGCTCATCATCACTTATTTGGTGGTGCTAAATCCAAGCATCATCAGTTTGGCGCCGTCTCTGGAAACGAGAAGACGTCTCTTCCTTGAGTACAACTTGACCTCACTGGGCACTCTGGTGGTGAGCCAGTCCTCCCCCTGTGTGGAGATGTCTCACCATTAAAAGAGACCCATTAAGGTTCTCAAGCTTACAAACCTTCTTCAGTACAGCTCTTCATAGCTCAAACACATGGCACCAGAGATGCCACCACCACCACTTCCCCCACCGAATGATAGAGGAGGACCCAGTTCCAGTCAACCACCACCTCAGTCTGAGATGGCTGATGTGGCGGCAGCCTTGAAGTCTCTGGCAACGAGCCAGCGGATCATGCAGGAGTAGTTCACAGCTCTGAGCCAGAACATACTAAGACCACCAGGGGTCTCACCTGAGATGATTACTCCGGCAGCAGCTCCAGGACCGCATGAGGCCAGGGGACCACCCCAGGCACCACGCAAAGACCTGCCACCCCCTCAGCGGCGTAGGGATGTTGCTGACCCCCACCGTCTACGCTTGATAAGGCAAGGAAACCCTTACCCTGAAGACAGGTATGATGGTCTGGAGGGGGAGGAAGCCCCCATAGAATGCTGGGAACCATATGAGGTCTCCAATAATACTGTAAGACCTCTCCAGGAGAGCAGAGGGAAGTGCGGAAGGCAAAACCCTGACGATCGCCCGAGAGACTCTGCTTTCGATCGCCTAGGCAGGGGGTCGGCCTTTGAGAGGCTGGGCCCAGTGAATGACCTGCGGGAAAAATTATCCAGGTCAAGGAGTGCCGCGAGGTCCAGAAGGGAGGCAGCAGATGACAGACCCCACGGGGGCCGGCCCCTAGGACGGGACGACGGCCAGGGGGAAGTAAACAGCCGACACAGGCGAGCCGCGGCAGAACCCTCAGTCCATCTCAAAGAAGTGGCAGGGGATAACATCGGCCAGGCCGACCCCACGAGGCCCTGGAATGACTCGATCAGGCGACTGGAGGATAAGATTGGCGATATACTGAAAAGCCGGGACCCTCTTCAGAGGGGATATACCATAGGCTCACCCTTTGTGGCGAAGATAGTCAACTTCCCTACGCCATCAAAGTTCAAGCCACTTGTGGTCACCCCAAGATATGATGAGAGCACCAACCCTGTCCAACATGTTGAGATGTATCAATCAGCAGCAGACATATACTCTATCTCAGATGAGATGAGGTGTCGTGCCTTCTCTGGTACCCTGATTGGGGATGCACATGTCTGGTACACGTCTCTTCCAAAAAACTCCATTGAAAACTTTAAGCAGTTGGCAGACCGGTTCATCCACAACTTTTGTTTTTGGATGAGGCCACAGAAGAAGACCACCCACCTGCTCTATGTTAAGCAGGGGAAGCGTGAGAGTCTAAGAGACTACATAGCCAGATTCAACAAAAAAAAGTTAGAGGTGGAAGACTATGAAGAGAGCATAACTATGACAGCCCTGATCGGAGGACTCCAAAAGGGGAAATTGTTATGGAAGCTTGCTGAAGACCCTCCGAGGACGATGGCTAAATTGCTGTCAACAGCAGGAAAGGTGATGAACGCCGAAGAGGCGATGGCCGCAAAATACAAAGACGAAAAAGGAGGCGCTAGTGGGGGTAAATACCCTAAGAAGAACAAAGAGGGGAATAAGAGGTCTACGAATGACAAGTTCGCTAGTTACACCCCTCTAACGGTCAGCTGTGAACAGATTCTCAATGAGATAAAGAGTGACCGGTCTCTGAAGTGGCCTGAGAAGTTGAGGGCAGCCCCCAACAAGAGGAATAAGAACATGTGGTGTGAATTTCACCAAGACCATAGCCACGTGACAGATAAATGTTTCGCTCTGAAAGATGAGATTGAGAAGATGCTGAAAGAAGGGAAGCTCAGAAAGTACGTCGACAAAGGTTCCTTCAAGAGGGGCCGAGGGGACGACCCCAGAAAGAAGCGAGGCGATGCGTGTAGAGAAGGTCCTCAAAAAAGAGGGGACGACCCTTCTGATGATAAGGACGACCCTGACCTCCCACCGAGAGACGACCAAGGTCCTGTCAAGAGGCTTAATATAATCTCTCTCGGAGTGGGAATGATCTCCGGGGGTCTAACAGGAGGAGGATCTGAGGTCGCTGATAGGAAGGCCCATGTGGCTGAGGCCAAGGCATTGACGAACACGGTACACTCAACCTCTCTGAAGGTCAAGTCATAAAAGAGGAAGAAGGTCGATATGGACGCTCTGAGAGTGGGGTTCTCGAGAATGGACTTTAAAGGCCGCCTAGCCCCACACGATGACCCACTCATCATCACAAATAGGGTGCACGGGTGTGAGGTGCCGAGGATATTGGTCGACGGGGGCAGTTTTGTAGATGTAATATTTTGGCCGTGCTTCAAAGCCTTAGGTCTCAGCCGTGCTAGACTCGTCCCGTACCATCATCCATTGATTGGGTTCAGTGGGGAAAAGGTTCATATCCTTGGAGTGTATAAGGCCGATGTCAGGATGGGGGACGAGTGGCCGAGATGGCTTACTAAGAAGGTCAGTTTCTTTGTGATGGATGAACATGTGTTTTCGGCCTACAACATCATACTGGGGCGTGTGACCCTCAAGGAGTTTGAAGCTGTGCCGTCTACGGTCCATCAGATGATTAAATTTCTTACCCTTACGGGGTGGGGGAAGTTCAGGGAGACCAGATGACAGCGCGAGAATGTTACTACAACTCCGCTGAAGAAAGAGAGGCACACAAGAGGGCTACAACCACTTACAATATTGATACCCTAGACCCCAGGGATGAGACGAAGCTAAAGAAAGGAGAGGCCGTAGAAGAGGTAGAATCCATCATCCTCGATGAGGATGACCCGGAAAAAAACATCCAAGTCGGCAAGTCTCTGAAGCCCAATATCAAGGAAGACCTCATTAAGCTGTTGAGGAGAAGACGAAGCGTCTTTGCGTGGAGTCATGTAGATATGCCGGGGTCGACCCTGAAATTATGTGCCATAAGCTCAATGTGGTAGAGGGAGCAAAACCGATAAAGCAGAAGAGGAGAATTTACTCTAGAGAAAAGTATGAGGTCATAAGGGATGAGGTCAAAAAAATAGAAGACGCTGAATTTATCAGAGAGGTCGTCTACCCTGAATGGTTGTCCAATGCAGTCATTGTCCCAAAGGCCAACGGGAAGTGGAGAATGTGTGTGTTCTTCACCGACCTCAACAATCATTATCCCAAAGACAACTTCCCTCTCTCCCGCATTGACCAGATGGTAGACGCTACCGCAGGCCATGAGCTCATGAGCTTTATGGATGCCTATTCAGGGTACAACCAGATCTTCATGAACCCTGAAGACTCGAAGAAGACAACCTTCATTACGGACAAGGGGACATACTGTTATAGGGTCATGCCCTTTGACCTAAAAAATACGAGGGCAACGTACCAACGCCTTGTAAATAAAATGTTTGAAGACCAAATTGGGAAGTCTATGGAGGTCTATGTAGATGACATGCTGACTAAGAGTTTGAAGGCGGAGGATCATGTGGCAGACCTGGAGAGGACCTTTAATACGATGGATAAATACCATATGAAGCTTAACCTGGCCAAGTGTTTCTTCGGGGTCGGAGCAGGGAAGTTCTTGGGGTTCATTGTCAACCAAAGAGGCATCGAGGCCAATCCTGAAAAGATAAAGGCCCTTGTTGAGATGAAGACCCCCAAGTCCATTAAAGACGTTCAGAGACTCACAGGGAGAGTTGCTGCCTTGAACAGGTTCGTGTCTAGGGCCACAAACAGGTGTTTACCATTCTTCAAAATTCTCAGAAAAGCCTTCGAATGGAGTGAAAAGTGTGATGAGGCCTTCAAGGAGTTAAAATCATACCTGGGGTCTCCCTTGCTGTTGTCACGGCCCGTGCAGGGTGAACAACTTTATGTGTACCTCGCCGTCTCAGAGTCATCCATTAGTGCAGCCATTGTGAAAGACGAAGACGGAGTACAGAAGCCTGTGTATTTTAACAGCAAGGCACTCCAGGGGGCAGAGCAAAGATATCCAAGGATGGAGAAGTTGGCCTATGCCTTGATCTATGCATCGAGAAAGATGAAGCCATACTTTCAGTCCCATACAATGGTCATCCTCACTGACTCTCCCCTTAGGCAGGTTTTGCACAAGCCTAAAAAATTAGGGAGATTAATGGCCTAGGCTATAGGGCTGGGGGAGTTTGACATAGTGTATCAGCCTAGGACGACCATTAAGGGGCAAACATTGGCAGACTTCGTGGCTGAGTTTACTTGGGAAGATGATGAAGCCGAGGGTGAGAGCCTTGAGAAGATGGATACCCGATAAGGTGAGCTCATCGACACACCTGCAGATAAGGCTGAGACAAGCACCGCTAGAAGGAAAGTGGCTGAAAATGAAGAGGGAAGATATCTCTTTAGACAGGGGTCACTCATCGATGGAAGCTTCTCAGAAGAACATACCGTGTGGAGTCTCTTCGTCGATGGGTCCTCTTGCGAAAGCGAAAGTGGAGCTGGATTAATAGTATCAGCACCCGACGACACAGACATTGAGTACGCCCTGAGGTTCAAGTTTAAGGCCTCCAACAACGAGGTCGAATATGAGGCCTTGATAGCAGGCCTCTCCTTGGCCAGATCTCTTAATATCGGCCAGATTTTGGTTCATAGTGATTCGAGGCTAGTAGTGAATCAGATACTAGGAGCCTACGAGGCCAAGGACGAGAGGATGGCTAGGTACCTTGAGAAGGTGAGGTCGTTACTGAAGGGCGTCAGAGAAATTAAATTAAAGAGGATACCTAGGCTCAACAATGGCCGTGCTGATGCCCTTGCTAGGTTGGCCTCGGTAACTAGGACAGACATCAGGAGGACGGTCCCAGTGGAAATTTTGCTTCGGCCAACTATTGAAGACGCTGAGGGAACACTTAGCAATTGCCTAAATGTTTCTCAAGAAGCTTCGTGGATGGACCCTCTGATCAGATACATTAAAGAGGGGGAGATGCCATAAGCAAGGCAAGAAAGGAAGAAATTGAGATACAGGGCTGAAAAGTTCACTATCATTGGGGACACCTTGTACAAAAATGGATTTTTACTCCCCTTACTTAGGTGTGTGCACCCATCTGAGGTCCCATCCATTTTGCAAGATGTGCACGAAGGATCGTGCTCAAGCCACATTAGGGGCAGATCCTTAGCGAAGTGGGTGATCACCTAAGGGTACTGGTGGTCGACTTTGGGGAAAGACGCCGCGGTATATGTAAAAAAGTGCGATAAATGCCAGAGATTTGCCACCATCCCTCACCAACCCCATCAGCCTCTTACCTACATTACATCCCCATGGCCATTTGCAGTGTGGGGGATCGACCTCGTAGGACCCTTACCAAGAGCAGTCAATAACTATCGGTTCCTCATCATAGCGATTGACTATTTCTCAAAATGGGTGGAGGCCGAACCGATGGTCACAATTACAGAGCAGAGGACCTTCCAGTTCATCTGGAAAAATGTTATATGCAGATATGGTCTCCCCAACACCCTTATCTTGGATAACGGGACTCAGTTCAAGAATACCTCTCTACAGAAGTACTGTGAAAGAGTGAGTATCAAACAATTCTTCTCTACCCCGGGCCGACCTCAGGCCAATGGGAAAACAGAAGTTACAAACAGGACAATCCTAGATGGAATCAAGAAGAGGCTTGAGGAGGCAAAAGGAAGATGGGTCGAGGAGTTATATGCCGTGCTATGGGCATACAGGACGACAGTGAGGACCTCTACCGAAGAGACCCCATTCATACTAGCTTATGGCTCAGAAGCCGTCATCCCCACCGAGATTGGGTTTCCTACTCATAGGGTCCAAATGTATAACCCCCAGAGAAATACAGAAGAGAGGAGACTCGATTTAGACCTGATTGAGGAAAGGAGGAAAGATGCCGAGATAAGGCAGGCCGCCTACCAGCAGAGGACCGCAAGGTTTTACAATCAGAGGGTGAAACAGAGACCAATTGCGGTAGGAGACTTGGTCCTCAAAAATATTTGGCAGAAGCCTAACAAGCTCCATCATAATTGGCATGGCCCATATAGGGTCATCTATGAAGTTGTTCCTGGGACCTATAGACTAGAAAACCTAGAGAGGGAACCCTTTTCCAACCCCTGGAATGCAGATCATTTGAAGAAATACTATCCGTAATTTTGTAAAGTCTTATCGGACGACAGTTGTAATGGGTGTTGCCCCAGTAGAACACTTGAAAAATTAATGAGAAATATCAGTGTTTACTCTCATCTTGTGTTTATCAGTTCTAGTACACGTGGAAACATCTTCGGAGAATGACCCTCGGCTATAATGAGGTCGCATGGAGGGGACGACCCCACCATGGTCCTCAAGAAAGACGAGGGAAAACTTTGTTTAAAACCATTAATTTGGTGATTATAACCCTCGGCTATAATGAGGTCGCATGGGGGGGGGGGGGGGGGGGGACGACCCCACCATGGTCCTCAAGAAAGACGAGGGAGAACTTTGTTTAAAACCATTAATTTGGTGATTATAACCCTCGGCTATAATGAGGTCGCATGGGGGGGACGACCCCACCATGGTCCTCAAGAAAGACGAGGGAAAACTTTGTTTAAAACCATTAAATTGGTAATTATACCCCTCGGCTATAATGAGGTCGCATGGGGGGGATGACCCCACCATGGTCCTCAAGAAAGACGAGGGAAAACTTTGTTTAAAACCATTAATTTGGTGATTATAACCCTCGGCTATAATGAGGTCGCATGGGGGGGACGACCCCACCATGGTCCTCAAGAAAGACGAGGGAGGACTTTGTTTAAAACCATTAATTTGGTGATTATAACCCTCGGCTATAATGAGGTCGCATGGGGGGGACGACCCCACCATGGTCCTCAAGAAAGACGAGGGAAAACTTTGTTTAAAACCATTAAATTGGTGATTATATCCCTCGGCTATAATGAGGTCGCATGGAGGGGACAACCCCACCATGGTCCTCAAGAAAGACGAGGGAAAACTTTGTTTAAAACCATTAATTTGGTGATTATAACCCTCGGCTATAATGAGATCGCATGGAGGGGACGACCCCACCATGGTCCTCAAGAAAGACAAGGTAAAACTTTGTTTAAAACCATTAATTTGGTGATTATAACCCTCGGCTATAATGAGGTCGCATGGGGGGGACGACCCCACCATGGTCCTCAAGAAAGACGAGGGAGAACTTTGTTTAAAACCATTAATTTGGTGATTATAACCCTCGGCTATAATGAGGTCGCATGGAGGGGACGACCCCACCATGGTCCTCAAGAAAGATGAGGGAGGGGTTAGTGATATTGTCAATCCAAAAACATCACAGTGCAAATTATATAAGAGAGAAATATGGAAGACAGAAAGAGGCATTATATTATAGAATGATGTTTGTTCTACAAAAGTAAAGTACAAACATGGATTACACGAAGAGGGTATAGGCTACAGACAGCCACCCTATTGAGAAATATCAGAGGGCAAGGCCTCAACATCAATGGGAGATCCTTCTACGACCATGACAGGCCGAGCCTCAGACGTGCCCGTGCCTTCGACATGCTGAGATTCCACTTGGGCTAGGGCTTCAGCAATAAGTGGATCGTCCAGTTGAACTGCCTCTAGAGCGGGGCGGACGGACGACACTGCATCAACGAACTTTAAGACGACCCACCGACAGGCCGTCCTAATTCCCCTCTCCAAGTATTCAAGGTCGAAGCCTTGAAACTCGTCCGAGAGTTTGTAGGCCTCCACAGCATGGGCCTCAACTTTCTTGACAGTCGCCTCAAGATCGGCCTTGTGCTGAATCTCCAAGTTGATCAAGGCTTCATCCTTCTCCTTTATAAGCAGGTCCTTGGCCTGCTGGTCGACATCATGCTGTCTCGTCAGTTCATCCAAGACCCTGGCATGCTCAGTCCTGGCACTCTCCAGTTCAGCCCTTGCAGTCTCGAGCTCTGTCTGCAGGTCGGCCTCATGCTGAATGGTCCTCTCTGCTTCATGAAACTTCTGTTGATTCTCAGCCATCCACTTAGTGGCCGAGGTAAAGGCGCAGACAGACTGCACAGAAAAAGACACTTGTTAATAGGCTGAGGAAACAGTTAGTGAAACATTCAACTAAGGAGATGAATTAAAAATAAATACCTGAGCCAATGTGTGCAGACTATAGTCGTACACCTTGGCCGGGGGCATTTTAGACAAGAAATCATAGTCGGCGGCCGAGGGGGCGGAGAATATAGAGGCTTTGGCCGCCCTCAGATTGGCAATCAGGTAGGACGTCTCGGCCTTTAGAAGCGCCAAGTTCTGGGACCAGAAGGCCCCCATGCTGGAAGATGAACCAGCCCCCTCAAACGACTCTACCCTCGGCCTCGTCCTTGAGTTCGGCCGATGGTCAATAGGAGTTTCAGGCTCTTTCCTTTTGTGGCTATCAGCAGTCGGCTCAATAACCATCGGCCCCACGGCCTTCATCTTCCTCGGAGCTTGCTGAGGCTCCTTACCTTTCTTTTTGCCTAGACCTGATAGTAAGCTGGGAGCAGTCATTTCCCAAAGTTGATCCGATATGCCAGAGGGACGACCTAAAAGGAGGACGACACGTCAGAAAAATGCAGAGGCAATGATGAAACACTTGAAAAAAAGTAAAGAATGGGAAACATTAAGTATAACTCACATAGTTCTGTCAGGGGGCCGACCCTCAGACCAGCTTCCTTGAGGAACCGAGGGGTCATCAGCTCTTCAAACTTTGCAAGTTCACCCCCTCTCCCTCGTCCTCTCAGACATTCAATTATGTCTTTCTCTTCCAGACTAAGTACGGGGTCTGACCTGGCCTTCATTGAAGGGTTGGACCATCTTCTGGGAACCCTCGGACCATCGGCTAGAGGTTGTGCCTCGACAGAGAACTCCCACTCTCCGGAGACAAAGAAGAATCTCTTATTCCAATCGTGGTTGGAGGTTTGTGCCACGTGGAGAAGTTTTTTGTCAGACCTCCTCGCTCCCAGGTGATAATACCCAGGCTGTTTGGACGAGGAGGTGATATTGTAACAGGCCAAGAATACGTCGGCCGAGGGCTCATCAGTGAAAGCATTATTCCACAGGAAGATGTAGCCAATGATCGTCCTCAATGAGTTGGGAGGAAGTTGAGAGGGGGCAACACTGAGGGCTGATAAGATATCTACGACAGCAGGATGTAAAGGGAGTCTGACACCTACCTTGAACATTTGTTCGTACACCGCTATCTTTCCCTCTTCACCCTCAAAGACCCTCTTGTCCTCAGAGGGAACCCTCATAGATATGGTGGGAGGAACATTATATGCATGCCTCCACAGAAGAAGGTCACGATCCCTGATCGAGGAAATGTAAGACGAGGCATGTGATGTGTCAACTGGGTCATCTGAGTCCTCATCATCCTCAGTCCCCTCACACTCGGCCTCATCACCCGTCAGAGGCCCTTGGGGAAAAGCTATCTGGAAGGCATGTGGAGATAGATTTTTCACAGGGACAGCCTTGGAAGTAACCATACCCTCGGTCTGTCGGCCTGGGCTTAGGTCAGACGCCTCTCCTCTCCCAGAAGGTCCAGCGCCAATTGGCGACGACGCTCTCTCATCCATCTCACTCGAATAACTCTCGGCTGGACGACAAGACGACCTGCAAGACTCAGAGGGTCTTATTGTGGTAAGAGGAATGGGAAAAATGGGTCGTACCCAATTAGGGTCGGCCCCTCATCTCCTCTCCTCCTCTTCCTCTATTCGCCTAATCTCTATGAAGAGCTTCTCTCTCAAGGATGGGAACTCCTCGGCTAAACTGTAAAGCCTCCTACGCATTAAGGGGGAGACCCTACACTTGGATGAATTTCTAAGATAACTACAAACAAGTTTGCAATTGACCAAACTGGACTTTCGGATTGAAACAAAAGAAACCAAGTATTTTAATCAAGAACACTCAAGAACCAGTCGCCGGAGAAGACGCTAGAAAAGTTATGAAACACCCTAAGGAAAATCCTACCCTACAAGCCTAAAACAAGAAAGCAAGCAAGAAATGAAGGAAAAGAGGACACGAGGGCAGAGGGATTACCTGAGAGGGAAGAGCGAGACTGCCAAACTCGAAATGTTGAAATTTGCAGAAATGGTGGTTTGTCTGTTGGAAATTTAGAGAGAGAGAGAGCTTGGGCGCGAAGAAGAAGAATAGAAGGAAAGGTTTCAAAAATTGCTTATATACCTTAGTGATGAGTGGGCCCATTACCCAAGGCAAAGCACAGCCCACGAGGAGGACATCATTAGGGAACAAAGCCCCAAGCAACATGCAGCCGCCATGCCTTGAAAATTGGAACGACATTGGATAAAAATTTGACAGGTGTCACTCATCAAACAGACGATACACTTAGTCTCAAAAGCAACATTATCCCTCAGCCATCTCAGCATCATCTATGGCTAGGGGTTGGGGGGGATTGATATACCCGTATATACCCTCTGCCATACCGAGGGCGCCCTGCGCCTCATCAGGCCCAGACGACCCCTAGGTGGTCGACCCTTCATCAGGCTCCGGACGACCCCTCAGGGGTCGACCCTTCATCTGGCTCCGGATGACCCCTCAGGGGGCCGACCCTTCATCAGGCTCCGGACGACCCCTCAGGGGCCGACCCTTCATCAGGCTCCAGACGACCCCTCAGGGGGCCAACCCTTCATCAGGCTCCAGACGACCCCCGAGGGTATGACAGTACGAGGCCCAAATTAGGCCAGACTCATTGCCGGAAGGAACTTTTCCCTCGGCCTCATATCAAAGGTCGAGAGTGACATCATCACAACGCGTGGTTTGGGAGACGCGTGGAACAGTGGGCGTGAGGCTCACATGGCACATGGGAGACCGTTATAACAAAATCACACCCTCACGTGAGGGAATATTATGTCATCATTTGGCATCTACAGGTATCAACAGGGGATTGGGGTGATCATCATTCACATGCACCATGCATACTTGGGGGGTACACTACACCCCCCAAGACCTATATATACTTGTCACCTACAACCCTACAGAGAGAGGGATCAATGGATCGATAATTATAACCCTAGCAAAAACTTTGCTTATACACACAGTAGAGAGAGAAAGTGAGCTTATGTGCATTGTATCTAAGGCCATTAACGCCCATACTTAGTGGATCACACACTCACAGTGGATGTAGGGCAAATTGGCTGAACCACTATACATCACTGTCTTGTTCCTCTTATACTCATCTCCTTCTACACACTTATACACTTACATCTCAATGGCTGCCATGGTTACTAGTGTTTGAGCTCATCATCACTTATCTGGTGGTGCTAAACCCAAACATCATCACTATGCATGGGAGTTGAAGGGTATATTTGAAATATAAAAAAATTGGTCCGCCTACCACCAATCCTCCTCCCTAGAGTTGATTTAGGTTTCATTAGTTGATGGCCTTGGTGATTGATACTTTCTTGCATGTGTGAATAATGATTGCTTTCAATAGGTGAGTCGTTAATCAAGAAAAATGTAAAAATTTTCTCTTAATTCTAAATCCTTTTATATTTATATTAAGTCTTACAACTTTTAACAGCTACTCTCAAGCTCGTTTTGATGAATAATTAGAAAAAGAAACCAACTGTATCCTAGATGCACAAGTGAATCCTTTGCATAACCAATCGTATCATGTCAAGTTTAAAAAATCAAATTTATCGGTTAACAAAATGGATATGTATATTGAATATTTGAAACATACTAGGCGTAGTCTAATTTTTCCTCTCACATCTTCTTTGCAAATGGTCTATTTGGACTTACTCCGTAATCGATATCACATTAAACTCCTCATAATTCACTATAGTAAAATCCATCTTTTTTTATTTTATAATCTTGATTTTTTCCTGGGGCGTAACAATGATAAACAAATTCACACAAATTAGTAAACAAATATCAATAATTATAACTAAAAGTCACACAAACTAGTGAACAAATATTCTTATAGCTTAATCTAAAAGCGATATTGCAACAACCAATTGGCAATCCAGGATTTCAATTGGCTTACCCCCAACCACCTATCACCACTACAAATAATATAAACAAAAACTAATGAAATATGTAACATTGTTAGATGTTAAAATTTATGAAAAGAGTACATACCTACCATTGGCAACAGTACACTCATCTTTGGTGGCACTAACTTGATTAGTACGACATTTTATACCTAATTCAACCAAACCACATTAATTCCCCCCACAACCAAAACACAAAATCAAAGTGACAAACAATAATTATTATTACAAGCACTCGTTAATGTACAATACACACATTTGAAATGTACCCATTATTGTGCCACTGTAGATATATTAATGTAAAATACTTAAATAGCAAAACCTTGTTTACAAAAACATACCTTTAGCAGGGGCCATCCATATTATCTGCTAAAAATACAACCTAATTGAATCAAACAAATCACAAGCACAAAATGAACACTGTTAGTCCTCTCAAACTGTAAGTTAAAAAATGCAAGAATGAAAAAACGTATCAAATGAGAATGAAAAAACGAGAATAAACTAATGATCTGACAAAACATATATGAATGTATTGAGATCGGCTACCCAAAGCCTTCAAAAAAATCAACATCAAGAAAACAGATTAAACAAAGAAATTTACTCAATGAAACCTAGGGCAACACTTTGTAAAGAGAGAGAGAGAGAGAGAGAGAGAGAGAGAGGGGAGCGCGAAGAGAGAGGATGGAAAGAGGGGGAACGGGAGCCTGAAATCTGAGAGGAAAGAGAAGTAGGAAATTAAACTTTGGCAAAAAAAATCGTGACCCTTAATAGCGGTCACAAATTAAGCAGTACAAATTTGTGACTGCTAATAAGAGTCACAAATTCAGTCTTAGGCCAAAACTTATGACTCCTCGTAGCGGTTATAATTTTGTGACTGCTCGTAAGAGTTACAACTTAAGCCTACTAATACATTTGTGACTGCTTGTGGCAGTCATAAATTATTATATGGTAAGATTTGTGAGTGTCATTAGGAGTGACCAAATAATTGGCTCAAATTTTTATTACCCAAAGATTTTATCACTCCTAATGGCAGTTACAAATAATTTTATGATTGCTCCCGGGAGTGATATGTTTGTACCGGACAATCTAAAGATCTCAGCCTCGACCTTATGATAGCCAAGGTAATAGAAGTTCGAGGATACACTACAGCAACATCGTCCTATGGAGGTCAGCCACAACCGACGCCCCCACGACTATGGACCTCATCTCGGCTTGGAATAAGCCGAGATCATCTAGAACATTGGAGCACAGTTCTTATCAGGTCGTCCATAGTCGACATCGCACCTACCTCGTACATCAACCTTGGCTGATCACTTGTCGAGGTCAGCCAAGACTCATGGGTTAAACCACCCTTCGACATCATCATCGGCCCCAACCGACGTGGTAAGCACCATATGAGAATTAGTAGCTCTGCAGGCTCAACGCCAATTATCTGGTCAACATCGACCCTGGTCGACATTCCACATCTCTAACCTCGGCTAGGCATCCCAGCCAAGGTCATCTTATAATTCCCAGCGTGGTCGATATTAAGATCAAGAAGTGCAGCAGGGTTACAAAGGGGAAATGGGGAATATCGACCTCAGCATGGTCGACCAGAATATGGTCGAGACTGTGGCCAGGAGGTGAACATCCGACGTTGTGCTGCAGCTGGGGAACCCTCAGTCCACCCTTTGGAGGTGGCAGGGGATAACCTCGGCCATACCGATATTGTAAGGCCATGGAATGACTCCATCCAACGTTTTGAAGAGAAGATAGGAGACCTCATCAAAAGTCGAGACCCACTACAAAGAGGTTTCTCAGAGGGCTCCCCGTTCATGGCTAAGATAGTGAACTTCCCAAAACCTGCCAAGTTCAAACCACCTACGGTGTCTCCCAAGTATGACGGTAATACTAACCCTGTGCATCATATTGAGATATACCAGTCTGCGGCGGATATTTATTCAATCCCTGATGAGATGAAGTGTCGGGCCTTCTTCGGGACTTTAACGGAGTTACACACATCTGGTTCACCTCTCTTCCAAAGAACTCAATCGAGAACTTTAAGGGCCTGGCTGAACGGTTCATTCACAATTTCTATTTTGGTGTAAGGCCTCAAAAGAAAACCACCCATTTATTGTATGTAAAGCAAGGCAAGAATGAAGGCCTAAGAGACTACATTGCTAGATTCAATAAAAAAAATTAGAGGTTGAAGACTATGAAGAGATATAGCCATGATAGCCCTCATTAGAGGACTCCATAAGGGGAAGTTGCTATGGAAGCTTGCGGAAGACCCTCCCAAGTCTATGGCAGAGCTGCTGGCAACTGCAGGAAAGGTCATGAACGCCGAAGAGGCTATGGCCGCGAAGTATGAGGATGAGAATGGAAGTGGCAGTGAGAAATTCCAAAGAAAGAAAGATGGAAAGAAGAGGTCAACCGACGATAAGTTTATACGTTATACTCCTCTAACTATGAGCTGCGAACACATCCTCAATGAAATAAAAAATGATCGATCTTTGAGATGGCCGGAGCAGCTGAAGGCTCCGCCGCATAAGAGGAACAAGAACTTGTGGTGTGTGTTCCACCAAGACCATGGCCATGTGAAAGATAAGTGTTTCGCCTTAAAGGATGAGATCAAGAAGATGTTGAAATACAAAAAGTTGAGGAAGTATGCCGATGGTAAGGCTCATAAGAGGGGGAGAGACGACTCTAAAAAGAAGAGAAACGATAGACGTCGAGATGATACCCCGGCAAGAAGAGAAGATGACTCATATGGGGATGATGAAGACAATCCAAACCTCCCGCCAAAAGATGATAATGCCCTGGTGAAGTGGGTTTGAGTGATATCCTTTGGTGTTAACACCATCTGTGGAGGACACAATGGGGGTGGCTCTGAAGTAGCTGACCGAAAAGCTCATATGGTTGAGGCTAAGTCAGTGACTAAGGTAGAGGTGTGAATCTGGCGTCTTCAAAGGCAAAGCAGAAGATAAATAAAGTAGATATGGATACTCTTATAGTTAGATTCTCCCGACTCGACTTCAAAGGTATCTTAGCTCCACATGATGACCCATTGGTAATAACAACAAGAGTGCATGGGTGTGAGGTATAAAGAATCCTCGTAGATGGAGAAAGTTAGGTGGACGTAATGTTCTGGCCCTGATTTAAAAGCCTGGGCCTCAACTGGTACCTTACCATCATCCGTTGATGGGCTTCAGCGGGGAGAAGGTCCATCCATTGGGCATGTATGAGATGAATGTACGAATGGGAGATGAGTGGCCTAAGAGGTTGACCCGAAAGATTAATTTTTTTTATTATGGATAAAAATGTCTTCTCGGCCTATAACCTCATCATAGTAAGAGTATCCCTCAAGGAGTTTGAGGTCGTGCCATCGACGGTCCACCAAATGCTAAAATTCTCGACCCCCTATGTGGTAGGGAAGTGCATGGGGATCAAACATCGGCACGTGAATGCTACTTCAACTCGGTAGAAGAGAGAGAGAGGCCCATAAGAGGGTAACCACCACGTATAACATTGATTCACTTGATCCCAGATATGAAACAAAATTGAAGAAAGGAGAGGTCGCGGAAGAGGTAGAATCCATCATCCTCAATTAGGATGAATAAAAAAAAACCATCCAAATCGGCAAAGCCTTAAAACCCGAGATCAAGGATGAGCTGATAAGATTCTTAAAGAAGAGGTAGAGTGTCTTCGCTTGGAGCCACACAGACATGTCTGGCATCGACCCGGAGGTTATGTGCCACAAACTCAATGTTGCAGAAGAGGCTAAGCCAATTAAACAAAGACGAAGAGTTTACTCCTGGGAAAAGTACGACGTCATTAGGGAAGAGGTTAGAAAGTTTAAAGAGACAGAATTCATTAGGGAGGTCATATACCCATAGTGGTTATCAAACGCCGTCATTGTGCCCAAGGCTAATGAAAAATGGAGGATGTGCGTAGATTTCACCGACCTGAACAAGTCTTGCCCAAAAGACAGCTATCTATTACCCTTGATTGATCAGATGGTAGATGCCACAGCAGGGCATGAGCTCATGAGCTTCATAGACGTGTATTCAGGCTATAATCAAATCTTCATGAATGCTGAAGACTCAGAGAAGATAACCTTTATTACAGACAAGGGGACCTATTGCTATAAGGTCATGCCCTTCGGCTTGAAGAATGCAGGGGCAACGTATCAACGTCTTATAAATAATATGTTTTAAGATCAAATTGGCAAGACCATGGAGGTATATGTAGATGATATGTTGACAAAGAGCTTGAAGGCCTGCACTCACGTGGCAGACCTAGAGAGAACTTTCCACACCATGGACTTGTATAAAATGAAATGTAATCCCATAAAGTGTGTCTTCGGAGTAATAGAAGGAAAATTTCTTGGATTCATTATCAATCAGAGGGGAATAGAATCCAATCTTGAGAAGATCAAGGCTTTGCTTGATATGAAGACACCAAAAAGTATAAAAGACATTCAGAGGCTCACTGAAAGAGTAGCGGCACTCAACAGATTTGTTTTCGGAGTCACGAATAAATGTCTTCTGTTTTTTAAAGTACTTAAAAAATCCTTTGAATGGGATGAAGAGTGTGACAAGGCCTTTAAGCAGCTCAAGTCCTACCTTGGATCCCCCCTGCTCTTATCTCGGCCCATCATGGGGGAGAAGTTGTATATTTATCTAGCAGTCTCAGAATCAGCTATAAGTGCAGCCATAGTACGGGAAGACGTTGGGGGTACAAAGGCCTGTATACTTCAATAGTAAGGCCCTTTAAGGGTCTGAACAAAACTACCCTATGATGGATAAATTGGCCTACGCTTTGATACACGCTTCTAAAAAGATGAAACCCTATTTCTAAACCCACTCTGTGGTTATCCTCACTGATTCCCCATTAAGGCAAGTCCTCCAAAATCCTGAGAAGTCAGGCAGATTGATGACCTGGGCCATCGAATTGGGAGAGTATAACCTTATTTATCAACCCAGGGTGGCCATTAAAGTGCAGGCACTTACAGACTTTATTGATGAGTTCACATGGGAAGAGACTGCGGTTGAGAACAGTCTAGTGATCGCAGAGGGATCAAATAGTAACGTCTTCCGAAACCCAGAAGAGGTTGTGTCCAACAAAGCCAGAAACGAAATAGCTGAGAATGAGGAAGACATGTACCTATTCAAGTAAAGAATCATGTCAGACGGGAGCTTCTCTTCGAATGAAGACATCTGGAACCTCTTCGTTAATGGGTCTTCTTGCGAAAGTGGAAGCGGTGCAGGGCTGATACTCTTAACTTCGAATGGTACTAACGTTGAATATGCACCAAGGTTCAACTTTGAGGCATCAAATAACGAGTCAGAATATGAGGCCATGATAGTAGGCCTCTCATTGGCAAAGACCCTTAGGATTGGATGACTCCTACTTTATAGCGACTCGAGGTTAGTTGTCAACCAAGCGTTTGGAGTTTACGAGGCCAAGGATGAAAGGATGTCCAAATACCTGAAGAGGGTAAGAATGACGTTAAAAAGATTCGAAGAGGCGAAGATTAAGAAAGTACCTCGACAAAATAATAGTCATGCAGATGCGCTAGCAAGGTTGGCCTCAGCAACAAGGACAAGCATCAAAAGGATAGTACCAGTCGAGATCCTACTCAAAGGAACCATTGAGGAAGAAGAGGTTAACAACTCTTGCCTTAATTTGAACCTGGGAGTCTCATGGATGGACCCCCTCGTCAGATATATCAAAGAGGGAAAGCTGCCGAAATCAAAGCTAGAAAGGAGGAAACTGAGGTACAGAGATGCAAATTTCTTAATAATAGGAGATGCCCTATATAAGAAAGGATTTATGTTACCTCTCCTCATATGTGTTCATCCCGCCGAGGTCCCCCACGTCCTACAGGAGGTACACGAGGGTTCTTGCTCCAGTCACATAGGAGGAAGACCTTTGGCCAAGAGGGTTATCACACAAGGATACTGGTGACTGACCTTGGCCAATGATGCTACAGCCTACGTGAAGAGGTACAATAAATGCCAAAGATTATCCACTACCCCCCATGAATCTCATAAACCTATGATGTCAATTATTTCCCCTTGGCCATTCGCAGTATGGGGGATTGACTTGGTGGGTCCCTTGCCAAGGGCTACAAATAATTACCAATTTCTAATAGTAGAAATTGACTACTTCTCCAAGTGGGTGGAGGCTGAGCCGATGATCACGATTACATAACAGAAGACCTTTCAATTTGTATGGAAGAGCATCATATGCAGACATGGCCTTCCAAACACCCTGATCTCAGACAACGGAACCCACTTCGAGAATTCTTCCTTAGAGAAGTATTACGAGAGAGTTGGGATCAAGCAATTTTTCTCTTCTCCTGGCCGACCTCAGGCAAACGATCAGACCGAAGTCACAAACTGAACAATCCTCGACGGGATCAAGAAGAGGTTAGAAGAAGCTAAGGGGAAATGGACTGAAGAGGTTTATGCTGTGTTATGGGCCTACAGAACAACGGCTAGGACACCAATAGGGGTGACCCCATTTATATTAGCACGTGGCTCAGAAGTCGTCATACCAACAGAGGTAGGACTCCCCACTCACAGAGTTGAGACATATGGCCCTAAGAAGAATGGGGAAGAGAGAAGACTTGACTTAGATTTAATTGTGTGGAGAAGGGAAGACGCCGAGATCAGACAGGCAGCTTACGAGCAGAGAACAGTAAAATTCTACAATCAAAGGGTAAAATTGAGGCCCATAGCTGTAGGAGACCTGGTGCTGAAGAAGACGCTGCAGAAGGCAAACAAGCTTCACCCAAATTAGCATGGCCCTTATAAAGTGATCGAGGAGGTTGTACCCCATTTATGTTACAATGGTTTCTATGTAAATATATCATCTTATGAAGAGATTATTAATGAGAAGATCAGTTCCCGTGTCAATTCTTGGTTCATTGTGCTTTAATTTGGTGGAATTTATGGGGTTAACATCGTAGTTTGATGACCTCAGACCTTAAACATCATAATTTGGTGACAGGGTCTGAGGTGAAACATTATAGTTGGATGACCTCAGACCTTAAACATCATAACTTGGTGACAGGGTCTGAGGTGAAAAATCTTAGTTGGATGACCTCAGACCTTAAACATCATAATTTGGTGACAAGATCTGAGGTGAAACATCATAGTTGGATGACTTCAGACCTTTAACATCATAATTTGGTAAAAACTAATGGGGGTGACATCTTAGTTTGATGACCTAGGACCTTAAACATCATAATTTGGTGGGTCTGAGGTGAAACATCATAGTTGGATGACCTCAGACCTTTAACATCATTAATTTGGTAAAAAATTAATGGGGTAACATCTTAGTTTATGACCTCAGACCTTAAACATCATAATTTGGTGACAGGGTTTGAGGTGAAACATCATAGTTGGATAACCTCAGACCTTTAACATCATTAATTTGGTGAAAAATTAATGGGGGTAACATCTTAGTTTGATGACCTCAGACCTTAAACATCATAATTTGGTGACAGGGTCTGAGGTGAAACATCATAGTTGAATGACCTCAGACCTTTGACATCATTAATTTGGTGAAAAAATAATGGGAGTAACATCTTAGTTTGATGACCTCAGACCTTAAACATCATAATTTGGTGACAGGGTCTGAGGTGAAACATCATAGTTGGATGACCTCAGACCTTTAACATCATTAATTTGGTGAAATTTATGAGGGTAACATCATAGTTTAATGATGAAGGCACCATTGCACAACATATAAAAATATTCAAGGTCAAAATAAGCAAAGCTCTCCTCAGAGAATGATATAGCACAAAAGTTAGAATTACAAGTCAAAATGTATTAGAAAATGTTATCAGAGGTTACAGACCAATATAAATCAGAAATAAAAATCACAAGAGCTTCATAAAATATAACCTAAGTGTCTGCAATCTCAGGGTTAGTGGCCATGGCCCCACTTCTTTGGCCGATGTTGGTCACTTCAACCCCATCATCTTGAGGATTAACGTCTTCAGTCCCTGTAGCTTCTGGTTGAGCAGTCTCTGCAGGTGCAGCACCTCCTTCCTCCTCAACCTCTTGCAAGAGATGAGCAAATCGAGGATCAGCGTAGCCCAGACCAACGAAGTCCGAGGCTGCCAGGCTCCCTGACTCCCTCTCCTTCATGGCAACCCATTTTCCAGTGGCCTTAACACCCCTTTTGAGGTATTCAAGGCCAAAGCTGATGAATTCGTCAAAAACCTTGTAGTCCTCCAAGATCTTCTCTGAGGCGTCCTCCACGATAACTTTGACAGCATCATCCACCTTTTGTTGAAGGGCTCCATCGTTGGCCTTCATAGCAGAACTGTGATCATTCTTAAGTTTGGCAATATCTTTCTCTAGCTGCGTAGCCCTAACTTCAAACCCATCAAAGGCAGTCTTCAGACGTTCCACTTTGTCATTTAGAGCGACCTCTGTCTTTTGGGCCTCTCTTCCGTTTTTAATCAGAGGCAACTTCCTCAGAGTCCAGTCGACAAACTGGTGCATGGTGAGGATACCCTGCAAAACATATTCAGGCACTTGAGTTCAATAGTCAATAAAATTCAAAGCCGATGTTACACTTGAAATATAAAAGTAAAAGTCTTACTTGGATAGATCGGTGGAGGCAGAACTCGGCCAATAGAGGGGTGTCCAGAGAATGGTAGAATCATTTATCGGCGTCGGTCATTACGGAACCAATGGCATCCAAAGCCTTCATACTTTGTCCAATGAGGTTGTCGCCAATCTTCAGCTGATCCAGACGAGCAACTAATGCATCCTCAGATGAGATGGGGATCGCACGATCCCCCTTAGAGGCTTTCTTCTGCCTCTGATCCTCAGGGGCACGGACGTTGGATTTCCTTTTTTTGGAGGCATCGGCCCTTGAAGAGGTAGGAGAAGGAGGAGGAGGAGGAAGTGCATTCAGGCCTACTTTCTTAACCAGCTTGGTGAGACTGGGGGCTGCCATTTCCCAGATATCGTCTGATAATCCTTCCGGATGCTCTGTAAAAAGAAAGGTCTGAGTTAAAAGATCAGAGGAATAGAAAAAATAGAAATTATGAAAAATCAAAGTAACTTACGAAGCTCGGTTAGAGGACTCCCCCCAAGACCAGTCTCAGAGAGGTAGTAGGGGGTCATCAAGTGCTCATACTTAACTAGATAGCTAAGCTCTCCCTAATCTTAAAGGTCCTTGACTTTCTGTAGGTTATCCTGACTAAATTCGGGGTCGGCCTTAACAGTTAATGACATTTTCCCCATCTCAGGGGTACGCTCGGCTCTAAAGATGAAGAGGTAGAAGAAGAACCAAACTCCCAGGCCCCTGAGGCAAAGAAATATCTAGGCTTCCAGTTATGTTTGGAGGTCTGGGTGACCAATAACATTTTTTAATCAGACTTCCTAGCCAGGAAGTGATAATAGCTCGGATGGTTTCTGGTAGAGGAAGGCAAATAACACCGTATGAAGACCTGGACAAGAAGGTCTGAGTGATGTACCTCCCTCCATAGGACAATGACCCCAATCATCACCCTCCAAGCATTGGGTGATAATTGGGAAGGGGCCAAGTCAATATGGGATAATATGACCCTGATTATTAGATAAAAGAGGAGGCAAAATCCTAACTTAAACATCTGCTCGTATAGGCAGATTTCACCGTCTTGACCATCGTAGGCCCTCTCATTTTTCTGAGGTCTCCTAAGCTTAATAGAGGGGCCTATAGAATAAAGATGCCTGAAGGCGAGGAGGTCAAATTTGCTGACAGTGCTCTCTATCTCGGTGGCCTCATAGGTGTCAACATCACTTTCATGACCAGCATCCTCGTCCCTGTCAATATCGGCCTGGGCAGGGGTAGGAACACATCCAAGGAACCTCTGAGCGAACTCAGCCCCCATAGCGACCGACAGGGGAATAACATCAATAATTGGGGGAACATCCACACTCGATCCCACAACTTCAACATCAGAAGAATTCCCTGAAGTGCCAGAATCGTCGTGGGACAAGGCGCGACTCTCGACCTCGGCCTGATCAGGGACCTGATCTTGCCTAATAGAGAAATCCATTGCCTCCTGGAATAAGTCAACAGACATGGGGTCTGAGGTGTATGACTCAGACTCATATATTGGAGTGGGTTCTAACGGAGTCTCCACTAGCTCAGTTGGTTCTGTTGGCTCAGGGTATATTACCCTCAGAGGGGGTGGAAAGATAGGTTTGAGAGGGAATGCCTCAGACCTACGAGCTTCCTCTTGGGTTCATTCTATTTGCCTAATCTTGTCTAGAGTCTTCTCCCTAAGAGAAGGGAATTCCTTTAAAAGCTGATAAAGGGGTTTGAGCATATGAGTCAGACCTTACACTTGAAACTCAAATAAAAAATAAACAAATTAGCAACTTAACTAAGGATCAAACTGGGATTTTAGTGCAAAAACAAGCAAGAACAGCCACCGAAAACCTCAAGATTCTCATCGAAAAACTCAAATAGTCACCGGTAAACTCATCTGAATTCGCCGAAAAATTGAAGAAACAAGAATAAAAGGGGCTACAAATAGCAGAGTGAGGAGGAGATGATACCTGTAGACTCGCGAAATGAAGGAAATGCGAAGAAACGAAGAGACCCCTGAACACACAACAGCAGGCCCTTTTAAGAGAGAGAGAATCACAGAGATAGCCAAGGCGGGAAAGAGAGAAATGAAGAAGAAAGAGAAATAAATGAGGTTTGAACCCCTGAAAAGGGGTGGCACAACTCCCAAGGCCCATCATTGCCTTGAGAGCCCCAAAGACAGTTAGAATCATGGCACTTGCCCAACATGCTACCTACTGCAGTACGTGACACTTGTCAAAGGCATACTAGCAAATCAGGAAGAAAGGCCTCAGACATGTATAACCCTTAGTTACCTACTCATATAGGTAACTAAGGGCTAGAGGTTCTTGATATGCCCAAAGTGTACTGAACAATCCAAAGATCTCAACCTTGGCCTTATGATAGCCGAGGTAATAGAAGTTTGAGGATACACTACAGCAATATCGTCCTACGGAGGTCGGCTACAGTCGACGCCTCCACGATTACGGACCTCGTCTCGGCTTGGAATAAGCCGAGATCATCTAGAACATTGGAGCACAGTTCTTATCAGGTCGTCCATAGCCGATATCGCACCTACCTCGTACATCAACCTTGGCTGATCACCTACCAAGGTTAGCCAAGACTCATGGGTTAAACCACCCTTCGACATCATCATCGGCCCCAGCCTACGTGGTAAGCGCCACATGAGAATCAGCAGCCCTGTAGGCTCAACGCTAATTGTCAGGTCAACATCGGCCCTGGCCAACGTTCCACATCTCTAACCTCGATTAGGCATCCCAGCCAAGGTCATCTTATAATTCCCAGCCAAGGCAGGGGTCATACCATACCAACCTCGTACTCACCTAAGCCGAGGTCGGTACCAAGCGAAGACAGTCGAGCTTCTACGCGTACATATATGGCTTGGGAGACGCGGACAAATCTGTTATAACTGAATCATTTCCTCCACGTGGGGGAATATTAAGGTCATCATTACTTAGTTGAAGATCATCCAGGTGTTATCCTTTCACTGGTTGGATCTCCATGCACTTGCTCATTGTATGCTTGGGGGGTACATTACACCTCCCAAACACTATATATAGGGTCCATCACCTACCTTGCAAAAGGATCCGAAATTATAACCCTAGATGAAACTCTGTTAAATTACACAGTAGAGAGAGAAATCTTGAGAGATTATATCCATGGCCGTTGGTGCCTTATTTTAGTGACCTTACTCACTCACTTGCACAATGGACGTAGGCCTAATTGGCTGAACCACTTATATATCGGTGTTCATCCTCTTCTCTTCATCTCAATCTCTTACATTTAATATACTCTTGTGTTACCATTGTTATCACTGATTTGAGCTTACAAACACCTTGACGGGTGTTGTTGTTTCCAACATCATCAGTCACACCCATTAGCTGTCACAATAAGGCAGTCATAAAATTAATATTTTGGTGTAGTGTGAGTTACGTACAGGGGTGAACCGTTTTGCCCCATTACAGAATCGGTTTGGCTCTACTGCTTAACACTGGTCATGAATCTATATCTTTTCGTTACAAACACGTGGCCTCTAGTTTCGCATTTTTCTGATTTTTTTTAATTAGTTACAAATTTTGTACGAAAAGGTGTCCAGGACCAAAATCTTTAGTTAACAATTTAAGGATGGACTTTATTTTAGGTATGATTACGTTTAGATTGATTATAAAACCTTATTGATGTATCCTCTCGATTAATATGAATTCATAGTTGATGACATATAGTTATGGTTTCGCTCGAACAACCCTTTTAGGTTTGGGTCAGGTTAGGACTGGGGAAACGTCCGAACGATTTTTATAAACTCAGGCGAGTATGTGGGAGGTTATCCAAATTGAGCAAATATTTTATTAAAAAAGAATTTGTGGGACTATCTTAGCAAATTGGGCAAGGATTAGCTGGGTTATATATATATATATGGACAATGTATATATGAATAATAATATATGTGTGTATAATATTTATGTGTTACACACCCATCTTAATGGATATGCTATCGATAGAGGTTGCGCGCTGTGGGAGGTCACTCTAGTGAATCCCAACGAGTTAGTGTCGTTCTCCTGGGTCATAGGTCTGTGCACGACCACCCTATATAGGTTTGGAGTCCCGTGAAATAATATGGTATGGTTATGACCCACGGATTCGAGGCCATGACTTCCTTTAATTTTCGTTTTCATTATGGGTTCGGTGGTGAGATTCAGACTCGGTTACTCAGGTTATGGTTGACATTCCTGGAACTTAATAGCATGCTAGTGATTTCGCACCCAACGAGAAAATGCTCGGAGGGATTGCAGTTATACGTATATAATGAGTGATATATATGTATGCAAACAATATGTGATATGAATATATGTATATAAGTGTGACAATTATATACGGGTGAATAATATCAATACGTGAGTATGGAATGAATAACTTGGACGAAGTTATGTGAATTAATTAAGATGGAATTTAAAAATAATTTAGCGTGTGTGATAGTTAAATAAGATTTAAAGCATACAACAAACGTATGTGACACAATTTGGGTAGAAGGTCATCACATGGGACTAAGAAATGTGTTGGTACTAGTCAAGCAGGGTATCATAACTAGGGTGTTTAAAATGTACACGATAAGTGCGCATAATAGATGAGGGGTGACGGTCATCTTATGGGAGTGCGCTACCGGTTTAAATATGGGAAAATGATATACTTTTTCATTAATGCATTTTATTCACTTGCTAAATGTTTTCAAAAGGTTTTGAGCTCTGATCCGCATCAAATATTTTCAAAACTTTTAGGTGTCCAACCATACGGACGCCAAGCATGATTACTCATTCCAAGATATACATAGTTGCGACTAATGTGGAGGCTTGCAGGTTTTGGAGTAGTCGATCCTATATTTGGTATCCTAGTTAGGTTTCATTTAGTTTTTAGTTGGGCACATGGCCCCATTTATCAGACTCTTTACATTTAGTTTTTATTTAATTCAGTTAGTGTGGATTGTATTGGATTGTTTAGTAACCGATGGTGTATTAAGTATTTTAATTTTAATTTTTTACCGCCTTTAGACTTTATTACAATGATGGTTAATTTTAAGTTTGGTTACTTTGAATGGTTTGTGGTAAATGGTTTACTTTACGGTATTTAATGAAAGATAAAATTTAGACATAACTTTTTTTAAATAATAGGTGGTTAGAAATTAAAATGTTTTCGATAGTGATGCTAAGAATGAGCCAGATGAGGTTCCTATTTTATTTTAGTAGATAACTGATCACCCGTTATTGAAATAGGCGGGGTGTATCAAATGGTATTAGAGCATCAGCTTATAGAGTCTTTAGGATCTGTGTGGCTTACTACATTTTCAACGTTGCTTTTCTTTAATATAGAGCCCTATGTTTAGGACCGTTAGTTCATAATTACGCATTTACATTCTTCCGCTATTATGCATATTTGAAGTGAATCTTATAAAAATTTAGTTTGTTTTCAGATGTCGCCTAGGAAAGCACGACAGGCTAAGACCACTGGAGGAACTAATGCTGGACAGACTCTACAAACACCTCAAGTACCACAAGGGGTGTTGATAGTCACAGAGGTGGCTGACATTATTGCACAGACGACCATTATTGCACTGCCAAGATCATAATTTCTAGTTGGCGGGGAGAAAAGGAGCAGGGGAATTTATCCAGTTAGGCAGGATATGAGGTAACGATATTGGTGGAGCACCGCAGCAGCAGACTGGTCATCAGCAGGAGCGGGATTCCCACCTGGGGAATTAATATTAACAGATTCCGTTCAAGGGGATTAATGCCTAATGGCGATAGATTTAGGTATTGCCAATAGGGCCTTTAACGTCAGCATCAGTAGCAACAACATGTTCCCCCAGGACCGTCAGGGCCAAAGGAATAATGGACGTGGCCAGCAGGGCCAAGGCCACTAGGTCCAGTTCCTGGGACAATTTAGGCATGGCCAATAGAGCCAGAAATAATGAGGTTACAAAGGGAGGTGTTTTATACATGGAGAGCAGGATCACATTCATCGAACTTGTTCGCAACGAGCTAGGGGACAACCTCGATTCAGCCATTAGGTTCAGAGACAAAAGGATTTTTCTGGTTGTTGTTTTATTTATATGAAAGGTCACCAGAAGAGGGATTGCCCCACAACAAGGCATAGGGAAACAACAGGGTGCCCAATGGGGCAACTCTGATAGTAGTTCTTAGGTCAGTTATGATGGGGGTATTACATTTAGGAACCAGTTGAGTAGCTAGTGTTATTGGCGAGTGGAGATACGATTTTTATCCCTGGGTAAATGGGGTAAGTTTTACGTGACACAGGTGCGTCACCATATTTGGGATAGCACTAGATTCGCGCGTGAGACGAGCCTAGTGGATATATCGTAAGTATTATTGCTCTCTCTCTCTCTCTCTCTCTCTATATATATATATATATATATATATATATATATATATATATATATATATATATATATATATATATATATATATCGCCGGGTAGCGAGGCCTTTTAGTTCCATTTATGGAGGAGTGAGTGTGGATAGTGGGAGGATATTTTTTTGTATATCCACTCATTTTAGAGAGATATTTTATGTGGGTATGACATTATCTTGGGTATGGACTGGTTAGCTATGGTTTGAGCGGTGGGAACTGTTAGAGTAAGGCTATCGTATTCATTATTCCAGAGTAAGATGTGTTATTTTTGCGAGGTTTCATCTGAAAGAGGGTCGAGCTCGCATGCATATTATATTATAGAGGAAACTTCAAAAATTATAAATGTCATGTTATATTTGATCTCGGTGCATAAGGCCTTTACTGTTGTGAATCAGGGTATGTCGAATTTACCGTCGAGTGGAGAAGTTAAACTCGTTATTGATTTAGCACTAGGGACTTAGTGATAATGGGAGCGTCGTATTATATGACTCCTTTAGTGACGTGGGAGTGGACGATTAGACTTATACGTCCGAGGGCAGGATATAGAGTGTCCTGATTATGTGCTCTCGACATACGGCTCTCGATGACCGACAGTGTTAGGCAGAAGTGTATGGGGGGTCCTTATTTGGATTTCACTTGCGAGACGTCCCACGTACGAACCTTAGTGAGCATTGGGAGTTAGGAGATGTGTTGGGATCTAGGGTATGGGTTTAGTACTTTAGTTATTACACGTGTATGTAGATGACACTTGGAGCTAAGGACTATTTTATGATTTAAGGTCAGTGGAGCCAAATAGTGCTGTGTAGAAAGCACGATGAAATGTCTGCACCACTAATAGATAGGTGGGAAATCTCAAGAATAATTAAGTCGTGATTAGTAGGGTAATCGACTGTACCCTTATTTTATAGTAACATCGAGTATGAGAGTCCAAGTTTGATATAAATATGTTACATCTGATAATTAAGCATATATGCATGAGATATAGGGTGTATGGGGGCCCTAATTAGTTGGATTTTCAATATCGTCAGACATGAGGAGACGTGGAAATATATGTGTTATAATCATATGACTCCGAGGCATTTGAAGCAGAGTTAAACTCATAGGGTGGACTGAACTTTATTAAGGGAGGAAGATAGTCTATATGCATAGAGCATGGAGATATATCACACCTAGATGAGTCGAATGACTGTGAAGACACGTGCTAGGGATCTCTCTTGCCAAGGGAGAATCCAACAACTTTGAAAAATAGAGCGGAGTCTTACTCAACCAAGTTCTGGGGGTGGCCTGAGCATAAATAGAATGATGATTTCACTAGATGAGAAGGACACATGATATGCGCAGTTTTGGAGCAGACGTATGGGACACCGTTTTGGTATACCCCAAGAAAGGAAGTAAGATGTACCACTTGAGGTGGGATATTAAGCACGTGGATCGATGTTGAGTGAGACACGGAAAATTTTGTCTCCACGTGCACAACTCGTTAAAGGGGAAAGGTTAGTTCGAGGCGATCAACCAAAAATTTCATAACACTTGGTGATTTCAGTGTCAGAATAAGTACGCAGACTGATGGAGTTCAGTGTTGGATTATCGATATCACGAAAAGGTCAAGATTTAATTTGGGTTACGAAATTGATTGACCGAGATGGAACCTATATGGCTAATATGGGTGAGTTGCACTATCGAGCAGTGCGCCCAACATTTCATGGAAGAAAGAGGATAAGCTGGCACATAGTGTCGCCAAACATTATTATTATTAGGATGAGATCCTTGGGTCCCACCTATGATAGGGATTATCAAGAGGCAATGGGGACAAAGTTGCGCTGTGAGTAAGGCCTATCACCCTAAGGCCTAGGAGTAGACGAGAAGGGTGAAAAAGATATTGGAGGATATATTAGAGATACGAATCGTGGACTTTTAGGGTAATTGGGAGGAGTAATTACCGTTGGTAGAGTTGTTTGTGATAACTCGTGGCAATTTATTATTAGCATGGTGCCTTATGAGGCTTCATACAGAGGCATTGTCGTCTACCCTGTGGTTGGTTAAGGGTGGGAGTTAACAAGTTTCGTGGTCCGGATGTGATTTAGAATCGGTCGGAAGGGATTGAGTTAATCGAGGTTATTTTTGTATAGTTCATGAACGTTATAAGAATTACATCGTCACAAACTGAAGAGTTAAAGACTAACATGAGGGGTCAAATATTTTTACGGGTATTTTTCCTTAGTAAACGAGTATGGGATTTGGACAACTGGGGAAGTTAGCACCTAAGGAAGTGTGTCCTTTCTCAACATTGAGATTAGGCCTGTCAACGGGTCGGGTTTAGGGATATTCAGATCCGTGTAATCGGGTTTTCATCGGTTTCGAGCCCGAGTCTTCATCAGGTCTATAATATTGGATTCAGACCCGGATCCGTTCGGGTATTCGGGGCTTGAGTTCGGGTTCGGGTCTGGCTAAATATATACATTTATTTTATATTATCCCCCTTATTTTTTTTTAATCTTAAATTAAAATATTCTGTAATGTATTATAGAATATTATTAGTATAAATAAAACATATATTATTTATATTTATTATATACATAAAGATATATTTTTATATATATTACTTACATGTTATATTGATAATATATATTTATAAATATATATAAATTCATAGTATATGTATATATATTTAAAAAATAATAATGTACAATCCGGGTGGGGTCTTCGAGTCCGGGTCTTGTATAAGACCAAACCGTACCCGTTTAATAAACAGGTCTTGGGGTATTCGGGTCTTCGGGTCTCTGGTCCAAAAAAATATGCTCAAACCCTATTATACGGATCGGGTCCGGGTCTAGACCCGGCCCATTAACAGGCCTAATTGAGATGATAGAGTTAGTGGAGTACAGACTCGTCTTTTTGAAGCATTGTTAGAGGATTCATGATAGTTTGGCGTATCATTAAATAAGTGAGACCTTGAGAATGAGGGCATATATCATTATGAAAAGGGCTTAAATGGACTCGTTGATAATCTTTGGTTATGACGAGTAGGCCTTTAGTCCGAATGGTACCACTAGTGAGTGTATAGTAGAGGAACCAAAAGGTTATCACGAGTTGACTTTGGATATGTTCGAATGCAGTGCGTGTAAGGATCCAAAATTTTGAGTACCAGGCATATCTGAATTTCGGGGACGAAATTCCTTCGCAAGGGGGGGAAGAATGTTACACCCGGTATTTTTGGAAATATTTAAATTATCACTTGTCGCAATAATTTAATTAATTTGAGAAATAAAATGAATTAATAAATACAAAGTAGCGGATATTAATCTAATATTTATGTGTTATTATATTTACTTGTGTAATAAGTAAATGAAATCACATTATTTTATACTGTGTCGTATGTGGTAAAAGCGACGGGTTGACAGGATCTTGTTCGAAACGCGTGTGTAGAGTGGTGTTAGGAATAAGATGTTAAATTGATGATTGGTAACTCGAATGGTGATTTCGAGTGCACGGTTGACCCGAAATAGGTAGAAATAGACAAAACCAAGTACCCGGGTGTACTAATTGGATGTCGGGGGATTTTTAGACTAGTCGGGACCCGCTTGGGGGTATATGGGTCATTTGGTACTTATGAGTTAAATTAATTTCGAGATCGGGGTATTTAAATAAGATATTAGAGTTTTGTGGGCATCCACTTTACATTATATATCTTCTATGAATGGAATTGGGGAGGAAAGAGGAGGAAACACAAAAAGAACCACCAGAGGCCAAATTGGAGAGGATCTTTGAAGAATTTCTAGCCCTCGCTTAATATACAAGAAGGGTTTAGAGTCTTATTTATACATACGACAAGTGAATGGATTGCTTAATGTTATTTGTATAGTTATTTATGTCATATCATAATTGGTAGAATTGAAACCAATTTTGGGGTGGGATTAACATGTCCAATAGGTCTTGAGGAAATAAATTCAGGGAATTTTGTGATGATTACATGTGATCTTGTTAGGTTGAATCCCATATGAAAAGTAGGTTCTTGGAAGATAAATCTAAAGAAATAGATGTAAGTGTGTTCTTGGATTTAAAACTGAAGATTTAATTATTAAAATATGTGATCTTAAATTATGGACTTAGGCACTTTATTAAAATTAAGGGTGGATTAATTCTGGAAAAAGTGATGATTGCACCCCAGTATTAAGTTTTATTTTTGATGAATTAAGATCATCAAACATGTTGCTTTATGTTAAAAATTGATAGAGTAATGATATTATCCATTGGGATGAAGATTGGGACACTTTTGGGGGTAAAAATCTGTGTAAATCTCATAAACAAACCCGACCTGAGTTGCTTACAGGGGAGAAACGGTTTGCCTCCTGGACAAACCGGTTCAGTTCACCTACTTAGCCCAAGTCATGAAGCTAGATCTTTTTGTTACGAACATATGATCGCTAGTTTCGCATTTTTCTAATTTTTTTTAATCAGTTGTGAATTTTCTACATAAAGGCGTCCTTGACCAAAATCTTTAGTCAGTAATTTCGAGTTGGACTTTATTATAGGCATGATTGTGTTAGATTGATTATAACACCTTGTTGATGTATCCTCTTGATTAACAGTTGTTCGAGTGAAACCATAACGTAATTTCATCAACTATGAATTCATGTGGGAGGTCATCCAAGTTGAGCATATATTTCATCAGCTATATTCACCTTATTGATGACCTCCCACATGAATTCATAGTTTATGAAATTGACCTCCCACATAGTTCATAGTTGCATTCCATTAATAGTTAGTCTAGTTAATCACTACTTTAAATCTGCATTTATACTATAGTTGACCTCCCACTCAAAGCATCTTTTCATTTCGTTTAGATTCAAGTTAGGGTTCTCCGTCTTTCCAATGTCATCACATGTTTCTCATCTTATTTCCCTGAGGATCGATACCCGACTTACCGGGATTATTACTTGAGTAACAGGCTTGCACTTGAGCCTAGATAACATGCACACTATAACTTTGACCAAAAATTCAAAAAAAAAGATACAGCATCTCTCAAAAGCCTGTTAATGCAAAATCCACAACAAACTCCTCAATCCACTCCTACGCGCATTCACGAAAACTAGATAGTCGAGTACGACCCAGACAACCCACATACCCCTTGCGTTCCTCAATTTTGGGTTCCATCTCCTACACCGCCAAATTCACTGTCCAATTACACTTTGAGTGACCCGTTTGGTTATATTTCAGGTTACACTCCTAGTGCACCGAGTGAGGATACCGAGTCATTAAGTGAGAGAGCCATGTCACAGTATGGAAGGATAGGCGCGGGTGAGGGAGAGGCACCTTATCGACCCTTGAGATAATTCTTGTACCCAGAGCAGTCAGTCACTCCGGGATTCATTTTGCTCCCATATAATGACGGGCAATTCTATTTTCAGAATGTAATGATCCAAATCCTTCCCACATATCATGGAATGGAATCGAAAAAGCCCTATCTCCACATTCGGGAGTTTGAAGAGGCATGCGAGACGTTCAACGGTCAAGTATGCACGGAAGATGTGATTCGCCTTAAGATTTTCCCATTTTCTCTCAAGGATAAAGCTAAAACCTGGCTATGGTCTTTACCTCCAAATTCGACTACGTTGTGGAACGAGTTACGATCTAAGTTTCTCAAGAAGTTCTTCCCTCCACATCGGACGAACTCCATTAAGGCTCAAATTCAAACCTTCCAACAATTAGAAAATGAGTCGTTTGATCGATGTTTTGAGCGTTTCAATGAGTTAGTTACTTCATGCCCTCGTCATGGACTTGATAAATAGCAAATCATATCATTCTTCCATAATGGGCTGAACATTAATTCCAAACAACTTGTTGAAACAATGTGTGATGGCCCCTTTATCAAATTAGACGCTAATGATGCTGAGCTCCACTTAAGGTATGTTGCCGACACCACTCAAACATGGGATACATTTGATCCTAGCGCTCAGAATCAAACTCACTAAGCGACCACCACTCCATCAGCGTCCGAACTATTCAACGTCGAAAAAGATACCATGACGAACCATCAACTCGATCAAATTGATAAAGATATGAGAGAGTTACTCGCTATGTGCGTAAGAGAACTATATGTCCCCATCCACATCCCCGTTGTGAAGGTATGTGCTATTTATGAAGTGGGACATTCAATAGAGGAATATCTGACGATTCACGCTTATAAAGTTATGCTTAATGAGTAGGTAAATGGTGTAGGAGGATTCAAGGGTAATTTTGGTGCCCCGCACGAAAATTCTTATAACCCTTCTTGGAAAAACCACCTAGGTTTTAGCTATGGGCAATCAGAGGCGACATTAAATCCTAATTCACATGTTGCCCCTCCCTCACCTCGACACTTTCAACGAGCACCACCTATGCAAGGATATGGGCCATCACCACCTCCTCCAGCTCCATATAACACCTCACAACGGCGAGCTCTCGAGGACACGATACACCAGTTAATAAACACCCAAAGTGAAACCAATGCTAGATATGAGCGCATGTTCACCGACATAAACACGAACTTTTCATAGTTACAATCGTCGGTGAGTGTCCAAGAGAAGGGTAAATTTCTTGCTCAGGGTCAAAGACCTCCCCAAGGTCAAACTAATGTTAGCTCTACTTCCACAGAACATCAAGAGCAATGCCAAGCCCCAACCACTCTACGTAGTGGGAAGGTTGTTGATTTATCACCTCCCCCACACGATGCACCAATAGACAAGGAGATTTTTCCTAACACGAAAGAGGCCGAAGATGTCCCCTTTAAAGATAGTGAAAGGATGACACTAGTGAGCTCGAGATAGTAGTGAAACCACCCACCATAATTCCATTTCCTCAGTGGTTGGTGCCTTCCCAAAAAGGCAACCCCCGTGATGATGTGCTAGAAGTCCTTAAGCAAGTGAAGTTAAACTTAGCTTTCCTCGATGTCATCAAGCAAATTCCTGCTTATGCAAAAGTTATTAAAGATTTATTGACGATGAAGAGTACGCTTAAGGTAAAGAAGAACATGGTTCTAGCACAAAATATGAGCTCCGTTTTACTCAATGATCTCCCACTAAAGTTAAAGGATCCAAGTGCACCCAAAATTTCCTGCATCATAGGAGAGAATCGAATAAAAAAATCCTTACTCGATCTTGGGCGAGTGTCAATATTCTCCCATACCCCATCTATAGGAAACTTGATTTGGGTGACCTCAAGCCCATAAAGATCACTCTCCAATTAGCATATCGAACCGTGAAGATACCAAGAGGTATTGTAGAGGACGTGATAGTCCAAGTTGACACTTTCTACTTCCTGATAGATTTTATTATTTGGGACACGAAGACCTACTTCGCCTCGAGTAATCACGTTCCTATTATCCCTGATCGCCCATTCTTTACTACGGCTAACGCATTGATTTACACTCGAAATGGGCAGATGCAACTCACTTTCGGGACTTTAGAAATCAACATCTTCAACATAGCCCAACATGTGGGGGAAGAAGATGATCTTCACGCAGTGAGCCTTATTGACAAGATCGTAGAGGAGCACATTGAGAAAAACTATAGTGGAGATGCGTTGGGATCTTGCCTTGTATAGAACAATGAGAGTGCGGGAGCATACACCGACTTTGAGAAGGAGATAGAGGAGTTGAGAGAGATTATTGATGAGAGAGCATTGGAAGAGGACGTGAGAGATGTAAGTAGGTCTTCTAGATTTGAGGAACTACCACCAAGGGAGGCACGCATAGTTCCCTCTAGTGAATTTTTTTTACCCTCGAATTAAAGAAACTACCCTCTAATGTCAAATATGCTTCTTTAGGGGAGAACGAGACATTTCCTATTGTTGTCTCATCTAGCCTAGATGAAGAGCAAGAGGGTAAATTATTAAAAAATTTGAGAAAGCACCAAAGTTCTTTTGGTTGGTGCATAGCTGATTTGAAGGGTATAAGTTCTTTGATTTGTACCCATAAAATCCACCTCCAGGAGGATGTGAAGCCCTCGAGGGAAATGCAAAGAAGATTGAACCCTATCATAAAAGAGGTAGTGAGGGCAGAAATTATCAAGTTATTTTAAATGCTAGGATTATCTACCCAATCTCAAAAAGCAAGTGGGTGAGTCCCATACAAGTTGTCCCGAAGAAGTCGAGCATGAGCGTGATTAAAATTTTTAAGGGTGAGCTGGTCCCCCAACGTACCACCATTAGGTGGTGTGTTTGCATTGATTACCGGAAACTCAATGCGGGAATTGGGAAATACCATTTCCCCTTGCCATTCATTGACTAGATGCTAGAAAGAGTAGTGGGACACCCTTATTATTGCTTTCTAGATGGTTATTCCGGATATAACCAAATAGAGCTAGATGTGCTGGACTAAGAGAAGACGACTTTCACATGTCGTTTTGGTACGTTTTCTGATAATTGTATGCCATTCGGATTGTGCAATGCGCCCGCGACCCTTCAAAGGTGCATGTTAAGTCTTTTTAGCGACATGATTAAGAGAGGACTTGAAGTATTCATGATGACTTTAGCGTTTTTGGCACCTCTTTCGATCTTTGTTTAGCAAATCTTTAGAAAGTACTGGGTCGGTGTGTGGAAAAGAACCTAATACTAAATTGGGAAAATGTCATTTTCTGGTCACCGAGGAAATAGTTCTTGGCCACATTGTCACATCAAAAGAAATTACAGTTGATAGAGCTAAGATATATGTCTTAGTAGAGCTACCCCCACCGAAATCACTATAAGACGTGCATTCTTTATTAGGCCACGCGGGTTTTTATAGAAGTTTTATCAAGTACTTTAGCGCCATCGCTAGACCCTTGACTAACCTTCTCATGAAGGAAACCCCATTTGAGTGGAATGAAGCATGCCAATGCGCTTTTGAAAAATTAAAAAGCATGTTTATTTTCGCTCCCATCATGCAAGCTACGGATTGGTCCTTGCCATTCAACCTCATATGTGATGCGAGTGATTTCGAAATAAGGGTTGTTTTGGGCTAAAGAAAACACAAGAAGGCTCATGTCATCTACTAACCGGACCATAACTTAATTACTCCACCACAGAGAAAGAATTTATAGCGATAGTTTTTTCTCTAGACGAATTTCGTTCCTACCTCATCGGTTCGCCCATTACTTGTTTCACCGACCACGCGACGTTAAAATACCTCCTTGCAAAGAAAGTGCAAAGTCGCTCCTCATAAGGTGGATCTTGCTCTTACAAGAGTTTAATCTCTCCATTAAAGTTAAAAAAAGAGTAGAAAACATCGTTGCCGATCACTTATCCCGACTTTCGTCCGACGTACCTAGCGATCCTATACCCATAGATGAATATTTCCCAGATGAACAACTCTTTGCTACCTCTTTCTCCCCTGGTTTACAGATATAGTCAATTATCTTGTCACGAGAGTCGTCCCTCCCGACTGGATACCATAAGAGAAGAATAGGTCCATTACTTGTTTAAGCAATTTTTATATGATTATCCATTCCTCTTTAAGTATTGTGCAGAACAAATCATCCGACCGTGTGTACCGGATGCCGAAATCCCCAAAGTCATCCAATTCTATCATTCGGAAGCATGTGGAGGTCATTTCTTAACGAAAAAGACAATCGCTAAAATTCTCCAAAGCGGTCTCTACTGGCCCACAATGTTTCGGGATGTGAGCAATTTTTGCAAATCATGCGATAGGTGCCAACGGATCGGGGCTATCACCCGATGAGACAAGATACCATTATCCTTCATACTCATTATTGAGATTTTTGATCCTGGGGTATTGACTTCATGGGTCCTTTTTCCCTGTCTTTTGGATACTTATACAACCTTGTTGAAGTAGACTATGTTTTTAAATGGGTAGATGCTATAGCTACCAAAACAAATGACAACAAAGTGGTGATACGTTTCTTGTAGGAACACATACTTTCCCGCTTCGGTGCTCCGAAAGCGATAATTAGTGATAATGGCACGTATTTTTGTAACATGCCATTTGAGAAGCTTATGAGAAAGTATGGCGTCATTCACAAGGCTGGAATGACCTATCACACACAGACAAATGGGCAGGCCGAGTTGACAAATCAGAAAATCAAGAACATCCTCGAGAAGACCGTCGATCCTAACCGAAAATATTGGTCTCTTCAATTGAATGATTCGCTACGGGCCTATCATATCGCATACAAAAACCCACTCAGACTGTCCCCATTCGGCCTTGTCGTCTTATCGTGGAGTTAGAACACAAAGTGTATTGGGCCATTAAAAGGGTGAATTATGACATGGATAACGCCGGTGAAGCTCGTTAGCTTCAGTTAAGTGAGTTAGAGGAGATACGCAATAACGCATATGAGAACGCTAAAATATCCAAAGAAATGATGAAACTCGCCCACAATAAGATAATTCAACAAAAGGAGTTTCTTTCCGGGTAAAAGGTGTTCCTCTATAACTCTGGGCTATATCTATTTTCGGTAAAGTTACGGTCTCGGTAGACTGGCCCATTCGTTGTAAAGAATGTATTACACCATGGAGCTGTGGAATTGTAAGATTCAAAAGGGGGAAGTACGTTCAAAGGTAACGGCTAATGCCTAAAGCCATATTTGGAGGCGTGCGTGGAAGATATCAACACCATTTAGTTGTCGGACCCCATTTAGGGGGTCGAGTGAGCTTAGAAATAGCGGTTGTCGCACCCCCGATATGTATCGGGTGAAATCTTGTGTATAGTAGCTGTGATTCAGTTAGTCGTTAGAGTCCGTAGGTTTGAGTTTTGAGAGGTTAGGCGTAGGCACGTAAGCATAAATTCGGAAAGAGCATTAGCAAAAAAATTTGAGTTTTTGGAAGGTTTTGGGTTTGATAATGAAGAGAAATTAGTGAGGGAACCCTCTAGTTGAGAGAGGAGATCATCTGAAACCCGAGCAAATCCAGTCTGGGGCACACGGACCGGTCCAGAAGGAAAATTTTAAAAATTTTAAAAATAAAAATAAATGACATCCGGACCGATCCGGTCCGGTACCTGCAACTCTACAACTCCCTAGGTTCACCCACCTAATCCATTCATATCCCTCCATTTCGTCTCTTACCACTTCCTAACCCTTTTTCCCTCTAAAAAACACCCCCATTTCCCTCCAAATCCTAACCCCTCCCCTTACCCCCACCTATAAATACACACCTATCCCACTCCTTTTTCACCAAAACTTTCCATCACCTACACTCTCTTCCTATCTATTCCAACCTCTATTTTCAACACCATCCCCCCTTCATGGCAAATCAACCGCCCCCAGAAAAATACAACTCAACGGTCATTTTCGAAAATAGGCCACCTCCGTTCCGTTCCTACGAGGAGCAACAATGGTGTAGACGGTTCTTCACTCACTCCCGCATGCTGCACATAGAGAGGCAGGTTCTCTGGAACGAACTGCCCGAAAGTGTCACCAACCTCTTTATTGAAAGGGGTGGTGTCGCTTCCTCAATGAACCATTCGGGGCAGTGTGGGCAAACAAAGTGCGATCCTTCTACGGGTCCCTCGTGCGCACCGATAATTTTCAAGCCGAAGCATACATTGACCAACTCACATATAATTCTCTCTCGACATCCTCATGGACAAAATGGCATCGTTGTCGGGGAGTGTTTTTGTTATAGATTATAATTGACTTAATATTTCGTAAGATTTTTTTTTGTATTTTTTTTTCATTTTAACCATTTTTGTAGGCTTGCACAATTGAGCGCCAAGAGAAGTTGAATCCTTAGCCACGCATCTCTTTACGTGGATTGTCCATTTACAAACTATTCGGTAATCATGTCTTTTTATAGTGAGTTCGGTAACTATAATGGTTCATATGGGAATAGGTTTTAAACTTTTTTTTTCAAGAATCTCCGCCTTGACCTCTTAAAATGGGTGAATGGTTTTTAATTCATGAATACGAAAGGCTTGTAAACAAATATCGAGAAAAAATCATTTTGGGGAGCAAGAGTTGGATGCATCATTCGAATCCAATGACGTCTTTTCTTTCGATATTTTTAAAACTAAAGAACGTTTTCAACCAAATGAGGAATCCGAGGTTTTAGAGCTAGGGAATCCTACTCGGGAAGAAAGAGTTCTTTTTCTAATCAAACAATTACTCAATTTTCTTTCCACCCAAAGCGTGATCAATATTGGCCTTGTTCCGGAAGTG
This sequence comes from Sambucus nigra, assembly GCA_949130495.1. Lineage (NCBI taxonomy): Eukaryota > Viridiplantae > Streptophyta > Magnoliopsida > Dipsacales > Adoxaceae > Sambucus > Sambucus nigra. Next base: position 716,262,812 of record OX422207.1, read on the forward strand.
CTCTCACTTTGCGATGATATGCATTCTAATTTGGAAAATAAATAGGAGGTTGAGACTTGTGTGTCATCTCAAAATTTTTAAGAACATCTCATTGACAGTGAGTCGTGCTCCCTTGAAATTCAATCTCCAAGTGATGATGAATCACTTGAGGTTGAATTTATTTCATCACCATTTTCGTTCACCGTTATTGAACCATTAGAAGTACCGCTAGATTCCTATGAGTCGGTTGAAACTTTTGAAACGTTTAAACCTTTTACTGACGATGGCTCTTTACTATAATTATTTTTCAAGATGGACTCTTCCACTTTTTGTGCCCCGCTTCCCATACTACTTTAAAAATCTTTGGGAGGTGATTTTATTTTACGTAGATCTCAATTGTACTTGTCCCACCTAGCATACAAACCCCCCATCATCCTGTTAAAATTTTAATTGGTGATGGTTCATTAGTTCCGTCTCACATATATACCTACCGTTGTTCAAACGGAATTCTTATTTTTCCGGAAGGCGTGCATGAAAATGAGGGTAAAGCAATTATCCCTCGAAGTCAAATTGTATTTTGGGTGGACCCTCAAAATTTTCAACTTCTAGTGTATAACTTATTAGAAGTTCAAATCGTAGGTTGTACATAATTAGCTTCTTCTTTTTTCCTTTTTTTTCATAGCTTAGAGTAATTAGGTAAAGTTTTTATTATTCTTTTTGTTATGCTTGGTTCTAATATGTTTTGTAGATTCAATGGACTCGTACTCATCGGGGATCCGTCCATTTGGGTAATACCTTTCTTTTCCTCTCTTTATGTTGTGTTCTTGATTTGCATTGAGGATAATGCAACATTTAAGTTAGGGTGTGTATGATATTCTTCCCATTTATTGTTTAGTTTCATTGACTTGATCACATGTTTTTTCCAAGTGTGTGTTTTTTTTTTTAGAAAATTTCAAAAAATTGAAAAAGCAAAAAAAAAAATTCTTCAAAATAAATAAAAAAATGGAATTTTAAAGCTTAAAAAATGTCACATTTTTTTTCTGTCTCAAATTGTAAAATTCAAAATGCAAAAAGTCGAAATTGACCAAAGATGGAAATTGAGCGAAAATTGACGACTTAATGAATAAGTGTGGCGATTAATCAACCCGGTGAGATTTCGAGCCTATCGATTTTTTCGAGTTTTTAAATCAATTCGAGTTTATGATACATTCAAAGTTCTTTTCAATGTTTTAATAAGTCGTTGATGATCTCTATTTTATTGTTTTGATCGGTTAGAGGAAATGTGTGAGATATTGTCTTGAATAAAACGCACTAAAATATCTCTAAACTAAATTAATCTCGAGACGCATATGGTAAAGAACCTCGCATTTGGACAATGAAGTAGGCCATCATTTGCTACCCAAAAAGATTAGCCATAAAAAGTAGTGAAAAAATTCATTCTTTTGCAACCCAATTTGAGCCTAATAAATTTTTCCTTTTTGTTTGATAACTCGAAAAACCCAATTAGCTCAGAATTGTGAAAATCGAATATTCATCAAGTAATGTAAAGTCCAAAAAGTGCATAAAAATGGGCAAGAAAAAAAATAGAAGAATGCTAAAAAAAATAGCAAGAAAAAGAAAGATAAGAAAAAAAATATAAAAAGAAGAGAAAATGAGCAATAGCCTGGAAAAAACACAAATGGACATCATAAACGAATTCTCGAATTTCGAAGTCCCCACTATTTCCATTTTACCCAAATACACCTTAAACCCAAGAAAGTCCTAACCGAGTTCGAATTGCGAAATTGATTACCGCGTGGAGAGCTAAGGCACAAAAGATAATAAAGAGATTACATGAAGTGAAAAAAAGATGATGTTTTTCGTTTTCCTATGACCGTATTCCGATGACGATATCTCTTCACCTAAAAAAATTTGATTTTTCAAAATGGTGTTCATGAATTTGTGTCCATCATATTTACTCTTTCTATCACGCGTACCGAGAGAATAAGCCACTTTTTCGAGTGATTCATTTGTGAGAGCATCCTGTGAGGTTTTGAAATCAAAGCAAATTTTTGAAAAGTAACGTAGTGATCAATCGTTGGAAGTTAGCGGTTCGATTTTTGGCTTCGCACACACACACACACACACACTGTGATTTGAGACTCTTGAATATGAATTTGCGGTGATCATTTTTGGGGAGTTTAAATTGTACAATTTTTAAGTATTTTGATTTTTCTTTGAGTCAATAAAGAATTTTGTGGGTATATTCACTGCAAACCGTCACGAGACACCACTCGTCCTATTAGGGTAACCTAGGGGTTTAAAGGCTTATTGCATATACTAAATGCAATCGTTTGCCCGCGAAAAAGGTATTATATCCCAATAAAGTTTTTGAAGGGTCCTCAACTCATGCTATTATGCTTTTAAATTGCTAGAGACACGCAAAGTTCTAAGTTAGGGGGGTTTGATTAGGCATAAATTCTTCATATTTATACCCTTAAGTTCGGTATTTTTATGATCCCGTGCGGTGTAAATAGCTTGAATTTGTCTCATATTTATGCTAATAACCCCTTTTGGCAAGTATTTCGTGTTTTGTGTATCTCTTATGTGTTTTACAGGTATTTCATGCAAGAAAGATGGAAGAGAGTACTCAAAATAGTGAAAGAAACCAAGAAACGGGGAGTTAAAGGGCATTTTCGTAATTTTTCATCCTTAGTTCGGAGGTGGGGCCAAATGGAAAGTTGAAGAGATTTCTATTACAAGAACACTGGAAAAAACAACACCTCAATCTGACTACGGTGAAGAAGTTATGATTATTTGAAGATGAGAGAAGTAAAAAAAAAGTTCTGGAGGAATTTCAAGGGCGATCCGGACTTATTAAAAATACAAGATCTGGTTCGGTCATTTGTCGCGCTTTCTAACATTAGTCACGCTTTCTAATTGTGATAAATTTTCAAGTACAGGATTTTTATTTTGTCCTTATCTTTTAGCCAAAAGAGTTTTATGGTTTGGGGACTCTTCTAAATGACTTGTAACCTATATATTTAGTCATTCAGACTCTTTTAATTATTAATCCATTCATGTAAAATCTCCTAATTTGGAGGAACATCTAGGAGAAGAATTTACATAGTTTGCACCTTAAATTTTAGAGTTTTTTCGATTTTTCTTCAATCTTCAATTTTTTCTTGCATGGTTGTGTTCTTCAATCTTGGTAACCTTAAATTTCAGCACTTTTATCATTCTTTCCTTATTTTCACATACTTGATAATGGATTCTTGTATAGTTAATCATAGTTACACCATGTTAGGCTAGATTTTTTAGGGTTTGGGGTGCATGAACCCAACCTGATGTGATTTGCAAGTGTGTAAAATTAGTTCCCTGAATTAAATAAATGATTGAATCGTGTTGTGTGGTGATCACAACCCTCGTAGGACTTTTGATCTCATTTGGCCTAGGTAGCCGGGATGCTTAAGAGTACAACGCGAGTGTAACTATAACGACACCGCTTTATTCTTACTTTGATTATGTATGGTGCGGCTAGTACCCTCATATATAATGCATAAGTTTAATAAAGACTGAATTTAATCGATTATCTAATTCATAACTAGTTTTATCTCCGGTAAAGATACTAGGAGTTAGGGGATTGTGTCCCTACCTTAATTTTCCAATTAGTTTTAATTAACTTCTTTATTTTTCTTCTTTCTCCTTCTCCTTTCTCACCCCATCATTATCTTTTATGTTTTATTTTTGAAGTAATACATCAATTAAAATCTATCAAACATTCCCTGTGGATTCGATACCCGGACTCCCCACTATACTCCATAAGAGTGTAGTTAAGTTTAGTTTTTTTTTGTATTATGGTTGAAAGCCGATAACAACGATTAGCGTATTACACAGACACTCATTTTCCCCACTACCCTGTGTTATAGGCTAGTGTACAACCGCCCTATATAGGTTTTGAGTCCCGTGGAATAATATGGTATGGTTATGACCCACAGACTTAAGGCAAAGACCGCCTCCGGTTTTTCGTTTTCATTTTGGGGTTGGTGGAGAGATTCCAACCCAATTGCCCAGGTTGTGGTGGACATTCCTGGAGCTCAATAGCATGCTAGTGATTTCACACCCAACAAGGAAATTCTCGGAGGGATTACGGTTATACGTGTATAGTGAGTGATATATATGTATGTGAACAATATGTGATATAAATATATGTATATAAGTGTGACAATTATATACGGATGAATAATATTAATATGTGAGTATGGAATGAATAACTTGGGTGAAGTTATGTGAATTAATTAAGAAGAAATTTAAAAATTATATAGTGTTTGTAATAGTTAAATCAGATTTAAAGCATAAAACAAACGTACATGACACAGTTTGGGTAGAAGGTTAGCACATGGGACTAAGATACGCGTTGGTACTAGTTAAGCAAGGTAGCATAATTAGGGTGTTTAAAATGTACATGATAGGTGCGCATAATAGATGAGGGGTGAGAATCATCTCATGGGAGTGCGATATCGCTTTAAATATAGAAAAATATTGTACATTTTCATTAATGCATTTGATTCACTTGCTAAATATTTTCAAAAGGTTTTGGGCTCTGACCAGCATAAAATATTTTTCAAACTCATAGGGGTCCACTCACAGGGATGCAAAACATGATTACTTATTCCAGTATTTACAAAACGATGGCTAACTTGGAGGCTTGCAGGTTTTGTAATAGTCGATCCTATCTTTGGTATTCTAGTTAGGTTTCATTTCAGTTGTTAGTTGGGCATATCGCCCATTATATCCGACTCTTTAAATTCAGTTTTTATTTAATTCTGCTAGTGTGGATTGTGTTGGATTGTTTTATAACCGATGGTGTATGCGGTATTTGAATTTTAATTTATTCCGCCTTTAGACTTTTTTACAGTGAAGGTTAATTTTTAATTTGCTTGCTTTGCGTGGTTTGTGGTTGATGGTTTACTTTACGGTATTTAGTGAAAGATAAAATTTGGAACCAACTTGTTTTAAATAATAGATGGTTAGAAATTAAAATATTTTTGACGTTGATGCTAAGAATGAACCAAATGAGGTTTTTATTTTATTTTAGTAGAGGACTGATTACCCATTATTGAAATAGGCGGGGGGTGTCACACAAGTACAATTAAACCTAAGAAAGCAAGAAAGTGAAATTTTAATATCATGAAAAACTATTTAAGAAAGGTAGAGTTGGGATCGAATCCCCCGAACCGTTGGTATTTCCGCTAAATACAAAATTCTTAACAACTACATATTTAATTAGAAAAAAAATATTAACTAATTCGAAGCACTAAATATATGAGGATGTCAATCCGCACAATAATTAGTCAACAAATTAGAATGATGGATTTATGAACATGTATATCACATTATCAAACACTCCGGTCGTCTAGGACAAACGAATTTAAGAGATATACAATATTAGTTTCCATAAAAATATCAAACTCTAGTAATGAAACATACAACTACGTCGAATTTTATATTTTTCATGCAAAATCTAAGTTGGGTTCATGTTCCCAAACTCTCCATGAATCTAGACGGGCATCATAATAAAAATACCTACGTAAGAACACATTAACAAGCTTGCAATCATAATGAAATAGTAATAAAAGTTGTGAGATTTAAAGTTACCAAGGTTGAAGAACATAATCATGCAAAAAGAAGAAAAATCGAAAATGAGCTATGATATTATATTGAATTAATGATGCAAGACATGTAAAAAATTCTCTTAGATGCTCCTCATTGTTTATTAGCTTTACAATGAATTAAAACCATGTTAAAGAGCCCTAATGACTAAATATATAGGTTAGAAGTCATTTAGAAGAGTCCTTAAACACAAAAACTCTTTTGGCTAAAAGATAAGTCCAAACTAAAAATCGCGCTTCGGGATTGGTCACAGTTTTGTACCATGATAATATTTGTCACGTCTCTCAACCGTTACTAATAGTCAAACCGAACCCATTCTCCCAGGTGAACCGGTTCGCCCCAGGCTTCTATCCAAGTTCCTTGTTTTGGTCGATTTTCATCATATTTGCACTTTTTTCCATGGATTTTCATCTCAACTTCAATTGCTCATAACTTCTTCACCGTAGCTCGGATTGGAGTGTCGTTTCTTCCCGTATTCTCGTGAATTCAAGATCTTTAATTTTCCTATTATCTCCTCCTTCGAGTTTCATATAAAATTATAAAAATGCCATTGACTTCATAATCTTTTTATTCTTTCTCCACTTCGGCTTTTCTCTTATCCACTTGCACTAATTGCGTATAAAACAAAGGAGAAATAGACTAAAAACGAAATACTCACCGAAAAGGTTTAGTAACACAAATATGAGATAAATTTGGGTTAAATGCAATGCATGAATCCATAAAAATACCTAAATTAAGGGGATAAATATGGAATATGTATGCCTAATCACATGCAATGAATACCTCACCTCTCATCTAAGTGTAAGTATTACACACATGTCTAAACCCAAGGCATAATCGGGGGTAAAAGTCTTTGTATCTAGATAAATAGCACAACGAAAAACTAATATGAAACGCAACTAATTATTCGAATAGGATTTCACCCCAATGAACACACATATATTTTCATTAACATATTTGCAGTCTCGTAAAAATAATGCTCTATCTATTTTAATAACTTTTTAATTAAACAAGTTATTCTCCACAAACTAAAAAGGATAAACAACAACTATATACCCTAAAAAAGGGGTGTAACTAACTACATGCGTAAGAATGAAACCCAAGTAATAACCCCCGTAATATCAATCATAAGAAAAATATAAGTAAACCACATAAAGTATTTAACATGACATGAGGTTCATTCTCAATTATCTATCTTTATACTATATTAGTTATTTCTCATTGGTTATTACATCACACGAAGGCCACTACCTTCAGTTTTTATCTTGTGCCTTTATCGGTAAGTCCGTAGGAATCCAACACCTAACCGAGCTTAAGTAAAAAACACAAAACAATGAGGCGATCACTAAGGGACCATATCGATGGATCAAGTTAACACGTTTCTCTCATGACGATGCGGTGACTACTGACCATATGATCTAACATAATGGCCTCCACTATGTCCTGCACCTCTCAGCTGGCATGTGGTATACAGTCTGATATAGAATCCGTCTCCCAACTGATAGATTCACCACGAGTAAATGTTATGCTCATATAATCAACACAATATATATACGTACACACTCTCTCGTGACTTACATATGTGTATCCTCATTTAAGTATTAAATCAATTGCACGACCTATAATCTCTCAAGACTTGAACTTATCTCCCAAACACGTTAATTCGTTACTCTATAAGCTCAATGCATACCCACGACCATAGGATACCACTCTGTTATGTGTATACCTACTCTAATCGAATCCCCAACATCGTATAATACAATTAATGAAAATAGTAAATCTTCTACCTTAATTAAAGTTACACAATTTGTCTTTTGGTTTATACACTAATAAACGTAGCTTTAGAATTTTGCCCATCATCTCTAGTATGGATAAAATTTTACATACTCAAATCAACTCGGGATAGCTACACGGTCCATTTCCCCAACTTGTCTCGACTAACTTAATGACCGAATCGATTCACCCCTAGGGATGAATCGATTCACGACAGACAGTAGGGCCAGATTTGCCTAAAACGAATGGTTTTCTTTCTAAACTTTGATTAACGGGTTCTAAAGCTCCGAAATCTCAATTCAACAATACTAAACTTAAAAATAAATAGAGGAACAAGTTAATATTTTTCCACAATCATACGAGTTTAATAACATTAAATCCAAGATTAAAATTTAATGCTCCAAACTTTGTAACATAACCCATCATTAAATCATCTTAGGGTTTGTTCATCGCTAATTTCAAAACTAAAACTCAAATTAACATGGGGGTAATTCGTGGTAACGAAGTTATATAATAAGACATCGATTATATTTTAGATCTACATCATTTAATCCATTATTTTTACATTTTAATCTTTAATGCATAGCTATTCAATGCATGACATATTCATATCATTCATTATTAACCCAAATCATTATTAGAATAAAAAAAATATAAAAATAATCCCTAAACATGCTTCAAAACTCATATTTGAAAAAGGGAAAACACGTATTCTAAATTAGCTACAAGTTTGTAATGAGGATTGACCCAATATTTATCTAACAAGGCATATTTCACATTATTGGGCAAAAGAGTAGAAGTATAATCCAAAAAGCTTATGGAACTAAGAATGGATATTAATTCCAACATCAGGACTACCAAAGATTTTGGAGGGATCATGCTATTTTCTTGAAACTATTTTTTCACAATCGTCCTCATTGAATGCAAAAAAGTCGTTACCATCGATGACGACTTTTACTGATTCCAACATCTTTTGAGCACAATAATTGTACATGCGGTAGGCATAATGATGCGACCAAAAATTTGTCTAAAGTGCGTGCTTATATAGGCTCAAGTGGAAGCATGTCGCGTAAGTAATAACCCAGTAAGTCGGAGTTGACGGAGTTGGTTTTATGTTGTGGAAAGAACTTCGAAAGAAGTTTAGATTTCATATCCTTCCGTGATATGATAGAGTTCGGTAGTAAAGACCAAAGTCAGGTCTTACCTTTATCCTTTAAGGAAAAAGGAAAAAGCTTTAGGCGAATGACATCTTGCGACCTGGTCCATTGGTTTAGTCCGTCTTGGTCCATCGGTTCGGTCTGGGGAATACAGAATCGGTTCATTTTTGCTTAAAATCGAATCTATCTGGTTGTAAATCTTATGCGGTAACTTTTAAGCTTTAGGACCGGATCGTTTTTAGGAATAATCGGATTGGTCCGGTTATAGATTATATTCAGGATCTCACCCTCCTCCGGATTGGATCATTCTAGGAAATAATCGGATCGGTCTGAAGGTCCTTTTTTCTCTGCCCTTGTGGCGATTTTCTCTAATTTTTGAAACTTCATAGCTTCTGATCTGGGACTCGAATTTGGACGCCATTTCTTTCTACGTGCTTATAGACTCGAGATCTTCAACTTTCATGTTGGTTCCTCTTTCAAACTTCAAATGTAAAGTTACTCTTTTTCCCTCTGACTTTTATGTCTTGGTTTCTTGGTTTTGAGTTTTCCCTTCTCTTCACTTGTATAAAATAATGTAAAAAGCACGAAAAATACATGAAACTCGATGCACTCTATAGGAAATGTTAGTAGGAAGGATATGAGATAAATCGATGCATTTTACATGTTACAAGGTGATAAAAGCTTATAAATTAAGGGGATAAATCGAAAGAATTTATGCCTAATCACATAACTATTTACGGAATAAACGAGAAAGATCCCAATGTCACTCCTATAATCAAACATATGAGAATACTCTTGATCCTTGAGTATATATCATTTGCTTTTAAAGACTATAATACTTGAGTATGGTCTTCTTACCTTTCCAAATCTCATAGGGGGGTTTATTGGTACTGTACCTCCTATAGACTAGGTTCATGGTATTATATGTCGTGTATACTTCCTTTTCCCAAAACCTCTTAGGTGCACATTTGACAATCAATATGGACCTTGCCATCTCTTGAATTATTATTTTTTCGTTCAACAATCACGTTTTGTTGAGGTGTTTTAGGGGTAGATAATTCATGCTATATCCCTACATCACTATACCATTTTGGAATTTCGGCTCCCTCAAATTGTCTCTTATGGTCACTTTGGGCTCTAATAATAGTGCAACCTTTTTCATTTTGGATTTATTTACACTTAGGATTAAAAAATTACTTAGCATTGAACTTACTATGTAAAAAATTTATAAAAGCGAACCTAAAATAATCATCTACGACAACGAGGACGTAATGCTTATAACCTATACTCTTCATAACCATTGTGTAATACCCCGTATTTCTACGTATTTAAAATTTAATTAATTTGGTAATAAATTCATTTTATTTTAAATTACACAAGAGACGTAATTTGATTGGATTGAATGATAATGTGCTTATTAAATATTAAGAGAGAAAGAGATAGTGATTAATATTATAAATTGGATTTACTGAGCGAATAGTAAATAAAGCATGTAAATTATTATGTGTCATAGCGAGTGATATTGACGTAATTAGTTTATCTCAACTCAGAGTCGCATGTAGACTAATTGAGGTCGAGATAGTATATTTATGTAGAGTGACTCGGATATTCGAGGTCACGGATGATTTTGAAAAGGTCAAAATAGTCAGAATAGTATACCCGGAGGTATTATTTGGATACCGGGGCATTTTTAGACTAAGTCGGGACCGTTTGAAGGTATTTTAGTCTTTTAGCAGCTTAGGGTAGAGGGAGAATGGATTTTCCAACCTTATTTCAGATGTTAGATAGAAGGGTCTAGGGTTAAGAGTGTAGAAAACAAAGGGAGACCATTAGAGAAGAAAATGATAGAGTTTTTGGAGGTTTTGAAGAAATTCTTAGATCTTTCATCTTATTCTTGGACCACAAAAAACTTGGGAGTGAGGATTGGAAGAGGATATCATCAATCCATCATCACAACCACGAAATCAGACCCTACTGATCAAGGCAAGTGTTTATTGTAAATTATTTTGAGGTTATAATACCCATGTCGTGAGGGATTTATTATAAGTTTGGTTAAATTGATCTTTTTGGATGAAACTAATGATAAAAACTCATGTTTGGGTAGAAATTTCTTGTAGTTGGATTTAACATCTGTAGAGGATAACAAATCAGATGATATATGATAATCTCCGCGAGTTAAATCTGGGTTTTATGCTGGATACGAAGAAAGAACATAGAAATCTAGGTTTTTTGAGGATTTGATGATTCAATGCATTCTTGAAGGATAATCATAACGTTTTGATGTTAAAATTACGCTAAAAACTATCCTAACATGTGGAGAAAAGGTTTGAGACAATTGGTTTCAATTTTGGTGGTGAAAGATGTAAGTTATAGGAAAGAAAATGGTGAAAAACGTAAGTTTGTAAGGAAGAAGACGATTTTATAGAAGTTCGAATTGATTCGGCCGAGAGGCAAATTGATTTGGGAAGCGAATTGATTTGGCTTCCTGGCGAATCGGTTCGGTTTCCCCCAAAAAGTGAAATTTCTCCTTTTAAGCCTATAACTCCTAATTTGTTATTGGGGAAACTTTTGGGACTTTGTTAGAATATAATGAGAGATGAATTATATTACAATAGGACTATGACAGGGTTATGGCTTAGATTTAATGAGATGATTAAAGCGATAATTAAACGGGCGTAAATTATAACTTGAGTTAATTCGAGAGAATGAGAATAAAATTATGAGAAAGCGTGAGTGAGCTTATTGTATAGACCAGTAGGGTAAGGAAGACTTAGTTACTGAAATAATAAGGGGTAACCATGACCCTTAGATAAGATAATAATACTCAATTGAATGCGATAGTGAGAATGATCGTAAGTTGAGGGTACGATGAGTATTCAAATGATATATACTACGTACGAATGATGATGATTCAGTTGCATGAATACCTATTGTGTGTGTATATATATATATATATATATATATATATATATATATATATATAGGATGTGGGTGTACCTATTATATGATTGATCGTTTTGTGTGAACATACCTACGCTACCTGCTATCAAGGAGATTTCCTCGCAGTGGGCGATCCCACCTTGCCGATGTCAGGGAGGTCTGGATTGTGTCGGGTATTAGTGGGACCGGTGTGTCATTTGGGTACGTTAACTATGTGCGTAGCCTAAAGTCTTAGAACTATGTTAGCCTCCATTGTTTGTTGTTTGATTTTGAGTTGGAGGAGACTTACCGAACAATAGTCCCTATTTAGTACGAGAGATGCTTTGACTGATATTAGAGTATGCATGTTTCATGGTGGTCATTTTGAGGGACGTCGTGCTTATATATATTAGTGAGATAAATATATACTTATTTGAATATTCTACTTACGTGTGACAGTAGACGGTTCAAGGATATATTTTTAAAGTAATGAATTAAGTAGTGAAACTTAATTGAATGATTAAAATAGTAAAGTGTAGAATATTACCAATGATATTAACAACATACGAGAAGTGTTAATTCGAATAGCGTACTGTATGGCCTGTACGGGGACTTATATATGTCGATAGTCCAGATAGATACTTATGTCTAGTTAGCCTGGTGTAGTACAACTAGGTGGGATAAGTAGAGAACGTTAGGCGTGCACAATAGTTGGGAGGTGAGAAAACTCAAGAGTGTGTACGTGAATCAATAACTGATTTCTAAACTGTGATAAATACTTGCTAAATGTTTTCAAAATGTTTTGGGTTATAACCCTTTCTGTAAAAATATTTTTTAAACCTTTTAGGTATCCAGCCACAGGGACGCTAGACTTGATATTCTATTCCAGGGATACGCAGTTGCAGCACAAGTGGATGCATGCAGGAGTGGGATTAGATTAGACGCATCACTTCTTCATTTATAGTGTATGATCTCTTGTAAGTATTTCAGTACTTTCAGTTGGGCTTGTTGCCCCATTCAAATTTATGTATTCAGTTAAGATTTTCATTTGGTTTACTTATTACCGTTGGATTATTAATTGGTTTGGTTTTAGCCGATGGTTTATTCGTCAAGACTTTATTTATTCATTTACTTGAGATTTTTTGGACTTTAGTATTGTGTGAATGTTTTATTCAGTTTTTCACATATTATTATTATTTGTTTAATGAAAGATAAAATCTGACACCGTCTTAATTAACTAATAGGTGAATAGTAATTAATATAGTTTTCGACAATGATGCTAAGAATGAACCAATTTGGAAATCCTGTTTTAATTTAATAAAGGACTGATCACCCGGTATTTAATTAGGCGGGGTGTCACACATTGGACCCATGATGTCAATTCGTAAGAACATTAAAACTCGAGAGGTGGACGTCACTTTTGATTTCTTATGCACAACCACTTCTTTCTTAACAACTTCCCATATGTGTACATATTACCACGTGTCTCTTCCCATGCACTGACATATGTCCCTGGACAAATCTCGTTCCTCGTACTCTCTAGGCTATTTTTAACAAAGTTTTCTATATTTTCCCTCCATGTGTCGATCATTGATCAACTCGTCAGATATTGTGTAAACAAGGGTAGAAGTTATATTTTTGTGTTAATAAAGAATGTTCTATTACGAAATAGTAGACTAACTTACAACCAACAAAATATAAGACCAGACCCACCTTATCGTACCTACAATAACCAATGAAATCACCCAACTTATTACATATACAATCGAATTTGACTGAATAGTCGATTCTTCATCTCTGGAATGAAAAGGGTTAAAATATGAGAGCACGCAATGCAAGTTAACACCACACTCAAGGCCTTCATTTTTTACTTAGTCACCGTGATCTTCTTAGTGGACACCAATGTCTCAATGCAAAGCTTTTGATGCCAAATCCTTATGACGAAAATCATACCAACCTTTTATCATCCCTTCTCCAATTAATGAGATAAATTTGCGATGTGCGTAAGGGAGAGGGAGAGGGAGAGGTAGACGGAGGTGGGTCGAGAGGAAAGAGAACATGGATTTGTTACGTATTGAGTGAAATAGGAAGGATAGTGCCAAATTTAGCTTGTATCAAAATGAACCCAATGTGAGAGAGAAATGTAAAGAAATATATGAGGGAGCTATGTGAGTTTAGGGAGAACGTGTGTTTTGAAAGCAGGTTGAGATTTCTCTCTCCCCCCCCCCCCCCTCTCTAAAAAAGCCATCAAGTAATATCCTTAAAATTGATGTGACATCTTTTGATTGATACGAATGAGCTTATATATATAAAGAATAACTTATAATTGAGATATCATGGTGGAGTTGTCTTGGAACTCTCGAGGTTCCATATTCAAATCCTTTAGTTTTGATACGACGATTAAACTAAAGAGTATGACACTTTGTATTAAGATAAAAAAATCTTAACGACGAATTTACAAAGTGTCATACTCTTAAGATAAAAAGTGTAATTTAAAAACCATAACGACTTATTTATAAAGTGTCATACTCTTAAGATAAAAAAATCAAAGTATCACCTCTTTGTAATATGGTTTTTAAATTACACTTTTTTAATCAAAAAAATTTCTCAATAATATTTAACACTTGGCCCCATTTGGTTTGCGATAAAGTTCGATGGAGTCTGATTCCATTGATATATTTGTAGGAAAATGCAAGATTACATTGTTCGGTTGAAGTTTAAGTTAGATAGGAATCTAGGTCATGATTAAATTAGATTGCCAAATTGGTGAAAAAGTGGATGGAATCAAAATTCATCAATAAGAGTTGGATTTTAACTTTCCCACGGGAATCCTTAAATAAATTATTTTTAAAAGAGAAAGAAACCCTCATAAGTAACATACAAAATTACGTTGGTTGCCCATAAATCCTATATAATGTCCCTTATTTCTAAACTTCCACTTCATTGTACATCTCAACCATAATTTTTCATGTGATGCGGAGCAAAGTAGGTTTTATTATGAAACATTATTTCTGACACACTGTAATACCCCGTATTTTTTAGGGATGTTATTTTAATTATGGAATTAGGATTAATTAAATTAAATGGAGAAAAATTTATTTATAATTAATCCGAATTTAAATGTAATAATTACTAGCGTGACGAGAGTTAGTATTTATTGATGATAATTATGTTTAATATTACTTAGAGAGTAAAGTAATATATCATTAAGAAAATATTATTATGGTCGGGAGTGAAAATACGACAGTGACAATATACTTAGTTGGGACGCACATGTGAGTCGTGTCGGTATTACCTATTGGGTTAAAAAGATAATTTATTTTTAAGTAACTTATATGACCATTTTGAGTGAGCTGATGAGTCCAGAAGGGTCGAGATAGTCAGAAAACTCTACTCAGGTGTTTTATTTGAGTTTAGGGGCAATTTAGGCCAAACCGACACCCCGGAGGGGTATTTTAGTCTTTAAGATTTTTCGGAAGTAAAATGGACGAAAATAGAAAATTAAAAAGGAAGAGTACGTGGGTAATAGTCTATATGTGAGTTTCTAAACCTACGTGAGAGAGAGCGAGAAACAAATAGGAAGGAGAACTCCATAAGAACCAAGGGATAAAGACTGAAGCTCTCACACCAAAAATTACACCAACGCGTAGATCGTGAAGGGATTATCACCCCTGTACCAATTTCATCTAGCGAATCAGAACTTCACAAAAAGGTAAGTGTTATCTTGTTGAATTTTTAGATCATATATGATTAATGTTAATATAGTTGATGTAATGACCGTGATATTATGAATTCGTGATTGAAATTGGGTATTAATCTTTAATTGGGAGTATATTTTTTCTGTAGTTGAATAACCATGTTCTGGTTATGGGAAATCTGGGTTTTATATGTTGATTTCATGAAATTAAATATGGGATTAAATGGTTGTTAATAGAGGTTATGTGAAATTAGGGCTTGTTAATGATTTGAGAAAATTAATTGAAATTCATGCTATAATTTTAGGGATTTGATGTTAAAAATGGAGGGGAAAGTGTTATAACACTAGGGGGTATGGTTTAGAGTTGTTAAATTTGGATTAGAACGAGTTTGAAGTGATTTGGTTGTTGAGTGATTTGAGAAAAATGAATTTTTTGGAAGACAGGACGCTCTCGAAATTCTCGTTCGAAGACCTGCGCAGGTTGTTCGAACGAGAATTCCAACGAGATTTTTGAGTTCGTTTAAAGTGAGAAATTCGTTCGAACGAGAATCCCCAGGTTCTAACGAGATTTCAGAAACTCCAATTTTTGCCCAAATGAGTTAAAAATCCTTTTAGGTTCCTTTAAGTGAGAGAATAGGACCTAAGCTATTCTAGAGTAACTTCTTTTCAGAATTTAGTAGTAAAAGAGATTGTGTAACTACCAAGGGAATGGGTTGGAATGAGAGAAACTTAAAGAGTATATATAGAGGTAATTGTACAGTTAAAGTATTATGGGTAGTAGAGATGAATATACTACATATCAATTCGGGAACTTAGGTTGCGTGAATACCTAATGAATATAATAAGTTCTGCATATACTTATTGATTAAACTATTATGTGTACGACATACCTACGTTGCTTGCTATCAAGCGGAGATCGCGCGTTATGGACAATCATGCCTTGAGGAGCCTTCAGATGGGATTTTGATTTATACCACTAGAGCATTGAACCTAGGTACGAACTATCTGTGAGAATGATACTGATGATGATCATATGGGTGCGTAGGTATGTGCGTAGCCCATCGGCTTAGAACTATGTTCGCCTCCAACATGTGTGTTTATTTGATGGTTCGCGAGAGATTGAACCTTTAGTCCTTTATGCAATGAGCGATGCACCAGGGCATGAGAGCAGAGTATGCATGCACCGCAGCAGTGTCTCGGGGTACAGTATTGAATATATATAATAGAGCTTATGTGTGTGTATATATATACTTGTGATATTACCTACTGTGTGAATTAAGGTGACATGTATAATAATGGAATCTGAAATGAACTAAGTCGGTGAACACTTTTCCTATATTGAATTGACAGGGCACTTATCCACGTTAAAGAGAAGTTGAATAAAGGTATTATGTATATTGCGAGGGAAACACGTGGGAACGATATTGGACTATGAATAGATGTTAGACGAAAAAGAACTAGTTAGCATGGGAATCGAAACTAGTATGGTTTGATGGATAATTAGGCGTGCACATTAGATGAGAGGTGAGCATCTCAAGTGATTTCGATAACCTAACATGATTAATATATGTTTTATAAACTCATTTTAAGCACTTATTGATTTTTAAATTATTTTTAACTCTGGCTCTGACCCGTTTTCTGCAAATCTCTTTTTCTTGTCAAATTATTTTAAGTGTCTAGCCACAAGGACACCGAGCATAGGATTTCCATTCACTCGATGAGCTGTATCTACTGTGGAAGTTACAGGACCTGGGTAGCAGACGCCTCTATATCTATCATTTTTTCCTTCTGAGTTATTTCATTAGTTTGGGCATGTTGCCTCTTTTCTATTCAGTTATTAAGAGATTTATGGATTTAGTATTTACTGTATTCAGTTGTTGAGATGAATTATATTCGATTATTGTATTTGAGACATTGACTGGAAATATTTTATCCAGTTTCATTTATTTTCCTATCTTATGAGATTGATGTGAATGGTGAATGTTTAATTATTTCGTCAACCTAGTGTTATTAATTAAAATATAAAATTTTGACATCAACCTTTTTAGATATTAGGTGGTTAGTATTTAATAATAAAGTTTCCGCCAGTGATGCACTATCTGAACCAGCTGGATATTTTGATTTAATTTAATAAAGGACTGATCACCTGATATTTAATTAGGCAGGGTTCTCACACACTTTCTTTATACGCTGTTTATGCATTGAATAATTGTTTAGTAGCAATATTGATGTTATCCATTTGTACATATCGGAATACCCTTTCTGATGGTTCTTTGATAAGACGTTGTAGAGTCTTGTTTTTTTTCATCTAAGTTATCTAACAATTCTTTTCCATTGTATTAAAATATTGTATATAATTCCAAAATTAACTTCATCATCAAAGCCTTTGAACCAATTCAACAAATCGGTCAGAAAAGCCATAAGGCTCTAAACAACCAAGTTGGCTGGTAGTAGGCTAATGTGTACTCATTGTCCTAGCTATATTATTTTTGAAGGTGCACTGTAACTTCCACACCTGTTTTGTACAATATATTTTACATAGCTAAAAGTTCTATATAATAATCATGAGATAGTGTATTTACACTGACCGGTTTAATGTGTAATATATTAAAGTAAACAACTTACAAAAATTTATTGCTTAGAAAAAAATATGTAATAACTTTGTTGGATGATTAATTATACTCTTAATTATATTACAATATATAATAACATAAATATAATTATTAAAAAATGGTGTATAAAATATTTTGATTCATATGTAACATGAAATATGTGCTTTTAATAATAATTATTATATGTAAATTGAACGCAATATGATAAAGACAATACTTAACCCGGATTGAAAAAAAAGTGTACATCGCAACCTTAACATATGTAGATCATAAATAATCATATATACATTTATTAAATACCACATGCGAATCACAATTTTTTAAAATAAAAAAATTGAAGTATACTTTACAAAACACCTATTTATTGGGTGTTATTCTTAATTTTTTTAAATATGGCAATATTGTCATTTACCTCACGGAGGAGGAAGTTCGTAGTTATGCTTCAGTTGCTTAAGTTATACAGAGATCTAATCACAATACTATGTGAGTTCCTCAATATTATCTTGGAATGACTTTATAAAAAATAAATGCTTAAGTCAAAATCACTGTAGGATACGTCATTGCGTGTTAATAATTTATTCAAGATGGTGTATGAGGACGATTTGGCATGTAAAGAACACTACACATGGATAAATACACCTTTCACAAGTTGTGTCATATGTTAAGGACAACTAGTATTGTGAGGGGTATTAGATACAGTAATATAGAGGAGATAGTTACTATGTTTTTGTTCATACTTACTGATCATGCTAGGAATAGAGAAATTAAGAATAGGTTAATGCGTTCAGGTGAGACAACTAGCCTCCACTTTAGTACTATATTATATAATGTCATACGGTTGCATCGAAATTTGCTAAAGACACCTAAGGCAGTTGCTGAAGACTCAATGGACGAAAAATGGAAATTTCTTAAGGTATATCTAAATTCTAAATTTATGTTGTATATTTGAGATATAAAATAAACACATTTTATTGATAATTATTATTTTTTTATTTTAAAGAATTATTTGGGGGCGTTGGATAAGACATATATTGGGGTTCATGTGCCAGACATTGACAAGCCTAGATACCGTACAAGAAAAAGTGAATTTGCTACAAATGTTTTAGGGGTTTGATTTTAGGACATGCAATATATATATATATATATATATATATACAACCTGGTTGGGAAGATTCTGCAGTGGATTCCAGAGTACTTAGAGATGCAATTTCTAAACCACGTGGATTAAAGGTTCCACATGGTATGTCATAATTAATTTCAAATCTATATTTGTTACAATTTAAATGGCTACTTGCACTACCAAAAAATTAATACATGTTATATTTTGTTATAGGGTTTTATTATCTCGTTGATATTGGTTATCCAAATAGCGAGTGATTTCTCGCACCATATTGGGGACAACTATATCATTTAATGAATGAGAAGATCACACACCAATTACTAAAGAAGATTATTTCAACATGAAGCATTCAAAAGCTCAAAATCTAATAGAAAGATATTTTGGATTACTAAAACTTAGGTGGGGAATCCTTAGGACTCCTTATTGGTATGCAGTTAGGACTCAAAATAGAATCATTATGGCATGTGCATTTCTTCACAAATTCATTTGGCAAGAGATGGCTACCGATCATTTAAAATATCAATTGGATGACCGTGATGATGAATGTATTGAGCCGCATGGAGATCCAATCGAACTTGTCAATGTATCAGTAGCAGCTCAAAATTCTCGACAAAATCTAGCGACCCATATGTGGGGAGAGTGGCGTGGAACTCGTCATTAGTGTATTATGAAACATATAATTTCTTTGTATGGAATTAATGAAGAGTTAGAATTTTATTTATGAACATTCAAACTTTAGTAAAAAATAACTCCTCATTTAGACTTTGTATGGGTATATATATTTATTTGGAATATGATAAAACTTACGATATTGTTATATTTGATTTATTTATACCATGTATTGCACTTACAGTGTCATTTAATGTTGAATAGTTTTGTTTGGTATTTTTTTTATGGAAAGCAAATTGGAAGGGCAACAAACATCTAATGGTCGTAATAAAAGGAATAGTCATCAATGAAATGTCATACAAGATGCTATATTAGTCGAGTCATTAACAAAACTATCATTATATGGACAATGGAAGTGTGACACATGATTTAGATCGGGATACCTCCAAAAGTTGGAAATGATATTAGAATCAAGAATGTTGGGTTGCAGAATCAAAGCAGTCCCACATAGCCAATCACGCGTGAAATTACTAAAGATGCAAACCATCCATGAGATGTTGACTAAAAGCAGTGACTTCACTTGAGACGAAACGAACAAGTTTGTTAATTATAAGTAGATAGTCTATGACCAATGTCCCAGGTTTATTTAATAAACTTATTGATTTTTTTATCGTGTTAGATATATGATTACACTAATTTTATTATTCTGTTGTAAATAACATTTTACTAATTTTCCCATGTATAATGTCAATGTAGTCTCATGCAAAGGGACTTTACAAGAAATCATTCCCATACTATGATGCATTGGTTGACATATTTGCAAAGGGCATGGCAACTGGAGATGAATCGTTTACGGTGGAGGATATTTAGGCACAAGTGATGGCCGAAGCAGCAGCAACAACGACAATAACGACATAGATTGACCCAGGGTTCGATTTACAATGAGAATTTTAATTCTATAGGACATGACATATAATTTTAACATGATAAGTACGCAACCTCCAAATGAAGCTACACAAAAACCTTTACCCACGCCTTCCACCACACTCTCTTTGCCGAATGCCCCAAGGTCACACAAAAAGACAACTAGAAGATCAACAGAAGATTTGGGAACGTGTTTTAAGGACATAGCATCATTAATTTCTTCAATGGTAGAATGTTCCAAATAAGTTATGAAGACGATGGCTTCTTTTCTAATGTCTGGGGGTAGTAATTAAATTTCAACGGTAGATGATACTTTACTTAAGATGGATGGGCTAAAACGTCAATAAAAGATGGAGTTGCATAGGTAATAAGAAAAGAACCATCTTTTATGGAAATGTTCTTGAGGTGTGAAGATGAAGAAAAGCTAAAAATGGTGAAGGAGTTGCTTGACTTGTCGGTAAATAGGAACTAAATAATTTTAACTTATATTTTTTAAAAAACACAAAAAGATTTTTGATTTATTTTTATATCATGAGTTTTCATGTTTGATGTGGCATATTGATGTGCTTGGACCCCCATCATTTCATTATCCGTGTGGTTAGGACGTTTGGTCATAAATATAGATGCTTAAAACGATCTTAACCATTGACTAATGGGATTGTTTCAAAGTCGATTTGCATTTGGATTTGGCTTTGTATATATACCATCATTGCACACATGCATGGGTTTATATGAAAGTTTGATTTCTCATGCGTATTTGAGTTTGATGAGATGGTCTCCTCTTAATTTTGTCATTTATGCGTAATAAGACTTATGAGGAGGTTTGCATGTAAGAATCGTTTACCGTGAGGATTGATATTGCTTCTATTGAAAATATGATTAGTGTTCACGATAAATGGCTGCAAGAGAATAATAATCTCATCGTGAAAGCCATCGTTCTAAAGAACCAAAGAAAAAATTAAGGAAAAAAAAAGAAACATATGCAAAAAATGAGGCCAATAGAATTTCTATAAGTTGAGAAAAATAGAAACCTCAAAAGAGCTTGAAAAATAACATATGAATATGTTGAAAAATCGTGATTCTATTGTTTGTACCACGAATCCTATGTTGAAAAATCGTGTCATGATTCTATTGTTTGTTGAATCGTCAAAATTCTGAATTTATGTGCATGTTGTTCATTTAGTTAATTAAGCTCAATATATTAATTGTCACATATGGCTAAAACTAAGTTTGATAACATTTAGCTATCAATTAGAGCTTCTTGATGGTTCCGACGTGTTCATATTTTGAGTCATTTATTGTAGTTAATGCCCATTCATTCCCCATCAATGTTTGAGCACATTGATACTTTGTTGGCATGAAACTCATACTTGTTTTATTTGTTTGTTTTGAGTTTGTTTTGCTACTATTTCGTATTTTCAGTACCAGTTTTAAGCTAATTTCTTCAATGGCCAAAACTTTATCATTTTAGCACTGGAATATATAAATTGTTGAAGTCGTTTAAACGACTTGTGGACATCGTTTGAATGACAAGTCAAAGTCGTTCAAAGTTTATTTATAGCGACACGAGTTTCGAGTGGTTAATTTTGTCAGATATGGTTGTTAGATGGGTCATTTGAAAGTTGCTTCAAATGACAAATTACTTGTTTGCGTAATTTTTGACCTCGCTCAAACGACATGCCAATGTTGTTCTAATGACATGGCATAGTCGTTTGAACGACCCAGAGAGGATATTTTGATTCTCTTTCTAATTTTCTACCTGCTTCGTATATATGCTGATATCATAATATTTTGGTACTTCTGGGTTCATTTGGATAGTTTACACGCAGTCGATAATGCTTATTCATGCTTCGATTCTTATACTACATTATGTTGATTAGTCACATTTTGGATTAGATTGATGATTTCATGTGTATGACTGTTTGCTAGTGACGAGTTGGTATCTTCTGATTATAATTAACTGACTTTCTATGTTTATCTAGATATGCTTTATTTATTATTTCATACTAGATATTTGTGCGTTTATCTTTTTCACTTATTGTTTATTCGAGACGAAAATGGAGAGAGATGAATGTGATGCAGGGGGAGTTTGATTTGATGAGCTCATATGTTCTTTTTGCATTGCAAACTGATATCATATTTTTCAATCATATGTATGTTTATATTTAGAACGAAATATGTATACCGTTCGAATGACCCGTTGACTTAATTTTATAATTTAAGGCAGTGTTTGCTTAGAATTTCGTATGGGTGCCAAACCAGAATACAGTTTGGAACAGTGTCAATTTTCTGCATAAGTTTTTCAAGATTTTCAAAGATTAAAACCATCCTTAGTATTTAAAGATTCGATCTTTCATATAAAATTGCTGTAGAGATCTTGTTTGCACTATCTGCAGTTTGTTATCTCTATTGAACATTGTTTATTGGAGTTTTGCGGTGAAGAAGCGGAGGATTTCGTGTTTCGAATCATAGACGGTTGCCAAAGCTGCATCGATCGACACCGAGGCACTCGTGGACGCGTGTGATGTGGATGAGTATCATGGAAAGATTTCTATGTGGGCACTTTGTAGGAGCGGTTAAAGAGAAGAAGAGCATCAAGGCTTATGGAGATTGAGTCGTTGTGTAAGTCTATCTGTC
The DNA here is from genome assembly GCA_949130495.1 of Sambucus nigra. NCBI lineage: Eukaryota > Viridiplantae > Streptophyta > Magnoliopsida > Dipsacales > Adoxaceae > Sambucus > Sambucus nigra. The sequence goes on from OX422207.1 coordinate 716,285,891, forward strand.
TTTCTTTGTAAAATCGTATCACAGTGATTGTCTGGCTTGGACCGTCTGAGGTTTTTTCTCATAGTGATTTCCTCGTACATCCGGTGTTGTGAACTTTACTTTATTTTACTTTATTTAATAACCTAGATGCATGTTTAAGATTAAACAAGATAAAATTCGACTTAATTGAAATTGGTTCACAAACTTGGCGTGTGTTAAAATTAGAAAAAGATTTTTGGAAAAAAATTATTTTGTCACCTTAAAACATACTTTGAAAAAGGGGCCTACAAATTGGTATCAGAACTAGAAATATTTTTTTTTGTTAATCCCTTGTGCTTTTAAGGATGAATTTAGAAAATTTTGATAGTTTTAGAACTCCTGTTTTTGATGGCACAAATTATGCTTATTGGAAAATACGAATGATGAGTGCTTTAAAATCTATTGATTAGTGTGTTTGGTTAGCGGTTGAAAAATGTTGGACACCATCTGTCACATGAGAGGTAGAGGCCACTAGTTTAAAACCTGTTGAGTCATGGACCAAAGTCGAACATAGACTTGCACTTTATAATTCCGAAGGTCTTCATATTATTTTCTCACATGTCACACCGAAAGAGTATAATCAAATCATGACGTGTGAAATCGGCTTGGGATATTCTTTCACTTACTCATGAGGGCACTAGCAAGGTTAGGGCATTTAAACTTCAAAACCTCACTACACAGTTTGAAACGATTAAGACATTAGAGAGTGAGTCATTTGATGAGTTTTATGCTAAATTGTCCAACATTGGTAACTCTTCGTTTCACTTGGGAGAGAAAATACCCGACAATAGAGTCATAAATAAAATCTCAAGGTCGTTGCCTGGTAGATTTGATCCCAAAGTGACCGTTTTAAACTCCTTGGGTATGCTTGAATCAACTAAACTAAAAGAGCTTGTAGATTACTTACAAACTTATGAGCTTATCATATTTACCTCCAAGCAAGTGCCAAAGAAAAAAAGGGCATTGCTTTGAAAGCCCGAAAGGAGAAGACTAAAGTTTCGGACAAATATGTTGATTCCGATTTTGAGGATGTAGCCTTTTTTGAAAAGAAATTCAAAAAGTTTATTAAGTTCAAAAAGTATCGTGGAAGAATTTCTATGTGGGCATTGTGGAGGAGCGGTTAAAAGGAAAAAGAACGTCAAGGCTTATGTGGATCGAGTCGTTCTGTAAGTCTGTATATCTTAATTTCTAATGCCGTATCATAGTGATTGTCTAGCTTGGGGCGCCCAAATTTTTTTTCGAGAGTGGTTTCCTCGTACATCCGGCGTTGTGAACTTTACTTTATTTTACTTGTTTTAATAACCTAGACGCATGCTTATGATTAAATAAGATAAAATTGGACTCAATTAAAATTGGTTCACAAACTTGGTGCATGTTAAAATTAGAATTTTTTTTAGAAGAAAAATTATTTTATCCCCTTAAATCCCACTTTGAAAAAGAAACCTAAATCCATTTTCTTTGCTTTTTACCTTCTACATCATTTGGGTTATCACAAGACAACGGGAGGTTCAACCATATATTTTGCCTTCAGTTGTAGAAAATAATATTACCAAGTGATAACAATTAATGAAATGTGAGAACTTACTCTTCGTTTTAGGAAACAAATTCTAAAAGGGCATTTTTATATAAACCCAAGCAATCAATTTGTAGCCCCATTTGTTTTAAAGCCCACACAAATGGGTTTAAAATCATTTACCAAACCCAAGCGAGAGGTTTACTGAATAAAAAAGGAAACATGGACGTTTGAAAAAAAAAACATCTTCAAAGATGGTTACTGTTGATACAAAAATTAGTTAGATGATATGGACCAAGTATATGACAACACGTGTCATCTTACGTGGCAAAAACATATATTCACAGAACAACTTATGATGCCGAGCTACTCAGCACCCCGAGCTACTCAGCGTACCGAGTTACTCAACGTGCAGAGCATCTAGTCAAGAAGATCAAGCGACGATAACATATTAAATGAACATCGGATTCAATAAACATTCTCATTATGTACATATGTATATGTCTATTGACGGCGTATTGTCTATTCACATTAATAGCCCAAAGGCTATAAATGCATTGTAATCCCCTCCATAAAGGGGAGATTGATACTTGATCATTTTTACGATCATCATCAAGATTAAAGAAAAGACCCAGCAATATAAAATAGTGGACGTAGGCCATTTCCATAAGGCCGAACCAGTTTAAAAACCCATTTGTCCTGTTTCTTATTTTATATTTATCTGTGATTAATTAATTAGATCAAATCTAGTTTTTTATATCAACAGATTGGCGCCGTCTGTGGGAAATCGACTATACGTAGCATTTTTTACTAAAACATTCATCAAACATGGTTGAGCTCCCAGAATCTAGCAATAGGAACAATGAAGAAATTTCTCCTAATATGTCTGTTCCTCCAACTGTCAATAAACTCACTGGAATAGTGGCCAGTTTAGCCAGTGGACAAACAGCTATGCAGGATACCACGCGGTAACTCATTCAAACTGTTCAAAATGCAATGCCTGCCTAGTCGAGCTAGCGAAGTGTTCATAAAAACACTCATCTGCCATCTTCGAGATCCAGACGTACTTTATTCCCTCAGGTGTCCTTGTCCAGGCACACCAAATCGTGACACACAGAAAGATCCAGCGACCCGTCCTATCACCCTGGGAGGACATCTCAAATATCACTCTAACTCTGGAAAGAATAAGCGTCCTGTAGAGGTTGAGTAAAGTCTCCCCTTTTGATCGTTTGGGCTCTAGGAGGAATAGAAATCCCCCTCGGATTGCGTCGGGAAATCCTCAATGACCAAATGATCTAAGGGAAGGTTCTGCCCAATCACGCCCTGTCACTCGTACAGAGAGATCCCAAGAGGAGCATTCTGCGCGATCGATTGCTCGGGAAAATAGATCAGAGGCTGGAAATGACGCTTGGAAAGGATCCATCCAAAGGTTGGAGGATAGGTTAGGGAAAATGGCTAAGGCCAGGAACCCCCTCCAAAGAACTTTTGTCATGTGATTACCCTTTGTACAAACAATTGTGGATTTTCCCACACCATCAAAGTTTAAAGTTCCTGTAGCTACGCCGAAGTATGACGGAAAAACTGATCCTGTCCTCCACTTAGAGCAGTACCAGGCTGTTACCGATATCTATGCAATTCCTGATGAGATGAGATGCAGAGAGTTCTCAGGAACTATTACTGAATCAACTCAAATATGGTACAATAATCTTCCTCGGGGGCAGATTGCTACTTTCAATCAATTGGCAGAGCTCTTTATAGGAAATTTCTATTTTGGTGCGAAACTTGTCAAGAGAGTAGCACATTTGTTGAGTGTAAGGTAGAAAGCAGGAGAGAGCACCAGGGACTACATCACTCGTTTTAATAATGAGAAACTTGAGGTCATTGACTACAAAGAAAAGATAGCAATCACAGCTCCGATGAGTGGTCTTTTACCAAATAAGTTTTATTATACTCTGGCTAAAGATCCCCCCAAATCCATGTCTGAATTAATGGCTAAGGCAACCAAAATTATGAACGTCGAAGAAGCTATAGCTGCAAAGAAGAATGATGAGACCAAAGCGGACACTAAAGATGAGGGCAGGTCGGAGAAGAAATATCAAAAGCATAACGGGAGTAATAAAAACTCGAAAGGAAAAGAGACAACAGAGCACTTGAGGAAGTATGGGAATTATACTCCCTTAAAGGTGGATATAAACCATATTTTGTAGGCGATAAAGAATAACGAAGAATTAAATTGGCCGTAAAAGTTGAGGACATCCCCTGAAAGGAGGGATAAGTCCAAGTATTGCGAGTTCCACAAAGACCAAGACCACATGACCAAGCGGTGCATAACTCTCCAGAATCAAATCGAGGCACTCATTCGATGATGGAAATTGAGCAGGTTTGTTAATCTCCAGAATGATGGGAAGACCAACGACAGAGCAAGGCAAAGGTCCAAATCTCTAGAGATAACAAGAAGAGGGACTGTGAAGAAGATCAGGAGGATGACTCCCGACCTCCCTAAAAATCCAAGGCAACCAAAACGCGAGGTGTTTTTAATCCATTTTGGCTCATTCGAATGTAATGTGATTACAGGTGGAGATGCAGGAGGTGGAGATCATACTGTTGTAAGGAAAGCTTACCTCAATTAGGCCCAAGCTTGTTCCAATATACAGCGAATAAATTTGGTGGAAGAGGATCACCCGAGGAAGATGGACAAGGATAAGCTGGTCATCGGGTTTTATAAAAATGATCTGGAAGGTGTCTTGTATCCTCACGACGACCCCTTAGTGATCAAGATGAGGATGGAGGAAGTGGTTATCTCAAGAGTGTTGGTAGACAATGGTAGCTCTGCAGACATCAAGTTCTACCCGTGTTTTGACAGTTTAAATTCGAAGCTAGCCCAGTTGGAGCCATATCACAGGCCCCTCCCCGGGTTCACTGGCGAGAAAGTCTTTCCACTTGGGACGATCAAGTTGGATATGCTTATTGGTACCTAGCCTCCTTGCAGAACACAAAATGTATGCTTTTTCGTAATGGATAAAAATTTCAAATCAACCTACAACATAATCATAGGGAGGGTAGGCCTAAAAAAGTTCGAGGCGGTGCCATCAACCGTACATCAACGCCTGAAGTTTTTGACCAATTTTGGAGTTGGAGTTGTGAAGGGCGACCATAAAGTGGCTCGGGAATGCTATTATTCATCTGTCGAACAGGAAGAGATGGAATAAGCTAGGAAAAAGACCACCACCTACTAAGTGGATGAGTCTGAAGATGCAGAGATTGAGACCTTAGACCCTAGAGATGAATCTGATCTTATGAAGGGTCAGATCATAGAGGCTACGAAAAACATTAGTTTAGACGGTGAACGTCCCGAGCGAATAACTCAAATTGGCACCTCACTGGATCCGTAAATAAAGTAGGAGTTAGTGGCATTTTTAAGGCACCAAAAATAAGCTTTCGCATGGAGTCATGTAGATATGCCGGGGGATAGACCCAACCTTCTTGTGCCACGAACTCAATGTTAATAAGGAGGTCAAGTCGGTGAAACAACGCATAAGGGTATTTAGCCCAGAGAAGAACCAAGCTATTTAGGAGGAAGTCAAGAAACTGAAAAAGGCCTCTTTTTATCAAGGATGTCAAATATCCTGATTGGTTAGCTAATGTGGTCATGGTAAAAAAGAAGAATAATAATTGGAAAATGTGCGTAGATTTTATAGATCTCAACAAAGCCTGCCTAAAAGATCACTTTCCATTGCCCCGAATAGACCAACTGGTAGATGCGACCTCGGAGCACGAGTTACTAAGCATCATAGATGCTTATTCTGGCTACAACAAATTTAAGATGAAACCAGAACATCGGGAGAGTACTTCTTTTATTGCCCCAAGGGATACATATTGCTACAATGTTATGCCATTTGGTCTAAAAAATACAGATGCAACGTACCAACGATTGATGAATAAGGTGTTCGCAGAACAAATCGGCAACAACATGGAGGTTTATGTCAATAATATACTGACGAATAGCAAGAAAGTTGCAGACCACATAGCTGATCTGAGCCAAATTTTTTATCAGTTGGAGAAATATCAGATGAAGCTGAACCCGACTAAGTGTGTTTTTGGCGTACGAGAAGGCACGTTCCTCGGGTATATTGTGAATCGGCAAGGCATTGAGGCAAATCCAGAAAAGATTAAATATATGTTGGAACTACGATCTCCAGCTATAAAGAAGGAGATGCAGAGCCTCACACGACGTGTCGCAGCTCTACAAGTTTATCTCACGAGCAACGGACCGATGTCTTCCATTCTTCAAAACACTCAGAAAAACTTTCGAATGGAATGATGAATGTGAGAAAGCATTCCAAGAGTTAAAACGATATTTAGGGACACCCCCTTTGCTGTCCAGGCCGGTGACGGGAGAAAAGTTATATTTATACTTGGGTGTTTCAGAAAGTGCAGTCAGTTCAGCATTGATAAGTGTAAAGGACGGAGTACAAAAACCGGTGTATTATACAAGCAAAGCTTTTCGAGGAGCAAAGATTAGATATCTAAGGTTGGATAAGCTGGCATTACCATTGATCAAGGCAAGCAGGATACCTTACTTTCAAGCCCATACCATAGTGGTATACACTGATATGTGTAATACCCCGTAATTCTGCATAATTAGGAAAATACGTTTTATTTAAATTACGTGAGTAGAGTAATTTAATATGATAAAATACGTTTTATATTATGTGAGTAGAGTAATTTAATGTGACACATTTTAAATTAAATTAAGTGAGTAGAGTAATTTAATGTGATATAATGTTAATAAAGATTAATATGACGATTAAAAATTTACTAAATGTGAGTAGTAAATTTTGAATGTTGATATGTACGGTCTAGTGATTGTATGGACGTCCTGAGTTATCTCAACTGAGAGTCGCGCGTAGAGAAAAATTGAAGATGAGATGAGAAAAATATTTTAAGAGACTCAAAAGGTAATTTAGAGTCCACAGATGATTCCGAAAGGGACGAATTAGTCAAAATAGTGTACCCGGGGGTACTAGTTGAGTGTCGGGTCATTTTCGGGCTAAACCGGGACCATTCGAGGGAGTTTTGGTCTCTTTACATTTATGGGTAAGTAGACCTACGAATTTTGAAACCCTAAATAAGATTATAAGAGTTGAGGCTAGGGTTAGAAAGAAAGAAAATACACCGTATCCATTAGAGAAGAGAGAGAGGCAAGTTCCTAAGGCAAAAGAAGGAATGAGGGGGAATTCTAAGGAGATTTCACCACAAATTTGTTGGGAAGGAGGATTGAAGGATCAAAATCATCAACCATCAACAACAACCACGAAATTAGACCTTACAAATCAAAGGCAAGTGGTTATTTGCAAAATAAATTGAGTTATAATACCCGTATTTAAGCTTTATGAAGAACATGGTTTTTATGATATTTTTTGGAGTAAAACATTTGATTATGATCCATGATTGGTAGGGATTGCATATAGGACGTTTTTGGATCTCCAAATATTCTGATATCATAGAAAACTAGAGGATTAAATCGAACTAAAAATCTGGGATTATTATGAAAGATGTAAAGAATGTATTTTTAGGGTTCTTGAATAATAGTGAGATTTTTAGGTAATTTGGCCAAGATTTATAATGATTTTATTGTTTTAAATCGTTAGTAATCATCCCAGAACATGTAGGAATGATTAAAAATTGTTGGTTGCAAATATGGTGGATTATCATGAATGATAGTTAGATAAAAATGGTGAAACCCGCATGAAGAAGACGAACTGGGTCTGTCACTGCTCGATCGATCGATCGAATGTCGATCGATCGAGCAGTCGATCGATCGACCATATCCCATCGATCGATCGACCCTGGCTGGACTTTAGAGAATTTTGTCAATAAATTTCCTTTTTATTACCGTCGCTTAATGGGAACCTCAGTGATGATATTTTACCTATGAGGAGACTTCATAAATACCAGTAGGTGTACCATTAGATTTCTTCATAAATGATTGAGTGGAAATTTTGGAGAAATGGACCGACGGAAAAACGATCGATAGCCGTATGTTTGGATTGTAAGAATTTAGCTACGAAAAGAGTGAGAGTAAATTTCGGAAAAAAAAATACCAGTAGGTTAACGTTAACTTAACTACTGAATTAAGGGAGGGGTAACTAGGATCCTTAGAAATGCGTGAATACTCGAATAATTACAATAGTGAAATAAATTGTAAATTAATAAGTACGGTGAATATAAGTAAAATATATTACGTACGGGCATGATTTGATAGGTTGGGTGTGTACCTACTAAATTATATAAAAGTTTGGGTTAAGAGAATTTTACCTAAATTAATTATGTTAGGGTCGATGAGACATTCCGAACTAACATAAAGTTATTATATGTTTGGGGTCGATGTAAAATGCCGAACCAAACCTTAAACTGGTGTCGTGATGAAAGAGTCCTGAACCAAAATATGTGTATATATATATATTTTTTTTAAATAGTTGAGGTCGATGGATCATTCCGAACCAACTCTCACTTGGGTCGATGAATCATTCTGAACCAAGAGTCCTTTATGTGTGGTAAAAAGGATATGTTAGTGATAACTGATATTAAATACATGATTGTGTAATAAAATGTATTCTATGTGCATACTCTACAGATTGAGAATATTAGATAATGAGATGCATTGTAAATATCTTTGTAATAATTTATAGCGTGATGTAATTATTACAAGAATAAGGATAACGAGCAGTAAATAAGTTACCTACGCTTATGGGTAGTATAACTAGGTGAACTAAGTATCCTCGTTAGACATGCACTATAGAAGAGAGGTGAGGAAGTTAAAGGGAGTTATGCGAAACCTTAATATGTGTAATCAACAACTCAATTGTGATAACTGCTTGCAAAATATTTTCAAATGTTTTGAGTACTAACTCTTGCTATGTAAATTTTTTAAAAACCTTTTAGGTGCCCAGCCACAGGGACACCCAGCATGATTTCATTCCAGTGATTTGGGAGCTGCAGCACGTGTGGATGTTGCAGGGATTGTTTAGACGCTTCCTCTTTTTTAGTTCTAGTAGAGGATCTCAGTTTTAGTATTCGTAGTTGGGACATGTTGTCCTATATTTACTTTTACAGTTATTCTGATTCTGGATTTTGAGTTGTCTTTTATTGGCCGTGGTTTTCGGCAAGACTTTATCTGCATTCAGTTATTTATGCAACTGTTTTAAATATTACTAGAATTACATTGTGTTTGTTTGGATTATTTGTTTTGCTTAAAGAAGATAAAATTTGGCACTCGCTTATTTTCACTTAAGTGGTTAGTAAATTAAAAAGCTTTCGGCAGTGATGCTAAGAATGAACCATTTGAGAAACCTGTTTAAATTAAAATAAGGCTTGATCACCCAAGGTTTAATTAGGCGGGGTGTCACAGATGGTATCAGAGCATCAGGTTCTAGTGTCCATAGGATCTGTACGGCTTACTGCGTTTCAACGTAACGTTTGGTTGTATTAGAGCCCTACTATTAGGACTATTGATTCAATATCCGATTTTGTGTTATCATAACTCTGCTCTTAAATTTTGTATAAACTGTATACTTATACAATTTGAATCTTATTTCAGATGACACCAAGGAGACAGCGAGCGGAGTGGGCTGAAGGCAGAGAAGAGGTGAGGGAGGCTCATCAGGAGCCACAGGTGCCGATACCCCCACCCCCACCTGAGTTAATTTCCACCACTCAGGTTGCAGTAATAGTGGCTCAGGCAGTCGAGACAGCTATGAGGGCCATGGCAGCCCATTTTCCTCAGCCCCAAGCACCTCCTCCCGTGGCACTGGTAGTTCAGGCTCCAGCAGGACCATCTACTTGGCAGCGATTCAGAGAGACATTTCAGAAAGGACACCCACCCGAGTTTTAGGGTAGTACCTATGTAGTGGAGGCGTGCAACTGGAAGAAAAATATCTAGCGCCACTTGCGCATGATAGAGTGCATCGAGGTACAAAAACAAATGCTAGACATTTTCCGTCTGTCGGGAGCGGCCTTACAATGGTGGGAGTCAGTTACCACCACCGAGGAAAGGGACACTATGGGAATTTCTGAGTTTTGGGTGCGGATTGACCGCAAGTATTTCCCTCAAGCAATAGAGTCAGAGATGAGGAAGAAATTCAGTGAAGTGGTTCTGGGTGATCGCTCAGTTGCTGATTATGAAGAGGAATTTACCCGCTTGGATAACTTTGTGCCAAACGAGGTGAGCGATGAGGAGAGGAAGAAGTCAAAATTTATGGATGGCTTGACCTGGAGAATCAGGCAACACTTGATCGGCACTCCGGCGTTAGTGACTTATACAGATGTCGTCAATGCCACTATACTACACTGTCAGGACCACCACTTTCATGCGAGGGGAAACAAGAGAGGTGAGCCTAGCCAACCGGGGAAAGTAGTTGGAAGTAACGACAGTAGCACACCACAACAACAAACAGTAGGCCAGTTAGGGCAGAATTCCTAACAGGGGAACTCTACCAAAAAGTTTAAGCACGGGAGGCATCGCTTTGACAGGCAGGGCCAGCAGGGTCCCCAACAATAAGTTCCTCATGGCCGACAGGGCCAAGGGAACCAAAATGGAGGACAGCAAGGCCAAGGTCGACAGGGCCAAGGGCAGAGACAGTTTCAGGGTCAGTGTTTCACTTGTGGTCAGCAGGGTCACAAGAGTAAAAATTGTCCACAGCCAGACAAGGCACAACAACAGGGTGCCCAACAGGGGCAGCAGGTTCCGTTAGCCCCAGCAGCAGTACAGGCCCCACAGCCAGGACAGATGCATTACGGACGTGTGTTCAACGTTCGTGATATTCCATTTCAGCCAGCACCTCCAGCACCGTCGGCATTTGCGGGTATGTTTCCTATACATGGACTTGAGGGTAGTATTTTGTTTGACACCAGGGTGACATATTCGTTTATTGCCACTAGATTTACACGGGCAGCCGACCTATTAGCAACAGCTGACACTCATCTTATGTGTGTGGAGTCACCGATGGGTAGTGGGTCCTTTGTACACTCGATTTGTAAGGGTGTGGACATTATGGTTGGGAGATTGAGTTTAGCGGCGGACCTCCTAGTGCGAGATATGGAGGGATATGACGTCATCCTAAGCATGGATTTATTGGCGCATTATAGGGCAATGGTAGATTATTATGAGAGGACTATCGTGTTCTCCATCCCGGAACAAGAGATGTTCCTTGTGGCAATGCCACTCCCCGAGGGAGGATCGCGAACTCATTTATATTATATTGAGGAGGAGGCCTCACATGGGGTTGTCGTTTCTCCGGACTCAATCCCAGTTGTGAGGGATTTTGAGGATGTCTTTCAGGAAATACCAGGGTTACCACCCAGTAGGGAGATAGAGTTCGTTATTGATCTAGCACCGAGGACGAGACTGATTGCCAGAGCACCGTATCGCATGGCTCCTTCGGAGATGCGAGAACTGAGAGAACAGATTCAGCAGCTCTTAGGACAGGGTTTCATTCGACGGAGTACATCGCCATGGGGTGCGCCGGTGTTATTTGTAAAGAAAAGGGATGGTTCACTTCGTCTGTGTAGATTAAAGAGAGCTGAACAAAGTGACGATACGTAATAAGTATCCGTTGCCGAGGATTGATGACTTGTTTGATCAGTTGAGAGGGGCTGCATACTTCTCAAAGATCGATTTGAGGTCGGGTTACCATCAGTTGCGCATTCATGAAGAGGATGTACCTAAGACCGCTTTCCTGTCGCGGTACGAGTCATACGAGTTCAGAGTGATGCCGTTTGGGCTAACTAATGCGCCTGCAGTATTCATGGATCTCATGAACATGGTATTCAGGTAGTTTTTGGATCAGTTTGTGATTGTATTCATAGACGACATTCTGATTTACTCTCGCATGGAGGAAGAACACACTGAACATTTACGAATGGTACTACAAATATTGCGGGACCATCAGTTGTACGCCAAATTTGAAAAGTGTGGGTTTTGGCTTCGAGAAGTTCAATTTCTAGGCCACGTTGTATCAAGCAGAGGCTTTGCTATTGACCCGAGTAAGGTATCGGCGGTGAGGGAGTGGGGATAGCCCACGACACCGATCGAAATTCGCAGTTTCTTGGGGTTGGACGGCTATTATCGTCGCTTCATCAAGGGATTCTAAAAAATTACCGGACCTTTGACGAACTTGACTCGGAAGGGAGTGCCCTTCGTACGGAGTGACAGTTGTCAGTTAGCGTTTGATGAGTTAAAGGACAAATTGACATCAGCACCCATCCTTTCCTTGCCTAGGAGCGGAACGGAGTACCGAGTCTATACTGACGCGTCCTTACAAGGACTTGGGGGTGTGTTACAGCAGGAAGAGAGGGCTATAGCTTATGCGTCCTGAAAGCTTAAGCCACATGAGAAGAATTACCCCACCCATGACCTCGAGTTGGCAGCGGTCGTTTTTGCATTGAGGATATGGAGACACTATCTTCTGGGCGAGCAGTTCACTCTATTCATGGATCATAAGTCACTACAGTATCTGTTCACTCAGAAGGATGTGAATGTGAGGCAAAGCAGGTGGCTTGAATTCGTGAAAGACTACCAATTTGATATACAGTATCATCCTGGTAAGGCTAACATGGTGGCAGATGCGTTAAGCAGAAGACCTACTGGGGAGTTGGCAAAAATTTGGAAGGCGAAGTGGAGTGAACTTTGACACGAGGATGAGATAGCTAGAGCATGCATGGCAGTTTTAGCTATCACTCTCGAGAGTGTTATGCGGGTAGTGAGGGCACAGACCGAGGACCCATTTTGTCAGGACAAAGTACGACAGTTACTGGCCGAGGGGGCAGAGTCATACTCCATCAGCTCAGAGGGCGGACTACGGTTTAATGGTTGACTGATAGTACCCTTGAGGCATGCCGTTATGACGGAGTCACACGGGTCAAAAATTTTGGTACATCCAGGTGGGGACAAAATGTACCAGGATATGCGACGATTATATTGGTGGTCAGGTATGAAACGAGACATTGCAGAATTTATCTCAAAGTGTGTTACATGTCAGTTCATAAAAGTTGACCATCAGAGACCTTCAGGGATGCTACAACCTCTGAAGATTCCCGTGTGTAAGTGGGAGAGTATCTCAACGGATTTTATTACTGGGTTACCAACATCATAGAACGGTCACGATTCCATATGGATGATAGTGGATCGGCTGACTAAGGTAGCTCATTTCTTACCAGTTCGTGAGGATTATGATACGATGCGGTACGTGCAGATATTCATTTCAGAGATTGTTAAGTTGCACGGAGTTCCTATTAATATTGTGTCAGACCGAGACAAAATATTCGTGTCACATTTCTGGCAGAGCTTTCAGGAGGCCATGGGCACCGACTTACGATTGAGTACGACATATTATCCACAGACGGACGGTCAGACTGAAAGGGTAAACCAGATGTTGGAGGATATGCTAAGGATGTGTGTCCTAGATTTTGGTGGAGGTTGGGAGCCATACCTTCCTTTGGTGGAGTTTGCATATAATAACTCTTACCAATTCACTATCGGCATGGCTCCATTCGAAGCACTTTACGGGAGGCCTTGTCCTTCACCCGCCTGTTGGTTAGAGGTGGGGGGGTAACAAGCTATTGGGGCCAGAGATGATACAGGAGACTTCCTCCAAAATAGAGTTGATTCGAGGACGTATTCGAATAGCTCAGGATAGGCAGAAGAGTTATGCTGACGCCGGTAGGAGACACGTGGAATTAGATGTGGGCGACCAGGTATTAATTCGAGTTTCTCCTATGAAAGGGATTATGAGGTTCGACAAGAAAGGGAAATTAGCACCGAGATATGTGGGGCCCTTTCCTATCATTGAGAGGGTGGGACTGGTAGCTTACATATGGGGACTCCCTGAGCATCTTCAGCGAATACACGATGTATTCCATGTGGCATCGCAAAAGAAATACAAGAGAAGTGAGAGAGCCTTCTAGCACATTCCATTGGAGGCAATCGATTTACAGCCAGATTTCTCGTATGAAGATAGACCCGTGGCTATTCTGGATTATAGTGAGCGCAAACTACGGTCCAAGGTGGTACCCTTAGTGCGAGTACAGTGGGGACATCACAATATGGATGAGTCTACTTGGGAACGGGAGGAGGATATGCGAGAGCAATATCCCGATTTATTCACAACAGGTATTTTCTAATTTCGAGGACCAAATTCCTTTTGTAAGGGGAAAAGTATGTAATACCCCGTAATTCTGCATAATTAGGAAAATATGTTTTATTTAAATTACGTGAGTAGAGTAATTTAATACGATAAAATACGTTTTATATTACGTGAGTAGAGTAATTTAATGTGACGGGTTTTAAATTAAATTACGTGAGTATAGTAATTTAATGTGATATAATGTTAATAAATATTAATATGACGATTAAAAATTTACTAAATGTGAGTAGTAAATTTTGAATGTTGATATGTACGGTCTAGTGATTGTATGGACGTACCTGAGTTATCTTAACTGAGTGTCGCGTGTAGAGAAAAATTGAAGATGAGATGAGAAAAATATTTTAAGAGACTCAAAAGGTAATTTAGAGTCCACAGATGATTCCGAAAGGGTCGAATTAGTCAAAATAGTGTACCCGGGGGTACTAGTTGAGTGCCGGGTCATTTTCGGGCTAAACCAGGACCATTCGAGGGCGTTTTGGTCTCTTTACATTTATGGGTAAGTAGACCTACGAATTTTGAAACCCTAAATAAGATTATAAGAGTTGAGGCTAGGGTTAGAAAGAAAGAAAATACACCATAGCCATTAGAGAAGAGAGAGAGGCAAGTTCCTAAGGCAAAAGAAGGAATGAGGGGGAATTCTAAGGAGATTTCACCACAAATTTGTTGGGAAGGAGGATTGAAGGATCAAAATCATCAACCATCAACAACAACCACGAAATTAGACCCTACAAATCATAAGGCAAGTGGTTATTTGCAAAATAAATTGAGTTATAATACCCATATTTAAGATTTATGAAGAACATGGTTTTTATGATATTTTTTGGAGTAAAACATTTGATTATGATCCGTGATTGGTAGGGATTGCATGTAGGACATTTTTGGATCTCTAAATATTCTGATATCATAGAAAACTAGAGGATTAAATCGAACTAAAAATCTGGGATTATTATGAAAGATGTAAAGAATGTATTTTTAGGGTTCTTGAATAATAGTGATATTTTTAGTTAATTTGGCCAAGATTTATAATGATTTTATTGCTTTAAATCGTTAGTAATCATCCCAGAAGGCGTAGGAATGATTAAAAATTGTTGGTTGCAAATATGGTGGATTATCATGAAAGATAGTTATATAAAAATGGTGAAACCGGCATGAAGAAGACGAACTGGGTCTGTCACTGCTTGATTGATCGATCGACCCTTGAATGTCGATCGATCGAGCAGTCGATCGATCGACCATATCCCATCGATCGATCGACCCTGGCTGGACTTTAGAGAATTTTGTCAATAAATTTCCTTTTAATTACCATCGCTTAATGGGAACCTTAGTGATGATATTTTACCTATGAGGAGACTTCATAAATACCAGTAGGTGTACCGTTAGATTTCTTCATAAATGATTGAGTGAAAATTTTGGAGAAATGGACCGACAGGAAAACGATCGATAGCCGTATGTTTGGATTGTGAGAATTTAGCTACGAAAAGAGTGAGAGTAAATTCTGGAAAAAAAAAATACCAGTAGGTTAAAGTTAACTTAACTACTGAATTAAGGGAGGGGTAACTAGGACCCTTAGAGTTGCGTGAATACTCGAATAATTACAATAGTGAAATAAATTGTAAATTAATAAGTACGGTGAATATAAGTAAAATATATTACGTAAGGACATGATTTGATAGGTCGGGTGTGTACCTACTAAATTATATAAAAGTTTGGGCGAAAAGAATTTTACCTAAATTAATTATGTTAGGGTCGATGAGACATTCCGAACTAACATAAAGTTATTATATGTTTGGGGTCGATGTAAAATTCCTAACCAAACCTTAAACTGGTGTCGTGATGAAAGAGTCCCGAACCAGAATATGTGTATATATATATATATATATATATATATATATATATATATTTAAATAGTTGGGGTCGATGGATCATTCCGAACCAACTCTCACTTGGGGTCGATGAATCATTCCGAACCAAGAGTCCTTTATGTGTGGTAAAAAGGATATGTTAGTGATAACTGATATTAATACATGATTGTGTAATAAAATGTATTCTATGTGCATACTTTACGGATTGAGAATAGTAGATAATGAGATGAATTGTAAATATCTTAGTAATAATTTACAGCGTGATTTAATTATTACAAAAATAAGGATAACAAGCAGTAAATAAGTTACCTACGCTTATGGGTAGTATAACTAGGTGAACTAAGTATCCTCGTTGGACATGCACTATAGAAGAGAGGTGAGGAAGTTCAAGGGAGTTGTGTGAAACCTTAATATGTGTAATCAATAACTCAATTGTGATAACTGCTTGCAAAATATTTTCAAATGTTTTGAGTACTAACTCTTGCTATGTAAAATTTTTAAAAACCTTTTAGGTGCCCAGCCACAGGGACACCCAACATGATTTCATTCCAGGGATTTGGGAGTTGCAGCACGTGTGGATGTTGCAGGGATTGTTTAGACGTTTCCTCGTTTTCAGTTCTAGTACAAGATATCAGTTTTAGTATTCGTAGTTGGGACATGTTGTCCTGTATTTACTTTTACAGTTATTCTGATTATGGATTTTGAGTTGTCTTTTATTGGCCGTGGTTTTCATCAAGACTTTATCTGCATTCAGTTATTTATAAAACTGTTTTAAATATTACTAGAATTACATTGTGTTTGTTTGGATTATTTGTTCTGCTTAAAGAAGATAAAATTTGGCACTTGCTTATTTTCACTTAGGTGGTTAGTAAATTAAAAAGCTTTCGGCAGTGATGCTAAGAATGAACCATTTAAGAAACCTGTTTAAATTAAAATAAGGCTTGATCACCCATGGTTTAATTAGGCGGGGTGTCACAATATGCCACTCAGACAGGCTTTGTATAAGCAAGAAAAGTCGGGGAGACTGATGTATTAGGCGGTCGAACTGTGAGAGTATGATATTGTTTACGAGCTAAGGTCCTCACTCAAAGGGCAGATTTCATTGGGGAGTTCACTTACCCAAATCATTCCGACCAACAAGGGTCTAATGTAGAACAACCTTTGGATGTAAGGGGATCATCAATGACTACTACCAATCAACTTCTATCAACAAATGTAACGAAGGGGACAAGCACCGAGCAATAAGAATCATCAGATAACAGCCCAGTGTCATGAGATGATAAAAGGAAGTACCAAATATTCCATCAGGGAACTTTGTCAGACCAAGAGTTTAATAATTGTATCCCCATATGGAATTTGTATGTTAATGGCTCTTCGTGTGCCACAGGCAGCGAAACCGGTATAATCCTTCCCAGCCCAGATGGATTGGATATAGAATATGCATTGTGTTTCCAGTTCAAAGCTTCCAATAATGAAGCTGAATATGAAGCTATGATTGTGGGCCTCAATTTAGCCAAAACACTGAATGCAGAGCAAGCTATCGTGTTTAGTGATTCACAGTTAATTGTAAATCAGATTTTCGGGTTGTTTGCAGCGAAGGGAGACTTGGTGTCAAGGTACCACGCCAAAGCTATGGAGATTGTGTCCACTTTTACAGCGATCCAGTTGATCAGAATACAAAGATTAGAGAATGCGAGAGCTGATGCATTAGCTCGGTTAGCCTCAGCTACTCTCACCGAGCTACGAAGAATGATTCCTATTGAGATTCTGGCAGACTGGAGCATAGATGAAGATTTGATGGTGAGATTCATCCCCTTAATATGGGACCATCCTGAATGGACCCCATCAGGGTGTATATCGAAGGTGTGGTACTATCTGACCAACTTGCAGCCAAGAGACTAAAGTTTAAAGTTGCTCGGTATGTACTGAATAACGGTGTTTTGTATAGAAGGGGTATCATAGCAGGTCTACAGAGATGTGTGCATCATTCAGAAGTTAAAGATCAGATCGAAGAAATTCACTAAGGCTCTTGCGGAGCTCACGTAGCAGGACATACTCTTTTACAGAGGATAACGACGCAGGGATACTATTGGCCAACGATGAGAGTTGACTGTACAGCTTATGCGATAATTGCCAATGTTTTTCTTCTATTCGAAGAACTCCCCAGGCATTGTTAACATCCATCACTTCCCCTTGGCCATTTTTCATGTGAGGCATAGACTTAGTCGAGCCTCTACCGACTACAAAGGGGAGATTTAAATATTTAGTAGTCGCTGTTGATTATTTCACTAAATGGGTGGAAGTTGAACCTCTCATTGACATATCGTATGAAAGAGTTTATCAGTTTATTTAGAACAATATTGTTTGCAGATATGGTCTGCCGCATGCTTTCATTACTGACCATGGTACCCAATTTGATAATGAGGAGTTCGCCGCATATTATCACCTGTCCAATGTGCAAAAAATACATTTTGCACCAGGCTATCCTCAGAGCAATGGGCAAACCAAAGTAATGAATAAGACTCTGCTGAACGGGTTGAAGAAACCACTGGATGATACAAATAGAAATTGGATTAACGAGCTACATTTTGTATTATGGGCTTATCGCACAACACCCCGAATAGCAATGGGGGAGTCTCCTTACATGCTAGCTTTTGGAAGTGAAGCAGTCATACCAGCTGAATTGGGCCTACCCACTCACAGGGTACTCAATTTCAACTCTCCCATAAGCGATTTAATGAGATGTTTAGACTTAGACATGCTCGAGGAAGTGAGAGAAGATGTGTCAATCAGGAACGCAGCTTACCAACAAAGAATTGCCATGTTTTACAACCAAATAGTCAAGAAATGTGATCTTAAAGAGGGAGACTATGTGCTCAAGAAAGTGATTCAGAAGCACAATAAGCTGGAGGCCAATTGGCATGGACCTTATCGTGTTACAACGGTTGTTCGACCTGGGACCTACAAAATATAAACATTAGAGGGAGAAGAATTTAAAAATGCATGGAATGCGGAGCACCTTCCCAAATATTATCAGTAATACAGATTCATATGTACCCTATTTTGTTCCATATGAATAAACATGATATTTTCCTAATATTATTTTTGTTCAATTTTTTTTAGAATACCCGTGCTACACACTACACCGCCAACTACGGTTGGTCGGCATATCAATAACCAGCAACTATGGTTGGTTGGCATATCTACAACCACCAATTACGGTTGGTCGGCATATCAGCAACCACCAACTAAGATTGGTCGGCATCAATAAATTGAACCAATAATGTTGGCATCGCAATCATACAAAGCAAGGCCTATTTAATTATGGGTGACTTCAAGGGGCATCCAAAACTAGGCAAGAAGATGGGTGACCTCACGAGGCATCCGCTGTCTAGGCACCAAGGTAATCTAGATAAGATTGCTACAACTAAGCAGGACCATGGGATGAAAATCATTCCATTACTTAGGCACTTATGGGTGACAAGTCACTACAACTAGGTAGTAAATGGGGCAAAGTTCCATTGCCTAGGCAATTAAAACATAATAGGATAATTTGTCCCTTGATACACACTCATAAAAAAATCATATGATAAGCCAAACATCTTATAAATTTTTTGTAAGGAAATAACACTGCACAAAGATGAATTTTTCTTCATTCAATATAATTATTTCCAAGGAAAGAAAATTACAAAAGATGAAGTTTTCTTCATTTAATACAAATTTCCTATTCTATTGGCCCTTTTCCCTCAGATTTTGGTACAGGTTCCATTCCAGATAGAGGATCATCTAAAGCATAAAGATAATTGATGAAATTCATATCTCGTAGCATTCTGATGTTACTGGAACTTGGTCGATCAAGTAGATGTTAAGGTCGGGATATCTCAAATTCTTCATAAAGCTGGTAATCACCAAGATACCGGGAAATCAAGCACCTAGGAATGACACGGGCTGGAATCCAGCTGACATCCAACTTAAAGGGATGATTAGGCAGATCAAGTGCTCTAGGCTTATACCAATCCGATAAGGAATTTCCTTCTTCAAGATTCATCATAGTCAAGGCGTTCAACCATCCCTGTTTATATCCTTTATTATTTGCTTGTTTCAGCCGAGCATCGAGATGGCATAGAGCTTCATTATATCCCCCCCAACCAAAACTCTATAGGCTGGTTATGAAATTGATAAGTCAATTTCTCAAGCCGCTCATGAAGTTTTTTCACCAAGTTTGCTTTACTTTCTAGTGCAGAATTTTGGTCGGAGAGTTGCTCGGTAAGAGTTTGAATTTTTTGGGACATTTCAGCCAAGGCTTGATTTTTTGCTTTCATATGAGCAGCCTCATTTGATGAGGCTTGCTGAGTCCTAGTTTTTTCGACACTTCTTCGACCAGCTCTAGCTCTACCCCGCGAGGAGGACGTAGGTCTGGTTTGTTTCAAAGTTTCCAGTTCCTCTCTCAAAGTAACATTCTCAGTTTCCAAAAATGAAAAGCCCTCATCATTGACTGGGACTAGACCTCCTGCAGAGGAAGAGGCAGCAGTTTTAAGTTATTTCACTTCTTCGCGTAAGGCAATATTCTCTTCCTCTAATAACTTGGCAATACTCCCATATTCCTCAATTTCAAGTTTGAGAACACTCTCTATCTTTTTGTGGGCTGAAAGAGACTTGTCATAACCCCGATCAGCATTCAAGTGTTGATACTTCTTCTTATACCCTTCATGCATAAGTGCAGTAGTTTCTTTATGTTGAAGCTGAAGCTCCTCGATCGTCCCTTAAAGATCTTCAATCATCTAATAGTAAGCAGCATTATTGGCTACAGCCCGATCAAGCAGGCATTTTAAATATTGATAGGCCTCAGTTGCTCGATCAGACGCATCAGGTCCAAGGATATTAACGATTTTAGCTTCAGTAAAATCTGTATGACCAACTTTAAAGTAATCATTACATTTCTTCATCAACTCCGTATCATGAGCTGACAAGAGTTCCATCCTGGTAACAAACTATCAAGGCAAATAGGAATCAATCAATAACAATGCCACTATGTGTCGAGCAAGTAAAGTAAAACAAAACTCAGAATAACAAACAAAGTCCATTTTATTAATCATAGGAGGAGAAAGTACAACCGAGGTTATAATGAAAGGGAAAAATAGAAGAACACCATAATTAAAGAGCCGAACGACTCTACACCTTCTCCTTATTTCTTATAACATCTTCAGTCAATTTAGACAAATAAGCTGGTTATTCGGATGGCAATGGAGGTTGCTCGGTAGAAATTGTTTCATGTTCAACTTGCTTAGAAGATTAAGGATGGGTAGCAGCAGTTGTTGGTTCTATTGATACCATAAAAGATTCATCAGATGCAATTTCATCTTCTTCTTCTTCAACAGCAGGAGGAGGGCCATTGGTATATTCTTGACACGATTTAGAATCCTCGACAACGTTCAACCTCTTCAAAGCTTCTACCCATCCATCTCTGAAGTATTTCACACTTGCATACTCCATCTGGGAAATGATAGAAGTTAAGGCCTTGTTCCATCATTTGTCCCAGCCAGAACTAAAGGAATTCTTCATAGCTTCTTTCCTCTTCGCCCTCTCTGGGGAGGTTTTCTCCCTGAGAAGCTCTTTAACAGACTTTACCTTATCTTCAAGATCTTTCTTATGCCATTCAGCCTCTTCAAGCTTGGCGTTAGCTTCCTACTGATGTAATTTTCTTATCCCAAGCAGTCTCATCCTCTTCATACTTCAATTGAGATTCTCCTAAAGAATTTGACAACCCAACAAGGGCTTCCTCAACACCACTAGATGAGGTTGAAGCTTTTATAGCTTCATCCTTCTCCACGATATTATCGAAGCACACCAACAACTGTAAGAAAAAGAAATCCACAAATCAGAGCATGAACACAATAATGAAAAATTAGAAGGATAAGTATAATGACCACTTACTGATGCAAGAATTTGGGCTACCACATCGACCGCCTTATCCCGAGGAGTTGAAGTTTCAACAACTCAGTAGTCGGGCAAAGTCCCTGACTTGATCAATTTCTTGGCCAAGTTAGGGGTAAGGACAGTTGGAAAACTAGCCATCAAAGAAGAAATCCCAACTCCAGAAGGTTGGGAAATAGTATTTACAGGCCTCTCAGCATGACCCCTCTTCAACCTCCTCAAAGGATCATCTTCAATCAAAGGTGCTGTCTTTTTTGGGACAACAACTTCATTCAAAGGTGCTGCCTCTTTAGGGGAAACAGGGGGCTCCTTGCTGATATTTTCGGTCAGATGAATAGCATCCTTCTTCTTTATTACATTAGACGGAACGTTATTTTTGCTCTTCTTCGCTCCTTTAGCATCATGAGTGAGCTTGGTAAAGAACTCGGGTAACCTCCTCTTCTTTGTCATCAAATCAGCAATAGATGTACCCAAGTTAGAAGAAGATTCTCCTATAATTACTCGAGAAGCCAGTGCTTGATCAAGATCAATCACCACTTGAGGAACAAGAGGTCGGGCAATGAAAGATGAAGTGGTATTCTCATATCTCAGCAAATAAGAAGCATACCTCACGTGCTCCCCGTTGATGGACTGGTGCAAACCCCAGATAAGTGTCAAATTTTTTAAGTTTATGTCACTCTCTTTTGGAGGTTTCCCTTTGCTATCAACTGTAACAAAAAGTGAGTGTCAGTGACACATTTCATCAAACATAAACATAGCTAAATTGAAGAAATTCAAAACAACCTATCCCATTACCATAAAGTGGATATCTGGGACCTTGGTAAACATCATTTCCTTTTAATGGGGGGTGTTGCAAATTTTTCATCACAACCCCATGATCAAAATAGTCCCTATTAGCATCGGGAAGATTGGCCACTAAAGCTCTATTGAAAAACCTAGTTTTTAAATAAAATGTGGTGTCACTGGTAACCCATTTATAATAATACATGATTTTAGGAATTCCTAAACGAGTTCCATGTATCTGATTTAACCTATATACGCCATTAATTACTCTCCATGTATTTAGAGCTACTCTTACAGGAACAATATCAAAATATTGGCAAAACTTCAAACACAGGGGATTCGAAGGAAAAGAAAAACCACACTCCGCTACAAAAATAGAGGGAAACCAGTGCCTCTTAGCTAAGAAAATAAATCAGAAGGGCAAGGAGGATCCTCTAGAATAACCCAGGAGGGAATTGTGAAATCAACCCGAAACTTATCCAATGACTCAACAATATAAACCATGGCGGATAAAGTAAACAAAAAAGAGGGAAGAAAATTCTTACGGAAAGACTGAGAAATCTGCTAAGGGGGGTGAGAGAAAGAACGACAGTACAAGGATAGAATGAGAAGACAAAGAGTTCAGAAATATGAAAGTAAAAAGTAGATGACGATCTGTTTCTATCACTTTTAAATGCCCTGCATCGGGAAGTAGGAAAATAAATTATTACTAGAAAATACGATTGCGTTACCGAAGGATAAATGATGAAAAAGACGCAAATATCCAAGCGCCTGTTGAAGATTCAAAATATTTACAAGTTTTCCATTTCATGCTCAAATAACTAGACTAAAGAAATAATTTCCTAAGTATTGGAGATTTATAATCTAACCAGACTGGGTAAAACACGTCCAAACAACTTCTGGGCATAATGTTCCACACTCTCATATTCAACCTCAACTGTGAAACATTGGGGGCTTCTATTGATACAAAAATTAGTCAGATGACATGGACCAAGTATATGACAACACGTGTCGTCTTACGTGGAAAAAATATATATTCACCGAATAACTTATGATGTCGAGCTACTCAGCACCCCGAGCTACTCAGCGTACCGAGCTACTCAACGTGCAGAGCATCTAGTCAAGAAGATCAAGCGACGATAACAGATTCAACGAACATCAAATTCAATGAACATTCTCATTATGTACATATACATATGTCTATTGACGGCGTATTGTCTATTCACATTAATAGCCCAAAGGCTATAAATGCATTATAATCCCCTCCATAAAGGGGAGATGATACTTGATCATTTTTACGATCATCATCAAGATTAAAACCCAACAATACAAAATAGTGAACGTAGGCCATCTCCATAAGGCCGAACCACTTTAAAAACCCATTTGTCCTGTTTCTTATTTTATATTTATCTGTGATTAATTAATTAGATCAAATCCAGTTTTTTACATCAACAGTTACCATATTACTTATTCCTGCTAAAATGGTTAAAACCTATATTTAACCTTCCTTACAATCACCTGAACCCATCAGCTTCCATGCCAATCACTTAATATTTTTTCATCGAAACACAAATCAACCAGTCGAATCTTTGATAAATATGTAGTTGTGAAACCTGGAAATGTTATCATAGCCAATTTTCTCATATTGGGGATAAATAAAGTTTCAAAAAAATAATTCAGATGATGATTAATCTTAATAGAGTGTACGAGTTTTCCTCCTTCTTTTAATGATATCGTGACATCAATCCATATTTATTAGTGAGTCCTATTGAAATTCAACCATTTATTTGTTCTGGTCCTGTTTATGTTATTAGATACAGGTTGTCGAAGGTCTCTATTATTCTAGACTGAGGCTATTGGAAAATACAGGGGTGTTGGTTAGTTAGGTCTTTTTAGTCACTTCTTACTATAATAATAGAAATTTGGTGAGCAGGGGATATAGATAGAAAAGGTGTGTTCATATAAAAACACATATTCTAAAAGGTGGTTCTTATATAAACCCACTGAAACTTTCTCCACCCCCCATGCTCAGTTTCTAAAAGTTAAAGTACCAAGGTATAAAAAACTATGACACCCTTTTAAAAGCCCCGACAACAGTGCAGCATTCGCAATTCAAACAACGACCAACGAATGAAGATAACAACCAAACATTTAACAATTTAGATAATAACTAACACGGAAGGTATTCGGTTTCACTAGATTACTAACATGAAATTCACTGAAAAATTTGAGTTTATGATATTGAGTTCTACACAATCTTTATCAAAATCTATCACCATAAAAACTCGTAAGCACAGTGGAGTTGTTATTTTGAATAGCCTTATTATGTAGCCTTTGGTGTTTTAGTTAAGACCAAAAACAAAGAAGATCAAAGAATCTATAACTGACAAGTTCTTAAATCGATGGAGAGAGCCCTCGTTTCCTAAAGGTATTATTTGGAATTGGTTTTGTCAATAGGTTTAACCCTTTTTTTTTTATAAACTCCATATGATGTGACGTTTAAATGGTTAGAAACCCATTTGTGTGGGGATAAATAGGGCGGGGTAGGGCTGTGCATGGTTTGGGTTGGTTCGGTTCCATTATAGAACCAGAACCAAAATGGTTCGGTTCTCTGGTTTTGGAACTAGAACCGAACCGAATATATATGTAGAATCGAACCGAACCAATGGTTCTCGATTTGGTTTGGGTAGGTTCACGATTCCTGTTCATTTGTGATTAAATTAAAGTTTAAACCATGAAATTACCATTCAAGTGTGGAGTTAAATAGAATAAATAAAGTAAAGGAAATTAACTTGAATATCCCAACATTCAAGAATAAAATACATGAAATTAACTAGAATATTTCAACAACTTAGTGATTAAAGCATTATCCGAAATACATATTATCATCCACTCAGAAAGAGCTGATCTGAAATACATAATAAATTCAAAATTCATATTAAATTCAAAATACATAAACCAAAATTCATAATAAATTTCATCCACGCAAATCATCTTCCTTTGTTCCACTCGGTGAAGCGTTTCTGCAAAAAAAATGAAACGGCATGGAAAAAACGAAACTATCTTGGAGTACAATTGTTATAAGAGTTAGTTATATGTTA
Source organism: Sambucus nigra (assembly GCA_949130495.1). Taxonomy (NCBI): domain Eukaryota; kingdom Viridiplantae; phylum Streptophyta; class Magnoliopsida; order Dipsacales; family Adoxaceae; genus Sambucus; species Sambucus nigra. Next base: position 716,311,305 of record OX422207.1, read on the forward strand.
TATATGTTATGACATATATAACAGTTAGTTACTGTTATATATGTTATGACATATATAATAGGGCTGTTATATATGTTATAACATATATAACAGTAACTAACTGTTATATATGTTATAACATGTATAACAGTTAGTTGTTATAACATATATAACAGTTGTTATATATGTTATAATATATATATAACAGTTATAGCATACTAATTATATAACATATAACAATTATAGCATACTAATAAATATGAAATTTTACCTCAAGTCAACACGGGTGTACTAGAGAAAAAGACTGCAAGTTCGGGATCTTCCGTGATGACTGCAAATAACATATTTTTGCATATTAATAATTCAGTTACATATGAATAAAACAAATAAAAAAAATTGCATAATAAAAGTTACCTGATTCTAGATCCGACATTTCATCTAATTGCATCTTAACTTCTAGTGGTAATGGTGATGCGCGAAGCCAATCTTGTCCACAAATCAAGCACTCTGCCACTTTATGGGATATGGAACTACAGAATTGGTCAAGGACGCGCCCCCCCGTGCTAAAGGCCGACTCTGAAGCAACGGTAGAAACCGGTATAGCTAAAACATCACGTGCCACTAGAGCAAGTGTTGGATACCTACAACCATTCAATTTCCACCATGCTAAGATATCGAAATTTGGTCCATCCTTTGCTAACCCTTCATCAAAATACATATCAACTTCGGACTTTGAATCTACACTTTCTCGTTCTTCCAAATGTTTCAAAAACTGCGATTGAAGAGACTTAACTTGCTCACCATTTTTACCTTCCAAGGAATCAACTTCAATATCATTTGAAGATTGAGTGTTCTTTGAATGAGAACTCGTACCGACAAACATTTGATAATGAATGTATGTACGATGCATAACTTCTTGTATTCTCGTTGATAACTCATTCACTTTTTCCTAATGATAAATTCTCCCGTAATAAAACTCCACATACTTCAACTTGTATCGTGGATCCAACACAACCGCAATCAACAACATCATATTAACTTTCTCAATGTTTCCCCGATATTTATCAATTTTTTCCTTCATTTTTTTAGCCATGATACTCAACCTAATATCACTATGTTTAGCCCAATCACTCAATAATTGTTCAATTGCACACACTTGATGAAAATAATCATTTGACGTGACATACAAAGACCCGGATAAATGTTTGGTCACGTCATAAAAAACTTTCAAAAATTTTGTTAATACTCGAGCATTATCCCACTCCTCCTCACTAGGTACCCCTTCCTTAAGATCGGAGGCAAAGTTTGTTTGAAGTTCATCCAACCTTTCAAATGCCTTTTGAAACTTGAGTGCGGTTTCTAACATGAGAAATGTGTAATTCCATCTTGTGGGGACATCAAGACACAAAGAGGATTTGGACACAATTTGTTCTTGGTCACAACAAATTTCGAATTGTTGTGCTCTTTGTGTAGAACTCCTAATGTATCTCACAACACCACGAATTCTAATAATGGACGTCTCTATCTCTTTCACCCCATCCCTCACAATCAAGTTTAATATATGGGCGCAACATCGCATATGAAAAAATTCACCATCTAAGACACTTACATTGATGGGCTTTACTCTCATCTTTCTTTTCTATTTTAGTGAAATGATCCCACACATCAGATTTGAACTTCTTTTTAGCTACCTTGGTCGAATCCCCGGCTGCTACTTATGATGCTTGTGTGGTGGTATTTGTCGTTGGTTGAGAAACATAATCTGGGTGACGAAAAGTAGTGTCCGCAGTACTTGACATCTACAAATAAAACACTAAATAAGTAAACATTATAACATCATTTTATCATTATAAACATTATAAAATCATTATAAACATCATAAAATCAGTTTATAACATCATTTTATCATTTTAAACATTATAACATCATTTTATCTATTAAACTATTAAACATTATAAAATCAGTTAACATTTTGTCATTTTATCATTTTATCTATTAAACATTATCATTTTATTTATTAAACTAAAACTATTAAACTAAAACTATTAAACTATTTAACATTATACCATTTTATCTAAGGGCCTTTGTTTGATCCATCAATACAAACCCAAACGAAATCAGTAAGGTTTAGTATAGATAAAACGAAATCAATAAGGTTTATACAACAACAGTAAGGTTTAGTATACATAAAACGAAATCAGTAAGGTTATGAAACGAAATCAGTTATGAAACGAAATCAGTAAGATTTGTAGCGAAATCGGTAAGGTTTAGTACTGTTATGAAACGAAATCAGTAAGGTTTATGAAACGAGATCAGTAAGATTTGTAGCGAAATCGGTAAGACGAGCAAGCGAGAGATGAGAACTTACACTGTAAAAGCTGAAGACGAGCGAGAGAGAGATGGCTGTTGAAGACGAGCGATAGAGAGAGAGAGACGGCTGCTGTAAAAGCTAAATGACTTAAATGAAAGTAACCCTAGGTTCTAAAATGTAAAGCTAAAGGACTAAAGTGTCCGGGTCATGTTTCGGTTCTAAATACCGGTTTGCGGTTCGGGTTTCGGTTCGGTTTGGTTTATATAAGAAACCGAGAATCGAACCGAGTATATCGTTTTTTTTTAGAACCAGAACCAACCCATAATTAAAAAAACCCGAACCAACTCGAACCATTGAGGTCGATTTAATTCGATTTTTCGAATTTACGATTTTAATGCACTGTCCTAAAGTGGGAGACTCTTAAAAGATTTAATGGATTTATATAAAAGGACCCTTCTAAAAGCATATAAGAAATGTGTATAATAAGTTATTAGAAAATTATTCTGCAGGACACTTGCACATCGCACGGAGCTAGGTCCTATTTTAACAGCTAGCTTAAACTAAAAATTAGGGGTGTAAGCGGTACGGTTTGGTCGGTAAATAGTAGATACCAATACCAAAACCAAACTCTAGATGGTAAAACCAAACCGTACCAGTTTACCACCCGGTACACCAAAATCAATACCAAAACCAAACCGCCTGGTATTTCGGTTTTTTCAGTAATTTCGATTTTTTTCTGGTTTTGGTAAATTTTGGTTTCTTCTGGTTTCGGTAAATTCTATTTTTTTTTCTGGTTTCGGTTTTTTATGTTTCGGTAAACAACACTAAAAGTCCCCAAAGACCAAAAACAAAACCAACCAACTTTTTAAATATTAAAACCAAAATCAAAACCAACTTTTTTCTGTTTTTGGTAAATTCGGTACGGTAATTTTGATAAATTCGGTACGGCACGATAATTTTGGTACGGTTTTTTCTGGTTTCGATAAATTCGGTACGGTATGGTAATTTCGGTACGATTTTTTATGGTTTCATAAAATTCGGTACAGTAATTTCGGTAAATCGGTTTTTTAAATATTAAAACCAAAACCAACCAACTTTTTTGCGGTAATTTTGGTTTCGGTAAGACTGGTTTCTGGTATTTTAATATACTAGATGTGCCCACGTGCGTTGCACGTGTGGGCTTGTTCCGATGTTTGTCTGTATGAATGAAATCATCAATAATAATGTAGGAATTACATATCTTTAATTAAGTTAAGTAACGAACAATGTAGTTATGTTGACGCTAAATATCATGCATTATGAGTTAATAGTTGAAGTCAATATCCCTAAATTAAAGTTACATGATGTGTAAATTGCATAAGGGTAAAAATTTCTAATGTAATGGTCAAATATGTTGTTTTTGACGTTTGTTAGGATTCGATGGCTCTTCTTCCTCTTCAATCTTCAGAGCTACAAAACGTGCAAGCTTTCGATCGGATGCTTTCAGTGATTTCCCTTTAATGTAGAATCTGAATATTTTCCCAATGCACGTATATAACTTTCGAACATAGTCTGAGTGGAGAATTCCCTGTGTAACGCATATAATTTATATGATTCTCAAGTAAATATAAATGTTATTCATCTTATTGAATAAATGTATGAATTGGAATTGTTAATAAGAATGATAATACCTTGTCTTTAGAAGCGATGAAATTTGGAATGTTGCAGCCTATGAATGATTCTGCTTCCTCGAATAGTGTCACTGATGCTCTTTCATCTTCGTCTTGGACGACAAATTGAAGTAGGTACCTTATATTTTTTTCAATAATGTATTAAGAACATTTTATATATGAGGTTTATCATTAATATTGAGTGATTGTTGATCTTATTAATTTACCTTGTTGTGTAATTTGAATTTGAGGAACGACAATTTAAGCATGTGGCAATTCCATTTTGAACCGTGACCTTTTTGTTACATATATTGCAAGCATCATACCATGGAGTTTCTTTGTTTTTAACCTCCATAATCATTCCAACAAAAGAGCAGAAAAGATTCTGTGGTTTGTCAAGAATTGGATATGTTATTTTATTAAATTAAGGATATTAAAAACGTATAAGGGAATCACAGTAAATGAATCATTACCTCAGTCGTTGATGGGAGTCCATTAATAATATCCCGAATAGAAACTTGTTCCGCATTGTGAATTATTTTTTGGTGAGGCGAAGAAAATTTGTTGAAATGTGGGGATGATGATGAAGTTGACAACCTGTAATTCACATTGTTGAAGTTATTATATATAAGGGAGAAGTATTAATTTTTTTGAGAAAAAGTGTCTAACCACTCCTTTAATTCGGTAGCTTGTATGATATCGGGGTCAATCTGAATTGTAGTCTTCGATACACTGCTAAAGCTGTACTCCCCTGTAAAGAATTTTTTTTTTTTTTTTGTGTTAGTAGGATTATTATTAATCGTTGGCGATATTATATTTAGTGTTGTACCTTCGTATGATGAACGTTTAGCTTCCGAAACTGCTACTATAGGAAATGTTGTTGTTAATTCACTTAGTTTTTCGCCTTCATTCTCGGCTAAGTCGCCCCATTGAGTGAATTTGATTGATTGAAACCTGTCATAAATAATAAATAATAATCTTAAATTTTGTATGAAGGACTATGAATATAAATGAGAAATATTAGAGTCAAGTTTAATTAATTTTTTTTTTAATCGATAGATTAAAGTTTAGAATGCATACTTTGTATCTCGGAGTGTTATATCACGCAGAATGATTTTAGCAGAGTTTGATGGTTTTGTAATTGTCCTCCTTGGTTTCACATTTATGACAAATGCAATGACATCTGTATGTTGAGGAATTATGAATAAGATAATATTAGAAACTGTACCATTGTTTTGTAGAACTATATTTAGTAATAAATACCATATGCTTTATCGTCCTCCGTCTGAGCGATCAAATCATCAAATGAGGTGAATTTGTAGAATGATGACGGGAATTTGAAATTACGGGGTCGTTCCACGATCTCTGTGTATTTATTGAATGAAAGCTCCATTTTGTCGTGAACTGTTGTGTAAGCATCATTGACTCCCTTGACCAATCCATTAGTAATGGAATATTGTTTTTGAATTTGAAGCAACCCTTCCAGTCTTTGTATATCTTCATTCCATACGACTGCCTGAATCTTTGTGCCCTGTATATATTTGTAGTTGATTAAATTTGCGTTATATAACATAATGATATAAATTATTTGAAATAATTTATTACGAAAATTTTTTACCTCTTCGTCCATCAATATAATTTTTAAAATTGTTCCACCTCCTTTTGAGTTGTTGTAAGAGTCTATATTGCTTCTTCGCATGACTTGAGCTACAATTTGCCACTTTGATTCGAATCGTTGTAGATTGTTGATCATTTTGTAGTCCTCAATTTCGACTTCCGTTGACGCCATGGAATCAGTAAGTTTTGGGCCTATTAAAAAATGATGACATTATGTATATTTAATTAATGTAAAGTGATAATAAATGATTTTATTTTCAAAAAAAATGTGCTTTAGTAATGAATGCTTTAGTGAATGAGAGGGATAATAAATTCTATTGTACCTTGATGCCAGTAGAACTTCTTTGTAAACGATATTTTTTGTGACATTATTTTTGTTTGCCTTTTCAGTTTGGAGAAGTACTTTTGTGGTTGCCATTGAAGTCCCTCTCGATAATGCAACGTACAGTTGGCCATGTGAGAAGACGTTTGTCGGTAAGTACACTCCAACATTACCTATTGTTTGTCCCTGGGATTTGTTTATTGTCATAGCAAAACACAAACGAATAGGAAATTGTTTTCTCTTGAACTGGAAAGGGTATCCCTCATTTTCTGCGGGTGATAATGGAATGCGTGGCAAGAGAACATTTCTGCCCTTATGCTGGCCCACTGAAATTTCCACGTGTATGACATTGTTCGAAGAACCTTTGTACAACATTCTTGTTCCATTACATAATCCAATTGAAGGATTTATATTCCGTAGAAGAATGATAGGACAATTCGGTTTAAGTTTCAGTGTGTGTGGTGGCAATCCATTAGGCATTAAAGAATTTAAAAATTCTTCTTGGTAGTAGTTGTGCGTGTCATCTACAGCTTCATCAAAGCTATTTAAGTTCGTCAACTCTCCAGGGAACTTATCAATCATCATATCATTGATGGAGTCAACGTGTTCGTTTGTTGTGGCAAGAATTGCTCTATCCGTCAAGAAATTTGGCAATGTCGCATTGATATTTAATGATGGAAAGATAAAGTCAATGAGAGATTGTTCGGGACAATTGTTTTCTATTGGATGTAAGACGATTTCATCTGGAAGACTTATTAGATCATCATGTGTTGATGATTCCGTCCCATTGCCAATTCTTAGGAGGAATTCGCTGAATTGTTGATCATTTCTGGCACGCATATTCAATGTCAAAGGTAATACATGCATTGTATTCCAAAGCGGTGACATCACAATGCTAGAGTTTACTGTTTCTAGTCTTGACCCTCGGCGTACTACTGGCAGGACTTGTCTGAAATCTCCACCGAAGACAATGACCTTTCCCCCAAAAGGTTGAACACTATCCATTAAATCCTTTAATGTCCTATCAAGAGTTTCAATCGCGAATCGCTTTGCCATTGGTGCTTCATCCCAAATTATGATTCGTGCTTGCCGTATGAGTTCTGCTGTGCCACTTTGCTTGGGAATGTTACATAAGGTTGTCTCAGTGGCTAGAATAGGTATTTTGAAGCGAGAATGTGCAGTTCTACCTCCAGGTAATAATGATGCAGCTACTCCTGATGTTGCGGTAGCTAGTGCAATCATACCTTTCTTTCTAATGTCCGCAAGTAATGCTCTATAAAGATATGTCTTTCCAGTTCCTCCTGGACCATCAACGAAGAAGGAACCCGAATTTCCAGCCATCACCTTCTCGAGTATAAACAAGTAAGCATGTCGTTGGTCTTCGTTTAAATGCGTACATAATTGGTAGTCTTCTTCTGGTGTCTCGATGTGGAGTTCATCTGTAATTTCTCTTCTATTTGTGATATTGGATGATAATTGTATACCGCTAATTGGAGGCAAGTCAAAGTCTTTAATTGATTTTCCCATTGAATCTAGAAAGACGCTGATGCTATTTAATGTGCCATCTTTTTGGGCAGCCAACGAATTTGGGTGTATTCTTTGAAAATCTTCGGACAAAAACTCAAAGTTTGTTTCCCACAGTTTTCTCACATCGGAGGGCTCGCAATAAACTAAAATAATTGCGAACAATCTTCTTAGTGCTTCAGGCATTTGGAAAGTGGCAGCTTCAGCGAGGCAATCTGCAATGCTATCATCTGACTCTAGGAGTCCACGTTTTTGCGAGGCTTCTTTGAATGTCAAGTAAGTGATTCCATCATAAGTTAGAAGGTCTTCAAATGATGTTGGCCCCCGAATATGATTTAGAAGAAGTCGTAGGTAACAACGTTCTCCTTCTACCGGATTTGCCCCATTCACACGTCCAATTGCATTGAGTTTATTCTTCCTTTTAGACCAAATTTTTGCTTTATTATCCCATACGTAGTGTTCGGGGAATTCCCTGTACAGATATTGATGTGCTTCGCTGAATCTTGAACACATACTGAAGAATTCTGTTAGCATTGTCTTGCTAATGTTGGGTGTGTCAAGCACATTATTTAAGCTTTGGTTCTCCCCGTAAGTGACAGTATGCTTATTGGGCAAGTGGAGTTGAAGGTTTATCACGGATGGCTTGATTTCATTTAGCTCGAATTCAAAAATTCTCCAAATGGCCTCTTGTGCTGATACCCATCTTGCATCTCGGAATTGTTTGATCTCGTCAATAGTGGTTGTGTCATTTTCAACGAATGAGACATGAACTGCCACTTTATCATGCCCTTTGTAAATGTACTTGTAAAGGTACTTCACTGCTTTTAACCCCGAGCACACTTCAACATTGATATGACAATTGTATCTTGTAAGGAGATATGGATTGTGAGGAACAACCCATCGATTGTCTAACAACTTGTTGCGCACGCGTACTTGTCTTCCATTATTTCTGCGTCTATAAACAGGATATGAGTCTTGGCCTTGACAGGTAGATGATGCGAATTCGCGAGGGTAATGGAATTTGCAATTCCCATTTATCATACAAGGGTTATTTTGGTTCAATTCTCCACAGGGACCATGCATCATATGTTTGTTGACTAATGAATGAAGTAATGGGTAGTCATGAACATCCGGTATCTCTGCTGAAATGAATTTATCATAACTATCTGGAGTATTGAGCTTGTAATCTTGTTGCAGAATTACCAAAATATGAGCATGTGGCAATCCTCTCTTTTGGAATTCGATTACATGTACATGCGCTACTACCTTTCCAAATATTTCTTTCTTAAAAAGTTGATCCTTTAAGTCCTTTAATTTAGCTCAAAATACTCTCGAAGTTAGATCAGGACGATCCTGAGGGACTTGACCTGGATGAAGATTGTCAATGATTTCTTTCCACTCAAGGGTTGCAAGTCATTGTGATGAATAAATTTGGTTTCCCATATCTTTGAACTAAAGCCATTGCATCCAAGTATCTACGCCGCATATCTCGAGGTCCGCCAATGAATGATGCTGGGAGAATAATTCTTTGACCAACTTTGCTTGCTCTTGTTTCACCTGCTGTGACGCTGTCGACCAACCCTTGGTATAATTCACCTCTGATTTTTTTCTGTTGCGTACGATAGAAGTCAAGTCGGGTTGTTTCTAACTTTATATACATGTCGACTGAATACTGTTGTAGTAGCTTTCCAGCGAATAACAACATTGATTGTCTATTATTTCTGATCTGCAATTTGTGTGCGTAGTATTCTCGACATGATACTTTAGATGAGTTCTCTCGATGAACACCTAGAAGAGTGTATGGTTATGGAAAACGGAAACGTTGAATTATTGTTTAACGTTAAAAAAAATTAGTTTAAGAATGGTATTTTTAAAATATAATTATGTTAAATTTATACCTTCTTGCTCCGATGATAAAATGTCCTCTGTACATGTGATTGCAGGTATGGATCCCTGTATGTTTGCAGATGTGTTAGCTGAGGTATCATTTTTGCGCCTTATGTCTTGATGCCATCCAACCTCTCCTCTTGGAAAAAGCAATGGGTACTGTAATGGGTCGTAACATCCAAAGTAGTGCTTTATTTGATGTCGTTGACCGGAGTGTGACACGATGATGATGTCTCGCTCGAAAGGAATATTTGCATTGTTTCCTTCAATCCATGTTGCAGCAACTTCATCGGATGTAGGCGCATTGTAAACACGTTGATCAAGGTTAACATGTTTATTGATTTGAACTTGAAGTGCATCGAGTGAAGGGTAGTCCTTTAATCGTCGTAAAAATTGAGCGCATGGATTTTGATTTAGTACATTCAAGAGCTTTTCCACTATATCAACGTTTAAGGATAACGCTGGTAAGATTCCCATTCGGTTTTGAACCTCATTGCTAGTGTCATGGAAGTAGAGTTGGAAATAACAGGGGTTGTTGGTGGGTCCTAATGAGGGTAAGTGATGATAAACTTGGCCTTGAGCTCGAAACGTGTATACACCACGTCTTGATGAAGCTAGTTGCTTGTCAAGAGTAACTCCAAATGAGGTGAAGGCAAATATGCTATTGTAAGCTCTGATATTAGCACGAAATTCTCTTGATTCAGAAGAATTAGATGTGAAAAGATCCAATAGAACCTCGGGGACCGAAGTTTGAGCGAGGGAGATTTGACCTTTTTGACAACAAAATGTTGGTGTTTCGTATTGGAATCTTTTTGCATTGCAGTGATGGCAATCGGGAGTCGGTTCAAGTTCTAGCAACGTAGAGCAGAGAGGTTCATATATGGTTTCTCCTAACATGAGAGCAATTGTATAGTTAAATATCGGTTTGTTAAATGTAACACGATTTATTTAAACGTAAAATATATTTTACTTATTTTTATCTAACCTTGATATTGGTAAGAATTTAATTGTGCTCGAAGTAACCACGTAATTCTTTGTCTTTTCCTTGTATTTGTTTTCGCAGATACATTTTCGGATGGTTGAACGGACGACATTCCTAAGAATTTAGGAGATGACGTGTCTGAAAGATTATATTTAATAAGTTTAGTAACAAAGGAGCATGAGAATTGTAATTTAATGATTTTATAATTTGAAAGAAAATTGTAATTAAGTATAAGAATGGTGAAAATAGATGTAAGGAAATACTTTTTTTAATTTAAATAACTTCATGTAAATGGCACGTATATTTCATATTTACTTTTATATCTTTAATGGTAGAGAATATTGCAGTGGCAGTGCAATCTTTGTGAGAAGTTTGAGATTTATAGAGGATAAAAAATTATCCCTTTTATGAATGAGATTTCTTACTATTCAGAGGAAAATCTACTTAAAGTGAAACGCATTATTATGTAATAAAAATATCATGTTTAAATATCATGTTTAGGGCAATTTAAACGTCAGGAAAAAGATATCCCCAAAAATCAAATCTTTTGACACAGTTTAACTGATGTTAATTAGGAGAATGTATATTACGAAAGTCGAATCTTTTGATCAATTACAATCAAATACTTAATCTAATAGATAGAGAGAAACATAAAAAACATTTACTTTTTGTACAAAGGATTGACAAAATCAAGGGTTAGATAAGACATAGCTACTTTGCTTCAGTAATCAGCAAGTGTATTAAAATATTCTTTACAGTTTCAGATCCTAAAAGGTTTCTCAAATCAAATATATGTATCCAAAGCAGACATGACAATAGAATGCTTGAACATTTGAGGCAAGATAATATGGTATTTTATTTTTGAGATGATTCAGTTTTGTGTGAGAAATGCAACATATGAAAATTTGAGTTTTCAAAATGTTCAGAAATGTGTAATTTAACAGTTAGATACAGGTTCCAAGGTGTCCCAATGTGAGTTTGTAGTGAGTTTATAATCTTCTTTTACTGTCCCAATGTGAGCAGGTTGTAAGGTGTTCTAAGGTCTAACTATAAAGATTGATAACTTATATAGTTATTCTAAGCAGTTTGACAATGGGTAGCATAGCCTTATTACAAACTGATGACAACCTGATAAGAAATTGATATCCGTCTCGGAAAGGTCTTTTCAAACCGTTGGATCCCCAAAGGTCGAATTGAAATTCAAAGCATATTGTTATCGGTATAAACTAAGACTTGAATCAAAATGGCGATAGATACGGGACTCCAAATTGGTATTTCATATGTAAATACATAAACTGTTGGTCTGGAAAATGTTGCAGGCTCAGCTGGTATAACCAGCTTAGCCCAAATGTGCAGCACGTCACTTTGTCAATTTAAGCTGAACCTGCTGAAACAGTGGTATAGTAAATACTATAATAGCACTATATCCAAGGTGATTATTTCGACCATTAAAGAATTGCGAGTCTCAAGTCAGTACATTATCTTCCTAAACTGAATTTCAAAATTTTTACTCCATCAAATTAAGTGTTTCTCCTATATGGCCTTTACCGGGTCTAGATTTGTGAATAGTGTGATTCAGCAAGTCCTTAATTAAGAGCCTATCTTCTACACGCAAGTAGTATCAACCACAACCACGGATACAGGTTCTAAGGTGTCCCAATGTGAGTTTGTAGTGCTAAATACTATAATAGCACTATATCTAAGGTGGGGAACAATCCGATGCATTTTTTCACAGTGACCATCATGTGAAACACTTTGCGTACAAAAACGTATAACTATAATAATTGTCAACTTTTTAATTTGCCTAATGCTATATTTTCTAATAGACATTATTTCGACCATTAAAGAAGTGAGAGTCTCAAGTCAACACATTATCTTCCTAAACTGAATTTGAAAATGTAATTCCATCAAATGAATTGTTTCTCCTATATGGTCTTTAGCAGGTCTAGATTTGTGAACATTGTGATTCATCAAGTCTAAAGATTGATAACTTATATAGTTATTCTAAGCAGTTTGACAATGGGTAGCATAGCCTTATTACAAACTGATGACAACCTGATAAGAAATTGATATCCGTCTCGGAAAGGTCTTTTCAAACAGTTGGATCCCCAAAGGTCGAATTGAAATTCAAAGCATATTGTTATCGGTATAAACTAAGACTTGAATCAAAATGGCGATAGATACGGGACTCGAAATTGGTATTTCATATGTAAATACATAAACTGTTGGTCTTGAAAATGTTGCAGGCTCAGCTGGTATAACCAGCTTAGCCCAAATGTGCAGCACATCACTTTGTCAATTTAAGCTCAAACTGCTGAAACAGGGGTATACTAAATACTATAATAGCACTATATCCAAGGTGATTATTTCGACCATTAAAGAATTGCGAGTCTCAAGTCAGTACATCATCTTCCTAAACTGAATTTCAAAATTTTTACTCCATCAAATTAAGTGTTTCTCCTATATGGCCTTTAGCAGGTCTAGATTTGTGAATAGTGTGATTCAGCAAGTCCTTAATTAAGAGCCTGTCTTCTACACGCAAGTAGTATCAAGCACAACCACGGATACAGGTTCTAAGGTGTCCCAATGGGAGTTTGTAGTGCTAAATACTATAATAGCACTATATCTAAGGTGGGGAACAATTCGATGCATTTTTTCACAGTGACCATCATGTGAAACACTTTGCGTATAAAAACGTATAACTATAATAATTGTCAACTTTTTAATTTGCCTAATGCTATATTTTCTAATAGACATTATTTCGACCATTAAAGAAGGGCGAGTCTCAAGTCAACACATTATCTCATTGTATATTCGTTGAGGAAAGATAAAGAGTTACATGACTAAATTTCAAAAGTGGGCAAACATAAAACCAGAGGAACTCGCACTTCCTAAGGTATCTGCCCCATCATCTAATAGTTGCCTATTGTTGCCTAATTATATCCGAAAGGATCGCACTTGCTACCAGGTACAAAACGGTTTTCGTAATGATTTTAACATGTCATGAGAAAGAAAATTTTGATCCTATCAGTAGAAAGTGATTTGTAACAATTTTTCTGATGCAGGACCATTGGGGAGTTGAGTAGCATGGTGGAGTGGTAGTGGAAGAAAGGATATGGGCTGGTATTTTCAACCAAATGTTTATAGAAATATTTTGCTGTAATGTTCAGTGGAGTGGGAAAACACCTGAGGTTTGAGGCTTGGATGTTTTGGGAAATGAGAGTGTACGGAGTGCTGTAAGTGGTCGAAGTAGTAGCTGTGGACAACAACTGAGGAATTTGGTTCAGGTCCTTCAAGCGCTAGGGTGATAAATAAAAAATGGCAACGGATGGAATGAAAGAGTCCTTCAAATCTAGTGGACAGATCTGGTTATGGTACCAAAAGGTGTAAATGAAAAGAAAAGAAAAAAAAAATCAAGTAAAGAAGAGAATAATGATAAGAGGAGAGTAAAGGTGAACATAGAATCAAAAGCATCACATACAAAATTCATTCCATTTCAAAAACTAAGATCATAAGGTAGCCTTAGGAGCCAAAGAACATGTAAGTGACTAAACAAGTCGGAGTTCGGATTGAAACCCTGTGCCATTGTTTGTACACATTGGATTCAACTCACCCAACAAAGTAACAAATACCCAACTACATAAATAAGAGCGAAACTAACCCATCCTGCACGTGGCAGCTAATTTCTACAGCCCAAACATAATTGACAAATCACCCTCTGACAACTGAAACATAATAAAATGATTCTAAAGTCTACATCTAATAGTTGCCTAATTATATCCGAAAGGAACGCACTTGCTACCAGGTACAAAAGGGTTTTCGTAATAACTTTGTACAGAGAATGAATCTCAAAATCATGCCACTCCATGCCCCACCTTGCTACAGTCCCAATAAAATTCCAATTTTTAATCTATGCCTCAACAGAAAACAGAGGCAAAAGCCTTTTTTAGCTGTAATCTTGGCACCAAGCATCTCGACATGAACACGATTTCAACTTTCCCATGAATTTATCAAAACCATATCCTTCATATGATTTTTTAATATTGCTATTTTTAAACTTATATTTTGTTTGTCTCGTTTGATTAAAATGTATTCACAGAGGTCAATGCCACTTTAGAGTGCTCTCCAAAGAATCAAATGTGTGTATCTTAAAGAAAACAAAATTAAAGCGAAATCAGGTATTGGGACCAGAGAAAAATCAGGTTGATGATTTTGAATTATAGTTACTCGCATGACAAAGAAAATGCTAGGCAAGATAAAAGTATAGTTAAACATCCAAATAAGTTACCTGTTATTATTAGTCTTCGGCTTTTTTTTATATTTTTGGATGAAATTGACACCAATGCATGTAGAAAAAACCTACAAGAGATAAACACAGAACATAAATAAACTGAATCGAAGACAGGTACTGTATTTGAATTATTGCATTGCATGCAATTAGGCCTCTGAAGTTCATTGAAGGTGTAATGTTCAGTTAAATGAAGGGTTAATTTGAAAAATTGAAAATATAATCTATGTATTATTTAAAATTACATTTAGATAACTAAGTTTTGGCAAAATAAATTTTCATGACAAAAATAAAATAAAAAAACTACATTTTTTCAAAATGAAAAAATTAGGAAATCCAATAAGTTTGGTTCCTTACAATTACACAACAAAAAGTCAGGTATTATACAGTATGGATCATCAATGATTCACAAAGTAAATTTTTGGCAATTTAACTATCGTTAAATTAAATCTTAGATGTTAAACTTTATGTAAAATAGATGTCGATTGAAAGCATGAGAAATAGCATGCAACCAAAAATTATAGAGGGAAGAAATAGAACTGACCTTTTGTGGCAAGAAGAATCGATACCAATGATGAAGGAAATGAGGTAGCTTATATACGAACAAGCTACCGGACTCCTGATAGTTGATGATTCCAATTCCATTTCAGAGTATGAATGAATGTAGAAAATCAATTAACAGATACAATGGATGAATGTCGAGTATCAAGGTGGTTTCATTAATTTCCAATAACCAACCGAGCTATGAGGGTTTTGGAGAGAACATTCGTTGTATGAGGGGGTTGTATGAGGAGTATGAGGGCATTCGTTGTATGAGGAACAGGGGTAGCATTCTTTCTATGAGGGGTTATGAGGGGATAGTATAGATATCTTAAAAATAATGAGGGTATTTTAGTGATTTGATAGTTAAACAACAACTCCCCTCCTTTATAGTAGTAGAGATGAAACCGAAACCATTTTTTTTTGGACCAAAACGGTACGGTGCGGTAAAAACCCGTACCGCTTCCACCCCTACTAAAAATATAAAAAATATAGCACGTGCCAACATACACACGAAAATTTGGAGCCCTGTGACCCGCCTCGGCGATCGCCACTGTCAGATCATACTCGTCCAAACATTATTTTCCAGTACCTGCAATGCGCTTGGTGTACCGAAAAAAAGCCCACTGAAAATGGGAATCCATCTGGTAACAAACCTAACGAAACGCGCCGTCCGATCCCTTCAACTATCGGAACAGCCGAATTCCGGTGTTTGGACCCAATGCAGAACCTACTCTCGATCTCCTCACAATTATAACAAGATTTGTAATTCAGAAACCTCCAAACCATATTATACATCTTTTCCCCACCGTTCATATTCATCGTCTTCCAAACACAAGATAGGGTTACTTGCGTGGTATTTAGGGATGCTAGACTCACGTCCTGTCTTCACAAAAAGTGTCTCATCCGCTATTATTTACGCCGCCGCCGATATCACCTCCCAGGTAAACCTTATACATGTATTTCTTTATTCCACTATACCTTAATTCCTTAAAATAAATATAAAAATAAAAATTGAGTTTATTTAAAGCAACATTGTTACATTAAATTAGAGTATATGTTCAAATGGTGGTTATCTATAAAGCCATGAATTTCCAACTCATTGAATTCAGTTAAATTCAATTGTTACCATCATAAGGTTCGGTTCAACTCGATTTGAATCATGAATCTACCCAATTACTTAGATATTGCATTCCAAGTAGTTGCAATTTATTCAGCATGCCCAAAAGCTTTATAATCAACGATATCAATGCCATTTTTTGAAACATGGACACGGGTACGGGTGTCATTTCTGACACAACACGGGAACGTTGACACGACAAATCTAAAAAAACTAGGATACGACACAATAGAGACACAACGGCAATTATATATATATTTTAAATTATATATATATATATATATATATATATATATATATATATATATATATATATATATATATATAGGTATATATAGGTATTCACATTTAGATCCTATTAAACATTCTAGTCCCACTATGTTTTTCCGTTACATATAAGTCCCACTCCTAATTTTTTGGAACTTTTTTTCACAATACCCTTTTAAAACCAACCATTCGTAACTTACTCGAGCAAGTTACATAGATGGTTGAACTTTTTTTTTTAATCTTCAAATGATCATAACTTTTAATTGACATATCCGTTTTTCGCAAAATTACTATTTTTAAAATCTGCTCGACGAGATCTATCAAACAAGATCCATGAAGCCTATATAATTTCAAAGAAAAAAAATTACACAGACAGTAAACTTTACTGTATGCACCTGAAAGAGAAATAGGTTTATATCTGTAACATTCTCACAAACAGTAACATTTACTGTGCAAACGCAGTATATATATATAGATACACACACACATACACAGAGTGGATCCAAACCATTTTTTTCGAAATTATCTTATTTTTAAAGGTCCACGCTATCCAACAACCTTCATTAGAACTTCGATTTGGGTCGGGTAGAGTTAGCATTCAGTTAGTTTATATTTGTAACATTTTCACAAACAGTATTATTTAATGTGTTATAACACAGTATATATATATATATATATATATATATATATATACGGTGGAGCCAAACCTCTTTTTTCCGGTATTATCGTATTCTCAACGCTCCGCGCTACCGGCATAAAATCCCCAACACCACCCACCCCCATTGTCGGAGCTACAACATCATTCATCAGAGCTCTGATTTGGGGTGACATAGGGTGCCGTTGGCGCGGACCTTAGGAAATAAGAGAATATTTGATAAATGGGGTTCGGATGAATTGAAGCCCGGGTTGGGGTGGGTAGGGTTAGCATTGGGTTAGTTTATATTTGTAATATTTTCACAATATATATATATATATATATATATACGGTTGATCCATACCTCTTTTTTCTGATATTGTCTTATTTATAACGGTCCGCGCTAGCGGCATTCAATCCCCACCACCACCCACCCTCATTGTCGGAGCTGCAACAACTTTAATCAGAGCTCTGATTTGGAGTGAGATGGGGTGCCGCTGGTGCGGACCTTACGAAATAAGATAATATTGGATAAATGGGGTTTGGATCCACCGGCGCTCCGGTTTGGGGTGAGTAGGGTTGGCATTGGGTGAAGTTTATATCTGTAACATTTTCACAAACGGTAACATTTATTGTGTTATAACACAGTATATATATATATATATATATATATATATATACGGTGGATTCAAACCTCTTTTTTATGATATTGTCTTATTTTTAACGGTTCGCGCTAGCGGCATCCAATCCCCACCACCACCAATCCCAATTGTCGGAGCTCCAACAACCTTCATCAGAGTTCTGATTTGGGGTGACATGGAGTGACGCTGGCGCGGAGCTTAGGAAATAAGAGAATATTGGATAAATGGGATTTGGATCTACCGGAGCTCCAGTTTGGGGTGAGTAGGGTAGGGGTAGCATTGGGTTAGGTTTATATCTGTAATATTTTCACAAATAATAAATGTTACTGTTTGTGAAAATGTTACATCAGCATCCCATGCCACCTCAAATCAGAGCTCTGATGAAGGTTGTTGGAGCTTCGACAATGGGGGTGGGTCGTGGTGGGGATTGCATGCCGCTAGATCGGACCGTTAAAAATAAGATAATATCAGAAAAAAGAAGTTTGGATCCACTTTATATATATATATATACTGTGTTATATGAACACAGTAAATGTTAATATATGTGAAAATGTTATAGATATAAACCTAACGCAATGCCATCCCTACTCACCCCAAATTAGAGCTCCGGTGGATCCAAATTCCATTTATCTAATATTCTCTTAGTTTCAGAGGTCCGCACCAGCGGCACCCTATGTCGCTACTACCCACCCAAAATCATAGCTCTGATGAAAGTCGTTGAAGCTCCGACAATTGGGCTGGGTAGTGGTGGGGATTGAATGTCGCTAGCGTAAACCATTAAAAATATGGTAATTTTGAAAAAAAAGAGGTTTGGATCTACCGTGTGTATATATATATATATATATATATATATATATATATATATATATATATATTGTGTAATATTAACTCAGTAAATGTTACTGTTTGTGAAAATGTTATATATATAAAATTATTTCATAAATATATTAACATATAAAACTATTTCATAAATAGATTAACACATTAAGTGTTATTGTTTGTGAAAATGTATTTTCACAAACAATAACACTTCGGTATATTAACACATTAAGTGTTATTGTATGTTATTGTTTGTGAAAATACATTTTCACAAACAATAACACTTAATGTGTTAATATACTGTGTTAATATATTTATGTATGTTTAATATCTGTGACATAACACAAACAATAACACTTAATTGTTTGTGATTATGTTTAATATTTGTGACATAACACAAACAATAACACTTAATTGTTTGTGTTATGTCACAAATATTAAACATAATCACAAACAAATAAGTGTTATTGTTTGTGTTATGTCACAAATATTAAACATACATAAATATATTAACACAGTATATTAACACAGTAAGTGTTATTGTTTGTGAAAATGTCATCATTTTCTGGTGTATCTGTGACATTTTCACAAACAATAACACTTACCGTATTATCACATTATATATATATATATATATATATATATATCCAATATGCTCCTATTTTTAAAGGTCTGCGTCACCGACACCTAATTCCACCCCTACTCACCCCAAACCGACGCTCCGGAGGATCCAGATCCCATTTATCCAATCTTCTTTTCAATTGTCCGCGCCAGCGGCACCACATGCCACCCCAAATCGGAGCTCTGATGAAGGTCGTTGAAGCTCCAACAATGGGGGAAAGGATTGGATGCCGCTAGCGCGGACCTTTAAATATAAGGTAATTTTGAAAAAAGAGGGTTTGGATCCACCGTATATATATATATATATATACTGTGTAATATTACCACAGTAAATGTTACTGTCTGTTTGTGAAAATGTCACATATATAAAACTATTTCGTATTCTAGTACATACAGTAAAGTTTACTGTCTGTGCAAATTTTTTTCTTTGAAATTTTATAGGGTTCATGGATCTTGTTTGATAGATCTCGCCGAGCAGATTTCAAAAATAGTAATTTTGCGAAAAAAGGATTTGTGAATCAAAAGTTATGATCATTTTAAAATAAAAAAAAAGTCCAACCACTTAGTTATCAAAGGGTAAAATTGTGAAAAAATTCCCTAAAAAGTTGAAATATGACCTATATGATTGTTGAAAAGTCATTGGGACTTATATGTATGTTGACTTGATAAATGGAACTTAAATATATAATAATGCCATATATATATGCATATTCCGGTACATACTATTTTTTTAAAATAATAAAAAATAATTTTTTTGATGAAACTTCGTGGATATGATCTCCACGGTGAGAAGATCATCTCCAATTTTTTTCATAAAAAAATTCAATAAAAAAACCGTTGACATGAGGTGATATGTAAAAAAATGGTATAAATATGCATTTTTGGTTGAATTTTTGATGAAACTTCATGGATATGATCTCCTCCCTGTCGAGATCATATTCATGAAGTATCATAAAAAAAATCAATAAAAAAGTGGGTGAGATGATTGTCAAAATTTCAACAGTCGAAAATGAATATTTATACTTTTTTTTTTACATATTACCTCATCTCAACGGTCTTTTTTATTGAATTTTTTGATGAAAAAAATTGGTGATGATCTTCTCACCGTTGAGATCATATTCATAAAGTTTCATAAAAAAAATCATTTATTTATTATTTTAAAAAATGGTCTATACCGGGGTATGTACCATAAGGAGCTCTTACAGGAGGAGGCCTCTCTCTCTCTCTCTCTCTCTATATATATATATATATATATATATATATAGAGAGAGAGAGAGAGAGAGAGAGAGAGAGAGAGAGTGCGTGCTCAAATAGTGGAATCTTTAATGGATCTTATAAAGGATATTGTTTTAGCATTAACATGAGCATTTTTTTCCCTTCCTCATTTTAATGCAAAACAACATCGTTTTGTAGGAGTCCATTTTAAAGTTTGCTATTTGAGTCCGCATATATATATATATATATATATATATAGAGAGAGAGAGAGAGAGAGAGAGAGAGAGAGAGAGATGATCAAGTGCGTGCTCAAATAGTTGAATCTTTAATGGATCTTATAAACGATATTGTTTTAGCATTAACATGAGCATTTTTTTCCCTTCTTCATTTTAATGCAAAACAACATCGTTTTGGAGGAGTCCATTTTAAAGTTCGCTATTTGAGTCCGCATCTCATCTGTTTTGTGTATATATATATAATTGTCAAAACTAATTTATCAAAATTAACATGGTTAAACATTTCATAATAATAGGTAAACTGTAAATTAATAATATGCATTGGAATCGAGTCAAAGATTAACTTCATTCATTTTTAACTTTTGTTCTTACTATGCATGAGCTTCAAAAATATTTTCTTTTTATACGATGACACTAATTTTATTAAAGTTAATTAGTTTTTGGCGCTTTGCCGTGTCCGCAGAGTGTCTTAGCTGTGTCCGTAAAGTGTCCGCCTTCTTTAAAATGTCAAATAAGTCGGACACGCCACGATGAGTGTCGTACACGTGCCCGCGGAGTGTCGTACACGTGTCAGAGTGTCCGACACGGGTACGTCACCTTCGGAGAAGTGTCCGTGCTTCATAGATTCAACTCAAGTATCAAAAGTAAGATGCTATGTTAATAGTAATACCATAACAAAGGCACCTTCGAATTTTGCCGTGGCATAAAATAAAAAAATAAATAAGAGCTCGGAATATTATTATTACATGAAAAGTGTCTTACACATTGTCTTAAAGTTGATAACCAAACTACATCCAAAATTTAGGTTACATTAAAGGTAAGGGGGTGGGGGTTGAAATATGTTATTTTTCTCCACTTCACTTTCTCACCACTGTCACAAATTATAATGAAATAAAGATCCCTATATGAACTCCGTGTTTTATAGAAAAATGACAGACCTGAGTTTCTGTATTTTAGTTGTGTCACCTTAACTACTGCTCCTCCACCACCCTTTTCTTACTGCTCCCAATTCCACCGTCTCCATGTGTTAGAAGTTTCAACTAAAAATAAAAAAGTAAATTGCTAAGAACAATGAATATAAAGTTATAACTGTTCCATTCAAAACGCTATATATCTCAATCATAAAGTTACACTTTGTTTTCCATTATGTCTAACATGTGATGCTGATTTAAACACAACAGAATGATTACACACACAGAAAAGAAATAACCAATATATCTCTCAACCATTCTCATATATTCTCTTTCGAAACAAAGTGTGTTATTCTCTCAAATGAGAGGGGCACTTTATATATAGGGTAAGGAATAAAGGAACGATTTTAGAATTGATTATGTCATGAGATAGTGGTCCTCAACCAGGATATCATCATTTGAGAGTCCTCTAAAAATATCCAATAAGGAAAAGTATAATAATAGCCTTCATTACTTGTGCTCCTTGCATCACTCTCCCCTGAGAATAGTCCATGTATCTCTGATTATGGTGATAGAATTCGGAGTCGATGTGCTAAAGTATGGCCTAAGATCCAGAGATCCAGTGTCTTCAGACTCGTGTTGACCGATAAGAAGCTAGTACAAGGGACGGTGGGTGAATCGATTGTCTCTGAAACAAGAACACCCTCCACACATGGTTAATATGAGAGCGAATGAGACCCGAGGTGGTATGAGATAATGGATTTGAGGGGACATGGGTGTTATGGAACGGTTTGAGATCCGCAACATTGAGCGTCTGGTGGACCCGCAAGTTTTCCGGAAGATCAGTATCATAGGCATTCTTTCCACACATGCGGATAACCTGGTAGGGACCGAAACAACACGTATGTAACTTATGGTTTTGCCATGCTGACGTTCCTTCCAGGGGTAGACCATCATTAAGTCGCCACGCTGGAATACGAGGTGATGGCGATGGACATTAATGGCCTACTTATAGGAGGCATACGTACGCCGAATGCGAGCGCAATGGTCGGTATGAATAGACAACCGATGAGTGACAAACTCTGAAGTTGAAAGGCACGAAAGTAGTGAGTGGAAGCTTAACAAGGACAAAGGCATGATTGGAGAGCTTCCATGATGACCTGAAGGGGGAAAGACCTACAGAACGGTTGAGAGCGTTGTTGAATGTTAACTCAGTTGTTGGAAGAATGAAATCCCAACTCTGGGGATTATCTGATACTAAGCAATGGAGGAGATCGCCGACACTCTGATTCACGACCTCTGTTTGGCCAATTATCTGAGCTTCCACAAGATACGCCAGACATGACCTGTGAAACGAATATCACGGTATGATATTGCAAGGTACTTCATGAAGGTGGATGATCTTCGGAAAATAGAGAGTAGTGATGGACGAGGCACTTGAAGTCCTAATACCTTTTTGCCGAAGAATGCAATGGGATGACCTCAAACAATTGTGAAGAAGGAACAAGCGGACTATAATGACTAAATACACTTGTCGGGGTGAGCTATTCCATAAATGTCTGGACCTTAGACTAATTTGCCTAAGCCTGACACTCGAGACAGCATACACGACCGAGGGAACTATGAACAAGGTTCTAAAAGGCGCGATGCGTGGAGGTCAAGCATCAAGCATTAGGAGCCTAGGCGCGCCTAAGCCGAAGCCTATGCGTGAAAAGGCGTTTTGCCTTTTTTTTAATATTTTTTAATTATACCCAGGTTTCTAAAATAATAAAAGCAGAAATATAAGCATAACTTACATAAAAAAAACATTATCATAAACATGAAATCAAAATTACGAATAAAATAAAACATACATTGAAATTTGAAATTATATAAGTTCCTTATATAACTGTTCTGTTATATACTTGCAACTTGCAAGTTATATAACTGTTAAAAAAATTTGTATAACAATTATATACTTACAAGTTGTATGATTATATAATAGCAAGTTATATTCTTATATAACTGTAATTTTTGGTAAAAAAAAATTCAGCCAAGACTAATGGTAAAAATTACAACAGTAATGCAGGACTTTTGATTGATAAACTAGAAAAAAAAATCAGCCAAGACTATTGGTAAAAAAAAAAAATTCAGCCAAGACTATTGGTAAAAATTACAGCAGTTATACTCTCATCCACACACTATTGGTGGAAACAAACAATTTTACAAGACTATTAGTAAAAATTACAGCAGTTGAAATCTAAATATTAAATGTCCCCCCAAAATATGTCCCCAAAATATAAATGACAGCAAATTTGAAGGTAAAAGCAAGGAGCAGTGGAGAGGGGGACATGAAGGCTTATCCTCAACAAATTTTTACCAAAATGAAAAAAAAAACTTGTATGCGTTGCAAATCTTTACAAAAATGAAAAAAAAAAGTTACCGGTGGCTGTCGGCGTCAAAGAGAGGGACTTGAAGATTTGCCGGCGTCACAGAGGGAGGGGATCTGCCGGCGTTAGGAGGAGTTAGGGTTCTTGTTGGGGCTTTTTCCTTTTGTTTTGTGTGATCAGGGGGCTTTAGAGTTATGTTAGGGTTAGAGCAAACTTGTATGCTTTATGTTAAACAAGTAAGAAAGCAAATAAGAAACAACGTCATTTCACTTGAACATAAGGAAAAAAAGGATTTCAGTAATTCCAAAAAAGAAAAACGCGTCTTATGCGTGCCTCAATCCGTTGACCGCCTTAAAAAAGCGTTGACCACGCCTTTTTCCACGCATACCCCTTATGTGTTGCGTTTCTAAAAAGTATCACGAATAGGCGCGCATTGGCGCCGCCTATGCGCGCCTTTTAGAACACTGACTATGAAGGAGCATTTCTTTAGCTGGAGGTAAAAGTACTGAGCCAGGAGAACTATGAAGGAGCATTTCTTCGGTTGAAGGTAAATGATATGTTTGATGCGATCAATATGCTTGGCTTTGAACCTGTTCTAAATTAATAAGGGCTTTTTTAACTTAACTTCATGCAATAATAGCGTATTTTGACTTAACTCGTAGAATATGAAAAATTAGACGTAAATCCCTAGATTCTAACACCATTACCTTTCTGTTAAAAAATCACTCCAATTTATATTTTGACTTACTCTCTATATTTTTTGGACAAAAAAACCCTTTTTCTTCTCCACTTCATCTTCTTTCCCAAATCCAACAACTCTTAACCCTAATTTCAAAAAGCTTTCAAACCTGATTGCAACACATGTGGTATTTGAGGATTGAATTTACAAGGAGCTCTAGCTATTAAACCCCATGATTTACCGATTTTAGAACTGAGGTGGGTTGAAGATGATATGATATTATGTTTTCTTTTGTAATTTACATTTGTGTAAATTATAAAAGAATATTCGTTCAAATACCTCTTCATCTCCAATAAGTTCTTCCCCAAAATCATCACACCACTACTATCCAACACCCAATCCAACTAGCAACCACAACCACCACTGCACCGTGTCATAGTCACATCGCCGGGGCCATTTCATACAAACACCACTGCAACCCAATCCCACTGCCAAGTCGCCACCATCTCCCAACGACCCATCAAAACCCCAAATTGAAGCAGACTGTTGGGCCACCCATTGGTGGTCGACAACAACAGTTTTGGCCGCTTAAGTGAACAAGAGCAACAATGATGATGGTGTTTCAACCCCCCTTCTTTCTTTTTTTGTTTATCTAATGAAATAGAGAAAATGGATGTATACCCATTTTTGGGTCAAAGAGGTATTTGGGTCAATTAAGTGGGTCAAGACTTGTTTGGTTTGGAAGTTATCATTCTAATCCTCAAATACCACGTGTTGCAATTGGGTTTCAAGGGTTTTCGAAATTAGGGTTAAGAGCTGTGGGATTTGGAAAAGAAGATGAAGTGGGGAAGAAGGGTATTTTTGTCCAAAAAATATAGGGTGTAATTCAAAATATGATTTAAAGTGATTTTTAAATGGAAAAATAACGGTGTTAAAATCTAGGGGGTCATTTCTAGTTTTTCATTTTGGGTCAAATCAAAATACACTATTATTGTAGCGGGGGTTAAATAAAAAACCCAATTAATATATCGCCGAAGTATACGACGACGAAGCGCTCCAGAAATGGTCGGTGAATTTGCGTTGTCATGCGCATGAAAGTGGACAAAGCACTGGACAAGCCGAAGACATCGCACTCCACTCGTATAGGCCGTCTTTGGTCTGAAAGGTCGTCTTCCACTTGCCCGCCGCGTATGCTACTCTTCAAATCCAACTTATAGTAGATATTGTAATTGGAAAGCAGTATAATATCATAATTAGAGAAGATATGGTGAAGCTAACGTAACTTATCTTTTAATATCGTGATTGGAAAGCAGTACGTAAGAGTGATCTTGTTGATAGCACGACTATTGACACACATCCGCCGACTTTCTTCTTTTATCGAGGTTAGCAAAGCCGGCGTGCATGGCAACATACTCTCTTGAATTAACCCTTGATCATATAATTCTGAAGCTCCGCATGCTTGACGGGGGACATTCCGGTAGTGAGTCAAATGGGTAGCTGTGCTCCAGGCATAAAATCAATAGCATGCCGCCCGGAGTGACCTCACGTTAGTAAAGGAATCCGATAGTGCTGGTAAAGCTGGGGGATTCTTTGTCGGCCGAGTGGAGAGGGTACTAAATAGTACATAACACCTCCCCTCCCCTTGGGCATCGATTAATAGTTTGGCACATAAGACGAGAGAGTCGGACAAAAAATGGGGCCTAGGTTGCAGCTGTATCTCCTTGCCACTGTAGCGAAAGGTCTACGTGTTCTCCCTCACATGGTGGATACTATCTTGGTCATGACCTATTAAGTAGAAGGTGACGAATGGTCATATCTACGACAGGGTAAAGGATCTCGTTAGCGTAGGGCACCCGATGGAGAAGGGGACGTGACTGTTTGTTACGGGATTGCAATGGCTTCGTAGGTTAAACAAGCTTCTCCGCCATGCCTCGAGAAATGAGATTGTCACTTGAGCCACTATGCACAAACTCCCTTTAGTCAAACAACCAATATAGATGTGGTTGTTGCCAATGTTTTAAAAATCGCTGTGAGGCGCTGGAAAATTGTCTTGAGGCTAAGGTCTTGTTTGATTTTGCCTCTGAAATCTGAATCTGAACCATTCAGATTTCAGAGGTGGTAAAAAGTGTTTGTTTTTTAAAAAAATTCAGAGCTTAATAGTCATTTTTACCTCTTATTGGTTCAGATGTCCAATAGCCTCTCAATCTGAACACTTGTACCCTTGTATTTTGTTTCAAACAAAAGCTCCTGACAGAATGAACACCTCTTCCTTCACCTTCACCATCTGAGCTATTTTGAGTTTATGCTTAGAGAGAGAGAGAGAGAGAGAAACAAAAAATAATCAGACGCTTAAAGCCCCCTCTTATTCTATATATCAATTACCCATTCAATTGGGAGGAGATGGAAAAAGAATTACACTGTCCCAGAAGAGAAGAAAGAAATGGCTTGTACTCTTGAAAAGGTAAAAGGAAAGCTCTAATTGTTATTTTCTCTTTTGGTCTTTTCATGTCCCTTTAAAGCCTTGTATATATTTAATGACTTTTGACTTGTGGGGTGAAGTAAAGTATGCCTTCACAGTTTCGTTATATGTAAACATATTTTTTGAACTCCAATGAGGTTTTTATGAGTTTTAAACATGTTCTTGTAAACATGTTATTGAGGATAAAATTATTCAGTGCATTTAAGGGATTCAGGTTGAACGAGTTAGGTTGAAAATGTATAGTTTTAAAAATAAGAGATAAGGGTAAAATGGTCTAAATAATATGTGTCCAGATTCAGACGTACTAACTTCAAACAGACAATATTCATTCAGAGGTTTTGTTCAGACGGCAAACAAACAAACTTTTCATATTAAAATTTAGATTTGAGATTCAGACTTTAGATTCAGATAAAAAAAATGCAACCTAAGTCTCATGGGGAAGGATTGAGGCCTAAGCCTCAATTGATCGAGGCGGGCACCTTGAGACATTTTGCCTCAAGGCGGTCGAGGCTTAAGCCTCAATTTAAGCTCAAATTTACTATTTTTAGTTTATATATATATATAATCAATTATAGTATTATCATGCTATAATATGTTAAAATGTCATTGTTATATTCTAATATTTTTTTTATTATTAATTGAACTATTATTATTGAGATTGTAATGTTGTATTTATTTATACTGTTATGTAAACTTCATTTTTAATTTATATTAATTTGATTTGGTTTACTACTTTTACTTTAAGCATAGATAATTGATTATAGTGTTATAATCATGTTTAATTTATAGGGGTATAGTCTGTCATACTATAACTAGGGGTGACCCGTGCCTAAAGGCACGGTTATGCCATGGATGGTGAACTTGAGACAGCAACTCGCCAATTGAATTTCCTTTCTTTGTAGTTACAAAGAAGTATAATTCGTACTATATAGAGATAGTTCCAAAGATAGTTGCTTTTCAAACATCAAAATAAAAGGTTAAACTTTGATCTCCGAATTCCAATAATGATTTTCTGATTCAGAGATTCCATGTCAAGCTTCAATCTCCTAAATCCTAAGCTTTTCAATTAGTTAAATGGAATCCTCCTCCTCAAGGCTTCTTTAAACTCAATATAGATGGTTCTAGATTGAGAATCTCTAATCTTTCAGGAGCTGGTGGCATTATTAGAGACTGTAAGGGTCTTCTAATCCAAGCCTTTTTTTCATTTGAAGGAGAGGGTGACATCTCTATGGCAATTTGCAAGGCTATTCTGTTTGGATTAAACTTCTGTATTTCTCTAAATCTTCCGAATGTAGTGGTAGAGTCAGAATAAAAAATCATTATTGATATTCTTAATGGCACTATCCACCACCCTCCTTGGTCTTTCATTAGCATTATCAAACTTATCAAAGAGGCCAATCTCATAGTTAATGCTTCCTTCAATTTATGCTTCAGAGAAGAGAACTTCACTGCCAAACACCTTGCTCATCGGGGAGTGATCTTCAGAGATTTTAGATCATTCAATTCAGTCTTGGACCTGCAAAGGTAGCTATAAAATGGATCTTATGGGTCTCCATTTCATTAGAAAATCTAGTTAAGTTCTTGAATTTGTCATATTTGTAAAGATGTCTATTTATAAAGACATTTATCCTCTCTGTTCAAGCCACCTAGGTAGGGCTCTTCTAACTTTTATTGAATAAACTCCTCTATTTTCTTAAAAAAAAAAGGTTAAAGCTTTCAGAGTTAACCCCCCTCCCCCCCCCCCCCCCCCAAAAAAAAAAAAAAAAACTTGTATGCTGGATTTATTTTTCAAACATCAAAAGAAATGGATAAAAATCTCTGAGTTAAAACACCCTCCCTTGACACCCACCCCACAAAAAAATAAAAATAACTGGTATGATGAGTTTAATTGATTTGAAACGCAGTGGAGTTGATACACGCATGAATACATACGAATAAAAATAATAATCAAGCCATATATTCTCTCAAATCATCTCTCTCAAATCTCATAAATTTCATTAATAATAAATCTGATTACAAGAGAGGGCCAAGGGCCTTATTTATAGATAATTCTAAACTTGGGTAGCAAGACTCCTAATTAAAAAGGAAACTAAATGACCTAATTAAAATAGATAACTAATACTCAATAATTATCTCTAATACTTCTACTACTACTAATGTATATAATAACTCATAAATAAAAGGGTGATTTTGGATCCATCCACAAGTTTTTTAAGTACATCCACTTAAAGGTATTATTAAGTTAATCCACCAAAATGGAATATGCATTTATAGACACTCCCTTTGTGGATGTCTGATTTTTGTGGATTAACTTATTAATTATTTTTGAGTGGATGTTCTTACAGAATTCGTGGATGAATCCAAGATTACCCTAAATAAATCGGATGATATATAGATCCTAGTAATATTATTAATATTAATATATTAATTATTTCCAATTCACGTCATTCTCGCCTTCTTCGAAAAGGGTGAAAAAGGACTCTTTTGTTGGTCGGTGGATGATGTGGTGATTGGGAAGACTTTTCAGCCTTGGATGATTTTTCAAGCCTTGTTTCGTGGGGAGCCAAAATCTAATCTTCTTGAACTGTTGCACCCGCAGGATGGCTTCTCGTCGCCGCTCTACCTTTAAAATCTCTATATGTTTATTCAACTCTTGAAAAGCAGTCGCGAAATCAAATCCAGCCACCGCTGATGGTGGCGCGACCGTAGTGGCCATTTTTGAAGCATTGATCGTCGCAGAGTACACGCCGTACGATAGGTTGCCTCGAGTGCTTGCCATAGCTCGTGACCTTGATACACACGATTGACACACACTTGTGTGGAAAATCAAGAGCGAACGCAACTCTGATACCACTTTGATGTGAAACTCAGTGGAGTTGACACACACATGAATACTTTGATGTGAAACGCAACGGTGTTGACACACACATGAATACACACGATTAAAAATTATAATCAAATCATATTTTCTCTCAAATCTCATTAATAATAATCTTGCTAAAGGAAACTAAATAACCTGATAAAAATAAATAACTAATTTTTAATAATTATCTCTAATAATAATTTATATAATAACCAAGGTTCTAAAAGGCACGAGGCGTGGTCGAGGTGTGTAGGTCAAGCCTCAAGCCTTAGAAGCTTAGGCGTAAAAAGGCATTTTTCCTTTTTATAATATTTTTTTAATTATACTAAGGCTAGTAAAACAATAAAAGCAGAAATAGAAGCAGAAACATAGTTATAACTCTAAAAAAAAAAACATAAGCATAAACATGCAATCAAAATTCAAAATAAAATAATACATAACCATAAGCATAACATAATCCTAACTCACAACAAAAACATAAGCAGAAAAAAAGTAACAGAAATATAACATATGTTTAAACATAAGTAGAGAAAAACACATAAAGCATATGTTATTTTGTTGGTTTGGCTTAAACATAATCATAAGCAGAAAAAAAACATACATAACTCACAGCTGTTGGACTAAAAGAGATTTACCAAAAAAAGGTATGTCGGAGGTTTACCAAAAAAAGTGTATCGTGATTATCCAAAAAAGAAGTATAAAACTGATTTACCAAAACTAAAAAAGAAAAAAATACAAAAGAGAGGTCGGTCGCTTAGGTTGGAGGCTGAGAGTGGAGCTAAGGCTATCGGAGAGGGAGAGGTCGGAACTAGGGTTTTTTGGTTGGAGGGATTTCGTCTTGACGAAAAAAAAGGGAGAGTCTGATAGCCGGGGGATCGGTCGGTCGTTCGTTCGGGGGTTTTGTTTGATTTGTTTTAATGGGTTTTGATAAGGAAAAAAAACAAAAGAACTCCTACCAAACAATGCTGTTTCACTTAAATGAGAAAAAAAGGCG
The DNA here is from genome assembly GCA_949130495.1 of Sambucus nigra. Classification (NCBI taxonomy): domain Eukaryota; kingdom Viridiplantae; phylum Streptophyta; class Magnoliopsida; order Dipsacales; family Adoxaceae; genus Sambucus; species Sambucus nigra. Next base: position 716,342,252 of record OX422207.1, read on the forward strand.
TGCCTTTTACACGCCTAGGCACGCGTGGGCGCCTCACACGCGCGTTGACCACACCTTTTGCCACACCTATGCCTTATGCAGGCGTTTCTAAAAAGCCTCACGCTTAGGCACGTCTTTTAGAATACTGATAATAACTCATAAATAAATCGGATAATATATATCTTAATAATATTATTGATACTAATATATTATTTATTTACAATTCATGTCATTAATTTCAAACCTACCTTAATTATAGCTTTATACAATTTTGCCCCTTTTGTTAATACCTTAAAATTATTGGTGTATCTAATGTCATCTGGTTTAGAATTATTGGAAATTTTTCAATGACAGGATACCATTTGATGTGTATGGGGTCCCGGATTTATTTGTATTTTTTATTTATTTTATATTTCATGTTTTATTAGGTTATTTCCCTATTTTAATTGTTATTTTAGGTTAGAGGGTGGCATTGTTTTTTAATGTCTTTAAAGTGCCTTTTTAGGCCTAGCTTGACTAGCAAGATAAGCTTTTCCTATAAATAAGGCCATTGGCCTTCATTTGTATGAACTTTACAATTTGAGAGATGAATTAGAGCGACTCCTTGGGTCATTTGCCTCTAAAAATTATGTTGTTGCTGTTGTTGTTGTGTAGTTAGTAATTTACAATTCCGCCCTTCTAACTTCACATCAAATTTGTATCAGAGCCTCGTTTGCTCCTTCTCGCCGATGTGGTGGTTGTAGAGCCATGGGTAAGGCTCCGGGGAACAGGCGAGTCACTCCTCCATAACACACCCTTGCCGCCAGCTATCAAGTGGCCACCCCCATTTATGTTCCCAAATCCTAGATCTGAAAATCAACCCCCAAATCTTCGGAAAAGTATTTTTTAGCCGCCCAACTTTTCAACAATTACAATCCAGTCCCTTAATTTTTCCAAACCCCTAATTAAACCCCTCTTCTTCCCGAGGCTTGTTTGCCTCCCGGTTTATCATGGGACTAAAGTGATGGTGTGTATGGGTTAAATATGGAGACTTGTGCAAAATTTGAGGAGTTAACTCCTGGAGTTATCAAGGAACTTCAAAATCCCCTCGATCGTTGGGAACCGGGCGGGTGCCACCCTATTTCGAGAGCTCAAAAGCTTTCAATTCAGCATCATCTCCATCGGGGAGTATGGGGAGCGTCATTAGCCCCTACATCAGTATCATACTGATGGAGGCGGCACGCGATTAGTTGGCGCGTGAGCGGGCTAGGGGATTCGCTCGATATTTCAACTGCTCGTCATTCGGTGTGATAGTGTCTCCGGCCCCCGTCGTTTTCGTTTATGACGATGACCCCGTCACCCTATCTCACATGATGATGCTTACTCCGAGGATGCTAAGAGCCCGTTGGAGGACGATATGGATCCTGAGTTCTTTCCTTGTGATTTTTCTCCATATTTGAGGAGGATGATTGGATTACTCGCACTTGGTTCTGGGATTTTTAGATTTCTGAGCTTGGTTGTACGACTCGTATGTATTTTCGCTAGGTGGAGTTGTATGATTTGGTTGATTTCTTTGCATTATTTGGGGATGACGATGATGACGGGGATAGTTTGTTATTGCTTTGGGTGATTGAGATTGATCGAGGGCATGTAGATCCATTATGGGAGGTGTTTGAGGCGCATGGATGGTCGAGTTGGAGCGCCTAGCCTCACGAGCGCTCAACATGGGAGACTCAGACCATATTTGGCATCGCTGGCCCTTGCCGAGGCATGTGCTTGTTAGTTTTCATCGTGGCAAAGTTCGGGGCCAAGTTCTCATTGTTGGAGAAGCAATTGGGAAGACACACACCCACGCCCACACATACCAAGGAGCTAATCTCACTTTGATACCAATTTGATGTAAACACTACCATTTGAGTGTAAAGAAGAGGGAGAAAACAAGCACAAATCTATAAATTGTATTATCAACCAAAGAAAAAGTACATCTCTTATTACATCATCACCTATTTATACTACTATTAATCCTACTTTAACTAAGAATGCATCAAAAGACTAAAATACCCTTCACTTATTTTAATATTTACTAAAGAGGACTAAAACCCCTTTTGTTACATTTGATACTTACAAATAACAAAACAACACATTAAAACCATATTCTACATCATATAGATAACAACATGAGCATTGCTACTATTAACACAAAAACGGACACACAAAAATCAACAAAATAAACTACATTTCTAAGATGAAATAAACAATAAATAGACATAAAGCTATGAATACTAACCCATTTACTGTTGATTGTGAACCAAGCTGCTAAGCTACTTCATAAAATAATTGGAACTTATTAAAACAAACAAACAGAGCCATAAATTGAACTTATAATGAAGCTTTGATGTGTGCAAAATTGCCAAGATCCCTAATTGTTAAAACTCTAAAACCCATCCGAAAAGTAATAAAAATGCAAGAAAAAAAATCAAATAGAAAACTCACAATGTTTCAACAAACTCAGATCTGGATTAATAAACTTCAACAAACCACACTCCATTACCAATCACGATATACACAACAAAAAACATCAACTCCGCAATCCCCAAACCCCACAAACCCGAGATAAAGAGAGAGAATCTTACCACTAAATCAGAAGCCTTTATAGAGAGGAATGGAGGAGGATGGAGAGGGAGAGAGGTTCTGGATTTTGAATTTCGAAGTGGAGGAGTGGTTCGAGTCTGAGAGGTGGAAGTGAGTGGCAGTCAGAGAGAGAAAGCAAGATAAAAAATGCCCATTCTTTATATCTTAATTACACCTATGCCATTGTTAATTGAAACCCACCTCAACCATTAGATCTTCTAGGGTCCGAAAGTGACAATGATCTGAGCTGTTATTGTATGAATACATATTGTGAATAGTAAGAACACCACTGTCCCTTGTTATATAGATATTATAATGCACTTTTCAGGCGATTTGATGACTTACTATTCAGTGCTGTTTTTTTATTATGGATTACTTGTGTGATCATATGATATTACATTATCTATTGTGTTGGTGACGTCCATTATGGACCATGATTAAGAACCTCTTTCTTGTGACAAGCCATGATGCATTATTTTGCAATTTTATTGCCTTTTTTTTAAATAATATTTAGTGATTTTTTTTTCAAATTGAGGCCTACGTTTCGATCCGCCTTGAGGCTTACGCCTAGCCTCACTAGCACAAAATACCTTGATCTCGCTTCACGCCCTTGGGTTATCAATTACAATCATATTTCACAAAAAATGAAAGGGTCTGTATAGTGTTTCTGGTTTGGGGGTCAAGAGGGATTGCACAACGGTCTAGTACAGGGTCTGCAAAGGGGTGGTGGGGTTTGTATGGGCTGGTGTGTTCGCCATAGGCAGGCAGTACAGGAATTAGGGTTTGGATCTTGAACAAGTGGAGGGGGGTGGGTTTGGCTGGACCGCTGGCAGCCCAGGTACATCACGAGGGATGGAAATGGGTGGTGCTAGAATTGTAGCCGGCAAGGGAGGGAAAGGGGTCGCGACTTGGCTGGAGGGCTGGCTGGGGTCGCAGCTTGGCTGAAGGACTGCGACTCCCAAGGGTGACAGACAGCTAGGGTTTGGCAGGGAAGGTGGCGCTGCTGTACAGGGTTGGGAGAGGAGTTGATGCAGGCCCTGTGGTTCGGTGGAACTTGGAAGTAGAAAGAAGCCTCTGATCGGGACTGCCGCCGACAGATGTGCTGCCTTCGGATGTTGCCATCCCGATTCCCAATCATCGAACGCCATTTGGGGTGTGGATATCCCAAGAGCACCAAATATTGGTTTGATGCCAACACAACGGAGTGATTACACGTACACATTAAAAGAAATAACCAAAATATCTCTAAATTATTCTCATATATTCTCTCTTCAAACAAAATGTAGCGTCCTCTCATTTGAGGAGAGAGGCACTCTATATATAGCGTACAAAGGAATAATGAACATGGTTAGTGATTTCCAACCATGACATCATCAATCTAGAATCCTCTAAAAGAATATCTATAAGGAAAAGTACAATAATCGCCCTCGTCCCTCGTGCTCCTACATCACTCACCCTCAAATGAAAAATAAAAATTTAAATATGTGAATATTACGTCAAATAAAATGGCATCCAATGCTTGAACAAAGAACAAACCCTACGCCCTATGCCACTAAACAAAACCCTCAAAATTCTCCTTAGCCTACGCCTTCGCAATTGTTAATTATATTTTTGCTACAATCCCTGTGAGCAGAAGCTATTAACAGTCAACTTTGTAATGCTCATATTTACCTACCACTAGGTTTGAACCCCGCGCGATGCGCGAGCGAGTAAAATTCATGGAAGAACATAATCGAATATAAAAATAAGAATATATGTTTCAATCGTCGTAAATGTTCAGCACTAAATCTTTAAAACACCACTAATAACTTCGGAATTTGAATATTGTACTACAGTAAGGCCTCTGTTTTTATTTACATGAAGAATGTTTCCCAAATATAAAGATTGAAAGATGAAGCTTTTCGTATAGTTGTTGGCAGAGTTGTATATCACAATGGAGTGGACATAAAAATTGCAAGATTTTCTTCCATTCATTACCAAAAAAATTAAAGCAATAAAAATATGAATAAAACAAAAAAGAAACATTTTTTATGCAATACTAAGAGCCAACAATAAAGTTATTAAAACACAAACAAATTCTAGGTTGTAACAGTAACATAATAAATAATCTCAACAAAAACCAAAAAAAAAAAATCAAGCCCGACTAAGAGTAGAAACTTTTTTTCCTAGTCGTTCAAATTATTGAATGTATATTTTTGATTTCATGTTCTACTATTCCTTCTTACAACTTCTACCTTTTACCACTAAGAACACAGTATTGAAGGCTCCCGCTCCCACAGGCAAAAAGTTTACTGTAAAGTCAATCCCACTTACAGTGATATATGATTTTTTTTTGGTAGCATGAGTGATATATGTTTAATACTCACTGCAATGAAGAGATTTTGGGAAGAGTTATGAGCTTCTTCCAGTGAGAAAATTTCAAGAAACTCCCCCGTTCAACTAAATCGAGCTCGAACCTCCTGCATCAAATAATCCACTAAGAAATGAATAATCTATATGATTAAAAAACAATAAACACATACAATTGCAAAGAAGAGTAAATGGTTTAGTAAATTTTGGGGTTTGTGATTCTGGGTATTTGGACACACACACACACACACACACACACACACATATCTATATCTCTCTCTCTCTCTATATTTATGTAAAGAGAAAATAAAAATAAAAACGAATTGGAATTGGAATCAACTCATAACCCCTGTTTTGGGGTTTGCTATCGCCGGCTACCACCATGGCAGGGGTGGTGGTCGACTGGTTTATATATATATATATATATATATATATATATATATATATATATATATAAAATCTCGGAGACCTGTTTTGGCAAATGAGAGAAACGAAACAAAAATAGAAGAAGGAGAGGGATCACCCATTTCACCGGAGGTGGTGGACCCGTAAGGGGGCTCTTGTTTGAACATCAGAACTCCAAACCAATGTGATGAATGTAAAGCTCTCTATTATTTGAAGAATCTTGAAATCGGAAGTGATATAGAGAGAGAAAAATAAAAATGAAAGGTCAAGATGATGAATCTTTGGAATTGGAAAAGTTTTGAATGGGGGAGTGAATAAGCCAAGTAGGAACAACTCTTTAAAAGAGGCTTTATTTTCGTATGTCAGCATTTATTAGATAAGCCACGTGTCAATTCTCAGTGAAGAGACACCAAAATTATATTATGCTATTAAATACGTGATATAAAAAATGAAAAAATTGAAGGGTCACTCTTCAAAATTAATGTAGAGCATCAAAGCTATAGTTATTTTATTTTATTTTTACGTCTAAAAAAAGTTATTGAACACCATCAATTGTCTGATTAAAACAAATTAAAGTCTATAGTGCTTTCTATTGAACACTAAACATTTCATTTTCTTTTGCCTAATGTAATATATTATCAATAAAGCCAATAGAATATAAACATAACCAGTAAACTATTCGTCAAGGTTCATATTATTCACAATATGGATATATTGCCATGATTTGTCATACCTAGGTGAAGCAACATATGAGTTCAAGCCTTTATGTTGTGTCTCTACATGAGATTAATATTCTAATCTCATTGTGTAAATGCTGACACAACTCAATAAATCAAAAGTTCTAAAATACAACTCACAGAGGTACATAATATATGCATCTTACAAAGAAGCAAAACATATCGGGATCAATGCCTGTGCAGGCCCCGGTATGATAAATAATTAGATTTGAACAACAAAAATGCATTCGAGAAAGAGTGATCAAACAAGAAAAAATATATATAAACTTTAGCACATAGTAACTGATTAAAACTACGAAGTATTTTATATCTAATAAAAACAACTTCCAGGCCAAATTCCTGAAAAGATTCTAGAACTTCTCAAATGATGTGTTGACTAAAAGAAATTAAAAAAGCACTCATGTTGGTTGTGTATTGAAGGATGAAGTATTGGCTAACTTCATGTTTCCAATATTTATGCATTAGTTGCATCACTAACCAACAGCGATGGATGGCTAAAAAGTTATAGTTGAGAAGGTAAAAATAAAAATAAAAAGCCATTGACCTTACCCTGCACTAATGCATCCCACCAAAATTTATTATGCAGCTAACCTTAAATTATGTATCTGTTGTCTCTCTGTTATTGATTTACACTCATAAGCATATGAAAAACAGATTTACTCTGAAGAGTGGTTAATGGGAAAATCTCAAAATTGATACTTTTATCTTTTATAAAAAAACTTTTTGTGTGTTGGTATTATTAATAGGAAAACATAAATTTCAACTAGAAAAAGCCGATCATTGTAGTAGTAAACATACCTTTTGAAACTCAAAACAGCACACAAACAAATGACAGCATCCGATGGAAATCATGGAATTTCTCAGCATTTAAATAATTTTTTAACACTTTTTTGCATTTTTAGCATTCTTTTTTAATAGTCTCTTCTATTTTTGCATTACTTATATAATTGTGGCAAGTGTTGAGATGGAAGTTTTTTCCAATAGTTAGTGTTGTCATATACATGAGTTGTCATGACAACTCATGACATGACAATTCATACTTAGATAGTAGCTTTTAAGAGGTTATATTTTGACATATGATGTAATTGAAGGTAGTTAATGACCCATGTGAGGTCAAAACTCTTTCAACCAAGAGGAGCTTAGGAGACCCTTTCTAGAATCTTCTCTTCTCCCCTATAAATACCCCCTTCCCCCTCATCAATGATCAATTCTAAGTTTGAGTATTACTTTTCTCTCTAGAGTGTCACTCTTTTGTGCCTTAGACGACTTTCATTTTACGTCAATTGGTATCAGAGCTTCGTCGCTCCACCCATTGTTGTTAGAAAAAAATACAAAAATCATAAAAAATCAGAGTAACTTAATGGCGCCAAAGAAGCTCACCATTGTTGAGAAAAGTGTTACTCGATTGGAAGAATCCATGGCCACCCTTATTGGAAGGGTTGACATTCTCATCCAAAATTAACAAAACCCGAACCTTAGTTTGTTACCCCTCGAACCCATGACCACCACACCATTTCTGCTCCGCTCCCATCTCCGCCCCCAACCTGCCGCCCTTGGGCCTTCCTGCCACCGGATTCCGGTCGGCATTCCACCCCTCCTACCACCATTGAACCCCCTGCCTAGAGCCCCATAAGGGTTCCCCGACCACGTCTTACCCCAAGCAACCCGATCCGGGTACATCGCCCCCCACCCGTTAGGAACCCCTTACCGTCGCCTCTATCGGCAACCCCGCCCATGATAACGGCCGAACCCACACCTGGTAAAGAATCGATCGACCCAGATCCAACTCAAGCCAGATCCACCTGCCCTAAGGCTCGCCCGACCTTCCCGACCCCAACCGGGCCAGCGCACCCTGCCGATCACCTCACCGAGCATTCCCGACTTTACTCGCTTCCACCTACCCGCCACTTCAGCTGCCATGAGTACCCTCCTTATGCCAGTTTTTTGCAATCACCCCAAACCCTAAACCTAAGGCTACCTTGCACCCGACCCTATCAAGAATATAATGCATTGGAAATTTTTTCGTAGATTCCCGACTCTCACTTTTTGCATGACACTCGCCGGCAAGCCCGAGTTGCTCGTCACATACATGTGCCTCGCTCCGAATTCGTGTGGGATGATCGATCCGCTATCTCTATCCCAATTGACTCGACACGTGTCCGCCACCATCGCGTTCATGAATGGTTGCATCAACCCATCGTGGCGAACCAACCGCGTCACAAGTTGATTCAGTGGCCTAGCACCCACATATGAGGAATGGAAGACCGATTCCTCACCTTTTGAATCTCTCAATCCCAAGGTGACTCCCTTCGTCCCGGTTGTCGAACGACATTGCTTCCTTTGTCATGAGAGGGCATTTGATAGACGATTGCCCCTATGAGCCACATGAGGAGCCAGCATTTGAGGACGAGCCTGATCCCCTGGATTTTGAAGAGTATGAGCCAGAGCCAGTTGACCCACCCCCACCTCAAGTTCGAGTATAGCGTCCCCGTGGGCGTCCGGTCTTTGAGGTTGTAGAGAATGTTGATGTTGCTGATCCGATAGAGCCACTGCTTAGAGATGACCATTTGGCTCTTGCATTGCGGCCTCACTCTCAGAGCCTTCAGGGTGATATTTGGGTAGATATCGCGATGTTTGATGGGCATTTAGACTCCGATGCTTTGTTCGATTGGATTGACGCTATGGAGACGATTTTTGATTATAAATATATCACCATACGCAAATGTGTTTAGTAGGCGGCCACAAAATTTCAGGGATTTGCTCAAGTGTGGTGGAACGACACCGTCCAACGGTGTGCGGAGGCTGAAAACTCCTTCCGATCCAAACTTGGAGCCAATTGAAGCCCGAGTTGTGTGCATTTTTCATACCCCCGACTTATGAGTGTGATCTCTACTCCAGATTCAGAGTCTTCAACAGGGTACCTTCACCGTGTCAGCCTATACCAAGCTATTCCAGCTTCTTAGCACTAGGGCCTGTCTATCAGAGATCGAGACTCAGCGGATCAGCCGCTACGTTCAGGGTCTTCAGTCCTGCATCCAACAGGACCTTGGTTTGCATGAGATACCGTCTTTTGCTAAAGCGATTGAGTATGCAACCAAAGTGGAGTCCTATCACCGCTCTTCTGCACCAGTCCCTTCGGTGCCCCCTCCCCCTGCTGTTGTTCCACCTCGAGCACCATACGCGCCACCAGTCACGATGAAATGCTTTACATGCGGGGTGGTGGGCCATAGGGTTATTAAGTGTTCCAAGAAGAAGGCCTTGCTGGTAACAAATGAGACAGAGCCGTCGGGAGACGGGCTAGAAGAGGCGATTGAGCGCCAGGTCTTAATTGTACTATCATTTAACTCGACCTAGATTCTGATGGCGTTCCCCTTTGAGTTCGAGGAAGAATTCTTTTCAAGGATTGCATTACTTGTATAATTGTGGCAAGGGTTGAGATGGAAGCTTCTAAAAGGTTCCATTAGTTAGTATTGTCATAGATGAGTTGTCATGACATTAGTTAGTACTGGTATAGATTAGTTGTCATGACAACTAATGACAACCAAATTCACAACAACTCATACTTAGCTAGTAACTTATTTTGACATGTGATGTAATTGAAGGTAGTTAATGATCCATATGACATCACATGGGTCAAGACTCTTTCAACTAATAGGAGCTTAGGAGACCCCTTCTAGATTTTCTCTCCTCCCCAATAAATATCCCCTTCCCCCTCATTAATGATCAATTCTAATTTTGGGTATTACGTTTCTCTAGAGAGTGCGATTCTTTTGTGCCTTTCACGACTTTCATTTTATGTCAGCATCAGTGCCTTTTAATGCATTCACGGGCATCCAAACAAGCTGAAAAACTGTACAAAAAGCGATGTAGAAGGGTGTCTGCATGCAAAAAAATTATTTAAAATACTTTTTTTGAAGATATTGAGAGGACCCCACCTAGGCCACTCCACCGCAAGGGCCACTGCGGAAATGACATTTGAGAAGTACTGCGTAAGGGCCACTGCAGAAGTCCAGGATTGAGAAGGGCCGCCGCAAGGGTCACTGCAGAAATGACATTCGTGAAGTGCCATTGCAAGGGTCACTGCGGAAATGACATTTCTGCAGTACTGTGTAAGGGCCACTGCAGAAGTCCAGGATTGAGAAGGGTCGCCGCAAGGGTCACTTCAGAAATGACATTCGTGAAGTGCCACTTCAAGGGTCACTGCGGAAATGACATTTGAGAAGTACCGCGTAAGGGCCACTGCAGAAGTCCAGGATTGAGAAGGGCCGCCGCAAGGGTCACGGCAGAAATGACATTCGAGAAGTGCCACCATAAGGGTCAATGCGAAAATGACATTCGAGAAGTGCCACCGCAAGGGTCACTACAGAAATGACATTTGAACTACCCCGCAAGGGCCACTGCAGAAGCTCAAAATTGAGAAGGGCCATCGCAAGGGTCACTACAGAAATGACATTCGAGAAGTGCCACCACAAGGGTCACTGCAGAGATGACATTTGAAGAAGTACCCCGCAAGGGTCGCTGCAAAAAATAACATTTGAGAAGGAATCCCCAAGGCTTCTTCAACAACAAAAATGACATTTGAGAAGGAACCCCCCAAGGTTTCTTCAACAGCAAAAACTTACATGGGAGGAGGGACTCGCAAGGTCCTTCCCCCCCGCAGCTCCCAGAAAACCAAGTTAGGATGATGGGGTGTCTACCATATGCAACCCTACATAATTACTAACACTTGTTTTTCTTGTACAGGTTGCCTAGTTGAGCAAGCAGGGCTCGAGTAGGCCAGTTGGGACCTCCTGGGAGTTTTGGCTTGGCGGCTGAGGGACAAGGTATGTTGAGCAAGCTCAACTACTTAGCACTATAGGATTGAGAGAATACTAGTAGGAAGACCCAACAGTCACTCAAAACTACACACTTCACACTTGGTCACAAGTGAAGTGAGCAGCCAAAGAGTTGGCTGCTCACAAGGAACAAACCCTTTACAAAATAACTTTTTTCAGAAGAGAGGGTCCTTAAGGCCTCCTCTCTCAAGATTTGTAAAGATTGCACAACAAGTTACCGTTTCAAAGGATATTTACCAAATCAGATGTCTTGTCTTCATTGGGAGACATATGTGCCTTTTGACTTTGGTTGGTGCCAGGTGGTGCCTGCAGGAGGGGATAGGCAGGGCTGCCTGCAGGTAGGGACAAATGGTACACTTCAGACATTGTCCCCCTCCAACCCTCTCAATTTTGGCGCCCCAAAGTGCCAACTCAGCCCTAACGCCCAAGTATAAATAAGACATCTGGGCAAGGTCAATAGGGACGGACAATTGAAATTACACTGTTACTCTGCCAAAACCACACTAGACCTACCTAGTATTCTCTCCCTGCTCATTCTCTTAGTGCTGAGTGCCTTGTTCTTTCACTCCCCAGTGACGGCCATCATCCTCAGGTGTTTCCCTTGAGAAAATTACTATTTTTGTTGTGAAAGTTCATCTTTTTGCAGGGAGTGAGTTGCAGGGAGTGAGTTGAAGATTGAGTTCCATTGTTACCAGAAGGAGAAAGTTTCTTGAGAAGTTGCACTAGAAGACCTTGAAGACCTTGCAGGCAGTGTCCATTGGAGTGGGTCACGCCTCACCCTTTCCAGTTATTTATAGACCCCAGTCTCACTACCCTCCTACATTTGACGACTCCGTTGGGGAGGTATTCTTGCTTTAATGGACAAAGAAGATTTCAATGTCTCTAAGCAGTTGGTTTTTGAGGACACTCCATCCGGTAATGGAGCTCACAGTGACCAGACCACCCAGGAAGAAGTGGTGGTGATCGGAGCCAAGGCGCTTGCGCCTCAGGGAGGGCAGAACAGTTCTCCGGCAGTGGCTCCAATGGCAGGTATGAATCTTATGGCATTGTTTTTTGACTTCTTGAAGCAAAATAACGTGGACCTATCAAGCTTGGGTCAGGGTTGTGTGACACCTGCAGCTGTCCCTTCTGGAGGGGTGGCCACCCCTATTACGATTCCGACGGAGACGCTTCCGTCCCGGAAGGTGGCGTCGGAGCGGGCTCTGGCGCAAACAGGTTCGCCAGCTGCTAAAAGCTTGTGTTTGGAGGAGTCACCCTCTAAGGCTGTTACTATGGAGGAAGTGAGGAAGCTACTCTCCTTCTCTCAGAGGGAGGGTTCCCACCTATATGAGGAGTTACAAGACCCCTATCCGCAGGAAGTAAATGAGAAGCCATACCCTGAGGGGTATATCCCACCAAAATTTATCAGGTTCAGCGGCAGGGGGGAGAATCCTAGAGAACACGTGAAGAGGTTTGTCGAGTACTTGGGAGTACATGCTGGTGACAAGAACCTGAGGTTGAGGGAGCTCTCTAAGACCCTCACTGGGAAGGCTTATACATGGTATTCCCACTTAGCGCCTAACAGCGTCCCTACTTGGGAAGAGATGCACAGGCAGTTCCTCCAGAAGTTCTTTATAACGGAGGACGAATTTACACTGAGGCACCTAGCACAAGAGGTCCAGAAGCCAGGAGAAGAGTTGATGCACTACATCAAGCGATTTTGTGAGAAGGCCTTAGATGTCCACGAGGATGTGGCGGAGGCCAGGTTACTGCTGATATGTGTGGAAGGACTCTTGGAAGAGTACAAGTTGTACTTGATCAACGAAACTAGAGACGAAACTTTTAGAGAGTTCACCAGGGCTGCTAGCAACATAGCTATGATAATCAAACCAAGGGCCCTGGGTTGGAGGACGCAAGTTCCACCGACTTTCGGGAGGTTTCAAGTTTCGAGGAGGCAAGCGGTTAACTATGTGGATGGGAGTTCCAAAGGGAAGAAGGGGGGCTTTGGAGCCAAGACGGGCAGTCCCAGCAACAAAAGAAAGTGTGGGGAGGATGCCCCGCCGCCACTACCATGCAGCGTAGTCGAGGCTATGGATTGTTACCGTACCTTAGTACGAGAAGGGGTAGCAGGACCTCCTCACTTGAAAGGAGAAACCCTCACTGCAGCTGACAAGGCCAATCCGAAGTACTGTGAGTTACACCAACGGGTGTAGCACTTTACCAAAGATTGTTATTACTTGCGCAGGATTATTGGCGAGCAGGTGGCCAATGGTACCTTGCAGATACCCCTTGTGGATGCTAACGAGAACCCACTTCCTGCACATCACTTTGGTACCGCCAACATGGTAGTTGCTTACGGTGAAGAAGCTACCAAAGGTCTGATGGAGTGGGAGAGCAACAATCAGTTATGTGAGGAGTTGGAAAATCTATCACTGAGAAGACTTGAGCTAGAAAGAAAGCAAGAGGAGTGGTTCTTCACTCCGGAACAGGAAGATGGAAGGGGGGAGGTTGAGGAAGTGACCCTTTCAGAGGGTGAGGTAGATGTCATTCTCGCCTTAGATGAGAGAGGGACCTCCGAGGCGGAGTATGTCTGCAGTGCCCAGATGTATGAGGTAGACTTAGATTCTGAATGTGAGGCTATAGCAAGGTGCCCCAAGTTCAAATGGTTTTTCGACCAGATAGGGGTGAAGTACGGCACAAGGGTGGCCATCACGACGAAAGTCTTGGAGGTGGTGCAGCAGCGTGGAGATCCTTCGCTAAATTGGCATGGGCCAATCGGAAGGCTGATTAAGATGTATACTTCTGAAGTAGTGTTTTCGGAGGCAAATAGGTTGGTGCCCTACTTCCACAATCTCCCGCTGTATGTTACAACCACGGTAAATGGAGTCTCATTTCCCAGAGCATTAATGGATGGGGGAGCATCTATTAACATCATGCCCATCAGTACATTGTATGAAATAGGAATTGACTAAGGGAAGGTGGTTTCGGTACCACTAGTAATTTCTGGATTCGATAATGCTGGAATGCAGTCTATTGGATACGTGAATGTGGGAATCAAGTTGGGAAATTTCACCTCCCATATCAAGTTCTATGTTATTAATGCTAACACTAGCTACCAATTACTCATTGGAAGGGTATGGATGCACACTCATGGCATAGTGTCCTCTCCACCTACCATCAATGTGCAAAGGCAAACATTAGAGGTACAGAGATAGTGATCAAGGCAACGCAGAGACCCTTCGCCGTAGAGGAGGCTCACCTGGTGGATGTTGCCTTCTACACTGAGTTGGATGAAGAAAGAAAGGTCTCTGCAAGAAAGCTAGAAGGGATCAAGGTAGGAGAGGGAAGTGCCCCGCAGAAGAAATCTGTTCATGACCGTCTGGGGGGAGGGTGATCCCCCACATGGCAAAAGGCAAGAGGAAAGTAAAGGAGGTGGCTAGGCCTCCTCGAACCTGCAAGAAGGTGGTCTTGCCTGATGGAAAGATCATTTACCGCTTATAGTGGTCTGCGCGGGCGGTGTTCTGGGATGAGAGCATCGACCCGGCGCCTGAGTGTTTTATTATTGATGAATCCCATATCGTTGAGCATATTGAGGAACCAGAAGAAGCTCCGGAATGCATGCAAGATGGACCCAGAGAACAGTTGCAAGAATTAGAGAAAATCAAGTTGGGCCAGAGGGGGGCAAGAGTAGACCCATTCTAATCTCCAAGTGTCTAGAACCGAAGCAGAAGGAAGAGCTCATTGGGCTACTTAGGGAGTTCACTGATGTGTTTGCCTGGAAGTACACAGAGATGCCAGGAATAGATGCAGAAGTGAGCTCCCATATATTGAACATCCTTCCTAATGCCCTTCCGGTAAGGCAAGCCACACGTACATACCTTGACTTGAAGATAAAAGCTGAGGTGGAGAAGTTGTTAGCGGCAGGGTTCATCAAGCCTATTCAGCACCCCATATGGCTTTCCAGCATAGTGCCAGTGGCGAAAAAGACGAGCCAAATCAGAATCTGTGTAGATTTTCGTGACTTGAACAGGGCATGTCCTAAGGATGAATTCCCATTACCAAGTATAGATAGCTTAGATGCCACTGCGGGATATGAGATGTATAGCTTCATGGATGGGTACGTTGGCTACAACCAGATTAAAATGGATCCTGCCGATGCGGAGAAGACTGCCTTCCGCACACCATTAGGGAACTTTCACTACACAGTCATGCCCTTCGGATTGAAGAATGCCGGGGCCACATACCAGCGAACCATGATGGCAATTTTTCATGACCTATTTCATGATATACTAGAGAATTCTATGTGGATGACCTGGTGGTGAAGTCTAAGAAAGAAAGCAATCATATACAGGATCTCAGGAGAGTATTCGAGAGGTGCTGCCGGTATAAGATGAGGATGAACCCCTCAAAGTGTGCCTTTGGGGTTACTGCAGGGAAATTCTTAGGTTTTGTTGTGAATAGACAAGAGGTGCAAGTGGATGCAGAGAAGATGAAAGCCATTGTGATGATGCCATCGTCCAAGAGTCAGAGGCAACTTAAGAGCTTCCTGGGAAAGGTATCCTACCTGCGAAGGTTTATACCTGCGTTGGCAGAAGTAACTCATCCGTTCGCGCCCCTACTGAAACACAAGGTCAAGTGGGTTTGGGGAGAGAGACAGGAGAAAGCGTTTGAGAAGATTAAAGAAATCCTAGCCTCTCCGTCCACGATGATTCCCGCCGAATCCGGAGCACCGCTGCTGCTCTACCTCACTTCTACAGAGAGATCGATAGGGGCCCTCTTGGCGCAAGAGAAGGAGTGGAAAAGCTGTTCTACTACTTGTTAAGAGTGATCTCTGGGATGGGACAAAATCTAGGTACACCAGCGTCGAGAGACATTGTCTGGCGTTGTTTTTTGTAGCCTAGAAGTTGAGACACTATCTTCTAGCCTTCACAGTTCACATAGTCACCAAATGCGACCCCATCAAGTATCTGCTCGCGCGAACTGTGCTCGTGGGACGAGCAGCAAGGTGGTTTTTGATCTTGTCAGAATATGATCTAAAATGTATAGTGCCCAAGGCCATTAAAAGCCAAGCAGTGGCAGATCTGCTTGCCCACTTCCCAAGTGGAGTTTTTGAACCACTTAGTGAGGAGCTACCCGGGGAGAGCTTTCAAGCATGCATGGCGGAGGAGGTGAAGAAGTGGACTATGGAATTTGATGGTTCCAGTGCTCAAGGAACAGGTGGAGCGGGCATCATACTATCAGATGGGAAAGAGAAGATCACTCTCTCTTTCAAGTTAGATTTCAAATGCTCAAATAATGAAGCTGAGTACGAGGCCCTCATTCTAGGGATGTTGGAAGCACTCAGAAGAGGGGTCAGGGTGTTGTGTATACGAGGGGACTCCAATTTGGTGGTGAGGCAGGTCAATGGGGAGTTCTCCCTTAAGCATGCCAATTTGGCACCTTACAGACACATCATTCAAAGTCTGCTGGGACAATTCTTGGAAGTAACTGTGGAGAGGCATGCGCGAACGATGAATAGGCACCCTGACGCGCTCGCCACCATAGCACAAAAGCTAGACATGGAGGAGTCAGAAGCAACCATCACAGTGCGATGGAGAACGGTACCCACTACTGTAAAATCTTTGTTTCCAAGTAACGAGCCAGAAGATTGGAGGCATCTAGTGGAGAAGCAGCTTGAAACCAGAGAAGGGACAATGAAGATGTTAGAGTTGGCCAACTATCATGTGCTGCAGGGAACTCTCTACTTCAAGAGTCCCGGAGGGTTTCTAGCAAGGTGTGTCGGTGAGCAAGAAGCCAAGGAAAGGTTAATAGAAATGCACCAAAAGCACTGCGGAGATACTAATGTTCCCCTTTATAGACGACTGCAGCGGGTGGGTATTATTGGCCTGCTATGAGCGCAGAAGCGGCCCGCTTGCAACAAAGCTGTTTAAATTGCCAAGCGAATTTAGACCAGCCGGAGGAGGCTAACTTTGTGGAAGCCTTCGAAGATTGGAGACAACCATACATAGCATACCTGAAAAATGGGAAGCTGCCCGCCGAGAGAGCGGATGAAATTTATCTTAGAAAAAGGATAGCCCGTTTCTACTTGGTCGAAGGAGAGTTATACAGGAATGGGTACAATGAGAAGGCGCTAAGGTGCGTAGCCAAAGAGGATGTGGAGAGGGTGTTGAAAGAAGCTCATGAGCCCTCCCACATGGAAGGCGCCAAACTGTATGATCAGCTGATGACGCTGGGATACTACTGGCCGACCATGGAGGCTGACTCCATTGGGTATGTGAAGAAGTGTAAAGCATGTCAAGTTCATGGAAACATGGTGCACGCTCCTTCCGTCAGCCTGCAAAGCTTGGCAGCTCCTTATCCCTTCCATATATGGGCGTTCGACCTGGTGGGAAAGATCACCCCGGCTCTCACGGCAAGGCTTTTATCATTGTGGCTACAAAATTGTACACTAAGGCGTCGTTTGATGCGCCGTATAAGAGGTTCGTATTGGATAAAATTATCCTATCCAATGTTTGGTGTAATTTAGGATGGGATATGAGATGGAATAAGTTATCCAAAGTGAGTTCCTTATCCCACAAGGAGTGGGATAAAAAAATCCTACCTCCAAGGTCGTATAAAATTATACGGTGTCTAAATTTGATTAAAAATTACTACTCTACCCTTATTAAGTTATAAAAAAAACTCACGCAACTTGCACTATCTCAATTATTAGATAGCAGTCGGCGATCCCTTTTATTCACATAACTCTCCATTCATATTTTTCATCACGTTAGGTAATCTCCTCATTTTTTTTCTATTTTTTTCTATTTGTTGCTTTATCGTGAACTACTATTTTGGTTTGAATCGATGCAAATATTATGTTAACTCACCTACTTGACAAGTTGAAAGTTATGTGTTGTTAATTTATCGCTAATATTTTGTTACACATATTTTTTTTGGATGTATTATTAACCTTTATGCCAGACAAGTTGAAGGATGTGTACAATTCAATTTATTTGTTTTTGTATCTTTTCAACGACTATTTTGGGTAAAATTGATGTTATTCAGTTGTGACTTCAAGCAATTTTCTGCAACTGATTTGTTTTGAATCGAAAGAGAAGATAATAACCAACCAGTTTTACTATCTCATTATTTCTGGCGGCTAGTTTGTGTACACATGATTTTTGTATGCGTGTAAGTGATTACTAGTGGTTGAGTGTGTACAAATTATAAATACAAATATATATTTTCATCCCATAATATTATTTTTTAACATCCCACGTGGAATTAAATATTATGTTATTGAGTTAAAATATGTGATAACAATATATTTTTGTATTTTTTGATTATTAAATACAAAAGAAGGGTATTTTTGGAAAACTGGAGATAAATTAATCCTATCCGGAGCATTTCAAACACATGACTGTATTATTATATCCCATCCCGTCTTCTTATTCGGAACTGTTCCAAACGCAGTATTGGAATAAGCCTTATACGGTGCATCCTTATCCTATCCAATCCGACTTTTATTCTATCCTATCCGGACTCCTTATACGGCGTATCAAACGAGGCCTAAATGGGCGGAAGCCATCCCTCTAAGGAGAGTCACCGCCCAAGTGGTAACCCAGTTTATAAAAGAGTATATCATATGCAGGTTTGGTATACCCAAGGTAATCTTAACAGATAATGGAAAGCAATTCGTATGCAAGGAAATGGCCCTCCTCACAGGCAAATATAAAATTGTGCATAATAGCTCAACCATCTCCTACCCCAAGGGCAATGGCCAAGCAGAGGCTACCAATAAGACCCTGATAGAATGCTAGAGGACATGCCGGGGGCGTGGGATGAGAAATTACCGATGGTGTTATGGGCTTACCTTACTTCGAAAAGAAAGCCGACAGGGTTTACTCCATTCTCCTTCGTATACGGGACCGAAGCTGTCCTACCAGTGGAGTTGGCGGTACCTTCAGCCAGAATTTCTCTCAGCAATGGGCTCATCCCTGACCCAAGGCATGTGCAGCTGGAGGCACTGGACGAGCATAGAGACAAGGCGAGAGAGAATTTCAAAGTTTACACCCAACAACTGTCCAGGGCCTACGAGAACTTAGTCAAGCCTAGAGAGTTCCAGGTGGGAGATTTAGTCCTGCGAGCATCCACTCACCATCCCCGTAGCATGTTGGCATCAAAATTCAAACCCAACTGGGATGGCCCCTTTGTCGTCAGATTAGTGGGGAAGTCGGGCTATTGTCAAATCTCAGAACCAGAGAGTGATTGCCTCCAGTCCATCAACTGCAAGTGGCTGAAGAGGTACTATGCTTAGTAACAGCTAACAAATTTTGGTTGTGTTTTGCATGTCTGTAATGGATTTTCAGGGTTGCTCCTATATCAATTTTTTTTTTTTTTTAGAGCAATACCACATTATAAACAGCACACAAAAGTAAAGAAATGAAATAACAACGCTTTTGATCATTGTTGATGCTTGCTTTGTTTACTCATTTATATATATACAGAAATATATATACACTCCCCGCTAAGTTAAAAGCGAGTACACAAAAATCAGGAACTTTGCTCACTACACTTGGGAGGTAAGTCCATCCTAAGAGAAAGCATACTGAGCAAAGTCCCCCAGGCATAAATTAAGAGAAAATGTAGAGGGGGGGGGGGGGGGGGGCTAAATTCCTCCTCTTTAACATTTCAAAGAACAGTGAAGCTCTTAAAGAGAATATAGAGCAAAGACCCCAAAGACTAGGAGCTAGCTAATTCAAATAGTCTTTTTTTTTTTATGAAACCAAACTTGAAGGAAGGAGACAAGGGTCACCCCCCCTCTCTAACCTAGCCTCTATGAACATAAGTAATATTGTGCAGGAGTACCCCCACAGGCATAAGGGGTGATCCAATACAGTAACATGCAAACATCTCACAGTTACGAGAGGTGCATTTAGAAAAAAATATAATAAAATAAAAAATACAATGTATATATATACATAACTTGCTCATATTAAGGCAAGTACCCAGCAGTTTATGGGGGAGGCATCAGTAGGCCAAGTGCTCACAGAAATTAGGGCAAGTCATATAAAATAAACACCCACAATATAAACGGAGAACAGTGGAAAAGAAAAATGCAGAAGAAACAAAGTGCCATTTCTCTCATTCATGAATGATCAGTGATGTACACATAGAATTTTGAGCATTACAAAGCAAGAAGTAGTCTATCCGCTAGAAACGATAAAAAATAAATCATCACGAGCGATGGCGCCGGCATACGACGGACCAGCCTCCCGCAGAAACTCTTCCTCCAACCTGACGGATTTAGCCTCATCCTCCTCATCACCAGACTCGAGTCTCGCGAGCTTCACTTGCAGTAATGCGATCTGATTCCGGATTCTCGTGGCCTCAGCCTACCGCTGCTCAACCCTAGACTGTCGGGAAGTGTGAAATCTCACTATCTTCCGGAAAGGAACACTCAGAAAGTGGCGAACTCTCATATCAAGCCAATCCAAACGAAAATGATAGAACTGTTGCAAGTCGCGAAGAGCATCCAAGAATAGTGAAATAGAAGAGCTAGTCAGCTTAGCAGGGGAGGTAACTAAGAACTCATGAACATGGCTGGCAAGAGCCTTCAGGTTGAAGGCCGTGAGACTGTCAATCTGAAGTATGCTCTGAGAAGTGAATGTCTTGGGGTGGTGCTCTAAGATGAGATTAAGAGCTGACGCTCGTGCGTCCTGAATCGTCCTGATAACTCTTCACGCCATAGTTTACCCGCAATGGTCGCAACATCCTCTACTTCACCATCACCGTCGGAGTGGCGAGACCCTACCTCAGAAGGGAGGAAAGAAAACTCCACCAGAATCAGCTTTACGGACCAAGGGAGTGGCCTCAGAACTATGATCTCTCTCCACAGCCATCCCACTGCCAGACTCCACAGTCATCGGAGTACTCTTATGCACCTGGAAACAATGAGACAAAGGTGAAATGAGAACGCTTGCACAGTATACGCAAGAAGAAAAGAGGGGAGTAGTAAAAAGAAAGGGTATGCTAGTTTAATACCTCTCTCGCAGTTGCCCCACTGCCAGACTCCACAGTCATCGGAGTACTCTCATGCACCTGGAAACAAGGAGACAAAGGTGAAATGAGAACGCTTGCCCAGTATACGCAAGAAGAAAAGAGGGGGATTGTAAAAAGAGGGGGTATGCTAGTTTAATACCTCTCTCGCAGTTGCCCCACTGCCAGACTCCACAATCATCGGAGTACTCTCATGCACTTGGAAACAATGAGACAAAGGTGAAATGAGAACGCTTGCATAGTATACGCAAGAAGAAAAGAGGGGAATAATAAAAAGAGGGGGTATGCTAGTTTAATACCTCTCTCGCAGTTGCCCCACCGCCAGACTCCACAGTCATTGGAGTACTCTCATGCACCTGGAAACAATGAGACAAAGGTGAAATGAGAACGCTTGCACAGCATACGCAAGAAGAATAGAGGGGAATAGTAAAAAGAGGGAGTATGCTAGTTTAATACCTCTCTCGCAGCCATCCCACTCTCAGACTCCACAAATATCGGAGCAACTTCGTTAGACTCCACAGTCATCGGAGTAATCTCATCCACCTGGAAACAATGAGACAAAGGTGAAATGGGAACACTTGCACAGTATACGCAAGAAGAAAAGAGGGGAATAGTAAAAAGAGGGGGTATGCTAGTTTAATACCTCTCTTGCAGTTACCCCACCGCCAGACTCCACAGTCGTCGGAGTAATCTCATTCACTTAGAAACAATGAGACAAAGGTGAAATGAGAACACTTGCACAGTATAAGCAAGAAGGAAAAAGGGGAATAGTGAAAAGAGGGGGTATGGTAGTTTAGTACTTCTCTCGCAACCACCCCACTCTCAGACTCCACGAATATCGGAGCAACCTCATCCGACTCCATAGTCATTGGAGCAACGTCGCTCACCCAAAAACAATGCAACAAGGGTGAAGATGGGAACTTTTGCACAATTTAAACAAAATAATAAAGATGTGAGAATGACATAAGGGAAGTGGATACCCTCATGCCCTATACCTGAGTAACGCTCTCCATAGCAGGCAAAGGAGGGAACGCAGGGGCTCCCAAAGGGGCCGCCACACTGGCCGATACTCCCATAGGGGCTGTCTCAGTAACCAGTGCTTCTGAAGGGGTGGCCTCAGACTCGGTTGCTCCTAAGAGAGATACCTCAAAGACGGTTGTCACAGTGGGCGCTCCTAAAGGGGCTATCTCAGTAACCAGTGATTCTAAAGAGGCGAGGCCTTTTCATCCGAGCATGGAATCTCTTTTTCCTCGAACACGTGATGAATAGCATTTTTTCGTTCTTTGCAGGCTATCAACACAGCCCCTGCTGCGCCGACCATCCTTTTCCGCTCTTCCCCTCTGGATGGGGCTCAAGTACTTTCATATTTTTCTTAGTTAGACATTTCTTTTCCATCCAGCCTGTACTTATCATAGCCCTCTTTACTTCTGTTGCAGTTATCCATTGGTGTTATTTCGATGGTGGCTCCTGCTATTGTCTCTTTAGCGGCCCCTATGCGCGGGTCAGCTTGCCCTGTTATTGTACCTCTTCAGGTAGCTATCTTTACTGCTCTATTGAGGAATTTGCTTCTTTTTTATTTTTTATTTGGGGTGTCCTTTCATTTATGAGGAAGAGATACTTATTAACTCTTACTCTTTCTTCTCATTTGCAACCTCACCTATCTGCTGCGACTGCCGTCGCTAAGGTTGCTCCTTTGAAAGCGCCTGTGGTTGAGGTAACCTGAAGCGTGGGCTCACTAGTTGATGCCACAGTAAATATCGGGCCGCGAGAGATTGCCTGAACCAATGGTCTGCCGTCCATAGATATGCGGACCCGAGGGATAGAAATCCTCCCCGAAGAGGATAAACCTGGGATAGTAACGTCAGGTAAAGGAAGAGTCCCTCCCTGAGAAGAAAGTCCAAAAGCCGTCGGGACCCACGAAAATGCAAAAGGCCAAAATATATAAAGTGCCTATTACTGAAAGGACACCAACTTTCGAAAATACATACCTTAGAGGAGAAGGTGTCTAGGGGCTCAACTGTGGGAATGCCCACTGCCGAAGAAAGAGAAGACGAAATGACAACGCCAGAAGGCACAACCCTCTACACATTGTAAATGGTTAAAGAAAAGGAAGAAGTAAAAAGGAAAAGGGCACAATGAAAGTTTTGAAAATAGGGCATACCTGAGTAGAAGGAGAAGTCACGGAGGTGGTCCTGGTGCTGGTAAGGTGCACAGATGAAAGCTGCAGAAAATGCCAGTATACACAACCAAAGAAATAATTGGCAGATTAACTAATTGCATTAGACAGAAAAAGAAATAAGGAGATATCAAACCTCTCTAAAAAGGCCCCGGGAAGAAACGAGCATAGAATTCCTCTCCCGCTGAAAAGGTGTCAGTCGTAGTGGGGGAAGAGGAGAACTACTTGCCTCCATGGAAATGACCTGCAAAATATGTTAGAATACTTTCATTAGCAAATAAAATAATGAGGGGGAAGAAAGAAAATCATAGGCATAAAATTACCAACAAAGGGGAACGCTTACAACAGTATGGCACGTAGTCTGGCCATAAGGGAGAGGTCGAGTGGTAGAGCTAACTCCCCCAGGAGAATGAGATGCCTCATCATCACTAGAAGACTCTCGAGACTGATAACAAAGCGTAAGCGTCAGTAGTGACTTCGCTATGGAAACCCAAGCCGCCCATATCACCCGAAGAAGAACTATGGTCATTATAGGAAGGGGTGCTTCCATAATCAACTAGTTCCTCTTCCAATGAAGGGGAGGTAGATCCAGGAGGTGAAACTCCGAGAGAACTAGTTCCACTAAGTAAAGAATGTTGGGATATAGTACCTTCTGTGATGGGAATAGACGCGACTCGCGCCTCCTGGGAAGAAAGGCCCAATGCTCCGTAACCTTTCTCATTCACAACTTGGTAGGTCTCCACCCCGAGATCATTAGTATCGGACCCTTGGTCCACCGTGGAGAAGGCAGCCATGCCAGCGCCATTTTCTTTCCTCTTCTTTGCAGCCCGGGTCCTCACAGGAGAAGAGGGAGGACAAGCGGTAGTAGCAGGAATGAAATTAGATACATCCATGTCAGGGTGCTTCCTTATGTTTGTGGTAGAGGTGCTCACTTTCCCTCTGCTCTTTGATCGGCTCCTAGATGTCATAGGGGGAAGCTCAGTCGGCAGAGGCTGAAGTGACTCGTCGAGAAGAGGCTTCACTAAAATGGGAATGGCCTGCTCCAAGGGTGGCCTGGGAGTGGTGCTGAGAAACCAAGGATCTTTCTGCGTTCGCCTGACCAAAAACTGGGCTTTGATATATTTAACTGGGTTAGTCTCATGAGGGGGACCAACTACACATTTTTGGATAAGACGGGTCTGTCGCTGCCAAAGTAGGAACCAGGAAGAAGTAAACGAAGGATGATAATCGCAGGGAGGCACGTAGAGGCCCCCTAGACCACTGACTCTACGGAACAGTCCCTGGAGAGTGACGCTGGCGCACGTCTCTAAAAACGCCTCAGAAGGATCGCTGTAGGTAGGAAGAGGAGGGGAATGAACGCCCTGATCATAGCCAAACTGTCGTCTTGCCTTCTCAGAATGATAGAACTCGGCGCGCGGACCCAACTCGCTCCAAGAAGGGAGGTGTCATGGTAAGAGCATCGTCACCACATTAATATGAGGACAGGTGGAAACAGACTCCACTGCTGAAGGGCAATAGAAAGTCCCGCCATCGCCAGAGAAAGAAAGCCAGCTGAAAGTGCCCCCAGGGTGCTTGGTATAAGGCCGAAACTCAAACTCCTCAATATCATCAATCAATATGCCTAAAGATTTCTTGGGAATTTTCTTGCGCCATCGGCGAAGTCGCGCAGCATCGCTATGACAGGCATGAGCCCCTGAAGTAAAGTGGGGGAAATGCTCAAATAAAAAGGCCATTAAGAGAGCGGCATTTGCGTAATTAGCAACATCATACCAATCGCAAGACCTTTCTACATCTATATGTGCTCGGTCCATCCAGGTGTAAAGAGAACCCAAAGTCAAGGCGGCCATAGGTAATACCTACCGCGAGATAATCGTACAACCAATTTAAAAAGAAGTTTGCGAGGAGAATCTTCAGGCTTACCTGGCAGAAGGAACCGAGTCAGAAATATAACTAAGAAAGCAGCTAGATGTGAGGGATAATGGAGCTTTGGGCCATCCTGGGTCCTGAGGGCTGCGCGGGAAGTCTCCCCCTTCTGTAACTGCTCGAAATCTCTGAACCAGTACCTTTGCCATTTGGCAAAGGAATGCTTGGAATGACCAGTTATATTTATAGCTACATATTTTGAGCACTCCCCGAGAGCTGACTGCAGCTCCGCCACCATCTCCTGCTCTAAAGGATCCTCATAGTCATCAGAAAAGACCTCTTGCCCAAAGAAAGGGGGTACAATTCACGTACATCCTCTAGGGTGATGGTAAATTCCCCCCAGCCTGTGACGAAGGTGTGAGACTCCATACTCCACCGAGACAGTAAAAGATTGAGCGAAGAAATATTCTTAGACACTGTGCAGGACTTCAAGGTACTGATGGCGGTAAAAATACCCACTTCCCTAAGAATAACAACATAATCAGGAACGCTCAGAACATAGTCGACCCAGCTAGCCCACTCCTCCGTGGCACCCCTCGCAGTTTTAACTTCAACATTGGAATAAGGAAAATCACCGCGGTCGACTCGGATTCGGAGAATAGAGTCTGGAGAAACAGTAGGAGGATCGGCAGATGCACTTAACCCCACGTGAGGGCGCTCGAGAACAGTGTCAGAAATTTTTTCCTCAAATTCGGAAAGAGAAACCATGAAGTTGTCAGCGGGACCAAAAAAAGGAGCACGTCGATAAATACCAAAATCCCGCCCTTGGCGAATGCGCATATAGTCCTTCCATGCCTGAGAAGAGGATGACGTAGCTGATGAACTACCAAGTGCCATTGGCTCAAGAAAAGAACTCATCCTGGTAGAGACTCCGAGTGAGGGATCCTGGGTGCCCCCCATCGCAAAAAGAGAAGTGGAAATGGTAACCCCCGTAAAAACACCAAAGTGCGAGGAACCCCTGGTCAACAGCATACTCTCCATAACGCCAACAATTAGCAAGACACCCTGGGTCATGGAACCCTCGACGCGAGAAGAGGTCGAGACCCCCCCGCCTGAAATAAATTGCAAATTGCGCATTTCCCCAAACGCAACATGACCAGCTGAGGAACCCCCCATGTTATGCGCAAATCGCGAAGAACCAGCACCAACATTAACAGGCGTCGAGACACCCCCATCCAACATAGTGGAGGTCGAGACACTCTTGGACAGAAAATTGATGTGCGAGGAACCCTCATAAAAAGTTTCTTTTTGGCAGGAACCCAAAGAATACGAATCTCCAACATAAAAATCGTGTGTAGAGCCCGTAGCAGAAGAGGAACTCGCCAGTAAATATGGTCGCGAGGTAACCGCGACTGGCAATGTGTCCCCCATAACAACAGCACTTGAGGAACTCGCTCGCGATAGAGGTCGCAAGGAACCCTCGTTTTTTTGTGATTGATTAGTGGAAACAACAAGCAGTGAGGGACCCTCGGGTTCAAGTCCAACACTCGAGAAACCGTCAACAACACCTTGGGTCGAGATACCACCAGACGCCAACAGTGGATTTGGCGAGGGACCCTCGGTTGTGTGACACGAGGAACCAATACCAGCATAGGTGGGGGTCGAGATACCCTTAGAGGTCGAAACGACGTGCGAAGAGCCCCAGGAAGAATTGACCATCTACGACAAATCCTCCTTATCGTAGCTGGCGGCAGACCCTCCATTGATAGGTTTCGAGACACCCGAAGCAGAAAAATCAAATGGCGAGGAACCCCTAATAATACTTGCAATCGCCAAGACACCCCCAACCATAAATGATTGATTCGGTGAGGAACCCCCCATATTTAGGGCAACGCGCGAGGAGCCACTGCCAACGCTAGCATGTGTTGAGACACCCTTAGAGGAGAACTCGTTGTACGGGGAATCTCCAGAAAAATTGATCACTTGTGAGAGACCCTCGTGCGTAGAAGCAGCGTGCGAGGAACCCTGGGGTGTGGACTCCACGCGCGAGAGGCTTTGAATTGTGCGCGACAAGTTGTGCTAAAAAACGTTAACAACACGCGAGGAACCCTCGCCTCCTATCACAAATGGCGAGGGACCACCATCATCTTTATCCCCACACTTGAAATCATTCCCAGCCAAAACCCTCAACTCAGAGAGAACATTAACGGATGCCTCAGAGACAGAACCACCATGAGTGGTAGCCATGGCAACGGTATTAGATGGTGACGGTGAAGACAGAAAAAGGGAAGTGGGGATCGACCTTATCATAATAGGAAGTAAGCCGTCGGTGATATGGGAAGAAACGTCTGAAGGTGTAGAGTCCATTAATGGTGGACTTGGTTCAAATGTAAAAAAAAAATTTGGGGGCTATGGTGTTTTCCTATCACTTTCTCTCACTACAAATTTAAAGACTCTCTATGAGGGTTTTGAAGAAGATGAAAGAGTTTACGAAATGAGCATTATTGTTTTTACAATAAAGTGGGAAAACGTGCAGGAAGGCAAAAA
This sequence comes from Sambucus nigra, assembly GCA_949130495.1. Classification (NCBI taxonomy): domain Eukaryota; kingdom Viridiplantae; phylum Streptophyta; class Magnoliopsida; order Dipsacales; family Adoxaceae; genus Sambucus; species Sambucus nigra. The sequence goes on from OX422207.1 coordinate 716,369,773, forward strand.
GGTTATGACATTGTTTTCCCAATTGATGAGATGATAGTTCCCACACTGACGCGTGGGTTCTCGAAAATAAAAAACCTCGGATGAGGGGACACTGCATTTAATGATCCTAGGATCCCTCTAAATAATAATAATAATAATAATAATAATAATAATAATAATAATAATAATAATAATAATAATAATAATAATAATAATAATAATAATAATAATAATAATAATAATAATAATAATAATAATAATAATAATAATAATAATAATAATAATAATAATAATAATAATAATAATAATAATAATAATAATAATAATAATAATAATAATAATAATAATAATAATAATAATAATAATAATAATAATAATAATAATAATAATAATAATAATAATAATAATAATAATAATAATAATAATAATAATAATAATAATAATAATAATAATAATAATAATAATAATAATAATAATAATAATAATAATAATAATAATAATAATAATAATAATAATAATAATAATAATAATAATAATAATAATAATAATAATAATAATAATAATAATAATAATAATAATAATAATAATAATAATAATAATAATAATAATAATAATAATAATAATAATAATAATAATAATAATAATAATAATAATAATAATAATAATAATAATAATAATAATAATAATAATAATAATAATAATAATAATAATAATAATAATAATAATAATAATAATAATAATAATAATAATAATAATAATAATAATAATAATAATAATAATAATAATAATAATAATAATAATAATAATAATAATAATAATAATAATAATAATAATAATAATAATAATAATAATAATAATAATAATAATAATAATAATAATAATAATAATAATAATAATAATAATAATAATAATAATAATAATAATAATAATAATAATAATAATAATAATAATAATAATAATAATAATAATAATAATAATAATAAAAAAAAAAAATCGACTTTATGGCGTACAAAACATTTTTGGTCTATCCAACCCCAAAAACTTTGCACAAGGGGCTAATGTAGAAGGGTGTCTACATGCAAAAAAATTAATTAAAATACTTTTTTTGAAGATATTGAGAGGACCCCACCTAGGCCACTCCACCGCAAGGGCCACTGCGGAAATGACATTTGAGAAGTACCGTGTAAGGGCCACTGCAGAAGTCTAGGATTGAGAAGGGCCGCTGCAAGGGTCACTGCAGAAATGACATTCGTGAAGTGTCACTGCAAGGGTCACTGCGGACTGCAAGGGTCACTACGGAAATGACATTTGAGAAGTACCGCATAAGGGCCACTGCAGAAGTCCAGGATTGAGAAGGACCGCCGCAAGGGTCGCTGCAGAAATGACATTCGTGAAGTGCCACTGCAAGGGTCACTGCGGAAATGACATTTCTGCAGTACCGCGTAAGGACCACTGCAGAAGTCCAGGATTGAGAAGGGCCGCCGCAAGGGTCACGACAGAAATGACATTCGAGAAGTGCCACCACAAGGTTCAATGCGAAAATGACATTCGAGAAGTGCCACCGCAAGGGTCACTGCAGAAATGACATTTGAACTACCCCGCAAGGGCCACTGCAGAAGCCCAAAATTGAGAAGGGCCACCGCAAGGGTCACTACAGAATGACATTCGAGAAGTGCCACCACAAGGGTCACTGCAGAGATGACATTTGAAGAAGTACCCCGCAAGGGTCGCTGCAAAAAATAACATTTGAGAAAGAACCCCCAAGGCTTCTTCAACAGCAAAAATGACATTTGAGAAGGAACCCCCCAAGGTTTCTTCAACAGCAAAAACTTACATGGGAGGAGGGACTCGCAAGGTCCTTCCCCCCCGCAGCTCCCAGAAAACCAAGTTAGGATGATGGGGTGTCTACCATATGCAACCCTACAGAATTACTAACACTTGTTTTTCTTGTACAGGTTGCCTAGTTGAGCAAGCAGGGCTCGAGTAGGCTAGTTGGGACCTCCTGGGAGTTTTGGCTTGGCGGCTGAGGGACAAGATATGTTGAGCAAGCTCAACCACTTAGCACTATAGGATTGAGAGAATACTAGTAGGAAGACCCAGCAGTCACTCAAAACTACTCACACTTCACACTTGGTCACAAGTGAAGTGAGCAGCCAAAGAGCTGGCTGCTCACAAGGAACAAACCCTTCACAAAATAACTTTTTTCAGAAGAGAGGGTCCTTAAGGCCTCCTCTCTCAAGATTTGCAAAGATTGCACAACAAGTTACCGTTTCAAAGGATATTTACCAAATCAGACGTCTTGTCTTCATTGGGAGACATATGTGCTTTTTAACTTTGGTTGGTGCCAGGTGGCACCTGCAGGAGGGGACAGGAAGGGCTGCCTGCAAGTAGGGACAAATGGTACACTTCAGACATTGTCCCCCACCAACCGTCTCAATTTTGGCGCCCAAAAGTGCCAACTTAGCCCTAACGCCCAAGTATAAATAAGACCTCTGGGCAAGGTCAATAGGGACGGACAATTGAAATTACACTGTTACTCTGCCAAAACCACACCAGACCTACCTAGTATTCTCTCCCTGCTCATTCTCTTAGTGCTGAGTGCCTTGTTCTTTCACTCCCCAGTGACAACCATCATCCTCAGGTGTTTCCCTTGAGAAAATTACTATTTTTGCTGTGAAAGTTCATCTTCTTGCGGGGAGTGAGTTGCAGGGAGTGAGTTGAAGATTGAGTTCCATTGTTACCAGAAGGAGAAAGTTTCTTGAGAAGTTGCACTAGAAGACCTTGCAGGCAGTGTCCATTGGAGTGGGTCACGCCTCACCCTTTCCAGTTATTCATAGACCCAGTCTCACTACCTTCCTACAAGCGAAATAAAAAATGCAGAAAATGCACAAACGCAACTAAGATATACCTGGAGCTAACCTGTTCAAAAACCTAAGAACAAAACCAACACACAAATCAACCACTTCCAGTTTTTTAGAAATTATTGTGACATATTGATCCATACACAATGTTATACATGTTCGATGGAAAGCTGGATTTGGAAACAAACAAATGCATTCTACTGAGAACAAAACCAACAGACAAATAAACCAAGTTAGGAAGAATAATGTAAAGTATGTACAACTAACGCTAGCAAATCGTTGATACCCAGTCCAAACTGCCCTAAATTTCATGAAACCCCAACGGTAGCTGAAGTGATGGGTGGAGGTGTGGGCACGATGTAGCGATAAGTGCAGATGGATCTCTTAAAGCCAAAATAAGATGGGGTTGAAATAGGGATGCTGAGAGAGAGGGACAGAGGGTGGTGGCTGATGTTGTTGGTCGATGACGGTTGCAGGGATTTTGGATGGAGGGAGATGCCAGCGTTGGGGAGAGAGAGAGAGCGTGGAGCGGGAGAGAGTTTGAGGAGAGAAAGAAATGGAGGTAGAGAGAGAGAGGAGAGGGGTGGGGGGAGGGGAATCAATCAGGGAGTAGGTAGGTTATAGCTGATGTGAAGAGTGATAGCGTGTAACAGAGGAAATGATGAAAGTTTTCAAATTAAATAAAAGCGTCTTGAAAGCCTCCCTCTCTGGCCACGCGCCGTTGTCCCTGCTGTTTTCCAAATCTTATCTCAGCCCTTCCTTTCTTGCATTGTTGGCAAAATCCTCACCTCTACTTGCTTTTTTCTGGATGAACAGGAAAAAACCCTTCCATATTATCTAAATAGACACCCACCCATCCACCCACCCAACCACACACCCATATATATATATATATATATACACAAACACCAAGAGGGAGAGATGGGAGAGAGAGATCTTGTGGTGGGGTGGTGTCCACAGGAGTTACGGACAAGAAGAGTGTGTTTGGTTACAAAAGTAAGTTATTTAAAGTAGGAATGCTGTGTTGGTTATAAGAATGATTTGTTTATTTATTTTTGTTTATAAAAATAGACGGATTTGGATGGAAGTAGCACAGTGATTCAAATTGATTAGTTGGAGGATTAATTTGAGGTAAAATAAAGTTGTGGGATTTCTTTAAGACTCGGGCATAATTTAATGACTAAATGAGTAATTTACTTTTTTGCATTCACGATGTACTGAACTGTGAAGTTGTCTTAATTTATTCATTCTTTTTAACTGATAATATATCAATATCTACCAGACCATTACAATGCCAACTTTTGGCTCTTTTGACATGATGAGGACATTACGTATGGCTGGGTTTGGACTGCTTATTTTAGGGCCAGTGCAACATATGTGGTTTAATTTTTTGGGAAGAGCCTTACCAAAGCGAGACTTAGTGACTACCTTGAAGAAGCTTTTTGCTGGGCAGTTGACTTATGGACCCTTTATTACTTCCGTTTTCTTCTCCTTCAATGCAGCTCTACAAGGTACAACAAAGTGCTGCATTATTTGATAAATATGATAATTGCCTGTTAGACTTATATTCCATTATCATGGTTTTCGTATTCTTATGTTCTCTGTCTTGCTATATATGCTCGGGTAAATTGGGAAAAAACCCTAAACTATTGCACCGGTAGCTAATACCCAATTAATATTAATTTTGTCAAAGATTCATTTAGCTATTTCACCAATTTCAGTTTCCCTCCTCTATATCGGTAAAAACCTTTTTTAGCAAACAAGAACAATTTTAGCTACACACGAGGGGTTACTTGAAACTTCTTTTAGGTGTTATTTGCAATAAACCTGACAATGGGTCGTTTCGTGTGCTTAACGGTTGTTAATAGGTTGTGTATAATGGGTCCGTGTCTTGTATATTCGGGTCATTCTTTATTTATCTATTTTTTATTTTAAAAAAAGTGTATTTAGCGTCTCAACTCATTAATTAACATGATAAAAATGAACTCAATTGCGTTAAATTTTTATCGTGTCGTGTTAACGGGTCATGTGAAGTGTTGCCTGGTCTGATTGGCAACACCAAGGTATTATTTGCAAGTGACGAAATAGCTCAGTTAGTTTTATCATTTTTTGAGCCTTTATGATATGAATCACTTCTGCAATGAGGATTTCATTCGCTTTTCTTGCGATGACTATTGAGGGGCTATAAGAAATAATAAAACAGTATTCATTTCATTTAATACATATATGAAAGTGGGTGATCAGATGAACCTGTAATAATGTTCCCCTCGCTTATACTATATGGAAAATGATAACACGTGCCCTAAGGGCACTTGTTTTGAGCCTCAAAATAGAAAGTATGAGAGCTCTCTGCATGAGTATCTGTTCGTAATTAATTATATGTCGACACCGTGTCCCTACTATTTTCAGATTCATAGTGTGCCCTTAGGGCACATGTTAACCCATACTATATTGCTTTTATGCATTTACTTTTGCTTCTCGATGCTGATCGCTCACTTATTTATGTACTTAATATTGTTTATGAATGTTGTTGCTAGGCATGAAGGAAAAAAATTCATTCATTAAACTTGGAGAAAATTACATCTGTGAACACATTTGAAAATAAATTACCCAAATACCCTTGTTACTTGGTTTCTACTTTCTATTATTCATCTTGCGACACCTTATATATTACTCAAGTAGGGTTTATGGCGTATTGCCATCTTACACAAATACCCTCAAGAGTAAAACCTAAATAACTTAACCACAATTATACACTCTTACAAAAAAATATATTTTGGTCGGAAAATATCATATTTTTTTTAGATTTTTTGGCATAAATTTGGAATTAAAAATCTCGAAATGGTTTTCAGTTCCGTTTCAATTCCCCCCTCCCTCCCTCGCATCTTGGGACTTGAAAATAGTAGATAGCATGCCAAATTCTGAAAACAATAAAAATAGAGAACAGGGGGAAACGTGTAACCGAGTTTCAGAACATAAGCAGGCCTATGGGGAATTAGGTATGCCATCTTGCAAGGCAAATTGGGATGAAATATTTTCAGTCAATGAAACACTCTTTTACTGTTTTTGCTTTTTGCATTTTCGGTTCCTTGCCTTAGGATGTGTTTGGGAACCCTAATTTCATGGCTCGGAATTGGAATTAGTAAATTTTCAGTTCAAATTATGAAAATTTTGAACTGAAAAATTTCCAATTCTAACCCTTGGACTTGAGGCTGACAAACAGACCCTCAGTCTGTAAGATGCGTGCTTTTATTTCATTTTAACCGATTGCGGAATGCCAAATTTAGGTGAAAGTGGCAGTGAGATTGCTGCCAGATTGAAGCGAGATATGATCCCAACAATTGTAAATGGTCTTATGTACTGGCCAGTATGTGATTTTTTGACTTACAAAATTATTCCCGTCCACTTACAGGTATGTTTAACTTCCCTTTTTGTTTGAATGTGAAGGTTGATACACTATGTTCTGGTTAGTGTCCAGTGCAACATTTTTTCCCTATTTAAATTAGGTTTAATGATTGTTGTAGACTTGCAGTAAACTTTTGGATTTATTCACAAACTACTTAGTACAATATACTATTTAAGTAAAGAATTAACGTAACCTAGGAACATAATATTTTTAAATGGTTACAATTATACCTTTGACTATGTTTGTTTGCAGCCATTGGCGAATAGTTCATTCTCATACTTGTGGACCATATATTTGACATACATGGCAAGCCTGAAGAAAGCGGTTGCTGATTAGGATTTTTTGACCTCTATGCACAATTATTTGTACTGGTTTTAACTTTTGCAAGTTCACCCTGAATGGATGAAAGGCGCAACAGAACGTCACCTCCAATAGTTGCAGGTTATATTTTTTGGGTTAATCGTACTTGCATTTTAGGGTAAGTCTTCGCACTTCAGGGTCAATTTTAACCTTTTGCGACATTTTTGTAAAAGGACCACAAAAAATCTCTCAAATTATCGCAAAAAGTGTAAATATATCCCAAAGTACCAAGTAGTCGAAACTTTGGAGTGCATTGCGAAGAAATACTGGACCCCAAATACAATTATCTTTTTTTTGATGAGTTTGTTCAACTCCAACTTGAATGTATCACACTTTTAGTTTCAAGTCATCTTGATTGTAGCATCAGATTTATGTGTCCTAATATTTCTCTGTACAAAGTTTTTGATATTTTTTCGAATTTAACGAGTTCTCTCCTGTGGATCTAAGGAGGTCCAGTGATAGTATAATCGTATCTTGTTATTATTTGAGTTTATAAGGTGGTTCGTTGGTTGTATGGTCAAAATTCAAGTCTTTCATCTGTCTGCATAGTTTTTTGATTTAAATTTGATCGAACTGTTCTTGTGAATCTGAAGAGGGAGTCTACTGACTCCACATATCTTGGTCGTGTTTAGCTGTGTGTTACTATTTTCTAATTTTCTGTTTTCATCTCCATTTTTTGTTTTCATTTTCTATGTAAAAAGTTAGGAAAATAGAAAAAGCTTTCAATTATTGAAAATAAAACCCACCTTACCTCTCAGTCTTCCACAAACCACCACAACTACCGCCACTACACAACAACTATTGGCGGTGGAGCATTTGTGATGGTGAAGACGGTTGTTGTGGTGGCGGGGTAGTTGTGTGGGCTTTGGTTGTGATTATGCAATGGTGGTGGTGCGGTGGGTTGTGATGCAGTGATCTCGAGGGTCTCGGTGGTGGATGTCGATGTGAGTTGGTGATAAATATAAAAGTACATTTTCATCTTGAAAGAATATATTAGAAAACATTATAATTGCGTTTTCTAATTTTTCTGGAGAACTGAATAATTATAATTAGCTTTCGAAATTGGAAAAACAAATTTATGAACGTGTCTTTATTTTTTATTTTTCACAAAAGCATTTTCTCAAAACATCCATATTTTTAGGGTCCCTAGCATTTTGATCCTTCTAATTTCAACAAAAATATATTTCCAAAAACAACTCTGTTTTTTCAGGGCCCATTTGGGTCTATTTCTTAAGAGGTATTTTTAGGTTATTTTTAGTAGGTCAATTATCTCCTTTTCTTACGAGCCAATCTGAAATTGAAAATTTGGGGTTGATGATGAAGTGGGGAAAAAAAATAGAATTAATGTTTTTTGATAAAGGGAAGGCGGAAGGCGATGAGGTTTTTTAGGTCTATAAATAGTGAGGGGGGGGGGGGGGGGGGGTAAGTCTAAATATGGATCAATTTTTTTTAAATCCAAAATGGAAAACTAAAGGTGTCCGACTTTGGGGTTTATGTTTAATTTTCAAAGGTTTGGGGGTTATGTATAGGTATGTCATTATCTTTGAGGGTTAGATAATTGAAGCGCGATTTACAATCAAGGTGATTCAATAGATCACCAACAAATAGATGGATGCAATAAACTACACGAGCATGTAATATAACATCTAATTAGGCTTATGGCAACATATTTAAAACAACTCGGTAACACGATTGGAACCTGACATGAAGTTAGCGGGTCATGGTTTGATTATTTGCTCACGTGTAGGGGTGAAAACGGGTATTCGAAAATTCGAATCCGTCAGCTATTCATATCCGAATTTAGTGGATATTTATCCGAATAAATATCCGAAAGAGAGGATACGGATAACCATTTTTAGTATTCGAAAAATCGGATACGGATACGGATAGCACTAGTATCCGTGGAGGATAGTCCATATCCGAGGCGGACTATTCGTATTAGCGGATATCCGTTTCAACGGATATTCGTAATCGTAACATAAATACATATTTATTAATTAATATTATTATTTATATAATATTAACACCCCAATTAAATTGAATCCTCGTATATCTATTTTTAACTCACATCACACGGTGCACACCCCACACAAACTAAAAGGGCATGCACAAAATCAAACCCTCACCTCTTCTTTTTTTCATACCACAAACTCTCTCTCTCTCCCCAACCCTAAACGATGCAAAAATCACGGCCTCTCCTTTTCTTTTTCCCATTAACAGCTCCACAAAAACTCACGGTAAGATCAATTTTGCTTACGGTTAAACCCTCTGTTGTTTGTGTTGCTTATGTTTCAGTTTTGTTTAAACCCTCTTCTTTTTCAGTGTTGGTCATGGGGTCTCCTCTGTTGTTTCAGTTTTGCTTACGATTAAATGTTTCAGTGTTGTTTAAAACCCTCTGTTGTTTCAGTGTTGTTTAAAACGATTATGGTATAAATGTTTCAGTGTGGTTTAAAACGATTATGGTACAAAAACTCACGGTAAGATGAGTGTTGCTGTTGTTGTTTTACGATTGATCAATGTTGCCGGTGTTACGATTTTGTTGCTGTTGCTGTTATTATGGAGTCTGGTGTTATGATTTTATTGCTGGTGGTGCTGGTGTTACGATTAATAAGTGTTGTTGGGGTTACGATTTTGTTGCTGGTGTTGCGATTTTATGCTCCAATTTATTGCTATTGTTACGATTCTGGTTTAATCATTTTTACCCAATTTTATTGTTGTTACGCTTACAATTTTTACCCAATTTCAGTGCTGCTCTTACTAATTATTTTTTGTAATCAACACAATCCAGTTTAATATGTCTACTGACGCTAATCAAAATAATTCTTCCACACATGAATCTTCCCCTGGTCCAGGGGAGAGTATTTTGTCGGATCCCGCAAGTGTTGCTAGTGAGAACAAAGTTTGAAGTGGTTAATTTACACATTACCTGCTTGAATTTTTTTTTTCTCCAAATACTTTTAATTTTCTCTTAGGTGGAACGAAAGACACATTAATGGTTGTATCATAGAAGTACTTTTGATGACTATGGATCCTATATGACATTTATTTCACATTGTCGAAAATGACCCTTTACATTTAGAGAGTCCCTTTAACATTGTGGATGCCCATTGTTTCCATATAAATATATAATGTTCATATTTATTATAAGTGGTTGCATTTGAGAGATTTTATTAGAATCATTGTGTATAGATCTTATGTATAATGTGCATCATTCCGATCCCCATTAGCATCAGAGATGCTCTAAAGGATTGGGATCATTTATGTAAATAAATTGTATAGTTTCCAATAATAATTATTTATTTCTAAATTTTTTCGAACAAACTTAGTATCATCTCCCCGACATGCTATACCAAAATTTTGCCGCACCCAAAAGCATGTAAAAAATGATTATAAATGTGCAGAAAAAAAGTCATGTTCAAGTGTAACAGTCTTACAACCCAGATAATGAATGCAATTAGAAAGAAATTATGCGCGGACGTGCACACACACACACACACACACACACACACACACACACACACATATATATATACAGCTTGTCTCCTGTAAGGACTCATTCTGGTGCAGACCCCGGTACATACCATTTTTTTAAAGTAGTAAAAAAATGAATTTTTTGATGAAACTTTATGGAGACGATCTCCACGGTGAGAAGATCATCTCCAATTTTTTTTGTCAAAAAATTCAATAAAAAATCCGTTAAGATGAGGTGATATGTAAAAAAATGATATAAATATGCATTTTCAACCATTGAAATGTTGGGTCGGCGCCAGTCGCTTTATTGATTGAATTTTTTGATGAAACTTCATGGATTGATCTTCTCAATATTAAGATCATATCCATGAAGTTTCATCAAAAAATTCAATCAATAAGTGGGTGAGATGATCGCCAACATTTCAACGGTCGAAAATGTATATTTGTACCATTTTTTTTACATATCACCTCATCTTAATGGTTTTTTTATTGAATTTTTTGATGAAATTTTTTTGGAGATGATCTTCTCATGGAGATCATATCCATGAAGTTTCATCAAAAAATTCATTTGTTTACTATTTAAAAAAAATGGTATGTACTCGGGTCTACAACATAAGGAGTCCTTACAGGAGAGGGTCTCTCTCTCTCTCTCTCTCTCTCTCTCTCTCTCTCTCTCTCGGAATGGATGTACGTGATTTGACAACTTGTATATGTCTACATAAGTGGTGTACGATTGGAGAGATTACAAATACATAGAGATTTGATTCATACAAGCCGAACTTGCCTTTTATGACCCCTTATAGTTTGACACGTAGTTGTTGACTAGGAGTCTTTGGACGTATCTACATGTGACTTTTCTAGGTGTGTACTTATCATGACACTTTAATTATGGCTATGTTTCCTAAAAAAATTTGGATCTCGATCAGTTTGTTGACAAAGGTTGGCCCATGTTGCACTTGTGCTTGATGGTTGTGCATGCCTAAAAGTATCGCCCCACAATTACCTCCAAGTCTGTATTTTTGAAATTCAAAAAAAGGGAAACTTGATCGGGAGGATAATTCGTCATTTGTGAGGATTGCTTATGGTGGTTTCGTGCCACTAGACAACATGCAGTAACACGCCGTAACTTTTTCCTTACAAAGAGGAGTTACAAGGATGTGTTATCCCTCTTCGGTTTTGTGACACTTTATTGTATTTCATTTCTCTCTTCCACTTAAGCGATTCGTTCAACTAAAGGACTTCAAGAGTTTAAGAAGGATTTTAGGCATATACTCCCCCTCTCTCTCTAAGTTATACGTCTTGAGCAACTCCTTTATTTTCCAATTTATTATTTTCTTTGTCTATCCTTATTTCTTGATTAATGAGCCAATATCTCATAATTGAGGAAACCATCGGTGAATTCAAACGTCGGTTAAAAATCCAAGATTAGGTGATAATTGAGTTGCCTAATGAGTACACTAGGATGTTGCATGTCGACGATGGTACTTTTATCCATTCACAATTGCTAAGTAAGCATATCTTACCTTTTCCTCATATCTCCCGATGTTGCCATTTCTTAAATATTTATGGATATTATATTCGTGGACGCTGGTGAACGGGATTCACAGCCTTGACGAGTTACATAATTGGAATTCCAAAATCTTGCATTGTTACTCTTTTAAGATGCCAAGTGATAAAGTTAACGACTTGAAGTTGAGGTTCGTAGATCTTGCCCTGATGGTGAATCTCCTTAATTTTCATAAAGATCATTGGTATTATAAAATAATTTATCGGAATTGGTCCATATTCCCGTGTGGGGTGAACCAAATAATATCCCAGATGCCCTAACATGGTGGTCCTTTTGGTCTTGGCTTAACGATTTCCTCTGTCATTTTGAGCGTTGACCCCCTCTTTGCTTTTCTTGTCTTTTATCCAATCACAACAAGAAGAAAACTGCTCTTAAGATCATAAAATTTTTCGACTTGCAGAATATTTTGGCAACGGGGGAGTCTGGGTGTTGATTATCATTTTAAGTCAACAATCATCTTGTTATAATTTATTCTGTCCGGTAACACTTTCACTCTTATTGATTACCAAAAGAAGTACCCCAAGATTTAGGGATGGAAAAATGCCATATGACTCGATAACAAGACACAAACCACACATTTTGAGTGAGTTTGGGTGGAGTCTTTATGAATTCGGGTGCTTAATGATTGCACCTACATTGCACGTTAACTTAACGAATTGCCCTATTTAGTGGAAATACACTACATGAGTCCTTCATGCAAGCATGTAATGAACTTGACATGCCATGGTAGACACGAAAAATCATGGGTCAGGTTTGGGTGGAGGTTCTTTTGCACAAACTTGATAAGCCCTGACATGATACAAACCGCTTCCACCCTCACCGAGATTCCTTTTGGAATTCCTTTTGTCGGGGTGGTTGAATAAGGTTTTTCAAACGAATTAATACACACATTTAATTCCTTTGAGTCGCTGAACGTGAGAGAAATTCTATCAAAGGTATTCACTAATCAATCCTTTATTCCAATTTTTGGAGAGGGAGTAAAAGTTAATGCAAACACCATCAGTGATGTCAAAAGAAGAGATAAAGATACCAAATAAATACGAAAATTTACCAATAAAGGTAAAATTAAATGGTCACACCATTACACCATAACCTATACATCCTGAAAGGGATACTTAAGCACCAAGTAAAAGCACGAAAGTTTCAAAATAACATAAAGCACCACTATTTATTTTAGTACTCCCATAATTGGAATATACTTCTTTTATACATATCCAATTATTACTACTAGCATACTCAAAAATAAAATTATCAAAATCAATCCAGAATTTTAACCCCTAATTACATCAAAAGTACATGAAGAAGAATAGGAAACAAAGCCTTATTTATGAGTTGTGCCCAACCTCCTACTTTTAAGACCAAGGGGAAGGAATACTACACCCTCCTCCTCAAAAGTCCAAACCCACCAATGCTCGGCCTTCGAAAATCAAAGTTTAGAGACTCAACCTCTAAACAAACTATGGTAATCCAAAGTAATGAGGATAAGAGAAAGCAATTTCATTCCTGTTTAAAATTGGCCATGTTGGTTACCAATTGATTATAAACAACTCCTTAGACATTGCCAATCCAGAAGCTGCCTCCTAGTTATTGAAGGGATGCTAGAGGTCAACTGGCTCAATACTCAAAGTTTGACCCAACAAATGGCCCAAACTATATATGTGGTGGGACATTTCTCTTTCCCCCTCAACTCTTTGATTTTTGTGAATTCATTTTACGTTGGTTTCTTATGATTCTAGAACTCTAGCAAGAGATCAAAAAGTTGATAATAATGGTCTTTGAGTGCTATTAAATGGCTTTCAAGTTCACAACAGGAAGCTATAGGGTCAGAGAAAAAGGTTTAAGAGTTTGAGGCCGAGCTAAAGAAGGCCAAGGATTCTCTTGCTAAGACTGTAAAGGCTAATGGAAAGGGTGAGGAAAATTGTTGGATTGATGTATGGTTGGACTCCAACGAGCAACTAGATTACCTCCAGAAGCATTACTATAAGGTAAACTGTGATGAAGACTTGAAAATAGTTCTAGTTGATGACGAATCCCTTAATTTCACCGTGCATGCTCCAGTTACTCCTCTGTCCATGCCTGGGGAAAATGTTGGTGTAGCTCGTAGGGACTCTGAAGTTACGAGTGCCATTCGTATTAATCCTACCATTGATCCCTTAGTGTGTGCTTATGATTTTTGGTATTTTTTTCCCAGCAATGTTATTTTTTGTTGATCTTGTGGAGCTTGCACCATTCACTATCAGTATAATGAAAAATAAGACGTTTTATCTTCCATGAGATTTATGTCTTGTGAGTTGATCGTTTGTTGGGTTGATTTCTTTGTTTTGCAGCTAAAGTAGTTTACCTTTGTGTATACTACTAGGATATAATTTCGAGTCTTCTGTTTGAGCAAGCAAATGGTCTCCGAGAAAAACACTTGTTAGTTTGATGACATCATTATGGAAAATTCATACAAGAGGAAGGAAGTTCCCGAGGACGCCAATAAATCCCTTCGAGTCATGTATTAAGCACTTAGGGAGCTGAGTTCCAAGCACACTTATCTTTTAATAAGTAAATACATAAGTTAAGGGAACTAGTTTCCTTATTGGAGAAAGAGAACTTTGCTTTGTAGCAAGATAATGCAATGTTAAAGAGTCGTGTGATAAATGCCAAACGATCTTCTCGGGGTGCTCACATGAAGTTTGTTTGGCTTGAGAAAGAGGTGGAGGGAGGCCCATAGTAGACCTAATATGATGGCTACACCTTTGGTATGACAGATTATAAGATCAACGTGAACTCGATTCAAGAGCAAGCTTATAAGTAGATATTGTTCAATGCATTTTACATCCTCAAACATCTAAAGGATTACAAGTTGTGGCACTAGTCCTCATTTGTGTGAAAACCATCGTTCGGCTATAAAGATTCTTGGTTTTTTTGGACATCATTCCAATTGCCTCGCTGTCTAACAATGAGGACCATCTTGACCCTAACGGGAATAGCCAAAGTGGTTCCTCACTAGCACCCATGAATTCGGACATGTAATTTCACTTTGTAATTTTGGAATATCACTCATTCAATAATTGTACTTGGTACTTTTACCAACAATACAGAACTTTTACTTTCTACTTTGTGTATTGCGTTCTTTGCTCTCCTATCCCAAAGAGTTGGTCAAGATTTGTAATATCTAATACAGTAAAGTACACTAATAGTCCCTAAACTATCCGCTAAGTTTTAAAATAGTCCTTAAACTATTATTCGTATTAATCGAGCCCTTATACTATTCGCTGAGTTTTAAAATAGTACCTAAACTATTCATCTCACTTCAAATTAGTCCCTTAGCTATATTTGTTTGAACTTAGCCCCTAAAATATAACAAGTGTTTCAAATCAATCCCCCCCGCAATTTTATAAAAATATTAGTAATAATTATTTAGTCATATTATTACTTTAGTAAGATTACTTTTCGCATATCTAATATAAGAATGTGCCTTAGTATTAGTATCAGAGCTTGATTTTTGCAACATTTCTAGATGGAATCCCAACATAAATATATATGAGTATAAGATACATTGAAAAGACTCAATTAGACAATTTAAATGACTCTACATCGTTACAAATAATTACAGAACAAAATAATACCTTAATCAAATTATTAAAAGATATTTAAAAAAAATTGAAAGTCATCAACTAGAAGTAGTCAGCGAAGTAAGAGATACAAAATAACATAAAAGAAAAGTAAAAGATATTAGTAACTAGGAAAGAATACCATAGACGTTTGGATTCTTACCCCTACGCTTATAGAGAAAGAGAATCTGAATATCCTTTTGAACCTATACTATTTGAAAAGAGAAAATAAAATGGACTTTAGTAACTATAGCTTAGAACAACTAAAAGGGATGATTGAAAAAGAAACCAATTATGAAATTAAGCATAAAATAATATTAAAAATAACCGTTAAATTAGATAGAGTTGATGAAACTGAAATCGTAGAAATAAATAATGTTAGATTAGAAATATAAGAAGATTTATACAAACAATTAAGATTTAATAAATCTTGAGTAAATGGTACACAGTCGTCTTGAAAATCTAGAAAAGTTAGAAAAAATTAATTTTAATAAAGAAGAAACAAATAAAATGGACATCGTAATGACACGAGTTAAAAATGAAGTGGAACCAAGCCATAAATATGCAAAAACTCCTATAAGCTTTAACGTCGAAGAAATGAAAAACTCTGGGAGAGATTATGATTATGGAAAAAGAACTGGAGGATATAGTTTTCTAAATAGAGGAAACCCACTAAACAGGTGAGCACCCAATTGTGGAGATTTCGTACCAATAAAAGAGGTCTATATAAAAGAAGTCCCATTAAAACCAATTAGTAATACATGTTACATATTAAATATAGATTGTGCCACAAATGCATGAGAAGTATTAAGATAATGGAAGAGAGGAATGCATCATGTCTTAAATTTACATAGTAGCAATTGGTGTGTAGAAAGAATTATACATTATATTGAGCATAGTCTATCAGGAATAATAGCAGAATGGTATGATAGTTTATGAGAAATCATAAGGCAACTCTAAAGTAGGAAACTATTCTAGAGTCATGGCTAAATAAATTGTAAAATTAGTAGAAGAATTCATAGGGAATGAATATTATAAAGATAAGCAAATGAGAATATGTCAAAGAAAGTTAAATAATGTAGAAATTTGTAATATGGAGTTTTAAAAAAAATTATATATGTGAATACTCTTTTTACTTTTATAAACTAGGATATATAAAAAATAATCTCATAATATTTTTCCATAAACTACTTTACCAAATAAATAAAAACATAGAAAAAAAAATATGAAAAATGGCTACAAGAATTAAACGGCCAAAGAAGAGACTCATTAGCATCTAGAATAAGATATCTAAGAGAATCGGTTGAGAAGGATGTCTAGAAATAAGCAAATAAAGAAAATGAAAAAACAATGCATAAATTATTGGTAAAACCCCAAATCATTGGGGTTGCTTAGAAGATAGAAATAAATACAAGAAAATAAATAAGTTTTACAAAAGATAAGTTTCAATAAATAGAGAGGTGAAAAATACAAAAGAAAATATTACATAAAACCTATGTTTAAAAAGAAAAGATTTTTTAGAAAGAATAATTATTGCGCAGAAGGAAAAGAACATGTAAATGTTGGACACGTGGAGAAATATGATATTATGCAAATCAGTGCAAAAATAAAAAGAATAACAAACTAATAGAAGTTGTAGAAAGTCTAGATTATATGGAATTAGAAGAAGAAGAAGCTTTGAAATTTGCATAAGCCAATAATAAAGGTATAGTAAAAACAATAGAAGATGAAAAGAAGAAAGTGATGATTTATATAGTGATGAGAAACTAAACTTTATGATGTCAAATGAAGTTAGTATAGGAGAATTAAGAGGTGAACAATTTGTAGTAGAAAATACACAAGATAGAGAGATAAGTAAAGATTAGATATTACTTCTTGTACATAAGGAATAAGTATACCAAAAATTAATATTTAGACTAAAAAATAAATATATATGTGAAAGAATGGAAGTAGATATATAAATTAAAGACTGTGAATAGGCTTTTAGGAGAAATAAACTTAATAAATTTTTTTAAAATACTAAAACATAACAAAGATAATAAATTTTAAGTATATACATATTGGAAGTGTGCAAGTGCAAATAACACCATTGTTTGATAAAGATCAAGATGTATATATTTATGCATTTTTATGTGATGTTAGGCAAAATATTTTTAGAAGATCAATAATTAGTAGAATAAAGAGTAATTTTTGTGCATGACCAATATGATTTAATTATAGACTAGGATATTATGTTAGCCTAAAAGATGAATTTGTAAATAGATTTCTAACATTAAAATAAAAATCGTACGCATAGATATGCATTATACGACTTTTTCTTTAAGAATATTTTAGAATATAATATATAAATTAGATAATACTATAGATTCTAGAATGCAACATAGAATGATAGTTACCGATAAATTTGAACTAATAAATGAAATACTGATAGATAGGATTAAACCAAAAGGAATTAACCCGAGTGAAATTAAATTAGATAATAGATGAAAAAGAGTTTTGATAATCCAAGTAATATTAATACTAAAAATCAAAGTATAATACAAATTTATAAATAAGAAAATATAAAAATAAAGACTCCTGTAGTAAGTGTATTGAAAGAAGGTAACTCTTATTAGAAAAACAATTCTGAAGAAGAAAGATCTTTTCAAAATTTTGAAAAATTAATAACATAAGTTCGACAACAAGTAGGAAATATGTAAGTGATATAAGAATAGTAGGATATGGAACCACTAGTATACCTATATACCAAGATGAGCAAAATCTAATGACTTGGACCAAGCAAGAAAAAGAAACAACAAAAAAGAATATGAAGAATTCATAAAGAGATACTATAAAAAAAAGAACAAAATAAGTTGTCCATATTATACACTAATATTTATAATATCTATATTCCAATAAGTATACGTATAGAAGGATTTAACAAATGTGAATTATGTGCTTACCTCGATAGTGGATGTTCAGTTTGTTTTGGAAAAATGTCAATATTTTTTTCAAATATTAATAAAAAAATCAAAGTCAACCAATTATGGTTAGGATAGCTAATAACAACACAATGATCCATAATGAGGGAAGAGGAAACTTAACAATAGAAATAAGAAATGAAAATTTGTCTTTCCTAAACTTTGGGTAACAAATCAATTGTCAAATGATCTCATAATAGGAAATAAGTTTCAAAGGTTATACAACCCTGTACTCAAACCCTTCATTAAGTCATCTCTACGATAGAAAATAAGAAAGTGGAAGTATTTAAACTAAAAACTGCAGTGGCACATTAAAAAATTAACTTCGTTAGCAACAAGCGTGGTGAGGAGGTAATCTCTCCCACAAATCGTGAAACTACTTTGAGCATTAAAGAAATATCACTATAAGAATAAATAAAAGAAAATAAAGAAAAGAGATGGAAAGAATTATAAAGTGAAAATCCATTAAAATTTTGGGATAAAGATAAAAGTAAAGCAAAAATAGAATTTATAGATCATATGAAGATATAAAAGAGCTTAAAATAAAAACAAAAGAATTAAAAGAGAAAAAATTAATTAGAGATAGTCAAATTCCCCATAATAGTTCTGCGTTTTATGGTTAAGAATCATTCTGAAGAAAAAAGAAAAAAAGCTAAATGGTAATTTATTTATTTATTTTGATAAGTAAATGATATATAACAAAACCATCGCTAAGGGAGCGAACCCGTATACATGAAGTATACAAAAAACGAAAAGAACAAGAACAATGGGAATAGACTAAAAAAAATCCCGCATAGAGAGCCAGCCTACGTCATAGAGTGAAACCCGTCGACAAACTCTATGACCTCCTGAGTCGAGACGACGAATCTATCCTTCCTCCAACTAAGAAGCGTGCTCAAAAATATAAAACGAATCCTCGAGGGAGCCGTCTCAATCCCATCAAAGCATCTCGCATTCCTTTCCTTCCAAATCGTCCAAAATATACAATGTGGAACTAAACGCCACACACTCTTATCCCCCGACCATCCCCACGGCGGTCTCCACCCCTCTAGGAGAGCCCTAACAGTCCCTGGCATAATCCAAGTGGTGCTAGAAATGGCAAAAAACAATTCCCACAAACCTCTCGTCACCTTACAATGAAGAAGAAGATGATTGGTCTTTTCCTCCTCCTCCTTACATAACCAACATCGACTCGCCAGACGGTATCTTCTCATTTGAAGGCCCTCAAGAGTCAAGATAGCCTGTCTAGCAGCAGTCCACACAAAGAACCTTACCTTCTGAGGCGCCTTCACCTTCCAAATGCTTTTCCAAGGGAAGAGGTCCCTAGTATTCCTCCTACCGCTCAGAATCTCATAGTACCCTCTAACCGAGAACACCCCTTTTCCTCCCCCCCTCCACTTAAGGGAATCCTCCCTAACCGTCGGACGGGGGGCCGAAACCAACCATTCAAAGAACAAATCCGCCTCCTGCAACTCCCAATCCCAAAGTCTTCTTCTGAACTGAGGGTTCCACGTCACATTCTCCCCATTAAACGATACGTGCTCTGCCACCAACCCATCTTGATTTCCTCCAAGGTTAAACATCCCAGGATAGAGCTCCTGAATAGACCCCTGTACTCCCCATTTGTCCTTCCAGAATTTGATCCTGTCGCCTCTCCCAAGAGAGAACTCGATGTGATCGGAAAAAGACGTCCATTCCTTCGCTATATGTTTCCACAAACCCATTCCATGTGGAAAGGGCGCCACCAACGGCCCCCACCCCAAACAAGTACCCCCCCCTCTAGCATTAACCACTCTTCTCCACAACCTATGTTCCTCCCGAGGAAATCTCCACAGCCACTTCCCCAGCAAAGCTTTATTAAAGTAAACCAAGTTTCTCACACCCGCCCCCCTTCCTTAATCGGCTTGCACACGTCCTCCCACCTAACCAGACTATGCTTAAAGCCAATCTCCGAGCCTCACCACAGAAAATTCCGCATCAGCTTCTCCATTTTAAGACGAACAGCCACGGGTATAGGTAGAATGGACATATAGTAAGTAGGCAAACAGGACAACGAACTCTTAATCAACGTGAGTCTCCCCCCTTTGGACAGAAACCCATTCTTCCACCCTGCCAATTTTTTACGCATTCTTTCCAACACCGGGTCCCAGATAGCTTTAGACTTGTACTTCGCACCAAGCGGTAATCCAAGATAAGTACTAGGAAGATGCCCAATCCTACACCCCATGATTTCTGTGAATACCTCCACCCTAACTTCTCCCCCGATTGGGAAGACCTCGCTCTTCCCCGCATTGATTCGCAAACCTGAAACCGCCTCAAAACAAATAAGGAATAACTTTAGAGCACGCACTTGCCTTTGATCAGCATCACAAAAAATAATCGCATCATCCGCAAATAGCAGATGTGAGACAGACACCCTATTAGTACCCGGAGTCCCCAAAGTGAACCCCCTGATCCACCCGACTTGGGCCACCTTTCCCATCATCCGACTAAATGCCTCCATGACCAAAATGAATAGGAAGGGGGAAAGCGGGTCTCCCTGACGAAGCCCGCGAGAGCTCGCAAAAAATCCTTCAGGCACCCCATTAATAAGAATGGAAAATCTGGCCGTCTTAACGCACCTCCCGATCCACCGACACCAACGATCACCGAACCCCATCCTCCTTAACAAATACAAAAGGAAATCCCAATTGACATGATCATACGCCTTTTCAATGTCAAGCTTAAAAGCTAAGCCCGGAGGCCCACTCCTACATCTGGACTCCACACACTCATTAGCCACCAAAACAGCATCAAGGATCTGCCTGCCTCCCACAAACGCGTTTTGAGACTCAGAAATAAGGGGATCAATGACCTTTCTCAGCCTAACTGACAACACCTTAGCGAGAAGCTTGTAGATGCTACCAATCAAGCTTATCGGTCTGAAATCCCTGATATCAATCGAGCCCCCCTTTTTGGAGATCAAGGTGATAAAAGTAGCATTCAACCTCGGCACAAAATAACCCCTGTCGTGGAATTCATGGAAAAAATCCATCACCTCCCTCCTGATCACGGTCCAACACTGCTGAAGAAATGCCATCGAGAAACCGTTGGGACCAGGCGCCTTGTCACCACTCATTGATTTCAGAACCCTCACCACCTCCTCTTCGGTGAAAGTACCCTCTAACCCAATCGCATCAGACGAGGAGATACGCGCAAACTCAGCCCCATCAAGAGAGGGCCGCCACTCATGCTCTTCTCTGAACAATCCCTCATAGAACTGAGATATGGCCCCCCTAACCTCTCTTCCCTCCTCAAATACCACACCCCCCACTTTTATATTCCGAATATAATTACCTCGCCTATGAGAACTGGCCACCTTGTGGAAAAACTTAGTATTTAAATCGCCCTCTTTTAACCACAACGCTCTAGATTTCTGCCTCCAACTAATTTCTTCCTTAAAAAATTGAATGATAATAGATGGTTTCTTCTTATCAAATAAACAAGTCATTTTTAATAGGATACAAGGTGTCTCTTGGTTCTAAAAGACGGACTATAAAAGTGGTTATTGGCAAATAAAAATGGAAGGCAAAAGTATTCCATTAACAACGTTTAGTGCTCCTCATGGGAACTATGAGTGGTTAGTAATGCCAGTTGGTTTAAAAAATGTACCACAAATATATCAGAGAAGAATGAATAATATATTCAAAAGTTTTAGTCATATTTGCCTAGTATATATAGATGATATTCTTATATCTTATAAAACTATAAAGTAATATAAATTAGATATAGAGGAAGTAACTAATAAATGTATAAAATATAGTATTTTGTTAGGAGAAAAGAAGTGCATTTATGCACACACAAGAAATTGAATTCCTAGGATTGGACTTAAATGTAGGAACGATAAAAATGCATAAATATGTTTTAGATAAAATGAAAAAAAATCTTGATAAATAATAGATAGAAACCAATTAAAATGGCTCTTAGAATGATTAACATATGCATCAGATTTTTAAAATATTTGACAAAATTAAGAAAACTATTACAGAAGAAATTGAAAAAAGATGAGAGCTGGACATGGAACTTTGCTGACTCCTCTTTAGTAAAATTATTAAAAGATCAATGTAAAAACCTTCCAACATTAACACTACAGACGAAGATGATGACCTATTTTTAGAAACAGAAGTAAGTAATAGTCACCGGAGTGAATTTTTAAAAATAAAGGAAGAAAATAAATTATGCAGATACTACATTTGGAGTTTTAATCAACCTGAATGTAATTATCTCACAATGGAAAAAAGACTTATTAGAAATAATTCGAGGTATTGAAAAGTTTTTAATATTGCTAGCACAGATTCCATTTTTAATAAGAACAGACTGCAAAAGCCTACTAGGTTTTGTAAATAAAAATTTAACTAACATAAGCACGAGGCAGATTCTTGCGATGACGGATCTAGTTAAAGATATTTACATTTACTATAGAACATATAAATGGAAGAATAAAATATATAGCGGATAGCCTAACGAGAGAATTTACAAATGAACAAGAGTCAGAAACTTTGTCAGCTAGAGAAGGAAAAATTCCTAGCAGAAATAAAGCAAAAGCAGATCTTCGTATCTCATAACAACAAGATCACTATAAAACAACTGCAACTTGCTGGAAAGAGTTGTTCCGTGCCGTGAATGAATTAATTAAATGAACCCACTTTATTGCGTTAACTTTACTTACATTTGAAATTCTAACTTTTATTTTTCAGCTCCCAACCGATGTGTAAGAGAACAATGGTATCAGTTCTCGACAGGTCATGAAACCAAGAGAATAATGCCTACCTAGAATTTGAAAGTTTAGAAAAAACTTATTGTTATTTCTAATAGGGTAATTAATGCCTCCATCACTCCCAACCTAGTCTTTCATGAAGGTCCAATAACATCGACGTGGAATATAGGAATGATAATAAGTTTTGAATCACTCCCACATCGAGAAAGTTATATTTATTCTGTGTTTATGAATTTCCAGTAATATATGTTCTAAAGAATTTACAAACTTCCTAAGCTTGGGGAAAATGTATGTCAAAATTTTGAGACTGCTCAGTTAGATCCCAATGAAGATCATCTAAGTACAGTTCATTATTTTATCATAATTTAGGACTATAAAATCATATCTCTTATCATTCTCAATGGATAGATAATGATTTGAAGAAATTCTAGTTGAAGTAAGAGCAACATGTTTCTTCATGATTAGTATGGTTGCCACAGAATTGGTAAATGGAGGATTTAATCTTATTCATTGTGGAAGAACCACCTTTGCAACTCCCCCTCATTGGGAAAACAAACATATATTAGACCGAGATCTACCACTGAACTCAATACACGAATATTTAAAAAATGTAGATTAAGGAAAATACTTATCCATAAGAGGGTGTAATATGCTCTGTGATCTCATCACAACATATGAAGATAAAGAAAATGACTAAATGACATACGATTCAAAATTTGAAAATGATGGAGCCCACTTCTGGGAAAGTTTTGATGAAGAAGGATGGCATAAATATTGAAAACATGACAAAAGGCTGATACTATCACGTGAAGGGGACCCTTATCATTTTAATAAATGTACTGTTATCTTTTTCTTTTTTCTTTTAATACTGTTATTTGATGGTGGTGTGAGTTATTTCACTAGTGTCTGAAGCTTTTGAATTATTGTACTTTTATTTTAATTTGAGGTTCGAGTTTGAAGTCCAAAAATGCCTATAAAAGGCCTTCATATATAATGATAAGGGACACAGACCAACTACGTATTCTTGAGCTAAGAAAAAATCTGGTATCTCAGATCCTCTTAGAGAAAATAATATTTCTTTGATCTTAACATCTCTCTCTCTCTCTCTCTCTCTCTCTATCTATATATATATATATATATATATATATATATATATATATATATATATATATATAAGTTTTATTTTAGAGGAAGTGGTGTGAACTTTAAAAACTTTACCTTTATATTATTATCTTCTTGAATTTAGCCCCATTATACATTCTACGTAGTTGTCTAAAGCTACGGTTTGAAGTAGGAAACAAAGCAAATCAGTGCTGAACCTGATCTAAGGAAGGAAAGGTTGAGATTAGCCACCTATGTAAATTTGAAGCTTGCCAACGCCAGGTGCCTGCACCAACTACATTCAGGTATTAGTAAAAACCTTTAGGTATTTTTTATTTACAAAGCATAGTAGGCATTGAAACATAAAAAGTAAAAATACATAGTTAAAACCAGTAGAGATTACACACCTAGTACCATAAAAGTCATTATTGCTAAATTTATAATAATTTTGTGATGAATTTAAGTTATAGAGTTGGGTACTAACCTTTAACTAATAATTCTTAAAAGTTTTATAAAAATCAAAAGTAGCAAATTTGAACTGTTTAGATAGTTTGAGGACCAAATTGAAAAGCACATAGATTGAGGACCGAGTTGAATACGCACTAATAGAGGACCAAACTGAGACAAATTGAAGATTAAGGGCCAAATTGAAACCAATGAGATAAGTTCATGGATGGTTTGTGTAATTAACTCTATCTAATAACATAGAATAATAATGATAATTTAATAAAAAAATGATATCTCAAAATACAATAGATGAGTTAGTACCAATAATTTGTGTTGTAAAGTAAATCAATAGTCCCAAGTGTTGCCAAGGCTACAAAATGCACTACATTATGGATAAGGCTACTAAATGCATTAATCAATAAGCTTTAGCGATCTCACTTCATGTGTGCTATACCCTTCGACCAATTTTCGACAAAACATGATAACTAAATTATATGCATACTATTTGTATGAAGCATATATAACTTATTTTTTTGAAGTAATGAAGAGAATGAGGAGATAAAAGTAACCATCGACAACTCTTTTGATAACACCATGCCCAAGATAGTTAATTCACACAATTTTGTTTTTGGTTTATGCAATATAATGTGTAATTCACATATGAATTTTGTAATTAATTTATGAGATGACCAAAGTTTGTTTGGGAGAAATATATATTAACTGAACAATACATACATATATATATATATATATATATATATATATATATTGAGAGAGAGAGAGAGACTAGCAAACCCAAGTTTTTTATGTGGTTTTGCTCTCCTAACTACATCCACAACCGTGACTGCAACTGGGTAAATCCACTATCTTAATCTTTTAGAGTGGGACCAATACCAAATACAAGTGCGAGCTGTGACACCCTACCTAATTAATTACCGGGTGATCACTCCTTAATTAATTAATTTCAGAATATCAAGTTGGTTCAGATAATGAATCACTGTCAAAAATTAATATTTTAATTTAATAAAACTAACCACCTAATATTTAAAAAGGTTGGTGTCAAAATTTTATCTTGTTATTAACCATCATCATTAAAGGGTAATATCTAAACATCACCATACATCACAATATTATAAGGTAAGAACTAACTGAGTTAAAATAAAGAACTAGAGTAAACACATCCAGTCAAAATCCCATACAATAATCCAATAGCATGACATCAAAGTCTAATGATAGAATAAAAACAACTCTAAATCTTTGAATGAAAAATAGGAGGGGCGACATGTCCAACTAAAATAAATGACTGATAGATAAGGAGCAATCGACTTAGAAGCATCTACTAGCAATATCCCGTAGCTTCCATAGCAGCTACAACTCGACAAATGAATGTAATCTCCTAAGTCTCGTGTCCCTGTGGCTGATCACCTAAAATAATAGAACAAGAAAAGAGATTTGCAGAAAAATGGATCAGAGCCCGAGTAGAAAACAGTTTAAATACAACAAGTGCTTAAATTGATTTAATTAGCACATATATTATCCATGTTAACTTAGCGTACTCACTTGAGATACTCACCTCTCATCTAATGTGCACACCTAGCGAGTCTAACTACCCATACTAGTCTCGTCACTCTACCTGACTATATGTAGGATCATCACTATGCCAGATACAATATATAAATAATCAATATATTACTATTATTAAGGAATAGGTTTAAGGATGTTATAACTCAGTCTCATAGTATTCTTTATTCCCAACTGTTGATCCAATAAGTATATACTTTAATAAAGTAGCCAACAAGAAACACAAAATAGGAACTCAGTATACATATATAAAATCTCACTATGTATACATACAAATATATCTATACAGCACCCATGGTTAAGAAACCCCTGGTGCTAGGCATACTCGACTATCTAGTCCCATTGCAACGCTCACGCATAAAAGACAACAAGTTCAATTTCTCAAGAACCAATAAAACATATACACATATTGGAGGCAAACATAGACCCAAGCCGATGGGCTACGCACATACCTAAGCACCCATATGACCGTCGACACTATCGTTCTCACAGATAGATCGTACCTAAGGTCCATGCTCTAGTGGTACGACTCAAAATCCCCCGAAGGCACACAAGATATGGTCGTTGACAACGCGTTAACCCCCGTTCCATAGCCAGTAGCTAGCTATGTCATACACATGATATTCCAAGTAATAAGCATGCACACAACTTATATACATCAATAGGAAATCACATAACCCAAATACTATAATCCGTAAGTAATATTAACGCCAATACTCTCCGCGATATTCGTATATATATAGCCTCTCTAGGACTTACATTCTCTCCTAGGTTTTCACACAAATTCAATACCCCGAGGACCATTACACCCTTAATTCCCTAACACTTTGGAATTTGAGCCACCCGTTACTCACGTAGGTTAATACACTCGCATGGATAACCCTAAGATGGGTTTTTAACTCGAACGGACCCTAAAAACTAATTCTGGAATCTCGTTAGAAGTTCCAGGATTCTCGTTCGAACGAGTTCGTTCGAACGAAGTTCCCACTTCGAACGAACTCAGCAACTCGTTAGAAGGGTCGTTGGAAATCTTGTTAG
Source organism: Sambucus nigra (assembly GCA_949130495.1). Lineage (NCBI taxonomy): Eukaryota > Viridiplantae > Streptophyta > Magnoliopsida > Dipsacales > Adoxaceae > Sambucus > Sambucus nigra. Next base: position 716,396,899 of record OX422207.1, read on the forward strand.
AAGTCTCATTCGAACGAGGTCGTTCGAACAACCTGGGTTGGTCTTCTAACGAAAATTCCGAACAAGCCTAGTTCTTTCAAATTTCGATTTTTCTCAACATTCCAAACCTCAAACTCAATCCAAATTTCGCCCAACATCAGTACAAATATTTTTAAGCTAACCCTACTCATTATGGGCCAATTTCTAACACAAATTAGTATTCAATTCTTTATGTTTTCAAAAGGGAAAATAATAATTTCTAAAATCTCTAAGAATCCTCATATAATGAACCCAACACTTTAGTTGTTTCAAATCCTTAAATTCAATTCGTGATTTGTACATAAAATCTCCAAATCTAATAGTCTACAAATGGGGTAAATCCTCTACATGAAACCCATCACCAAAATCTAATGTTCTTCTACGATTCAACCTAATGAAACCCAAATTTCCATCATAGGATGTTTAAATCATTAATAGAGTTTAAGAAGAACAATATATGCTAAATGAACTAGCAAGATATACACTTACCTTGGAACTAATGATTAGGTATAAATTCTTCACATTTATCCCCTTAATTTCGGTATTTTTATGATCATGTGCATTGTAAATAGCCTGGATTTGTCTTATATTTATGCAACTAACCCTTTTTGGCAAGTATTTCATATTTTGTGTATCTCTTATGCATTTTACAGGTATTTCATGCAAATTAGTGCGAAAGAGAACACAAAACAGTGAAAGAAAGCAGGAAATGGGGAGTTCAAGGGAATTTTCATAATTTTACAGCCATATTCCAGAGGTGGGGAAAACTAGAAAGTGAATATAATCAAATCATAAGAGTCTAGGAAAAAATGACAGTCAAATCGAAGCTCTGGATCAAAAGATATGGCAAGTCAAAGTTGGAGACAGAAAGTCAAAGTGTAAATTAATTCTGGAAGTTGAAGAGTTTCAAGTCTTGAAATTTCTTATATAATTCATTTTTATTAGTTGTAAAACGTGAAGAGGCATGGTAAAAGTCATATTTGGGTATTATAAAAAGCCAAGACCTAGAGTAATGAAGGGAGGAAGAGAGAGAGAGAGAGTTCCTTTTGGCATATAATTTCATATTTTCTTATGATTTAGAGACTCTAGTTTGTAAGTTTAATAAGACCTATTCAAGATTCAAGTTTCAAGTTTCAAGTTCAGATTTCCTTATTCTATTCAATTATTGCTAATTTCTACTTTCCATTTGTTTCATATCGTAAGTTTAAATTGCTCTTGTAGTTTAATTTTTGTTTCTCAATTCAAGTTTCTTTTCAATGCATAATAAACCTATGATTTCTTTCACATTTAGAATTTTGTTTTCATTTAATAAAATCATGTCTAGCTACGTTTTTTTAGGGTTGGGATGCATGGACCCATTCCAATGTAAATTACATATGTAGAAAATAGAATTTAAATTAAAATTTTGAAAGAGTCGTGCAAGATAATTCCACAATCATTATAGGTCTTTTGATCTCTCTTGCCCCAGGTACTTGGGATGTTTAAGAATATAATGTACGTAAAATTGTTTAGCACCGCTTTATATTTCCCTTTGATTTCATATGATGCGGGATTGAACCTCATATATGTAATGCTTAGGATCTATAAAGACTGGATTCATTCAAACTTCTAATTTATAATTTTAGTATTATGCTAAGTAATTAATAAGGATTGGGGGATTGTATTCCCAGCCTGTTTTCCCTTCATTCTTAGTTAGTTAATTTTTCTCACATAGTTAATGAAGTAGTTTAATTTAGTGTGCATTTCGTTAATTAGTTATTTCCCATCTCAATCATCTTTTTATTTCCTTTTAGAGTCAAGTTAGGATTAACAATCTTACCTTTGTCGTCACGTTCACTCGTCCTAGTTCCCTGAGAATTCGATACCCAGACTAACCACTATACTCTGTAAGAGTGTAGTTAAAGTTTAGGTTTTTATATTGTGGTTGGAAGCCAATAACAACGGCTAGCGTATTTACATGAATGCTCGGTTTTCCACTCGATCAATGAACTTCTGATTCTTGGACTAAAATTGCAATGGGAACGATCCTCTTGACATGATCTACGTGCTGGTGTAATTTTTGAGTGTGAAAGCTCGAGTTCTTGCTTAGGGCTCAAATGGAGTCTTCTTCTTCCTTGGTTCTCTCTCTCTTTTTCTCTCTTTCTCACATAAGTTGAAACTGACAGACCACTAACCCTCAATGCTTTTAATTAAACCCAATTTTCGTCCATTTAATTATCCATAAATCCCCAAAGACCAAAATACCCCTCCGGGGTGTTGTTTTGGGATAAAATGCCCCGAACTCCAAATAAAATATCCGAGTAGTATTTTCTGACTATTTCGACTCTTCCAAACACTCTGGCGCACTCAAAATAGTCATTTAAGCTGTAAAAATAATTTACCTTTTTAACCCCCAAATACATACCGGTGACGCGACTCATATGCGCGTCCCAAATAATTATATCATGACCCCCGTGTATCTCATCTTGGCCATAATATTATTTTAATAACTACTAACTCTCGTTACGCTAGTAATTATTATCAATAAATTGGATTAATTACAAATTAAATTTTCTCCCTTTAAATTAATTAATCCCCATTTTCCATAATTTCATAATAAAATAAATATGTGCAAAAATACGGGGTATTACATACTTCCCCCTAATAACAAAATTTCGTCCCGAAATTCGAAAATGGGAATATACTTGGCTAGAATAACTCTGGATAACATTCACGCATGTCATCCTCGCGCTCCCAGGTTGATTTCTCAACATTATGGTACCGCCACTGAACACGGACTAGTGGTACTATCTTTGACCTCAACTTCCTCTCTCTACGATCTAGGATAGAAAATGAACCCTCCTTGTAGGAGCTATCACGCTATAAGTTGATCTCCTCTAACGCAATGTGAGTATGGGCCAAATCATCTCGAAGAAATTTCCTTAGCGAAGAGATATGGAACACGTTATGGACCCTATGCAAGTGCTCCGGTAACCTATGTCTATAAGCAACTGGCCCAATCCTCTCGATAATGGGGAATGGCCCTACATACCTAGGCGCCAACTTTCCTTCTCCCCAAAATGCATAACTACCTTCATAGGAGACACCCGAAGTAACACCTGATCCCCAATATTGAACTCTCAAAAATACCGTTTGGCGTCAGCGTAGCTCTTCTGTCGATCCTGAGCAATCCAAATACGGCTCTGTATCAACTCTATCCTTACTGAAGTATCCTGAATCACCTCCTGACCAAGTTGCTTGTTGTCCCCCACCTCTAACCAACATGTTGGGGAACGAAAAGGTCTACCGTATAGTGCCTCGAATGGAGCCATACCGATACTAATCTGGTAGGAGTTGTTATAGGCAAACTCCACTAGAGGGAGGTACTGCTCCCAGCCTCCGCTAAAATCAATGAGGCACATAGGCAACATGTCCTCTAAAATTTGATTGGTTCACTCGGTTTGACCATCCGTCTGCGGGTGATAGGCTGCGCTCAGTCGCAACTCCGTACCCATCGCCTCCTGAAAACTCTCCCAAAATCGAGACACAAACACCTTATCTCTGTCAGACACGATATTGATAGGTACTCCGTGGAGTCTCACTATCTCTACTATGAATATCTGTGTGTACTTTCCCGTGGTCTAATCTGTCCTGGCTGGCAGAAAGTGGGCTACCTTGGTCAACCGATCCACTATCACCCATATCGAATCGTGACACCTCTATGATGTAGGTAATCCTGTGATGAAGTCCTTGGAAATGCTCTCCCATTTCCACATAGGAACCTCTAATGGCTGTAGAAGTCCAGTCGGTCTCTGATGGTCCACCTTTACCAACTGACAAGTGGCACATTTAGAGGAATTTTTTTACACTCCTCAAGGGAACACATATAATCCATCTTGGAGGAATCATCCTAGTATAAACTACGGGCAACAACAAGGTGTGATAAATCCTACTTCACATGTTACTTTACCTCAACCCCCTCCTCAATTTCAGCAAGTGCCTCATATGCATCCCCAAAGGCAAGCACCATCTCCTAGTCCGTATGTTACCCCACCTAGGCAATCTATTGAGGATAGCTTGAATCAATTCATCCAATCACAAAAGCAGAACAACGTTAGGTATGATCGAATGTTCACTGAAATTCATACTAGCATCTCTAGGTTGCAAGCTGCATTTAATATCCAAGAGAAGGGTAAATTTTCAGCTCAAGGTCAAAGACCTCTCCAAGGTCAAACTAGCGTTAGCTCCACATCCCATGACCATCCTGAGCAATATAGCGCAATTACCACTCTACGTAGTGGGAGAGTAGTTGACTTGTCACCTCCCCCACAATACGTACCTAAAAATAAAGAGGTTCCGCCCAACACGAAAGAGGCCGAAGATGCCCCTTTAATTGAGAGTGATAAAAAAGATAACACTGGTAGACCCAAGGTCATGGTGAAACCACCCACCACTACCCCAAACCCTCAACGGTTGGTTCCGCACTCCAAAGAGACTTCTCAGGACGATGTTTTGGACGTCCTCAAGCAAGTAAAGATTAATTTACCTTTTCTCGAGACTATACAGAAAATTCCCGCATATGCTAAGTTCATTAAGGACTTACTCACAGTGAAAAGCAAGCTAAAGGTAAATAAGAACATCTTTTTGCCCCAGTATGTCAGTTCGATTTTATCGAGTGACCTTTCTTTAAAGTATAAAGATCCGGGTGCACCCACCATCTCGTGCATCATGGGGAAGAACCGAATCGAAAGGGAGCTAATAGAATTAGGGGTGAGTGTTAACATTCTACCCTATTCCATCTATAAGAAACTAGATTTGGGAGCCCTTAAGCCCACAAATATGACTCTCCAGCTCGCGGATCGTTCTGTGAAGAAGCCTCAGGGAATCGTTGAGGATGTGATTGTCCAAATAAACACTTTCTACTTCCTGGTGGATTTTATCATTTTGGACGAGGAGCCCTCCATTATCCCGAGAAATCATGTTCACGTTATCCTTGGTATCCCATTCTTAGCTACGGCTAATGCACTCATCAATAATCGGAGTGGGTGAATGTAATTAATATTTGGGAACATGACCCTCGAGACAAATATTTTAAATAATATCAAGAACGAGCGTGACGAAGGAGAACCGCGAGATACGGATCATTGAGAGGTAGCACACGAGCATAGGATGACCCACACGCGAGAGCCGATAGGAGTATGGCTTGTTACATCAAGTGAGAACGACGATTGCAACATAGAGCGAAGGGTAGGGGAGGTATGCGTAGTAACTGAAATGAAGAGTGTGAGTGAGTCCTTGAGTGTGAGAGAGAGCGACAATTTAGAGGGCATCGAGAGAGGTTTGTATGAGTTCTTAGAGGAGAGAGAATGGCGAGACACGATATATACTTTTCTCCTCTATTACTACCCACCCACCCCATATAATAATTTTGAGAAGGAGTGAGGAAGGAAGGATGTGAAAACAAAGCAAGAAAGAGAGCTAGAGGAGTTGAGCCTAGTGGAATTTGAGAGAGAATTCAAGCAGGTAGATGAGAGCGAGTGGAAAGATAAAATTGATGAGTTTGTTCGCAATGACCATCCACCCATGCAACTTGAGTCCTCGGAGGTAATTGAAGATAAGACTGAAGTCTCGTCTGACTTAGAGCTTGACCCACGTAGTACGCATCATGAGGATCCTTTTCCGATTAATCACGATGAGTCTCACATTCTTTCCTTTATTTATGGGCAAGGCCCAACTTATTTCGATTATTGGTGTATGACAGGCAGAGGGAAGATACTAGGAGAGAAACGGATCCCGTGCAAGGGGTTGGGTGATTTTTGGAGAGAAATGAGAGGTCGTCGTACCCCCGATGCATATGGGGTGATTTTTGTTGTATTTTTGAGTCATGTATGAGTGTCATATAGTGTATTGGTGCATTTTGATAATTTGCTTGTTTTTGTTTGTCGCACTTATTATTTTTCTTCTTTAATTTTTAGTCCTTTTGATTGAGGACAATGCAAAAGTCTAAGTTAGGGAGGGTGATAAGTGAGTCTTTCTAAAACTTCACAAGTGCGTCTTTCTAAAACTTCACAAATCTTTAAAATGCCAAAAAAAAAAAAAATTGAAAAATTTTGAAAAACCAAAAATATTTTTGTTCAAAATGAATTGGAATTTAGAATTTTCAAAAATATCACCTTTATTCTATTTAAAGTCTCAAATCGTTAACAATCAAAATGCATTAAGCCAAAATTGACCGAAAATGGAAATTGAAAGAAAATTGACGACTTAACGAATAAGTGTGGAGATTGATCAAACCCAGTGAGATTTTGAGCCTTTCAATTTTTTATGAGTTTTTAAATCAATTCGAGTTTATGACTAACTCAAAGTCCTTTTTCAACGTTTTAATAAGTCGTTGATGATCTCAATCATTTGTTTTGATCGGTTATGGGAAATGTGTGAAATGTTATCTCAAAATTCGTGCTAAATATATCTCTAAACTTAATTAATCTCAAGATGCATATGGTAATGTGATTAGCAATTTGGACAATGAAGTAGGCCCTCTTTTGTTTAACCCAAAAATACTACCCATAAAAAAGTTGTGAAAAAATTATCCCTTTGCAACCCACTTTGAGCCTAATAAAATATTTCCCTTTCGATTGATAACCCGAAAAACCCAAATAGCCCAAAATTGTGAAAAATTGGAAATTCATCAAGTAAGTCCAAAGTATGTAATAAATAAAAGGGCAAGAAAAGAAAAATAGCAAGATAAAAAGAACAAAATGAAAATAGAAAAAGAAAGAGAAAAATGAGCAAATGCCAGAAAAAGCACTAATGGACGTCATAAGGACATTTTCCAATTTCGAACATTCCGTCCATTCTCATTTTTACCCTTTACACTTTTTAACCCGAAAAGTCCTAACCAAGTCCGAATGGCGAAATTAATTACTACATGGAGAGCTAAGACATGAAAAGATAATAAAAAAGATTAAAATGGTGTGATGAAGAGATGATGTTTCCCATTTCCTAATAACTTTATTCCGATGATGAGATATTTTCACCATATATTTCATTCTTTTCAATTTTGTATGCGTGAAATTGTGTCCATTATATGTACTCTTTATATACTGAGAGAAAACAACCACAATCCGAGTGATTCGTTTGTGAGTTCATCCGTAAGAATTTGAATCAAAATGAATTTTCGAAAAGTAACGTAATGCTCAATCGGTGGAAATTTGAGGTTTAATTTCTGGCTTTGCACACACACACACACACACACACACACACACACACTATGGTTTGAGACATTTGAATATGAATTTATAGTGATTATTTTTCGAAAAGTTTAAATTGTACAATTTTTAAGTATTTTGATATTTATTTGAGTCAATAAAGAATTTTGTGAGTGTATTCACTGCAAACCCTCACGAGACACCACTCGTCCTACTAGGGTAACCTAAGGGTTTAAAGGCTTGTTGCATCTGCTAAATGCAATCGCTTGCCTGCGAAAAAGGTATTCTATGACAATAAAGCTTTTAAAGGGTCCTTAACTCATACTCTTTTGCTTTTACATTGCTCAGGACACGCTAAGTTCTAAGTTAGGGGGATTTGATTAGGCATAAATGCTTCACATTTATCCCCTTAATTTCAGTATTTTTATGATCCTGTGCATTGTAGATATCCTGGATTTGTCTTATATTTATGCTACTAACTCTTTTTGGTAATTAGTTCGTAGTTTGTGTATCTCTTATGTATTTTACTGGTATTTCATGCAAATTAGTGCGAAAGAGAGTGCAAAACATTGAAAGAAAGCAAGAAATGGAGAGTTGAAGGGCATTTTCATAATTTTACAGCCATATTCTGGAGGTGGGGGAAAACTATAAATTGAAGATAATCAAATCACAAGAGTGTAGTAAGAAACGACAGTCAAATCGGTGCTCTGGATCAAGAGATATGGCAAGTCAAAGTTGGAGACAGAAAGTCAAAGTTGAAATTAATTCAGGAAGCTGAAGAGTTTCAACTCTCGAAATTTCTTGTATAATTCCTTTTTATTAGTTGTAAAACGTGGGGAGGCATGGAAAAAGTCATATTTGGGTATTATAAAAAGTCAAGCCCTAGAGTAATGAAGAGAGGAAGAGAGAGAGTTCCTTTTGGCATATAATTTCATATTTTCTCATGATTTAGAAACTCTAGCTTGTAAGTTGAACAAGACCTATTCAAGATTAAAGTTTAAAGTTCAGATTTCCTTCTTCTATTCAAGTATTGCTAATTTCTAATTTCCATTTCTTTCATATTATAAGTTTAAATTGCTCTTGTAGTTTAATTTTTGTTTCTCAATTCAAGTTTCTTTTCAATGCATAATAGACCTATGATTTCTTGCACATTTAGAATTTTGTTTTCATTTAATAAAATCATGTCTAGCTACGTTTTTTTAGGGTTGGGATGCCTAAACCCATCCCATTGTAAATTACATATGTAGAAAATAGATTTTAAATTAAAATTTTGAAAGAGTCGTGCAAGATAATTCCACAATCATTATAGGTCTTTTAATCTTTCTTGCCCTAGGTACTTGGGATGTTTAAGAATATAATGTGCGCAAAATTATTTAGCACCACTTTATATTTCCCTTTGATTTCATATGATACGGGATTGAACCTCATATATGTAATGCTTAGGATCTATAAAGACTGGATTCATTCAAACTTCTAATTTATAATTTTAGTATTCTGCTAAGTAATTACTAAGGATTGGGGGATTGTATCCCCAACCTGTTTTCCCTTCGTTCTTAGTTAGTTAATTTTTCTCACATAGTTAATGATGTAATTTAATTTAGTGTGCATTTAGTTAATTAGTTATTTCCCATTTCAATCATCTTTTTGTTTCTTTTTAGAGTCAAGTTAGGGTTAACAGTCTTACCTTTGTTGTCACGTTCACTCGTCCTAGTTCCTTGAGGATTCGATACCCTGACTAGCCACTATACTCCGCAAGAGTGTAGTTCAAGTTTAGGTTTTTGTATTGTGGTTGGAAGTCGATAACAACGACTAGCGTATTTACACGAACGCTTGATTTTCCACTCGATCAATGAGCTTATGATTCTTGGACTGAAACTGCAATGGGAATGATCCTCTTGACATGATCTATGCGCTGGTGTAATTTTTTTGTGTGAAAGCTCGAGTTCTTGGCTTAGGGCTCAAATGGAGTCTTCTTCTTCCTTGGTTCTCTCTCTCTTTTTTTGTCTTTCTCACGTGTGTTGAAACTGACAGACCACTAACCCTCAATGCTTTTAATTAAACCAAATTTTTATCCATTTAATTATCCAAAAATCCCAAAAGACCAAAATACCCCCCGGGGTGTCATTTTGGGCTAAAATGCCCCGAACTCCAAATAAAATACCCAAGTAGTGTTTTCTGACTATTTCGACCCTTCCGAACACTCTGGCGCACTCAAAATGGTCATTCGAGTTATAAAAATAATTTACTTTTTTAACCCCCAAATACAAACCGGTGATGCGACTCATATGCACGTCCTAAATAATTATATCACGACTTTCGCGTATCTCATCCCGACCATAATATTATTTCGATAACTACTAACTCTCGTCACGCTAGTAATTATTACCAATAAATTGGATTAATTACAAATTAAATTTTCTCCCTTTAAATTAATTAATCCCCATTTTCCATAATTTCATAATAAAATAAATATGCGCAAAAATATGGGATATTACATACTTCCCCCGTAATAACAAAATTTCATCTCGAAATTCAAAAATGGGAATATACGTGGCAAAAATAACTCTGGATAACGTTCACGCATGTCATCCTCGCGCTCCCAGGTTAATTCCTCAACATTATGGTGCCGCCACTGAACACGGACTAGTGGTACTATCTTCGACCTCAACTTCCTCTCTCTACGATCTAGGATAGCAATCGGCCCCTCCTCGTAGGAGCTATCAGGCTGTAAGTCGATCTCCTTTAATGAAATGTGAGTATAGGCCAAATCATCTCGAAGAAATTTCCTTAGCGAAGAGATATGGATCACGTTATGGACCATATGCAAGTGCTCCGAAAACCCAAGTCTATAAGCAACTGGCCCAATCTTCTCGATAATGGGGAATAGCCCTACATACCTAGGCGCCAACTTTCCCTTCTTCCCAAAACACATAACTCCCTTCATAGGAGACACTCGAAGTAACAACTAATACCCAATGTTGAACTCTCAGAAATACTGTTTGGCGTCAGCGTAGCTCTTCCATCGATCCTAAGCAATCCAAATACGGCTCTGTATTAACTCTATCCTTGTTGAAGTATCTTGAAGCAGCTCCGAACCAAGTAGCTTGTTATCCCCCACCTCTAACCAACATGCTGGGGATTGATAAGGTCTACTGTATAGTGCTTCGAATGGAGCCATACCGATAGTATACTGGTAGGAGTTGTTATAGGCAAAGTCCACCAGCGGGAGGTACTGCTCCCAGCCTTGGCTAATATCAATGATGCACATACGCAACATGTCCTCTAACATCTGATTGGTTCACTCGGTTTGACCATCCGTCTGCAGGTGATAGGCTGTGCTCAGTTGCAACTCCGTACCCATCGCCTCCTGAAAACTCTCCCAAAATTGAGACACAAACACCTTATCTCTGTTAGAGACGATATTAATAAGCACTCCGTGGAGTCTCACTATCTATGCTATGAATATCTGTGCGTACTCTCCCATGGTCTAATCTGTCCTGGCTGGCAGAAAGTGGGCTACCTTGGTCAACCGATCCATTATCACCTATATCGAATCGTGACCCCTCTGTGATGTACGTAATCTTGTGATGAAGTCCATGGAAATGCTCTGACATTTCCACATAGGAACCTCTAATGGCTGTAGAAGACCCGCCGATCTCTGATGGTCCACCTTTACCAACTGATAAGTGGCACATTTCGAGACGAACTCGGTAATATCCTTCTTCATCCTGCTCCATCATTATTGGCTACGCATATCCTGGTACATCTTATCTCCATCGGGATATAATGTGAATTGTGAACCGTGAGACTTTAGCATCACCTCGTGTCGCAAGTTTTCTCCCTTAGGAATAACCAATCTTCCATTAAAATGTAGACCCCCGTCTGAACCTACTGTATAAGACTCGACCCCCTCTGCTAGTAGTTGCACTATCTGACTTTGGCAGAAAGGATTAGTTGCCTGAGCCTGTATCACTCTCTTAATAATCTTGGGCATAACTGTCATCACAGACATAAACGATAGAGCCACCGCGTCCTGATGCCCTAACTCCTTCCATTTCACATTCCACACTTTGGCCACCTCCCCTATCGGCTTACGGCTCAACGCATCTGCTACCACTTTAGCCTTTCCCGGGTGGTATTGGATATCAAAATGATAATCCTTCACAAACTCAAGCCACCGATACTGACGCATACTTAGCTCCTTCTGTGTGAAGAGATACTATAATGACTTGTGATCTGTGAACAAGCGAAATTTCTCCCCCAGGAGGTAATGTCTCCAAATTCGAAGTGAAAACACCACCGCCGCCAACTCTAAATCGTAGGTGGGGTAATTCCTCTCGTGAGGCTTAAGCTTACGGTAAGCATAATCTATAGCCTGATCCTCCTGCTGAAGTACACCTCCAATTCCTAATAAGGACGCATCAGTGTAGACTAGATACTCCACTCCCGGCCTGAGTAATGCTAACAATGGTGCTGAGGTTAACTTATCTTTCAACTCATTAAAGGCTAACTAACAGGCATCACTCCAGATAAACGACACCCCTTTGCGAGTCAAGCGTGTCAACGGACCCGCTATCTTCAAAAACCATCGAATGAACCCCCTATAGTATCCGGCTAAGCCCAAGAAACTACGTATGTCGATCGGTGTCGTGGGCTATCCCCACTCCCTCACCGCTGACACTTTCCCCGGATCCACTGATATCCTTCTATCAGAGATGATATTCCCCCAAAAATGGACCTCCTTCAGATAAAACCCACATTTCTTGTATTTTGCATACAACTCATGCTGGATTAGTGTCTACAAAACTTGCCTCAAGTGCTCGGCATGCTCTTCCTCGGTCTGCGAGTAAATCGGAATGTCATCTATGAAGACGATGACAAACTGGTCTAGGAACTCTCTGAACACCCTGTTCATTAAGTCCATAAACACAACTGGGGCGTTGGTTAGCCCGAAAGGCATAACCCTGAATTCACAGGAACCATATCTCGTTAATAAGGTAGTCTTCAACACATCCTGTTCCCTGATACGCAACTGATGGTATCCCGATATTAAGTCAATCTTCGAGAAGAAGGCCGCTCCTCTCTACTGGTTGAATAAGTCATCTGTTTGAGGCAAAGGATATTTGTTCCATATCGTGACTTTATTCAACTCTCGATAATCAACACATAACCTCAACGATCCATCCCTTTTCTTAACGAACAGTACGGGGGCACCCTACGACAAAATAATCTTACGGATGAATCCCTACCCCAATAACTTCTCAATCTGGTCACGTAACTTCCTCATCTCTACTGGAGCCATACGATAAGGTGCACGGGCTATCGGTTGAGTGCTCGATGCTAAATCAATGACAAAGCCTATCTCTATACTCGGTGGTAACTCTAGAATCTCATGAAACACATCGAAAAACTCTCGAACAATAGGAATCGAGTCAAGTGGTACCACCACCTCTGTAGAGGTCTCCTCCTCTATATAGTATAAATGAGTGGACGATCCTCCCTCAGAGTGAGACATCGCCACCAGGAACATCTCCAGACCGGGTATGGAAAAAACTATACTCCTACTAAAACAATCAATCATGGACCTACACCTGACAAGCTAATCCATACCTACAATCGCGTCATACTCGGACATATCCAATACGAGCATATCAGTGGGTAAGATAAACCTCCCAATCTCTATACCCACTCCCCGATAAATAAAAGAAATAAAAGAACCTCTACTCAACGGAGAATCCACACAAGTGACCGTACTCTCTGCTCTATGAAATAATCTCGTAGTACATGTAAACCCCGTGGCAATAAAATAGTGTGTGGCCCCTGTGTCAAATAAAATGTGCCCCAAAGTCCCCTGGATAGAAAACATACCCTCAATTGCGGGTGGGTCTGATGGGGCTACGGCCTGGTGAAGATTATAAACTCATCCGTACTGAAGTTGTCCCTGCTAAACCGGGACGACTGGAATGGTTGGCAGTGATGGAATCTGTGGAGGGGCTCCTAACGAGTACCCTGCTGCTGCTGCTATTGGCCTCTACCCTTATGAGGGCAGTCCTGATGTTTGTGGCCAATGTTTCCACAGGTGAAATATCTCCCTAGGAAGGGTCCTCCCCTCTGGCCCGCACTGATGGCCGTTACCACCCCTCCCTTAGCCATTCTGGCCCTGCTGAATCTGCTGCTGGTCTTGCTGCCCTGATGGCTGTGCTGACCCTATTGGCCATGTCGGAAGCCTCCCTGCCCATGTCTAAAACCTCCTGACCTGATCCTCTTAGGATCCCCCTGCTGGGAACCCTAGTCACTGTGTCTATGCTGACCCTGAACTTCCCGTGCCCCACTGGCACCATTTTCTCTTGTCCTGCCCTGCTGGTTGGACTCTCCTACTCGCTTAACCTCGATCAGATAAAAACGGTGGTCCTGGCAATGGAATAGTGCTGCGTTAACCACGTCTGAGTAGGTGGTCAAAGAGAGATTGCCTATTAAATGCTGGAGGATCCTCCTTGTCAACCCATTCATAGAACACTGAATCTTCTTCTCCTTAGTTGGAATCTCATCTTGTATAATATTCAGAAGGTTGATAAACTCTTGCTCATATTCCACCACAGTCTTTCCCTCCTATTTCAAGTTCATCAATTTTTGTCTCATCTCTGTCTAGATGGACAAGAGGAAATATTTGCGGTCGAACTGCACCCAAAAGTCCCGAATAGTGAGTGTGTTTCTCTCCTCAGTGGTGGTAATAGATTCCCACCACTACAGTGCTGCTCCCACTAACTTGAACGTGGCCAATATCTGACTCTGCACCTCCGTGCACTCTTGAATCCTCAAGTGCCTCTGGATATCCTTATTTCATTGGCTCGCTACCACCACATCAGAACTCCCTGTAAACTCTAGAGGATGCACCTTCTGGAAGTCATCCCTAACACGTTTCCAAGAAGACGGGAAGGCCTGGGCCTGAACTGGAGCCACCACCGGTGCCTGAGGTGGTGCTTTCTGCACAACTGCTAATGCCGAATTTATCGCCTGATCAACAATGGCGGCAACTTCAGTGGCATTCATCATACCCTGAGCTGGTGCAGGCTGAGGCTCAATTTGGGCATCGCTGGGAACTTTCTGTGCACGTTGAGGAGGTATCTGAAAGGAGAGAAGAATTTCATAAGTCTACAGTTATTATCTCAAAGTAGCTGAAGAATGTAAAATGCATAAAGAGTACAACAATCCTAAAATATTGGGCTCTATATCAAAGGATGCTACGCGAAAACATAACAAGACGGACATATCCTAAGGACACTAGAACTTGATGCTCTGATACCACATGTGACACCCCGCTTAATTAATTACTGGGTGATCAGTCCTTAATTAATTAATTTCAGAATATCAAGTTGGTTCAGATAATGCATCACTGTAGAAAACTCAAATTTTAATTTAATAAAACTAACCACCTAATATTTAAAAAGGATGGTGTCAAAATTTTATCTTGTTATTAACCATCATCATTAAAGGGTAATATCTAGACATCACCATACATCAGAATAGTATAAGGTAAGAACTAAGTAAGATAAAATAAATAACTAGAGTAAACACATCCAGTCAAAATCCCATACAGTAATCTAATAGCATAACATTAAAGTCTAATGATAGAATAAAAACAACTCTAAAAATCTGAATGTAAAATAGGAGGGACGACATGTCCAACTAAAATAAATGACTGATAGATAAGGAGCAATAGACTCAGAAGCGTCTACTAGCAATATCCCGTAGCTTCCACAGCAGCTATAGCTCGACAAATGAATGGAATCTCCTAAGTCTGGTGTCCCTGTGGCCAAGCACCTAAAATAATAGAACAAGAAAAGAGATTTGCAGAAAAATGGGTCAGAGCCTGAGTAGAAAACAGTTTAAATACAGCAAGTGCTTAAATTAATTTAATTAACACATATATTATCCATGTTAACTTAGCGTAATCACTTGAGATGCTCACCTATCATCTAATGTGCACACCTAGCGAGTCTAACTACCCATACTAGTCTCGTCACTTTACCTGACTATATGTAGGATAATCACTATTCCAGATATAATATTTAAATAACCCAAAATCAATATATTACTATTATTAAGGAATAGGTTTAAGGATGTTATAACTCAGTCTCATAGTATTCTTTATTCCCAACTGGTGATCCAATAAGTATATACTTTAATAAAGTATCCAACAATAAACACAGAATAGGAACTCAGTATACATATATAAAATCTCACTATGTATATATACAAATATATCTATACAGTACCCGTGGTTAAGAAACCCCCGGTGCTAGGCATACTCAACTATCTGGTCCCATTACGATGCTCACATATAAAGGACAACTGGTTCAATTTCTCAAGAACCAATAAAATATATACACATATTGAAGGCGAACATAGTCCCAAGACGATGGGCTGCGCATATACCTACGCACCCATACGACCATCAACACTATCGTTCTCACAGATAGTCCGTACCTAGGTTCCATGCTCTAATGGTATGACTCAAAATCCCCCGAAGGCACACAAGATATGGTCGTCCACAATGCGTTAACCCCCGTTCGATAGCCAGTAGCTAGGTATGTCATACACATGATATTCCATGCACACAACTTATATACATTAATAGGTAATCAGATAACCCAAATACTATAATCCGTAAGTAATATTAACGCCAATACTCTCCACGATATCTGTATATATATAGCCTATCTAGGAATTACATTCTCTCCTAGGTTTTCACACAAATTCAATACCCCGAGGACCATTACACCCTTAATTCCCTAACACTTTGGAGTTTAAGCCACCCGTTACTCACGTAGGTGAATACACTCGCTTGGATAACCTTAGGATGGTTTTTAACTCGAACGGACCCTAAAAACTCATTCTGGAATCTCGTTAGAAGTTCCAGGATTCTAATCCGAACGAGGTCGTTCGAACGAAGTTCCCACCTCTAACGAACTCAACAACTCGTTAGAAGGGTCATTGGAAATCTCGTTAGAAGTCTCGTTCGAACGACTTGGGCTGGTCTTCTAACGAAAATTTCGAACAAGCCTAGTTCTTCTAAATTTTGATTTTTCTTAATATTTATACCTCAAACTCAATCCAAATTTCATCCAACATCAGTTTAAATGTTTCTAAGCTAACCCTACTCATTATGGGGCAATTTTTAACACAAATTAGTATTCAAATCTTTATGTTTTCAGAAGGGAAAACAATAATTTCTAAAATCTCTAAGAATTCTCATATAATGAACCCAACACTTTAGTTGTTTCAAATCCTTAAATTCAATTCATAATTTGTACATAAAATCTCCAAATCTAATTGTCTACAAATGGGGCAAATCCTCCACATGCAAATCATCACCAAAATCTAATGTTCTTCTACGATTAAACCTAATGAAACCCAAATTTCCATCATAAGATGTTTAAATCATTAACATAGTTTAATAAGAATAATATATGCTAAATAAACTAGCAAGATAAACACTTGCCTCAAAATGAACTTCTTATTCTTGGACTGAAATTGGTATTGGAACGATTGTCTTGACACGATCTACGCGCTGGTGTAATTTTTTAGTGTGAACGCTCGAGTTCTTGGCGTAGGGCTCAAATGGAGTTTTCTTCTTTCTTGGTTCTCTCTCTCTCTTTTTCTCTCTTTCTCACGTAAGTTGAAACTGATAGACCACTAACCCTCAATGCTTTTAATTAAACCCAATTTTCGTCCATTTAATTATCCAAAAATCCCAAAAGACCAAATTACCTCTCCGGGGTGTCGTTTTGGGCTAAAATGCCCGAACTCCAAATAAAATACCCGAGTAGTGTTTTCTGACCATTTTGACCCTTCCGGACACTATGTCGCACTCAAAATAGTCATTCAAGCTATAAAAAGAATTTTCCTTTTTAACTGACAAATACAGACTGGTGACGCGACTCAGACGCGTGTCCCAAATAATTATATCATGACTGCCGTGTATCTCATCTCGACCATAATATTATTTTGATAAATACTAACTCTCCTCACGCTAGTAATTATTACCAATAAATCAGATTAATTAGAAATTAAATTTTCTCCCTTTATATTAATTAATCCCTATTTTCCATAATTTCATAATAAAATAAATATGTGCAAAAATACGGGGTATTACACGAGCAAGAAAGTATCTTCTTCCCCTCGTCTTGTGTCCTTGACACACCACAACTCGGTGCTCAAGCAAACTTATAAGGATTTATTCTCCGTTAATATGTATATGGTTGATGAAATCCCCTTGCAATTGGATGTCCAGAGAAATGCCTGTGTTTCAATGTGTACGACCAAGTATTTGAATGACCTTGCTTTCACATCCAAGGCTCTACCGTCCTTACACAATTTGAGTGATTTAAAGATGACAGTTAACCATAAAAGTCCTAAACAAGTTTGGATCGATTGAATAGCTATCTTCTAATTATACATCACTCTACAAATGAATATATTTATATCTTGGAATGATGAAAATTTGAGTTAAGATTTGGGAACAATTGATTTAAAGTGTTGTATATGTTTGATATGCATTGGTTTACTCAAAGTTGTGTTCTTTAATGGATAAAACATTTTTATTCTTTAGTTGAAAACAGTAGTTAGGGGGTATTTTGATAATGTTAGAAAACTGATCTTTAAGAAACTTGTTGTTAATTCAAAATTGCGACACATTAAGGTGCCTCAACTGCAAAATTAGATGCCTGAATGAGGTGATAGGGCTCAAGAGTCTTATTTTCTTGAATTTTCAAGAAAAGTTTGAGGTGCCTTATTTGACCTAGTGAGGTGTTTGGAAATATGTGTTGTGCAAAAGCGTGTTAACAAAGGATAGTGACTATGAACCCATATAATAATATGGCACACACACAATAAAAGTATACTAAGTAAACACACACACACACACATGCACACACACACATGAAGACACGATATTTAAGTGGTTCACCAATTTGGCTACGTCCACTAATAACTCAGATCAATTGACAAATGAGTTACAAAAGGGGACTCTCACAAATACACTGCAAATGAAAAATACAATGTGTATTTTTCTCTATAGATGCGTAAGGACATTTTTCTCATGTCCAATATGTTACATTTGTGTATGTCATACGCCGCTACATTTGGTACGTAAATTCATGATCTCACATGACGGATTCTATCCAAATTCTAAAAATCAAGCATTCAACATCTCCATCAAGTATCCCACATTTTCCTCAACGACTTCACGTTCCACAATTTTTTGTATTTTATGCAAGTGGTGTGCTAGAGAAGTCAAAATAATGAAAGAAAGGCAATATAGGAAAGTTCAAGGGAATTTTAGGTGGAGATCTGGTTAGCTGGAAAGTTGAAGAGCTCGACGCCACCAAGATACTGGAAGAAACGGCATCTCAATTCGAGTTACGGTGAAGAAGTTATGCCCATTTGAAATTGGAAAAAAAATTTGGACCAGAAAAGCGAACCGGTTTGGAAAAAGTGAACCGGTTCGGTTTTATCAGATTTGGCCTCATCAGTGGAAAAGTGAATCGGTTTGGCGCAACGCCTCAGAAATTTATATTTTCTATAAATACCTATTTCGGTGGTGTATTTTGTTAGGACTTTGAGAGACGTTTTTGAGAGACCAAATACATCAAGTCTTCATATTTTTGAGTCCCAAAAGCCATGTTTGATTCGCAACAAAAATCCCAATCCTTTTTGTTAATATTTTGGAACCCAATAACATATCTTTGTTCAAGTTTTTTTTCTTATGGAGAAGAGATCTATACAACTACTAGTTGCGTGCTATTGGGGAGTGCTCGAGGGTGTTCTCTTACTGAAGATTGGGCTGCGAGTCCTTGGAGGGTACTGCGTGTATTCTCTTGCTGAGTTCAAGATTGTGAGTCTTTGTGGGTTAGCTGCGCGTTACTCCATTGCAGATTTTTCTATGTAATTATAAGTTGCAATTTATTGAATTCATAGTGAAATAAAGGTTTTACCCGAAAGGTTTTTTTTCCTGAAATTTGTGTCTCAGCATATTTATTGTGTTTCATGCATTATTTATTTAATGGATTGAATATTTATGTCTCGTATATGCATGTTTAAGGGTTGTTTTAATCTGATTTGTGGTTTGTGCAAATTTATACACCCAATTAAATAAGTAATTCGATAAATTGGAAATTTGCGAATTTGTATCGATATTACACATTCACAAGTTGGTATCAGAGCAGGTATCACTATTTTTTTTATTTCCTATTTTTCCACAAAATTTGTGTGATATTGATTTTTTTTAAAAATTTGATTTTGTTTAAATCGCAATGTTTCCAATGGAGCACTCATATAATAGAATGCCTATTTTTGACGGGTCTAATTATGTCTATTGGAAAGATCGTATGAAATCACAATTAAAGGATATTGATGAACGTGTTTGGTTGTCGTGTGAAAGAGGTTGGACTCCTCCCGCTGTCACCGTTGAAAATATCACCTCTTAAAAACCCATGTCAGCCTAGACTGAAGATGATTTAAAATGTCTAATTTTAATTCACGCGGTTTGAGTGCTATTTCTGGAGCCGTCACTCTCGACGAGTTCCTCCGAATTATGACGTGAACCACGTCTAAAGAGGCATGGGATGTACTCCAATTGACACATGAGGGTACAAATGCGGTTAAAGAATCAAAATTGCAAAATATTGCCACGCAATTTGATACCATTACTATGTTAGAGTCCAAAACTTTTGATGAATTTTATGCGCGTTTGTCGGACATTGTCAACACTTATTTTAATTTGGGTGAGGCGATTGATAACACGTGTGTCATTAAAAATATTTTGAGATTTCTCCCAAAACACTTTATTCCTAAAGTCACTGTTTTGAACTCGTTGGGAAATTTGAAATCACTTAAGTTGAAAGAACTTGTAGGAGATCTGCAAACCTATGAGATTGACATGTTTCCCCAAACCATTAAGGCTAAGGATAAAGGCGTTCCTTTAAAGACTCATTTTAAGAAAAAGAAAGAGCGTGTTTGTGAGTCCGACTCTGAGGGTAATTTTAATTTTGACGACATGGCCTTATTTGCAAATTTTTTTAAAAGTTTCTCAAAATTTCTAAAGAAAATTCTTCCAACAAAAAGAGATTTTTTAAGAAAAATAAAAAGAAAGGAAAGACCAAAGAAAGCGGTGAGAAGGAAAAAAAGAATGAATCAGATAAGGAGTGTGAGGAGGATTTTGAGGACGTGACTTGTTTTGAATGTAGGGGTAAGGGGCATAAGTCGTTTGAGTGTCCTACGTGGCTTAGAAAGAAAGGGAAGAAAGTAGCCATGCCCGCCACACTTAGTGATAGTAGTGAAGGTGAGGGTGATGTGACTAGTGGTGAGAAGTTTGTTGATTTTTTAGCAAGTCATGTGAGCACACCCACTTTGACCCACAATAGTGCACACAAATGCGACGGTGATGATTTGAGCGCTTCAAGTGAGGGAGAAAGCGAGTGTGAAAGTGGAGATGAAAGTGAGATCCAAAAAGCCTTTAGAGATTTGTACACCGAGACTTTAAAAACAAAGAAGTATAATAGGGATTCAGGTCGTCGACTGTTAGATTTGGAGAGAGAGAAGGAGGTTTTAAGAAAGGAAAAATGTGATTTGACCGACACGATTTCCTCACTTCCATAGGTGTCAATTTCCCTTATTACCAATGACGCAAATCCCTTTATGGGAGACACCCACAATAACCCCTAACTACTCATATTAGACTTCAAAGATTCGATTCACGGTGACATGCTCTCACTACGATCCTAGACCATACGAAAAATGACTTAGATTAAGTCACTCCTTATCGGCAGACCGTGATTCACTTCGGGTCTGAGAAGCTTGTTATTCCCCACCTATAACTAACCAAAGGTGGATGACAAGATCATCTTATGAAGACTCAGAAGGAGTCACACATATAATAAACTGCTACGAGTTATCATACGTAACTCTACTAGTGGTAATTACTACTCCAAATTACTCTAAAATCCAGAATACTCATTTCTTGAATTCTTCAGCATCCTAGTCAATATTAAACAACATATAGGGACATAACTAAGCTACAATTTCTTTTTACCAATCTCTAAATGCTGAGGTTGAACGTCTGAAGGCCGCATTGAAGGGAGATGAGAACAAGGTGAAGCAGAGGGATAGGGACATAGCTAAGCTCCAGAAGGACCACACCTGTGAGCTGAAGGCCAAGGATGATGTTCTTCAATAAAAAGGTTGATGCTGCTGTGAAGGTTGCCCTTGAGGAAGCCTTTGAGAAAATTTTTGCCCACTACAAGGTCTCTGACCGATTTATAAGCTTCGACTTTGAATACCTTCAAAGGGGTATTAAAGCTACTGGCAAATGGGCGTCCATTAAGGAAAAATAATCATGGATCTTGACATCCTCGTACTTCCTTGGTCTCGGCTTTGGTAACCTTCAGTTTGCTCAGGCCTTGCAAGAGGTTGAGGAGAAAGGAGAAGATGCTGCACCTGCAGAGACTACCCAACCGGAATCTAGTGAGACTGAGGATGTTAACCCTCAAGATGATGGGGCCGAGGGTACCAACATCGGCCAAGCTAAAGGGGCTGAGGTTACCAACCCTGTGGGGGCAGACACCTAGACCATAATTTATGAAGCTTACACTTGTAATTTTCGCTTTTCATCTATAATTGTTTTCTAACCTCTGATAACATACTCTAAGGCTTGATAACTTGTAATTCTGACTTCTTCATGTTAAATCATCCTCTTCAGATGATTTTGCTTATTTCGATGAATGCTTTCTTGAATGTTGTCTTACAAATCATACTTCCCATCAGGTGATGTTTAAGGTCTGAGGCCATTAATTTATGATGTTACCCCCATAAATTTCACCAAATTAATGATGTTTAAGATCTGAGATCATCAAATTAAGATGTTACGCCTCATAAATTTCACCAAATTAATGGTTTAAGGTCTGAGGTCATCAGACTAAGATGTTACCCCTCATAAATTTCACCAAATTAATGGTTTAAGGTCTGAGGTCATCAATTTAAGATGTTACCCTCATAACTTTCACCAAATTAATGATATTTAAGGTTTGAGGTCATTAAATTAAGATGTTACCCTCATAAATTTCACCAAATTAATGTTTAAGGTCTGAGGTCATCAAAGTATGATGTTTCACCTCAGACCTTGTCACCAAATTATGATGTTTAAGGTCTGAGGTCATCAAACTAAGATGTTACCCTCATAAATTTCACCAAATTAATGATATTTAAGGTCTGAGGTCTTCAAAGTATGATATTTCACCTCAGACCTTGTCACCAAATTATGATGTTTAAGGTCTGAGGTGATCAAACTAAGATGTTACCCTCATAAATTTCACCAAATTAATGATGTTTAAGTTCTGAGGTCATCAAAGTAAGATGTTACCCTCATAACTTTCACCAAATTAATGATGTTTAAGGTCCGAGGTCATCAAAGTATGATGTTTCACCTCAGACCTTGTCACCAAATTAATGATGTTTAAGGTCTGAGGTCATTAAATTAAGATGCCACCCTCATAAATTTCACCAAATTAATGATGTTTAAGGTTTGAGGCCATCAAAGTATGATGTTTCACCTCAGACCTTGTCACCAAATTATTATGTTTAACGTCTGTGGTCATAAAACTAAGATGTTACCCTCATAACTTTCACAAAATTAATGATGTTTAAGGTCTGAGGTCATTAAAGTAAGATTTTACCCTCATAACTTTCACCATCTTAATGATGTTTAAGGCCTGAGGTCATCAAAGTATGATGTTTCACCTCAGACATTGTCACCAAAGTATGACGTTTAAGGTCTGAGGTCATCAAACAAAGATGTTTCACCAAATTAATGATGTTTAATGTCTGAGGTCATCAAAGTCTGATGTTTCACCTCAAACCTTGTCACCAAATTATGACGTTTAAGGTCTGAGGTCATCAAACTAAGATGTTACCCTCATAAATTTCACTAATTTAATGATGTATAAGGTCTGAGGTCATCAAAGTATGATGTTTCACGTCAGACCTTGTCACCAAATCATGACATTTAAGGTCTGAGGTCATCAAACTAAGATGTCAACCTCATAAATTTCACCAATTTAATGATGTTTAAGGTCCGAGGTCATCAAAATATGATGTTTCGCCTCAGACCTTGTTACCAAATTGTGATGTTTTAAGGTCTGAGGTCACCATAACATGATGTTACCTCATAACTTTCACCAAATTAATGATGTTTAAGGTCTGAGGTCATCCAAGTATGATGTTTCACCTCAGACCTTGTCACCAAATTATGATGTTTAAGGTCTGAGGATATCAAACTAAGATGTTACCCTCATAAATTTCACCAATTGAATGATGTTTAAGGTCTGAGGTCATCAGAATATGATGTTTCACCTCAGACCTTGTCACTAAATTATGATGTTTTAAGGTCTGAGGTCACCATAACATGATGTTACCTCATAATTTTACCATTAAAGCAATCCAAACAAAGTATTTACACATGAAGTGCTTTTCTCATTAATATTTTCTTCATGAAATGATACATTTACATAGAAACAACTGCAACAACATATGTAGTACTTCTTCAGGTGATCAGCATTCCATAGGCTGGATAAAGGCTCCCCTTCGAGATTTTCTAGCCGGTAGGTATCGGGTACAACCTCATTGACACTTTGTAAGGACCATGCTGTGACACCCCGCCTAATTAAATACCGGTCGATCACTCCTTTATTAAATTAAATCAAGGTAAACAGTTGGTTCATTCTCAGCATCACTGTCGATAAAATAATTTTTCCAATTTAACACCCTAAATAATTAAGCTAAGTGTCAAAACCATTTTCATACATAACTTTCCAAATTTTATTTAAAGAAAATCCTTTATTTTATTTAACAACATTCAATAAGTAAGAGTCCCACCACAAATAAATATATGCAACATAGTCCAATTAATAGAATACATTCGTCAACCGAATGTCAACATGCGAAATATAAAGTAACACCATCAACTGAATAAAAAAAACCCATAGTAACAATACTGGAAATAACTGAAATACAAATGTCCCAATAATAATGGAATAATGGAAAGAGCTACACATGCTCAACTAAATGTCAATACTAAGAGTGGATCCGAATGAACGAAGTCATCTAATCAAGAGACCTTCAACTCCCACCTAAGCTGCAGCGCTTTCCTTCCAAGAGATCCTAAGCAAGACGCCCCTGTGGCTGGGCACCTGAAATATATACATATATATACAAGAGAGAGAGAGAGAGAAAAATGGGCCAGAGCCCGAAAGTGTGTTTGATTTAAAATACGTTTAGCAAGTATTTAAATTGATACAGGCCAATGCAACAACATGTTAAAGCGACACTCTCTTGAGAAATTCTCACCTCTCTTCTAATGTGCACGCCTATCCTACTAACCTTCCCAACGGTTTTTCTTATCATAATATCATACTAACCTTCCCAATAGTTTATCTTATCATAACTTACTCCTAAGATTTCAAAACCGAACAATATCATTATTTAAAAAGAATAATTCCAATTAGCAGCACAACTCTCGTTATGGCTTTTATTAATTTAAAAAGTTTCTCAGTAACATACTATACTTTCACAAACAAGTATTTACTATTAGAGTCATCAACCATGTCCTACTTATCAAATCACAGTAGGCAGTTTCAAATTTCCAAATCTCATATATATATTAACTACTCGTATAATATATATAGAATAACAACACCCCACATAAAAACTATGGTGCGTGCATACTTCTACTATCCAAACCCCATACCACTCATATCAAGGGGAATACGAGTTCGGAATCAATCTCGAACCGTATTAACACATACACAAATAACATCGAGGCGAAGCATAGATTCCAAGTCTCTAAGAGGATGGCACATACTCGCGTCTCTTAGGACCGTCTGAACTATCGATTCGATAGCCTGTACCAAGGATATCTATCTTCTAGGGTACAAGTCAATATCCCCCATAAAGGTCCCATCGAGATAAGACTGTCCCAGTGCGATAACCTCAAGGATAGCAAGTAGCGCGGTATGTTTTTCACATGCATATAATATATGTACACAGAATCATATAAATATACCACTCTTATCATCTTAATATAGGTTCCTCTCGTCACCCATAATTTCAACATTTATCCTTAATTTCACATTATTAGTATTACGTATAAGGTTTTATCTCTAACCTTAACTCGAAGGGTTTTCTCACTTAATACGTGACATTCGTGGACTCTATCCTTCCAAGAAAAATTCAGTAGGTATACCTCTATTTACTATCGTATCTATTCGCCGTAATCTCTCACTTGAAATACGTAGTTTCATCGTTCATTATATAATTATTCCAAAAACAAGATTCTCGTCTTATAATAAAGTTCCCAACACTTATTCATATGTCCTACTGGTCTTTCCTATCTCCCAAAACATTTCATTAAGAATACCCAAGAATTATTTTGCGATAAATTTAATTTAACTAATTAAACAAGGGAAATAGGAGTCTGCCAGGAGGGGTCGATCGATCGAGGTCTGGGGCTCGATCGATCGATCAAGCAGGTCTGCGAAAATTCTGCAGAAATGCAGTTACGGGTTCTACCAATTTTCTTCATCCAAAACCATGTTTTTCCATTCTAAACGTCCCAAAAATCTACTACTATCATTATAACAATACACCAGATGTTTTCAACGTAAAGCATGTGTATATCTAACATTAAACATGGATAATTAACCCAAACTCCCATCTAATCATCAAGAACCCTAGAGTTTTTCTTAATCAATGTTCTAATCTGTTTTTACCAGAATTTCCTTCTAATATATCATCAAAATTTCGTGGGTTATATTCCTCTACATGGCAAGAATTCCAGAATCTCATATAAATCAATACTACATGCATTTTCCTAACACAAATTGTGTTTTCTTCCATATTTATCATCTCTAATCATTCCCAAACTAACATGAGGATTGCACTAACGAAAATACGCAAGATAAATACTTGCCTGGGATTTTCAGAAGTCTGGTTTGCAGATGAATCCGGTGTGGTTGCGTTCCCCTTCTCGCGATCTAAGCGTTGGTGGTGGCGGCGGTGCAAACCGGTGACTTTTTGGCCTTGAATTGCCTTGGAGCTCTCTCCTCTCTTCTCCAATGGCCGTCACTTGTGTTCTGAATATTCTAACCCTAAAAGACTAACCTAAATGGCTGATATAGGTTGCTGAATTTCGTGGGTTTAATTACCCAATAAGGTGAAATGACTAAATTGCCCTCCCGGGGTACCAATTAGGCCTAAAAATGCCCCGAGACCCAAACTAAACCCCCGGGTACACTTTTCTGACTATCTCGACCCTTCCGGACGCATTGGCGCACTCAAAATGACCATACGAACAACTTATAAAATATTCATTTTTTTATTTATCAAAATTTAGTCCCGACGCGACACGGGCGCGTCCCGATTCAAATTTCCAAAATTGTTATTTTATTCACTCGTGACATTCAATATAATCAATATCATATATTACTTTGATCATTAGTAATATTAAACAAATTTCCCCTAATTACTAACTCTCGTCACGTTAATAATTATAACATAATTAATTTCCGAATTTTTATTAAATAATTCACTCACATTAAATTTAATAAATCCCTAATTTAATATAGCATAAAAATACGGGGTATTACATACTTCCCCCCTAATAACGGAATTTCATCCCGAAATTCGAAAAATAAGGCATACCTGGTAAAAACAACTATGGATATTTCTCGCGTATATCTGCCTCGCGCTCCCAAGTGGATTCCTCCACATTATGATGCTCCCACTAGACCCGCACAAGTGGAACTATCTTCGACCTCAATCTCCTCTCACTATAGTCTAGGATAGCCACCGGTCTCTCCTCGTAAGAGCTATCAGGCTGTAAGTTGATCTCATCTATCGCAATGTGAGTATGGGCCATATCATCCCGAAGATATCATCTCAACGACGAGATGTGGAATACATCGTGGATGCGATGTAAATACTCTGGTAGTCCCAACCTGTATGCAACTGTCCCAATCCTCTCGATGATGGGAAATGGTCCCACGTACCTCGGAGCCAACTTCCCTTTCTTCCCGAACCTCATCACTCCCTTCATAGGAGATACACGCAATAACACTTGGTCCCCTACACTAAACTCCCGAAAGAACCGTTTCGCATCGGCGTAGCTCTTCTGCCTGTCCTGGGCTATCCGAATGCGACTCCTGATCATCTCAATCCTCACGGAGGTCTCCTGAATCACCTCTGGTCCTAGCAACTTGTTATCCCCCACTTCGAGCCAACAAGTTGGGGAACGACAAGGCCTGCCGTACAAAGCCTCAAATGGAGCCATGCCAATCGTGAACTGATAAGAGTTATTATAAGCAAACTCTACCAGTGGAAGATGTGGCTCCCAACCTCCTCCAAAATCGAGAACACACATGCGTAGCATATCCTCTAACATCTGATTAGTACGCTCTGTCTGTCCATCTGTCTGTAGGTGGTAAGATGAACTCAACCTCAGCTCAGTACCCATAGCCTCCTGAAAGCTTTCCCAAAAATGTGACACGAAAATCTTGTCTCTATCTGACACAATATACAGGGGCACCCCGTGTAGTCTGACAATCTTAGCGATGAACAACTGAGCATACTGACCCGTGGTGTAATCTGTCCGCACCGGCAGAAAATGAGCCACCTTGGTCAAACGGTCTACAATTACCCAGATAGAATCGTGGCCCCGCTGTGATGTAGGCAACCCTGTAATAAAATCCATGGAAATACTCTCCCACTTCCACGCGGGTACTTCCAATGGCTGAAGCAATCCTGACGGTTTCTGATGGTCCACCTTCACCAGCTGGCAGGTAGAACACTTTGACACGAACTCAGCAATGTCCTTCTTCATCCCACTCCACCAGTATTGCCTCCTCATATCCTGGTACATCTTATCTCCTCCAGGATGTACTGTAAATCGGGACCGTGAGAATGAGTCATCACTGCATGCCGTAATTCTGCTCCTCCTGGAACCACCAATCTCCCATTAAACCTCAAACCCCCATCAGAACTAACAGAATAAGACTCAGCACCCTCGGTTAAAAGTCGTATAATCTGCTCCTGGCAAAATGGGTCTGTGGTCTGTGCCTGTATCACCCTCGTAACAATCTCGGGTGTGACTGACATCACGGATATGAAAGAATGTGATACTGCGTCCTGGTGACCCAACTCCTTCCACTTTTCTTTCCAGACATCCGCTACCTCGTCTACCGGTCTATGACTCAACACATCAGTAACTACGTTGGCCTTTCCAGGATGATACTGTATGTCGAACTGGTAGTCCTTCACAAATTCTAGCCATCTGCGCTGACGCATATTCAGATCTCGCTGAGTGAACAGGTACTGCAGTGATTTGTGGTCTGTGAACAAACGAAACTTCTCCCCCAATAAGTAGTGCCTCCATATCCTCAATGCAAAAATGACCGCTGCTAACTCCAGGTCGTGGGTGGGGTAATTCTTCTCATGCGACTTAAGCTTGCGGGAGGCAAAAGCTATAGCCTTCTCTTCCTGCTGAAGTACTCCCCCAAGTCCTCGTAAGGACGCATCGGTGTAAACCAGGTACTCCATACCCGGCTACGGTAACGCATGGACTGGCGCTGAAGTAATCTTGTCTTTCAGCTCGTCGAAAGCCAGCTGACAAGCGTCATCCCAAACATATGGTACTCCCTTGCGCGTCAAATTTGTCAATGGACCCGCTATTTTGGAGAATCCCCGAATGAATCTCCTGTAGTAACCAGCTAACCCCAGGAGACTACGCACTTCCGTCGGTGTCGTGGGCTGTCCCCACTCCCTCACCGCTGATACTTTGCTCGGGTTAACTGCTATCCCCTGCTCAGAAACAACATGCCCCAAGAACTGTACCTCTCGCAACCAGAATCTGCACTTCTCGTACTTAGCATACAACTGATGCTCTCGTAGAGTCTGAAGAACCTGCCTCAAGTGTTCGGCATGCTCCTCCTCGGAGTGTGAATATATCAAAATGTCATCTATGAAAACGATGACAAACTGATCCAAGAACTCTCTGAATACTCGGTTCATCAAGTCCATGAAAACGGCTGGAGCATTTGTG
Organism: Sambucus nigra; assembly: GCA_949130495.1. NCBI lineage: Eukaryota > Viridiplantae > Streptophyta > Magnoliopsida > Dipsacales > Adoxaceae > Sambucus > Sambucus nigra. The sequence continues at coordinate 716,426,251 of OX422207.1, forward strand.
AGTCCGAACGACATCACCCGGAACTCATAAGACCCATATCTCGTCAAGAAAGCAGTCTTCGAAACATCCTGCTCCCTAATACGTAGCTGATGGTACCCCGACCTCAGATCTATCTTCGAAAAGAAAGTTGCTCCCCTCAACTGGTCGAACAGGTCATCCATCCGAGGCAACGGATACTTATTCCGTATCGTGACCTTGTTCAGCTCCCGGTATTCCACACACAATCTCAGTGAACCATCTCTCTTCTTCACAAACAAAACTGGAGCGCCCCAAGGTGAGGTACTCCTGTGAATGAAGCCCTGACCTAATAGCTGCTCTATCTGATCTCGTAGCTCTCGCATCTCTGCCGGAGCCATACGGTACGGTGCGCGTGCTATAGGTCTCGTATCTGGCAGTAAATCTATAACAAAGTCTATTTCTCGACTGGGGGGTAGGCCTGGTATCTCCTGGAACACATCGGAATACTCCCTGACAACTGGTATCGAATCTAAGGGAATCACAACCTCCTTAGAGGTATCCTCCTCTATGTAATACAAATGAGCGGTCGAACCTCCCTCTGGGCGAGGCATCGCCACTACAAACATCTCTTGCCCCAGAATGGCAAAAACAATGCTCCCACCGAAGCAATCAATCATGGCTCTATAAGCTGCGAGCCAATCCATACCAATAATCACATCATGCTCGTGCATGTCTAAGACTAACATGTCCGCAGGTAATACCAAACTACCAATCTCTACCCCCACTCCCCGGCATATAAAGAAAATAAGTGACCCACTCCCCAATGGTGAGTCCACACACATCACTGTGCTCTTTGCTGTGGCTAACAACCCTAAGGCCTTCGCAAAATGCGTAGCTATAAAACAATGCGTTGCCCCCGTATCAAACAAAACCCAAGCCATAGTACCATGGATAGGAAACATACCCTCAATCGCGGGTGGTGCCGGTGGAGCTGTTGCCTGGTGGATGTTATAGACACGTCCATACTGTAATTACCCCTGCTGCACTGGAGCTGCTGGAATGGCTGGTAGGGATGGCACCTGGGCTGGAGCTGGGAGGGCAGGTGGAAATAGTGGCCTCTATGGCTCATTACGGGCACCCTGCTGCTGTGGGGCCCTATCGCCCTCTGGGCAATCCTGACGCCTATGGCCATGTTTACCGAACCCAAAACATCGGCCCTTGAAGTTACCTCCTCTCTGTCCTGCTGTCCACGACTCTGCTGGCCGTTACCTCCACGCCAATGGCCCTGTTGGCCCTGATTAGTACGCTGCTGGCCCTGCTGCTGTCGGTGTTGGCCCTGCTGGCCCTGCTGATTAGGCTGGCACTGATGGCCCTGCCTAAAACCCCCGAATCCCTGCCTAGAATCACCTGAACGGAATCGCTTATCAGGGTCCCCCTGATGGGAACTCTGCTCGTGCTGACGAGTCTGTCCCTGAGATGGTGCCCCGCTGGCACTATTACCGCCGGTCCTGCCCTACTGGCTGGACTCTCCTGCTCTCTTACTTCCCTGCAGATGGAAGCGGTGATCCTGGCAATGTAACAACGCGACATTGAGTACATCAGTGAAAGTACTCAGGGATAAATTCCCAATAAGGTGCTGACGGATCCTCCAAGCTAACCCGTCGACAAACAACATAATCTTCTTGTTCTCAGTAGGTGCCTCATCTGGCATAATGGTGAGAAGTCTCGTGAACTCCTCCTCATACTCAGCTACAGTAAGATTCTCCTGCTTCAGATTTAGTAATTTCCGCCTCATCTCAGTCTGCACGACGGGTGGAAAATACTTGCGGTCAAACCCTCCCAGAACAACTGAATAGGGATCGTGTCCCTCTCCTCCAAAGTGGTAGTGGACTCCCACCACTGCAATGCGGCTCCCACCAGCTTAAAGGAATCCAATAACTGCTTTTTCACATCAGTGCACTCATACATACGGAGGTGCCGCTGGATGTCCTTCTTCCATTGGCTAACTGTGACAATATCGGAGCTACCAGAGAACTCAGGGGGATGCGCTTTCTGAAAAGCATCCCGAACCCTCTCCCATGCAGATGGAAGATGTGCTGGTACTAGCGCCACTGCCTGAACCTGGGGTGGAGCCTGCTGAATCACCGCCATCGCGGCATTCACCGCTTGAGCAACAATGGCGGCTACTTCACTTGCATTCATTGTGCCTGGTGCCGGAGCTGCTGGCTGCTCGGCCTGGGCACGCCTATCTTTCGGAGCACGTCTCGGAGGCATCTGAAACGTGAACAAGTTTATTAGTCTACAGTTATCATCAAATCTCAAATAGCTGAAGACTTAAAGGTAAAAGCAAGAATACAACAATTCTAAAAATAGGGCTCTATAGCAATAACGTTAAGCTGAAAGCGAAATAAGCCGTACAGATCCAATGGACACTAGAACCTGATGCTCTGATACCACCTGTGACACCCCGCCTAATTAAATACCGGGCGATCACTCCTTTATTAAATTAAATCAAGGTAAACAATTGGTTCATTCTCAGCATCACTGTCGATAAAATAATTTTTCCAATTTAACACCCTAAATAATTAAGCTAAGTGTCAAAACCATTTTCATACATAACTTTCCAAATTTTATTTAAAGAAAATCCTTTATTTTATTTAACAACATTCAATAAGTAAGAGTCCCACCACAAATAAATATATGCAACATAGTCCAATTAATAGAATACATTCGTCAACCGAATGTCAACATGCGAAATATAAAGTAACACCATCAACTGAATAAAAAAAACCCATAGTAACAATACTGGAAATAACTGAAATACAAATGTCCCAATAATAATGGAATAATGGAAAGAGCTACACATGCTCAACTAAATGTCAATACTAAGAGTGGATCCGAATGAACGAAGTCGTCTAATCAAGAGACCTGCAACTCCCACCTAAGATGCAGCGCGTTCCTTCCAAGAGATCCTAAGCAAGACGCCCCTGTGGCTGGGCACCTGAAATATATACATATATATACAAGAGAGAGAGAGAGAGAAAAACGGGCCAGAGCCCGAAAGTGTGTTTGATTTAAAATACGTTTAGCAAGTATTTAAATTGATACAGGCCAATGCAACAACATGTTAAAGCGACACTCTCTTGAGAAATTCTCACCTCTCTTCTAATGTGCACGCCTATCCTACTAACCTTCCCAACGGTTTTTCTTATCATAATATCATACTAACCTTCCCAATAGTTTATCTTATCATAACTTACTCCTAAGATTTCAAAACCGAACAATATCATTATTTAAAAAGAATAATTCCAATTAGCAGCACAACTCTCGTTATGGCTTTTATTAATTTAAAAAGTTTCTCAATAACATACTATACTTTCACAAACAAGTATTTACTATTAGAGTCATCAACCATGTCCTACTTATCAAATCACAGTAGGCAGTTTCAAATTTCCAAATCTCATATATATATTAACTACTCGTATAATATATATAGAATAACAACACCCCACATAAAAACTATGGTGCGTGCATACTTCTACTATCCAAACCCCATACCACTCATATCAAGGGGAATACGAGTTCGGAATCACTCTCGAACCGTATTAACACATACACAAATAATATCGAGGCGAAGCATAGATTCCAAGTCTCTAAGAGGATGGCACATACTCGCGTCTCTTAGGACCGTCTGAACTATCGATTCGATAGCCTGTACCAAGGATATCTATCTTCTAGGGTACAAGTCAATATCCCCCATAAAGGTCCCATCGAGATAAGACTGTCCCAGTGCGATAACCTCAAGGATAGCAAGTAGCGCGGTATGTTTTTCACATGCATATAATATATGTACACAGAATCATATAAATATACCACTCTTATCATCTTAATATAGGTTCCTCTCGTCACCCATAATTTCAACATTTATCCTTAATTTCACATTATTAGTATTACGTATAAGGTTTTATCTCTAACCTTAACTCGAAGGGTTTTCTCACTTAATACGTGACATTCGTGGACTCTATCCTTCCAAGAAAAATTCAGTAGGTATACCTCTATTTACTATCGTATCTATTCGCCGTAATCTCTCACTTGAAATACGTAGTTTCATCGTTCATTATATAATTATTCCAAAAACAAGATTCTCGTCTTATAATAAAGTTCCCAACACTTATTCATATGTCCTACTGGTCTTTCCTATCTCCCAAAACATTTCATTAAGAATACCCAAGAATTATTTTGCGATAAATTTAATTTAACTAATTAAACAAGGGAAATAGGAGTCTGCCAGGAGGGGTCGATCGATCGAGGTCTGGGGCTCGATCGATCGATCAAGCAGGTCTGCGAAAATTCTGCAGAAATGCAGTTACGGGTTCTACCAATTTTCTTCATCCGAAACCATGTTTTTCCATTCTAAACGTCCCAAAAATCTACTACTATCATTATAACAATACACCAGATGTTTTCAACGTAAAGCATGTGTATATCTAACATTAAACATGGATAATTAACCCAAACTCCCATCTAATCATCAAGAACCCTAGAGTTTTTCTTAATCAATGTTCTAATCTGTTTTTACCAGAATTTCCTTCTAATATATCATCAAAATTTCGTGGGTTATATTCCTCTACATGGCAAGAATTCCAGAATCTCATATAAATCAATACTACATGCATTTTCCTAACACAAATTGTGTTTTCTTCCATATTTATCATCTCTAATCATTCCCAAACTAACATGAGGATTGCACTAACGAAAATACGCAAGATAAATACTTGCCTGGGATTTTCAAAAGTCTGGTTTGCAGATGAATCCGGTGTGGTTGCGTTCCCCTTCTCGCGATCTACGCGTTGGTGGTGGCGGCGGTGCAAACCGGTGACTTTTTGGCCTTGAATTGCCTTGGAGCTCTCTCCTCTCTTCTCCAATGGCCGTCACTTGTGTTCTGAATATTCTAACCCTAAAAGACTAACCTAAATGGCTGATATAGGTTGCTGAATTTCGTGGGTTTAATTACCCAATAAGGTGAAATGACTAAATTGCCCTCCCGGGGTACCAATTAGGCCTAAAAATGCCCCGAGACCCAAACTAAACCCCCGGGTACACTTTTCTGACTATCTCGACCCTTCCGGACGCGTTGGCGCACTCAAAACGACCATACGAACAACTTATAAAATATTCATTTTTTTATTTATCAAAATTTAGTCCCGACGCGACACGGGCGCGTCCCGATTCAAATTTCCAAAATTGTCATTTTATTCACTCGTGACATTCAATATAATCAATATCATATATTACTTTTCTCATTAGTAATATTCAACAAATTTCCCATAATTACTAACTCTCGTCACGTTAATAATTATAACATAATTAATTTCCGGATTTTTATTAAATAATTCACTCACATTAAATTTAATAAATCCCCAATTTAATATAGCATAAAAATACGGGGTATTACACATGCCAATTTGGGTGAAGCTTATTTATCTTTTGCAACGTCTTCTTCAGCATTAGGTCTCCTACAGCTATAGGTCTTGATTTCACCCTTTGATTATAGAACTTTATGATTCTCTGCTGGTAGGTTGCCTGTCTGATCTCTGCATCTTCCCTTATTTCCTCAATCAAATCTAGGTCGAGTCTTATCTCTTTCCCATTCTTCTCGGGTTATAGGTCTGAACTCTGTGAGCGGGGAGTCCAACTTCTGTTGGTATGATGGCTTCTGAGCCATGTGATAACATAAATGGGTCTCCCCTGTTGGTGTCCTAGCCACTGTTCTATAGGCCCATAACACAGCATAAACCTCTTATGTTCATCTCCCCTTAGCTTCTTCCAACCTCTTCTTAATCTTGTCAAGGATTGTTCGATTTGTGACTTTGATCTGATCGTTTGCCTGAGGTCGGCCAGGAGAAGAGAAAAATTACTTGATCCCGACCCTCTCGCAGTATTTATCCAAGGAAGAATTCTTGAATTGGGTTCCATTATCTGAGATGTGGGTGTTCGAAAGACCATGTCTACATATGATGCTCTTCTAGATGAACTAGAAGGTCTTCTGCTTTGTAATCTTGATCATTGGCTCAACCTCTACCCACTTGGAGAAGTAATCAATTGTAACAATCAGAAATCGATAATTATTCGTAGCTCTCGATAATGGTCCAACCAAGTCAATCCCCCATTCTGTGAATGGCCAAGGAGAGCTTATTAACATCATAGGTTGATGAGGGACAGTGGAGAATCTCTGGCACTTGTCACACCTCTTCACATAAGCAACGATATCTTTGGCCAAGGTTGGCCACCAGTATCCCTGTGTAATTATTCGCTTGGCTAAAGGTCTTCCTCCTATGTGACTAGAGCAAGAACCCTCGTGTACATCCTACAAGACATGGGGGACTTTTGTGGGATGGATACATCTTAGGAGATCTAGTAAAAATATTTTTTTATACAGGACATCTCCTATTATTGAGAGCTTAGCAGCTATGTGCCTCAATTTCCTCCTTTCTAGCTTTGATTCCTACAGCACTCCCTCTCTGATATATCTAATAAGGGGGTCTATCCATGAGTCTCCTAGGTTCAAGTTAAGGCAAGAGTTGGTAACCTCTTCTTCCTCAAAGGTCGATTTGAGCAGGATCTCGACTGGTACTATCCTTCTGATGTCTGTCCTTATTGATGAAGCCAACCTTGCTAGTGCATCTGCACGACTATTATTTTATCGAGGTACCCTCTTCATCTTCACCTTTTTAAAAACTTCTAGCATCATTATTACCCTCTTCAGTTATTTGGCCATCCTTTCAGCCTTGGCCTCGTATACTCTAAGTACTTGGTTGACAACCAACCTCAAGTCACTGTGAAGTAGGAGTCAGCCAACTCTAAGGGATTTTTCCAAGTAGAGGCCTGCCATCAAGGACTCATATTCTGACTCATTGTTCGATTTTCCAAGTAGAGGCCTGCCATCAAGGACTCATATTCTGACTCATTGTTTGATGCTTTGAAGTTGAACCTTAACGCATATTCAACATCGGTATAGTATCAGCCCTGCACCGCTTCCACTTTCGCAAGAATACCCATCAACGAAGAGGTTCCAAACATCTTCATTCGAAGATAAGTTCCCCTCTGACAGGGCTCCTTGATTAAAAAGGTACCTGTGTTCCTCATTCTCAGCTACTCCTCTTCTGGCTGTGTTGGACACAACCTCTTCCATGTCTCGGAAGACATTACTGTTTGATCCCTCTGTAATCTCTGGATTATTCTCAACCTCAGCCTCTTCCCATGTGAATTCAACAACAAAGTCTCAAGTGCTTACCCTTTAATGGACACCCTGGGTTGATAAATAAGGTCATACTCTCCCAACTCAATGGCCCAGGTCATCAATCTGTTGAGTGCAACGACTCTTCCCATGAGCATATGAATATATTTTATACTTCTTGGTGTCTTCATATCAAGCAAAGCCTTGATTTTCTCAGGGTTGGCCTTTATTCCCTTCTTATTGACTATGAATCCAAGAAACTTTCTAGCTCTTACTCTGAAGACACACTTGGCAGGATTGAGCTTCATCCTATATAAGTCCATGGTGTCAAAAGTTATCTCTAGGTCGGTTACATGAGTGTAGGCCTTCGAGCTCTTCATCAACATGTCATCTACATACACCTACATGATTTTGTCAATTTAATCTTCAAACATCTTATTTATAAGACGTTGATACGTGGCCCTTGCATTCTTCAAGCCAAAGGGTATGACCTTATAGCAATAGGTCCCCTTATGCAATAGGTCCCCTTATCTGTGATGAATGCTGTCTTCTCTGAGTCTTAGGCATCCATGAAGATCTGATTGTAGCCTGAATACGCATCCATGAAGCTCATAAGTTCATGCCCTGCCGTGGTATCTACCATCTAATCAATCCGTGGTAAGGGATAACTGTCCTTCAGGCAAGACTTGTTCAGGTCAGTGAAGTCTATGCACATCCTCCATTTTCCATTGGCCTTGGTCATAATGACGGCGTTTGATAACCACTCTGGGTATATGACCTCACTGATGAATTCTGCCTCTTCCAACTTTCTGACCTCTTCCCTGATGACATCATACTTTTCCCTAGAGTAAACTCTTCATCTTTATTTGATTGGCTTAACATCCTCTGTCACCTTGAGTTTGTGTCACATAACCTCTGGGTCGATGCCAGACATGTCTGCGTGGCTCCAAGCGAAGATACTCTGCCTCTTCTTCAAAAATCTTATCATCTCTTCCTTGATCCCTGGTTTTAAGGCCTTACCGATTTGGACGGTTTTTTCTGGTTCATCCTCATTGAGGACGATGGATTCTACCTCTTCTATGGCCTTTCCTTTCTTTAATTTTGTTTCATCCCTAGGATCAAGTGTGTCAATGTTATATGTGGTAGTTGCCTTCTTATGGGTGTATAAATCCTCCGCTGAGTTGAAGTAGCATTCTCGTGCTATGGTCTGGTCACCCTGCACTTCCCCTACCCCATAGGGGGTTAAGAATTTTAGCATTTAGTGGACCGTCAACGGCACGGCCTCAAACTCCTTAAGGGATACTCTTCCTATGATGAGGTTATAGGCTGAGAAGAAGTTTTCATCCATTATGAAAAATTGATCTTCCGGTTTAACCTCTTAGGCCACTCATCTCCCATTCGTACATCCATCTCATACATGCCCAATGGATGGACCTTTTCACCACTGAAGCCCATCAATGGATGATGATAGGGTACCGGCCTAGGTCTGCTGAGGCATAGGCTCTTAAAATAGGGCCAGAACATCATGTCCACTGAACTTCCTCCATCTATAAGGATTCTATGTACCTCACATCCATGCACTCTTGTTGTTATTACCAAAGGGTCATCATGCAGAGCTAAGATACCTTTGAAGTTGAGTTAGGAGAATCCAACTATAAGAGTATCCATATCTACTTTCTTCCTCTTCTGCTTGGCCTCTGAAGATTCCAAATTCATAACCTCTACTTTGGCCACTAACTTAGCATTTGCCACATGAGCTTTATGGTCAGCCACTTTAGAGCCACCCCCTGCTAGTCCTCCACATATTGTGTTAACACCGAAGGAGATCATTCCAACCCTTTTCACAGGGGCATTGTCGTCTTTCGGTGGGAGGTCTGGATCGTCCTCATCATCACCATCCGAGTCATCATCTCTTCTCGCTGGGGTATCATCTCGACATATGTCATTTCTCTTATTTTTAGGGTCATCCCTTCCCCTCTTAGGAGATTTAACATCGACATACTTCCTCGGCTTTCTGAACTTCAACATCTTCTTGATTTCATCCTTCAAGGCAAAGTACTTGTCTGTCATATGCCCATGGTCTTGGTGGAAATCACACCATAGGTTCTTATTCCTCTTATGCGGAGGAGCCTTCAGCTTCTTCGATCATCTCAGGGACCGATCATTCTGGATCTCATTAAGGATGTGTTCGCAGCTCACAGTTAGCGGAGCATAGTGTGCAAACTTGTCATCGACATACATCTTTTTCTTATCTTTCTTTCTTTGGAACTTTCCGCTGCCACTTCCGTTCTCATCCTCATATTTTGCGGCCATAGCCTCTTTCGCGTTCATGACCTTCCCTGCAGTTGACAATAGCTCTGCCATGGACTTGGGAGGGTCTTCTTTAAGTTTCCACAACAACTTACCTTTCTCGAGTCCTCCTATGAGGGCGGTCATAGCTATATTCTCTTTGCAATCTTTAACTTCCAGCTTTTCTTTATTGAATCTAGAAATGTAGTCTCTTAGGCTCTCGTTCTTGCCTTGTTTGACGTCCAGCAGATGAGTGGTCTTCTTTTGAGGTCTTACCCTATAATAAAAATTATGAATGAACCGTTCATCCAAGCCCTTAAAGTTCTCGATAGAGTTCTTCGAAAGAGAAGTGAACCAGATGTGCACATCTCCCGTCAGAGTTCCAGAGAAGGCCCAACACTTCATCTCATCTGGGATTGAATAAATATCTGCTTCAGACTGGTACATATCGATATGATGCACAGGGTTAGCACTACCATCATACTTGGGTGACACCGTATGTGGCTTGAACTTGTCCGGGGTCAATAAGTTCACTATCTTTGCCACAAATGGGGAGCCCTTTCAGAACCCTCTTTTTAGTGGGTATCGACTTTTGATGAGGTCACATATCTTCTCTTCTGGACGTTGAATGGAATCGTTCCATGGTCTTGCAATGTCGGCCATGCCAAGGTTGTCTCGGCTACCTACTAAGGGTTCCCCATCCACTGCGCAACGTCGGATATTAACCTCTTGACCATAGTCTCGGCCTTAATGAGGTTGGCCCTGATGAGGCCGAGGTCCCCCTCTTCCCTTTAAGAGCCAGCGGCACTTCGTGACCTGGATAACCTTTGTCTTAGGTCATTAACTGGGCCGAGCCTTTGAAAGGCCGACCCTCTGCTCAAGCGATCAAAAGTTGATCCTCTTTGTTAGGAATCCTCATCTCTTCTGCCCCCATAACCTCTGCTCTGCTGGATAGGACGTACCGTGTTATTCGAAACCTCATACGACTCCCAACATCCCTCTGGAGCATCTTCTGCCTCCATATCATCATACATATCTTCAGGGCAAGGGTGTCATTGCCTCCCTAGGCATAAATGACTAAGGTCAGGAATGTCCCTCCTCCGATGAGGAGTAGGTCGGTCTTTTCGTGGTGCCTGGGGTGGTCCCCTGGCTTCAGGATGGGGTTGGACAGCTGCCGGAGTAATCATCTCTGGTGAGACCCCGGGTGGCCTCATTATATTTTTATTGAGCTGTGCAAATTACTCCTTCATCGCTTGCTGCGTTGCAGCCAAGGACTTCAAGGTCGTCGCCACCTCAACCATTTTGGACTGGGGTGGTGCCTGACTGGAACTAGGCCCTCCAACACTTGATGGTGGAGGAGGTGGTTGAAACTCCGGTGCCATGTCTTAAAACTGAAGAGCTGATGAAGAAAATGATCTTAGTACCTTTTAGGACCTCCTTCAATGGTGAAATAACTCCATGCAAGGGGTGAGGCCTGGTTCCCCATAAGAGTCTCCGGTGAGGTTTAGCTAGGAAGTTAATAGTTATGTCTTCTTGTTCCCACAGACGACGCCAAAATGATGATGCTGGAAACATCACCACCCGTCAAGGTGTTTGTAAGATCAAATCAGTGATAACAATGGCAGCACAAGAGTATGATAAATAAAAGATATTGAGATGAGGATAAGAGGATGAACACCAATATATAAGTGGTTCAACCAATTAGGCCTATGTCCACTGTGCACGTGAGTGAGTAAGGTCACTAAAAGAAGGCACTAATGGCCATGGATACAATCTCTCAAGCTTTCTCTCTCTACTGTATAATTTGTCAAAGTTTCAGCTAGGGTTGTAATTTTGGGGATCCTTTTGCAAGGTAGAGGATGACCTCTTTATATAGCATTTGGGGGGTCTAATGTACCCCCAAGCATATAATGAGCATGTGCATGGAGATTTAGCCAGTGTAAGGGTGACACATGGCTGATCTTCAACTAAGTGATAATGACCTCAATATTCCCTCATGTGGAGGGAGTGATTTAGTTATAACAGATTTGTCCACGTGCTTCAAGCCATACATGTATGAGTAGAAGCTCGAATGTCTTTGCTTGGTACCAACCTTGGCCTGGTTAAGTACAAGGTTGGTGAAGTATGACCCTTGCCTTGGTTGGGAATTATATAATGACCTTGTCTAGGATGTCTGCCGAGGTTAGTTATGTGGAACATCGGCCTAACATTTGATGCTGAGCCTGCAAGGTTGCTCATACTAGGTGAAACCTGTAACTTCGGATAACGCCGATGATGGGATTATTCATTGGACCTAAGGGACTTTGCTGATTCTCACGTGGTTCTTGCAACGTCGTCTATAGTCGAATTGGGGTGGTGTTGGTAACGTTGGTTGTGGCCGACTTGATCAAAGCTGAACTAATAGGTCCTTACTGACCTCAACTTATTCCAAGCTGAGATGATGTTCGTGGTAGATGCAACGTCGTCTGTAGTCGACCTAATGTAGGATGATGTTGCTGATGGGTATTCTTGAACTCTTGTTACCTCGGCCGTTATACAGGCTGAGGTTGATGTCTCTAAATTGGCAGGTACACTTTAGGCATATCAATAATTATTCCCCCATCGTTGATGGGAAATGTGTACCCATCACTCTTTTTAATAAATCATGTCAAAAGGTGTACCTGCCTAATTTATAAAGGCAGGCAACCTGTCACCCAACATTCTTTTTATCTCTACTACCTTCTCTCTCTAGTCCCTCACATGTGAGGGAAAAATACCACCCATGATCCTCAAATATAGAGATCGATATATTATTCATTGATTGTACTATTGTATTCCATAAAGAGAGAAAGAGGGAAACATTTAAGGATATTTACTTCTTGATGATAAATACTAAATCTAATAATGTTGCTACACCTGTGAACTTAGGCACCGCATTGGACCGAACCACGTAAATCTTATTTATGATATTTTCTCTCATCCATTCTCTGGTATTATTATTCCATAACCCATTTTATTGTGATTGATCTCTCTTTATTTGTTTCGAATCTAAGATTAGTGTATCTAGCTAAGATATAAACCTTTACACCAATTTTAGGCATTAACAGATTGGCGCTGTCTGTGGGAATGTATTTCAAGCCTACTGTTGCTTCATACCAATATTTTCTCCCAATACTTTGAGATTCTATGTCTACATCTTTTTTTCGCTATTTCGTTGATACCACGGGTATAAATACCCATTTTCCATCAACCCACAACCCGTTGCTCAGGATAAAAGAAAACCTAGCAGATTCTATGGAAGAGAGCTCGATGACCTAGTTAACAAAAAAGACTCCTCCGGGAGAGAGATCAAAGACTATACCTTCTAAATAGACTTCTACGAAGAATGTCTGGAAGATGATCTGACCAGTCAAATTTTTGCTACGCTAGCCACCATGCTCAGATAGGAAAAATGAGCACTTAATGCTGAACAAATGAGGAAATTGTTAAAAAATGGACAGTTAATGGAAAGAATATTTGAAAGAGAGCCACCAGTTTGGAAAATGTTTGTGGATGGCTCACCATGTGATAATGGTAGTGGGATAGGCCTAATTAACACAACATCAGACAATTTCAATGTGGAGTACACCATAAGATTTATCTTCGATGCCTCTAATAACGAGGCCAATTATGAATCCCTTATAGCAAGTTCATGGCTGGCAACATCACTCGAAGCTCAACAGTTATCAGTGCACATTAACTCCCAGCTCATTGTTAATCAAATCCTTAGAATTTACGAAGCCAAGGAAGAATCAATGGTGAAGGACTTGGTAAAAGAAAAAGTGTGGCTATAAGAATTTTCAACTGTTTAGATGGTTAGAATACCAAGGATCGAGAATGTCCCAACAGATGCACTTGCCCGTCTAACGTCAGACATGAGAACTGAACTATTCAGAATAGTGCCGGTGGAAGTCTTAATGAATCACAACATAGATGAAGAAATTTTTATTTTAATATAGGAAGACCTAGGTCCCTCATGGGTGGACCCCATCCGAGATTATCTGGAACACGGGATAGGTCCAACTGACCAGAAGAAGGCTATGTGGTTCAGATACATATTTACAAGATATATGTTAGAATGTGGAATCCTATTTAGAAGAGGATTCATAAAGTCGAGGAGTAGGACTCTCTTTTATCACATTGCCATGGTCATTTTCCATGTGGGGAATTGATATGGCAGGCTTACTTCAAAAGACAAAGGGAAGATTCAAATATTTGGTAGTATCAATAGATTACTTTACGAAATGGGTTAAGGTGGAGGGTTTGGTCCAGATGCCGTACACAAAAATGTTCCATTATATATGGAAGAACATTATATGCCGCTATATAATGACATACACATTCATTACTGACCAAGACACCCATTTCAACAATAAAGATTTCAAAAACTATTGTATAGGATCACGAATCTAGAAATTTCACTTTGCATCGGGTCATCCGTAGTATAATGAGCATACAGAGATAACGACATAAGACTACTCAATGAAATTAATAGAATATTGGATAGTGCTAAAAAGGAATTGGATCAATGAGCTACAGAGCGTATTATGAGCAAACAGGACCACACTAAGAAGAATAACAGGCGAAACCCCTTTTATGTTGGCGTTTGGCACCGAAGAAGTAGTACCCATAAAGATCGGATTACCCAGCCACAAAGTGCTCAATTTCAACTCACCAAAGAGTGATTTGATAAGGAGACTTAATCTAGACTTAATTAAAGAAGTCAAGGAATGCGTCATTTTGTGATTCGACTCTTATTAGTAGAGGACTGATCATTTTTATAGTAAAAGAGTGAAATCCAACATTTTGAAGGAGGGAGTCTATGTACTCAAGAAGGTTATTCATAAGATAAACAAGTTGGAAGCTAACTGGCATGGACCATACAGAGTGACTGCTGTCGTATGACTAGGAACTTATAGAGTTGAAACTCTAGATGGTGAGAATTTAAAAAATTCTTGGAACTCCGAACCCCTGAGAAGATATTACTAGTAGAGAAGACAACACACGGCGAAAAAAAATCATTGATGTAATCCTTCTTTTACACTACTTTATAAATTTGCATCAATAATCAATGAAAAATACAACTTTGTTTCATATATATGTGGATTTTATGAATGTTAGTTAGAGAAATTTCATCAGTGTGAGAGGAGTGCAAACAGGCCAAGTCAAGAAAACTCCCCAAAACCAATTAGGAATAAGTCCAAGGATAACTTAGGTTCTTCAAAAACTTCAAATACGACCTTGTCATGGACAAGTCATAAACAAGAAGTCTTTTTAACAACGGGAAGTTCAATGCAGTGTTGTGGTCGACAAGATCCGACCATAGTTCACTAATGTAAGGATAGATCCCGTTAAACTCTAACGACCCTGGTAACTCATGCTGACGCATGGTATGGATGATAAGATCTGTTCATTTGACCAATGAGACAGTACAAGCATGGGTAGCTCCTTGTCCAGGATAACTTAGGCTCGTCTAAAACTTTATGTAAGACCTCATCTTGGATAGGTCATGAACAAGAAGTATTTCTAACAATGGGAAATCCAATGGAGTGTTATGGTTGACAAGATCCGACCACAATCCACTAACACAAGGATAAATCCTAATAAACTCAATGATTCTGGTAACTTATGCTGCCGCATGGTCTGAACAACAAGATTTGTTCATACGACTAGTGAGCCAATAAAATCATGGGTAGAACCTAGTTCATGGTAACTTAGGTTCATCCAAAACTGATACTCATCAGACGGCCACAAGAGCCAACAACCAACAAGATCATTTCAAATATAGAATCAGTTAATAAGGAAAAAATGCAGCATCCTAGAATATAATCGAAGGATTAACTCAACAAAAATATGATCCAACCAAGAAAATTTGAATGTATTAAATAAAAAATTATGCAAAATACTTATTATTTAAAACCAAAGTGAACACATTCATCCAAGCTTACAAGTTCAACATACCAAAAAAAGTTTCAAAAAGAGCTTCACAAGGTAAACTGTTCAGAGTGGTACGAATCAAAATTACAACTAGAAAAGGGGAGAAAATGGATTTCATGCCTTAGGATCATGACTAGTTGTGGCCTCAGTAGTAGGAATATCAGCATGAGCATATGGATTAGCATTTGGAGCACTTATCGAACCCATCGCTACCTTAACCTTCTCGACAGTTACGTCATCAACAGCTATCCCCTCAGGAACATATTCACGCACAACTTCAAGTGCTTTGGCTTCCTTATCATTACCCTTATATGTCTAAAAAGTCTCGACGATCTCGAGGAAATGCTTAATAACTCTTTTCTTAAGTTTATCATTAGCTTCAATGAAGATTGTCACCAAGTCTTTATTGTTCTCACCGGAGGATTTGTACTTCCTTACCCCCCATCTTTATCTGAGGTTAAAGAAAAAGTAAGTCTTCATATCGCCTCTTCCCCCTTTGCAATAACCTCCTCTGTAGGCTTGAGTTTGGCGGCGTCAGTTACTGACAGCTCTTTTAACTTCCTGATCTCCTCCTTAACCTGACTGAGGAACCTATTTTTGACACCAACTGTTCATCCCTCTCATTAATCTCAGTTAAAATCTCTTCCTTATCAGCATTATCATCCTTCAGCTCGACATTTAAGATATCATTATTCTTATCAAGTTCATTATGATCAACCTTCACCTCGTCATAGGCATCCTGATAAGAGGCCACCTGCTCATGTAAGATGGTGGCACCTACGGAACCCTTAAAGGAAAGACCCAATACAACAGGGCGATCAAAAATAAGGGAATTAAAATGAGAAATTAAAAATCAGGTTAGACACTTACCACCATCATGCTATACTGGGTCATGTCGTAGAGCTCATCGGCATTGAACTGCCGAAGGTATTTGAAATTTGGGCCATAATCTTGATAGCCCAAGACCTTTGCAACATTCTACTTATGGATGAGGATGGAATATTTATCCACCCTCAGCTGCTCCCTGGTAACAGGATTCTCATGATACCTAGATGAAGGATCTACATCTCCTCTACAAAAGTACTCCCTCAATGGAAACACTCTCAAATTTAACCCTAGTCCTCCGCTATTTAGGAGTAGGGTGGGAAGGATTCTCAAGTGTTCTATTTAGACGAGCACCTTTATCTTATGGTGTAGTGGCCTTCCCCTTACCTTTTGTCCTCACGGCTGTCGCGACATTAGTCTGCCTCTAAGCCTCAGCTTTAACATTCTTCTTGTCCTGAACCATAAACCTATTCGCTTCCTTTGCCTTCCTTCTCTCAGCTACAGAGGCATCGACTTTATGGGGTCCTTTCCCCAATCTTTCAGTTTTCTCAACATCCTTGTTGCAGTAGATTATTATCTAAATGATTAGAGGCCATAGCTACACACATCAATGACATCAAGGTGGTGGTAAAATTCATTCTTGAGTAAATACTTTCTTGTTTTGATTCTCCTTAAGTCGTCATTAGTGACAACGGTTCACATTTTTGCAACAAGTCGTTCAAAAAGTTGATGAGAAACTAAGGAGTTCTTCAAAAGGTTGGAATAAATTACCACCCACACATAAATGAAGAAGCCTAATTATCCAATTGTGAAATCAAGAACATACTTGAGAAGACTGTTGATCTCAATCATTGGGATTCTTCTATCTAATTACTTGAGGCACTATGGGCATACCAGACTTCTTATAAGAGCACCCTCAGAATGTCACCATTTCATTTTATGTGTGGCAGACCCTTCCACCTTCCTGTAGAGTTAAGACATAAGGCATTTTGGGCGATCAGGAGGTTGAACTTTAATTTGGATAAAGATGGTTAGACATGAATGCTTCAATTGAACGAGTTGGATAAGATATGCAATGATGAATATGGGATATCCCGAATAACAAAGGAATGAATGAAACTTTCACATAATCGGAGAATTATTCGTAAGGAGTTTCCCTCGGTGCATAAGGTGCTAATTTACACCTCGCGATTACATTGGTTTCCCATAAAGTTAAGGTCTAGATGGTTAGGACCCTTTGTAGTGAGGGAAGTGTTCCTACATCGAGAGATATAGGTGGAAGACCCAAATGATGGGAGAAATTTTAAAGTTAATGGACGACACCTAAAGTCATATCTAGAAGCGTGCATTGGGGAAGTGGAGATAATTTTATTATCGAACCCTGAGTATGGGGATTGTTAAGTTTTTTATAAAGGTCTTTGCACCCCGAACGTGTATGGGGTGAGTTTTTAGTGTATATAAGAGTCATGTGAGTAGCTAGTGCACATATGAGACATTTTGTGTAAATAAGAAAGAACAGAGTGTACCGGCTATGAGTCCCATCCCGAGAGTTGCACAGTGAGTCCATGGATATTTTAGTAAAAGTCCTTAGAAAATCGTGTTTTAGGATAAATTTTTAGATATTTTAAGAAGCGCACACCCATGTTTGAGAGGATATAAAAATACGAGTGAAATGAGAAAACACGAAAAAATTCCATTGAGAAAATTGAACCGATTCGCTCAAAAACTAAACCTTGGGGAAGGGATTTGGTATAAAAAAACAACCTGGGTAGAACCAAAAAGCGAGCTAGATCATTTTTTTTTATCAAACCACTTGAGCGAACCGGTTCGGTTCCTTATGCAAATCGGTTCAATTCTCTAAAGGGCAGGCTCGAAATTTTCCACTTGTCTTCTAATTTCTCACTACAAATTTCACCTCCCTACAAACAAAACCTTTCCCCTTACCTCCAAACTAAAAAATATCTTTAATTTCATTATTTTCATCTTCCCAGCTATTCACCACCGAATCCAAGCCCTTTCTCTCCAACCAAGCCTTTCACTTTCCCTCCTATTTTACCCTATAAATACCCCCTCACCCTCATATCTCCTAACCTTAATCCAACATCTTTTCCTTCCTAAAGTTAGTTCAAACTCCAACCTATCCTCCTGCATTAGATATTTCCATGGCGTCTGAACAGTATCTCAAGAAATCAAATTCCACAGAAGTTAAAAACGGTGGATGCGATATCTACCATTCACCTCAAGAACATAATTGGTGAAGTGAATACTTTTATGCATGACGGACTCTATTTATAGAACTTCGTATCATATGGGATGGCTTGCCCCGTGATTTTCCTTATCTCTTCTCAAAATTAGGATGGGAAAATAAGTTTTCCTAATATAAGGGTTCGGTTTATGAACACATCTCCAAGATTTTTATCGGACCCTCATCCACATCTTTGATGGAAACTACGATGCTTATATTGACAGGATAATTATTCCTTTTTCTCTCAAAATCATTAAAGGAAAGATGAGGGTGGCTAGAGTCAAATCTTACCATTCATACAATTACCCGTACCATAAAAAATAGATTTCCAATATTGATATGTCAAATCACTTAACACCCGACACACCATGGGTATCTGAGACTTTCCCATCAAGAAGGCTAACTCTGCGCACTCATTAGTTGAACAGGAGCCCCAGAATAGAAAATGCTCAAGTTGATTCCCTTGCTCGGCTAGTGTCAACAATAAGAATTGAGCTCAGGAGAAGAATTCCAATGGAAATCGTGGCCAATTAGAGCATTAATGAGGACTTAATGGTTAATTTCATTGCGATAGATTTGGGATCTTCCTGGATGGACCCAATTAAATATTATATTGAAGATGGAATCCTACCACCTAATCCCAAATAAGCCAAAAAGCTTCTCAATAAAGTAACAAGATATGTGTTTCATAAAGGGGTTTTGTACTGAAGGGGATTAACAATCTCCTTACTATGTTGTGTTCATCCATTGGAGGTGGAAGATTTGATTAAAGAATTGCACGAAGGTTCTTGTGGAGCTTATTCATATGGTAGTTCATTACTCCAAAGAATCAACAAACGGGGAAATTACTGGCCAACTATAAGGGTAGATTGTAAAGTCGTTGCAAGAAAGTGTGAAAAGTGCCAGACGTTCTTTGCAATTCGTAAAGCACCCAATGTTTCTCTAGCACCAATTAATTCCCCTTAGCCCTTCTCTATTTGGGGAATTGACCTGGTAGGCCCACTGCCGACCACCAAAGGCAAGTTCAAATACTTAGTAGTTATTATTGATTACTTAACCAAATGGGTGGAATTAGAGACATTGATTGAAATTCCTTATAAGAAGGCGTATCAATTCATTTGGAAGAGAATCATACTTAGATATAGGTTGCCCTATACCCTTATTACAGACCATGGAACCCAATTTGACAATAATGAGTTTGAAGCATATTGTGTCCAGTCCAAAATCTAGAAACTACATTCTGTACCGCGCCATCCTCAAAGTAATGGTTAAATTGAAGTGACAAATAAATTTTTTCTCAATGGACTGAATAAGAGTCTTGATGCTGCTAAGGGCAAGTGGATTAATGAATTGCATTGCATACTATGGGCCTACCAAACAATGCTGAGAATAGAAAATGGAGAGATGCCATACATGCTTGCGTTTGGGGTAAAAGTCATGGTGCTAGCCAAGATAGGCCTACCAACACATAAGGTCCTAAATTTTAACTCTTTAACTAGTGACTTGATCCGATTATTGTACTTAGATATTTTGGAAGAAGTCAGAGAAGATGTTGCTCTCATAAATGTTACGTACCAACACAAGATAGATCGCTTCTATAATAAAAGGGTCCAGCTGACATACTTTATATAAGGTGACTATGTCCTTAACAAGGTCATTAAGAAGAATAACAAGCTTGAGGACAATTGGCATGGACCATATCCCATTTCTGCAGTCATCTGACCATGAACTTATCGGTTTGAGACTTGGAAAGGGGAAGAATTCAAAAACCCTTGGAATGCAGAGCACCTTTGAAAGTATTATCAACGATTCCAGGGATTTCCATAATTGTATTTTATTTTTCTTAATGTTCAAAATAACTATTGTTCAAGTTTTAATAAAATTTTAATTTCAAGCCCTCCAAGTTTTTTCGATTTTTTTCGGGGTACGACGATATACACCCCCCTGAAAATAACAATGAAAAATGTATCTTGGTCTTCATCTCTTATCTATCAACATCACATACATCCTTAATTAGGTTCTTATATGTCGATTAGCAGAACATACTTAATCAGGTTGAATTTATCAAATTCCTGATGCACCAACAACATAAGGCACAATTATTTTTGCCCATGATTAAACTTCATGTATGACTTTGTATGTACAAGTCACGAACAAGAAGTAGTTATTACTTCGTGTATGATTTTGTATCAATAAGTCACGAATAAGAAATATTAGCTGACCAAGTAAACAACATGAATACAATCCTAACACACTTGGTCGGCAAGAAAAATTCGCTTCATGTATGGCTTCGTTTCTGACAAGTCAAAAACAGGAAGTTTGTAGAACTTCATATATAACTAAAACAGTTATAAATAAGTTTTACCCGACTAAGTTGAATGCATGAAGACATGTAAAGATCCCTAACCACTGGAATACACACATATATTCCTCTTACACTTGGTCACCACTGATAACTAATGCAAAACTTAGATCAATAAATCTAAGTGAATTAGTAAAATCTATGGCCTTACCATTACAGTTTAATAATTAATTATTAGACAATAACTAAGTTTACTGATTGATTATGTAATCAAGAGCTGACATCACCAAAAATATGGATTTGTATTAATATATTAACTAGATTACAATTCAAATAACAAAATATAGAAAATATATTCAACAGTATGTTTTCCTTAAGCTTTGGAAGTTGGATGAGTTGGTTGCACTCTCTCCATTCTTGTAGGAGGATCATTAGAAGTATAAGGAGAATAAATAAAGTTGAAGTCTCTCAACATTCTTCTGTTGCTGCTGCTCGACGCATTGATCTGATGTAGAGGATGAACTATTTTATGAACATCATGTAAACTATAGTCTCCTAGGTATTTAGTGATCAAGCACCAGGGAATGGAATCAACAGGGATACATTATGTGACCAACTTGAAGGGTGGATATTCAAAATCTAGTAGACCAGGCTCATTCTAGCACCACAGCTCGCTATTATGATCATGTTTCAGCAAAGTCAAGTAGTTGGTCCATCCCCAATTATAGCCTTCACTATGGGTCTGATTAAGGTGATCATCAATATGGCCAAGAGATTCATTACAACCTTCCATCTACACCTCTTTGGGTTATTTGTTAAATTAAAAGGTTAACCTTTCAACTTGATGTTGAAGTTTCTTTAAAACATCACTCTTCACCTTCGACTGAATAGATTGGTCGGTAATGGCCTTATCCTTAGATTCTAATTTTGTAGACAAATCAGCAATATCTTGACTCTTAGCTTTCAATAGGGAAGCTTGGTCAGCTAATGTTTTCTTAGTCCTGGCCTAATCAATAGTTGGCCGGCTCGTCCTTTGTTGTCTGGAAGTTTGTCCAAGCTTGGATTTCTTTAGAGCGTCAAGTTTCTCCATAAACCTGGCATTCTTAGTCTCTAATAAATATGCCCCTTCATCGGTACCACTATCAGAATACTGTTTCAAAGTATCCAACTCATTCTAAGTTTTTTATTTTCCTCCTTAAGCAATTTGGCAGTTTCCTTGGCTTAATCTATTTCTCAGTTCAGTAGGAATTCTTTTCTTCTGTACATAGAAGCATATTCTTCCAACTTCTTCTCAAAGACCCAACCTTTACTCAAACCTTTATATTTAGCTTCATAGTCAGCATTAAGTGAAGCCAAATTATATTTGTGATCTTCCTGTAGATCTTTAATCATTTCATAATGAGCTGCATTATTTGCTACAACCCTGTCCAGCAAATAGTGGAGGTGAATATATAACTCTTTTACTTGATTAGATGCTTCTGGTCCAAGCAAGATGACAAAGTATTCTTTACTCAAAGGAACATGGCCAGCTTCCAAAAAGCTTCCACTTCGCTTGAGTAGGTCGGATTCAGACAAAACTATTCCCTGCTTCCTAGCATCAAACTAAAAATCATAAGTGTAAGAGAACGAGTATGATTACTGAACAATCATGACATAAGTATGAGAATTCATTCAACCAATCACAAAAAAAATACGATAAGCATAACTTATTCGTATCGAATATTGCACATTTTTGCCCTATATCTTTATGCATTCTAGCACTTTTACGGTCCTAAATGCCAATATTTATGCTCATTAAACAGAAAACCTTGGATTTGGATATATACATGCTTTACAGGGGTTAATTATGCTTTTGTAGGTATTGGAATGCTAAAAGTGAGGATTGATTTTATTTTGAAGAAGTTTCATCGCCGAACGCTACTTAAAGGGCATTATAGTCAATTCACATTTCATCTCCGGCTCATGGGAATTCCATAGATGTGTAGTTCGTTGAGTTAGCATCGCGTGGTCACAAACGGTTCAACATTTAGAGTCCGGATGGGGGAGTTATGGTCATTTCCGTTTGCAACCCTTACCCCCTCTTCATGGACCAAGAAGGACAAGAAATAGAGTGTCTGTCGACTGGCCTTGGTACCCCAGTCGACCGTGGTTTGAGATTTTTCCTTACGAAGGATACATAAGGTTTTGCCTAGCTCGATCGATCGATCGACGTTTTGGGTTGATCGATCGACCCTGCCAGATATTTGGCAATTCGTTCGTTTTGTTTTATTTTTCTTTTATTTCTTTCCCACTTACTATTTAAGCCAAATTTTGGTTTATAAAAGAGATCAATTATATTTTTAGGTTAGTTTTTGTTTTGGGAGCTAGGGTTTGGAGCTTTCATGGGTGTTCCATTTTCTCCCTCCGAGGGTTGGCTCCTATAGAGGGGTTTGATCCGTTGAGGTTGTGTAGAACACTATTCATTATCTTCTCCATTAATCCAAGTTCCATTGTTTGTATTTCTTTATCTCTTGCTTTGTTAAATTAGATTTACATGCTTTCTTTAGTTTCTTTCTAGTGTAGTTTTATCGCGTTTATTTACCGCTTTCCTTTACTGCATTTTTACCATGCTTTCTAGCTAATTTAATCTAGGTTGTGTCGGATTGAACTCACTTTGGGTTGACATGTTGCTTTGCTTCGGTGATGGAGTTTACGGGTTTATTTCGAGTGTGTTGTCCTAGTTATTACGCCAAGGAGATTTGACGGGGTATGTCATGTATGCTCCGTGCTTACGACCTTGCGTGCGTAGTTTCTGGGGTATTTATTGATGCCAAAATCTTATTCGACTTTTATGCAAATTTAGGGGTGTGACAACTCTTGATTTAATTAACTATCGAAATGAGGCGCAATCTTAATAACTCATCGACCCAATTAACCGTTTTATACTAATTTGGGGTAAGCATGTCTTATTCCAATCCTTTCGGTAATCATTATGATAATTCTCAAAATCCTCGCAAACTTCTGACTTTTGGTGAATACTTAGGGTCCTAAAAAATTGCAAATTCAAAAATTACTTTGGGCGAGTATTACAAAAGTCAAGCTTTGGAGTGCGTGTATTTTGAGGAGGATGATAACGATTTTGGGCCTCAAATTCCTTATAATAGGAATTTTGAAACGAATTGCAATAGCTTTTAAAATTCTTATAATAATGAGTTTAAGTGTAGTTCCGATAATAATTTCCAAATTTTTCATTTCAAAGAATTCGTGCCTCGACCTATGACATTCAGTGAGGGCTTGCGCATGCTTTACAATGAGAAACTTGAAAACTGTTATTGGGAAGAAAATCATTGTTGGGAACATGAATTGGATTAATTATTTGAATTCGACGACGATTTTTCTTCCGAGACTTTTGAAGTCGAGGAATGTTTTGAACCAAATGAGGATTTTGTGCCTACTTTGAAACAAACCATTGCTCACTTTGCCCATAGCATAATAGATAATTAAAGTGAGGATGAAGTGGAAGTAATATCCATTTGCAATGAAATGATTTCTTCTTTGTCCCCCAAAGAATAACATTTTATTGAAAATGATCGTATTTCCTTCGAAACTCAATCTTTAAGCGATGATGACTCATCTCTTGAGTTTGAATTTCTTTCCTCCCCCTTTTCATTCTCCGTTATCACACCGTCACAAGTACCTGAAGAATCGGTTTCAAACTTTAATGTGTTAAACCTTTTCACCGATAAGGAGTACTTGATCGAGTCGCCTTCCATGAAGGCATCTTTGCCCTCATGTGCATCCCCTCACATTATAATTTCAAAATACTTGGGAAATAATTATATTTTTCTTGTCCCCCTTGTGTATTTGTCACCCTTTTTATCCAAATCCCCCATCCTCGCTCCAAATTTTTTAATTGGGGATGGTTCCTTTCTTCTGCCTGACACATGCCTTCCGTTGTTCAAACGAAATTCCTATTTTCCGGGAGGCATGCTTTCAAATGAGGGTACACCAGTTATCCTCCAAAGTCGAATAGTTTTTTTGATGGACCCTTAAAATTTCAACTTCTAGTGTATAGTTAGTTAGAAGTTAAAATTGTATGTTATAAATAGTTAGTTTTATTTTTCTTACTTTTCTTTCTTCTTATAGTCTAGTGTAATTAGTTAAATTTTTGTTATTTGTTTTTTTGTTATGCGTGGTACTAACATGTTTCGTAGAATCATTGGACTTGTAACATTCACGTGATCGCTCATTTTTGGGTAATATCACTTATTTTTCTCTCTTTAACTTGGTTCTTAATTAAAATTGAGGACAATGTCAAGTTTTAAGTTAGGGGGTGGGGGATATTCTATCCATTCATTGGTAGTTTCTTTGATTTTATAACATGTTCTTTCCAAGCATGCTTTTTTTGTAAAAAATTAAAAATTTCAAAAATATTTTCTTTCTTTTTTCTCCACTTTTTTGGGCATTTTGCCTTTGTTTCCGAAGATAAATTTTAATAATTGCCCAATCCAATAGACAACTCAATGATGCATGTTCTCGATTTTAGAAGTTATTAGACTTTAGTCCCAATCATTGATATTATGAATAACTTCATAAATTAAACTATAATCCCACGATCACATGCACTTTTCCTGCTTTATTGATTTGGTTTAAGATTTTTATAACTCGGTAATCGCTTATTGCATTGTATATACTTACATCAAGTGAGCTTTGTGCTTTTCTTCATTTGTGAGTGTTATACACTTTTCTTTCCTCTTTGAAAACGTTGATTTCGTTGGTAACCTCACAATTCTTTCATTGATCGTTCATTAATTGAGTTCATTCTTGAAATATATTACTTGAGCATGATTTTCAAAGTTTGTTTTGACTCGAGAATTGCGTAAACTTTAGAAAATGATCATAGGCAATCCTTGCCATATCACCCATATTATCCTTGACCTTACCTTATATGTTTTCCCTCATTAACCTTTTTGAGCCTAAATATTAGCCTTTCATTTCGTAAACCAAAAATCTCAAAACCAACTCCAAATTGGAGTTAAAACCATACATAGACATTCCAAACCTTTGTTTGGAATGTTACTTGGGATTGAACGATGTTGTTGTATTGCGGTTGCAATTTAGGCATGTGAGAGTGTCAAAAGTAAAGAAAACAAAAAAGTGAAGAAAAAGTGAAAAAAGAGAAGAAAAGAGAAGTGGAAAAATGAGAAAAAGAAGAAAAGAAAGGAAATAAAAAGTTTTATATTGTGTATATAGTGTTCGAATAAGCTTTGTTTACTCTCCCCATTGTTATATTCAATGCTTTTATGGAACTTGTTTTCCAATTTTTGATATTGACCGCATTTTCTCATTATCCCGAGTTTTTATCTTAGAACACTTTGAATTCTTACCTATTTCCTTCATTTCGTACCCCTAGCCTAACCTACATTACAACCCTATACAAGTCCTATGTGATCTTAGGGTGAATTTAATTTAAAAGTCATAATAGTTTTGATAATCTGTGAAAATGCATTTCGCCTCCTTTAATGAGCGGTATCTTTCATTGAGATTACAATTTTTAATTTCACATATAGCGTTCTTCATGTGTGACATGTGTGCGGCCTAGTTTCCCTTTACATTTACTCTTTATTCCCACATGTCCCGTTAGTTACCTCCATGTTTCGAGTGAATTCACTTGATGAGTGTAATGCCCATGAAGATTGAATTTATGCTTGCTTTAACGTTTATCCAGTTTATTTAAGTTTTTTCCAAATCATATTTTGCATGTGCGCCCCCCTGACATTTTAAGGTTTTAATTCTATGAGGTGCATTCTATAATGTTAATACCTACGGACTTTTCATGTGAATTCGTTTGCTATGCTAATAACATTTATGAAATATTTTTTGCTATTGTTGGGCTTGTCACATGTTGGTTTGGACATCTTTTGAGGAAACCAAATGATGTTTGTGGGTTTCATCCCTAAAAACCCTTACGAGACGACACTCGTCCATTAGGGTAACCTAGGGGTTTAACGGCTTATTGCATACTCTAAATGAAATCATGCTCCCTACGAAAGTGGCATTTATATTTTGATGCATATATATGTCTTGTAGTGCCTTCTGTGGACTGATTTTGTTTGTTTCATTACTAGGGACTAGCAATGTCTAAGTTAGGGGGTCTAATTCGTATCAAATATTGCGTATTCCCGCCCTGTATCTTTATGAATTCTAGCACTTTTACGGTCCTAAATGCCAATATTTATGCTCATTAACCAGAAAACCTTGGATTTGGATATATACATGCTTTGTAGGGGTTAACTGTGCTTTTGTAGGTTTTGGAACGCTAAAACTGAGCATCGGTTGCATTTTGGAGAAGTTCCATTGTCGAACGCTACTTCAAGGGCATTTTAGTTAATTCACATTTCATCTCCAGCTTAAGGGAATTCCACGGATGCATAGTTCGTTGAGTTAGAATTGTGTGACCACAAACGATGCATCGTTTGGAGTCCGGATGGTGGAGTTATTGCCATTTACGTTTGCAACCCTTTCCTCCCTCTTGATGGACCAAGAAGGCCAAGAAACAGAGTTCCGATCGACCGGCCTTGGTACTCCGATTGATCGCAGTTTGAGATTTTGCCTTATGAAGGAGAAAAAAGGATTTTCCCTGCTCGATCGATCGATCGACCCGACCAGATATTTGGCAATTCGTTCCTTTTGTTTTCTTTTTCTTTTATTTCTTTTCCCACTTACTATTTAAGCCAAATTTTGGTTTATAAAATATATTAATTATATTTTTAGGTTAGTTTTTATTTTGGGAGCTAGGGTTTGGAGATTTCATGGGTGTGCCATTTTCTCCCTCCGAGGGTTGGCTCGTATAGAGGGGTTTGATCCGTTGAGGTTGTGTAGAACACTATTCATTATCTTCTCCATTAATCCAAGTTCCATTATTTGTATTTATTTATCTCTTGGTTTGTTAAATTAGATTTACATGCTTTCTTTAGTTGCTTTCTAGTGTAGTTTTATCGCTTTTATTTACCACTTTCCTTTACTGCGTTTTTACCATGCTTTCTAGATAATTTAATCTAGGTTGTGTCGGATTGAACTCACTTTGGGTTGACATGTTGCTTTTCTTTGGTGATGGAGTTTACGTGTTTATTTTGAGTGTCTTGTCCTAGTTATTATGCCTAGGAGATTTGACGGGGTATATCATGTATGCTCCGTGCTTACGACCCTGCGTGCGTAATTTTTGGGGTATTTCTTGACGCCAAAATCTTATGAAACTTTTATGCAAATTTAGTGGTGTGATAACTCTTGATTTAATTAACTGTCGAAATGAGACGCAATCTTAATAACTCGTCGACCCATGTAACCATTTTATACTAATTAACTCGGGTGAGGGATATTCGACGCAACCTATAGTTTTTATTCTCTTTGTTAATTTAGTTTAAATACACTGACCTAGTATAAACTTCCCCTTTTTGCAACTTTTCCTTTTTGTTATAATTATCTTTTACACTTTTATTTTTAGAAGTACTAAACCAATTAAATTCTAGCAACTCGTCTCTGTGGATTTTCGATACCCGGACTTGGCCGTATAGTCACCTGTTGAGTGTAGTCATAAGTTTAGGTTTTTGTATTAAGGCGGTGAACAAAAAACAACGATCAACATTTTAACACGCGCTATTTTTCACCCTTGATCGAAAAGGCGCCATTGCCGGGGATGAGTTTGTTTTAGAATTTATTTGATTTAGAATTTCATAGTATTTTCTTTCTATTTATATTTTTTTGCAACTCTTTTTATAGGACTTTTACATTTGAGCGCTAAGAAACGCTTGAATTTTTTGTGCGCGCATCTACTTTGAGGAATTCGCCACTTTGAGCCATTTTTGGGGTAAGTATGTCTTATTCCAATCCTTTCGGTAGTCATTATGATAATTCTCAAAATCCTCGCAAACCTTTAACTTTTGGTGAATACTTAGACTCCCAAAAAAATTGCAAATTCAAAAATTACTTTGGGCGAGTATTACAATAGTCAAGCTTTGGAGTGAGTGTTTTTTGAGGAGGATAACGATTTTTGGCCTCTAATTACTTATAATAGGAATTTTGAAACGAATTGGAATAGCTTTCAAAATTCTCATAATATTGAGTTTAAGTATAGTTCCGATAATAATTTCCAAACTTCTAATTTCCAAGAATCCGCGCCTCGACCTATGACATTAGGTGAGGGCTTGCGCATGCATGAAAATGAGAAACTTGAAAACCGTTATCATGTACAAAATCGTTGTTGGGAACATGAATTGGATTTATTATTTGAATCCGACGATGATTTTTCTTCCGAGACTTTTGAAGTTGAGGAATGTTTGGAACCAAATTAGGACTTTGTGCCTACTTTAGAACAAACCATTGTTGACTTTGCCCATAGCATAATAGATAATGAAAGTGAGGATGAAATGGAAGTAATATCCATTTACTATGAAATGATTTCTTCTTCGGCCCCCAAAGAAGAACATTTAAATGAAAATGATCTTATTTCCTTCGAAACTCAATCATCAAGTGATGATGACTCATCTCTTGAGTTTGAATTTCTTTCCTCCCCCTTTTCATTCTCCGTTATCACACCGTCACAAGTACCCGATGAATCGGTTTCAAACTTTAATATGTTAAACATTTTTGCTGATGAGGAGTATTTGCTCGAGTCGCCTTCCATGAAGGCATCTTTTCCCTCATGTGCTCCCCCTCCCATTCCAATTTCAAAATACTTGGGCGGTAATTATATTTTTCTTGGCCCCCTTGTGTATTTGTCACCCATTTTATCCAAATCCCCCATCCTCTCTCCAAATTTTTTTATTGGGGATGGTTCCTTCTGTCTTACACATGCCTTCCATTGTTCAATCGAAATTCCTATTTTCCGTGAGGCATGCTTTCAAATGAGGGTACTAGTTATCCTCCAAAGTCAGATACTTTTTTGGGTGGACCCTAAAAAATTACAACTTATAGTGTATAGTTAGTTAGAAGTTAAAATTGTAGGTTGTAAATAGTTAGTTTTATTTTTCTTACTTTTCTTTTTTCTTACTTATAGTCTAGTGTAATTAGTTAAATTTTTGTTATTTGTTTTTTTTATTATTCGTGGTACTAACATGTTTCGTAGAATCATTGGACTTGAACTTTCATTAGATCGCTCATTTTCGGGTAATATCGCTCTTTTTCTCTCTTTAACTTGGTTCTTAATTAACATTGAGGACAATGTTAAGTTTTAAGTTAGGGGGTGTGGGATATTCTATCCATTCATTAGTAGTTTCTTTGATTTCATTACATGTTCTTTCCAAGCATGCTTTTCTTGTAAAAAATAATAAATTTCCAAATATTTTCTTTCTTTTTTCTCCTTTTTTTGGGCATTGTGCCTTTGTTTACGATGATAAATTTTAATAATTGCCCGATCCAATCGAAAACTCAATGATGCATGTTCTCGATTTTAGAAGTTGTTAGACTTTAGTCCTCAATCATTGATATTATGAATAACTTTGTGAATTAAACTTTAATCCCATGAGCACATGCACTTTTCTTGCTTTATTGATTTGGTTTAAGATTTTTATAACTTGGCAATCTCTTGTTGCATTGTATATACTTACACCGAGTGAGCTTTGTGCTTTTCTTCATTTATGAATGTTATAAACTTTTCTTTCCTCCTTGAAAACTTTGATTTCGTTGGTAATGTCACTATTCTTTTATTGATCGTTCATTAATTGAGTTCATTCTTGAAATTTATTACTTGAGCATGATTTTCAAAGTTTGTTTTGACTCGAGAATTGCGTAAGCTTTAGGAAATGATCATAGACAATCCTTGTCATATCACCCATATTATCCTTGACCTTACCTTATATGTTTTCCCTCGTTAACCCTTTTGAGCCTAAATATTAGCCTTTCGTTTCATAAACCAAAAATTTCATAACCAACTCGAAATTGGATTTTAAACCATGCATACACCTTCCATACCTTTGTTTGGAATGTTACATTGGATTGAACGATGTTGTTATGTTGCGACTGCAATTTATGCATGTGAGAGTGTGAAAAGTAAAGAAAATAAAAAGTAAAGAAAAAGTGAAAAAAGAGAAGAAAAGAGAAGTGAAAAGAAAAAGAAAACAAAAGATAAAAATGAGAAAAAGAAGAAAAGAAAAGAAATAGAAAGTTGTATATTGTGTATATAGTGTTCGAATAAGCTTTGTTTACTCTCCCCGTTGTCATATTCAATGCTTTTATGGAACTTGTTTTCCAATTTTTGATATTGCCCACATTTTCTCATTATCCCGAGTTTTCATCTCCGAACACTTTGAATTCGTACCTATTTCCTTCATTTCGTACCCCTAGCCTAACCTACATTACAACCATATACAAGTCATATGTGATCTTAGGGTGAATTTAATTTAAAAGTCATAATAGTTTTGATAATCTATGAAAATGCATTTCGCCTCCTTTAATGAGCGGTATCTTTCATTGAGATTATAATTTTTAATTTCACATATAGCGTTTTCATATGTGACATGTGCGCGGCTTAATTTCCCTTTACATTTACTCTTTATGCCTCCATGTCCCGTTAGTTACCTCCCTGTTTCGAGTGAATTCACTTGATGAGTGTAATGCCCATGAGGATCGAATTTATGTTTGCTTTAACATTTATCCGATTTATTTAAGTTTTTTCCAAATCATATTTTGCATGTGCTCGCTCCCCTCCCACATTTTAAGGTTTCAATTCTATGAGGTGCATTCTATAATGTTAATAACTACAAACTTTTCATGTGAATTCGTTTTCTATGCTAATAACATGTATGAAATCTTTTTCACTATTGTTGGGCTTGTCGCATGTTGATTTGGACATTTTTTGAGGAAACCATATGATGTTTGTGGGTTTCATCCCTGAAAATCCTAAGACGACACTCATTCACTAGGGTAACCTAGGGGTTTAACGGCTTATTGCATACACTAAATGCAATCTTGCTCCCTACGAAAGTGGCATTTATATTTCAATGCATATATATGTCTTGTACTGCCTTCTGTGGATTGGTTTTATTTGTTTCATTACTCGGGACTAGTACTGTTTAAGTTAGGGGGTGTGATTTGTATCGAATATTGCATGTTTTCGCCCTATATCTTTTTGCATTCTAGTACTTTTATAGTCCAAAATGCCAATATTTATGCTCATTAACCAAAAAACCTTAGATTTGGATACATGCATGCTTTGCAGGGGTTAATTGTGCTTTTGTAGGCATTGGGACGCTAAAAGTGAGGATCGGTTGCATTTCGGAGAAGTTTCATCACCGAATGCTACTTTAAGGGCATTTTAGTAAATTCACATTTAATATTAAGCTCAAGGGCAATCCACAGATGCGTAATTCGTTGAGTTAGCATCACGTGGCTATAAACGGTGCGTCGTTCGAAGACCGGATGGTGGAGTTATGGCCATTTCTGTTTGCAACCCTTTCCGCCCTCTTCATGGACCAAGAAGGCCAAGAAATAGAGTGCCGATCGATCGGCCTTGGGACCCCAGTCGATCGGGGTTTGATATTTTTCCTTACTAAGGAGACAGAAGGTTTTGCTCTGCTCGATCGATCAACCCTGCCAGATATTTGGCAATTCGTTCCTTTTGTTTTCTTTTTCTTTTATTTCTTTTCCCACTTACTATTTAAGCCAAATTTTGGTTTTTAAAAGAGATCAATTATATTTTTAGGTTAGTTTTTGTTTTGGGAGCTAGGTTTTGGAGATTTCATGGGTGTTCCATTTTCTCCCTCCGAGGGTTGGCTCGTATAGAGGGGTTTGATCCATTGAGGTTGTGTAAAACCCTATTCATTATCTTCTCCATTAATCCAAGTTCCATTGTTTGTATTTCTTTATGTTTTGCTTTGTTAAATTATATTTACATGCTTTCTTTATTTTCTTTCTAGTGTAGTTGTATCGCATTTATTTACCACTGTCCTTTACTGCATTTTTACCATGCTTTCTAGCTAATTTAATCTAGGTTGTTTCGGATTGAACTCACTTTGGGTTGACATGTTGCTTTGCTTTGGTGATGGAGTTTACGGGTTTATATCAAATGTGTTGAGCTAGTTATTATGCCCAGGAGATTTGATGGGGTATATCATGTATGCTCCGTGCTTATGACCATGTTTGGGTAATTTTCGGGGTATTTATTGATGCCAAAATCTTATCAGACTTTTATGCAAATTTAGGGATGTGACGACTCTTGATTTAATTAACTACCGAAACGATATGCAATATTAATAACTCGTCGGCCCATGTAACCATTTTATACTAATTAACTCAGGTGAGGGATATTCTACTGATGATACGAGAAATCGCCCACTAGTCGCTCTCGTATCAACAAGTCAAGAGTAAAGTGTGTAATAAGTGAGTAAAGCGAGTAAATAAAGAGAAGACAAGATATAGAGTGGTTCAACCTTCAAAATAGGCCTACGTCCACTGTGTTACTCCATTCTCATTATATGCGTTGCATTGTATAACATAATCATGCCTAAAGAGGCGTAAAAGTATGAGAATAAAGAAGAGTACATGGCAGTATTGAAGATTCCGGTGTGCCGGGGAGGTGGCTGTGACGTAGATTTGTGGCCTCCAAGGTGTATTTTGAGGTTGTGTAAAGAATCTGTATTGTAGAGCCAGCCCCAGGCATGTGTGAAATCGATCTCCTTAACTCGATATGTGGTCCTCTATTTATAAGAGGTATGCGCTGAGTTGCGTGCCCTGAGCACGTGACATATACCAAGTCTGCAGTAGTTGCGGATGAGGGGGGTACGGCCTGCAAAACAAGCAGTGTCGTAAGCTGTTGGAGGCGTGCCGCACACCATATAGTAGAGCTTCCGCGGTATGTCCTTGGGGGAATAATCACTATGTGCAACGCCCTATAATGGTCAGGGGCGCACCCTGTGGAAACCATCTCCCCGACATCTAGATGGAATGCCGCGCCCAGGATGACGTAAGGTACGGCCGTGTACTGAATAGGGAAGAATATCATTCTGCGACAGGGTGATATATTTTATGCAAATTTAGGGGTGTGACAACTCTTGATTTAATTAACTGCCGAAACGAGATGCAATCTTAATAACTCGTCGGCCCATGTAACCATTTTATACTAATTAACTCAGGTGAGGGATATTCGACGCAACCTATAGTTTTTATTTTCTTTGTTAATTTAGTTTAAATACACTCTCCTAGTATAAACTTTCCCATTTTGCATTTTTCCTTTTTGTTATTATTATCTTTTACACTTTTATTTTAGAAGTATTAAATCGAACAAACTCTAGCATTTCGTCTTTGTGGATTCGATACCCGAACTTGGCCGCTATACTCACCTGTTGAGTGTAGTCATAAGTTTAGGTTTTTTTTATTGAGGCGGTGAACAGAAAGCAACGATCAACGTTCTGACACGTTCTTCTTTTCACCCTTAATAAAAAACGTATATAACAAGAAAGATTAAATGATATTATTGATAACCAAAAAGGTGTTACAACATGTTAAAACTGTTGGTCCTATTACAGAGTAGAGAAACATAAAAAGAAAATAATAAGGCATTAGACCTTCTTCTTATCCTGGGCCTTACTTCCAGAAGATTGGTCGATAGAAGGTGACACTTCATTAATGGTTTTTAAAGCATAGCCCACAAGTTAAAGGGAAGATTCCCTAGATCCCTCCTCATCATTAAACTCTACCTCCAAGTAATGAGGAGAGCCTACATCATGACTCATAAATAATTCAGATTTTGCTAGGGTACCAACCTCCTTAAGGACTCCGACCAGCCATCCTTAAAAGACTTCTTCCTTACGAACTCAGTCTGAGCATAGGCAGCCAAAAATGCTTTGTTCCAGCCTTGTTGAAGGAGTCGTCCTTAAGCATCTTAGTTTTGGCCTTCTCCACGACCAACTCAGAGAACAGACCAACATCTTTCTCCTCGGCAAACTTTAGGCGATCTTGATTTTCCTCCAATTTTTCCTCGTCCAGCTTGGCCTTATTCTCAGCAGAAGATAAATTATCTTCAGCAATGGCTAACTTTCCTTCACCAGCTACCAAACTGGTCTCTGTAGTGACCAGTTTTCCCACAGTAAGAGCAGCTCTATTAACATCCTTCTGCATCTCATCATCCCAATCCTTCTGCTTGGACTTTAACAATTTCCTTGAAGCTTCAACAGACTTCCTCAGACCCTCAAGCGCCTCTTTAACTTCTCCACCAGAAGAATGAACCTGCTCATTCTTCTCAAGCATTTTATTAAAGTTTGATAAAAATTTCACAAAGAACAACATCAAATTAAAAGCATCATCAAGAGAAAAAGCCATTAAGAGGCAACTAATAAAGAAGAAAAGATTACCATTGCCAAACTTTGGCAAGCATTTTTTGCCAATTTCAGTCTTGGCAGAGGGGCGAGAGCTGCTCTGTCAGTAGAGCGATTACCAGTCTTGATTCATTTCCTAGCAACACCAGGATGAATAGAAATGGAAGATGACTCTGTAAACGAATAAATGAGGTGTGTGATAATTAATTAAATTAATTTGCAAGTTTATAATTAAACCTAACTTAATTAAAGTCTATTTTTAAACAAATTAATTCAGCCCCTAAACATGCAACTACATGAGTGCGTGTGTCAAACCATTAATAAATAAAGCATGCGATACAAATTTTAGGAAAAATCCCAGAAGGGCAAACCCTTTTATTTCTAGAACTCTGACAAGTTTACAAGACCGTTGACTTACATACCATCTTGCTTTTGACCATAAGAGTAACACACGGAGTCTTCATCAAACCTTCAAAGTAACAGCTACAAATCAGTAGCGGTTCACACACAGATATACCACAAGTACGTGCAGTCTAGACCCGCAGTCTAAAATCTTCACAAGGACTCCCCCCACAATAGTACGCAACTGTCCGATTGTAGAGTTCTCCCCACAAAGAATGAACAAAAGCCAAGTGTGTTCTTGAACACCAAAACAATTCACTAAAGAATATGTTTTTTTTAATTGAAAACAAAAGGGATAAAAACCTAAAAGAAGAAGTCAAAAAGAATTCTGCAGATTCGCAGTTTTCTGTCTTTCAAATCGCTGGGACTTCTTAATGAGAACGAAACCATTTAATGAGTATTTATAGAAAATCGCGCCGCCTCGGTCGTTAGAATGAAAAATGGATCTCTCTTAAATAAAGTACACATGTCATTTGAACGACATCGTGCGACATCTCAATGTTACTCGAACGAGATGGGATCTCGCTTGAACGACCTGAGCGTCAAAATTGAGAAATGCTACATGACTTAAAAAATTTACTCATTGTCAAATTTTGAAGAAAAAAGTCCGCTCCAACACTTAGAAAATGTTTTGTAAAAATATCCCAAAGCTCTAAGTGCAAAGTTAAGGTATTTAAAACATAACCTTACCAAAGTACACTTTGCGAAGGCTTTGTGATGAAGAACCTTGATATATTCGGATCCGTCTTGATGTAGATTGCTCTTGAACTTCTTCGACGGTTGTAACGATATACGACATAATTAATTATGACGGACATTTATAAAAATATGTACTTACAAATCTCCCCCTATGTCTATGCCGGAACATACATAAAAATATCTGAATTATCAAATACCAAAATGTCTATACAAATCTACCCTCCCATAAATCTCAAAACTGAAAAGGTACAAATTTCCGGGATCTCAAAGCTTTTCTCATCAGGGTGTGCAACATAATGATCTTCAATCTTTGTACCTACACACATGAGATAAAGCAAAAACCTTCGTAACGTATCGATTTTGAAATGATATAAATATAAATCATTAATAAATCTAATCTCCCCCATAATGCAAAAACTCCCCAAAACATGATAATTCTTTCTCCCCTTTTTTATGATGTCCCCAAATAGATAGATAAGAATAAACAATTAAAACAAGGAGTGTCACAAAAAAATGCATAGCAAACATGAATCAAACTAAGCGCATGTAAAGGTGTATCTGAAAAAAATTCCACAAACTATTTTTGGATTTTTCAAAATTTTCAAACAAAGGAAAAAAAATGATACAAAAATCACACCATGGAATTAAACTCAAACAACCAAGTCATGGAAAAGGAATGAATGGGTGTGAACACATTCGATAGGAAAATAAACTCAATCAATCATATGTTCAAGATGAATACGTGTACTCCTAACGAATGAACATCAAAGGTATCCGTAGGTAGAAAAATTGTTGAATTTAGATGACATCGTCTTATACAAATCAACAAATCAAAGTCAAAGTGATTTCCACCCCAATAATGTCCAAAACTATTTAACGCTTTTTCAATACATTCAAGGATGTGCAAACCTGTTTTAAATTCCATCCAAACTCCCTCATGCATATTATCTTTTAGAGGTAATCTAAATGCTCAAACATTGGAGAATTGGTGCAAAAACCTAATGGCCCCTTTTTGGCATGAATTTATTTTTACCGCCTTTAAATTTTTCGGGCTCTTTTAAACCTCTTAGGACGCCAGATAATAAAATTCCTCAATTTTTTTTGTTCGATATAATGGTGGCTTAGTATTCGCAAAGGTCAAATGTGAACCTTTCGTAGACCTTCCCCGTTTTCAAATAAAGCACACAAACTAACAAACGGTTCTTACACGCACAACTTTTTATCAAGATTTATCGCGCTTGGTTCGTTTTAAGGACATGATTAAAGTGAAAACACCCAACCAACATGTGATAAGACAAGCACAAAAATCAAACAAATCCTTGCACGTGTGCAATAAAGGAAATCATGAGTCAAACATGTAGGAAGTTACACTTAATTACATCTCAATGACTCCAAACATTATAAAGCACAAAGATGATATGATATATCACTACACCAAAAATGCTAATCTGGCACGCTGTGGCAAGGAGATTCTGGCACGGTTTTAAGCTATGCCAGATTCTGGCACGGTTTAATGACAATCTGGCACACTTTAAAACAGTGCCAAAATTTGGCACTGCTTTAAAGTGTGCAAAATTGAGTACACTTCACTAAAATATAAATAACCCAAAAAAAATTTATCCCCCTTAATTTTTTTAGCTTCCCGCTCTCTCCCTCTCTCGATCGCTCAGCCCTATCTCTCTCTCTCCCTCTCACACGCTCAACAAATCGCTGAGCCCTATCTCTCTCTCTCTCTCCCTCTCTCGGTCGACGACCTTCGCCATCCTCCACCATCGTCGACTGTCGCCATTCTCGCCATCCACCGTCCTCTACCGCCGCCGTCCTCGCCATCCACCATCCTCGACCATCGCCATCCTCGCTCAGTCTTAACTCTTTGTTTGTTTCCTATGATCGAAATACGGAGAAGTTAGCATCAGGGTTAGTGAAACCATTTGTGACACATTTGAAGGTTGCAGAGCAACAAGTTGCATCAGCTGTTCAATCAATTAGACTCGAAATTAAAATGAAAAAAAATGCTGAAACGTGGTTCACAAAGGGAACACTTGAGAGGTAATGCAAATCCAGACGCAACATTATTTGACAATGCATATGACCTTTGAATCTTTGATGTAATTGGTATTTTTTTATGTTTGTGCGGTTTGTCAGTACACCGGAAGTTTTGGAATTGGTCAATACCTTTGATGAAGAGATGTCTCAACTAGAAGCAGCCCGGAGGATCTATTCACAGGTAACATTTTTTTAGCGTGTATAAGTTTTTCTTAGGGGTTTACCAATTAAAATCTCTACCTAATTTTCTTTTTCTTCAAAAAAAATTGATCTCAGGGAGCAGGAGATCACGTTTCCAGTACGTTCGGTATGTTTATCTGCCTATCGTGTTGTTTTATGTATGATTTTCTTATTAAGATAATTACACTGCCCTCCAATACACTATTTTTTTCAAACAGCCTGTAGACCTTTAGAGTATTTAATTGTGCAGTAAAATAAGGAATGCTTGCACAGTTTAACTATGGTCACAGAAGTATTAATAATATTAGTTCAAGTCTAACTGAATTGTAAAAGACAACTACATCATGCAGTTTATTATGTGGAACATTTTGTTCCAGAAATTAGTACCATTATCTTATTGATAAGCAATTCCATAATTATCGTTTAATCACCTAGTATAAATATTTATGAAAATTGCCTTGTTTAAATTTGTGAGTCCAATGTTGCCGGATTATCTACCGGAGCTGTATCGTTTTCCAGAAATATTGTATCATGTATTTTAACATATTGTAGTATACTCTTGGATTTTTATAATAACCGAATATATCTTAATGCCTTGAGCATCAACAATTAAAAAATTATTAGAAAGAGTTAAGAGTATCTGTTTCTATAATCAAAATCCCCACAAAATGACAGTTTTTCGTTTCTATACTCTTTTCGATTCTGCAATATCCACCCACATCCTCCACCATTAACCTACAAGATGTTCTGTAATTTAACATGTATTTTGTTGGGACAATATTGTGTTATGCATACTAGACGGACAGTAAAAAACATTCCCAAGTATGCTCCATCACAGTTCTACATTGCAATGTGTTTCCTCGGATCAAGAAGAAAAAGATAATGTCCCTAAAACCTTTTGTTGAACGCTTTCGGTAAGTTTAAGGATGTTATTCAGAATGTTATGTTTTCAATTTAGTACATTTTTTAAAAGTTAAAGTTTGTGTTAGTTTTTTAATCTATTTTTCATCTCATGGCTTGAAATCATCGTAACTGCAATTGTATATAATAATGTGCCCATACATTTTTCAGATTCTTAGCTCTGGAGTGGAAATGAGAGAAGGAATAAGGTTTGTAGTTACACTACTAAAGATGGTAGTTTGGTCTTCTGTAAGTTGTTTCTTAAATAATCCCACAATATGATTAATAACGTCTTGATTATTCTCCCAAGTATTACCCTCTTCATATTTAATGGAGTGAATCCTAAGCTTTTAGTGCTTGGTTTTAACACTAGCCTGGCCATTACCAAAATTACCTCATCTCTGTTGTTACATCATGTTTATATTGTCCCCTATAGCCTGGCCATTACCAAACTTACCTCATCTTTGGTTTGGTTTATTTGTATTTCAATATGAGTTGAAATTGATAGATTATGTATATGAATTGACTTCTACTATGAATCGTTCATAAACCCCTTGAATATATGCGTAAATATTTAGAGAATGGGATCAAATTTATTAAGATTGAATTTTTAGGGTTCTTGATACAGAATTGGGTTTTATCATTAAATCTTGAATTAATATTGTGTTTTTGATGTTTTAAGCATGTTTAAATCATAGTTACTTTATTTAGATGCTATACCAATTTAAGTAAGATCCTACTTCTATGGTAACATTATAGTTCATGCTTATAGACTTTATGACCGTCTTATTTATTTTGTACACTCGCAATTATTTAGTATAATGAATAGGACCCATGGTGAGGACAATACTCAATATTTCACAATAGGACTCGGAATAAATCGACAAATCGATAGGACCCACATCGAACACATGTGCTTGGTTTGTGGCCTTTCTCAATTACTTACTCATTTTCACTAATTCTTCATGTATGCCAAAATTGAAAAACTGGTAAATAAAACAAAAAACCAAGAACATTTCACAAGTCAGAAAATTAAGTCACATGTTGTAAAATGACTACTTTCCCTACATAATGGTTAATATATCTTTTTAAAATATAATTTTGGTATTGCAGGACCTCTTTGTGTCGGGACTGATACAACATCAGCACACTGGTGAAAGCCAAAGCGGAACTCGAAGAAGTGATTGGAAAAGGGAAGATCTCAAGTTGTTTGCACAAATACGCAAGGATCAAGAATGAGGGAGCTTATTCGGAGGATCTCAAGTTGCGAACAAATTTGGTAAGTATTTTATATTGATGATAAAAGATTTTATAATGTAGTGCACCTTTACCAAAGTAAATTCTTCATTTAATTGTGTGCGCGTGTGTGTGTTGTGTAAGATGTGTGTGTTAAGGCCTTAATAAGTGGTTGACATGGAGGAAGGGGATATATGGATTTATATACTATTTTTAGATGTTAAATCAGTGGAAGGGATTTATTGGTGGTTTAGCTGCGGCTTTTGTGCTTGTTGTTGTTGTTGGGCGTATGCTAATATTAAAATAAGTTGGATTTCATGAATAAACAAAGGAAACTCTGTCGAAATTTTATGAAATAAGTAAGTGTTCTAAATTGATTAAGGCTAGCATACAACATTTGAAAATTGAACACCTCGCACGGGACCAATGTAACTCGTAGGAACTGACCGTGTAGTCACGAGTCTCCCGGTTTGAGAGTATGACGATAATTTGCAAAAATCACACTTAGACTTGAAAACAGGCCGTTAAGGGGTGAAAACTCGAACCAGCCCCCAAACGACCCCGTAGGAGGCACGAACACCTCGCACGAGACCAATGTAACTCGTAGGAACTGACCGCGTAGTCCCGGGACTCCCGGTTTGAGAGTATGACCCGAATTTGCCAAAATCACACTTAGACTTGAAAACAGGCCGTTAAGGGGTGAAAACCAGAACCAGCCCCCAAACAACCCCGTAGGAGGCACGGACACCTCGCACGGGACCAATGTAATTCGTAGGAACTGACCGCGTAGTCCCGGGTCTTCCGGTTTGAGAGTATGAATATAATTCGCAAAAATCACACTTAGACTTGAAAACAGGACGTTAAGGGGTGAAAACCCGAACCAACCCCCAAACGACCCCGTAAGAAGCACGAACACCTCGCACGGGACCAATGTAACTCGTAGGAACTGATCGCGTAGTCCCGGGTCTTCCGGTTTGAGAGTATGACGATAATTTACAAAAATCACAATTAGACTTGAAAACAGGCCGTTAAGGGGTGAAAACCAAAACCAGCCCCCAAACAACCACGTAGGAGGCACGAACACCTCGCACGGGACCAATGTAACTTGTAGCAACTGACCGCGTAGTCCTGGGACTCCTGGTATTAGAGTATGACCCGAATTTGTAAAAATCACACTTAGACATGAAAACAGGCCATTAAGGGGTGAAAACCTGAACCAGCCCCCAAACGACCCTGTAGGAGGCACGAACACCTCACACGGGACCAATGTAACTTGTAGCAACTGATCGCGTAGTCCCGGGACTCTCGGTTTGAGAGTATGACCCGAATTTGCAAAAATCACACTTAGAGTTGAAAACAGGCCGTTAAGGGGTGAAAACCCGAACCAGCCCCCAAACGACCCCGTAGGAGGCACGAACACCTCGTAGGGGACCAATGTAACTTGTAGGAACTGACCGCGTAGTCCCGGGACTCCCGGTATGAGAGTATGATGATAATTTGCAAAAATCACACTTAGACTTGAAAACAGGCCGTTAAGGGGTGAAAGCCCGAACCAACCCCCAAACGACCCCGTAAGAGGCACGAACACCTCGCACGGGACATATGTAACTCGTAGGAACTGACCGCGTAGTCCCAGGACTCCCGGTTTTAGAGTATGACGATAATTTGCAAAAATCACACTTAGACTTGAAAACAGGCCGTTAAGGGGTGAAAACCCGAACAAGCCCCCAAACGACCCCGTAGGAGGCACGAACACTTCGCACGGGACCAATGTAACTTGTAGGAACTGACCGCGTAGTCCCGTGTCTCCCGGTTTGAGAGTATGACGATAATTGCAAAAATCACACTTAGACTTGAAAACAGGCCATTAAGGGGTGAAAACCCCAACCAGCCCCCAAACGATCTCGTAGGAGGCACGAACACCTCGCACGGGACCAATGTAACTTGTAGGGACTGACCGCATACTCCCGGGACTCCCGATTTGAGAGTATGGCGATAATTTGCAAAAATCACACTTAGACTTGAAAACAGGCCGTTAAGGGGTGAAAACCTAAAACAACCCCCAAACGACCCCGTAGGGGGCACGAACACCTCGCACGGGGCCAATGTAACTCGTAGGACTTGATCGCGTAGTCCCGAGACTTCCGGTTTGAGAGTATGACGAAAATTTGCAAAAATCACACTTAGACTTGAAAACAGGCCGTTAAGGGGTGAAAACCAAAACCAGCCCCCAAACGACCCCGTAGGAGGTACGAACACCTCGCACGGGACCAATGTAACTTGTAGCAACTGACCGCGTAGTCCCGGGTCTCCCGGTTTGAGAGTATGACCCGAATTTGCAAAAATCACACTTAGACATGAAAATAGGCCGTTAAGGGGTGAAAACCCGAACCAGCCCCCAAACGACCCCGTAGGAGGCACGAACACCTCACACGGGACCAATGTAACTTGTAGCAACTGACCGCGTAGTCCCGGGACTCTCGGTTTGAGAGTATGACCCGAATTTGCAAAAATCACACTTAGAGTTGAAAACAGGCCGTTAAGGGGTGAAAACCCGAACCAACCCCCAAACGACCCCGTAGGAGGCACGAACACCTCGTAGGGGACCAATGTAACTTATAGGAACTGACCGCGTAGTCCCGGGACTCCCGGTATGAGAGTATGACGATAATTTGCAAAAATCACACTTAGACTTGAACACATGCCGTTAAGGGGTGAAAACCCGAACCAACCCCCAAACGACCCCGTAGGAGGCACAGACACCTCGCACGGGACCAATGTAACTTGTAGGAACTGACCGCGTAGTCCCGGGACTCCCGATTTGATAATATGACGATAATTTGCAAAAATCACACTTAGACTTGAAAACAGGCCGTTAAGGGGTGA
Source organism: Sambucus nigra (assembly GCA_949130495.1). Classification (NCBI taxonomy): domain Eukaryota; kingdom Viridiplantae; phylum Streptophyta; class Magnoliopsida; order Dipsacales; family Adoxaceae; genus Sambucus; species Sambucus nigra. Next base: position 716,469,699 of record OX422207.1, read on the forward strand.
AAACCCGAACCAACCCCCAAACGACCCCGTAGGAGGCACAAACAGCTCGCACGGGATCAATGTAACTTGTAGGAACTGACCGCGTAGTCGTCTATGCAATTTTTCTTCTTGTATATGCAATTTTTTTGCTTGAATATTTTTTTAAAAATGACTTGGTTACTAATATGGTATCTTTTTTGTGTCTAATTTTTTTTGTAGGATGACATTCAATCGTTAGCTTTTATCCACTTGGAACGCACGAAGAAGTCAATGCTTTACAACAGGGGGATTGTGTATTTAGTGTCGTTAATATTCAGGATTCTATTTTTTGTGTTATGGCCGAGCAGGCTTTCGTAGTTTTATGGTTTATTTTTATGGTCGTGCTGGCTATAGTAGTTTTATTGTTGACTTTTATGGCCGTGCGGGCTTTATATAGGCAGATTTTATGTTAGCAGGTTTTGGAATACTCAAAAAATAGATGAAACTCTGCCCAATTTTTTTTTGATATGAGAACTATTAACTCTTGTAATTTTTTGAAGTTATTGTCGACTTTTATGGTCATATGTTGGTTTATATTGGTATTATCTCTTGTAATTTTTTGAAGTTTGTATGCACATTAGTTTATCAACAACCTGCGATATTCATAATTTGTGAATTTTCTTGATTTTGTTTTTGCAAATAATAAATATTTTTCCTACCGAATTTGGAATTTGTAGATTTTCCAGATTTGGTTCCTATTATTATTTTTTTAATCAACTGAAAAATCTGGCACGGTTTTAAACCGTGCCAATGCATAAAAATGAGAACGCTTATAAAACAATCTGGCACGCTTTATAACCGTGCCAAAAGCGTTCCAGAAAATAGATAATTTGGCACGGTTTTGGCGTGTGCCAAAAGCGTGCCAGATTTAATATCTGGCACTGTTTAAAAGCGTGCCAAAAGCGTGCCAGATTAAAAAACTGGCACAGTTTAAAAGCGTGCCAAAAACGTGCCAGATTGGAAAATCTGGCACGTTTTTAAACCGCGCCAGAAAATTTGGCACGCCTGATTCTGGCACGGTTTTAAACCGTGCCAGTTTCCTGTTTTTAGTGTAGTATTGTCTCAAAACACTATCAAATAGTCACATGAAAAATGGAATGATGTTGTGACTCGGTCATCCTAAGTGTTCATCCATAAAAGGTACAAACAAAATACAAAAATCTTTTTGGATTTTCTCACAAATTTTATGAAAACAAAATCTTTTTGTATTTTTCAAAAATTTTCTAAAAAAATGGAAAACATACAAAAATGATACATACTAGCAATAGGCAAATAATGTCATCATGGAACACATCCTATGCTAGTAAACAAGTCAAACCTCGATCGTTAGGTGCAAAGGGGTTTTCCAAAGGTGGTGCCAACTTATGAAAAATCTCCATCAAATTTTATGAAGTTTTGACCAAAAACTTAACTTGCTCACCTAGATATGAAAATTCTCTCATATAGTCTTCAGGAGCATGTAAAGTATCATGAGTGGGTGGATGTGTATCAGAAACACATGTAGTAGAAAAACGTGACACATAACCCAACTTAAATTTTTTTCCTAAGGTCTCCTCTCTTTTTTCAATGGGAACAAACATATATAGGCCTATGAGAACCTCTCTAAAAAACTCTAGGACACGCTCATCTAATAGGAATAGGATTCCTAGGTTGATTAGGGCGAGACATGTGTGAATCTAACACTAAAGTGGGAACCAGCTCGGGTACTTCTTGGGAATTAGAAGCACCGTCATGACTTATTCCTAAACTCTCACCGCTATCCAAAATAGGATTGAGAACCATATTTCTAACCTTATTAGATGCGTTCTCTAAAGGGACATTGACCTCCCGGGCACGCTCGAGATCACTCTCGAGTTGGGATACACGTGTCGTCAGACTAGACACCGTGTCGGTCAAATCACATTTTTTCTTTCTTAAAACCTCCTTCTCTCTCTCTATCCAAATCTAACCCTCGACGACCTAAATCCCTATTATACCTATTTGTTTTTAAGGTCTCGGTGTACAAATCTCTAAAGGCTTTTTGGATCTCACTTCATCTACACTTTCACACTCGCTTTCTCCCTCACTTGAAGCGCTCAAATCATCTCTATCACATTTGTGTGCACTATTGTGAGACAAAATGGGTGTGCCCATAGGATTTGCTAAAAATGCAACAAACTTCTCACCACTAGTAACATCACCCTCATATTCACTACTATCACTAAGTGTGGAGGGCATGTCTGCATTCTTTCTAAGCCACGTAGGACACTCAAACGACTTATGCCCCTTACCCCCACATTCAAAACAAGTCACGTTCTCAAAATCCTCCTCACACTCCTCATCTGAGTCATTCTCTTTTTCCCTCTCACCGCTTTCTTTGGCCTTTCCTTTCTTTTTATTTTTCTCAAAAAATCTCTTTTTATTGGAAGAATTTTCTTTAGAAATTTTGAGAAACTTTTTAAATTTTTTTGCAAATAAGGCCATATCATTAAAATCAAAATCTCCCTCAGAATCGAACTCACAAACTTTTTCTTTCTTTTTCTTAAAATGAGTCTTTAAAGCAACACCTTTATCCTTAGCCTTAATGGTTTGGGGAAACATGTCAATCTCATAGGTTTGAAGATCCCCTACAAGTTCTTCCAACTTAAGTGATTTCAAATTGCCCAAAGATTTCAATTGTGACTTTAGGAATAAAGCGTTTTGGAAGAGATCTCAAAATATTTTTAACGACACACGTGTTATCAATCGCCTCACCCAAATTAAAACTAGTGTTGACAATGTCCAACAAACGAGCATAAAATTCATCAAAAGTTTTAGACTCTAACGTAGTAATGGTCTCAAATTGGGTGGCAAGATTTTGCAATTTTGATTCTTTAACCGCATATGTATCCTAATGTGTCAATTGGAGTACATCCCATGCCTCTTTAGATGCGGTGCATGTCATAATTCGGCAGAACTCTTTGGGAGTGACGGCTCTAGAAATAGCACTCAAATCACGTGAATTAAAATTAGAGATTTTAAAATCATCTTAAGTCCAGGCCGACACGGGTTTTAAAGAGGTGATATTTTCAATGGTGACAGTGGGAGGAGTCCACCCTCTTTCACACAACAACCAAACACGTTCATCAATAGACTTTAATTGCGATTTCCTACAAGCTTTTCAATAGGCATAATTAGACAAGTAAAAAATAGGCATCATATTAAATGAATGTTCCATTGGAAAAATTGCGATTTTTCAAAAAAATCAATATCACACGATTTTGCGGAAATAGGAATACGCGATAAATTAGCGCAACCTTCTCTGATACCAATTTGACAATGTGAAAAGTCAAATTGTATCAAAAAAATAAATCCTTGAAAAATCAGGATCACGCGATAAATAAGCGTAACCTGCTCTGATACCAATTTGTAAATGAATAAATGCGGTGTGTGATAATTGATTAAATTAATTCATAAGTTTCCAATTAAACCTAACTTAATTACAGTCTATTTTTAAACCAAATTAATTCAGGCCCTAAACATGCAACTACGTGAGTGCGTGTGTCAAACCATAAATAAAAAAAGCATGCGACACGAATTTCAGGAAAAATCCCCCAAGGGAAAAACCTTTTATTTCTAGAACTCTGATAAGTTTACAAGACCATTAACTTACATGCCACCTTTCTTTCGCCCACAAGAGTAATGCACGGTGTCTTCGTCAAACCTTCAAAATAACGGCTATAAATCAGCAGTGGTTCACACGCAGTTATATCACAATGACGCGCAGTCTAAAATTTTCACAAGGACTCCCTCCACAATAGCACGCAGCTCTCCGGTTGTAGATTTCACCCCACAAAGAATAAACAAAAGAAAAGTGTGTTCTTGAACACCAAAATAATTCACTAAAGCATATGGGATTTTTGTGAATTGAAAATAAAAGGGATAAAAACCCTAAAAGAAGATGTCAAAAAGAATTATGCAGATTCGAATTTTCTATCTTTCAAAACGCTGGGACTTCTTAATGAAAACGAAACCATTTAATAAGGATTTATAGAAAACTGCACCGCCTCGATCGTTAGAACGAAAAAGGGATCTCGCTCGAACGAAGTACACGTGTCGTTTGAACAACATCGTGCGACATATTAATGTCGCTCGAATGAGATGGGATCTCACTTGAACGATATGAGCGTCAAAATCGAGGAACGCTACAAGACTTAGAAAATTTACTCATTGTCAAATTTTGACGAAAAAAGTCTACTCCAACACTTAGAAAATATTTTGTAAAAATATCCCAAAGCTCTAAGTGCAAAGTTAAGGTATTTAAAACATAACCTTACCAAAGTAAACTTTACGGAGGATGTTTGATAAAGAACCTTGATATATTTAGATCCGTCCTGATGTAGATTGCTCTTGAACTTCATCGACGGTTGTAACGGTATACGACATAATTAATTGTGACGGACATTTATAAAAATATGTCCTTATAGACTCAATAAAAGTTAGGTCCTCTTGAATCTTCCCGACCGACTCCTGGTCGACAAAGATTTTTTCAACTTGCTTCTTGGGCAAGCCTTTCTTCAACCTCTTAAATTAAGGAGTAACAATATATACTTCCTCGGTAGTGATGAGTTGAGGAACCTTTTACGTCTCAGAAGCCTTGGATACTTTTTATGGCTTCCTAGCATTCCCAATAGCTTTCTTGGTAGGTGGATACAAGGTACCATTAATTAAATTAGGATCTTCCTCTTTCCTATAGTAGCAAGTGGAGATGAAAAAATTGTTGAAATGTGGAAGAATTCAAAGGAAGAAAAAGTCCCCAAATCCTTCTCTACACCAGCATATTCTTTAGTGGAGGACGTAGGGATTGGTTCTTCCTCAAGATTGATGGGTTCAGTAACTGTAGAAGTGGTGGGCCGATCAACAAATGAAATTATAAAGATCATGTACTACAGAAGATAAGAGGCACCTCTAGGATGTTCCATACCAATCCTCTGGTGAATGTTCCAAATGAATTTCATCTTTCGGATGTTCATGTCCTCTTCCTTTGAACACCTCTTTTAGCTTTTAACTATACAAACCAGAAACAAGCTAAGACAATATCAAGTTAGCGTATCATCAAACAGTTGATGTGCAAAAAAACAGAGTAATTTAACAACCTATGCCATGAGATCCTTGGGGCATCTGGGCCCATCATACACTTCTCTTGTTTGTAAAGGAGCGTGTTGCCAATTTTTTGCAATAACTCAATTATCATAGTAATCTTTATAGGAGTCTGGAAAATTGACAACAAAGGCCCTATTGGAAAACCTTTTTTTCATATAGTATGTACTGTCACTGGTAACCCACTTGTAACAGAACATCAACTCTGGGATACAAATGTGGGTTTCATGTATCTAATTCAGCCTATGAATCCTATTGATCACTCTCCAAGTATTGGGGGCTACCCTAATTAAGACGACATCAAAATATTGGGGGGAAATGTGAAGCCACACTCAGCAATGAAGAGAGAGGGAATCCAGAGCCCTCAAGGAATGACAATACTTCAATAGGTGGAATAAGTTATTCTAAGTCCACCTAATTAGTAATGTTTCTTTCCCACCTAAATTCCTCCAAGGGACCCCCATGTTCGATATATAAACCATGGCTACAGTAAAGAAAGAAAGAAAGCGAAGTGAAGTGAAAGGCAAAAAGAAATCTTACAGTGAAAATGATGACTTAAGAAAAGGAAGAACGTAAAGAAATGCTCAGAATTTGGAGAAGAAGAAGAGTTGGAAAGCTTAAAAAAGGTTTGGTATGAAAATTTAGAAAAATATTTCCTTTTATAGCTTACCTGGGAAATCCTGCATGATATGATTACTTGCTTCGACGATTGACACTCTGACGGCTTTGAAGTTCTGATAAATGAAAATACCAACATACCCTTTGGCGGTTCGTTAATTTTCAAATTATTTATAAAAATGTGATTGCAAAATCAAAATATGGAAATTTTTTGCAAGTCCCATACGTCGGCAAAAGCCGACCAACTCTGAAGAAAATATACTCCATCATTTCAAAAAAATCATCAAGTATGAAGTATTGAGGGCTTCTATTGATACCAAAAATTATCAACCCACATGGACCAATCAGAAGTGGACAAGTGTCTCAAACATGGAATAAATCCTAGTCAGCAGATAGTTGCTCAGAGGGCATGCCGACCAACATGAAGAATGAAGACCATCAATATAAATGAAAAGCCACTACACAACCAAAGGTCTTATCGAAAGTGGTTCAAACAACCAACCATCACATTCATTGTGTATGGGTGTAAATGCTTAAATGTATAAAGGCATTCCAACCCTTAATCTCCGGGTCACTATAAATACGTTGTATTTCTTTCATTAAAGGCAAGGTAGAATGGATTCTAGGATATTCCTATTCATAAGAGTATCTATCTTTCTATAATCACTAAAATCAATACAATAACAGTGGACGTACGCTTTCTTACACATCCAAACCACTTTAAAACTTTTTGTCTTTTATTTTCTTATTTCATTGAAATCATAAATTTTATCTGTGATTAGAAAATTGGATCTAGTCCATTTTTTTTGCATCAACATATATATATTTATGTTTATTTATTTTAACCCTAGTTAAAATTGAATCCTCAATCTTCATTTGTATGTTTATGTTTATTTATTTTAAATTTAGTTAATATTAAAACACTTATCTTCATGTATATGTCTGTGTATTTATTTTAACCCTTATAAAAATTTAGACCTAAGTCTTCATGTATATTTCTAATGAGAAATGACCCTACTTTAGTGAAATATTATGATTATGGGTCTGTGTTTTATTTCATATATGACATAATGAGTACGAGATAGTTAATGGTTGCTGGTTTGGTTGTTAGATAATATGTTCAATTTCTTGGATTGATAATACACATATACTTTTAAACTCTCAAATAGTAAACCCTAACATAATGCGTCTTAATCCTTATGGAGGGTTGTTGTTTGGATTTCACATTGGTGAGATCCAACATGCACTGGGTGAAGAGAAGGGTATTGATGAATCAAAACCTTAATCATACTAATATGCCCTATAACTAATATGTTAGAATTAATAGTTATTAATTAATTAAAGTTGTTATTTATAGGACTCATATTCACTCCCTCATGTATTTTCCTAAGGAAAAATGAGGTACGGTGATATTCACTCGCAACAAGAGTACAAGTGGTTGCAATTGGACCGCATATATACCTTTTTATTAATGTGCGTCGTATAGACGGTACTCTAATTGACAGGTATGGGAATAAGAAGATTGAAAAATATGAGCATAAAAAACGTGCTGCGAGGGGTGGACACCCCCCACCCCACCCCAAACGGCACCATGGGTAGTACGAATACCTCGTGTGCATCCAATGTAATACGTACCAACCTTGCATAGTTGTGGGACTCCCGGTTTGAGAATAGAAATCGAATTTGAGAGTAGGAACACTTCGGCTTGAAAACATGCCGTGAGGGGGAAAATTTCACCAACCCCCTCCCCCCAAATGGAACCACAGGTGGCACGACCACCTGATGCACGTTCAACGTAACACATAGCAACCGACAACGCAATCGCAGGACTCCCAGTTTAAGAATTGGACCCGAATTTAAGATTAGGAACACCTAGGCTTGAAACCCCACCCGCACCCCACCATCAATGTCACCGTGAGTGGCACGATTACTTCGTGCACATCCAACGTAACATATAGCAATTGGTTGCACAGCCGCGGGATTCCCGATTTTAGAATAGGACTCGAAATTGAGAGTAGGGACACTTAAGCTTGAAAATGTTCCCCGCGGGGGAGGACTCCACAAATACCCTCCCCTAAACGGCACCGTGGATGTAAAGAATACCTTATTCATGTCCAATGTAACATGTACCAATCACTTGCACAGTCGAGGGCTCTTGGTTTGAGAACAGGGCCCAGATTTAAGAGTATGAACACTTAGACTTGAAAATGTGTCCTGAGGGGGCGGACCCCCTAACCCCCCAAATATCATTGCGGGCGACACGTCCATATAGTGCACATCTAACATAACACATAGCAACTGACTTCACAGTCACGGGTCTCCCAATTTGATAATAGGACAAAGATTTGAGAGTAGGAACACTTAGGCTTGGAATTGTGTCGCACGGGGGCAGACGCCACCAACCCCCCCAAATGGTACCATGGGCAGCACGACCACCTTGTGCGCGTCCAACATAAGACATATCAGCCTATAGCGCATTTTTCGAACTCTCGATTTGAGATTAGGACTCAGATTTAAAAGTAGTAACACTTAGGCTTGGAAAAATGTCGTGGGGGTGGACGCCACCTTCTCCCCCCCCCCCAAATGGCATCACGGGTGGCATGAACACCTCGTGCATGTCCAACGTAACACTTAGCAACAGGCCACACATTCGTGAGATTTTTTGTTTCAGAATAAGACCTAAATTTGAGAGTAGGAACACTCAGGCTTGAAAATGTAACACGAGGAGGTTGACGCCACCAATTCCCTTCCCCCTCCCAAATAGCACTATGGGTAGAACAAACACATCATTCGAGTCCAACATAATAGGTAGAAACCGTTCGTCTAGTTTTGGTACTCCCGATTTGAGAATAGGTCCCGGATTTAAGAGTAGGAACACTTAGGCTTGAAAAGGTGTTGCGAGGGGGCGGATGCCACCCCCCGCCGAAATGGTACAGAAGGCAGCACGAATATCTCGCGCGTATGAAATGTAACATGTAGCAACCGAACGCGCAGCTGCGGGACTCCCGATTTGAGAATATGACCATAATTTGAGAGAAGGAACACTTAGGCTTAAAAACGTGATGCGAGGTGGTGGACGACACCAATACCCCACCCCTACCACCAAATGGCTTCGCGGGTGGCATAAACACCTCGTACGTTTCTAATGAAACACGTAGCAATCATTCGCACAATAGGACCCAAATTTGGAGAGTAGGACCCAAATTTGAGTAATACTTAGGCTTGAAAATGTGCTATAAGTGGTCGAATGCCACTAACCCCAGCCAAATGGCACCGCAAGCGGCATGCACACCTTGTGTGCTTCCAAGTAACACGTAGCAATAGGCTGCACAGTTGTGGGACTCTCAGTTTGAGAATAGGACCCGAATTTATGAGTAGGAATACATAGGCTTGAAAATGTGTCGTGTGGGGGCGAATGACACCAATACCCTCCCCCTCCCCCCAAAAAAAGGCACCACGGGTAGTGGGAACACCTCATGTGCATCCAAGTAAAACGTAGAAATTGGTCGCGCAGTCACCGATTTACAAATAGGATCCAGATCTGAGAGTAGGAACACTTAGGCTTGAAAACATGCTGTGAGGGGGTGAATGCCACAAACCATCCCCCCCTCCCAACCACAAAACTTCACTGCGGGCAACACGAGCACCTCATGTGCATCCTACGTAACACATAGCAACCAGTCGCGTAGTCGTGAGACTCCTGGTTTGAGAATAAGATTAGATTTACGAGTAGGAACACTTGGTATTAAAAACGTTCGATGCGGGGGATGGATCCACCAACCCCACCTCCACCCCCCAAACAGCACATTGGGTTGCACGAACACTTCGTTCATGTACAACATAACACATAGCAACCGGTCGCACAGTCGCGAGACTCCCGATTTAAAAATCGAACCAAAATTTGAGAGTAAAAACACCTAGGCTTGAAAATGAGCCACGAGGGGGCGGACGCCACAAACCGTCGCACCCCCTTAACAGCACCGCGGGAAGCACGATGAAAACATGAGTTTTTCTAAATCAATGCTCTGATACCACTTTGAAAACGTGAGTTTTTTTAAATTAATGCTCTGATACGACTTGTTGGACCCCCAATATTTCCTTTTTTTTAAGATGCGGAATAGAAATGGTTCAATTAAACAATTACATAAAACCAAATTTTAATTTCTTTCAAATTAAAATTAAACTTAACACAAAGTGAAATTTGATTAAACAACACATGGATTTTTCACTTAAACCTAATTAATTCAACTCAAGTCCTAGAAATTTTCCTAAACCATATTTTCAATATTACCAAGATAGGCCAAACCAATTTCAACAAATTAAATGATGACTTGAATTAAACTAATATCAATTTTACCCAAAATATTATTTAGCACAAACTGAAGCATGAGTAGTGATTTAAACCAATTTTATCTTTTTAACCTAAGCATGTATCTAATGTGAATTGGCAAAAGATAAAATAAACAAATAACCACTACGCCGCGCTGTACGAGGAAAAATCCACAACGGGAAAAAACCTCGGACAACCCTAGCCTCAAATCCGCTAAGTACGGTTTTATAAATACAAGATAGTAAGACTTACAACACTCGACTTGACTCCGTCCAAGCCCCGATGCTCCTTCTTATACACACCTCTGACGAGTGAATAACCACGTAACTCCACCGCGGTCTCGGAATTCACCGATCAGACTTTATGAACAACTGTCAACCACGCATGATGACTTTATGTGAGAATGCCGCAGCAAAAAACAAGTCTTATTCTTTGTGGGATGTAGAAGCAAACCCAAACACTCTTTTACGGTATCGGTACTGGAAAATTGAACTGGTTCGATTTTATAAAGGCCAAAGTGAACCGGTTCGGCGCACCGCCTCAGAAATTTATTTTTTCTATAAATACCTATTTCGGTGGTGTATTTTGTTAGGACTTTGAGAGACTTTTTGAGAGACCAAATACATCAAGTCTTCATATTTTTGAGTCCCAAAACCCATGTTTGATTCACAACAAAAATCCCAATCCTTTTTGTGAATCTTTTGGAACCCAAGAACACATCTTTGTTCAAGTTTTTTTTCTTGTGGAGAAGAGATCTCTAAAACTACTAGTTGCGTTCTATTGGGGAGTGCTCGAGGGTGTTATCTTGCTGAAGATTGGGTTGCGAGTCCTTGGAGGGTGCTGCGTGTATTCTCTTACTGACTTCAAGACTGCGAGTCTTTGTGGGTTAGCTGTGCATTGATCCATTGCAGATTTCTCTATGCAATTGTAAGTTTCGATTTATTGAATTCATAGTGAAATAAAGGTTTTACCCGAAAGTTTTTTCTTCCTGAAATCCGTGTCTCAGCATATTTATTGTGTTTCATGCATGATTTATTTGATGGATTGAATGTTTATGTCTCGTATAAGCATCTTGAAGGGCTGTTTTAATCTGATTTGTGGTTTGTGCAAATTTAGACACCCAATTAAATAAGTAATCCGATAAATTGGAAATTTGCGAACTTGGATCGATATTACACATTCTCAAGATGTATACTCAAATAATCTCTACACTCAACTGTGTTGTTAGTGTTCGATGTGTCTTTAATCAACAGAATTACTTACCTTTAATAGGGCCTCTGAGGAGATAAAGATCCTTAATTTACGGGGGAAAAGGGGAATATTTGGTCCACCCAAACAAAGTTGTCTCCCATCACCACCGAAAGAAAATATTCTTTCAAACAAGGCTGCTTTCCAACAATCTCCACCTTGGAATTTTATTTATAGGTCACCCCGTCAAACTTTTGTTAACCAAATTCTGACAATTTCATCTTAGCGAGATACGCAATGCTCTACCCAAACACGTAACCACATATTATCCAAAATGATCCGAGTAGCTTCTAAATGTGCTCGTAAGTGCCATACACAAAAAGGTGTTGAAATCCAAAGTTTATTGATCAAGTTTAAATAGTGATCAAACTTGATCCTAGTTACAACCTTTGTCATCATATCCGCAAGATTATCCCAGTTCTAATTTTCTTGAGGAGAATAGTCCCCTCACCTAAAATTTCTCGAACAAAGTGGAAACGAACATTGATATTCTCTGTTCATGAATAATGGATATTGATGATGCTGAGATTTAGCACCACCGGATGAGTGATAGTGAGCTCAAACAGTAGCAGCCATGGCAGCCATTGAGATGTATAAGTGTATAAGTATGTAGAAGGGGATGAGTATAAGAGGAAATAAGACAATAATGTATAGTGGTTCAGCCAATTTGGCCTACATCCACTGTGAGTGTGTGATCCACTAAGTATGGGCACTAATGGCCTTGGATACAATGCACATAACCCCCTCTCTCTCTCTCTCTCTCTCTCTCTCTCTCTCTCTCTCTCTCTCTCTCTCTACCTACTGTTTGTACAAGCAGAGTTTTAGCTAGGGCTACAGTTAATGGATCGATCCCCTGTAGGGTTGTAGGTGACAAGTATATATAGGTCTTGGGGGGTGTAGTGTACCCCCCAAGTATGCATGGTGCATGTGAATCATGATCTAGCCAGTCCCCTATGGACACCTGTGGATGCCAAATGATGACATAATATTCCCTCACGTGAGGGTGTGATTTTGTTATAACGGTCTCCCCTGTGCCATGTCAGCCTCACGCGTGCTGTTCCACGCGTCTCCCAAACCACGCGCTATGATGATGTCACCCTCGGCCTACGAGCCGAGGCCGAGGGCAAAGTTTCTTCCGGTAGTGAGGCTGGCCAAATTCTGGCCTCGTACCGTCGGCCCCTCGTAGGGTCGTCTGGAGAGTGGTGAAGGGTCGGCCCCTCGTAGGGTCGGCTGGAGTCTGGCGAAGGGTCGGCCCCTCTGAGGAGTCGTATGGAGCCCGTTGGAGGGGTCGGCCCCTCGTAGGGTCGTCTGGAACATGATGAAGGGTCGGCCTCTCTGAGTGGTCGTCTTGAGCCTGATGAAGGGTCGGCCCCTGAGGGGTCGTCCGTTTGGAGGTAATCCTCAGCCAGGCCGAGGATATAAACGGGTATATCAGATATGGTTCTTTTCTAAGTGAATGACACTCTTACTATAAAAAAAGACTCCACATGATCCTGAACAATTCCCAAGTTCGTAATCAAACGATGAAGCCAAATGGCCTCCTTAACGACCTTTGTTGCTTCCATGTACTCTACCTCTGCAGTAGACAAAGCAACCGTAGACTGTAGCATTGAACTTCAATAGATCGGCCCTCTAGTAAACATAAATTTATTACCAGTGGTGGACCGATGTTTATACAAATCACTAGCTTAATCTAAATCCACATATCCAAACACATGCTGACGAGCACGTGAATCCTTCTCAAATTTCAAACCAACATCTATAGTACTATAGATTTTTTGTAAGATCCATTTCAAAGCTTCCCAATGCATTTTTCCTAGATCATGCATGTATCTACACACCTTACTAACAACCTATGAAATTTCGGGCCTTCTACACACAGTTACATACATCAAACTTCCCACTACATTAACATAGGGAATGTGACCATTTTGTGATCGTTCCTTATCTGTTTGTGGAGAGTCCTTGGCAATTAGCTTGAAGTGTGGGGATAATGGAGTACTTAGAGGTTTAGTTAGAATCCATACCAAAACGCTGTAATAACTTCTTCAAATACTATTTTTGTTACAAAAAATAATTCCCCTGGAATGATCTCTATTAATCTCCATGGCGATTATTTTCCTTGCCTCGCCCAGATCCTTCATCTCAAATTCAGGACTTAACTAAATTTTTAGTTTTTCAGTCTCCACCATTCTCTTAAAACAATCAACATATCATCTATATATAAGAGAAAATAAATAAAGTATCCATCAAGAAGTTTATGAAAATACACACAATGATAATGGTGGTCCTTGTGTACTATTTCCCAAACAAAAATCAGGACAATTGCTTCTACCACTGCCTTGGACTTTGTTTCAATCCATGTAACGATTTTCTCAGTTTGTAAGCCTAATTCTATTTAACAACAGTCTTGTACCCTTATGGATGGGTCATATAAATTTCCTCCTCCAAATCTCCATGTAAGAGTGCAGTTTTCACGTCAAGTTGTGCCAACTCAAAATCAAACTGCGCAACCAATGCTAGAAAAAATGAATGGAAGAGTGCTTCACAATTGAGGAAAATACATCATTATAATCGATCCCTTCCTTCTACATATAGCCTTTCACCCATAACCTAGCCTTTAATCTTACATTGTCTTTCTTCGAGGAGCCTTCCTTCTTGGTGTATACCCACTTGCCCCCAATGACTTCATTCTCATATAGAAGTTGGACTAACTCTCAAGTCTGGTTCATATAAAGAGACTGCATATCCTCGTCCATCGCCTTCTTCTAGTCTACACTTTTTGAGCTTCTTTCGGCTTCTTTATAAGTATACAGAATGTCATCTTCGATAATAGGTAGTGCATATACCACCATGTCAGTAGTAAGGCATCCTCGTTTCCTTTTTTACTTTTCTGGTCTACTAGCTGCAATAGATACTGATTATAGAGGAGACTCGTTAGTATGAGCCTCCACCTCATCTATACTTATCTCACGATCTTATGAGTTTATGATAAGTCTAACTGGAACAACTGGAGCTTCAAGCTCCACCTGCTATGAAAATTCTTTAGTTTTGTTCTCCCTAAGAGAATTCTTCAACATTGAAGATTCATTGAATGTAACAACTCTGCTATTTATGATCATTTTTATTGCAGGGGACCAAACTCTATACCACTTTACTCCATCACTAAAGCCCAAAAATATGGCTTTTTTGGCTTTAGGACCCAACTTGCTTTCCCTATCATGAAAATATGCAGAGAACTGAAAATACATATAGAGTCATAATTTGTAGCAGGTTTTCCCTACCATACCTCCATGGGCATTTCCTCCTCATTTGCAGTTGTAGGTAACCTATTAATGAGGTGTTATGTATATGAAACAACTTTAGCCCAAAATTCCTTGCCCAAACTAGCATTGGACAACATGCATCGCACCTTTTCTAGCAAATTACGATTCATACGTTCCACCCCCCCCATTTTATTATGGTGTGTCTTTAACTGTGAAGTGTCGCATGATCCTCTCGTCTTGGCATACTAACAAGAATGGGTTTGACATGTATTCACCGCCATTGTCTGACCCGAGTCTTTTAATTTTTCTACCAGTTTGGGTCTCTATCATCTTCTTTCACTTTAAGAAATTTTTTAAGACTTCATCCTTATGTCGCATGGTGTACACCCAAACTCGTCTAGACAAGTCATCCACAAAAGACACAAAATAATTCTTACCTAAAAAAATATGCAATTTTGGTAGGTCCCCAAACATTCGTGTGAACATAATCATGAGTCCCCTTTATATGATGTACCGTTGTGACAAACTTGACTCTTATCTGCTTTCTCAGAACACAACATTCCCAAAATATAAACTTGCAGGTATTGACACCTTTTAATAGACATTTCTTTACTAATCCCTGTAAAGTTTTCTCTCCTGCATGTCCTAAGCGCACATGCCATTATTTGGTAGCATCAGATGCAACCTCCTTTGAAATTTCCGAGACTCCTGCCGCACCTATATCTGTATTTCCAAGGAGAAAAACACAAGTTACTCTTCTTCGTTCCCTTCATCACAAGTAGAGCTCCATGTGAGACATTCAGACCATCATCTTTCAGCGTGATCTCATAACCTTAGATGCCAAAGTGCCAAGTGAGATAATATTTTTCTCCAGGTTCAATACATACTGAACGTTTTCTAGTACTCTGATTATTCAACTATGCAAATTCAATTTAATTTTCTTATCCCTTTTGTTTGACATGCATGATCATTGCCCATCAAAATAATTCCACCTCCTTGCTCCTTAAAGCCAGGAACCACTCCTTGTTGGGATACATATGATAAGAACAAACCAAATTCAAAATCCATTCCTAGGAAATGGATCCAAATGGTGAAATAAAAAAAGTAAATTCAGAATCTTCATCGTCACTAACCGCAACGTTTGCAGTGGGGTTCTTCGTGTCCTTATTTAGTTTAGGGCAATCTTTATTACAATTCCCTTTTTGATGAGAAAAGGCACATTCCTCTTTTTCAATAATTATCCTACCCAAAGTTTATGTTCCACTTCTCGATTTAGATCGAGATCTTCCACGCCTACCATTCTTCTTTTCATCTGTTCTGCCACGAGCTGTCAGCACTTTAAATGCTGAGTCTTTGTAAATCTCCCTATCCTTTTTACGAACCTCATTATTCATTAAGGTATTTAAGACGTCACCATATTTTATTTCCTCCTTTATATACAATAGCTTGGTAATGAGATGTTCATACGAATCAGGTAGAGAATTTAGCACTAATAGTACTTTATCCTCATCGTCAATTTTAACATACAAATTTTACAAATCAGTAATAATTTTGTTAAAATTATCCAAATGCTCAGGCATAGAAATACTTTTTGCATACTAGAACAGGAAGAGTTTCTTCTTTAAATAGAGTCAATCTTTAATGCTCTTTGTCATGTACTTATCCTATAGTTGTTTTCATAATTTCTATGCCGAGGTCTCACGCATATAAGAATATTTTTTATCCTTTTTGAGGTAAAGACGAATATGACCATAAGCCTTGCAGTTGATTTTGTTCCAGTCACCCTCCTTCATATCCTCTGGCATATTTCCAAGAGAAATTTCTAATTTTTTTGGACTAAGACATCCATAACTTCACATTGCCACAAGCTGAAGTTTCTTTGCCCCTCAAATTTTTCTATGTCAAATTTTACGGTTGTCATTTTTCAAATGATCACAGTCATAAAAAAATGAGACGAAAAAATTTCAAATTTCATATTTTTTTGGGTCATGATTAATAACCGTATGAATAGTACTATACGTATGGTTATTTCTCCTCAAAAATTCCAAATGCCTAGATAGGAGGACCTTGGCTCTGATACCAATTTGTTGTACGAAAGCACGTTAACAAATGATAGTGACTATGGCCATAAATAATAATATAATACTTAATATAAAAGTATACTGAGTAGAAAAACACACACACAAGAAGACACAATATTTAAGTGGTTCACCAATTTTGCTATGTCCACTAATAACTCCGCTCAATTAACAAATGTGTTACAAAAGAAGACTCTCACAAATACACTACAAATAAAAAATACAATGTGCTTTTTTCTATACAAATGTATACTCAAATAAGCTCTCTACACTCAATGTTTGGTGTGTCTTTCATCCACAAAATTATTTCCCTTTTATAGGGCCTTGGAGGAGACAAATCTCCTTAATTTAAGGGGGGGGGGGGGGGAAAAGAGAAGTTTAGGGGCCACCCAAACAAAGTTATCTCCCATCACCACCAAAACCAAAGATTCTTTCAAATAAGGTTGCTTTCCAACAATATGACCGTTAGCAAAATGCCTAATTGAGGCGCCTAAGTTGGATTAGAAAAATCCTTTTTGGATTTTTTGAGTTTTTTGAAAAACTTTTGCCATTGTTTGAAATATCTTAAGTATGATTGTGATTATATTTTTAAGCCAAGTCAGATCATATATTGAGGAATATACCTTACGTTTATTTCTTATACTCTCAAAATTCCTTTATTTCACGTGTTTGTCTTCTTCTTTGTTTGACGATGTACTGTTCTTTTATAGAGCTTTGTTTAACTTAGTTGAGAGGTTGGGATCATGTTGAAGTTTATTATTACTAATTGTGAGATTTATATTACTTTATCCAATTAATTCTCCTTATTGAGTTGCTCTTATTTTTTGTTGAATGCTTCAAAACTGGATTGAATGACTTGGGCTTGGACTTGTTTTTTATTGATGAACATTGAGATTGTTGATGCTTGTAAGGATTGTGATTTTTGTTGAAAATTCTATGGATGATTTGGGTTGTACTTGAGTCTCTTTTCTTGGATTGTCACGTGGTTTCCACTTTAAGTCTGGTTGATCTTAGTTTACCTTTAAAATCAAAAGAACTTGGCAAAAAATATGGAGTTGCATGTACTTCGAATTGAATTTAAAAAAAAATCAATTATTTATTTCTTTGGAAACATATGGGTTCACAGTCTTCGCCTTTTTATGATGATAGTCCATTTGACGTATATGATAAATGAGATCATAAAGATAGTTGACATGTAATGCGATATTTTTTGTTCCCTTACTTGTATCATAAATGTTTTTGAAACCATGATTATCCCCATTTCTGGCATAATATGTGCATTAAATGTAATTCAATGTAGAATATGTTGTCGGTTTGATTTTATTCATAAAACACGTGAACTATGTTCACAGAAAAACGTGGGGCTGTGTGATAATTGATTAATTTGCAAGTTTCTAATTAAACCTTATTTAATTAGAGTATACTTTTAATCCAAATAAATTCAGCCCCTAAACATGCATATATATGGCAATAAATCAACCCATCAAATATAAAGCTTGCGACACAATAAATATGCTGAGACACAGATTTCAGGAAAAAAATCTCTTTCGGGTAAAACCTTTATTTCACTATGAATTTATAAATTGCAACTTACAATTACATAGAGAAATCTGTAATGGATCAACGCGCAGTCAACCCACAAAGACATGCAGTCTTGAACTCAGCAAGAGAATACATGCAACACCCTCCAAGGACTCGCAGCCCAATCTTTAGCAAAGAATCTTCACGCAGCAAGATCCTCAATGGCACGCAGCCATACAACGTAGAGGCGCACTCAATGAAAGATGAACAAAAGCAAGGTGTTCTATGGGATACAAAAAGATTCACAAAGGTTTGTCAAGGATGTGTGAATGAAAACATGAGTCTTGGGACTCAAAAATATGAAGACTAGAGTAATTAGAACTCTCAAAATCATCTCTCAAAGTCTTGTAAAATAACTCCCCCGAAGTTGACTTTTATAAGGAAACCAAAAAGAGTTTCATGATTTTAAAACACTTGACAGCGCCAGGTACCCTGAACCAGTTCAAGTGTACCGCGAACCAGTTCTCCCCCGAACCGGTTCACCCTTCGGTTCACAAAACTTCGCTGGTTTGGGGCTTAAACACATAACATTCTCCATAAGATTTTTCTTGGAATTTTCTCTAATTTCAAAGGGCCATAACTTCTTCACCATAGCTCGGATTGAGGTTCTGTTTCTTACAGTATCTTCGTTGCGGTAAGATCTTCAACTTTCCAGTTGACCGGTCCTCCGAACGGTGGCTGTAAAATTACTAAAATGCCCTTGAACTTCCATATCGTTCCTTCATTCACTGTTTTGACTTCTCTTGC
This sequence comes from Sambucus nigra, assembly GCA_949130495.1. Lineage (NCBI taxonomy): Eukaryota > Viridiplantae > Streptophyta > Magnoliopsida > Dipsacales > Adoxaceae > Sambucus > Sambucus nigra. Next base: position 716,488,703 of record OX422207.1, read on the forward strand.
GTACCACTTGCATAAAGTCCCTAAAATCATGGAACATGAAGTTGTTGAGGAAGATGTGGGACAATTGATGGAGATGTTGAATGCTCAGTTCCCAGAATTCGGATTGAGGACGTCATATGAGATCGTGAAGAGACGTGTCGAATGTAGCGGCGTACAACATACACAACCGTAAGATATCGAACATGAGAAATATGTTCTTACAAATATCCCCCTATGTCTATGCCGGTACATACATAAAAAATCCGAATTATCAAATACAAAATTGCCTATACAAATCTACCCTTACATGAACCCAAAACTGGAAAGATACAAATGAATAAGTCTTCATCGTTTGTTCTTTAATTCTTCAGGAATCTCAATTCATTTTCCATCAGGGTGTGTAATGTATGATCATCAATGTAGTACCTACGCACATGAAAAAATAAATAAATTACAAGTGATGTATCTAGTTTAAAATGAGATAAACATAGATACCAATTTATATAAAAAGCATAAGTCAAATCTCAAAAAACTCCCCCAAAATTCAAACTCCCCCATAAAATAATAATTCTTTCTCCCCCTTTTTATTATGTCCCCAAATAGACAAATGAGAAGAATAAATCAAACAAGCAAAGTCGGGGTGTCACGGTATACAAAATAAGGCATCAATCAGATGCCAAATGCGCTCTTGCAAAGAGATACACAAAAAATCTTCACAAACTATTTTTGAATTTTTTTAAATTTTTAGTACAAAAATAAGATACCAAGTTGAAAAATATGATACAAAAATCACACCATGGAATTAAACTCAAACAACCAAGTCATGGAAACGGAATGAATGGGTGTGAACACATTCGATAGGTAAATCAACTCAATCAATCTTATGTGCATGATGCATATGTGTACCCCTAACGAATGAAGATCAAAAGTATCCTTAGGTGGAAAAATTATTGAATTTAGATGACATCGTCTTATGCAAAACAACAAATCAAAGTCAAAGCGATTCCCACCCCAATAACGTCCAAAACTGTGTAACGCATTTTCAAAAATTTCAAGGACATGCAAACTCGTCTTAAAATCTCCAACCAAACTCCCTCATATATATTTTCTTTTAGAGGTGTTAAACTAAATTCTGAAACTTTGGAGAATTGGTGCAAAAACCTAAATGGCCCATTTTTGGCATGAATTTCTTTTTATTGCCTTTAAATTTTTTCGGGCTCTTTTAAACCTCTTTGGATCCCGGATAATAAAATTCCTCCATTTTAGGTCTAATTTAACGGTGGCTTAGTATTCACAAAGGAAAAAAGAACCTTTCGCAGCCCTTCTTCGTTTTCAAACAAAGCACACAAACGACTCTTACATGCACAATTTTCTTATCAAGTTTTATCGCGCTTGATTCGTTTTAAGAACATGATTGAAGTGAAAACACCCAATCAGCATGTGATAAGACAAGCACAATAATCAAACAAATCCGTTCACGTGTGCAATAAAGGAAGTCATGAGTCAAACATGTAGGTAGTAACACTTAATTACATCTTAATGACTCCAAACATTATAAAGCACAAGGGAATTGACCTATTGTCTCAAAACACTATCAAATAGTCACTTGAAAATAATGTTATGATGTTATGACTCGGTCATCCTAAGTGTCCATCCATAAACAGTGCAAACAAAATACAAAAATCTTTTTGGATTTTCTCAAAATTTTATCAAAATAAAATATTTTTGTATTTTTCAAAAAAAAATTTAAAACATACAAACATGATACATACTAGCAATAGGAAAATAATATCATCATGAAAAACATCCTATGCTAGTAAACAAGTCAAACCTCAATCGTTAGGTGCAGAGGGGTTTTCCAAAGGTGGTTACAACTTATGAAAAACCTCCATCAATTCTTGTGAAGTTTTGACTAAAAACTTAACTTTCTCACCTAAATGTGCAAACTATCTCATGTCGTCTCCGGGAGCATGTAAAGTATCATGTGTGGGTGCATGTATGCTAGAAACACGTGTAGCAGCAAAACGTGACACATAACCCAACTTAAAACAAAATTCCCTAAGGTGACCTCTCCTATTGCAATGTGAGCAAACATAAATAGGCATAGGAACACCTCTCTAAAAAACTCTAGGACGCGCTCTCCTAATAGGAATGGGATGCCTAGGTGGGTTAGGGTGAGACTCACGTGAATCAAACACTAAAGTGGGAACCGGCTCGGGTGCTAATTGGTAAGTAGAAGCACCGTCATGACTTATTCCTAACTTCTCACCTTTACCCTTATGAACCATCTTTTCAACCTTCTTAGGTGCGTTCACAAAATTGACTTTGACCTCCTTGGCATGTTCGAGATCACACTCAAGTTGGGATACACGTGTCGTCAGACTAGACAACGTGTTGGTCAAATCACACTTCTCCTTTCTTAAAACCTACTTCTCTCTCTCCAAATCTAAAACCCGAAGACCTAAATCCCTATTATACTTCTTTGTTTTCAAGGTATCGATATACAAATCTCTAAACGCCTTTTGGAGCTCACTTTCATCTCCACTCTCCTCCTCGCTTTCTCCCTCACTAGAAGAACACAAATCACTATCATCGTTCTCATGTGCACTCTCTTGAGACAAAGTGGGTATGCTCACACAACTAGAAAAAGCGACAACCATCCCATGTGCTAAACCTTTATCGAACTCATCTCCCTCATCTTCCTCACTATCTCTAAGTGTGGAAGGCATGTATACTTTCTTCCCTTTCTTTCTAAGCCACGTACGACATTCAAACGACTTATGCACCTTACCCCCACATTCAAAACAAGTCACGTTCTCCAAATCTTCCTCACACTCCTCATCGAAGTCATTCTCTTTTTCCCACTCACCGCTTTCTTTGGCCTTACCTTTCTTTTTATTTTTCTCAAAAAATCTCTTTTTATTGGAAGAATTATTTTTGTTCATGTTGAGAAATTTTTTAAAATTTTTTGCAAATAAGGCTATATCATTAAAATCAAAGTCTTCCTCAGAATCGGACTCACAAACTTTTTCTTTATTTTTCTTACAATGAGTCTTTAAAGCAATGCCATTATCCCTAGCCTTAATGGTTTTGGAAAACATGTGAATATCATAGGTTTGAAGATCTCCTAAAAGTTCTTCCAACTTAAGTGATTTTAAATTTCCCAAGGAGTTCAAAACAATGACTTTAGGAATAAAGCATTTTGGAAGAGATCTCAATTTTTTTTAACGACACGCGTGTTATCAATCACCTCACCCAAATTAAAACATGTGTTAATAATGTTCGACAAACGTGCATAGAAATCATCAAAGCATTCAGACTCATACATGGTGATGGTCTCAAATTGGGTGGCCAAATTTTGTAACTTTGATTCTTTAGCTGCGTTCGTACCCTCATGTGTCAATTTCAAAACAGCCCAAGTCTCTTTAGACGTGGTGCACGCCATAATCCGACGAAACTCGTCAGGAGTGACAGCTCAAAAAATAGCACTCAGACCACAGGAATTAAAATTAGACATTTGATAATCATCTTCGGTCCAGGCTGACACGGGTTTTAAAGAGGTGACATTATTAACGGTGATCGTGGGAGGAGTCCACCCATTTTTGCAAAGAAACCAAACACGCTCGTCAATAGCTTTTAAACTAGATTTCATGCGAGCTTTCCAATAGGCATAATTATTCCCATAAAAAATAGGCACCTTATTAAATAAACGTTCCATTGGAAAAATTGCGATTTTTTTCACAAAATTGATTTAAAAAAAATAATATCACACGGTTTTGTGGAAAATAGGAATACGTGATAAATTAGCGTAACCTGCTCTGATACCAATTTGAAAAAATGTGAGACTGTGTGATAATTGATTAATTTGAAAGTTTCCAATTAAACCTTATTTAATTAGAGTCTACTTTTAATCCAGATAAATTTAGCCCCTAAACATGCATTCATATGGCAATAAATCAACCCATCAAATATAAAGCACGCGACACAATAAATATGCTGAGACACAAATTTCAGGAAAAAAAAATCCCTTTCGGGTAAAACTTTTATTTCACTATGAGTTTATAAACCACAACTTAAAATTACTTAGAGAAATCTGCAATGGATCAACGTACAGCCAACCCAAAAAGACACGCAGTCTTGAACTCAGCAAGAGAATACACGCAAACCCTCCAAGGAATCGCAGACCAATCTTCAGCAAAGAATCTTCACGTAGCAAGATCCTCAATGACACACAGTTATACAGTGAAGAGACACACTCCATATATTGTATATATCTCTCGCCATAATAGAGAAATTGTTCAAATGAGTGTCATAAGCGTAAGTGTTTGTCATAAGTGTTAACTAATCATATATTGTATATATCTCTCACCATGTGTCCATATTAAAATGTGATTGAGGAGTCTTCGGATGTTTTTGTAAATAAAGTCGTGAATCATTAAGTTAAATTGTTTATATGTTTTATGTAAGAGATATGAGTGTGAAGGATGTATATTGAGTGAATTAGTGAGGTGAATTAAATTGCATTGAAGACGCACTGATTTATTGGCCGAAATAAAATACTTTTTTTATGTTAAGATTGTCAAACACACATCACAAGCATAAAAACATTAATAAATAAATCTTCATTTTGATATAATGTTCATTGAGGGTTTTGATTGTGAAGAAATGTTTCTCCTCCGCCGTGCTTGCTTACATCCACATTCTCAGGGTCTACCTTAAGAAACCTAGATAATAACCATAGGGATAGGCAAGCTGTTGAGTTATGTTGTTAACATTTAAATTGATCTCAGTACCACATCATGTTGTATGTCCTTAGTGTTCCAAGTGTTGGAGAAGTCATTATCAGAAATTTTGTCCTTATATAGTCATTGAGATCTGCGAGTGTGGTATTGAAGGTTAAATTGTTGATAAAGGTGTTGAGAATGCGTGATATCAATTATTTATGGGATTCACACATTTTCAATTAAAACTTATTTCATTAGATTCAATCTTCAATCCAAATTAATTAAACCCTAATCATGCATCTATGTGGATAAATCAAACACGCAGTCACAAATCAAGGGATACTCAAATTCAGGAAAAAACTCTTTAGGGTAAAACCTTTTATTTTACTATCTAAAGTAAATTGCAACTTACAATTACATAGAGAAATCTGTTATGAATTTATCGCAAAAAATCCACATAGATCGCAGCCTAGCACCAACAAAGATTCCCACAAGAACCTCAAGAACCGCAGTTCCTCTTCAGCAATGAATACTCGCGAGTATCCCCAATTATCGCAGCCGTCAGCAGCAAGAACTATTAATCCAGCAGTAGAGAATCTTCTTTCTAAGAGAAACTTCAACAAAAATGTGCTTTGGCTTCCAAAATAATTCACAAACATAAATGGGATATTTTGTGTGGATCAAAAACATGAATTTGCCCCTAAAAGTGAAGACTAAAATTCTGCAGATTTGCAGTTTTTGTTTAGCAAAAATCTTAATTAAAAACTCTTCCAAAACAGGTATTTATAGCAATGAAAAATAATTGAGGTGGTGTAGGTCATTCGAACGACTTCTTGATGTCGTTTGAAGTGACCTGATAAAATGCAAGACAGTACGTTGTTATTTGAAGCAGCAAATGAATGACCTATCTCGTGACCTATCAAACGACATGTGATGTCATTCGAAGGGGGGTAATTTGAACGACATATCAATGTCGTTTGAATGACATTGCTTTGTCATTTGAACGACAAAAGCAAAAAAATATTATTTGATAAAGTTCTCCCACAGGTCTTCCAAAATTTTTTTTGACTTAGAAAAATACCTCATTTTGATAAAAAATAGTTTCCAAAAATATCCCAATACTATCGTAAAATAATTTCGAAACTTAAATGCAATCCTACCTGAATCAATCTCTTAAGTGTCCGTTGTTGAAGAAACTTGTTATTCGGATCCGTCGTCTTGAAAATATGATCGTGAACTTCCCTTGACGGTTATAACGGTATACAATATACTCAATGTAAAATCGAACTATGAAAACTATCTCCTTACAAATCTCCTCCTATGTCTATGCCGATAAAAAATAAAAACAATCCGAATTATCAATCAAATGTCCTATACAAATCTACTATCCTCCCATGAACCCAAAAGTGGAAAGATAAAAATTTAAGTCGTCAAAAAAAAATCTTCAACTTTTAAACATCTTCAAATCTCTTTGATTTCCCTGCTCTTCTTTTTATGTTCTTAATAAATCCTCATCAATGTCCTACACACAATAAATAAAACAAATTCCTTCGTGACATATCGAGTTTGAATTGAGATAACGTGAATCAAATCAATAAATCAATGATCAAATCTCCCCCACAATTCAAACTCTCACTCCCCCATAATCCATAATTCGTTAAATCTCCCCCTTTTTATTTGTCCAAAATAGACAAGAAAAAAAATAAAAAAATAAATACCAGGTGTCACGACAAGCATAGCAAATATAAATCAATTACGCTCATGCAAGAATATACTCAAAAGGCTTTCACAAACTATTTTTTATTTTCAAATTTGTTCAAGCAAAGATAATTTTCAAAAAAACACACACCATGAATTTACACTAAGATGACCAGATCGTGGAAATGAAATGAATGGATATGAACATATTCGATAGGAAAATAAACTCAAACATTCATAACATATGTTAACGATGAATATGGATACTCCCTTCGAATGAACTCGAAATCGTCCTTGGGTGTAAAAATTATTGAATTCAAATGACATCGACTCAATCTAATCAACAAATCAAAGTCTAAAATGATTTCCACACCAATAGCGTTTAAAACTATGTAATGCTTTTTCAAGACTTTGTGAAGACCTTTAAACCGGTTGATTTCCAACCAAACTCCATCATAAATAATAAGGATCATATTATTCTATTTTTATTCTTTTATTTTGAATGATTATATCAAACTAAGCTATTTTGGCACTGGCTACTTTTTACAATGCCACACTTTTTAGGATCTTTTTAAATGGTGGCTTTCATGCAAAGGTTATTTTCTCCTTTCATATCCCTTTTTCGTGTACATTCATCATTTTTTTCATATTAAACAAATTCCTCACGTGCAATAGTCCTTACATGCACTACTTTTATTGTCAAGTTTTATCACATTTGGTTCGTTTTAAAGACAAGATTGAGCTGAAAATACTTCGACCAATATGTAATAGACAAACACAATAATCAAATAAATCATTGCAAGTGTGCATTAAAGGAGACTAAGAGTAAAACATGTAGAAAGTAATCGCTAAAAACATCTCAATGACTCCAAACATTATAAAGCACATGGATGAAATGATGTATCATCTCAAAACACTATCAAATAGTCACATTAATATGGAATGATGTTGTGACTTGTTCATCCTAAATGTACACCCATAAACGATGTAAAACGAAATACAAAAATCCTTTTATCTTTTTCCAAAAAAAATTTCAAAATAAAATCTTTTTGGCTTTTTCAATTTTTCTCAAAAAAATAGAAAATATTTTTATATTTTCCCCAAATTTTTTCAAAAACAAAATCTTTTTGGGTTATTTGAAAAATATATCAAAATGGGGAAAAAAATACAAAAACCACATGTCATAACACTAGGAAAATTATATCATGAAGCACAATTAGGGTATGACAAAAAACCTTGCAAGCAATCAACAATCTGAAATTGCATGTGATGGGTTTCCTAACCCAAATCGGTGTATACCTAACTCGAGGGGTTATGGGAACCGATGGGACACTATCCTTAAACTTCTTAGGTGACCTTTCTTACCACAATGTGAACTTGTGTAAATGGGAGTAATTGTCACCATTGGGTTAACCTTTCCTAATGCCCTTAATTTTGGTTGACCTTTTAAAACAAACTATGGTCATGGCTTTAACACTCGAAGCATGAGAACAAGACGAGCCATTACCATCACTATTAACACCACTCAAGTCTTTTAAATCATTTTTCAACTTCAAAATTTTAGACTCAAGCAAAGAATTAGACTCTTCCAATTTTTGGTACTCCTTCTTCATATTTTTAATCATTCCTAGAAGGTTATCTCTCTCTCCCTCAATGAAAGTAAATTTTTCCCTAAGAGTCTTCTCACGTACCTTAAAATTATTAATCAAAATATTTTTATCCTCTTTGGCACAAACACAAACCCTAGAATTTGTCAAATCCTCTAATTCTTTTTCTAAAACAATGACTCTATCACCACTCTCATTTTTAACACTTTTAAAGATTTAAATTCATTATATAAAGCACCAAACTTCTCAAGAATGACATCTCTTTGATTTTGAGTAGTTTGCAAAAGTTTCCAAACATTTTTAAAATGATTTTCAAGAAATTCAATTCTTTCGGCAAACTTCAAATTCAACTGAGAACCCATCGAGAGACAAAAAAATAACAAGCACAAGAGAGATGAATAATAAAAAATTTCATAAACAATTGATATCTCAAAATTTTTACAGAAAAAGGATCACTTGATAATTTAGATCAACCCGCTCTGATACCAGTTTGACAATGTGAGTAGTCAAAAGGTATCATTCGGAAAAAAAATAAATAAATTAGGATCACTTAATAACTTGGATAAGCTCGATCTGATACCAATTTGAGAATGTGTGATATCTATTATTTATGGGATTCGTAAATTTCCAATTAAAACTTATTTAATTAGTCAATCTTCAATCCAAATTAATTAAACCCTATTTATGCATCTATGTGGATAAATCAAACTTGCAGTCTCAAATTAAGGGACAATCAAATTCAGGAAAAAACCCTTTCTGGTAAAACATTTTATTTCACTATCTAATGTAAGTCGCAACTTACAATTACATAGAGAAACCTCCAATGAATTTCCGCAGAAAACCCACATAGACTGCAACCTAGCACCAATAAAGATTTCCTCAAAAACCTCAAGAACCGCAACTCCTCTTCAACAGTGAATACCCACGAGTATCCCTAATGACCGCAGTCATCATCAAAGAGCTCCCACAAGATTTATCAATCCAGTAGTAGAGAAATCTTCTCTACAAGAGAAACTTCAACAAAGATGTGCTTTGGGGTCCAAAACGATTCACAAACGTAAATGGGAAGTTTTGTGTGAATCAAAAATATGAATTTGCCCCTAAAAGTGAAGACTAAAATTCTGCAGATTTGTCATTTTCATTTAGCAAAAGTCTTAATGAAAAAGTCTTCCAAAACGGGTATTTATATCAAAGCAAAATACTTGAGGTGGCGTCGGTTGTTGGAATGACTTCTTGATGTCATTTGAAGCAACCTAAGAAATGACTGAATAAAATATGAAACAGTACGTGGTCATTTGAAGCATCAAATGAACGACTTATCTTGCGACCTATCAAACAACATGTGATGTCGTTCGAAGGGGTCGTTTGAATGACATATCAATGTCATTTGAATGATATTGCTTTGTCGTTTTAACGACATAAGAAAAACATTAATATTTTATAAAGCTCACCTACAGGTCTTTCAAAAATTATTTTGACTTAGAAAAATGCCTCATTTTGATTAAAAATATTGTTTCGAAAAATATCCCAATACTACCGTAAAACAATTTCGAAACTTAATAATAATCTTTACCAAAATCGATCTCGTAGATGTCCATTGTTGAAGAAACTTGATATTCGGATCCGTCGTCTTGAACATATGATTGTGAATTCCTTTGAGGGTTTTAGTGGCATACGACATACTCAATGTAAAATCGGACTATGAAAATTTTGTCCTTACAGGTGTTGTAAGATTTGGTAGGTTTAATTATTGGACATCGACGAATACTCTTGTTCCACTGCTTCTTCCATTTGATCGCTTGATCTATTAGTGATCCCTATTGAGGATCTTTGAATTTCCCATTAACTTCGGCAAAGTTCATGACACCAAGTGTGCATTTGGATAAGTTAATGTTCCTTTGCGATATCATACAATTATTTTTCTTTATAAGAGGCAATCTAGCATATCAAAAGATCTCCGTGAGCACCATTCCCTTAGGAAGACTTTCATGAGATCTCTTTTGGCATACACTCATGTGATTGGTGATAAGGAAATCAAGGTCAATTCAATGTTCCTTTCGAATTGACCAACTCAAAAATATTCATTTTGGTAAGTGTGGTGAGACTTCGACTTCGAGGTAAGAAAGAGTAACCGATGATATTTTGGATGAGGAGGGAAGTGATTGGTAGTTGGTTGTATCCGTGACTATGTTTCTCACTAGTTGCGCCATTTCATTTGTTAACATAATTCAGAGCATTGATGGGGTTAATAACCAAGTGATTTTTCCAATCATGTGTGATGTATATTTTGAGATCGTCTTCATTTATAATGTTTATGGCCTTCGAAATTTCTCATAAGAAAACTAAACCAAGCGTCAAAGAGATAGGGATGTCTAATAATGCTTTTGAAATAGGAGTTTGAGTATAAAATTCGTACCAGATTGGGATAGGGTGCTTCATAAGTTTCAAGAAACTCAAGCCATTCTTTATTTCGAGCATGTGATAAATGTTCAAAGGAAGAAAGCTTTGGGGGTGACACGCCCGAGCTTAAGATCTAGACCTATGGATTTTTCAATATATTTATAACGCCTTCCTTCATCTTTGAAATATATTGAGATTTCAAGAATGTGTTGTGAGGGAGGTTCTCTACTCCTCCTACTTCTAGGACTTCTAGACCCAAAATCCATTTTGACATAACTGTAATAAAAAAGAGGAAATGTTAAAAATTGAACATAAGAGAGGAGATTTTTATTATGGTAGGAAATGGGACTTGAAGTTGTATTTATAATAAAAATATTTTTAATTGATGGTGGAAAGATTTAAATTTGAAAGTATATATTTTCAAGTTTGAGGCAATCTAAGTGCATAATGTGTTAGGCACCTAAATTTTGTATTCAAGGCAACTCATTTTTATTTATTTTAAGTCTGAAGTTGCTTGTGAATACTTGTGAGCTTTGTCTTGCTTCATGACTTTGATTCTCATTATTCAAATTCTATTATTCTTTGTGTAATTATTCAAAACATGATTGAATTCTCTTCAGCTTGTTTTTGTTGATGAATCTTTAACTTGTTTGTTATTCTTATTGAAAGTTTTTTTGGATAATTTAAGTTGTCCTTGGTAGAATTAATGTGTTTTTAGTTGAATATTAGAATCACTTGTCTTTTCGTGTCACATGGTGTCTTTTAAATTCTTGAGTAAATATTTGATCATGATATACATAGAAACATAATTTTTTTTAAGAGAAGATATTGATTTTCATGCACTTTTAATTGGATTGTGAGAGTCAAAATCAATTATTTATTCTTTTTGAAACATTTTAGGTTCACAAAATCAGTGGAGGCTGAATGTAGTTTGTAACTACAACTCAAAAAAGATATAACTTTGGTGATATTGCGAATACCTACTAATTGATAACACATCTCATGTACAACAACTCGATATGATACTGGAATTAAGTTCACAATTATTTAATATAGGTTTTCTCCATATAAAAGTATGTTTTAGTGTATATACATTTTTCTTGTATTTTAACTGATTATTTGTTTTTGTCTTTTTAATTAATGTTGTAGGGGTAATATAAATCGAAAAAATAATTAACTACCGCTAATGAAACTCACATAATTTATACTAATCATACAACATGTCTTATTCCCAAATAATTGATTCATCACCATCGATGCTGACATCGTCACAATAGAGTAAGGAACTTGCAATATTAATAGAGATAGTGGATCAAGGTAAGTAGCACATCGATAGCCAATGTATGTTACTAAAAACTTGTTCAACTATATAATCTTATAAGAGACAAGGGTTAGGTAGAGCCTACGGGAATCAAAGGATTCATTCAATAGTCTTTTACTTTCACTTGGGATCCTCAAAGGTACTAGCTTTGGAGGTTGGAGAGTAAAGTTGTTGGGCTTTCACATGTCGACCACCTTAATAAGATGTTAAAAGTCACCATCAATATCGATAATCGTAACCACCCCAACCATAAATAACTATTTTTGGACCTAACATACTCCCGTTATAACTTGAGATAAACTAATTCTTTCTCTAAATAACCGTGACAACTATCTATATAAGATAATAGACAAATCAAGTTTATCGAACCTACTGCTTGATAGTGTATCACCCCATTTAATACCACCCATGCATTAATAATGCAAGTTGACTTTTGCCTATGAAGATAAAAATCAAGGGATAAGATCTCTCTAAAACCCACTATATTAGACCATGCATCCCTATTAACTTTAGTTAGATGGCCTTTTATTACATCTACCTCGGAGCATTCTGAGAACACCACTCCCATAAAACATCCTCTTTGTCCCTGTCAAATCATTTATGTCACCAATGAAGTAGATGTAATAAAAATACTCATATTTCGAGAATGTTATAATGGCCCTATTGAGACAAAGAGGGCCATTTTTGAGATCACCATCCTAAAAATACTCATAGTTCTCACCAACTTTCGAGGACTATTATAACTTCCTCATAACCCCATGGTGTTTCTGGTTTCCTTCCATGTTTTACTTTCTGAAAAATGGTGCTTGATCTCTCACCCTCTGTCCTAGTAACACTAAGGGGTCCCTTATTGTTATCTACTATTGTCATTATTGCATATTTATTATTGTGTTATCATTAACAACTCATATCTATCTCACTCCTATGGTCTAGATATCTCTTATACGAGTCACGGCTTAGGCCTTGAGGTACAAGCTCTAGTAATCAGGACCCACCAATTACCACCCTATGATATAAGGAGACTATGTCGGGGAGGTATTCTCATTTCAATGGAGAGTTCGTGAAATAAAATCAATTAACCATCAAAGTCCAACTGACATGTGAGTTTCAGCTTCTCTAAACCAAATATTTGCTAAACACCATTAACATCACTAGGTATTGAAACCCCAATAGTCTTCCCTCAGAACCTAAATGCCGTTTTCTCAACTTTGGAAATGTAAGAGCCGATACCAACTCCCCCATCAAGACCTAGTCTATTATTGGCGCCCATAATGCAAAACTTCCTATCCTAAGGAGGTAACTGAGCAAAGTATACTGAGCAAAGTCTCTCCAAGCATATTAGACAAATGATTTTAATTTTTTCACCAGACCAATAGGAGGACGTCCTCCAAGTCATGATAATAAAGATACATAGCAAACTTGTTTTTTTTTTAGAGAAAGCCTTAGCTTATGTTCTCTAAGAAAAATCCTTATTTCACCAGATGATATAAAGAATAGAGAAAAGGGGACTTACATTACCTTGCTCTAATTTAAAAAAGGGGGGGGGGGGATTTAAGGGAAGGAGAAGAGCTAACCCTTTATCTCCAAGCTTAATCCCTAAGAAATGATAACTTGCTTAGATAATATGCAAGTACCCCACATTTAGAGGGGACAATTCTTAAAATATTACTCGCCCAAATAAAATGCAAGTACCCCACAGTTAAAGGGGACAGTTCTAAAAAATATTACTTTCCCAAATAAAATGCAAGTACCCCACAGTTAGAGGGGACAGTTAAAAAAAAATGTTACTTGCCCAGATAAAATGCAAGTACCCCATAGTTAGAGGGGATAGTTCTAAAAATGTTACTTACCCAGATAAAATGCAAGTACCCCATAGATTAGAGGGGACAATTCTAAAAATGTTACTTGCCTAGATAAAATGCAAATACCCCACAGTTAGAGGGGACAGTTCCAAAAATATTACTTACCCAGATAAAATGCAAGTACCCCATAGTTAGAGGGGACAATTCTAAAAATGTTTACTTCCACAAATATAATGCAAGTACCCCATAGTTAAAGGGGACAGTTCTAAAAATATTACTTGCCTAGATAAAATGAAAGTACCCCACAGTTAGAGGGGACAGTTCTAACAATGTTAATTGCTCATGAAAAAAAATTAAATACCACACAGTTAGAGGAAATAGTATCACAATCCATAGTAAGAAGATACCAAGGTTGAGATAGAAGTAAATGAGCAAGGTGATGGAAATCAGCAAAGTACTTTTTCATTAATAACTGAAAGGGCAGTGATTTTATCAATTAAAATCAAAGTTAATAATTTCCTTTTATTTATATATGCAAAAGCGTAAAACGAGATGGTTCAACTTTAACCGATTAAATTCAATTCAAGCCCTAGAATTTTCCTAAGTCATAATTAACAATATTTCAAAGTTAGGCGAAACCAATTTTAGCAAATGACTTGAATTAAATAAACTTTACCCAATATTTAATTTAGTCCCAAATTAAATGAGTGTGATAATTGAAACCGAATTTTATCTTGAATTATTCTAAACATGCGTTCTAAATTATTAAGCAAGATAAAATAAACAATATCACACTACGCCACGATGTACGAGGAAAAACCCAAGACGGGAAACAACCTCGGACGGCCCTAGCCACAAGTCCACTAGATATGGATTTTACAAATACAAGACAAAAGACTTACAAAGACTGACTCGATCCCTATCAAGCCTCGACGCTTCTTCTTGTAGATACCTCTTCCTAGCGGACAACCACGGAGCTCCACCACGATCTCGGAATCCACTGATGGGACTTTCTATGGTCACCGTCACCCTAGCATGGAGCCTTTCTCCAAGTGGGTAGAATTGCAACAAAGGGTCTTCTTCTTTAATGGATGTAGAAGCAAACCAAAACTTCTCTTCTTGAATTCGATAGAGATAAACCGGTGCCAAAACTCCAAGCAATTTGATATATATATAAGAACTTGGATAAACAATATGGGTGTACAACACTAGAGTGATCAAATATTTTCTTTAAAATTTTCACTCAAAACATGAACATTATCCTAAACAATTTTTGCTCTCAAACTCTCTCAAAGAGATAAACTAGGATGGAAAAGTTATGAAAATGTTAGTTTGGAAAATGTCCTTCCCGCACATATTAAAGTCAGTAAAAGTTGGTTAAAAACCAAGTGGGGAAGTGGGTGAAAAACTGCCAAAAATTGCCAAAAAACTGTTCCCGCCTGACAGCTCGTTCGAACGACATTTCGTTCGAACGAACTCTCGTTCGAACGAGACTTCTAACGACGCGCCAGTATGGACTTCGTTAGAATCTCGTTAGAACGAACAAACTCGTTCGAACGACATTTCTAACGACAGACCAGTATAGGTTAGTGAGAACTCGTTGGCAAACTCATTCGAACGAAACCTGGTTCGAACGAAAAACTCGTTCGAACGACATTTCGAACGACTTCCAGAAATTTTGTAAAATTCGATTTTGGCCCAGAAACTTTATATACTTTAATTTAAAGTTTTAATTAAATTTTTCTGAAAATCAAAACGCAGTTTATTTTAAACCTAACACCCAATAAACTTTGTTCCAAGCTCCTATATATATATAATTGCATTCATACCTTGGGAGCATGGAACTATAGTTGATGAAGCTTTATATTCTTTGCCGCTACGTCTTCAACAAACACTTCATAGGCTTGAGAGTATTACAATTACATACTTTCCTATGAATAAATGTTTTTGTCCGGAATTGAGCCAAAACTACATATGGACTCAATTGGAAATTTGTGTCCTTACAAATCTCCCCCTTTGGCTAATCCGGGACAAAAAACAAACAAAAATCCTAAAGGGCCGTCAAGCTCTACTAGACTCAAAACATAACCCACCCAAACTTGACTCAACCCAAGGATCAAATGCTTTGCCGTTTAAACAATGCCGCTTTAGAAGAAATCCTGCACACTTAAGCAAACTTCATCAAATGCATAGGGAATATCAAAGTATTAAATGCAATTAATTAATTACTCCCCCTAAATTAATTCTCCCCTTTATCAAACACGTGACCTACTTAGAAAGACGTCTCCCCCTAAGATAAATCTCCCCCAAACTAAGATACGATAATAATAGGATTTAGATACCATTTCTCCCCCTATCATCATTCTCCCCCTTTTTGTTCAGGAATAGGCAAAGGATAAAGAACTAATAAACATAAAAGCATGTTGAAGCTTAAAGTGATAAGTCATTAAAGCAAATGGGCAATAAAAGCAAGGCAAAGACAAACAAATATCAGATATATATATATATATATATACTATAAATAGACCAATAAGTACTTGCATATATATATAGATATAAACACACACATGACACAAAATACAATAAGTTTGCACACTCGTATGACAAAAATGTGTCATATGGAAACGGAAGTGTTGGGGTGTGAACTAGCAACAATTAAATTTAGACCCAAACACTTAAGAAACGTTCACGGAGTTCTCATTTGATTGCAAACTTCATCACAGTTAAATATAACCTCATGTGACAATATGAAGATTGAACTCAATGAACAAACATACACAATGCATACAAGCCTAGCATGATGATGATTCTACAAACCAAATAGAGTCATGACATTAAAGACAACTAGGATAAACGGACATTGTGCAAACCGTTGATATACCATCCAATTCTCCCTCAATAAGCATATATATTCTTTTGCTTTTGAATGAATATATCAAACAAACATAGGCCTTGGCAATTGTTTTCTTTTTAATGCCAAATATTCAATTTTTAGGCCTTTGGATCACGTATTTCTTTTAGATCCAATAAACGGTGGCTTACTATCGCAAATGATTTAATTCATCCTTTCGGAGCCCTTCCCCGTGCACATTTAGATATATAATTTTTTATCTCACAAAGCTCACGTGCAACGGATTTTGACATGCATTAGTCCTCCTAGGTAATAGATATGTAGATGACTAGATTGGTAGGATAACACCTCAAAAAGCTCAAATATAACATGTGACATTAAGATTTTAAAAGAGCTCGTGCATGTGTGAAAAGAGGCATATAGAAATAGAATCCATTTAAACAACACAAAATCCAACTACTCCATAAAATATGGTAAAGAGCATTTTAAGGATTGACAATCTAAACCAAAAGTTCAAGCCACATGGGAGCGTTAAAGGAGGGATTCAAACACACGTATATGCCACTTAAAGTGTGTCAAACTAAAATACACACAAAAAAAATCTTTTTGAGTTTTTAACATTTTTAATCAAAAATAAATATTTACTCAAAAGGACAAACAAAAATCATTTGTATTTTTCATTAAACTTAAATGAAATAAATAAAACACAAATGATAAACAAAAATCTTTTTATATTATGCAGTCAATTCAAACACAAAATATAATACAAAAAGATAAACAAGTCATAATTTCTAGCATAGGATATGAAATGAGGCAATGACTAGAAAATGAATAAACAAGCATACATTTAGCATGTGAATATAGCATGAAGTACAAACGCTAAAGTATGCAAACACTAACACATTCATCCTTTAGATTTAGCAAGGGAGGAAGCATGTGAAAGTAAATGAGAATCAACAAATCTTGTATCTAGCGCATTTAATAATAATTTCCTAACCCATATAGATTTATATTTAACATGATGGGGATTAGGAAATAATGAAATGCTAGATAAAGATTTCCTAGGAATTCTTTTAAGATCAAAACAAAATGACCTAAGGTGACCTTTCCTACCACAATGCAAGCATGTGTAAACACGAGGAATGTTACCTAAGATGTGACCCTAAAGACCTTGGACAAAGTTGACCCTCTAAAATAAACAATGGTTTTAGCTTTAGCAATGAAAGAATTTGAGCATGATGTGCTAGAACCATTAGAACTACTACTAGAGTCTTGAAAATCATTTTTCATTTTTAAAATTTCGGACTCAAGTAATAAATTAGACTCCTCAAAAATATGGGAGTCCTTTTTTAAATTTTCAATAATTCTTAGAAGGTTAAAACGCTCTCCCTCAATATGGGCAAACTTGTCCCTAAGAGTCTTTTCACGATTTTCACTCTCTTTCTTGGTCTTTTCTAAAATATCAAAATTTGAATGTAAGTCCATAAGCTTTTCATGAAAAATATCTTTTTGAGATAAGGAGATTTGAAAAGACTCAATGTGAGCTTTAAAACAAGAATTTTCATTTTCAAGAAATTTAATTCTTTTTACAAATCTCAAATTTAATTCCATTAAATTTTCGTTACATTTGTTAAGCCCATTTAATTCCTCTCGAAAATCAAAAATTTTATTTTCATTAAAATTGGACAAATTTTCATTAAGACGTCCCATTGAGAGAAAAAAAATATGAGAGTGATAAAAAAATTGAACCACCTAAAAAGGTAAGGAAATACAAAAAGCCGAAAAACGGATCTTTAACGCGATAACTTAGCGCTCCGGCTTTGATACCAATTTGAAAGGGTAGTGATTTTATCAATTAAAATCAAAGTTAATAATTTCCTTTTATTTATATATGCGGAAGCGTAAAACGAGATGGTTCAACTTTAACCGATTAAATTCAATTCAAGCCATAGAATTTTCCTAAGTCATAATTAACAATATTTCAAAGTTAGGCGAAACCAATTTTAGCAAATGACTTGAATTAAATAAACTTTACCCAATATTTAATTTAGTCCCAAATTAAATGATTGTGATAATTTAAACCGAATTTTATCTTGAATTATTCTAAACACGCATTCTAAATTATTAAGCAAGATAAAATAAACAATATCACACTACGCCACGATGTACGAGGAAAAACCCAAGACGGGAAACAACCTCGGACGACCCTAGCCACAAGTCCACTAGATATGGATTTTACAAATACAAGACAAAAGACTTACAACGACTGACTCGATCCCTCTCAAGCCTCGACGCTTCTTCTTGTAGACACCTCTTCCTAGCGGACAACCACGGAGCTCCACCACGATCTCGGAATCCATCGATGGGACTTTCTATGGTCACCGTCACCCTAGCAAGGAGCCTTTCTCCAAGTGGGTAGAATTGAAACAAAGAGTCTTCTTATTTAATGGATGTAGAAGCAAACCAAAACTTCTCTTCTTGAATTCGGTAGAGATAAACCAGTGCCAAAACTCCAAGCAATTTGATATGTATATAAGAACTTTTATAAACAATATGGGTGTACAACACTAGAGTGATCAAATATTTTCTTTAAAATTTTCACTCAAAACATGAACATTTTCCTAAACAATTTTTGCTCTCAAACTCTCTCAAAGAGATAAACTAGGATGGAAAAGTTATGAAAATGTTAGTTTGGAAAATGTCCTTCCCGCACATATTAAAGTCAGTAAAAGTTGGTTATAAACCAAGTGGGGAAGTGGGTGAAAAACTGCCAAAAATTTCCAAAAAACTGTTCCCGCCTGACAGCTCGTTCGAACGACATTTCGTTCGAACGAACTCTCGTTCGAACGAGACTTCTAACGACGCGCCAGTATGGACTTCGTTAGAATATCGTTAGAAACCTCGTTAGAATGAACAAGCTCGTTCGAACGACATTTCGAACGACAGACCAGTATAGGTTAGTGAGAACTCGTTGGCAAACTCGTTCGAACGAAACCTGGTTCGAACGAAAAACTCGTTCGAATGACATTTCGAACGACTTCCAGAAATTTTGTAAAATTCGATTTTGGCCCAGAAACTTTATATACTTTAATTTAAAGTTCTAATTAAATTTTTCTGAAAATAAAAACGCAGTTTATTTTAAACCTAACACCCAATAAACTTTGTTCCAAGCTCCTATATATATATAATTTCATTCATACCTTGGGAGCATGGAACTATAGTTGATGACGTAGAAACGAGGCACGCAAACCGGCATATTTGATGAAGCTTTATATTCTTTGCCGCTACGTCTTCAACAAACACTTCATAGGCTTGAGAGTATTACAATTACATACTTTCCTATGAATAAATGTTTTTGTCCGGAATTGAGCCAAAACTACATATGGACTCAATTGGAAATTTGTGTCCTTACAATAACGATGAAGTTCTTTACATTTGAAAAAGTATGCAAAAAGAAACCTAAACAACCAAACTATATATCCACTTGATAACATAAAAAATAGATTCTGGCGGGAGCAAAAGTCTATGTAAGTAGGACCAGACTCCTCAATGGGATGCTCCTCTAACTTGGCTATTTGCTCCTTTTCCTCAGTATCACCAGCCTCTAGCTTGGCCAGCTTAGCCTATAAAAACTGAATCTGAGTTTGAATCCACGCAGCCTCAGCCTGACATTGATAATCCTTAATATGTCAGGAAGTATGAAGCATCATCATCTTCCTAAAGTTGGTGCTAAGAAAATGACAAACTAAAGCTTTAATCCAATCCAGTTAAAAATGATAGAAATGTTAAAGATCATGAAGAGCCTGGAGAAATAGCGAAGCCCTCCAAGCAGTCACATCAGTGGGAGGGGTAGACAGGAACTCATGAAGATGGTAGACAGGAACTCATGAAGATGGCTAGCTAAGGCCTTCAAATTAAAGACTGTAAGTATGCCAATATTGAGAATGCTCTAGGAGGTGAAAGTCTCAATATGGTGTTCCAGTAGTAGCTCTAACACTTCCCCTTCCTGAGCACGGAATCGAAAAGGAAACTTTGAATGCCACAGTGCACTCATGAAAATACCAGGAGCCTCTACCTCCATGTCATCGTAACCTATGTTGTGAGACATTAGCTGTGAGAAAGGCACCAAGGATTCCTCATCGGAGCCAGCATCACCAATCACCTCGAAACTATGGTCAGCCTCCCTAGTGGCCTCAGCGGGCTCATCAATTATATCTTGCAGAATAAAAATTAACAAGGGATAAGTCATTGAGAAGAAAAGCAGCAGGAGGTGGTCATTCATATTAGAATTGAAAAAACGGTTAGTAAAGTCCTACCCCAAAGTCTAGGGGGGTCAATATGCTGTCACAAAAGCGAGGGGAACCACATAGCCTTGAGTACCAGCCTAACAGAGAATAGGCATATGTTAGTATCTTCTTTTCCTAAAAACAAAAAGAAGAGAAAAGCCCTAACATAAACAGACAGAAAGAACTTAGGTATGATAGTTTAATACATGGGGAGTGTGCAGTATAATACTCATAGTAGGTCCCGCAGGACTAGGGACGGCCGCCCCGCTGACCTGAAAATAAGGAAAGAGGAATGTGAAGGTGAGCCCACTTGCATAGTAAAAGCAAGAAGAAAAGGGGGAATAAAGGCAGAGTAAGGTATGGCAGTACAATACCTGACTCACAGTAGCTTCCCCTGGTTGTTCCATAGCCAAAGGAACAATCGCTATTCTAACCTGAAAATAGGGAAACAAGTAAATGCCATCAAGTATTTACATAGAGAATGCAAGCTCAAATATCCAACTAGATTAAGTATTTACCTGGGAGATCTCCATTGAGATCCCTGGCAGAGACTCCTCAATAGCCGGAGCAAGAGTGGTACTAACCAGAGGGGTGACCAAAGTCTCCTCAAGCACAAAAACTGGAGAACTACTCATCTAGGAGTTCAAATGTAAAACTTACAAGTAAAGGGACCACATCTATAGATATGTTAAAAAAAGTGTAGCATGCACAAATGTGTAATCAAGATAGAAAGTCGAGTTTGCAAAGATTGATCATACCATTAAGACTGGGCCCGTGGAACTATGGATAAGCCCCCCAGACAAGGGGGCTCCGACCAGGTTGGCTGAAGTAGGTGAAACCTCAGGGGCTTACCCGAAAGTAGCAGGGACTACGAAAGGGGGAACCGAAGAAACAGGTGGTGGTGGTGTCACCAACAAACTGAAATATAAAATAAAATGAACAGAAAACATAATATGAAAATGAAATCCCAATGGTTCAAGAGAATGAATTGAAGACAATGAAAGACTCAATATAGGCACACCTGAAGCCCCTCTAAAGAGGAAGGAGGGAAGATGACCAGTGGGACAATAGCGTCGGGTGCAACGACCTGGTTATAGCAAAAACCCTCAAGAAACTAAACATAAATAAAGACAAAAATGGATTCTTACAGGAATAAACAATACTTGGGAGGTGGAGCAAACCTGTATGATAGGTCCTCTATACGCAATGGTAAAAATGGGCCCGAATGGTATAGGCAGGGCGTGAGGCCTAGGGTCCGTGGACACACCTGAAGGCAATATACTGGGAGCAGTGCCTCCTGAGGATGGTGCTGTTCCCTCAGTAGAGGAAGAAGGGCCACTCATAGAAGGTCCCTATATAAATAAGAAAACATAGATAATATAGACATGGGTATATAGAATGTGATGAAACATATAGAGTCAATGAAGAAGACAAGTTAAGGTTACCTCAGGCAGCCGGGCAGAAAAACCTCTCACCATAGAGGAAGTGGGAGGTGAGGAAAGGTGACTAAGAAAAACGGTCACCTGCATACACAAGACAAGTTAACTTCAAATGATATATTTCAAAATATGACAAGTAAAAGATAAAAGACTCAGGGGAGCTAATGCTTACCTGAACCAAGGAAGAAGACATAGAAGAAGTCCTCGCCGACGTCGGGAACACAATATAGAGCTGCTAGAGTTAAAAAGAGCAGAGAAAATATTAGTAAAAAATAAATAAAAATAAATAAAATAAAGGAAGTAATGAATGGGTATAGGGAAGTGATAAACCTGATTTGATAGGCCCAAAGATGATGCCAACATGAAATTACTGGCCTTAACGAAAGCCCCCCGGGCAGGAGGTAAAGGTGCCGGATCACTCGCTACGACAGAAACACCCTGTAAATACCACAAACATAGAGAAAAGTCATATTTGAATTATGTATATGAAAGTAGACAGTAAAATAGTAATATAAAAGTTAAGAAAAATACTTACAGTGGTAGTGCGGGCGATCTGCCCATACGACAGATGTTCAGTAGTAGGACTGGAGGCAGAAGGGGATCCTATCAAGACGCCCTCACTAGAAGACCTTTCCAAAATTGGTAACAAAGAAGAAGTGTCAGTGCTGATCATCATAAGGGTCAGTGACTCTCGTCTCATTTAAAGAAGAACTTTCATCATAATAGGAGGGAGTGCTTCCATAATTGACTTGTTCCTCTTCAAATGATAGAGAAGGGGAACCAACAAGTGACCCCCACGAAAGTCAGCTTTTTAATGTAAAAGGTAATGAGTTGTAGTACCTTCACTTATGGGAATGGAAGTAACAACAACTCCCTCAGTAGACAGCCTAAGGGCCTATTAGCCTTGCTCTCGCATAGTCCTATACGTCTCCTCTACTCCAAGGTCATCAGTGTTAGACCCCTGGTTTGGTGCAGAAGAAGGATTAGAAGTACCAGTACTAGTCTTATTCTTCTTCTTTCTACTTGCCGAGAGGGGGAGAGTAGGAGGATCAACGACAATAATGGAAATAATAGTGTTAACAGGGGTAATGTTAGCTGGTATGAAACTAGAAACATCCACATCGAGATGCTTCTTCTTTGATGCAGTGGATCTTGACTTACCCCTCGACTTCGGCCTAGCAGTTTGAGGCTTAGGTTGCTTGGAATAAATAGACTCATCGAGTAGAATTATCACCAAGATTGGAGTGAGCTGCTCGAGATGAGTCTTAGGGATGGTACTCCGGTGCCACACTGAACTTTGGGTCCTCTTACCCAAATACATATCATTGTTAGGAATCTTTGTATAAATATTCTCGTGAGGGACATCCCTCACATAGTTTTGGATCAACATAACTCGCTTCTTCCAAATGGTGAACCATGAGCGAGTGAAGGAGGGCAGGTAATCTATGAAAGATATAAATAAATTGCCCAGATGACCAACCCTATCAACCACCCCCTCAAATGTGAAGTTATAAAAATCCTCAAGGTATAGCTTAGAAGGGTAAGTGCTCGAAGGATAAACAGGGGTATGAACCACCTGGTCATAACCAAACTGCCTCCTCACTCTCTCAGAGTGGTATAACTCCACACCTTGACCCAAGTCAGTGAGGGAAGGGCAATAGAAAGTGCCCCCAGTAGCTGAGAAGGAATGCTAAGAAAAAATACCTCCAACAGTCTTGCAGTGGGGCCAGAAAGAAAATTCATCGATGTTGTCTATCAAATACCCTAAAGAATTCTTAAGAGTCTTCTTGTGCCATCTTGTAGCATGAGCAGCTCCGTTGTGATAAGACCTAGCCTTTGGGGAAAAGTTGGGAAATCTCTCAAATAAGGACATAATGATAAAGGTGTTGGAAAAATTGATAGCATCGTAATGACCACAAGAGTGCTCAACATCTACATGAGCCCTATCTAACTAAGTGTAAAAATACCCCTGAGTCAAAGCTGTGAGGAAGACTGCCCTCCCTCGAGCAAGCCTTATAGAAAGCTTGAACAAAAGCTCATGGGGAGAGTCATCTGGCCTCCCAGGGAGGAGAAATCTACTAAGAAACGTGACAAAAAAAGCTGCCAAGTGTGAGGGGGAGATAATTTTTGGCCCTCCTGGCTCTTCAAGGCCCTATTCGAGCTCTCCCCCATGGGCATCTACTCGAAATACTTAAACCAATACCGTTGCCATTTAGTGAGAGAGTGTTTGGTGGTCCCAGTCAAATTGATAACAGCATACTTCGAGCACTCACCCAAAGCGGAGTGGAGCTCCCCCACCATCTACTCCCTAACCTCATCCTCAAATCCATCAGTAAGTAGGGCAAAGCGAGTAGCTCGCACATATCGTCCAAAGTAATAGTAAACTCACCCCAACCAGTAACAAAGGGGTGAGAATCCCTGCTCCAACGAGCTATCAACAAAGTAAAAGCTCGCTCTTATTTGGCAATTGAGCAAGCTTTGAGATTATTAATAGTGGTCAGAAGACCAAGGCTCTCAATAATAGCTCTATGTTCTATGTGCGGGGATGGACAAGATATGATCCACCCAGAGACCCTATTCTTATATGGCACCCCCACATGCCTTGACCTCAATACTGGAATGGGGAAAATCACCTCTGTCTACTCGCACCTAAGTATTGAATTAGGAAGAACAATGGGAAGGTCAGAGGACTCACCTAGACTCACTTGGGGTCGCTCATTAATCTTGTCCAAAAACTTCTACTCAAAATTTGCGAGAGAAGTCATAAAGGTGTCCTCCTCGCCAAAATAGGGCGCCAGATGATAACGCCCAAAATCTCTCTATTGACGAGCAACAAGATAGTCCCTTTGAGACTTGGAATAAACAACAGGAGAGGAGGACGAGGTGGTACTGCTGGCGAGGAAGACCATGGATGAGGATGCTCCAGTGGTTGCAGACACCCCCACTACACCAAAACTGGCGATTGGTCACGGCCAAAATCCCTGACCAAAGCTGTGGGTCGCGGACTTGGGCCGTGACCATTTTCGTCAATTTTCGTGGATCGCGGCCCAAGTCCGTGACCAAAAAATGGTCACAGCCGAGAGGGGTCACGGCAGATGGTCACGGACTTAGGCCGTGACCCATGTCGTGATGGGTTGCGGCCCTCATCCGTGACCCACAACCGTAACAAATTGGTCGCGACCAAAGTCCGTGACCCACGACCGTGACAAAAAAATTAAAAAAAATGGTTGCGGCCCTCATCCGTGACCCACAACCGTGACAAGTTGGCCCCCGCCAAAGTTCGCGGCCCACGACCGTGACAAAAAATTAAAAAAAAAATGGGTCGCGACCCTCATCCGTGACCCACAATTGTGACAAATTGGTCACGACCAAAGTCCGTGACCCACAACCGTGACAAAAAATTAAAAATAAATGGTCGTGGCCCAAGTCCGTGACCCACGACCGTGACGAAAACAATGGTCGCGGACTTTGGCCGCGACCATTTTTATGCGTGACGAAAAAAATAAAAATGGTCATGGACAAAGTCCATGACCATATTTAACTATAATTTTAAAAAAATGTATTTTTTTGGTCAAATCCTCAAATTCGGGGTCCTGTGAGTACACCGTGTGTTGCTACGTGTAACGTTGAACAAGTACAAGGTGTTAGAAATATTTATTATTGGCAAAACAATAAAAAAAAGCACAAATTGCGAATCGAGAACGTTGTTAATAAATAAATATATATACAAACTTAAAAATATTACACGTCTTAATAATTCACAGACCAAAAAAAATTGGGCAGAATTTCCCCTATTTTCTTGACATTTCAAAACCTGTAAATGTAAAACAAGCTTATTATAAAGCCCGCACGGCCAGAAAATTCAACAATCAAATTATAAAAGCCCGCACGGTCATAAAACTAAATAATAAAAGCCCGCACGACTGTAACACATAAAAAACAAAATCCTGAATGTCCACAACATATAAACAATCTTCATGTTGTAGACCATTGCCTTCTTCGTTTGTTCCAGGTGAAAAAATCCTACAAATGATAGGATACATAAAAAAAATATCAGTAACCAAGTAGTTTTACAAAAAATTTAATCAAGCTGAAAAATTGTATATATGAGTTGAAATTATCAGTAACCAAGTAGAAATATGAAAGTTACCGTCGTTTTGAGACCCGCGGCTGCGGGGTCAGTTCCTACGAGTTACATTGGTCCCGTGGGAGGTGTTGGTGCTACCAACGGGGATGTTCGGGGGCTGTTTTGAGTTTTCAACCTCTAACGCCATGTTTTGCTTGTCTAGAAATACGCAAATTACTGTCGTATTCTCAAACCGGGAGACCCGCGACTGCGGGGTCAGTTCCTACGAGTTACGTTGGTCCCGTGGGAGGTGTTGGTGCCACCTACGGGGCCGTTCGGGGGGTGTTTCGAGTTTTCACCCTCTAATGTCATGTTTTTAAGCCTAAGTCTAGAAATATGCAAATTACCATAGTACTCTCAAATCGGGAGACCCGCGGCTACGGGGTTAGTTCCTATGAGTTACCTTGGTCCCGTGGGAGGTGTTGGTGCCACCCACGAGGACGATCAGGGGCTGTTTCGAGTTTTCACCCTCTATCGCCATGTTTTGCTTGTCCAGAAATACATAAATTACTGTCGTATTCTCAAACCGGGAGTCCCGCGGCTGCGGGGTCAGTTCCTACGAGTTACGTTGGTCCCGTTGGAGGTGTTGGTGCCACCCACGGGGCCGTTTAGGGGCTGTTTTGAGTTTTCACCCTCTAACGCGATGTTATATTATCGTCGTATTCTCAAACCAGGAGACCCGCGGCTGCGGGGTCAGTTACTACGAGTTACATTGGTCCCGTGGGAGGTGTTAGTGCCACCCACGGGGCCGTTCGGGTGCTGTTTCGAGTTATCACCCTTTAACGCCATGTTTTTCTTAAGTCTAGAAATACGCAAATTATCGTCGTATTCTCAACCAAGAGACCCGCGGCTGCGGGGTCAGTTTCTACGAGTTACATTGGTACCGTTGGAGGTGTTGGTGCCACCCACGGGGCCGTTCGGGGGCTGTTTCGAGTTTTCACCCTCTAACGCCATGTTTTTAAGCCTAAGTCAAGAAATATGCAAATTATGGTCGTATTCTCAAATCGGGAGACCCGCGGCTACGGGGTTAGTTCCTACAAGTTACATTGGTCCCGTGGGAGGTGTTGGTGCCACCCACGGGGACTGTTTCGAGTTTTCACCCTCTAACGCCATGTTTTTAAGCCTAAGTCAAGAAATATGAAAATTATCGTCTTATTCTCAAGCTTGGAGACCCGCAGCCGTGGGGTCAGTTCTTACGAGTTACATTGGTCCCGTGGTAGGTGTTGGTGCCACCCACGGGGCCGTTTAGGGGCTGTTTCGAATTTTCACCCTCTAACGCCATGTTTTGCTTAAGTCTAGAAATACCACGGGGATGTTCGGGGGCTGTTTCGAGTTTTCACCCTCTAATGCCATGTTTTTAAGCCTAAGTCAAGAAATATGCAAATTATCATCGTATTCTAAAACCAGGAGACCCGCGGCTGCGGGGTTAGTTACTACGAGTTACATTGGTCCCGTGGGAGGTGTTAGTGCCACCCACGGGGACGTTTGGGGGCTGTTTCGAGTTTTCACCCTTTAACGCCATGTTTTTCTTAAGTCTAGAAATATGCAAATTATCGTCGTATTCTCAACCAAGAGACCCGCGGCTGCGGGGTCAGTTCCTACGAGTTACGTTGGTACCGTTGGAGGTGTTGGTGCCACCCACGGGGCCGTTCGGGGGCTGTTTCGAGTTTTCACCCTCTAACGCCATGTTTTTATGCCTAAGTCTATAAACATGCAAATTACCGTCGTACTCTCAAACCGGGAGACCCGCGGCTGCGGATCAGTTCCTACGAGTTACATTGGTCCCGTGGGAGGTGTTGGCGCCACCCACGGGGACGTTCGGGGGCTGTTTCAAGTTTTCACCCTCTAACGTCATGTTATATTATCGTCGTATTCTCAAACCGGGAGACCCGCGACTGTGGGGTCAGTTCCTACGAGTTACTTTGGTCCCGTGGGAGGTTTTGGTGCCACCCACGGGGTTGTTCGGGGGCTGTTTCGAGTTTTCACCCTCTAACGCCATGTTTTTAAGCCTAAGTCAAGAAATATACAAATTATCATCGTAGTCTCAAACCGGAAGTCCCGCGACTGTGGGGTCAGTTCCTACGAGTTACATTGGTCCCGTGGGAGGTGTTAGGGCCACCCACGGGAACGTTCGAGGGCTGTTTCGAGTTTTCACCCTCTAACGCCATATTTTTAAGCCTAAGTCAAGAAATATGCAACTTATAGTCGTATTCCCAAACCGGGAGACCCGCGGCTATGGGGTCAGTTCCTACGAGTTACATTGGTCCCATGGGAGGTTTTGGTGCTACCCACAGGGCCGTTCAGGGTCTGTTTTGAGTTTTCATCCTCTAACGCCATGTTTTTAAGCCTAAGTCAAGAAATATGCAAATTATCGTCGTATTCTCAAACCGGGAGTCCCGCGGCTGCGGGGTCAGTTCCTACGAGTTACGTTGGTCCCGTTGGAGGTGTTGGTGCCACCCACGGGGCCGTTTAGTTGCTGTTTCGAATTTTCACCCTCTAACGCCATGTTTTGCTTAAGTCTAGAAATACCACGGGGACGTTCGGGGGCTGTTTGGAGTTTTCACCCTCTAACGCCATGTTTTTAAGCCTAAGTCAAGAAATATGCAAATTATCATCGTATTCTAAAACCAGGAGACCCGCGGCTGCGGGGTTAGTTACTACGAGTTACATTGGTCCCGTGGGAGGTGTTAGTGCCACCCACGGGGCCGTTCGGGGGCTGTTTCGAGTTTTCACCCTTTAACGCCATGTTTTTCTTAAGTCTAGAAATATGCAAATTATCATCGTATTCTCAACCAAGAGACCCGCGGCTGTGGTGTCAGTTCCTACGAGTTACGTTTGTTCCGTTGGAGGTGTTGGTGCCACCCACGGGGCCGTTCGGGGACTGTTTCGAGTTTTCACCCTCTAACGCCATGTTTTTAAGCCTAAGTCAAGAAATATGCAAATTATCGTCGTATTCTCAAATCGGGAGACCCACGGATGCGAGGTCAAATCCTACGAGTTACATTGGTCCCGTGGGAGGTGTTGGTGCCACCCACGGGGACATTTGGGGACTGTTTCGAGTTTTCACCCTCTAACGCCATGTTTTTAAGCCTACGTCAAGAAATATGCAAATTATCGTCTTATTCTCAAGCTGGGAGACCCGCGGCTATGGGGTCAGTTCCTACGAGTTACATTGGTCCCGTGGGAGGTGTTGGTGCCACCCAAGGGCCGTTCGGGGGCTATTTCGAGTTTTCACCCTCTAACGCCATGTTTTTAAGCCTAAGTCTATAAACATGCAAATTATCGTCGTACTCTCAAACCGGGAGACCCGCGGCTGCGGATCAGTTCCTACGAGTTACATTGGTCCCGTGGGAGGTGTTGGCGCCACCCACGGGGACGTTCGAGGGCTGTTTCAAGTTTTCACCCTCTAACGCCATGTTATATTATCGTCGTATTCTCAAACCGGGAGACCCGCGACTGTGGGGTCAGTTCCTACGAGTTACGTTGGTCCCGTGGGAGGTATTGGTACCACCCACGGGGTCGTTCGGGGGCTGTTTCGAGTTTTCACCCTCTAAAGCCATATTTTTAAGCCTAAGTCAAGAAATATACAAATTATCATCGTAGTCTCAAACCGAAAGTCCCGCGACTGTGGGGTCAGTTCCTACGAGTTACATTGGTCCCGTGGGAGGTGTTGGGGCCACCCACGGGAACGTTCGAGGGCTGTTTCGAGTTTTCACCCTCTAACGCCATATTTTTAAGCCTAAGTAAAGAAATATGCAACTTATAGTCGTATTCCCAAACTGGGAGACCCGCGACTGTGGGGTCAGTTCCTACGAGTTACATTGGTCCCATGGGAGGTGTTGGTGCCACCCACGGGGCCGTTTGGGGGATATTTCGAGTTTTCACCCTCTAACGCCATGTTTTTAAGCCTAAGTCTATAAACATGCAAATTACCGTCGTACTCTCAAACCGGGAGACCCGCGGCTGCGGATCAGTTCCTACGAGTTATATTGGTCCCGTGGGAGGTGTTGGCGCCACCCACGGGGACGTTCGGGGGCTGTTTCAAGTTTTCACCCTCTAACGCCATTTTATATTATCGTCGTATTCTCAAACCGGGAGACCCGCGACTGTAGGGTCAGTTCCTACGAGTTACGTTGGTCCCGTGGGAGGTATTGGTGCCACCCACGGGGTCGTTCGGGGGCTGTTTCGAGTTTTCACCCTCTAAAGCCATGTTTTTAAGCCTAAGTCAAGAAATATTCAAATTATCATCGTAGTCTCAAACCAAAAGTCCCGCGACTGTGGGGTCAGTTCCTACGAGTTACATTGGTCCCGTGGGAGGTGTTGGGGCCACCCACGGGAACGTTCGAGGGCTGTTTCGAGTTTTCACCCTCTAACGCCATATTTTTAAGCCTAAGTCAAGAAATATACAACTTATAGTCGTATTCCCATACTGGGAGACCCACGACTGTGGGGTCAGTTCCTACGAGTTACATTGGTCCCATGGGAGGTGTTGGTGCCACCCACACGGACGTTCGGGGGCTGTTTCGAGTTTTCATCCTCTAACGCCATGTTTTTAAGCCTAAGTCAAGAAATATGCAAATTATCGTCGTATTCTCAAACCGGGAGTCCCGCGGCAGTGGGGTCAGTTCCTACGAGTTACATTGGTCCCGTGGGAGGTGTTGGTGTCACCCACGGGGACGTTCGGGGGCTGTTTCAAGTTTTCACCCTCTAACGCCATGTTTTTAAGCCTAAGTCAAGAAATATACAAATTATCATCATAATCTCAAACCGGAAGTCCCGCGACTGTGGGGTCAGTTCCTACGAGTTACATTGGTCCCGTGGGAGGTGTTGGGGCCACCCATGGGGACGTTCGAGGGCTGTTTCGAGTTTTCACCCTCTAACGCCATATTTTTAAGCCTAAGTTAAGAAATATGCAACTTATCGTCGTATTCCCAAACCGGGAGACCCGCGGCTGTGGAGTTAGTTCCTACGAGTTACATTGGTCCCGTGGGAGGTGTTGGTGCCACCCACGGGGATGTTCGGGGGCTGTTTCGAGTTTTCACCCTCTAACGCCATGTTTTAAAGCCTAAGTCAAGAAATATACAAATTATCGTCTTATTCTCAAGCCGGGAGACCCGGGCTGTGGGGTCAGTTCCTACGAGTTACATTGGTCCCGTGGGAGGTGTTGGTGCCACCCACGGGGCCGTTCGGGGGCTGTTTTGAGTTTTCACTCTTTAACGCCATGTTTTTAAGCCTAAGTCTATAAATATGCAAATTACCGTCGTACTCTCAAACCGGGAGACCCGCGGCTGCGGATCAGTTTCTACGAGTTACATTGATCCCGTGGGAGGTGTTGGCGCCACCCACGGGAACGTTCGGGGGCTATTTCAAGTTTTCACCCTCTAACGCCATGTTAGATTATCATCGTATTCTCAAACCGGGAGACCCGCGACTGTGGGGTCAGTTCCTACGAGTTACATTGATCCCGTGGGAGGTGTTGGTTCCACCCACGGGGCCGTTCGGGGGCTGTTTCGAGTTTTCACCCTCTAACGCCATGTTTTTAAGCCTAAGTCAAGAAATATAAAAATTATCATCGTAGTCTCAAACCGAAAGTCCCGCGACTGTGGGGTCAGTTCCTACGAGTTATATTGGTCCCGTGGGAGGTGTTGGGGCCACCCACGGGTACGTTCGGGGGCTGTTTCGAGTTTTCACCCTCTAACGCCATATTTTTAAGCCTAAGTCAAGAGATATGCAACTTATCATCATATTCCCAAACCGGGAGACCCGCAGCTGTGGGGTCAGTTCCTACGAGTTACATTGGTCCCGTGGGAGGTGTTGGTGCCACCCACAGGGCCGTTCGGGGGCTGTTTTGAGTTTTCACCCTCTAACGCCATGTTTTTAAGCCTAAGTCAAGAAATATGCAAATTATCGTCATATTCTGAAACCGGGAGTCCCGTGGCTGTGGGGTCAGTTCCTACGAGTTACATTGATCCCGTGGGAGGTGTTGGTGCCACCCACATGGCCGTTCGGGGGCTGTTTCGAGTTTTCACTCTCTAACGCCATGTTTTGCTCAAGTTTAGAAATATGAAAATTACCATTGTACTCTCAAACCGGGAGACCCGCGGGTGTGGGGTCAGTTCCTACGAGTTACATTGGTCCCGTGGGAGGTGTTGGTGCCACCCATGGGGACATTCGGGGGATGTTTCGATTTTTCACCCTCTAACGCCATGTTTTTAAACCAATAATTATCCCGTACTTCTTCTAACATCTAATAGATTTAATAGATAATGCATATCAATTATATAACTAATTTAGTTAAAGTACAGAGTACCTGGTGTGTAATGAAGAACTGGTTTGTAATGAAGAAATGGTATCCAATTGGTTAGATCTGCAATACGTAAACAATGTGTTATGAAGAACGGGACTCAAAAGGACCGACACCCGTATTAGTGCCATTAGTATTGACTTTAACAGCCCCTGCACTTGGAAAACACCAAGAAATTAGTCATTGCTCAATGCCCCCGAGTGTAGGTACACTTACTTTACTAAATATATAATCAAACAACTCAAACCAAATTAACTAAATGTACAATCATATAGGGGTATATAATACACCATAAATTGACACCAATGCGCATTGTTACTCACTATGAAACTCGTGATACACCAATTCAATATCTTCTACGAAATAACTGCACAAATATGAAAATAAAGAATTCGAATCAATATAGTGTGAAGGAATCTAATTTACCCCGCAAACAACCGTATAGCAAACAGACAATAAAGAAAAAATTGATTCACACAGACAATAAAGAAAAAATTGATTCACATAGACATTAAAGAAAAAATTGATCCACACAACAAAATAAAAGCCCGTGAAATAAGACTTATGTTCTGCCAAATAAAATGCCATGTAAGAGACCCACACATATCATGGCTTGTTCTCACAACACACTGATGTAAAGGGTTATATAAAACAAACAGTAAAACCTAGATGATTAATAAAGTGAGACATAGAAGTTCTCTATTAAAAGTGATACAAAAGAGGAATAATGAAGTCCGCATAAAATTTATTAAACAGAATTGGAACATACCTTTGCAAGGATAAAGTCCAAGATCTTAGTTTTTTTTTATCTTAATCACTATGTAATAGAGACAACACTAGTAAAAAACAACTGAGGAATAATGAAATAAACAAATACTTGTGAAAGAACATAGGAATATAATTCATTGAAAGAAAGCATAACTTTCCACACCAACAATCTTGTTAATTCCTCAATGAAATATTCCCTATACAATACGATAATTTTCAATAAGCTTAACAATAGTAAAAAAAATACCAATAAATGGATTATATATTATTTCCCCATAAATCAACAACTTCTGCTTCGAGCACCTGCTGCGTGAGAATGAGGAGGAGTTTTTGCCGAAACCCTAACGACCCTCATTTTTAATATTTAATATTTTTTTTATCTCTTATATCTTGTCAACACAACTAAAATTAGATTATACGTAATGGATCAAAATGCGTACCTACCTTGTCATATAAGGAATATAAGGACTTACAGTACACTATTTTGGAAATTTGATAAAAAGATAGAAAAATCATTAACAAAAAGCAATCAATCTGAATGCCGACAAACATGTAAACATGATTTTATAAAAACATGTAATAAAACCGACAACATGAACATTACATTAGATTGATGCAGTGAGTCCATAATAGTCTTTCTTAACTTAATTTACTTTCATATCCTACATTCCTTATGTATATTGCCTAATTAAAAGATATGTCTCGAGTGAGCATCAAGGTTGTGCAAATGAGATTTCCCAATGTGACTAAGAAATGGGTTATGTAAATTTGATAATGTTGAAATCAATGTTTTCCCTTTTTTCTATACACATCATGAGATGGTTGTGTTAATGGAAAATCAGACTATAATAAAAAAATGTTTGAAATAAAAAACATTATCAAGCAACCCTGACCTAACCTTGGACTTCGATGTAAACAAAAAACCTCCGACCAATCACCAAATCCCCTGCCCGGAGATAAAAATTGGATCTCGATGGAATCCCCACCTTATCCGGGGTTTAGCTGACGCTCAAGCTCCAAATCCGAAACCCAGAGAGGGGATGCCGCCAGGGAGACGGAGGGAGGAGGCGAGAGAGAGAGATAGGGAGAGATGAAGGCAGCGTATGGGGAGGGTTTCGTTGGGGGAAATGAACGAAACAAAGTAGCGAATGGGAGAAAATAGACACCGCGCCTTTTTTTCATATTGAACCTAGTCACGGCTCTCAGCCGTGACCCACCAACAAAACCATTTAATGAAATCATACTAGCCCATTAATTTGCGTATGGTCACGGTCCATAGCCGTGACCCCTACCAAGAAATGGTCACGGCCCTCAGCCGTGACCCTTAGTATGTGTGTTTTCTACTTCGTCAGGCCTATGGTCACGGCCCAAGTCCATGACCCATCCGCGACCAAGCTTGGAGGGAATTTTGGTGCGGATTAGGCGCCAAAATGGTCACGCCCTGGTCACGGCCCAAGTTCGTAACCCACAGTGGTCATGGATTTGGTCCGTGACCACTTGCAAAGCATCCGTTACTCAGTGTGTTAATGAATATGGTCACGCCAAATATTGAGTTGGTCACTGCCTAAGTCCGCGACCAGCTGGTCGCGGACTTGGGCCGTGACCCACTGGGCGTGACCATTCGTAGGATTTGGTGTAGTGCCCAGCAGGTGAGGAGGACCTAATGGCGAGGGTTCTTCTTGACGAGGAAGCCCCTGTGACTCTGGCAGACGAGGAATCCCTCCTCGCAGAAACCCCAACATACCAGCAGATGAGAAGACTCCTAAAGGGGGTACCTCAATAGATGAAGTTTTAAAAGCTCTAAGCGTAGGGTAAAAAATCTCTGACATCATGATGGTGGCTTTAGTGGCCAAGATGGTTGAAATATAACAGAAATGGGCATTGTGACCACCCATACCTCACTAGTAGCAGCAACGATGGTGGAGGTGGGGTTTTGAGCAAAAGGAATGAAAAAAATGAAAATTGATATGGAAGGTTTTAATATTTTCTCTCTCTATCTATCTAAAGAACTTGAGTTTGAAAACAAATGACAAGGTAAAAAAAGAAAGAGAGTTAAAAAGGGCTTTTTGTATACCTATTATGACATGCGCAGACTGCCAATTAAAAAAGGAGACTGAATATTTTCCAATGATGAGATGTGTGTTCCCTAAGAGACATGTGCCACCTCGAGACCCTAAAAAGGTCAAAGTGTCTGGCCAAATTAATGCAATAACAATGTTTTATATTCCAATACACAAATGAATAATTGCGTACAAAAACCTTTAGTATGCCAAACACACATATTTTTGTACGAGGGGACTAATGTAGAGGGGTACACACTTAATACCTCAAGAGCTTGGGGGAGGAAGTCCCTAGGATGGTATCCTCTCCCCAAGAACCTCGAAACTCACAGAATTAGAGCTTGGGCGTGAAGGTCCCTAGGAAGGGATCCTCGCCCCAAGTTCCTCAATAACCACATAAATGAACAATGGGTGAGGAGGGCCCTAGAAAGGACTCCTCGTCCCCAAATGTCCTAAATGTCACATAAATAGAGCTTGGGCGAGGAGGTCCCCAGGAAGGGATCCTCTCCCCAAGTTCCCCAAGAACTACAAAAATAAACAATGGGCGAGGAGGGCCCTAGGAAGGTCTCCTCATCCCAAATGTCCCAAAGCTCATAGAATTGAAATATAGGCGATGAGGGCCCCAGGAAGGGCTCCTCGCCTCAGCTTGTCAAATCTCCAGAGGAATAGGAGTTGGACGAGGAGGCTAACGAAGAGGAGCCCCTCATCCCAAGTTGCTCAAACTCCATATAAATAAGAGTTAGGCGAGGAGGCTCACCATGAAGAGCTCCTCGTCCCAAATTGCTCAAAAGTTGACAATAATGGAATTTGGGTATTAAGGCCCACCATGAGTGGAACCTCGCCCCCAAACAACTCAAATTATACAAATCATAGAATTTGAGTGAGGGGGTCCACCATGAGGGTCTCCTCGTCCCAAAATAGCTCAAAACTCAGAAAGATAGAATTTAAGGCGAGGAGGCCCACCATGAGGAGCTCCTCACCCTCGGAAATCTGAATGACCTTTTGAAAGAGAACCAGTGGATGAGGAGGTCCACCTAAAGTGAAATCCTCCCCAATATTTAATACTCTCAAATGTACTAAAGTACTGACATGTTACTTTTTTATACACGTAGCCTAATTGAGTAGGCAGGGCTCAATTAGGCAAGATGGGATCTCGTAGGAGTTTTGG
Source organism: Sambucus nigra (assembly GCA_949130495.1). NCBI lineage: Eukaryota > Viridiplantae > Streptophyta > Magnoliopsida > Dipsacales > Adoxaceae > Sambucus > Sambucus nigra. Next base: position 716,525,236 of record OX422207.1, read on the forward strand.
CTTGGTGGCTAAGGAATAATATTTGTTGAGAAAGCTCAACCACTTAGCACTTTAAGATTGAGAGAACATTAGTAAACAAACCCTATAAGTCACCCAGTCCTCACACAGTTCACACTTAATCACAATTGAAGTGAGCAGCCAAGGGGTTGCTCACAAGAAATGAACAGTTTGAAAAATGATCTTAGAGGAGATGGTCCTTAAGACCTCTACTCAAGTTTACAAAGATTTTAGAGGAGGTGGTTCTTGGTACCTCCCTACTCAAGGTTAAAAATATTTTAGAGGAGGTGGTCCTTGAGACCTCCCTCCTTAAGTTTATAAAGATTTTAGAGGAGGTGGTCCAAGAGGCCCCTCCTCAAGTTCACAAAATTTGTACAACAAGTTACCGTTTTAAAATGATATTCACCAAATAAGATATTTTGTTCTCAAGCATAGAAACATTTGATTTTTGAATTTAGTTTTCACCAGGTGGCACCTGTCAGAGGAGACAAGCGACTGCACACCTGTAGGGACAAAAGGTACATTGTAGACCTCGTCCCTCACCCCCCCCCCCCCCCTCAGTTTTGGCGCCCAAAAAATGCCAACTTAGCCCTAGTGACCAAGTATAAATAGGACCCCAGGGAAAGGTCAAGTCACAATCATAACTCAAGTCATACCGTTACTCTGTCAAAATCACCCCAGACCACTAGTGTATCTCCCTGCTCTTTCTCTCTAAGTGTTAAGTGCTTTGTTCCTTCACTCCACCCTGACAACCATCACTCTTAGGAGTTTATCTTGGGAAAAGCTACTATTATTGTGGTGAAGGTAATATCCTTGTAGGGAGTGGGATATAGTTTGAGTTCCATTGTTACCAGATAAGGAAGGTTTTACCAGAGGCTATTCTAGAAGTGCCTGCAAACCTTGAAGGTAGCGTCCATTAGAGTGGGTCAAGCCTCACCCTTTCCAATTCTTCATAGACCCTAGTCTCAATACCCTCCTACAGTGCCCATAATGCAAAACTTCCTATCCTAAGGAGGAAACTTAGCTTCGATACTCAATATCCAAACTATTCTTCCCCAAGCTACACCATTGCATAACCTTGTGATGGCACAGGGCGATGTTCAAAACCTTAAAAACATCAGTGGACAATCCCCATAGACACAATAATTCGTAGATAGCCAATAAATAATCTTAGTCATTAACCCTAAGCACTATCAACCACATCACCGTTAGGCTATGTGTCCATTAAATGAATTGTACTCCACCAATGTCATCGACGATAGCCCAACCTTGGTTTTTGAAGCCAAAAGACATGCAATTTTTTTCATGATCTAAGTAGAAAATTTTACAACAATAACAACTTAAAATAGTGACAATGGCTCCTCTTTATTGAAAATGTTTACGTGGCACCTTACCCTGCTCGGCATGTGGAACCCTTTAAATTTTAGTAGTACGATGGAAAAGAGAACCCTACTGAGCATGTGAGTTGATTTATTAAAAAATTGAGGGGTGCCTAGAGGCAATCCCACGATTTGGTTAAAGGAATTTCCAAAATCCCTCAAATAGAGAGTTTATATATGATATTGGGATATGTGGGTTGGTTGCATCGAAACTTGCTAACATATGAATGAGTCGTTTTGCTCATTTTTTTAACAGAGATCATAATCACGACCACAGACTTAATACAAGTGCATCGGAGCTACAACGAAGGTTTGATGGCCTTCATTTTAAGAGTTTTAGAATGATCACTTGATTTCATGGAATTCTTAGCCAAATTCCACATTACACAAATGTGCCTATGGAATGAAACCTGAGTACAAGATCCACCTTCTTAATCACACTCAAGTGAGTTTAGCACCATTTTTGGAGAGGGACAAAAGTAATCAAGATGTTGTTAAGAAAATCCTAATCTATAACACTCAAAGGGTGGTTATGCAATAACCAACCATACGAATCCCACTGCAAGGAATACCGTAATAGATGCCAAGAATGATTCCTAAGTGGACTAATATTGGTAGAATGGAGATTAACTTTGTACGGAAAATAAGGTCTCTATAATTATTCTTACGGGATGCTTGTACCAATGGTTTTAAATCATATCCCACTATGATGTTTGGTTTATTACTCCCAATTTGATCAAGAGTGAAGCACTTGCTGATTTGCTAACTTACTTTCCAAGAAGATAACATGAACCCCCGAGTGAAAAAATCCTAGGAGACGACTTACAAGAAATTGCTTGTGATCCTAGGAGTCGACTTGCAAGAAATTTCATATGAATATGAATATGAATTAAAAGAGTGGAGCGTGGAGTTCGATGGATCATAGATCACCACATACAGAGGAGATGACATAATTCTCACAAAACAAGAAGAAAAGATCCACGTACCCTTGCCATGTTCTAACTATGAAACAAAGTATGAGGCACTCACACTTGGTCTTTTAGAATTATTATAGAGGTGCATTAATTACTCACCACCAAAGGAGATTCCATCCAGGGGGTATAACAATTCGATGGATAATTCTCTATAAAGAATATTTCCCTGTCCCCATAGCGCATAGTGGCACAAAATATGTTAGATAATTTATCTCGGTTAACATCGAACCACATCCCATAGATTTAAATAAGTACCCAGATGCCTTATCCAGTTTGGCCTCCAAGATTATGATCCTTGATAATGAACTCTCAAGAACATTCAAAATTATCAAAAAGACCATGCGATATCGATACTTAAAATTATTACCCCAGAAGAATATCCCAATCTATGAGATCTTATCCTAAGACAATTGGCCAACACCCAACTACTAGTGAATTACTGAAGCCGATTGAGGTGATTAAAGACTTCCATAATCTTGTTGGTATCATATACCATCAATTCATACGATGAATTTTATCTAGATCTATAGTAAGAAGGAAGCTAAAAAATGATTGGAAGATATCTGATCCAAATGTTGGGGTATAGATGACATAGCCTTATATTGGAGAATACAATAAGAAGGATATTACTTTCCATTGATGGGAGAAGAAGAAACAAACCTACAAAAGAAATGAGAGGAATGCCAAGAAACACCTAGACAAGATGAAGTTCATTTCTTGGGTAATTTAAATGATTAGAGGATATGTACAACAACTGCTTCACCAATGGAACTATCCCAACATAAATACAAGAAATAACAACTCTTCGACAAAGAGCACAACTAAGGGAAACTATTTTGTAAGGGGTATAAACAATAACTTATGTCATGTCTGGTTGGGGGAGATGCTCAAGAGGTCATGAAAAAGTTCACGAGATGGCGCACATTGAATGAAACGAGTTTAATGAGGAATTATCCCACCTAGACTACTTTTGGCCAACAATATAAGTTGACTTTAATACTTTTATCAATAAGTTTAAACCTTGTCAGATATGTGAATACTTCATCCACACACCAAGTGTCCCTATTCAAGAATTTTCCACTCCTTACCTATTTTATACGTGGGTTTTAAATTTGGTGGGAAAGGTAGTTACCCATTCGAAAGGAAAAATCAGGATATTAGTGTATATAGAGTTTTTCACAAAGTGGGCGGAGGACATCACGCTTAGGATGTCTATGAAGACAGTAGTTGAGAATTACATATGAAAGAACATCATATGCTGATTTGGTATCCCCAAAGTCATCATCGACGATAATGGTATTCCTTTAAAAAATGATGAAATAAGGGCCCTCAAACTAAAATACAACATCAAGCACCAAAATTACAAAATCTCTTACCTCAATGGAAATGGGCAGGTAGAGTCCACAAACAATGATCTCATCAATATTCTCACAAAAAATCGTGAAGACTTTCCTGGAGCATGGGATGAAAAAATTGATCTTGTACTTTGGAATTACCAAAATTTATAATGTAAACCCAAAGGATTTTCCCCTTACTCTCTTGTATATGGTTATAATGCTATCTTCCTTGTAAAATTAGCTATACCATTGATAAAGCTATCCTTGCAGTACAAGCTCGTTCCAAAATACAAGGACCACAAAATTAGAAATGTTGGATTAGTGAAGATACAAAGCACATAAAATTTTTAAAGTCTAATCTAGGCAACTGACAAGAGCTTATGATGTCATGGTAAATCTAATAGAATTTAAAGTACAAGATATATTACTCAAAACAACCCAATAGGTAATGCAAGGGATGTCGATAGGAAAGTTTACCTTGAATTGGGAATTGCCATATATTGTCATAAAAGTGACATCAAGTGGATTTAGCAAGATCTCAAAGCCAATTTCAAAATATCTCATTTTCATCTCTTGTAAGTGGCTGAAACACTATATTTCCTAGATTGATCTGATCACCGATGATCCTTTTTGATTGAAATGCACCCATGCACAGACTTTTTATAAAAATATGTTATATATATTGCTCACTATTATGATACATATCACTCATTAACATTGAAAGTCAATGAAAGTATCCATTTCCCAACCATGATTATTGTCTGCATATCTTTGAAATTGGTACAAAAAATAACACCTATCCGATATTTGAAAGAAAAAGGTTAAAACCACCATGTATAACACCATTTGAGAAAGGAAGGCATAACACCATGTGTAACACATTTGATATAAGGAATTCTTAACACCATGTATAACACCATTTATTAAAGTAGGGCACAACACCATGTATAACACCATTGGAAGAAAGGAAGGCTAACACCATGTATAACACATTTTGTGAAACATAGGGATAACACAATCTAAAGAAAGGAAGGTATAAAACCATATATAACACAATTTGACAAAGGAAGGAATAACATTATGCATAACATAATTTGATAAAGGAGGTCATAACACCATGTTTAGAACTATTAGAGAAAGTAAGGCATAACACCATGAATAACACCATTTGAGAAAGAAAGGCATAACATCATGTATAACACCTGTTGAGAATGAATGGAAAATGAAATGCATAACTCCATGTACACCATAATTTGGGGAATGAATGAATACCACCATGTATAAAAACATTTGAGTATGCATATAAACATTTGAAAAAAAATACATAACACCATCTACACTTGTGTCACATTAAAAAACCCAAGATAAGCCTTAAATTCCACCATCGAAAGTCTTGAATCACATTATAATATATTGTTGGGGATGGTGAATTATATAACACCATTCGAGAAAGGAAAAGTATTATATCACTAATTTGAGATAGAAAATAAGAAAACATTTAACTACGTATTAGAAGGTTATAATAGAATACAAATGGCATATGATCAATAAAATCACTATTGATGATTTAGGTGTAAATAAATATTAACGATAAAATCCTTATCGATAATAATTTCACAGTCATAACACCTTTGATGATTAGAATTATCACAAAGTATAGCAACACCACCATGATGTTACATAACAACTAAGAGGGGATAATAAATAATCACACCATAACTAAGGGTCAAGTCACCATCGATCTAAAAGAAAAAAATTAGTAAGGAATGGGGACAATCACCAACAATACCACAATAGTAAACTTATTACAAGAAGGCACATCACATTATAAGGAATATATATGTTTTATATTCAAAATCATCGCAATACATAAGGAACTTATATTACCTCATCTTAAAATGAAAATATATAAACCCATAATCAATACCAAATCGATTAACTGTAGTACAATTGTTATCCCTAGAAATTAGTATAGTTATTATCTTAGCTAAAATATACTAACTACCAGCTGATAAACAAATAAGAGACTGAATTACTGAAATAATAAAACAAGAGTAAATTAGAGAATAAATAGAGAGATAAGAAGAACCAAATTTAAGTGGTTCGACACAATATGGTGCCTACATCCACATGTGATAATGTTTTCTATTGATTACTAGGCAATCACCATGGTTGAGTACAAGATATAAGCTCTCAAGTTCTCTCTAGAATTAGACAACATAATAGTAAGGTAGAGTCTCCTAAGATACTCACATGACATGTATAGGCTGTTAGAGGAGAGAGAAATGAGTATGACACGTGACTCACCTTTATAGGTGAGGAGACTACACGTTTTACAATCATAATGATAAAATAATCACAAGTTAATTTTTGGCATATGGGGGAGAATATTTCCATATCTTCTTCAGGTGCATGTGTATCCAGGATGCTGGAGTTATCCAGTCACAAAGTACATGCTTGCTTTAACAGAGTTAGCTAATAGTGTCAACTAACGGAGTTAACTTTCCAGTTGAGTTCGAATGAGCCAATCTCCATACGAGCCTACCATACTCTTAGTCTGGCTAACCACTTTCCCAGTAGGCATGAGGGTCTAGGTTTCATATTATAATTGGTCCATAAGTCATCCAAATTTATGGTATAACAATAGTACTCAAGACTTTCTCATGATTGTGTCTTGTAGCATATTCTCAAGATATTAGTATCTTTTGGGTTAGTGCTAAGCAAACTGAGTGAGTGAAGTTTTATCCGTGGGGTGTTGTCGACTTGTCATTGGATCTTATAGGCTCGTCACTTATCGACCCATTTACCTCAGTACTTTTTGAAAATTTTACGACTATGGGCCCGCCACATGTCAAGCGTCAACTGAAGTGACATGCAATAATTACTGTGCATGTACATTGGTAAGTGCACACATAATTTCGAGATATCTACTCATTTTCTGAAGGAATTATGCCATTCCATTTTCAAAAAGGTAATGATTGTAATTAAAAAGATATAAAAAGGAGGTTTTCACATATTTTTTAAATTTCCAAACTTTCAAGCGTTCACACACAATCTTTTAGAGAGAGAAACTCCTGCCGCTTCTAACTCTTCCTTTTCCAGTCATTGTTCCTGCTTACCTCCACCATTTTTTACCATTTTTCCATTTGATTTCATCATTTTTGGTGATAGTTCTCCTATTACGACATTCGTTATTTACTTTAGGTAGTTTTTTGAGTCGCTTTCTACCATTTGGGACTCTAGGTATCTCTTTTCCTCTAGTTTCCTAGGGTTTTCTACAATTTTCTTACTCTTTGGTTGTGATCATGCTAAATAACAATTATATTATTGCATGTAGCTATTCAGTTGTTGTTGACTGGTGAATTTGAGAGTTTAGTGGCCATTAAGTTAGTTGGCCTAGGTATTTATAGCATTTAGGGTTTTATGGGTTTTCTCACCCAGTTCCTTTGATTCCGACAAGGAATATCCACTATTCTTTTTTTTTTGAATATCCACCCTTTATGATTGAGTCTTCATGGGTTCAGAGGGTGTTAAGGCACATTCATGAGTACAAACGAGAGTCAGTCCCAACCTCTTGAACCTTTGAGGTCTGTACCTTTATCCATTGTGCATCATATTAGGGGTAATCCAGAAAATCCCAATCCCGTTCCCGTTAATTCCTTTTATGCTAGGTAATGTTTTTATTCCCCAAACATTCAATATAATAGGCTAGAGTTTTTAACATATGTAAGATCTAACGGTGCTAATCATAATACACTAAGTAGAAATTACGCTAATATGACCTCTGAAGTATCCATTATTGAGATTTGGTCCTCAATTAAGGAGGCTATAGATTTCAAGACACCTTTTGGTCCTCCCAGTTCTCATGTAGTAGTATCGGTAGAATGCTCTGGGTCATTGAATGAGGCTAACCTTCTCACTCTGATAGCTCATATGACCCAACTAAGACTAATGCGATTAATTTTTCCAATGATGTTAATGCGTCTGAGGTGATAGGCCTGAAGGATTACTATAACCACTAGATTAAAAGAGCAAAAATATCACCTTTTTTCTGGTTAGGTGTTGTCACGGTCTCTGACCATGACAACACATGTGGTATTGTTTTGTCATTATTTTGTCATGATCCGTGATCATTATAATAGCAAATATGTTATAATTGCTCATAATTTAGGCTTTATATTATTTTTAGCATATCCCATCACAAATTGATTCATTGAATCGAACTCTGACATCTCCAAGATCAAAGACACCCCGACAAAATATGAAAGTATAAACATGGGTGTTTATGAATTTTATAAATCATATGCGGTATGTTACTTTTTAAAAATATCGAGGAATTTTTACCAAAAGAATTTTAAAATAAAAAATATTTTTTTAGCCTCATTCAAATGAGAAGCAGTCTCGTTCGAACGAGATTTGCTATCTCATTAGAACTAGCTTTTAATGCCTTTCAAACGAGGTTGGTTTTCCTAGGCAGAGATTTATGATTTGAAGGACATTAGTTGGGCGTTTGAACGAGTAGCCCATGTCGTTAGGAAAAGTTTGAATCTCATTTGAAAGAAACCTATGTTTTCATTCGAACGACTTCCAATTTTGTTCTAACGACCCGCGCCGCCTCAAAATTTGTGAAAACCTTATAAATACCTATTTTGAGCAGTTTTTCATGGGAATTTGGCTTAAATGATTTATGCATACATAGTTAAAATATTTTCCCTTTTGATTTCACAAAATAACTTTTTGATTCACAATTAAATCATCCCCTATGTGATTAGTGAACTTTATGAAACCCTAGTTTCCAATACCATTCATACATCTTGGCACGGTTATTATCTATGAATGACTTATGAACCGAGGGTTCATTGCTAAAAGAATATGAAGGCTGATCAGTGGATACAGAGGGCAGATCGCTACATGTGGACGTCTTTGGAGTGAGTCGTATTCTATTGAAGTTTTAAAGACTCTGCGCATCTCACTTAATTTGTCAAAGTTTTATAAATAGATTGTCTGTCAAATCATTCGATAGTGCTGAATATATGGTTCTTCCCTTTTCAGGGATTTTCCCTCATCTCTTGTGTTGATTGCATGGGTAGTTTGATAATTGAAAATTGGAACACACCTCATATGCAAACCTAATTTAATCGAATATAAAATTTGGTAAAAATTGGATTTATCCATGGGAACCTAAGATAAAATCAATCCATAGAATCACTTGAATTCTTAATCGTCATAAGGCTCGTGACAAAAATAATGAATTTCAACCCCTGAAACCTACTTTTCCCACCAAAATGCTACACTTTCTCTTCCCTCTCTCATCAACTAGACTCCTTCTCTTACCTAGGTAAAAAATATGTAAGGATAAATTTTTGAATCGAAATAATTTATATGTATTGTCTTTATTCCGTGTTTGGACAAAACTTATTTGAGTAATAGGTTGTTAGGACTTTAGTTGTTTTTCCTTCAAGCCTGTGATGTGTGATTAAAGATGTAGCGGTGAAAGATAAAGCAACATCATGTTCTGAGCCGAGTTTTGTATTCATCATCGTATGGATCTCAATTAGTATGAATATATGTTTATGTTTGTTCCAAAGAATTTGTTTTGGTTGTTAGGATTTTTATAAATTTTTTTAATTGTTTAAAAATGATTTGACCATTTTTAATGAAAAGTATGTTTTCTGCAAGGTCGTTAGAACAACATTAGTATGTCGTTCGAATGAGATATAGTATCTAGTTAGAGTAACTCCGAATGAGAAATTTGGTTAAATGTTGTCCTTTCTAGAATCCTGATAGAAATGTCATTGAATAGGTGATCGAACGCAATGCTATACTTCATTTGAAAGATATGTGTATGAATGAGCGCGTGAATTTTTGAAGAATTTGAGATTTTCCCAACAACTTTTGATCCTTATCTCATTTTAAAAAAACCTCCTATAAATAGGAGTGTAGAGCAACAAATTTTTATGAGACTTTTCGAAGTCTTTTAAGTTCCAAAACTAGTTTAAAAATATGTCCAAGTTTATGAGTTTGATTTGTGAAAAAGGTTTCCAACCAAAACCCTAGTTTACAAAGTTTAAGAACCAAGAATACTACATTCATATGTATGTTTGAAATCTTTTCTGTGTTGCACCATACTAGTTTTCTTTTTATACTATGAGCATTTCGATCAGTGGAGACCGTGTTTGTGTTGAATGGATGGAATAGTCACGGGATAAGTAAGATCAGTGGGATACCGATATGTGGGAATGGGCCTACGTTGTGTGACAGTTAGAAGGTGTCCAACAGTGACTGCGAATAAGGTTGCAAGGATCAAGGAAACACTTCAGGGCTTGAAGGTGTCGAGTATATGAGTAAGACTAAATTGGTCTTTTAAAACTGCCTATATTGTAGTGGACTTTTGTGGTTAGGTAGTCTAAGGTTATTTACATTGTGGGTTTTCCTCGTACATAGTTGTGTTGTGATTTACTTATTTTACTCTTGATTATACTCACCTAGATCCATGCTTAGGTCAAGATTGAAATTGATAAAATGTTTCACTCAACACTTGTGGCTTTTTTAAATTATTGCAAGGTAAATAAAAAATTATGAAAATTAAAAATTGGCGATGTTTTTGTACAAACCCTAGGGAACACTAGCTTTGTCAAGTTGGTATAAAACTATCCCTATTGGAAGGATCAAATGCATTTTTTTTGCAATCTCTAGATGAAAATGTTTGGAACTACTGAAGGTGGTGCTCCTAAATTGTATTCTCCCTGGACAACGACTGAAATAATGCCTCGACTTTTAATTTCAGGGGTGTGAATGCAATTTTTTGCATGATGACCATTGAAAAGTTTAGACGCATTACAACTTGTGAGAGCACTAAGGATGCTTAGGATATTTTATGATCCATACACGAAGGAACGTATACTATTAAGGTTTCCAAATTACAAAATCTGATGACTAAGTTTGAGATGATTAAGATGTTAAAGAATGAGTCTTTTGATGAATTATATGCCAACTTTTTGGATATTATCAACTCCTCATTTAACTTAATTTAGACGATCCCTGAGTCTAGAGTTATGCAAAAAATCTTAAGGTGGTTGCTTGAAAGATTTAACGCCAAAGTCATGGTCCTAGATTCCCTAGGTGGTGTCGAAACTATGATAGTCTTAGAACTTGTAGGTGATAGTCAAACCTATGAGATGAATATGTGTCCTCCAAAGAAAAATAAACAGAAGGGCATTGCCTTAAAAGTCTAAAAAGAGGATGTGTCAAATTCTGATAGTGACAGTGAGCTTGATGCTGAAGAGATATCTAGTTTTGATAAGAAATTCAAGAAGTTTATTAATCTTAGAGATGACAAGAGCTTTGATAAGGGTTTTTAAAATAAACTTATGAACTTTTTCGACCATGATAGGAAGAATATGTATGGTCCTAAGAAGGTGGATGATCGAGACAAGTGTTTTGAATTCCAAGGTTTTGGGGATTATTATCGTGAGTGTCTCACTAGATTAAGTAAGGATGGTAAGAAACCGAAGGTATATAATACCACCCTTAGTGATAGTGAATCGTAAGAGGAAGATAAGTCCCCCACTGATCACAGCTTTATCGCGTTCATGGCTAGTCATGTGGGCTTCAATGAAAGTTATTCCCCCGTTGAATATGATCATGTGCAGGACGATTAGGTTCCCGAGATAGTGAGGAGATGAGAGATGAATAAGAAGATGAAGATGAGTATAGTGGGCTTCAAGTTACCTTTTGGGAGTTGTACACAGATTCATTGAAGTTAAAAAAGGCTAACTTGCACTTAGAAGCTAAGGTGAAAGAACGTGCAATAGTTTATGATATGATACATTGATTGAGGATCTTAGGGCTCGTGAATGGAATCTTAAAAAGAAGCTCGAGTACGTTAACAAAGGGAGAGATAAATAGTCTTCGTGGTTTGATAAAGGCTTTGAAGAAGGAGATTCTTGGGTTTGAAGAGTCTAGGCATTTTTTCGAGTTTAGGATTGTGGATTTGGAATAAAAGTTGAGGGACTCGAGTAATGTCAAATTTGATTTCGAGTCTAAGGTTGGATATCTTTTATATTTCGTTTTTCCATTTTTTGAGTCTTAATGAGAAAAATACAAAAAAGATTTTATTTGTCTTTTGAGTTTATATTTTTTAAACTTGATATCATTTTGAAAAATGTTTAAAAACTCAAAAATATTTTTGGTTTTTGTGTAGTTTAGTTTTACACATATTGTGTGGCATATCGGTGTGTTTGAATCTCATTTCTTCCATGTATCCATGTGATTAGGACATTTGATATTGATTTTCAATGCTTTGATTGTTCTTAATCATGTTTACATGAAGTAGTTTAGAATTGATTTGCATGATGGATTCACTTTGAATATGCCTCCCCACACATTATGCATGAGATCTTTTCACTACACTAAACTGGGCGAATAGTCACGGAAAGGGGTCACGGCACAATGGCCGTGACTCGTGACCATACCCAAAATAGGCGTGACTAAGTCCATGATGTAGTGTGGTAATGGATTGTCTCGCATGTGGTCACGAATAATAGGCGTGACTTATGTGAGTCACAAATATGAGCCGTGACCATTATGCACCAAGTTTCCCTCCAAATCTGGTCTCGGATAGGGTCATGGACTTAGACCGTGACCATAAACCAAAGTGACAATGATATAGTCATGGCTTTTGATCATTACCATTATGGGAATCGAGTCACGACTTCTGTCCGTGACCAGTTTATTATTTACATGGTGACGTGTTAAAAATGATTATGGTCATGACCTTAAGCCATGCCCAGGGTCTTTATACTTTTCGCAAATGAACTTTTCATTTCCCTCGAAAATTCCTAAACCCTCCAAATTTTCCCTCTCTCGTGTGATTTTGTGCTTATGTCCGGTGATTTCGTCTATCAATCTCTCTTTCAATCTCACTCTCTCTTTTAATCTCTAAGGTAATATTTCAATCTTAGTGTATTTCTTTATGTATTTTTGTGTGTGTGTATTTCAGCGTGTGTATATGTATGTATATGTATGTGTGCATATGTATATATGTATGTATGTGTGTATTGTGTATATGTGTGTGTATGTGTATGTATAATGTATGTATGTGTGTGTATTCTAGAAAAAATATGTGGCTAATGTTGGTTTAGGTTTAGGGCTAAAATATAAAAAACATAATAAAAAAATGTGTGTCCTTTAATATTGATGCTAAAAAAAATATAAAAAATTATATGACTAATGTTGGTTTAAGTCTAGAAAAAAATTATGTGACTAATGTTGGTTTAAGTTTAATATTGATGCTAAATTTGAGATTAATTTTAGGGGTAATGTTTGTAAGGGATTAATTTTATGCCTAATGTTTATAAGCATTAATTTTACGACTAATGTTTGTAAGGGTTAATTTTAAGGTTGATGTTAGAATTGATTTTAGGGATTGTTGGCTTAAATGACAAAAGTAGGTATTCAAAACCTAATAAATTAATGGTGAGATACACACACATACATGGATTCACTCATGGGAAACTACATGGATCCGTTGGGTTATTTGGAGTTTTGTTTGGATACTATTTGGACTAGTGCCTTGGCTTTTTACGTCTCTAGCAAGTGTTTCCATTACTTATTTTAGATGGTGGAGTTCGATTTTGTTGACTAAGGGGAACTAAGGCTTGTTATACAACTATAGTTTGATTCCACGCTCTCCTTCTCAAATGTCACAGTGTTAGTGGGAATTTCCGTTATAAAGCGAAGACTTAATATGAGCGAGAAAGTAACCGTTTTGTGAAGGAAATCAAAGGTTGGGTCACAAAGATTTTCGATAACTGGGCCGTATTGTTCTCTGCTTAAATTACAAGCTATGTTAGTTGCGAAATTAAACGACCTGAAGTGACTCCAAAATCGCATTCATATATCTTTACATGTGTATGTGTGTATATTTTTGTCTGTATTTCTGTGTGGATGTGTGTATTTCTGTGTGTATGTGTGCGCGGGATTCAACCTATAGTTCATAATAACTAGTTAATGATTCATTAGAGCCATAATTTATAGGAATCATAATCACGCCCTTGTTCATTTTTCTCAGGAAAAACGAGTCACAGTGTTAATAAATGGCAACAAGAGTGGGAAAGGTTGCAATTGGACCACACTCGTACATCTTTCATTAATGAGCCTCATTCAGTGGGTACTCAGGTTTATTGGTATGGGAATAGGAAGATCGAACAATTTAACTACCTTGTAAATCGTGGAGTTCATCTCCAACAAGAGTAACTGTTCAATCGTATTCTGTTTTCCCTACCAAAATGCTGGGATGAAGTTATTCAATATATATTTCGCATACATAACCCCGATAGAGCACCGAACTTGCTTACACTATTAGAGAAGGCAGAAAAAAATTCACCCTTTATGGATAGATTTACGTACAAAGAGCATTGTCGAAGCCTGTAATGTCTCGCGACATATGCACCTTAAACTCAATCTTACCAATAGGCTGAAGGGGATGAGATTTCGAGTTCATGTCGCTGAGATCTATGCATACATTATTGATACGCTTCCTCCTAATTGGCCATGTGTAAAAATACATAGTTTTTTAAAACAAATTCCGACTGAATGGAGATCAGACACATTGAACTTTTATTAAAGCCTTAGCATGAACATGTAGATTATAATATATGGTTAAACAATTTATTTTATTAGTTATAATTTCGTATTGAACTTTGAAATTATGCATCTATTATTATAGATACACATTGAGTTTTTATTATTTTTGTAGATAATGTCGGGTGGTAAAATCGGGGATGTGACACAACCACAAAGAGAAATATTATCACCAATTGGTCACCAATAGGCATCTCCACCATAAATACACTCCACTACTCCGAGTTACAGTAGATAAGGTACTCCCATTAATCTAACATACACGCCCAACACTCCTTAAACTGTCGGGTCAGTTGAGAAGAAGCCCATTGGGTTCTCTTTATTAGGAAATAACCCCACAGGGGATAATAATCACGTTCAACAATTTAAAGCCTAGTGTTTATCCCTGGCAAAAATGAATCTGGGAGTGTGAGGGGTTGACAATTGGAACCTCGTAGATAAAGCTATTAAAGATGACATCTACGAGAAAGTCAACAAACGATTTTCATTTTTGACAAACTCAAAAAATAAGGTTCTTTCTCGGGTTGCTGAACAACTCCAAACATATTCGAGAAACCTTAGGCAAAAGTGTTTCCCTAAGGAAGCATTGAGCTCTGACATTTTGGTGATCAAAGACAAAGTCCCTTCGAACGTTGAGAAGCCAATCGATCAATGGAATGATTTTCTGGAAAATTAGGCAAAGTACTAAAAAATGTTGCAAAGGGAGAAAAACAAGCAGAATAAGGCCAAAAAACTGATGTCCACCGGCTTGGCTCGAAATATAATGAAGATTTGAAGAACGAGTGGTCGACTAAGATAAAAGGCAGCCCAGATGAAGGAAAGACATCAAATATGGCTAACTTATACCTGCATTCAAGATGAGATAAAGATAATAAATTCCCTCCTCACTTGGCCAGATAATAAATTCCCTCCTCACTTGGCCAAGGCTCTAGAATCAATAAAGTCTATCAGTAGTCAGTCAGCTTCAATCCCGTTCTACGACATTGACAATAATGCCTTCTCACAAATCTTGGGGAAGGACCATAAAGGTAGGAGGAGAGGTTTGGGGTCACATATGTAAAAAATAAGATAAAAAATGTAACCCCTCTCGCGAATGAGCTTTCTTCTGTTAATTAATGTTTCTCGTCCAACGATGAACATCATTTTAGGATTGAAGGGGATATAATGGGTCTTCTAAATGAATTGGGAGGCGTGAACGATAAAATTTTATAGATTGTGTCCCTTTTAATTGGTCGTATGACTCTACTGCCCCCAATGCATCCCGGTTACCCCTTACCTCCTCAAAATTTTCCTCCTTCTCTATTCCCCTCACAGATGCCGGTTCCTCCTTCAACATTCCCATCACAGATGCCGATTCTTCCTTCAACATTAACCTTTTTAGCGCCTTAGTATGCCACAAGTCTGGATCCTTGTCAACAACCCACGCTAATTATGGTAAGAAATACTATAGAAAGGAGGTGAGCGGTAAATTCATCCTTGGGGTGTGCACATTCATCTACACTCAAGTAGGGACCTTAATACATAATCAGCCTTTGTAGGAGGGTGATTGTCGGATCTTGGTTGATAAAGTATTTAATGGTTGCAAAGATGCTCCAATGTACGTCGCGAGTGGAGAAGGGAATTTGTTGAAAAATTATTTAAACTCTTTAACCACTTGGCTAGTGTATAGTTTGATGAAGATGTAATATTTTTCTTATGTTGTAATAATATCACTAAACAAATTTATTTAATTTGAGTTTAAGTGGTTGTGTAGTATCGTTGATTGGTGTGTTCTTGTATTTTAATTATTTCATAGTTTGATTGATTGGTGCATTGTTGATACTATATTACTCTGTTGTTGACACTATATTTATGCAAAATGATATTTCTTTTATCATGTTAACACATGACTGCAATTTAAGATTAGTAAATGGATTTTTCACAATGCAAAGAGTGGATGGGGGATAATGACCGAATAACTAATAGTTATATTAAAGGAGTTCATGAATTTATTCCCCACACTTTTAAGAACCTTAAAAGTGAGAAGATTCGGTATCTGTTCACCCATTGTATCAACGGAAAATATAAATCTTTAGAAGATGTTGAGTTACATTTAATACAGTGGGGAATTTGTCAAAATTATAACAAATGGACTTACCATGGTGAAAAACATGTACATTATGTTCCCGAAGAATTATTGGTAACCGATCGCATAACAGAACACCAAGTAGTGGAAGTGGTAAATAATTCACCAACACATCGTCCATTGACCGATTTAATTAACGATTCTTGCGGAGTCCACCATAACCAAAATCACCAACCTATGGAGACAAATAATGTGCACAATGAATAATTCGATACTGAACTACCAGAAAACTGAGAATATATACGGTTGAAAGTCGATGAAGCTAAATTGTTGCATAAATATTGCGATAAAGATCACTCGATATTATATGCAATGATTGGTTTGCATAATTTGAAGAGTCATTTTGGTTTGTCTGGTAATAGCGTAACCGGAATTCTTAAGTGTGTTAAAGTAATTATCCCAAAGGAGAATACATTACCAGACAATTATCTGACCGTGAAGAAGAGATTGAAGGGTTTGGGATTGAAGTACAAATATATTCATGCATGTAAGTATGATTGCATATTGTACCGCAACGAGCACATAGAGAAGGATGAATGTCCAATATGCAATGAGCATAGATATGTCATTTGTGAGAAGGGAAAGGACAAACCTGCAAAATATCAAAAGTGCTCACAAGTCCCAAAAAAGGTTTTAAAGTATTTTCCACTTGGGCCACAGTTAAAATGGTTTTTTACTATACCGTGGATAGCGGAGGCCGTGGTATAGCATGCTCGATGCGAGGTGGGTGGGAATTTGATGCGTCATCTGGAAAATTTTAAACGCACGACACCATGAATTTGGAAAGGAACCATGCAACGTTTGTCTTACAATCTCAACCGATGGGTTTAGCCCTTTCGATAATTTAAGTACTAGTCAGAGTTATTGGCGAGTTCTCATGGCGCCTTTCAGTATCCTTTCGACACTGTGCATGAGAAAGGAGCTCATATTATTATATTTATTGATACCCGGACCGAAGGATCCAAGAGATGATATTGATATATACTTATCCCCATTAATCGAAGAACTTAAAGAGTTGTGGGATAAAGGGGTGACGACGTTCAACTCTCACAAGGGTGAAGAGTTCACACTTAAAGCAATCGTGATGTGGGCGATCCATGACCTTCCTGCGTATGGGACCTTGTTCGTTTGTAATGTTCATGATTATTATGGATGTCCCATATGAGGGGAGGAAACTAAAGCCAGTTGGCTATAACATAGTAGTAAGATGAGTTATATGGGTCATCGTAGATTTCTGCCGATCAGTCGCCCTTTCAAGAATGACAAGTCTATAACTTTTATACTATTTGTGTCACGACCCCGACCCAAAAGTAGTAGGGAATGAGTGTCTTGACATGCCACCAAGGCAATCAATATTTCGGCCTTAAAATTTTCTCTTAAAATAAATGCAACGGAATACATTCACATGGTTATGAGTTGTAACTAGCTGAAAGGGTAACACATCAACAGAGCTTCTAAAACTTAACTTCTTATTCTGATAAATAAATAAATTCTATTACAAGTCGTGCTGAAATCACTTAAATAGAAATAAATCCTCAAACATATCGTTCTACCTTAACATCTATCCACACAACAAATCTCAAAATATAATCTTCAATTCAATCTACACATATCCATCCTCATCTCTAACTATAACCTGAAAAAGGGTTATTTATACAGCATCAGCTAAAAGTTAAATGAGATTTAATTTCCCGACATTCCAAGGTTTTCAGAAAATAGATACCTATTCAAGTCAAAAGATAAGGCATATACATATATGGATAGGAACTTGCAGTAAATAGATATATATTTTGAAATTATAGTATATATATCACAATTGGATAGCTCAGAATAAGAAGAATGCAACAAATAAAATGTGATATCTTTTTCTTTAAATCATATCATTTTAATGGCCAAGTACACTCTAATACCGCGTTATTCTATCTTATTATACCCCGGTAGCTGAGGGTCAATCGAACTAGTTCGTCACAACACCTTATTTAGGGAACACCAACGATAACACAGTTAGGAAGGCCAGTCACTAAAGAGGTCCCTTAGGCCGAATCATATTTTCAATATTCAATATCATTTTCAATGATCATGTTAATCAGTATGTCTATATGGACAAATATAAACATATCAGTTAGGAATCAATCATCAGTATCAGATGAATTTGAGAATAAAAACAGTTCACAATATATATATATATATATAGTTTGAATAATATCATATAATTAAAATGCACAAGGAATGTTAGAGTACTCACCTAAAATAGAGGCTCAAAAATACAAATATTGAGTCTTGGATAACACGTCAATCTAATAAATACAATAAAGGTTTAATTACGTATTCTAAATAAAGCCCAATTCTAAATATTGTGTTTTAATCATAAAATAACTTGTTGTAAAAGGTTACTAAAAATATTTTCTCAATTTTTAATATTCAATCATCGTATTTAAAGAATTCAATTTATAGTTCTTCCTAATCAGTCGGTTCCCAGTAGAGATGGAGGGTCACAGGGGAACCACTTAAATACCATCTCATCTAAACAGAACATTTCCGGATTTATTCCCAGTAGAGATGGAGGGTCACATGGGCACCACTTAAATACCATCTCAACTAGACAGAATTTCATGAGCCTGACTTTGGAATTACTTAATTGGATTCCACAATAACAAAAAGCATTTCAATAACCCATATACAACTTTAAATATGTTTCAATTCAAAAAATAATAGTAATTTATCTATTACGAGTTTAGAAATAATAAACAATATTAATTTTCATCACCAAAACTATAAATTTACTAGTGAAATGCCCTTTTTGAAACTTAATAGTTCATTATGAAAAGAGTTCTATGTTTCATTTTCATAAAATAATTTAATTTGGAAAACTCTACAATTTTATTTTCACTAAAATGGATCTTTAGTGTTTTTATAAACACTTCTATTTAGTATAGTTATAAAATAATAAATTAAAACTATAAAGAGGCATTAAAACATTAAAGAAGATTTCCTTAAGATGAATATCCCTAAGAACTTTAAGAACTTCTTCTTAAAGTTTCCCCTCTCACTATTTATTTATATAATTATTAAGGAATTGGTGTGAGTTTCAAATGATACCAAAGGCCCTATTTATAGTTTTCCAAAGATACCACGGTGTTGACACGTGTCTAGCTGATCAAGTCTTTACAATGGCGAGTCAGCGTTGAAGTGTCGCATAACGAAGGCATCTTGCAACCTTAATTCACCAAAGGACGACACGTGTTTTATCTTTGTCTTTAAGGACGATACGTGTTTTAAGCTATAGCTATATGGATGACATGTAAGCACGAGGTGGAAAGGTATTAAGGGTATAATGGTCATTTTACACATAAAAGGGCATTTTGGTAATTTCACACTATATAATTTCAATATTTCTTAGAGGTCCTTAAAAGTATTTTATTTACAAAAGTCCCCTTTTTATTTTTCATTTTGGTCCCTAAAACTTTCTTTATTAAAATCAAGTCCCTAAAGTTTTATAAAATTATATTTTCTACCCCAAAACTTATCATTTAGCTTAGGATAGGTAATAAGACTGTAATTTGATCCAATTTACAATTGATTCTTCATATTTAAAAAATGGGATTTGTTATATTAAGAACCCAAAATACCACGTATGTAATAATATAACAGTTATAAGATAATAAGTAACACACAATTGTAAAAACAAACTATATGAGCATGTAAAATTTGGGTCATTACATCCTACCCTCCTTATAAGAAGTTTGGTCCCCAAACTTGACCTATGCTAATTTTTAAATTTTCACTAACATCTTTCTTTCATCTACTCTATGAAAAATACATTAATCTGTATTACACGATTTTTATAAAATAGTTATCCGTTTAGAATTTAACTTTCAACTTTATTCAATGGGTTGTAGAAAACCTTTCTTAGAATCTAGACAAACACCATCACAGTTATAATTAATTGATCTTGAAGTTTTATGAAGTCAAATAATCCTACGAATATACTATTTCGGTAGATTTTCTAAAGGACTAGAAGTCTTTACGGAAAGGAAATGATATAAATGAATTAAACAATATGATATAACTTAAATGGAATCCTTAAGACATCTAATATTATTTATACTTCTTAGGTATTGTGATAATATAATTCTATTAGTATACACTAATAATAATAATACCAGCAAAAAAATCATTTTCAATTTCGGAATTCTATCCATTGATCGTATTACCAAAAGAATGTCTAAAACCTTATCCTTGTAAATCTTAGAATTCCACCAAATGAGTAATTCATATAATTACATCCTAAATCTCACATCAAATATCGATTAAAAATCAAATATTACCTTAGAATGTACCTCTACTAATCTTATCTTTGTCACTATCCAATGCATCACTAATTGAATACAAACAAAATCCTCTTATATATTCAAACAAAGTACCAATCACTAAGTAATCCTTTAGCACAAGAAGTTCTGACAGGATCTAGTTTTATAATTATAGGTTACGAACAATCTAACCAATCTCATCCTCAGCTAATCTACAAGTTCATAACCTATGCTCTGATACCACCTATGTCACGACTCCGACCCAAAAATAGTAGGGAACGAGTGTCTTGACATGCCATCAAGGCATTCAATATTCTGGCCTTAAAATTTTCTCTTAAAATAAATGCAACGGAATACATTCACATGGTTATGAGTTGTGACTAGCTGAAAGGGTAACACATCAACAGAGCTTCTAAAACTTAACTTCTTATTCTGATAGATAAATAAATTCCATTACAAGTCGTACCAAAATCACTTGAAGAGAAATAAATCCTCAAACATATCATTCTACCTTAGCATCTCGCCACACAACAAATCTCAAAATATAATCTTCAATTCAATCTTCACATATCCATCTTCATCTCTAACTATAACCTGAAAGAGGGTTATTTATACAGCATCAGCTAAAAGATGAATGAGATTTAATCTCCCGACATTCCAAGGTTTTCAGAAAATAGATACCTATTCAAGTCAAAAGATAAGGCATATATATATATGGATAGGAACTTGCAATAAATAGATATATATTTTGAAATGATAGTATATATATCACAATTGGATAGCTCAGAATAAGAAGAATGCAACAAATCAAATGTGATATCTTTTTCTTTCAATCATATCATTTATTGGCCAAGTTCACTCTAATACCATATTCTTCTACCTTATTATACCCCGGTAGTTGAGGGTCAATCAAACTAGTTCATCACAACGCCTTATTTAGGGCACCCTAGTGATAACCTAGCTGGGAAGGTCAGTCAGTAAAGAGGTCCCTTAGGCCGAATCATATTTTCAATATTCAATATCATTTTCAATAATCATGTTAATCGGTGTGTCTATATGGACAAATATAAACATATCACGAAGGAATCAATCATTGGCATCTGATGAATTTGAGAATAAAAACAGTTCACAATATATATATAGTTTGCATAATATCATATAATTAAAATGCACAAGGAATGTCAGAGTACTCACCTAAAATAGGGGCTCGAAAATACAGATATTGAATCTTGGATCACACGTCAATCTAATAAATACAATAAAGGTGTAATTACGTATTCTAAATAAAGACCAATTCTAAATATTGTGTTTAATCCTAAAATAACTTGTTGTAAAAGGTTACTAGAAATGTTTTCTCAATTTTTAATATTCATTCATCGTATTTAAAGAATTCCATTTACAGTTATTCCTAATCAGTCGGTTCCCAGTAGAGATGGAGGGTCACGGGGGCACCACTTAAAATACCGTCTCATTTAGACAGAACATTTCCAAATTTATTCCTAGTAGAGATGGAGGGTCACAGGGGCACCACTTAAATAGCATCTCAACTAGACATAATTTCATCGAGCCTGACTTTGGAATTACTTAATTGTATTCCACAATAACAAAAATCATTTCAAAAACCCATATACAACTTTAAATATGTTTCAATTCGAAAAATAATAGTAATTTATCTATTATGCGTTTAGAAATAATAAGCAATATTAATTTTCATCACCAAAACTATAAATTTAGAAGTGTTTTTTTATTTTGATAAGCAAATAATTCCATAAATACCCCCCAAACGGCCCGACCGCGTTTGAGAGCATGACCCAAATTTTATAATATCAACTCTTAGTCTTGAAAATGTGTCGTTAGAGGGAGAAACCACGAACCACCATCCATATGTCCTTGTGAGTGGCGCTAACACCTCGCACGGGACCAACGTAGCTTATTGGAACCGATCACGTGGTCACGGAACCCACAGTTTGAGAGCACGACTAGATTTTAAGAATATCCACATTTAGGCCTAAAAATGTGTTGTCCGAAGGAAAAACCTCGTAACGCCCCCCAAATGAACCTATGAGCGGCACCAAAAACTCACATGGGGCCAACATAGCTCGTAGGAACAGATCGCGTGGCCACAGGACCCACAGTTTGAGAGCACGAACCAAATTTCAGAATATCTACACTTAGGCCTGAAAATGTGTCGTCAGAGGGCGAAACCATGAACCACCCTCCAAATGTCCCCGTGAGTGTAGCCAACACCTCCCAAGGGACCAACATAGCTTGTAGGAACTTACGGCGTGGTCATGGGACCCACGGCTTGAGAGCACGACCCAAATTTTAGAATATCCATCTTAGGCTTGAAAACGTGATGTTAGAGGGAAAAACCACGAAGCACCCCCTAAACGACCCCGTGAGCGGCACCAACACCTCCCACGGGACTAACGTAGCTCGTAGTAATCGACCTCATGGACACGGGACCCATGTTTTGAGATCACGTTCCAATTTTTAGAATATCTACACTTAGGCCTGAAAACATTCGTCAGAGGGCGAAACCACGAACCACCCCCCAAACAGCCCCGTGAGTGACATCAACACTTCCCAAGGGACCAACGTAGCTCGTAGGAACCTATCGCATGGCCACGGACCCATGGTTTGAGAGCACAGGAGAAATTTCAAAATATCCACACTTAGGCCTGAAAATGTGCCGTCAGAGGGTGAAACCACAAACCACCCCCCAAACGGCCCCGTGAGCGCCACTAACACCACGTACGAGATTAACATAGCTCGTAAGAACCGATCGTGTGGTCATGGGACTCATGGTTTGAGAGCACGACCCAATTTTGAGAATATCCACACTTAGGCCTGAAAATGCGCTGATCGAAGGCGAAACCCTATAACGCCCCTCAAACGGCCATGTGAGCGGTGATAACAACTCGCACGGGACCAACGTAGATTTTAGGAACCGAACGCATGGCCACAGGACCCACAGCTTGAGAGCACATGCCAAATTTTAGGATATCTACACTTAGGCCTGAAAACGTGCCATTAGAGGGCGAAACCATGAATTGCCCCCCAAACTGTCCCGTAAGTAGCCCCAACACCTCCCACGGGAGCAACGTAGCCCGTAGGAATCAATCGCATGGCGATGAGACCCACAGTTTGAGAGCATGACCCAAATTTCAGTATATCTACACTTAGGCTTGAAAACATGCTGTCAGAGGGAGAAACCACAAACCACCCCCAAACGGCCTCGTGAGAGGCGCCAACACCTCTCACTGGACCAACGTAGCTCGTAGGAACCAACCGTGTGGCCATGAGACCCATGGTTTGAGGGAACAACTCAAATTTTAGAATATCCACACTTAGGCTTGAAAACGTGTTGTTTGAGGGCAAAACTAAGAACCGCCCCCCCCCAAACGGCCCCGTGAGCGATGCCAACACCTCCCACGGGACCAACTAGCTCGTTGGAACCGATCGTGTGGCCACATGACCCACGAATTGAGACTAGGACCCAATTTTGAAAATATCAACACTTAAGCCTGAGTCGTTAGAGGGCGAAATCACAAACCACCCCCAAAGGGTCTTGTGAGCGGCACTAACACCTCCCACGGGATCGGCGTAGCTTGTAGGAACCGATTTCATGGCCACATGACCCACGATTTGAGAGCACGACCCAAATTTCAAAATATCCACATTTAGGCTTGAAAACGTGATGTCAGAGGGTAAAACCATGAAGCACCCCCTTAATGGCTCCATGAGCGGCACCAATACCTCCCACGGGACCAACTTAGCTCATAAGAATCGACCACGTGACCATGGGACCCACAACTTAAGAGTATGACCAAATTTTGAGAATATCCACACTTAGGCCTTAAAACGTGCTGTCAGAGGGCGAAACCATGAACCACCCCCCAAACGACCCTGTAAGCGGTGCCAACACCTCATGTGAAACCAAAGTAGCTGGTAAGAATCGGTCACATGGCCACGGGACCCACGATTTGAGAGCACGGGCCAAATTTTAGAATATCGATGTGCTCTCAAATTGGGGGTCACGTGACCACGCGAGCTTTTATAATTTATTGTTTAGCATTATGGCTATGCGGGGTATACATTACGCAGGTTATAGAATGTCCAGAACAAAAATAAAATTCTGCCCAATTTGAAAAAGAATATATTTAAGCATGGTCACATTTATAGTCCATGACCAACCCTATTTTTTTCTTACGCATAAATGGGGTCACGACTATGGGCCGTGATAAGGTCTGCGCCCATTTTCATACGCCGAAGGGTGGGTCACGGATTTGAGCCGTGACCATGTCCGTGAATTTTTACGTAAGTCAAGCATTAGGTCACGACCTAAGGCCATGACCAGGTCTGGGATAGGGTCACGGCTAGTATCGATAATAATTCATGACCCATATAATCCGTGATCAGTACTGTGGTCAGGGACATGGGCTGTGACCAGCGAATATGGTCACACCTGATTTGGTCACTGACCAAATCCGTTACACACGTCCAATGGTCATGGATAAAATCCGTGACCATTCGCCTAGTTTGATGTAGTGTTTTGTATTTTAATTCCATATGTCATATGAGCTAAGTGAGATGTTCTCACACAATTTTTTTCATATACATAATTTTTTTTACTAAAGGGTATTTGTGCATGCAAAAACTATTGCCCGTGAGTTTGTTTTATATTTTTAAAAAATATGCGTGTGGATGAAAAAGGGCTACAAAAGGAGAAAACTCCTTTGCGTGAGGCCACCGTTAGCAACAACCTAAAAAAAATTTAGAGGCAATAAAATTAAAAAAAAATTCGAGGACAAAATTTTTGCATTGATGCTTAAAAAATTATATATCTTTTTTGAGGGTGTTTAGTTGAAGATCAATGAGTTTGCACAATGAGTCCTAGTTGAGCTTAATTGTTTTGATGCTATTGATTCGAGAATCATAAAAATGTATAGGCAAGATGTGCATTGTGTTTGTTTGTCTTTTTGAGTTCCTCATTTGACATTTGAGGCTTAATCAAATGTTGACAAATTATTGCGGTCAAATGGATTTACTTGGACATTTTGAGTGACAAGGTCTTTTTCTCTTGTTTTTAGTTCATGACCTTTCACTTCATACCATTATGTTTATACATATTGATACTATGAGAATGTGTAAAGTTTACGTGTTTGTGTCTTTTACGCTCGATTATACCTATATAAGTAGTTTTCTTCATTGGTATATGTATGGTTATATATATGATATGTTTTGTGTTTTCAATTAATCCATGGGTGCCGTATGCTTAATCTTTTATTTATATTGGCATGTGTTATGATCATCTCGGTATCTCATACTTAAATGCTTGCATCATAGTTCATATCATTTCTTCATAGTTTGGATTATTTGTACTTGTGTTGCCGAACTGTTTGTCATCATTTGTTTCACACTATTGCATGATATATTTATTTTTTCTTATGATTACCCATGCTTCACTTAGGGGGATATTTAGTTTTATGGGGAGAAACGTTTTATCATTGTGCACCTTATTATTTGTCAATTCCTGAACAAAAAGGGGAAGAAATGGTATCTACTTCTTTTTATGTGGGGGAGATCTTTAATTTAGGGGGAGACGTCCTTTCTTAGGTAGAGATATTTAGCCAAAGGGAGAGGGTTTTTCATATATATATATATATATATATATATATATATATATATATTCTCTTTTAATTCGAAGGTGTGTTTAAGTGTGCAGGTTAACAGCAATGCGACAAAGGTTAACACACGAGTAAAACTACTTGTGTTTGTGTCGGTAAAGTGTGTGTAACTTTTATCCTTTTGGGGTTTGGAATTGAGTCTTAGTGAGCTTTACAGTCCAATAGTTTTTTGTTTTGAGTTTTGTCCTAAAATATCCAAAAGGGGAGATTTATAAGGACAAATTTTTGAATTGAGTCAATTTGTATGTATTCCGTATTTGGATAAAGTTTGTTTGAGTCATATGTTGTTAGGATTTGAGTTGTTTGTCCTTCAAGCATCTGATGTGTGATTGAAGATTGTAGTGGCCAAAGATAAAGCAACATCATATTTTGAGCTGAGTTTTGTCTTCATCATCTGATGGATCTCAATGAGGTTTAAATTCACGTTTATATTTGATCTATGAATTTTATTTTTGTTGTTAGTATTTTTGTATAAGTGTTTTTAATAATTTTAAAATGATTTGACCCTTTTTAATATATTTTGAAGAAAAATATGTTTTTCGTAAGGTTGTTAGAATGACATTGTTAAGTCATTCGAATGAGATATAGTACCTTGTAAGAATATCTTCGAACAAGACTTCGAATGGGATCAATTTTGGCAAACGTTGGCCTCTCTCGAATCTTGTTGGAACTGTCGTTGGATAGATGCTCAAATGAGATGCTAGACTTCATTTGAATGAGATGTATCTCGTTTGAATGAGCACGTAAATTTTTGAAGAATTCAAGTATTTCAAAATAGCTTTTGATCCTTATATCGTTTTAACAAACTTCTTATAAATGGGAGTGCGTAGCAACGGATTTTTGCGAGTCTCTCCAAGTTTACGAGTTTGATTTGTGAAATTTGTTTCCAAACCAAAACCTTAGTTTGATCCCAAGTTTAAGATCCAACAATCCTATATACATATGTTTATTTGATATCTCTTCTGTGTTGTACCATACTGGTTTGCTCTTCATACCGTGAATGTTTTGGGTGGTGGAGACCGTGTTTGTGTTGAGCGATGGTTGGACTGGTCACGAGACAAGAAAATGGTGGGATACCGAGACATAGAAATGCGCCTACATTATGTGGCTATTGGAAGACATCCAAAAATGACTATGAAGAAGGTTACAAGGATCAAGGAAGTGCGTCAGGGCTTGAAGGCATCGAGTCTGTGATTAAGTCTAAATTGATCTTGTAAGACTGCCAATATCGTAGTGGACTTATGTGGTTGGGTCGTCCGAGGTTTATTCCGTTGTGAGTTTTCCTTGTACACCACCATGTTGTGATTTACTTATTTTACTCTTTCTTATACTCACCTAGATGCATGCTTATGTGAAGATTAAAATTGGTAAATAGTTTCACTCAACACTTGTGATTTTTCTAAACTAATGAAAGTTAAAGAAAAAATTGTGAAAATTAAAAATTGCGAGTGTTTCTCTACCAATCCTAGGGCGTACAAACTTTCTCAAAATCCAGCATTTGTTTTCACCCAAATATATATATATATATATATAGTTGTAGTTATTGAATACATGTGTTTGTTTGTTATAAAATAGTTACGTTTACATGTATGGTTTTGTTATTACTAGAAAACAACTTGTGCAAAACCTAGGTTTGAACAATTTAACTTTGATATTTGTTTGAGCTTGAATACATGTGTTTCTTTGTTGTAAAATAGTTGTATTTACATGTATAGCTTGATATGGTTAGAAATCAACTTGTGCAAAATCTAGGTTTGAATAATTTGACTTTGATATTTTTTTGGGCTTGAATATATGTGTTTGTTTGTTGTAAAATAGTTGTATTTACATGTATATCTTGATATTGTCAGAAACAATTTGTGTAAAACCTAGGTTTGAACATTCTTACAATATGAATATTTGACTTTGGTATTTGTTTGGGCTTGGATATATGTATTTCTTTATGTTAAATGTAATCATTTTGGTTAAAAAAAATAATTTGTGGGTTTATTTAAAAATGTGAAGGATTTTGGGATTTGTGGCTTTGATATTGTTTGTTGTAAATGTAATCAAGAACACAATAAATGTTCTACCATAATTTACATTTTGGTATGTATACGTGACTTAGTGTTTTAAGCTAGGTTTTAAAAATTGTATTCGATTAGGTTATATAGTATAATTAAAATTAACTATTGAAACAGCCCATTCGATCACACATGGTAGGTAATAATTCCTAAAAGTTGTTATGGGGTATCCTCTTTACAAAGAATGTATGGATGCGACAAATAGATTTAGGAATGTGTATCATAGAGGTGCTAAAATCTATAAAGAGGTGTCTCAATGATGAAGAGTTTTCCTATCCTTGCGCGTGTAGAAATGACAAAGTGTTTGAGTGGAAAATAGTTGAATTACATCTTTTTAGATGAGGTATGCAAGACAATTATCGGGTATGAGTTCTTCACCGGGAAATACATTGTCCCCAAACATTTTCCACTAGAACCATCGAGTAGGACAACGGTGGAAGGATACGAGGATCCCCTCATAGAGCATAATATGTTAGATGATATGATAGGCGATGCTTATGGAGTTCATGTGGTGAAAGATAATGAATCTTATGGTGTAGGTTCTAGTGCTCATGACGATGTCGGGTAAGACCTTGAAGATGATCAACAAAATTTGAAAGTCAAATCAACCCAACCGTTGTATCCTAATCGGGATACAAATGAAACAAATTTGCATGTCCTGGTTGGTTTGCATAGTTTAAAGAACCGTTTTGGCTTGTTTATTAATAGAGTGACTGGAATCTGAATTGGGTGAAGATTTTTTTCCCCAAAGAAAATACACTTCCAAATAACAATCCGAATATGAAAAGCAATTTGAAAGGTGTGGGATTGAAGTATAAATCAATTCATTCTTGCAAGTATGATATCAAACTATACCAGAAGGAGTGCGAAAATCTTAATGATTGTCCAGCATGCGGGGAACCTAGATATGTGCCAAAGTGATGCTCAAAATACTATGTTTGATTCAAGTGTACATCAATCTCAACAAGTGATAACCGGACAAGTTCGGGATCAATTTCCATAGGGACTGGATACTCAGAGAAGAACAAGTTCAGGTCATATGAAATTACTATACGCCACAAAATTGAAGTGAAAAAGATGATAATTATGGGGGTTTTGAACTACAACTAAAAAATATCTTAGCAAGCACTAAAATAAGTGTGAATTAGTAAAAGACGATGATTATGACAAAAAGAACTAGGAAACTTGCGATTTAAAGTAGGGAAAAAAGATTATGGATCATTCTCCCACCTTAGACTAGATAAATAAATTGGTGGAGTTTGATTTAATTCAATTTCAATCGATCATATCCAATTAAGGCCAAACATTAACCATGTAGAGATAAAACTCGACACTGAAGGATTAAGGTTTTAATTAGTTATGGAAAAAGAATGAGTTGAGTTTGTCGTAAATTTTCAAACACAACCATTTCTTGACAAGGGAAGTTAAGAGACTATGATACTCCAATTTGAACACATGAGTTTCAATTAAAATGAATAAAAATGAAACTCTAACTTTGAAGTTCAATCATCCATGGTGGAATTATGATCCCTAACCTCGAAGAAGTAGCTACTCATAGCATGTATAACATTCATCATGAAAGCAAGAGATAATATACCATTTAAGAGAGTGACCACTAAGCTTCTATTATAAAAAAAAAGTCTTACAAAACCAATATCAGGATGAGAACTAGCATGCAATAACTTGGCATTAACTATATAACGCCTAGAAACTAAGAGAGAGAGGGAGAGAGAGTAAGAAATCTTTTAACTAAAACCATAGGAGAGAGAATGAAGTCAAAATGCTGGAAAAAGATCTCTTGCTATCTTGGGAAGGATAAAAGGAAAGGATCACCGTAAGTCAATTTGTACAAGAGGTGATATAAAAACTTTTTTAGAACTCTATTTAACGCGCGGTCAACGTCCATGCGAAGCACAATCGATGAGAAATGTGTCCATGCTATTTCCCTACCCAGACACTGAAGATAAAATTATAAAAAATCCCCTGCAGTTTTGTTTGTCGACATAACTTTCTTAAAAATCAACAAAACTTTACGTTTAACATTCCTCACACCTAGAAAAGCTCAAATAAACCTTTCACAAGATATATACAATGAAAATAGAGGTTACCTAATGCGCATGAGAATGCTAGAATGCATAAATATAAGGGGTTTTAAGTGAAATATTCATGACTAATCACACCCAATAACTTACACAATGCTAGTCCCGAGCAATGAAGCGCAAAGAAACAAGACTCACAAGAAGGAGATATGTGTAATGGATAAAAGCCACTTTGATAGGCAAATAATTGCACTTATCATATACAATAATCTGTTAAACTCCTAGGTGGCCCTAAAGGACGAGTTTTATCTCTTGAGGGTTTCCAGGGATGATACCCACAAACATCAAGTCACATCATACTATGATCGACAAAAAATCAATGCAAAAGCTCGATAGTAACAAAGATAGCACAATTTATTAGCAAGTGAATGAAAATTCGCACACAAGTCCTAAATTATCAACATTATAGAGAAACTTCAATAAAATTGAAACCTTAAATATGTGAGATGAGCGAGCACATATGAAAGTTTAGATTTGATAAAACTTTATAATCTAGATAAATAATAAAGCATTCATGAACTCAATCCCCTCAGGTGATTACGCTCAACAAATGAAAGCACTCAGAAAAGGGTTTAACACACATGAGACATGCGGGCATAAGAAGTAATTATAAATGGAAGCTAGGCCGCACACATAATGAATAAATCTATATAGAAGTAAAAAATATAATCTCATTAATGGATATCGTTCAATAACTGATGTGAAAATAACTTTAACAGATTATCCCAAGTGTTCGACTTTCAAATCAATTACACCCTAGGATCAAATTGAAATTTATAGGGACGTAACGTAGGCTAGGTTAGGGCCTAGAAATGAGGGTATATTTACGGGTACAAAGGGATTTAGGAAGAACATGTGAGATAATGGTAAGAGTGGGAAGTTTCAAATTTGGAATTCAAGTTCCATAATCACAAATGTTTAATTGGACTATGACTTTTTTATTCTTTCACACAAGCATGAAATTCGAACTTTTTCAGAACACTTTATCCTTTTATTCTTTTCTTTATTTCTGTATTTCTTTTATTTTTTTCTTACTTAGAAGTCAACTCATAACTTGATTGAAACCACACAAAACAACACCATAAAAATCCCAAGTTCATTCCCAAATGGAGGTGATAAAGTTGTATATAGGGTTTAAAACTCCAATGTGGAGTTGGTTAAGGGATTTGAGTATGAAACGAAGGGCTTTATTTAGGCTCAAGGGGGTTAAGTTGGTGTAGTCGTAATACCCCGTACTTTTATAAGTATTTAATTTCCAAGTGTTGAAATTTATTAATTTAATTAGGAAAATTAAATTGGTTTCGATAAATATTAATTAACGAGATAAGGATTAATATTTATCATTATTATTATTTACTTGCATGTAATACGTACATAAAGATGTGAATTATTATATTATCATTCATGGTGTGAAAAGTGGCAGTTTATTTATTATGTCGATAGAGAGTTAGAGCGAAGGATATAAATGACTTATGGGCGACGCGTACTATACGCACGTGTCGGGTTCTCTTAATGAGATGATGATATATTTTTAGTTGAGTGACTTGGATGGTCTTTTTGAGTGAACCAATGATCCTAAATGGGTCGAAATAGTCCATAATAGGTATTCGGGGGTTAGAGTTGGGTTCTAGAGGATTTTTAGACGTAGTAGGGCCCGTATGAGGGTATGTGTGTCTTTTTACCCTTAGGGATACACTTAAAAATGAGATTAGGGTTTGATTAAGGAGTATTTAAGTATTAGTGAGGTGGATGACAACCTCACTTTTAGCCTCTGCATAATTGTGATTAAGGGAGAGATAATGAGAAAAAAAAGAGATGGAAAGAGAGAAGATAACTAGGAGAAGAGAGGAAGCACATCTTCGAAATTCAGATTAATCTCTACGTGTTGAGACCTAGGATTCATATCCAAAAGGCAAGTGTTTACTTGATTTATATTGAAAAATTAGGAACAAATCCGGGAATTTAAAAGATGAAAACTTTTGAGAATTGATTAATTGAATTGGTTTACATTTTACCTATGATCATAGTTGATAATGATTGATAATGAATAGTTCATAAATTCATAATGTTAATCTGGGTTTATGATTATGAACATGAGGACATTGATAGGGTGTTATGTCAATGGATTTCAATGTTTGATAAATTTCGAGTTGTAGAAATTGATTAGTGTTTAGGAATCCTTGTGTTTGGATATGTATTTGGGTTTATTTTGGTGTTAGAATGCTTTTGGGTTAGTTATATATTGATGTGGGGTGTCAATTTACAATTTTGGGAGGCTTGGGCCTCCATTGGAGGGTTTAAGAGGTGAAAACTTGAGAAAGCAGACGACTGCCAGCCCAACAAACTGAACCCATTCGCTAGGGGAGAAAATCAGTTTAGTTTTCAAAACAAATCGCTATGATTTGCTGGCCTACCTTGAGGTTTGTTACGTACTATTTTTATCCGTTAGAGCTTGGTAAATGGGAAAATGGGCTTCTGGGGTAGATTGGTATTACTGGGGAATATTATGAGGAGTTAGTACATGTGTCAGGCCAACGATTAGATAGGTTCAAGTGAGATGAACTAGAATTTAATCGGGTGAACACTTAATTATAAAATTGGGAAGTCGGGTTAGACTTAAGGATTAGTAGACTAGTATGCCGTGGGATTAATGTACGTAGTCAGTACTTTATATATATATATATATATATATATATATATATATATATATATATATATATATATACATACATATTGTGGAAACAAGCAATAATATATATAAGTAATCCCACAATATGTATGTATATATATATATATATATATATATATATATATATATATATATATTATTGTTGCTTGTTTATATTTAACATACCTACTCGATAGTGCTATCGATAGGAGGCTGCGCGTAGTGGGTAGTCCACCCTGGCGTTGACCAGCAGGTGTTGGATTGATTCCCCAAGTCATAGTACTGTTGCTTGGCCACTATCCATGTGTGAGGATATGTGTTGGTTTGGAGACCGATTGGGTGTGATGTGTTATGGTTGCGACCCCCGGACATACGTTTATGACTACCTCCATTGTTTATGTTTACATTTGGGTTCGGTGGTGAGATTTTAATCCGGTGGTCAAGTTTTGGCACGTGGTATACTTGGAGCCCGATAGCACAAGAGTGATGCATCCGCGTGATATGTATGCGTATGCGAGATATGCTGTGTATATCTATTTAAAGCACATATGTAGCTATGTTAGTATTTATAAAAGTTTACCTAGTGAGGGTAGTATACATACAGCTAATGGTGACTATAAGCAAGATGGGCTATGACTGTGGTTATTGTCCTAGTTTGACTAGGTAGAGTAATTAGGATAATAAAATGAATGCGTTATGTGCGCACTGTAGGTGAGAGTTGAGGATAAGTGCCATGTGGGTGCGATCGAAAAATTAATTATGAAAGTCATACACTGCATGTTTTTATTTATAGCATTTAAATACTTGCAAAATATTTTCAAACATTTTCGAGCTTTGACCAACTGGAAAATATATTTTTGTTTTCACAACTCCAGGTGTGCAGGAGAAACAGGGACAACATGGCTAGTTCTTTCATGCCATTGCGAGTAGTAGCTGAGGATGATGTGAGATTTAATTTTAGCCGCTTCAGCTTCTTTCTATCTAGAGGATTCACTTTTATTTCCAGTATTTCCTTTGAGCATGTTGCCCGTAGTTGGATAGGATTTTATTTATGTCAGAGATATTCATTACTTTTCAGTATTGAATTATGTTGGATGATTACTTGTAGTGAATGATGGTTTATTCATTACTTTTCCGTTGTTCTATCATTTCATTGTATGTATGGTTTCATTTATTTATATTATATTACTTGTTGCATCAGTGATGCTGAGAATGAAATCATACTGGATTCCTGTTTTATTTTAATCAAGAATTGATCACCCGGTATTAGAATAGGTGGGGTGTCACAATAATAAAGTAGGTAAGCTCAAGGTCGCTATGGGTTCAATACAAAGAGGCTCTATGATTCTTTTCTAGGGTGTCATGTAATTACTGAGACTCAACAATATTTAAAATCGTACAGAGTGTAAATTTTCATTATGAACTCAATTAATAAACAATCAATGAAAGAATAATAAGATTATCCACAAAATTACATTTTTTTAAGAAAAAAGTGAGAGTAATTGTATGACACTCATAAATGAAGGTAAGTCTCAAAGCTCATTTGGTGTTAGTGCATACAACGAATCAAATGTTCACCTAGTTATACTTGGCTTAAATCGAATCATAAGCAAGTCTACTCATATGCTCATGGGTTTAAAAGTTTATTTAAGAAGTTTTTCAAAATATTAAAAATTTGAGGACTAAAGGCTAATAAATCACAAAATCTATACATATTTCTATACAATTGGATATGGCGATCACTCAAGTAATCATTAGAAACATAGGCTAGACGCCCGAGATAGAGAAAATGAGAAAATAAAGAGATTTTTGAATTTTAATTTTATATATAATATATAATATTTTTTATACATACATCACGGGAATAATACACGAATCTCAGAAAACTTCAAAGAAACATATTCACACCCCTAAATTAAATCATGCATTTTCCTAAATGTGAATTAAGTGCAATATTTCGTTAAAGGGGAATCTCATATAATTTTTGTTTGGCTTGGTTTTAGATGCCAAACACCAAGAGAGGTAGACTAGCTCATGCAGGGAGAAGGGCCACAAAGAGGGAGGCTCTGTCAGAGCCGCAGGCTACTTAGGGGACTGTGACCGCATTAAGGGTTGCAACCATTATAGCATAGGCAGTTAATGCTGAGAACACACTATATATTGACTTAATTGAGTCTATATATATAGGAGTTCCATCTAGTTTGGATATTGAGACAAAGTAGGTTAGTTTTTTATGAGTTTCTCCATCTTTCAAAGGTTCAAGAAGAATGAAGAAATCCAGTCCAAGAAAACCTCAAGATCAACCAAAAGGGTAGTTAACTCTACCTTGAACCACTTTCGGGCACTTAACACTACATATTTTTATTCCTATATGCATATACGGTTTTTAAACACTTCACCTATTTTTTTTAAATCAATTTAATTTAATTACAATATTTTTAAAACTTTTTTAAATAATTTTTGGAATTACTAAAATTTTGCTTTTAAAAGTGTTGGGGGTTAAAATTTGTATTTTATAAAGTTTTTTAATTCATTAGAAGTTAGCTTGGGTAGGATCTCAAAGATCTAGAGACTTTAGGGGGAGTTTGTAATTATTTTTAAAACACGCATTTTATAGCCTATTTCCACCGCACACGTGTTGCCTCCCGAGTTCGTTATTTTGTGTTTTCTACAAGACACATTTACCTCATTTGATCTCAGCCCTTGAATGATCTTTATCAATGGCCTGCATGTGTTTATTTGCAATCCCAGTGTTACCTGTTTAACGAATGAGATTAAGTTGTTAGCACTACTCGTTGTAGACCATTAGATTAGCAATCGAGAAGTCAAACTCAATATAAGTCGTAGGATTGCCCAAAACATTCGAGATCCTTCCACAACCTATATAAAAACCCATTAAGTCTCATCCATTTGAGACTTTTGGCATTTGCCCATTCTCAAAAGAAAAAAGAGAGAGTAGAGAGAGAAGAGAGAGAAGGGAGAAGAGAGAGGGAAATAAAAGAGAGAAGAGAGAGAGAATAAACCCTAATCTTCATATCCTCGCACCTCTGAGTGATTTACCTTCACCCAAACACCATAACCTTCAACGTTTCATACATCAGAAACCTAAACCTTGAGAGTTAGATCCATTTTAGGTTTTCGATGAGATTGGTGTTAGGTTTGTTCGATATTTGAAGACCTCTTCAATTCTAAGTTTCTTTCAGAATTCATCTCTAAGAAGATATCGAGTTTCATTATTGAAACTTAAAATTTTTTAAAAGAAAATATCAGACGCTTATTTTTTATTCTCTTTTTGGATATTTTATTTTAGTTCCATTCTATTTCAAAAGATTTTGAAAGATAAACTTTTCTTTCTTCAAGGTTAAATCATATTCTTACGATGTTTGTGTCTCTTGAATCATATTTCACATTTTGTGAAATAAAGTTTTACAAAAATAAACAGAGACACATAGGACCTTGGCTAGTTTTAAAAGCAAGGTTGTTTAAGAAGCTTATTTGACAAAATGATTTGAATCAGACTTTGCATGTCATATAGAACCTATTGATTCATAGGATCTTGTCTGTATAAATAATTTGAGAGGGTGAGTTGCATAAATCTGCATTAAGTACACCTCACAAATATATTGTCACACACAAACACTTAGTCACAATGGTTCTGTTTGAGAGACTTGAAATTTGTTAGAGTTGCTAGAATCAGAATCCAAAGAAAATGAGGTCTAGTAAAAGGCAAAGAAGCAACAAGAAAAGATCAGTTCTAGGCAGAAAACCTTTGGAGTGGAGTAGCTCATGTAGGTATAACTCTGAACTTAGATTTAGGATCTTTGTGTATTTGCTTAAGTTTTGTAACTTGATTCTTTATTTTAGTGAATTTTTTATTTTGTTCCATAGAGGGCACCATGGATGTTTCCTTTGATTAAGGGTTTTACCACGTTAAAATTCCTATGTTATTTACTTTGAATGTTCTTAATTTCTATTGTGCTTGGTACTCCATGTTGGACTTAGTAGATGGTTTTTAATTTCTAAAACCTTAGGTAATCAACTACCAAATCTAAACTACATATTTAAAATACAATTTTGAACACATCTTGTGTTATTATTCGAAAAGATTTTTGTCCAAAAAGTTTATTTGGAGTTTACTTAACTTATAACATTTTGTTGTTAATCTAGTAAACAAGTTTTTTCAAGTGGTATCAGAGCAGGACCCTCTTTTATGATCCTAAAACTTTAGAAATTGTTTTCAAAACTTCTTTCAAAAATTCTGAATGTGGAAGAAGGATTTGAGAAGTTTGGTAACCTCTGTTGACCACCACTCTTTGATGGAAACACCTTCTCATTTTGGAAAGTATGAATGGTTGCTTTCATTCAAGGAACCCTTGGTGATGATGTTTGGGAAATGATGGAAGGAGGGTATGAACATCCTACTAAGGCTATCTCTGAAACTAATCTGACAAAGATTAAGAAACTTCTTAGTGAGTTTACTAAGGAAGAGAAAAAGGCATACCTAGATAATAAAAAAGGAAAGAATGCCATATTTATGTCCATTAATGAACACGAATTCAAAAGAATATCCATATATTCAACTTCTTAAGAGGCATGGGACACTCTTGTCACTGCTCATGAAGGTGATGATAGAGTTAAGGAAGGAAAAACTCAAATTCTAGTCAAGGAAGGAAAAACTCAAATCGTAGTCCAGCAATATAACAACCTGATAATGGATGACAATGAATCCTTTGAAGATTTATACATTAGGTTAACTGATATTTTCACAAAACTTCATGCAAATGGTATAACCTATAGTAGAATGGAAATTGTTCAAAAGATTCTTAGGTCACTGCCTTCCAAATTTGACAATAAAAGATATGCCATTAAAGAAATAGACGACCCTAATATGAATCCTGAATTGCTTAGCAGTAAATTGAGGACTGTAGAATTGGAGTTAGATTTCAAAAAGCAACAGACCAGACAGTTAAAGAAACTCACTAGTTCTAATGTTGTGTTTTCATCTAAAATGCATGTTCCTAAAATAATTTCTTTGGACTTTGACCTTGACTGTGCTGATGACTGTGATTTGGATGACCTTGACAATCAAATAACTCTTATGAGCAAGCATTTCAAAAAAAATTTGAAATTCAGAAATGCTGTAGCCTCTAAACAAGGCAAGTCAAATTATCAAGGAAATCAAAATCTCAGACCTCATGACAGAGATAATACCAAACACTCACATGACAATAAAAGGACCTATGATAATAACAGACCTAAGACAGACCTTAAATATGTGAAATGTCACAGATGTGGTAAAATTGGACATTATGCTAGTAAATGTCCAACTAATTTTAACAACAATAACAAGGCTAATGTGTGTAAAACGTGGGACAACTCTAGTGATTCTGATGAAGATGAAATAGAGTTAACATAAAATGACGAGTATTGCATGCCTTTCTTTGCTAAAATTGTATATAATGATAATGATGCATGCCTACCTACTCACGAATCTGTGTTGCTTGTTAATGTTGATGATAATACTGCTCCTTTAATTGTTAAGAGTAATCTAAGTGTGAATCAAAGTGTTAATAGTGCTGATGAAGTGAATGTGTGTGTTAGTCTAAAAGAACCAAGTAAAATTTTAGGGAACACTTCACACGACACACTTAGCGAGTTCGATGATGATTTTCCCGATTTACATGAGTTGTACACTAAAATCGTTAAGAAGAGTGATCATTTTGAAAAAAAATGATAAAATCATTAACTAAGCGTATCGATTTACTTAACCAGACCATTAAAAAGAATACTGAAGATTATACTGCCCGGTGTATTACTCCTGAGACTGAGATTCAAGAGTTTGCCTTAAAAATAAAAGATTTGTCTAAGAAAAATCATGAGTTTGAACAAAAATATAAGGCAACCATTGTTGAACTTGAAGAGTCTAAGCAAAAGGTCTCAAATGTGTTTAAAAACTGTCAATACTTTGAAACCCAAGTTAAATATTATGAGGAAATTATTGTTGGAAGCAAATTTAACTCTGAAGATAAATTTGGCCTAGGTTTTGGAGGCATTACTCATTGGGAGAGAAGTTCCAGTTGTTCATATACATAGGTCACTGCAATATATTTCCATACAGAAAGAACTAGATTTGAGGCAATATAGATGGATTGAGTTCATGAAGGATTACCAGTTCAATATTTGGTATCACCTAATAAAGGCAAAAATGGTGGCAAATACGTTGAGCCATATGCCTTTAGGATAATTAGCAATAGTTTAGAAGGCGAAGTGCATTGAGCTTCGTCAGGAGGGAGAGGTAGTCCAATCCTATATGGCAGTGATGAACATCACATACGAGATCATTTTTAGGGTTATGAAGGCACAAGAAGGGTATACTTCTTATCAAGAGGTGGAATGGAATCCTACTCAATCGGTTTTGAGGGTGGCTTACACTTCAACGGGAGTTTGATTATCCCAGACGATGAGGAGCTATGGCTTGAAGTTATGGAGGAGGCACATGGGTCATGATTCTCGGTGCATCTCAAAGGGGATAAGATGTACCAAAATATAAAGAGAAAGAATTGGTGGGCCAGTATGAAGATAGACATAGCAGAGTTTATCTCTAGGTGCAACACTAGTCAGATGGTGAAGATTGATCATCAAAGACCATCCAATATTTTGCAGCCATTGGAGATTCTAGTGTCGAAGTGGTCAAGTATATTAATGGAATTCATCACGGGGTTATCAACATCGCAGAAGGGTCATAATTCCATCTGGGTTATTATGGACTGGTTGACTAAGGTAGCTCATTTCTTACCTGTTAGGGTGGATTATATGACAGGGCAGTATGCCCAACTTTTCATTACAGAGATAATGATACTGGATGGGGTTCTGCCCAACATTATTTCAAATCGGGATAAAATCTTTGTGGCCCACTTCTGGCAGGGTTTTCAGGAGACAATGGGGACATAATTGCATTTGAGTAAGGCATATCACCCCCAGACCATTGGACATATGGAGAGGGTGGATTAGATGTTGGAGGATATGCTGAGAATGGTTATTATGGATTTTAAGGGCAATTGGGGGCATTATATACCATTGGTAGAGTTTATGTATAATAACTCGTACCAGTTTACTATTGGCATGGCACATTTTGAGTCTTTATACGAGAGACCTTTTCATTCACCCTCATATTGGTTAGAGGTGGGGGACAAAAATCTTCTCAGGACGGACATGATTTAGGATATGTCGAAAAAGATTGGGTTGATTAGGAGTCTTATTTGGGTAGCTCAAGATCGTCAAAAGAGTTATGCTGATGCAAGCTGGAGATTCTTAGAATTTAACGTGAGCGATGAGATGTTACTTCAAGTATATCCCATGAAGGGAGTGAGGAGGTTCGAAAGTATGAGGAAGTTGGTACCTAGATATATGGGGCCTTTTCCCATCATTGAGAGGGTAAGGCCTGCTACGTATAGGCTTGCCTTACCGGAGCACTTGCAGCACATTCACGATGTGTTCCATGTGTTGTTTTTGAGGAGATATATCAGGGATGACTTAGCTTACCAACATATAGGATTGGAGGAGATAGATTTGCAACATGATATTTCTTATGAGGAGATACCTATTGCCATTTTGGTCCATAACGAGCAAAAGCTTCACTAAAAGGTGGTGCTGTTAGCGCTTATATAGCCGGAACACCACAATGTCACCGAGTCAATGTGGTAATGTGAGGATGAAAATATAGGAAAAGTATCTAGAGCTTTTTATGGCATGAATGTTCTAATTTCGGGGACGAAATTCCTTTAATGGGGGGGGGGGGGGAGGTAATACGCCGTACTTTTATGAGTATTTAATTTTCAAGTGTGCATAGAACTTATGAATTTAATTGAGAAAATTAAATTGGTTTCAGTAAATATTAATTAGCGAGATAAGGATTAATATTTATCATTATTATTATTTACTTGCGTGTAATAAGTAAATATAGATCTGAATTATTATGTTATCATTTATGGTGTGAAAAGCGACGGATTATTGTATTATGTCTTTAAAGAGTTAGCGTGATGAATTTAAATGAATTATGGGCGACGCGTACTATACGCACGTGTCGGGCCTGATTAATGAGATGGTGGCATATTGTTAGTTGGGTTACTCGGATGGCCTTTTTGAGTTCACGGGTGATATATAATGGGTCAAAATAGTCTAGAATAGGTACCCAAGGGTTAAAGTTAAGTGTCGAGGTCTATTTAGACGTAGTAGTGCCCGTATGGGGGTATGTGTGTCTTTTTACCCTTAGAACTACACTTAAAAACATTATTAGGGTGTGATTAAGGAGTATTTAAGGATTAAGGAGGTGGATGACAACCTTACTTTTGGCCATTGCATATTTGTGATTAGGGGAGAGATTAAGAGCAGTGTAAAAGAGAAGAAAAGAGAGAAGAGAGGAAGCGCATCTTCGGAATTCATATTCATCTCTACGTGTTGAGACTTCAGATTCAGATCCAAAAGACAAGTGTTTACTAGCTTTATATTGCAATTTTTGCAATTAATTACGTTCATAATTATTTAGGAACAACTTTGGGAATTTAAAATATGAAAACTTTTGAGAATTGATTAATTGAATTGGTTTGTATTTAACCTCTATCATAGTTGATAATGACTGATAATGAATAGTTGACAAATTCATAATATTAATTTAGGTTTATGATTATGAACGTGAGCATATTGATAGGGTGTTAGAATAAATGAATTTTAAAGGTTTGATAAATTCCGAGTTATATGAATTGATTAATGTTCAGGAATCCTTGTGTTTTGATGATGGCCTCGGGTTTATTTTGGTGTTAGAATGGTTTTGGGTTATTATACATTGATGTGGGATGTCAATTTATGATTTTGGGAGGATTGGGACCTCCATGGGAGGGTACTCGTGGAAGAAGATGATTTGCAGCCTAACAAACCAAACCAGTTCGTTGGGGGAGCGTATCAATTTGGTAAAGAAAATTGGTTCGGTCTACCAAGCGTATTGATTTGGTTTCCTAACTTGCCCATATTTTTGTTACGCACTGTTTTGACCCATTAGAGCTTGGTAAATAGGCATATGGGTTATCGTGGTAGATTAGCACTACCGGGGAATATTATCAGGAGTTGGCATGTGTGTTAGGACAACGGTTAGATAGATTCGAGTGAGACGAACCATAATTCAAGTGAGTGAACATTTAATTATAAAATCAGGAAGTTAGGATGTACTTCGAGATTGGTAGACTAGTACGCCTTGGGATTTTCGTATGTAGTCCGTACTTCATATATATAAGTATTGCGGAATTACTTGTACTTATATGTGGTTTTTGTTTATTTATATTGAACATACCTCTACTATATTGAACATACCTCTACTATATGTGGTTTTTGTTTATTTGTCTTCTCAAGGGATACCCCCTTTTTAAATGGCTTCACACTACCCTTCAACCAATTTTGGACATGCTACTCCTATTGCACATAAGTATACTAATTATCGTCCTTCTCTTACGATGTTTAATCCATTCTACCTCTACTATTTTGTAATATCAGTCTCACAAGTATAAATCTCACTCTTCTCTATGTCGCTTCTTCTGGCGATTATCTCCTCAGCAAACCAAGGTGTCTACACCCCTTATAGCCCATGCATGTGGGTTTAAACATCACATATACTTCATAAGTACTCCAAACTCTTTATTGTCCTTGCATTTTCAATGTGGCCATACCACTTGGGCGTTCTCAATCACCCC
The DNA here is from genome assembly GCA_949130495.1 of Sambucus nigra. NCBI lineage: Eukaryota > Viridiplantae > Streptophyta > Magnoliopsida > Dipsacales > Adoxaceae > Sambucus > Sambucus nigra. Next base: position 716,568,262 of record OX422207.1, read on the forward strand.
CGAATATGAAATTATAAATCCTTCTAAACATCATTTCATCCTTCAACCCGCCAATAATAAAATAAAATTATCAGCACTTCCTCACTAACAACTGGCTCTACTGTCCTTATATCATAATTTACCCCTTTAACTTCCAGTTATCACTACATACTTCCCTAACGATCAAGGTACCCACATCATGGACGAATGGCCAAACATCTCCTTACTACCAACCTTACGTTAAGTTTCATGCGTGGGATGTCTCGCAAAGCGAAATCCAAATAAGGAACCCCCCGATACACTACTTACTAGCATTGTCGATCATCGAAATCCGTTAAGCCCTCAGTCCATAACATGTACCCCTATATTCCAGTCTCTTGACAATAAAGTTACATCTCCTTCCGCAATTACACTTCAACAAGGAACTCCTTTCGAAAGACACTGTCTCATAACATTGATGATAATCACATTCCATAAACATCATGCAAATATAATCGGGGTTCTCAAAATCCCGTCCCCAGACATACAACTATGAGTATTAACTTCCACGTCTCTAAAGGGTGATACAACAATGCACTCTTCATATTACCCCATCCTGAGCGTTAATTATAATAACTAGCTAAATCTTTCTGCTAAATAGTAAACCAAATACACTCCGATTTATATCAATAAAGTCCCTACACATACCAGGAACAAATATATGATACCATTATACTTCTCGAAGTCTCAATAATACATATATACATATATACAAATATATAAATGCGAGCCCGACCCTTTCGCAGATGGGGACTCGACATAACAAAACATTCTACACCAAGGTAGTAGCCCTAATAGACTTACAATATTCGCAAACTATCAATTTAAGCGTATAATAAAACCATGATTAGGATAACATCACACTCGTATAACACATCACTAAAACAAGAAATTTTAATAAGGTATATACCACTATCGATACACCCATTCATCCCCCGCGGATAACACTAAAAGTAACCCCACTATACCAGAGAAATATATTCATATAAAAAATAACATTGCCTATATACGCACTAAACTTGACTCTCATGCGAATATAGAAATAAAAATAATGTAACTCGTTCCTAACACATACAGTATGAAACATAATCTGAAGATATAACTCATACTTCTATCTTGTCAATCGCACTGGCTTCTCAAATGATTTCTGGACTTAACATACATGTCCGTACAAAACCAAAAATTTCAATAACTATTGCCTTTGCTAGGAACCATACCCTTATCCCTATAATTGCTTTGGGAAAAAAATTTAACGCACAGGTTTCACTCCCCACAAAATACCTCTACACATACTCCACCAATCTCTGGTCTCACTGACCATGTTAGGGTTGTCCCTCTCTCGAACGTTGGTAGCGTCGACTTAGATGACTACCTCTATTGTTCCCTTATATTTGATGGCCCTAAGGAACACGCTACTGGCATCGACAACTCTTACTGAAATAACCATTGCTCGGTAACAATTCAGTTATCCAAATTATTTAAACGGATCCCGTAATGGGTCTCCCCCTTGTGGTTCTTCACCAACACCGTTTCCCCCAGTCTTACTGTCTGACTAAAGTCTTCGATTCTTGTAGCTCCCCACACAAGGAAGCATTTACCTCCATATTAACCAATCGCGTCTTTGTTACCATCTGCATTGACCGTCCAAGAAGAATTCCCCAGAAGTGCTATCAATTCTTCTTGTAAGTTAATTTTCCCCCTTTTATGTCCTCTTCTCCATTGCACCTACTTCATCCGGTGTAAGGTTCGCTAATTAATTAAATTTCTTTTTACAAAGTGACCTCTGTCCGACCCTCTTGTGTGAGTTCAGAACAACGTTCACATCTTATCCTGAACATGTGATGAAGGAACTTATGGTCAAACCATATCTATGCGCCTTCTCTTGACAAAACATCCCACTTATAACTGTGGTGGTTACCTCTCACCATTGTAACTCTACTCTCACGAGCCAAGAAAAATTTTACCCTAAATTTTCATTCTCGATTAGCCATACTTCGGCATATGCCCAAACCTTTGGATATTTATCTTTGTTGTCTAACACACGCCATTTTAGCATTTCTATTAATTTCACTGTTGGTTCTCTTCAACATTTCGTCTGACTCTCTCCCAATTCAACCTTACTGGGTGAGTCTAATTTGACCCCACTTTTTACTATAGTGGTTCTTAGAAGTCATATTGTGTCTAAGCCGCCTTTACTGTCCTGGCCTTCCGTTCCCTAATAGGGGTGACCTCAACTACGGTCATCATTCTTGAATATACCATATAACCTCAACTGAGCTTTGCCTCCTGCTGTCCGCCCAACTCGCACGACATACTGCATCATTCGGCACACGGACAGACCCGAATGAAAATAAGATTCACTATCATATACATTATAACAGGAGAACGAAATCTCACCAAAGAAATCAACAATCCTAAACAGAGGTCTCTACATAAAATAAAGCTACGCTAGAAGCATAATAAGCCACACAGATCCTTAGGACACTAGAATATGATGCTCTGATACCACCTGTAACACCCAGACTAATTAAATACCGGGTAGCTACTCCTTTATGAAATTAATACAGAATATTAAGTTGGTTCAGTCGTAGCATCACTGTCGAAAACATTTAATTTATTACTAGCCACCTAATATTTAAAAAGAGAGATGCCAAAATTTATTAATTAAATTAACAATAACCAAGTAACTAAATCACCAACCATCAATCACATAAACAATGTCATGTAAATAACTAACGAAATGAAATAAACTGAAACCAGAGTAAACACTCCAATAATAATACCAGAGTAAAATAAAATCCCGATGTAAGAGTCTGAATAAATAAACCAACATCTGAAATAAAACTAAAAGTCTGAGAGTGCTATCTCTAAATGGAAATGGGTAACATGCCCTAACAGATGAGTAACCCTGTGTAGAATCAAGTAAAAAATATGAAGGCGTCTAATTCCGAGATCCTGTAACTTCCACAACAGCTACAAAATGTCAATGAAATGGAACTCCTATTCTTGGTGTCCCTGTGGCTGGGCACCTAAAAATGTTTTTACAAAACAAAATAGATTTGGAAGAAAAAGGGTCAGAGCCCGAGGTGAAAACAGTTTAAAAGCTCAACAAGTGTTTAAATTATAATTAAACAACACATATTATAAACATGTTAGTTGCGTACTCTCACATGAGTTTATCACCTCTCAACTAGTGTGCACGCCTAACGTATTCCCTTAACCCATCCTAGTTATGCCGCTCACTAAATAGTCTGTACCACTCATGCTTTCACATGCTATCATAGGGTATCTACTCGTAACACCCAAACATTCATAACCCATACTCACATTCATTAAATTACTTATCTGAAGTGTTAATTTCATTCTCACCTTCTTAGTTCAGAATCTACATCATCTTGTCGTGTTTTGTGCCAAGTTTTGTATTCAACATTAATGGAATCTCAATAGTTTTGAATGCATATATGTTTGATCTTTGAATATTAAGTAAAAGTTAGTTTTTAAATTGAGTCCATTTTTGTAAAAATATTTTTTAAAGAATTTTTATTTTATTAAAGTTGTTTGAAAAAGTTTTTAAGCTTGTTCAAATGAATTTACATAGGTCGTTTGAACGAGAGTTTTCATCGGTTGAAATGAGAATGGGCTTTTTTGTTCGAACGCGGTTCAAATGGGGATCAAACGAAATTTATCTTCATTACACTACGATGTTGTTCGATGGTGATTTGATCTCCGTTCAAATGAGTTTAGCAAGTTTGTTCGAACAAGATTTATTTCATTTAAACGAGATTGCATAACTCATTCAAATGACCCTAGTGTTTTTGTTCGAATGAGTTCTCTCGTTTTTTATGCTGCCACGATTTTCACATTTTCTATAAATAGGAGTGCTCGCAACTATTTTTATTGAGAGATTTCACAAAAAAACATTTTCCAAGAAATATCTTATGTCCTCCGAACCCTAGATCCATCCAATAGTTTTGAGATCCAAGTTTTATTCTTATATGCTTGTTTGATATCTCTTGTTTGGGCAATAAGATTCATATACTCTTAATTTTCATTAAGTATCGTTTTGTACAGTGCATTTCTTATTTGTTGTGGTTTGACGTGGTGGACTCTGTGTTACTGTGATGGTTTGCAAGTCAAGATTGGTGGATACCAAGATGTTTGTGGAGCATGCATTATGCCAGTTCATGGGTGGACTCCTACATGTCACCGTGATTACGATCGAAGAAATGACGACACATAAAGGCTTGAAGAAGTCGAGTGGGTTGAGTAAGTCATTTGTTGTCCTTGTGCAATTCCTTATCATAGTGAATTTGCATGGCTGGCTAGTATGATGTTTTTCTATTGTGGGTTTTACCCATATATAAATGTGTTGTGTGATGGTCATTTTGCTATCTTTATACTAACTTAGATGTATGATAAGGACGAGATAAAATATGGCTAATTGTTTTTTATAACACGAGTTTAATTGGTACGTGATTAATTGGATTAATCATTGAAATCAATTTCAATTTTTTTTAAATTGGTGCGTGTTTGGCAATCCATATAATCCCTTAGGGCACTAGTACTTTCAAATTAATACTAGAGCGGGTGTCTATAAGTTATTTAGACATGAATCTAGGAAGTTTTTATGTGTAGGGTCAGTTATTTTCTAGTCCACCTTTATTTGATGGGTCGAATTATGCCTACTGGAAAGTGCATATAAAATCTGCACTTAAGTCCATCGAGGAGTGGGTATGGTTAGCCATTGAAAATGGGTGGACACCATCCGTAACACTTTTAGATGATCTTATTATCCTTCAACCCATTGAGAGTTAGAGTAAGTATTAACATAAGTTGTGTAACTACAACTCTCGTGGTCTAAATGCTTTATTTTGTGTGGTTAAAGCTGAGGACTTCCATCTAATTATAATGTGTGAAATGTCCAAAGAGGATTTGGACATTCTTAAACTCACCAATGAGGATACTAATGCAGTTAAAGCTTCAAAGATTTAAAAATTCTTTACTAAATTTGAAACCATTAGGACGGATGAAGGGAAAGCCTCCGATGAGTTATACACGAGCTTTCTAATATTTTAAACTCATCTTTCAACTTGGCAGAGAGAATACTTGAAATAAAAGTTGTGAAGAAAATACAAAGGCACATAACTGAAAGATTTAATCTCAAAATATCTATTTTGAATTCATTGGGAATTATTGACTCAATGAAACTCGAAGAGCTTGTGGGTGACCTTCAAACCTATAAGCAAGATATATTTCCTCATAATAATCGGAAAGATAAGGTAATTAATTTGAAAGGCCAGAAGGAGGAAACATTCGATTATGATGATGAGTCTGACATTGATTATGATTATATGGACATGTTTTCTAAGTTGATGAAAATAAATATGAGAAGAAGAATTTTAACAAGGCGGAAAAATTCCTTAAGAATTATAATAAAATTATTAAAAGGGATGAATTAGATAGATGCTTAATTATGAGGTCATGGGGAAACGTTGTGTCCCACTAAGCTATGGAATAATGGAAAAAAGTCGAACGCATAAAACTCTACCTTTAGTGATAGTGAATCGAAAGAGGAATCTAATTCCCCCCATTGAGAATAACTACACCGCATTCACGACTAGTCATGTGGGATACGATGAAAGTCTTTCGACATTGAAGATGATTATTTGCATGAAAGTTTTGAGGTTCGATCTGTTGTTTCCCAAGAGAGTGGTGAAGAAAGTGAGGAAAAATAAGAAGAAAATGAGGAGGAGAAGGATAGTGAGCTTCATGTGACCTTTTGTGAGATGTACACGAAGTCGTTGTAGTTGAAATATGCCAGATTGAAATTATAAGATAATTTGAAGGAACATGTCGTAGGTAATGATGATTCAAAATTAATTGATGATTTGAGGTCATATGATAAGACTCTTTGGGAGAAGATCGAACTTGTTTAGGGAGAGAGAGATAACCTTCATGGATTAATGGAGAATTTTAAAAAGGAGTCCCTAATTTTTAATGAGTTTCGTCATTTTCTTGAGTCTAGGATCGAGGAGTTATAAGAGAGATTAAGAGACTCTAGTTGTGTCAAATTCGATTTGGAATCTAGGTCGGAGAATCTAGATAAGATTTTTAACATTGTCTAAATAAAAAATGATAAGACTAAAATTAGCTTTGATGATCTAAGTGCTTTCGCTACAAAAGACAAGACCAACATTCTGAAAGGGTCAACAATTTCTAGGGATGTTAGAATTGGTCATCCTAAGGGGAACATTCCTCATCCTGTCTACACTTACACACATTGGGATTGGAAAGGTCACCTTAAGAAGTTTTCTCACGATCTTCAAAAATGTCCTAGGAAGTCTAAACATAGTATCACCAAGGTTACCAAAACCCTAGATCATCATGTTACACCAATGTGGGTTAGAAAATCGAATTTGGAGGCACGTAATGTTAGACTTGTTGATTTTCGCATGCTTGAACATAATTCTTCTCATGCTAAATCTAATGGTTGATTGTATTTGAAATTTTTCATACACTAGCTTTTATACTTCATGTTTTATATTATTTCTAGTTGTATTATGTTTTAGTCTTTTGTATTTTGATTTTCCATTTATTGAGTCTATATGAGAAAAATACAAAAAGATTTCTTTATATTTTGAGTCATTTTTAAAATTCATAAAAGCTCAAAAATAATTTTGTTTTATTTTCTTTAGTTTGGTTTTACACATTTTGTGTGGCATATCAATGTGTTTGTATCCCATTCGTTCCATGTTATCAATGTGGTTAGGACATTTGATAATGGGCACAATGCTTTGGATTGTTCTTAATCGTTCTTGCATGGAGTTGTTCAAAATTGATTTGCTTAATGGATTCACTTCGAATATGACTCAACACATACTTGCGCGAGCTCTTTTGGATTATTACTTCCTATGTTTCATGAGCTAAGTGAGGTGTTCCCCTATCAATCTTGTCGCACACACACACATACACACACACACACACACACACACACACACACACACACACATATATATATATATATAATAACCATTGCGCGAGAGTTTGTTCTGCTTGAAAAATGTGAGGGTGCAATAGAGAGGGCTACGAAGGGAGTAAATCTCCTTTGCTAAGGCTGCGTTTTAAAAATTGATTCTTTAAAATTAATATTTTGAAAAGAAAAGAGAGAAAAAAACTTAAATATCTATACTTTTAGGGTGCTACAGTTGAAGATAAATGGGTTTTCATAACGACTCCTAGTTAATCTAATTGTTTGAAGCTATTGATTTTAGAATCATCAAGATTTCTAGGCTAGTATGTATTGTATATTTTTTTCTTTATGAGTTCATTATTTGTCATTTGAGGCTAAGTTGAATTTTGGTAAATTAATGAGGTCAAATATATAGAACTCCCTAGACATATATTGAGTGATTGAGACATTTTTCTTTTCTTTTGCATTACACCCCTACCTCCATACCATATTTTGTTTAGACACATTAACGACATACGATTGTGGAGTCTTTGCATTGCATTTAATCCATCTTTGCAATATACTTCATATTTTATTTAATTTGCTATGTTATATGACCATATTGGTATTTTTTTGTCTCATTGTTTATATTGGTATCATGTGTTCATTTTTTTTATTATTTGTGCTTGTATTGACAAGTTTATTTATCGTGGAATGTTTCATTTCACCTCCAACGCATAACATACTTGTTTTCCTTTATGTTTACACATGAAACATGTAGAGTTAGAAGTTGTTTATATTGTGTATATTTATCTTTGTCTATTCCTGAAAAAAAATGGGAAGAGTATATAACCCACGGGGACTTATGTTACCTTAGTTGGAGAAAGCTTGACCTTAGTTTGAGGACATGTGTTGGAAAAAATGGGAGCCTTTTTTGTATGTAGATTTATATTTCTCATATATTCTTTTTGCATTTAAAAGATGTGTTTAAGTTTGAAGGTTTAAAATTATGCAACAAAGTTTCACAAGAATGAAGATACTCATTTTTGTGTCTGTCAGTGTTTGTATTTTTTTCTTTTGGGGTTAGGATTGAGTCTTCAAAAGATCTTGACGGACCATAGATTTTCGTTTTTAAGTTTTATCCTCGAATAGAAAAAAGGGAGATTTGTATGGAAAATTTTTCAATAAAGTCAATTTGTATATATATTGACTTAATTCTAATTGGACAAAACTTTTTTGAGTCATACGTTAGGAATTGAGTTATTTATCATGTTACAACCTCTACATTATTGTGTTTTGTTTCGTGACAAATTTTTTCTTTAACATCTATAGGATCTCAAGAGGTATGAATGTGTATATGTTTTATCCCTAGATATTCATTGGGTGTCATTTTTAAAATTGAGACCATATTCATAAAAAAGGTTTTTTAAATATTTTTTTTATTAAAGTCGTTCGAATGAGTTTTTAAGGAAGTTCAAATGAATTTACATAAGTTGTTTGAATAAGATTTTTCAATGGTTTAAACAAAAATGGGTTTTCATTTTAACGAGCTTCACATGAGGATCAAATGAAATATATCTTCTTTACATTAGGATGTCGTTTGAAAATCATTTGATATTTATTCAAATGAGCTTAGCAAGTTCTTTAGAACGAGATTGAATAATTCGTTTGAACGACTCTAGTGTTTTTATTCGAACTAATTGCTTTATTTTTTGTGCCGAAATTTTTGTGTTTTTTTTATAAATAGAAGTATTGGAAACTAATTTTATTGAGTGGTTTTGTGAAAAAAAAATTCCAAGAATTATCTAAGAGCCTCCAAAACCTAGTTTCACCCAATATTTTTGATATCCAAGTTTTATTTTTGTACGATTTTTTGAGATTTCTTATTTAAGCATGAATTTTTATATACTCTTCGTATTTTTTGGGTATTATTTCATACGAGGGATTCCTTGTGTGTTGTGATTTGATGCAGTGGACTTCGTGTTGTTATCACAGTTTATTATGCTAAGACCGTTAGATATTGATACATGTCTGGAGCATATGTCGTGGTAGTTTGTAGGTGTACTCATGTGTGTCGCTATGGATAAGGTCGAAATAATGAAGACACGTTAACACTTTAAGGAATCAAGTTGGTTGAGTAAGTCATCTACTATCCTTGTGTAATTCGTTATCATAGTGAATTTGCATGGCTGGGCCGTCCGACATTTTTTTTATTATGTATTTTTCTCGTATATTGGCGTGTTGTGTGATTGGTTATTTTACTGTTTCTATACTCACCTAAATTCATGATTTGGGAAAGATAAAATTTGGCTATTTTTTTCCCAGCACGAGTTTAATCGATGCATGATTAATTAAATTAATCATTTAATGTAATTTTAATAAATTGAAAATTGATGTGCATTTGGGAATACATATAATCCCCTAGGGCACTATCATTTTTAGCTTTTACAACATATGAATAAGTAATCGCAACAAATGAGGTGACAATTACCTCTTTTGATGCTCATACCCTAAAATCATTCATCGTATATGTTAAAACCTTTCTCTACTGATTTCAAGGAAGTTCTCTCTCATACTTCCTATATGTATTCATAAAGTAGATAATAGATGGAAATATAGAGAATAAAAACCCTTGTTCAAAAAGACATTATATATATAACAAGTAACTTGATCAAATTGTACATTTGTGGGTCTTATTTTTTTAGGGTTCTCGAAATTCACTTCATCCTCCAACTCGTCAACTTTTGGACCACTCATTCCCCACAAGGATTGAACCTCCTAGTACTTTGTTCTCTCAATTATATTATATATGCTTTCATAATTTCCCCTCCAATATATTATGTGTTCCTAACAGTTTTTTATGTTTTTCATCAAGCTCTTGAAAAGATACATCAAACGATACCTGACAGGTCCACACAACAACAATTAATGCATAGATGTACAAGCAAGTGGATGAGGATGCCAATGAGTAACGGAGGAAAATATTTCAATAAGACACAAGCCACCATCGATGAGTTGCTTTCTCAAACCCAATGTTCTTTAGCTCTACAAATTTTGCACACAGTAAGGAGAGACATATACTATTTTGCATAATTTTTATTCGGAGATCTTTGTTCTTAGAAAACCAAAGCCTAAACCACAAAGGGATTAATTTCATAATGATGTTTCAGTCATTAGACTTTCACAGTTTCACATGATTTGATTGAGAGTTTACAATAGTGTGAAAATTACCAGAATATTTTATAGGATTATTCAAGCTGAATACCCCATATATTTAGTAATCAACTTAATTGAGTGTAAATATTATATCATACATGTTTTTAAACAATTTAAATAATATTCTTAGCATAAAATAAAAATATGAAAAATATATGTATGGAATATAAAAGTCATCCAATGTAAATCTGAATAAGATGCAGTAAAAACCACTACAGAGTGAGAGATAAAATTCTACATCTCAACATAGCTCCCGAATACATTGTGCCAAATATTAAGTCATCAATCATATATCCTAAGTCCTACTATCCATAATACATGTCCACTAAAATTTTAAACACAACTTACTAGACTGAAAGTAAAATAACAATCTATCAAAATAAATATCTACACCTGTCTCTAAAAATGAAATCCTTGATAAAAAGATGGATAATATGTGCTAGCTAGAAGGAGGAAAACAAAGAGGGAGAACTAACTCTAAAACCTAAAAGTGACCATAAATAAATATAAGTCAAAACCCTAGAAAGTTGCTAAGTTACACAACTCAAAAAAGTTATATATACAAATGGTAAACTAACTGTTTATAATCTATATAATTGCCCAATGTATATCGCATAACCTAATAGTGCATTAGAATTAGGCGATTTCATTAAATCTTTTAATTATTTTGTTCATTAATTAACACTTAACCGACACGTTCTCCTTCTTCCAGACATCTCAAGAACATGCTGTACACTAACATAAAACTGTCCCATAACTCATAGTCATCTTATTACGTAGTGCCAAAACTTCACAATTCTATGTGATGAAATAATAATCCATATTAATTCGTACTCGTCAAGTATATCAAAATAAGGGTGTTCCTTCTCATCACTCACTCAATCATTAACATTTTTTATGTTCATTTATCAATTACATTCTTATTTATAATTGTACTTCATCATTCGTCGTGATATCATTATTAACTCGTTACCCCACTATCGAGTCATTTTCAAATAATTAATTTAGGCAAATTTATAACATTACAATATGAGTCAAAGGGATAATAAGCCTAACATGTAACTACTAATTAATCAAAGCATTAACGTTAAGGTGTACTGTATCTATTGAAGGTTCTTATACAATCACTCCTACCTATCTCTAAACTATGTGTGAGGTATGTCTCACCTAAGTGATATCTAAACAAAGACCCCTTCACCTCGATCGATACATTTTTATTTAGATAAGATAGTTGTTAAGATAATTAATTAATTAATTAATTAAAGGTTTATTACGAAGAAGAAACGTAAGAGAGTCGGTAATTAAACATCCAACCTCCATAACAAACCATTATATAGCCAGCGCAAGCCATAACGGGCATCAATCCAAACAATCCAATAAAAATGTATCCATGTACTCCTTTTAAATAATCTACTACAATAAATTCCTTTTAGGAAATAATGGATAAAGATAATTCTTATGAAATTATTGCGTTAAATTCCAAGAACACATTTAATAATAAAACTCAATTAACTTTTAAAGGGTATAACATCGGGTTAACAAACATAGGTTCTTCTCAGGCATCATTTTAAACATTTATATACATAGAATTTTATAAATCAATTCTTTAATTTCAAGGGTAATACTCAAGGTGATAAAGGTACAATTCTACCCATCGTAAACATGTTCTAATTTTCTCAATATATATACCAAATGTTGTAGCTCTAGAACAAGTCTAAAACCCTAAAACATCAATTCTGTTAATAAGGATTCAATATACAACTTCTAACATCAAATTGGATAAAGTTAAATATAGTGCTAGAGAGGATATACAATTTCACTCAATTAGTCTCATACACTAAAACCCTAAGAAATCATACGGATTTTAAACTCATTGTAACCCTACACATTAGGTTTAGGTGAAAATTTTCATACGCATATATAAAAGGATAAGAGTAGAATTAAACTTGCCTCAAAAGATAAATTAACCTGAATTTAATTGATTGGAAAAGTACTTGAAAGTTTTCTTTGAATCCACTTGAAAATCTTCCTTAAAAACTTTGATTTCAATGTCTTGAGTTGATTGATTTGATTTCTGCTTGAAAATCCTTTTGAAAACTCAAAATAAAGAGGTTGCCTGAGAAATAAATTTGGGCGTTGTTATGATTCTTGATGGGGGAGGCAACTCAAAATAAAGAGAAAATGTGAAATGTGGCTTTGAAAACATTGGGAAATGTTAATTTTAGGCCTTTCAACAAATGTGGCCTAAATAAACGCGGTCGTGGCAACCACTTCTGAGGACGCGGATCTTACTGCTGTGGGAACAAACCCGTTGCGCGAAATTAAATTTTCATTGACACTTTCAACCGTATATTACCCAATATTATGCAACCATACTTAGTCAGCAAGCAACAGATAAGTACTCAAATACCCCTAGGATCTTTTAAAAATTATCAAAGAGTCTTAAATCAGTTTTATCTTTTCAAAACTATTAGATTAACCCCAAAATATTATAAACTCACTTATTCTCCAACTTTTAACCAAACTTATCAATTGCACTCTACAATTCCATGTTAACTTCGATAAACTTATTTATTGAACTCTAAAATCCCAAGTTGACACCAATTAACTTATTTTTACGTAAAAAAATATGTAATTCAAAACTTTAATTATATAATCAATTTGAGTTATTTTTAATTAATTAAATCATTCTTAATTAATTAATTCATTAAAAATACATAGTATTACACAACATGTCTTGGAGAATCTTTTTCTCACTAGTACTAAAAGTGAAAGCACCGGCTGGAGCCAAATTTCTTCCTATTATAGGATCAATTTTTTACCATATTTTTTTTAATTTTCATCGCTTAGATTGTGAAATGCCTTCTTGCCATTGTTCAAATGACATCCACTCAAACATGTTCGTATGAGATGTTCCACAAAATTCTTCTTCATATGAATCATATCAATTACATTCCTTATATGGTGATCTTTCCAATACGACAAATCAAATAACATTGACCATCTAGACTATGCCTTCATTTTACTTGCATCCTTCAGATCCTCTATAACTTTTCACATTTGTCCTGCAAACATAGCATGATTTCTATCAACTTATTCTCTGAAATCTCTGCCTTCGCTTCTTCTCAATTTAGTAACCAGAAACGCGAATAATTTGTGACCAATAGGTAAAAACATGGACTTATCATACCTGAAAAGTGACTGTTTGATAGAAATCTATGATGACAAGTATAAAAAATCTTCTTATATATTTGAGCCAAATGGATTCAAGTTCCTTCCCATAAATGGAACGTCCATCATAACCATGGACATTACAATCAGACCAGGTCCTATTGGCTGGAAAGTAGTGGATCACCCATAATAATATTGCCATATGTGTGAACTCTTTACCCTTATGAGCATCAAATTACTTCACGACTTCAACCATAACTCTTATAATTCTTCAATTAACGAGATTAATAAAATATAAATATCATTGCTCGAAGTCTTCGGCCCAGGTATCAACAGTGAAAATATTGTGAACTTTTTTCTCATTTATAGTGTCGAGGGAGATTTAAAAGTGAAAGGATAACTGGCTAATAACTCTAATTAGTTCTTAAAATACTGTGTGACTCCTTTGCATATTAGTTTTGTGCCCATGATCTCTATGAAAATCATAATATTTAGATTTATCTCTCTTGTTAAGAAGAGACTTTAGTCTCCCAGGCCAATTTAACACTTTATTACCCCTAATCTCCTCTAGTATGTGATGCATGCCTTTAGTGAGGGGGTATATTCATCATACTTTTTATTTTATCAATATTCTTATTTTTATGATCCTTTTTGGTTGAACTTTTTTGGCTTTAAATCTTCACCTCTAGAGCTTCTTTAGCAACCTTTGCATATCAATAGTGAAAATACCGCAAGTTGATAATCCAAGATGGATATTGCGTGGCTCCTTTTCATATTCAAAGTGTTGTGAATTTGAAAATTTACATATGCTTGAATCAAGGGGATGACACATGAAATTGACACGTACCTCAACTGGAGCATTCTATGTCATGACATGTGTTATCTATGGTATAATTAAAAATATTTTCATCTATGGATGGAGGGGAAAATACTTGAATACCTTTAGAGTAACTTGTGTCTACTAAAAAAATTTAATGGGTTTGTAATTTCCACTCTTACAAACTGTTAATCATTTCTCATTGCATACAAAGCATCTATCCTTTAGTCCGTGTTCATTGGGGTATAGTTGTATGCATGGATTTATTTTTACTTCAAACCCAAGCCCTTCAAGGTCTTCTTCACGATCAGATAATTATTTAAAAATGTGTTCTCATTCGGGAGAATGTCTTTAGACCACTTAAGGATTCTGGTTGAGTTATTGTTTGACAAACTGTACTAACTCTTCACATTATGCAAACAGATCATGACATACAATATTGGGTGATCTTCATTGTAATTTTTATACAAAGGTATAACCGTATTGACTTTCAACAATATGTATTCTTAATCTTCATGTAATTAAGAATAAACTTGTTCACTAACTTAATCAGAATGAAAGCTATCAAAATTAGAATGTTGGTTGTTTTGATGGTGACTGACTCCATAGGATTGATCAATTAGGTCATTCAAAGTAGGATGTGTTAGTAAATCATTCACCACTTCCATCGGGTCAGGTTTCAATAAATGTTCTGGAACATAAGGTACATTATTGTAACCATGAAATGTCCATATATTATAATATGGTAACATGCACCACGTTAGCAAATAAATATCAACATCGTCCAAAGACTCAAAACTATCATTCATATAGCAGGTGCGTGGACACGAGATATTGTCATTATTCTATTTGCATACTTAAAAATTCACGAACCCCCTTAACATGATTATCGAATACCTCATCAATCTCTCCTATCCACTGTTTTTATCATGGGGAATGCATTGAAGTGTTCTTCAAAATTCTATTCATCTATATAAATATGTTGAATTGGGTCATATTTCATACAAGATTCTTATAAAAAATTCCAAGAAAGTTCATTCAATTTAATGTCAAAATACTTGAAGCATTTAATCAATACCAAAAACAAAACAAATTAAGATAGTATTGTTTACAATTTTTTCCACTACATCAACTTTGGGATTAATATTTACAAACTTTCCAAGAAAAATCAAATGAAACATTATTCGGGATTAATATTGTTCATTACAACAAATTCTATAGAAAATAAATTCGTCAAGCCATAAATGACTTCAAATACTCATAAATTGAAGCCTCATTGGTCGGGTCGAGAGACACTTTGGTCGGACAACAATCCGACCAAACTCAAGAATAAGATCCATAAAAAAATAGCAAGAGTCACTCGAGTAAAATAGCTAACAGCTTTTGTACACATACTTGTGAATGTGAACAGTCTTATTTCTTGTATACATATGTTAAATACCTGAATATATAAAGGCATTCCATCTCTTGGGTTTCAAACCAATATATATATATGATCCCCCTTGGCTCAAAGGAATGATTCAATCAGGCACAATCGTACCCAACCCTGAGCTATTGTAACCATAAGAAATACTAAAAACAGTGAACATAGGCTTTCCACATAGCTGAACCACTTTAAAACCTTGTTTGTTATGTGTTTGACTTTCTTCATTATCTTTATTTTATCCATGATTTTAAAATTAGACCCACTCGATTTTTAAACATCAGCAGATTGGCACCATCGTTGGGAATTCGACTATTAGTCATTGTTCCCTACCTACTTTATTCATTTTTTCACCTTCAAAGTTCTCTGAGGAATGACAACTACTCTCGAGAGCAGCCTTGCGGCTATAGATAACAATCCAAATCTGTTTTCTCCTCCCAGTGCGGCGGATCTTCAAGGAATTTTTCTCAACCTTGCTAAAGGGAAGGACATAATGAAAGAGTTAGTTAGGTAGCTGGCTTGCACGTTGTAATACAAGTCCACTACTGTGCCATTCCAGAGGGACATGACACCTCCACCCGTCAGAAATGAGAGAAGTAGGTGCTCCAGATATTCTCATTATAGATCTTACTATCCGAGGGAAACATCATCAATCCGATAAACAAATAATTACGACGGCCGATATTTCTTCTGTGAACGACTAATTATTTTAGAATGCTTAAGTAAGGTATCTACCTTTGATTATTTGGGACCCCAAGCATCCGAAGGTTATCACAGAGATCCCGTTCAATCTCGCGCGAATTAATAAGGATCCATTAGATCTAGGGCTAGCATATAAGGCTTTGTGCATGCCGAGTACACTTCTCAGGAAGAGAGCTCAGCACATGTGCACAGTATAGCCACAAAAGGAGCCTCAATAAAGTCTAAGCCAGAGGAGCATTCCTAAAAAGGATCCAGGCAACAATTAGAAGATTGCTTGGGAGAAATGTCTATGACTAAGAACCCTTTCTATAAGAGTTTCGTGCAGGGATCCCCTTTTATCCAAGCTATTGTGGATTACCCCATACCTTCTAAATTCAAGACACCAGTTGTTACTCTTAAGTATGATGGGATGACTGATCAATCCTCGATATTGAGCAATATCAGGATGCTAATGACATACACTTTGTCCCCGACGAGATGCACTGTTGGGAATTCTCAAGTTCCATTACAGGCTCAGTCCTGATATAGTACAATAACCTATGCAGATGAAAATTTTCTAGCTTCCTTCAATTGGTCGAGCTATTTATCGACAACTTCTATTTTATAAAAAAGTCAGTCAAGAGTGTTACTCATATAATGAGCCTTCGTTAAAGACCTGGAGAAACTACTCAAGAGTACATTACTCACTTAAATAATGAGAAACTTATAGTGATTGATTATAAAGACTTCCATCGCAACGTTGATGAATGGGTTGCTCGCCAAGGACCTTTACTATGCGCTGGCAAAAAATCCTCCCAATACCATGAAAAAATTGATGGCCAAGGTTGGAAAGATTATGAACATTGAGGAGGCAATGATTGTTAAAGAAGCTCCAGAGGTGAAGATTGAAAGCCAAAAAAGTTCAACCAATAAGGATAAAAAATATAAGAAGATTGATAAAATAAAAAAAGTATGATGTATATACTCCCCTCACTAAAGGCATGCATCACATACTAGAGGAGATTATTGGCAATAAAGAGTTAAATTGGTCTGGGAAACTAAAGTCTACTCCTAACAAGAGAGACAAATCCAAATATTGTGATTTTCATAGAGATCACGGGCACACCACTAACAGCTGCATTGCTCTCAAGAATGAAGTGGACTCTTATTAGATGGGGAAATTGACTAAGTTTATTGATTGAGTTGGTAGTCGGGATACCAAAAGAAAGTCTAAGTCATCTTGTAGAGGAAAACATGATAAGAAAAGGGCTAGCGATGATGGTTATGAGGACGATCCTAACTTTCCAAAGAAACCTAAGGATTCAGAAGTTGAGATGGGAATGATTTCTTTAGGTTGTAATTTCATTACAGGAGGAGATACCAATGGAGAAGATGAGATAGATAAGTGAATGTCTTATTTATATAAAGCCAAAGCATGTCCTTTCATTAAATAGATTGATATGTCAAAGTACATAGATGGTTGACATAGGGAAGTGAACAATGACAAATTAGTGATTGAAGTACTTTACCCTCATTATGACCCACTGGTTATCAGTTTCCTGGTTCATCATGGCAGAGTGGCAAGAATGCTGGTAGACAATGAGCTTTCGGCAGATATCATGTTTATATAACTATTTCCACAGCCTACGACTATGAGACAACAAATTAGAACCTTATCATAGGCCCCTCACAGGATTACCAGGAGAAAAAAATTATCCTTTGGGGACAATCAAGATGGATGTGTTGCTCGACATTTCGCCGACAAGGAGAAATGAAAGGATTCTCTTATTTGTACTGGATATGAATGTCCCTTAAGCGTACAACATAATTCTTAGTAGAGTTGGGATGAAGAAGTTGGAAGAAGTACAATCTATGATACATCAGTGTATGAAGTTTCCTACTAATTATGGAGTCATCATAGTGAATGGCAACCAGATGGAAGCTAGATAGTGATATTACACTTATGTCGACCAGCAGGAAGTCCAAAAGAGCACTACCTCCTATCATATCGACACTCTGGATCCCTGGGAGGAAGAAGATCTGGTCAAAGGAGAGGTTATGGAGTCAATACATACCATTGTGCTTGATGATGAGAAGTCGAAAAAAAACACTCAAATTGGCTCAAACTTAACACCTCCCATTAAACATGAATCGATTACATTCCTTTGAAAGCGAAAGAATGTGTTTGCTTTGAGACACAAGGATATGCTAGGAATTGATCCTGATTTCATCTTTTATGAGCTCAACATTAACAAAGATGCTAAGAAAATCAAGCGGAAATGTAGACTGTTCAGTCCCGAGAAGAATATGGCCATCCAAGAGGAAGTGGAGAAATTGCAGAGATCTCAATTTATAGGAGATGTCAAGTATCCCAGTTGGGTTTCCAATGTCATGATGGTAAAAAAAAATGGATAATGTGCGTAGACTTTAATGACCTCAATAAAGCATTCCCAAAGGATCATTTTCCTTTACCAAGCATTAATCATTTGGTAGATGCAACTGCATGTCATGAGTTACTCAGCTTTATGGATGCATATTCTATTTACAACTCGATTAAAATGAAGCCAAAAGACAAGGAGAGCACTTTTTCATCACTAACCGAGGTACATACTATTACAATGTTTAACCCTTTGGGCTAAAAAATGCTGGAGCAACATACTAGAGTCTAGTGAACAAAGTGTTTGAAGAACAGAATGGTAAGAACACAGAGGTATATGTGGATGACATCCTCACCAAGATCAAGGTTGCTGTCGACCACATTAAATACTTGGCTCATACGTTTGACCAGTTGGAGAAGCACCAGATGAAACTTAACCCAACTAAATGCATAATCGGGGTACAAGAGGAATATTCTTGGATTATATTTTGAACTGGAGGCGAATCAAAGTCAATCCCAACAAGATAAAAGAATTGGTTGAGATTCAATCTCCCACGTGCAAGAAAGATGTGCAAAAACTAATTGGAAGAGCGGTAACCCTCAACTATTTTGTGTCTCGAACAATAGACAAGTGTCTTCCCTTTTTCAAGTTGCTCAAAAAGACCTTTGAATGGAATGATAAATGCGAAAAAGCTTTCCTAGAGTTGAAAAAATATGTAGGATCTCCACCACTACTCTCCCGACCAGTTTGGGAGAAAATTTATATTTGTACTTGGCTATTTTAGGATCAATATAGAGTGATTCTCAGCTCCAATCTTCTAATAACGAGGTCGAGTACAAAAGGTGATATCATATACTGATTCTCATCTCATCATTAATCAAATGCTTTAGATATATGGAGTTAAAGGAGAACTTATGGTAAAGTATTTAGCTAAAGGCATGGAGATTATCTCTCTATTTCTGCAACCAAGATGGTTCAAATCCCTAGAGTGGAGAATGCCCAATCAGATGCCCTTACTCGGCTAGCATCAGCAACTAAGATAAAATAAAAGCGAACCATTCTAGTAGAGATATTAACTCATAGAAGCATTGATATGGAGGTTGTAAACGTTATATCTGTGGAATTAGGATCTTCTTGTATGGATCCGATCAAAGACTACATTGACAAATAGTTGCTGCCATTCGACCAGAGAGAAACCAAGAAACTGAGATACAAAGCGACTAATTATGTTTTGGAGAAAGGCGTTCTGTACAGAAGGGGATACATTGTTTCCCTATATCGTTGTGTTCACCCCACCGAAGTGTATGACTTAATCAAGGAGGTTCATGAAGCCTCATATGGATCTCATTCCGTCGGTCGATCATTGGTATAAAGAATAACCATGTAAGGCTACTACTGGCCGATGATGAAGACAGATTGTGTTTCTTTCACCAAGAAGTGCGATAAATGCTAGAAGTTTACTACCATTCATTTAAAAATTGGGGACTACCCTAACTCCCATTATATCTCCTTGGTCATTTAATATTTGGGGGATTGACTTGGTCGACCCATTATTGACAATAAAAGGAAGGTTCAAGTATTTAGTTGTAGCAGTTGATTACTTCACCAAATGGGTGGTGGTTGAGCCCTTGGTTGATAGGCCTTATCAGATATTTGCTTAGTTCATATGGATGCAGATCAAATGTCAGTATGGGGTGCCTTATGCCTTCATCATTGATCATGGTACTCAATTTGATAATGAGGATGTTGAGCAATATTGCATCCGGTCCAAGATTCAAAAACTTTATTAAGCACTCGGACATCCATAATGCAATGTCAGACAGGTCACTAACAATACGTTTCTTCAAGGGTTGATGAATAACTTGGTTGACACTAAGGGGAACTGGATCAATGAACTGCGTAGCATACTTTGGGCTTACAGGACTACACTGAGAACGACAATAGGAAAGACCCAATACATGCTTTCTTTTGATACTATGGCTAGTGGTACCAGTCAAAATAGGTCTGTTGACTCATAGGGTATTGAATTTTGACTCCCCTAATAGTAATGTTATGAGGAGAATGGATTCAGAGATAATTAAAGAGGTCACAGAGGATGTTGCGATTCGAATGGATTCTTATCAACGAAGGACTACTAGATTCTACAACCGTAGGGCCAAACTGACCAACTTAAAAGAGGGGGATTACGTTCTCGATAAAGTGATCCTAAAAGGGAATAAGTTGGATACAAATTGGCATGGTCCCTATCGTATCTCGACAGTCATCCGACCATAGACTTATTGCATGAGAAATATTGAAGGGGAAGAATTTAAGAATCCATGTATTGCCGAGCACCTTCGAAAATATTATTAGTAATTTTAATTTGATGCAATTGTGTATTCAATTTTATAAAGTTATGATTTCCTACCAATTATGCTTCCTTTTTATAATTTTTTTTAGGTATGGTGATATACATCTACCACAATTCAAACTTTTCCAACTTCAAAGTTCAAACTTTTCCAACTTAAAAAATTCAAACTTTTCCAACTTAAAAAAATACTTCCAATTTTACCTAAGTGCATTAGTAGAGTCTAAGTCAATACAAATTAGGTTCAACGGTGGACCAAACACTTAGCATTTAAGCAGATTACCTACTTCGCAAGTTGATTAACTAATCACATGCTTAAGTAAAGGTTAAAATTTATTAATGAATATACATATTGAAAAACAAAGTCTATTTTATTCCCAACACATTTTTTGTTACAACACATAAACACAAACGTAGGAAATATAAGTTTATTCCACTAGGCATTTTCCTTCGGCTTTAGTCCTCCCAGTAGGAGGCTCATCAAGAGTAATGGGTAAGGTTATAGCTCTAAAATCTCTTGGCCTATTGCATCTACGACTTCTCGGATCATCTAAAAAATGAGGGGGACTAACATATTCATCTTCTCCTTAAAAATCATAATCCCCATGTATTTTCTCACTAGGCTCTAAGGAATGGCATCGGTCGGAATCCACTTAACATCAATATTAAAGGGAGGATAAGTTAATGTAACATACCTGAATTAGTCCAACACCGCAATTCATTTTTGTCATGTAGTTTCATCCAACCCCATTTATATCTTTCCCGACGATCTTGCTCCATGTGGTCATCCAGGTGAGTTAAAACCTCATCATATCCATCCATCTAGATAACTTTGGATTGTTTATGAAAATGAAAAGTTAATCGGTTTACTATGTCTTGGAGCCTCTTGATCGCTTTATCCTTATCCTACAATAAAGTTGCTTGGTCAGCTAAGGTTTTCCTAGTTCTCTCTTCATCCATAGTTATCCGAATAACCACTATCGGTCTAGAGGATTGGCCAGACTTGGTTTTACTTTTCTTTAAGTTTTCCATCTCCTCTAGCAGTCTGGAATTATCCAATTCTAAAAAAGAGGCACGTTCATTTGACCCAACATCAACTAACTTCTTCAATCTCTCCAATTCATTCCTCAAATTGTTATTCTCTTTCACATGAAGAGTAAAAACCTCCCGAGCACTTTTGACTTCTCGATTTAACACAATTTCCTTCTTCTTAAAGGCAAACGTAATTTCTAAAAGCTTCTTATCAAAGCCCTATCCTGGAATTAATGCTTCATACATGTCTTCATAATGAGAGTGTAGTAGGTCCAGACAAAAAATGGGGTCATCTTGAAGTTGTTCAATTATCTCGTAGTAGGTAGCGATGTTCGCCACCGCCCTATCAAAAAGACTATGTAAATTAACATAGGCATCTTTCACTTAATCTGAGGTATCTGCGCTAAGTAACCCTACTAACTTTATTTCAGTCAAATCCACATGACCAGCATCAAGAATACTGCTACAACGTTTTAACAAGTCGGATTTGGAAGAAATGATCACATTCTTCCAAGCATCAAACTAGAAATTTACAAGTATAAGAACATAATTTTGCCCAAGGAAGAGAAACAACAATGATCAAACAATCAAAGAGTATTAAAGAGATTAACAAAACTTCTTTATTTCATTGATAATTCAAGTGTTACAATTATGGTTCCATTACAAATGAAGAAGGAAGAAAGCAAAAGGGAAAAATACATCAAAATCAAGAAAAACTAGCTAAAAGAGTTAAACATTATCCTTATACTTGGAAGCTAATTTAGAAGGAGGAGGTAAGTCAGACACAATAGGTGGCACCATGTAGGATTCCCCAGAACCCACTTCATCATCAAAATCTTTCTCAAAGTTGGGAGGGGTTCCTGGGTTGGGCCTTTGAAATAATTTAGAATCAGCTTGTGTGTTGACCTCATTAAAAACATCTGACCAACCATCCTTGTAGGAAAGTTTCTTCGCATATTCAGTTTAGATGTCTACGGAAACCAATGACTTGTCCCATCCTTTATTGATGGCCTCCTCCTTAACTTTTTTACTCTTATCCTTTAAAGTAATAAGTTCAGTATTAAGGTTGATATTCTTCTCCTCAATAGCCTTTGCCCTACTCTTAGCTTCCTTTACCTTCTCCTTGGTAAGAGTCACTTTATTATCAGCCTTTATTTTTTTTATACTACAGTAGCCATATCCTTGGCTACCTTCAACTTCTCCTACTAAGCCTTCCCCTCTCTCTCTCTCTCTCTCTCTCTCTCTCTCTCTCTCTCTCTCCAAAGCCTCCCCAGATTCTTACAAGGACTTCTGAAAGCCTTTAAAAGATTCTTGTAAATGAGCTGAGGAAGATTTTGTAATACCCCGTATTTTTATGGCTTTTAAATTTAGGGATTTATTAAATTTAATTGAGATAAATTAATTTAATTTTAATCCGAAATGTTGTTTTTAATATTTACTAGCGTGACGAGAGTTAGTAATTATTGGAAATTTGTTATTTGTTGAATGTTACTGGATGAGTATAGTAATATATGAGATTTATTTTTATAAAATTGTCATGTGTGAATGAAATGGCTATTATGAAAGTTTAAGTCGGGACGCACCTGTGTCGTGTCGAGACTAAATATTGATAAATAAAAGTGAATAAATTATAAGTTTCTCGTATGGTCATTTTGAGTGCACCAAAGTGTCCGGAAGGGTCGAGATAGTCAGAAAAGTGTACCCGAGGGTTTAGTTTGGGTCTCGGGGCATTTTTAAGCCTAATTAATACCCCGGGAGGGCGTTTCGAACATTTCGTAATTATGGGTAGTTAAACCCACGAATTTGCAAGGGTTATATCAGATGTTAAGTGTTATCTTTTAGGGTTAACAAAACCTAAAACTAATGACGTCCATTGGAGAGGAAGATGAGAAGCTCTCCAAGGAGTTCTAGGCCAAGAACACCTCTGATTGCACCGCCATCACCGCCAAATGGTAGATCGCGCAACGAGGATCTTGCCACACCAAATTCTTCCACAAATCAGGAAATAAATTCTAGGCAAGTATCTATTTTTCTTTTATCAAGTTAATGCATCCTTTTATATTAGTCTTAGGTTGATTAGAATTAGTGTTCTTAAAGAAAAAGTTAATTGAAGACAAAAACTGCATGTTGTAGAGGTAGAGATCATATTTCTGGAAATCCATTTCACATGTAGAGGTTGAACCACAAATTTCCATGGTATTAGTGATAGAAAATATGGAAGAAGAATGGAAGAAACTAAGTTAAAGAAAAATTAGGGTTCTTGAGAATTATAAAGATTTTGACCCTTTTACCTTGTTATAGATGATGAAAATTAGCATGTGTTACGCAGGATATTGTTTAAATGGGTATAAAATACTTGTAGTATGAATTGTTGGGAGTTTGGGACTGTAACATGATGCTTTGGAGGAGTTTGGGGTAACAATTTCGTAGCTGGGTTTTATGCAGTTTCGCCATAACTGCTTGATCGATCGATCGAGCCCAGAGCATCGATCGATCGACCCCCTATTATCGATAGATCGACCCCTCCTGGAAACTTGCACTTTTGCTCGTATTAGATTAATCCGATTTTATGCATAGTAAACCTTGATTAGGATTGCTAGAACATATTGGAACATAAAAAGGACCAGTAGGGTCAAGAGAAATCCCATAAAGTGGAACTTTAATGTGAGGGGAAATAAAGGGTAAACGGGGAGACTTTCAGACTTAAGAAATCATACGTGCGTTGATTAAATAATCTAAACATCTAATAAGTTGGATTAGAAGGTGAGAGAGGGCCTACTGAAATTGTACTTAGATAAAGAAAACACTTCGAGTGACAAGAAGTGAGTTTAGAATAAATAAATTATGAGAATAAAAGGAATGAGGCCGTTATACGATATAATTGAGTAAAATGTGTAATAACGGATAATTAATATTATGGGTCGTGAGCTCACCCAATTTAACAATGTGGATGTGTGTGTATATATATATATGACTGTGTGATTATGCATATATTATATCTGTGTAAAAATCATGTCCGCGCTACTTGCTATCCCTGAGGTTACCGCGCTGGGATAGTCTTATCTCGATGGGACCTTTATGGGGGATATTGACTCCTACCCTAGAAGATAGATATCCTTGGTACAGGCTATTTGATCGATGGTCAGACGGTCCTAAGAGACGTGAGGGTATGTACTGACCTCTTAGAGACTTGAAATCTATGCTTCGCCTCAATGTTGTTTGTGTTTGTGTTAATACAGTTCGAGAGTGATTCCGAACTTGTATTTCCCTTAGTATGTCTGATACAGGGACTTGATAGCAGAGTATGTCAGCACTATAGTTTTTATGTGGGGTGCCGTTAGTATATATATAATTTATGAGTGATTGGTATATATATACTTATATAAGCACCATTGATTTTATGTGGGAAGCTGTTTGTATATATATTATAGGAGAAATTAATATATATACGTGTATATATATGAGAACTATCTACTGAGTAAAATAGATTTTAAGCAATGTATAAATTTTCAATTTCTCTATAAGTATTCGGAAACGTTATAACGATACGGAATTATTCTAATTAACGTAAAAAATCTTGAAGAGATAGGTTGTCTAAAAGTGAATATCATAACCTTAATTTCACGTGTTAAAATTTATGGAGAATAAGTTAGAGAGATATATGGGATTCATTAGTACGATAGACGTGCACATTAAATGAGAGATGAGAATTCTCAAGAGAGTTTCGCATACTAATATGACTGTTGCATTAGCCGGTAAGCATTTTAAATACTTGCTAAACTATTTTTAAAACTGTTATACATTCGGGCTCTGACCCGTTTGTTGTTATTTCTTCTCTCTCGTGTGTATATATATATGTACTACAAGTTCCCAGCCACAGGGGCGTCTTGCTTAGGATTCTTTGGATAGAACGTGTTGTAGCTTTTGTGGGAGTTGCAGGCCATTGCTTAGACGACCTCATTGTTGACTCTACATCTAGTTCAGTTTTATCCAGTGGGGCATGTGTTGCCCTTTTTCATTATTTAGTTGGATTTGTCAGAGATTGTAATTCTTTTACTTTCAGCATCTTTATTTCGGGATTTATTGCTGTCAGGATGTTTTCCTTTAGCGTTTTAATATTGGGATTTATTATTGATGGTTAAACTCTTGAATGTTCATTTTTATTCTTATACTTAATGTATGACTCTTAAAATGTTAATAGTTAAAGATTTTATAATTGGGTTTAATAAAATGGGAATAAGGGTTTCAAATGGTTTTGACACTTAGCTTAATTAATTAGGGTGTTTAAATTGGAAAAGATTTTCATTTGCAACAGTGATGCTAAGAATGAACCAACTGTTCACCTTGATGTTAATTTAATAAAGGAGTGATCGCCCGGTATTGAATTAGGCGGGGTGTCATAGGTGGTATCTGAGCATCAGGTTATAGTGTCCTTTAGGATCTGTGCGACTTATTATGCTTTCAGCGTTGCTTTGTTTGATATAGAGCCCTATGTTTAGGATTGTCAATTTCTTGATGAGAATTCGTTCTCCTACTATAACATGTATACATTAGTGAATTCTAATTTCGTTCGGATGTGTGCGTGTGCCGAGAGATGACGGATGTCAGAAGAGGACCGTTAAGAGGACATTAGGAGGTAGGGTTCAGTTGAGATTTTAAAATATATCTGAGGATGATGACCGTAGTCGAGGTCACCTCCATTATGGCACGAGAAGCCAAGACTAGAAAGGAGACTAAGGCGCAATAATGATTTCCAAATGCTATTATAGTCGAATGAGGTGCGAGGTAAACTTACCCAACTTATTAAAAAAAACGTGTAGAGAACTATCTGTGGAAATTCTAGAAATGCGAAAATTGTGTGTGTTTACCAAAGTAGGTAAAGTATCCAAAGGTTTAGATATAGGACGTAATGTGGCTAACTGAAAGTGAAAATTTAGAGAAAATTTTCTTGTCTTTCGGGACGAAGTTATAAATATGGGAGTCAACCACCAATTTTAGAAGTGGAACGCTATGTCTAAAGGAGAACCTTAGGTATAGTGTTGACCGTATGTTCCTTCCTCAACTGTTCAGGATTAGAAGCAAACGTGGTTCTGAACTCATCGCGGGAGGGCATGATAGGGGTCCATTTGTGAATATGAATCTTAATCGTTAGCGAATTCTGTATCGAAAGCTGTAGATACAAGTGGGGGAAACGACTCCTAGTGGGAGAACAACACGTAATAATAGTGGATAACACTCAAAGAGGAAATTCTGATGGACGGTCGATTTAGAGGTTGACAACGTCGTATTTTGTCAATATAGATGATACCGCTTCTTTGTGGGGGGAAGCTAAAAGAATCGAAGAATTTAGTCGAGAATAACATACATCAGGGGACCCATTTAAATGATTCGGATAGTTGAATTCTTACCAAGTGATGGTAAATCTAGTAAGTACTAGTATAGACAGTGACCTAATCTTTAGGGCCTAAAAAGCTAAGGGAACAACCGAGATGGCTAACAGGAATCGAGCCTACTAAAGTCCAAGAGAAGGACAATCCTAACTTGGTTAGTAGGACAGGTAATAAGTGGATTATGTGTTGAGGTATTTTTTGCGGAGTGAAATCGCTCGCGATAATATGTTCCGAAGTGAGTAAAGGGACAGGAATACGGTGCTTAGTAAAAGTCAACGATTAAAGTAGTTTTGTTTGGTTTGAGTAGACGTGTTACGTCCGGAAACCATTTGTGTAGTCAAGACGATTGCCAAGGTGAAAGTATAAGTTGTATCCTCAAAGGATGAGGCGTGTTTATGTGACACGAGCGAGTCACTATATTTTGTTCATTGCTAGATTTGCATGTGAGACGAGTTTAATGCATATAATTATAAACATTACCATTATGTGAATATTTTTCCCTAGCGTAGCGGGATTTTTATTTAGTGCTATCCACGGAGGATGAATGTGTATATTAACAGTGTTACGTACTTTATAGAGGTTACTCGTTGTAGTGATGCGATATATTAGTATGGTATTATCTTTGATAAAACGTTATTGAAATGGTCAGTATGATAGTGGGCATTTATTTCAAGGCTATCGGAGTAGTTGCATTAGTGCAGCATGTTTTGTTTTGGCGAGGCTTTACTTGTAACAAGGTTGGACTCGCACTTATATTATCTATCCTAGAGACTTCGGAGGAGATAGTGGGATGGAGATATTCGATGCCAATGTATGTATAGACTTTGTCAGTATGATTAAGTATGTATCGGGATTTATCGTTGAGCGAAAAGACTTGACTCAGTATTATGTTATCACTCCGGACTTAGTGATAGGAAGATTGCAGTGTTATATCTACCCTCTAGATATGTGGGAGTTAAGAGTTATACCCCTATTATTAGGGAAAGAAATTTCGAGAATTCCGATCGTATGTATTCGAGGCTTATAGAATGCAATTACCATCAACCAATACGAGACGATAGTGAAATTGGTGAAACGTTCTTTGTTAAGCATAATTACGGGAGGAATTGTAAATTTTTTATCAAGGGACGGAATAAAGGGGTACATGTTATGGACGGAGGACCTAACGGATTTCGATAACTGACAAGTCTAGGTCGTAGTGTATCGGGGGGTTCCTTGTTTAGATTTCGCTTTGCGAGACATCCCATGCATGAAACTTAGCGTAAGGTTGGAAATAGGGAGACGTTTGGTCACTATTCCATGAGTTCGGTACCCTGGTCGAAATAGGATCAAGTAATTATGTATGTAATTTGGAAGTTGAATTTTGTTTTAAAGCCATCGGAGCCGGATTTTGTGGTAAGAAAGCATTAAAAGTTATCCCCACGAGTTGAGGGGTGGAACGATGATTAGGAGGATTTAAAAAAAAGATTTTTTTTTATTTCTAGAGTGATTGAGAGTACCCAAATGTTGTAACCGCGTTCAGAACACAAGGTGATTAAAGAGTTGGAATGCTTTTTAGTATGGATTATCTGGAAAGAACTTTATTATACAAAAGAGATGACCTGTAATTATTTTGATGAATAGAGCGTTAGTGATTTATTTTGGTTCTTGTACCTATTTGGGAAAATTATTGTACATATCTGAAGAAGGTTGAGATTTGCCATTCCTCTTTTATGGTCATGGAATTTGAATGCCCTATTCTTTATACTTTGTTGGATTTAGTTAGTTTCACTGATGAGTAGCACGTCGTTCCCTCTCCTAGGGCAGTCGGGGTGTTGTAAAATGTGGACATCTGGGTTAGCTGCTGTTAAAATAGTCCGTGTTGAAGTGACGTGGTAATAGACGTGTGAAATATATGTTTGTGGGACTAGTATAACGAAGTGAAAGTGATGGAGTGGATTAAAAGTCACATGAAGGGAGGTAATCCCTACATAAGTGTACAAATAATAGCACACCCTAATTTGATTGGAAGGCTGTGGTAAGCCATTGAAGAAGGAGTATTCCTTAAATAGGGTAGAATTTAATTGTTATGAAGAACACTCGGAGCGGATTTGTTAGTAGTCAAGTGTGAGAGCGACTTGAGCGTACAAATAGTAATGATGTTAGTATGATATAAGAGATCCAGAAGTGCGCTTCGTGGAGAGAAGAGCACGGGTCAGAACTTTCGGCATACACCAAGGAAGGAAGGGAAGTATTACGTGTCACTTAATGTGAGACATTTCAAGAGAAAATCGATGTTTAGCGGGACGTAGTGAGTAGTCTCTACATGCACTACCCATAGGTAAGGTTTGGTTGAAAGAGGAGAATCAACCAAAGAATTTTGTGTTTATCGACAATTCCTGAAATTGGAAGAGGTCGGTAAAGTCAGTAAAGTTCTTGGATGGGTTTCCATCCTCAAAACAAGATCAAGGGTTCATCCCGAACATGTGAATTAAGTCGCCGAGAAGGAAGTGATTGATATTCCTTTGGACTGGTTTAAAATATTAACAAGTATGCCCCAGACTTCCTTTGAAAGGAAGGATCGCGCCAGTGCATGGTCCGGCGCAGTATAAATTTATGAATCAGGATGAGATTTGTGAATCCCACCTTTGATATGGGATTTCAGGAACTAGCGGAGATAAGGTTTCGTTTCGAGTAGGATGTATCACCCTTAACCAGGGAATAGGCGCACGGTGATTAAAGATTAGTGGATCCACGTGAAGGAGATTTTAGAATCTTGGTACGATGATTTCAGGAATGCTCTGTAGAAGCACTCGTACATATTTGTCACGTACAAGGTGCTTATTAAGGTTTTGTTATGGAAGAACCTCGACTATTCTCCTTCCGTATGTTTAGAGGTGAGTAGATAATCAAAAATTTTGGATCGGTCAAGAAAATATCCGATACACTATGGTAGAATTGCACGACTTTTTTAGGCGAAGAAGAGTGGCCAAATGTTCGTAAGGTTCTCAGAATGGGAGTTTTGTATATGAATAAATCCGAATAGTTGTCATGTAGTGAGGTGCGACCTCCAAATGATAGTGAGATAATGGAAATTTATAACGTATAGGCGTAACCTATGAGAATGTTGTCGGTTGGGAGCACCATGCGAAGTGTCTCCAATGAGAATGTTAAACAAGCTGCCATGAGGAAAGGGCTATAGTGATTGAGCGCCTTACGATGTAAATAGTTTGCGTACTGAAAAGGATATCCAGAATTGGGCTACCTGGTAGGCCTTATTTTTCAAATTTCGGGATAAAATTCTGTTATTAGGGGGGAAGTATGTAATACCCCGTATTTTTATGGCTTTTAAATTTAGGGATTTATTAAATTTAATTGAGATAAATTAATTTAATTTTAATCCGGAATGTTGTTTTTAATATTTACTAGCGTGACGAGAGTTAGTAATTATTGGAAACTTTTATTTGTTGAATGTTACTGGATGAGTATAGTAATATATGAGATTTATTTTTATAAAATTGTCACGTGTGAATGAAATGGCAATTATGAAAATTTAAGTCGGGGCGCAACTGTGTCCTGTCGGGACTAAATGTTGATAAATAAAAGTGAATAAATTATAAGTTGCTCGTATGGTTATTTTGAGTGCGCCAAAGCGTCCGAAAGGGTCGAGATAGTCAGAAAAGTTTACCCGGGGGTTTAGTTTGGGTCTCGGGGAATTTTTAAGCCTAATTAGTACCTCGGGAGGGCGTTTCAGATATTTCGTAATTATGGGTAATTAAACCCACCAATTTTCAAGGGTTATATCAGATGTTAAGTGTTATATCTTAGGGTTAACACAGCCTAAAACTAATGACGGCCATTGGAGAGGAAGAGGAGAAGCTCTCCAAGGAGTTCTAGGCCAAGAACACCTCCGATTGCACCGCCGTCGCCGCCAAATGGTAGATCGTGCAACGAGGATCTTGACCACACCAAATTCTTCCACAAATCAGAGACTAAATTCCAGGAAAGTATCTATCTTGATTTTATCAAGTTAATGCATCCTTTTATATTAGTCTTAGGTTGATTAGAATTAGTGTTCTTTAAGAAAAACGTTAATTGAAGACAAAAACTGCATGTTGTAGAGGTAGAGATCATATTTCTGGAAATCCATTTCACATGTAGAGATTGAACCAAAAATTTCCATGGTATTAGTGATAGAAAATCTGGAAGAATAATGGAAGAAACTACGTTAAAGAAAAATTAGGGTTCTTGAGAATTATAAAGATTTTGACCCTTTTACCTTGTTATAGATGATGAAAATTCGCATGTGTTACGTAGGATATTGTTTAAATGGGTATACAATACTTGTAGTATGAATTGATGGGAGTTTGGGACTGTAACATGATGATTTGGAGGAGTTTGGGGTAACAATTCTGTAGCTAAGTTTTCTGCAGTTTTGCCATAACTGCTTGATCGATCGATCGAGCCCAGAGCATCGATCGATCGACCCCCTTTTATCAATGGATCGACCCCTCCTGGAAACTTGCACTTTTGCTTGTGTTAGCTTAATCCAATTTTATGCGTAGTAAACCTTGATTAGGATTGCTAGAACATATTGGAACATAAAAAGGACCAGTAGGGTCAAGAGAAATCCCATAAAGTGGAACTTTAATGTGAATGGAAATAAAGGTTAAACGGGGAGACTTTCAGACTTAAGAAATCATACGTGCGTTGATTAAATAATCGAAACATCTAATAAGTTGGATTAGAAGGCGAGAGAGGGCCTACTGAAATTGTACTTAGATAAAGAAAACACTTCGAGTGACAAGAAGTGAGTTTAGAATAAATAAATTATGAGAATAAAAGGAATGAGGCCGTTATACGATATAATTGAGTAAAATGTGTAATAACGGATAATTAATATTATGGGTCGTGAGCACACCCAATTTAACAATGTGGATGTGCGTATATATATATATATATGAATGTGTGATTATGCATATATTATATCTGTGTAAAAATCATGCCCGCGCTACTTGCTATCCCTGAGGTTACCGCGCTGGGACAGTCTTATCTCGATGGGACCTTTATGGGGGATATTGACTCGTACCCTAGAAGATAGATATCCTTGGTACAGGCTATCTGATCGATGGTCAGACGGTCCTAAGAGACGTGAGGGTATGTACTGACCTCTTAGAGACTTGGAATTTATGCTTCGCCTCAATGTTGTTTGTGTTTGTGTTAATATAGTTCGAGAGTGATTCCGAACTTGTATTTCCCTTAGTATGTGTGATACAGGGACTCGATAGCAGAGTATGTGAGCACCATAGTTTTTATGTGGGGTGTCGTTAGTATATATATAATTTATGAGTGACTGGTATATATATACTTATATATGGAAGTCTAGCACCATAGATTTTATGTGGGGTGCTGTTTGTATATATATTATATGAGAAATTAATATATATATATACGTGTATATATATGAGAACTTTCTACTGAGTAAAATAGAAGTTAAGCAATGTATAAATTTTCAATTTCACTATAAGTATTCGGAAATGTTATAACGATACGGAGTTATTCTAATTAACGTCAGAAATCTTAAAGAGATAGGTTATCTAAAAGTGAATATCATAACCTTAATTTCACGTGTTAAAATTTATGGAGAATAAGTTAGAGAGATAAATGGGATTCATTAGTACGGTAGACGTGCACACTAGATGAGAGGT
This sequence comes from Sambucus nigra, assembly GCA_949130495.1. Taxonomy (NCBI): domain Eukaryota; kingdom Viridiplantae; phylum Streptophyta; class Magnoliopsida; order Dipsacales; family Adoxaceae; genus Sambucus; species Sambucus nigra. The sequence continues at coordinate 716,601,371 of OX422207.1, forward strand.
GAAAATTCTCAAGAGAGTGTCGGATACTAATATGACTGTTGTATTAGCCGGTAAGCATTGTAAATACTTGCTAAACTATTTTTAAAACTGTTTTACATTCGGGCTCTGACCCGTTTATTGTTATTTCTTCTCTCTCATGTGTATATATATATGTACTACAAGTGCCCAGCCACAGGGGCGTCTTGCTTAGGATTCTTTGGATGGAACGTGCTGTAGCTTTTGTAGGAGTTGCAGACCATTGCTTAGACGACCTCATTGTTGACTCTACATCTAGTTCAGTTTTATCCAGTGGGGCATGTGTAGCCATTTTTCATTATTTAGTTGGATTTGTCAGAGATTGTAATTCTTTTACTTTCAGCATCTTTATTTCGGGATTTATCACTGTCAGGATATTTTCCTTTAGTGTTTTAATATTGGGATTTATTATTGATGGTTAAACTCTTGAATGTTCATTTTTATTCTTATACTTAATGTGTGACTCTTAAAATGTTAATAGTTAAAGATTTTATAATTGGATTTAATAAAATGGGAATAAGGGTTTCAAATGGTTTTGACACTTAGCTTAATTAATTAGGGTGTTTAAATTGGAAAAGATTTTCATTTGCGACAGTGATGCTAAGAATGAAACAACTGTTCTCATTGATGTTAATTTAATAAAGGAGTGATCGCCCGGTATTTAATTAGGCGGGGTGTCATAAATTTCAGTTCATCATCCTTCTCAAGCATTTGGCTATAATCAAGAAGAACTTCAAAAGAAGAAATACACAACATCATTAGAGACGGAGTTCAACAAACATTATTAAAGATAAATAGAAAACTTATAAGTTCCAAATTGTGGTTAGCCCTTTCAACTAATCAGGCTCTAGACATCAGGGTTATTGCCGACATGTCTGCTGGAAGAGTTCCAACCTTAATAAGACCCCTATCTAACCAAGGTTTGACAGCCACAGAGGTAGAATCATCTTTGACATAGTCAGCAGAAGCTTTCTGGAGCAACTCATGTTGACTGGGCATACCTCTCTTCAACCTCTTTAATTGAGGGTAAATAATTCGTTTTCCTCCACATTGAGGACCTGAGGCCTCTTATCAGTGGTTTTACTTTTCTTTGAATGAGGGGGAGATTCAGATCTACTCAGCAAGTTTGGGATTCTTATCTTCACCAATTTTGTATAGGGTGAAGTTGGGATGGTTGTTAGATTAATACATTCAAAGGAAGATGATGTTCCTCCTTGTGAAAACTCTCTCTATACTCCAGTTGACTTAGTAGTAGAGGTGGTAGAAACTGGTTCCTCATCTTAGTTTATGGAGGACTGAAGCAGAATAATTGTTGGTCGAGTAATAAATAAGGTAATAGAATTCATGTATCTAGCAGAACAAAAGTTGCTCAGTGATGATCTTCTCCTGCTCTTTGGTGAACAGAATCGAACATTTATTTTTGTTTTACTCTACGCAAAAACAAAGCGAGATAATTAGTCGAAAAATCATTAAACATTTAGTAAACAATAAAAAAAGGAAAATCAAAATATTGTACAACCTATGCCGGACCCCTCCTGGGGGCACCTATGTCTAGTATATCGACATTGAGGCATGTTTAATAATAAGTAAAGTCTCGTCCTATTTTATCAGTATTTGACAAAATTATATATACTTTAGGAGGACATAAAACAGGATAGTGAAACTACCTGAATTCCCGGAGAGTGATTAATCTTACATAGTCACTTTGTATGGACATAATGAGTTTCATCCACGAAATTATAATCCTTTTGTCCCAATCCAATTGATTAAGAGTAGTGTTGATGATGGTTCTGGATCCATTTTAATCCAGTGAGGCCAACCATTGAAGTTACCTGCCACCTCTATAGTCTCGCCTTCATCATAATTATGCACTTTGTTTATCTATATTTCTACTTTAGTTTGAAATTCCTTTTGATGCAACATGAGTTTGAGACGATTAACTTGAACTTGATTCTCCTTTTTTCTAGTCTCAACATCCAGATCATCATCGTTGTTAGCACTTAATTATCCTTTTGTTAAAACTAATATGGTTTTATGACACTTCAAAGCACATGATTATTAGCACCTCATGTTCTAAGATAATGATGCAGCACATGATTGAGTGGGCCTGCTCAAACACTCTAATTATGCTTGTTATTGTTCCTTTTATGCACGCCTTCTACTCTGTTGTTGTTTATTCACATATTTCCAGATTCTTACATCTTGGTTTTCTTCGCCTATTCAGTTTGAAGATTGCCTTTATCATCTTACTTGAAGGCTGCAACTCTTGGATGCTTTTTCACCTGCTTGGATAATACCCCCTTTTTTGCAGTGCTGCCTCTGCTTATTCATTTCTCTTTGTATCCATTGTTGATACTTTTGATGTATATTTCCTCTGCTTGTATCAAATTTCTCACACCATCATAAGCGAAAAAAATTATCATATAAGAGACATAGATTCATCCGTGATGGTCGGGTCGGTGTCATCGATGCCATCAGAGATTCTAGCTATAATTGTAGATCAGGTGGCTTTGATTCCAATTTCATCGATGTGACCAATTCAGGGAGATTATGAGTATTGTCATGCCAATGCCAAAAGCACAATAAAATACCTTATCTTTTTAATTTTATCATAATTTCTTTAAATGATCTTCTCCACAGAATCTACTATAATCGACCCACCCATTCTCCATGCCTGGATCTAGTTTGACAACCCTAATTCCAACACAGACATAAGGGCTTTGTGCATAGCATCACGCTAGACATTTTCACCTGTATTTGTCAACATGTAAAATGTATCAAAACATATGATGAACACAATTTCAAAACACACTTTAAAAATCAAATACTACATTGAAGTTAGTAGATTAACAATTCTTCATGTCTACATGTATATAGAGAGTAGGTTACCTGAAGGGAGAAAGTTGGATAATAATTCAAAAATAAAAGCCCCAAAACTCTATAATACAATGGATACCATACAAAATACCAAAAACATCTCAAGTTGAAGCAAAAAATGTAACGACCGAGAGACAGATCATTCTTTACGTGCGAACGTGATCTACCACTATCATGTCTTACGGGCGAACATGATCTGCTACTATCGTGCCTTACAGGCGAATGTGATCTGGTGTTGTCATGCCTTGTGGGCAAACATGATCTGATACTATCATAGATAACTGCTCAACAATTGATTTGGTACCATCACAGAGCCATAACTTGTTCCAGCAAGTTTCTAATTTTCTCTTGAAGAACAAATAACTGCTTAGATTTTACACATGGGATTAGATTTGGAGGGGGGGATATTAACCTCGTGATAAAGACGCTCTCGCCCACGCCTAAATCTTCTATCCCAACCCATTATCAACTTCTCATAGAAATGCGTCAGTTCTGCTTCAAATCTTAGTACATATGAATCTTTAAAATTGTCCCAATCCATCTCTATTCTTGAAAAACATCAGCCCGTACTAAATGCCCTTCAATTCAGTTTCTAGGCTTTTAACGTGATTCATGCATTCACCAATGAACCTAGTTAACTAAACACCATGCTCATCTCTAATCAGGTATATCACATAAACATATCAGTTATGTCACATAAACATAATTCACATAAACACATTCAAAACATGATCAGTTAATCAGAGCCTCAAAAGATGATCAGTTAATTAGATCAGTCACATAAACATAATTCACATAAACATATACAAATGGACCCTCATTTCACATAAACATATCAGTTATTCAAGTTAATCAAATCAGTTATTAAAGTAAATAAGTAGAAAGTTAATCAATAGCATATTTAAGTTAATCAGTAGCATATTAAAGTTAATCATTCGTGTAATGATGAGGCCTGCAATAATTGTGCAGTGATACATCAAAAGATGTTCAAACCGGATAGCTACGGTTGAGAGTTAAAATCATAACAGTGAATAAATATCCAAACTTAGATTGTGCATTAATTTCATTTATCTCTAACAATCGAATATCTATTCTGCTTGAAGTAAAGCCTAAAATCTAAAAAGGTATTTTTATCACCAATACTCCAAAAATATATCTCCAGTGTTAAATTAGGATTGTGGGTGAATTAGGATTGATTGGGGACATATCTACTGAACAGGGGAATTCAGAAAATGTTCATACGATGTACATAAGTTTTGTTAGGCACTTCCAAAACGGAAAATAATTTTAGATGGGACAAATAATCCACAAAAGGGAAATAATTAGAGCTTCAATCGTAAGGAACAATCATAATAATCAATGGGCTTCTAGTACTCATCTCCGTCAGAATAAAAAAACATCTTGGAAACTAACAAAATTAATGACCAAACAAAATCCATAATAGATAATCAAAATCTTAAAAAAGGTAACCCTTCTACGATTTGTGCAAAGATAAGAGGGATTATTAATGGTGGGAAGTTCATCATGATTATCGTCTCTAGGTGGCATATATACCTAGCAATACATATCAAATCAAACTACATCAATTTTAGATTCCCTTTGCTTTGAAACACAACATGAAAGCAAAAAAGGAGATATCCGGTGATGCATATAGTTTTTATATCAAGAAAAAAAAGGTAGGAAAATATTAAGTAATATAATAAACACTCACCTTTCATGGAGCTTTGAGACAGATGATCTTCCCTTAGCTTAAATTTGAACTCGACATTGATTTATTATTGACTGCATCTTCATAGTCATCAGAGTACTTGTGCAGGTGATAGAAAGTTATAGGAGAGAAGGATCAAACATGAATTCTTTCTTGACCCCTTCAAAGGGCTCAAACAGTTAAAAAAGGTCTCAAACAGAACACCGCATCATCCGTGATGAGAAATTACCAAAAAAATGTTAATATTAAACACCAGCTAATGTAGCTTAGAGTCAATAAAAAGGTGAGAAAGCAATACCTCATCATTCATATCTTCATTGGTCTGTAATGGTGACAACATTGCAAGTTTACAATGCTATTTATAAGTGGCTTAATGGAGGGTATTTAAAAAATGGAGGTGAAACTAATATATGCATGAGTGAAGGTTGCATAACTATGTTCTAAACATAAAAGTCAACGAATATAAATTAAAATACACGGGATCTGCTAATGTATTGGTTGTGATGGTCAGATATGCTATGCGTTTTAACATAAAAAATTTCCAATGGTCAGATATGCTACATGTTTGGAAAGAATATCTATTGGATCTACTACTGTGTTTTGGCAGTGATGGTAATTAACACATGAAGACATGTTGTTGCTATTGAGTAGACAAAATTCATCTGAATCTGCCACCAGATTTCTGCAATAAGTAACGTCAAGTGACTTAAGAGAGGTATGGAGATTTGGGCATGTAGGAAATCACATCTGAGATGAACAATAACTAATATAGAATTCTTTATGATGAGAAAATCTTTCTGTGTGGCCTATGTTGCTGTTGTGGCTATGCATATCGCATTGTTGTGGCTCAAAAGGACCCGAGTCTTAGGAAGTCATGGATAATCATCTTCCATAGATCTGTGAAGTTGTTCCCCCAATTCGATAGCTTCTCAAAATTCTATATATCCACTTATTCAATATTAGGAGGCCATGTGTGCTCTTCCTTTGTTAAGGTTACACATTGCCAATAATTTCTAACATTTAAATATCTCAGTCTTTCAAGATTCTGATATGAAAATTCTTCTTGCCAAAAATTTCTCAACTCATCACAACAATGATTTTCTAGAAGTTCAAGTGATACCAAAGCCTGGACAATCACTTCATAGGCAATTGAACATGTTGATGGATGCCGACAACGGTAGGTGTAAATCAAAGTATTAGTCCAAGTTGTGCAGTGGGATTTGGGAAAGAAGTGAAATAAGTTTAACATCTTCGTCATGTGATCCATTAATTGCTTAAGTACTCTACATTGGTAGCATGTCATATGTTTAGGTTGTCTTTTGCATACCAATATAGAACATTACGCTGGAAACACAACATACCCTCATATATTTACTGTAAATTTCTCCTTGCGCACTCTAAGATAGTTTTGTTATATTGTGATAACATATAGAGGAATGATGCAACAGATATATGTCCAATCAGTGAGAAATCTAATTAAGGGTGTAGATAATTTGCATAACCAAAATCCCCAAAATGCCAAAAAGGTATTCTAGAGACGAATGAACTTCACCTCAGCTTACCATTTCATCTCTATTAATGCCTACACAAAAAATTAATAATGAGTGTGAGATATATGTATATCACATCAACTATAAATTTGAAGAGTGAAAATCAACCACAAATGTAACTTTTTGGGGAACCACACATTCTACTAAACTCTTTCCCACACCTAAACTAATCCTTGTAGTTTATGCTATCCTTAAAAATTACACATGAGGATGCATGACTAATGACACTCTCTTATATTAAACTGATATACACAAATGTAGAAAATATTACAATATGTAATCCTAAAAAAATTGTAGAAAGTTCAAGAAAACCCATACAAAATAAGGATCTTTATAGATCAATGGAATATTTATTTAAAGTAAATGTCCTCGAAAAAAATAAACAAAACATCAGCATTAAAAACTAAATATATGTGCTCTAAAATAAACCAAAAATCTATCAATAAAACCTACAATTTAAGAACACCTTTAGAAAAGCATAAAAGATATTCGAGTTAGTACCTACACCAAGTAGTTGTGTGGCTATGATTATGTAAAAACCTAATCCATCCTCAAGTTCCACACATTAATACCGTTGCCCTTAATTTTAGAAATGTCTCACACATGCCACATTATTCAACCTTCAATTTCCAAAGAATACTCATGCATACAAACAAATATAATAAATGCATTAAAAAATTTCACATATATAGTTATCTTTTAACATATATGAGTGCTGAAAAATTTAAAACAAAAGACGATGGATGACGAAAAATGTTCAAGTTTTGATTCATCGTGAATCACAACACCATTGTTTCTTCTTCGTATGCGTTGAATCTGTAAAACCTTGCAAAAAGTAGCTTTTTACAACTCTTAGTTGCACCCAGACAAAATATAAACCAACAAGATTTGAAAACTGAGAATGATCCATATCATATAAATAAGTATTGATGCACATAATCATAATGTACATGAAACATTAAATGAAATTTTTACGAAAATAAATGAAATAGAGGTGATCAAAACATAAAGGATAGCAGTAAATCAACAAAACATGATAGACTAAGTCATAACACACGTATACTTAGCATAAATGAGATGGACTACATGTAACACTCATTACAATATGACTTTAACATAGAAGAAAGTAAGAAACTACACTCTAAACACAACCCTTTTCTATAACACTAACACAAAAGTTGCACGAATCATTTAATAACTATTCTAATCAACGTATCTGACCATTTCTAGTAGATTAAATGATGTGAACGGCCGTGGATACCACCATTAATCCTAACTCATGCTTGATCTAACGGTTTTCATCATTTGGTTAAGAAAAATTGTTCAGAAAAGTTGGTGAATATAGCATTCGTCGTAAAAATAGATATCATAAGACAGTCACGATGTACTTTTATATTGCCTTCTTAGTGTTTAAATTTATTTTGCCAAGAGGTGGGAATAAGTACGTGAAAACTTTTATAGAAATTACTGAATTCGTGAAAGAAAAATAGATGTACAGAGTCTATTTCAAGATGACATATAGAGGCAAGAATTATAACACGTTCTAATACATAATGTTAAAAAAACATAGGTAAGTTAACCATTGTGTCAGTATTCCATAATTTAATACATCATCAACCAAATAACAAATATAAATATGGACAAATATAGAGATAATTAACCTTTACCATCCAATCTAGAGGATGAAAAATTGAGTAGAGTTCGTAGAAAATGGAGGTTTATAAAATTTAGAGACATTTCAAGCACACCTTATCTATGGCATAACTGAAACAACTCGTGTTTTGAATAACTTTCTAATCTCAAAACAAATGTATTGAACTCCAGTTTTCAACCTCTTTATATGTTAGTTCTTTTCAATTTCAAACATTGCAAATTGTATAAAATAGGAAAGTGCATTCAAAATTTGTGAAATATGTCTAACCATATGTTACACATTTGAGCATTAATGTACATGCATTTGAGCATTTTGTCGAACACTTACCATGGAACAGAACCTGCAATGGAAATAAAATGGTCACAATGAGATATTACTCATATGTTTTCTAGTGGCATTACATAAAAATCAAGCACAAAAATGGAGGACTTAAAAATCGAATCCAAAAGTGAGGTAGGTTAACATAGAAAAATATAGCAAATGATTGGAAAATAACCCAACAACTCTCCATTTATTAAAAATGGAGGTAGATCTGGTGTTTATACTATAGAAAACCACCACAGAAATGGAAATTAGAAAATCATGAAATTGAAATGGAAATACGATGGATCTAGGTGAGGTAATCTAATTTGCGGCTAGATTTGCAAAAACAAAACATGATTTGCAAACTAATGTATGGGGATTGGTGACAAAAAAATCACATAGTAGAAATTTCTAACAGTTCTAACCAAAACCCAAAAATTCTAACAGTTCTAACCAAAACCCTAAAATTCTAACCAAACATTAACATTCAAAATCAGAAGTAATAAAATCAGAACTAATACCTCGTGTTCAATGAAGAGAGAGGTCATCGTGTAGAGAGAGATGCGTTGGGTAAAGGGGAAATGAAGGGTCTTGGGGAAAGAGGGGAGTAAGAGGCTGCGTAACAGTGTAAATGTATGCATTGACTATTCTATCCTTGTTTTTGAATTTTGAAGAAAGGTGGAAATAAACTATAGTGGTTAAAAGAGGGGGAAACCAAATATTTAAGGGACAACAATGGTAAGAGGAGTATTTTAATCTCAACCATTGGATCGTTGCCTTGTTGTCTTCGATTTGAATCGTGAAGTGTCTTCCCATCTTATGAATAGTAAAAACACCATTGTAACTTATATATATATATATATATATATATATATATATATATACACGCACACACACACATAAACACCTTTGCATGAGGTATTAATAAAAGCTCGATGTGTCTGATTTCTATCCACATAGGATAATTTAATAAAAATCAATGAAAATTTTGAACAACTAAGCAGAAGCATATCTATGATTACCTTATAAACGTCCACAACGAGAACTCGAAATCCTTTATTCTTCAATTAGTTGGGAAGCTCCAATTTTTTATGCATATGTCATGACACATTACAATATGGGTGCATTTTTCGTTTACGAAATTTTATCCACAATGAATGAGTTTTTTTCTTTCTTTTTTAATAATGTTATTAAAAATAATGCATTGTTCGGATTATAATACAAAAATATATTCTCTATTCCCTCATCCCATCATTCTGGCAAGAATAACGTTATATGATAGAACAAGTACAGTTGTGCAACATTAAATTCACAATTTTTAAGGTAATTACACGGATAAAATTTTTGAATCCCATACTAGTAAATCGGATTTCACTTTACTGTAACAACCCGTGACTTTGGAGACGGAGAAATTAAATTTTTGGGAAAATAAAATTAAATTAAGTTGGAGAATTTTAAAATTTGGTAAATTGAGGTCCAAAAATAGGGGACGTTTTAAAGTATATCAAATGATGATTTTGAGGGTACCATCGATCCCGGAAGGGTCGAGATAGTCAAAATGACTGTCATTGGGTTTTATTCGGATTCCGAATTATTTTTACGTCAGTTTGACTCGAATTGGAGTAACCGAGTCATTTAAAGTGTGTATTAACATTTAAAATTGGGTTTATTGTTTTAAGGGATTTAAAGGCTTACGGATCAATCCTTCTCATTTAGAGAAAGAGAAAAAAGAGAAAGGAAGAAGAAAAGAAGAAGAAAAGAAGAGAGAGAGGAAGAAAGCTTGGGATTTCCGGCCCAACCGCGACATCGAGGACTATCGAACCTCTACAAAACTTAGGCAAGTGTTTAATCTTGATAAATAGCTATTTGTGTATTTCATTTCATAATTTGTGGGTTAAAGAAATGGATTTTTGGGTATTAATATCAAAACCTAGATTTTTGGGTTTAATCTTGAAATCAAGGATTACATATGGGTTTAAAATGGTGTAGAAATGGTTGGGATCAACTTTGGGTTGATTTAGTGGCTTAAAATCATGATTTAATGAAGGTTTGGGGGTTGTAATAGAAATTTTAGGGTTTAAAAAAAATTCGTGGGTTCATTGAAGAAGAAGAACCCTTCAAAATCTGCAGACCCGAATCGATTCGCCCCCTAAGCGAATCGATTCGGTTTAGGCAAATTGGCAGGTCTGCATTGACCGAATCGATTCGGACCCAAGCTGAATCGATTTGGCCTGAGACAGAAGCCCAGGTCTTTGGACTCGAATCGATTCTCCTTGGAGGCCGAATCGATTCACTGGGCCGAATCGATTTGAAATAGGGCCGAATCGATTCGGAAACAGGGCATTTTGAGTAATTTTCTCCATAGTGATTTCTAACCCTTTTTGGTTGGGTTTATTGATTTGGGGCCTTCTCTTGTGATGAAAGAGATATGATTTGGATACACATAAGGGGTTTCTCACACATTATGATTATAGGGACTTCTTGGGACAATTTGGGAAAAATATTTCCATGTGTGCTTTTGGAGTCGTGTAAAAAGATTTCGGGGAAACCCCATTGGGATTGAGAATCCTACTTATGGATCAAATGCACGTATAGATGTGATGGGAGGCTAAGAACTCTTAGAGAGAGTTGCGAGGGTATGTCGTGAAATTTCTGGGTCGACATTTATATCGAATCCTTATAAGGATAGGATAGTATTAGAATACAATCGGGACCAAATGGAAGAGAGTGGTCACACACCCTTAGAAATGATAAACTTTAAGATATAAATCCGAGAGGTCTTGGACTAGGGGATTCACAAAAGTGATTGAAACATAGTCGAAATCGAGAGAGATGGGATCATATTACCAACTAGAGTAGAGTGCGTAAATCTAGTTGGGGGTAGATGTTGTTTATCAGTGCGTGAGTTACATTGGGTATTTTCCCTAACATATGGGATTATTTGATGAAGGTAAGGTTGAGATTTAGGCTTATAGACTATTAGTTATGTGTATACTAGTAGTTGAAAATTATTACTAGATTCTTTAATGTGCTCTCGGATATAGATGGTATGTGTAGTGATGGTTTCCTACACAAAATTTTGGGTGATAACCCTAAGGTTGAATATATATATATATATATATATATATATATATATATATATATATATATATATATATATATGATTTTGGGAGACTATTCATCATAGGAAAAATGGATGAATATGTTTCAAGTGAGGGATTGTAGTCACATATCGAGGTAAATTAATTGAGTTTGTGGTGACGGCTTGTATATTGAGGATTATATATACTTATAGTCGAGTTTATATATCTTATGCGTATGAACGAGAGTTAGTTTGTATATACAGATATATGGATATGTGAATTTATGTATATATATCTATATAGATATGAATAAATGGATATATTTATGTTGCAGACATACATGGTATGGATATTTAAACCGTATATGATGGTTTAATGTTTGATCATATGATGGGATCATATGGATGTATGTATATTGTGTATGTGAATGATATATATACTTATGTGGTTAAGCATACCCCGCTCATGCTATCATTGGGAAGTTTCCGCGCAGAGGGTGAGCATCCTGGCTAGAAAAGCAGGGTGTGGATATTCCCCAGGTCATAGTCGTCCTGTGTGTTATTATGTGATTTATATTTTTGGGATGAGAAGTGGTGGGTATGTTTCGTCTCATTACCGTTTAGGAGCTATGACCGCTTCCCGGGAAGTCGTGTGCGTGAGTTTACCACGAGATGGGTGTCGTTTAGTCCCACTATGGTGGCCCCAGTATTGCTACGTGAGTCGGGCATTGGGAAGATGATAGCCTGATGCAGTTTATCGGCGCTATATATTGCCGGGTATATGGTTGTGCATGGACATTTTACATCAGATATGATATGTACACTTGGTCATGGGTATGAATGATGGTATGTATGTATATATGGTTAGAATAAATGCACACACACACACACACATATATATATATATATATATATCCTATAGATGAAAGGATATGGAATCTTTATGGAGTACATCTTGGATGATTATGATGTACTAGATTAATGGGGGTTGATGTATCGCATTTGAGGAATATTTCGGTTACATCATCCCAAGGTTATTATTGGAGATTTGTAAGATGTTTTTAGATGGTAATTTAATTTCATTAGTTGTAGTAATATAATAATTGTATGTATGGCATAATGGATCTCTAGGACCGACATTGTCAAGGGGTAGTGTAACGGGGTGGTTCCTTGTTTGGATTTCGCTTCACGAGACACCTCACGCATGAAACGTAGTGCAGTGTTGAGATTGGAGAGAAGTTTTGTCAATAATAATTTGTATGCTTGTTATTTAGTAATTAAATCATGTGATTAAACCCAAAATGTATGTGGTTAATGCATTAAGAATTATAATTAATTAAATTATAAACCGGAATCCATTAAGCCTAGCATGGCATATATGTTTGAAAATAATCAAGTATAATTAGAAAGGGTTGGATTCTGGGGTATGCTAGGAAGCCAGGTATTGGGGGTATAGGTTGTGCCCATGTTTAGTTAGGTTGTCCTTATAGGGGATAATTTAACTAAAATTTCAGGACGCGAATAGGTGCGCGCCGTTAGATGAGAGGTGAGTTGGGCTTTCACGAGAGTGCGATTCCACTTTAATTATGAAAAAGAAAGTGCACTGATATTTATTATGCACGATTAACACACTTGCTAAATATTTTTCACAACTCGGGCTCTGACCCGTTTACTTTTCTCTCCTGCCTGTATATATATATATTACTACATGTGTCCCACCGCATGGATGCCGGATGACCTTCTATCCAGAGTCTTGGGAGCCGTGACATGTGCGGACTGTTGTGGAATGTATCTTGTAGTCGCTTCCTACTTCTTTTAAAATCTAGGTAGGATTCATATTATATATCGGGTTTGTACCCAAGGACATTTATATACAAGTTATATTTATTCCATTTTAGTTATTGTATTGGCTGTGATCCGACAGCTTATTCGGGTTTATCTTGTTCTGGCATATTCATTTGTAGTTATTCATTTCATTTATCATAGTTCTTGTATACATCTTTCTTTCCTTTATTAGTAGTGTTATAGTGTTGGTTTGTCGTTTGTTGCATATTTTATTTAATTTTAACATCTCGCTTATATGATATCAGGTAGTTAGTCCTTTATTATGTAGTACCGACAAATGATGTTGAGACTGGACCATCTGAAACTCCTGATTTAATGTAATATAGGGCTGGCCACCCGTTATTATTTTAAGCGGGGTGTTTCATTTACATGGAGCACATTGTTAAAAATAAAATTTTGTGGGACAATCATAATCTATCAATTTTCGGTCAAAGTACTTATTACTACGACTCATTTTATCCTAGGTAGATATATAAAAGGAAGGGTGTTGAACAACGCTTTATAAAGTGGTCCAGTTATATGGTCACATGTAAAAATCGTAGAGTAGGTAAAAAACAAGCCAAATTAAATGTTAGTCCAATTTTTTCTTGATTAATTAGATGAAACTAAACATGGAATATGTTGAATCTAAATTGAATCAAACTAACCACAACATAAGATATGAGCAAAAAACTCATTCGAAAAAAATCTTTTGTGACACCCCGACTAATTAAATACCGGGTAGCTACTCCTTTATTAAATTAATTCAAAATGCCAAGTTGGCTCAGTTAATAGCATCACTGTCGAAAACATTTTAATTTTACTAACCACCTAGTATTTAAAAAGTAAGTTGCCAAATTTTAATTAAAGTCTGATTAACATGCAACAAGTGTAATGAAGAAATAAGTAACACCATTCACCATACTGAAGTAAAACGAATAACCATAACATAATGTAAATAAAATCTGGAGGAAAACTCCTCACTACAAATCCCACAACTGATAAGTAAACTGAAAACTAAAACAGTACATGCCAAAGTCTGAAACAAAACTGAAATGTAAAAGATGCCTCTAAATGGAAATGGGCAACATGCCCTACAACTGATAGATAGTGACTCTGGAATCCAAAAGATAGAAGCGTCTACAAGCAAATCCCTGTAGCTTCCACAAACAGCTACAGCTCGTCTCCTGAATGAGTATCCTATGCTTGGTGTCCTTGTGGCTGGGCACCTAAAATGGTTTTACAAGAAAAAGATTTGAAAAGCAAACGGGTCAGAGCCCGAATATGGAGATATTTTAAAAACCTACAAGTGCTTTAAAAACATTTAAAACATTAAATGCAAAGTACATGTTAGGACGTGCACTCACATTATATTCTCACCTTTCGTCTAACTGTGCACTCCTAACGTAAGTACCCATCTATAACGACACAAACAACTAGCTAAGTGCCAACATATCTAGCTAGACTATCATAGGTCCTACCCATATTACTCGGTTCTATTAACATTATAATGCTCGTAATTAAGTAGGGGTTTAACGTAAACTCAGATGCTCAATATGCCATATATATATATCACTAACAGTTAACTCGCTATATTTCTCGAAGCAATACCGTAATTATATTCACAACATTAACGTGAAGGTTCCCATTAATTAAATGTATATTATTCACATCATAAATATACAATATAAGCACCCCGAGAACTAAGTTGTGGTGCACACATACTCTGCTATCCATCCCGGTACATCACGTACATAAGGATTACATATTCCGAATCTCTCAGGAATAGTTCACAGATAACAACATCACAAACAATGGAGGTGAACACAGTCACATCACATAGGTCACGCACATACCTACGCTCCTACGATCAGCGGACTTATTAATATCCCAATAAGTCTTTCTATGACCTATGTTCATCAAGGTAACCAGTCTAAATCCGGGCAACACAAGGATTAGAGGGCCCTAAGCGAACGCAAACTTCCCGTGATAGCAAGTATGGTAGGTATGTCATACACACAATTCATATACCAATACTAAGTTAACACACGTCTTAGTAATACCGTAGTTTAATCGTAGTACATATCGTATTCTCGTACTAACTATAATTATCACAATTTATACTATTCCGGTTTATAATCATATGCGCCATAATTTTCTCACGTCGTAGTAGACACTCACGTCTCAACCCAAACCGTCCATTTAATATAACTCGCGTATATAGTTTACTCCTCGTAATAACCCAAAAGTCCCAAATCTATCCTTACATCATCAAAGGAAGGTTATCTATATCCTCGAACAAGTTTACGGGACTCCAAAAATCAAAACAGTCCAAAAAGGACCAAACTGTCAACTCGTTAGAAGTCTCGTTCGAACGAGATTCCTCTGTCAACTCGTTAGAAGTCTCGTTCGAACGAGGCTGTTCGAACGAGATTCCAGTTCGTTCGAACGAACTGTACCTTCTAACGATATTTCGTTCGAACGAGATATCGAACGAAATCCCTTTTCGTTAGCAGCGACTGGTCAACTCGTTAGAAGCTCGTTCGAACGAGTTCGTTCGAACGACTTGGGTAGGGGCTTCTAACGACCTGCCAGTTTCGTCCCAGATTTTTCCCCATCTCGTTTTTATCCATTTTATCACTCCTAATCTCTTCCAAAGTCCATCCCAACAACGTTTTAGGGTCTCTAATTCATCCTAAACATATTCAAGTCAACTCCTAACATGTTTTCAAGGATTAAATCTCTTTAACATCAATCAAAATATAAATCTCTACACTTTTTCCCAATTATTTCAAGAACATGAACCCTAATTTTTGAATCATGAATTAACTCACTATAAATCCGTTTTAATTCCTTCCTATCACAGATATCATGAGAATAATTATCTACCTATCATTCTACATGCAATTCCCCTCAATATTTTCAAGTTCTAATCACCAAACTACATGGGTTTTCATTATCTCTCAAGAACAGCTATAATTCATCAATTTTCTAACATGGAAGAAACATTCTACGAATTTAAATATGATTAAAACACTTGCCTTGATTGAATTTCTAATTTTGGTGTTGGTTTGGTGAAGATTTCTGCAGATTTTCCTCTCTCCAAGCTTCTCCTCCAATGGTGGCTTAAGGTGGCTAGGGTTTTCTTTGGGAAAAATTAGAAAACTCTTCTAATAACTTACGTAGCCTTCTAGGTTAATATGGTTTGGTTAATGGGCTTAGTGGGTTAAATCCACATCAGATTAAAACTCCCAATTTTCGTCACTTTTAATTCCTCAAAAAGTAAAATTACCAAAATACCCTTTATGATGCCAATATGGCCTAAAAATACCCCGGAATCCAAACTACACCCCCGGCTAGTGTTTTCTGACTATCTCGACCCTTTCGGACGCGTTGGCGCACTCAAAACGACCATATGGTTTATAGATATTAAATTCACTTTTTATAATCAAAATATTACACCGTGACGCGGCGGTCCCACGCGTCTCAACAAAATTTCTAAAATGCCGTATATAAATCTCACGACAACTTTTATAATACCAAATACATATATCAAAACATGTATGCACATAATCAAATACCAACTCGCATCTCGTTAGTATTTATAACCCGGATTAATTTCCAATTAATACGCATTTAATTAATTAATCCCAAAAATAAATATAGCCAAAAGTACGGGGTATTACATACTTCCCCCCTAATAACTGAATTTCGTCCCGAAATTCGAAACTAGAAAGTACCTGCTAAAAGAAGCTCTGGATAACGTTCGCGCATCTCATCCTCGCGCTCCCATGTGGACTCCTCGACATTGTGATGTCGCCACTGAACACGCACTAACGGAACTATCTTTGACCGCAGTTTCCTCTCGCTTCGGTCCAAAATAGTAATCGGCCCCTCCTCGTAGGAGCTATCAGGATGGAGATCGATGTCCTCCACAGCAATGTGAGAATGAGCCAAATTATCTCTAAGGTATTTCCTTAGCGAGGAAATATGAAACACATCTTGAATCCGATGCAAATGCTCCGGTAACCCGAGTCTATACGCAACCGGTCCGATTCGCTCAATAGCAGGAAACGGCCCCACATACCTCAGTGCCAACTTCCCCTTCTTCCCGAAACGCATAATCCCCTTCATAGGAGATACCCTGAGCAAAACCTGGTCCCCCACTTGGAACTCTCTGAAAAATCTCTTCGCATCAGCATAACTCTTCTGCCTGTCTTGAGCTACCCGAATGCGACTCCGAATCAACTCAATCCTTGTCGAAGTATCCTGAATCACTTCCGGCCCAAGCAGTTTGTTATCCCCCACCTCTAACCAACATGCTGGGGAACGACAAGGCCTACCGTACAATGCTTCAAACGGAGCCATGCCAATAGTGAACTGATAGGAGTTGTTGTAAGCAAACTCCACCAGTGGAAGGTACTGCTCCCATCCACCCCCAAAGTCAATAATGCACATGCGTAGCATGTCCTCCAACATCTGATTTGTGCGCTCTGTCTTCCCATCGGTCTGCGGATGATAAGCCGTACTCAACTGCAATTCCGTGCCCATGGCCTCCTGGAAACTCTCCCAAAACCTCGAAACAAATATCTTGTCTCTGTTAGACACGATATTTAGGGGCACACCGTGAAGTCTCACAATCTCTGAAATGAAGAGCTGGGCATACTGTCCCGTAGTGTAGTCAGTCCTTACGGGTAAAAAGTGAGCGACCTTGGACAACCTGTCCACAATTACCCAAACGGAGTCGTGACCCCTCTGCGATGTAGGCAACCCCGTGATAAAGTCCATGGATATGCTCTCCCACATCCACACCGGGACCTCCAATGGCTGTAGCAATCCTGCCGGTCTCTGATGATCCACTTTTACAAGCTAACAAGTGGCGCATTTCGAAACAAACTCAGCGATATCTCTCTTCATACCGCTCCACCAATACTGGCGTCTCATGTCTTGGTACATTTTGTCCCCTCCGGGATGTACCGCGAATCGTGAGCCTTGCGACTCTGCCATCACATCGTGTCGCAATTCATCTCCTTCCGGAACTACCAATCTCCCATTGAAGCGTAATCCCCCGTCTAAGCTAACGGTATAGGACTCGGCTCCCTCTGCTAGTAATCGAACTATCTGCTCCTGACAGAACGAGTCATTGGCCTGTGCCCGTACTACCTTCGTGACAATCTGCGGTGTAACGGTCATCACAGACATGAAAGATCGGGCCACTGCATCCTGGTGTCCCAATTCCTTCCACTTATCCTTCCACACCTTTGCCACCTCATCTGCTGGCCTACGGCTCAACGCGTCTGCCACCACGTTAGCCTTACCCGGGTGGTACTGGATGTCGAACTGGTAGTCTTTCACAAATTCAAGCCACCTACGCTGCCGCATATTCAATTCCTTCTGCGTGAATAGGTACTGTAGGGACTTGTGGTCCGTGAACAGTTGGAACTTCTCCCCCAAAAGATAGTGCCTCCAAATCCGTAGGGCAAATACCACTGCCGCCAACTCCAAATCATGCGTGGGGTAATTCTTCTCATGAGGCTTAAGCTTACGGGAAACATAAGCTATGGCCTGTCTCTCCTGCTGTAATACACCTCCCAGTCCTTGCAAAGACGCATCGATGTAAACCAAATACTCAACTCCCGGTCTCGGCAATGCTAACACAGGTGCTGAGGTCAATTTGTCCTTCAATTCATCGAATGCCAACTGACAGGCATCACTCCAGATGTATGGCACACCCTTACGAGTCAGATGTGTCAAAGGACCTGCTATCTCTGAGAAGCCCCGAATAAACCTCCTGTAGTATCCTGATAGACCCAAGAAACTACAAATCTCAGTCGGTGTCGTGGGCTGTCCCCACTCCCTCACCGCTGATACCTTCCCCGGATCAACAGATATTCCCTGGTCGGAAATAATATGTCCCAAAAACTGGACTTCCTTCAGCCAAAACCCGCACTTCTCATATTTTGCATACAACTCGTTCTGACGGAGTGTCTGCAAAACCTGCCTCAAATGCTCGGCGTGCTCCTCCTCCGTCTGGGAGTAAACCAGAATATCATCAATGAAGACAATGACAAACTGGTCTAGGAAATCCCTGAACACTCTGTTCATCAAGTCCATAAACACAGCTGGAGAGTTGGTCAAACCGAAAGGCATAACCCGAAACTCGTAAGAACCATATCTCGATAAGAACTCAGTCTTCGAGACATCCTCCTCCCTGATACGCAACTGATGGTATCCCGATCTCAAATCAATCTTCGAGAAGAAGGAAGCTCCTCTTAACTGGTCGAATAAGTCATCGATTCGAGGCAATGGATACTTATTCCGTATCGTGACCTTATTCAACTCTCGGTAGTCCACACACAATCTCAGTGAACCGTCCCTCTTCTTCACAAACAGAACTGGAGCGCCCCAAGGTGAGGTACTCCTGCGAATAAAGCCCTGACCTAACAGCTGCTCTATCTGATCCCGTAACTCCCTCATCTCAGCTGGAGCCATACGGTACGGTGCGCGTGCTATAGGTCTCGTACCCGGTAGCAAATCTATAACAAAGTCTATCTCTCGACTGGGTGGTAAGCCTGGTATCTCCTGAAACACATCCGAATACTCCCTGACTACTGGGATAGAATCTAAAGGAATCACTACCTCCTTAGAGGTATCCTCCTCAATGTAATACAGATGAGCGGTCGATCCTCCCTCTGGGAGAGGCATCGCCACTACAAACATCTCTTGCCCCGGAATGGCAAAAACAATGCTCCCGCTGAAGCAATCAATCATGGCCCTATAAGCTACGAGCCAATCCATACAGATAATCACATCGTGAACATGCATGTCTAACACTAACATGTCTGCAGGTAATACCAAACCACCAATCTCTACCCCCACTCCCCGGCATATAAAGAAAATAAGTGACCCACTCCCCAATGGTGAGTCGACACACGTCACTGTGCTCTCTGCCGTATCTAACAATCCTAAAGCTTTCGCGAAGTGTGTAGCTATAAAACAGTGTCTAGCACCCGTATCAAATAACACCCGACCCATAGTGCCATGGATAGGAAACGTACCCTCAATCGCGGGCGGTGCCTGTGGAACTGCAGCCTGGTGGACGTTGTAGACACATCCATACTGTAGCTGCCCCTGCTGAGCTGGGACTACTGGAATGGGTGGCAATGCTGCCATCTGTGGCGGTACGGGAAGACCGGCGGGAAACATAGGCCTCTGTGGCTCCTGGCGAGCGCCCTGCTGCTGCTGCTGTGGGGCCCTGCTCCTATCAGGACAATCCTGTCGCTTATGGACAGTATTGCCACAAACAAAGCACTTCCCTGGGAAGTTCCCTCCTCTCTGTCCCGGCTGTCCCCGGCCCTGGTGGCCATTACCGTTCCTCCCTTGGCCCTGCTGGCCCTGGTGAAACTGCTGCCCATTCTGCCCCTGTTGGCCCTGATGGCCGTTTGGACCCTGATGGCCCTGACGAAAACCTCCCTGCCCCTGTCTGTAGTTCCCTGACCGGAACCTCTTATTATCCCCCTGCTGGGAGCCCTGCTCATTCTGTCTCTGCCCCTGACCAGGTTGTGCCCCGCTGGCACCATGTCCTCCAGTCCTGCCCTGATGGCTAGACTCCCCCGACCTCTTACCCTCGGCCATATGAAAACGGTGGTCCTGGCAGTGTAACAATTCAGCGTTAACCACACCAGAATAAGTGGCCAACGATAGGTTCCCTAGCAGATGCTGACGGATCCTCCAAGTCAACCCGTCGGTGAACTTCTCAATATTCTTCTTCTCTGTTGGTATCTCGTCTGGAACGATGTTCAACAGATTCGTGAACTCGGCCTCATACTCGGCCACGGTCTTAACTTCCTGCTTCAGACTCATCAATCTCCTCCTCATCTCCGTATGAACAGCTGACGGAAAGTACTTGCGGTCGAACCGCACCCAGAACTCCTGAATCGTGAGAGTATCCCTCTCCTCCATGGTGGTAATAGACTCCCACCACTGTAGCGCAGATCCAACTAGCTTGAAAGTAGCTAGCACCTGCTTCTGAACATCCGTGCACTCATACATTCTTAAGTGCCTCTGCATATCCTTCCTCCACTGGCTCGAGACTACTACATCTGAGCTACCTGCAAACTCTGGCGGATGCGCTTTCTGAAAAGCGTCACGTACACGCTCCCAAGCAGACGGGAATGCATTAACCTGCACTAGTGCGGCAACCGGCGCCTGTGGTAGTGCCTGCTGAACAACGGCAATCGCGGCATTTACCGCTTGAGCTACTATAGCTGCAACCTCAGCGGCGTTCATCATGCCCTGAACTGGAGCGAGCTGGGGTTCGGGCATTGCATCCCTGGGAACTCGTCGTGCACGTCGTGGAGGCATCTGAAATAAGAATGAAGTTTATAAGTTCGCAGTTATAAACTTAAAATAGCTGAAGAACGTAGCATACACAAAAAGAGTACAACAGTCCTAAAATATAGGGCTCTATATCAAAGAAACGTAGCGGAAACATAATAGCCGTACAGATCCTAAAGGACACTAGAACTTGATGCTCTGATACCACCTGTGACACCCCGACTAATTAAATACCGGGTAGCTACACCTTTATTAAATTAATTCAAAATGCCAAGTTGGCTCAGTTAATAGCATCACTATCGAAAACATTTTAATTTTACTAACCACCTAGTATTTAAAAAGTAAGTTGCCAAATTTTAATTAAAGTCTGATTAACATGCAACAAGTGTAATGAAGAAATAAGTAACACCATTTACCATACTGAAGTAAAACGAATAACCATCACATAATGTAAATAAAATCTGGAGGAAAACTCCTCACTACAAATCCCACAACTGATAAGTAAACTGAAAACTAAAACAGTACATGCCAAAGTCTGAAACAAAACTGAAATGTAAAAGATGCCTCTAAATGGAAATGGGCAACATGCCCTACAACTGATAGATAGTGACTCTGGAATCCAAAAGATAGAAGCGTCTACAAGCAAATACCTGTAGCTTCCACAAACAGCTACAGCTCGTCTCCTGAATGAGTATACTATGCTTGGTGTCCTTGTGGCTGGGCACCTAAAATGGTTTTACAAGAAAAAGATTTGAAAAGAAAACGGGTTAGAGCCCGAATGTGGAGATATTTTAAAAACCTGTAAGTTCTTTAAAAACATTTAAAACATTAAATGCAAAGTACATGTTAGGACGTGCACTCACATGATATTCTCACCTCTCGTCTAACTGTGCACTCCTAACGTAAGTACCCATCTATAACGACACAAACAACTAGCTAAGTGCCAACATATCTAGCTAGACTATCATAGGTCCTACCCATATTACTCGGTTCTATTAACATTATAACGCTCGTAATTAAGTAAGGGTTTAACGTAAACTCAGATGCTCAATATGCCATATATATATATCACTAACAGTTAACTCGCTATCTTTCTCGAAGCAATACCGTAATTATATTCACAACATTAACGTGAAGGTTCCCATTAATTAAATGTATATTATTCACATCATAAATATACAATATAAGCACCCCGAGAACTAAGCTGTGGTGCACACATACTCTGCTATCCATCCCGGTACATCACATACATAAGGATTACATATTCCGAATCTCTCAGGAATAGTTCATAGATAACAACATCGCAAACAATGGAGGCGAACACAGTCACATCACATAGGTCACGAACATACCTACGCTCCTACGATCAGCGGACTTATTAATATCCCAATAAGTCTTTCTATGACCTATGTTCATCAAGGTAACCAGTCTAAATCCGGGCAACACAAGGATTAGAGGGCCCTAAGCGAACGCAAACCTCCCGTGATAGCAAGTATGGTAGGTATGTCATACACACAATTCATATACCAATACTAAGTTAACACACGTCTTAGTAATACCGTAGTTTAATCGTAGTACATATCGTATTCTCGTACTAACTATAATTATCACAATTTATACTATTCCGGTTTATAATCATACGCGCCATAATTTTCTCACGTCGTAGTAGACACTCACGTCTCAACCCAAACCGTCCATTTAATATAACTCGCGTATATAGTTTACTCCTCGTAATAACCCAAAAGTCCCAAATCTATCCTTACATCATCAAAGGAAGGTTATCTATATCCTCGAACAAGTTTACGGGACTCCAAAAATCAAAACAGTCCAAAAAGGACCAAACTGTCAACTCGTTAGAAGTCTCGTTCGAACGAGACTGTTCGAACGAGATTCCTCTGTCAACTCGTTAGAAGTCTCGTTCGAACGAGGCTGTTCGAACGAGATTCCAATTCGTTCGAACGAACTGTACCTTCTAACGATATTTCGTTCGAACGAGATATCGAATGAAATCCCTTTTCGTTAGCAGCGACTGGTCAACTCGTTAGAAGCTCGTTCGAACGAGTTCGTTCGAACGACCTGGGTAGGGGCTTCTAACGACCTGCCAGTTTCGTCCCAAATTTTTCCCCATCTCGTTTTTATCCATTTTATCACTCCTAATCTCTTCCAAAGTCCATCCCAACAACGTTTTAGGGTCTCTAATTCATCCTAAACATATTCAAGTCAACTCCTAACATGTTTTCAAGGATTAAATCTCTTTAACATCAATCAAAATATAAATCTCTACACTTTTTCCCAATTATTTCAAGAACATGAACCCTAACTTTTGAATCATGAATTAACTCACTATAAATCCGTTTTAATTCCTTCCTATCACAGATATCATGAGAATAATTATCTACCTATCATTCTACATGCAATTCTCCTCAATATTTTCAAGTTCTAATCACCAAACTACATGGGTTTTCATTATCTCTCAAGAACAGTTATAATTCATCAATTTTCTAACATGGAAGAAACATTCTACGAATTTAAATATGATTAAAACACTTGCCTTGATTGGATTTCTGATTTTGGTGTTGGTTTGGTGAAGATTTCTGCAGATTTTCCTCTCTCCAAGCTTCTCCTCCAATGGTGGCTTAAGGTGGCTAGGGTTTTCTTTGGGAAAAATTAGAAAACTCTTCTAATAACCTACGTAGCCTTCTAGTTTAATATGGTTTGGTTAATGGGCTTAGTGGGTTAAATCCACATCAGATTAAAACTCCCAATTTTCGTCACTTTTAATTCCTCAAAAAGTAAAATTACCAAAATACCCTTTATGATGCCGGTATGGCCTAAAAATACCCCGGAATCCAAACTACACCCCCGGCTAGTGTTTTCTGACTATCTCGACCCTTCCGGACGCGTTGGCGCACTCAAAACGACCATACGGTTTATAGATTTTAAATTCACTTTTTATAATCAAAATATTACACCGTGACGCGGCGGTCCCACGCGTCTCAACAAAATTTCTAAAATGCCGTATATAAATCTCACGACAAATTTTATAATACCAAATACATATATAAAAACATGTATGCACATAATCAAATACCAACTCGCATCTCGTTAGTATTTATAACCCGGATTAATTTCCAATTAATACGCATTTAATTAATTAATCCCAAAAATAAATATAGCCAAAAGTACGGGGTATTACATCTTTATTCAGAACTGTTGCAACCAAGATATTAGAGAATGACACGAAAAGACTTACAAACTTAGACTCCATTAAGAATCGCAGTTGTGCATCCTTTCTTAATGATAATAGAAAGCGGTGTAAATCGAATATCACTCCACATAGTGAGATTTACTTGCCTCGATGTCCACTGATCAACCTCAAGAAACCCCTTACCTATCTTTAGCAGTGAAGAGTCAAGTCCATAGGCATTAAAACAAGATAAGAGATATGTTTTTTCAAATTTTGATAAAGTAATCACAAAACATCCAAGAGGTGTGTCTTTGAAAAATTAAATTATTTAATCATTAAAAGTGTTGTAAAACTCTTCTCATTTGAATGAAGTACCTAAGCTCTTTCTAACCACTTGTAACGACATATCTAACGAGAAAACAAATCGGGCCAAAAGTTGCAAAAAACAATCTCATTTGAAACTATTCTAATGAGGTACATGCACTCTTTCGAATGACATCCAAATGACATTTTAACTACTTTGCGAATTTTCAAAAAAAACATTTTAAAAATAGTTTGGATTCAAACAAGTTCAAAATAACCCCTAAATATAACTAAACACTAAATCGAGCTCATATGACTTCTTTGATGATTGTTGTGACAATCTCAAATATTCGATCTTTGATTGTTGCAATCGGTTCGTAACTAGTCTTTGATTGAAGATTTTGAGAATGAAAATGATAATGTCGATGTGCAACGGAATATGCCAGACTTAAAAACATTATGAGCAATTATAAATATTTATGTTAGAAATCTCCCCCTTTGGCTAATCCTGTACAATGCACAAAACTGAAAAATAACACCTAAGACAAGTTCAACTAATTTCCTTCACAAACCCAAAATGGAAAAGACACTTGCAACTTTAACTTTACTAAAATTCTTCATCGTGCAGTTCGGGATATCATCAATCTCTAAAAATACCTACGCACGTGAGACAGTGAAAACTCCATGATGCTTACATGGAGTTTAAAATAAATAAAACACCCCCTTAATATGTTATCCACCTTTTTGTTCGAAATAAACAAAAGGTTAAAAGCTAAACCTTAAAAGTCAATGCCACAAAGAAAAAAAATTGAAATATCATCACAAAGTATAGACAACTAAGCATAAGCGATGAAACTTCAACAGACCAACAAACTATTTTTGAAAATTTTGAGTACATAAATATACATATAAATACAAATATAAACAATCAAAACATAGAGTAGAATGAAAATATATGAATCGTGGATATGCAATGAATGTGTGAATTTATAGCACATGAAAGTAAACATAGGAATACATAGTGACATTGCACGAAGCCAAAGTGACATTTCTAAAGAATGAACTGAATTCAACCTTAAGAAATTGAAAAAAGTGAAATCGATTCAACTCATACAAAATGTCATGAATTTCAATGCTTCTAAAATCAATAATGGCAAACTATTTAATGTTTTTGATGGAATTGTATTGTGAAAACCCATTGAGATTTAATGTATAACACCCTCAAAATCTTACATTGTTAGCATAAACTCTCAAATTTTTTGAAGGAATCAAACTGTTCATTTTCAATGAAGCATCAATGAAACACATTTGGCCTTGGCACTTATGTTTTTATGTGCCAAATTCTTCTTTCAGGATCTTTCCAATGGCGACCTTAAATGCAAAGAAGACTGTTTCTTTCATAGCCCATATCCATTGCTTAAACATATATTAATTTTTTGATAAAAAAATATGGGCAATGAGTTTTATATGCACAATTAGTTCCTAGTATATTTTGTTCATTATTAAGCACAATTGATATGAGAACATCTTATTCAACATAAGATAAGAAATTATAATGTCCAAAACTTCATTCTTATGTCCAATCAAGGCTATATAATGAGTCTAGTAAGAAGGTAGTAATCAACAATGAACGATACAATGTTAAACGTGCATTATTAAGCAAAAAAAATGAAGCCAAGTATCATGACACCATGATCAAGTCACATGAATGGATGAAATAAAATTGTGATTCGAACATCTTAAGTGTGCATCCACATAAGGTGTAAAACAAAATACAAAAATCTTTTTGAATTTTTAAAAATTTTATAAAAATAAAATATTCTTGACATTTTTAGAAAATAAATTCTAAAAGAAAATAAATTCTTTTTAGAATTTTCAAAATAGAACAGAAGAATTTAATATAGTTATAGGGATAAATAATAGCAATGTCAAAATCACCCTAAACTAGCAACAATACCTGAACTCAATTAATGGAACAAATACCTAAAGACTTCATAAGATCCTCAAATATAAATATATCTAAAGATTTTGTGAAAATTTCGGCCAATTGACGTTCAGTACTGACATAAGAAACTGAAGGCATCCAAGACTGAGCACAACATCGCTAATGTCAGACTCCGCCAATTATAGTTTCATGTCTATACGAAGTCCCGTAACAAATAAAAAAACTCATAGATGGAAATCATCGCTTATCTTCATCGATCATGTACTCCCCACCAAGAACATAATGAATAAGTGTGCCATATGCCTCACCTGATGAGCATCCTTCACATCCAATACTTGTCCCATCAGAGCCTCTTTTAAATAGGATACTCTCATTGACTCCCCTGGGTTGACTCTCTCTATCGGCTCCAGTTCCACTTAATTGCCTCATTCGTTATGCGGATGGATCGATCAACTACTATCTTCTCCCCTCATACAGTGAGCCAAGAATCTGATAATCCTAAAAAACCTCACCCTTCACCAAACTTCGGATATGCTCGGGAAGATGATCCCCAAAACACTTCACCCCGTCAACCCTCGATCTCGGATGGCTAAAGAATATACCCTCACTTGCAAAGCACAAATCCCAAATTAGTTTTAAAATATTTCCAAAAACTCAAAAAATAATAATAAACTTAATCCAAAATAAAAATCCAAATCCAAATAAAAAATAATACAAACAGAAACACCTACATAGCTGCTAAGATTACCGTACGAAAGTCGAGTTGTGCGTCTGAGGCTCCCTAAAAAAACAGCTCATATTCCCTTGGCCTTTCACCGTGATACACATTCTCCTCCCCCAAAGGCATCGCCCGCGAGTCACCAACTCAATATTGGCCCAATCATCAACATGCGTTTCATTTTTCCAAAGCCATTTATTCAAAAAAAACCTCACAAGACACTCACAACTTTCCTTTTTCTAGAGAGAGAGGGAGAGTTTGAGAATTAGGGGTGAGGGGGCTTCCTTCACTCCCTTTTATAGGGACTAAGAGACCTGCTGGTTGACACCCCTTCGGTTTGCCTATCGGAAGGTAGCCCTTGGTAAACATCATAACTTCTTGAATTTTTCATCCTACTGACAAGCAGGCGCCAAGCTATATCGATAGTCTCCTTCCTTCAAATTTTGTTACGAAAATTCTTCAAAAATGTCAAAACAATGCTCTAAAAAATCTAAAAAATTCCCTCAAAAAATTACAATAAATTCGAAAAATCATAAAACTCAAAATTCATAAAAAAAACACACTTGTTATAAAAATTTAAGATTATAGAACAGTTAAAAAGGTCCAAATCTCTCATAAAAATTCAAAATTTTTGAAAAAATTCAAAATTTTTGAAAAATTCTCATATCATCACACATACTTTCTAAAGCCATCACACATGCTTTCTAAGTTATCACACACTCTTTAGATACTATGAATAGACCTTAACCCATATAATTAGGTCGCAATCCTTGTATTAATCGCACACACAACTTAGGTACTCATAAAAGACTTTTCCCTTTACAATTAGGTCGCAATCCCCATATTGGTCGAATACACTCACTAGGTCCTCAGAATAGACCTTAGCCCTCAAAATTAGGATATGATTCCCATATTGGTCGAACACACTCCTTAGGTCCTCAGAATAGGCTGGCATTCCATATTATATCTTGATCCCCATATTAGTCGCACACAGTCCTTAGGTCCTCAGAATAGACCCTGGACCTCAGAATTAGGTCACGATACCCATATTGGTCGCACACACTTCTTAGGTCCTCAAAATAGATCGGGCCCTTATACATATGCCGTGATACTCTTATTGCTCGCATATACTACTTAGGTCATTAGAATAGACCTTTTCCCTCAAAATTAGGTTGCAATCCCCATATTGGTCAAATACACTCCATTGGTTCTCAAAATGAACCTTGGCTCTTAAAATTAGAGTGCGATCCCCATATTGGTTGCATACACTTCTTAAGTCCTCAGAATTATACTTTGGTCCTCATAATTAGGCCACGTCACAAACACTTTCGCTCCCCAGAATATGGACTCAATCCATGTTATACGTCCTCTAGGATCTTAAAATTAGACCATATTTAATGCATAATTAAAGCCCTCAGAATCAGGCTATATTCCTTATATACATCCAAGCCCTCAGAATCAAGATACATTCCTTATATACAATTCAAAGCACTCGGAATCAGGCTATATCCATCATGCCCTCTAAGCCCTCAGAATTAGGCCATGTCCATTATTTACCTATTTTCTCCAGGCCATTTGAATCAGGCCATATCCATCGTTTTTGGGCTAACACCTTCGTGTATACCTCCTAAGGTCCTCAGATTCAAACCTCAGGCCTTAAAGTCGGGCTTTTACTCACAAATCCCCAGGTTCTAATCCCCACCAATGTTTTGACAAACATGAGCTCAACCTTCAAAACCTCCATCGGGTTTCTATCTTTTAATGGACTTTCGTTTATCCTAATCTCATACATTAAGGGGATATTTATACACCCCATTCTACCCCCCCCCCCCACTCCTTTATAGGGTCCAAACAAAGTCCCTCCAATACTGAGCCACCAATCCTCCTTTAAACCTTTATCAGAGATTAACCGCTCCCTCTTCGGATCCTTTTGACTTTGGTCATATCTCAAATTTGAGATTCCCTCATCATAAATTGTTAGATTTTTTAATCCTCTTTCTAATGATCCCAACCTTGCACTAATTAGACTTACGGTTCATATTTTATGGCCAAAAAATCATTTATGCCTACCTATAGGCAAGACACCTCACATGCCTACTGGAAGACTGAGCTTTACTTGGCCAGGAAGTGTTACCACCCGTCACAAGGTAAGGCAAGGACCACGCCGACCAATATGTATCTAGGCCAGACTTATCTTTCTCTTTATTTATGATTTCCTATATAAGGAAACCATGACCACATTCGAGAGGGAACTTGACCTCGATTTTAGTGTGGTAGTTTTCCTCAAAATTAGTATACATCACTTTCACCACATTCTCTCAACATTACCTTTCTTCACCTTAACCTCACCTCCAACCACCACCATCAAAAGTTGACCTACAAAAGTGCTCAAAAAAAATTGAAAAGTTCTTAAAGGTCCAATGCCCTTTTTGTTTCATTTGCGGAATAAATGACATATTGCATATGTAAGTTCTCTTAGCATATTTCTAGATCATTTTACTCATTTGTCGCATTAACCCTTTCCTTTTTACTACCTATATATTTTTAAATCTATTTTTCTATTTCAAAAAAAGGGTTTATACCAAAATTCGCAATTTTATCTTACTTTTCGTCAAACTTTCACCACATTTCATTTATTTTCCATAAATAAAAAGAGATATTTTAGATTCCGATTATGGATTAGGCCCCAACCTTAGTCTTATATCAAGCTATGTGAACTTCGATTCCATTTTTGGTTATGTAGCCATCCCGAACTCATTTTGGGATTCAAGTTGTTCATCATTCACTATAATTAGTTTACTCTCCATACATTAGCATTTTATTCGTATATTTAGCAAGTTCTACTCCTATAGTTAGTTTTCTTATATTTACCTCTTTAGCGGTCCCGTATATGCATACTAACTCTTTCTTTTTTAAATTAAGATTTTGGGGCATCGCCCATATTTTAGCCATTTTATACATTCTCTTGGTATACTTATTCATCTTTAGTTAATTTATGTCCTTAGAGGGATTCATTCTCATCCTTTACATGATATGTATATAATGGCTTCACTCCTCACACGTGCGCGAGCACGCGCACACGCGCACACACACTTGCACATCCATGTATGTTCCCACTTTGTACACTTCTCACACACAACACATTTTACACATATATACACGCTCATGTTTTTAGAAGGAGAATATTTTGTATCCCACAGGAGACAGAAAGTGCGAAGCGGGTGCCAAACACGTTCTTAGTAACATAGTCTCCGAACTCATATTTTATTTTGTTTCGCATGAACTAATTTTCTTTTATGTCATCTTTTTGGAGGCGGCTACCTCGTTTTCCTATTTTGAGTAAAATAAGCTAGAGACTCATATCTCTATACATTCACACACCTCACATCGTTGCTAATGACCATTTGTATCTTTTTGGCCTGTTATCGCAAAGATTGTGTCCACGAGCGAGAGCGTTGTCGCCTCAATCGAGTCTAGGATGTCCACACCTAGGACAGTGAGCATCCCAAATGCTCATCTTCTGACGCACAATAATTTCAACATGCAATACAAAATCTGCCACAAGATAAAAACGAGGTGAGCGATTTAACTCTCTTAGGCTATGAACAAATCTCTTTGGTTCCAAGTAGTGAACACAAAGAGACTAGGGGCGATAGATGATAAGGGAAATTACATTCGGTCGAGATGAATGCTCATTAGCAATCAGATCATCTCCAGATAAACTAAATCTTCTTGCCGAAGACAACTCAAAAGTCACCTTTTATCGAATGGTCGGGCATATGATTTGAATGGCTAATCGCCCATGTGACTTGATCAAACCTATTATACTGGATGAGTGTTGCAGTAATAACACATGTTCCTTCTAATGAAAGCCCACTAGCTTAGAGTATATGAAACATGTTAAATTCCACATGCTTACCGATCGACCACGTCCACGGTTGGAGGCATCTTCTCTATTATTGGAGGAGTCAAAATCATAGGACTTTTGTTGTATGGTTTCTATATAAAGACATGGTAAGATAAAAAATAGTAGAAATATTATATGTTATAACCTTATCCTCTAAGCAATAAACAACTCCCATATCCCTTTATCCCATATGCATAGGTCACATTATGGTCAAACCATATATATCACTCTTCCACTTTATTTTACTACTTGCATCACATTTATACTTATCTTACGATCATATTTTCACCCCAACATAATTTCGTGGTCGTGTAACATCATCAAATGTCCTACTCCAAATCTCGTTGGCATTATCAAAGCATGACTCTAAGGCAAAAAGAGATGTTTTTTATTATGGTTTATGACCACTGATTTCCACTTTCATAAATAAATATCATAAACATTGTTGTTCAAATTGATTATTTACTACTTGTTTTATATGTACACAGTCCATAGTGGTTACATTGGTTTGTCACTTCAAACCCCCAGTCACTCACTGTTAACTTTTCATTGTTGACACAATAATACACCCCTTAGTCTCATGCGAGAGAATCTAACATTTACTTTGAAAAATTGACATTGTGTCGTCATTTCATTTGAATTTCTTTAATAATTCCTTAAACTGATCATCATCATTATGTCACTCATCACATATAACATGCGACTCCACTAAAATCAAACATATTTGTGATTTTGCATTCCAATATTTTCACAAGTACATCAATGACAAAAGTATATTTGCTTAATTCATCTGATTGTATGCTCCTATCTATCTAGCCAATGATGGTGACTACACGATGTTTTAGGGGCCAAATTCCATTTATTGTAGGGACTAAGTGCTTTGGGAGTAGCTTTCTACAATAAGTAGCACCCATTAACTTGCGTTTTATTTATCTTTTTGGTGTTTGTTTTCCAATCATTTAATCTTGCTAAAATCCTATCAAAATTACTGTTATTGTGGAAAATTTTAATGTCGTAATTCATGACAACAACATTATGTAATGTCGCTGTTAACATATATGATATTAGGTAATGTCGTTGTCTTGAATTGTGACATTTAGCGGCAACTATGATCATTGTCTTTAACATCAATAGGGTTGTAATGTCACCGGGTAAATGGTCATTATCCCCAAACACGACATTACTATTTCCTTATTTTTTGAAATAGGTTTCCAACTAATGTGAAGAAGGTGAAAACTTCCTTAACTTCGTAATTCACGTGAAGGAACATGTTTTTGGGACTTTTCATTAAGTTTATGTGTGTTACAATAATTAATGCAAATACAATTATAGTGATGAATATCAATACAATTAGAATAATTAATGTGGATACAGTTAGATTTATTAATGCTGATAGAATTATAATAATGAATACAGTTATAAGTGTAACTGTATTTACATAATATCAATACAATTAGACTTATTAATGTGGATACAGTTAGATTTACTAATGTACAATTAGACTTATTAATGTGAATAAAATTAGATTTATTGATGTAGATAAAATTATAATAATGAAATACAGTTATAAGTTTAAATGTATTTACATAAACAAGTGTAATTGTATAATTTAAACTTATCGGTAATTAATTTAAAAGTTTATTAATTTAAGATACGAACAAATTTATCTTTTTACTGCATAATTAAAAAGGAGAATAAATAAAAGGCATGGTTGGAAATAGTAAAAACAAGACTGGTAAAGCCTGCCCGTGCTTTTAAAATGGGGGAAGAGGATGTTGTGTCGTGGCGGAAGCATTAAACTTGATGACTGCACAGTATTCGGAAGGGCTCGTTTTTCACCACACTAGCATTCAATTCGCTTCATTCCCCACTATTTCTGCAACACATAATAAAACAAAACGCAATAAATCTCTATTTACTCTTCATCAATGGAAGATAATGAAACCCACATGATCTTCATCATCACTCTTCTATTCATTAAAATACATACTTTATAATTTATTTATACATAAATAATGTAGACAGGCATACATGGGCACGGTAGAATATTTCTCCTTATCTTGACGGATTTTCTGGTCGACTTTGGTAGTCTAAATTTAAGGGTGACGAAAGGGTTCCGAAAGAAAGAAAAAAAATTCAATGGGTTCAGTTATTTAAGGGTATTAGTTAAAGATCACTTTGTGGTTGTGAAGACATTTGTGTCTTCGAAAATATACTATTATTTTGGTTATAACAGTTTGAAGTAAATTTTGTTCTATATATTGGTATTATGAAGAGTTCTGGATTCTGGGTTTTTCTCATGGTTGTCGGGACAGCTTTGATGTGTCTTTTTAGCTTCATAGGCAAGGAAAGCACCTCATCTAGACCTGGTAATCTCTCTCTCTCTCTCTCTCTCTCCATATAAATGTGTGTGTGTGTGAAAATTTTGGTGTGATACATCTCACAAAGCATAGTGTATTTTTGTGACGCGATTGTTTGATAATCCTAGTTTATGCAGTGTGTCTTTATTCTAAAATTGTAGTTGCTAGTATCCATTTTTTGGCCAGACCTATAGGAAGTTGAAAGTTTCGGTTACTTCAAACGCGAAGTCATTATTGAGTGAATTCTTACTCGATTTATTTTTTGTAAAAAATAAATTAAGAATAATGATAGGATCCGAATGGGGAGCTATCCATTTTATCCCAACCATTAATCTCATTAGATGTCAAAATAATTTTGATCCTTAATTTATTTTTTAAAAATAATATATTATATCTTTACAGTTATAAGTTACTTTAAATTAATACTAAAAAATATTCTTTTAATTTTTTTAGAGGTTCATGTCAGCGACACACAATGAGTGTTTTTATGTGGTGAATGATTTTTTTAAACATAATTTTTTTATTTATGTGGTGAGGGATCTTTTAATAGTAAACATAGTTTTTTTATTTATAAAAAAATATTGGTTTTAATTTTAATAATAAAAAAACTTGTTTAGTTTAATGTCTTAAATTCGCGATTGATTAGTGCCGCGTGGACCTACATTCTCGGACTAACATCATTTGTTGAATGTGGGTCCGCACCAGCGGCACTAATCAATCTCAAATCTAAGACATCAAATTAAACAATTTTTTTTTAATTTTATTACAACTGATTTTACCAAAAAAAAAATCGTATCGCTCCTTACCTAACACAATTTAATTGACATTAGATAGGACATAAAACTGATTTTATAAATAAATAAAAAACGCCCAAAAATAGTGTTAAAACTGATTTTAACAAAAAAAAATTATTACCTACATAAATTATTTCCAAAAAAATTTATGTCGTGTTTTAATTAGGTCATGTCTGCATTTCATAAAAATAAAAAATTGTTGCATTTAATTGGGTTGGATTTGGATTATTTTAATTTAGCCATTTCCGTGTTCCTTTTTTTTATATATAACAAACTATTTTTTATATAAAAAATACAAATTTTTATAAAACAAAACAATTCTTCAATTAAAAAAAAACAAATAAAAAAGAGGTTGATGCATTCGGTATGGATTGGGGAGGGAGGAGTCGATAAGTGTAGCACCACTCACAAATTAATAGTATTTGATTATTCATGTTTGATTTGACTCCACAACACAAATGTAAGTTTGAGGAATTTAATGTGTGTGATCGATGTTGTTCTTAAAAAATAGTATTTTTTGCTCATTTTGTATGTACTTGATTTGGGATATATTTTATGAGAAAAACAGTTTTTAACATGACTTGTAGTTCATTTAATATTATATGGGAAAAAAGAAAACTATAAAAGTAAGTTATCTCATCAAGCCACTCATCTAATTTTTTAATATTTTTTTAACATCAAAATTAGATGATGCTCAATATTTTTTCAACTTCAAAAGGTAGATGTTCTTCACACTTTTTCCAAATTTGAGACTAACAACATGGTGAGAGCACTATTAGAAGAATCAGTCGTGTACAAAATTTTAAAACTTTCAAAGACTTAAGAGTAGGTCCCAAATAGTTTTGTAACTTCAATGGGGCCATTTCACTCCTCCTCTTGAGACCATTTATTTCTCCCATGTTTGAGC
The DNA here is from genome assembly GCA_949130495.1 of Sambucus nigra. Taxonomy (NCBI): domain Eukaryota; kingdom Viridiplantae; phylum Streptophyta; class Magnoliopsida; order Dipsacales; family Adoxaceae; genus Sambucus; species Sambucus nigra. Next base: position 716,636,842 of record OX422207.1, read on the forward strand.
CCGTGACATAATTCTAGGGGTTCTTTTGTGAATGTTATGATATGCATGCTGAGATTTGAGTCTAACTCAGCAAATGGATAGGGAATTCCATTTAAAAAAATCCAGAAAAGGTCTCTTCTTCTAGCTGGCCCATAATTCAGCTAAATGATAATCCAAGATTAAAATAGGCTTGAAAGATGTGAGAGTTGATAGTTTCTCAAATTGGCTAACACAACCTTATTTGTGGGCCCTGAGAAGTGTGAATATTAAGACATGTACACATTATACTGTAAGAGCATCCGCAATGGGGATACTAAAAGTCAGAAGAATTTGTAAGTTTATAAATTGAGAGGTTTTGAGTGGTGGATTGAAGTGGGCAAATTCTGCAGAACAATTTGTAGTGGTTCTCCAAAGTTACAGAACGGGTGCAAAATTTGTAAAGGGTTCTTACGAACTTCATTTGTCTGTAATAATTCCTAGGAACTTCTGAAGTTCATAGGAACTCGTATCAAATATAAATAATTAATTTTTATTATATATTTGGGTTCCTAAAAACAAACATTTAGTCGTTACATTTCCTATGAACAAATGTTGTTCGTAAGAATTTTGGTCTTCATTTCCTACGAACATCTATTGTTCGTTGGAACCTTGAGTACAAATTTTACTCTTCCCCCACTGTGAGAGTTTACTCCCCATGAAAGGTAAAGACACTTTTTAGTTTGCAAAATACCTTTCGTTAGCATCCCCTAGTCCTGATGCTCTAAAGTGTGACTCTTTTTGTTGTTACAAGTGTAGAATGCTCTTTCAGCAGGTACTTTGATCTAATCATGTTTCAATCTTCACCTTGCCTACTTCTGCACATTGATATTTGATTCGCTAGATGTTATTACTTTGATGGTCAAGCTGATTTGTGGATAAGTAGCCAATTGCTAGCTGGATTGGCTGGCCAAAATGTCATGCATGGATTGATTGTCTTTAGGGGTGGTAAATGGACGGATACAAATCGGATACCATATTTTTCATATCCGTATCCGCTATTTGGATGCACTATCCGTATCCGAATCTACCCGGATAGTTAAAACAACTATCCATATTTGTATCCGCTTGGATACCTCGGATTCGGATAATATCCGTATCCGTTTATATTGTTTAGCCATCGCAAAAAATAACTATTAAAATATCCAATCTAATTAAATCCAATCCAATCCAATCTAAATAAATATATAACAAAATTACCACCTCCTAACATCAACAATAATGGCTTTCATAATAATAGTAGCATTCCATAATGATAATATGACTTAAACTCATTCATACTTTACAACCATATAAGCTTAAAGCCATTAAAAAAATATAACAATAGCATTTCATATTAGTAGATATAAATATGCACATTTTAGATTAAATTAAATTTATTGAGAATGATAACCTCATGGATCTTTTAGTCTTCAAAATATACTAATATTTTTATTTTAATAAGTATACATTTTTATTTTGTATATAATATACGTGTTGTTAACTTCACTTCTCATTACAATCAAAACCATCTCTTTACCTTTTTGTTTCTCTCTTACATTTATTTATAATTGAGAAAACTAATGAAAAACCACATAAACAATACATAAATACGGTTATATATTTATATTTATATCTTGTATATACCTGTTATATAGAAATGAGGGTGTTTTTATTTTGAGTGGAGTATATGTTCTTTAGTGGGTGTATGTCGTGTGTGATACGATGTATTGTAACTTTAGTGTAACTCCATGATAATATACCCAATAAAATAATAATACATGGCATTTTACAATATACCCAATAAAATAATAACTTTAGGGTATTTTTGGTTTGAGTGAAGAATGTTTTTGTTTTGTTTTAGGGAATACACGATTAAGTTTTTTTAATATTATTTTATTAGTAATAGTAATACCAAGATTAGTAGTAATATTTTAAACATATGTTTGACGGATACGAGTATCCGGTAAAATAGATACTCCGCATCGAATACGGATTATCCGTGTCGGATACTAGTACTATCCGTATCCGTATCCGTTTTCTCGGATATTTTTATAGGGTATCCATATTTGTACCCGTTTTTATTTTTTCGAATAAATATATGTAAATTCGGATTCGGATATCGGACGGATGTGTATTTTCGAATATTCGTTTATAGCGCTAATTGTCTTCAATAAAAAGGATATATTTTTTCAATAAAATGAGAACACAAGTAGTTAATGCTAAACCTTAAGAGCATATGTTCAAAGTTGATTAACATTTCAAAAATATGTTGAGAAAATTAGTTCCTTTTAAATGGTTTGTTTTGATTGCTGATATAACATTCTTACAACTGAACCCCAGGTATAGCTTTCACTCACCATGAGAATGGCAGAACTATGACTATACCAGGCAGGAAGCTGAAGGTACATGCACTTTAACTCAAGATTTTTTTAGGACTCAAGTCTAATTGCATTTCACCATGCAGTAATCTGCTGCAAACACTAGCTAAGATGGTTTCTTATAAGGGCATCTCCAATGCTTTTGTAAATATCCTTTCTATGTAAAATATACACAATTTTAGAAAACAAATGTGCTCCAACCTTGTGTTAAACCATGTGGATACATCAGCAATGTATTAAAAGTAAGGTTCTAAAAGGCGCGAGGCGTAGAGGTCAAGCCTCAAGCTTTAGGACCCTAAAAAGGCGTTTTTTCTTTTTTTATTATTTTAATTATTCCAAGGCTAGTAATATTATAAAATAGTACATACCTTGAATTTTTAAAATATATCCGTATGTTTGGTAGCCATCTTTCTCATATTCATACTCCATAACCAATATTTTCAACTAATCATTTATTTTTTAAAACAAAAGTGTGCCTTAAGCCTTTTACCAAGAATAAGGCGTAGGCGATGCGTTTCTCTCAAGCCTCAAGTCTAAGCGGTAGGGGTGTTCAAAAAACCGACTGGACCGACGGACCGAACCGAACCGAGTTGAACCGACCCTTTTTTTCGGTCTTTTTTCTTAATCGGTCCGGTCTCGGTTTATTTTTTTGGTGGACCGACCTAGTCGGTCCGGTCCACGGTTTACAGTTTCAAAAACCCTGTTAGGACCGACCCGGACCGACTGTATATAAAATAATATATTTTTACATATATATGTATATATATATATAAGATAAATAAATAGTAAAAGTATATATTTCAATATTTGATTAGTTTAAGTTATAGTACAATCCAATAGTAGGTTTGTTTTAATCGCAAATTTTGATATTTTTTAGTTTTTAATGTTTGAAAAAAATAGACTCGGGTATATTTGTACTATTATAAATGATGTAATTCATTAATGTGAGGACCGACGGGTTAGACCGGACCGACCCTATAAAAAACCGAACCGACTAGGGTCGGTTAACCGACATTATCGGTCCGATCTCGGTCCATTTTTTTAGAGGACCGACCAAGTCGGTCCGGTCCAAAAAAAACCTTAAAACCGAACTGGATCGGACCGCGAACACCCCTACTAAGCGGGCTTAGGTGGAGCCTAGGCGGGACTTTTAGAACAAAGATTAAAAGGAGTGTATATTTGGCACACTCGATATACATATCTACCTTATAATAATTTTCATTCGGTATTTTCTTTTCTAAACCAAACTTGAATTACCAAATTCCTTCATTTCTATCTTTTTTTATGGGGTGTTATTATTAAATTATTATTCCTTCCTTACACATGTTTGTATGTCATTTGTCTAAATTTTTATTCTATATTTTACATAAGAACTTTAAATTGGAGCATTGGAGCAAATATTATAGTTATGTGTAATTTTGATATAAACTCGCTTTACACAAACTCAGTACATCACTGTTGGAGATTCTCGGAGTTAGTAAAAAGGAAATAAAAATAAACTACCGCATTCGCCAGTAGGCTACAATTCATAGTGTTTATTTTCCCTTTATGTACCACATGGTTTGTTGTGATTTATACATGGGTTTTCAAAAAATTTGCACCTATATACTAATTGCATACTTTAACACAATAACCTAAGAGGATGTAACACTCCGCGCGTTCTGACAAGCGAGATGACCAATCGCCGCCACCAAAGTACGTTGGGCTTCACTAAATAAGTTATCATTCTCAGTATGTGACAGAAATATGAGGCATTAATATTTTTTCACAGGATAATATTCAGATTATCCAACAAAATATAATCCATTCATGCAATATTAAAATTCATCACCATGCTATCTACAAAATAAATCTAACTTCAAATAAATATAAAATCCAAATGAAATAATCCAACTGTAAATATTTTACTGAAACTATAAATAATGTGGAAACGATTGACCCACCAAATCCATAAATAAAAGTCTCATAATAAAAGCGACGGAATGGAAAGTAAATCTAAACTACTAATGCAAGTAAAATAAATCTCCAACTGCACTTCCCAAAAATATCTCCAATTACTCTTGTGTAGCTACTCCAGCACTATACTTAAAATGTTAGTCAACGCAACGGGTCAGAGCTCACCGCATAAATACTAGTTACTCCTCCCAATTAGGGTCCATAAACCCACGCAATAGCATTATACATGATAAACATTATAATAGAATATTTTAAATTATACGAGATATATATTAACAATGCGAGTAAAAATAAACTACTATGACTATCTACCCGTATAACTAAGCCACCCCCATATTCAAGTCCAATTATGATATTTCAACTTAACATTATATCCCACAATTTAAATTAACTAAGTAAATCTATTTTATTTATGAGATATTAGTATAATCAGTTCACCCTATTTCGAGTCTTGCACATACTCCTGGCCTGCTTAAGTTCTGCACCACACCCATTCCCCTCATTATGATCAGTTTGCCCAATTTTGTTAGCACTGCACATACTTCTATGGTTTCACGCACGACACGTCTCTATAGTCAGTTCGCTTGTATCGTGTCAACCCTGCACATACTCGTGACGCCACACGCATCCACGTCGCTAGAGCAAGTCGGCCTGCATTCTATCAGCCCTGCACATATTCACGACGAAAATTCATTTTAATACTCGTTTATTATCTTAGGCATCAATTCTCAAATTTTCTCAAGTTCCCATTATTTTCTATTAGCCCCACCCCTTAGTCGAGCATAAATCCTCAAGCCTACCCCTAGTTCCATACCTAGAGGTCTCCAAAACACAAGTGTATCATAACCTAATATTTAGGAAGAATACTTACCACTAGCTATCACCTAACCACGCACATAGGTTCACGATCAAAAGGAAATGGCGCACAAATCAACCCCAGCCCTGAATCATTCATCCGTCAAAATTCACACTATCTAGTCCCATACGTAAAATGCGTCATCAACTACAAAGGCACACCTACTAGTACCATACCTAGCAAACAACCTAAAAATAAGTTGAGAGCACTAACTACCCCAATAATCTCTTCGTCCACGTTGTCTCAATTATTAATAACATAACGAATCACATATAGCCTATTTTCAACTATTCACAACAATTCTTTAAATTAATCGTAAGATCACTATTATTCAAATTATGTCCTTTTAATTATAATATCAATTAAACAATTCGTTTTCTCGTCAATTTATTGGATTTCTATTTGCATGCATATTTTTTAGAGCATACAACAACAAATCTTTATTATACAAGATGCACATAATTAACGTAGCTTTACATATCGAAATCAATTTATAACATCCCTACAATTTATTCTACATGCGAACGTCATAAATTCTAATGGAATCCTAACCTCTAACCTAAGCATGCAAGGTTTTTTTTTGTCTTAAATCGTATTAAAGATTTGAATAAAAACAGTCTCAAATTTAGTTTCACTTTTCCTAATTAGTCTTTCTAATTTCTAATTTATTTTAGGAATACAATGATTATTATTATTATTTAGGCAACATTTAAAATGCATAACAGCAAAGGGGAACAATGGAAGTGTTCATGATTGAAAAAATCGTTTGAAGAATCTGATTTGATGTTGTGTACCTCTCGAGTAAATAATAAAAACACATTCTTTGACGATATTGAGAAAACCTGGTTTAGTTTTTCGAATCTTGGGTTGAAAGTTGATTTAAATGGATTTTAGGTTTTGTAGTGGGGAATACCGAAATTTTGGGAGGTTACTGATTTTTGAGGAGTGTAAAATGTGTTTGAAAAAGCCTAGATCCGTCCATTTATGTTTATAAATAAAAAAGAATTTGAGTCCTACACAACTCTAAGAGAAAGAGGTTTATTTTTTTAAAACATACCAAGAGAACCGGTTCGGCCCACCTTGCGAACCAGTTCGGATCCCATGAATTTGAAAATTTCTCGTTGTTTCTATAAAATGCAAAACTCTATTAATTTAAATCTGATTTCAATTCTTATAAAAATTTCTTTTTATATAAATCAAGATCAACATTTTTAAGTATGAAAATAGTAAATTTAAAAAAAAAATGTTACCCAAAATTTTTAAATTCCTAACAGATTATATGTTTTAAAAACACGGGATGTTACAGAGGATAATAGTTGGAGATATACCTTAGCATTTTACGGATGTTTGACATCTTTCGGCCTTAAAAGGAATCTCCCACTAATATTAAGATAATTTTACTCTTTTCCCTTAATCCCAAAACCTAAGAACCCTAACCATATATTTCAAGAGGAAAATGATAAGCGTCTCTTTTTCCTTCCCAAAATGATGTGCCATAACAATAAAGTATTGTACTCTATGACTCACAGAGTGCAACACTTGACTGCTATGTTGGAAAATTATTTGGTAGATGAATTGGGCACTCACACCACTACTCCTACCTATGACTAAAACAATTCAAAAATTCAAACAAAATTAAAATCATATTTAAAACTCAGCCGCTAAGAATTGACATTGTTGGGTTAATTACGTATTTTTAAAGCCTAAATGACGGTGAAAAAAACTCTCAAGTATCCAATAATCAACAAGTCACTATGGTTTGAAGTGATTACGCATGAATGTGTAAATTCAATGTAAAAATACTTTACAATCAACATCTCATTCTAGACTTTTTTATAAGCTTAAATCATTACACAAATACAGGTCGCATCATGGATCCTAGTTCTGATATCATCATATAGAATACCACTAATTCAGTAATCTTTTCATCCACATTAAGGACGTCAATGACATTTTTTGAATCCCTTTCAAGTTAGCCCAACCCACTTTTATACCAAATTACAATGTTGGATGGGCCACAATACCTTTCTCTCAAGGTGTTCTGTGATTATGGTTTGAGGGTGACACTGATGACGGGTGCTGTGGGGGTGCGAGGGTGACAATGATGATGGGTGTTGTGTGGGTGCCAGGGTGACGGTGATGGTTCAATAATTGGAGTTTCACCTCTGTTACTTTATCTTCTTTCTATTCTTATGTTTTTTCTCATTTTTTTTCTTTTTGTATTTCGTTTATAACTATTATATTTGGTTTTTCCTATTATTAGTTGTTGATGTAATTTTCCATATGGCATCATTTAATTGGTTATCTCGAAAGCTTTTGCCATGTCATTAGCGCCAACTAAGATTTCTTTCAACTCTCACAAATAGAGTGATTCCCAAGGTAGATAATGACCCTAAATTTCGTGGTCTATGGTGCTGTTTTTCCAGAAGTATATGTTACTCATACCTAATGAACATGAGAACAAAATTTGGGATGGTTTATATTGTGTTTTGTCTTGATAGATTTACTCCTTACCTTATAATTTTCTTACTACATGAAGGAGAACATCCATACTCAGATTAGTGGTAAGAATTATGCCAGTAGCACTGGCGACATAAATCTGGAAGATTACCGCCCTATTGATCCAGTTCCAAGTTCAAAGGCTTCTATAAGGCCCGGGCCCATCCAGCATGGGACTCCTCTTATGCCTTATATCCCAAGGCCATCACCTCCTGGACCGGGTCACCCGAAGCACATTGGGTTCCCCTAAAGCTACTCCCATTGTTGAGTGTATCTCCCTGTTGGCTTATGGTAGCACAAGTGTAATAACATCTTAGTTTCCTCTATATGCATGTATGTTTATTGTGTCATGTTTATATTGCCATCTTATTGACATTTCTACATACTTCATTTCACTGTGTAAGTGGCTGCTCTTTGTTTATTTCATGAATGTCTGTTTTTGTGATTTGCTTCCTAATAAATGATCGAATTGATAGATTTGATTGTAGTTTTATATTTTTCGATTTTATAATCCTTAATGGTAGGAATTTATCAAAATTAGTGAAGTGTGAAATTTTGTATTACTTTTTATGTAACAGCCAAGAAATCAAATCTTATGCTTAAAAGTTGAAAATCTGCCAGTAGTCCCGAGATTGATATTTATTGAAGATTGTACAATAATCTTACTATTTGGTGAAATTTTGGATTTTGATCAAAGAAATGCTCCCATATGATTCCAAAATATTGATGCCGTACAATTTAGTAGGGCTAATGTCAAAATGACACATGCGAAGCATGATTTTACAAAAATGTCCACCTAACCAAATCATCCATATTCTCCTCCAAGCTCTTCCAGTAAGGATCACTTTTAAGAGAATAAGATTTTTGAAATTGATCCAAATTTTTTAATCAATTTGGGAACCTTCTGATTTTGTGGATCAATTTGAGAAGTATTTCCTAACGTATTTTTTTTAAAATGTGATTGAACATGATATTTTTTAATTTTCTATTTATAGTGTCCATCATTAAGTGACACTCCTTGGGACACCTTTTGAGTAACCAAACATCTTCATGTTAAGGGATGTTTTCAGTGGATCTCATTGAGCTCCACTATTTGTGTCCATTTTTTTACGTCTTAATAGAAGTCTCAAAACCAAACATTTGTCTTCATTAGGACTGTGTTTTTTTTCCGAACATTCCGATTTTTCCGATATTCGATCCGATATTTTTCGATTTTGGAACGTATATAAGGTTTCCGATATCCGATTTTTCCGAAAAAAATCGGATCGAAAGTTGGAAATAATTTTGAATTTCCGAATTTCCAATTTTTCCGATCCGATTTTTTCGATTTTTTCCGAAATATTTTTCGATTTCCAATTTTTCTAATTTTTTTAAACATTCTCGTGTGTTCCAAATCGTCTAGGAGAGGAAGAGAGGACCAAAAAAGTCCTCTATAAAAGGAGAATATCCCTCTATCCTCTACACAAATGAAAAAATGGTTAAATCCTTACATATTTACATGTTGGGTTAAATCTTTTTTTCGATTTCTTTAAAATGAGAATTTCGAGTAATAAAAAATCCTATATTAATTTTTTTGAAATTTTGGAATTTCCAAAATTTCTGAATTTTTAGTATATGTTTTGAATTTCTGAATTTTTCCGATTTTCCGATTTTTCCGAATTCGGAAATTTTTTTGATTTTCCGAAAAAATTGGATAGGAAATTGGAACAAATATTTTATTTCCGAAAAAATTAGAATTTTTTCCGAAAGGTCATTTTCCGATCCGATCCGGCCGAAACACAGCCCTAGTCTTCATGCTGTTAAAGGATGTTTTAAATGGATCTCATTGGACTCCACAATTTTATTTTATTTGAAACAAAAATAAGCCATAACATTAACTTAAAATAGGGGGTCATCAAATTGCAAGGAAGATTCCAAAAAGGATGGAACTTCATCAAACCATGTATAAAAAGTACCTAACATACTTGACATTCTGAGCCAATAAATGGGTTGATTTATTGCCAAGTGGTTCAACGAAAGAAAAGTACTCTTGTGACTACACCTAACTCTCCATTTAATTGATTCAATAAAACATATTTTTGTCCTCAAATGTATCACCTTGCTAAGATCCTGCTCTTTAAATCTTTAAATTGTCCTTAATTTTTACACTTAGACTTTAATTTTATCGAATTTTGTGCAAATTTTGGTTTACAAAAATTGAAATAATTGTTTAAAAATCTGAACCAGAAAGAAAAATTGTAAACTCCCTCCCCTACTAAGAGCATCCTTACTGGGGGAGGAGGACGAAAGGTAAGTTTACACATTGAAAAGAGAGTTTTGCCTTTTCTTATTGTTATGCTCTGCCGTGGTGAGAAGTGAGGAATGGCAAAATAACTTCCTACGAACTAATGTTGTTCGTAGGAAGTATAAAAATATTTCCTGCGGACAACATTAGTTCGTAGGAAGTTTATACGCACTACATTTGTTCGTCAAAACCCAAATATATGATAAAAATAATTATTTATCCTTCCTACGAACTTTATTTGTTCGTAGGAATTTCTACGAACTTCAGAAGTTCGTAGGAACCCTTTACAAATTCAGTAAGCGATTTGTATCTTTGCGGAACCACTACAAATCGAGATACAAAATTTGTTCAGTTATATCCACCACTGTAGGCGTCCCAGATTGTAAACTTACAAATTCTCTTGGCATTTTGTATCCCCATTGTGGATGCTCTAAGAAGTCATCTTTACTTCTTGGTCAATTGTTATTTGTTGGAATTCAATTTTGCTAGCCATTTGAGCTGACATTGACATTGACATTCAGAATTTTGGTTTTCAGGACCATGGTCTTTAACTTATCTGCATTATTACCTTTATTAACTTTCAACTCTTAACACACTCTATAATCGTGCCGATGGCATGGTTGTAAAGTCAGTGTATTTTGTCTCACACCAGCACAATGTATTACGACATGCTCGATTTATCACGATGATGTGCAGATAAAAAAATTCTTACATGGCACATAATACATTGACTCATTATATATTAAACTAACTCATGATGCATGAATTGTACTTATAAAGAGGCTCTTATTGTAGTAATAATTTTAGACCGACTCATCGCATTGGCCTGTTACTGTGTCTGGGATTCACTATTGTCGGACTTAAACACGAATTAATATGAGTGCAACATGTATGTGTGGTACATCAATTGTATCGCAATTATGAGTCAGCATAGAAAGACTCCTTGTTGTAATTCAATAATAAAAAATTCTCCAATCTTATGATATCTAATAACATAACATAATATAATTTTGGTGTCTCTTTAGAGAGAATGGACACGTGTCAAGCAATAAAGACTAATGCATTAAATGCATTAAATATACATAAATGAGGTAAATAGTCTTCCATTAATATGAGGTCACGATTCCTCTCCCCTATTTATGAGTGTCTTTTCTTTTCCGAGATATGTTCCTTTTCCAAGATATTTTTCAAATTCTTCCTCTGCGTTGAAGTATGAAAAAACATGTATATGACTGCCACGTGTCATATGAATTTAATGTAAGTTATGCCAATTACACGGAGCCTGGGTAAAGAACAGTTCACAACATGAAGGGCTTTTGGCATTTTAAATTCATAAACCAAGGGTTTCTCTATCCTTTTATATCCAATGGATCCCACCTTCTCTCTCCAGACTTTGAGATTTTTTAACCGACCTTTTCTTTCAGTTGAAGAGTTCAGTGGCATATATATCTAGGTGAAGAGGATTTGAAGAATTCTTGAGAATATCCTTTTTGATACAATAAGTATACCCCCTAATTTATTTTTCTTTTGTGTAATATCCTTTTTTATGTTTGTTTTTATTGGGTTCTTCGTATTGCTAATTATTTTTTAGCCTCTTATACTTATTTTTGTTTTGGATATCACAGGTATATGATCCTATTGTTATGTTTCTCATTTCAAGTGTGAACCCCAGTCACCACTTTCACGAGTATAGGTATGTCATGCTATATTTTACTTCACTTTGGGTTGGAAATTTAGTGCTTTCTTGGAATGTTGATATTAGGGTTTTGGAAAAAATATATATATTTTTTCATACTTTCCTCCTCAATATTATATGTGTTGAAATTGATTCATTTTAGTTATTTAAATAACTTTGTTTGGAGTTGATAGATGTTATAGTGTTTGTGTTTAGTTATATTTGGATGCTTTCATTTCGGTTAATAAAACCTAAATGTTGTAAGATTTTATCAACAGTTAAACTTAGAGGGGTTTACATTGCAATGTTGGAAAGTAACTCTTATCTTTCTTTGTTTTGATCACACTCCAAATGATATTGTCAAGCAGTATTCTTGAGATTATGTTATCAAAATGATCATTTCATGTTTTACCTTTTTTGAGAATCATTTGATGGTAACCTTTACTGCTATACAGAGGGTCACTACTATACCTCTAATCTTTTATATTAGAAGTTTTTTATTCACTTTAGTCCAATAAGTCACTTAAATTGCTTATATCAATGATCATTAGTATTTTATTTTATCCTATTACGAGTAAGTTTTTCTAAAATAATGGATAGTTGGACTTATGCAGTAGATACAACTATCTTAGATTAATTAGTAATATATACTTCGATCACTTCCATGGATGATTGGACTTATGCAGCAAAAAGAATGGAAACATTAGTAATATATTTTATGCAGCAAAAAGAACTACATTAATTATTTTCCCTAATCAATTGTGTAAAGTGTTTCAAGTGTAAAGCCTAATTAATATTATATTACTATTTTTTATGTTGATTTTCTTATGATTATTCTGATGCAAAATTTTGCCGAATTTCAATTACCCTCGGCATTTTTTTATTTTGGTATTAAATTTGATTGGATTTTGATTTATATTTTTTAGTATTTGGGGTGCTGTTGGGATTAAGTTATATTTTTATATTGGGGCTTTTGGTTCAGTTTTTAGATTTGTAGTAATAAAAAGTGATTTGAATATAATCATTAGGTAAGTTCTTTTTTATATATATATTTTAATAATTTCGTTAAAAAAAGGCCCCGCATCGCGGGGCTTGCATGCTAGTTTTCCATAATTTTAAAGCAACTATGTATCCTCAGTGTATTTATCATGTTAAAATACCCAGATATTTGATGAGGTTAATGAAACTTAAAATTCACATTGAAATTTCTTTATAGAGAAAGCAATAAATAAGTACACACTATTATTATGGAGGACTAGCATCTAATCCGGGCGATGAGCGGATGTTGTATATTTTATTTTCAATTCGAAGAAATATACTTGTTGGAAATATAAAAAATAATTTCTTCCATGCAGATTGCGTTGAGAATTTCTTCTGTCCAAGTACATTTTTTACTTTCCCTGAGTAATCAGTGAGTGTGTGCTTATGGAGTAGTTTCTAAAAACAGGTGAGAATGATGTACAGATATCTAGAGGTATTGTAAGGTGAATACCTTCTGCGAGTGCAAGGTTATAGTTTTAGGTACGAGGTTAGGAGGGGTAGGTGAAGGTAAAGGTGTGACACTTGGTTTAGATGGTTGATCATGTGTTTCAAATGCTTGACAACCGGGAGTACATAATACACACAAACGGAGGATTCGATTTCTATTGCAGCCATCAACGTTAATATGTATTGACTCGATTTTTAAACAGACGTTAATAGGTACGAGGAGCGTCTACCAACGTTAATAGGTACGAGGATTCGATTTTTAAACAGATCCTCTGCGTTAATATGTATTGACTCGATTTCTATTGCAGGTAAGTACATAATACACACAGACGGAGGATTCGACCATAGAAGTGGGATAGGCTCATTCGGTGGAATAATCAGGAATGAAGATGGTGATTGGATTGTTGGGTTCACTGGGAAAATCCAGGGCACCGGGAGCCCTCTTCGCGCGGAATTGGAAGGAATATTTCACGGCTTAAATTTAGCTCTCAAAAGAAAATGAAAGAGGATCTGTTTAAAAAATGACTGCCTTGAAGCCATTAACGTTATCAAACAGGAGAATACCATCAACCACCCTTTGGCCAATATCATTGAAGATTGCAAGACACTTGTTAGTGACCTTGAGGTTAACATAGTGCATATCCCAAGAGCAAGTAATTTCATGGCAGACTGTATGGTGAAGGTTGCTAGAGAAGCGGATAGTGTGTACAAGGAATACGAGGTGGCACCAGATGATCTGATGAAGTTGGTAGACGCTGAGTTGGAAGAGGAAGGATTTTCCTTTGGCTAGGTTTTTCAGTTTCTGCTTTTTGTTGTTCTTTCCTGTTTTCACCAAAAAAAAATGCTTGACAACCACTACGAATATTGTGGTCTTCATAATTAAACCTAGTTTCTTTTGCAGGCTCCTACTGGGTTTGATAACAGTGGTATTTTGTGTCAGGGTGGGTGTACGATTAACAATAGCATGTAAATGTCCTATGTCTAAATCAGCAGTAATGTCGGCAACTACACTACTGTTACCAGTAGCAGGTAGATGTCCATCGATGTTCTTTACAGGACTATGCATGGTAGGGTTGGCAGCAACACTGTCAATACTAGATGAATTTTCAGCTATACGACCTTTATACGACTTTGTGGTGATTGTTGCATAGCACACTTGCTCGGTCGATGATAAGACAATTCAGAGGTTCGTTTTATATTTTTTTCGACGCTGTTGGGGGTGATATATAGTCCATTTTGACGGTTGCTGATAAGAAAAATCAGGAGATGACTCTTCATATTGTAAGAATGTGGAAATGAATTGTACCCTGGAAGAGAAAAATGTTGAAGATGAAACGATTTGAAGGCCTCGGGTAATGAATTCGAGGGGGTTAACTCCTCACCTCCCGAATTCAGAGAACGGAAATATGAATAAATAAGGGGTTATGTATAAATGCATTAAATGATATTAATACATTTAATCTATCGTTTTAGAGGTTATAATAGATATGTACATTTAAAGTTACATGTTTAACAATTCATTTACTCGACCTTAACCTCAAAGCAAAAAGTTTGATTTCACTTATAAAACTCCAATTTTTTTATTCGTGTATCAGAATTACAAAAAATGCAATCATCCTTGTTAATGTTATGGAAATAGGGCTGTGTTTTTTTCCAAACATTTCGATTTTTTCGATATTTTTCGATTTTGGAACGTATATAAGGTTTTCGATTTCCGATTTTTTCGAAAAAAATCGGATCGAAAATTGAAAATAATTCTGAATTTCCGATTTTTCGATTTTTCCGAAACTATGCCGATCCGATTTTTCCGAATTATTTCTGATTTTTTCCGAAATATTTTCCGATTTTCAATTTTTCTAATTTTTTTAAACATTATCATGTGTCCCACATCGGCTAGGAGAGGGAAGAGAGGCGCAAAAAAGTCCTCTATAAAATGAGAATATCCCTCTATCCTTTACACAAATGAAAAAAAATGGTTAAATCCTTACATATTTACATGTTGGGTTAAATCTTTTTTTCGATTTCTTTAAAATGATAATTTCAAGTAATCAAAAATCCTATATTATTTTTTTTGAAATTTTGGAATTTCCAAAATTTCTGAATTTTTAGTATATTTTTTGAATTTCCGAAATTTTTCGATTTTTTTCCAATTTTCCAAATTTTCCGAATTCGGAAACTTTTTTGATTATCCGAAAAAATTGGATAGGAAATTGGAACAAATATTTTATTTCCGAAAAAATTGGAATTTTTTCCTAAAGTTCATTTTTCGAGCCGATCCGGCCGAATATCTTATCTGTGGCACTTAACATTCTTCCAATCCACATTTTCTTTTTTTGATAATTAAATAATTTCATTAAAAACCAATCGCTAAAGGAGCGAACCCGTATACATGGAGTATAATAAGCATAATACATACAAGAAAGCCCAAAAAGGCACACTAATAAATCCTCACATACCCACACATTATAATACCAAGCGGATTTCCTCCATAAACTCAACCACCTCCTGAGTCGTAACGGATATCTTCCCCTTAGACCAGCTGAGCAGAGTGCTTAAGAAAAGATACCGAAGTCTCGAGGGCGCCGTCTCAATACCTTCGAAACAACGAGCATTCATCTCCTTCCATATCGTCCACATTATACAATGAGGAACCATGCGCCAAACTCTTATGTCTCCCACCCATCCCCAAGGAAGATTTCACGCCACTAAAAGGGCCCTGACAGAAGAAGGCATCACCCAAACGGCGTTAGAAATGGCTAGAAAAACATCCCAAAGTCCTCTCGTCACCCTGCAGTGTAGAAGAAGGTGGTTGGTTGTCTCCTCTTCCGCCTTGCATAACCAACATCGGCTAGCCAATCGATATCTTCTCTTCTGCAGCCCTTTCGTCGTCAAAATTGCCTGCCTAACCGCCGTCCAATCCACATTTTCATTTGATGATACTCCAAATAAAACTCAAGACCCAAATTTTAAATCTACTTTGTTCTTTGGGAGGTAACTAAAAAAAAGACATTATCCTGATGAATCTGTTAGTAAACTTGACATGATAACATTCCTCAAATGGAAAAGGAAATTTTTAAAATATTGCTCTCCAGCTAAATATATAAAAAAGCATGAAAATGGAAGATGGCATATACAATTCATGGATATCTAACACAAAAGAGGAAAAAATTATAACCTTAAAATTGGTCTTCACTTCCCGTACCATAAAATACAAAGCGGTAAAATTCTTTCGGCTACTACCAAAACTAACAAATTTAAAATTTCTTAACAAAGCCAAATCAATTTTTTTTATTTTCAAAGCAACTAATTTAAGAACATTAGGTTATTGCCATTGATCCTGTTCATTATCAGATTCAGAATCAAACCAAAAGATACATGCAAAACATATATTGCAACCATTTATAGAACATATTTGGGGAACCCTTTAGAGCATCCGTAGTGGTGTATTTGAGCGAAAGGTAAAGTTAACAGCGTGTGAGGCGTGTGTGTGTGTTTTACCTATCGCTCAAAGGGGCAGCGGATAGTGGTGGAGTTCTTACGAACTTCTATAGTTCGTAAGAACTTCTTACGGACAAATGAAGTCCGTAGGAAGTTCTTACGAACTATAGAAGTTCGTAAGAACTTAACGGTCACATTCAAACGGTAACATTCCTCCGTTTATATATTCAGAAACTTCTTCCTTCTTCTTCATTCTTCTCCATTCTTCTCAATCCGTTTATTTATTCAGAGCCTCTTCATTCTGCATCTTCTCCATTTTCATCTTCCACCATTTTCTTTTCTTATCAGTCCAAATATTTTATATATTTTTCCTAAATTTATTTATATACTCTCAAAAATCATTCCATTTATCCTCAAATATAATTTCAAAACAGTCCCAATCTAGATATAGAAAATCCCCCAAATCAGATATTGTCAACACAATGGAATTAGGTAGAAAATGGAAGAAATATATTAATATCGGGAAATCAAAAAAACACGGGTCGACTTCAACGACAATTCCCGATTCTTCCGCGCGGATTCAATCGTCGAATCCCGCAATTGACAACTATACCCGTATTTACGACGGAGTATCACACGCGTCGGACGACGAAACTCTGATAATAAACGAAAACAAATTCAAATTTCGGGGGAATTGGACGGGGCCAATGAAATTGTACAAATTGATTCAAGAGAGAAAGCCCGATATCAAAATAATTATCGACAGTGTCGGTTTTATGTCGAATTTCTTTTCTATGGTGATGCCCAATTCCGATCAATGTATTGTGACGGCGATGATCGAACGTTGGTGGGACACGACGCATACCTTCCAACTACCATATGTCGAGCTTGCGTTCACTCTGTTGGATTTCACAATGCTTTTCGGTAATAATTTATGGCTTATTTAGTTCTACTTATATTCATAATTGTTTAAAAATGTGAAAATAATATGTTGTACTTAAATTCATAATTAAATGTTTGAAATATATTTTTAGGTAATTATATTCATAATTATTTCAATATACGACAAAAAAATTGAAAAATGTACCCGCATTCCGATTATGTCAATATATGAAAATAATTATTTATATATACTTAATGTTTCAATATGTGAAAATAAATAGTTGTACTTAAATATAATTGATTGTTTGACATATATATTATGATTTTCATATTCATAATTATTTAAATATATGACAAACTTTTAAATATATGTACCGGCATCATAATCGTTTCAAAATGTGAAAATAATATGTTGTACTTAAACTCATAATTAAATGTTTGAAATATATTTTTAGGTAATTATATTCATAATTATTTCAATATACGACAAAAAAAATTATGAAAATGCACCCGCATTCTGATTGTGTCAATATATGAAAATAATTATTCATATTCACTTAATGTTTCAATATGTGAAAATAAATAGTTGTACTTAAATTCATAATTGATTGTTTGAAATATATATTATGATTTTCATATTCATAGTTATTTAATATATATGACAAAATTTTAAATATATGTACCGGCATCATAATCGTTTCAAAATGTGAAAATAATATGTTGTACTTAAATTCATAATTAAATGTTTGAAATATATTTTTGGGTAATTATTTCAATATACGACAAAAAAATTATGAAAATGTACCCGCATTCCGATTGTGTCAATATATGAAAATAATTATTCATATTCACTTAATGTTTCAATATGTGAAAATAAATTGTTGTACTTAAATTCATAATTGATTGTTTGAAATATATATTATGATTTTCATATTCATAGTTATTTAAATATATAACAAAATTTTAAATAAATGTACCGGCATCATAATCGTTTAAAAATGTGAACATAATATGTTGTACTTAAATTCATAATTAAATGTTTGAAATATATTTTTAGGTAATTATATTCATAATTATTTCAATATAAGACAAAAAAATTGAAAAATGTACCCGCATTCCGATTATGTCAATATATGAAAATAATTATTTATATATACTTAATGTCTCAATATGTGAAAATAAATAGTTGTACTTAAATTCATAATTGATTGTTTGAAATATATATTATGATTTTCATATTCATAGTTATTTAAATATATGACAAAATTTTAAATATATGTACCGGCATCATAATCGTTTCAAAATGTGAAATAATATGTTGTACTTAAATTCATAATTAAATGTTTGAAATATATTTTCAGGTAATTATATTCATAATTATTTCAATATACAACAAAAAATTATGAAAATGTACCCGCATTCCGATTGTATCAATATATGAAAATAATTATTCATATTCACTTAATGTTTCAATATGTGAAAATAAATAGTTGTACTTAAATTCATAATTGATTGTTTGAAATATATATTATGATTTTCATATTCATAGTTATTTAAATATATAACAAAATTTTAAATATATGTACCGACATCATAATCGTTTCAAAATGTGAAAATAATATGTTGTACTTAAATTCATAATTAAATGTTTGAAATATATTTGTAGGTAATTACATTCATAATTATTTCAATATACGACAAAAAAAATTATGAAAATGTACCCGCATTCCGATTGTGTCAATATATGAAAATAATTATTCATATACACTTAATGTTTCAATATGTGAAAATAAATAGTTGTACTTAAATTCATAAATGATTGTTTGAAATATATATTATGGTTTTCATATTCATAATTATTTAAATATATGACAAAATTTTAACCTTCGTGCAGGCATTCCAATTGGACAAGGACGACCGATTGAAAATCTACGAATTGAACAATATACAAATTTTGTTAATACCATAAATGAATTTTTCCCAAAAATTCATATACAGAGATTTACTGGTTCGGGAATTCCAGTTTCTGACCTAAAAAAACACATTGAGAATTTTGTCAAGGTTGAACCGTTGCCAGATTATATGTCCCCAATCATAGCTCGGGCATTTTGGTTTTATGTATTGGGGAGTGTATTTTTTCCAAATGCTCACTCCACTGCCGACCTCGGTTATTTACATTATCTTGAGGATATTCCTGCCATCGGCACATACGACTAGGGTTCGGCTATTTATGCCCGTATTTTATGGTCTTTGGACAAAGCCAGTCGATGATCGTTGACTAGCGTTGAATGCATGTGGCAAATACTCGAGGTATATTATCGTTTCATCTTATTTATTAAAATTTATGTTTCATTACAATATACGTCAACTTATACTAATGAATTAAATTTATTGAAAATTTTTGCAGTATTTACATCACGAGTACATGGCCACGGCATGTCCTATTCTCGTCGATCCGTCTATCGATGCGTGGCTCCGCATATTTCGTTGGTCGAGGGGGAACAGAAAGAAAGTAAAGGGAGCAAAACGGTTTAACATCTCAAGCAGTCAACATCAGCTTGAGATGCGGTCACCCGAGTCCATTATATGACAGCCATACGAGACTTCTGCCTACCGTGACTCTGATGTCATCTTATATGCTCGAGAGATATCGGGGTTACGGATGATTTTTTGGGATCCCCTATTTAAGGGTTTTTGGTACTTGGGTGATCGGGACATCCGGCAATTGACTGGGAGGATATGTATCGCAGACAACCCACCATCAAGTTTGTGTTGTGCCTCAGAACATGATTTCCAAGCAGCTGCCGCCCAAAATTGGCCTATCGCAAATCAATACGTAAGAGATGTGTCACAAGAAGAGTATATTGTATATTGGAAGGCAGTAGCACTCGGGCCAATACTACCGCCGATTGCCAGATATGTTAATGTAGATTTGATTGGAGTTGGTTCAGTGGCACCTTCGACGTTGCGAATCCCGCAAGCACCAGCACCGACAAATGATCCGCATGTGTATGAGACACAGTTCTCTGTGGGTGGTTCTACGCACATCCAACCACCGAGGAAGAATTGGACGGTTGACGTAGGCCTACCGGAGGGGGCTTCATATACTATAGATGTGCCGAGACCTGAGTTTTCAACCAACGCACCTCCAGCTCAATCTTTGACGCAGTTAGAATGGCGTCAGTCCTACGTCGAGGCAGCAGATAACATTCGAGGTCTACGTCATTTAATATTACACGAGACACGTCAGTGAGAGGATCAACTTAAAGCACGTGATGATCGCATTGATGAGTTGGAGCGTAAACTAGCACGTTTTACTATGCCTAGTCGAGAGTTTGACGAGGGTGGTACTAGTTCAAGTCGTCCGAGCGTTTACAGACCACACCTAGCCCCACCCTTTGACCCGGTCCCGACATATGAGGCCCAACAAGGTTGGGGTAATTTATTTGGGTCTGACCCTTACACGGGTTCACATGCAGATTTAGGTGCTGATTTTGAGTTCGGCCGGGGAGCCAGTGATATATAATGTACAATTGAAAAATGTTAAGAATAAATTTTCTTATTGTTGTCTCAATGTAATTGTGATGATAAATGTTATGATATATAATGTCTCATATTTATGAAATATGTTATGATGTAATGTCTCATATTTATTTTCATTTATTACATATAGAATTATTGCGATTGCTCTGAAAAATGTTATGATATGATGACAAACTATTATTACGATTGCTCTGATATGATATAATGACAAACAATTATTGCGATTGCTCTGATATAATTTTTTATTATTGATGAAACACCTGTAATTATGAGGGGCCAAACTAATTTCTACGACTACCTCATACGGGATGCTAAGATAAGAGACGTAACTAAACATCAACAGTTACGGAATGATTTGGTAGAGCACATTTGGAACACCCACGGTGATGAAATGGTCGGTTGATGAATTTATTGTATTTTTTATTTTAACCGTGGTTAAATGTTATGTTTGTTCCATTTTCAATTTGTATTTGTAGAATTGTCGTAGTGATCATATACCTGTTATTCTATATAAAATAATGGTTTAACCGACAATATTATATAAGCGGAAAATTAATAAACAATACTCACATTTCATCTATTTAACGGTGGCATTTCATTTATTATGATGGATAGTGAATCACTCTCCATATACCGAAAAAAAACAAAATACAATTATGAGGGTTCAATACATCATCTAAAAACATTACTAATCATTAATTGAACCGGTTGGACCAGACGACCTGGCAGAGTTCGATTGCAACTCAGATATCGCAGCTTCGGTCGCAACAACCATCGTTGTTAGGTCATTGAACCTTTTAAAATGAAACTGCTTTTGTATTTCATTCATATGGGTCATATCCAGCTCCATGATGTACGATTGCTCTCGTCCTAGGCGCACGAGTTGATCCTTCTTTTTGGTGAGTTGATCAGCTCGCTTCATCTGAATGAACGCATCCATTTGAGAGTCAAATTTAAGGGCACGATTATTCTTCCACTCTTGCTTGCTTTTAAACATTGCATTGAAGTTTTCGCAATGTTTGAGTACTGCCGTGTTACAATCCAAGCTGTCAGAACGCGCTCGTTGACGTGCACGTTGTTTCTCACCCTTCCTGCCTGGGGGTCTATCCGGTACGTCTCGTACCCCCGGAGTATCATCTTCGCGTACAGGTGTAGGGATGTCGTCGTTCCCCGCTGTATTTTTCAAGTCAAATTTTGGTAAATCTTTTAAAATTTGATATCAGTTATCGAACGTAAAATGTTTGTTGGTTTCGGCGCGGTACGCGTCGCGTGCATTAGTAACCGCTTGGAATTCGTTCGTCTCGCTTCCCATATTATTCATTTGGTGAGAAAGCTTTGCAATATATAGCATTATTTGATGCGATATATGATTATAAAGTGTTGATAGCATGGATCTCGTACGAGTAATTGTAATTCCATGCGTGACGTTATACTTATCTTTCACAGTGTCCCAAAATGTACCCGATGATATTGAGTTTCCTTCAATACTTCGAGCTGTATATTTTGCATAAATGGTACATAATACTTCATCCTCAAAAGGAGTCATATTAGGTTGTCGAGATGTACCAGAAATAGTTGGTTGAGAAGAAGACATATTTTTTATAGAAATATAATATATTTATAATGAAAATAAGAAAATGGAAGAGAAATTGGAAGAGGCTAAAAATTTATAAAGGGAGACAATAAGAAATTGGACGAAACTTGGTCCTATTTATAAACAATTCTCTCAAACGGTGTTAGATTTCACTGAGGGTAAAAAGAGTTTCCTGCGAACTTCTTTTCTTCGTAGGAAGTTCCTACGAACTTCAGAAGATCGCAAGAAGTTTTTACTGAATCAGCAGCCAACCGGTAACTTTGCAAATTCCTTACCCTTCCTCTCTCCAGTTTTGGCAACTACCTATCCCCATTGTACGTCTACAAATTTGTAATTTTACCATTTTTTTTGTCCAAATCCTCCACCATTGTGGATGCTCTTAGAATTATAGTACGAAAATATCATTCAAACTCAGTATAAAAAGAGTATGACGATAAAAACCACATGAAAAAAATGAAATCAAACACATGCTGCACCAGCCAATAACTTCTAATAGTGTAGCATACCAACAACACCTGTGCGATCCCAGTTGCCCCACCCACAATTTATTCCACATCAATCGTAAATTACATCTGAAGACATATATACATGTACACACTTTCCTTGTAAGCATCACAAAAATAGTTAAAGGCTTTAAACTCTGGAAAAAAAAAATGAAACAGAATATAATATATGCAAAATGTTTGATAGTTCTGGAAAGAAAAAAAATATCACCCCCAACATCCATAAATTAAATGTGGAGCGTAGACTAAGGATATAATTTTTTGGTGAGTTATCCAAATACCTTAGTAACCACATTCAATAACGTAGCTTGAAAATTGAAAAAAGTACATTGTTCAATGTGATTCCAATACGAAATAAATATACATCACAAAACATTGAACCGAAAAGAGTAAGGAAATTATCAATAAAACAATTTAAATCAAATGATAACGAAGTAAAAAGTTTAAATCAGTAACACATCCAAAAGCAATAAAAGTGACAAAAATAAAAAGTTTCACTTTTTTAACCATGTTGGATTTTCCTCCTGAAAGAAGTAAAAATTATTTTTGATTATTTATATTTTGGGATACATTTATGCTTGGTTATTATTGGTTGAGCGTCAAATATTTTGATTTTGCTCATTGGGTGCCATTTAACAGATTCTCTTGACTAAAAACTTTAACCGCTAATCTCTCTCTCCCTTTCCAAATTTTGACAATTTCTAACATTCTTTATATAATTACTTTGTTTATATAAAACTATATTTTGTATAATGATATAAAACAGTAATTATACAAAACAGTTTTTTAATATAAATAAAATACTGTTTTTATGATAATAAAAATAGTCTTTTTAACTTTTTGCCTTAAAACAGTTTTTTTCTATAAATAAAAGATTGTTTTTATTAACAAAAAAGTGAATTTTTACAAATAATATAATTTTTTAAATGAAAATTGACTTCTTATTTTTATAAAAGCAGATTTATAACATTTTTTACAAAAGAGTTTTTTATTTAAAAAAAGTATTTTATTTCTAAAAAAAATATTATAAAAATTTATTAAAAAATCATTCAAATAAATCTCACTTTTTTATTTATAAAAATGAATATTGTTTTTATAAAATAAAAAAGAGACCTTTTAACTTTCTTTTTAAAACGTTTTTTTTAAATAAATAAACGATTGTTTTAAGGGTAAAAAATGAATTTTTTTATCGAAACATTTTTTTGTTAAAAATACTTTTTTCATAAATTGAAAAAATTATAAATAAACAAACAGTTTATTAATTTATAAAAAAATAGTTTTAATAAAAACAAATGTTTTATAAAAAAAATTAGCTTTTATTTTTATTTTTATTTTCATAAAAATATTTCTTTATTTATCTAAAAAAACTTCTTTAAAAGAAAGTTTTAAAAGTCTCTTTTTTATTTTATAAAAATTGTATTCACTTTTATAAATAAAAAAGTGAGCTTTATTTGAACAGTTTTCAATATAAATTTTTTGAACATTTTTTTATTAATAGAAGACCTTTTTATAAATAAATAAGCTCTTTTTAAAAAAAAAAGTTATAAAAATATGTTTTTATAAATATAGGATGTCTGTTTTTATTTTAAAAAAATCACTTTTTTTATAAACTCAGTCTTCTATTTATAGAAAAAACTGTTTTAAAAAAAGTTTAAAAACTATTGTTATTTTTATAATAATGACCATTCATTTACATAAAAAAAACTATCTAAACAAAGTAATTATATAAAGAATGTTAGAAATGGTCAAAATTTGGAGAGAGAGAGAGAGAGAGAGAGAGAGAGAGAGAGCATAGCTGGAGTTAACATACTTGGTTAAAACTGACATCCACTGAACAACAAGAGTAAAAACTTCGACCAATTCATAGATTACATATAGTAAAACACGAAAGTAAATAAAGGAAAACACCCATTCATAGAGTAAAACATTTTCCTTGTAAGCATCACAAAAATACTTATTTTGGAGATTTGCGATTAAACACAAAAGAATATAGAGTAACTATTAAGATTAAATATTATTAATGAAAACAAAATCCCTTTAAAATAAGTAAAACACTAATCAAGCATCTTGGTCAAGTGGTATAAAGTTGTCTCTTGATTTTGTTCCCCACTTCGACTTTCAGCGCTGTCAAAATAATACTTGACCAGCAGAAACCACGAACCACAAATAAAGATTAATCGAGGTGCACGTAGAGATGATTCGGACACCACGCGTATGCTACCCAAAAAAATAAGTAAAACACTCATGCGGACATTTTCACAAACACGAGAGACATGCAATTTACGAAAATATACATTTTTTCAATGAGCAAATCACAACTATAATGACATCAGAGATGTATCAAAATGGTAAGAGCCAACACCAAAAACATTAATTTATAAAGAAAAGATTACACTCCCGAAAAATGTAATTATCAAAAAAATCCTAAATTTGATAAATCCTACACCAAAAGCTTAAAAATCACAGAATTAGTTGGATCTCAAAAAATCTCAGAAGAATTAGTTGTGAAGGAATGACTGAACAAAAAAAATAACATTTAGTAGTGCACTTCGATCAATGCAACCGTAAGATGGTTTTCACTGTGAACAGAAGAAAAAAGAACAAAATAAGTTATTAGATAAAACTCTATGAACAAAAGAAAAAAGAACAAAAGTATCAACTTCACTGTAGGAGAGATGCTGGCCATCCCTTTAATAACAGAGAAGGAGAAAACTATATGAAAATCGAACAAGCATTTTGTTAGAGGTTGACCGTGTGAGAATTTATGACAAAAAACTTCAACCTACATTCAACATATATAGTCAGTTCTAACAATACATAAATCCATAACATTGGCACAAGATAAACATCAAATTCTGCTTACAAACAACCACAAAATCCAATAGCCACTACAACACGGAGAGGCAGGGAAGGAAATTACAGAAGGTATTAAAGCCTCCTCAACTAAATAAACACGGAAGGAAATCATTAAGTTGAAATGATTGTTACAGACTGCACTACCCAAAATAAACGCCGAGAGTGAGAGTAATTGCGATTTACATTAAACACAAATGAAATAGAATTAGTTAGATGTGATGGGAAGTATAAGGGGGATAGAATCTTTTGAAACATGTAGGTTGTTGCAGACTGCAAAACCCGGTCTCCTAGGTAATGGTATTGTAAAATGTGACTAAAATGGGTTTAAAATTTTGAGATAAAGTTGTTACCATGGTTTGGGCAGGATATAAAAGAAAAAGAGCAAGGCATGGCAGATTCTAGAACCATCTAATATAAATTACGAACTTTCATGGTGACTATTGGATCTTCGAGACCAAAAAAATCTCTCCTGATATATTATTTAAATAATAAATATATACACATGGATGTGTGTGTATTTTTCAATATGGTTTATAATTCATGTCTATGGAGAAGGGGTTGGGCATTACTACTTCTGACGAAGAGCCTCGTTTAGTCATAGCTCTTGTTTCGCAGACATAATAAGGAGGAATTCATATTTGTTACCAACTTTAACGGTTAATGGTTAGATAGTCAATACCAAAAGTACCTCATGATATATTATATGAATATATATAGATATACACGGTGGAAGTTTTGTGCACCGAGTATGATGATAATAAATACACATATGTGTGCATTTTTCAATGGAAAATGTTAGATACACCGTGTGTTAGTGCTAGTATTGCTTTATTTGTTTGTATTATGGTACGAGTCTCGTCAAAAAATATTATAAGTCCCACCAATGTACAATTAAATAAAGCGCATTTGGTACTAAATCGGTACTTAAATCCGGTAAGAGTATCATTACTCTTTTTCAATATGATTTATATTTCATGTCTATAGGAAGGGGTTGGGTGTTACTACTTTTGACCAAGAGCCTCGTTTAGACATGAGAAAAAGTTGATGTCTCTAAGACATCGAACTTTTGATGTCTTAGAGATCTGATTGGTCAATTTCGCTGGTGCAGACCCATTTCTATAAGTAATATGGGTCCGCACCAGTGCCGTTGACCACTCAGATTTCTAAGATATAAAAATTTGATGTCTTAGAGACATCAAACTTTTTTTCGTTTAGTCATAACTCTCAACTTTTTCCACAAGAGGAATTCTTATTTGTCAATGCTATTCACAAATCTTCATTATAGTTAAAGCATTCAATACAAGGGTCGATACTCTAAGTTTTAGGGATAATTCTTAAGTAGCAGTAACTACTATATTGAGAGGCTAAGAATGCGAAGAGTTATAATTCAAATTATTCTCATGATCTTTCGTGAATAAATATGTTCCAGAAAGAAAAAATAAAGAAGCAAACACAAATCATGTGGAGAAAGATAAGTATTATAAGACCTTAGATGATGACGCTATTGGCAGACTAGATGCAATTTTAAAATATAATGGGGAAGAGGGAATTGTTTAGATTAATAAATCATAAAATTAAAGATAACAAAGTTGTTACTAAGTAGACTCTTCAGACCATCTTCGAGGCATGTGTGCATTTTTGAATACTCAAAATGTTCAAATGCACTTTCGTTCCCCCCAAAAGTTGATTTGCTCCAAGGCAATAAGCAAAACAGCGCTCTTGCAGCAAGTAAAGGGCCGGGGGAAGAGTAGACAAAAATTAACATAAAAATTATCAAAAATGCTAAAAAAACAAAATAAAAAATAACGCTCGCGTAGTAAGTGAAGTGTCCTTGGAGCTTACTTTTGTAACTTACGATTCAACAAAATTAATTGCATTTTGTAACCAATTTTTCTCCTCTACAATTTTTGCAAATATGTTGATGCCTCTAAAAAACCAAAAACATAAAATGCAGCAATAAAATTAACATTTTATAAATATGTCGATGGCCCTAAAAATGGTCTCATTTGATGCAATAGTTTCAAGAGTTCTTATAAAAAGGCATATCGCATATTGCAATCTTATCACATTAAAGTTAAGAACAAACATATTAACCAGGTAAGATTATTAAATTAGTTAAGCTTTCTTTATGAGCTGGCATGGGTTGTCTTTTAAGGTCCAAGATAAGTTTATTTTAAAGAAATCTTTATCTTCTTAATCATAAAATTATCACTTCTTGAATTTGGCTAAAAAAGAAAACAAAAAGAGAGAAAAAGGGCAGGTAACTAGACCGGAGGCGGATGTAGGGGCAGGAGGGGCTTAGGCCCCTACAAATATTTTGATTTTTTGTACTGCAGTGATATTTTTCTACGTTTTATAAATTTTTTTATGGGTTGGGCCCCTCAACTTCACTTTGGCTTTAAAAAACAACACATGAATTGAGAATACATCTCATTTGATATTTTAACCACATAGCCCAATAAAAAACGAAAGAGACATTATATAGGTTTAGGTTAAAAAACAACAAAAGGAGGCAACTTTGCTTTTTGCAACCAAAAGAGAGAGTTCACGAAACATACTCCACTTCCCAAACCCAAAAGAGAGGGCTCCATGTAAAACGCAGAGACCCACGCTCGGCTGCAGTCTTTCACCATAGGATTCAGTGTTTAAATGGGATCATTTCTATGAGGTAATTATTTTTTCCTTTTTTTTTTAGTTTTACATTGATTCTTTCTTTCTTTGTTTCTTTTATATTATTCATTTCTATTTCATATATCATTTAGTTTCATGTAATGTTGTTTGTTTTTCTAAGATTTTCACATTTTTATATGTGGATTTCATTAAATCTTTTAAATCTAGGGTTTGAGTTTTAATTTAAATTCATAATTTTTGTAACCGTAAATTATGTATTCATACTTATTTGTTAACAAATGCAATTTATGTTTAACATGTCAATTTAATTTGTTAGTTAGTTTATTAACAAATGTTAGTTTAATTTTTAACTTGATGTTAGTTTATTTGTTAATTGAAAGTAAAATTGAAAAAAAACATATTAGGGATATAAAATTTTATTGCTACTGTAAAAATAATTTTCCTGACATTGTTCATAGCATAGCGTTAGGATAGTTTGGTGTATCCCGTTACAAATCGTCACGCACCGAGAAGACGAACCGAACTCAAGCATTTCCAAGTTTGAAAACTTATCGACATCCCGAAAGATATAAAACAATTTAGATTTTGAATTAATTCATAGAATTATATTTGGGATGTTTATTTTTTTATCAAAAAGACAAATAAGACTTTTTACTTTTCGAAAATATGTTTTTAGAAGACTTGTAGGATGAGTTTTAAAAATAAAATATTTTGACGTTTAGGTCGTTCAAACGACAATGCATGTTGCGCGATGTCTTGTTTGAGCAACATCATCATCTCGTGCGAGCGACATCGAGATCTCGTTCGAACGATGTCGTCAACTCAAGTTTTGTATAAATACATGTTTCGTGGATTAGTTTATTTAAGACTTTTGACGAAAACGTTACTGCATATTTGGTGCAGAAGTTCTTCAAGTTTTGTGTGTTAAAATACTGTTTTAATTCACAACAAAGCATCATGTAATATTATTCTTGTGAATTAGTTTAGAACCCTAGAAAGTTTTGTATCTGTGCATACACCTTGCTGGAGAGGATCTCCATTGCTGACTTGTGATACCTACGGGGATTCACTGCTGAAGAACAAAGGCTAGGACTAATTCGAAGGACTGCGGTCATGTGACTCTTGTGAGTGTCATAGTTGTTCCTCGGAGATTTTTGAAGAAAAACGCGTTAGGCTTGTTTTCTCGCGCTTACAAATTTTATCAGAGCTAATTGCACAAATGTATTTTGTTTGATCTTGTTTACCTTCTTTTTGGGTGATCGTGTTTTCGTCGCTTCCGTGCTTGTGTTTTTACTCTCGATGGATGCTCCTAGTTTTTATGATTTAAATCGTTTGAATTTGACGTTTGCGAAAAGAATTAAAGTTTTGAAAAAAGAAAATTATCGTTTTAAATCCGCTATGGATCTTTTGCAAACGGTTCAAAATCAAATGGATTTTTATCATGAGAAATTTGTTACTTTGGACCATGACTTTGTTACTTTAAAATTGTCCAAAAAGGAGAGTGATGATAGAGTCCTATTTTTAGAAAAAAATTGGAATACTTTAAAAATTCTAGGGTTTGTATTTGTGCCAAAGAGGATAAAAATATTTTAATTGATGATTTTAAGGCACGTGAGAAGACTCTTAGGGAAAAGTTTGATTTTATTGAGGGGGAGAGTGATAACCTTTTAGGAATGATTAAACATATGAAGGAGTCCCTAAAATTAGAAGAGTCTAATTCTTTGCTTGAGTAAAAAATTTTGAAGTTGAAAAATGATTTAAAAGACTCGAGTAGTTTGTGTAGTGATGGTAATGGCTCATCATATTCTAATGCTCCTTTTGTCAAAGCCAAGACCATTATTTGTTTTAAAAGGTTAACCAATTCTAAGGACATTAGAAAAGGTCAATCCATAGGTATCGTTCCACCCGTTTCCATATTATCACATTGTGGTAGGATGGGTCACCTTAGGCATTTTTGTTATGATCTTAGTAGAGGCCCCAAGAAGTTTAAGGATAGTGTCCCATCAGTTACCATAACCCCTCAAGTTAGTTATACACTTTTTTATGTTAGAAAATCCATTTTGAAGACACTATGATGCATCATATGCTATTTCTTATGGATGATTTATTTGTCATACGCTAGTTATACTTCATGATATATTTTTTCTAGCATTATGACGTGTATATATTTTCTATTATACTTTTCTTTTATTGAGTCATATTTTAAAAATTCAAAAAGATTTTCTATTCTTTGTGTATTTTAGTTTTTACACATTTGGCGTGGCATATTGGTGTGTTTGAATCCAATTCCTTACACAATTTTCATGTGGCTGGGACAATTGATTATGACTTTGGATACTTGAATTGATCTTAACCATGTTTATGGAGTTGTTTCAAACTTGATATGCTTTATGGATTCTACTTTGTTCATGCCTCCACACACACATGCATGAGCTTATTAGATTTTGACTTCATGATGTTCATTTGAGCTTGGTGAGATGTTCTCCTATCAATCTTGTCATCTACATATTTATTTGACTATGACGGATTTGTGCATGTAAGAACCGTTGCCCATGAAGACTTTGTTTAGTATCGAAAAAATGACGAGTGCACGGGAAAGGGCTGCGAGTGAATAATAATCACGTCGTGAAAGCCACCGGTAAAAAGTGCAAAAAAAAATTAAGGCAATAAAAGAATAATGAGCCAAAATGGGTCAATTTGTTTAGTTTGGTACATTCATTCAAAATAAAAAAAAAAAGAATTATTTGGAGGGAGTTTGGATGAAATTATCAACGGGGTTGTACAATGACAACGTATCCTAGTTATACTTACTTTGTCATGACGTTATTGATTTGTAGAATCATTACAATTCTAGACTTGTGAACATTGTTCTTGTTTTGTCCATTAAGTTTAACTTTATTTGTCACTTGAGGCTAAATCTTAGTTTGATAAAGTTTTGCCATCAATTAGAGCTTCTTAAACATATTTGAGTGTTTAGGTTATAATTCTTTTGTTTCTAGTTCACACCCATTCATTCCATTCCACAAGTTCGGACACATCGATACTATGTTAGTATGTAAAGCATATGTATTTTGTGTCATGTTTTGTGATCATTTAAACCTATATATGTGTGCCAGATTTTCGTTGATATATTTTGCATATATTATATAGTGTATTGTGTTGTGTTGTGTTGTTTTTGTGAAATTTGTTTTGTTTTGAAAAAATTAAAAATTTTCAAAAATAGTTGGTGTGTTTGCCTTTGATATGTTCATTACACATGCTTGATTTAGATCTTTTGTGATTGTATATTTTCTTCGACGTGATGCTCCATATTTCATGTTTATTATTTCTACTTCTTTGTATATTTGTCTATTTCGATAAAAACAAAGGGGAGAGCAAATTAAAATGGATCTTTTTATGAGTTGGAATTATTGGGGAGAATATATTTATGATTTACTTTGTTTCAAACTCGAAGCATCATAAAGGTATATGCTTGTTGTCTCATGTGTGTAGGTATCAATTTGCGAAATTCAAGACACACAAATGGATACAAAGTTTTTTGAAAAGGGAAGAAGTTGAAGTTTGAAGAGAAAGAAACTTATGCCATTCCGTTCTAGGGTTGGGAAGGGTGTTAGTAATTTATGTAATTTATAATAGGAGATTGTGATTTTGATTTGGTGTTCGGTCTATTTGTTTGTTTTGTACCAGAATAGCCAAATGGGAAGATTTGTAAAAATAATTTTTTGACATTATTCATAGCCACTGTTCTAAAAAACCCGCCTAGGCTCCACCTAGGTTTAAGGCTTGGGAGAAACACCTCGCCTTACGCTTTTCATGCCTTATTCTTGGTAAAACCCTTAAGGCGCACTTTTTTTAAAAACAACAATGCTTTAGTGAAACGATGTCGCCTTTTAAAGAATTTCTTTACAAACCGGACCATTACCTCATCCAAAATAATCAAATAGTATTTTAATTTGCATATATTCAGACATATTTTTATGATATGTGAAATTTTTGTATTTTAATAGACTTGTTATGGTTAAAAAATATTAAAATATATTAAGAAGGCCTAAACGCCTTTTCACGCCTAGGCTTCTAAGGCTTAAGGCTTGGCCTCCACGCCTCAATCACGCCTCGCACTTTTTAGAACCTTGTTCATAGCATAACGTTGGGCTAGTTTGGAATATCCCGTTACAAATCGTCACACACCAAGAAGACGAACCAAACTCAAGTATCTCCAAGTTTGAAGACTTCCCAACATCCCGAAAGGTATAAAACGATTTAGAGTTTGAATTAATTCATAGAATCATATTTAGGATTCTTATTTTTTTTATCAAAAAACAAACAAGACTTTTTACTTTTTGAAAATATATTTTTGGAAGACTTGTAGGCGGAGATTTAAAACTAAAATATTTTGACGTTTAGGCCATTCAAATGACAATTCAATGTCGTTCAAACGACATTGCATGTCACACGATGTCTTGTTCGATCGACATTATCATCTCGTTCGAGCGACATCGAGATCTTGTTCGAATGACGCCGCCGACTCAAGTTTGTTATAAATACCTGTTTCGTGGATCAGTTTATTTAAGACTTTTGACGAAAACATTATTGCATATCAGGTGCAAAAGTTCTTTAAGTTTTGTGTGTCAAACCACTTTTTAAATTCACAACAAATCATCCTGCAATATTATTCTTGTGAATTAGTTTAGAACCCTAGAAAGTTTTGTATTTATGCATACACTTTCCATTGCTGACTTGTGATACCTACGGTGATTCACTGCTGAAGAACGAAGGTTGAGGCTAATTCGAAGGACTGTGGTCATGTGACTCTTGCGAGCGTCATAGTTGTTCCTTAGAGATTTTTCAAGAATAGCGTGTTATGCTTGTGGGGGATTAAGTAGCCTGTAAGTTTACTCTCTTATAAATTTCTAAGTGAATAAAGGTTGTTCCCTTTGGGTTTTTTTCGTGATTCTTAGCCTGAGTTATTTGCGTGGTTTGATTTATCTGTTTTATTACATAGTTTCATGCTTAGGATAAACAAGATAAAATTGGTTTAAAAGTCGCTTCCGCATATTTAAAACTATTGTTGCAATTTTTCGTTGAAATCACCCCTGACGAGTGTTCTCGCGCTTAGAGCTACTAAATTGAAAAAATATTAGGTTTGTTTTAATGATTTTTTTTTCAAAAGTTATTAGTTAATTTAATAAAATTTTACTACTTAAATATAACTTGAATGGCTAATTGTTTATAGTACAACTTTAATCACTCAATATATTTTTAGAGATAAAAATTGTATAAAACTCAAAATAATCCAAAAAAGGGCTCGGGGGCTCTCAGCACCAGTCAAAACTCCCCCCCCCCCCCCCTCGAGATCAAGAATATTGGATTCGCCACTGAACTAGACTACATCCCACATTATGTCTACATAATCATGCCTACAACGTACAACATGTTTATAGTGTGTCCCCAATATTTATGGCATATCCATGGCTGCTTAGTTATGTATGACATGTCATTTTAATATTCTTCGGGGTTTTGATATTTGGCTCTAATTAATTATGTTGTATATCACTTTGGGTATCAAAGTTTAATGTAATTTCATTTTAGGTACCATTTTCACTTTATGCAATACCTTTATGAAAAAAAGTGTCGCAAAAATTACAAATAGTGTAAAAATACATCCTCAAAAGTAAAAATGATACCCAAAATGGTATTGCATTATAATTTGATACCCAAAGTTATATAAAACATAACTAATTAGGTCCAAATACTGAATGACCCAATTTTTGAAAGATATATCAAATAATTTTTAATAGTTGTTTTTGAATATTTGTAGATTTGAATAGAACTTCGTGTTGTATTATATTTATGGATTATTTGGATTTTGGCCCCCACTAGTTATACTCATTTGGGTTTTTACTCTAGTTTAAAAACTGTTGTATGTTTGGCCCAAAATTTTGACTTTTAGCAATAATTTTTTGATATTTTTAGCGGTACATTTTTCTCCAAATAGTATCACTAAAAGTGAAGGGGGGCTAAACATATAATAGTATTTAAATAGGGGACAAAACTCAAAAGAGTATAACTAGTGGGGGCCAAAATATAGATAACCCTATATTTGTCTTGTAGCATTTAGGGTTTATTGTGCATTCTACTTGTTTTTATTTTTGTCAAAAATGTATGTTTTTTTTTCTAGTTTAAGGAACAAATTTATATGAAGAAAAAAAACTTTTAACTTTTTCAGAAAGTAGGATTGTAATTCAGAGATTCATTATACGCACGACATGTTTCATGTTTTTATGTAGGATACCGAGGCATTTGATAGCGTTTAAGGAGAATTTTGTATTTCCAAAGCTTGAAATTAATTTTGGAGTTTCTTGGATTTATTTTTTAAACGGTAACACTCTCATGTCTACAATTTTGACCAATCACTAGTGAGTCTTTTTAAACATGTTCCCCATACACATGAGGTCAACTTTAAGTAGTATGGAAAACACCAACTATGAAAAACACTATGTATCCATACTAGGGGTGGCAATGGTTAAGTTGGCAGGTGTGGGTTGGATCATTACTAGGTCCATGCATAACAGTTTAGGTCCAAACCCTCCCAATATAATAGTTTGGTCACAGTGGGTTGAGTTATGCTTTAGTCAAGTTGCTCTGAGTCAACTTGTTTTAGCCGTTTATCAACATATATAAAATCTTATTACTTTATCTCTAAAGTGAAAACATATGTTTCTCTTTATTTTTCATATTACTTTATATTTTTAAAAATTCATCCTTATAAAGTTATAACATCTTTCTCTCTCTTAATATTAGTTACTTTCTCACTCTAAATCCTAATATTGAAAAAGAAAAAAAAATCCAAATTTAGAGATAAACATAGTTACAACATCAGTAGTGGTGGAGGTAGTATCCAAATGGTTTTGCAAGTTTACATAAGGGACCGTCTGCGATGGTGGGAAATAAGGAGAAGAATTTGTTCATGAATTTGTATTCATTCTCCAGATTTGAAAAATGGTTACACATTTTGTAAACGGTTCCTACAAAATTCATTTGTTCATATGAATTCCTACGAACTACTTAAGTTCGTACAAATGCATACGAACTAATAATGTCCATAAGAAGCTAAAAATAACAAACTAATAAAGTTCGTTAAAACCCCTCAACCATTGTACATAAACCATTTCGGCGAAGGGTAAAATGCATAGTCATATCGAAAATTTGTCTTTCATGAGGTCTCACCACTATTGAATCTCTTAAAGATACATTTAGAGAGAGAGGGGGGTGGGGAGAGAGAGAGAGAGAGCATGAGAAAGAGATTACAATTTTAGATAAAAATTAGTTTAGAGAGAAAGAGATCACAGAGATAGAATAATGGAGAAATAAATGGATTAACACTTTTGAGAGAGAACAAAATTACAATTTAAGGGAGATATGTTTTTATTGAAAGAGATATGGTTAGCATCATAAAGAGTTAGGGAGGAGAGAGAAAGAGAGAGAGAGATTTATATTATAGCTGTTAATAATTATTATACAAGACTAAAATCGAATTAATAGAATTAAGGGTAACCCAATGAATACCCCTTGGAAAATAGTGTTTTTACATAAATTAATATTTTGGCTAAATATATATATTAATCAATTTTGAGCCATTATAAAAGTAGGACCCGCACTTCAAATATGACGGGACCAAGTACGTACGTGTTCTTTGTAAGAAGACGAGTCACGTGGCATATTCATTTGTTAACAATGGCCAAATGATGAAGAAGAAATTTGGTTTCAAAGTGCCCATTTATTTATAAAATTATTGAGAATATCATTTAGTTTTTTAAACGAATTTTCTAAACTGTCGCTAAAGGTTGTGATTGTTAGCTATAAATAGTGATTATTTTTCCAGAACCGTCGCTAAAGATCATGATTGTTCACCATTACTCATAATTATTCATGAATAACGTTCATAAGTGGTTGTTAAGAAAAAGACACATCTTTTCATGAAATGACACTTTGTTTCCTATGAATACAAGAATTGTCTTCATTTTAAAAAAGAGAGAAAATGTTTGCAATACTTTCCACTCTTGTTCGTGTTAGAGAGAGTATCGAACATAATTGGTTTGTGGACATGCACAATAAAGTGATTCTTGTGCGTGTCGAGGCTGTTTCATCCTGGGAGGCAGACGCTCATTGTTCATTAACGTAAGCACCGTAACAGGATTGCCTTTTTTCTTAAAAAGGAAGTGTTAAACACTAGACTCGGTCATCTTTTTCGTTTGTAAATTTTTTATTGACCTAATTTTTTATTACACAAATATAATTTATTTTATATTTCAATTTGTTTAACACAAAGCACATAATCTTAAACCACTAACTCAAGACAATTTTTTTTGTCTATTTGAACACATTATAATTAATTAATATTTTGATTCATCATTGGGTAACTTTAATATTATGACAATGATGAAACCGTTGAACTATGCCCATAATTGTTGCATGCTACAAACAGTGAGTTGCAATATTTAAATAATTTAGTTATTTCATCTCTTTGAAGTAATCTAAAGATAATAAACAAGTGGTCATTTTCATACAGATAATCGATAAAGAATGAATACTACTAAAATTTTCTTTTTGGTTATTATTACAATCACATTGATTCTTTAATTAAATATATAATCTACAACTAATAATGTTTTGTTATTTTTAAGATAGCTATGGAGTCTTATGATTCAGATTCTTTGATTATCAATTTTATTTTGACAACCCATTAATCTTTTAAGATGAATAGTTCATGTTTATCTAGGGGAGATTTTGTTTTGTTACACATTTGGTTTTGATAATCATTTTGTGGCTTGCATAGTTCAATCAGGAGGATTTTTCATCATACATAAATGATGATGATGAGTGTAGAACTGGTTGGATCCATTTCGTTTTGATTTTTTATTAAACAATTGGACAAAGAGAAGTCACAATAATTTTTGTACATACCTAGTGTGAAAAGGCACATGCTTGTTAGAGAAAATTTGGCATCCCTTCTAGTGAACCATTGTGAAGTTTTCTTCCTTCCAGATAACTTCTTCGTTATTAATCAGTTTTGGTTATATATATGGAATCGTAAGTATTTGGTCCCATTTGAAATAATTTAATTGCATTTCATTCCACGTGTAATTATTTTCAGTTATTGGTCCTGTTGAATGGCGGTTAATAGTTCATTGGACATGTGTTAATTTTTAAGGAAATAAAGAAGGAGGTTGGAGGCAGTTATGAAAGGTTATGGGACTAACTACAATGATAAAAATATATTGGATGGGTGACAATACAGACTTTTAAAATGGGACTAAAGCCTAAAAACCTATATATATATCAACAGTAACAGTTTAAGAACAAGGAAAAAGGTGAAATATACCTTTGAAGACATCTATAATATATTGTGTCCATATGCACAAGAGGTGTGGAAAACCGATTACTGTTAATAGATGACGATGATTAAGTTGGAGTAAATATTTAAATTGTAAATGAGTGTCATACACTAACTTTTATATTGTTAGGACAGTTGAAGATTATGCCATTCTTCTTATGCGTTAACTTTTCACTATTTGAAATTCCAATTTTCACTTTGACTTAATTTGATTTTTTCTTAATAAATAAAAGAAAACTATTTATGAGTCTTTTTAGAAGCATGTGGGCAATGATATCGCAATGCCAACTACACTAATGAAGTGATATTCAATGACGTGGTGCCACATGTATAGTGATATGGTAATGATGTGAGTTATCACGTGATAGTCACATTTGTGATTATACATGTACTCAACATGTTAAATTTCGATTACATATTTGGTTATGTGATTGTTAGCATGTCCGTAATGTAGTAACTTGATAATAACATATGCGATGATATAATGTGTGTGTGATCATATATTTTATCATGTGTCTGGACAATTGTATAGACCTCTAGTGGACTATAATGACACAATTATTACATCTATATATGTAATTACTTATTATATGTATTAAATACATGACATTATCACTTGTAAACTAACTCGATATAGTTGGTAAATAAAATGTGATGTGATAATATTTGTGATTTCAAATCAATGCATTGTCACTTAAATTAAATTTTAAGTGTAAAATACAACATTTTATGAAGTATTATATTATTAATATAACATCCAATTTACTTGAGCAATGGTGAAAAAATAATACAAATTGTCGATGAATTGGACAATATATTATTGAAGTTAAATAGATTTAAAGTGAAATATGTCTTTCCGTATTGAATAAATTTGTATTGGAAGAATTTTATACTTCAAAATTAATGCGGTTGTCTATTTGATTGCCAAATGTATTCTTCAATGGGGATATACTAGTGTGGTGTGAATACAGATCTATTCATTGGATTTATGATTGCAGATTTAGGATGAGTGGTTTCTCGACTACATTAAAGATGCTAGAATTAAATCATAAATCCATATAAATGAACATGGAATTCAGAACCGAGCAGTTTCACGAATGCTTTAAAGAAGGTAGAATCAAATTATGATCACATTTGAGAATTATGTGTAATTTCAAGACACTATAAACTAGTAAAATCAAATATGGGCATGTAACCTAATTGCATATTTTATTTTACAATCCTTTTAAAGTTCATAATCATATAATTATATACTAACAGTTCTAAGATATATATAATATGTGTGACACAACTTGAGTTTAATATTAAGAATCATCATAAATACATTTATAGGTATACGAAATGATAAGGAATGTACCATTAAATGTCGAAAACATTGAGAAACTTATTTCAGCTAACTTTTCTTTAGAATAAAAAGAATGATTTACCTTATAAATGGAGATATACGTTGGTCCAAATAAATATTAATGTGGCATCACATAATTTTATGAGTCAAAATTATTACAATTTAAAGAAAAAATAAAGTCTTTGGAGGTTGAAAATAAATGTAACAATTTTGTATAATTTCATATTTATGTTTGAAAGTGTTGGGGAAGCATTGTTTTATGTAAGTTATATTCTCAACACATTAACCGACGACAAAATTTAATCTGAAATGTTAAGAAAATTTGTATGGATTATGATAAATTTGGAGTATTAGTCTAAGGCAATTATTCATATCCAAAATAGGAACAAGACATGATTCCTATCGAAAATAGGAATAAGACCATTAAATGAGCAACCGTTGGTTGCATAAGTGTATTTAATCAACTGTACTATTTCCAATGTGCATTTGTATTGAAAAGTGTATATACACATGATTCATTGAACATTAATTAATACTTAAGTACCTTGATCGTATTCCAAGATTGGAAAATAATCATAGGTATACATGAATCTTCAAAAGGAAGATAATTGATCAAAGACTCTAAAGTATAAATAAGTCAGTTCGTATCTTCGTATATATGGTTACAAAGATAATAGTGAAAAATGACATAAATATTGGAAAATCATAGATTTCTCTCAAACAAGATATATGATCCTTGACACTCGTAGTTTTGAGTGAATTATGTTATCATGTTAGCACAATTGTAAGTGATATTGTAAATCCTCTTAATAACTTTTTGTACAAGATTAATGATAGAAGACAAATTTATTTCTTAAAAAAGCAAATTACCTTTGATAATTTTAAGGAGGATGATCCTAGATAACAATTCTAATGCTTCTTGTTGCGATTGACAATCATTATTTGAAAAGGCATTATATAATATGACAAATCACAATTTATTATTCATGACATAAGACCAAAAAGAAATCGCTCTCTTTTGGAGATAACATTAAGCCTAATAAGATAAATGTGGATCCGCTATCGAGAGATTAAAAGAAGTTCATCAAGGGGAATGGGCATAAAGCCGATTAAAACCTAAAAGAATTGTCATAATGGAAACCCAAGTTAAATAACTGGAGATGCCAATAATTAGGTCCAATGGGACAACTTAATAATGTGCGATTCAGTTAGCCCTGAGAAAATAAATAAATTATTCCTCCTATTCGTAGAACAAGTCAGCGCACTACCTGTCTCGTGTAACAGCATATATTGTAATTTAATAACTTCTATATCTTGAATCTATGGGTTAAGTGGGGTATTATCAGGATACTCTTTATACAAATAACTTATGCGAGTGAGAAGGGACCACTTCTATGAGAATAACCAATGACTACATTGTTCAATTCTTCGACACACTCATAAACTAGGAGGTATTCAAGGCCAAAACTGACACAACAATGAGAGTCTATTGTATCGATTTATATAAAAATGTTGATTGATTCAAGATATGACGTTAATTAATTGGTAAGTAAACTCGGCAATCTCTCATTGGGAAAGATTTAATGCCGAAAGTTGTCTTTAACAATGCAACTCTTTTTCACCAATACTCTCTCTAATTTGTCTTCATATTCATTTAATTCTTCACCACAAATTCACTCATGTGTGGTATTGTTGGAAAATATTGTGTTTTTACACAAATTAATATTTTGACTAAATATATATATTGGTAAACTTTGAGCTGTTATAATAGTAGGACCCGCACTTCAAACGTGGCAGGACCAAGTACATACATCTTTCTTGTAGATAGACGAGTCACATGGTATATTCATTTGTTAAAAACGGATAAATAATGAATGAGAAATTTGGTTTCAAGGTGTTCCATTTATTTATGAAATTATGATTTGTTTCTCTAGGATGAATTTTCTGAATTGTTGCTAAAGGTTGTGGTTGCTCGCTATAGATAGTGACTATTTTTTCGAAACCGTCGCTAAAGGTAGCAGCTGTTCGCCTTTAGTTATGATTGTTCATGAAAAAGGTTCATAAAGTTAAAGTTAACAAAAAGACACATCTTTTCATGATATGACACTTTATTTTATATAAATACAAGACTTGTCTTCATTTTAAACTTTCAATTCCTAATCGAGTTGGAGAGAGTATCAAACATAATTAGTACGTGGGACACACATATTGAAGTGTTTTTTACGGGTGGCGAGACCATTTCATCCTGGGAGACAGACGCTTATTGTTCATTGTCGTAAGCACCGTAGCGAGAGTGTATTTTGTTTTAAGGAGAGAGTATCCAACACTCAACACGATTATCTTCTTCGTTTATAAGTTTTTTGTTGATCTAATTTTTTATTGCACAAATAAAATTTATTTCATATTTTAATTTATTTAACATAAAAGTACATAATTTTAAACAACGCACCTAATCCTGCGCTTTTTTATTAGTTAACTCAATAAAACACATTTACTTAATAAATTAGGGTCAGAGGTTGATGGGTTGGGTTGAGTTTATTTTTTAGACCCTAATCCATATGCAACACATTACACATGACCTTATGCCTCTTTATCATTAAGCCCGATTGGAATTTTGAGTACCGACTTTAAATTTACTGAATGGGCATAAGCTTCTTCTAGAAAACTAGAAAAGCAGTTCAATGGGGTCCCTTTTTCCCCAATTTCGTAAGTTGGAAAGAACGAAGAGAAAAGAGGTAAAGTTATATCATGTATTCCACATTTCTGGTTAACGCATTAATGGAACTTGTACCTTTTGGTGCTTGAATTCTCTCCCTATATCGTAGCCTCTTGCCTTTTTGTTTTAGATGCAAGTCCTTTTTTTTTTGTTACAAAGAGGAAATAAAAAAAATAAGGGAACTATAACATGGTACATTCAAGCATCACGAGGAGCCGCTCCGGGGGGTGCTCATACTCCTATTAGAGATCATGCGAATCTTTAGCAATTCTGGCCATACAGTCTGCTTCGGTGTTCCAGTCTCTCAGAATGTGTATGATCTTGGCCTTGAGGCACTTGACAAGCTCACAAAAATCTTCAATGATATTAGCTAGGGGGTGGTTCCCCCTATTCGTGGACTCCAACAGATGGACAACGTTAAGACAGTCGGACTTAAGGCAAACGCTCTTTCACTTCTCTCTGTGGGCAATGTTAAGCCCATGAAAGACACCTTCTAGTTCAGATCTAAGAGGGCTTGTCATACCTTGGATACGACCACTGAAGCCAATAATACAATTCCCCTCTTCGTACCGCACGATCCCACCAAAAGCTCCCAACCTATTATTAATATTAAAGCTCCCGTTAGTCTGGATGATATAAGTCCCTGGAATACAAGCACTATCATTAACAAACGTGCTAGCACTATCCCCTTCATGGCCAGTGAATTTGTTATGGGCTTTGAAAATATTACACTTTAGATAAAAAATAAACTTAGTAGCCATGGAGGGGGTAGCGCTAACATTGTCAAAAATCAGATTATTACGGGCTTTCGAGATACACCAAAGAAAAGAGATAAAAGTCACATACCAATTATTATCCACATTATACCACACATTATCAGACACCTAAGCAATAAAATCAGTGTACATACCTTGGTTGTGAGATAGGGGAGGGTTGAGGTTTTTCCATACCTGTGTAGAGAAAGAACAATCCTTGAAGAGGTGGTTGAGGTCCTCCTTGCAAGAGAATCTTGGACAAGTATCGTCAGTGGTGAGACCATGACTCTCTCTATGAGCATTAGTGATCAATTTACCATGAATGATGGTCCAAATTAAGTGTTTCAATTTAGGGGGAATACCAAGTTTCCAAAGCTTCTTCCAACCATCCCAGTGGGGGGAGAAGTAGAAACCTCCCCCAAAGATATACTATTATAGAAAGATAGGATAGAAAACTTACCTTTGCTGCTAGGAT
The DNA here is from genome assembly GCA_949130495.1 of Sambucus nigra. Taxonomy (NCBI): domain Eukaryota; kingdom Viridiplantae; phylum Streptophyta; class Magnoliopsida; order Dipsacales; family Adoxaceae; genus Sambucus; species Sambucus nigra. The sequence continues at coordinate 716,680,107 of OX422207.1, forward strand.
ACCAAGAGGGTTTATCCTCCCTCACCCCCTAGTGGGGAGCGACGTACCCATAATTTCATCCATAATATTATCATTAAAGCTCTGACGGATCCTATAGAGGTCCCAAGTCCCATTATCATTTAGGATGGTGCTAACATTCTCATCACTCGTGGCACTTTGGACCCCCTATCGGCAAGAGGTGCATCTCCACACCACCAGTCTTTCATGATGTTAATTTTATTCCCCTTACCCACATTCCATTTGGTATTCTTAATGAGGACATCCTTACTTTTAAAAATACTACGCCAAATGTGGGAGGTGTTGGCGTTCTTACACCACAATCTAGGGTTATGATCAACTTTATATTTCTTTGTGATGACATTGGCCCATAGGGACCCACAATTATTCATGATTTTCAACCTTAATTTGGCAATCACAACTTTATTGTTCTCATGGGCTTTCCTAATACCCAACCCACACCTGTCTTTGGGCTTACAGACTTGGTCCCAACTAACAAGGTGTATCTTTTTGCTACTCTCATTGCTTCCCCACAGAAAGTTTCTATTAAGACGATCAAGAGAATCGCATGTCTTCTTGGATAAGAGCGCGGTTTACATATTATAAGTAAGGATAGTTGATGTAACAGATTGAACAAGGGTAGTTCTCCCCGCAAAGGAAAGTAACTTAGTCTTCCACCCAGTAAGCTTCTTTTGGACTTTTTCAACGATATTTTTAAGGCAGGCGCTATTGAACCTCCCGTGCACGAGATTTCCCCTAAGGTAGGTACCCAAATTCTCAGTGAGGCTTATCCAAAAAATATTACTAAGATCAACAGCTTTAGTTTTAGGGATATTCGGCGAGACAAATATTTTTGACTTGGAGTAACTAATTCTCTGACCCAAGATGTGACAAAACTCCTCAAGAGTGTCCAGAGCGATCTCACAAGAACTAACCGATGCGATAGAAAACAGAATGAGGTCGTCTGCAAAGGAGAGGTGAGAAATGCAAGGGCCATTAGGGGAGGTTTTAATGCCTTTCCATTGCCCTTTACCCACCTTGTCATAGATGTTGGCAAAAAGGTATTTCATACACATCAAAAACAAGTAGGGGGACAACGGATCCCCTAGTCAAAGCCCCCTCATGGGGGTGAAACTGGGAAGCAGGGAGTCATTCCAAAGGATAAGGGTGGATGTATTTCTCACACAACTCATAATCAAATTTCTGAAACCACTCTCCACATCAAACCACTTCAAGACCTCTTCAAGGTAGTCCCAACTAACTTTGTCATAGGCTTTTTCAAGATTAATTTTAAGGATAACACCACCAGTCTTACCCTTTTTTTTTCATAAGGGAGTCGATAATTTCCTGGGAAATAATGATATTATCAGAAGTCTGTCTACCCGGGAGGAAGCTCGCCTGACACGGGTCAATGATCCGACAAAGGATGGGGCGAAGCCTATTAACAATCACCTTAGCGAGAATCTTATACGTTACGTTGCAGAGAGTTATGGGACGAAATTGACTTATATTCTCAGGGTTACCAAGTTTTGGAATTATTCATACTAGTTGGGAAATCACATAGGTTCTAACACTTACTAACAAAACTAAACAATTTGTCTTTAATGTTAGTCCAAAAGTGTTGATAGAACATGGGTTGGATACCATCTGGGCCCGGGGCTTTACTAGCTTTCATGCTAAAATTAGCACGTCTAACTTCGTCGAGCACAAGGGGGCAAGTGAGAAAATAATTATCCCGACTCTCAAATTCAAAGTGAGGATAATCGTTCATTTGACTATTGATGTCATAGGAGAACTCAACATGGAACAAATTTTTAAAGTAAGAACTAATGTGGCTAGTAAGGGTGAAAGTATCCTTCGTCCAAACTCCATTAACTAGGAGACGGTCAATTCTATTCCTCTTCCTTCTAATTATGGCGGAGGTGTGGAAGAATTTAGTATTCCTATCTCCCTCGCTCAACCACTGAATTCTAGATTTTTGTCGCCAAAATTTCTCCTCTTGAATTAAAATGTCATTAAATTCGGACCGGAGATTTTTTTCAAGGATGTCAAGACTATGAGAGAGAACATTTTCTTTGGCTTTTTGAATACCCTTCAGGTGTTGCACGATCCTTTTTTTTTTTATTTTGGAAGATATTACCAAAGACATTTTTGTTCCACTCTATAATAGTGTTAGTGCACGTGTGGATATTATCCTCGAGATTGGAGTGGTTATTCCAAGTACTGGAAACTAAGTCTTTAAAATCTTTTCTATCAAGCCAACAAGTAAGGAGTCTAAATGGTTTAAGGAGTTTCACATTAGAATTAGTACCTTCGAATCGGAGGATCATCGGGCAATGGTCAAACGCAGTCCTGGACACATTTTCAACGGTGGAATTCAAGTGCATCAGTCTCCAATCATTGTAGCAAGGCACCTATCAAGCCAGATCATAGTGTTAGCGAAGCCCTCCCGACTGTTGGTCCAAGTAAGCCTTTTACCGTTGCACCCCAAGTCCGACAAATTGCATTTATTGATGTTATCAAGGAACCTCGTACATTTAGTGTTAGTCACATGCTTCGAATAAGATTTTTTTTCCGAGCTGTCGATATGGTCATTAAAGTCGCCCTCGACAAGCCACGGCACCTCCAAACTTTCCATATGGTCAAGATTTTTTTAATACTCATTTTTTCCGTATGGTCATTAATACTCGTGTTGTGTCTTGATACATTTTTAATACTCATGTTGTGTCTTAATACTCGTGTCATGTCAAAGTCTTTAAAAACGAGTATTAAAAAAATATTTGAATGACTATTTGGTAAATGTCCCTTTTAAAGATTCGTGATTGGTTAGTTCGCTGGCAAGGACCCACATCCATTAAATGATGTGGGTCCGCGCCAACGGCCCTGACCAATCATGAATCTTAAAAATAGTTTTGAAAAAAATAAAACTATTTTTTAACGAAAATAGTTTTTTAGCAAATTTTTTTTAAATCTAGTTTTCATAAAAAAATAGTTTTTAGCCAAAAATAACATTTTTAACGAAAAATAAAGAAAATATTAAAAAAAACAGTTTTAATGAAAAATAAAAAAGCCGTTTTTAATTATGTTTTGATGCCAAAAATGATTATGTGAGAAGGAATTAAAAAACGTTTTTTTTTATATTTAATAAAATATGTTTTTTTAACAAAACTCTTTTTATAATTAAAAAACAGTTAATAATAAATATTTTTTTGGTTTCTTAAGCTAATAGTAGACTTTAATTTTTATTTATGTGTATAAGTGAGATAAAAGGATTTGAAATGTTTATTTGTAATAGTAAATTTTATTTATGTGTATAAGGGTAATGTTGTCAAATTGATAAAGATTTGGAGTGTTTAAAGACTATGAGGAGTGTCTTTAGCAGTGCGCCAAGTGCTTTTGCCGTACTGTTCTATTGAATTGAACATTATTGCAAAATATTATATCAATTATCATGGTTTATCACCACTTATTATGTTTTCTCCTTGTAAGACTATATTTAATCCACCGATAATTTCGACTCTAATTTTCGATTAATTGAATGTGATCATTGACGTATTGCACTTCTATTAATTCATGTTTGAATCACACATTAAAAATGTCAAGTGATATTCAAATACAATTCAATACAAATGCGATATCTAAGGGAATTGCACTTTGGGAATCGAAAATAAGAGTCTGCATGAAAGGACTTTTAATACAGACATACACCCTGTCATCAAACCTATATGTGGAAAAAAATGCCATTGCAATTTCAAAACATCTAGACTCTCATCACTAAACAATAAATGAAAAACATATTACCTGTTAAACAGCCGTTACTAGTTATCATGAGAAACCTAAAGTAGGGGTTAATTGTAGCTAAAAAATGAAAAATAAAACATTACACCTTCATTGTCTTGATTCTGAGCACGAGAACATCCTAAAGCTCGTTCCATAGCCCACTTTGATTTGTTATCAAATAATAAATAAAATTTAAGTTCAATGAAGATTTTTAGTAGTAAAAATATTCATTCAGTACATACCTCACTACGTGCAATTCTTCTATCTCATTCTCTTGGCCCACTCTTTAATAAAACAGTTTCATGATAAAGGCTTGTAAAAAGAAGCCAAGTCATGTTATAGTCCCTATTTTCATATAATCTTTTTCAGGGAATGGAAGTGGAAAGGGAAGTGATAGGAATAAAAGAAATGGGACCATACAAAAGACAATCCTTCTAAACCTTAAATCACTTTCATTCTGGGTCGCCATACTTGAGTTTCTAAATATAATCTAATGAAGTTTGTTACTTTAAAAACTATAATAACAAGAAGTAATGCTTAAATCACTGCGCTTTCCAACTTCACATATTTTTAATGGGTCTTAATAGCATGTCCTAAGGGTACACATTAAAAACTTAACTTATTATTTTGAGGTTCAAAACTTATGATACATGTCTTTTTCCTTTATTAATAATTTTTTTTTTTTACTTTCATACATTCCTAATTTTTAGACTTAAGTCCAAATTAACTAGATTACTAGACTTTGAAAAAATTTCGTTGCTAAATGTCACCAAACATCATTCTTAGTGATGAAATTTCACATTTAACGACGAAAAATATACTTAAGTCTAATCAAGTCATTAATTTTGATCAAAGCCTAAAATTAAAAATTAGTAATGTATTAATGACATCTAAACTAAGTTATCGACAAAAATTATTTTTAACTAATGTCAGATGCATAATGACATGAATTTTATAAATTACCTTTTTTTTTTTCAATTCAATAGTTTAAATTATTTAGAATGACTTTAGAAGTCTTGCCAGGAGCAAAATTCATTTTAAAAGTTGAGCAAGCAAAAATTCCTCCAAATTTGCACCTTTGGAACTAGGCCCCCGATCCGTGTAATAGGGTCTGAGTATATTTTTTTTGGACCCGAGACCTGAATACCCGAATACCCGAAGACCCGTTTATTAAACGGGTAGGGTCTGGATCTTATACAAGGCCTGTACCCGAAGACCCGACCCGAATTGTACATTATTATTTTTTAAACATATATACATATACTATAAATTTATATATATTTATAAATATATCTTATCAATATAACATGTAAGTAATATATATAAAAATATATATTATAATAAATATAAATAATATATGCTTTATTTATACTAATAATATTCTATAATACATTACAAAATATTTTAATTTAAGATTAAAAAATAAAGAAGGGGGATAATATAAAATAAATGTATATATTTGGCCAGACCCGGACCTGAACCCGAGACCCGAAGACCCGAACGGATCCGGGTCTGGATCCAATATTGTAGACCCGATGAAGACCCGGACCCGAACCCGATGAAGACCCGATTACACGGATCTGGATCTCCCTAAATCCGACCCGGCTCCGACCTGTTGACAGGCCTATTTGGAACTATGATGTACTTTCAAGTTTTACGACCCTAAAGGCATGATGATTTGGAAAATGTAATACCGAAAATTGTATATTTCGAATTATCCTTTCCATGTTACAAATGATGCATCGATTGGGGTACAAGTCAAATTTATTTTTGAAATGTGATGTAGTCCTTGGTTCAACACTTGTTGGGCTAAGAGCATCCGTAATGCAGAAAGACAACGTACCTAATGAAAAAGTGGGTTTAGCTTTCGTGAGAAATAGTCTGCACAGTGGGGGAGGAAAGTAAATTTGTAACTCATGTTCCTACAAACTAATGTTGTTCGTAAGAAGAAAAAAAAATTCATACGATCAACATTAGTTCGTAGGAACATGTAAGAATATAAATATTTAACTTCCTACGAACTTCATTTGTTCGTATGAGTTCCAACGAACTTCAGGAGTTCGTAGAAATTCCTACGAACAAATGAAGTTCGTAGGAAGCCTTTACAAATTTTGTTCCCGTTCAATAAATTTAGAGAACCTCTACAAATCCTTCTATGGATTTTGTCAACTTCATCCCACCACTGCAGTGCTCAAAATTTACAAAGTTACCATTTCTCTTGGATTTGAGCATCCCCATTGTGGATGCTCTAAGCTCCATTTCACTATATGCCCCACAAATTCCATCCTACAATTATTGCTAACCCATCATTGTTGCCTTCAATGGGTGAAGTCACCATAGGATCGGTCTTTTATACCGCATCTATAGAGGAGGCCTCTCGCCGAGACATCTTTTGAGGCTTTATGTTGTATGTATTTACCTTCAGTCTTATTTTTCACTAGGAGGTCGTCTTTAATGTACTAAATGCATTTATTGTTGTCAAATTTTAAATGATAAAATTATTCAAAGTGCATAGAAAATTGTAGTGCAGTGAGTATAAGTATGATCGAACTCATATAAATTTTTTCAATTCATAAAAATTATCGATTTTTCAATGAGACATAAAAATATTATGTAGAGATAAAACAATAATAAATTAGTGAAAACAAACTGTGTAACAAGTATGGGGATTGTGGGGTCCAAACCATGAAGGTCCAATTTCTGACGATCCTAGCAAGCCCAACACGCTGCCTAAGTCATGTTTAGTATCACATGATAAATACAAATGTTTATAATGTGTATAAATACAAATACTATCACATGGATATTGACAAGCTTAATTGGCTACCTACAAGACGAGATAAACATAAGTTATCACACGAGCTAATAAAAAGTTAGGAGAGTTCCTTATACAACTCAACTACTTTATATTGTTATAAATACAACCCTCACCCAAGGGCAAAGGAGGATGTAATTTTGAACCTTTTGAGAAATTAATAAGGACTGAGAACCCTCTTCGTGGACGTAGACAGTTGTCGAATCACGTAAATTCTTGTGTTGTGAGCATTTATCATATTATTTTATTCTCTGCTTTCTGGAAATACTTTATTATGATTTCTTATACCCACAATTGGCGTCGTCTATGTGAATCAATCTTCTTTTCCGCAAAAGCAACCTAAATAAAATAATAACCATAAATGTCTCGCCACCCAAATAGTGTACCCCAAGCTGGCGACGTGCAAGCTGGACTAGCTCCACTCAGGATCAAGTCTGAAGTTTGCCCTGATAGAAATCCAAGATTTCATCCGGAGGAGTAGCTCTCCGAGTGGAATAACGAGCAACCAAGATCAACACAAATCTCGTGTCTGGTCGACGCATATGAAGCACGACTTCAATAGCAAGATGAGGAAACTAGCTTCTAAATGGAGCATAATGCACGCCTCCAGCGACGATTGGAGAGGATGGAGAAAAAACTCTGTTAGGAGAACCAAAAATGCTGCGAACGGACTCCTAGACTTCAAGCGAGAAAAATTTACAGCCGAGGAAGGAGTACTGGACGGGAGCAGGACCGTTTGGAGCATAAAAATCACTTGGTGAGACGAAATCGGGATGCAGAGATCCACTAAAATGATATAAGAAGTTTGTTCCGGAAAGAGATGGACCAATGCCCTATGCACCGAGGAGCCCGATATATAAAAGAGCTAGAGAAAAGGGCTCTTATCACATAAATGAAGTCCCCATTATCAAGGTCCATTGAGGAGGAAGAACCCTCGAATAAGTTTACAACCCCAAGGTTCAAGATTTATGATGGAAAGACAGACCCGTAGATTATGTTTGCCAGTATAGGGAGTCAATGCCTCTTATGCGTTGCACATTCTCCTCCAGCCTAGGAGATGTTGCTCAGAAGTGGTTTGAGAGGTTGACCCACAGGCCGTTTAAGATCTTCAAGTCCCTCACTGAGGTTTTCATAGCTCGTTTAATAACCAGCAGCTCGCATCCAAAGAGGACTATCTCTCTACTCACGATGAGGAAAGTCCCTATGAGAGTACATTAAACACTACTAGAAAAACATTTAATGAAGTGGAAGATTCCTCGGAGCAGGTAGCTGTAGCATCTTTCAAGATTTACTTGCGCCCTACCTCTATATTGCACTAGTCCCTTATTAAAAAATAACCGTATGCCATTGACGACCTCATGTCGCGTATTGAAAAATATGTCAAAGTGGAGGATGTGGTCAATACCAGCCAAGCATTGAATGGTCGCGCTAAGGTGAACACCCTTAAAAAGGGGAACAAGAAGAAAAATGGAGACAAGAACAGGGGCAAAGAAGATTCTTCCAAAGGTTTTCAAGTCATCAATACGGTTTTCAAAGAACCAATTTACAAAATCCAAGGTAAGATCAAGGACTAACAGTTTCTCAAATGGCCGAAAAAGATGGGAGGAGATTCAACCAAGAGGAACAACACACTTTGATGTGCCTTTCATAAGAAAAATGGATTCAAGAAAAAAACCTATAAAGCACTAAAATCTCATCTAGGGAGTTTTCCTAGAAGAACACCTAAACGAGTACATAGAGAGGAAGGTCGATCAAGTCGTCAACAATGACTACTAAAAACTACATAATGTACTGGACGATGAGGCATTCCATGAGTTTACTGTGATATATGGGGCATCCGACCTCATGAAGATCCAGGAAAATGTAGTTCACATGAAACTCAAGAAGGTAATGGCGATAATGGAGGCCTTCCAGATATAAATCCTGCCAAAAGGTAAGTTGGCAAGTGCAAGTGATTAGAGGATGTGGATTACAACAAACACATAGTGTTTACGAAAAACGATTTCGTCGGGGTGAGAAATCCACACCATGATGCACTAGTAATGATTCTTAGGATTGCAAACTGGGACGTGGATAGGATACTGGTAGATCAAGGGAGTTCTTTGAAGGTAATGTACCTAGAGATTTTGCACAAGCTCAAATAGAATATATGAGATTTGAAGAAAGGGGCTATCCCATTGGTCGGCTTCGCAGGAAAGATGATTGTGCCGTTAGGGAATGTAGTTCAGCCAGTGAGAACAGAGGACATTTCAAAACTAATTGAGTTTCTAGTGATCGACATTGATTTACCCTATCATGTTATCCTCGATAGAGGGTGGCTTTATGCCAGGAGGGGATTCCCTTCAACGTACCACTAGAAACTTAAATGTGTCACAGATCGGAGCATAATGGAAATCAAACGCGACCATGCTATGCCTCATAACTGTTACATCGTCGCCATTAGGCCCAAACAAGAGTAGAAGTAAGAAAATGAGGCTATACCTGAGACTTCCTAGGACATAGACACTCCCTCCAAATAGTAACTAAAATATGCTCGACTAAGGGTGGAAGATATGGGAATCCACCCCAAAGATAGAGTTGTAGAGAAGCTGTAGGAAGTAGTTTTTAACGTAAACGGATAAGAGATGAAGTTTTTTATCGACACCGCTTTGTCCGATCAAGAAAGAGAGGACTTGATCACTTTTCTGAGACAAAACCTAAACATTTTTACATAGGAGCCACATGACATGCTAAGGATTGATCCCGCAATCACTTGCCACCATCTTCACGTGGATCAAGAATTTCATCTAATCATTCAAAATGATCGCCACACTACCCTAAAGAAGTCAAAGGCGGTGGAAAATAAGGTAGGGAAACTTCTAGAGGCAAGGTCCATAAGAGAAATTAAATTCCCAAATTTGATCTAAAATCTAGTAGTAGTTCGCAAGAACAATGACAACTGGAGAGTCTGTGTAGACTTCACCGATCTTAATAGGGCTTTCCCCAAGGATAGTTTCCCGATGCCAAAGACAGATCAACTGGTTGACGCTATGACAACCCACGAGCGAATGAGTTTAATAGATGCTTACTCGGGGTACCATTAGATTCCCTTGTTCGGTCTTGACCAAGATAAAATTTTATTCATCACCCCGTTGGGCTTGTACTATTATAAGGTCATACAGTTTTGCATTAAGAATGTCAGATACACGTACCAGATATTGGTCACCAATATGTTTAAATAAAAAATGAGTGAGACGATGGAAGTTTACATTGACGATATGCCTGTCAAGAGCAAGTGAAAAGATGAACACCTCAAGGACTTAGAAAAAACCTTTGAAATCATCAGGCGTTATCGGATGAATCTCAAAACGAGAAAGTGCTCATTCGGGGTCCAGTCAGGAAAGCTTCTCGTCTATCTGGCCAGAAAGAGGGGAATCAAAGCAAACCAAGACCAAATAGTGGTGATCAGTAATGTTCAGCTACCAAAGATGCTGTTAGAGATCCAGAAGCTGACCGATATGCTAGCAGCATTAAACTGTTTCATCTCAAATTCTTCCAAGCGTTGAAGACCATTCTTTTCACTGCTCAAGAAGGAAAAGGGCCTCACCTAGACGATGATGTTCAAATGCACTTGAAGAAAACTTATCTTACCTGAGAAAATCCCCACTGTTAGCAATTCCCAATCCATGGGAACCTCTCTACCTCTACCTTGAAGTTTAAAGCCACACGGTTAGTTCAACCTTGGACTGCGAGAAAGCGGGAAAATAGTTCGCAACTCTTCGTAGCTTTTTTCCATTGCACTCTCATATTTTTTTTTCAAACTAAAACAATCTTAGGGGTAATGGTTATTACTTTAAAAAATCCTCCAATAAAATAAATATGTATACAATAAGATTGATAGGATAGTACCTAACTTAGCTTATTCAACATAAGTAGTTAAAATTCAAAAGAGCTCGTGCAAGTGTGTGATGAGGTATATGAAAAGATGAAGCCATTAAGAAAATCAAATTCGATGAACTCCATGCAATCATATTTAAGAATAATCCAAAACATTTTAAACCATAATCAAATGTTCTAGCCACATGAAAATACGGAACGAATGAGATTTAAACATCCTAATATGCCACACAAAATGTGTAAAACTATTACACAAAATAAATCAAAAATATTTTTGAGTTTAAAAAAAATTAAACGACTCAAAAGACAAAAACAAATATTATTATATTTTTCTCAAATAGATTAAAAATGAAGAATCAAAATACAAAACACACAAACACTATACAACTAATAATAATACATAACAAGAAATATAAAATCTAGTGTATGAAAACATGCAAACACAATCACACATAAGTTATAGAATTGAAGGATAATGTGAAAACATGCGAGAAATAGTAAGTCTAACATTTAATGAATCCAAATCGAATTTCCTAAACCGCATAGGTGTAACATGATGATCTTGGGTTTGGGGAATCTTGGTGACACTAGACTTAGATTTCCTTGCATATCTTCTAAGATTATAACAAAAATGCTTAATGTGACATTTCCTACTAGAATGAGATCAAGTGTAGAGATGATGAGGAATGGTACTTTGGGTTGACCTTTTTCTAAAGTTCTTGGCTATGGTTGGCATGGCTTTGGGAGTTGAAACATTGTGATCATCAAAGCCATTTCCAATCTTATCGTTTTTTATTTGGACGGTGCCTAAAATCTTATCCAAACTTCTCCGACCTAGATTCCAAATCAAAATTTACGTGACTTTAATCTCTCAATTTCTCTTCGAACTCCACAATCTTAGACTCAAGCTTGAGACGAGATTCATCAAACTTTAGAGACTCCTTATTCAAATTTTCAAATAATCCACAAAGGTTATCTCCCCTCCCCCCCCCCCCCCCCCCCCAATGTTCTCAAGCTTCTCCCTAAGAGTATTCTCATGTTTACTTTAATTCTAAATAAATTTTGCATCATCATTACCTACGACATGTTCCTTCAACTTATACTTTAACTTCAAGTTTGCCTTTTTCAACTTCAACGACTCGGTGTACAACTCACGAAAACCAAATTGAAGCTCACTCTCCTTCTCGCCTTCTTTCTCTTCTTTACTAGCTTATGAATCACAAGACAAAACCTCAAAATCATCATACATATGATGATCTTCAATGGAAGATTTTTCTTTTAATCTCACATATAGGACCGTGTTTCAGTCAGATCGAATCGAAAAATGCTTTTTGAAAAAAAAATCGATTTTTTCAAAGATAAAAAAAAATATTTCGATCCATATTTTTTGAAAAATTGAAAAAAAATTGAATTCGAAAAAAAACAGAAAAATCGAAAATTCACAAAATATATTAAAAATTCAGATATTTCAGAGATTCCAAAATTCTCATTTTAAAAAAGGTTTAAAAAAATAAAGAAAAAAGGTTTAGTCCAACATGTAAATACATGAATATTTGTTCCACTTTTCATATAGGTAATAGAGCACTACTTTGGAACTCTCATCCTTTCCTAACCGATATCGGATATAAGAATGTTTAAAAAAATAGTAAAAAATTGGAAAAATCATAAATCAGAAAATAATTTGAGAAAATCGGATCAACTTAGTTTTGGAAAAATCGAATTAGAAAAAGTAAAAAATCGTAAACTCAAAATTATTTCCAAACATTGCTCAACTGACTTCTAAACATTGACTACCCTTATTCAACTGCCTTCCCAACATTCTCATCAATCGATTTTTAGAAAAATCACATTTTTGCCTTCCAATAATGATAGTTGGAACCTTCAAACATGTTAGGTTGGGTAATGGAACTACCCTCATGGATGAACTCCAAATAAAAAAAAAACTAAGCATGCACTAAACAGGGATCTAACATGATAAGATGATGTAATCCTCTATGATACCAATTTGAAAGTGCCCTAATGCTATGATGAAATCATAATTTCCCAAATTAATTAAACCATTCAAGAAATTAATCCCAATTCTATCTCTGCAACAATTAAACCAAGTTGAGTAAGATTAACCAATTTTATCTTTCCCTAAAACATGCATCTAGGTGTGTAAGCAAGAATAAAATAAATGAAACTACAACAACATAATGTATGAGGAAAACCCACAATAAAAAAAAAACTCTAACGGCCCAACAATGTAAATCCGGTATGATATAAGTATCATACAAGGATAAACTAGACTTATGCAACTGACTTTATGCCATCATGCATTAATGATCCATTTTCTCCTTAGACCTTCTTCACAGTCGCTGGTGGACATCTTCCAATGGTAATCATAATTCATGCGCTTCCCACGTCTCGAAGTCACACCAATAACCAAGGTTCTAAAAAACGTGGGCATGATCGAGGCGTAGATGTCAAGTCTTAAGCCTTAGAAGCCTTGGCGGGCCTTAGGCGTAAAAAGGCGTTTGGCCCTTTTAATATTTTTTAACCATTACAAGGTTATTAAAATACTAAAATTGTACATATCATAAAAATATGTATGAATATTTGCAAATTAAAATGCATTTTGATTATTTTGGATGAGATAATGGTCCGGTTTGTAAAAAAAATCTTTAAAAGGCGATATCGTTTCACTAAAGCATTGTTGTGTTTAGAAAAGTGCACCATAAGGGTTTTACCAAGAATAAGGCATAAAAAGCTTAAGGCGAGGCGTTTCTCCTAAGCCTCAAGCCTAGGCGTGCCTAAGAAGTTATTTTAGAATAGTGATCCTACCATTGCATGACTAGTTTCAGTCATCGTTACAACACGAACAAATCGACCACACGAAATAAAAACGGAATCCATTGTTCAAAATAATATTCAATGAAGAGTAAATGTTCTTGGTGCAAGACACACAAGATATTAAATAGACATGTTATGCTCAAACTTGAATCTCAAACTGATGGGTGTAAACTAGAATTTGGAGGCTTTGTATTGATCAAGGAAAACTAATTTTGAAAGCCTTAAAAAGGAAATTGTTGTTGTGCCCAAATATGTATATACTTTTAAAAAATTAAGTTTGCACACACCTTGAGGAAAATTTGTTCAAACGAAAAACACATGGTCGTTTGAACGAGTTATGCATTCTCGATCGAACCAATAAATGTCGTTCGAATGACAATGGTAAACTCATTTGAATGAGCATTAAGTGAACTTTAAATGAAACCTTACTACATTGGCAGAAATATTTCTCTCGAAGCTCGTTTGAAGTCAGTTCGAACGAAACCCCTAATGTCATTTTAAAGAAAATAAAACCTCATTCGAACGAATTTGGTAAAGTTGTTTGAATGAAAATGATAAAGTCATTCAAACGAATTTAAAAACAAAAAACTTTAAAAATTATTTTCGAAAAATAGCTTCAGTAAACAATTACAAAAATAAAATACCGACACTTATCCAAGGTTTAGACATACTATGAATTCATAACTCTTAAAATCCCATGGATTTTGAAGATGAACTCGGTAAAAACTCATAATGATGTTGATGTCACTTTACTTGGTCGCTACGATCTTTAATGTGCATCATAGGCTTGAAGGAAAACTGACTCAAATTCTAATCTATGACTTAAACGTTTTTCTCCCAACAAAATAAATCTAATATACAATACAAATTAACTTGATGTGAAAATTATACTTATAGTATCTTTCCTTATCGATAAGATCTAAACTATAATGGTTATATTCTTGTCGATCGACATAAAGATCCTCGCATTCCCTATTGAATATGTGATGGAATTTAGAAAACCATCTCCCTTAGTGAACTTAAAATTACCATAAAATTATCTAGTTTTCTCAAGGTACACCCAATCATTATCGGGTCATGTTTACTTAGACTCAACCATCAGTGCTTCCAAAATTTAGTATAAATGGGTGATTGATAGCCCATGAGTGAATAGGAATCAACCGTGCGCCCAAAAAGGAATCTCCACTTTAAAAAAGTCCATAAGCTCTATTTACCTTTATATGTGAGAAACCGTGGAGGTTTCAGAGGTTTAGTGCCAAAATGGGGTGTCTTGGAGTGGCCTTCCATTGTAACTGAAATTAAAGTCTCAGAAAGGAAAAAAATAATCCTAATCAGGTTTAAGACTAGAACAAACCTAAAGAAGTAGGATCATAGACCTAAAAGGTGGGGTGGAGTCTTATATTATATTTTAACATGTGACACCGCGTCTATTCTAATCCCAAGTGATCAGTCCATTATTTAATTAAATAGAAATCATTAATGGTTTCATTCTTAGCATCACTGTCGAAACATAATTATGTTACTAATACCCAAATGGCCCGGTCTCAAAATTTTAATCTTTTTATTAACATGCAATAATTTAAACTACTAAGCCACATTCACCATTCTAGTTAACAACGTAATAAATGATAATGTAACTAACTAAATAAATGTGACGAGAGTAAATACTCAAGACTAAAGTCCAAATACAATAGTACATAATAAAAACCAAATTCGATAATTGGAAATAAAAGGGGAATGCAATATCTCTTAAATACCCACTAACTAAAGATGGGCGACATGCCCGACTGAGATAACTGAATGATGAAAATGAACTGATAAAAGTGGAAGTGTCTACTACCGAGGTCCTGCAATGTCCATAGTAGCTGCAACACGTCAAATAAGAATGGACTCCTAAGCTTAGCGTCCATATGGCTAGTCACCTAAAAGTTTTTTACAAACATGGATTTGAAATAAGTTAGAGCCTAAGAACATTTGAAAAATATTTTCAAGTATTTAAAATGCAGTAAGAGCAGATATAGTATACATATTAACTTCACGTGCCTTCGCTTGAGATCCTCACCTATTAACTATTGTTCACGCCTAATGTATTCTCCTAAACCAACCTAGTTACGATACCCCGCCCAACTAGTTTGAGCTAAGTCTCTTCCTGCCTAATAATTCATTGTGCCCACCCGTATTTGCCCATAAAATACGTTACTGAATTTCCAAACCCTTTTATTCGATAAAAATAACCAAGTAAGTATTAAGTTTCCACGTACTTAGTTTAGTTTAAATATCACTATCTATGTTATCTATCAATGCACACACAATAGAATAAATCACACATATATATATACACACCACTCTTGTATTATACATGAATACAACATCCCTGGGTGGAGACTCGCGATGCATGCATACTTTGCTATCGAGTCCTGGTACGTCAAGTACTAAGTAAAGGACTTATGGTTCGGAATCACTATAGAACCATAAATTTACGATTCACAAAATTTGGAGGCGAATATAGTTCTAAGCCTTTGGGCTACGCACACACCTAATGTAACATAATGACTAGTCACACTATCATACACACAAATAGTTCTCAGCCCTAAGTTATATCTTGTGAGGCACAATTCTAAAATCCCCCCAAATGGACTCATCAGGATAAGGCTGTCCACAATGTGGAACCTCCTATGATAGCATGTAGCATAGATATGTTCACACACATAAGAAGTCATATAATAGGTATTCACATAACCTATATATATCGTGAGTATAGGTACATACACAACCTATAATATATCCCGCACGTAGTAAATAACTTTCGAATATCCTACGTGTTATTAATTTATCATTTTCCTTCTCATCCTATATTCCCAAGTATTTCCCACTACTTGAAGGATCCTAATTACGCCTTAAATTATTTCAGTAGGCATAACATCTCTTTACTACTAGTCTGGTCTTAGGTTTACTCATGCTATCCATGACCCGTTCTAATTCTCGTGAAGTCATCAATTATCAAAATATGCCTAATAATTTCTAGTCTTAATTATCCTAAATTGGGGAAACTTTATCCCTACCCTATGCTTACTTAAACTAGTATCTCCCTCACTAACGTTTAATAATATCCCCAAAGTCTCCCCAAAGTTATTTTATGGATTTAAGGCATTAAATAAAAAATTTATCCAAATCTGGGCAGCCGAATCGATTCGGTGAAGAGGCCAAATCGATTCACTGACCTAATCGATTCGCTTTCTGAGCCAAATCGATTCAAAATGCTATAGGTCATCTCGTTCATTTAATTGCTACGATTTTCACCATTTTAACCCTATAAACCTTCATTATACAATCCCAAACTCCCTACCAAGTATGTCAGACTATATAATAACATATATAAATGATTTTCAACGTAATCAATTCATTAAATCATCAAAGGGAATCATTTAAACCAGATTAATCCTATATTTTAATTCCAAAACCCTAAATTATTCTTTCTTTGTTCAAGATCATCAACAAACCTAGATTTCTCCACATTTTTATGTTAATAAATTATCATATTTGTACTACATACATAAATGAATTATGTCTATCATGATTTCTACACAAGAACATGAATTTAATCTCTAATTTAACACCAATAATAATTTATTCATAAGAATATTCAATCCTACACTAACATTAATAGTATATACACTCAAAAATTTGCAGGATAAAAACTTTCCTGGAGTTTATAGGCCTGATTTATGTAAAAAATGGTGAAATTGTCTTCCTTTCCTTCCGATCTAAACTCCGGTGGTGGTGGTGGTGGTGCAAAAGTGGTGTAGGGAGCCTTGTAAACCTTCACTTTCCTCCTTTAACGGACTCTCTCTGTTTTCTAACTGCTAACCCTAGCACCCTCAACCCACATGCTAATATAACCTTATTTAATTCGTTGGTCCCTTTACTTTAAAAATCTAAAAGACCAAAATACTCTTTTGGGGTGCCAATTTGGTCTAAAAATGCCCCGGAACCCAATCCAAATCCCTGAGTATATTTTTCTAACTATCTTGACCCTTCCGGGTACACTTGCATCTTTGAAATGACCATTTGGATGATACATAAATAAATCACATTTTATCTCAAAACAACGGAATTTCGTCCCGAAATTCAGAGAATTTTACCTGGTATAAATAACTCTAGATATGTGTCGCGCATCTCATCCTCGCACTCCTAAGTAAACTCGTCGGCATTATGGTTCCCTTATTGAACATGTACAAGTGTAACTACCTTCGACCTCAGTCCGCTTACTATAGTCTAGAATAGCAACTGGCCTCTCCTTGTATGAAATATCGAGTGGTAAATCAATCTCCTCCAATGCAATGTGAGTGTGAGCCAACTCATCTTGGATATATCGCCTCAGCGAAGAAATGTGGAATACGCCATGAATTATATGCAAGTGCTCCAACAATCCAAGTGTATATGGAACTCACTCAATTCGCTCGATGGTAGGGAATGGCCCCCCATACCTTGGTTCCAACTTCTCTTTCTTCCCGAAGTTCATTATACCATTCATAAGAGATACACATAATAGTATTTAGTCCCCCACATTAAACTCTAGGAAGAACCGCTTGGCATCAACATAACTCTTTCATCTATCCTGAGTTTTCTGTATACGACTCCAAATTAGATCAATCTTGGCCTAAGTATCCTGAATCAACTCTGGTCCGAGAAGCTTGTTGTCCCCTACCTCTAACCAATAAGTAGGCGAATGAAAAGGTCTACCGTAAAATGCCTCAAATGGTGCCATGCCAATCTTAAACTGATAGGAGTTATTATACACAAATTCCACTAGCGAAAGATACTATTCCCAACCTCCGTTAAAGTTAAGGATACACATCCACAAAATATCTTCTAACATTTAATTTATCCTCTCTGTCTGACCATTAATCTATGGGTGATATGCCATACTCAATCGCAACTCTGTACCCATGTCCTCCTGAAAACTCTTCCAAAAATAAGACACGAAGATTTTGTCCCTATCGAACACAAAATTGAGTAGCACCCCATGTAGTCTCATTATCTCAGCGATGAAGATCTAGGCATACTCTCCCGTGGTATAATCCATTCGGACTGGAAGAAAACAGGCCACCTTAGTCCACCGGTCCACTATCACCCAAATGTAATTATGACCCCTATGAGATGTAGGCAACCCAGTGATGAAATCCATGGAAATACTCTCCCATTTTCACATTGGGATATGTAATAGCTGCAGACCCCTGCTAGTTTCTGATGGTCTACTTTCACCAGCTGATAAGTGGCACACTTCAAGAAAACTGTGCAATGTCTTTCTTTATTCCACTCAACCAATACTTTCGTCTCAAATCTTGGTTCTTCTTATCTCCTCCAGGATATACCACAAACCATGACACGTGCAACTCTGCCATCAACGCGTGTTGCAAGTCCTCCCCCTTTGGAATAATTAATTTCCCATTGAAGCATAAACCTCCCTCTAAACTCACAGAGTAAGACCCTGCTCCCCCAACTAAAAGATGTCGAATCAGGTCATGATAAAATGAACTTGCTGCCTGGGCATGTATAACCCACGTGGCAATGTGGGGTGTGACGGTCATAACCGACATGAATGATTTGGCAACTGAATCCTGGTGTCCTAGCTCCTTCCATTTTTCCTTCTAAACTTCTGCCTCATCTTCCACTGGCATACAACTCAATGAGTCTACCACCAAGTTAGCCTTCCCTGGATGGTACTGGATATCGAACTGATAGTCCTTCAAAAATTCAAGCTACCTATGCTGACGCATATTCAGATCTCTCTGAGTGAACAAATACTGTAGTGACTTATGATCTTTGAATAGATGAAAACTCTCCTGCAGAAGGTAATGCCACCAAATCTATAGTGCAAATACGAATGATGCTAACTCCAAGTTGTGGGTGGGATAATTCCTCTCAAGAGGCTTAAGCTTACGATAAATATAAGTTATGGACTGGTCCTCTTGTTGTAGCAAACCCCAAGTCCTTGTAGGGACGCGTCGATAAAAATAAGATACTCCACTCTCATCCTAAGAAGTACGAGGACTTGTGATGAAGTCAACTTGTACCTTAGCTCATCAAAAGCTAACAGATAAATGGTACACCTTTGTGAGTCAAGTTAGTCAACGAATCAGTAATCTTTGAAAAACCCTGAATAAGTCATCAGTAGTACCCAACTAACGCTAAGAAACTGTGCACCTTCATCGGTGTCGTGGGCTGTACTCACTCTCTCACAGCTGAAACCTTACTCGAATCCACTGATATCCCCATGTCATATACCATATAACCTAAGAACTTTACCTCAAACAATTAAAATCCTCATTTCTGAAACTTAGCGTACAATTGATGTTCGTGCAATGTCTATAAAACCCTATGTAGATGCTCTGCATAATCTTCCTCAGTCCGAGAATAAATCAGGACGTCATCAATAAAGACAATGATAAACTGATCTAAGAACTGCCTCAACACCCTATTTATCAAGTCCATAAACACCGTTGGCATATTGGTTATCCCAAATGTCATAACCCTAAACTCATAAGACCCATATCTTGTTAAAAAGGAAGTTTTAGATACATCTTGCTCCCAGATGCGCAACTTAAGGTACCCTGATGTCAAATCTATCTTAGAGAAGTATGCGGATCCTCTTAACTAGTTGAATAAGTCATCAATTTGAAGCAACAAATATTTGTTCCATATTGTAACTTTATTCAACTTCTGGTAATCCACACATCGGCATAGAGATCCTTCTCTCTTCTTCACAAACAGAACTGGGGCACCCCAAGGAGAAGTGCTTCTATGGATAAAATCCTGTCCCAAAATCTGCTCGATCTAATCTCGTAGCTCCTTCATCTCTATAGGGTCCATACGTTAAGGCGCATTAATTAATGACAAACTCTATCCCTCACGGTATCTCCTAAAACATGTCGGCGAACTCACACACAACTAGAATCGAATCTAGGAGATCTTTACCCCCTTAGAGGTATCCTCTTCTATATAGTATAAGTGAGTTGACGATCCTCCTTGGGGATAGGGCATCGCGACTAAAAACATTTCTTGTCCCAAAATTGCATACACGGTGCTCCTATTGTAACAATCAATCATGGCTCTATACGTTGCTAGACAATCCATGCCAATAATGGCGTCATACTATGACACATCTAACACGAGAATATCAACGGGAAAAATAAGTCTCCCAATGTCTATACTTGTATTCCGACAAATAAAGAAGATAAGTGTCCTGCTACCCAATGATGAGTCTACGCATGTGACTGTATTATTGTTCGTGTCTAACAACCCTACGGTTCATGAAAATACAGTGGCTATAAAGGAGTGTGGAGACCCATTGTCAAATAAGATACACCCCAAAGTCCGATGTATAAGAAACGTACATATAACTGCGGGTGGCGCTTGTGGAACTGCGACCTAGTGGACGTTGTACATACATATGTACTGTAACTGCCCCTACTGTGGTGGGGCTACCGGGATGAATGGTTCGGCAGTCAGTGCTCGTGCTGAAATGATGGCGAGAATAGTCCCCGAGGCCCTTGGCGAGCACACTGCTGCTGCGAAACCCTGCCCCTATTAGGGCAATCTTGACGTTTGTAGCCATTCTTGACACATGTGAAGCATCTACGAGTGAAATTTCCCCCTCTGTGGCCCTATTGGACGATACCACCTTTTCCTTGTCCTTGCTGAAAATGCTATTGGCCCCATTAGCCCTGATGGCCATGCCAGAATCCACCCTGCCCCTTCCTGAAATCTCCTGATAAAAAACGTTTAGATGAATACCTTGGCTGGAAACCCTATTTAACCTGTTTCGTCTGAGTCTAAGTCTGCGTTAATTATGCCCACTGACAATGCCACCCCCTATCTTGCCCTGCTGGCCGGACTCTCCTGTGCATTTCTTTCCTTTCACGTGGAAGCGGTGTTCCTGAAAATATAGAAAACTGGTAATATAGAAAAGCCACACCCTAGGGCTCCAGGTCCTTCTTCATTTACTCATTAGCAACATTCTTTCACATTTACTTATTCTTAAATCCGATCGATAAGGCCAATGAGTCAAGGTAAATACCACGTTATCTCCTTTGTTACACATTTTGAGCACTTTTATTATTTAAGTACTTAAAATTTACTTGCTTCCAAAGTTTAACCCACTTTGCAGCCTTTGCTGAACATGGTCATTCTTTAGTATTATATTTTTAAGAACATTCATCTTTTTAATGCTTGCCTTTGTAACATGTGCAACAAAAGTTTATGTACAACTATTACATTTTTTGGGGTAAACCCCTTAATTTTCATAGTTTGTAGGGTTCATTTCATAATTTAACTAAATTACAAATTATTTTTCAAAATCACCAACTTTATGTCAAATACTACCCGTTTTGTCTTTTGAACCCTCGCACTACGATTTTTCAACTTTAATCCTTCTAAGTTTTACCCAACCCCTTAGAAATGTTAAAAAATATAATATTTTCATGGAAAACAAACAATTTAACATAATCATTTGACCGAGTATAACAAATATCTTATTTACATATTTTACACTTGAAATGACAATATTACTAAGCATATTTGTTCTCTACATGGAACCCTTATTTATTCTTTCAGGAAATGATGATATTTCCCATAAATGACATATTTATGTCATGTTCTTTTAACTAGAATGGTTTAAACATGTTTTAAAAATTTGGCAAACATGAAAATTAGAGTTTTTCTCATATTATCACATGTTCTTACATCAAATCATAGCAATAATACTATAAAGATAGGATGTATATATATATACTAAACATGTTTGTTTTAACTTCTAAAAATAGGTCTATAAAAACCCCTACCTCAAAGTTGATAACCCTTGCAAAGATTGTGAGAAAAGCTCCACGAAATCTAAGCTTGCGCTGCAAAACCCTAAGTCCCAAAACCCTTATTCTATTCCAAAATAACTCTAACTTCAAGATCCATAATATATAAATATTTTACTATGGAAAGTGGGGTCTTTGTTATGTATAAACCAAGGTATTTTCTACAATAATGGAGGAAATATGGTTCAAATGGTTGTATTTTCTCTCTTTGACAGCAAATAACAGAGGAAATAGGGTTGTCATTAAAAATAAAAAAAAGAAGAAGAAGAAGATCCTTTAAAGAGTGTTATGGCCGGACAAAATGGTGAGGGGAAAGTAAGAATATAAGGTGATAAGTCTCAATCCAATAGGGTTTTGACAACACTACATCTTTAATCAATCAAAACGCGACAACGCTACAACCTATTAGACCCTCTTCCCACCCCTGGCCACGGTCACAAATTTCTGTCGAGAATTTCCTACTGCCCCCAACAAGGTTTTAGCTTCTATATCCCATCCCAAAACTTCGTAGAACATAATTTTCGACTTGTTGTTTTACATGAATTTTTCATTCTCTTATATAAATTTTATTCAATAAAACACAGGCTAACAAATTCCTATTAATAAATACCTTATTGTCAACTATAAACTTTATTATTAAACATCAACTAGTAAAAACCTGTTTACCAACTTTTATTACTTATACATAGTAATCCCTTTGCACGCAATACCATGTAAATCCTAGCAACGCCATGCAAGCTCATGATACATAATAAGTGCTCGTAATATTCATGCAAATCTTTGCATAACTTTTTATCTCCTAAAATTATCCATGCACAAAATCATAAAATAGAAAATAGTCATTTTACTAAAATCTTAAGTATTACAGTTTCAATTTTAAGGTAGTGAGAATTTATATGAGCCCCCATAAAATGAAAGAATTCATTTTCTTACTTTACACAAATAAACTCATTAAAAATTTCATTTTTATCATTTTCAAGGGTTATATTTCTTCAAAGTAAAATGTCCTTTTAAATAAATAACCAAGAAGATGCATGATCTTCGTTTATATTTGAAGATCATTATTCTTTCAAATGTTTTACCTTTTAAGAAACTGTGATATTTTTTATTCAATAACATTTTTCTTCCAAAACAAGCTTATCATAATAAGTCCATATATATTTTCTTCGTAATCACTATCACTACTACAAATGAACCAATTAAATTATAAAGGGTAACAATTCGGTAAAAGAATGATTATCAAGTGAAGCAATTAAATTATTAATAATATTAAACATGATTAACTTCATTTTACACACATTGAATCTTCCTCGAGGTGATTAAACCTATAAAAATGAGGTATATCTCTTATATCAGTTGAGAGTGTGTGAACTCAAAATCGAGATGGAGTTAGGGTATCCAAATTAAAATTTATTTCCAAAATAGAGGCAACCTTTTTTCTAATTTCTTTTAGGGAACAAATACAACAACAGGGGTATACGTGACAAAATATTTATCAAATATATTATAAAAAAAATTGTCTTCAATATTAGTTGATGAATCTAAATACGAAAAGGTAAAGCAAGCACTCAACACCAATGTGGACGATGAAAAACCCCATAATGAGAATAACCTCCGGCCGAACGAAATGATGAATGAACTATGATAGATTTTTACAAAGGGAAACACTAACCTATAATAACATAAAACATTACATTTATGATACACTCTTTTTCACCATATCTTCCAAATAAGGTCTCAACAATTGGAGCCTTCTTCACAATCACCATCGGGTTTGGTTGCAATTAATGTTTTATGTCCTCACAATGAAATTAAAGATTTAATTTTGAAGTTTAGGATAAACTTTATGTTCTTCGAAAAAAAAGTGCAACGCTATTGATGAACTAGGTACCACTTTCTACTATGTGAGTTTTAAATGGTTTTGAAACTGTTTAAAGTATTTGTCTTGCTTAAAAACTCACAATGTATTTTTCAGAAGTAAAAATTCAAAATTCTATGAAGAACAATATTATGAAAATATTTTTTCAAGGATAAAATATGAAGTGTTTAAACTTCAATAATACTATAAATTAATGTTCGAAAAATAAACTTCTAAAAAATACAAAGAGAGAATTGAAGAAGAATAATATAGAGGGGTTTTATCTCTGGAATGTTTAACTCGAAATATTATCTTTTAAAAAAAATTCTTAACCCTTAGACTCAGTTTAAAACAAGCTCTTTAAAAAACTTAGAGAGATTGAAGATGGATTATTTTAATAATGAGAAATCAATCATCTTAAATTCACTTTGTACTTATAAGGAAAGTCATATGGTAAGAATAGCCTTTACCAAAATATAAGCACTCAACTCATAATGATATGGCTACTATATTAGGTTTGCATGAATTCCAATTAAAAAGGAATAAGATCATTTACAAGATGTATTTTTTAAAAATATTCCAAACGAGTGAAGAATCTTCAGCGAAGCGAGGTGGGTTGTGGACAACCTTAGTAAACATTGTTTTATCATAAATTGGGAGTAAGATGTGGACCAATAGTATTATGACACCTGTCATTGGAAGAAGCTCATCCCACTCACTAAACGTGGTCGACACATCATATCCTTGGTCGGCTCAGAAATACTCCAAGTCAGCTAGGCAACCGATAATAATAAATTAATGTTATTAGTTTAAATCACCAACACATATATTCATCATGCATGGGAATATGTATAGCCCCCATTAAATGCACATGGGGCAATTCCTTCAGCTGATTGTAATTAAATCTTCATTAATTTCCTATAGGAAGTAAAAGAGTGCAATTTCTTCACTTATAAAGGTACTCCACCTGTCCATCTACTTTCGCTCTTTCCTATAAGTATTGCACACTCCCATCTAAGGAAGAGATAGAAAATCGATATACAAAATAAATTTACATATAGAGATAATCTTAAGAGTTTGTACCCATGTTCGTTGATGATTGAATAATAAACCCATGCACAATATTTGTTAATATAGGCATCATACTTGCCAAACCGCATTAATCCTATATCTCAATCCTAATTTCCCATCCCTCTCTTTGATCTAGTTCGTTGATCTTTTTATATGTTACAGTTTATTTTTGGAATTTTTAAGCTAAGAATCATAAATCCTGATACCAATTTTAGACGATTACAAATTGACATTGTCTATGGGAAGACAAGCCATTTTATATTTCCTACCATTTTATATCCATAACCCCTTAAGCCGTGACTATTCGTATACCATTTGTAATCCCTAAAAATGGGAGAAAATCTGGAGACTAGTCGTGCAAATGAAAAAATTTCACCCCAACCCTTATTGATGTGTGGGATATATAGGGAATTCTGATGAGCTTGTCTAGATGACAAAAGGCAATGCTAGATAGTGTTAAACTGGTGACGCAGATACACTAGGTTGGACAAGGTAGAAATGGAGGAAAAATCACTAACCTGATAGGAAGCGAACTTCTAAATGGAAGAGTGGAATTTCACCCTTTATCACCTCGTCGAGGAGAATGATATGAATATATCACTCGAGCGTTAGAGAACCCAAGGAGGATAAGTGGGGGATCATAGGAAGAAAAAAGAGGCTCCATATATTTTGGACCTCAAAATGATAGGTCGTACCGCCCAAGAGCTACCTCATCTCTTAGAAAAATTGGTTTTGATGATAAGCAAACATGTAGACACCACATTCTAGGACCCCCTAAGTCTCTCCTTAGGTCCCTAAAACCTCCCCATTCACTAGAAACCCTAGGTCATACTCCGAGTACCAATATAGAGGCCACCAGGTGCTCTCGGAACCCATTTGACCCATTTTAAGGACTATGAATATCCTTTCGAAAGGTCTGCCCCATGTGCGAATCGGCATAATAGTTCGGATGACTGGACCATTTTACAACCAAAAATCGATCTCGAGGCCATTGGGCGCTCCTGGAACTTAATTTGACCCCAATCAACTCCATCGTTAGAGAGAAAGCTCAATGGATCCTTGAAGGGCACTAAAACTCCTTTCCAAGGTCCACCTCGTGCACGAAATGACATAACTGTTCAGACAAATGATCCGTTTTCCCTTAAAAACTGATCGGTAGGCCACTGAGTGATCTCGATCTCCGTTTGACCAAGCCAACTCTTCATCTCAAACGAGCATGAATTAATGAATTAACATTATGGTATGGACGAACGACTCGTTTGACTCCGAAAGGTCACAGGGTGCTTCCAGGACGCGTTTGACCAAAGACAACTCTTCGAACCGATCAAAGATCTTTGGAACATCTAAGTGCCTCACATAACCTTTCCAATGGTCTGCCTCGTGTGTGGTTCTGACTTACGATTTGGATGAATGATCCATTACCGTCCGACGATCTCTTGTCCAATGGTCCGATGGGATCGTTCGAGCCCTGCTTGACCCAAAGTCAACTCCCGAACCTGAGAACGACCCAAAGTACTTTTCAAGGTCTCTGGATTATCTTTCTAATGGTATGTCCCGTGGGAAATTTGGACTTAAGAATTGAATTCCATGATCTTTTTTCAAAATAATATGTACGAGACTGTCGATTGGCAGATATATTTCCTTGCCTATCGACAGTGTGTCTAGGATCACCTGTCGATTAGCAAGGCTAAGGATATGTTGACCTGTAATATCCCTACCCTATATAATGATGGCATGATCTCACTTCCAGGAGATACCTCAGATCCATCAATATCAGTGATCTCAGTAACATTCTTCTACAATTAGCGAAGTTTCCTTGTGTGAAATTCCTTTCCACCTTTTATTCCCATCATTCTCATACCCAATTTAGAAAAACCCTCCTTCTCTCTCATCGAACATTTATTCCAACGTGCAAGGAAGCTCATCAAGGATCAAAACCATGCCTCCAGTATCGAAAGAAGGTTCAAACATCCTTCTCTCTTTAAATTTCTTTATTTTCGCATTAGTTATATAAATTCGCATTTTATCTTGTACTTTAGATCATAAACATTAATATTTCATCCTTTATTAGTTATATTGCACATACTTTATCTTCTATAGAAAACTCAAAAAAAAAAGAGGGTTACAATTATAAATTCCGACAAGATTCTCCATCACATTTTCTCAAAACTAAAATAAAGTCTTTTTTATACACACACATATAATAATCTCCCGTTTGAATCTATGGGATAAAACCCACCCTTGTGTTGCATGCGAACTATGTGGTCTTTAATGCCTTTCTAGGCTACGTAGGCGTCTCGTGCTGAAACCTGAGAGTTGAGTCCAATTTTCCTACTTTTCTATTTTCACATTTTCATCATTTTTCCTATTATATCCATAGTTCATTCATACATATCATACTTGTGATTCATACTTTTATCTTATCTATCAAATATTATTGTTCCATTTTAACGATCAATATCTCGATAGCGCACACATCATATTTTCTAATTATTATTTTGGAATCATTCCTTTGGATGACCTCACTCTATCTTTTCCATGATATGAGTCAAGCGATACCGATCTCCATTTTATATATGCACGCGCATACACTTCACGAAGAACTTAAGAAAAATAGGAACATAAGCTCAAAAGAGATCGAAAGGGCGTGATGGGTGCCTAACACCTTCCCATTCCGTAACTTAGCCCCGGACCTCTGAACTATTGGTTTTGTAAGCTTCAGTTTGTCTTTGATGCCGCTCTCTGATTTTTTTTGGATTTTTGATTTTATGATTTTCTTTTTGGGTTTTTAAGAATTAGAGACAAATTTTGGATTAAATCGACCTAACCTAAATGTCTACCTAATCCTCGACAACGTTGCTAAAAACTTGATGCGACTTAAGAACTGTTTCTAATGTGTGCTTATCTTAAGGTGGAGACATGTTCTTTTGCTTGTTTTGTACAAAATAGGATGGCGATTCCATCTCTTTACATCAACCCACATCAACGACGACTGAAGCGCTCCTAGAAAAGGGCGCAAGACATTCTCTCCCTCTTCGACTGTATGCGCGCAAGCTCTGACCCCAAGACAGAGGATAACCGGAGGGATGGCCACTGTAGAGACTCCACTGGGGACTGAGTTAAGAGGGCTAGACTCTGTTTGCATAGGTGTAATCATTTTTCACTTGTGTTCATATGCACCTACCTGTATGGTCCTCATTTTATCTCTATTATTTCTTGTATATATCTACCTCATGTTTATATCATCTCTCACTCACCTTTCACTTCAGACATTTGCAAATACTCTCCATGTACACTTCACACTACCTACACTTGTATATAAGTTCACTTATATACGCATGTTGCACACACCATTTAAAATATCCATGCTTAGGTGTCATTAGCACACACCTCCACTTATCGCACTTGTATATATCCATGCTCACTCACACTTACTCTTGACGTCCAAAAGTGGAGACAACAAATAATAAATAGAGACAATTTATAAGAAATTAAAAGTATGAAGAATAGGGTTGAGAGACAATGGAAACACAATGATTTTAACGTGGTTCAGCCCTTTAGAGGAAACCTACAACCACTGTGGTACAACTTTTGTATTGCACTTGTTTTCACAGTTAGAATTTAGTTTTTTTTATACAACTTGAGGCCTGAGAATGTATCAAAAGGTCTCTATCATTTCATGACTCCTCTCTATTTATATGTGATTTACAGATATTTTCAAAGGGGGAAATGAAATGCCCTTATAAGTCGGGAAATTACATCTCAATACAAGTTTATCATAACAACTTTATATGCCTTAAAGTACGGAACAACTTTGGTGATGAGCGTTCGAATAGTTGTTAGGTAAAAGATTCGATGATTGTAATCCCACGTGGTTTATAGGGTATATCTCGTGTGTAGGTGCTCATAGGAACACACATGTCCAATCTCATAATAAACGGGTAGGCCAAGCAGTCCAGTACTGAGATGAACTTCATTGGTGATGAAGTCGTGCACATATATTAATTCCCTTGGATTATTTATAACTTATTCTCGGCTGAGATTATATAGGTATAACAGAAAGCCACCAAGACCTCCTGCAGGAATTGCCCTATCTGGGAGTAAGTGAATGGAAGAGGTGTTATGTGATGCTTATACTAGATCATTTATGGTCATCTCACCCTGGTCGGCCTGCATTCGAGCATATTTCCTTGAAGTGTTCCAATGATATATAAAGGACATGTGTCAGGTAACCGAAAATCTGTTATGCAATGATGGCGACTGGTCACGCGCGCTGGTACTATGTACCGTAGTTTTAATTTTTATAGGTTTGTTGATGTCTTGTCTACTGTGTCTCTTCAATCTTTCATCAAAGAGTATAAATACATACCACTTTTCTTAGTTTCTTCAATTTAAAGATTTACATAGAGCTGAAGAGAGAGAGAGAGTCTCAAGAGTCATTTCCATTATCTGCAAAAGCTCATTTATTTTGCCGCTAAAATGCTTCAGCACCTCCTTCTTCGTTCTTCACAGCTTTATTTGCCATTATCTTGCTTTATCAGGTACCCCTCTCTTCATTTTGTTAGGGTTTCACCATTTTAGTTCTTTATTGGTTAGTTCATGTTGCCATCTGGTGGTTGTGTTGTTTAGATAGCCATTGAGTTGGTTGGCCTACGTTTGGCTGAACTAAAAATTAAAAAAATTCATGAATTTCCCTCCTCATGTCCAAAGAGTCTATGAATTTGTTAAAAGTTTAAAGCCAGAACGTCCTTGAATCATAGAGAGAAGGTTTACCCGTCCTCAAGTTATTAGACTAGAGGAGGAGACGGTTCATCCTCTTTATACTCCTAATACTCTTTCTAGTTGTAATTCCTTAGTTGACCCTAGTGTTCCCTATATTTCTTCCCCCATTTCAGAAACTCCCTACTCTGGTCCTTCTATTGGTGAGGGTGAATTAGTGAATATGATCTCTATGGATCCCGTAAATCCTGATTCCCTTTTTATGGAGCCTACCAAGGACAAGATAAAAGATAGCAGATCAAAAAGCATGGGTCACTACCTGAAGGGTCTCATGCAGAGACTTGTAGTGAAGAGGGAGAAGATGAGGATCATGCTTGGTCTTCCAGTAATTACCATCCAGCTGAGATAGATGCCCATTGGTATCAATGCACCATAACTGAGGAAGAGCTTGATGCTATAAGTGAGAGATGTGCTTCCCTATAGCCATATAGACCAAACTGTCTAGTGTTTTTGAGAAATGTTATTGCGCAAAGACTCAGAGGAGATTTCCCTCTCCTTGTGGGACCTAAAAATGGGATTTAGGCTTCCTCATCATCCCATCATCCCATCCATTTTAAAAGGTTACGACATGACTTTAACTAAATTTCCTCCAAACGTATATAGGACCATACTGGTGGCAATATTGTTTTGGAAACGTAGGACTGGGCTTGACTTGACGAGGACATTTTTGGGTATGCATATTGTTTAAAAGAAAATGCCAAATCCCTCGTTTATTATTATTTTTCTTCTCAGAAACCTTGGTATATAATAGTTGTGGTGGTTCAGTCTAGTAATCACAATTGGAAGGGCTTGCATGTTTTTATAAAAGGATATTAGGAGTTTAGGGCTCATGAACTGGACAGATCGTATAGGGTCCCTAGAAAATGAAATGGGCCCAATATCATAGGTAACACCTTTCCTAATTATTTCATCTTTTGTTTTCATTCTAGCCACTTTATTATGTTAATATCATTGTTCTTCTTTTGAGTACTTCAGTGAATCGAGTCCCTACACTACCTAAATCATTATTGGCCTAGTCATCTCTTATACTGAAAATAAACCTCCCACATTTGAGGAATTATTTACTATGAAAAAAATCATTGCTGGTTGGCGCCACACTCCCCCTGGTGGCAGGGTCCCTTTAGAATTTGAAGTGCCCCAAGAAGGTTGGGTGGCAAGGGGGGCCCATTTGGATATTGGTGAACATTCTGTTGATAGAGCAGGTAACTTAAAAGTAGGTAGATTTTGCTGCCAATTTATTTACCTTTTACTTTGTTGTATTTTTCACTGTGGATTGTTATACTGATGTATGAGTTCTTTATTTTATCAGGTGAGTAAGAACATCCTTCTGAAGAAAACTTTGGTATGGCTCCTCGTTTCATCAATCGTAAAGCATTATCTGAAGCTTGTCAGCAAAGAGCTGTGGTCGACCAGAAGCTGGTAGAGGTTGAGAAGGAAGCTATTTATTGGGTAGCCGACCAGACTGGTTAACATCAATAAGCTTCACATGCTGTAAAGCTAATGGCAAATCCCCCATGGAGCCTTCAATAATGGAAAAAGGCCAAGGGAAAATGAGGATGATAGGCAACCCTCGTGCAAAATTCTGAGGGACTTAGTGGCACATCTGAGCCCAGAGTTGAGTCAAGTCCTGGTCACACACCTCATTATGGTAAGGTCCCAGAGTTTGACTTTGACCTCGAGCATAAGGTCGCGTACGAAGACTTGAAATCCGATCCAAACTCTATCTTTTATCATTCCAAGAATTATTTGGATATGCTCGGCTATTGTGGCCACGTGAAGGACTTCGACTTTCTGCATTTTTCGAACCCGAATTCCTTATGGACCTTGGCTCAACATTGGTTGTCCGTGGTATGTATTTCTTATCAAGTCTTCATGCTGTAGTTTTTAAATGTCTAGTTATTGTACTTTAACCATAATCCACTATTTATTGTTTAGTCTCCCATGACTTGTACTATCTTGTGAGAGAAATCCTTGGTTAATGATGTAGCCTATAATGAACTTACTGAGGAAAATAAGATGCTGAAGGCTAGTTATAATAAGGTTTCTGATGAGCTGAATGAAAGGGACGTAAAGTTAATGACTAGGACTAAGGAGCTGAGAAAGATGGAGGGAGAGAATGTGGATCTCAAAGAGAAATCCAATACCGATGATGCCAAAATGTAGAGCTTAAAATATGCCCTTACAGCTGAGAGAGAGAAATTTGAAAGAGAGAATTGTGCTCTTACTTTAGAGCTTCAGATTGCTCGGGATGCTCTACCCAATGTTGGTACTATTGTTGTCGAAGCCTTCAAGTCTTTGGTTGATTTTAACACTCAATGCCTGTGATACTTCTTAGATGGATATGAAGAGGTCAAGAAGAGGGTGGCCACTCACTTTCCTAATATCTCCTAAACCGTTAACGGTTGGCAAGGAGACAATGAGGATGCTGCCAGCCTAGCTGGGAAAGAGGGTGATGGTCTGCCAGCTGATGCTTGAATTTGATAAACTATTCTGTATATTTGTGTCACTCATATTTTTGCTTAAAAATGTTTATGTAACCTTGGACATCCTTTTTATGATATCATCCCTTTTACATTTCTTCCCTTTAAAATATAGCTTTGTTGATTTGTTTATTTGCATCTTATTGATTTATTAGAGGTAATATTTGGTGCTTATGTTTGCAACTCGGGAGGTTATACAGAGCTTTCAAGTAGTGCACCTATGATGGTGAATTAATATAAGTATCACTATTCGCGACTCATGAGGTCATACATATATTATCCGACTACGTTGCATATGACCTATGAGGTTTTAGACGACTACCTCGTTCGTGACTTGTGAGGTCATACAAGGGTTTTGTAAGACTTGAGGAATCAAGTGATTTAACTATTAATGACCCGTGAGGTTGTACAACTTTTTTAGCTGACCACAATATTTGCAACCTATGAGATCGTACATATGGCCGACCAACTCCTTTGTATCATGTGAGGTCATAAAAGGTTTTGGTAGACTTTTGGAAACAAGTTTGTTCAAGTTCAACTCTTCGTGGCATTTGAGGCCATTCAGTCGACCTGGCGTCTTTATCTTGACGCTGTTATTTTTGGTAGCGTCAGTTCTATACGTTTATTATATGCACAGAAAATTTAATGAACCAAGGGAATAAAACGTCATTTTATTAAATAAAATGGTGCTGGCTAAATAAATAAAATAACTGACAAGCTACTGATAAGACTTCCTAAGATGCTCCAAATTCTAGGGGTTTAACTGCTCACCCTGAAAAGTTTCAACCCGGTAAGTCCCCGGCCTGATGACACTGGTTACCCTGTATGGCCCATCCCAGTTTGGTTCTAGCTTGTTGTTCTTTTGTATCACTTTTTTTAGGATGTATTCCCCCTCTTTCAAGATGCTATTCTTCACCCGACGATTGTAGTAGTATGTAATTCTTTACTGATAGACGGTCATGCGCAATGCTGTATTTTCTCTAATTTCCTCTACCAGATCGAGGTCAAGCCTTCTCACCAAATCACTTATTGGGTAATCAAAATTGAGGAATCTTTTACTAGGGAGTCCTACCTCAGTGCGCATGACCGCTTCTATACCGAAGGCAAGCATATACGATATTTCTCCAAGGTTTGTTCATGGTGTGGTTCGATATGCTTAGAGAACACTATGGAGTTTGTTGATCCAATTTCCTTTTTGCATCTTCAAGTCTCTTTTTGATTCGGTCTAAAATCATCCTATTGGCGACCTCCGATTGGCCATTGCATTATGGGTGCCCGAGTGCTAAGTGTTGTTTTCGAATCTTAGATCTTGCGTAGTAGTCTTCAAAATCTTGATTATCAAACTGCGTGTCGTGATGAGTGAAAAATGGGAAGGGCATGCCATAGTAGCATATAATCATTTTCTAGATAAATTGAAATACCCTTTCGTACGACATCTCCACTAAGGGCTTAGATTTTACCCACTTGGTAAAGTAGTCTATCTCCACTACGAGGTACTTGTAGCCTCATTTCATTCTTGGCAACGGTCAAACCAAGTCTATTCCCTATATAGCGAATGGCCAGAGTGACACAATCGGAGTTAATGAGGACCCTAGGAAATAGTGGATCTTCGTAAACCTCTAACACTTGCAACATATTCTTTCATAATGTTCGCAATCATCCTTTGTGGTCATATAGTAGTACCCTTGGTTCACTATTATCTTAAGCAAAGATCTTCTGGTCGAATGTGTTCCACACCATCCCTTGTGTTCCTCCTTAATGAGCTTGTTAACTTCGATTGGATGAACACATTTCAGAAGTTAGACAATGTATCCTCGCCTGTAGATTGTTCATGCTTCTAAGACATACTGGGCTGCGTTATAGCTTTACTCCTTGGCTTCATTTGAGTCTGCAGGAATATTTTTATCTTCAATGTATACACGTATGGGGTCCTTCTACGAAGGTCCCAGGTTTATCTCCACTACTTTATATGGTTCTTCCTCAATGATCCTATGTGCAAGAACTTCAATTGGTATTGTTTTTCCCAATAATGTTTTGGTCATCAAAGCTAACTTGTCTAGGGTGTCTACTCGTACATTTTCTAACCTGCGGATACTCAGTACTTTATCTTCTAAGAATCCATCCAAGCTTTGCCAAACTATGGACTTGTACCTTTCCTTAGACTCCTCCCTAGCTTCATAAAGTCCCAATATCTGGTTGACTGCTAGTTGGGAATCGCTGTGTGCTGCGATGTGCTTGGCACCCATGGATGAGGCTAGGTTGAGCCTAGCGAAAAGGGCCTCGTATTCTGCGTCATTATTAGGTGCTTGAAATTTGAATCGCAGGGCATATTCCATATCTAAGTCATTTGGTGTGGTGAGTATGACGTCGGCACCACTTCCTACCGAACATGATGATCCATTAACGTATAATTTCTAGATTAGACGATCTTGGGTGAAGTCTCCTTCTTCTATTTTATCGAACTTAAAAATTTTACGATGGTATTTGTCTTTCTGTCCCTTATATTCTTTGAGGGAGCTCTCTCTTTGAGGAGTCTCCTTGGCGTTGCCTAGGGCCGTGGCTTCTTTCGGGTGTTGTGGTTTACTAGTGGGGGTAAAGCTCTCTCCCAGAGGAGTTTGCTCGGACGGTTTCTAATTGTAGGTGAATTTTGTAATAAATTCTACTAATCCCTACCCTTTTATTGCGGTCCTCAGTTCGTACCGAATATCATGCATGCCCAGTTCCACTGCCCACGCTATGAGCCAACCAGACTTACTAGGTTTGTGCAGGATTTGTCGTAGATGTAAGTCTATGTATATCACTGTGGTATAGGCTTGGAATTATGATGTCATCCTTTGTGAGGCTTCTCTCATTGCTAGAGCTATCTTTTCCATTCATGGATACCGGACTTAGGCCCCTTGATAGGCTTTTCTAGTATAATAAACTAGTTTTTGAACACCTTCTTCTTTCCTCACTAGAGTCGAACTGACGGTTGATTCAGATAGGATGAGATATAAGTAAAGTTCTCCCCCTACAAC
The DNA here is from genome assembly GCA_949130495.1 of Sambucus nigra. NCBI lineage: Eukaryota > Viridiplantae > Streptophyta > Magnoliopsida > Dipsacales > Adoxaceae > Sambucus > Sambucus nigra. Next base: position 716,715,479 of record OX422207.1, read on the forward strand.
TTCTCATGATAAGAGAGGTGGGGAGCCCATGTAGTATTTTAATTCTACGAATGTGTTTTTGCATTCCACATTCCATTCAAATGACTTTCACAACACCTTAAACAAAGTCAAACACTTATCAGTGGCTCTAGAACCGAAGCTGTTTAGTGTTGCCACACGAGCGATTGGTCTTTGTACTTCCTTCTTCGTTGTCAAAGATTTTATATTAAACAAAACTCGATCTTGTCAGGAATAACTTCGATGCCTCACTGGTTTTTGATAAAAACCCAGAACATTCTTTCTTCACACCGAAGTCATCCTTTGAGAAGTCGATAATTAATTTGTCCTTGTTCACCTTTCATGGACAATTTCCTGACCTCATCATTAGGTTTAGCCATTATTGCTCGCAAGATTAGGCCTCATTGAGATAGGCTTTCCTTTATGCGGGGTCCTCTCCTCCATTGGCTCAATCCACGAAGATAAAATGAAAATCAAAAGCTATTATGACGACATCGCGTATGAATTCCTTAATTTTTTTAGGAAGATCTGGACCGTCATCCGAGTCGTTGTCCCTTGCCCTTTTCTTTTCGATTTCCCTTTGATAGTCTCATGCCTTTACCTTCTTCGAGGTTTGATCGATCGTCATTATCCACATACTTGGACAACTTGGCCCTCCTTATCAAATCTTTTATCTCATTCTTGAGAGGTATACAATGGTATGTATTATGGATATGGTCCTTATAAAATTTATAATACTTGCTTCTGTCTCTCTTATTCATCGACATTCTCATCTTTCTTGGCCATCTGAGATCTTTACTTTCCTGGATTTCCTCCAGGATATGGTGGACTCCATTCGTGATTAGTGTGCACTCATCATACTTCCTCAACTTGCCACCCTTTTTATCCTTTTTCTCTTATTTCCCATTGCTCTTGTCGGTCGAAGGCTTCGAGCCATTAGATTCTTTGACCGCCATTGCCTCTTCAGCGTTCATGATTTTTCCTTCTTTTGCTAAAAGTTCAGTCATGGTCTTAGGCGGATCCTTAGCTAATTCCCATAATAACTTTACTGGTCATAACCCACTCATCAAGGTTGTAATAGCAGTTGGCTCATTATAATCTACTACTTCTAACTTTTCAGTGTTGAACTAGGTGATAATCTCCTGGGTTCTCTCATCTTCCCTTAGCAGACACTGAGCAAATGGATAACTTGCTTTCCTAGCTTAGTGCCAAAGAAGAAATTACTGACAAATAGATCGACAAGTTGTTAAAAATTCTTGATCTGCCTCCTAGGCAGATTGTTGTACCAGATTTGAGCAGAGATGGTTATGGTGCTAGAGAATGCTTGGCACCTCATTTCATCCGGGATGGAGTAAATGTCTGTAGAAGCTTGGTATTATTCGATATGCAGAATGGAATCTGTCTTCCCATCATACTTTGGAGTAATGACTAGTGGGTTGAACTTCGCCGGAGTTGGGTATACCATGATAAAGGGTACAAAGGGTGATCCTTTTGTGAAATCACGCTGGAGGGGGTTCCTCGATTTGTCCATTTCGCCAAGGCGGTCTTTTAGGAACTAGATGGAGCCTTTCCAAGGCTAGTTATCACCTTGGGTACCACTTTCGATCGGCTTTTCTACTCATCCTCGACTTTCAATAGAACTCTCTTTCTGAGAAGTTTGCTCGGCTTTAGTCGATGCTCGAGCGGAGCGATGGAAGGTCCTAGTGGTGGAACTACCTAATTCTCTTATTTAGGTACAATCATGTGAAGTTGCTGGTATTTTCCAACGGTTATAATGTGGGCCCAATCGATCAAACGTTGAACCTCTACTTAATCTTTCAAACGCGCTGGGGCATTCCTCTAAATACGATTGATCATCAAAGTGGCCAGGGAACTGAATGGAGGAGGTTTCCCAGGGCAGTATGTCTGGTCCTACTGCGAGCCGATTCGCCAGGAGTACCTAGTGTTAGCGTAAGATCCCAAGTTCAATCTCTTGAGATTCTCAATTACTTGACTATGGTATTCGTCTTTCCTTTCCTTGTGAGGCGGTGGAGGAAGTCGCCGGTCGCCACTCTTATATGCCTTGGGTCCAGGAGTTACGTTATCTGGGTTGAGTGGCACTAGCCTAGTCGGGACGATCTGTGTCAACCACCTGACACTCTGCTACATCGTCTCTTGCCCCTTAGCGAGACTCACTACTATGCAATGTACGTCGCCTGCCCCAGTGGTGGTAGGTGGTGTTTCAAGTTCCTCCATATGACTGCTCTCGGGGTTATTCGCCATTTGAAACTGTCTCCATTAACGATTTGAATGAGTGGTTTTAGGTAGGAACTGCAATGGCTTGTTATAGTTGTTCCCACGGAAAGCGCCAATTTGTTGACGTCCAAAAGTGGAGAAAAAAAATAATCAATAGAGACAATTTATGAAAAATTAGAATTATGAAGAACGGGGATGAGAGACAATGGAAATACAATGATTTTAACGTGGTTCGGCCCTTTGGATGAAACCTACATCCACGGTGGTAGGCTTTTGTATTGCATTTGTTGTCACAGTTATAATTTAGGGTTTTTCTGATACCACTCGAGGCGTGAGAAGGTATAAAAAAGATCTCTCTCATTTCGTAGATTCATCCCCCTATTTATATGTGATTTGCAGATATTTACAAAGAGAGAGATGGAGTGCTCTTATAATTTGGACAGTTACATCTTGATACAAGTTTACCATAATAAATTTATATGCCTCGAAGTACGAAATAACTTTAGTGATGAGCGTCCGGATAATCATGAGGTAATAGATTCGACGGTTGTAATCCCGCATGGTTAATAAGGTATATCTCGTGTGTAGGTGCTCACAGGAATACACATGTGTCTAATCTTATAATAAATAGATAGGCCAAGCAGTCCAGTACTGAGACAAACACCTTTCGTGATGAAGCCAAGCACATTTGTTAATTCCCTTGGATTATTTAGAACTTATTCTCTACTGAGATTATGTAAGTATAACAGTTACCACACACCACTTGTATTTGACCCATGCTTAGGTTCACTACTACACCCTCACTTATAAATATTCACACATCACTCACTCTCACATATCCATGCTTAGTATAATCTCTAATGTAAATTTACTTTTCATAATACTTGTACATTTTTACTTATTAGTATAGTACTCATGCTAAATAAAAATACTCTCCATAATATACTTATCAAGAATAATGCATTTTGCACACTTCATCACCAAGAGCATGGCTATTGACCAAAATTTTATCTCGTACTTGGGGGTCTCTTTGTGATGGGCACTGGTCCGGAAGGTTGCAGTTAGCCTAAGCAATATGACTCTCACCTTCCATTGGCCAAGTACCTTCGATGTATATCGAACAATTTCACCGTATCATACTGCTTGATTGAAGTCATGACGAGAGGTATATAGCAGGGAACTCGTTCACATACGTCGATAATTATGTTATGTAACTCCCCTGTTCAATGGATTATTTCAGAGCAAGGGTTACTATTTGTTCTATTTTGTTGGTAATAATAGAACAATTCCGTTCATAGGAACAAAGAGAAACATATTTATTCTATACTCGATAACTACCAATACGCAATTTGGAGGTTGACACTCTCACATGTACTGTCCCAACAAGGTATATAGTGAGGCAATTCATGTACACTCAGTTATATCAAATGGCTTCTCCACACATACCGATTATCCTCAAAAGCAAGACGTATATTATAGAAGTCATGCCAGGGGGAACCATTCCACTAACTCAATAACTGCATACCCTCATATAGTCATTAAACCTAGGGCACTCATATTTAGATTATCGGTTACTACCCGAAACTCTGCCGAAATGACGGGTCGGCATGCCTACCAAATTTCCATGCGATTTCATTTTTTCCAAAATGGGACCCTGTCCATGAGCCTGACAACAAGTCAAACCATGTTTTATATATTTTTCAAACCCATTTTTCCCAGGCTCGGGTTCCACCCAACATTTCTTTTTGCTTTTAGGTAAACCTAACACAAGTGAAAACATAATAATAATAATAATAATAATAATAATAATAATAATAATAATAATAATAATAATAATAATAATAATAATCATGCTGAGACTCTTCTCTCATTTTCCCCTCTTTCCTTACCAAAAGTGTCAAAAACATTTTCCCATCTCTTTTCAAAATAACGAAAAATCTTTTTCCTCTTTTTATCAAAAATACCAAAAATATTTTGTCCTTCCCTTTCCAAAAATTTGTCAAAAACATTTTCCTTTTTTCCAAAATAAAAATATTCTTCCCTTTCTCGTTCAAAAATAAATTCGAATATTTTTCCCTCTTAGGTCGATTGAATACCTGAACCTTGGCCTGGCTCCCTATTGGCTTCGTTCTTACTTTGAACCGCCCCAAAATTCTATCAGTTCTACTGTTACTTACTCCAAGTTAGGAATCCACCTTCACCCACTCTCCATGGAGAACGCAGACTGAATGTGCACCTAATTTGATGATGGTCCTAGTCTAACTTACCACCAAGATTGATGAACTTGAAATCGAGGTTTATGAGATGCAGCAAAATCGAGTCCCTATTCCTAAGGAGCCCGAGGTCCTCTTTCCTCATGCCATGGGTCCGCCTGCACGTGAGCTTGTTTGGGTCCTGAAAGAGTATCAACATGATCCACGTGCCCCTCCTACCAATGGACCACCTCCAGCTCAGCTCCCTATACCGAATCTTGACCAGCTAGTGGCTAACCTTCCAGTGACTGTCAATCCGAAGGAAGAAGAGTTGAACAAGGTCAAGGAGGACCTTAATCTATTGACCAAAAAGTTTGATAAAGTCCGAGACTCTGGGAGATAAATGTATTACACCTATATGTATACCTACCCTAAAGCAAGGCTGTCAGAAAGGTTCAAGATGACCAACACTAAGAGTTCGAGGGTAATGGGCCCCTAATTGTCCATCTCCAAAGTTACCATCAAGCTATGACTCTACAAGGTGCCTTCGAGAAAATAATGGCCCAGATGTACCAACAGAATTTGAAGGACAATGCTCTTCTTTGGTTTCTATCCCTCGAGGAATCCAGAATTTGTAGTTAGGGGGATGTTGCCCATGAATTCATGTCACAGCATAAGTACAACGAGGAATTAGAGGTTAAACACCGTGATTTAGAACTTCTCGAGAAGAATCACAGAGAAACTGTCATTAATTTCATAACAAGGTGGAGGGAGAAGGCGATCATTATGACCAACCGACCTTTCGAAGAGGAGCAAGTTACTATTGCAAAGAAAAACTTCTTACCCCATGTATGAGAGACGCTGGGAGGACAATATTAACCACATTTTTAAGCCCTCCGGGAAGCAAGAATAGAAATTGGAGAAAGTCTTTCCAAGACAAAAGTTGATCTAAAGAAAGTATCCGGACAATTTACTCCAAGAAAATATGAGAAACTCGCTACAGTATCGACCATCAACAATATCTCACAGCCTGCTACCTCTTTAGCATCGGAATGCAGCCCTAATATCGCTAAAAAAGAATACATGGTGCTTCATGCTCCCCTCTATAAAGTTTACCAAGCCCTATTGAGCAGAAACATCATCAAACTGTCGTCCATTACCAAACCCACTTTCTAAAAATTTCAAAACCCGACGCCCATTGCGATTTTCACCAACATACCGACCATACCATTAATCAGTGGCTTTATCTTTGAAATGTAATTCGAGGTCTGATTTACCGGGGTGTTATCTCCCCACCAACCAAACCTAAACTCAACACTACTCACAATCCACTTCCAAATCATGAGAATGTTATCTTCCTAAAAAATGACCCAAAATTTGACCCATCTACCGAGATTGTAACTATTAAATCACCCATCATACCCGTATATTCACCTAAACCCCTCAAAATTTCCCCATAATGTCTCCTACACCCTACCTATTTTCCCAACCAGGTCTTGTCTTTTCTTACAAGAGCAGGTATTGTCGTTTATACCCGTTATAAAGGAAATATATGGAATTCCTAGCAATACTGAACCAGTTTCTAGAGTTTGGGTAATAATTTCCCTCTTTACTGACCATTGACTACCAAAAGATCAGCATACTGTTTATGGAAGCCCGTAAGTAGGCTTGAGAGTCAGATAATTGGGTGGTACCCGCCAACGAAGTCAATTTAGATGATTCCATCCAGATTATGGAAGACTAGTTCTGACAAACCGGTTAAATTTGTAATATGTTAGAGTTACTTGATGCCTTGAAACTATAAGGGCGGTTGGTCCCTTCACTTCTGCATCTCCCCATTGAGTGGGAGGATCTGTATAAAGAGGCCGTTAAGGTTGTAGAATGCATTGAATTCTCTTGGAAGGATGACATTGCCATCGAATTGGGGGATGAATTTGATAGTTCAGATGAAGATCCAAGCCAAGAAAAGGCTAGCTCGGTGATCAGTGCATGTGTGATGATATCATTTGAATATATGCTAGGGGAGATCAATAAAGTATCCTAATAAGCCAAGATAGATGAAGAAATAGGGTTTCTACTTTCCCCTCTTCTATGAATCATATAACAAGATCTGTGAGGGATTACCAGAGTTAGAACCCTCAATCAGCAATGATGGATAAAGAAAAAAGTGTTGTCGAGAAACTCGCCATACCAAAAATAACCATCGAGGAAAGCAAGATACTCAACTAGTTGGAGAAAGCTCCGACTAACATCACCTTATGAGGACTCTTTATGTCTTCCCAACTGCACCAAAATACTTTGATTAATTTGCTTACGTGGACCACAGTCCCTCCTTCCACCACTCCAAAGTAAGCCATGAACTTGGTTGGATCCTTAACCTCTACTAGAAATCTATCCTTATCTGAGGAAGAAATCCCTAAGTCTGGTCCAAATCATAATTATGCTCTCAATATCTCTGTCGAGGTCATGGGTAAGACAATACCACTTTCACTTGTAGATAAAAGATCAGCACTTAATGTTTGCCCATTAAGAACCCTGAACTGTTTGGGATTGAAAGTAAGCAACCTCGTTCCAACTTCCTCCGCAGTGTGTGCTTATGACAATACTCATTGAAAGGTGAGGGGATCCATAAATCTTACTATAGGGGATGGACCTATAAATCCCATTTCTGAATTCCAAGTCGTCAACATACTGACTTATTTTAATCTAATACCCGGTCACCCATGGATTTAAAGAATCAAAGGGTTGTCTTCCTCTATCCATCAAAAATTGATGTCCTTCGCCACGGTCAGGTTATCACCACCTTGGACGACTATGATAATACTGAGAATGCGAGCACCAGTAACTCGGTACTAGAGATACGATATGAAGAAAATGATATGCTTCTATCTGGTTTATGATTTGAACCACTTCCACTCCCAACGAGGGATGATTTCAAAGATAGAGTTTGTCCAGAGCACAACCCTCACAATAATGCCAACGTGATAGAAATTTTCAAAAATATGCACTTCATGACTAGATTGGGGTTGGGATAAAGATAATAGGGAATACTGGAACCCATATTGTTGAAGAAGGCCTTTTCTCCATATGGCTTGAATTATCAACCATCATTAGAGGAACTCAGAATGCTTCGCCAACCTCGATTGAAGATAAGGTTTGAAAGTATCCAGACTGTTTCAGAAAACTCCCTAAATAGAAGATTCGTCAAAGAAGGTGAGAATTTTCCCTTTTATGGCTTTCAAAAACCATGGTATGATCATGTGGATAAGAAAATGAATATAGTTACTCTTGGGCTGAAAGCTCCTAGAATTCTGTACAATCGATCATTGAGAACACTACAGTAATTATCGAGGTTTTTGAGGAAAGTTATTTATAGAAATCTTTCAATTTGCAGACACTGGGACTGGAACTCTGCATGATTCACTCAGACACTACATCATTAGATCCATCAATCCTGATGAAAACTACTGATGAACCTCTCCTCAATTGGAATGCTGTACATATTCCACTTATTCAAATGAAACCCAACCCAACCTAGATGTTTACCCTTCTTCTTCTTCTTCTTCTTCTTCTTCTTCTTCTTCTTCTTCTTCTTCTTCTTCTTCTTCTTCTTCTTCTTCTTCCTCATCCTAATCACAATGTAATCGATACCTCCTTTGATGAGGTTCTCAATGCTATTTTTCTCGAGAATAAAATAAATAAAGATTTTGAGTATCTTGTTGTGCCTTACATTAATTGTCTTGATTCTAATCAAACTCTTGATGATGATGATTTTACAAATGAATAATTCTTAACCAATTTTAATAAGGTTAATAACAAATAACATAGCCGCGTTCAAATTAACGAAGATGAAATTTTATTATTAATTGCAATTCTAGTAGCCAACTGCACAAGATTGGGATAGTGCATACCTTTGACGAGCATGAGCACGCGCAACTCAAAGAACTGTTGAAGGAATTTATGGACGTCTTCACATGGTCCTATGATTACATGCCTGATATTGATGCCAAGATCACTTAACACGAGATTATAACTCTCCCAAAATATAAATCGGTCAAATAGAAACTATGAAATCTCCACACTGAATGGTCGCTCAAAGTTAAAGAGGAAGTGGTCAAACAGTTGAATGTAAGCTTCATTCGGGTGATCGAATATCCCACATGGTTATCCAATATTGTACTTGTGCCAAAATCTAGAGGAAAGGTTCGCATGTGCATTGATTACTGAGATTTGAACAAGGCCTCTTCGAAAGATTATTACCCGTTGCCCAATATCGACATGATTATGGACAACACGCCCAGTCACACTCTCAAGTCATTCATTAATGGGGTTTCCTCATATCAAGATGCACCCTGATCATCAAGAAAAAACCGCATTCATCAGAGCTTGGGGAACCTTCTGCTACATAGTTATGCCATTCGGTCTAAAAAAATACAGGGGCTACCCACTAAAGGGCTTCCATAAATATCTTGCATGATCTGATACACAAAGAGGTCAAGGTCTATGTAGACGATATGATCATAAAATATAAGACTTGAGAAGTTTATGTTCCCTCTCTTTGAAAGTTCTTCGAATGACTGCGGCAATACCAAATACGACTTAACCCGTAAAAATGTGTTTTTGGCATTACCAGAGGAAAACTTTTAAGATTCATGGTGAGCGCGAAGGGGATTGAATAAGATCATTAAAAATTAAAATCCATGCTCAAAATGCCACTACCCCAAACGGAGAAGGAAGTCCGGGGATTCTTAGGAAAATTACAGTATATCGGTCGATTCATCAGCTAGTTGACTTCCATTTGTGAACCCATCTTCAAACTCCTTGGGATAAATTTAATCAAAGTCTGGCATGAATATTTTTTGGAAGCTTTTGATCGAATTAAGCAGTATCTACCCTGACCTTTGGTACTCATGCCACCGCAACCTGGTCTCACTCTACTCCTACATTTAACGGTAACAGACACCGTAGTTGGGGCTTTACTAGCCCAATACATTGAAAAATCTTTCAAAGAGAGGAACATCTATTATGCGAGTCATAAATTAGTCATGTACGAAGTTAACTACACAACCTTGGAGAAATCATATGTCGCCCTTGTCTAGATCACCTAAAAATTACGACACTTCATGCTCGTTTTTCCCATCAAACTTGTGTCCTGAATGGATCCTACCAAATACCTACTCGAGAATCCTTCCCTGTCTAGGCGAATGGCCCGATGGTTATTGCTTATAGCCCAGTTCGATATTGTGTATGTCATGCAAAAAGCCATAAAAGGAAGATCCATCTCTGACTACCTTATTGATTATCCCATGGAGGAAGCCGATATTTTGATTACCCCATTGGGATACTCCTGATCGCCCCTCATGATTCTCACACCCTCATTTCCATTAAACCATATTTTCCCTGCACCAACAACATGATCGAATATGAGGTGTTCATCGTAGGCCTCAAAGTAACTCTCAAGAAAGGAATCCAATGCTTAGATGTCTACGGGGATTCTACCCTGATCATCCACCAATTCCTTAGAAGATGGAAAGTCAAGCATGAGAAGATTCTACCCTTCTTTGCCCACCTAGAAGAGATGGCCTCCAAGTTTCGAGATATCACCTTCCATTACTTGTCCTGAGCAAGGAACAACTTAGTCGATGCCCTCGCTACCTTGGCCTATATGGTTGACATGACCGTGGAAATAATGATTACCCCTTTAGTAGTCCAAAAGCAAGCTAAGCCAACCCACTTCTAGAATGTTAAGCTCGTCACAAAAGAGGATTTCGATATGGACGAGTGATGATACTAGGACATTTGGCACCTTCTCAAGCGAGGTAGGTACGCCCAACTTGCCAACAATAAAGACAAATAAACCCTCCACAAGCTAGCTGCCCAGTACATTATCTGCGATAAATAACTATTCAAGGCAAACTTTGATAGAACCCACTTACACTGCATCGCAGGGGCTAACATTAAAGAAATGATACAAAAAATCAACAGCGGGGAATGCGGCTCCACATGAATGGCCATATGCTCTCCAAGAATATTATACAACATAGTTCCTATTAGACTACCATGGTTCAAGATTACACCGCCTATATTCGGAGATGTCTTAAATTCCAACATTTGTCCAATCTTCGCCACTTGCCCCCACGGGAATTATACAACACGACTTCCCCCTGGCCGTTTTCCACATGGGGCATCGCTATCATAGGGAAAGTTACACCAACAAACTACAATGGGAACGAGTTCATTCTGGTTTCCATTGATTACTTCACCAAATGGGTCGAAGTCGAGTCATACACAGTGCTTAATGCCAAAAAGGTATCCAAATTCACCCTAAAAAATATTATTTATCGATACAGGGTTCCGCATGATATAATATTAGATAACGGGTTACCTTTCAAGGAATAAGTCATAGAATAGGTCGATGCGTATAGGATTGAGACACACAAATATTCTCCTTGTCGATCACAAACCTACGGTGCAGTTAAAGCTACCAATAAGAACCTCAAATCAATCATTAGCAAGATGGACGAGAGTTACCGAGATTGGGCCGATCGAATCTGTTACACCCTATGGGGCCACTTAACTTCAGTCTGAGCATGTATTAGGGCTACCCCTTACTCTCTGGTATACAACATGGAAGCAGTTCTTCCCTTTGAACTAGAAATACCTTCACCACGCGTCATGCTTGAAAGCAAAGTCAACTGTAAGGAAAAATTTCCAACTGAGTCAATTTGTTAGTATTGGCTTAATTATGAACAAAACTATTTGATTCGTAAGGTAGAAGTTTGTGACCTTAAATCTTATGACATTTGCGTTGAAGACGTAGAGGACAAGCATATATTGAAGATATCATCATTGTCTGCTTTTCATGCCATGTTTGACGTCAACAACCTTTCATGTTTTCCATGGTCTCTACAGGTATGAATTCATATGATATATAGAGAGCCTTTGATTTATTTTTGTGCGATTTTTATTTTCTAAACATTTGGTCTAAAATGATTTTTTATTTTTGAAGAAAATAAAATTTTCTCATCTACTTCGAACGAAATTTGAATGTTATTCGAATGAATTGTCAAACGAGATATTTTCATTTTTCTCTGTTTTCTCGTTCGATAATCTCATTTGAAATATGTCATTCGAACGACCTATTCAAACGAGATATCAAATGATATATATGCATTTCATCTCTGAAATCTTGTTCGATAAAGTCGTTCGAAGGACTTTCAAATGTCGTTCAATTGAGCCAATGTTGTTGACTTAGAAACAAGGCACATTAAACTCGGCATTTAATGAAGCTTTAAACTTGGCCACTACGTCTTCAACAACCCCGTCATAGGATTGAATGGATACAATTTGAAACAATCCTATGACAGAAACCTTTTTGTCTGGAACAGAGCCAAAACAACATTAAGACTCAATCGGAGAATTATGTCCTTACAGCTGGGTCGTTCGAGATTTTTCTCGTTGTGGGTTTTCCTTGTACATCGCGGCGTTGTGATTGATTTTTATTTTACCTTGCAGAAAACCACCTAAATGCATGCTTAGGTTGGAAAAGATAAAATCGGTTTAAATTACAACTTTTGTTTGAATTGGTGCTAATTTAATTTGAATAAACTTTAGTTTAATTTAATTCAAGATTAGGTTTAAGTAATTTGGCAAAAATCATATTCTGTTGTTTGTCCTAATTTAAAACTTGAATTAATTAGTTTAAGAGTAAATATAAATATTTGTTTAGTTTAATTTCTTTTTAATTTGAAAGAAATTAAAATTTGGGTGAAGTTTAAAATTTGGATTATTTTGTGAAAAATCGCTTTTGAATTTATTAATTCGTATATAATTCTTTCAAGTGGTATCAGTGCGAGAACATTAAATTATTGCGTTAAGATCAATTTTTTATTTAAATATGGAAATTTTACCTTTTTCAAAATTTTATGTTTTTTATTTTTCCAACTATGCATATTGGAAAGCGCGTATGAGGTCGGCACTTAAATCGTTAGATGAGCGGGTTTGGTTGTCTGTCGTTGATGACTGGTCTCCACCAACATGTATATATGGATAAGTTCGTCTTTCTAAACCCGTAGATATATGGAGTGAGACTGAGATTAAAATAGAAAACTCTAATTCCCGTGGTTTAAATGCTCTTTTTAGTGCGATCACACTAGAGGAATTTCGTCGAATTATGATGTGTGAAATGTCTAAGGAGGAATGGGATATACTTCGACTCACCCATGAAGGTACAAGTGTCGTTAAAGCTTCTAAACTCCAAAACCTCACCACTCAATTTGAAACCATTAAAATGCTAGAAAGTGAGACTTTGGATGATTTCTATGTGAGGTTGTCTGATATTTTGAATTTATGTTTTAATTTGGGAGAAAAGATAACTGAAAACCGTGTCGTAAAAAAAATTTTGAGGCCATTACCCGATAGATTTATTCTAAAGGTGACCATTTTAAATTATTTAGGCACTTTAGACACCACAAAACTTGAAGAGCTTGTAGATGATTTACAGACCTATGAACTTGACATGTTTCCCTCCAAGGTTGAGAAGAAGAATGATAAGGGCATAACTTTGAAATCCTAGAAGGAGGATACATCAGTTTCGGATGATGAGTTTGAGATTGACTCAGAATATACAACTTTATTTGCTAAGAAGTTTAGAAAATTTCTTAAGATTAATAAAAAGAAACTTAAAAATGATTATAAGAAGATTGATAAGTCTAAGAAAAATAAAGCCGAGAAATTCGCTAAAAATAGTAATGAAGACCTTAATAGGGACGAGTCAAATAGAAGTAATGGTTGTGAAGGTTATGGCCATAGGGCATTCAACTGTCTTACTAAACTAAGGAAGGATGCCAAGATATCGATTTCATATAATGCCACCCTTAGTGATAGTGAACCGTAAGAGGGACCCGATTCCACCATTGAGCGCAATTTTACTGCGCTCATGGCTAGTCATGTGAGCGATATTGAAAAATCTTTCATTGAGGATAATTAAATACATGACATCTCCAAGCCATTGTTTGTGAATCCCATGAGTTTGATGGTAAAGAGAGTGTAGAAGAGAGTGTAAATGAAGAAGAGGATGAGGAGAATGAACTTCAAGCAGGCTTTCGTGAGTTGTATGTGGAGTAGTAAAAATTAAAAAGGACAAACTTGAAGTTAGAAGCAAAAATGAGAGAATGTGTCGTAGGTAATGATAAAAGTGTTTTAATTGATGATCTTAAGGAACGTGAGAGAACTCTTCATGAGAAGCTATAGTATGTTGAAGGTGAAAGAGATAGCCTTAAAGGTTTAATGGAGGCTATGAAGAAATAGCCTCTCAAGTTTGAAGAGAGTAGGAGGTTACTTGAGTCTCAAACAAGGGATCTTGAAGTGAAATTAAAACACTCAACTCGGGTCAAATTTGATTTGGAGTATAGGTAAAAAAAATTAGATCAAATCTTAAGAACTGTCCAAATCAAAGATGACATGTGTAATATTGGCTTCAACACTCAAAATGCTTCTGTTAATAAAGCCAAAACCATATTTTTTAGAGAATCGTCTAGGAACACTAGAAATGGTCAATCCTTAGATAATACTTCTCACCATGTTTTCACTTGCACACATTAGAATCTTTCATACAACCGCATAAATATCACGATCGGGAAACCTCTCAGAAAATCAGAACGGCCTTCTCGCCAAGCATCTAGACAGTTTAGGGTTTTAGACAATATCACTGTCATGGGATTACGATGATATGACATCTACATAGTAATTGTAGGAAGTTGAGGGTCCACTAGCAGGTCCCCAATCACCGACAATGGCTTTGAAGTTAAGTCAAGGGCGATGGTTCCGGCATAGCCTGTATCATTGACATCCCGCAGTCACATGGAGTACAGAATGGCAGAGAAGGAGATCATTACTCCAGTAACCAATGGTCGATCCACTGAAGGAGAAATGTGGAGAAGTTCTGCTAACAGCTCTCGAGGAGACTGAGAGAATTTAGGCATGGTCGTCGCCACACTAGGATTTACCCCAACATAGAAGAAAATTCCTCATAAGATGGGAAAACCTCGTACAAGCCAAAATGAAAAACATAATCCTTGGGGTAATAAAATTGTACTTCCTTTGCCACCATGTTCAAGTCAGTAGGACGATTGGGCCACAAGGAGACCTAACGCAGGTTAAAGGCGTTATAGTCTACATTATGCGAACACATAGCCTCTAAATTTTCAAAATTAAAGGAAAATTATGCACTTATGGGAAGGGCCATTTTGGAAGTATTAAGACACAAGACAAGAAATAAGAAAGAGAGAAAATATGAATGGATAAAGAAACCTCTCCATTTCCCCCCTTTTTACACTTGAAAAACTTGGCTAAAGACAGGGAGACTGCAAAATTCGGATAGAACACCACCCCATCAAGGATAAAGTAGCTGAAGAAAGTGCAATCCAACCTTTAGGGTGATTTGACTGGACTAACCTATCGATAGGCAGGATAAGGGGTATGTTGATCGTTATCCCCCCATTTTTAGAAGAGTATATTTTTCCCTTTTTGTCAAAATTAAAAAAAAAAACTCAGTAAAAATAATTTTTATTTCAAAAGATTTCAAAATTTTTCTCTCCTTATATTTTTGACGCATCCTATTTTAAACTAAATTCTCTTTTAAGTAATTCTAATCTTTTTTACAGTCTTAGAGAACAAAGTAAAACTTGCATGTAGATTAAAACATTTAAAGCAAAGATAAATAAATAAAATTTCATTTATTTCATATATATGTATTTCCATCATTACATTTCTTTGTAAGAAAGCAGAACAAAAACAATGGGACTCGGCCCGAAACCCCACACTTTATCTCTCTCTCACATTTTCTCTCTCTCGCTCTCTCTATCATCCCCCATCTCAATGATGCATGCTCTTTCCCGGGCGATGAGCTAAGGAGCCTCCATTACCTAATCCAGTTCCCTCCTTAGAAGAAGTAAATAGCACAAAGCAGGAAGGAACTGGGATTATATATCGAACACGAGCCATCACAGAAGACACCTAGTCTTGGATATCCCTCAACCAGGTAGTCGACACCGGGACATGCTACAAGAAAAAAAATGATAAAATCATCCAGTCAGAAGCAAAAGAGAAATCAAAAAAATAAAAGACAAAGGACAAGATATACCTCTGGCTTGAGGACATCCTGTATCATCCCCAACATCGTCGGGTCCATCCCGTTAGGGAAGTGTTGTATACTCACTGTTAGGGAGATGTTGCATACTCACCAACCTCCCTCCAGGAAGTCAAATATTATAAGAGGGAGGAGCAAGCCAGAGAAATAGAACCTCTGACGTAGTTGTCGCTATTGATGTTGACGCACCACCAATGTAGTGGGTAGACCACAATGGCAAACTCGTACCCCTTCTAGAAGCCTAGGAGGCGGAGGCATATTCACCACATCGTAGATACATGACGGCATCAACCAAATCATCACAAAGTCAAGGTAGTCGTAAGTCGTCGCCATGTCCGTATACGAGGAATAGGGCTCGCCAATCATCGCCGCCACTCGGGCCTCCTTGAACATATCTCGAACCCGACTCAGATATCTTGGGGACATCACCAGTGGCATCACTACCTCATCCTCCATAATCTGTGACACTACTCTCTCTCCCAGATACCAAGAGTAGCCAAACTCTTGCACCAGTCGCCGACGTATCTGTGAGTGCATCCTGGTCCACCCCATGTGCAGGATGGCCATCACCTAGGCATAGAAGGTCACCTGCATTTTAAAATAAATACTTGTTGAGCAAAGAAAATGCTAAGGAAAGGACTCCATAGATAACTTGGTCACTTTTCAGGTCATTCAAGACCTGATGTACTACCGCCAAAGAGAGAGACCTCTTCAATTGACGGTTGGACTTTCGCCACCGATACATCCGACAGAATCCCCCCATCACCTTATCATGCTAACCAATCAAATGGGCATTGAACCCTATTACCTCGTAGAACCACGTTTGCAAAAGGACAAGAGTCAGTGATCGGAATAAATAAAAAATGAAATAAAAGAAAATGCGTAAAGGTAAAATGCAAAAATAAGAAAAATACCTCCAAAACATACGTGGCTCTAGTAAAAGTTTACTGGAAACACCAACTGAAGGCATCCAAAGATGAAAAAAGGGTCGCCAAAGTCAGGCTCCCCTAGTCAAAGAGAGGGATATTCGAAAACACCTTCAAGTATAGTAAAAACCACAAGTGGGCAACGTCACTGTTCCACGCCACCGAATATCCTCCCAACAACAAAAGAATATATAAACGATCCGTTTGACAAACCTGCAGCTCGTTGGTCTCCTTGATCAACCGACTAAAAAAAAACTCTCGGAGAAGAGATATACAGATTAAGTCCCCCGAGACTATCCGCCCAACATCGCCTAGCGCCACCCTCGGTGTCACCCTCAGGGATAAATCCAACTCTATTTTCATGGCCTCGCAATCTATAGCCAAAAACTGTTGACAAGTATGGGAGTCACTGTCATCTCTTCAAAACCCAAATGTATGGGGTGGGTAGTATCCTACCACCTCTCCCCACAACACATAGAACAACCGTCAGCGGGACATATCATCCAATGAAAATGCCAAACTACCAAAAACTATGGAAGAAACCACCTAACGCACCACCGCAGGATGGTTATCCCACACATCTCTAAATACCGTCATCCCCTAGGAGAGAAGACTCATCTCAGTAATGCCAATCTGTCAACACAAAAGAGAAACCTTTTTATCAAAATTAAAAGAAACTATAGGATGAGGGA
Organism: Sambucus nigra; assembly: GCA_949130495.1. Lineage (NCBI taxonomy): Eukaryota > Viridiplantae > Streptophyta > Magnoliopsida > Dipsacales > Adoxaceae > Sambucus > Sambucus nigra. The sequence goes on from OX422207.1 coordinate 716,732,670, forward strand.
AAAAAATATGAAAAGGAATACCAAAAGTCACGCGATACTTACATAACCCTCAGGGTTCCTCACCCTAAATAATCGATGGTGAGAAGGCGCGCACAAAAAAGTCTGCTCATTGGCAACATGATCGAATAAATCAAAGCGTTCTTGTTGCCCAACGATAAGGTCACCCCAGGCCTCCACTCCATGTTCACCCAATCTTCAACACCAAGCCATGCCCTGTGGGTCTCACTGATTGAAAATTACGCCATTTCTAATCTTAAATGAGGAAAGAATGAAGAAGCATATCGCAAAAGAGAGAAGAAGAGGATAGAAAAGATTGAAGTTGTGAAAAATGAAGAGAATTCACCCCTTTTTATAGGAGGGTAGGGGGTATCCCGATCGACAGTCCCCTGACACCCACAGATTAGCACTTCGCTTTACTCTTCCCTAGGCACTCCAAAAGATTATGTCGCTTCCATTTGGAAACCTCTACAGCCTGTCTGTTAGTACCCCCCTGAAATTTTGTACAAAAATGTTAGAAAAATTCAAGAAATTTCATGAAAATTTCCTAAAATTGTCAAAAAAATATTGGAACATTTCTTCACCAAGAAAATCATTTTTCAAGTTCCTTAAATCCCCATTCAGATTAATAACACATTTTATCCCCAGCTTAAAACCGTAAAAATAAGCATGTCCATTAACACTCCCTTAGGGAATCCCAAAAATTTCAGCTTCAGTAAAAATTAGGTGCATCCTCAATAGGGCTACCCATTTCCGCAACAAGAATTCCTGAATAAAAGTTTTCCGCAAAAATATTTTAATTTCCCCAAAGTAGAGTTAGAAGCCTTAACCGGGCATCTCTCCCTAGCAACACATTACCCATTGGAATCCCAAGACCTCAAGTCATTAATCTACTTCCCCAAAATGGAATTTCTAGACTAAGATTTTCAGCTCTTCTCAAAAGGACATCATCCCCAAATAAATGTCTCTTCACCAATGAAGTCTACAAAAAAAGGAAAATTCAAAATTCCCCACGATTGACCTTAACGCTCAGAATTGGTCCCCTTCACTTAAGGTCCTCAGAATTGACCTCAACTTTAAGAATTGGTAGCTCCTACTTAAGGTCCTAAAAATTGAACTCGAACCTCATAATTGGTCGCTCCTACTCAAGGTCCTCAAAAATTAACCTCGACCCTCAGAATTGGTTTCTCCACTTAAGGTCCTCATAATTGGTCGCTTCCATCTAATTTCCTCATAATTGAGCTCGGCCCTTAGAATTGGTCGCCCTCACTTAAGGTCCTCAGAATTGACCTTGACCCTCAGAATTGGTCGCCTCTTTAGAATTGACCTCGACCCTCAGAATTGGTTGATCCCACTTAAAGTGCTCATATTTGACCTCGACCCTTAGAATTGTTCACTCTTACTTAAGGTCCTCATAATTGACCTCTACCCTCAGAATTGCTTTCTGCCATTTAAGGTACTCAAAATTGACCTCGACCCTCAGAATTGGTCACTCCCACTTAAGGTCCTCAGAATTGACCTCAACCCTCAGAATTGGTCGCTCCCATATAGGTCCTTAGAAATGACTTCGACCCTCGAAATTGATCATGCTCATGCTCATTGGTCCTCAGAATTGACCTCTTTCCCAAAATATTTTATGGTGTCTATTCAACGAATTTCGATTGTTTCAAGATCACTCGTCGAGGGGATCTATAGACATCACATTCTAAGACACCCCCCAAGTCTCTCCTCAGGTCCCTAGCACCTCCCCATTCACTAGAAACCCTAAATCATATTTTGAGTACCAATCTAGAGGCCACCAAGCATTCCCGAGACCCGTTTGACTGCGGTCAATTCTATCGTCCGAGCAAAATCTCAATAAATATTTAAAGGTATATAAATTACCTTTCCAATGGTATACACCATTAACGAATTGGCATAACGATTCTGATGAACATACCATTTTCCAATTAAAAAACGATCTGAAGTCCACATGACGTTCCAGACCCCGATTTGGCCATAATCAACTCCATCGTTAGAGAGAAAGCTCAATGGATCCTTAAAGGGCACTAAAACTCCTTTATAACGGTCTTCCCCATGCATAAAATGACATAATCATTCGGAAGAACGGTCCATTTCCCTAAAAAAATTAATTCGGAGGCCACCAAGCGATTCTGGGCTTCGTTTGACCAAAGTCAACTTTTTAGCTTGAACGAGAATGAATGAATCTTTAAATGGCACTGAATACCTTTTCAAATGGTCCACTTCATGCATGAGTCAGCCTTACGGTATGGACGAATGACCCTTTTTACTATGAAAGGTCATTGAGCACTTGCGAGCCCCATTTGACCAAAGTCAGCTCTCTGAACTTAGAGCAGATTTTTGGAACATCGAAGTTACTCCTTTCCAATAGTCAAACCCATAGGCGGTTCTGACTTACGGTTTGGATGAATGATCCATTACTATCCGACGATGTCCCATCTAAAGGGCTGATAAGCACTTCTGAGCCCCGTTTGACCTAAAATCAACTCCCGCACCTGAGAGAGACCCAAAGGACGCTTGAAGGTCTCTACATTACCTTCCTAACGGTATGCCCTGTGCATTATTTGTATTTATGGATTACATTCTACGATATTATGTCTGAAAAAATCTACACGAAACTACCGATTAGCAGGTCCATTTCCCTGCCCATTGATAGTGTGTCTAGGATCACCTGTTGATTGGCAGGGCTAAGGATATGCCGATCGGCAGTCCCCCTACCCTATATAAAGATGGCATGAGCTCACTTCCAGGACACACCTCAGATTCCTCATTATCAGCGATCTCAATAACATTCTTCTGCAATTAGTGAAGTTTCGTTGTGTGAAATTCCTTTCCACCTTTCATTCCCATCATTCTGATACCCAATTAGTAAAAATCTCATTCTTTTTTATACAACATTTATTCCAAATTGCAACGAAGCTCATCAATGATCAAGACCAAGCCGTAAGTCTCCAAATAAGGTCAAAACATCCTTCTCTCTTTAAATTTCTTTATTTTTGCATTAGTTATATAAATTCTCAATATGGCTTTTACTTTACATCATACACATTAATATTTCATCTTTTATTCATTATATTGCACATACTTTATTTTCTATTAAAAAAACAAATCAAAGAAAAAGAGGGTTACACCTATAAATTTCAACGGAATTCTCCATCACATTTTCTCAAAACAAAAAAAATATCTTTTCTACACACACATACATATAATAAACTCCCGCTTGAATCTATGGGATAAACCTCTCCCTGGTGCCGTATGAAAACTATGTGGACATTGATAACTTTATAGGCTATGTAGGCATCTCAGCTAAAAATCAAGACTCGAGTCCTATTTTCCTATTTTCATAATGTTTCCTATTCTATCGATAGTTCATTGATATATATTATACTTGTGATTCGTACTTAGGTATTATCTAAAAAATATTATTGTTCCAGTATAACGATCAATATCTCGATAAGCGCACACATCATGTTTTCTAATTATTATTTTGGGAACATTCCTTTGGATGACCTCAATCTATATTTTTCGTGATATGAGTCAAGCGATTCTGATCTCCATTTTATATATACACATGCACACACTTCAGGGAGAAATTAAGGAAAATAGTAACGCAAGCCCTTGAGAGACAGAAAGGACAGGATGGTTCCCTAACACCTTACTATTCACTAACTTAGCTCCCGAACCTATGAACTATTGGTTTGGTAAGAATCAGTTTGTCTTTGATGCTGCTTTCTTAAGGTAGAGACATGTTCTTTTACCTGTTTTATGAAAAATAGGTTGGCGACTCCATATCTTTACATCACCCTACATTGACGAAGAGCTTCTAGAAAAGGGAGAGAGACTTTATCTCCCTCTTCGACCATGCGCGCACAAGGGTCGACCCCGAAATGGAGAAAAGCTGGAGGAATGGCCATAAAACCTTCTCTGAAGAAAGTCCTAGCATACTGTAATGGTTGAGCAGAGGGCATGCATTTAATCGCCTTGGGCTATGGATGATAAGAAGTCAATATCACAAAGATCCCACGGGATCTAGACAGCATGAAGAAGACATAAGTTTTGCTTCCAGGAGGACAAAGTGTTCGATCGAACTTAGGGCTATGACACATAAGTCTACTCAAGTTGATCAAACTTTTTAAAAAGAATCTTTGACAGAAAGTCATGATCGACTAGGAAAATCTATCTCATCCATGGACAAGCAAGATGAACAACTCTAGAAGGGATCAATTCAGTGTCTTGAAGATCGTCTGGGGGAAATAAATAAATCAAAGGATCCATTGCATAAAGTTTCATGGAAGGATCTCTATTCACCCCATCAATTGTGGGTTATAGTTCACCCACAAAATTCAAACCACCAGTGGTAACCCCGAAGTGCGACGTAAACATTGATCTCGTGTTGCACATAGAGAAATACTTAGAGTTCGTTGATATTTACTCAATCCTAAATAAGATGCGATGCCGAGCATTCTTAAGTGCAATTAGTGGATTAGCACAAATTTGGTACATTGGCTTATCATGAGGACAGATTTTGAGTTTTCAACAGCTGGTTGATCTCTTAGTCAGTAAGTTTTGCTTTGGTACTAGGCATGCAAAGAGGGTAGCCCATATTTTGAATGTATGACATAAGGATGACCAGATAACTCGAGGTTTCAGTACTCATATTAACAACGAGAAGTTAAATATAACTAATTATAATGAGAAAACAACCATAACAACCCTTATGAGTGATTTACTATCGAAAAAATGTATTGGGCATTGGCTAAGGAGCGACCCATGATGATGAAAAAGTTATTATCCACAACTAGAAAGTTTATGAACGCCGAAGAATCAATGTCTAGAAAAGAGGTAATCAACTCTAAAGACAATATTATTAAGAGCTCAGAGAAGAAAGAGCAAAATGATAAGAAAGATGACAAACCAAAGAGATATGATGAGCATACTCGATTAATGATAGGTGTCCACCACATCTTGGAGGAAATTCTTGGGTGCAAAGACCTTAAATTAAACGACAAATTGAAAGCCTTAGCCAACAGAGGAGATAAGAGAAAATACTGTGAGTTCCATAGGGATCATTACCATAACACTGATAATTGGATAGACATAAAGAACGAGGTTGAGAACTTGATTAGGTGGGCAAGCTATCAAAGTTTGTGGAGAGAGGAGGTCGAGTTGATCACAGTGACGAGAAGTCCCAAAAAGAGATTAAAGTCTACGTAGAGGAAAGTTGATGAAAAGAAAAATGCAAGGGATGATGATTCAGATGATTATTCGGACCCACTCGAGCGGCTCAAAGAGCCTGTACGTGAGGTAAAAATGATGTCATTCGACTGTAACTTCATTGAAGGAGATGCTGGAGGAGGCAACGAGCCCACATAGAGGAAATCCTATCTCAATGAGGCGAAGGCATGCGCTCATATCATATAGATCAACCTAACGTGAACCGTGGACACTCGTCCTAGGAAGGTAAACAAAGATCACCTTATGTACGAATTCTCTAAAGATGACATGCTCAACATGTTATATCTGCATGACGATCCACTAGTTATTTTTACGATGGTACATAAAAGTAAGGTGGCAAGAATTCTAGTCGACAATGATGGTTATGCTGATGTTTTTTTTACAATTACTACAAAACTCTGAGATTGAGGGGTAACAATCTTAAAGCCTATCACCCACCACTTAATTTTTTTCTCATGAGAAGAGGTATATGATTTGGTAATAGTTGAGTTAGAAAATGTTATCATCACGTGGCCCATCTGTATAACAGAAAAGATACACTTCTTCGTCCTGGAAGACAATATTTATTCGGCATATAATATCATATATGCAGAGTAGGGATGAAGAAGTTTGAAGCCGCCCCCTCTATAGTGCACCCATGTTTGAAATTCCCCACTCATTATGTGGTTAGGGGAGTAAAAGGGAACTATGTAGAGGCTATATAATGTTATTACACCTCAGCCTACCAAGAGGATCACAAGAAACTAATAACGACATACTAGATCAAAATAATAGATCCTTGAGATGAGGAGAAGCTGGTCAAAGGGATGGTTGTTGAACAAATTAAGTTAATTATCTTCGATGATAAGCACCCATAGAGAATATCTCAAATCATCTAATCATTGGATCTTGACCTAAAAATAGATTTGATTGAATTTTTGAGGAGACAAAAAAATGTGTTTTCTTAGAGTTATGAAGACATGCCCGGAATTGATCCAAATTTTATTTTTCATGAGTTAATCATAGTCAAATAGGCAAAAAGCAGTCAATTAAAAATGACATGTCTTCAGATAAAAGAAGAACGTGGTTGTGCAGGAAGTGGTGGATAATTTATTTAAAGTAAATTTCATATAGAACAATAAATATACCTAAAGTCTCTCTAATGTGGTGATGGTTAGGAAGAATAAGAATAAGTGGTGGATGTGTGTCGACTTCACCGAACTGAATAAAGTGTGCCCAAAAGATCACTCTTCTTTACAAAAAAATTGACCAGTTGGTTGATGATACTTAGGGGCACAAGATACTTAGTTTCATCGATTCTTATTCAAGATATAACCAGATAAAGATGAAATCAAAAGATCCAAAAAAAACTTCGTTTATCACAACCAGAGGTACTTACTATGGAAAAAATATGAAGGTGTACATTAATGACATGGTCAATAAGAGAAAAACAGTTGTTGGCCACATCCGAGAACTAGGACAAACATTCGATTAACTAAAATTATATTAAAATGAAGCTCAACCTAAAGAATTGTTTCTTTTGGAGTACGAGAAGGAATGTTTTAGGGTGTCATAGTCCATTAAAGAGGTATTACATCCAACCTAGATAAAATTCAAACATTGATCAACATGTAATCTCTGATAAACGAAAAGGAAGTGTAAAGGTTATCAGGGCTTATGGCTGCATTAAACTGATTTGTTTCACATGCCACCATCAAGTGCCTGCCCTTATTTAAATTATTATGAAACACACTTGAATGGAATGATGAATGTGAGACTTCATTCATAGGGTTGAAAAAATATCTGGGATCCCCATCTCTTCTTTCAAGGCATGTCCGAGGGAATTTTTTTACTTAAACTTGACCGTATCTGATTCAACGATTAGTTAGGAATTCGTTAGATAAGAAAACGGGGTAGAAAAACAAGTTTACTATACCAGCAAAGCATACCAAGGAATGGAAGTCCAAAATGAGAGTATGGAAAATTAGCGTTGGTTCTAATTAAGACTTCCCTAATAATAAAGTCATACTTTTAAGGCCATACTATTATTGTCTACACAGACTTGCCTCTATGTCAAGTTGTCCATTAACTAGAGAAATGAGGAAGAATGATGTTTTGTGTAGAAGAACTAGAAGAGTAAGACATATAATATGAACCTTGGACAACCATTAAGAGCCAAGCCGTGGATTATTGTATTGATGGATTCAATTATGAATAAAACTTACCGAGCAGACTTCAACAAAAGAGAGCTCATCAGAAAAAGTGATAAAATAGACTTCCATGGAACAAAGTTTATCCCAAAAGCAGATCAAGTAGACTTCTTCGAAAGAGAGCTCACTAGTCCAAACAAATGAGCAGACTCCTATGGGAGATAGCCTAACCATTAATCTAACCAAATATAGAGATAAGATTCCAGGGTCATCGACCAAGTAGGATGAAATTTCTTACGACTTAGAGAAAATGAAAAACTGTTTAAGTACGGGAACTTGATCGAAGGAGATTTCAAAGAAGACCCTCCAATCAGGCAAATTTTTAGAGATGGTTCATCCAATGCCACTGGAAGTGGTGCAGGTTTAATCATTACAACGCTAGATGACATTAATGTGTAATATACCCTTAGATTCCAATTTGAAGCCTCTAAAAATAAGGCAGAGTACGAAGCTCTCATAAAGGGGTTTGAATTGGCATCATCACTTGGCACAAAATAGATATTAGCACAAAGTGACACTTAACTCATGGTAAACCGTGTTTTGGGAATCTATGAGGCGGGGGAGGAGTATATGGGAAAATTACTTGTCTAAAGCAAGAAGTTATTACCAAAATTCACGGTGGTCAAGATGGTCAGAATTTTGAGGTAAAAAATGTCTGAGCAGATGCACTTGCTTGACTAGCATCCACACAATGACAAACTTAATAAGAACAGTTCCAGTGGAAATCCTTAAGCCCTGGAGTACATATAAAGAGATTATCAATATAATGGAACTAAACTTGGGGCCATCATTTATGAATCCAATATGATCATAGCTAAAGATCGACATTCTCCCAGCAAGCCCTAAAATAGCTAGGAGACTTAAGTACAAAGTAGCAAGATATGTTTTTTAGAGGGGAATCCTATTCGGGAGAGGGTTCATCATTGGGTTACTCAAATATGTCCATTCAATCAAAGTCCATAACTTGATTAAAGAAGTACATGAAGGCTCTTGTGGATCACATTCAGCTGGCTAGTCACGGGTAAAGTGAGATGCCACACAAGGCTACTACTGGCCAATATTAAAGGCTGATTGTGCAACTTACATGAAGAAGTGCGTAATATGTTAAATGTCCACTAACATTCACAAGAGTAAAAGGCTTGTCTTATGCAGATCACATCTCCCTGGATGTTTGTAATGTGGGGAATAGATTTGGTCAGACCTTTATCGAAGACCAGAGGTAGGTTTAAGTACTTGATTGTGGTTGTAGACTAATTCACCAAGTGGGTGGAGGTTGAACCCTTAGAGAAAATGCCATATGAACAGGTCTTGCACTTTATCTGAAAGAACATCATTTTCCTTTACGGTATGATATGTGCTTTCATCATCGATCTCAACACTTAATTTGATAATTTGGAGTTTGAAGACTATTATGAGCAATCTAAAATCCAAAAATTTCAATTCACCCATTCATCCTCAATGCAATGGAAAATATAAGTAATGAATAAAACCTTTCTTGAGGTGATAACGAAATGGTTGGGCAACGCTAAAGAAATCAGATGAATGAACTCCAAAGTGTTCAATGGGTATGCATGACAATACTGAGGACATAAACATACAAGACCCCATTGAAGCACCTTATACCTTTGACTTACTTAAGTCTATATTGTATAAGTGTTCATCTAGTTTGGAAATAGTGACAAAATTAGTTGTATAACCTAGAATCCAAAGAACCTCAGACTTATTCACTCTCTAATCCTCTTCAATGATCCAAAAAAGGTATAAATTGAATCACACTACACACATTAGAAGTGCATACATGTGTATATATTGCTCATATTGATTGTGTGTTAAATTCCCCTTAAAATGTTGTTTTAATAATTTTTTGGGAATTTTTAAACATTTTTAAAATAATGTTTTCTTTAATAAAAGTTTGTTTATAAACTTTGTGGGGTTAAAATGATATTATGCAAAATTAGTTTTTCATTAGAATGTTTGATTGGGTAGAATATCAATGCGCCAGAGACATTAGGGTGTGGCCTGTAATTAGTTTGGACGCGCGTTTGCCAGCCAATAACATGCCAACACTTGTCAAGCTCCTGTTATCTCTTTTGTGTTTGTTTTGTGAGAGAGCAGCCTGGTGAATTGTGGATCGTTAGATCAAACGTTATCAACGGCCGGCATGTGTTTAAAGACTATCCGTGTGTTATCACTGTGGACCAATCATCTTCGTTTTAACCACCGCTATCTTAGCACCCTTGGATCAAAGTCAATATAGGAAGACTGAATCTCAACCATTGATTGCTATCTTCGATCCAGAACCGTCCTTGGATCCTATTTAAACCCTCTCATTCTCAGCCTTTTAAGACTTTTGGTAGTCGTCTAAATTGAGAGAAGAGAGAAGAGAGAAGAGAGAAGTGAGAGAGAAGAGAGAAGAGAAAAGAGAAGAGAGAAGAGAGAAGTGAGAGAGAAGAGAGAAAAGAAAAGAAAGAAGAGAGAGAAAGGGAAACTGATTTAGAGAAACCCTAACCCTAAACAACTTCAAACCATATTCAAACCTTCGTAATTTCAAAACCCCAAACACAACCTTGAGTGTTTGAGAGTGAGTGGTGTTACTGGTTTGATAGTTTGTAGCTGTAACGTCTTGATCTGTGATCTTATTACCAACTTAGACATTTTGGTGAGATCTGTATTTCTTTTTTTCATAGAAATCTTAGATCTACACTATTGCATGTTATATATCACTAGATCTGCATATTTGTTTCTCGTTTTGTGAAAATCTTTGATTGATTTAGATCTGTAAATATTTTATGTTTCTTGTTCTTGTGAAACTAAACCTTGACCTAGTTGGATTCTCACTTGGAGGTTTTCAATCTCGAAAAAAATTTCAAAACTGAGATTGATTAAGATCTTGACTGATTTTGAAGCAAGATATCCGTGGAATCTGGGATATATTAAAAGGTCAAAAGGTTTCAAGTTTTGTAAGAAAGAAAGAAAAGAAAATCACAGCATATAGTCTTTATATGTAATTTTCTAGGACTGTCTGTACAAACTAAGTGTGTGTGAGTTCATGCATGTGGATAGAAATCACATCACAAACACTTGACACACTACCACACTGAAAGTGTTGAGAATAAGATCAAAGATTATTGAGTCGACGCAAAGAAAGCTAAAGCAAAGTGGAAGTTATCAAACTGGAAGAACATCATCCACAATCAGATCTACAAAGAAGTTAGAAGGACACCAAGTGGGGTATATTCCTAAACTTAGAATAGGTTGAGTTGTGTGCATGTATGTTGTATTGTTTGCAACTGCTATTTGTTGTTAATGGATTTTTTTACTTTCGTGACTTAGAAGTCACCGTGGATGTTTCCTCTATTGGGAGAGATTTTACCACGTTAAAAATAGTGTGTTCTGATTATCTTCATCTCCTCATCTCATTCTATAGTGTGCTGATATTTTGAAACTTTCTTAGTTTTAAAACTGATTACAAAGTCTTGGTTATTCTCGAACATAAGTTTTTGTAAACACAACTTGTTGTTTATCTATTTTATTTTCAAAAGAAAAGGGTTTCTTCAACAAATTACTCGGAGTTGCTTATACAGTTTAATCTTGTATTAAACGACATTAGTAACGTCTTTTTCACCCATACGTTGTTCTTCATAACATAAATAGTAGTCCCAACAAAGATTGGTCTACCTAGTCACCGTGTTCTTAATTTTTACTCACCAAAAAGTTCCCTAATGAGAATACTAGATCTAGACCTTATAATAAAAGTTAGAGAACATGCAGCACTTCGGATGGCAGCGTACCATTAGCTAACTTCTCGATTACACCAAAAGAGTAACACTAATCACTTTGAGGGATGGAGATTACATGATAAAAATTCATTCGAAAAGGAAATAATTCGGAGGCTAACTGGCATGGTCGATAAAGTATACATGTTGTTCGACTAGGAACTTACAAAATTGAAATCTTAGAAGGAGAGCATTTCAGAAACCCTTAGAATGCCGAACCCCTGAGGAAATATTACTAATAAAGCAGGTAAAATCTTTTCATTTAAATCTCCTTTATTTCTTTTAACTCCCTTTCATTGATAAATAAAATCTATTATATTAATGGATGTTATTGTTTTGTTTATGTTTTTTTTTATCGTTGTGGTGAGATGTGATAAAAACCCTGCCAAGAGTCAAGCTAGAAGACATCTCAATAACACATTCGAACTCAACCATCGTAAAATTACTTCATGTACGATCTCGCCTTTAAGGAAGACTAAGAACATGGAGTTCACCAAAATTACTCCATATATGATCTCGCCTTTGGGAAGACCAGGAACAATAAGTTCACCAAAACTACTTCGTGTATGATCTCGCCTTTAGGGCAGACCAAGAATAAGAAGTTTACCAAATTTAAGAAATTCATTGGTCCTATGGACGAAAATATTTGACCATAACTGTCTATACATAAGGATAATTCTTAACATATTTGGCCATCTCAGGTAACTAACACCGTTACTTGGGTGGGACGACAAGATCCATCCCTACGACCACCTAAAAGGGCATTAGTAAAGACTAAGATTATATAACCCAAGTTCATCCAACCTCGATAAGTAGTAAGGAATATAATTTAGGCAACCACCAATGACGTGATCACAAGAGTAAACTACTAATAGAACCATTTTTAACTAATCAAGATGGCGTGACTACTTATACAAAAGACAAATATGTAAGGAGGATATTTAATCATAAGAAGGGGTCTGCTTTCTTGTTGAGCCTACAAAACCAACAGGAGGAACATCCAAAGCATAATAAGTAATAGTCTTCCTCAGGTCTATAAGCCTAGATTAATTGCTGGAACTTTTCCCCATCCACTAAATGTTGAAGTTGATGAAGTTCGTCATCTCCTTCATGGACATAATTCCCGCGGTATTTTCTCATGAAGCTCATGGGGAAGGCATCTGAAGGGATCCATTAAGCATCAAGATTAAAGGGATGTTCAAGATGTTCTAAGCTACCTAGGTCATACCAATACCATAACTCATTCTCTTCTAGCACCTTCATCACTATAAGGGCATTGAGCCAGTCTTGTTTGTAGCTAACCTTGCTAGCATGTTCAAGTTTTATACCTATGTGTGTGAGGGAATCATCATAACCATCTTTATATAGTACAAGGGTTCTTATGAAATTGATATCTGAGGTAATCTACCTTCTCATTCAGCCTTTTAATTATAGATAATTTATTCTTTATGGTCGTAGATTAGTCTGATAAAGTTTTCTTAGTTCGTTCTCCTTTCACTGACTAAAAAATGCTCCCCGGTTTCTAAGAAAAGTAGCCCTTGGATTTATTTATTTTCTCTAATTCCTCACTCAGGCAAGCATTCTCTTCATCCAATAAGGAAACATGCTCATGTTGGTTGGCTGTCCCAAGATTCTTAAGACCTTCAAGCTCACCATATAAGGCATTATTTGCTTGCTCAAGCATTACGGTGACCTCTCTGGCACGTTTCAGTTTAACATTAAGAATAAACTCATTCTTAGAATAAGTTGAAGCCAGAGAAATCATCTTTTGTCTAAATCCATTACTCATTTATAGGTCTACTAACTTCTTCCCATAATCGGTGTCAAGACTTGCCACTGTTTCCTTATGTCTCGTTTGTATATTATAAATCATGTCATGATAGGGAGAGTTATCCAAAACTACTCGATGAAAAAGACAGTGAAAACTTAAGTATGTGTCTGGCTCAAAAGATGCACAATGGCCTAATGGCCCCTCAAACTCATCTTCGTCAATCCCACTATGACTACCACCGAGCAATCCACTACATATTTCCTAGAAATCAATTTGAATGATGACCAAATATGCCATTTTTGCATTAAATTATTAAGCAGATTGTTAGATGTAAGTATTTGTCAAGAAAAGGAAATCACAAGAATCTAATTGGGGCAACAATATATGGAACATAAATTTTATTTGATTATAATAAATTAGCAAAGTGAATCAGAAGAAAAACTCCTAACAAAATCACAGGGATATATTTCTCAACCTTCTCTTTATCAATAATAGCATGAACCACAGTCTTCTTAATGGCCACAAATTTCTCCTTATTAGTAGGTTCATAGACATTTTCCTCATCATCAATCTCTTCATCAATATGAGAGGGAATGGAATAGTGGTGTGGTTGGAAGTGGTCAGACTTTCCGACAGTAATGACTTTGCCCAGGGGAATCATCCCAACCATTTTTATAGGCTATTTTTTTCAAATAGTCAACCTACATCGAGGCATTGGCAGATGCCTTATTCCAACCCCTTGTGAAGGCATCTTCTTTATCATTGGCAACCTTAGCCTTCACTTCTTCCACTTGAGTTCTAAACAATTTCGCAGCAATCTTGGCATCCTCAACGTCTATTTTGGTAGCAGTCAGATCATTATTTGCTACTACTTTCTCCTACTACAATGATTGGACCTTGTCTTATAGTTAAATCCAACCTCAACATCAAAATATTACTCTTTCATAATATCACCCCTCCTCAGGAGCTAGTCGCAGTCGATCAAGAACTTTAAGATATATATACAAAAGAGGATATTATAAGAGGAATGGAAGAGGTTTTTCTGAAATTAAATAATGAGCAGCCAACTAACGAGGGCCAATTTATGGTTTGCATGATCCAATAATCTCAAATGAGTAATAGAATATGTAGCTTCTTTATCAGTAAGGGAACTCCATCACTAATTAAATCGTAAGGAAGCTCATGAGAAATTGTAATATATTAGGTAATATCCTTTCTCTTATCAACAAGTTTCTTTCCAGTAATCTCAGTTGGAGGAGGTGGATGTTTTCTCATGCTCTTAGAAAGAGATTCACATTCCTTGGAAGTACACTAATTTATGATTAAGGGATAGTAGAATCTATAGTTTTAGGTTTCTTACTCGTGACTGGTCGAATAGGGGTAGCGACCTAGCCCCAACAAGGAGGTTAGGAATCTTTTGCTTCACGATCACATTTGAAGGGATGTTAATCGGTACCAATGGAACCACAAGAGGCTCAAAGGAAGATGACGTAATTTCTACCAACATAATTATCCTTTGAACTTTAAGAGGATTCAGAGTTTGATGATTTAGATATTTGAGCCTCTGGGCTGTCTTAAAGGATTGGAGCAACCAATCTCTCCTCTATAGGTTGTGATATAATAAAAGAGGTAGTGCACTTATACCTAAGTAGAAAATCAATTAACCTATGGTGATATTCAACACCCAACCATTGTTGAAGTGAGAACACAATCTCTCTGTCGAAAAAGTTAATATCGACTTCACGAGGAACTTTTTATATTCTTTGCTGTAAAAAAATTGAAAACACGAGCATAAAATCAGCTTTAATGACAAAATGACAATTTGAAAAGAAATATTTTAAATTCATCGACTAACCTATTCCCTTGCCTTTTGGAGGGCATATTGTCCCATCGTACACTATACCCTTAGGAAGAGACGCGAGTTGCTAATGTTTTACAAGCAAACCTTGATCCTAGTAATCCTTATTAGAATCAGGAAGGCTCACGACCAAGGCTCTGTTCAAAAATACATTGGCCATTTTGATCCTCTTAATCAACTCAATAAATTTATTAGATTTTTTAGGAGGCCCCAGTGGCCATAGATCAAACCAATCCAATTTTTCGAACACAACTTACAACTTCATTGTATTGTGCTCTCCAAAAAGGAAAATCTTTTAAAAATCTCACTCAAAAGGTGTTGGTTGGAATCCCATTCTACCTAAGGGTTCTTGTGATTCTGGAGGATCCATATAATGAATATTTTCATTGGTGGTAACCCAAGTATAGCAGTACATTAACTCCATGATGCCGATATGGGTTCCATAGAGTTCGTTAATGCGAAGTGCCCTATTAATGATCCTCAACTTTGGCGGGGACCACATCAAAGTATTGACATAATTCCAAAAATAAACAATTGGGGGAAAGGTGACCTCAGATTTAACAATAAATATGGACGGTAACCGGTGATACTCAAATAAGGCATAAAGGTCATTGGCCCCATTTACAGTTCAGTTATTACCTAATGAGGGATTCTATGTGTGTCCCTAACTACTTCTAATGAACTCTCGTCAATAATATAAACCATGTTTTAAAAAATTAAGTAAAGAATAAGAAAGGATAAAAGAACGAGAATGTCTTTACAATGGAGAAAAAGAACACAACAAACCCTCACAATGGCTGAAAAAACTCGGAGATGAAAAAGGAAAGTTTTTTAATGAAAAGTGAAGTGAGCTAAAAAAGTGGGAACAGACATTTTATAGGCCTACAGGACATTCACATATTTCTCCAGGGTTAATGATGGTTAAATGTACTTGACGCTTCATTCTGATGGTAACTGGCAGCCACATATGGTTTATTACCAGCATACCTTTGGAATGCTTCATTTTTAAAATCTCATCCGTATTTACAAAATTGCCACAAAACTAGGAGAACGAAAAACCATAAAATATTAACTCTCTGACATCATCCTTCGACCAAGATTCTCTACTGATCAAGTCATAAGTGAAGGTCTGTGACCAAGTTTCTACAAAGCTGATAAATCCCTGCCATTTAACACCTAATTCATACATTCCATGTTCTAAGATATTCTTGAGATATAATACTCCAAAGAAGTTATTACCGGTTATTGTCATGAATTAATTCTTGGGGGATTTTGTTTCATCATAAATATGGAATGAAACATGAACTAATAGTATTGTGACACCTTGGAAGAAGCTCAACTCACTCATTAATCGTGGTGTGCACATCATGTCCTTAGTCGGCTCAGCACGACTCTTAGTCGTCTAGGTTGTCGATCAAAATAAATTAATGTTATTAGTTGAAATCACAAGGCATGCATGTGAATCATGCATAAAAATATGTACAACCATCATTACATGCACGTGGGGCAATCCCTTCAGTTGATTGCAGTTAAATCTTCATTAATTGCCTATGGAATGCAAAAGGGTGAAATTGCATGACTTATAAAGGAACTACACCTATCGATTTACTCTCGCTCTCTCCTATACATATTATACACTCCTATATAAGGAAGGGATAGAAATCGATATATAGACAGATATAATCTTAAGAGTTTGTACCCATCTTAATTGGTAATTGAATGTTAAACCCCTGGACAACATCTGTGGACGTGGGCATCATACTAGCCAAACCACGTTAATCCCCTACCTTAATCCCATTTTCTCATCTCCTTTGATCTAGTCTGTTGATCTCTTTATTTATTAAAATTTATTTTTGGTATTTTTAAGCTAAGAATCATAAATCCTAATACCAATAGACGATAACAAAGGTGAACAAAAATGTTTTCTTGGTTCGCAAATATGTCTTCACGCGAATCTTCGTCAAAATGACCTCAAGGACAAATGGTTCAAAGAATGTTTTTGAAATGGGGAAAAAATGAAAATAAAATGGGGCACATGAGTATACATATATTCTTATAGTCTTTATTCCTAGATAAGTGGTATCATGGTGAAATATGTGTCCCTTCGAGCATCTCATATGCAACCCTTAAGATGATGGGTTGGTAAGATGTCATGCGTGATCTTTACGAGATACTTATGTAGTGGAATAAATTTTTTATAACTACTGATTTTGTTATTCTTAACTTAATGGTAGACTACATAAGGAATTTATTAGTCATACTACATGCACAATATCCAAAGTAAACACATAATTGAGATCTTCCAAAAAATCCCTTGACTTCAAAGAGTTGTATAAACCATCTTCCTTTGCTATGAAATTCAATTACTAAGGGGTAGAAATTCCCCTCATTGATTTTCATCCGTGAAATGATTGACATTTATTTACCTAACATAGTTCTCATGGAATTAAGAATCATCTTTGTTTTAATCTATTCTGCCACTCGGGTTTTACCTAAGTCAAAATATGGTTCCCTAGTACCAAATAACTACCCACTCTAAAGCGGGCCAAGTCTTATAACTAAGTGTGGTCATCCCATTCCCCCTCGACAACGCGCACTTTCTCTTAGTGGTAGAGGTACTCCTATAATGGTGGTGGAAAAAGAACATAAGAAATTATCGTCCATGTGCGAGGTGTGTGAATGTCTAGAGATTAGAGTCACCAACCTATTTTACTCAAAATAAGAAAAAGAAGGAGCCACCTCTAAGGAGACACCTAAACGACAACTAGTGCATGAGAAACCATGTGAAATATGGACTCATAAATTATGTTATGGAGTGGGAAGGTGTTAGCCACCCAATATGCTCTTTCGATCTCTCATGGGCTCAACAAAATGTTCTCGTTCTCCTAAATGCATGAATATGTGTATATGTCGAAAATGTTTCGTGTGTGCAAACTTAACAAGGTAAATATATACGTGGATGTGCAAGTCTGTGTGCTTTTAAGGAGTGAAGCCATCATATCCACATCATGGGAAGGATGGGAATGAATACTCTTAAGGAGATAAAATATGAGCAAAATCCAAAAAATGTAAACTCACTATGAAAAAATGAGTACGCGTGAATGGGAAAGCTAGAAAAGGAATAAACTAACTAAACATGAGAAATGTGAAAAAGAAATATATAAAATTACTAAAAGTGTGGGCGCCCTGAAATTGTAATCTCACTATGGGAAAGTGAGTGTATATAGGAAGATAGAGGTGCGATAAATGTAAGAGAAATAACTGAATGATTAGTGTGGGGTTAAATACAGGCACATGCTCAACCATGTGCGCATATGATTAATAAAGAATTCGATTCAGAGAAGAATTGTGAAACTCTATCACTTTAACGACATATCATGATCAAGGATAATTCCACATTGTTAGGGAAATCTATTAACAGGGCTTAAGACTCCCCTAAGCTTCCTTATAAATGTAAAACCACCCCATATGAAGGGGCCACGCATTATTGTAATATCGAGCGGTACTAAAACTCTACCGACCTGAGTTCTTGATTGATAAAGAACAAACTCTAGCACTCTGTGGATGTAGGCAAGTTGTTGAATAATGTACGTCTTGTGTTATGTGTGTGACATCGTTCCTTTTTGTTATTATTATTATTATTAGGCTTGTGTATATTTAATATAACAATCTGTAGGAATTTATCGCCTAAAATTGGCATCGTATATAGGAATGATTTGATGTTCTTTGCCACTATTCAATCTTTTATGATGTATTACTCACCAAACCGAGATCAACAAAGTCATGATGATAAGGAGGAACATCACCAAGAAGATCATGGGGACCAGGAGGGTCACCATCTAAATTTATACAATCATGATGACCAGGAGGGTTAACATCCTTATCATTTACCTTCAAGGGGCAAATAAGATATCGATGACTATTATCGATCTCCTACCTCATTTTATCATCCCCAATAGGTGAGGATAGATGAAAGTGTGATCCCTATGGATCTACCCAGATCTCAAGGTTTATCGACACCTACGACAAGCGCTTTCGAGATAAGAGAGGTGCTACTAGGTATCAACAGGTGAAAAATGTTGCATTCTAATGATGACTTGGCAGGTTAAAAAAAGAAGCACAACTGGAGAAACGTAAACATGGGCATATGTCACGTACTCCTAGTCCTTAGGCAAGAAGATCTTGCAATTTAGGAATGAGTATCTAGCACCATGAGGAATGTTCTCCTTGTGAGAAGCCACAAGGAATAAGGCCCCTCTATCTTTGAAGATCGGCGATGAGAATAAAATCTCTATGATTTAATCAGGAGATAAGTGGACAGGCACCCTTCTCATCATGGATCATGAACCACTACTGAAGAGTTAGTCGGGAGGCCCCTTTTCATCCAAATAAAAGCACCATTTGGCTAAACTATTGAGGATATTAAACATCCTAAGAAGTTCTCTGATCCATGATGTAAATTTTATAATGGGGAGATGCATCCCACAGAACATGTCCGGAAATATCATCGGGGTATAAATTATAGAGTAACAAAGAGAATTTAATGTGTCGTATATTTCCCTCCAACCTTAGGGATGTTGCCCAGAATTAGTTAGAGAAGATTCCACACATAAGGATTACATATTTCAAGAGTCTAGATGAGCCTTTTATGGCTCAGCTCATCACTAGTATCACACATCCTAAAAGGATGGAATTATTTCTTAAGATAAAAAAGAATCTTCCAAAAATATTTTGAGAATATGCCAACAGATATTAGGAGATATACAATAATGTAAAGAATTGAACCGAGTAAGTGGCGATGCCCACCTTTAAGATTTAGTTTCCATGAAATTCCATGATTAATCAATCTTTCACTAGAAGAGAGGTCATCACCATCGACGACCTCATAGAGAGAATCGTTGGCCATGAAGGTTATCGGCCAAAGCAGGCCAAAACAAAGAGAAAGAAAGAGATAGAAAAAAAGGAAGGTAGAAACAGAAAGCGAATGAAAAGAAGGATACTAAGAAGATTTTCAAAGACATTAACATAATTTTCACTAAGCCGATCTATAAATTATTTTACAACATCAGAGGTCAGCAGTATTATAAATGGCCTTAAAAGATGTTGGGCGACACCAAGAAGAGGAATATGATGTTGGGATGTGAATACCATAAAGATTATGGTCACAAGACAAGAAATGCAGGTCCTTAGAATATCACCTTGAGGAACCGAATCAGGTTGGGCATCTCAACGAGTTTGTCAAGAAGAAGGATGGTCAGGCATTACTTGCGCATGACAAGAGGCCCGACAATATGTTGGATAACGTAATTGGCAATTATTTTACAGTGATTCATGGGGTAGCTAACCCAAGTCAGATTAAGGGTTACACCTTAAGGATAGAGGTGAAAAGACTCACGAGAATGATGGAGGCATTCAAGATTGATCCAGCTAAGTCGATTGCGGTCAAACATCGATGACCAGATCAGATTGACTACTCAAAACATATAATTTTCACAAAGGAAGATTGGTATGAGTGAGGACTCCTCATCACCAGTCCCTAATAATCACTCGTAAAGTATCCAACTGGGATGTTGAGGATATACTATTGGATCAAAGGATCTTGTCAAAGGTCCTGTACCTCAAGTTAATTAACAAGATTAAGTTACGAGCATAAGACCTTCAGGACCCAACCGTACCCTTGGTCAGCTTTGCGTGAAGGATAATCATGCCCCTTGGAAATATTATTCTCCTGATCAGAAAAGGAGGAATCTACGAACTTATTGGGTTCATCGTGGAAGGCATAAATTACCTTTTATAATTTTATACTTAGAAGAGGGTGGTGGTATGCCATAAGGGTAGTGCCTTTATCCCTCCACCAAAAATTGAAGTGCATTACTGAGAAAGGGATAACGAAGATCAGGGGAATGAGACATTAGCTCAATAATGCTTTATAGCTTCCATCTAACCAAAGAAGGATAAGAAGAAATAAAATTTTGTGGAATCAGGAGAGGTCTATATTCCCTCCAAGTAGTAACTAATGTAAAGGAGGCCTAGTGTTGAGGAAACCAGGGTTGCCCCTGTTGACCAGGTCATGGAACCTATCCATGAGGTGTTTTTTTTACAGGGATCAACCCAAGAAGAAGTTTTTGATTGATAGTTATGTCACTAGATATAAGAAGAGAGAATTGATTGCTTTACAAAAAAGAAATCAGTAGGTGTTTGCCTAACAACCCTTTTATATGTCGATAATTGACCTGGAGGTTATTTATCACAAGTTTCATATGGACTCTACATATCCACCTGTGACCTAAAAAGTGCGAAGAAAAACCCTCAAGAAGGCGATGGAAGTAGCGTAATAAGTGGGAAGATTTCTTGAGGCATGGTCCATTAAGGAAGTACAATTTCATGAGTAGTTATAAAATCCTTTATTGCTTAGAAATAACGACGAAAGTGGAGAGTACACAATGATTTCATTGACCTGAATAAGGCTTGCCTAAAGGAAATATTTTCTTTGCTTGAGATAGATCAATAGGTAGGCGCAACTTCTAACCACCAACATTTGATATTCCCCGACACCTACTCACAATACCACTAGATCTCATATTTTGATGTCGACTAAGATAATACTTTTTTTATCACCACATTGGGACTTTATTATTATAAGGTGATGTGGTTCGGACTGAATAATGGCGGGGAAACTTATTAGAGGCTCGATACAAAGATGTTCAAGCAATAGTTAGGAGAGAAATAAACCAAGTGTTCTTTTGGGGTGAAGTTGGGAAACTTGCTTAGATACTTAGAAAGTCAAAGGTGGATTAAGGCAAAACTCGAGCAGATTAAAGAAATAAATAATATACAACCTCTGAGCACCATGTATGAAGATAAGAAGATTAATGGCATGCTCGCCACCCCCAGTAGATTCATATCAAGATCTTTAGGAAGGCGTTGACCTCTCTTTTAAAAATATTGAAAAAGAAAAGGAAGGAGATATGTAATGAAAAATGTACCCAAACACTGGAAGACATGAATAAGTATATAAACTGACTGCCATTGTTAACAATCCTAGATGAAGAGGGACACTAGTACTGAACCCTATTCTATGAAGGTGAAGGTAGTGAAGCCCCCATATATTGCATGATAAAAAAAAATCTTAACACCGAGAAGAGTTACCTCCTCCTGGAAAAACTCGCAAATGCATTGGTGATAGCCTCTCGTAAGCTAAGACTCTGCTTTGAGGCGCAAAAAAGCATTGTCCTGGCCTCCTTTCCTCTGAAGGAAGTTCTTAAAAAGTTTGACCTATCTGGTTGGATGTCCTAATGGATGGGGTAGTTAGAAAGGTTTTATATACAGTATCATCCTAGAACATCAATCAAGAGGAAGGTTTAGTTGAGTTTATCATTGAATTCTACAATGACCAGACATTAAGTGATGTCACCATAATAATTGAGGGGATGTCCAACAAGTTGTTAATAAAGGGGAGCAATGGAACTTTATATAGATGGAACCTCTAATTATAAAAGGATAGGAGTCGGGATAGTGGTTGTATTTACGGTGAAACTTTTCCCAAGCAAGTCCACCATCTGGTCACTCAATTAAAATGTTTACAAATATAGTAGTTCCAAAGATGGAACAATATCCATCTGGGTTCCTTAGCCACACTTTCTTCAGTCATGAAAAGAGATATCAAAAAGACTATTAAAGTGGAGTATCTCGATCAACCGAGCACCAACGAGAGGAAGATTTTAAAGATAGTCATGGTCATTGCCACGGCTCTAAGTTAGATTGATTCGATAATCCATTATCTCAAAGATGATGTTTTTCCTAATGAAAATAAGGAAGTAAATAAGATCCAATTAAAGGTTGATTGTTTTCATTTGTCATCGGAGGATAAACTTTATTATATCTCCTTTTTAGGACCATACTAGCAGTGCATATACCCATACGACGTCGACCAAGCCATTTATGAACTACATATGGGGCAAATCACTTAAATTCAAATATATTAAACAGGGGTCCTAGTGTCCATATATGTAAAAAGACACAGTCGCATACATAAGGAAGTGAAAAAACTTTTATCTCTTCTTACGTTTAGTGCATCAGCCCGCTACTGACCTTATATCCCTGACCAGTCCTTAGATTTTCTTACAGTGAGGACTGGGCATCATTAGTCCACTACACCTTGTGTCTAGAAGAAGGAAGCATCTTTTGGTCAGCATGGATTACTTTTCTAAATGTTTTGAAGTGGAACCACTATCAAACTTTTAAGATATTGACATGACCAGATTCATTTGTATGAACATCATAACACATTTTTGGCATTCCCCCATCATCATAACAGATAACGAGATATAATTTAAGAGAATCTTCTCCAAAGCTTTTGCGACGAGCACAAGATTAGGCACTAATATAGTTCAACAGTCTAACCCTAAGCAATGAGTAAGAAAAGGCTTCGAATAAGACAGTACTCGATGGTTAAAGGAAAAGATTAGAAAAAGTGAAGAACGCATGGGTTAACTAACTTACCCTCATTCTCTGGGCATATCGGACTACATAAATGAGATCGAAGAAGAAACAACATTTTCCTTAGCTTATGATATTGAACTTGTCATTTCACTAGAAATGGGTTTGTTACCAATGAAGTCTTCCCTAGTTGACTAAGGTCTCATCAGTGAAGTGATCAGAGAGCTTGACTTAGAAGGCAAAAGGAGAGAGTTGTCCCTAGTAAATCTTGTCACCTAATATAAATAATTGGCCAGGTAATAAAATTGGGTAGTCAAGGTGAGGAGCTTCAAGGTCAGGAACTACTTACTAAGGAAGATTGTGGGCAATGTAGGGCTTAGACGAAAAACTCGCACCTAACTGGGAAGGTCCATCAAAAGTTATTAGAAATGATTGTAAGGAGCTTACCACTTAGAAACAATGGAGGGTAGGGAAGTTCCCTGAGCATGAAATTCATCCAACCTTAAAGAATTTTACTTTTAGTTTAATTAATTCCTATTTTGAATTACTTGTCTCTCAAACTTTAATTCAATTTTAGAACTTATGTTTTGATCTTTTTGCATTGCTCCAACTGGAAGGAAATGAATATTTAATAAAGAAGATTGATTAAGTCAAATGGATTGTGTTTGTCTTATTATTAATCACCAGATGTTTATCTTCTTCAGAATGTCTTATTTTAATACTAATAGTCAACCAAAGACCACCAGATGTTCCTTTACTAAGGGTACTTCTTTAAAATGTTTGCTTTTAGACTAATTGGTTAGTCGACTAATGACCAACCAGAAGCTGAATTGTTTTGTATCATATTAAAGCATACATGATTTCTCAAAGTAAATAAAAGGCATGCAGGGAAGACCTAGGCATGTTGTACTAATGAGGTCAGAAAAATCTTAGGTAGGAGATGACCCCACAAACATGTGCATTCTCACTTTTTTAGCTCTAAGCCTAAGGTTTGATGTGATGACATCACCTAAAAGGTACGAACAAGGTCCACCTAACATAAAGGAAAGAAAAATGTTAAAATTTTTGTTAATACTTCAAGTCATTATAAGGAAATTAAGAAATTACGAATAATTTACAATGAGAAAGTAATTAAATATATGCCACTTGAAGGTTTAGAGTGATTCATCCTCTAATGTTTAGCTCTAGTGGGAAGATCATCTAGCCTAAAAAGTCTGACGGTGTAATCCATATCTCTAATTCTCGATAACCCTCGTCGAGTTACCATGCTGACCAGGTTTGAGTTCACTATAGTTTGCTATACCCATCAAGTGAGTGGTTTACCAAATACTTCCTTATCAAAATGGCATATGTGGCGTTCCACGAAGCATCAAGATTATAATGGGGCTTTTGACAATTGGGGCATCTAGGATTATACCACTGTCATAATTTAGAATCCTTTGGCACCTTCGCAATAACTAAGGTCTTAAACCATCCATTTTTAAAGTAAACATTCTGAGCATTATTTGAAGTATCATCATAGTTGACAAAAAACTCATCGTAGCCATCATTTCACACTTGGCGGGGTTAATTGTGGAATTGGAATCTTAGATGATCAAGTTTCTCGAATAATGTTTTGATGGTCACCTTCTTATATTTCAAATACTTTTGGCCCTTATCTAACTTTTTCATCAGCTGGCCATTCTAATTTTCAAGGAAATAGGCTCCCTCACTAACTTTCTTTTATAGCAAGACTTTTTATCTCTCCTAATTTGGGATATCACGTCGTTATTTTCCTTCTCAAGAAGGAAAATGACCTCTCTGGCTCCCAAAAGGTCGACCTACACTGTAGAAGTATTTTTAGCATGTATAGATTCAACATTGGCCAACTTCTTATCAGGACCTCTAACTTTGGCCAGCTCGACCATATCCTTATCAAACTTGTCCCTCAGATTGGTTAGTGCTTTACTACGACTGGCTTGGTTGACATGAATCATGTTATAATATACAATATTGGTCTCCACATCCTGATGGAAAAGTCGACGTATATATGAGTAGGCTTCTTTTTCTCATGAAGATGCATCCGAACCCAATATCTCATCGAGGTCATATATATCATCACAATTGGAAGTAAGAATTTTACACGCCTCTCTTAGAAGCAGTGATGAGCAGTGACAAGCTGCACATCTTACATCAAACTGAAAAGTGCAAGGACAAGTGGACGATCATTCAAACTCAGTCTAAAGAAAAATGCAAAAAATATTACAAGGTATATGAACTAATAAAGTTGATTTAAACTTTGAAGTTTCACTAACAAGAGTCAATAGGGAAAAACCTAACATCAAAAGCTAAAGGAAAGAAAAATAAATAGATACTTCTTAAATCTAAGGGCCTTTCTCTCCCACCTTTCACTTTTCGACGCCTTGAATAAAGGAAATCTCTTCCAAATGGTTAGGACCATCCTTAGCCTTCTTTTCATCTTGAGAAGAGTCGACCTTATTGAGAACCTTGGTAGCACTGGAGATGCCTTCCACTTTATCGAATTCTTGACAAGCACAGGCTGATTTTGTGAATTAACACAAACATTAGTGACCTTAAAACTAGGAGATTAGTCATCGACCGTTCTTTTCTCCCCATCACCAGCATCTTCATCATCAATTTGGGGGAGGGGGGACCTGTATTATGTTCCTTAAAAAACGCAATGTTTTCAGGAATTTTATCCTTTAGAAGGGCTTCATCCTGGTCATTTTTAAATAATGCCTTCTCGAGGTATTCAATTTACGATTGGGCTTTGGCAAAGGCCTTATCCTAGCTGCTAGTGTAGGCATCGTATTTAGCCTATGCAACTCAAGCCACGACCTTCTCAACTTTGGCCTTTGTGTCCTAAACCTTGATGTTGGCGTTCTCATCCTCAATTTTGGCATTCTCACCTTGTCCTTAACCTTTTCGGCAGTAAAAAACAGGTCAAAAGACTCCTAAATTTTCTTATTGAGGTAGTCATTAGTATCCTTCAGTGTTTGGACCTTTTTGTTAAGCTTCAACTTCTTATCAACCTTAGATTCACAAGCCACCTGAATAGCTTCTAAGGTCTTGATCACCTTTTTTAAAGATTTATTCACATCATGGGAGGATTTATTCACTATAGTGTCTATATCTAACAATTGGTCATAGTCAATCAGAAACTGTGAGACATAAACGAAAGAAGAAAATAATACCTTTCAACTGGAAAGTGACACAAGGATAAATACATGTCAATGAACAAACTAGATAAAAGGTATGGTTGGCACGTTCAACCAACCGATCATGAGTTACACTAGCAGTAACCATCCTGTTGACAGAAAGGCATGCTGGCCTAATCAAGCCATGCACCAAGTCGAGGCGAGGAATAATGGAGGAGCAATAACTTTGCCTTCGTTAGAAGCATTTTCCCTACAATAATAGTTGGGGAGGAGGAACATTATCATTTTTTGCCCTCTTGAAGAGGGGATTCACTTTTTTGGTGCGGGAATCCCCAATTTCTAATGGGTTAGTAGGTACCTAAACTTCACCATTATTTCTCATAATTTGAGCAAATTCTTCTTTATTTCTCACTAGGCGATCACGGGGAGCCTTCGATCCTATGTTAGAGGAGATAAGATTCATTATTTTTCTCTTACGGTCCATCGCACTAGGAAAGAGTTCAACAAAAAGAATAAAGGATATATTTAATGACTCAGAGGACAAAGATGTTTTCCTCGTGCGAACCCTTGGAGATAAAAGTCTTTAGATCATTTAAGTCATTTAAAATATCTACAATTTGGTCAAATGGCCTTGAAACAAACGAGGAGATTGAACTTGTGAAACCAAAGAGGAAAAACACCTACCTTGGGTGGTCCTTGTCCCCAAACCTGTGCTTCAGCGATCAGACCGTTTAAAGATCAACGAAAATGATGTCCTTAATGTGAGGAAGTTTTCTTTTGTTGTTTGTTGTAAAGAAATAAAGGAAAAAAATCACAACCAATCAAACAAAAAGAAAATGTAAATTTGGACACAATTATGATCTAACATATTCCTTTCCCATCTTTAAGGTTAATTTGTTTCCATTTCTTCACAATCACACCATGATCCTAGTACTCCTTGTTTTAATCATGAAATTTTATTACTATGGCTCTATTGGCTACCCGCGTTTTTAGATAAAAAAATATATTTTCACAGGTCAATGCCCATTGATAATACTACATGTTATATATGATACCCATATGAGTCTTGTATAACTCGTTAATGCGATAAAACCCATTTAAAAAATCGAATAAATGCGGTGTGTGATAATTGATTAAATAAATTCGCAAGTTTCCAATTAAACCTTATTTAACTAGAGTCTATTTTTAAACAAACTTAAATTAGCCCCAAACCATTCAACTACGTATGTGCGTGTGTCAATCCATAAATAAATAAAGCATGCGACACAATTTTAAGGAAAAATCCGCGAAGAGCAAAACCTATTTTTATTTCTAGAACTCTGACAAGTTTATAAGACCATTGACTTACATACAATCTTTCTTTCGCCCACAAGAGTAACACACGGTGTCTTCGATAAACCTCCAAAGCAACGGCTAGAAACAAAACATCAATGGTTCACACGCAGCTATACCACAAGGACTGCAATCCTAGACACACAGTCTTCTCGGTGTAGGTTATCCTCCCCACAAGAGTAAACAGCAGTAAGGGTGTGTTCGTGAGCACCAAAACAATTCACTAAAGTATATTGGGATTTTTGTGAATTGTAAACAAAGAGGGATTAAACCCTAAAAGGAAGAAGACAAAAGTATTCTGCTTTCGTAATTTTTCTGTTCTGTAAAACGCTGGAACTTCTTAAATAAAACGATACCATTTAATGAGTATTTATAATAAAAATGCGCCGCCTCGAAAAACAAAATCGTTCGAATGAGATAAAGGACTCGCGTTAATGAAGGACAGATGTCGTTTGAACGACACCGTGCGACACTGCGATGTTGTTTGAACGACTGTTGCGTCAAAAAATTAATATTTTAATGTTTGCTCGAATACTTAGAAAAAATACTCATTCTAAAATTTTGACAAAAAGTCCACTCCAACACTTAGAAAATATTTTGTAAAAATATCCCAAAATCTCTAAGTGGAAAGTTAAGGTATTTAAAACATAACCTTACCAAAGTAAACTTCGCGGAGTCTTTTTGATGAAGAACTTGATATTCGGATCCTTCTTTGATGCTTGAACGTTCTTGAAAGCTCTTTGAGGGAGTAACGGTATATGACATAATAAATTGATAACCGACTTATAAAAACATGTCCATACAAATCTCCCCTATGTCTACGCCGGTACATACATAAAAATATCTGAATTATCAATAACCAAAATACCCATACAAATCTACCCTCCCATGAATAAATTTGCAAGACCTCAAAACTGTTCTTCAAACATCTTCGTTAATTCTCAGAGCTTTTCTTACCAGGGTGTGTAACATCATGATCTTCAATCTTTGTACCTACACACGTGTGATAAAGTAAAATACCTTCATGACGCATCGAGTTTGAAATGATATAAGAATAAAGCGTCAATAATCAAATCTTCCCCACAGTGCAAAAACTCCCCCAAAATATGAGAATTCTTTCTCCCTATTTTTATAATGTACCCAAATAGACAGAAAGGAAGAAACAATCAAAACATGGAGTGTCACGATAAAGTGCATTGCAAACATGGATCGAACTATGTGCATGCAAAGGTATGTCTCAAAAATTTCAAAAACAATTTTTTATTTTTCAATTTTTTATAAAAAAATAAGATACCAAAAATCTCACCATGGATTTAAACTCAAATAACCAAGTCACGAAAATGGAATGAATGGGTGTGAACACATTCGATAGGTAAATCAACTCAATCAATCATATGTGCACGATGCATACATGTACCCCTAACAAATGAGCATCAAAAGTATCCTTAGGTGTAAAAATTATTGAATTTAGATGACATCATCTTATGCAAATCAACAAATCAAAGTCAAAGAGATTTTCACACCAATAACGTCCAAAACTACTTAGCTCTTTTTCAAGATTTTCAAGGACGTGCAAACCCGTTTAAATTCTCCAACCAAACTCCCTTAAAAATATTTTATTTTAGAGGTGTATAAACTAAATTCTCCAACTTTGGAGAATCGGTGCAAAAACCTAAATGGCCCATAATTGGCACGAATTTCTTTTTATTGCCTCTAAATTTTTTCGGGCTCTTTTAAACCTCTTTGGACCCTGAATAATAAAATTCCTCAATTTTTTAGGTCCAATTAAACGGCGGCTTAATCGCAAAGGATAAATAAAAATCTTTCGTAGCCCTTCACCGTTTTCAAACAAAGCACACAAACTCACAAACGGCTCCGCGCTTGGTTCGTTTTAAAGACAGGATTGAAGTGAAAACACCCAACTAACATGTGATAAGACAAGCACAATAATCAAGCAAATCCTTGCATGTGTGCAATAAAGGAAATCATGAGTCAAACATGTAGGAAGTAACACTTAATTACATCTTAATGACTCCAAACATTATAAAACACATGGATGAATTGACCTATTGTCTCAAAACACTATCAAAAAGTCACATGAAAAAAGGAATGATGTTGTGACTCGGTCATCCTAAGTGTCCATCCATAAATGGTGCAAACAAAATACAAAACTGTTTGAATTTTTCAAAAAATTTGTCAAAATAAAATCTTTTTGTATTTTTCAAAAAATTTCAAAAATAAAAATCTATACAAAAAGTATATGTCATAATGCTAGCAAAAATATATCAAAAATCATAACTAGCATATGACAAACATGCAAACACAATCATCTATATGATATGGCAAGAGAAGAATCATGTGCAAGCAAACGAGAATCAACTTGTCTAAAATCTAGTGTCTCTAAAAGTGATTTCCTAACCCAAATAGATGTGAAACGTCATGTGGGGGATTTAGGAACCAAGGGAACACTAGACATAAACTTCCTAGGACATTTTCCAGGATCAAAACAAAAACACCTAAGGTGACCTTTCCAATCACAATATGAACATGTGTAAACGGGTGGAGCGATACCTATGGGTTGACCTTTTCTAGCATCCTTGAAATCAGTTGATCCACAAAAACAAATAATGATTTTGGTTTCAGCACTAGAAATATGAGAACAATATGAGCCATTACCATCACTATCAAACATACTTTAGTCTGTGAAATTATTTTTTACCTTAAAATTTTTTACTCACGCAAAGAATTAGACTTTTCCAATTTAACGGATGCCCTTTTCAAATTATCAACAATACCTAAAAGGGTATCTCTCTCTCCCTCAATTAAAGAAAACTTTTCCCAAAGAGTCTCTTCATGTGCCACAAACTCATTGACTACAATATTTTTATCTTCTTTGGCACAAACACAAACCATTGAATTTTTAAGGCCCTCCAATTCTTTTTCTAAAAATAAGACCCTATCATCACTTTCCTTCTTGGACAATTTTAAAGCAACAAAGTCATGGTCCAAGGAAACAAATTTTTCACGATAAAAATCTCTTTGATTTTGAATCGTTTGCAAAAGAACCAACGCGGATTTAAAACGAGAATTTTCTTTTTCCAAAAAATCAATTCTTTTCGCAAATATCAAATTTAAACTATTTAAATCATTAAAACTTTGACTCGTGTCATCAAAGGGAGGCATCCGATTACATAAGTGCTCCATTGAAAAAATTACGATTTTTCACAAAACTGATTTTAAAAAAAATCAATATCACACAAATTTTGTGGAAAATAGGAATACGCGATAAATTAGCGCAACCTGCTCTGATACCAATTTGAAAAACCGAATAAATACGGTGTGTGATAATTGATTAAATAAATTCTTAAAGTTTCCAATTAAACCTTATTTAATTAGAGTCTATTTTTAAAAAAACTTAAATCAGCCCAAAACCATTCAACTACGTGTGTGCGTGTGCCAATCCATAAATAAATAAAGCATGCAACACAAGTTTAAGGAAAAATCCCCGAAGGGAAAAACCTTTTTTTTATTTTTAGAACTCTGACAAGTTTACAAGACCATTGACTTACATACAATCTTGCTTTCGCCCACAAGAGTAGCGCACGGTGTCTTCGACAAACCTCCAAAGTAACGGCTAGAAACAAAACAACAATGGTTCACACGCAGCTATACCACAAGGATCGCAATCATAGACACGCAGTCTTCTCGGTGTAGATTATCCTCCCCACAAGAGTAAATAGCAGCAAAGGTGTGTTCTTGAGAAACAAAACAATTCACTAAAGCATATTGGGATTTTTGTGAATTGTAAACAAAGAGGGATTAAACCCTAAAAGGAAGAAGCCAAAAGTTTTCTACTTTCACAGTTTTTCTGTTCTGTAAAACGTTGGGACTTCTTAAATAAAATGATACCATTTAATGAGTATTTATAATAAAAATGCGCTACCTCAAAAAACAAAATCGTTCGAATGAGATAAGGGACTCGCGCGAACGAATGACAGATGTCGTTTGAACGACACCGTGTGACACTGCCATGTCGTATGAACGACTGTTGCGTCAAAAAATTAATATTTTAATGTTCGCTCCAATAGTTAGAAAAAATAATCATTCTAAAATTTTAATGAAAAAATCCACTCCAACACTTAGAAAACATTTTGTAAAACGATCCCAAAAACTCTAAGTGGAAAGTTAAGGTATTTAAAACATAAACTTACCAAAGTAAACTTTGCGGAGTCTTTTTAATGAAGAACTTCATATTCGGATCCGTCTTTGATGCTTGAAGGTTCTTGAAAGCTCTTTGACGGTGTAGCAGTATATGACATAATAAATTGATAACGGACTTATAAAAATATGTCCTTACAAATCTCCCCGTATGTCTATGACGGTACATACATAAAAATATCCGAATTATCAAAAACCAAAATACCTATACAAATCTACCCTCCAATGATTAAATTTTCAAGACCTCAAAATTGTTCTTCAAATATCTTCGTCAATTCTCAAATCTTTTCTCATCAGGGTGTGCAACATCATGATCTTCAATCTTTATACCTACACACATGAGATAAAGCAAATTACCTTCGTGATGCATCGAGTTTGAAATGATATAAGAATAAAGCATTAATAATCAAATCTCCCCCATAGTGCAAAAAACACCATTAATGAGCCTCTAAGTATTTGAGAGACATGGGTTGGAACCACATTAATGTGTTTACCAAATTCAAGAAAATGTTGATTCGAGGGAGAAGTTATCCCACATTCGGTGATAAAAATCGAGGGCAACCAATAGCCCTTATCAATTTTGCAAAGTTTATAGGGGCCTTTAACCAGTTTTACTTTGA
Organism: Sambucus nigra; assembly: GCA_949130495.1. NCBI lineage: Eukaryota > Viridiplantae > Streptophyta > Magnoliopsida > Dipsacales > Adoxaceae > Sambucus > Sambucus nigra. Next base: position 716,765,284 of record OX422207.1, read on the forward strand.
TCCACTATGGGATATAGTTAAGTTGGAACTTGTATGTGATGTTTTAGATGATTACGTACACTGTTTTTGAAAAAATCAAAGAAAACACTAAAGAAAAGAGATATTTAAATACAAGAGATAAAGAGAGAGAGATTATAATGAAATAAACGAAGTAAAAGTTTGTCAATTGCTCTAATTTTGAAATAAAAATGATAGAAAGGGAATGGTTCTTTTGTAGTGAGAAATAGCTTCATGGTTTCCCAAAATAATTATTACATACACTGAAGTTGAACCATCATGTTATGGCTATTAAAATGATGGCTATGTACCTTCAAGCCTAAGTAAAGACACCAGAAGTATGAGTGTTCCCCTAGGGAACTTAATACTCATGGACTTTTAAGTTTCTGGGCAATGTGTAGATATTTTAGACAATTATCAACCTCTAACCAAAGGAGAAATACTTCCATAGTTAAAGAACAAAAAGACTTTTTCAACATAAAAAACTGACCTACGCATAAAGCCAAGCACCCTCAGTGAGCCCATGGACTTCAGGGGCAAATGTGGGATTAAGTATTTCACTGGCACGTGCTCGTCCATGTCTTCCTCTGATTATGACGACTTATATTCAGAGAATAATTTCCCAAATTTATCACTTATTATGGAAGATTAGGGTCAAGGATAAGTTTGAAATCTTAGAGATAGTTGTTAGTGGACTATGAGACTCTCTTAAGTTGCCTTATAAATGTAAAATCAGCCCATACGAAGGGGGAATGCATTATTGTACCTTTTATCAATACTACAACTCTTCTGATCGAAGTTCTTTATAAATAGAGAACAAACCCTATCACTCTGTGGACGTAGGCTAGTTTTTTAACCCAATACATCTTATTTTGTATGTGACGCCGTTCCTTTTTTCGATTCTTATTCTTATTAGGTTTACGCGCATTGAATATAACAATCTATAGCAATTTTCCACTTGTAATTATAATATATTTGCTACATGAGTTGGGTGATAATGTATGGAAATATACTAAATGAAAGTAAAAATGGACTTGAATCCAAAAGTAGGTTCAGGATGCCTATGTAGACAAAAATGGCATCAAAGTTCACATGGTTCGTAATATGAACAAGGTTGGAGTATAATCCATAATACGAATCCAAGGAGTATCTTATAAATTATGAAAGTAGGTAAAATGTGGTTAAAATGTTAAAAAACATCAAAACACTCTAAATTGGCAATTATGTCAAACCCTAGGCCTCCTATATATAGGGGCGAGGGTAGAAGCATTTTTTTTACTTCAAACACTTTTTTTCTATCCCTCTAAGAAACATTTATCTTGAAAACTTGTGTGTGTTTTTGGAAAAATGTCTTTCACGATGCACATGATGATGATTAGGCTAACATTGGAAAAATGGCTTTCTTGCTAAACTGCAAAGGTTAAGTAAATGATTCTTTTTGTGATATTTTTTTTTACTATTTTTTTTATTTTGGAATAAGTTTATTATTTTTAGATTTTGAGAATGTTTTGGACTTATTTGGCGTGCGTTTTGTAGGTGGATTTACTCTTTGCCATCTGTGCTTGGGGGTGGACTAGAATGAAGAATGTGTGGGAGCACCTTCCTGAGCAGACATAGAAATCGGTGTGAGACGCGGGTTTTGGTGATTTAGCAGACTCTCATGATAAGACATCATGATCTTCTATTGTTTTGTGCTCTCTAGAGGATAGGTAATGGCATACGACCCATACTTTCAATTTTGAAGTGGGGTAGATGATAGTGAAACCAAAAAACATGTATAAGATTCTATATCTATCATTTGAAGGGTGCACATTGTATTAGATTGTTTTTTGTTCTTTACATGCGAGGTGGTAGAGGTGGCTCTAAGGCCTTTGGAGCGGGTCATATCTCATAAGTCGGTTGGTGTGGCGAACTTGAGAGAGGCCTTATTGGGTATATCAGTGGATATGATGGACATGCAACAGATGGAGCATCTATTTATCATGATCTTGATTGGGACTACTCTATCAGTGAAGTGTGGGGATAATAATCACTAGTGGTTCATGCCTTATTTGAGGGACACCACCCATATTAATCAGTATGATTGGGGGAGTTTGACGTTGGCATCACTCCATTCTTCCTTAGATGTTTTTAGTCATTGATGTCAACCTACCTTCACATAGGCATTGTATCTCTTGGAGATATTTTATATTGTTTGCATTTTTTTCTAGAATTATTTTTGGACTCTTTTTTTTTTTTGAATGTTTTTGCACTTCTTTACATTTTTAGGTATAGTTGTATAAGGTGATCAAGTTCAAACTCGTTTGATGCATCTACGAGACTTAGAGTCCTGTTTATGGACGAGGATGAGGAGATGGAGGATGGAGAATAGGGTTTCAAATACCCTTCACGCTTTCAAGGATGAGATAAATGTTATGAACACCCACACAAGCGTTCATGTTGGTTATTATTATTTTTATATTTTATTCATTGTTATTCTTGAACTGCATTTTTATGAATGGAATTTTATGGATAGGTCACATTCTTTCCTTGGCATTGGGGGATAGAGGACATGAGAATCTCTGGCATGCATACACTTAAGTGTCGACTACTATCACATAAGTTCAAGTAGAGTTGGTACCTTAGGGAGAGAGTCATCTGGCAGGTTATGATAGGAAAGATAATGGTTTCACCAATAAGTCCCCTGGTCCACATACGGGATCCAAAGAGGATGTCAGATGGGGTAAGGGTGTAACTATAATTGGAGAGGACGATTCATCCTACACAGATAAGGTAGTAACATACGACTACCTGGATTTAATAAAGAGTTTGTTGATGTAGCTATGATCTATGATGTGGATAGGGTGACATCCATGGAGGTTAGAACATGAGGTAGTGGGGTATATAGATCATCGATTCGGGATTCGAGTAACGGTTCTTGATAAGTGGACCCTCATCTGCTTTATGAGTATGGATTACCTTCTTGATATTATCAAATGAGAGGAAGGGAAAGTGATGTCCCTCACTGTTGGCATGTTATGTTAAAAAGGTTTCCCTTGTTGTTGGCATAGGCTGCTCGTATTGGGGTAATTAACTTCATCTTTATATTGATTTTTGCATTCTAAGTTCTTCCTTATATTTGTTAACTTTCATGCCTCTTCTTGTTCTTTCTTGCAGACTATATTAGTGTGGACATCTTAGGTGTAGGATGTTCTTGTTGGATGGCCTCATCAGCATAGCACATTCGGATGTTAACCCATGCTTACACGGCTCTAGCAGTATCTGATGACTATGTCCCTTCTTCTTCCATCTTAGGAAACTAAGGGTCCACTCGTACCATTACGGTAAGTGCATCTTTCACGAGTAGTGATTATTGTTGCCTTAAGAAAAAAATTCTAGGCTGCGTCCCAAATTTTTTTCATTTTTTTGTTATTTTTTCAATATATTTTAACACATTGTATACACAAATGGTGCATTTTTATGTTCTTATCTTGATTAAGTAACTTATTCTACATGCACTTTTACTTTTCCACAGAGGGTTTTATGAGATTTGTAAAACTATGTGGTGCATTTGAAAATTTTAAATATTTTTTACAAGGATAGATAAAAGAATAATTGGGAGATTTTTATGGTGAAAGTAATTTATTAGGGGGTCATTTTGATTAAAAAAAAGTAGGTTAAAAGAGAAAAAGTGAAAATCCCCAAAATATGGGTGTTGATTGGCATGCCCGTTGGCTTACTTGTAGGCACGTCAATGACAAGTACTTATTTTTTAGCCTTATGTATTCTCTTGTTTCTGTAATTGTACAATAATTTCGTGAGTGGTTTTGGAAGCTTAGCTTCTTATCACGTTTAGAGACATATTTGATATAAAAGGGCTAAATGTGGTCTTCAAGGTCACTAATATCCTTTAATTTCTTCTTATTTGTCTTTAAAGCATTCTTTTCAAATGGTTATTCCTTTAACCAAGGATTATTATGGCGATCTCAATTGTTTAGAGGATATGCACATGTATAAGTTTATTATGCAACTTTTAACTTATGTCTAGTCACTTTGTGGTGCAACCGTCAGATTAAGTGAGATATTTTAGAGGCAACCTTGTAATTTTGGAACCCTGAGGACCATATATTTCTCTTTAGGAGGGATGAGGCATGTCTGACCTATGAAGAATTGTATGCCATGTTGGGTATGCACCCTCACATTCCAGCTAGTATGTCGAATTTTATTCGATAATTATTACATATTCCCCCTTCTTTTACATAATCATTGTTGCGTGGGGAGAGAAAATGACCTTTCAGTAGTGCTTGAGTCAATATGATATCAAGATACCTAATTTGCGAGGTATAGTGGAGCTTTTGAGCTAGTCTTAACTGTTAAGTTTCTTCTAGTGAAGAGTGGTCTGAGTTTGAATAGCCAGGATTCTGCCATATTTTTACTTATGGGATGTCATTGCAACCCTGCGGCTACCATTCTAGTAAAGGCCTTAAATGGTATTAATGACGGGAAGGAAGACCCTTTTACCTTCTTGTGATTAAGTCATATGATTATATACATGTTGCACTATAAGAAAAATGGTATTAGGGATGGTAAAAATCAATTCTTAAAACCATTTTGACTGTCCCAAAAGAGTATTTAGGACAAATTTTGTAATGGCTAAAAATCATCCCTTAAACTTGGCATCGCAAATCTTTTATGGCCGAATTTTTTCATACTAAAATTCCAATTCATAGACACTTTATAATTGGCATTAGGGATGGATTTTTTCTTCCTAAAAGGTATTCTCGTGAGAAAATTCCCACTCCCACACAAAGAATAAGGATGCTTTATCCGTCCCTAATACTCCTTGAAATCTGGAAATAACAATATAATTTTCTATGCCAATAATATAACGCTTTATGTAATTTGTGTTATAAGTCAAATCATCCAACCATAACTGCAATTTATCAACTTCATTCGTTGAAAACGTATCCATCAATAAATTCTTCCATTAAACTACATCCAATAACCCAAAACAAACCTTTAAAACAATTGTTGCATCCAAAATCGAAATACATAAATGATTGCAAAACTATACCAATTAATAAGAAATCAAATTTCAAGAAAAAATTCATCCCTAAATTACGATGATAAATATAGTAGCCACGCTAAAAAAACTTCTCTCAGTGTCATACATAGAGTAGACAAGCTCGAAAACTTGTCTCTTTAATTGCTTGTACATAACGTGCAATCAACAAATAATTATTTATGAAAATAAGATTATAATAAAATTAAATATGTATAGTAAAATAAGATTATAGTAAAATAAATATCTAAATATATATTTAATCGTATCAACAATTCTTTAATGTTTAAAATATTTCGACAAAGTCTCCTTTGTTTATACATGAAAACCAACCGGTTTAATCGTCACAAAACCTCGCATGGCCATAAAAAAATCAAAATAAACACTCTCGAATGTCATCAACAACAATAAATAAACAATCTAACTGATGTCAACCATTAAATTCTTCATGTGTTCTATGTGGATGAAAGGTAACGCTAAAAAGTTATCCTATAAAAGAATATAAGACACAAAACAGAGACGATCTCAGTAATCAAATAATGTTTAAAAACTCTATTAGAGCAGAAACATTATGTATATTTATCTTCGTATTAAAGTCAAAGTCTTGAGATTTTTCAATTATCGTCATATTCTTAAACTGGGAGTCTTGTGGTTATGCGGTCAGTTCCTATGAGTGACACTGGTCCCGTGCGACGTGTTCATGACTCTTACGGGATCATTTGGTGGTTGCTTTGTGATTTTTCTCGTTAACCACACGTTTTAAAGCCTAAGTCTAACAATTTCCAAATTATAGTCATATTCCCAAATAAGACGTCCCATGACTATGCAATCAATTCCTATGAGTTATATTGACCTTGTGCAAGGTGTTCGTGTTTCTTACGGGGCCGTTTTGTGACTATTTTGCATTTTTTCCCTTTAAAGGTATGTTTGTAAGACTAAGTCTAACTATTACAAATTATAGTCATATTCTCAAATCGGTAGTCACGTGACTACAAGATAAGTTCCTACAAGTTACATTGGTTCCGTGCGAGTTTCTGTGCATTTTACATGGAAATTTGGAGGTTGTTTTGAACTTTCGCCCTTTAATGGCATGTTTTTAAGCCTAAGTCTAACTAATTGCAAATGTTTGTCATATCCTCAAATCGGGTGTCCCATGACTTCGCAGTCAATTGCAATGAGTTACATTGGTCCCATGTGAGGTGTTCTTATCTCTTAGGTGGTTATTTTTCATTTTCTCCTTTTAACGACATGTTTTAAGACTATATCTAACTATTTGCAAATTATAGTCATATTATCAAACTGGGAGTCCTGTGATTATGCGATCAATTTCGATGATTTGCAATGGTTCCGTATTTAAAGTAAAAGAAATTAAGAAGAAGTTGTTAACAATAGATTACCTAGAGAAATAGGTAAAAGAAATTTCCATCCAAGATTTAGTATTTGGTCCATTCTTAGCCTCGGTACAGTCCATCTTGTTCGTGCCTATTATGGGCCCATTTGGTGGTTGTATTGTCGTTTTTCCCTTTAACGGAATATTTTTTTAGCCTAAGTCAAACTATTTTGCAAATTTTCATCATATTCTCAAACTCGGAGTCATATGACTATATAGTTAGTTCCTACGAGTTACATTGGGCCTACCTAAGGAGTTCGTGACTCATACGGATCCATTTGGTGGATGTTTTGTATTTTCACCCTTTAACGGCATGTTTATAAGGCCATCTCAAACTATTTAAAAATCTTATTCATATTCTCAAATCGGGAGTGTCATGGCAATGTAATCATTTCCTATTAGTTACATTTGGTCCCGTGCGAGGTATCCGTGTCTCTTATGGGGCCATTTGGTGCTTGTTTTGCATTTTTTTCCCTTTAATGGCATGTTTTTAAGCCTAAACCTAACTACTTGCAAATTATAGTCATATTCTTAAATTGGGAGTCCCATAACTAAGCGGTCAGTTCCTACAAGTTATATTGGTCCCGTGCGAGGTGTTTATGCTTTTTATGGGGCCATTTAATGGTTGGTTTAGATTTTTCCCTTTAATGGAATTTTTTTAGCATACATCTAAATATTTTTAAATTATAGTTATATTCTCAAATTGGGAGTCCCGTGACTATGCGATCATTTTCTATGAGTTACATTGAGCCGTGCAAGGTGTTCGTGCCTCTTACGGGGCCATTTAGTGGATATTTTCTATTTCGCACTTTAACGACATATTTTTAAGTCTAAGTCTAACTATTTATAAGTTTTCATCATATTCTCAAATTGGGAGTTCCGTGACTACACTGCCAATTTTTACGAGTTACATTGATCCCATGCGAGGTGTTCGTGGATCTTACGGGGCCATCTGGTAACTGTTTAATATTTTCATCCTTTAACGGCACGTTTTTTGTCTATGTCTAACTATTTGTAAATTATACTCATCTTCTCATACTGAGAGTCCTGTGATTACACGGTCAATTCTTAAGACTTACATTAGTGTCGTGCGAGGTGTTTTGCGTTTTTTCTCTTTAACATTATTTTTTAAGCCTAATTTTAACTATTTGCAAATTTTCATCATATTCTCAGATCAGAAATCCCGTGATTATGTGGTCAATTCTTACGAGTTGCATTGTTCCTATATCATGTCTTCATGCCTCTTATGGGGCCGTTTGGTTGTTATTTTTTGCCCTTTAACGACATGTTTTTAGCGTAAGTCTAACAATTCGCAAATTTTTATCATATTTTCAAATTGGGACTCCCATAATTATGTTGTTAGTTGCTAAGAGTTGCATTGGTCCCTTTTGAGGTGTTCCTTCCTTTTACGAGGCCATTTGGAGGCTTTTTAAAAATTTTGCCCTTTGACAGCATGTTTTTAACCCTAACTCTAACTATTTGCAAATTATAGTCATATTCTAAAATCGGGAGTCGTGTGACTATGCGGTCAATTTATATGAGTTATTTTGGTCCCGTGCGAGATATTTGTATCTCTTCTGGAGGCGTTTAGTTGTTATTTTATATTTTCACCCTTTAACGACTTGTTTTTAAGCCTAACTCTAACTATTTGTAAATTTTCATCATATTCTCAAAAAAGAAGTGTCGTGACTATGCAATCAGTTCCTACGAGTTTCATTGGTCCCGTCCGATATATTCGTATCTCTTACGGGTCCGTTTGGTGAATGTTTTTTATTTTCTCTCTTTAATGACATGTTTTTAAGCCTAATTTTAAGTATTCAAAAACTATAGTCATATTCTCAAATCGGTAGTCATGTTACTATGCGGAGAGTTTCTATGAGTTACATTAGTCCCGTGGGAGGTGTTTGTGCCTCTTGCTGGGAAGTTTTGTGGTTGTTTTGCATTAACTCCCTTTAACGACATATTTTTTTAGCCTAAGTCCAACTATGTACAAATTATAGTCATATTCTCAAACTAGGAGTCCCGTGACAATGCGATTAGTTTTTATGAGTTACATTGGTCCCATGCGAGGTGTTCGTACCTATTATAGGACCATTTAGTTATTGTTTTGAATTTTGGCCGTTAACGTCATGTTTTTAAGCATAAGTCTAACTATTATAAAATTTCCATCATATTCTCAAACTATGAGTTCCGTGACTACGCCATCAGCTTCTACGAGTTACATTAGTCCCGTACAAGGTATTCGTGCCTTAACGGGTCCATATTGTTAATGTTTTGAGTTTTCACCCTTTAATGATATGTTTTTAAGGCTAAGTCCATCTATTTAAAAAAATTCATCATATTCTCAAATTGGGAGTCCTCAGACAACGCGATCAGTTCTTACGAATTACATTGGTCCCGTGCGAGGTGTTCATGCCTCTTATGGGGCCGTTTGGTGGATGTTTTCCATTTTCTCTCTCTAACAAAATGTTTTTAATCTTAAGTCTAACTATTTTCAAATTATAATCATATTCTAAAATTGGGAGTCCAGCGACTCTGCGACCAGTTCCTACGAGTTACATTAGTCCCATGCGAGGTGTTCATGCGTTTTACGAGGTTGTTTACTGGTTGTTTTGCATTTTTTTCTCTGAAATGACATATGTTTAAGCCTAAGTCTAACTATTTTCAAATTTACATCATATTCTTAAACTAAAATTCCTCCGGCTATACAGTCAGTTCCTACGAGTTACATTGGTCTCGTGCATTCATGCTCTTATGGGGCCATATGCTGGCTGTTTTTTATTTTCACCCTTTAACGACATGTTTTTAAGCCTAAGTCTAACTATATGCAAATTGTAGTAATATTCTTAAATCGCGAGTCCCATGAATACATGGTCAGTTCTTTTAAATTTTCACAATATCGTGCGAGGTGTTCGTGCTTCTTAAGAGATCGTTTGGTGGCTGTTTTGCATTTTTTTCCTTTAGCAGTATTTTTTTATGCCTAAGTTTAACTATTAACAAATTATCATCATATTCTCAAACTAGGAATGCGGTCAATTACTGTTAGTTACATTGGTCCCGTACGAAGTGTTCATACTTCCTACGGGATCATTTGGTGGCTATTTTTTTCGACTTTAACGACCTACTTTTCAGTCTAAATCTAACTATTGAAAAATTTTCATCATATTTTTAAGTCGATAGTCCTGTGTCTACGCGTTTAGTTACTACGAGTTATAATGGGAACGTGGGAGGTGTCCATGCCTCTTACGGGGCTATTTGGTAATTGTTTTGCATTTTCTCCTTTTAACGGCATGTTTTTAAGACTAACTCTAACTATTTGTAAGTTTTCTTCATGTTCTCAAACTGAAAGTCTGGTGACTACACGGTCAGTACTTACGAGTTACATTCGTCCCGTGCGAGATATTTATGTCTCTTCTGGGGCCGTTTGGTTTTTTTTTTTCATTTTCATCTTTTAAAGACATGTTATTAAGCCTAAGTCTAACTATTTACAAATTATAGTCATTTTGTCAAATCGAGAGTCCCGTCACTATGCGATTAATTACTACGAGTTACATTAATCTCGTGCGAGGTGTTCGTGCCTCTTATAGGGTCGTTTAGTTGTTGATATGCATTTTCTCCCTTTAACAATATGTTTTTAGCCTAATTCTAACTATTTACAAATTATTGTTATATTCTCAACCGGGAGTCCCCTTACTATGTGTTCAGTTCTTACAAGTTATATTGGTCTCGTGAGAGGTGTTCATGCCTCTAACAAGGCCATTTAATGGTTATTTTGCCTTTATGCCCTTTGATGACATGTTTTTAAGATTAAGATAAACAATTTAAAAAATTTCATCCTATTCTTAAACTATGAGTCCATGACTATGCTATTAGTTTTTACGAATTACATTAGTTCCGCGCGAGGTGTTCGTGCCTCTTACGGGACTGTATGGTTACTGTTTTGAGTTTTCACTAATTAACGACATATTTTTATGGCTAAGTCTAACTATTTGTAATTTTCCATCATTTCTCAAATCGGAAGTCCCCTGACTATGCGGTCAGTTATTACGAATTACATTAATCCCGTGCGAGGTGTTTGTGCCTCTAATGAGGCCGACCGGTGGTTGTTTTCCATTTTCTCCCTCTAACGAAATGTTTTTAAGCCTATGTCTAACTATTTGTAAATTATTGTCATATTCTCAAATCAGGTGTCCCATGACTTTTTGGTCAGTTCCTATGAGATACATTTGTTTCGCACGAGCTATTCGTTCCTGTTATGCGGTCGTTTAGCTATTGTTTTGCAATTTCACACATTAACGACATGTTTTTAATCCTAACTATTTATAAATTTTCTTCATATTCTCAAACTAGAAATCTTGGTGACTATATGGTTAGTTATTACAAGTTACATTGGTCCCGTGCGAGGTGTTTATGCCTCTTACGGGGTCGTATTGCAGCTGTTTTACATTTTTACCCTTTAACGGCATATATTTAAGCCTAAGTCTAACTATTTGTAAATTATAGTCATATATTCAAACTGAGAGTCCCCTGACTATGAGATTTGTTCTTATGAGTTACATTAGTGTCGTACGAGGTTTCGTGCCTCTTACGGGGATTTTTGGTGATTGTTTTACATTGTTTTCCTTTAATAGTAATTTTTAAGTCGAAGTCTGATTATGTGAAAATTTTCGTCATATTCTCAAACTAAGAGTACCGTGACTCTGCGGTTAAGTCCTGTGAGTTACATTAGTCCTGTGCGAGATATTTGTTCCTTTTATGGGCCTTTTGATGGCTATTTTTTGTTTTTGCCCTCTAACGACATATTTTTAAGACTGTCTAACTATTTGAAATTTTTTATCATATCTCTGTATTGGGAGTCCCGTGACTATGTGGTCAGTTGAAATGAGTTGCATAAGTCCCGTGCGAAGTGTTCTTTCCTCTTACAGGGTGATTTGGTGATTGTTTTGCATTTTCTCCCTTTAACGAGATATTCTTAAGCCTAAGTCAAACTATTGTGAAATTATTCATACTTTCATACCGGAAGTTTCGTGACTACGCAGTTAGTTCATACTAGTTACATTGGTCCTGTACGAGATGTTCATGCCTCTTACGGGGCCATTTTTTTTATCTATTTTGTATTTTCTCCATTTAATGACACGGTTTTAAGCCTAAGTTTAACTATTTTCATATAATAGTCAATCTTTACAACATTATCAAATTTTTATATTTTTATATTAAACAGTCCTCTATTTAAGTTGTCTAATGTTGTGAATTACAACCTGAAAATTGAGTTAAATAGATTAAAATACATCTCAAAAAATCTTTTGGTTGACTTGCGATATGTAATTTTTGACTTATGAATGTAAATTCGTAACTTTGTTGTTCCGTTTATCGATTTCAAGCGCAATTTGAGTAATCATTCACTGGGTGGTTCTCAAGATTTTATCCGCTAACTAATAAAATATCCTCTTCTACGGTTTTATCGCTTAACTTTTGAATGGGAAATTTATCATTTTAAGGATGATATGTGCTTAATCTCATTTTCAGGATGGTCTATCACTGCCAAAAAGACTGAGCAGATGTATGGGCAGTTTGATTGGCCAACGCCATAAATTAGCTCATAAATGCCTCATATAAACTCTGATGGGACGTTGGACTAATTAACACCATCTTTATTGGCTGTACATATATATGAGGAAGACCGTCATGGAATTCCACCGATAAACTTGAATACCAATTTACCACTTCTTGATTTTGATCGAATGGATTTTGCAAGGCCATCTTCAAGAAGTACAAGGTAATTTATCACCAATCAATCTGACGTAGTGGGAAGCAATTTATAAAAATTAAAAACCATAAATCTTAAATCCTCAAGGAAGAAGGCCTTAATAAAGAGAAAAATATCCTATTAAAGACAGTATTGATAATAGAATGAACATTACTTGATTTTTGCCACCAATTTGTGATGGAAAACAAGATAAAAATCCTAGAATTATGCCAGTTGTTAAAGATTCTACATCTTCTAAGAATTAGAATCAAATATTAAAAACAACTATTGAGGGTATTGGGTTCTGATTTGCTTAAATCATATATTAGAGAGAAATAAATTCCAAAAAGGCCAATAATGAATTTCGGATGCATAAATGACACTGAACAGACCTGAATTAATATGGTTATATGCAAACTAGAAGTCTTCGTACCACAATGTTATCTATTACTACGATAATATTCATCATGTCAGGCCACTTCACTATTCATGCAGCTGATTCATGGGGGTTGGAGTATTAGGGCTCGTCTGGGAGTTTTGAAGAGAAAAGAAAGGAAAGGAAAATTTTATTTGGAGAGAAAAGAAAATAAGGGAAAGTTAATAAGAGAGAAAATAAAGGAAGAGAAGAGAAAGGAGTTTGGGAGAGAAAAGAAAACAACTTTCTTTCTTATGTTTGGGAGTTTGGAAGGAAAATAATTTTTTTAAGGGGAAGAAGGAACAATTCATTAAAAAACTTTCCTCTCTCTTCATTTCTTTTCGATTTGGAAAGAAAGGAAGGAAAAGTTTTTAAAAAATTTCCTTTCTTTTCTCTCCATTTAAACTCCCACACGAGAGAAAAACACTTTCTTTCCTACTTAAACTCCCAAATGACAGAAAGGAAACACACTTTCCCTTCTTTTCCTTTCTTTTCTCTCCAAAATAGAACTCGTAAACAAGGCCTTAATGTGCTTGTATATAGTGGCGGATCTAGGAATTTGAGTCAAGTGGGAAAAAATTTAGATGAATCTCGGGAATTCGTAGGCGGGAGCCTCCGAGTCAGTTTTTTTGGGTTGTTTTTACACTTTTTTTTTTTTGCAATTTTTAACCTTAAAAATGTTTGAGGTAGTTATTACTACTTAAAGTATATACCAAAAATTTGTTAGGACTAATTCAAGTTTAATTTGAATTTTATACAAATTTTTATTGTTATTTTTTTTTTCAACAAGTTTTTACCCCCAGTAAGTATATACCAAAATTAACAATAAGTTAACAACAATAAGTTAATAAAAGTAAGTTAATTTTTAATATTATGCCTAAAAACACATTTAACATTTATTATAAACTAAAAATACATTTAACATTTATTCTAACCTAAATTAACAAGAAAAATACATAGTTATAAAGCTAACATTTATTCTAACCTAAACTAAACATACATAGTTAAATAGTTAAAATACATGTTGTTGGAGTTTTGAAGAGCAGAACAGGTAGAGGGAAGGTCCGGCTCCAACAGCAAGGGTAGCCTAGCCGCGTTGAGGTGAGGAGGAGGGTAGCCTAGCCGTGGTTGAGAGATAGAAGAGAGGAGGAGAATGTAGGGTTTGCATGTGTTTGAGACGTGGTGTGTGTTTGAAACGTAAAAGGTTTTTTTTATTAATTACACACCCATACCCTCATCTTTGTAAATAATAAGAGAACACCTTTAAGTTTGAATTTTTACCAAAAAAACTCCTATTTTTTTTTTAATTTGAACTGGGACGGCCTCCCCACCTCAGCTTATGGTGGATCTGCCCCTACTTGTATATAGACTATTGTATTTTATTCTTCATCGTAAAGAAATGATTGCCCAAAAAAGCGCCAGACACCCATTATCGTCTAGTGTCCCCAAGTCTGAGAATACTCAAATTCTTTTTGTCGATGCTTTGTCATAGCCAAATATACTCCATTCTGATGTTTGTTTCTACTACGGTAGTGACTCAGAACATTCTAATTGTTAAGTGGTTACTTGTATGCCCCCACCTTTCTCCCTCATTACTATACAAACCTTTCACTGCTGGAAAATATTGTAGTTTTACATAAATTATTTTCTGACCAAATTAATATATTGGTCAACTTTGAGCCATTATAACAGTATGACCTGCACTTCAAACGTGGTGAGATCAAGTATGTACGTGTTCCTTATAGCAAGACGAGTTACGTGATATATTCATTTGGAAAAAACATATAAATGATGAATAAGAAATTTGGTTCAAGGTTTCCCATTTACTTATGAAAAGTATTGGAAAATTTAATTTAATTTTCTGTGATGAATTTTCATAACTGTCGCTAAAAGTTGTGACTGTTCGCTATATAGTGATTATTTTTCAGAACCGTCCCTAAAGGTCGTGACTGTTCACCATACGTTGTGACATTTCATGAAAAACATCCCTAAAGTGACTATTCTTCACAAAAGATATTTTTTTTATAAAACAACACGTCTTTTAATGAAACAACGCTTTGTTTTCTATAAATACAAGACTTGTCTTCATTTTTAAAAGAGAGAAAAAAATATTTTCAATACTTTCCATACCTGATCGAGTGGAATAGAGTATCAAACATAACTGTTTTGTGGCTCACGCGCACTAAAGTGCTTCTTGCGTGTGTCGAGACCGTTTCATCCTGGGAGGCAAACGTCCATTTTTTATTATCGTAACTACCGTAGCGGGAGCGCATTTTGTCTTAAGGAGAGAATGTCTAACATTAGACTCGGTGATCGATATTCTTCGTTTGTAAGTGTTTACTTTTTATTATTAATCTTATTATTTATTTCATAAATATGATTTATTTCATATTTTAATTGGATAAAACACAAAAAAGTATATATCTTAAATAACAATCTTAAGACAAAATGTTGGATTTTATATCTTTTTGTATTTTGTATGTTCATTTATTTTTTTAGTGTTGAATGCATTTAAATCTAAACAGTTATGTTTCGAGTATATAATGCATTAAAATATAAATCCACACTCAGAAAATTATTGTCTGTGTGATGCTTAAATCATATATTTTCATGTATGGACATATATGTGTCTTTGACCATTTATGCTCCTTTAGAATATGAACATGATTGTCCATCAACATTATAATGCATTTAAAAATGTCTAATTGTTGTTTTCCATATGATCATAGGTTCATACATTCATGTTTTGTTTGTCATGAATTCAATTGATTGGTAGGGATGGCTAAGTGTCTACCCTTATGGGTGTGTATATTTTTTTTAATACTCGTGATGATAAAATTGAATAGGAACTAATATATAACAGTGGAATTAGAGTGAGAGAGTTAGTCTAACTTTTCCATACACATGGTTATGGCAGTGTACAATGTATATGCGTATGAAAAGATATTTTTGTCTGTTTTGATAGTAAGCATTTTAAAAATAATATTAAATATTAAAAAGACTCATATTAAATTAAGGAGTTTCCGAGTAAAAAAAAATTATGGCTTAGATATTGTATCACACTCCGTCAATTATGCATATGAACTTATATGTGAAAATACTCCACCGTCAAGATATAGTGTATTCAGGTACACTTTACGCGAACTAATGTGAAAATAATATATGCGATCATATTATGGCCTCTTGTATGGGGACATGTATATGTGTGATAAAACTATTTTAGTGTCATTAGATAGTTTTTGGGTTATCCATTAAAGCACATTTAGTGAGGTATGATGATAAAATTAGTCATTTATGTAAGTATTGTGCACCAAATTAAATGAGATTACATGAACGGAAATGCATAATTACAATATTTTATTATTGTGATAATTTATGTAATCTCAATATTACGTTTAAATTGATTTTAATCTCCTGTGTCACAGAAAAGTATAATGCATTATTCATTAGTGTTGGTGTGTATTACAATGCAAGCATTATGTTGACTTGTGTCGTTAACAATTGTCTAATGCTACACATATTTAGGCATTGTATTCTAAAATTTTATAATATCATGAGTATCAGCGATATAATCATATAATGCGTATGAATTTTAAATGCCTGAAAATTCAATGGGAGTATAATAAAGAGGGGACAATATTTAATATTGGTATACCTTAATGTATTGGATATGGTAAATATTTCTAAATAGTCTTGGACAAGGAAATGCATGCATATTTTCTTAAAATGTGTTACATTCCCAATGAGTTGAACACTATATTGAATATTACAAAAATGCGATGAAAAATGCAAAAAGATATGAGAACCTGTAGTTGATATAAAGTGAAATATTTCTTTTCATAATTTATAAATTCATTTTGGAAGAATTTTATACTTCCAATTAATGCGTTCGTCTATCTGATGATCGAACGTGTTCTTCAATGGCGAAAAATTAGTGTCGTGTGATTATAGATCTATTTATTGGATTTATGATTCAAAATTCATAACCGAGCGGTTTAACGACTTCTTTAAATATAGTATATTATTAAATCTTAAATCCATAGAAAGGATCAAGCTATTCAGAACCGAGAGGTTGCAAGACTACTTTAAAGAATGTAGAATCAAACTATATGCTCATTGGATCCTTAGGTGTAATATCAAGACTCTACGGCTTGTGACCTCAAATAAGGACAAGTAACCAAATTGCAGAATGTATATTATGATCTTTTAAAGTCCATAATCACGGAATATGTCCAAATGGTTTTGAGACATTTATAATATGTGTGACAAAACTTGAGTCTGATGTTAAGAATTGTCATAAGTGCATTTTTAGTCAAGGGATGATAAGGATGTATCAATAAATGTTGAAATTACTAAAGTAGAGAAACTTATCGCAAGTAAATTCTATTTAAAATGAAAATAATATTTATTTTCTAAATGGACATATGTGATGGTCCAAATAAACACGAAGGTGGAAACACATGGTTTTATGTACCAAAGTCATTGCATTTTTTTTTTTAAATATAGCCTTTGGAGGCTGAGAACAAATAGAAGCAATTTGGTATAATTTCATATTTATGTTTGAAATTATGGGGGAAGCATTGCTTTTTACAAGTTATATTCTGAACACATTAACCCACGATAAATTTCAAAGGGAAAGGTTGAGAACCTTTGTATAAATTACGACAAATGTGGGGGTATTTATCTAAGGAGATGATTTCTATCCAAAAATATAAACGAAAGATGATTCCTATTGAAAATAGGATAAAAACTGTTGAATGTATATTATTTGATTTTATAAGTGCATTTAATGTACTAAAGTATTTCCAATGTGAATTTGTATAGAGGAGCGTATAATTCATTGATTAAATGATAATTAATACGTAAGTAATATTCCAAGGTTGGAAATGATGAAGAATGTACACAAATCTTTAGAATGAAGGTAATGCATTGAAGAGTGTAAAGTACAAATGAGTCGTTTGATATCCATAAACATTAGAAAATTATGAATATATTTTACATGATATATGATTCTTATGACTCATGTTTCGAGTGATATGTTAGAACAATTGAAGGTGTTAATATTTGGAAATCCTCTTATGATGGAATATGAATATTATTATTTAGAGAGCAAGATAGTTTGACAATTTTAAAGAAGATCATCCTAAATAACAATTCTAATGCCTATCATTATTTGAAACGGCATATAGTAATTTGACAAGTCACGATTTATTAGTCATGACAAAACGCCACAAAGAAATCTCTCTCTATTTAGTGATATCATTAGGCATAATTAGATAGCTGTGGATCCACTACTAACAGAGTAAGAGAAGTTTATCAAGGGGAATGGGCTTAAAGCTGGTTAAAACCTAAAACAATTTCCATAATGGAAACCCAACCTAAATGACTGGAGATCCCAAGAATTAAGTTCAACAGGACAATCTAATTATGTGCGATTCCGTTAGCACTGAGATGAAAATAAATTCTTCCTCCCATTTCTAGGATGAGTTAGTGCACTATCTGCCGCGTGTAATAGGATAAAATTTATTTTTAATGATTTCTATATCTTGAACATATGGGTCAAGTAAGGCATTATCAAGATGCTCTTTATAAAAATCACCTTATGAGTGAGAAGGGGGCACTTCGAGGAGAATAACCAACGGCTATATTATTAAATTCTCTATTACACTCATGAAACCAGGATGTGTCCAAGACCAAAATGGACAAAACAATCAGAATCAAGAATGTTCGGAGAAGGATTGTGTGAATTCTATTGTCTCGGTTTATACAAAAAGATTTATCAATTCAAGACATCGCGTTCATTGATTGACCATTAAACCCAATAGTCTCTCACTAGGAAAGATTCAAGGCCAAAAGCTATCTTTACCGATGCAGCACTTTTCCAGTTATACTCTCTTTAATTTTTCTTTCTGTTCATTTGATTCTTCACCCAAATTTTATTCATATGGGAGATTGTTGGAAAATATTGTGTTTTTACAAAAATTATTTTATGACCAAATTAATATATTGGTCAACTTTGAGCCATTATAAAGTAGGACCCACACTTTAAACATGGTGGGACCAACTACATACGTGCTCCTTATAGCAAGACGAGTTATGTGATATATTCATTTGGTAAAAATAGATAAATGATGAATAAGAAATTTGGTTTCAAAGTTCCCCATTTACGTATGAAAATTATTGGGAAATTTTATTTAATTTTCTAGGACTAATTTTCGCAACTGTTGCAAAAAGTTATGACTGTTCGCTATATAGTGACAGCTTTTCAGAACCGTCCCTAAAGGTCGTGACTATTCACCATAAGTTGTGACATTTCATGAAAAACGTCCCTAAAGTGATTATTTTCCATAAAAGGCATATTTTTTTCATAAAACAACACATCTTTTTAATGAAACAACACTTTGTTTTCTATAAATACAAGATTTGTCTTCATTTTTTAAAGAGAGAAAAAAATATTTTCAATACTTTCCATTCCCGATCGAGTTGGATAGAGTATCAAACATAATTGGTTCATGGGACATGCACACTAAAGTGCTTCTTGCGCGTGTCGAAACCATTTCAACCTAGGAGGCAAATGCTCATTGTTCATTGTCGTAATCACCATAGTGGAAGCGCATTTTGTCTTAAGGAGAGAATGACAAACATTCGACTCGGTCATCGATCTTCTTCGTTTGTAATTTTTAATTTTTTATGATTAATCTCATTATTTACTGCATAAATATGATTTGTTTCATATTTTAATTGGATGAAACACAAAAAAGTATATATCTTAAATAACAATCTTAAGACAAAATATTGGATTTTATATCTTTGTGAATCTTGTATGTTCGTTTAGTTTTTTTAGTGTTGAATGCATTGAAATCTAAACAGTTATGTTTCGAGTATATAATGCATTAAAATCTAAATGGTCACCACACTCAGAAAATTATTGTCCGTGTGATGTTTAAATCATATATTTGCATGTATGGACATATACGTGTCTTTGACCATTTATGCTCCTTTGGACTATGAACATGATTGTCCATCAACATTATAATGCATTTAAAAATGTCTAATTGTTGTTTTCCATATGATCATAGTTTCATACTGTTGATGTAAAAAATTAGATCACTCTAATTCTTCAATCACAGATAAATAAATAAAACAAAGATTTTTAAAGTGGTTCGGCTAGGAATAAAGCCTACGTCCACTGTTATGTTATTGCTGAGTGTTTGTGGAATTCTTGATTATAAGTTCTCTCAAGAAATTCCCCTCCCCTTGAATGAGGATGATACAAGGTATTTATAGCCTTGAGGCTGTACATGAAAGGGTCGATACATTAAATGATATACATATGAAAGGGTAATACATTTAATGCCCTTAGGCTTGTGCGTCAAGGATAATCATTTAATGAACCAGTTGGACTGTTCGTTATCTGGCAATCAATGCTGTGGCCGAGATGCAGCTCGGACCGCCTTATTTGCTTGTCGTTAAGGAGTTCCTCGGAGCGTTGGAGTTCCTCGGAGTGTTGTGGTTCCTCGGGGTGTCCTTGTTGTTCGGAGCGAACATGACTTGGTCGGGGGGAAATAAACTTCCTCGTTGTTATTGTGCCATGTAGATTGACACGTGTCTTCTTATTATTGATCCACGTCAGCAGATTAAATTTGGTATCAACAGAAGCCCCCAATGCTTCATGCTTGATAGTTTACTTGAAAGGATGGAGTATTTATTCTGCAGTGTTGCTCGGTGCTCGTGAAATTCTTGATCTACCTTCTTGATTTGTTGGACATAAAGGGCATTATCTCCTGGACGACATATGAGGCTGTTTGTAGCTTATCATAATCTTCAAGTATGTTGATTGGTTTGTTAGCCGACCTAATGCATTCTGTGAGCTAGTGGTGGACTTTGAAACATTTTCTTGCAACTTCTTCTTCAATTTTGGTCGAGACAGTATTAGCAAAGATCTCAGTGCTGTAGATGATGATTTTGACTTCTACCTCTGCTCGGGGACGAGCAAGAGGTTCTCGGGGACTAACAAGTGATTCTCAGGGACGAGCAAGAGCTTCTCGGGAACGAGCTAGTGCTTCTCGGACAGATCATCTGTGATGAATATCAGAATGTTGAAATATCTTAACTTCATAAAACTCCCATTATGCTTTGGATGATCTTCCTGCTGGCGAGGAACCTGTTTCTAAAGCAGAGGGAGAGAAAACCAATAGAATAGGAATCTCAATGTAATAGTTAGTACACAATTTAATATCAATGTAATAAATTTGCGTAATTCATTTTGAATTCAGTGAAAGAATTTCATTTTTGTTCACAAATTTGAATTTGCTATTGTTTTGTAAATATCAAACACTTTATTATTTGTGCTTGCATAACAATATTGTATGGTTCATCGACCAAAAAGTTACAAGTATTAGTAATGTTGCTCGATCACTTAATAATAAAGTAATGAGTATAATTTATTCAAACTGTTTCCAACCAACCAAGGTGGATAAATAATGTTTGTCGACCAACTACAGTTGATGGGTTTTTATCCCCGACCAACCATACTTGGTATAGTTTGGAATATTTTGTTCTTTAAAGAACTTTTTGTAATAATGTTACCTCCCGACCAACATAAGCTGTAATGCGAGAGTATATAAAATCTTACCAACCGTAGTTGATCATGCTGGTATACACCTCAAAGGAGTAGTAGGGTTCTTTCGAACTTTTTGGCTCCTTGGAGCATGTCCTCCTAACCAAAGGAGGTTGGCTACTTATAGCACTTTTGCTCCGTAGAGCGCTCCGTAGAGCTTATCCTCCTAACCAAAGGAGGTTGGCTACTTATAGCACTTTTGCTCCGTAGAGCGCTCCGTAGAGCTTATCCTCCTAACCAAAGGAGGTTGGCTACTTATAGCACTTTTGCTCCGTAGAGCGCTCCGTAGAGCTTGTCCTCCTAACCAAAGGAGGTTGGCTACTTATAGCACTTTTGCTCCGTAGAGCTTGGCTCCGTAGAGCATGGCTCCGTAGAGCATGGCTCCGTAGAGCATGGCTCCTTAGAGCAGTCTTCTTGGTTGATCCTGTAACATCCACAGGTTGATCAGCGAGCAATGTTTGTTTCTCGGGAGTATTAGGAATCCTCCCAACCATTTCTGCATTGCATCCTGTAACATCCACAGGTTGATCAGCAAGCAACTTTTATTCCTCGAGAGTATTAGGAATCCTCCCAACCATTTCTGCATTGCATCCTGTAATGTCCACAGGTTGATCAGCAAGCAACTTTTGTTCCTCGGGAGTATTAAGATCAGTAAACTCCGCTATAGCTTGTATTAATGGCATGTCGGCATGCATGGTATGGGCCTGGAAACACAGCCTCCTTCTTCTACTTGCTTTAATTAATGCCACTGCCAATTTTTCCCGCTTTGGGTATCTGATCTTTGCACCTCTTCTTTCGTTTTTGGGGATCGCAACCCTAACAGGGCTTTGATCTTGTCTGGATTTGCTTCAACGTCTCGCTGGTTGATGATGTACCCGAGGAACATTCCTTCTCGTACTCCAAATGTGCACTTCTTCGGGTTGAGTTTCATTTGATAATTATCCAGTTGATCAAAAGTTTGACTCAAGTCAACCAAATGATCAGCAGCTTTCTTGCATGTCATCAACATAGACTTCCATACTGCAACTGATTTTCTCGGCAAAAACCTTGTTCATCAGCCGTTGTTATGTCTTCAGGTTTCATTTTAATCTAGTTGTAGCCAGAGTAAATATCCATGAGCAGTTCGTGTCCCGAGGTAGCATCCACTGCCTTGTTGATATCGGTGAAATCAACACACATTCTTCATTTATTGTTTTTCTTCTGCCCGATGAGGAGATCTAGATATCTCTCTTGCTTGGTCTTCATTTCCTCTTGTATAGCTTGATTCTTCTCGGGGCTGGATACTCTTCTTCTCGTATGTCATGTCAATAAGTGGCTCAGCTTCTATCCACTTAGTAAAATAATCTACTGTGATGACGAGGTATTTGAATCTTCCTCGAGTCGTCGGCAATGGTCCAACCAAATCAATCCCCATATGGCAAATGGCCAAAGGGAGTTATGGGTGTCAACAATGCTTGTGGAATTCTTCGGATGGAGGAAAAGCGTTGGCACTTGTCACATTTCTTGGCATAGGCTTATATAGTTAGCTCTCATCGTCGGCCAGTAGTATCTCTGCGTCATCACCTTTTGTAAAAGTGTCCGACCTGCTACATGGGCTCCACAGGACCCTTCATGGATCTCTTTAATCAATTCTTTCACCTCGGAGGAATGTACACATCTTTGCAAACCTGCCATAATTCTTCGTCTATACAAAATACCATTAATTAATACATACCGAGCAGCTTTAAACTTCCATTTCTAGGCAGCGAGATTATCCTCCGGTAATTGTTCCTCCTCAATATATGCTCCGACTTTCTAATACTTCAATTGGTATCGTTCTTCGCAGCTCGGTACAAGTAGCTGATGCTAATCGGGCCAATGCGTCTGCTCTAGCATTCTCCATCCTCGGTGTCCTCACCAATTGAATAGCATCAAATTCTGTCAATAACTCCATCACCTTTGCATGGTACTTGACCATCGACTCTCCATTCACTGCATATATTCCCATCATTTGATTCAATTAATTGAGAATCACTGAAAACAATTACTTGCCGTGCCTCCATGACTTTCGCTAAATGAAAACCTGCTATCATAGCATCATACTCAGCCTCATTATTGGAAGCTTTGAATTGGAATCTCAAGGCATACTCCATGTCAATATCATCTGGGGTGTTTAAAACAATCCCTGCTCCACAACCAGCTGTGCAAGATGATCCATCTACATATAATCTCCATGTAGGTACCTCGTCTTCAAATTTCTGGTCTGACAGAGTTCCTCGGTGGAATACTTGTCGCTTTCTTTCATCATGTCATGATACTTCTGAATACACCTCTTGAATTTCAATATACCTCCTGAACTTCAATATTCCTCCTGAACTTCAATATATCTCCTGAACTTCAATATTCCTCCTGAACTTCAATATACCTCCTGAGCTTCAATATTCCTCTTGAACTTCAATATACCTCCTGATTAGTCGGGGTTGAATTTGATGCTCGACTGCATGATGATATAAGAATGTGCCACCAAATGAACAAATATATCTGTAATATAAGCCCCCAACTGTGGAATGTGAACTTTGAATGAGATTTATCGACCAATACCAACCGGAGTTGGATTTTATCTACCAACCGGAGTTGGATTTTTTCTACCAATCGAAGTTGGATTTTATTTACCAACCGGAGTTGGATTTTGTCTACCAACCGGAGTTGGATTTTTTCTACCAACCGAAGTTGGATTTTATTTACCAACCGGAGTTGGATTTTGTCTACCAACCGGAGTTGGATTTTTTCTACCAACCGAAGTTGGATTTTATCTACCAACCGGAGTTGGATTTTGTCTACCAACCGGAGTTGGATTTTATCTACCGATCAGAGTTGGTGGTAATTGATAATAAATGATGAAGACTTCCTCGGAGCTGACCAACAGATTGTTGGGAATAAGATAATATAAATACTGGAGACCTCCTCGGCGCTGACCAACAGATTTGTTGGGAATAAGATAATACAAATGCTAGAGACCTCCTCGGCGCTGACCAACAGATTGTTGGGAATAAGATATAATAAATGCAGGATACCTCCTCGACGATGACCAACAGATTCGTTGGGAATAAGATAATATAAATGCTGAAGACCTCCTTGGCGCTAACCAACAGATTCATTGGGAATAAGATATAATAAATGCAGGATACCTCCTCGGCGATGACCAACAGATTGTTGGTAATAAATATAATAAATGCAGGATACCTCCTCGGCGATGACCAACAGATTGTTGGGAATAAGATATAATAAATTCCGAAGATATCCTTGGAGCTGAATAAGATATAATAAATGCTGGAGACATCCTTGCTGAAATGAGAATAGAATATGCATCCAAATAGATATAAAGAATAATTAAAAATAATAAAGTGCCTCGCCGATCCGTCGAGGTAGAATCATATAATGCAGAACAAGAATAAGATCTTTCAGATCATAAGAATATGGCCGAGATCGTTGTCAGGCCTGCATATAAATAAGAATTATCCGAACGAATGTTGTAATTCTCCTTAAAGTTGAATAAGTATCTTGTCGAGGCATAATTGCGGAATGCCGAATAAGAATAATATTTTCCAGAACATAAGAATATGGCCGAGAACTTTGCTGGGCCTGCATAAGAATTACCCCGACCAACAATTCGTTGGGAGTGAAATATAATAAATGTTATAGTTCTCCTCAGAGCTGAATATGATAATAAGTATCTCGCCGAGCTCCATATTGAGATGAATATAGAATATGAATCCCAAGGGATATATATAGAATCATTTGTGCTGGAGCAGATATCTGGGCCCGAATATAAATAAGAATTACCCCGACCAACTATCCGTTGGGGGTGAAATATAATAACTGTTGTAGCTTTTCCTCGGAGCCGAATATATATAGAGAGAAGAAATTTTTCGAGCTTCATGCTGAGATAAATATAAAATATGAATCCGTACGGATATAGAATAATTTGTGCTTCAGCATTCGTCGGCATTGAATCTTGTGCCTGTAAAAATTAATATCTTGCTCTACCATTTGTGTAGGCTGAATTGATTAGTCATGAGAATGATTTACTCATCCAATCAATATATGATATGTATATGCTTAATTTCAAAATATCAGGGGTGCTTAGCATTTTTTAATACCCCAAGATTCTACTGCTGCCGACAAACGACATGGATGTTGCCGACCAACATTTAAGGATAACTCAAGTTATAGAATATATGGTTGGATGACCAGAATATCTCGAATCTTTAGATCAAAAAATAACATCCAATGTAAAATTTAAGCCTTAAGAATGTTAATTAAATGAATAAATAAATAATCCGCTAGATCGTGTGATTTCGACAAAGAAACCTTGTGATGTGATGAATGAGGGGGATATGGTCATGATTGTTTTACTGATCCTCTTTTACAAGAGGTGAGTAATGATTTTTCAGGTGAGAGAAAATTATTTTTTATATTGATCCCTTCCTATTCCCAAATTTATATAAAAAATCAATAAATTTGACTTTATTGACATAAATGGAAGATGAACCAAATTAAATATATAATTCATAAAAATGAATGCAAAGAGTCTCAAACTTGTGAATGCAAAGAGACTCAAACTTGAAGAGAGAGAGAATATATATGGGTCATGATTTCCATGAGAAGACTTTTCATTGTCTTTAACCTTTTCCCATTCTTTTATTAAAAATATGATAGGAATTTGAATAGACCTCAAAGATCTTACCAAATTTATTTCAAAATCAACAATGAAAATGATCAAATTTTATCACCGTCGTAAATATTGGCATATGTAATCATTTAACATATTTATTTCATGATATAAAATTAAAACTTGAGAATCAAGCAAAGAATTATGATTTATGAAATCTACTATTTTTCAGATTTCTAAATAAGAATTAATCTAACAGTTATGATTTAAAAAATCATGATATGCAACATTTTGCAGATAACAAATGGATGATTAATTCATGTATATAAACATAAAAATCATGATTGAATCAAAAGATGTATGTATAATTGATTATACGTATAGAAAATAAAAACTTAGCTTTTGGTGGAGAACAACGCTTGTAACACGTTCCCACAGACGGCGCCAATCTGTTGATGTAAAAAATTAGATCACTCTAATTCTTCAATCACAGATAAATAAATAAAACAAAGATTTTTAAAGTGGTTCGGCTTGGAATAAAGCCTACGTCCACTGTTATGTTATTGCTGAGTGTTTGTGGAATTCTTGATTACAAGTTCTCTCAAGAAATTCCCCTCCCCTTGAATGAGGATGATACAAGGTATTTATAGCCTTGAGGCTGTACATGAAAGGGTCGATACATTAAATGATATACATATGAAAGGGTAATACATTTAATGCCCTTAGGCTTGTGCGTCAAGGATAATCATTTAATGAACCAGTTGGACTGTTCGTTATCTGGCAATCAATGCTGTGGCCGAGATGCAGCTCGGACCGCCTTATTTGCTTGTCGTTAAGGAGTTCCTCGGAGCGTTGGAGTTCCTCGGAGTGTTGTGGTTCCTCGGGGTGTCCTTGTTGTTCGGAGCGAACATGACTTGGTCGGGGGGAAATAAACTTCCTCGTTGTTATTGTGCCATGTAGATTGACACGTGTCTTCTTATTATTGATCCACGTCAGCAGATTAAATTTGGTATCAACACATACATTCATGTTTTGTTTGTCATGAATTCAATTGATTAGCAGGGATGGCTAAGTGTCTACCCTTATGGGTGTGTACATTTTTTTTAATGCTCGTGATGATAAAATTGAATAGGAACTAATATATAACAGTGGAATTAGAGTGAGAGAGTTAGTCTTACTTTTCCATACACATGGTTATGGCAGTGTACAATGTATATGCGTATGAAAAGATATTTTTGTCTGTTTTGATTGTAGGCATTTTAAAAATAATTTTAAATATCGAAAAGACTCATATTAAATTAAGGAGTTTCCGAGTAAAAAAAAATTATGGCTTAGATATTGTATCACACTCCATCAATTATGCATTGTAATACCCCGTACTTTTAAAGATATTTAAATTACAAAGGTGGGCGTAATTTGGTAAATTAAGGAATTACTGTGAATAGTAATTATGGAATTTATGAGTGAAATTGAATAAATTCAGAATATAAAGTAAATAGTAAATATTAGTTTGTAAGTGCCAGATTAATATTTACATGGATTATTTTTAATTACATGTCGCAAGTTGGGTAAAGCGACAAAGAAAATATTTTAAATTGGAAAATACGCATATTGAACATGTTGGGGCAAAATTAATGAATTTTAGTTAAGAACCTCGGATGGAGATTTCGACTGCGCCATTAGGTTCGGAATGGCCGAGATAGTCAAAATAGACTACCCGGGGGTATTATTTGGGTTCCGGACATTTTTGGACTAGTAGGGGCTCGTAAACGGGTACACGAGTCATTTAACAATTGGGCATTTACCCAATTTCGGTTTTAAAGACTTAAGCAGCCCCCTTTCCCTTTCATTTCTGCCCTAAGAGAGAGAAGAGAGTAGAGAGAAGGAAGAGAAGAAGAAGAAGAAGAAGAAGAAGAAGAAGAAGAAGAAGAAGAAGAAGAAGAAGAAGAAAGAAAAGAAGAAGAGAAGGAAAATCCGTCCAAATTCGCGGGATTCGACTCGAGAACGTCGGATTTATTCCACAAGGCAAGTGTTTAACTTGCATATTGATTTAGTGTGTTAATTTCTCATATTGTAGTTGGTATAAAACTAAAGATTTTTGGGTTGAAATTTCGTGGATCAAAGGGGTTTTCGAAAGATTAAAACGGATATAGCTCGATTAATACCCAATTTGAGAAACTTGAAATTAATTGAAATTAATTGTTGGATCTGGGTTCTAGGATGATTGGAACCCTTTGAATGTGTGTATTTATGGTTATTTGAGGTTGAATGATGATGAGAGAGGAGATAAAAAGCTTGGATGTGTTTTAATGGAGGTTTGGATTTTTGGAGAAGAAGGTGAATAGTGACCAGCCCACTTCCGGGCTGTTTCGGATAGGAAGACAACCGATTCATCTCTCGGTCAAAACATGAAAGTTTTAGATAATTTCGATACGGTCGCGTGGGCGCCGACCACGTATTTTTATGATT
Organism: Sambucus nigra; assembly: GCA_949130495.1. NCBI lineage: Eukaryota > Viridiplantae > Streptophyta > Magnoliopsida > Dipsacales > Adoxaceae > Sambucus > Sambucus nigra. Next base: position 716,793,613 of record OX422207.1, read on the forward strand.
TTTCTTCGAATTGTTATGATTTTTACAAGATGGCAGTTCCGGGGTGAAATCACCAACTCGGAAATTGGAAAAATAAAGGCTAGAATTATTTGGAGATAAACATTTGGGGTTCCTAAAAATAGTGTGGGGACTTCTAAATATTTTTTTTTAGTAAGGCGTGTACCTTGGGTTAGTTGAAAGTAAAATCCAAGATTTACCCAAATAGGGGTGTTCGTGAGGAAAAATACTTAAAGGGGTATTTAAGTGTGATTTGAATGTTAAATAAGGGAATATGTATTGGGGTAGTGTTTGAATTGTGTGACGGATTGTATTATTGTGAATGAGAATATTCAAGGTTATTGTCTATCGTTACGAGAGTTTGGAGATTATAGCCATAAAAGATTGAGAATAGATAAATAATATATATCGGTGTCGTTGGTATTGTCATCGTGCGGTGAGAAAATATCGGAAATGATGTATTGAGGATTAGTTAAAATTGATTAATGCGTAGGATATTCGAAAGATAAATATACTATGTGGGAAATTTATTATACGGGTTGTGCGTATGCTCGAATGTTATTATATACATGGGTTAAATAATTACCTATGGGGAATTATGTATAGGTGAGAGAAATACCTATAATTATAATATGGTTGTGTGAATACCAAATTGATGATATATGTATATAGGTGGAATGTGTACCTATATGATTTTTTTTATTATGTGTATGACATACCTACCATACTTGCTATCACGGGAGGTTGACGTTCGAAAGAGGACAATCTTATCCTGTGTTGCCTTTGGGGGGATTTTAGATTTGGTACCTCAAGAACATAGGGCTGTGAAAGGCTTATTTGTGAGTTGATAAGTCCGCTGCTTATGGGAGCGTAGGTATGTGCGTGACCCGTAGGTACGTGAACTATGTTCGCCTCCAATACGTGTGATTTCTATTGTTACAGTTCCTGAGTGATGTGGAACGGATAATCCTTTTTGTACGAGATGTACTTGGATTGGATAGCAGAGTATGAGTGCACCGCAGCTGAGGCTAAGGGTGCTATATATCTATATATGTATTGCGATTAACATATATGTGTACTTGAGATAATTCACGGATGCTTAGTAAATGAGAATGACTAAGCCACTTATATTATAGTTCGGTGGATGGTTAATATACTTGTTGCGTATAGTATACTGTTGATATATATGAGATGAGATATCATATAACCTAACCTTGTATAAAGTGAAAAGAATGAATAAAGTGTTATATTACTTCCGGTAGATTTATATCCGGATTTATATGAATGCGAATATTAGGTTCTAATGAGAACTATTAATAAATATGAGATGGTATAAATATGTTATGTACTGAAGGCCTAATGGATCCCGGTGATCAACATTGTCACGTAGTAGTGTATCGGGGGGGTTCCTTGTTTGGATTTCGCTTCGCGAGACACCCCACGCACGAACGTAACGTAATGTTGGGAATGGGGAGAAGTTTAGTCCTTAGTACCCGAATCGATGAGGTTTATTAGAAGATGGGTAATTACATTAGTTAGGTAGGGTAGCTTAACTAGGTTGTCTAAAATGGTATGCGCTAGTTGTGCACTGTTAGAAGAGGGGTGAGGTGTATCTCATGTGAGAGCGATACCAGTTTAAAATATGAGAAATAACATATTTTAAAATATGAATTTTATGCACTTGCTAAAATATTTTCAACAATCGGGCTCTGACCCATTTTCTCTACTTCTCCCCTCTCTTGCTATATATATATATATATATATATATATATATATAGGTGTCCAAACACAGGGACGCCTGGATAATAATTCATTCGAGTCAGACATTTGCTGCAGCAGCTGTGGATGCAAGCAGGTTTATTGTAGACGCTTCCATCATTGAGATCTAGATAGGAGGTATTGTAGTCATATTCGGGCTAATGGCCCAACTGTACTCATTTATTCATTTACCGCCTTTTGTGTGGAATTCGATTTGGTTGTATTATTTGGACCGAGTGTTCGGTTATTTTACTTTATTTTATTTCAGTTGTTGCGTATAAATTGTTGTCCTTATTTTATTTGGATGGTTTGGTTAAAAAGATTAGTTAATTTAAAATTTTGACGTCGGCCTAATGGGATATTAGTAATTAATTGGTTTTCGACAATGATGTTAAGAATGAACCACATGAGACTCATGTTTTAATTTGATATAGGAGTGATCGCCCGGTATTTTATTAGGCGGGGTGTCACAGGTGGTATCAGAGCATCAGGTTCTAGTGTCCTTAGGAATCTGTGCGGACGTACTACGCTTTCAGCGTTGCTTTTGATTTAATATAGAGCATTATGATTAGGATTGTTTATATCCTCTTGTGAGATTTCGTTCTCCTGCCATTATGTAAGATTATAGTAAATCTTTTGCGCGCTCATTCGGGATTCGTGCGTTGATCGACGAAGGGCGACCATGGAAGTCAATTGTGAGGGCAGGAGGAGACGGGGCTTAGTTAAAGCTATAAGTTGATGTTAGAAATGAGGATCGCGGTAAAGGTCATTTTCCTTGCGGCATTGTCATTGATTGTTGCAATGATTACTATAGGATAGTAGTTATAATTATCTATGCACCACCATAGTAGAGAATGGTGCTAAACTTGAATTTCCCAGTGAAGTTAGATGGGAAAAAAGCTTAAGAGGTCTTTGATGAGGATCGTGCATTGAAGTTGAGCTAGGCGAAAATAGTGTAACTTCACTTCTAGGAAGTTGAAGGATCGAAAGCTTGGGCCTAGAGTTGGGTATGGAAATACCCATATGTGAAAATTTGAGGAAAATTTTTTCACTCGTTGGAGCAATGTGAAATAGTGGGAATGATGGTCACCATATATAGAGGAGCATAATATTTTGCTCATAAATTAATCTTACAGATGGTTTTAAAATGAAAATTCCCGTGATTTAGAATGAAGTGAATGAAGTTTCTAGGTTATTCACATAAGAATCGGTCAGAGACCAACGGTGAATAAAGAGTGACATGGATAAGTGAAGTTAGTATCGGAGTAAGGTAGGTACAAGGGAGGAAGAGGCTTCTCCAGTGGAATGATAGACTCACTAGTAATTGGACTTATGTAGAGTGAGTTATAGTTATTTTGGGTGAGGCCCCTGGCTTGAGGAGCAGGGAGCGTATAGTCTCCAGGTCATAATGTCCATTTTATATTGTGTGATTTTTATCAGGAATGAGACGTGGTGGGTATGCTTCGTTCTCATTTCCTCGGAGAAACTATGATTGCTTCCCATTCATTGTGATTTGGTTTTTACCAAGTCGATGCGATAGTCCGATCGCTGGTACCCAGGATGATGTGTGAGTAATTCCCTGGAAGATGATGGCATTAAGAGACTGCATCCATTGAGTTATAGCTCTGAGGGATGGTTATTTATACTTATATAGTGTGTGATATATAAGTATGGATATACTTGATGTGTATAGTATAATATATATATATTTATTTAAGATGTGAAACATATATATACGGACATAATAACGCATGGAATGCGAGATAAATGCTGGATGAGCTCACCTTGATTACTTGTTTAGATGAAAATTTGATGAGGAGATGTTTCATTACCATGATTTGAATGCATGGGGACCTTATAGATACAATTTAAGGTATGCAGGCTTTATTATTGAGCTGTGAGTTTAAGCTCATTGTTGTTTGGGCTAAGGACTTAGTGTTAGTACAAGCGCTTGGTGGTGTGGCTCCTGGAAAGTATTATGAGTTTTGACCACATTTTGTCGATAGGAGAGATGGGATTATCCGTGTGGCATATTTGAACTAGCGAACCTCCACGACCGACAAAGTTAAGTAATAGTGTATAGGAGGGGTTCCTTGTTTGGATTTCGCTTGCGAGACGCTCAACGCATGAACCTTAATGACGTCGGGAGTGGAGAGATGTTATATTATGCAAGGATGCTAGGTTTGACGATAAGTCACCTAGTGGAGAGCAAACACTATCGAGTGAGATCCGTTTGATGACGGTATAATCATATAGAGTTATAAGTGCTACGGAGAAGCACTGAAAATTATTCTCTCATCACAAGTATGTGGGTGAGTTAAGGTGAAGGAAATCGATTTGAGACGTTTATTCAGGCCTTGAATAGAAGGAAAATTCAGAGGAAATACATTTTGGGTATAATGTTCATAGCGCTTTTGCAGAGAGTAGGTGCCCAATTAGTTAGATTTTTCATTTCACTAAGATGGAAGGATATAGTGGTAGAAGTACGCTGGTAGGTTAACGAGGTAAAATTTAGAACATCCCGTTGGTGTCCCTTGGACCTTTATATCTCGATAACCGACGATGCGAGGGAGTAGTGTAACGGGAGGGTTCCTTGTTTGGATTTCGCTTTCAGAGACGTCCCACGCATGAAACCGAGCAAATGTCGGAAGTTGAGAGAGGTCTTGGGCACTAAGGAAATATTTAGAATAGTACTCATATTACGTGTGTTAGAGACACCTTAATCTTAAGACTACCACGAAGTAAGGGCAATAAGGCACTGATATACGAAGACTATTGTAAGATAACCACAAGAAGATCGATGGGATAATCTTAAGAAGGATTGAATTTCCAAGTATCGGGTGAATTAAATTTCGAATTATTCGGGTTAAGGGATACCCATGTGTTAGTACCAGGCCAATGAAATGAGGCCCATTATTTAGAGTGAGTGTGATGTATCAAAACGTTTGCAATGGTGGTGCATATATGCACGGATGATAGGGGGTATGGGTACCCTGATTAGTAAATCCCAAAAATGTCCGAGATTGAAAGATGTGAAAATATATATGTATAATATATGCCTGAAGGACGGCTATAAACAAGGTTAAACGGTATAGCGTATTGAATGTCGTGCGAGAATGATGATAATGCAAACATTTATGTGCAACGAGAGCTAACACACCCGAGATGGGATTGAAAGGTTGTGGAAAGTCATTTAAAAAAAAGTACCTCTTAATGAAAAGGTTACCCAATTTATTGTGAGGAAGTGGAGCGGGGTCTTACTCAAGCGAGTATTGAAGAGTGGCTTGCGCGTGACTGTATGGTTAGCATACTCCAAGTAAAGAAAGAGTGTATGTAGTACCAAATTCCGGAAAAGTATATGATAGTTAATACTTTAATTATTCGGCATAGGGAATATACCTTGTAGATTACAAGAGAGATAGTAATCTGAATATTTATATAATACGTAGCGATGAGAATAAAACACATATGAGAAGTGTACAATTAGGATGGGAATATGCCTATGAATCTTAATAGGATGTGTGTATGCCTATTATGTGATATTATTATTAAGAGCACTAATGGGTGATAACCCCGGGCGTGCAAGAACATTATTGATTAAGTGCGCTAATGGGTGTTAACCCGGGGTGCAGGATTAATATATATATGTATAGGGATGATGTGACTATATGTGTATATATATGGATTTACGAATATTTCTACTGTGTGAGACTAGTAGATATGGTATTAATAATAAATACTTTACGCTAAGTGGTCTTAACAAAAAGAGTGCAAGATTAGGGAAAATATATAGAGTTGATGAGACTATATATATGAGCATACGCCTTAAGATGGGTGGAATACAGTGAGAGACCATTGTGTTAGGCTATATCTAAATTTGGTTAAGCTAGGACGTAATGTATATACCGATCCTAGAGTAGTGGTACAGGCTATATCTGAATTTCGTGGACGAAATTCTGTTGTAAGGGGGGAAGTATGTAATACCCCGTACTTTTAAAGATATTTAAATTACAAAGGTGGGCGTAATTTGGTAAATTGAGGAATTACTGTGAATAGTAATTATGGAATTTATGAGTGAAATTGAATAAATTCAGAATATAAAGTAAATAGTAAATATTAGTTTGTAAGTGCCAGATTAATATTTACATGGATTATTTTTAATTACATGTCGCAAGTTGGGTAAAGCGACAAAGAAAATATTTTAAATTGGAAAATACGCATATTGAACATGTTGGGGCAAAATTAATGAATTTTAGTTAAGAACCTCGGATGGAGATTTCGACTGCGCCATTAGGTTCGGAATGGCCGAGATAGTCAAAATAGACTACCCGGGGGTATTATTTGGGTTCCGAACATTTTTGGACTAGTAGGGGTTCGTAAACGGGTACACGAGTCATTTAACAATTGGGCATTTACCCAATTTCGGTTTTAAAGACTTAAGCAGCCCCCTTTCCCTTTCATTTCTGCCCTAAGAGAGAGAAGAGAGTAGAGAGAAGGAAGAGAAGAAGAAGAAGAAGAAGAAGAAGAAGAAGAAGAAGAAGAAGAAGAAAGAAAAGAAGAAGAGAAGGAAAATCCGTCCAAATTCGCGGGATTCGACTCGAGAACGTCGGATTTATTCCACAAGGAAAGTGTTTAACTTGCATATTGATTTAGTGTGTTAATTTCTCATATTGTAGTTGGTATAAAACTAAAGATTTTTGGGTTGAAATTTCGTGGATCAAAGGGGTTTTCGAAAGATTAAAACGGATATAGCTCGATTAATACCCAATTTGAGAAACTTGAAATTAATTGAAATTAATTGTTGGATCTGGGTTCTAGGATGATTGGAACCCTTTGAATGTGTGTATTTATGGTTATTTGAGGTTGAATGATGATGAGAGAGGAGATAAAAAGCTTGGATGTGTTTTAATGGAGGTTTGGATTTTTGGAGAAGAAGGTGAATAGTGACCAGCCCACTTCCGGGCTGTTTCGGATAGGAAGACAACCGATTCATCTCTCGGTCAAAACATGAAAGTTTTAGATAATTTCGATACGGTCGCGTGGGCGCCGACCACGTATTTTTATGATTTTTCTTCGAATTGTTATGATTTTTACAAGATGGCAGTTCCGGGGTGAAATCACCAACTCGGAAATTGGAAAAATAAAGGCTAGAATTATTTGGAGATAAACATTTGGGGTTCCTAAAAATAGTGTGGGGACTTCTAAATATTTTTTTTTAGTAAGGCGTGTACCTTGGGTTAGTTGAAAGTAAAATCCAAGATTTACCCAAATAGGGGTGTTCGTGAGGAAAAATACTTAAAGGGGTATTTAAGTGTGATTTGAATGTTAAATAAGGGAATATGTATTGGGGTAGTGTTTGAATTGTGTGACGGATTGTATTATTGTGAATGAGAATATTCAAGGTTATTGTCTATCGTTACGAGAGTTTGGAGATTATAGCCATAAAAGATTGAGAATAGATAAATAATATATATCGGTGTCGTTGGTATTGTCATCGTGCGGTGAGAAAATATCGGAAATGATGTATTGAGGATTAGTTAAAATTGATTAATGCGTAGGATATTCGAAAGATAAATATACTACGTGGGAAATTTATTATACGGGTTGTGCGTATGCTCGAATGTTATTATATACATGGGTTAAATAATTACCTATGGGGAATTATGTATAGGTGAGAGAAATACCTATAATTATAATATGGTTGTGTGAATACCAAATTGATGATATATGTATATAGGTGGAATGTGTACCTATATGATTTTTTTTATTATGTGTATGACATACCTACCATACTTGCTATCACGGGAGGTTGACGTTCGAAAGAGGACAATCTTATCCTGTGTTGCCTTCGGGGGGATTTTAGATTTGGTACCTCAAGAACATAGGGCTGTGAAAGGCTTATTTGTGAGTTGATAAGTCCGCTGCATATGGGAGCGTAGGTATGTGCGTGACCCGTAGGTACGTGAACTATGTTCGCCTCCAATACGTGTGATTTCTATTGTTACAGTTCCTGAATGATGTGGAACGGGTAATCCTTTTTGTACGAGATGTACTTGGATTGGATAGCAGAGTATGAGTGCACCGCAGCTGAGGCTAAGGGTGCTATATATCTATATATGTATTGCGATTAACATATATGTGTACTTGAGATAATTCACGGATGCTTAGTAAATGAGAATGACTAAGCCACTTATATTATAGTTCAGTGGATGATTAATATACTTGTTGCGTATAGTATACTGTTGATATATATGAGATGAGATATCATATAACCTAACCTTGTATAAAGTGAAAAGAATGAATAAAGTGTGATATTACTTCCGGTAGATTTATATCCGGATTTATATGAATGCGAATATTAGGTTCTAATGAGAACTATTAATAAATACGAGATGGTATAAATATGTTATGTACTGAAGGCCTAATGGATCCCGGTGATCAACATTGTCACGTAGTAGTGTATCGGGGGGGTTCCTTGTTTGGATTTCGCTTCGCGAGACACCCCACGCACGAACGTAACGTAATGTTGGGAATGGGGAGAAGTTTAGTCCTTAGTACCCGAATCGATGAGGTTTATTAGAAGATGGGTAATTACATTAGTTAGGTAGGGTAGCTTAACTAGGTTGTCTAAAATGGTATGCGCTAGTTGTACACTGTTAGAAGAGGGGTGAGGTGTATCTCATGTGAGAGCGATACCAGTTTAAAATATGAGAAATAACATATTTTAAAATATGGATTTTATGCACTTGCTAAAATATTTTCAACAATCGGGCTCTGACCCATTTTCTCTACTTCTCCCCTCTCTTGATATATATATATATATATATATATATATATATATATATATATATATATAGGTGTCCAGACACAGGGACGCCTGGATAATAATTCATTCGAGTCAGACGTTTGTTGCAGCAGTTGTGGATGCAAGCAGGTTTATTGTAGACGCTTCCATCATTGAGATCTAGATAGGGGGTATTGTAGTCATATTCGGGCTAATGGCCCAACAGTACTCATTTATTCATTTACCGCCTTTTGTGTGGAATTCAATTTGGTTGTATTATTTGGACCGAGTGTTCGGTTATTTTACTTTATTTTATTTCAGTTGTTGCATATAAACTGTTGTCCTTATTTTATTTGGATGGTTTGGTTAAAAAGATTAGTTAATTTAAAATTTTGACGTCGGCCTAATAGGATATTAGTAATTAATTGGTTTTCGACAGTGATGTTAAGAATGAACCACATTAGACTCCTGTTTTAATTTGATATAGGAGTGATCGCCCGGTATTTTATTAACGTATATGTGAAAATACTCCACCGTCAAGATATAGTGTATTCAGGTACACTTTACGCGAAGTAATGTGAAAATATTATATGCGATCATATTATGGCCTCTTGTATGGCGACATGTATATGTGTGATAGAACTATTTTAGTGTCATTAGATAGTTTTTGGGTTATCCATTAAAGAACATTTAGTGAGGTATGATGACACAATTAGTCATTTATATATGTATTGTGCACCAAATTAAATGAGATTGCATGAACGAAAATGCATTTCATACATAATTACAATATTTTATTATTGTGATAATTTATGTAATCTCGATATTATGTTTAAATTGATTTTAATCTCCTGTGTCACAGAAAAATATAATGCATTATTCATTAGTGTTGGTGTGTATCAAATATTATGTTGACTCATGGAGTTAACAATTGTCTAATGTTACACCTATTTAGGCACTATATTGAACGATTTTATAATATCATGAGTATTAGTGATATAATCATATAATGCGTATGAATTTTAAATGCCTGAAAATTCAATGGGAGTATAATAAAGAGGGGACAATATTTAATATTGGTATACCTTAATGTATTGGATATGATAAATATTTCTAAATAGTCGTGGACAAGGAAATGCATGCATATTTTCTTAAAATGTGTTACATTCCCAATGAGTTGAACACTATATTGAATATTATAAAATGTGATGAAGAATGCAAAAAGATATGAGAACATTCTAATGCATTTAAATATGTCTAATTCTTGTTTTCCATATGATCATAGGTTCATATGTTCATGTTTTGTTTGTCATGAATTCAATTGATTGGCAGGGGCGGCTAAGTGTCTACCCTTGTGGGTGTGTATATTTTTTTTAATGCTCATGATGATAAAATTGAATAGGAACTAATGGATAACAGTGGAATTAGAGTGAGAGAGTTAGTCTTACTTTTCCATACACATGGTTATGGCAGTGTACAATGTATATGCGTATGAAAAGATATTTTTTTCTGTTTTGATAGTATGTATTTTAACACTCATTTTAAATATCGAAAAGACTCATATTAAATTAAGGAGTTTTAGAGTAAAAAAAATTATGGCTTAGATATTGTATCACACTCCATCAATTCTGCATATGAGCGTATATGTGAAAATACTCCACCGTCAAGATATAGTGTATTTAGGTATACTTTACACGAAGTAATGTGAAAGTAATATATGCGATCATATTATGGCCTCTTGTATGGTGACATGAATATGTGTGATAGCATTACTTTAGTGTCATTGGATAGTTTTGGGGTTATCCATTAAAGCACATTTAGTGAGGTGTGATGACACAATTAGTCATTCATATTGTGCACCAAATTAAATGAGATTACTTTAACGAAAATGAATTCCATGCATAATTACAATATTTTATTATTGTGATAATTCATGTAATCGCAATATTACATTTAAATTGATGTTAATATCCCGTGTGACGGAATAGTATAATGCATTATTTATTAATGTTGGTGTGTATTACAATGCAAGCATTCTCTTGACTCATGTAGTTAACAATAATCTAATGTTAAACCTATTTAGGCACTCTATTTAAATATTTTATAATATCATGAGTATCAGCGCTATAATCACATAATTCATATGAATTTTAAATTCCTGAAAATTCAATGGGAGTATAATAAAGAGGGGCCAATATTTAATATTAGTATACCTTAATTTATTGGATATGATAATTTTTTCTAGATAGTTGTGGACAAGGCAATGCATGTATATTTTCTTAAAATGTGTTACATTCTCAATGAATTGAACGCTATATTGAATATTGTAAAATGCGATGAAGAATGCAAAAGATATGAGAACCTTTAGTCGATATACCTTTTCATAATGTATAAATTCATTTTGGAAGAATTTTATACTTCCAACTGTGACACCCCGCCTAATTAAACATCGGGTGATCAGGACTTTATTAAATTAAAACAGGCTCTCAAATGGTTCATTCTTAGCATCACTGTCGAAAACTTTTTAATTACTAATCTCCTAAGTAAAAATTAGACCGGTGCCAAATTTTATCTTTCTTAAAATAGATAAATCAACCATACGAAACAAAGAATAAAAATAACCATGTACTATAACTCAATCAACAAAGTATAAGTACAACAGCACAAGAGTATTGTAGAAGGGTGTCTACCTATAAAAAAGTAAAAATATTATTTTATTAGAAATACTGAGAAGAAACCCAGGGTCCCGACAGAAACTCATATTGGGCAGGAACCCCCCCGGGGTCCCGACAGAAACTCATATTGGGCAAGAACCCCCCAGGGTCCCGACAGAAACTTATATTGAGCAGGAACCCCCCAGGGTCCCGACAGAAACTCGTATTAAGAAGGAACCCACCTAGGGTCCCGGCAGAAACGCATAATTGAGAAGGAACCACCCCAGGGCCCCGACAGAAACTCATATTCAGCAAGAACCCCCAGCGCCGCTGCAAGTGTCAACGCCACTGCAAGAGTCAACATCACTAGCGTCAGCGCCGCTGCAAGGGTCAGCGCCGCTACAAGTGTTTGCACCGCAACAAGGGTCAGCGCCGCTTCAAGTGCCAGCGCCGCTGCAAGTGTCCAGCGCCGCTGCAAGTGTCCGTGCCGCCGCAAGGGTCAGTGCTGCATCAAGTGCCAGCGCCGATGAAAGTGTCAGCGCCACTGCGAGGGTCAGCGCTGCTGCAAGCGTCAGCGCTGCTTCCAGGGTCAGCGCCGCTTCAAGTGCCAGCGCGGCTGTAAGTGTCAGCGCTGCTGCGAGGGTCAGCGCCGCTACGAGGGTCAGCGTTGCTGCGAGGGTCAGCGCCGCTGCAAGCGTCAGTGCCGCTTCAAGTGCCAGCGCCGCTGCAAGTGTCAATGTCACTAAGGTCAGCGCCGCTGCAAAGGTCAGCGCCACTGCAAGTGTCTGCGTCACCGCAAGGGTCAGCGCCGCTGCAAGTGTCAATGTCACTAAGGTCAGCGCCGCTGCAAAGGTCAGCGCCACTGCAAGTGTCTGCGTCACCGCAAGGGTCAGCGCCGCTTCAAGTGCCAGCGCCGCGCCGCTGCAAGGACCAGCGCCGCTGCAAGTGTCTGCACTGCCGCAAGGGTCAGCGCCACTGTAAGTGTCTGCGTTGGTGCAAGGTCCAGTGCCGCTGCAAGTATTTGCACCGTTGCAAAGGTCAGCGTCGCTTCAAGTGCCAGCGCCGCTGCAAGTGTCTACGCCACTGCAAGGGTCAGCGCCGCTGCAAGTGTCAGCACCGCTTCAAGGATTAGCGCCGCTTCAAGTGTCAGCGTCGCTGCCAGTTCCAGCACCGCTACAAGTGTCAATGTCACTGCAAGAGTCAGCATCACTAGGGTCAGCGCCGCTGCAAGTGTCTGCGCAGCTGCAAGGGTCAGCGCCGCTTAAGCGCCAGCGCCGCTGCAAGTGTCTGCGCCGCTGCAAGGGCTAGCGCTGCTGCAAGGGTCAGCGCCTCTTCAAGTGTCGGCGCCGCTGCAAGGGTCAGCGCAACTGCAGGGGTCAGCGCCGCTTCAAGCGCCAGTGCCGCTGCAAGTGTCTACGCTGCTGCAAGGGCCAGCGCTGCTGCAAGGGTCAGCGCCTCTTCAAGTGTCCGCGCCGCTGCAAGTGTCCGCGCCGCTGCAAGTGTCAACACCGCTGCAAGGGTCAACGCCACCAGGGTCAGCGCTACTGCAAGCGTCAGCGCCACTACAGCAAGGGTCACTGCAGAAATGTTATTCGAGAAGTGCCGCTACAAGGGTTTCGGCAGAAACTCATATTGAGGGAGTAGCTATCACAAGCAACTCCTCATCATGAAATATCAGTCTCTAAATGAACAACATCACTAACACTTTACTTTCTTGTACAGGTTGCCTAGTCGAGCAAGCATGGCTCGAACAGTCGCGTTGGGACCTCGCGGGAGTTTTGGCTTGGCGGCTGAGGGACAAGGTATGTTGAGCAAGTTCAAACACTTAGCACTATAGGATTGAGAGAATACTAGTAGGAGACCCTAGGGTCACCCAGTCCTCACACACCTCACACTTAGTCACACGTGAAGTGAGCAGCCAAAGGGCTGGCTGCTCACAAGAAAAGAACTGTTTATAAAATGATTTTAGAGGAGAGGGTCCTCTAAACCCCTCTCAAGAAAAATGATTTTAGAAGGGGGTCCTCGAGACCCCCCTCAAGCTTGCAAATATTTTAGAGGATACACAACATTCCTAGTATTTAGGGCTCTATATCAAAAAAAGCAACGCTGAAAGCATAATAGGCCGCACAGATCCTAAAGGACACTAGAACCTGATGCTCTGATACCACCTGTGACACCCCGCCTAATTAAATACCGGACGATCACTCCTTTATTAAATTAAAATCAAGGTGAACAATTGGTTCATTCTTAGCATCACTGTCGTAAAAATAAACTTTTCCAAATTAACACCCTAATTAATTAAGCTAAGTGTCAAAACCATTTTTAACCTTTCTAACCAAATTGTATTTTTAAAGAAAAACTTATTTATTTAATTATTTACCACATTTTCAATAAGTAAGAATCATACAACAATTAACTTGGAACATAATCCAATTAATTTAAACATTCAACATCTAAAATCCCAACATTTAAAACTTAAAGTAAAACATACATGCTGAATAAATTCCAAAGTAACGGTACTAGAAATGACTGAAATATAAATGTCCCAATAAAACAGATAAATGGTGGAAAGGGCGACACATGCCCAATAACTGAGAATGATAGAAGAAGAATCAAGTGAATGAAATCGTCTAAGCAAGTGGCCTGCAACTCCCACCTAAGCTGCAGCACGTTCCTCCCAAGGGATCCTAAGCAAGACGCCCCTGTGGCTGGGCACCTGTAATATATACATATATATACAAGAGAGAGAGAGAGAGAGAGAGAGAGAGAGAGAGAGAGAGAGAGAGAGAGAGAGAGAGAAACGGGTCAGAACCCGATAGTGTATATGATTTAAAAATTGTTTAGCAAGTATTTAAATTGATACAGGCCAATGCAACAACATATTAGTGCGACACTCTCTTGAGAAATTCTCACCTCTCTTCTAATGTGCACTCCTATCGCATTAACCCTCCTAATGGTTTATCTCATCATATAACACGCTATCTTTCCCCAATGATATAACTTATCTTAGGTGATTCGCAGGATTCAAAATTTAACGATACAATTGTTTGAAAAGAATATTTCAATTAATAACCAAAGTTCTCATTTTAACTTTATTAGTCAATAAAGTTTTCCAGTGTCATATTATACTTTCTAAAAACAAGTATTTACAATTTGAGTCATCAACCATATCCTACATATCAATTCACAGTAGGTAGTTCAAAATTTCAGAATTTCATATATATATTAACTACTCGTATAATATATATATTATAACAGCACCCCAAATAAACTATGGTGCGGGCATACTCTACTATCCAAAACCCCATATCACTCATATTAAGGGGAATAAAATCGGAATCACTCTCGAATTGTATTAACACATACACAAACAAAATTGAGCTGAAGAATAGATTCCAAGTCTCTAAGAGGATGGCACATGCCTGCGTCTCTTAGGACCGTCTGAACTATCACGTCGATAGCCTGTACCAAGGACATCTATCTTCTAGGGTACAAGTCAATATCCCCCATAAAGGTCCAATCGAGATAAGACTGTCCCAGCGCGGTAACCTCAGGGATAGCAAGTAGCGTGGGCATGATTTTCACACATAGATAGCTTATGCATATACAATCATATAACTATACTAATATTACCATATCCATATTAGGTATATTCTCAACTCCCATAATTACGACTTTTATCCATATTATCATATTTTAGTAAACACTTATAACAGATCGTTTCTAACCTGGATTCGGTATTATTCCAACGTATCACACAACTCTCATGGCTTTATTCTCTAAATTATAAAATTCAGTAGGTATACACATTTGTCCCAAATTAACTCTCTTACGTGTCTCTCTCTTTAAATCATAAATTCACCGACCCTTATGTAATTATCCCAAAAATACAATCTTAGCCCGACATCAAGGGTCCCAAAATTTATTCACATGTCCTACTAGTATTCCCTATCTCCCAAAACATTTTATTAAGGCTGCCCAAGAATTATTTCATGATAAATATAAATTTAACTCATTTAATAAGGGAAATAGGAGTCTGCCAGGAGGGGTCGATCGATCGAGGTTTGGGGCTCGATCGATCGAACCTTCGATCGATCGAAGCTCTAGGCGCGATCGATCGATCAAGCAGGTATTTCGATTTCTGCAGAATTGCAGTTACGGGTTCTACCACTTTTCTTCATCCAAATCCATGTTTTCCAACCCCAAACGTCCCAAAAATTCTACTACTAACATTATATCAACATACCAGATGTTTCTAACGTAAGGCATGTGTATTTTTATCATTTAAACATGGATTTCCAACCCAAAATTTTATCTAATTATCAAGAACCCTAGAATTTTCTTAAACAGGTTTCTAACAAATTTTCTCCAGAATTTCCTTCTTATAATCATCAAAATTTCGTGGTTAAATTCCTCTACATGGCAAGGGTTTCCAGAATCATCATATAAACCAATACTACAAGGATTTTCCTATCACAAATTGGGTTTTCTTCCATATATTTCATCCCTAATCATTCCTAAACTAATATGGAAATTGCACCAACGAAATAAGCAAGATAAACACTTGCCTGGGATTTTCAGAATTCTGGATTGCGGATTATTTTGGTGTGGTTGTGTTCCCCGTCTCGCGATCTATGCATTGGTGGTGGTGGCGGTGCAAACCGTTGAGTTTTGAGCCTTGGAATTGCTTGAGAGCTCTCTCCTCTCTTCTCCAATGGCCGTTTTAGGTTTTGGGTATTCTAACCCTAGGTGACGACCTCAATATCAGATATATCCCCTCTAATTTTCGTGGGTTTAATTACCCAAAAATGCGAAATGACCAAAATGCCCTCCCGGGTTACTAATTAGGCCGTAAAAATGCCCCGAGACCCAAACTACACCCCCGGGTATACTTTTCTGACTATCTCGACCCTTCCGGACGCGTTGGCGCACTCAAAACGACCATACGAATAACTTATAAAATATTCACTTTTATTTATCAATATTTAGTCCTGACGCGACACGGGCGCGCCCCGACTCAAATTTCTAAAATTGTCATTTTATTCACTCGTGACATTCAATATAACCAATATTACATATTACTTTGCTCATTAGTAATATTCAACAAATTTCCCATAATTACTAACTCTCGTCACGTTAGTAATTATAACATAATTAATTTCCGGATTTTTATTAAATAATTAACTCACATTAAATTTAATAAATCCCCAAATAAATATAGCATAAAAATACGGGGTATTACAGCCTAGTCGAGCAAGCAGGGCTCGAACAGGCTCGTTGGAACCTCCCAGGAGTTTTGGCTTGGCGGCTGAGGGACAAGGTATGTTGAGCAAGCTTAACCACTTAGCACTATAGGATTGAGAGAATACTAGTAGGAGACCCTAGGGTCACCCAGTCCTCACACACCTCACACTTAGTCAAAAGTGAAGTGAGCAGCCAAAGGGCTGGCTGCTCACAAGAAAAGAAATGTTTATAAAATGATTTTAGAGGAGAGGGTCCTCTAAACCCCTCTCAAGAAAAATGATTTTAGAAGGGGGTCCTCGAGACCCCCCTCAAGCTTGCAAATATTTTAGAGGAGGTAGTCCTCGAGAACCCCCCTCAAGTTTACAAAGTTTGTATCAAAGTTACTGTTTCAAAAGATATTTAGCAAATCAGATATTTTGTCTCCATTAGAAGACATATTTGCTTTTGAACTTTGGTCGGCGCCAGGGGGCATCTGCCAGAGGGGACAGGCAGACCTGCCTACAGGTAGGGATAAATAGTACACTGCAGACTTTGTCCCTCACCAACCCTCTAAGTTTTGGCGCCAAAAGTGCCAACCCAGCCTTAGTGCCCAAGTATAAATAGGACCCCTGGGCAAGGTCATAGAGAGGAAAAAAAGAAGAGACACTACTCTGCCAAAATATCACCAGACCTACCTAAGTATTCTCTCCCTGCTCATTCTCATAGTGCTGAGTGCCTTGTTCCTTCACTCCCCACTGACAGCCATCACTCTCAGGTGTTTCCCTTGAGAAAATTACTATTTTTTCTGTGAAAGTTCATCTTCTTGCAGGGAGTGAGTTGAAGCTTGAGTTCCATTGTTACCAGAAGGAGAAGTTTTCTTCAGAAGTTGCACCAGCAGACCTTGAAGACCTTGCAGGCAGCGTCCATTGGAGTGGGTCATGCCTCACCCTTTCCAGTTATTCATAGACCCCAGTCTCACTACCCTCCTACATTTGGCGACACCGCTGGAGAGGTTTCCTCACTTCCATGGACAAAGAAGGTTTTAATGTTTCTAGGCAGCTAGTGTTTGTAGACATTCCGTCTAGAAATGGGGCTCAAAGAGACAAGGCCACTTAGGTGGATGTGGCTGTGATCAGAGCAAAGGTACCAGCTCCTCCGGGAGGGCAGACCAGCTCACCGGCACCAACTCCTGTGGTAGAGGCTTATGAGTATTTTTTTTAGAGTTGACAAGTTTGGTTTAAGATTGTGTAACACCAGCAGCAACCCCCTCTGGAGGAGCAGCCGTTCCGGCAGCGATTCCGGCAGAAGTAGCTCAGCCGCGAAGGACAGCGCTGGAGCAAGTTGTGACAATCGTCAAGTTCACTGGCAGAACGCCCGGAACCCTAAGTGTTTGGTGAGGAATTCGTTATGGTCGAGGAACTCCTCTCGCTCAATGATAGCGATGAGGAACCCTTAAGAAAAGAACCCATGGCAGTAGCAGCTATAACGAGGGACCCTCGGTAGTGGGTCCCATAGTAGAAATCCCAAAATATAAAAAACCTCTAACTAGCGAGGGGGTCACGATGAACTCACTGGAAAGGGGGTCACGAGGAACCCGCGGCCAGCAGCGCACCCCCATAGTACCAACAGTCGGCGACACACACCCCGCCGCCAAGAAGGGAGTGGAAGTGGAGACCCTTGTAGAAACAACAAATCACTAAGAACCCAGGGTCGAGGAGCCCTGGGTACCTCTCATCGTCAATAAAGTGTCCATGGCAGCAGTAGCATATTCTCCATGACGCCAACAATGGGTGAGACACCCTGGGTCATGGAACCCTCGACGTGATAAGAGGTTGAGACCCCCCACCAGAAACAAATAGCAAATCACTGATCTCCCCAAACGCAACACGACCAGTCAAAAAATCGTCAACATCACAAAGGGTCGAGACAACCTGAGTCGAGGAACCCTCGACATGACAAGATGATGAGAAATCCCCTTGCAATGACGAGGGACCCGTAGACGCGATGCCAGGTCGCGAGACCCCGGACGCTGACGAGAGACCACCATACTATCATAGGCTGATACCCCTATTCCTAAAAAAAAAATCAAAGACACCTTAAAAGAGAGACTACTCACTTGCAGGACATATCTTACTCCCCATCAGCTAAGTAAACTACCTTGCTTTATAACTTGTTGAATATGTTCATTTCACAAGTCTTTGTTTATGTTTTACTAAGCACTTCATATATATGCCAAATGATTTAGTTGGTAAAAAAAAAAGTCACACATGCTATAATTTTTTGAGATGCCCAATGATAAAATTCAAGAACATCCATAATAGTTCTTTGTTGGTATAGCTCACTCAAAAAAATCCATAATTAATTTTATGGATTTTATCCACATAAATGTTTGATATTTCTACAGTCACATGTCCTCTTATTAAATATTATGAATCTTAAAAAGGACAGTCAGAGCATTCTGTTTATTATTTTATTTATATTATGATAAATAAAATAATATAAAATAGAGAGGCAAAGACCGATTCGAGTGGAATCATCCATTGATTATGGCAAGCATTGGTGTAATTACATATAGCTTTTAGAGTACATTTATTATACTCATAATAATACCATGTATTGAGACAAGTCTAAAAAAGTATACACAAGTTGATTAAAAATAAATGTTAGCAGCTTTATAGATATCCTCTGTCAAGATGCTTTATCACAAAAGGTTGAGTTGCTCAAAAATTAAATAAAATATAAAACCAGCTGAGCCTAGTTTGGGTTGCTCGATAGTTAAACAAAAGACCCACTAGCCAACCTATCGCTAAGTACCCTGGTCAATTTATCACCAAGATCCCCCTTCCAAATGAGAAATACCTCTGACGCGGAATTAGAACGGGTGTCTGACGAGGAACCCCCATACCCTCGTGTCTAAAAATTCATCGCGAAGAACCCATGGCAACAGCAGTTATCGGCGAGGGACCCTTAACAATGGGTCCCATAGTTAAAGTTATGTTCGACGAACAACCCATAAATCATAACCCAGTCGCGCGTGAGGAACCCCAATCATTGAGGGGATGCGTACAGACGAGGAACCCTCGCTAGTGGCGAGGATCCCAACAGGCGAGGAACCCCTGAGCATTGAGGGAATACAAGAATCAAAGACTCATTAGAATCAGTCGAGGAACCCTCAAATTGAAAACCAACAGCGGTCACAAGGGACCCTCATAAAAATTTATTTTCGATGAGGAATCCACAGATCTCAAACTATCCTCAGTTAACAAGGGTCGCAAAGAACCCTTTTCGACCAACACAGATCGTGAGGAACTCCCCTCTAGCTCAACAATCATACCTGATGTTTGGGGATGTTCCCCAAACTTGACAACGTGGGCGAGTAACCCCTGGTGCCATGGCTGGCGTCGAGGAGTCCCTAGAGGTCCTCGACTCCAAAAACGGGCCCACTTTTAAGATTCGCAGCTTCCAAAAGATCCATAATAAGTAACTCATCGTCGGAATAAGGCATCGTTTTCCTTCACACCGTCATCCATAAAAAACGATGCACAGGAGAAAGGAACAGCGGGGTCGCCGACGGTAGTGGTTGCGGCGGTGGCTCTGGGTGTTGACGTCGTAGGCAGTGATAGAAAAAGAGTAACAGACCCAAAGCTTTCATAAAAAAGTCTGCGAGGATATTGATCTCTCAATCCAACCATTATCATTTGGTGTAAAAAAAACTAAGTTGTCTTAATAGCTTTATCAGAAACTCGCGTAAGTAGAGTATAAGAGAAGCTTGACATGGAGAAATATAAAATTTCCACTTTTTTCCCTAAATGGGAAAAGATGTTGCAGAGGAGATGTAATGAGTTCGAACCTGAAAGGGATAGCCATATGCCGATCAAGACCCATTTTGCGAGTTAGAGCTCTCAAAATAGAAGAAAAATGATAATCGTATGGATTACTCTGTAGAAAATGTTGCATCCTAGAAAATACTTTTTGCAAGTAAAAAGAAGCAGCAACAGGTGTGTATTTTTTTTTTAAGAAGACGAGGAAACCAAGATAAGAAACCCAATAGCTGTCTTCTCACAATATATTTCTAAAGCTACAAAAAAAATATTAAGGATTTAAAAAGTTAAGTGTGCGAGGAACCCACTTCGAACCCAGTACAAAATATATATATATATATATATATATATATATATATATATATATATATATATATATATATATATATATATATATATATATATATATATATATTACTAGCACAAAAATGTATTGGAGCGAGACACTCTAATTTCCTACCAGTCTCTCGAAGCATGATTCTTTTATGAACTCATCTACTTTATTGGATGTAAA
Source organism: Sambucus nigra (assembly GCA_949130495.1). Taxonomy (NCBI): domain Eukaryota; kingdom Viridiplantae; phylum Streptophyta; class Magnoliopsida; order Dipsacales; family Adoxaceae; genus Sambucus; species Sambucus nigra. The sequence continues at coordinate 716,814,364 of OX422207.1, forward strand.
GGAAAAGAAAAATGGAGGGTTCTAAGAAATGCGCAAATAATTCTCCCTCTTTCGAGTAAGGGCAAACAATTTTAAAAGTTGAGTTTAAAAATAACCCTCTCGTCTATTTTATGACATTTTAAAAAAAAGGAGTTTGTAAATTTAGAGGTTGCTTGAAGTTATGACCTGAGCGTTTATGTGACCAGAGGTTGCTCGAATTTATAATCCAAGTTTGTACACTTGAGTGCACAAGAATAGTGTTGCCCATAGTCATAACTTCCATATTTGCGTGTTTTAACAAAGTTATTTTAGGAATATTCAAGTTTTGATCGATAATCCTAAAATCCTCAAATGTATTTATTCATAATAGTTCAATTTAGTAATTTCACATTTCATTAATGATAAATAGTTTAAATAAGAATAATTCATTATGTGAAGAAAGATAAGATCTCTTAATCCTTTATTCAAACATGTTTGCCCCATTTGTGCAAAGTACAAATGACTTTGAAAGTATTTATTACTTTACCATGGGCATTATTTTTTTAGTCATATTAATTGTTTGAAATGTCCACCGTTGATATGCATTTCAAAAAGTTATGTTGTGCAGCTAAAAGATCATAGTTGCTTTAGTGAACATTTTATTCTCTCGCATGCTTGGATTCAAGCAGTGGGGCTAGCAAGAAGATGTATGAAGCCTTGATAAAAGATTCAAGGCTCAAATTGACTTTATGGAAGTATACTTGACTCCAACATGCTTCATGAGCATTCTCACTTAATGTGGAAGGCAAGATCTAGTAACAAAAAGTATGAGGTATTAATTATACCTTCTTAGCAAAGTTTATGAAATGACAAGTTATTCTATATGGGTCAAGGTGCCTCCCTATGAATTTTGTACTCGGTAGTATATCTCCACCTAATAAAATAAGGCAATAGGGGTGATAACACAAAAAATATTTATAAAAGTATAAACAAAAGGTGCGCGAGTTGAGCACCTAAGGCTCCATGGGCACTCGGAGCGCTCACAATCTTGAGCGAGGCCAAATATAAATATAAGGTGCTCCAGATGAGCACCTTAGGCTCCAAGGGCACCGGAGAGCTCATAATCTTGAGCAAGTGCCAAATATACATATAAATATAAGGTACGACAGTTTAGTACCTAAGGCTCCAAGGGCATCGGAGCGCTCATAACATTGAGCAATTGCCAAGTATAAGTATATGTGCGACAGTTTAGCACCTAAGGCTCCAAGGGCACCGGAGCGTTCACAGTCATGAGCAAGTGCCAAATATAAATATAAGGTGCGCCAATTGAGCACCTAAGGCTCCAAGGGCATCGGAGCGCTCATAATATTGAGCAATTGCCAATTATAAGTATATGTGCGACAGTTTAGCACCTAAGGATCCAAGGGCACCGGAGCGCTCACAGTCATGAGCAAGTGCCAAGTATAAATATAAGGTGCGCCAGTTGAGCACCTAAGGTTCTAAGGGCATCGGAGCGCTTACAGTCTTGAGCAAGCGTCAAGTATAAATATAAGGTGCGCCGGTTGAGCACCTAAGGCTCTAAGGGCACCGGAGCGCTCACAGTCTTGAGCAAGAGTTAAGTATAAATATAAGGTGCAACGGTTTAGCACCTAAGGATCCAAGGGCACCGGAGTCCTCACAGTCTTGAGAAACTGCCAAGTATAAATAAAAGGTACGACAATTTCATGCACAAGTCTCTCGACATTACAAGACACTTCTACACGAGGGGGTTAATATTGAGAAGTCCTCAAGCAAGTGAACAAATAGTAAAATAGCTTGGAGTGTGGGGATCCACTTATAGTGGCTCCACCTGCCCAAGATTGCAAGTTTGACAGAAAATAGCCTAGGTTGAGGGGATCCACCTTGAGTGCCCTCTCTTCCCAAACTTGATGCTACAGAAAAGAACTCAGGGCGAGGGGCTTACCGCGAGTAACCCCTCCGCCCAAGATAGAATGCCACAGAAGAAGGCCAAGGGTGAGGGGCTCACAGCGAGTAACCCCTCCGCCCAAGATAGAAGGCCACAGAAGAAGGACCAAGGGCGAGGGGCTCACCGCGAGTAACCCCGCCGCCCAAGATGAAAGGTCGCAGAAGAAGGCCAAGGGCGAGGGGCCCACCGCGAGTAACCCCTCCGCCCAAGATAGAAGGCCACAAAAGAAGGCCAAGAGCGAGGGGCTCACCGCGAGTAACCCCTCCGCCCAAGATAGAAGGCCACACAAGAAGGACAAGGGCGAGGGGCTCACCGCGAGTAACCCCGCCGCCCAAGATAAAAGGCCACAGAAGACGGCCAAGGGCGAGGGGCCCACTGCGAGTCATCCCTCCGCCCAAGATAGAAGGCCCCAGAAGAAGGCCAAGGGCGAGGGGCTCACCGCGAGTAACCCCTCCGCCCAAGATGAAAGGCCCCAGAAAAAGGCCAAGGGTGAGGGGCTCACCGCGAGTTACCCCTCTGTCCAAGAAAGAAGGCCATGGAATAAGGGCGAGGGCGAGGGGCTCACCGCGAACAACCCCTCCGCCCAAGATGGAAGGCCACAGAAGAAGGCCAGGGGAGTGGGGCTCACTGCGAGAAACCCCTCCTCCCAAAATGGAAGGCCGCAGAAGAAGGCCAAAGGCGAGGGGCCCGTCGCGAGCAACCCCTCCGCCCAAGATGAAAGGCCCCAGAAGAAGGCCAAGGGCGAGGGGCTCACCGCGAGTAACCACTCCGCCCAAGAAAGAAGGCCACAGAATAAGGCCAAGGGTGAGGGGCTCACCGCGAACAACAACCCCACCCAAAAATGGAAGGCCACAGAAGAAGGCCAAGGGCGAGAGGCTCACGACGAGAAACCCCTCCGCCCAAGATGGAAGGCCGCAGAAGAAGGCCAAGGGTGAGGGGCTCACCGCGAGCAACCCCTCCGCCCAAGATAGAAGGCCACAGAAAAAGGCCAAGGGCGAGGGGCTCACCGCGAGCAACCCCTCCACCCAAGATAGAAGGCCACAGAAAAAGGCCAAGGGCGAGGGGCTCACCGCGAGCAACCCTTCCGCCCAAGATGGAAGGCCACAGAAGAAGTCCAAGGGTGAGGGTCTCACGGCGCCCAACCCCTCCGCCCTAGAAAAAAAGCCACAGAAGCAGGCCAAGAAAGAGGGGCTCACTGCGAGTAACCCCTCCACCCAAGTTGTTACCCAAATAAGGAGGTCCACTATAAGTGGCCTCATCTACAAAACTTGGTATGAAGTGACAAGACATTTAATGACACTAAGAGGGAATGATGAAGGAACCTAGGGTCCCCCAAAATAAAAATAAATAAAAATCGACTTTATGGCATACAAAGCTTTTTTGGTCTACCCGACCTAAAAACATTTGCACGAGGGGCTAATGTAGAAGGGTGTCTACCTATAAAAAAGTAAAAATATTATTTTATTAGATATACTGAGAAGAAAACCAGGGTCCCGACAGAAACTCATATTGAGCAGAAACCCCCGGGGGTCCCGACAGAAACTCATATTGAGCAGAAACCCCCCGGGGTCCCGACAGAAACTCATATCGGGCAGGAACCCCCCAGGGTCCCGACAGAAACTCATATTGAGTAGGAACCCCCCAGGGTCCCGACAGAAACTCGTATTAAGAAGGAACCCGCCTAGGGTCCTGGCAGAAATGCATAATTAAGAAGAAACCACCCCAGGGTCCCGACAGAAACTCATAATCAGCAGGAACCCCCAGCGCCGCTGCAAGTGTCAGCGCCTCTGCCAGCGTCAGCGCCGCTTCAAGTGCCAGCGCCGCTGCAAATGTCAACGTCGCTGCAAGAGTCAGCGTCACTAGCGTCAGCGCCACTGCAAGGGTCAGCGCCGCTGCAAGTGTTTGCGCCGCCACAAGGGTCAGCGCCGCTTCAAGTGCCAGCGCCGCTGCAAGTGTCTGCGGCGCTGTAAGGGCCAGCGCCGCTGTAAGTGTTCACGCCGCCGCAAGGGTCAGTGCCGCTTCAAGTGCCAGCGCCGCTGCAAGTGTCTACGCTGCTGAAAGTGTCAGCGTCGCTGCAAGTGTCAGCGCCGCTGCAAGTGTCAGCGCCACTGCGAGGGTCAGCGCCTCTGCGAGCATCAGCGCCGTTGCGAGCGTCAGCGCTGCTTTAAGTGCCAGCGTCGCTTCAAGTGCCAGCGCCGCTGCGAGTGTCAGCGCCGCTGCGAGCATCAGCGCCACTGCGAGCGTCATCTCCGCTTCAAGGGTCAGCGTCGCTGCAAGCGTCAGCGCCGCTGTGAGCGTCAACATCGCTGCGAGCGTCAATGCCGCTGCAAGCGTCAGCGCCACTGTAAGTGTCAACGTCGCTGCAAGAGTCAGCGTCACTAGGGTCAGCGCCGCTGCAAGTGTCTGCATCGCCGCAAGGGTCAGCGCCGCTGCAAGTGTCTGCGCCGCCGCAAGTGTCTGCGCCGCCGCAAGGGTCAGCGCCGCTTCAAGTCCAGCGCCGCTGCAAGTGTCTGCACCGTTGTAAGGGTCAGCGCCGCTTCAAGTGCCAGCGCCGCTGCAAGGGTCAGCGCCGCTTCAAGTGTCAGCGCCGCTGCCAGTTTCAGCACCGCTGCAAGTGTCAACGCCGCTGTAAGAGTCAGCGTCACTAGGGTCAGCGCCGCTGCAAGTGTCTGCGCCGCTGCAAGGGTCGACGCCTCTTCAAGCGCCAGCGCCGCTGCAAGGGTCAATGTCGCTGCAAGTGTTTGCGTCGCTGCAAGTGTCGGCGCCGGTGCAAGTGTCAGCGCCGCTGAAAGTGTCAACGCCGCTGCAAGGGTCAGCGCCACCAGGGTCAGCGCTACTGCAAGCGTCAGCGCCACTACAGCAAGGGTCACTACAGAAATGTTATTCGAGAAGTGCCGCTACAAGGGTTTCGGAAGAAACTCATATTGAGGGAGTTGCTATCACAAACAACTCCTCATCATGAAATATCAGTCTCTAAATGAACAACATCACTAACACTTTACTTTCTTGTACAGGTTGCTGTGACATCCCGCCTAATTAAATACCGGGCGATCACTCCTTTATTAAATTAAAATCAAGGTGAACAGTTGGTTCATTCTTAGCATTACTGTCGTAAAAATAAACTTTTCCAAATTAACACCCTAATTAATTAAGCTAAGTGTCAAAACCATTTTTAACCTTTCTAACCAAATTGAATTTTTAAAGAAAAACTTATTTATTTAATTATTTACCACATTTTCAATAAGTAAGAATCATACAACAATTAACCTGGAACATAATCCAATTAATTTAAACATTCAACATCCAAAATCCCAACATTAAAAACTTAAAGTAAAACATACATGCTGAATAAATTCCAAAGTAACGGTACTAGAAATGACTGAAATATAAATGTCCCAATAAAACAGATAAATGGTGGAAAGGGCGACACATGCCCAATAACTGAGAATGATAGAAGAAGAATCAAGTGAATGAAATCGTCTAAGCAAGTGCCCTGCAACTCCCACCTAAGCTGCAGTACGTTCCTCCCAAGGGATCCTAAGCAAGACGCCCCTGTGGCTGGGCACCTGTAATATATACATATATATACAAGAGAGAGAGAGAGAGAGAGAGAGAGAGAGAGAGAGAGAGAGAGAGAGAGAGAGAAACGGGTCAGAGCCCGATAGTGTATATGATTTAAAAATTGTTTAGCAAGTATTTAAATTCATACAGGCCAATGCAACAACATATTAGTGCGACACTCTCTTGAGAAATTCTCACCTCTCTTCTAATGTGCACTCATATCGCACTAACCCTCCTAATGGTTTATCTCATCATATAACACGCTATCTTTCCCCAATGATATAACTTATCTTAAGTTATTCGCATGATTCAAAATTTAACGATACAATTGTTTGAAAAGAATATTTCAATTAATAACCAAAGTTCTCATTTTAACTTTATTAGTCAATAAAGTTTTCCAGTGTCATATTATACTTTCTAAAAACAAGTATTTACAATTTGAGTCATCAACCAGATCCTACATATCAATTCACAGTAGGTAGTTCAAAATTTCAGAATTTCATATATATATTGACTACTCGTATAATATATATATTATAACAGCACCCCAAATAAACTATGGTGCGGGCATACTCTACTATCCAAAACCCCATATCACTCATATTAAGGGGAATACAATCGGAATCACTCTCGAATTGTATTAACACATACACAAACAAAATGGAGGTGAAGAATAGATTCCAAGTCTCTAAGTGGATGGCACATGCCTGCGTCTCTTAGGACCGTCTGAACTATCACGTCGATAGCCTGTACCAAGGACATCTATCTTCTAGGGTACAAGTCAATATCCCCCATAAAAGTCCCATCGAGATAAGACTGTCCCAACGCGGTAACCTCAGGGATAGCAAGTAGCGTGGGCATGATTTTCACACATAGATAGCTTATGCATACACAATCATATAACTATACTAATATTACCATATCCATATTAGGTATATTCTCAACTCCCATAATTACGACTTTTATCCATATTATCATATTTTAGTAAACATTTATAACGGATTGTTTCTAACCTGGATTCGGTATTATTCCAACGTACCACACAACTCTCATGATTTTATTCTCTAAATTATAAAATTCAGTAGGTATACACATTTGTCCCAAATTAACTCTCTTACGTGTCTCTCTCTTTAAATCATAAATTCACCGACCCTTATGTAATTATCCCAAAAATACAATCTTAGCCCGACATCAAGGGTCCCAAAATTTATTCACATGTCCTACTAGTCTTCCCTATCTCCCAAAACATTTTATTAAGGCTGCCCAAGAATTATTTCATTATACATTTAAATTTAACTTATTTAATAAGGGAAATAGGAGTCTGCCAGGAGGGGTCGATCGATCGAGGTTTGGGGCTCGATCGATCGAACCTTCGATCGATCGAAGCTCTAGGCTCGATCGATCGATCAAGCAGGTATTTCGATTTCTGCAGAATTGCAGTTACGGGTTCTACCACTTTTCTTCATCCAAATCCATGTTTTCCAACCCCAAACGTCCCAAAAATTCTACTACTAACATTATATCAATATACCAGATGTTTCTAACGTAAGGCATGTGTATTTTTATCATTTAAACATGGATTTCCAACCCAAAATTTTATCTAATTATCAAGAACCCTAGAATTTTCTTAAACAGGTTTCTAACAAATTTTCTCCAAAATTTCCTTCTTATAATCATCAAAATTTCGTGGTTAAATTCCTCTACATGGCAAGGGTTTCTAGAATCATCATATAAACCAATACTACATGGATTTTCCTATCACAAATTAGGTTTTCTTCCATATATTTCATCCCTAATCATTCCTAAACTAATATGGAAATTGCACCAACGAAATAAGCAAGATAAACACTTGCCTGGGATTTTCAGAAGTCTGGATTGCGGATGATTTTGGTGTGGTTGCGTTCCCCGTCTCGCGATCTATGCATTGGTGGTGGCGGCGGTGCAAACCGTTGAGTTTTGAGCCTTGGAATTGCTTGAGAGCTCTCTCCTCTCTTCTCCAATGGCCGTTCTAGGTTTTGGGTATTCTAACCCTAGGTGACAACCTCAATATCAGATATATCCCCTCTAATTTTCGTGGGTTTAATTATCCAAAAATGCGAAATGACCAAAATGCCCTCTCGGGTTACTAATTAGGCCTAAAAACGCCCCGATACCCAAAATACACCCCCGGGTACATTTTTCTGACTATCTCGACCCTTCCGGATGCGTTGGCGCACTCAAAACGACCAAACAAACAACTTATAAAATATTCACTTTTACTTATCAATATTTAGTCCTGACGCGACACGGGCGCGTCCCGACTCAAATTTCTAAAATTGTCATTTTATTCACTCGTGACATTCAATATAACCAATATTACATATTACTTTGCTCATTAGTAATATTCAACAAATTTCCCATAATTACTAACTCTCGTCACGTTAATAATTATAACATAATTAATTTCCGGATTTTTATTAAATAATTAACTCACATTAAATTTAATAAATCACCAAATTAATATAGCATAAAAATGCGGGGTATTACATACTTCCCCCCTAATAACGGAATTTCGTCCCGAAATTCGGAAAACAAGGCATACCTGGTAAGAATAAATCTGGATATCTCTCTCGCGCATATCGGCCTCGTGCTCCCGAGTGGATTCCTCCATATTATGATGCTCCCACTGGACTCGCACAAGTGGAACTATCTTCGACCTCAATCTCCTCTCACTATAGTTTAGGATAGCCACCGGTCTCTCCTCGTAAGAGCTGTCAGGCTGTAAGTCTATCTCATCTATCGCACTGTGAGTATGGGCCATATCATCCCGAAGATACCCTATCAACGACGAGATGTGGAATACATCTTGAATGCGATGTAAATGCTTTGGTAGTCCAAATCTATATGCTACCGGCCCAATCCTCTCGATGATGGGAAATGGTCCCACGTACCTCGGGGCCAATTTCCCCTTCTTCCCGAACCTCATCACTCCTTTCATAGGAGATACCCGCAGTAATACTTGGTCTCCCACCTTAAACCCCCCGAAGAACCGTTTCGCATCGGCATAGCTCTTCTGCCTGTCCTGGGCTACTCGAATGTGACTCCTAATCATCTCAATCCTCGCGGAGGTTTCCTGAATTACCTCTGGTCCCAACAACTTGTTATCCCCCACCTCGAGCCAACAAGTTGGAGAACGACAAGGCCTGCCATACAAAGCCTCAAATGGAGCCATACCAATCGTAAACTGATAAGAGTTATTATAAGAAACCTCTACCAGTGGAAGATGTGGCTCCCAACCTCCTCCAAAATCAAGAACACACATGCGTAGCATATCCTCTAACATCTGATTAGTACGCTCTGTCTGTCCATCTGTCTGTGGGTGATAAGATGAACTCAACCTCAACTCAGTACCCATAGCCTCCTGAAAGCTTTCCCAGAACGTGGCACGAAAATCTTGTCTCTATCTGACACAATATTCAGGGGAACCCCATGTAATCTGAAAATCTCAAAAATGAACAACTGAGCATACTGACCCGTGGTATAATCTGTCCGCACCGACAGAAAATGAGCCACCCTGGTCAAATAGTCCACAATCACCCGGATAGAGTCGTGGCCCCGCTGTGATGTAGGCAACCCTGTAATAAAATCCATGGAAATACTCTCCCATTTCCACACGGGTACTTCCAATGGCTAAAGCAATCCTGACGGTTTCTGATGGTCCACCTTTACCAGCTTGCAGGTAGCACACTTAGACACGAACTCAGCAATGTCCTTCTTCATCCCACTCCACCAGTATTGCCTCCTAATATCCTGGTAAATCTTATCTCCTCCAGGATGTACCGCAAATCGGGACCCGTGAGAATGGGTCATCACTACATGATGTAATTCTGCTCCTTATGGAACCACCAATCTCCCATTAAACCTCAAACTCCCATCAGAACTAACAGAGTAGGACTCAGCACTCTCAGCTAAAAGTCGTACAATCTGCTCCTGGCAAAACGGGCGCTGTGGTTTGGGCCTGTATTACCCTCATAACAATCTCGGGTGTGACTATCATAACATATATGAAGGAACGGGCTACTGCGTCCTAGTGGCCTAACTCCTTCCACTTCGCTTTTCAGACATCCGCTACCTCGTCTACCGGTCTACGTCTCAACGCGTCAGCAACTACGTTGGCCTTCTCCGGATGATATTATATGTCAAACTGATAGTCCTTCACAAACTCTAACCATCTGCGCTGTCGCATATTCAGCTCTCGCTGAGTGAATAGGTACTGCAGTGACTTGTGGTCTGTGAACAAACGAAAATTCTCCCCCCAATAAGTAGTGTCTCCATATCCTCATTGCAAAAACGACCGCTGCTAACTCCAGGTTATGGGTGGGGTAATTCTTCTCATGCGGCTTAAGCTTGCGGGAGGCAAAAGCTATAGCCTTCTCCTCCTGCTGAAGTACTCCCCCGAGTCCCCATAAAGAGGCATCGGTGTAAACCAGGTATTCCGCACTCGGCTTCGGTAAAGCAAGGACTGGCGCTGAAGTAAGCTTGTCTTTAAGCTCGTCGAAAGCCAACTGACAAGCTTCATCCCAAACATATGGTACTCCCTTGCGAGTCAGATTCGTCAATGGACCCGCTATTTTGGAGAATCCCCGAATGAATCTCCTGTAGTATCCGGCTAACCCGAAGAAACTACGCACTTCCGTCGGTGTCGTGGGCTGTCCCCATTCTCTCACCGCTGACACTTTACTCAGGTCAACTACTATCCCCTGTTCAGAAACAACATGGCCCAAGAACTGTACTTCTCGCAACCAGAATCCACACTTCTCGTACTTAGCATACAGCTGATGCTCTCGTAGAGTCTGAAGAACCTGACTCAAATGCTTGGCGTGCTCCTCCTCGGAGTGTGAATATATCAAAATGTCATCTATAAAGACGATTACAAACTGGTCCAAGAACTCTCTGAATAATCGGTTCATTAAGTCCATGAATACTGCTGGAGCATTTGTGAGACCAAATGACATCACTCTGAACTCGTAAGACCCATATTTCGTCAAGAAGGCAGTCTTTGAAACATCCTGCTCTCTAATACGTAGCTGATGGTACCCCGACCTCAGATCTATCTTCGATAAGAAAGTTGCTCCCACTCAGCTGGTCGAACAGATCATCAATTTGAGGCAACGGATACTTATCCCGTATCGTGACCTTGTTCAACCCCCGGTAGTTCACACACAATCTCAGTGAACCATCTCTCTTCTTCACAAACAGAACCAGAGAGCCCCAAGGTGAGGTACTTCTGCGAATGAAGCCCTGGCCTAACAGCTGCTCTATCTGATCTCGTAACTCTCGCATCCCCACCGGAGCCATACGGTATGGAGCGCGTGCTATAGGTCTGGTATTTGCAATAAATCTATAACAAAGTCTATCTCTCGACTGGGGGGTAGGTCTGGTATTTCCTGAAATACATCGGAATACTCACGAACTACTGGAATCGAGTCTAACGGAATTACAACCTCCTTAGAGGTATCCTCCTCTATATAATACGAATGAGCGGTCGGACCTCCCTCTGGGCGAGGCATCGCCACTACAAACATCTCTTGCCCCGGAATGGCAAAAATAATGCTCCCACCGAAGCAATCAATCATGGCTCTATAAGCTGCGAGCCAATTCATACTGATAATAACATCATGCTCATGCATATCTAAGACTAACATGTCTGTAGGTAATACCAAACTATCAATCTCTACCCCCACTTCCCGGTATATAAAGAAGAGTAAACCATCCCTAGTGGTGAGTATACCTACGCTACAGTGCTCTCTATTGTGGTTAATAAACCTAAGGTCTTCGCATAATATGTAGCTATAAAACAATGCATTGTCCCAGTAACAAACAAAGTTTGACCCAAAGTCCCATGGATAGGAAAACATACCCCAAATCGCGATTGGTGCCTGTGGGGCGGCTGCCTGGTGGACATTATAGATATGCCTGTACTGTGACTGCCCCTGTTGCACTGGAGCTACTGGAAAATTTGGTAGGGCTAGTACCTGAGTTGGTGCTGGGAGAGCGATTGGAGAAAGTGGCCCCTGTGGATCATTACGGGCACCCTGCTGCTGTGGGGCCCTAACAACCTCTGGGCAATCCTGGCGTTTATGGCCATGTGTGCCACACACGAAACATCGGCCTCTGAAGTTTCTCCCCCTCTGACCCTGTTGCTGTCGGTGTCGGCCTTGCTGACTTGGGACTTTGTTCCTCTTTCGAAACTGCTTCTTTTTACCACATTGTTGATTAGAACTGACTCGGTCTTGGGTAGTTTGTTGTCGAAATTTTGGGGTCTTCGCACATTTGTCAACTTTATTCACATGCATTTGGCTATCCTCTCTAGGTCTTTTGCCTCCTTTAAGTTGTATGTTGCGTTCTTGGTATTGGAAAACTGCAGTGGTAACTGTTTGTGCCACGATACCTGCTAACTCGGAGGTTGATATTCTCTCTGGGGATACCGGAGGTGTGAGTCGACCTTGCTCGTTGACTCCCTTAACCGTTCTAGCTAGTTCTTCTTGACGGTCCATCTGAAAATTTAAAATAAATTTGGATGAGTTCATCATTCAAATAAACAAATCGTCGAAGTACGAATTCCCAATATATAGAGATGAACACAACATTCCTAGTATGTAGGGCTCTATATCAAAGAAAGCAACGCTGAAAGCATAATAGGCCGCACAGATCCTAAAGGACACTAGAACCTGATGCTCTGATACCACCTGTGACACCCCGCCTAATTAAATACCGGGCGATTACTCCTTTATTAAATTAAAATCAAGGTGAACAGTTGGTTCATTCTTAGCATCACTGTCGTAAAAATAAACTTTTCCAAATTAACACCCTAATTAATTAAGCTAAGTGTCAAAACCATTTTTAACCTTTCTAACCAAATTGTATTTTTAAAGAAAAACTTATTTATTTAATTATTTACCACATTTTCAATAAGTAAGAATCGTACAACAATTAACCTGGAACATAATCCAATTAATTTAAACATTCAACATCTAAAATCCCAACATTTAAAACTTAAAGTAAAACATACATCCTGAATAAATTCCAAAGTAACGGTACTAGAAATGACTGAAATATAAATGTCCCAATAAAACAGATAAATGGTGGAAAGGGCGACACATGCCCAATAACTGAGAATGATAGAAGAAGAATCAAGTGAATGAAATCGTCTAAGCAAGTGGCCTGCAACTCCCACCTAAGCTGCTGCACGTTCCTCCCAAGGGATCCTAAGCAAGACGCCCCTGTGGCTGGGCACCTGTAATATATACATATATATACAAGAGAGAGAGAGAGAGAGAGAGAGAGAGAGAGAGAGAGAGAGAGAGAGAGAAACGAGTCAGAGCCCGATAGTGTATATGATTTAAAAATTGTTTAGCAAGTATTTAAATTGATACAGGCCAATGCAACAACATATTAGTGCGACACTCTCTTGAGAAATTCTCACCTCTCTTCTAATGTGCACTCCTATCGCACTAACCCTCCTAATGGTTTATCTCATCATATAACACGCTATCTTTCCCCAATGGTATAACTTATCTTAGGTGATTCGCAGGATTCAAAATTTAACGATACAATTGTTTGAAAAGAATATTTCAATTAATAACCAAAGTTCTCATTTTAACTTTATTAGTCAATAAAGTTTTCCAGTGGCATATTATACTTTCTAAAAATAAGTATTTACAATTTGAGTCATCAACCATATCCTACATATCAATTCACAGTAGGTAGTTCAAAATTTCAGAATTTCATATATATATTAAGTACTCGTATAATATATATATATATTATAACAGCACCCCAAATAAACTATGGTGCGGGCATACTCTACTATCCAAAACCCCATATCACTCATATTAAGGGGAATACAATCGGAATCACTCTCGAATTGTATTAACACATACAAAAACAAAATTGAGGCGAAGAATAGATTCCAAGTCTCTAAGAGGATGGCACATGCCTGCGTCTCTTAGGACCGTCTGAACTATCACGTCGATAGCCTGTACCAAGGACATCTATCTTCTAGGGTACAAGTCAATATCCCCCATAAAGGTCCCATCGAGATAAGACTGTCCCAGCGCGGTAACCTCAGGGATAGCAAGTAGCGTGGGCATGATTTTCACACATAGATAGCTTATGCATATACAATCATATAACTATACTAATATTACCATATCCATATTAGGTATATTCTCAACTCCCATAATTATGACTTTTATCCATATTATCATATTTTAGTAAACACTTATAACGGATCGTTTCTAACCTGGATTCGGTATTATTCCAACGTATCACACAACTCTCATGGCTTTATTCTCTAAATTATAAAATTCAGTAGGTATACACATTTGTCCCAAATTAACTCTCTTACGTGTCTCTCTCTTTAAATCATAAATTCACCGACCCTTATGTAATTATCCCAAAAATACAATCTTAGCCCGACATCAAGGGTTCCAAAACTTATTCACATGTCCTACTAGTCTTCCCTATCTCCCAAAACATTTTATTAAGGCTGCCCAAGAATTATTTCATGATAAATTTAAATTTAACTCATTTAATAAGGGAAATAGGAGTCTTCCAGGAGGGGTCGATCGATCGAGGTTTGGGGCTCGATCAATCGAACCTTCGATCGATCGAAGCTCTAGGCTCAATCGATCGATCAAGCAGGTATTTCGATTTCTGCAGAATTGCAGTTACGGGCTCTACCACTTTTCTTCATCCAAATCCATGTTTTCCAACCCCAAACGTCCTAAAAATTCTACTACCAACATTGTATCATTATACCAGATGTTTCTAACATAAGGCATGTGTATTTTTATCATTTAAACATGGATTTCCAACCCAAAATTTTATCTAATTATCAAGAACCCTAGAATTTTCTTAAACAGGTTTCTAACAAATTTTCTCCAGAATTTCCTTCTTATAATCATCAAAATTTCGTGGTTAAATTCCTCTACATGGCAAGGGTTTCCAGAATCATCATATAAACCAATACTACATAGATTTTCCTATCACAAATTAGGTTTTCTTCCATATATTTCATCCCTAATCATTCCTAAACTAATATGGAAATTGCACCAACGAAATAAGCAAGATAAACACTTGCCTGGGATTTTCAGAAGTCTGGATTGCGGATGATTTTGGTGTGGTTGCGTTCCCCGTCTCGCGATCTACGCGTTGGTGGTGGCGGCGTTGCAAACCGTTGAGTTTTGAGCCTTGGAATTGCTTGAGAGCTCTCTCCTCTCTTCTCCAATGGCCATTCTAGGTTTTGGGTATTCTAACCCTAGGTGAAAATCTCAATATCAGATATATCCCCTCTAATTTTCGCGGGTTTAATTACCCAAAAATGCGAAATGACCAAAATGCCCTCCCGGGTTACTAATTTGGCCTAAAAATGCCCCGAGACCCAAACTACACCCCCGGGTATACTTTTCTGACTATCTCGACCCTTCCGGACGCGTTGGCGCACTCAAAACGACCATACGAACAACTTATAAAATATTCACTTTTATTTATCAATATTTAGTCCTGACGCGACACGAGCGCGCCCCGACTCAAATTTCTAAAATTGTCATTTTATTCACTCGTGACATTCAATATAACCAATATTACATATTACTTTGCTCATTAGTAATATTCAACAAATTTCCCATAATTACTTACTCTCGTCACGTTAATAATTATAACATAATTAATTTCCGAATTTTTATTAAATAATTAACTCACATTAAATTTAATAAATCCCCAAATTAATATAGCATAAAAATACGGGGTATTACAGCCTAGTCGAGCAAGCAGGGCTCGAACAGGCGCGTTGGAACCTCCCGGGAGTTTTGGCTTGGTGGCTGAGGGACAAGGTATGTTGAGCAAGCTCAACCACTTAGCACTATAGGATTGAGAGAATACTAGTAGGAGACCCTAGGGTCACCCAGTCCTCACACACCTCACACTTAGTCACAAGTGAAGTGAGCAGCCAAAGGGCTGGCTGCTCACAAGAAAAGAACTGTTTATAAAATGATTTTAGAGGAGAGGGTCCTCTAAACCCCTCTCAAGAAAAATGATTTTAGAAGGGGGTCCTCGAGACCCCCCTCAAGCTTGCAAATATTTTAGAGGAGGTGGTCCTCGAGACCCCCCCTCATGTTTACAAAGTTTGTATCAAAGTTACCGTTTCAAAAGATATTTAGCAAATCAGATATTTTGTCTCCATTAGAAGACATATTTGCTTTTGAACTTTGGTCGGCGCCAGGGGGCATCTGCCAGAGGGGACAGGCAAACCTGCCTGCAGGTAGGGACAAATAGTACACTGCAGACTTTGTCCCTCACCAACCCTCTAAGTTTTGGAGCCAAAAGTGCCAACCCAGCCTTAGTGCCCAAGTATAAATAGGACCTTTGGGCAAGGTCATAGAGAGAAAAAAAAAATAGACACAATATAGAAATTGCACTGTTACTCTGCCAAAATATCACCAGACCTACCTAAGTATTCTCTCCCTGCTCATTCTCATAGTGCTGAGTGCCTTGTTCCTTCACTCCCCACTGACAACCATTACTCTCAGGTGTTTCCCTTGAGAAAATTACTATTTTTGCTGTGAAAGTTCATCTTCTTGCAGGGAGTGAGTTGAAGCTTGAGTTCCATTGTTACCGGAAAGAGAAGTTTTCTTCAGAAGTTGCACCAGGAGACCTTGAAGACCTTGCAGGCAGCGTCCATTGGAGTGGGTCACGCCTCACCCTTTCCAATTACTCATAAACCCCAGTCTCACTACCCTCCTACAAGTATCACCGAATAAACCATCGGCTAAAAATACCAAACAACAATAGAACAACTAGTAATCTGAAGCTAACATCTCAGACTGATACCGAACTAAAATCCATACATAGAATAGTGTGAGATCATGTACTAGATCTGAATGAGAGATATCATCTAATCAAAATCCTGTAAGCATCCATTGTGCTACAGCTTCGAGTCCCTGGAATGAAATCATCATACATGGCGTCCATGTGGCTGGACACCTAAAAGGTTTTGAAAATATTTTATAGCAAGAGTTAGTACTCAAAACATTTTGAAAATATTTAACAAGCATTTATCACAATATAAAATGCGGTTATTGAATTCACATGTTAGTTTCTCGTACACTCTCTTGAGTTTACTCACCCCTCATCTTTTGTGCACACCTAACGTTCTACACTTAGCCTACCTAACCTTATCTTCCAAGCTAACTAGGACTAAGTAATCATATGAACTTATCTATACTTAAGTTCTCGTATCGCCCACACAATACATCCATTTCATTAACATCTCGCGAAGGTTAATTAATACTCAAGTAACATTTCACCTATGTTATGTTTCAAAAACTTCTCATTTAGTTTCACTACTAAATTTCTACAATTATCACACTTTCTATCTTCCCAGTTTTGTAATTAAGTTTCACTACTTAAATTACTAAATAGATATTCTCTATCTAACGTTACGTTTTGTAATTAAATTTCACTACTTAACTTATCAGTTCGGTATGTATCTTTAAATACATAATATATATCAATCTACTAATACACATAAGTAGAATATCATCAAGTATATATTTCACACACAATATATACTAAATATCAGTCATTACTATTTTGTCCTTTTCACACACATAAAGGACTCTTGGTTCGAAATGATTCATCGACCCCAAGTAAGAATTTGTTTGGAATGATACATCGACCCCAATTATTTATATACACAAATTCTGGCTCGGACTCTTTCATCACGCCACCAGTTCAAAGGTTTGGTTTGACATTTTACATCGACCCCAAACATATAATAACCCTATGTTAGTTCGGAATATCTCATCGACCCTAACATAGTTAATTTAGGTATACTTCTCTTAATCTAAAAGATCATGTAATTCAGTAGGTACACGACCGACCTATTAATTATGTTCGTACGTAATATTTTAATCTTTTATATGTATCGTACAATATTCGCTTTACGATTTATCTAATTAATCGCATTTAATTGAGTATTCACACAACTCTAAGGGTCCTAGTTACCCCTCGCATATAATTTTAGTAGTTATTACTCACCCTATTGGTCTATTACTTGAATTGACTTTACCTCGCCTCGTAACTCAACTCCGAATTCCCCGATACTCTACTAAATCGGATTATTCTCGTCGGTCCATAACCCAAGCCCTACACCCAATGGCCTTGTCGAACCCCAACAATATACTTACTGGTCTTATTCTCACTCCCATATAAGTATAATATAAATCCTAGGATACCCATTCATTACCGAAAATCAACGAAACCTTAAACACGAAAAAAAAATTGGGGAAAGACAGCTTACGTCGATCAATCGACTACTGGGCTCGATCGATCGACCTAGTCGATCGATCGACATTCAAGATCGATCGATCGATCGAACAGGAAAAGACGCAGATCATCTTCTTCGTTAACCTCTCCCTCCATTAACAAATCTCTAAACTTCATTATTGTCCACTAAACTTCGACCCAATTATCCTAACATATTTCCACATATACTAGGACAATTTCTAACGTTCCAAATACATCAAAACCTCAATTCCTTTAGAGAAAAAGTGAATTAAACCCATAATTTCTTAAAACCCTAGTTATGGTGTTCTTCCCATATATTCATTCAAAACCAAGATTTTATTCTGAATTACCCATCAAGTATACTCTGAATATTAATCCTCTACATATGTTAAATCATTCTACATGCGATTCCTATTCCAACATGTATAATTATCATTATTCTTATATCAAGATATTGATTCAACAAAAACTATTCAAAAACCCTACACATGGGTATTTTAACTTTATAATATTTGCAATAAATAACTTGCCTTGACAGAGGGAATCTGATTTCGTGGATTTGATGATGGATTGATGTTTCCCTTCTTCAATCCTTCCTCATTTGGCTTCTAGGGTGCAAGATCCTAACCCCACTTCCTCAAAAGCATCTTCTAAGCCTTGAGAATGGTTTTCTCCTTCTCTCATGGCTATGGTGTGTTTTCATGGGTTTTCTAACCCTAACCCCTCTTTCATACGGCTGATAAAAGGCTCTCAAATTCGTAGGTCTCCATATCCTCTCATGTTAAAAGACCAAAACGCCCCCGAACGGTCTCGGTTTAGTCCAAAATTACCCCGAGACTCAACTAGTACCCCCGGGTATACTATTTTGACTAATTTGACCCTTCCGGACATATCTGTGACCTCTAAATTATCATTTGAGTCACTTAAAAATATTACTCGTTATCACCCCAACACGGTCTACATGCGTTAAGTAACTATTTACCACTCGCGCTAAGTAAATATAATGAGGCAATATAAATCGGTATCTATCTCTCGATTAATATTCTATAATTACAATTTTTAATAAATCTCATTAAATTACTCCTCTTACGTAATTTAAATTAAGCCATATTTTCTCATTTAATTCTCCCATTTAATTAAATAGAATATTCATAAATACGGGGTATTACACCAACTAATGCATTTGTCTATGTGATTGTCGAACGTGTTCTTTAATGGCGAAATATTAGTGTGGTGTGATCAGAAATCTATTTATTTGATTTATGATTCAAAATTCATAACCGAGCGGGTTAAGGATTATTTTAAAGATGGTATATAATTTAAACATAAATCCATAGAAAGGATAAAGGGATTCAGAACCAAGCGGCTTCACGAATGCTTTAAAGAATGTAGAATCAAATTATATGCTCATTGGACACTTAGGTGTAATCTCAAGACTCCACAGCTAGTGAACTGAAAGAAGGACTAGTAACCAAATTACAAATTGTATATTATGATCTTTTAAAGTCTATCATCATAGCATATGTTCAAATGGTTTTGAGACATTTATAATATGTGTGACACAACTTGAGTCTAATGTTAAGAATTGTCATAAGTGAATTTATAGTCAAGGGATGATGAGGATGTATCAATAAATGTTGAAATTACTAAAGTAGATAAACTTATCTCAACTAAATTCTATTTAAAATGAAAATGATGTTTATTTTCTAAATGGACATATGTGATGGTCCAAATAAACATTAAGGTGGGTGCACATGGTTTTATGAGCCAAAGTCATAGCATTTTTAAGGTAAAATATAGCCTTTGGAGGTAGAGAATAAAGAGAAGTAATTTGTTATAACTTCAAATTTATGTTTGAAATTGTGGGGGAAGCATTGCTTTTTACAAGTTATATTCTGAACACATTAACCCACGATAAATTTCAAAGGGAAAGGTTGAGAACCTTTGTATAAATTATGATAAATGTGGGGGTATTTATCTAAGACGATGATTTCTATCCAAAAATATGAACAAAAGATGATTCCTATTGAAATTAGGATAAAAACTGCTGAATGTGTATTATTTGATTGTATAAGTGCATTTAATTTACTATAGTATTTCCAATGTGAATTTGTATAAAGCAGTGTACACTTCATTGATTGAACGATAATTTATACTTAAGTTATATTCCAAGGTTGGAAATGATGAAGTATGTACACAAGTCTTTATAATGGAGATAATGGATTGAAGATTGTAAAGTATAAATGAGTCATTCGATATCCATAAACATTAGGAAATTATGAATATATTTTACATGATATATGATTCTTGATACTCATATTTCGAGGGATATATTAGAACAATTGAAGTTGTTAGTGTTTAAAAATCCTCTTATGATGGGATGTGAATATTATTATTTAGAAAGTAGGGTACCTTGACAATTTTAAAGAGGATGATCCTAAATAATAATTCTAATTCCTATAATTATTTGAAACGGAATATAGTAATTTGACAAGTCATGATTTATTAGTCATGACAAAACACCACAAAGAAATCTCTTTCTATTTAGTGATATCATTAGGCATAATTAGATAACTGTGGTTCCACTACTAAGAGAGTAAGATAAGTTCATCAAGGGGAATGGGTTTCAAGCCGTTTACACCTAAAAGAATTGCCATAATGGAAACCCAACCTAAATGAATGGAGATCCCAAGAATTAGGTTCAATGGGACTACCTAATTATGTGCGATTCAGTTTGCACTGAGAAGAAAATAAATTATTCCTCCCATTATTAGAATGAGTCAGTGCAATATCTACCGCGTGTGATAAATTTAATTTTTATTAATTTCTATATCTTGAACATATGGGTCAAGTAGGGTATTGGCATGATACTCTTTATATAAATCACCTATATGAGTGAGAAGAGTCCACTTCTATGAGAATAACCAATGGCTACATTGTTAAATTCTCTAACACGCTCATGAAATCAGGAGGTTCCCAAGGCCAAAACGGACACAACAATGAGAACCAAGAATGTTCGGAGAAGAACTGTGTGAATTCTTTTGTCTCGGTTTACACAAAAAGGTTGATCAATTCAAGACATTGCATGCATTGATTGACCAGTAAACCCGATAGTCTCTCACTAGGAAATATTCAAGGCCAAAAGCTAGCTTTATCGATACAGCTCTTTTCCACTGATACTCTCTCTAATTTGTCTTCATGTTCATTTTATTCTTCACCCAAATTTCATTCATTTGGGGGATTGTTTAAAAATATTGTGATTTTACACAAATTATTTTCTGACCAAATTAATATATTGGTCAATTTTGAGCCATTATAAGAGTAGGACCCACACCTCAAACGTGGTGGGACCAAGTACGTACGTGTTCCTTATAGCAAGACAAGTTACGTGATATATTCATTTGGTAAAACTGGATAAATGATGAATAGGAAATTTGGTTTCGAACTTCCCTATTTATGTATCAAAATTATTGGGAAATTATATTTAATTTTCTGGGATGAATTTTCATAACTGTCGCTAAAAGCTGTGACTGTTCGCTATATAGTGACTGTTTTTCATAACCGTCCCTAAAGGTCGTGACTGTTCACCATAAGCTGTGACATTTCATGAAAAATGTCCCTAAAGTGACTGTTTTCCACAAAAGACATATTTTATCATAAAACAACACATTTTTTTATGAAAAAATACTTTGTTTTCTATAAATACAAGACTTGTCTTCATTTTTTAAAGAGAGAAAAAATATTTTTAAGACTTTCCACTCCCAATCGAGTCGGTTGGAGTATCAAATAATATTGGTTCGTGGGATACGCACACTGAAGTGCTTCTTGCGTGTGTCGAGATTATTTCATCCTGGAGACAAACACTCATTGTTCATTGTCGTAAGCACCGTAGCAGGAGCGCATTTTGTCTTAAGGAGAGAATGTCAAATATTCGACTCGGTCATCTTTTTCATTTGTAAGTTTTTATTTTTTATTAGTAGTCTTATTATTTGTTGCATAAATATGATTTATTTCATATTTTAATTGGTTAAAACACAAAAAAGTATATATCTTAAATAACATTCAATTCACACGATAATAAATATTAATTTGGTTCTCTATTTAATCATTTCAACAATGTCATTGATATGAATATAGAAAAAAATCATAAAAGAAACATAATAAAACTATTATAACCAAAGGAACATGTGAGGGATACAAATCATTGTTCAAGAAGATAGGTGAATGTATAATGCATTGGTACCCTATTTTTGTTGTTTAGGGTCTTGTTTTGAATGCAACAGTGTTATGTAATGGATTTATCACTAGCAAGATTGATAGGAAAGTTTAGAAAATCATTTATATGCCTCTCCATAGGGATGGCTAATGTTCACTTACTGGATACAATGCGCCCCAACAGGTGCATATAACACAAGGAGATCATGTGGTCAAGGCAATGATTATCTCATGGGTTACTATGCATGAACCTAGTTCAAACACAGTCCATTATTGGAGTGAAAGAAGCAAGCACAAGAATAAGGCAGCTGAAAAAAGGAATACCTATAAATTTTAAAAGTATACTTCTGGTTACATCCAATATGGTACCATTAAGAAATTGGAGTTTGATACCAAATATTACTAGGCATTGGGACTGGGCATACATCTAAAAATTTTAGTTTCCAACTCCTCTAGAAGTTGGCCTTGATGTTCAATATACTTTTGGTCTCATAGGCCATCTTGGTCAGAATTATGACTCAAGAAAGACATTCATCTATCAAAAGGAAAGCACAGTACACGAAATATCACCAATTATTACGGTTTTGACCTATGACCACCCTCATGGGTCACGATCATTACCCACGACAATATTAAGGGTGACAACAAGGGGTCATGGTCCGTATCCGTGACCCATAAGAGGGAACTTAGGTCACCGTATGAACCCATGCCACCCTACTAGGGCTAGTCATGGTCTATACCCATGACCCAGAGGGGATAATCAGGGT
Organism: Sambucus nigra; assembly: GCA_949130495.1. Classification (NCBI taxonomy): domain Eukaryota; kingdom Viridiplantae; phylum Streptophyta; class Magnoliopsida; order Dipsacales; family Adoxaceae; genus Sambucus; species Sambucus nigra. The sequence continues at coordinate 716,837,161 of OX422207.1, forward strand.
CACGGTCCAAACCTGTTACTACCCTATCACGGTTGGTCACGATCATGGACCATGACCCCAATTATATTTTAATTTTAAAAAATATTTATGGTCATGATTTTTTACCATGGCCCAATAAAAAAAAATAAAAAAAAAATTATTTTTCTGCATCCTAAAAAGTCGTGTACATTTTAGAAACATGTTTATATTTCCAGAAATTTAATATTTTACCAATATGTAAAAAAAATTAACATACCCATGCTTTCGTGAATATGTAACACTATACCACAAGTTAACTAATGAATGGTTGCGTGAATATAAAAAAATATATGCATGTTTACGTGAATACGTACAATAGAAATAAAAGTACAATGAATGCTTGTGTGAATACGTTCAAAATCTTCCTTCTCCATTGAGGCCTGCAAACGAAACTTCAAAAATATCCCAAGTGGTAAGTAACAAAGGACTTGCATCCCAAAAATAAATTTAGAATGCATACTTAGCCAAAAATGGCATCAAATTCCAAGTAGTTCGTAAGATTAATAAGATTGGGGCAATTTGGGGCATGTTTTGCATTTTCTCCCTTCAACGACATGTTCTCAAGACTAAGTCTACCTACTTGAAAGTTTTGATCATGTTCTCGAGCCGAGAGTCCCGTGATTACGAGATCAGTTGCTACGTGTTACGATGGTCTCGTGTGAGGTGATTGTGCCTCTTACGGGGCCTTTTGGGGGCTATTTTACATTTTCTTCCTTAAACAACATGTTTGTAATCCTAAGTCTACCTACTTGAAATTTTTGGTCATGTTCTCGAACCAAGATTCCTGTGACTACACGATCAGTTGCTACGTGTTACATTGGTCCCGTACGAGATGCTAATGCCTCTCACGGGGCCTTTTGGGAACTATATTTCATTTTTCCCTTCAATGGTATTTTTTCAAGCCTAAGTCTACCTACTTAGCCGTTTTGGTCATATTCTTAAATCGGGAGTCCCGTGGCTATGTGATAAGTTGCTACGTATTATGTTGGTCCCCAGCGAGGTGTGTGTGCCTCTCGCGAAGCTTTTTGGGGGTTATTTTTCATTTTTCCCTTCAATGGCATGTTTTTAAGCCTAATTCTACATACTTGTAAGTTTTGATCATGTTTTCAGACGGGAGGCCCATGGCTACGCGATTAGTTTCTATGTGTTACGTTGGTACCGTGCGAGGTGTTCGTGCCTCTCATGAGGCTGTTTGGGAGTTATTTTGTATTTTCTCCCTTTAACAACATGTTTGTAAGCCCAAGTCTACTTACTTACAAGTTTTGGTCATGTTCTCAAACTGAGAGTCTTATGACTATGCAATCCTGTAATACCCCGTACTTTTGGCTATATTTATTTTTGGGATTAATTAATTAAATGCGTATTAATTGGAAATTAATACGGGTTATAAATACTAATATGATGCGATTTGGTATTTGTTTATGTACATATAAGATTATATATGTATTTGGTATTATGAAATTTGTCGTGGGATTTATATACGGCAATTTGGAAATTTTGTTGAGACGCGTGGGACCGCCGCGTCACGGTATAATATTTTGATATTAAAAGTGAATTTAAAATCTACAATCCGTATGGTCGTTTTGAGTGCGCCAACGCGTCCGGAAGGGTCGAGATAGTCAGAAAACACTAGCCGGGGGTATAGTTTGGGTCCCGAGGTATTTTTAGGCCATACCGGTAACTTAAAGGGTATTTTAGTAATTTGGTATTTTTGGGTAATTAAAAGTGACGAAAATTGAGAGTTTTAATCTGATAAGGATTGACCCCAACCAACCCTTATTAACCCAACTAGCTACGGAGGTTTATCAAATTAGGTTTTCATAAGTTTCCCCAAAGCAAACCCTAGCCACCATAGCCTTTTGGAGAAGAAAGCTTGGAGAAGGAGAGAGAGAGAGGAATTCTGCAGAAATTCGACACCAAATCCACACCAAATTCAGAAATCAAACCAAGGCAAGTGACTTTATTTCATTTAAATTCGAAGAATGTCTTTTCCATGTTAGAAATTGAAGAATCTTGATTGTTCTTGAAAGATTAAAAGAAAACCCATGAAATTTGAAGTTATTATTGAATATTGGGATAGGTTTGCATGTAGAAACATTGTGGGGAGATTTAATTTCGGAGATTTCATATCTAGGTGATGTATAAACGAATTAAAATCTGGGAATTTATGATGAGAAAAAGTTAGGGTTTATGTTCTTGAAGAAAATTGGGAATTAATGTAGAAATTGTGATTTAATGATGTTTAGAAGATATTAAACCCTTTAATGATGTTAGTATAGCCCCTTAACATGTTTGAGGATGATTAGAGGACTCAATATATTGTGGGAACGAATTTTAGAAGAGGTTTGAGGAGTAAAAATGGTGAAAAAACGAATTGGGGAAAAATCTGGGCCGAAACTGGCCACTCGTTAGAAGCAGCCCCCAGGTCGTTCGAACGAGCTCGTTCGAACGAGCTCGTTCGAACGAGCTTCTAACGAGTTGACCAGTAGTTATTAACGAGTAGGGATTTTCGTTCGATATCTCGTTCGAACGAGATATAGTTAGAAGAGTCAGTTCGTTCGAACGAACTGGGACCTCGTTCGAACAGCCTCGTTCGAACGAGACTTCTAACGACCTGACAGTCCAAACTCGTTCGAAGCCTCGTTCGAACGAGACTTCTAACGAGTTGACAGTTTGACCCTTTTTGGACTGTTTTGACTTTTGGAGTTCCGGGAACTGGTTCAAGGGTAGAGTTAGCATTCCTTTGATGATATAGTGATTGATTTGGGACTTTTGGGTTATTGAGATGAGTAAATCATATACTAGAGTTATATTCATTGAACCATTTGGGTTGAGACGTGAGTGTCTACTACGATGTGAGGATGAATCATGGCGCGTATAATTACAAACCGGAATAGTATGAATTATGATAAGTATAAGCTAGTACGAGTATGCAATATGTACTACGATTAAAATACGGTATTACTAAGATGTGTGTTTACTTAGTAGTAGTATATGGATTGTTTGTATGACATACCTACCATACTTGCTATCACGGGAGGTTGCGTTCGCTTAGGACCCTCTAATCCTTGTGTGCCTACGGGGGGGATATAGACTGGTACCTTGATGAACATAGGTCATAGAAAGACTTATTGTGATATTAATAAGTCCGCTGACCATGGGAGCGTAGGTATGTGCGTGACCCATGTGATGGTGACTGTGTTCGCCTCCATTATTTGTGATGTTGTTATCGGTAAACTATTCCTGAGAGATTCGGAATATGTAATCCTTATGTACGTGATGTACCGGGATGGATAGCAGAGTATGTGTGCACTACAGCTTAGATTGCGGGGTGCTTGTATCGTATATTTATGATGTGAATAATATACATTTAAATAATGGGAATCCTCATGTTAATGTTGTAACTGTATTACGGTATTGTTTCGAGATATATAAGGAGTTACTGTTACTTATATATATGGCATATTTAGTAACTGAGTTTACGTTAAACCTCTATTTAATCACGAGCATTGTCATGTTAAACGTAACCAAGTATTATGGGTAGAACCTTTGATAGTCTAGCTAGTTACGTTGTCTCTTAGCTAGTGGAAAGGGTAGTTATAGATGGGTACTTACGTTAGGAGTGCACAGTTAGACGAGAGGTGAGAATATCATGCGAGTGTACGTCCTAACATGTACTTTGCATTTAATGTTTTAAATGTTTTTAAAGAACTTGCAGGTTTTTAAAATATAACTCCACATTCGGGCTCTGACCCGTTTGCTTTTCAAATCTTTTTCTTTGTTAAACCATTTTAGGTGCCCAGCCACAAGGACACCAAGCATAGGTACTCATTCAGGTGACGAGCTGTAGCTGTTTGTGGAAGCTACAGGGATTTGTTCATAGACGCTTCGATTCTTTGGATTCCAGAGTCACTATCTATCAGTTGTAGGGCATGTTGCCCATTTCTATTTAGAGCATCTTTTACATTTCAGTTTTCAGACTATAGCATGTATTGTTTCAGTTTATTTATTTCAGTTATGGGATTGTTATGAGGGGTTTCCTCCAGACTTTATTTACTCTATTGTGATGGTTATTCGTTTTACTTCAGTATGGTGAATGGCGTGATTTATTTCTTCATTACACTTGTTGCATGTTAATCAGACTTAATTTAAAATTTGGCAACTTGCTTTTTAAATACTAGGTGGTTAGAAATAATAAAATGTTTTCGACAGTGATGCTATTAACTGAGCCAACTTGGCATTTTGAATTAATTTTATAAAGGAGTAGCTACCCGGTATTTAATTAGTCGGGGTGTCACAGGTGGTATCAGAGCATCAGGTTCTAGTGTCCTTTAGGATCTGTACGGCTATTATGTTTCCGCGACATTTCTTTGATATAGAGCCCTATATTTTAGGACTGTTGTACTCTTTTTGTGTATGCTTCGTTCTTCAGCTATTTTAAGTTTATAAACCGTGAACTTATAAACTTTGTTCTTATTTCAGATGCCTCCACGACGTGCACGACGAGTTCCCAGGCATGCTACGCCCGAACCACAGCCCGCTCCAGTTCAGGGCATGTTGAACGCCGCTGAGGTTGCAGCTATAGTAGCTCAAGCGGTGAACGCCGCGATTGCCGTGATTCAGCAGGCACCACCTCAGGCGCCGGTTGCCGCGCCAGTACAAGTTAATGCATTCCCGTCTGCTTGGGAGCGTGTACGTGACGCTTTTCAGAAAGCGCATCCGCCAGAGTTTGCTGGAAGCTCAGATGTGGTAGTCTCGAGCCAATGGAGGAAGGACATACAGAGGCATTTGAGGATGCATGAGTGCACTGACGTTCAGAAACAGGTGCTAGCTACTTTCAAGCTAGTGGGATCTGCGCTGCAGTGGTGGGAGTCTATTACCACCGCGGAGGAGAGGGATACCCTCACGATTCAGGAGTTCTGGGTGCGGTTCGACCACAAATACTTTCCGTCCGCAGTTCATACAGAGATGAGGAGGAAGCTGATGAGTTTGAGGCAAGAGGGCAAGACCGTGGCCGAGTATGAGGCCGAGTTCACTAACCTGTTGAATATCGTTCCAGACGAGATTCCAACAGAGAAGAAGAAGATAGAGAAGTTCACTGATGGGTTGAATTGGAGAATCCGTCAGCATCTTCTTGGGAACCTATCGTTGGCCACGTATTCTGATGTGGTTAACGCTGCATTATTACACTGCCAGGACCACCGTTTTCATATGGCCGAGGGAAAGCGGTCAGGGGAGTCTAGCCATCAGGGCAGGACTGGAGGACATGGTGCCAGCGGGGCACAAACCGGTCAGGGGCAGAGACAGACTGAGCAGGGTACCCAGCAGGGGGACAATAAGAGGTTCCGATCAGGGAACTTCCGGCAGGGACAGGGAGGTTTCCGCCAGGGCCATCAGGGTCCAAACGGCCATCAGGGCCAACAGGGACAGAATGGGCAGCAGTTTCATCAGGACCAGCAGGGCCAAGGGAGGAATGGTAACGGCCACCAAGGCCGGGGACAGCAGGGGCAGAGGGGAGGGAACTTCCCAGGGAAGTGCTTTACTTGTGGCAAGACTGGCCATAAGAAGCAGGATTGTCCTGATAGGGGCAGGGCCCCACAGCAGCAGCAGCAGGGTGCTCACCAGGAGCCACAGAGACCTATGTTTCCGGCCGCTCTTCCTGCACCGCCACAGATGGCAGCTTTGCCACCCATTCCAGCAGTCCCAGCTCAGCAAGGGCAGCTACAGTATGGACGTGTCTACAACGTTCACCAGGCTGCAGTTCCACAGGCACCGCCCGCGATCGAGGGTACGTTTCCTATCCATGGCACTATGGGTCGGGTGTTATTTGATACGGGTGCTACACATTGTTTTATAGCTACACACTTCGCGAAAGCTTTAGGATTGTTAGCTACGGCAGAGAGCACAGTGACGTGTGTCGACTCACCATTAGGGAATGGGTCACTTATTTTCTTTATATGCCGGGGAGTGGGGGTAGAGGTTGGTGGTTTGGTATTGCCTGCGGACATGTTAGTGTTAGACATGCATATTCACGATGTGATCATCGGTATGGATTGGCTCGTATCATATAGGGCCATGATTGATTGCTTCAGCGGGAGCATTGTTTTTGCCATTCCGGGGCAGGAGATGTTTATAGTGGCGATGCCTCGCCCAGAGGGAAGATCGACCGCTCATCTGTACTACATAGAGGAGGATACCTCTAAGGAGGTTGTGATTCCTTTGGATTCGATCCCGGTTGTCAGAGAGTATTCAGATGTGTTTCAGGAGATACCAGGCTTACCACCCAGTCGAGAGATAGATTTCGTTATTGATTTGCTACCGGGTACGAGACCTATAGCACGTGCACCGTACCGTATGGCTCCAGCTGAGATGCGAGAGTTACGGGATCAGATAGAGCAGCTGTTAGGGCAGGGCTTTATTCGCAAGAGTACCTCACCTTGGGGCGCTCCAGTTTTGTTTGTGAAGAAGAGGGATGGTTCACTGAGATTGTGTGTGGACTACCGAGAGTTGAATAAGGTCACGATACGGAATAAGTATCCGTTGCCTCGAATCGATGACTTATTCGACCAGTTGAGAGGAGCTTCTTTCTTCTCGAAGATTGACTTGAGGTCAGGATACCATCAGTTGCGTATCAGGGAGGAGGATGTCTCGAAGACCGCATTCTTGTCGAGATATGGTTCTTACGAGTTTCGGGTTATGCCTTTCGGCTTGACCAACGCTCCAGCAGTGTTTATGGACTTGATGAACAGGGTGTTCAGGGATTTCCTAGATCAGTTTGTCATTGTCTTCATTGATGACATTCTGGTTTACTCTCAGACAGAGGAGGAGCACGCCGAACATTTGAGGCAGGTTTTGCAGACACTTCGTCAGAACGAGTTGTATGCAAAATATGAGAAGTGCGGGTTTTGGCTGAAGGAAGTACAGTTCTTGGGTCACATTATTTCCGATCAGGGAATATCTGTCGATCCGGGAAAAGTATCAGCGGTGAGGGAGTGGGGGCAGCCCACGACACCAACAGAGATTCGTAGTTTCTTGGGCTTAGCAGGATACTACAGGAGGTTTATTCGGGGTTTCTCGGAGATAGCAGGACCTTTGACACATCTTACTCGTAAGGGTGTGCCATATATCTGGAGTGATGCCTGTCAGTTGGCATTCGATGAGTTGAAGGACAAATTGACCTCAGCACCTGTGTTAGCATTGCCGAGACCGGGAGTTGAGTATTTGGTTTACACCGATGCGTCTTTGCAAGGACTGGGAGGTGTGTTACAGCAGGAGAGACAGGCCATAGCTTATGCTTCCCGTAAGCTTAAGCCTCATGAGAAGAATTACCCCACGCATGATTTGGAGTTGGCGGCAGTGGTATTTGCCTTACGGATTTTGAGGCACTATCTTTTGGGGGAGAAGTTTCAGCTGTTCACGGACCACAAGTCCCTACAGTATCTGTTCACGCAGAAGGAGTTGAACATGCGGCAGCGCAGGTGGCTTGAGTTTGTGAAGGACTACCAGTTCGACATCCAGTACCACTCGGGTAAGGCTAACGTGGTAGCAGACGCGTTGAGCCGCAGGCCAGCAGATGAGGTGGCAGAGGTGTGGAAGGCTAAGTGGAAGGAATTGGGACACCAGGATGCAGTAGCCCGATCTTTCATGTCTGTGATGACCGTTACACCGCAGATTGTCACGAAGGTAGTACGGGCACAGGCTAATGACTCGTTCTGTCAGGAGCAGATAGTTCGATTACTTGCAGAGGGAGACGAGTCCTATACCGTTAGCTCAGACGGGGGATTGCGCTTCAATGGGAGGTTGGTAGTTCCGGAAGGGGAAGAATTGCGGCACGATGTGATGGCAGAGTCGCACGGCTCACGGTTCGCGGTACATCCCGGAGGGGACAAAATGTACCAAGACATGAGACGGCAGTATTGGTGGAGCGGTATGAAGAGAGATATCGCTAAGTTTGTCTCAAAATGCGCCACTTGTCAGCTTGTAAAAGTGGACCATCAGAGACCAGCAGGATTGCTACAGCCATTGGAGGTTCCGGTGTGGATGTGGGAGAGCATATCCATGGACTTTATCACGGGGTTGCCTACGTCGCAGAGGGGCCACGACTCCGTTTGGGTAATTGTGGACAGGTTGTCCAAGGTCGCTCACTTTTTACCCGTTAGGACTGATTACACTGCGGGTCAGTATGCCCAACTCTTCATTTCAGAGATTGTGAGACTTCACGGTGTGCCCCTGAATATCGTGTCTGACAGAGACAAGATATTTGTTTCGAGGTTTTGGGAAAGTTTCCAGGAGGCCATGGGCACGGAATTGCGGTTGAGTACGGCTTATCATCCGCAGACCGATGGGAAGACAGAGCGCACCAACCAGATGTTGGAGGACATGCTACGCATGTGCATTATTGACTTCGGGGGTGGATGGGAGCAATACCTTCCACTGGTGGAGTTTGCTTACAACAACTCCTACCAGTTCACGATTGGCATGGCTCCATTTGAGGCATTGTACGGTAGGCCTTGTCGTTCCCCAGCATGTTGGTTGGAGGTGGGGGACAACAAACTACTTGGGCCGGAAGTGATTCAGGACACTTCGGCAAGGATTGAGTTGATTCGAAGTCGCATTCGGGTAGCTCAAGACAGGCAGAAGAGTTATGCTGATGCGAAGAGGTTTTTCAGAGAGTTCCAAGTGGGGGACCAGGTTTTGCTCAGGGTTTCTCCGATGAAGGGGATTATGCGATTCGGGAAGAAGGGGAAGTTGGCACCGAGGTATGTGGGGCTGTTTCCTATTATTGAGCGAATCGGACCGGTTGCGTATAGACTCGGGTTACCGGAGCATTTGCATCGGATTCACGACGTGTTCCATATTTCCTCGCTGAGGAAATACCTTAGAGATAATTTGGCTCATTCTCACATTGCTGTGGAGGACATCGATCTCCAGCCGGATAGCTCTTATGAGGAGGGGCCGATTGCTATTTTGGACCGAAGCGAGAGGAAACTGCGGTCAAAGGTAGTCCCGTTAGTGCGTGTTCAGTGGCGACATCACAATGTCGAGGAGTCCACATGGGAGCGCGAGGATGAGATGCGCGAGCGTTATCCAGAGCTGTTTTTAGAAGGTACTTTCTAGTTTCGAATTTCGGGACGAAATTCAGTTATTAGGGGGGAAGTATGTAATACCCCGTACTTTTGGCTATATTTATTTTTGGGATTAATTAATTAAATGCGTATTAATTGGAAATTAATCCGGGTTATAAATACTAATATGATGCGATTTGGTATTTGTTTATGTACATATAAGATTATATATGTATTTGGTATTATGAAATTTGTCGTGGGATTTATATACGGCAATTTGGAAATTTTGTTGAGACGCGTGGGACCGCCGCGTCACGGTATAATATTTTGATATTAAAAGTGAATTTAAAATCTACAATCCGTATGGTCGTTTTGAGTGCGCCAACGCGTCTGGAAGGGTCGAGATAGTCAGAAAACACTAGCCGGGGGTATAGTTTGGGTCCCGGGGTATTTTTAGGCCATACCGGTAACTTAAAGGGTATTTTAGTAATTTGGTATTTTTGGGTAATTAAAAGTGACGAAAATTGAGAGTTGTAATCTGATAAGGATTGACCCCAACCAACCCTTATTAACCCAACTAGCTACGGAGGTTTATCAAATTAGGTTTTCATAAGTTTCCCCAAAGCAAACCCTAGCCACCATAGCCTTTTGGAGAAGAAAGCTTGGAGAAGGAGAGAGAGAGAGGAATTCTGCAGAAATTCGACACCAAATCCACACCAAATTCAGAAATCAAACCAAGGCAAGTGACTTTATTTCATTTAAATTCGAAGAATGTCTTTTCCATGTTAGAAATTGAAGAATCTTGATTGTTCTTGAAAGATTAAAAGAAAACCCATGAAATTTGAAGTTATTATTGAATATTGGGATAGGTTTGCATGTAGAAACATTGTGGGGAGATTTAATTTCGGAGATTTCATATCTAGGTGATGTATAAACGAATTAAAATCTGGGAATTTATGATGAGAAAAAGTTAGGGTTTATGTTCTTGAAGAAAATTGGGAATTAATGTAGAAATTGTGATTTAATGATGTTTAGAAGATATTAAACCCTTTAATGATGTTAGTATAGCCCCTTAACATGTTTGAGGATGATTAGAGGACTCAATATATTGTGGGAACGAATTTTAGAAGAGGTTTGAGGAGTAAAAATGGTGAAAAAACGAATTGGGGAAAAATCTGGGCCGAAACTGGCCACTCGTTAGAAGCAACCCCCAGGTCGTTCGAACGAGCTTCTAACGAGTTGACCAGTAGTTATTAACGAGTAGGGATTTTCGTTCGATATCTCGTTCGAACGAGATATCGTTAGAAGAGTCAGTTCGTTCGAACGAACTGGGACCTCGTTCGAACAGCCTCGTTCGAACGAGACTTCTAACGACCTGACAGTCCAAACTCGTTCGAAGCCTCGTTCGAACGAGACTTCTAACGAGTTGACAGTTTGACCCTTTTTGGACTGTTTTGACTTTTGGAGTTCCGGGAACTGGTTCAAGGGTAGAGTTAGCATTCCTTTGATGATATAGTGATTGATTTGGGACTTTTGGGTTATTGAGATGAGTAAATCATATACTAGAGTTATATTCATTGAACCATTTGGGTTGAGACGTGAGTGTCTACTATGATGTGAGGATGAATCATGGCGCGTATAATTATAAAACGGAATAGTATGAATTATGATAAGTATAAGCTAGTACGAGTATGCAATATGTACTACGATTAAAATACGGTATTACTAAGATGTGTGTTTACTTAGTAGTAGTATATGGATTGTTTGTATGACATACCTATCATACTTGCTATCACGGGAGGTTGCGTTCGCTTAGGACCCTCTAATCCTTGTGTGCCTACGGGGGGGATATAGACTGGTACCTTGATGAACATAGGTCATAGAAAGACTTATTGTGATATTAATAAGTCCGCTGACCATGGGAGCGTAGGTATGTGCGTGACCCATGTGATGGTGACTGTGTTCGCCTCCATTATTTGTGATGTTGTTATCGGTAAACTATTCCTGAGAGATTCGGAATATGTAATCCTTATGTACGTGATGTACCGGGATGGATAGCAGAGTATGTGTGCACTACAGCTTAGATTGCGGGGTGCTTGTATCGTATATTTATGATGTGAATAATATACATTTAAATAATGGGAATCCTCATGTTAATGTTGTAACTGTATTACGGTATTGTTTCGAGATATATTAGGAGTTACTGTTACTTATATATATGGCATATTTAGTAACTGAGTTTACGTTAAACCTCTATTTAATCACGAGCGTTGTCATGTTAAACGTAACCAAGTATTATGGGTAGAACCTTTGGTAGTCTAGCTAGTTACGTTGTCTCTTAGCTAGTGGAAAGGGTAGTTATAGATGGGTACTTACGTTAGGAGTGCACAGTTAGACGAGAGGTGAGAATATCATGCGAGTGTACGTCCTAACATGTACTTTGCATTTAATGTTTTAAATGTTTTTAAAGCACTTGCAGGTTTTTAAAATATAACTCCACATTCGGGCTCTGACCCGTTTGCTTTTCAAATCTTTTTCTTTGTAAAACCATTTTAGGTGCCCAGCCACAAGGACACCAAGCATAGGTACTCATTCAGGTGACGAGCTGTAGCTGTTTGTGGAAGCTACAGGGATTTGTTCATAGACGCTTCGATTCTTTGGATTCCAAAGTCACTATCTATCAGTTGTAGGGCATGTTGCCCATTTCTATTTAGAGCATCTTTTACATTTCAGTTTTCAGACTATAGCATGTATTGTTTCAGTTTATTTATTTCAATTATGGGATTGTTATGAGGGGTTTCCTCCAGACTTTATTTACTCTATTGTGATGGTTATTCGTTTTACTTCAGTATGGTGAATGGCGTGATTTATTTCTTCATTACACTTGTTGCATGTTAATCAGACTTAATTTAAAATTTGGCAACTTGCTTTTTAAATACTAGGTGGTTAGAAATAATAAAATGTTTTCGACAGTGATGCTATTAACTGAGCCAACTTGGCATTTTGAATTAATTTTATAAAGGAGTATCTACCCGGTATTTAATTAGTCGGGGTGTCACAAATCCGTTTCTATATGTTATGTTGGTCTCGTATGAGGTTTTCGTTCCTCTTGTGGGGCCGTTTGGGGGTTATTTTTCATTTTCTCCCTTTAAAGACAAGTTTTCAAGCCTAAGTTTACCTACTTGCAAGTTTTGATCATGTTTTCAAACTGGGAGTCTCGTGACTACACGGTCAGCTGCTACGTGTTACTTGATCACATTTTATCATTTGACACATTCCAACAAAATAAATGAAAGAAAAATCAACACATACCTCTATTGGACGAGGATGAACTATGGAGCATGATGAACAATGGTTCGAAGAACAACAATTTATATACCCTAAATCACCCTTCCCATCCCTCAAAACTCTCCCTCTCTCAAAGATCCTTAGAATGGAATACAACCAACCTAAACTCGCCAAACTAGAAACAGTTTATGAGTTTTATTTGAAATAACAATTTCAAGTGTAATTCACATCGATCTAGTTGTAGATTTATATATAAGTAGTGCTAAAAACACCCACTCTTAGAATAAATTATTGAATGTGTTTTAATATATTGCACTGTCATTTTAGTCACTCAAAATACAATGCATTTAAAAAAACACCAGTTATTAGATAAGTATTAAGAGTAGGTGTGTGTATATATAATTTTAATGTATATATTATCTATATATTTACTTATCTTTTCTTTTCTTATATATTGTAGAAAATTAGATCCATACATAACGTTGACCAATAACTTCAATTGTTGCTTACCAATTGATGTCCTTGAGTTTGAATAATTTTAATTTTCAAAATAGAACAACCTCATCACCAACTTAGTTGATATCAGTAACATCAACATGGAAGAATTACAAATTTTTAGCTAAAGATTCCATATTAACAAATCTTCTGAAGCCACAAAAGACCAAAATCCCCGCCCAACACGTTTTTAGCAGTAAAATGTAACATGTTTTACACAACTTTTGATCTCAGGGAGCGATCCACAAGAAAGAAAAATGCTGATGTTCAACACTCAAGCAGGAATGGTCATAATATATTCACATATTCATCAACAATATGTGTGTATAATTTTGTGATCATTCCTGCTTGAGGGTCAAATATCAACATTCTTCTCTCTTATGGGATGCTCCCTGAGATCAAAAGTTGTGTCAAATATGTTATGTTTGACTACTGAGAAAGAGTTGGGCAGAGCTTTTAGTGCCATATATACACATTTGTGTCCTGAGAAGGTTTGTTAATATGAAACTCTTCTCTTTTACTAAAAATGTGCGATTCTTCCATTTTGACATTACTGATATCCTCTAAGTTGGTGATGAGGTTGTTATGTTCTGAAAATTAAAATTGATCAAACTCAAAGGACATCAATGGGTAGGCAATAATTAAAATTATTGTTCAATGTTGTGTATGGGTCTAATTTTCTGTAATAAATAAGAAAAGAAAAGTTAAGTAAATATATAAAGAATATATACATTAAGATTGTATATACACAATCCTACATTTAATACCTATCTAATATCAAATGTTTTTTAAATGCATTGTATGTTGAGTGACTAACTCAATAATGCAATATATTAAAACACATTCAGCAGTTCATGCTAAGATTGGGTGTTTTTAGCACTACTCATACATAAAACTATAATTACGTCGATGTGAATTACATTTGAAATTGTTATTTCAAATCAAACTCATGAACTATTTCCAATTTGACAAGGTTATGTTGGTTGTAATCCATTCGGTGGATCTTTTAGAGAGAGAGAGAGAGAGAGAGAGAGAGAATTTTTTTTAGAGAAGAGGAGGTAAATATAGGGTATACCAACTCTATAAATTATCCCAGCTTCATTGTCATCTCCAAAAATGCAATTACATCTAGGCTGATGGTAGAATACTAGAAAAATCCTGAGAAAATATATATAGAAGGGGGTGAATATTAATCTTAAGAGTGAAGCAACAACAAATTATGAATCTAATTAATCCTAAATAAATTATGATTTTTCATCCGATAAATAAGATGCAAGAAGTCCAATTTAAGTTCATTTTAATTTAATTCTAAGGAAAGGATGAAGAATTAATAATTTAAACGTTTTAGTTTTATGATAAGGCCGTCTTTAAGACAAATAATTAGTTAAAGTTTTATTATAAAGAATTAATATAGTGGAAATTTTAAGTAGCTGTCAAAATATACGATAACCCGTTAACACGACACGACCCGACACGAAATTATAAGTTAATGGATTTACCTTTATTGGATTTGGGTCGTTAAAGGGTTAACACGATAATCCCGTTAACACTAACGATTTGTGTTGGGAAATTTACTTGTACCCGTTAACACTAACGGGTATAGGGTCACCCAACCCGTGTCCGATAAGAATAACCATTAAAAACCATTTACACACGACACGTGATTTTTCCAAAAACTAGGATACGACACTCTAGGATACGTATAATATATATATATATATATATATATATATATATATATATATATATATTAATGAAATAAAACAGATTTTTTCCATAAAATACATTATTAGAGCATTCTTAACATGAAATTAAGAAAATGGGCCATATAAAATAAAATTCAAACACACTTTAACATTAAAAATCATAAATAAGGCAGAATCATAATCACATAAGGAAAAAAAATTAAAAATAAAAATTAAAAAATGTCCTTTTTACATGTCCTAGTGTGTCGGCAACGTGTACAAACATGTCCCAATGTATCGGAGCGTGTCGCATGTCGGACTCGTGTCAAAGATGACTCGTGTCTTCCGGGAGAGTGTCGATGCTTCATAGATTAAAAGTGTAAAAAGTCCACCATATCTTACAATCCATGGCGTCACAGCAGTCATGGATGCGCCTAAGATCGGAACCACCTTCACGACGAGGAAAACGGATTTGTTCCCAAGAAATGTAGTGGTGCCTGCTAGAATTATTTGTACCACTCCAAAAAAAGTTATTGAATGAAGACATCACAGTGTGAGGAGGGTGCAGGGCAGTGAATAGGTGGAATGAGGTGGATTGAAGAACAGATTTTATGAGAGTAATGCGACCAACGGCAGATATAAGATTCCCCTCCCAACAGTTGGTTTTGTGAGCTAGATTATCCACCAGACTATCAAAAATTGTTTTGTTCTTGGGACCAACATAAAGAGGAACACCCAGATATTTGTAAGGCATGTTTTTACGAGAATAAATCATGATGTCATGAAGGATATTACACTTGCAAATATTAGTGTGATTAGGAATAATGTAGCAACTTTTATCTTTGTTGATGAGAAGTCCTGAGTTGGTTTGAAAACCATCTAAAAAATTCATGAAATTGTTTAGAGATTTTTTATCCCCATTTGAGAATAAGAGGAAATCATCCGCAAAAGATATAGAAGAAATGAGAGGGCAACCCCTAGGGTGAGAAAAAATGTTGATAATAACCAGTGTAATGAGTCTATGAAGACCCCTAGAAAGAACCTCAGAAACGATGACAAAAATAACGGGAGGTTCGAAGCTTACATCAAACGAGCTTTTAATGAGAAAGTTCTACCCGATAGAACCAACCTCGTTCGAAGTTCGTTAGAAGGGACTTCTAACGAAATCATATTTTCGTTCGAATGAGATAGTATCTCATTTGAATGAGGCCAAAAAAAATAAATTTATATTTTAAAGTCTTTCAAAAAGGCAGCCTCGATTTTATGAAAATAGCACCCCACATACGATTTTGAAAATCTATAAACACCAAAAAATTTATACCTTCATGAATTATAGGGGTGTCTTCGATCTTGGAGATATTGGAGTTCGATTGGACGAGTTGGTTTATAATAGGATATGCCAAAATAAAAATTAAAGCCTAAGCTAAAATATTTATCTTACAACCCACTAATTAATATTTATCGAAACCAATTTAATTTCTCGAATTAAATGCACAATCGAAAATAAAATACTCATTAAAGCACAAGCTATTACAAAATTTTTATGAGCTTTGCATCCAATGGTGTGTATAGATTAAAACATATTTAAAGCTTTTTGTAATTATCAAGGTTTGATAATATCCATTGTACGTATAGCTCAAAATACATTTAAAACTTTTTAATAATGAAGTTTTGAAAATTTGAAGTGTTTTTAAGTGAACTGCACAAATAGTGGTAATGTGTATTAATTTTTCTGAATAGTATAAATAAATATGTGCGTGTGCCTATTTTCACACACATACATTTATATCTATATAATAAGTTACAATGTTCTTTTCAGTGTTCATAAGATGAAAAGACATTTAGTGATTAGAATGAATTCCACATCACTCAAAAATAAAGGGCTTGAGATGATTTCCCACATTTTACGCATCTTTCTAAAATGACTTTAAATCAAAACCCCACACTTATCATCCCTAGACACAATTTGATTATCGAGTCTCTCCCATATCACATATGTTGCCCACTCCCTTACACACTCTTACACAACCAATCTTACACAAAATCTCCCTGTGAAAGAAAATCCACGTGGAAGTAATTTCCTTCTCTCTCTACTTTCTAGCTTTCAAGTTTTGAGTACATCCCCATAGCACTAGATCAGGTGTGGTCGGCGTAATATTATTATGACACTCTCATTCACAGCCACACATATACAATAATAAGAAAGCCCACCTAATTTAGCTAGATCCATAATCATGTTCTCATATCTTAGACTTAAATCAAAAGAAAAGCATTTTAGAACATGATCATACCATCACACATGCATTGCATTCATTGCTAACTAAATTCCAAATGGATACATACAACAGGAAACAAACAAGAAGAAATTGGACGCAACCTCAGTCCTAATTCGATTTTATGATTAAAACATGACCAAAGGCTATTTTTGTTGGGTGTATTCATCACTTGGATTTGAAGGGAATTGCTCTGATCACGACAACGTGGTACAAAGCTGTGAGTGTTGCACCAGCCTCTCTCCTCTCTATCAAAACCTCATGTTCAGGATTACCCATACCCATAATAAAGTCAGCACGAGGCATAAGGCTCAATGAGGCCTCAGCAATCTCACGAAGATGCCCACTCCGACTTATTAAACGGAGCTTTAAGATGAAGGATGTGAGGATAGAGATTCTGCATACATCTCTCTCTCTCTCTCTCTCTGTGTGTGTGTGTGTGTGTGTGTATAGGAATAAGCTAGAGGAGCTGTTGAGATCGCTGAGAAATTATATTCGGAGGTGTAACCCAATTGGCGCGATGTGGGTTCCCGAAATTATTTTCAGTTCGTGTTTTTTTATAATATCTCGGATTATGTTTTTTTCTTCTATTTCTATACTCTTTGTTTTCCCTGTGTTGGTATTGATCTGTGATAAAAATAAATTTATTTGAGGAGTTTTATCTTTGGATGGCTTCAGTAAGAATTCGAGCTTCAGGAAAAATTTATCAGAAGAGTTTTTTCTTCTTTTTTTTCCTCTAAAAAAAATGACGTGTCTTCTTCTTATATGAGGTTGTTGAGAAATTTGAAGTGAAAGAAGGGGAGACAACATATGAACTCGAATATATGCTTATCAGCAGGTGATTTCAACATTTGAACTCGAATATTCTCAGATCTGGACCCGATTTGTTTAAATCGTTTAGGTTTGGTGGTGTTTTTGTTTTGGTTTTGTGGTGACAAAAAATAATTAGCGACAGGTAGTGGAAAATGGGTTTGACTGCATATAATGATATGCTTTGTTGCATTACCTTGGGATGAGATTACTCTGGCTTAAGATAGTGAAAGATGATAAATGATATTGCCTAAATGAGAATGGTAGATTGACAGTAGTCTACTTTTGTTTTCATTAGCTCTGAGAATTCTGTATTTTTCAAACATATTTTCTGTTTTTATGTTCTCTTCAATCATATGCTTGGATTTGCATACTGATTGATATATAATGTTAAATTTTGCAGGTCTCACAACAGAAGTTTCATTACTTATTAGATCTCCCTCTATTTGAATTTTTTTTCTTTTTCATTGTGGTTCAAATCATGTTCCTTCATCTGTTGTGTTAAAGTCATGTTTCTTCATCTTGGAGTCCCCACACCATGAGAGAAATTAGGTATACTTTATACAATCCCCTCATAAGATGGATTTTGTAACATGGTGTATTAGACAGACTTAAAGTTGTAACTCCATGCTATAAAATGATATAACCTAAATTCATATAAGAAAAATGAGAAACTATGTTTTTTTAAACACAGTTAAAACGTTTTTTAAGAAGTTCCTTTTTTTAAAAAGGGGATTAAGAAGCTGTATTTTTTGTCAAATTTTGTAACGCAAATTTGTCAAAAACTGTCTATTTTAGGATTGCCACCTTTTTTGTTAAAACGATTGGGATAAAATAAAGAGGTATATACCGAATAGTAGCTCAAATATTTTTTAATACATGTTTTAGTCCAATATTTTTATTTTGTTTCAAAAAATCTATCACAACATAAAAATACTCAAGAAAATGACACAAATTCATTTACCCACTTTCTCTGACCTCACCCCCACTTTATATATAAAAGATTTGAAGTTGTCACACTCGTCGTTTTTCGATGACGTACTTTGGATATTTTCATCATGCTTTTAGGAAAGTCGGTGTGATACCTCTTTAGTAAAGTGTGACGCCTTCATTGTACACAATGTATTTATTGAATTTGCAGGTTTAAGCATCTTTGCATCTATAATTATTTTTATAAGGATGGTATGTTAGTATTTTTATGCGTTTTTGTTCACATGCAATTTTTAAAATGTTGACCAGGTTTGATTGAGTTGGTTGCCGGAGATTCCAGTATTTTTTCTCTTATTTAAAAGGTATAATATAATTTTGATTGCAAACATTAGTAAATTGATGAATGTTGTGATTATATATGACCACATATATAATCCTAAAACTTTCTTTTCATATTGCTCAGGTTGTTTATTTCTCTAGCCATTAAAAGTGGTACAACAATGTTTTTTTTTTCAAAAACATAAATGATTAAAATAAACATAACATGAAATAATATTTTACCTATCTCAAATTCAATCCAAATAAAAGCGACAATATACAAAATGTTTTTTTATAAACTAAAAGGGAATCTGGCCAAAATAAACACAACGCGACACCTCAGGAAATATTATTGTTTACTTATTTCGAACATGACCCAAGTAAAAGTTGGCAGAACACATATTTTTTTAATTAAATATGAACTTGACCAAAATAAACACGACACGACATGAATTTTTTCTTATCAATCACGAACACTATCACTACCGTTTTGCAGAACAATCATATAAACAAAGGATATAATTGCTATTTTTTTAAAAAATTACACTTTCTTTTTTCGGGGAACAAAATTTCAGTCATTTTGCGATTGAGTATTTTTTAAAATTGTCACTTTGTTATTACGTATTTTTCAAATTTTTTATCGTGCCTTCAAGCATGGGCATACCCGTGTGTGTGTGTGTGTGTGTGTGTGTGTGTGTATATATATTAAATTGATGTTTAGCTTTAGATCTCTAAAACATGGTTTATTTAGTTAGTGATACATATTTTTAAAA
The DNA here is from genome assembly GCA_949130495.1 of Sambucus nigra. Taxonomy (NCBI): domain Eukaryota; kingdom Viridiplantae; phylum Streptophyta; class Magnoliopsida; order Dipsacales; family Adoxaceae; genus Sambucus; species Sambucus nigra. Next base: position 716,856,816 of record OX422207.1, read on the forward strand.
CTTTAGTTAACGATCCACGTTTTGGAGAAAATTTTAAGGCTCATTCCATGTTACTAAAATATCATTGCAAGCCTTTAAATAACATTATAACTTAAAATAAAATAATAATATAATAAAATATTATCGCAACTTGTAAAATATCACTACAACTAAAAATTATCCTTCTCATCTCTAAAGCCATGTTTGATAACTCTCTCAAAGGATTTAAAGTAAACCATTCTTGCCCTCCTATATCTCATACGTTATTTGTTGATGATTCCTTCTTTTTCTCTAAGGGGAGTATTTTGGAAAGTGAGGCTCTCCTAGATTGCCTTAACACTTATTGTGAAGTTTCTGGGCAAAAGATAAATCTAGCAAAATCAGGGATGGTGTGTAGCAAAAACATGCTCACTCATCTTTATATGGAGATTTCTAATAAGCTGTTTGTCCCCTTCTTAGACTCTCCTAGGAGGTATCTTGGTCTCCCTTATGAATGAGAAAAATCTAAGAAAGTGACCCTATCTTGACTAAAGGATAGGATTCTTAACAAAGTGGAGGGTTGGAAAGAAAATATCCTAAGTCAAGTTGGGAAGGAGGTCCTCATCAAGGTTGTACTCCTGGCATCTCAGCCTATGCCATGTCTATTTTCCAATTTCCTAAAGGTTTTTTATCTGACCTATCATCTAAGATTGCTATTGTTTTGTATAAAGGGAGTAATGATAAAAAAAAAAAAGGTGTTTATTGGAAGGCCTAGGAGAACATTTTTAAGGCTAAAGGGTAGGGGTGTAGGTTTTAGGTATTTTAATAGGCAAAATCAAGTTCTCCTGGATAAGCAAGCATGGAGACTCATTTTTAATCTTGATTCAGTTTAGGGCTTGGCTCTTAAAATCCTTTACTTCAAGCACTGCACCTTTTGGGATGTCCCGAGTTCAAAGATGGGGTCCCAGGTATGGAGTAGCATTATGTTTAGGAGGGAACTCTTAAAGGAAGAAGTATGATGGTAGGTGGGTAATGGGGAAGTCATTAGTGTTTGGGAGAATAAGTGGGTTACGGGGCTTTGTTTCCCCCCTCTAAGTTTCCCCCTCATCTCAAAGGCCAGTGACCTCATTGACCCAGCCTTCTTTTCTTGGGACTATAACCTTATTTCTAGTCTTTTCCCTACTGATATTACTTCTTTTATTCTCTCTATCCCCCTCATTTTTGGATATGGATGCTCTCATTTGGCCTCATACCATTGATGGGCATTCTTCTGTCTCCTCAGCTTATCATGTTTCCACTCCTAAGAAGACTCAGATAATGCCTCCAATCCTCTCCACTACCACCACCACCACCGATATGTGGAAGGAATTATGGGCTATCAATGCCCCCCTAAGGTCCTTAATTTTCTATGGAGTTGCTATAATGAAGGGCTGGAAGTTAATTACAATCTTCGGAGGAAGAGTCTTAGGGATGACCCTACTTGCTACATTTGTGGAAAAGAGAAAGAGACAATTGAGCACTTAGAGATCTCCTATATCTAGCAGTGTGGGGTTGGGCCCTTATAATATGATTGAAATTCTGGTGCATAAGGCTTTGAGTAATTTAAAGAAAGACCCTGTTCAGCTCCTAGATAAAAGATTACTCATGGCCTTTACATGTTGGATGATTTGGAAGACTAGAAATGAGGCAATATTTAGGAAGGCCAATATTCATATCTTAATGGTGTTGTCTAAGGCTAAGGCTCAGACCTTAGCTGAAGACTACTATAAAAGTCTTAAGGTGCTTAGGCCATCCCCTAAGCTAAACCTTCCATTACCTCCTATAAATGGAGTCCCGCCCCCAACCCACCCACCCACCCCCCCCCCCCCCAACAAAAAAAAGGGTTTAAATTAATTGTGATGGTTCCTACAAGGAAGACTCAAAGTCTGGCTCTTATGGTTTCATTGTGCGAAATCATTTTGGGGACTTTTCTTCACGTAAAGCTAATTTATGCCCTCATGGAAACTCAGCCTTACAAATGGAGGCTTTCGCGCTTAGCTCGACTGCCTCGTTCATAAAAGACAAAGGCCTTAATAAAGTTATCCTTGAATCAAACTCTACAACACTTATTGATAGAATGCGGAGGAACATAAAGACTATGTGGGAGCTACAAAGAATTATTAAGAAGATTAAGATTCTTACCAGTCACGGTAGGGAGATTTTCTTCGTGCATGTCCCAAGAATCGCTAATCGAGCTGCTGACTGGGTGGTTAAGTCTTGCTCCGCCTTGGATCTGCCTCAAGATTGGGAGATATTTCCCCCTTCCCCCTTTTTGGCCATTTTCAGGTTGGATTTCCCCCGTGAAGGAGTGGGGTGAGTTAAATCTGCGGTTTCTCGACTATATACAATTGTTGTTTTCACTCAGTTGCTTTGGATTTGGGCTTTGGGGAGCTTTGGCTGCCTAGGGTTTCGCTTCCTCTCTCTCTAAAGATGGGACGATGGTTTTGATTTGTTTTTTGATTTTGTTGCCTTCTTTCTTGTGCTTTCTAGGGGTAGATTAGGCATGTGTTGCTACGTGTAAGGGTTGTAGCTTAAAATACTTACACGAAGGCGGTAACTTGTTGTATTATTGTAAAACGTTTTTTTCAATCATTAATGATATTGGCTTCAACTGACGATTAAAATAAATAAAATAAAATAACCGTGTCAAAACACATTGTAGCTTATAAAATTAAGGTTCCAAAATAAAACTAGGGATTAACACCTAAGGTGTGAAATATATAAAATTGCAGTTCCAAAATAAAATTAGGAATTGTCAATTAATTTGTTAAATATAGACTGCTCACTAAATGGACCAAATTTTAGGGTCCTTAGAGCAATCCTTACGGGTAGTCTAAAAACCCAAATATGGTGTTTATGCGTATGTTATGGGTAGGCTAAAAGTCTAAATTTGAACGTTACTAGGTTAAAAAATAACAAATATAGAATTGGACTAGTTGATTTTTTGGGGACCCACTGTTAAAAAGGAACATATTGTTCCGCGCAAGAGAAAAAAAAAAGCCTAAAGCGGAACATCTTGTTCCGCCCAAGCTTAAATGAATATTTTCCTATTTCTATTTTGACCTCCAAAATATTTGCAACTGTTATATTTATTTGAACGGCTATATTTATTCAATGGGTATTTTTTTTTTTTATAAATCTCAATACACTAAATTTTGGGGGTAAATAAATAGGGTAAAATAACATTAAAATGTTAGTTGAATGGTTTGTAAGGTTGTTGGGGTATTAAATTTTGGGGGTAAACATAATAAAACATAAGAATTTTGGGGAGTAAAATTGGGATTTGGACAACCCTTAAGCGGAACATGATGATCCGCCAAAGTGTGACATTTTAGCAACTATCCGGCGTCGTTTTCAAGCCTTTATGGTATATTTGGTTTTACTCATAACACTTTCGTCACTTGTCTACCTTAAATTTAGACTAGTTTAGTTCATTTTCAGATTGTGCATAAGGGATGCTCCTATACTAAACGAACATTTATTCTAATTTAAAAATTAAACTAATAGTTCTACATTGACATTATTTTATGCCAAATTTAAAATTTGTGGGGGTCCTCTGAACCCACAGATCAATGTAGTCACCCCACCTCATGGTCTCAACGCAGGTTTGTGCTGTAGAATGACTCTACTCGATTCCACAAAATAACCGCAAGGTACTGATTGGAGTAAAGAATTGACTATGATATAAACTACTGATATATCCTTAGCACCGGCGAAACAGTGCACTACTGACTTGGGTAGGGGCTAACAAAGTCGCAACTTGGTGAATCTTTAAGATCAGTGTCTAAAAGTGGGGTTGCGGGGCCCAAATGAGCAAGAGTCCATACAAAGCAAACGAAGAGAAGAGCAGTTACAGTATAGAGAGAGAGAATGGATGATGGAGCAGCACCAAGGAGAGAGGCGTTTGGCTTAGCCAGCCCATCATAACTTTAGCTTAGCTGCAACTTGGAAAGTAGGCTCGTATGTACTTCTTTCTTAGGCAATAAAACAGTGGTTTGGTATAAATAAGAATGATATGATGGTGATTTTAACTTATCTGATCATAATTTTATAATATGGTTCCTCTTTATGTTGGAAAGGAGGGCTCATATGTTCTTCTTCCTTTGGCAATAAAATAGTGGTTTGGTATAAATAAGAATGATATGATGGTGATTTTAACTTAATCTGATCATAATTTTATAATATGGTCATCTCTTTATGATGGAAAGTAGGGCTCATATGTACTTTCTTTTGGCAATAAAATAGTGGTTCTGTATAAAAAATAAGAATGATATGAAGGTGATTTTAACTTAATCTGTCTTTGTTCTGACAGATAATTAAAGTACATGGTCCCTTAAGAAAAAAGATTATGTTCCGCTATATATTGCTTTGAAAAAGCTATTTACTCATCATCATGACTTTTGAGAAAACTAAAGGCTCTACAGTTGTGCTTCGAAACCCCAATTATATAAAAAAATAATCAATAACTAGTCATCTTTAATCAACGTTGTGCTTAAAAAGCAGTTCCGACACAATTAAGGTTACTAAGTGTAAAAGTGATTACTATTATTACGTAACCGTCGTTGTTTATCGTAGGTGGTCGAGGCCTACGTTATTGAGTGAGACTGATTAACCTCCGAAAAACTTTACATGAACCGCCTACTCATACCGCTTAGCGACCGCATTCCACCTTTTGTTTTTTTTTTGGTTGTGTGTGTGTGTTATTTTTTTGTTTTTAACAATTAATATAAAAATAAGTTTTATATTAAAAAAAGAGTTTTCTTTTTTTTATAAATTTCTTATTCTTATGTTTTTAATAATTAATATAAAAATTGTTTTTTATATAACAAAAAAAAAACGTTTTTCTATTAGTATAAAAAAATAGTTTTTTTTAAGCAAACAATTTTTATTAAAATTTAAAAAATATTTTTTCATAAATAAAAAAAAATATGTTTATTGACATGATATTGTGATTTATTAGTGTCGCTGGCGTTGACTCGCATTTTCGAACCCACATCATTTGATGAATGTGGGTCCGCGCCAGTAGCACTAATTAATTGCGATATTTTTTCAATAAAATATCACGATTAATTTGTGGCACTGGCGGCGACCCACATTTCCGGACATAAATCATTTGTTGAATGTGGGTCTGCGCCAGCGGCACAAATTAATCGCAATATTTTTTGTAATAAAATATCACGATTAATTAGTGCCGCTGGCCCGGACCCACATTTACGGACCAAAATCATTTGTTGAATGAGGGTCCGCCCCAACGGCACTAATTAATCATGATATTTTATTAAAAAAAATATCACTATTAATTAGTACCGTTGGCGTGGACCCACATTCCGGGACCAAAATCATTTGTTGAATGTGGATCCGCGCCAGCGTCACTAATTAATCACGATATTTTATTGAAAAAAATATTGCGATTAATTAGTGCCGCTGGCGCCGACCCAAATTCAACAAATTTTTTTTTATATTATTTTAAAAAAACTATTTAATATAAAAAAATTGTTTATAAATTAAAAAGTTTTAAAAAAATTGTTTTTTTAATATAAAAACTGTTTTTATGACATTTGTTTATAACAAAAGAATAAGAAACTTTAAAAAAAATATTGACTTGCGGTCCCCAGGGCGGTTGCAGGCGAGCCATCTAGAATCGCTCTTTATATAATGTGTGTTTAACCTACATGTGATTTGATGTGAGGATCATCAAAATGTGTCACTTATATTAGCTTGTGTAAGTGTCCAATACTATTGGAGTTCGAATACAAGTAAATATGAGAGCAATATATTAATGTGTGCCAACAAATGTGATTATTATATATGTTTATTTTTTTAAGGAATTTTATAAATTTACGATTTATTGAAATATGTATTTTAAAAATAGGAATTATAAATATTTTTTTTCATAATTTTAGTTCTTGTTTTTTTAATAAAGTCACTCGCGCGGATCCAAATTCATAAAACGTCAATCAATCACAGCATGTCACATTTCCCTTTAATTTGAAAATAGGGACTAAAAATGAAAGCGAAATGTTAGTTATCCTACATTCATAATCAATATTATTTTAAATCATAAAAGTACATAATATATTTTTTTAATAAGTATGCTTGCTTTAGTGTTTGAATCCAAATCATATGCATTTTGAAAATTAGAACCTGTTACTTTTTGTATTATATGGTTGAAGTTTAAAATTATTCCTATATATATACACACACGCACTTTAGTAAGTCCAGAAGGGGGTGCTCCAGAACTCATTAATTTTTTTTGAATTTTTGTTATATTATATATTATAGTTTTAGAAATTATATTTGCCATAATGTTATTTGTAGAAGTGAAAAACATCTAAAATATTGGCTTTAAGTTCAAGACAAAACTTCCTAAATATTTGTAAACTCCTTAGAGCATCCGTACTGGGGGACTCAGTCGAAAGGTAACTCTACCAAATGAAAAGGTTTTTTTTACCTTTTCCTCTACTTAACATGTACAGTGGTGGAGAAGGAAGGAATTGTATAATACTTCCTACGAACTAATGTTGTTCGTAGGAAGTTCCTACAAACAACATTAGTTCGTGGGAAGTTCCTACGAACAACATTAGTTCATAGAAAGTTCATATATATGATAAAAATAATTATTTATACTTTCTACGAACTTTATTTGTTCATAGGAATTTCTTACGAACTTCAGAAGTTCGTAGGAACCCTTTAAAAATTCAATAAGCAATTTGTACTTTTAGAGAACCACTGCAAATTGACGAACGAAATTTGTTAACTTATCCCCATCAGTGCAGACATTCGAGTTTGTAAAGATGCAAATTATGTTGGCAGTTAGCATCCCCATTGTTGATGTGCTTAGCCCTAACTACGCATCGGGAATGGGGCTTCAGAATATCTCGCTACTTATCACCAGAGAAGAAATTTATGAAACCCCAACTTTCGATGTACCAGCGGCTCCCTTGCTTGTAACTTTCATGCATCATTTTCGTCTGTCTATTGTCATGATGTCAGGTTGTCATCTCACTCCATCTAGCTGACGATTGTTTTTTCTAGCCTTTCGACAATCTCTTCATCCAACACTCCACTCTATCGTGTAAGTTTGTATATTTTATTTTTTGTTTTTATGTTCTATTTGGTTAGTAATCCATATTTATTTGTTCTTGACGTGTTTTTTTAGGGGGGGGGGGGTGTTAACTGTATATTTTGTTTGTTTGGATAACTCATTTTTGTTCGTTGATTTTTCACAAATTTGTGATCTTGATATGTATTTTCAGATTTTGGTGTTTAATTTGTTTAATAATTTAAGTTTTTGATAGTTAATTTTAAAAAAATTGTGAATTTTGTTTTAGGGCCTTAAATTGACTACATGGTGGGGTTAGAAATTGATGGGAAGTTTTATTATATTATTCTGGTTCTGGCTTGAAATTAATTGAGTATTGATAATATTTATTAGATAATATTAATATTTATTCAGTGTTGCTATTTACGACTTGAAATTAATTGGTTCTTAATTGTATAGCTTAAAATAAAATGGAGGTGTATGTTTATATTGACTTGGTATTTTTGAAAAACTATTTCAGTAATTAAGTTTACATCTAATGTATATTAAAGTAAATTACACCAAACCCCCAGAATTATAACGACTTTGCAGATAACTTCTAATCTAGAAATTTAGGCAAAGGGCCCCCTAAACTATTAAACATTGGCACCTGAAAATTATGCATAATTTTTTTTATGCATAAAATCATGTTTTTATCAACTCATTTTCAATGAAAATGTGTTAGGTGTCAAAATTCAATAGTTTATGGGCTCTTTGTCGGATTTTAAGGTGTCAACAAAGCCTTTTCCCAATTATTTGGAGTCGGCTATATGAATCCTATTTTTCCATTCATTCGATCTTTTATAATGATTTTTTTTATGATATCCTGGAGATCGAATCTAACAAGTAGTTGGAGAAATAATTTTTTTATTATTTAAAAAACATAGTCCCACTAGAGGTCCACACGGTTAGGTTCATATGTGAGCCTAATATATATATATATATATATATATATATATATATATATATATAGTGGAGAGATCATCATTAGAAAATTAAAGTGCAAAGTGGGTAAAATACAAATTTGAAAAGAGGTGCATTTTCAGTCATTGAAGTTTAGGTGATCTCCTCACTATGAAGATTATTTTCAGCAATTTTGGTTTAAAAATATTTTTAATATTTTAAAAATATTTTTTTTACTTTGTCCCACGAGATAATATCATAATTAGACATAATCTTCTGCTTTAAACAATAGGCTTAACCTCATGCATGTGAATTATCCTATTTGTACCTTATGCATCTACCCACTTGAACCTTATGCATACACATATGGGGAGTCTAATTATTGAACATCTAACGGATGTATATAATTACTTTATTTCACGGGATAAAGTGTGTGTGTGTGTGTGTGTGTGTGTGTGTGTGTATATATATATATATATATATATATACCGCTTGGGAACCGCATCCTTTTTTCCTTTTTTTTAAGCTTCTTATACTTTTGTTTTTATATAGAAACAATTTTTATATTAAAAAAAATAGTTTTTCTATTATTATAAAAACAAAAGTTTTTTTTAATTAAAAAGAAATAGTTTCTCAATTAAATAAAAAAAAACATATTTTTTTAATTAGAACTTAACAGTTTTTTATTAATTTTTTTTTTCATAAATAAAAATAAACTATGTTTATTAACATGGTGATATCGCGATTGATTACTTCCGCTAGCGAGAATTCGGATTCCAAGTCCCACATCATTTGTTGAATGTGGTTCCGCACCAGCGGTACTAATTTATCGCGATATTTTTTCAATAAAAAAATATCACGATTAATTTGGGTTCGTGCCAGCGGTGCAAACATTTTTGGACCGAAATCATTTGTTCAATGTGGGTCCGCGCCAGCGGCACTAATTAATCGCGATATTTTTTCAATAAAAAATATTGCGATTAATTAGTGCCGCTGGCGCGGAACCACATTCCTGGACCCAAATCATTTATTGAATGTGGTTCCACACCAGCGGCACAAATTAATCGCGATATTTTTTTCAATAAAATATCACGATTAATTAGTGCCGCCGGACTCACATTCTCGGACCAAAATCATTTGTTGAATGTGGGTCCACGCCAGCAGCATAATTAATCGTGATATTTTATTGAAAAAAATATCGCGATTAATTAGTGCCGCTGCCAGTGACACCCACATCAATTGTTTAATTTTAATAAAAAAAATTAATATTAATAGGAAAACTGCTTTTTTTATATATAAAAACTGTTTTTTTTTAAATTTTATAAAAGACTGTTTTTTTTTAATTTAAAAAAAAAACTATTTATTTTTATATATAGAAAACTGTTAAACACAAAAGAAAAAAAAAAGGGAAAAAAACAAAAATGCGGTCCCAATGCAGTCTACATGCTGTTCATGTAGAACCACCCTTAACCTACCTACGCCGGCCCACTTATGCTTTCCTTTATTCATTCGAAACCTAAATTAACAGGTTTAAAAGTGAGTTTAAGCTTTAATAAATGAATTAAAATATCTTTTGACTTGTCTGAAATTATCAATTTAATATTTTCTATAAAAGTATTAGGACAGGATAGTTTTGTTTCCATAGATGATAACAAGGAAAAAGAGAGAAACCTTTTGCAATTACGTGCGCAAGAGGGAACGATTCTTTAGAAGTGGTCCTTGTATATGTTGATAATGCACAAAATGCATGTGTCAATGTCCGTAATATCTTTTTAATATGAAATCTCACGCATGTCAATAAGTTTCATCATTATTAAAATTGTTCTTCAAGAAAGTATTATTTTTCTATATTTCTAAGTATCTTTTGGGAAGTTATGATCTTAGACCCTTAATAATTCATGAGTATTGTGAGAAAAATAATTCATATAAGGATCCGTTTAATTAACATGGAGTTATTTTTCATGAAAATCTTGATTTGGATAATTTTTACTTTTGTGTTGCTTTTGATTTCAAATACATTTCCGTGTCAACAGTTGTAAAAATGAAAAATACTCGATAGTTTTTTAATTTTTCACAAAAAAAACATTTCTTATCCATCGCCCACAAAATTAATTTCCATGGAAAACTTTAAAAGTAAAATCAAACAACTCCTACTTTTTTTCTCTCATTATTTACCTTATCATATAAATGAATTATTTTTCAATCATTTTTCAACTTTGTAATCAAGCACATATTAAAGTTTTGCTAGAATCATTTAAAGATATTTAAAGATACTTTTTAGGAGACGGTTTATTACCATCATGAATTAAATATTTCTTTTTTTTTTTTGAGCGAAAAAGTGATAATTTTTAGGGACAACTTTAAACCATTGCTTAATAACTTCCAGTGATGTTTTATTTGATTGTCACAATAAATAACTAGTTGAGACGCTTTTCTCACCGTCGACAAGGGCTTATCTTACAAATTTAATGTGACTTGTGTTTTTTACTAAATAAACATTGAATTAACGGCTTTGTACCAATTTTCTATATTTTTTGCGGGATTGCTAATATGCTAGATTTTTTATTAACTAGTTTATCCAAGTAGTGAACTTCTAAAAAACACAGGCACCTGTGTTTGGTGCGACATGGACACTAAGAAAAAAAGATATATTGATATGGAGATAAATAACTATAGTTTATCAATTTTAATAGAGTAAATAAGAACATGACAAGAAAAGAAAAAAATACATGTTTGAATACCTACTACAAATAATGAATTAATGTATTTAAGAAAACATGGAACTGAAGTCTTTTTAAAATAATAACTTCCTTGGAGAACCTTTACAATGCTAGTATAAAGCGGGGGAGACTTATTGGGGTAATATATTTTTAATAGATGAGGTTTGTTGATACCAAAAATTATTCACCTACGTGGACCAATTAGAAGTGAATGTTTGTCATCTTACGTGGCCAAAATTCTAATCAGCAAATAGTAGCTCGGCAGGCATGTCGACCAACATAAAGAATGTTGACCATCAAGACCAATGAAGCGTCATCATACCAAGAGTCTTACCACCCGTAGTTCATACAACCAATCATCACATTCATTATATACAGGTGTAAATGCTTAAATGTATAAAGACATTCCATCCCTTGACATTCCAACCCTTGATATTCGGGTCACTATAAATATGATGTATCTCATTCATCAAAGGCAAGATAGAATAAATCCTAGAATATTCTTGTTTGACAAGAATACCTAGCTATCTATAATCTCTGAAATCAATACCATAACAGTGGATGTAGGTTTTCTTACAAGTGAAACCACTTTAAAATCTTGTGTCGCTCTTTTAATTATTTCATAGTGGTTCTATATTTTATCTATGATTCTAAAATTGGATCAAGTCCATTTTTTGACATCAACGGGTTGGCATCGTCTGTGAGAATGTGTTTATTAGTCTCATTCTCAATTTCGTACATTCTTGACTAAGGAAAAATGAATGATCCCTAGCCTACTACCAGGAATGAAGGCAACCCTATAATTCCATCTGCTCCACCTACAACAGTCGATTTAAATGGGATTCTGGTCAGTATTGTTAGGGGTCAAGACCCTATACAAGAGTCAATGAGACAATTGACTCAGTTGCTACAAGACAGATCTCCAGCCCTATCCAGACAATAAGCTGGTTTATCACCACGGAGAGAAATGCCACCCCTACCCTCGAGGCATAGTCGACGCAGCTATTACAGATCATCTGATGATAGGACTTATCAACCAAGTATAAATTCCTCAATTAGAGCCTCAGAGTCTTATGATGCCCATTCTTTCTTTTCTGAAAGACCAAGCGTCTTGGAAAAATTAAGTTGAGCTTAACCTTTTTACCGATTGGGACCTCGAGTAAACAGAAACCCTTATAAAGCATTATCCAGGAACACTCAACATCCAGTCGATTAGTGCGAAGCCACGATCAGATCAAGATCAAGCATCCGACAATCTGTACGCGCTGAGCAGACTTCTCAGTACGAGAGTTTGGCACATACACATAGTCGAGGCAACCGAGCTATTTTGCATAACTCTGATGTAGGTAATCCTTCGTGGTAAGGATCAATTCAACGATTGGAAGATTTGTTATGAGAGTTGGTGAAAGTAAAGAATCCTTTACAGCGAATCTTTGATAAAGGATCCCCTTTTATTTAAGCAATTATGGATTTTCCTACTCCATCTAAGTTTCAAGCTCCTGTGGTGACCCCCAAATATTATGGAAAAATCGATCAAGTTCTGCACATTGAATAATATCAAGCTTTCGCTAACATTTATTCGGTCCCCGATGAGATGAGATATCGAACATTCTCAAGTACTATTATGGGCTCTACTCAGATATGGTACAATAACTTGCCCCGAGGACAAATTACCAACTTCAATCAGCTTGTCGAGCTATTTATTAGCAACTTCTGTTTTGGGGCCAAGCTCGTAAAAAGATTAGCCCATCTCTTGAGTGTAAAGAAGTAAGTAGGGGAAATAACCAGGGAGTACATAACTCATTTCAATAATGAGAAATTAAAAGTGGTAGATTGTATATTACGAGGGAAAAATAGCCATCACTGCTCTCATGAGTGGATTGCTTCCCGAGAAATTATACTATATTCTGGCCAAATATCCTCCTAAAACTATGATCGAGCTCATGGCTAAGGCAGGAAAAATAATGAATGCCAAAGAAGCAATGGTTGCAAAGTAAAGTCCAGCCACAAAGGCAGAGAAGAAATTTCAGTTTGCGATGGTCGAAAAGGTTGAAAGCCCCACCTAATAAGAGGGACAAATTTAAATATTATGAATTCCACAAGGATCATTGCCATACAACAGATAACTGCATTGCTTTGAAAAATGAGGTAGAATCCCTCATTCCCCGAGGAAAACTGAATAAGTATGTTAATCAGCGAGGAGGTAGAGAAGCAAGAGGAAGGTGAAATTCTCCATGCAAGCCCAGAGATGAAAGGAAGAGAAACCATGAAGATCATTAGGAGGATGATCTCGATCTTCTGAAGAAGCCCAAGTAGCTTATACATAAAGTAGCTTTGATCTGTTTTGGCTCATTTGATTGTCATGTAATTACAGGTGGCAATGCAGGAGGAGGAGATCACACTACTGAAAGAAAAGCTTACTTGAATGAGGCCTAGGCTTGCCCTTATATCCAGAGAATTAATCTGAATGAAAACGATCGGCCTAGGAAGGTCAACAAAGATAAATTGGTGATCGATTTTTTAAAGAATGATCTCTCTGGGGTACTTTATCCCCATGACGATCTATTGGTTGTCAAAGTTAGGATCCATGATATTGTCATCGCTAGATTTTTTATTGATAATGGGAGCTCAACAAATATTATATTTTACTCTTGCTTTCAGAGTTCGGATTTGAAGCTCAACCAACTGGAACCATACCACAGGCCATTATTAGGATTTTCTGGTGAAAAAGTGTAGCCTTTTGGGACAGTCAAGCTAAGTTGTACAGAGAAAATATGCTTCTTCGTGATCGATAAAAACATTCAATCTACTAATGATGTGATCCTCGACAGGGTAGAATTAAAGAAGTTTAAAGCTGTATTTTCAACAGTTCATCAATGCTTAAAGTTTCCAACTCATTTTGGTGTAGGTGTTGTGAAAGGTGACCAAAAGGTGGCCAGAGAGTGTTACTACTCCTTAGCCGAGGAGGAGGATTTGACCGAATTGAAGAAGAAAACTACCACCTATCAGGTGGATACCACTGATCCTAATAGTGAATATGAAGTCGAAACTTTAGATTCACGAGATAAAACAAAATTAGTCAAAGGACAAATTATGGAAGCTACTGAAAGGATTATCCTGGACGATGACAAACCAAAAAGAACTACGTAGATCAGTTCAACATTGGATCCAATCTTTAAGAAGGAATTGATTATGTTTCTAAGGCAACGGAGAAATATATTTGCTTAGAGCCATAAGGATATGCCTAGGATTGATCCCAATTTCCTTTCTTATGAACTCAATATGAATAAGGATGCCAAGCCGATCAAACAAAGACAAAGGATTTTCAGTCCAGAGAAGAATCAAGCTATCCATGAACAAGTCGAGAAACTTTAAATAGTCCACTTTATTGAAGATGTAAAGTATCCAGCATGGTGCTAATGTTGTGATGGTCAAGAAAAAGAATGATAAATGGAGGATATGCGTGGATTTCACTGATTTAAATAAAGCCTGCCCAAAAACCCACTTTTTCTTGTCTAAAATTGATCAATTGGTGGATGCTATGGCAGGACATGAACTCTTTGGCCTCATGGATGCCTATTCAAGGTATAACCAGATTAAGATGAAACCGAAAGATAGGAAAACACAACTTTTATCACCAACCAAGGAACTTATTGCTACAACATGATGCCCTTTGGGCTCAAAAGTGTTGGGGTAACGTATCAAAGGTTGGTGAACAATGTCTTTGAATAACAGATAAGCAAGAATATGGAGGTTTATGTGGACGATATGTTAACAAAAACTAAGAAAGCTTCAAATCATATCACCGATCTTAGCCAAATGTTTGACTAACTAAAAAAGCATTAGATGAAGCTGAACCCGACTAAGTATGTGTTCGGGATTCAAAAAGAATGTTCATCGGCTTCATAGTCAATCAAAGGGACATTGAAGCTAATCCAACAAAAATCAAAGAATTGATCAAAATGCAGTCGCCAGCTTGCAAGAAAGATGTACAAAGGCTCACTGGAAGAGTAGTAGCTTTAAACAAATTTATGTCTAGGGCAACAGATAGGTGTTTTACATTTTTCAAGGTGTTGCGAAAAACATTCGAGTGGAAGGCAGAATGCGAAGAAGCTTTTCAAGAATTAAAGAAGTGCATATGATCACCTAATTTGTTATTCCAACCACTTTTGGGAAAGAAACTATACTTATACCTAGTTAGTTCTAAATCTGCAGTTGGATTGGCTTTGGTTCTATTGGACAATGGGATTCGATGACCAGTGTATTATACTAGCAAAGCGTTCAGGGGAGCCAAGATTAGGTATTTATGCTTGAAAAAATTAACTTTAGCTCTTATTGAAGCTTCTAGGCATATGAAACCTTATTTTCAAGCACAAACTATAGTTGTGTATACTGATCTTCCTCTTTGGCAAGCACTCCACAAGCCTGAGAAGTCAGGAATATTGATGTACTGGGAAGTAGAGCTGAAAAAATATGACATTGTCTACGAACATGGTCTTCATTACAAGGCCAAGCTTTCGTGTCTTTTATTATTTGATTCACATATTCAGAGGTTCGCGACTAGCAAAACCTGCCTACCTAGTAGACTGCTCAAGAAGAAAGCTCAGACTAAAAGTAAGCTGAAATTATTATCGATCAACCGAAGTCATCCAGAACTTAAAAGCTGGACCAGATATATATAGAGGAGAGCATAAAAATATTCCATCATGGAATTCTATATGAAAAAGATTCAATAATGATATCCTATTGTGGAATTTATACGTCGATAATTCATCATGTGCAACTGGAAGTGGAGCAGGTATAATACTCAATACTCTTGATGATATTGATATTGAATATGCACTTAGGTTTCAATTCAAAGCATCAAACAATGAGGTATAATAAGAAGCTTTAATAGTTGGACTAGATTTGGCCCCTTCATTAGGCACCGAGCAAGTAATGGCGAATAACGATTCATAGTTAGTGGTAAACTAAGTGCTTTATTTATATGGAGTCAAGGGGGAGTTGATGACCATATACTTTTCCAAAACTATGGAAGTCATTTCCAAGTTTCAAGTCGTATAAATAAATAGGATCCCCAGAATAGCCAAAGCCCGAGTAGATACACTTACGCGGCTGGCTTCAACAACCAGAATTGAACTCAGGTGAACCATCCCAACAGATATCCTAGCTAATCGGAGCATTGACGAGGACTTAATGGTTAATTTCATTGCCATAGATTTGAAACCTTCATGGATGGACCCATTTAAAGCCTATATTGAGGATGATATCCCGTAACCTGATCCCAAAGAGGCCAAGAATCTCTTATATAAATCAATGAGATACATTACACCAAATCTGCACTATTGTCATGATCATTGACCTTGACAAGTTGGACTTGTCAAGGTCAATGACCGTGACAATTCGGGGCGAGACAACTTTTTTGTCACGGACATGTCACAGTCATAGACCATGACAACCTCGTAAGAATTATCACGGTCGTGTCACGGTCTAGGACCGTGACACGTTTAGTCACGGTTAATAACCGTGACAAATTCTTGTCCCCTTTTAAAAAAAATGTCACGGTCAATGACCGTGATAATTCTAGGCAGAATTGAAAAAAAATCTGCTGGGCAGTATGGCCACTGCCACTGCCCAGCAGTATATTTATAGCTGTTATATCAACGTTGTACCTATTCAACTATCATATATCCAAATAAACTAGAGATAACGCAAATATACATTCAAAATAGAAACTATTTAAGAAGAAACAATATCACCATCAATTATCTCAAATCTACAAACTATTTAGCTGGAAAAGAGATTTTGTACCGTGACGCTCGGGGACACCTCTTTATCCTTCCCTTCTCGTCCGAATAGCCACATAAGTATCGAGCATATGTGGCCTACCCTCAGGGCCACTCCTTGTCCCCTAAAATAAAATAAAGTAAAATTAGTATCCGCCCCTCAAATATAGATAAATATAAATCGAAATGGAAATTGACATATAAATATAAATACATTACCTGTAGTGTCACCCAAACAGCTAACTTGAGCTCATATGGCACCTCCTTCTAACTAACGTACCTCGGGCAATCGTGTCATATATAATTCCCTTCATATCTGAACACTAAGAAATGCCATAATCCTATGGAGTTATGCGCTGCAAATTCCTTCCAACCGTTGTCAATTCCACCTTTCAATGGTCTCCCATGTTTTACTAGAGGTTCCAAGTGGTGGGGTATGGAAAGTGGAATTGACAACTTCAACTGGTGATGTTTGGCTACATAACGGTTGGGAGGAATTTTCAAAGCATAACTCCATAGGATTATGGCATTTCTTAGTGTTCGGATAGACGAAGAGATTCAGTCTCCTCTCCATAAATAGGACACCCAAAATAACTATGTACTAATCACCTATTAAAGGTAAGAAGCATATATTCATGGATTAGTATAAACAAAACTTAGATGTAGTTAGAATATTTATGTATTAATCTCCTCTCCACACACGCACACTACACAAGAGTGAAAATGATAAAGTGCAAATCAATTAAAAGCATTAAAAATGGATGTTTCGGTACAAATTGAAAAATTGTTTCAAATTCGGGTCATCATAAAAAATGGATTGATATTCGGTAGGAGCAGTCAAGTCATCCACACTACTATTTAGACGCCTTGGAGCGTGTTGGACAATTGACCACTGCTGGTTGTTGATATACTCCGAATAAAACACTTGCTTAACCTTTTGAAATGCACAAACAAATGACTCATCGCTCACGTGGTCGTTGCTCTTCAACTTGAACAAGTCAACCATGATCAAATTGGTGACAGGATCAACTTTACAAGCATTTTTATCCTCAACTCTTACCCAGTCACAGTAAAATACAACCTCTTTGAAGCTTATATAATACAATTCAAATATATTTTGGATTACCCCATAGTAAGTCATTTCATCTTCAACGAGGTTTTTATCTTTTGCGCTCGCTCGAAAGATAGTAAGAGCTTTGTATGAAATTCCCGAGTTCTGTACATTTGTACTTTCCTCGTACACTTTAGCGCCAAAAATGTAACTGTTCAATCGATAATTTTTGTACTCTTGTACCACGAATAAGGGTCCAGTGGCTAGACGAGCAAGCCTTGATGTCGCATCACCCGTCTTTAGGAGCTGAGAATATAGATAAATTAATTATATTAGTGGTAAAATTTGACTGTAATGTAACGTTATATAACGACTATTCTCATTATAATTACCTCTTGTGTCAACCACAACTTAAATTCGCTGTCTGATTGTACCATTGTTTTTCGTCTTTTATTGTTCTCACAGGCTTCATATTTTCTGCATATTACAAAATTAATCATGTATAAAATAATCTAAAATAATGTTAAACATTATAATTATCGAAACTTACTTTTTCCATTCTTCTACATCTTCATGTGTGTCAAATAGGTAACGAGCTACTTGTTCATATTGCAAACTCGTTAATTTCAATCGTTTTCCCATCACATGACCACCATCATCGACGAATTCATCAGTGTCATTAACGATGGTCGAGTTAGGCATATATTCTTGAGTACATATTAATGACTCAACGGTGATGTATTCCTCTGCAATATATCGCGTATTCTTGACGTAATATTTAAAAACTTTTATCAATCTTTCAAACGGATACATCCACCGATATCTAACTGGACCACAAAGAAGTGCCTCGCCACATAGGTGTACCAACAAGTGAACACTTATGTCAAAGAATGCTGGGGGAAAGTACTTCTTCAATACACAAATTGCTTCGATCACAACCAATTTTGCGGCCACTATGTGTTCTCGATTCACTACCTTCTCACACAAGAGGGAGAAGGTAATAGTAATTTGCATAATAGCCCTACGCAAATCCTTGTACTTGGAGAAACAGTGCTTAAACAATAGAGGAACAAATTGCATGATCACTTGGTACTTTTGGCCCAGGTATTAACAAAGCCATCATTGAAAATTCAGGTCTCATAGAGTGTGAAGGAGGGAGGTTGAGTGGGGATAGGATCACTGGACATACACTCTGATTGGTGCTTAGATTTCCAAATGGATTGAAACCATATGTTGATATAGCCAAATGAATGTTGCGTTGTTCTCGAGCAAAATCGGGATACTCAAAATTCATCTTCCGCCAGGTAGTAGAATTAATAGGATGACGCATGATATTACCCCCTACTTCTGCCCTAGCATGCTAAGTCATTGCCTCTGCAATCCATGGTCCTGTGAAAAATCGCTTTAATCTAGGCCCAACGGGAAAATATTTCAATACTTTTTGAGGCACTTTTGAGCTTGTGCCTTCCTTACTAGTAGATTGGACATATCTAGGTTCATCGCATACCGAACAACAATCGAGATTTTCATACTCCTTTCGGTATAGTATGCAGTCATACACACAAGCATGAATCGATTTATACTTCATTCCCAAACCTTTCAAACTCTTCGTCATAACAGGATAGTTATTTGGAAGTGTATTCACCTTGGGTAATAAGCCCTTCACCCATTTCAGAATTCCCGTCACGCTATTGCCAGACAAACCATACTGTGTCTTCAAACTGTGCAAACTAACCATGGCATGTACAGTTATTTGATCTTTCTCACAACCAGAGTATAACGGTTGGGTCGCCTTAAATTTTAAACTTTGGTAGTCATCGTCACGTTTTATTGTGTTATCTTCACGAGCACTTGAATCTTCTACATCATCAGTAACCTCATTCTCCTCTGCTTCATAAACTCCGTACGCATCAACAACTAAATCCTCTAACATATTATGATCTACGTCGTCCCCTTCTACATCTATTCGACTTATTGAAGATTGTTGTTAAGGTTGGTCGGGGACAAAAGGAACTTTCAATTCACCGTGAAAACTCAAAAATCGATAACTATCTTGCATACCCGATCTTAACAAATGTAGTTCAACTTTTTTCCACTCAAACACCTTACCATTCTTACACCTAACACACGGACACGGAAACTCTTCATCATTATGATATCTCTTTGCATATTTCACAAATTCGTTAGCACCTCTGTGAAACACATCCCCCATTCTATTAGTCTCACCCATCCACTCTTTGTACTTCGAATATTCCATCACAGCTAACACAACTAAACACCTATTAAAGGTAAACAAAACTTAGATTTATAGTATGTTTTATTTAATTATCCCATAATTTAATTATCCTATTAAAGGGTGAGTGGTCCTATCCCATTCAAGACCGCATTTTTCTGTAATATACTTAACAGCTCATGCACATTGTTACGATTTGAAAAAAAATCGACAGCATATCCCCTTAGTTCTCCAAGTACACGACGTAGATTGGCAAGTGTGAGTGTTATTTCAATTGATCAATTGAAATAACAGTTACACTTGTCAATCTAGTATGTATCCAGAGAACATTAAGATACGACTGCATAACTTCCTCCAAAAGTAATAACTTTAAGCCAATAAGAATATTATACAGAAATTATACAGTCTCAAACTGTCCAAACGGGACAATTCGAGAGATCTCATTACAGGGGTAATTCCTCTCAAATGGGTCTAAGGGCTATTTAATGCGTACACATAAGAACTAGAAGGCTAGTATCTATGCGCACTATATTTAATTTCAAGTATGTTTCATTTAATTATCATACTATATATATATATTGTTCGATATACAAAGTAATTTTAAAAAAAAAGTTTAAAAATCCCACCCCCGTATCACTACACCAAATCTGCCCATTTGTCAAGGTCATTGACCTTGACAAATTCACCTTGTCAAGGTCAATGACCGTGACATTTCGAGGCGAGACAACTTTTTTTGTCACGGTCGTGTCATGGTCATTGACCTTGACAAAAAACTCGCGTTTTGTGTCATGGTCGTGTCAAGGTCAATGACCGTGACACGTTTGTCACGGTTATAAACCGTGACCCTTTTTTAAAAAAATTGTCACGGTCAATGACCGTGACAATTCTGGGCAGAATTTAAAAAAAATTTGCTGGGCAGTATGGCCACTGCCACTGCCCAGCAGTATATTTGTACCTGTTATAGCAACGTTGTACCTGTTCCAAACATCATATATCCAACACAAACTAAAGATAATGCAAATATATATTCATGACAGTATAATCCAAATCTTCAAAGTAAAAATAATATACATGAGGATATAATCCAAATATAATTAAAATGGACAAACTTAAAAATAATGTTACTACATGTCTTGGGTAAATGTGAGGAGGTGAGTAGGCCACACGACATACGAATTGACGCACCCACTAATATACGTCCAACCACAATAGGGAGTTCTCCTTCCCGGGTATGACATGCGTGACGAGCACCCTGGACTCCATCTGTTGAAGCACACGTCCATGGACTATTCCACCCTCGACGATATTCGGGTCCCTCAACCCCCGCCCTATCCGCTGGCCATCAAATATGTCCAATATGAACACGCTCGGCCAACCAATTGTCGATAATGGTCTGTTGGAGGGCGTCAAATAGGGAAGTGGATCGTCGAAGTACGAACGTGTCGGTGATGAAGCAACGAGGTCCACATCCTCGTCATCCTGCGCCTCGTCCTCCCGCACCTCCTCGTCCTCCCGCACCTCATCCTCCACCGCCTTCTCCTTCCCTTTCCCTTTCCCTTTCCCTTTCTCTTTACGGTCTCCACCCAACGTACGCTTCATGAATGCGTACATATCTTGGACCGTCGCCTCCAAACGGGACAGCTTCGCGTCGTGTGAATCCACCGTTCGAGCCAACCCGGTGTCGCTCGTCTCCAATCCGATGATCCTAGATTTGGCCACCCGCGAGCTCACTCCCCTTGTCCTCCCCTTGCGATCAGAGCCAAGCACTTGGCTGAGTGCGTCTGTGGACAAAGATGCCTTGTCGGCATCAAACTGCGACTCATGCACTTCCTTAAGCTTTGCTTGAAACGACAAAAAGCACATGATTAGTAAAATAAGTAAACTAAAAAATTATAACGTAATTAACAATAATTAAACTGTCGGATTACTTACAATCGTGGCCGCGACGCTCGGGGACACCTCCTTGTCCTTCCCCTTCTTCGTCCGAAGAGCCACATAAGTATCGAGCCTATGTGGCTTACCCCCTGGCCCACTCCCTACCCCCTGAACTAAAATAAAGTAAAGTAAAATTAGTATCGGCCCCGCAAAGTAAAATAATATCCAATAATATATTTCTGTAGTTATAGATAAATTAAATATTACCTTCATCCTATGCTCCACCTCAGCGTAAGAGGTCCGGCCGGAGTAGTGCACGTCCGTCTTTTTAGCCCGATTTTCCCTCCCCGATTGGCGAGATGCCAATTGTTGATCCTCGATCTCATTGTCAATGAACTTTTGCCATTGTGCCAATGAGATCGGCTCCTTGGGGGGGACGGATCCGCGCCATTGTAAAATGGACTCTCGTGTTTTTCCAAAGTACCGTGTCCGCATATTTTTTTTCCACGTCTTGTGTTGCTCCCTCAACTGCTCCAAGACGGAATCGCGTAGCTTTGGATCCAAGTTGAATTGTTCCTGTCCAACAAATACAATGTTAGTTGCGAATAAATATAAATATAAATATAAATTGAAATTGAAATTGAAATATTCATATAAATATTACCTGTAGTGCCGCCCAAACACCTAACTTGAGCTCATACGGCACCTCCTTCCAACTCATAAACCCCGAGCCGATGACCGTCTTTAGCAGCTCGAGGGATCTCGCTAAAAGCTCCGACTTGTTTTCGACGGTAATCCCAAATTTTCCATATTTGGGGAGCCTAGGGGCGGAGGAGCCCTCGTCGCCTCCGCTACCACCGAACCCAGACGACGACATCATCATAAACAGCATCATCATCTTCGCCCTAACATCTGAAGGAGACATTTTTGCTGTAAAAAAAATGTTATTAGTACAGATAAAAAAAAATGTTATTAGTACAGATAAAATTTTTGTAATATTATGTTTTTTCCAAATATTTAAAGAGTTATTAAATGGGTGCCCCACCCCTGCCCCCTGCCCCCTCCCCCCGCCACACACACACGCACACCTACGCACACACACACCCCACCCCTACCCACCCCCCCACACACACACCCCACCCCTACCCACCCGGCAAGTTAATTAGAATATTTGTAGGACTGAAATTGATTTAGATTATGCCTATCTATGTAACTCTAAAATCTAATTGTGATTAAAATCTGATTTATATGGATTAATTCTATTACATTTATAATTTAACTAATAGAGTTGAATTTTAATATTAATCCTTTGGTTTATTTAACTAACTTTGGTTTGAGATTGAATATCTATGTTTCGGGGTCATTATTTGAAAATACTTAACACACCTATGTATTAAATATGGGTTAGACCTCTTAGCTTGCTCAACCACCCATTTACACACTTACTTTACCTTTTATTTACATTATGGATATTAATCAATTCACACGTTTTTTGTCCACTTCAACCTTTACTGAAACATTTATTAATTCATTCAAGTTAGGTAAAACCACGCAAGTATCTAACACAAATACTTATCATTCAACAAATTAAGTCCCATAATTTTTGCACATATCACAACCCGTAATCTTTTAACATTCAACGATACCAATTACTAAACAATTCTACTATCTACGATAAATACCAATATTTTTCAACACTGTATCCCCCAATAGTAATAATGAATTAACATATACTTTTCAACTCCAACAACATATGCTTCAACTTAACCCAATCTTCCCAATAATACCAACTAATCAACACCCAACATCCAAATCCAACAACATAGGTCTAGAACCAAAGTTTGTACATAATAATTTATAGTCTCCAAGAAAGTACCATTTTTATTCATAATATTTACGATTATCAGTTTCACGTGTATTAGCCAAATTTCCAAGATTTCAATTGTAGCATAACATAAAAAAAATACCCCCTGCCCACACACACACACACCACCCCACCCTGCCCCACCCCCTGCCCCCTCCACCACCCCACCCCCTCCCCCACCCCGCCCCACCCCGCCCTACCCCCTCCCCCACCCTGCCCCACCCCGCCCCACCCCCTCCCCCTCCCCCTGCCCCCTCCACCACCCCCTACCCCCACCCTGCCCCACCCCGCCCCACCCCCCACACACGCACACACATACACACATATATATATACACATACCCCCCACCCCCACACTGCCCCGCCCCACCCCCTGCCCCCCTCCACCACCCCCTACCCCCATCCCGCCCCACCCCCCACACACGCACACACATACACACATAAATATACAGACAAATATATATATATAAATGGAAGAGAGAGAGAGAGAGAGAGAGAGAGAGAGAGAGAGAGAGAGAGAGAGGGAAGGGCGCGGGAGGGAAAAAAGAAGGGGGGGTAGGGTTTTTGCTAGAAAAGTTGTCACGGTCGTGTCAAGGTCTTTGACCGTGACACGACCGTGACACGACCGTGACAAATTGAATTGTCACGGGCTTGTCACGGTCAATGACCGTGACAAGTAGTTGTCACGGTCGTGTCAAGGTCAATGACCGTGACATAAAACGCGTGTTTTTTTGTCACGGTCAATGACCTTGACAAGGCTGGCCGGCTGAAAGGTGACAATTTGCCCATTTTGGTGTAGTGTATGGACAATAATCCAGTGGTCTTGCCACTTTTAAAACTAACAAACCAAACATTTACTAAACAAAATAATCCAACAGCAATGTCAACAACAAATGTGTATCCCGTACTCCTTCTAATTCATCTACTCAATTAATTCATTTCATCAATTAAACTAACAATTAACGTATACAATTATTAATTTACTAATTTACACTGAGAGGCAATCCTACTTTCATATGAAATGGGCACTAATTATCAATTTACTTTCATCTAAAACTGTTTCATTTATTAATTATATTTTAGTGGATGTAATTATAGAATCTATGGATGGATTCAATTTAATCTTACTATGTGAATGTTTTTGTCTACAATGAGTTAACCTTGAAACAATATATATTATCTCATAGAATCATCAAAACACGATATTAAGAGAATTACAATGGTACCTTGCCTTACCCCCTCCCCACCCCCTCCACCCCCACACACACAAACAAATTGACAAATTCATGGGTTATTTCCAACATATAAACATCATATACACCTAACAAACATACACAAACATATATTCACGAGTTAGTTTCAACAAAAGTGCAAAAAATTCAAGAACCCATATATATACAAATACAAAAATAAATAACTCGTGAATTTGTCAATTTGTTTGACAAATTCATGGGTTAATTCAAATACAAAAATAAATTCATGGGTTAATTCACATACAAAAATACAAATTATGGGTTAATTCAAATACAAAAATAAATTGATAAATTTATGAGTTATTTCCAACATATAAACATCATATAAAGATAAAAAAAAAACTCCACACATATATAAATAACTCGTGAATATACCCCCTACCCCCACCCTTCCCCCCCCCCCACCCCCACCCTCACCCACCACATACACACACACACACACAATAGCCCCCCGCCCTGCCCCACCTGCCTCCACACCCCCACCCACCACACATATACACACACACACAGAAGGGGTAAGGATTTTTGCTGCATAAGTTGTCACAATCGTGTCAATGTCCTTGACCGTGGCAATTATTTAAAGAATTATCACGGTCATTGACCGTGACAAGTCCGTGGCAAATTTACTTGTCACGATCAATGACCGTGACAATTCTTTGTCACGATCGTGTCAAGGTCAATGACCGTGACAAAAAACGCGTGTTTTTTTGTCACGGTCAATGATCTTGACAAGGATGGCCGGCTGAAAGGTGACAATTTTGTCATTTTGGTGTAGTGATATGTGTTAGACAAAGGAGTTTTATACAAAAGGGGATTGATGATCTCCTTGATGCGCTATGTTCATCCAATGGAGGTAGAAGATTTGATCAAATAAAAGCATGAAGGTTCTTGTGGAGCTCATTCCGCTGGTCGATCATTGCTCTAACGAATCAAGACTCGGGGATGCTACTGGTCGATTATGAGGGAATATTGTACAGCCTTTGCAAGAAAGTGTCACAAATGCCAAAAGTTCTTTGTAATTTGTAAAACGCCCAATGCTTCTCTAACATCCATAACTTCACTTTGGCCATTCGCTATTTGGGGAATTGATCTAGTCGGCCCACTACCGACCACTAGAGGCAGATTCAAATATTTGGTCGTTGTTGTTGACTACTTCACTAAATGGGTGGAGGCAGAATCGTTGGTAGACTTTCCATATGAGAAGGTGTATCAATTCATTTGGAAGAATATTATATTCAGATATGGATTACCGTATGCCTTCATTGCGAACCACGACACTCAATTTCATAACAATGAGTTTGAAGCATATTGTGTTCAGTCTAAAATTTAGAAACTCCATTATGCACCAAGTCATTCTTAAAGTAATGGTTAAACATAAGTAACAAATAGGAATTTTCTCAATAAACTAAAGAAGGGGCTTAAAGCTGCTAAAGACTACTAAATTAATGAGTTACATTATATTGTTTGGGCTTACATAACAACATCGAGAACAGCAACTGGAGAGACACCTTATATGCTTCTGTTTGAGACTTAAGCCATGGTACTAGTTAAGATAGGGCTACCAACCCACAGGGTACTGAACTTTGATTCTCCAACTAGTGACTTAATACACCGACTAGATCTAGACATATTAGAGGAAGTCTGAGAAGATGCTGACCTGAGAAACCTTGCATGCCAACATAGAACTGCTCGCTTCTATAATAAAAGGGTTAAGCCGACCAACCTTAAAAAAAGGTGACTGTGTTCTTAAGAAGGTTATCTAGAATAACAACAAGCTTGAGGCTAATCGGTATGGCCCATATCGTATTTCCACTATCATACGACCAGTAACCTACCGAATTGAGACTTTAGAAGGAGAAGAATTCAAAAACCCCTAGAATAGCGAGTAACTCCGAAAATATTATCAATGATTTAAGGTATTGTTAGTACTGTATTTCTTTCTACTCTATGTTTTACATGACTATGAGTTAAGTTTCAATAAATTATTGATTTTAGTCCCTTTAATTTTTTTAACTTTTTTGCAGTATGGCGATATACATCACATAGAAACTCTTGCAGATCAAAAGTATATTTATCAAATTCCAGATGCACCAACAGCTTGAGGCGCAATTACTTCTCGCTCAAATGCAAATTCTAGTATGACTTCGTACATACAACTCATGAACAAGAAGCAACTATTACTTCGTGTATGGCTTTGTATATAAAGTCACGAACAAGAAGTATTATCTGACTTAGTTTAAGAACAATTTACTTCATGTATGACTTTGTTATTGGCAAGTAAAGAACAAAAAGTCTATAAAACTTCGTATATAACTAAAAAATTTACAAACAAGTTTTACCCGACTAAGTTAAATGTAGGAAGACATGTAAACTTTCCTAAATGTTGTAATATAAACATATATTCCTCATACACTTGGTCACCACTGATAACTAATGCTAAATTTCGATTAATATATCTAAGTGCATTAGTAGAATCAATGGCACTATAATCACAAGTTCACTGATTGACTAAAATAATCATAAGTTAACAACACAAGCATATGGATTTTCATAGTATTATAAAATACATAAGAATTATTCAACATGGCGTTTTCCTTTAGCTTTGGAGGTCGACTGAGACGTTTTCCTTCAGCTTTGAATGCACACACACACACACACACACACACACACACATATATATATATATGGGGGGTATTTTAATCATGGAATGTAATGTTTATTTCGTCACATGCTCTTAAAATATTCTTCCTCGATTTTACAAAATCTCATTCTACCCTAAACAATTTTGCAAACTCTAACCTAAATAATTTCTCAAATTTTAACCTAAATAATTTTTCATTCTAACTTGTAATACCAATCAAAATGAAAATTAAAGTAATGTAAATGAGGAAAGTAAATTATTTGTTGATTGAGAAAATTGTATATGTTTTTAGTAATTTAATTGAAACCCTAATTATGGATAAACAAGTTAGGAATTTCTACACTTGATGAAATTATTTGTAATTGAGTTTGACGTGAATTTATGGGATTAATAGTAATTGGGTTGGATATGGATTTGTAAAACAAAAATTAGTGAATGGATTGGTTGTTGATTAGTAAATTAAAAAAAGTTACTTATCCCTAATTTTACATTATGTGATTGAATAATGTGTTAAAATTTTATATTGAACTAGTTGTAAACCCGCGAGATGCGCGTGCAAGATGATTGCGGGTATAATAAGTCAGATAATTAGAAATTATCGAATGTTAACGGTGGTTGAACCAATTTAAAATGAATAATATACAATTTTTTAACGAGCAATTAAACTTCAAAAAATGTTATATGGATGGATTAAATACAAATAACACCGGTTGAATAGCACTAAACAACTAATAATCTCGAGCCCACCAATACCCCCACTTCTTTTTAGGAACATCCATCAAAGCAATAGAAAACGTGTAGAAAGGTAGCATCCTGCATCTAATACATAAATGTATAGTTTCTAAATGAGATAATAAAAATAATACAAATTTCTAGAAATATATGACTAGATATCAACGATTTTGTACATAATTATATATTGAATGAGAGGATAACTGAATTTTTATAGTTTGGACACCTTTTTCCCTTTCAAATGAGTTTATATACGTTTATGGAGAAATAGAGCGCGAGAGAGGTGGCATTTCCAACTTAGTTGGCACTGTAACTTTATAAGTCAATTTTATACACTCGTCATCTTTCCAGATATCATAGAAAATGCGTTCACGATTTGTCTCCAACAACTTTTATTGAATCACTGAGATTTTTTTCTCCTATTTGAGATGAGAATTATTGTCTATTAACATCAGAATTTGGAGGAAGACGTATAAGCAAAGACTATCAACTGTAGATCTCGACGTTATTTTAGATTTGAAAAGAATTTATGATTATTCATTTATGCAAGCAAACATTAAGAAAATAAAATAATTTTTTATTTAAAAAAAAGGTAGTACTTCAATTTTCACTATGCTTATCCCTAGATATGTAGATATGTAAACATATGAAAAATTAACCCTTCATAACTAAGAATACATTTTTTTATAGCATACCATGAGGTGTCTGGGCCAGCTTGTGCGTACCTCGACTAATCCCCATTCGCGGTTTGTGGCTTTCGTCGGCCAAACATTATTTTGACAGTGTCAGGGATTGAACTAGGACCAAACCCAATTGACCCCCAAGACCGTCCTAATGGCAGCATTATACTACTGGGCCGAGAGGCTTAGTTTAAGAATACATGTTGTGCACCTATAGAAGTACACATTTTCTCTGCAATATTACTCATGTGAGATTTTTTTTAAAAAGATCTATATAAATAACCAATCGAATCATAATGAAACAAAGTAGCACTATAAATACACCATATAAACAATCAAAAGATCTCTCTATTATGTTTTTTTAATCTTTAGTAGCTTGAATCTAAAGTTGAATCAATAACTAAAGACACCAATGCTATCAAATCTCAACCAGTTTGGTTCAAACAACTAAATTCATTAGAAAACCCCCAAAGCATAAAATAAATTCATGGACCTAAATTTTATATAAGCTACATGTTACCAACACATACGTAGATCACAATTAATAAGAAAATGTCTCTCTCACCTAGATCACCAGTAGAAGCAAAACAACTTCGTAGATAATCCTCGTCCATCCAATTATGTAAATCACCCACCCTCCAAAAAAAGGGGATCGGACAAAATTTTCCCTCCTCTTCTAGGCCAAGCCTGGCCAATGTAACACCTCACGATTTTTTAGACTGAGAAATTTAAATTTTGGGAAAATAAAATTTAATTTAAATTGGAGAATTTTAAAACTTGGGAATTGAGGCCCAAAAATAGAGGGCATTTTAAAGTATTTTGGATGATGATTTTAAGGGTACCATCGATACCGGAAGATTCGATATAGTCAAAATGACTGTCATTGGGTTTTATTTCGGCTCCGGAATATTTTTAAGTCAGTTTGACTCGAATAGGTGTAAACGAGTCATTTAAATTGTGTATTAACACTTAAATCGGGTTTATTATTTTAAAAGGGTTAGAGGCTTACGGATGAAGCCATTTCTCATTTGAGAGAAAGAGAGAAAAGCCCTAGAAAGAGAAAGGAAGAAGAGAAAGAAGAAGAAAAGAAGAGAGAGAGGGAGAAAATCTTGGGATTTTCGGCCCAAACGCGACATCGAGGACGATCCAACCTCCACAAATCTGAGGCAAGTGTTTAATCTTGCTAAATAGCTATTTGTGTATTTCATTTCATAATTTGTGGGTTAAAGAATGGATTTTTGGGTATTAATGTCAAAACCTATAATTTTGGGTTTAAATCTTGAAATCAATGTGTATACATGGGTTTGATGACAAATAAATTGTTGGGATGAAATGTAGGATGAGTTTACATACTAAAAATATTATTGGGTTAAAAATTTGGGGATTTGGTGATGATATTTGGGTGTTTGAGGATTTAGGGTTTTGGTTGAAAAATGGAAATCGGCCAAGGCATCTGGTATGGACGGTCGACCGCGGTCTGGGGACCGGTCGACCGCGCCTTAAGGGAAAATCCTACTGCATTTCTTCGTAGGCAAAATTTGGACCCGCTGTCGACCGTGGGTCTGGGACCGGTCGACCGGTCCCCTGTTTTTTTTTTTAGCCAAAAATTTGGATTTCTTTCTTTCCCTTTTTATTTTGGAGTTTATTCTTAGGGGCTTCCTTGAAGGTTGTTTATGGGGTTTATCTAGGAGGACTTCTAGCCCTTTTTGGTTGGGTTTATTAAATTAAGGCTTTCTCTTATGAAGTAAGAGATATTTTGGAGACTTATAGGGGGTCTCTCACTTAGTATATGATAGTGGGAACTTCTTGGAATAATTGGATAATAAATATCCATGTATGCTGTGAAATTTCTAGGCCGACCTTTATGTCAAACCCTTATAAGGATAGAATATTGTTAAGATACAATTTGGGGCCAAATGGAAGAGAGTGGTCGCATACTCTTAAAGAGTGAGGGGTCTCACATCCTTAGAAATGTTTAGACTAAGGAACAATTAATAACTCAATAGGAGTAAGGGTTCCTAAGATTTATTTAAACCATAGGTGAAATTTGGAACGTTTGGGATCGTGCTATCGACTAGAATAAGCGGTAGCATAAATTCTAGTTAGGATAGTTTACACGTAATTGTGGGGATATGACTATTGAGATTCCAATACTTGAAATGAGGTTGGAATAATTTGAGGTTTTAGACTATTAAGTCATGTATGTGCCTATGGTTAAATAGTACTAAAGGAAATTATGTACTTTTGAATATGGATGAAATGCGTAGTGATGGAGTCCTACACAAAATTTTGGGTAATAACCCTAAGGTTGAATATATATGTAGATACAAATACATATGATTTTGGGAGACTATTCATCATAGGAAAAATGATTGAATATGTTTCAAGTGTGGGATTGTATTCACATATCAAGGTAAATGATATGAGTTTGTGGTGACGACTTGTATATTGAGGATTTATGTATACTAATAGTCGGGTTGTATATCTTCTACATATGAACGAGAACTAGTTTATATATATAGATATATGGATATGTGAAATGTGTATATATCTATAGAGATATGAATATATGGATATATTTATGTTATGGACATACATGGTATGGATATTTAAACATTATATGATGGTTTACTATTTGGTCATATGATTGGATCATATGGATGTATATATATTGTGCATGTGAATGATATATATACTTATTTGGTTAAGCATACCCTGCTCATGCTATCATTGGGAAGTTGCGCGCGTAGAGGGTGAGCATCCTAGCTAGAAAAGCAGGGTATGGATATTCCCCAGGTCATAGTGTTCCCGTGTGTTATTATATGATATATATATGTATTTTTGGGATGAGACGTGGTGGGTATGTTTCGTCTCATTGCCGGTTAGGAGCTATGATCGCTTCCTGGGACGTCGTGTGCGTGTGTTTACCACGAGATGGGTGTCGTTTAGTCCCACCATGGTGGCCCCAGTATTGCTACGTGAGCCGGGCACTGGGAAGATGATAGCATTGATGCAGTTTATCGGCGCTATATATAGCCGGGTATTTATTTGTGCATGGCCTTTGTACATCATATATGGTATGTATACATGGTCATATGATTGGATGATGGTGTGCATATATATATATATGGTCAGAATAAAATGCCTATATATATATATTTATATATCGTATAGATAAAAAGGATATGGTATCATTGTGAAGTACATCTTGGATGACTATGGTGTACTATATTGATGGGGATCGATGTATCGCATTTAAGGAACATTTCGGTTACATCATCCCAAGGATATTATTGGAGATTGTAGATGTTTTCATATTGTAGTCTAAAATTTAGTAGTAGTAGTAATAGTATTAGTAGTAGTAATAGTAGTATTATGGTATGTACGACATTATGGACCTCTATGATCGACATTGTCAAAGAGTAGTGTAACAGGGTGGTTCCTTGTTTGGATTTCATTTTATGAGACACCCCACGCACGAAATGTAGTACATTGTGGAGAGTAGAGAGAAGTTCTGTCGATATTTATGTGTGTAATAATGGATCTCCAGGATCGACGTTGACATGGAGTAGTGTAACGGGGTGGTTCCTTGTTTGGATTTCGCTTTGCGAGACACCCCACGCACGAAACGCAGAGCAACGTTGAAATTGGAGGGAAGTTGTGTCAATAATAATTTTGCATGCTTATTAAATTAGGAATTTAAATCATATGTTTCAACCCAAATGCTTATTGGGTAACTTATTAAATTGTAAATGGTTAAAGTATAAACCGAAATCCACTAAGCCTAATAAGGCACTTATGATTGAAAATAAATACTTATTTGCGGTTAAAAAGGGGTGGATTCTTGGGTTAGGATAGGAAGGTAGATCTCGTGGGTATAGGCTAGGCCTATGACAAGTAGGTTGTCCTTATAATTGGGGTAATTTAACTAATAAACTTGAGGACGCGAATAGGTGCACGCCTTTAGATGAGAGGTGAGTTGGGGTTCCACGAGAGTGCGATTCCACTTTAATTATGAAATATGTGCACCGATATTTATTATGCACGGTTAACACACTTGCTAAATATTTTCACAACTCGGGCTATGACCCGTTTATTTTTCTTTCCTGCCTATATATATATATATATATATATATATATATATATATTACTACAGGTGTCCTACCGCATGGATGCCGGATGACCTTCTATCCAGAGTCTTGGGAGCCTTGACAGGTGCGGACTGTTGCGGGATGTATTATGTAGCCGCTTCCTACTTCTTTAAAATTCTAGGTAGAATTCATGTTGTATATCGGGTTTATACCCAAGGGATATTTATATACATGTATATATTCATTCCATTTCAGTCATTGTATTGGCTGTGACCCGACAGCTTATTCGGGTTTACTTCTTTGTAGTATATTCAGTTGTAGTTATTTATTTCATTTTATTCTAGCATTTCTTTTCTCATAGTTATTTCCTCCATATTTCTTTCCTTTATTCATTGTGTTGGGTTGTGTTATGTTGCATGTTTTAATTTATTTTAACATCTCGCTTATATGATATCGGGTAGTACCGGCAGTTGATGTTGAGACTGGACCATCTGAAACTCCTGATTTAATGTAGTATTGGGCTAGCCACCCGTTATTATTTTAAGCGGGGTGTTACAGATGGTATCAGAGCATCAGGTTCTAGAGTCCTTAGGATCTGTGCGAGTTTTCTGCATTCTTCCGTTAACGTTCTTGACATAAAGCCCTACAGTTAGGACTGTTGTGTTCACTGCGTTGTTTTCTTCTGTGAAGTATATTCACTTGATTGGCGTTCTGATAACAGTTGTTCTTGTTTCATTTCTGACGTCGCCTAGATTTTTGTCGTCTAGGAAAGAATAGGATTAGAAGTACAATACCCATAGCATATTTTGGGTACGCTTTAATCGGGGGTATTTGTTTTCCTCGATTTCGGAAGAGATATTGAGGAGATTTCTAGCGATGGTGAGAGGTGATTTATCGGCAGTTGAGTAAGAAAGGAAAATTTACTCAAATGGAGAACCTTGGACTTAGTAAAGTAAGTCTGAGGAGATATTAGTGTAGTCCTTGGGAGGTTTAAGTTGAGAAAGCTGTCATCCTTCGTTAGGAAACTTGGTGTTGGTGACTCTTACCGATGTGAGGAAGGTGTAGTTGTCCCAATATCAGGAGTGTTGCCTTCTGGGAAGAGGGAGAAAATTTGGAGACTCGATTTCGTAAGTAGGACTGAGGCAGTTTTCGATTGCTGCAATTGCTTTTTGTCCTTCAAATGGTTAGGAAGGATTTTGAGAAAGATGTTTCTTTCGTGGAGGAATAGGTTTAGGAATAACGATTGACCTGGAAGGAGTAGAGGATTTTAAATAAGGATCCACGGATGAAGTAAAACAATTGGAGTTTGTTAAGTAGTGGTTATAAGACGATTGTCTTATGGGTAGGTTAGGGCGCATAATTGTAATGTTCTAACGAAGGGAGAACTTATATTGTGGAAAGGTGTTGATGTGATGTAGAAGAATTTTTATACTTGAGAAGTTCAAGTCTAGTAGGTGTATGTTGAGCGGATAATTTAGCTCATAGTTGTGCTAGTTTGAGGACTAGATAGCGGTTAGAAGTATTGTATGTGTTGAGGCCTTGTGTTTTAAACATAAGGTGTTTGTTTGGCGTGTCGAAAGACGCGGGATTTATTTATATCGTATTGTTGTATAGGCCCTCGGGCAGTATTTAAAATATGAAAATCTTTTTATAAAACCTTAACCCTGGTTCAACTAATCTCAATTCCCGACCTAGCTACACAGTAGTGTATTGGGAGGGTTCCTTGTTTGGATTTCGCTTTGCGAGACCTCCACCGCACGAAGGCAACTAGCGTCAGGAATTGAGGAGAGTTCAACTATTGGGAATTTTCAAACTTTTATATATTTAGTATGTTATTATAGATAATAATGCCGAGGGTTATGTTATGATTTGAGGATGATGGAGCCTCATTAAAATTCTACGAGTAGAGCTCGGGTACGGGGTGTATGGGCGCCCCGGGGTAGTTATTTGTTTTAAAAAAATCTATATGGTTCGACGTGAGAACTAGTAAGGATCCGTATAGTGATCCTAAGAGTTGATGTTAGGACTGGATGATATTGAGGTCCTATGTGTATTTTAAATTTCGCGGACGAAATTTTTGTAAGGGGGGGAGATTGTAACACCCACGATTTTTTAGACTGAGAAATTTAAATTTTGGGAAAATAAAATTTTAATTTAAATTGGAGAATTTTAAAACTTGGGAATTGAGGCCCAAAAATAGAGGGCATTTTAAAGTATTCTGGATGATGATTTTAAGGGTACCATCGATCCCGGAAGGGTCGAGATAGTCAAAATGATTGTCATTAGGTTTTATTTCGGCTCCGGAATATTTTTAAGTCAGTTTGACTCGAATAGGTGTAAACGAGTCATTTAAATTGTGTATTAACACTTAAATCGGGTTTATTGTTTTAAAAGGGTTAGAGGCTTACGGATGAAGCCATTTCTCATTTGAGAGAAAGAGAGAAAATCCCTAGAAAGAGAAAGGAAGAAGAGAAAGAAGAAGAAAAGAAGAGAGAGAGGGAGAAAAGCTTGGGATTTTCGGCCCAAACGCGACATCGAGGACGATCCAACCTCTACAAATCTGAGGCAAGTGTTTAATCTTGCTAAATAGCTATTTGTGTATTTCATTTCAACAAAATCTTGTTAGGATCAACAAAATCTGAGGCAAGATTTTGAGGCTATGGGTTGTTGGAAAATTGAGGAGGGTTTGTTTTGGTGGGAATAGAGTGAGGTTTTGTCGCTGTAATTGTGGTGATTAAGACGGTGGAAATATTTAGAATCACGAGGGTAGAAATTTTCCCAGTTCCAAGCGAAGGTGGATTATTAAGTGTCCGTATAGGGTTTCGGTTGTATAGAGAGAAGGAGAAAAGCTCAGAAGAAAAGAGGAAAATGTCGAAAAACGTGTATAGTTGAAATTAAGGGGACATATTAGAAATAAAGGATTAAGATAAGGAGGGGAAAAGACCCAGGAGAGAAATTTGTAGAGCAGAGTGAAGAATTGGGGAGTTAAAAGGTTAAATGTGTTGTCTATTACTATGAAGAGAGAGAGAGAGCATCAAGGAGATTCAATTGTCATGTGAAGACTCAAAGACCACCGTTTAAGATAACTGTCCACGTGGAGAGCTTCATTGTTCGGGAGAAATAACTCCTTGTATTGCATTTTATATTAGTATAGATAATATGTTAACATATTTTCTTCTCGTTCTATATGAGCATTCAATTGGATAACAATTATTGAAGCTCAACTAATTCTAGCTTCTTTATTTATTCAGTTATTTTTACTTATATTTGCTTTTAGGTAATATAGTCTTATATATAGTTATAATTTCTTGGTTGACTATTGTGGCCATGTTCACCCCTTATATTAATGGTTGATATTTAGGTGAATAAAATTGATGAAAGGGATTGCACAGTGGTGGACACATCGTAATTTTAGGTTTAATTTAATTAAAATGAACTAAATTTAGACTTGTTGTGTTTATTGATTAAGAGAAAAAAAATTATATAGATGATGTTGATATTGTACAAATGAATATTAGTACATATATCTTTTTGGTTGACTTTTATGAACGTGTTCACCCCTTTCTTATAATTGGTTGTTGTTTGGGGAAATACAAATTGGTGGAAGTGCTTGCACATTGGTGGATACGTAATAATTCTAGGATTAATATAATTAAAATGAACTAAAATTGGACTTGTCGTGTATGATTAATTAATTGAAAAATATTAATTAGTTGATGTTGATATTATGCGAATGAATATTAGTACATATATCTTTTTGGTTAATTAGTGTGGTCATGTTCACCCTTTCCTTAAGTAGTTGTTGTTTGGGTGAACACAAACTGGTGGAAGAACTTGCACATTAATGGACACATAGTAATTCTAGGATTATATGAATTAAAATTGAACTATAATTAAACTTGTTGTGTTTGATTGATTAATTGAAAAATATTAATTAATTGTTGTTGGTATTGTGCAAATGAATATTAGTGCATATATTGTTTTGGTTAACTATTGTGGTCGTGTTCGCCCCTTCCTTAATTGGTTATTGTTTGGGTGTACACTAATAGTGACAAAACTATGGGTTGGACCTAATTTGGTCGGGTCTAATATGGGTTGGAATAAATATGGATTGAGCCAAATATGGGTTGGGCTAAATGCGGGTTGGGCCAAATATGGATGAACTAAATACAGGTTGAGCCAACTCACTTTTTTTCTTATTAAAGTAAGTATTACAATTATAGGTATATGTAAAAAAACTCATAATTTACTCACAACTTTTAAAGATGAGCTTTATATCTGACTATTAACTTTTAAAATTGGGTTCCATATTTTATTCATATCTTTGAAATATGGGTCCCATATTTGACTCGTAATTTTTAAATATGAGCCTCATATTTTACTCATAACTTTTGCATGCGGGCCCCATATTTAAATGAATGGGGCAATATGGATTGTTTTATTATTTGGATCATATTTTTTCACTACTGGTGAACACAAATTGGTGAAAGGTCTTGCATATTGGCGGACACATAGTAATCCTAAGATTAATTGAATTAAAATCATACTTGTTGTGTTTATTGATTAATTGGAAAATATCAATTACTTGGGGACTCGTAGTACTTTTAATATTAACTAGAGCTTTTACATCTAGTATTTCTATATTGTCCCATATCAAAAAAACATATTTTATATATTTTTCGTCTTCTCGTTCACATTAGAAAATACTAGTCATATTCACACCGTCCAATACTAGTCATATTCACACCCTACTTTTATATAACTTCTCAAGACAAAATGAGTCATGCTAATAAGTACTTTCAACGGATGACAAAGAAGTTACAATTGCACGACCCAAAACCTCTTTTATTAGTATGCGCCATAGAGATGAAACTCACATTTACCAATATGGGAATAGAAAAATTGAACACTTTAATTACCTTACAAATTCCGGCTTTGATCTCTCACAACCGTACCTATTCAATCGTATTTTATTCTCCTTGCCAAAATGCTGTAAGGTGATAATAGATAATAAGTTTTGCATTCATAATCCCGACTCTGCACTGACATTGGTGACTGTTTACACCTTATTCTATCGGGTTCATCTCATGAAATTTATGACATGGAGCTTGATGACGTGGGAAGTTAGTGGTGATTATATGATAGTTATTGAACGAAATTTGGATGTAAATAGTGGGTAGTTTACATCGATTATTTTTTGTGGAAGTGGTGTTAAGTTTCTAATTAGAAGTTATTTTGAGACAAGCATGGGTGGTTATTATAAAGAATTCATTCGAATTCAAACTTAAAGTTACTTAGAGCTAAAATTCAAATTGGAGGTTACTTGGAGCCAAAGAAAATCAGTTATTTCAGACAACTATAAATTCAGCCACTTGAGGTAGATAAAAAGGATCTAATAATGATCAAACAACCCTATGTCCTTACATTTTATCCTTTAAATATACGCAAGTTTTTTGTACCTTTTATCCTTTATTTTTTAGCAATGTATTCTTACTTTCCTTTAATTCAATGCAAGTTTATTTAGATTCGAGCATTTACATTTCATCTTTTAATTTCAAGAAATTTACAGTACTCGTTTTGTCATACGAAAAAGTCTTATCAATTTAGGCACATTCAAGAACCTAAAAAAGTTGTACGAGGATGATTTCATTTTTAAGCAATTATATTTGGCGCTAGAAAGAGGGGGCACGGATTGTCAAAATGACAGAAGGAGTCTTTTTCGTTCACGGTTTAGACCAATATTTGGTTAGGGGTGATCTTCAAAGATGTATGGGAGATGTGGTCAAAAGTCTTAATGATTTGACAAAAAGATTACATGATTTTACTAGAAATATTTTCAATTTGATTATAACGGTCCCTGTCACACCAACCTTATATAAAGAACCATTTTTTGCAAAAACTATTGGCAAATAAAATGTGACATATTTGTAGAATATAAGAGATGATAATCCTGAACCTTTTGCAAATCAAAATCACAATGCTAGTTTAGAACCCAGGAGTGAGAATATCATCAAAGGATATCAAATATCCAAGATTTAAAAAATTGGTGTTTAAACCAGATATAGGTAGCAAGAAGATGTTCAAGAAATTTAAAATTGAAGCCAAAAAATTTCTAGAATATGTGCTTCGATCCAAAGCATGGGGGTTTCCTTAAAGTTTTCGTGAAAAACAATGACAATATGATTCATGCCCCATAATGTTTATCATCTAAATCAGCTCTTATGGATGATGAACTATAATGGCGGTTGGTAGGAATTGAAAATATGGATCCACAGTCATAGGGAATGAATTTGAGCACCACCAATTGGAATTTTTCTTGACAATAACCTTGATTTTATTTTTTGGTTGTGCAGTTGCAAAAATGCATTTCAGTAAAATGGCCATAACTTTCTCTACATAGGTCCAAATTATGAACCTCTTTTTGGATTGAAAGCTTGACTTCCAAAGATTTCTTTTGGTACATGATTCATTTTTAGTTCAAAATACATAGATAAATCTAATCTCAAGAATTCATATCAAAATTTTGAATTGCTACAATGTTTTGTGCTGTCACCAAAATTTATTTTAGTAAAATGGCATAACTCTGTCTACAGAGGTCTAAATGATGAACAGTTAGTTGCATTAAAAGCTTGACTTTCAGATCTCTTTTTTGGTATATGGATAGTTTTCTAGTTAAAAATTCATAATAACTCCAAGCTTGGGAAATCATATCAAATTTCTGGACTGTTATAAAAAAAATTGGTAACCTTCGAAGGTAAAAAGCCTTTGCAATTATTCACCACCCTTATTGAGACTTCGAAGATTAATTATTTTTGTGATTACGCACCATCTTTGGTGACCTTTGAAGTTTTTTTTATTTTTGTGTGTGTGATTATTCACCATCTTGGGGGATCTTCGAAGGTAATAAAATGTTCTATTACTCACCATCTTTGGTGATCCTTTGAAATTTAATTTTTTTTTGTGAATATTCGTCATCTTTGGTGACCTTCCAAGGTAAAAAATATTACAATTATTTACCTTATTTGGCAACCCTTCGAAGTTAAATTTTTTATGATTATTCATAATCTTTGGTGACCTTCGAAGGTAAAAACATTATAATTATTCACCTTCATTGCTGACCATTTAAAAATTAAAATGTTGTGGCTATTCACCATCCTTGGCAACTTTAAAAGTTAATAGGGCGAAGTTATTCACCTTATTTTTGTGACGATAGAAGCTAAAACTGAAACATAAAATATGTCATTTTTTACTTTGAGTTTTGATATCTATTCAAGACTGCCATTATCAAATCTCCAGGATCTATTCAAGACTCCAATTATCAATTCTCTACCATCTAAATATTTCTTAAAATTTAGTTTGTGGGGGGATATGTTTATGCCATATTCCACCAGGTTCATCTCATGAAGTTTTTGACATGTATTTTGATGATGTGGGAAGTCAGTGGCAATTATATGGTGGATATTTCAAGAATTTTTTGTGAAAGTATTGGGTGGTTTAAAGCGATTATTTTTTATGGAAGTAGTGGGAAGTTTTGAACCGGAAGTTATTCGGAGGCAAACTTGGGTGGTTATTATAGAGAATTAATTTCAAATTCAAATCGAAAGTTACTTAGGGACAAAATTCAAACTGGAAGTTACTTGAAGCAAAAAAAAGTTAGTTATTGCAGATAACTATAAATTCAGCCCTTGAGAATGGCAAAAAGGATCTCCGAACGATCAAAAAAACCTATGTCTTTATATGTTTTGTCCTTTAAATTTCAGCAATTTTTTTTGTACCTTTTATCCTTAAATTATTAGGAATGTAATCGTAGTTTCCTTCAATTTAATGTAAGTTTATTTACATTTCAGCATTTACATTTTAGCCTTTAATTTCAAATAATTTATGTTACTAATTTTTTCATACGAAAAAGTCCTATTAAGTTAGGCAAGCCCAAGAACCTACAAATGTTGTGCATGGATTGTTTCATTTGTAAGTAAACATATTTTGGCCCTAGAAGTAAGGGGCACAGATTGTCGAAATGATATAAGGAGTCCTTCTCATAACGATATTTTTGCGCTAGAAGGAGGGACACTTCTTGAACTAAAATTAGACTTGTTGTGTTTAGTTGATTAATTAGAAAATATTAATTACTTAGGGGACTCATAGTAATTTTAGGAATAATTATAGCTTTTACTTATAGTATTTGTATGTTGTCCCGCATGTAAAAAAATCGTTTGCACATTTTTTATTTTATCGTTCACATTAGAAAACACTGGCCATATCCACACCCTCCTTTTATATATCTTCTCATGAAAAAAATGACTAATGGTAATAATTACTTTCAAAAGATGATAAAGAAATTACAATTAGACCTCACGAAAAACTCTTTTATTAGTGTGTGTCATATAAATGGAACTCTTATTTACCAATATGAAAATAGAAAAATGGAACAGTTTAATTACCTTACAAATCGTGGCATTGATCTCTCGTAGTCATGCATGTTCGATCGTTTATTGTTCTCCTTGCCAAAATGTTGGGATGAGGCAATAGAAAATATATTTTACATTCATAACCCTGACTATGCCCTGACTTTAGTGACTGTTTACACCATATTCTATCGGGTTCATCTCATGATATTTTTGGCATGTAGCTTTATGACGTGGAAAGTTAGTGGCGATTATATGCTTGTTATAGCTGGAAATTTTGGTGAAAGTAGTGGGTGATTTACAACGGTTATTTTTTGTGGAAGTAGTGTGAAGTTTCAAATTAGAAGCTATTTGGAGGCAACCATGGATAGTTATTGTAGAGAATTAATTCAAATTTAAACTAGAAGTTACTTGGGGCCAGAATTTAAACCTGAGGTTACTTGGAGCCAAAGAAAGCTAGTTATTGCAGATAACTATAAATTCATCCCTTGAGTTTGACAAAAAGGATCTCTAAACAATCAAACAAACCTATGTCTTTATATTTTATCCTTTAAAATTTTAGCACCTTTTTTGTTACATATTATCCTTTGACTTTCAACAATGTAATCTTATTTTCCTTCAATTCAATGCAAGTTTATTACATCCAGTATTTATATTTCAGCCTTTAATTTTAAATAAATTATGTTACTCGTTTTGTCATACGGAAAGTCCTATTAAGTTAGGCATGTCCAAACACCTATAAATGTTGTGCGTGGATGATTTCATTTTCATGCAAACAATGACACTATTAGAAAATGCAGAAAAAATATTCATCCATTGTGGATACAATTTTGTAAACGAAACATTCACCCAGATTGTGATGTCTCACAATATATGTGCATTAAATGTGAGCTTGTAAAAAAATTTGAAGAAGAAAGTATTTTGAGTTCCATCCATGAATATTTATACGATAATCAAAGATACGCTTCTGCCCAATTCTCCGCATGCAATTTTTCATAAATTTATAAAAAAAATAATACCAATTTAATGGAAATCAGACACAACGATCATATTTTAAAATATCTTGAAAAGGTGTGTGTGAGTATATATATATATATATATATATATATATATATATAGAGAGAGAGAGAGAGAGAGAGAGAGAGAGAGGGGGGAAACATATGTGTGTATGTGTGTATATATATAGTCTTTAATATGATTGTCATACATTTTTTACTTGCTTATTTATTTATATATAGGAAATGTCGAAAAGAAACAAAGATAATAAACCTAATAATAACACTCATCCTCAATTTCAATCATCTCCTAATCCACCACCTAAATTATCAACACCTGCGAATTCGCAATACCCTACTCTATAATAGGTTCAATCTATTACTCCATCTACATTGTCTTCGAGTCATTAAACTCCACAAACCCCTTTTAATCCATTTCCACCAACTCCGGTTAGCAAGGAATCCCAAGCAGAAGATAGTAAGAAAATTGGGTTCATCATTATTGAGAATCCTACCAGTAATAAAAATGACGTTGTGGTTTTTAAGTCACTGTTTGGATCTCGAAAGGGTGATTGTGGGCATCGGGGTGATAGACAACTGGAATAATATTGATTGTGTAGTAAAATATGACTTGTGGGATCAAATTGGTAAAGATTTTTCATTCCTAGCTGGTCTGAAGAAAGCACATTAATGCTGCGAAAGCAACTTTAGCATAAGTGACTTGTGTCATAGAGAGATATTTTTCTCCGTCGTTCTTTGGCATCAGGGTCCACCTACTTGTGCATTTATGCGATGAGTCGTTGTTGTGTTTACCCGTTAAGTATTATTATATGTATACTTTCAAGTGCTTGATTAAAATATTCAAAGATTACGTTAAGAATACATGGTATATTTGAGGGTCATTTGCGAAAGAATATACAATAGAAGAATCATAGAGCATATGTCAAAATAAAGACTTAGGAGGTTCAATCCTCATGGAGAATGAGTGGTCAAGAAACTTAACGAGTTT
Source organism: Sambucus nigra (assembly GCA_949130495.1). Lineage (NCBI taxonomy): Eukaryota > Viridiplantae > Streptophyta > Magnoliopsida > Dipsacales > Adoxaceae > Sambucus > Sambucus nigra. Next base: position 716,900,131 of record OX422207.1, read on the forward strand.
GAGGATGAATAGCTTTTTGGTAACCCTAAAGAAGTGAGACTCTCCAATATGCAATACGAGCAAGAAATTCGTTATGTTTTCGATTCGTAAGATGAAGTTGAAGATTGGAGAGAGTTAGTACCTGCATATATAATGTCTTTTTGTTTGATTTTATGTATTCTCTATATTACCATCTAAATTATACAATTTAATGAACACGTATAGGAAGTATGATCGAGAAATTTCTCTAAATAGGAAGAGAATTGGTTCAACGGACATGGTGAATGATTTTAGGGTTTGGGTATTAAAAGATGTAATTGTATGTATTGTAAAACATGCACTAATACAAAACGTTTAATAAATGAAACTTTTAAAAATAGGTGATCTCTCTTCAAGGCTTGCATACCTAGACAAAGGTCTCATTTCTTGCAAAGGAGTTTAAAAAATTATGCGTTAATGATTTTAATTTCATCTCATAAAAAAATAATTATGCAAAATAGCAAAATTTTAATTTTCGCCTTGACTTCTTGTGTGGATAGTAAAAGTGACAAAATATAAAGGATATGGTGCTGATATAATATGGGATTGTCCGAAAAAATTTAGAACTAGATTACTTAGATTTCAAAATAATCATTTTCTATTGTAATTGGGTAAAGGTGGAGGACACTACTAATGGTTGTAAAGTTGATCTTGCCTCAAACTTGCCGTGGGATATTTATTTAAGATAAAGATTAAATATCATATGGTTGATGAGCCTTTTGTTTGTGCATTTCAAAACTTGAATACGGGATTTTTCTCAAAGTTCATAAACAACGACAACTGATCTATTATTTTTGCATGCACTAAAGGTTTTGACTACTCCACCAAATGCATTAAAGGCACTACAAAGTTTCATCTTGCTCTTGATGAGAACCTTATTTTGAATGATTTTTTACTTGATTTAGATGAAGATTGAGCTTTGAAACTTTCTTTTATTGTTAATTACTTATCCCTTGTATGACAACCCAATTTGTATCGTATGTATATGAACAAAAATTAGAACAAAACCCTTGTATTGATTTAAATTTATATATGTATGTATGACACGGCTCGTTAGAATAACTGTTTATGAGTGGAACAACATGACATAATAACACGACATGTTAACACGATAAGAATTATAAATTAGTGTCTGCTTAGTAATTTGATTAATGTGTTTACTGATCCTAACAGTGAAGACAAAATCTTGTTAGGATCAACAAAGTGTTGTTCATAGGGGATTAACTATTAGTCAAGCTTATAGCCTTAGGATCAGTAAACACATTGTATACTTTCAAGGCTATAGGCTTGCCAAACTACTGTTATGCACAATTTCTTTAGCCAAGACTATTTTACCAGTTCATAGCATGCGTTTCACCAGACGGGTTCCACAAATTAAGAATACGATTGTTTTGTTGTGAATATTGATATTGATCAAGGCGATTCACAAATTTAATTTAATTTTTATATGTGTACCCTTAAAGATTTTCTTCTAAGTCTAACCAATAACACTAATTAGGTTTTTCAAGTCGTGATAATGTTATGTCATAGTCTTATTATGAATCTAGGGAGCACCTAGTGATCTTGCCTAGTTATACATGGATGAAAAACATCAAATGTACTCACACAACACTAAAATTATATTTATGAGTAGCCTTCAGTAATACCAATCTTCTCAACATAACTATCACATTATTAATTTGTGGAACCCGTCAAGTGAAACACAATCTATTAGTCAAGCTTATAGCCTTGGGAAAAATAAGTTTTTGTATACCTATAATTTTACCAAGCTTATAAGACCAACTAATAGTTTGCGTTTAAACTAATGCCTTCCACGCAACGTCGATTAAAACCCCTTTTGATGCCCCCAACATTTTTAATCCCCTCAAAACAACACTTTGATGATGCAAACAAGATTTAGCTTCACTATTTGAATCATTAATCACATTAATAAAATTACTTATAGGCCATTAAAATTTCAATTTTGTGTTGTGATAGAATTATGTGGAATTTGAATCAAGTTTACTTGGCTACGTAGGCATCCCGAAGTCAAATTCGAAATAAAGTCCTTTCTTACGTAGACTTATTTGTTTATTCTCTCTTCCTGTATGTACTCACTCTTTCCATTATGTGAATATAATGATTATACTCCTCCTCACACATATTTTCACACCTTTCCCTCACATTAATGCATCATGCTCAATATACTTTTTACGATAACTGTCCGAGTTTGGTAGTTATGTAAGGATAAATTTCTAATCGAGTCAATTTGTATATAATTGGCATAATTCTGGACAAAACTTTTGAGTTATAGGATAAACTTTGAGTTATGAACCCATGAGCCTATGACGTTGTTTGATGAAAGTGTTGCGTCAAAGCTTTAAAGAGTGCATATTCTAAGCCGTGATTACTATTCCACATTTGTCTTCATATGTCAAGGATCTCACAAGTATGAGTGTATATTGTTTTATGAGTCCTTGAAATGTATTTATAAGGATGTTCTATTTTCAAAACTACTTGGAACATAATTTAAAAAAAATATGTTTTCTAAGTTTACTGTAAGCGGAGTTTTAAAATTCATTTCGCTCGTTCAAACGACATTGCAAGGTCGTTCGAAGCATGTGATCAAACATGCATCAAATAAAGCCTTATGTTTTGGTTTTTATAAGGTCGTCAGAAGCGAAATGAAATATCTTTCACACAAGATTTCTATCTCGTTCGAACGATAGAATTATATCGTTTGAACAACGTGTTGCCTTAATTTTTCTACAAAAGATATTTCAGACTCCGTTTTCTTTTTGAGAGATGAACTTTTGATGAAAATAAAAAGTAGACATGTTCTTAAAAGTTCGAACTCCAAAGTTTCACCATTTTTGTTTACAATATCCAAGATTCATAAACCATATACTTTACCTTGTTTGTTTCTTCCATCACAAGAAGCACCTATTTTTGTGCGGTGGATTCCATACGTGCTGATTACGATGAATAAGTGGTTAAATTCGTGTTATATATAATAAATGTTTGTCGAGCTGCATCGGTGGATACCGAGGCACCCGTGAACTCGTGTGATGTGGACTGGCATAGGTGGACTCCTATGTTGCACTGTGGCAGAGTGATTGAAGATAGAAGAGCATCAAGACTTGTGGGGGATTGAGTTGTCGTGTAAGTCTACTGTCTATGATTTATAAAACCATATCATAGTGATTGTCTGATTGGGTCGCCTAAGATTTTTCCCCCTTGTGGTTTCCTCATATATCGGCATCTTGTGGTTTTATTTATTTAATTTATCTACTATCACCTATATGCATGTTTAGGGTAAAAAGATAAAATTTGGTAAATCAGTTTTCACAAGAGAGGTTTAATTGGTTTTAAGTTTAATCGGATGAATTTAGTTCAATCAATAAAATTGAAAAACATAAAAATATTGAATTGTGTTTATTTGAACTTCCCATAGCATTCCCAAATTGGTATCAGATCGCGTCGAACTTAATTATTGTGTAGATCCTTGTTTACAACTTTTTGGGTGGGTGTTTATTGAGCTCTCTTGTGTTTACTTTTTTCTCTCGATGCATTCTCATTTGAATTTGAAGTTTGTTGAAGAATTGAAATTCTTGAACATGAAAATTCTCATTTTAAAAATGTTTTGAAACTTTTACAAACTATTCAAAATAAAAGAGATATCATTCATGAGAAGTTTTTTGCCTTGTACCATGACTTTAAATACTTAAAATTGATCAAAAAGGAAAGTGATGATAGATTCCTTATTTTGGAGAAATAATTAAAGGACTTGGAAAATTCTAGGGTTTGTTTTGTGTCGTTGAGAAAAATATTTTAATTAATGACTTTAATGCATGTTAGAAGACTCTTTGGGATAAATTTTCTCACATTGAAGAGGAGCGATATAACCCTCTAGGAATGATTGAAAATATGAAGAAGGAGTCCCTAAAATTGGAAGAGTAAAATTTTTTACTTGAGTCTAAAATTTTGATATTAAAAGATGATTTAAAAGACTCGAGTAATGTTGATAGTAATAGTAATGTCTCGTCTTATTTTAATACTTCATTTACTAAATCTAAAACTATAGTTTATTTTAAAGGGTTAACCAAAACCAAGGATATTAGAAAAGGTCAACCCATAGGTAACATTCCTCCCTTTGACACATGTTCATATTGTGGTAGGAAAGGTCACCTTAGGCTTTTTTATTTTAATCTTGGAAGAGGTCCCATGAAGTTTAAAGATAGTGTCCCATCGGTTCCCATAACCCCTCAAGTTAAGTATACACCTGTTTGATTTAGAAAATCTATTTTGGAGACGCTTAATGTTAGGTTGGTTGACTTCTACATGCTTGCACATGATACATCACATGCTATATCTTACGGATGATTGCTTACATGATTTTGTTTCTCATACTCTTGTTGTGTTTCATAATTTATTCTTGCTAGTGTTATGACATGTCTATCTTTTGTATCATATTTTTCTTTTATTAATTCATATTTAAAAAATATAAAATGATGTTATTTTGATAAAAAAAATTTGAAAAATACAAAAAGAGTTTCAATTTTTGTGTGTTTTGGTTTTACACATTTGTTGTGGCATATTGGTGTATTTGTATCCAATTCATTCTGTAATTTCCATATGGATAGGAAATTTGGTTATAACTTTTGATACTTAAATTGATCTTAATCATGTCTATAGAATTATTTCAAACTTGACTTGCTTTACGAATTCGACTTTGTATATGCCTCCACACACACATTCACGAGCTTATTAGATTTTGACTTCATGATGTACATTTGAGCTTAGTGAGATGTTCTCCCATCAATTTCGTCATCTACATATTTATTTGACTATAGATATTTGTGCATGTAAGAATCGCTGCCCGTGAAAGTTTGATTATTATTGAAAAAATATGAGTGAACACGAAAAAGGGTTAAGAGATTCAAATGAACTCGTCGTGAAAACCACTATTTAAAAAGATCCCAAGAAAAATTAAAGGCAATAAAAAGAGAACTAGGCCAAATAGGGGCCAAATAGTTTAATTTGTTTGATCATTCAAAAGAAATCACTTCAATAGAAAATAATAGAAAACACTTAAATATGATCATGTTTATCTTTTTAGGATGTTTAGTTGAAGATCAACGGAGTTGCACAATGATACCTAGTTATGCTTATTTTGTCACGACGCTATTGATTCATAAAATCATCATTATTCTAGGCTTGTGTGAATTGTGTTTGTTTTGTTCATTAAGTTCAACTTTATATGTCAATTGAGGATAAAGCTTAGTTTGATAAAGTTTTGTGGTAAATTAGAACTTCTTGAACATATTTGAGTGTTTGGGTTATAATTCTTTTGTATCTAGTTCACAACCACTCATTCGGTCCCACACGTTTGGGCACATCTATACTATGCTAGTGTGTAAAGTTTATGTATTTTGTGTCATGTTTTATGGTCGTTTATACCTATATATGTGTGCCAAATTTTATTTAACATATTTTGTATATATTATATATGTTATTGTGTTTTGAGTCTTTGCGGTTTACATTTAGTCCACATTTATCACTTGCTTGATCTTTTAGATTATTTATGCTTGATTTGACATGTTGCGTTCTTGATACACTTTACACTATTGCATGATTTATTGTCATATCCCTTTTCCTAGTATTGATATCTTATGATCACACATTTAGGGGGAGATTCGGTTTTGGGGTTTTATTTAGGCGATCTTACTTTGCTATTCCTGAACAAAAAGAGGGAGAAATCGTATCTTTCCTTTGCATGATTAGGATATCTTTATATTATGGGAAGACGTCTTACCTAGGTTGAGATTGTTTTAGATATTGTGAGATATTTATTCATTTGCAGATTTATACTTGTTATATTCTCTTCGCATTTTAAGGTGTGTTTAAGTATGCAGGATAACAGGTAGAATTTTTTGCATGACAAAATTGTCCAGCAAAGCAAAGCTACACATGTTTGTGTATCTATCGAGCGTCTGTACTCTTTTAACTTTTAGGGGTTGGGTAATGAGTCCTTTTAGAGAGCTTGGCAGCCTATAGGAATTTTGCTTTGATTTTGTCTCGAAATAGTCAAAGGGGGAGATTTGTAAGGACAAATTTTCAATCGAGTCAATTTTTATGTAATTAGCATAATTCTGAACAAACCATTTGAGTCTTAGGATAGACTTTGAGTTATAATCCCATGAGGATATGACATTGATTGATGAAGATGTAGCGACAAAGCTTCAAAGAGTTCATATTCTAAGTTGTGTTTACCGTGCCACATTTGTCTTCATATGCCGAGGATCTTGCAGGTATGAACGTATATTTTTTTATGAGTCCTTGGAATGTTTTTATAAGGGTGTTCTATTTTCAAAACTGTTTAGAACTTAATTTTTCGAAAATATGTTTTCTATGATTAGTGTATGCGGAGTTTAAAAATTCGTTTATCTCGTTCAAATGACATTGCAAGGTTGTTCGAAGCATGTGATCAAACGTGCATCAAACGAAGCATTTTTTTTATTTTTATAAGGTCATTATAATTGAGATGAAATCTCGTTCAAATGAGATCTCTATCTCGTTCGAACGATAGCCTTATATTTTTCGAACGACGCGCTTCCTTGATTTTTCTATAAAAGGTTTTTACTGAGTTTTCTTTTTGAGAGATAAGCTTGTAACGAAAGTAAAAAGCAGACACGTTCTCACTACGGTCCAACTGTGAAGTTTTACCCTTTTTATTTAAAAGATCCAAGATTCATAAATCATGTATACTGAGATCTTATTTGGGCACCTTGTTTGTTTTTCCTATCATAAGAAGAACCTATTTTCGTGCGGTCGACTCCATACGTGCTGATTGTGGTGAAAAAGTGGTGGACTCTGTGTTCTGAAGTGTAGACGGTTGTTGAGCTGCATCGGTGGATACCGAGGCATGCACGAACTCTTGTGTCGTGAACTTGGCGTAGGTAGACTCCTGCGTTGTACTGTGGAGGAGCGGTTGAAGATATAAGAGCGTCAAGACTTGTCGGTAATCAATTCGTTGTGTAAGTCTACTATCTATACTTTATAAAACTATATCATAGTGATCGTCTGGTTGGACTGTCCGAGATTTTTTCCCTTACTGGTTTCCTCGTACATAGGCGTCTTGTGGTTTGATTTATTTAATTTATTTGCTATCACCTAGATGTATGTTTAGGGTAAAAAGATAAAATTTGGTAAATCGATTTTCATAAGAAAGGTTTAATTGGTTCTAAGTTTAATTGGGTTAATTTAGTTCAATTATTAAAATTGAAAAACATAAAAATATTGAATTTTGGGACATAACTGACACGACAGGACGTTAAGAAAATAACTCAATTTTCTCTTTGCTTATAAATTATGTTCAATACATTTTGTAATATTTGTAATATTATTTCGTGTGAGTATCCTTGAATTTTTTCTTGAGGGTCTAACCAATCGAATTCATCCAGTATTTCAAGCGTAATAAGGTTATGTCATAGTTTTGTTATGAAGCTAGGAACCCCAGATGCGTTGGACTTATTAAACCTCCAATAAAAAATTCAATGGTACTCACACAAATATTATTCATGAAGTTAGCATCTTATACTCGTATATTTTGTTCTCTGGCACTTATTACTTTGTCACGGACATTTTTTAATATGCTTTATGTTTTACTAGTCTTATAAATGCTATTTAGCATATGTTAGTGTTCTTATTCCATGCGTAACTTCTTTATTATACTTCTATCACTAATCCAATTTTTTTTATTATCATATATACATTCATATCTATTTTTATAAATTAAAAATACAAAAAGAGGGTTATATCACAATTTCTAATTTAGAGTGCTCTCACAATTTTCTACACTTTCACCACATTTCACATCTATTTTCATAAATCAAAAGAGACACCCTAAATTATTACTCCCTACCTTGTTCATCTTATAAACTACATGGATTTTTATTCCATTTTTGTCTGCGTAAGCGTTCAGTTGTCATTTGGGGATTCAAGTCCTTCCTTACCATTTGGAATATTTTGAAATATTTATAGGTCTAGTTGGGGAAGAAACACTTTGAATATTTTAATAGTTATTTGTGTTTGATTAGTGTAACTAATTTGATGGCTTAATAATTTTTGAATTATTATTTTTTTTATTATTTTATTAGATAGTTTTATAATAGAATTATATATTCAACTCAACAATTCAAAACACTTTGAACATTGTTGATATGCTTCAGGCAAGGAACACTTTGAATATTTTAATAGTTATTTGTGTTGGATTAGTGTAACTAATTTAATGGCCTAATAATTTTTTTTTTCTTACTGTTGTATAAGTTAGTTCTATAATGGAATTATATACTCAATTCAACAATTCAATAATGCCTTTTCCTACTTTTTTTTTTAAAGAAAACAAATTAAAAAAAAATTAAAATAAATTTATTATTGGTCACGCTCCAAAACTGTGACCATATCCATGACAAGATTTCAATGGGTTAAACGTGGTCACAGTTAGGAACCGTGACCATAGGACTGGTAGTCACGACTATGGGTCACGATTAATGACCATGACCAACCAATCAAATTTCATGGTAGGTTTTCATAGCCAGGAACCGTGACCATTTAAGTTATATTCACGATAAATGGTCATGGTTTTGGACCGTGACCAGCATAAATTAGTCACGGTAAGGGTCACGATTGATGACCTGACCACTGGTCATGGTTCATAAACGTGACCATGCCCCCAATATTAGGGTTAAAAAAGATACCATGACCCTTTGCAGTTCTCAAGATTCTAGACAGTGACCCACAAAATGGTCACCCGAAAAATTCTCACGGTTCAAAACCATGACCCAAACCGTTGGTCATGGTCTAAAACTGTGATCATTTATAGTATTTGTCATAGTGTTATACATTAAGTATTGACAGGTGTAATCAAATGTTTGACATATGAAATAAGTGTCCAATGTGTTAATTTTAGATGTCGCATACATACATGTTTCCTTCTATGAAGTGCCACTGCTTTCTAGGTGAGTTCATACATGTAAAAACTTTGTGGTCCCTAATATTCCGTGTGATTTATAATCATATAACGAATGCTTAAGGTGGTAATAACCAAAATTTATTGTAATTTTATGTCTGAATAATATTGTTATGTTTTAACTATCGAATGCTAGAAATTTGTATAACACACACACACACATATATGTGTGTGTGTGTGTGTGTATATATATATATATATATATATATATATATATATATATATATAGAGAGAGAGAGAGAGAGAGAGAGAGAGAGAATGGTGGAGAAAAATATATAATAAGGATTAATCTGATTTTTTCACAAATTTATTTATAGTTCAATAGTTTAAAATTTTATTTGTAACTAATAGTAAAATCAATGATAAATTAACACTTAATGACCAAGTAGGTATACCATGACCATTTTAAATGATCAATTATTGTTCTTGGTATACCATGACCATTTTAAATGATCAATTATTTATATTGGTAATTCTTTGTAAGGGTCGTAATTGAATTTTTTTTACTCAGGCATACTGTTTGAGTCTGGAAAATTATGCTTTGGGTTTATTATTTCTAATTATCAAAATTTCAAAATGTTAAACCAAATTACCCAAAAAAAAATTATTTGCTTGGTTTAGGCATTGATAAAAGTGATTAATCAAAATTATCATATTAAATTATAAAAGATAAAATAAAAAGGGTCATTATGAGTTTGACTCCTACTTTTTTTTTAATATTCAATCAAATTCTCACTATTCGACAATTTCTCCTTTGGTACCCATTTTTGACATGACCGTTAAGTCAATCCTTTTGATCGTTATTCCACTAAATGCAATGACTTGCCTATTTTGTAGCCCTGTCAATGGGTTGTGTTGAGTGGTGTTCTTGTTGGTTTTTATTATGTCCGTGTCTTATCAGGTTCTTATCTAAACATGTGACTTTTACCGTGTAAGAAAGTCATACTCAAAACTGAACCGTTAGTTAACGTGTCACGCCATGTTCACTCGCTATTACCCAATAATATAACGAATTATATTGAATCATATACAAGTCGACACATTAGCCATTTTTAAACACAAGTGGACTCATTATTTTGTCCCTCATATAAGAACCTATCTAACTACCAACCTCCTCTTTTTTCTTTTTTACTTTATTCCTTTTTTAAAATCTGACCCATTATATTTTTTGTTCATTTAACCCCTTTTGTGCTTTTTTGTGATTTTGGCTTATTCTTATTTTGTAATGTGACATATTATTTTTTTTAAACGTCAACTATTTCTTTCTTTCTTTGATTCAATCTTTCCTTACTGCAAGCTAAGTGAGTATATGCCTCTATTATCACATCTTTCCTAAAAACGCCACCATAAACGTACATGTTATAAATGAAATTGGCAACATTAATTAAACACTCATGCAAGCTTAAGAATAAATTGTGAAAATATGGGAAACTTGAAATTGCAACATTATTGTACAATACCAAGTTTTGGGATAATTAAATTATTAATTTTTAAAATGATAATTTTCCAGACTAACGCCAATTAATCTTAAACTTGATTAACTCATATGTATATATATGGTGTGTGTGGTAACAACATGTGTAAAACTGTATATATGTTAGTTTATTGGATATAAAATTGTTTCTTTTTTTAAATGATTTGGAAACCAATTGAGCTCATGGGAGAATTTGTAAAATTGCAAATTAAAACACTACATTAAGCCATGTTTTGGAAAAAATAAAAATTAAACAAAAAAATAAAAAAATTGGGCTAGAATAATTAATATGGGCACAGGTTATAAAAAAAATATTTAAACCAAAAGCTAAAAAATGACCCGGTTTATAAAAATCTTAATGGGTCAGATTGCCATAGAAAACTAAATTAGGTGGTTATGAGTCAAATAACTCTTCAATGAGGGGTGAAATACGCAAAACGATGCAGTAATTGAGTGGATTAACTATTAAAAGGTATAGCTTAACGGTTTTATTAATAGTTGGTGTCAAAAGCCAAAAAAAATCAATTTAAGGAGATTAAATGGATTTAATGAGTCCTCTTCAAGTACACAATGGATAATGAGTCCTCTTCAAGTACCCAATAGACCCAAAATAAAATGCTTAAATTATTTTACCTAATAGATAGATTTAATAAGTCGTCTTCAAGTACGGTCCATGCTTGTGGACATTATATATGATCTTAAGGAGCAAAGACGGTAAGACCATCTCCAAGGCATGGAGTATTTGCCTCCACCAATTTTGTGATTTTGACTCTCTGGAGCATGGAGCAAAAAAATCAAGTTGTTCAGAACAAGCAAATTCAGGAGCAAAAATCTCCTGAATTTTATTTGTTAAGAGAAACATACTAGTGCCTTACGAGGTAAACCAATATCCTCATAAAGGACCCGTGCGATAATGTATGCAACTGAGACTAAATGCATTTTTTAAATTTTAGCTTGATTCAATTAAATTAAATTCATCTATCAAGTAAATTCATAAAAGTGAAATGAAGTTATAATATTAAACGAAAACATATGCATATGGATAAAAATATAATAGTTATAAATCAAATGTTCATAATGCTATGTTCAGAGGAATAATAATAAGCTATAGAGCATTGAACTTGCTTATGCGATGCGATCTATGCCATTTATGGTTGAATAATGACTCTAGTTTTTCCAAGATGTTATCAATTTGCTAGAGAACATCATGCTCTATCTAGATCTCATTATGGTTAATACGCATCATAACAAAATATTGTATCATAGACCTTATTGATCCTTGTGGCTACTGTAAATGCTAATGTCGATCCTATATTTAGAGGTACAAAGCCTCTCTCGCATTATAGCCCACTAGAATCCTTGAACATAGATGTATTTATTATTCTTCCTACATTAACGAAATAAGTAAATAAATATCAAAGTAATAATATACTAAAATAAAAATGTGAACAAAGAATATAAAATTTTTCCTCCGATAACTAGAAGATATCTAATCTAATATTAAGGCAACCTCTAAGGGATTCTAGGTCAGAAGGACGTAATATTTATTCCCATGCACACTCACCACACATACCCTCATTAGTAGGATATGCTTGTGGTGTAGATACAGAGTACCCTCTTAGAGAAAAATGAGGTTCGCCAGCATACGACATATGTAGCTCTGGCCTGATGGCGTATCGTGAAATCCAATTGTTAATACTTTGATTTGATGTAATGTAAATAACACAAAATATTTTTATAAATTAGCGTGCATAATATCGACATTAGCCATTTTTTACTCCCTCCATTAAGTGTCGTATTCCCGGTGCACATCCACGTAAGAGATGGAAGAATGCCACTATTCAAGGTTTTTATGGCAAATGATATGGTTCGGTTGCATGTGGTAGCATGTCATGTCACTCAACCGGGGGCCAAGGAATAACTAGAAATCTAATGTGTTTTCGTCAACATTAATCCCCTAGTTATCAAGCATGGATACCATACTTAATCGATAAAATATCACTCGTCCCCTTAACGATATATGAAATCACCAACTCATCTTTATTGAAGTGTTCTCTCCTAACCTAGGGTCTCCAAGCCAATGTCATGGCATTACTCATCTCCAACTGATTATAGATCATGAGGCGGTTGTGAGGAACCTTACCCGTAGTATCCTATTTATCATCCTTCCTCTATTATAGAATAATCTAGAATTCATCTTCATTGGCATGCTCCTCAACCAACAAAGTGTGTATGCCATTTATCTTGTGCTTAATTTATCATTTATTTTAGAAAATAAAGTTTGTTTTCTACTTTTTTATTACTTTTTCCTTTACTTTTATCAACTATATCATATTTTTTTCCATTTCCTTTGTTCCTTGCCTTTCTTGTTTTGGCTCATGTATCTTGTACTCACTTCCTTATAGTGATGTCACAAAGGATAAACAGACTTTATACCACCCATTATTTTTACGTCTCGAAGGATAATCATGCTCACTCTTTCATGGTGATGTTATGATAGGTCATATATCTCTTTTAACATGCATATTCCACTCGCTCACACTTATGTATTACTCACACTTCTGCCCACTTCGCAGATACCATCACTTATTTATATACTTGTATTGTGCACACTCGCACTAATGTGTGACACCCCGCCTAATCAACCCCGGGTGATCAGTCCTAAATTAAGTTAGAACAGGTTTCTTAGTTGGTTCATTCTTAGCATCACTGTCGCCTCTTTAATTACTAACCACCTAAGTGAGAAAATTAGACTGGTGCCAAGTTTTATCTTTCATTAACATAAATGAAACTCATGAGGAAATAAAAACAACATAGTAATCTCAATTAACTGAAAAAACCATTAACAATTAAATGACTGACCGAATAAACCATCGGTCCCAAACTCCAACAAATATAAAATAAAGACAAGTAATCAATCCCAAAAAGTTTGGTAAAAACTAAAAGAACTGAGAGCGACATGCTCGAAATAACTGATAGAAGTCTCTATTATAGAATGAAAGAGTGAGGCGTCTATCAATTCCCGCAACATCCACATATGCTGCAGTAATGGATCCATGAAAATGAGTCAAGCCTGGCGTCCCTGTGGCTGGACACCTAAAAGGTTTTAAAAAAAATTTATATTAAGGGTTAGTACCCAAAAACATTGGAAAAACATTTAGCAAATGATGCAGTAATAAGTAAATATGCATGCTCTCCATATTTTAGTTAGTGTCGCACTCCCTTGAGGACATTCCCACCCCTCCTCTAATGTGCACTACTAACGCCTTAAATAAATTCACCTAGTTCTTCATCTTATGACTAGATAAATTTTGTAATCCCTTGCAAACACCCTACTCTAACCGAGTATGGCTTATTTATGATTTTTAAGTTATTATTAACATCAACTTAATTAAATCATTTCCCCTTTTAAATTTCATATAATTTCCACATCTGTTATACATATTGTGGGTACCCAAAACTAAGATCATGGGCCTGGACGAGTAAACCAATTCTGGCGGCCCAAAGTCCAGGCCCCCCACCTCTTACTTTGATTGTATCCGGTCTCTCCCCATGTTCCCAATAAGGGAGGTTATAAGGAGAGATGGAAGACGTGGGGGAATCCAACACCCCCACTTACTTAAACATATGTGTATATATTGAACCCTAGGTCCGAGGCAAAAGGACATGTTATATTCTCTGTAATCACTTTTCAGAGTATATAGAAATAACACCGACTGCACCACCGTGGACGTAGGCACATCTTTGCTGAACCACGTATATCCTTTGTTGTGTGATTGTCATTTTACCTTCCTTGTTCTTATTTGGTGCTTGCTTTTCCCTTATTTATTTGTGTTGCAGGATAATTGTCACCACAATTGGCACCGTCTGTGGGAAGCGTTTATCTTCCCTGAGAAAAGCCCACGCCAAAAAAGGAGTTTAAAATGTCTGGTCACAGCAGCAATGCCCCCCAGGCAAGGGATATTCAAGAACCACCTGCTCCTCGCAGGATTAGGTCTTAAGTCCGACGTTAAGATCAGACGGATCGCTTAGAAAGGCCAGCCTCAGAAGAAAGCCAAGGACCAGCGAGGTCCACGCAGATATCCAAGATGATTGATGCATACGAGGCAAGGCTCCACGAGCAGAGAGAATCTTCTCGCAGGCACGAGGCAGAGAACGCTCGCTTGAAAAGAAGACTGGAGAGATTGGAAAGAGAGCTTCATCATGATAATAGGAGACATCCATATCGCACTCCTATCCCTCAGGCGAGCAAGTCTCGCAACCGAGGAATGAGCCCTAGGAGAGAATCTCAAAAGATTGAGGTAGGCGAATCAGACGACGACCTCCACGAGCAGTTGCAAAGACCTCGCCGTTAACACAGCCTTACTCGCAGCAACGAGAACATACAAAATCTAGTCTGCAGGGAGATAGACCAACATCCTGCCCACCACGGTACCAGATCGACCCGAGAACTCGCTAGACGAGCTCTCAAAACCCGGATGAAGTCACCTTTTATGAGGGAAATTGAAGAAGAAGAAGAAGAAGAAGCCCCCTAGAAATTTTCCATTCTGAGGTTCAAGATTTATAACGGTAAAACTGATCCCATGGATCACGTCAGGCAGTACCGACAGGCCATGAACCTCTGGAACCACCGGGACGCGCTAATGTGTCAAATTTTTCCCTCGAGCCTGCAAGTGGTTCGAAAGGCTTCCCCACCGGTCCATCAGGAGTTTCAAGTCCCTGTCCGAGCTCTTTATAGCCCAATTCATTACTAGTAGTTCCCATCCCAAAAGGATGGATGCTTTGCTAACAATGAAGAAAACGCCTCAAGAGACCCTCCGGGACTATGTGAAAAGGTACTGGGAATTATTCAATGAGGTCGAGGATTATTCGGAGCAAGTGGCAGTGGCTTCTTTTAAAATTGGGCTACCCAGTTCTTCCCTTCTATACCAGTCCCTGACAAAGAAGGAGGCTATGACTATTGACTACCTAATGGCTCGCATCGAGAAGTACGCTAAGGTGGAAGATGTCACCCGCCTCAGTATAGGAGAAAACGATCAAGGTAAACTCACTACCAAGGGGAGTGACAAAGCTGAGAACCAGAAGAAAGGAGGAAAGAACGGGGTAAAAATGGCTCCAAGAACGGAGGGAACAATGATGCATCGAAGGCATTTTAGGCGGTTAACACCGTCTTCAAAGAACCAATTTATAAAATTCTCGCGAAGATCAAAGATGAGCCATTCATCAAGTGGCCCAGGAAGATGGGAGGAGATCCCTCGAAGAGGAACAATGCGCTAAGATGCACTTTTCACAAAGAGGGAGGACATAAGACTTAGCATTGCAAAGCTCTTAAGTCTCACCTCAAAGAGCTGGCCCAGTCTGGGCATTTGAACGAGTTTGTGGAGAAAAGGGCAGAAAAAGTGACTGCCAATAGGGAGGTGAGACCTGACAACGTGCTCGAAGATGACGCTGGACATGAGTTCACGGTAATTCACGGGGCATCTGATGCCAAGCAGATACAAGGAAACTCAGCTCAAATAGAGATGAAGAAACTTACAGCGGTAATGCAAGATTTTCAGATCGATCCAGCAGAGTCACAGCTAGGAAAGCGCCGACGAGTAGATGACGTCAACTATAACAAGCATATTATTTTCACAGATGAATATCTGGTGGGAGTGAGTACCCCGCATCACGATGCTCTAATCATTACCATCAGGATAGCTAACTTTGATGTCGATAAGTTGCTCGTCGACCAAGGAAACTCGTCCGAAGTAATGTATCTCGACCTATTCAGAAAATCGAAGTTAAGCGTCGCCGACCTCAAGGAAGCTACTGTACCTTTAGTTGGCTTCGCTGGAAAAATAACTATGCCCTTGGGAAAGATTGTATTACCGGTGTGCGCTGGAAACGTCTCCAAGATGATCGAGCTTCTGGTAGTTGACATCGACTCGGCATACCAGGCCATCCTCGGCAGGGGATGGCTTCATGCGATGAAGGCAGTCTCCTCGACCTACCATCAGAAACTCAAGTATGTAACCGAGCGAGGAGTAATGGAGATACACGGTGATCAGGCAATGGTGAGAAGGTGCTTCATAGCATCCATCCGACCAAAGCCATAGAAGAAGGCCGAACAGCCCAGCGAGAAAGTTAAAGAAGGTCTAACGCCTTCTAAATAGCAATTAAAGTATGAAAGACCTGGAGTAGAGGAGACCAGGCTCCTCCCCTCCGAGCGGGTCGTCAAGGACTTGGTAGAAGTTACGGCTGGAGATGGCAACAGTAATAGAGTCTTTTTTATTGGAGCATCTCTCACCGACCAGGAACAGAAGGAATTGACAACCTTGCCGAGGCGCAACGTAGATGTTTTTGCGTGGGAACCATACGAGCTGCTTGGAATCGATCCTAGTATGGTCTATCATTAGCTGCACATTGACCCCACCTTCAAGACAAGCAGGCAGAAGGCACAGCAAACTACACATGAGAAGGCTAAAGCGGTAGAAAAAGAAGTTGAAAAATTACTGGATGCAGGATCCATACGGGAAGTACAATTCCCCAAGTGGTTATCCAACCCAGTAGTAGTTCCGATGAGCAACGGGAAGTGGAGAGTTTGCATCGACTTCACTGACCTCAATAAAGCATGCCCTAAAGATAGTTTCCCCCTCCCAAAAATAGACCAACTAGTAGACGCCACTGCAGCTCACAAGCGAATGAGTTTTCTGGACGCATACTCACGGTATCACCAGATCCCCTTATATACCCCAGACCAGGATAAAACGGCGTTCATAACGACAGTTGGGTTATACTGCTACAAGGTCATGCCCTTTGGGCTCAAGAATGCAGTGGCAACCTATCAGCAGCTGGTCACCAAAATGTTCAAGGATCAGATGGGAGACACCATGTAGGTATACATCGATGACATGCTCATTAAAAGTAAGAAGAAGGAAAATCACCTTTCAGACCTGTCAAACACCTTCGAAATCCTCAGGAAGTACCGAATGAAACTTAACGCGAGCAAGTGTTCTTTCGGTGTCCAATCAGGAAAATTTCTTGGGTACTTGGTCAGTAAGAGAGGCATAGAGGCTAACCCAGACCAGATCGATGCAATCAACAGGGTGCAACCCCCTCACACAATCTGGTACGTACAGAAGCTCACTGGTATGCTCGCTGCCATAAATCTCTTCATCTCTAAATCCTCCGAGAAGTGCAAACCTTTTTTCCATCTTCTAAATGGGAGCAAAACGGTAGAGTGGAGCCCAGATTGCTCGCGAGCATTGGTCAAGCTTAAATCTTACTTAAGCTCTCCACCACTGCTCGTCATACCATAACAAACAGATTCTTTATACATGTACCTCTCTGTTTCCAATCACACTGTCAGCTCTGCGTTAATATGCGAGGTTGTAGGAGTCCAGCACCCCGTTTATTACTCGAGCAAGACCTTACTGGACGCTGAGCAGAGGTACCTACCATTGGAGAAGCTCGCATTTGCACTAGTAATAGCCTCGAGGAAGATGAAGCATTATTTCGAAGCCCACACTATCATCGTCATTACGTCGCATCCCCTTAAAGTAATCCTGAGGAAAGAGGATTTGTTGGGCAGACTGTCTAAATGGTCAGTCGAGCTCCGGCGATTTGACATCCAATTTTAACCAAGAATAACTATCAAGGGTCAGATCCTTGCTGATTTCATAGCCGAATTCACGGGGGAGGAACCCCCCGACCAACCTCGACCAACAAGGAAAAAGGAGAACCAAGCAACAGAGGAAACCTGGAAACTGTTTGTTGATGGAGCCTCAAACTCAAAGGAGGCAGGGTAGGCATTGTCCTCATTACTCCAGAGAATTCAATCCTTGAACAAGAAATCAGGCTTGGATTTGCAGCCTCCAACAACGAAGCAGAATACGAAGCCATAATAGCCGACCTCCAGAAGTCACACACTTTGGGAGCAAAGCATTTGCAGGTGTTCGGTGATTCCCAATTAGTCTCCAATCAGATAAGTGGAGATTACAATGCAAAAGATGAAAGAATGGCAGCTTACCTCGCCTTAGTTAAAAAATTAATGGCAAGCTTCGAAGAGATCAATGTCCAGCAGTTTCCCAGTGGGCAAAACAGCCATGCTGATGCCCTAGCAGCCCTGAGCTCGGCAGTCAACTCTGACCTAAAAAGAACTATCCCCATCGATTTCCTTACTCACCCGAGCATCCACGATAGCAGGCTACCAAGCGAGAAATAGGTACTCCAGGTGGGATCAGCTCCCAGATGGATATACTTCTTAAGGGACTATTTGAAGGATGGCACGCGCTCGAATGACAAAAAGACTTCCCACCATATAAGAGTCAAAGCTGCTCGCTTTCACTTATCCCCGGAGGGCAACCTGTATAAGAGATCCTTCTTCGGTCCCTACCTCCAATGCGTTTACCCAGGGGATGTTGAGCAAGTACTGCATGAGCTTCACGAAGGAGTCTGTGGAAGCCATATCGGAGGAAGGTCTCTAGCTTTTCGAGCAATGAAAGAGGGCTATTGGTGGCCATATATAAAAAGGGACTCTGCAATGTATGTCCGCAAGTGCCTTAAGTGCCAACTTCAGACTCCTATGGTCCACCAGCCTGCTAGAGACCTAAAGTAACTGTTCAGCCCATGGCCATTCGCCCAATAGGGAATTGACATCGTGGGACCACTGCCCACTACCACCGGCAATCGTAAATATCTGTTGGTTGCAACTGACTACTTCACCAAATGGATCGAAGCGGAACCCCTGGCGAACATCCGAGACGCAGATATGATACGACTCATATGGAGAAATATAATCACTCACTTTGGTGTCCCCAGAACCATCATCACTGATAATGGAACGCAGTTCGAAAGCGAATCCTTTCAGAGTTTCTATAATGAACATGGTATCAGACACCACTTCAGTTCGGTGGCCTACCCTCAGAGCAATGGCCAAGCTGAGGCTTCCAACATAACTGTGATCGATGGATTAAAGAAGATATTGGAGCGAGCCAAAGGCGCATGGGTAAATGAATTACCACACATTCTATGGGCTTACGGAACCACTCAACGGCGAGCAACAGGAGAAACCCCATTTTCGCTGACATATGGGATGGAAGCAATCATCCCACTAGAAGACGATTTGTCGACAATGAGGTCCAACCTTGTTGACCAAGGCCATAATGATGCAGTATTGCTCGATGAGCTCAACTTAGCCGACGAGCACCGAGAGCTAGCCCTAGTAAAACTAGCGAGCTATCAGCAACAGCTCGCGAGGCATTACAATAAAAGGGTTAACCCAAGGACATTCCGAGTTGGGGACTACGTTCTAAGGAAAGTCCTGGGCAGCACAGTAAAACTATCAAACGGCAAGCTAGGCCCAAACTGGGAAGGACCCTTTAAGATAACGAGAGACGATCTGCAGGGCGCCTATCACCTGGAAATGATGGAAGGCAGAGAAATACCACGAGCATGGAACGCAGCCAATCTCAAGAGATTCTATTTATAGATCTTTTCTATTGCTTATTCTTTTGTTATGTAACTAGAAGTTCATTTCCCTTGTCATTAATGAAAGTTATTTAAACGATTTCATTCTAATAAGTAATGTCTATATGGTCTTTATCGCACATCTTTTCCAAATGACAGGCACATTGATCACCACGCCTTAGCAGGGAAGTGTCCCTCCTCAGGTCGTCGTTATGAAACACGAAGGACCTCTTAGCATTGCCCCTGGCAATATATGAAGCCCTACAGGGGATCCTTAGGAAATATGGCCAAATTTTATACTGGTCATCAAACCTTCTTTGGTTGAATAAAATCCTGATTGGATAGAGCATCCAACACCAGGTGTGTCCTCGTCAATTGCCACACTTAGGCCTAAGGGAGTCTGACGACATGACCTAAAGGGTAAAGTGATGCACAATGGTATCTCGATATCATACTGGACTGGGAGGATACTTGCATGACAACACAAATTTAGAAGATCATAAAGCAGCAAGAATATGAAGAATATGATACACTTGTTTAGTCGGCAAATTTGCCCAAAACATAAACTTTTCTATTAATTCATCATACTTACAACAATGGTGATGCATGTTTAGTCGGCGAACTCGCCCAAAGCATTTACACTATCAAAAATACAAAAAGCAACAGCTGGCAAATTCTCAATGGGGGTAAGGCCTCTGAGAGAGATAGTCAGCCACTCGAGCTCTTCGTCCGTCATCGGGAGTAGGAGATAACTCTTCCTCAAACTCATTCGCATCTGAATCCAATAATTACCGAGGGATGGCATCGATGGAGATCCATCGATCATCCCTCCGGAAGGGGTTAGGCATCAGGGTAGAGGGAGAAATCTCATGGAGATACCAGAGCATCGAGTTCCTCGGGACTTGCAGCTCCTTCAAGACACTCAGCCACCCCCTGATAAAAGAAAGCTCTTCGAACTCTGACAACCTTGTTGGAGCATCTGACCAACCATGGTCATAGCCGTCAGCCCACACTTACCGAGGACCTTTCTTGAACAAGTGCTGTAACTAAGTGACATCCCTTTGGAGCCCAGCAGCGATCACATATGCTCGATGGATGTCACCATGAAGCTCTTCCATCTCCCTCTCTCGAAGCTCTTCCATTTCCCTATCTCGGCTCCTGGTGCTCCTACCAGCTCGCATCGATGAAGAACCTCACAGCACAGGATGAATACTGCTCGAGCCATCCCTAGCTCGCGTTGATGAAGAGCCTCATAACACTGAAGGGGCGGTGCTTGGCGTGTGTTCCCTAAGTTGTGAGACCTCATTCCTTAAAGCTTTATTTTCTTACTGAAGCATCTCACTAACCTGGTTGATCTCGGAAGCATCGAGAAGCTTTGCTCTCAACGCATTCAGTTCTTCTTTCACTGAAGCACCAACCTCTTCCATCTCCTGGAGCCTGCCCTTCAACTTGGCCACAATTTGAGATTGCTCTTTATACTTCTGATTCCTAGACCTAAGGGATTTACAAAGCTTAACGAAGGCCTGGCGAACCTCAGGACTCGCATTAGGACCAAGGGTCCTGCCCAATTGAGATGTGGCAGGAATATATTCTTCTACATCAACCAACTACAAGACATAAGAAAGCATCGAAAAGATAGACAGAATTAATGCACTGGAAAAAAGAAGCCTTTTCATTAATAAAGGTTGAAATTACATCGAACATCAACAAGAAAGCTTACAGATATAAAAAGAAAAAATACAAAGGAATCCTAGAAGATAGCTAGTTAGCAACCTTAGGTTGCTCAGAGGTCGATGGTTATTTCCCTTTGTCGGCATTATCAGGAGCACCGCCCTCGATAGGGGTAATCTCTGTCTCCACAACGAGGGAACCATCAGCAGGGGTCATCTGAGGAACAGGGTCAGCACCTTCAACAGCTGGGGCAGGTTCTTCATCCACGGTTAGCTTCGAACCCGGGTCATGCTCGTCAAATAGAGGGGAGTTAATATCGATATCGATAGCTAATAGGGCCTTGTTCTAGCCCTTCTTGAAGTTCAGATGACTAATATAGCCTATCTAAACTTCAGCATCCTCATATACTGCAGCCCAACCAGAATTGTACGAGTCTTCCTTAGCAGTGACAGCCTCAGACTCCTTCTTCTTTAGCTCCTCATAAAGCACCCTGTTCTCTTCCACAACGGTCAGCTTGCTCGAGCAAACCAAGTCGTAGGCTTGTTGCAGCTCCTTCAGATCTTTAACCTCTCCCGGTTAGCTGTAGCAAGAGCCAGATCAGAAGAAATCCGAGCAGCGTTAACGGCTTTAAAACTAGCCTCGAGCTCTTTACCCTTCAGCTTCAGGCAGCGTTCTCTTTCTCCAGCTCGCTATTTTTCTTCACCAGCTCATCGCGTAAACGATATAGCACGACGAAGTCAGTCACAAACTGCAAGAAGAAGAAAACATTAAAAGAAGGAAATGATGGAATACGTAGGATAAAAGGAAAAATCTTACCAAAGCTAGACTTTGATTAGCCTGAAGGGCTAATAGCTCGGACCCCACCGCCCTTTGACGATCAGCTAGGAGAACAGATCTCTCGAGCATAGCGGGGACCAACTGAGGGGAAATTGCAACAAAAGCCCCCTCGGGCAGCGCGGACACCGGGACTAAGGCCTGCCCTACCTTCGTCCTCGCTTCCACCCTCCTCTTCTCCTCCTCTCTCTCATTCTCTTTCTTCTTCCTCTCCTCTACCTTCCTCTTCTCCTCCATCTTCTTCTTCTTCTCTTTTTCCTTCTTTCTCTCCCTTTCCCTTACTTGCTATTCTTCCTTCCTCTTTTTCTCCTGCTCCTGAGCAGAGGACCGAGAACCAGTAGCCACAGCCCCAGAGCTAGATTTTTACTTCTTTGACCTCTGTGCGAGAAGCATGTGGTCTTCATCATCATCATCCCGGATTAAGTTCTTCCTTGGAGGAGCCATTTCCTCGCTCGAACTGCTAGATGTGCTCGACGACTCTTGAGCTTCAGAGACCTCTTCGCGATCAGAGGAACTGCTACTACTAGAGCTCCCTCCACCCAAATTACTTACAGCTCCTACGATGTCACTTTCGGAGCTGCTCTCTGTAACAACCCGCGTAATTTTGGGCTATTTTAATTAATTTCTTGAAAATGGAGGAAAATAAAGTTTTTGATAAAATTATTTTTATTGCTCAAATATGTTGGTTATTATTTTTAAAGGCGAGAATTTCAAACGGTTTCGAAAACTTAGTTAAAACGTATTTTAAAATGATTTTTAAATATTTTTAACTCTTGGAGTTGTTTTGACTTCCAACTCTTCATTTCTTTGCCTTATTTAAAGGAGTCTTTTGGATTCCAACTCTTCATTTCTTTGCATTATAAAAGGAAGTCGTGGGCAACCCTTTTAACCTACTTTTGGCACAAATTTTGGCAGCAAATATATTTTATATTCCTTTTCTTTTTGTATATATTTTGGCCCTTGAGATTTGTGAGTTCCAACCTTAAATTAGAGGTGTTCTTGGGGCTATTTTGTTGGAGGTTCTTGGAGAAGCTTTTGTAGATCTTTTGAGTTGATCTTGAGGAGGTGATCGTTGGTTTCTCATCATGGTTTGAGGTATGGGATTTTACACAATATGCTCCTTAAATCTCGCGAGTGTCATTCTCTTTGAATTCTTGTTTAATTGAACTCATATTTGAATTGTTAAATTCATTGAAATCCGGAAAATAATTGTTGAAATTATTTTGATTCATGTGGTATCATTATATTGTTTATGAGCACGTTGTCATGAGATTTTAATATGGCACGGATGTTGGGCACCCGCCAAAATTCCTGTTTCCCGGGCTATGGCTTGATAAAGCATATACGGATGTGGTGAGGCCTGGTGACCCAGTTAAAGTGTTGTTGAGAAATTATATTGATAAATGCTTTGAGATTTGCATTTTGATTTGAATATTTGTACCCGTGTTGTTACGTTTTATTCGTTGCTAATCCGTATTTGTTGAGCATAATTCCTGTCGTATTGTGTACTTCCCCATATTTTCTTTTAGTTGGCAGGTTAGCGTGGATTTGTGCGCTATGGATTATTGGGATTATTTTAGCGTGGATTATTTGGGAAGAATTTTAATACAATTTGGAAGATTTATATTATTTTGATGTATAGAGCTTTGGAGATTTGTATTTTTATTCGAGTTAGATAGTTGTAATTTTAATTCGAGAGATTTGTTGTAATTCTAGAGATTGAGATTAGTGGATTTATATTATTGTGGGTTTATTTAGATTCTCTATACCTTGTTACTTGAGGATTTGGATTTATTTTATCGCATTAGCGCTCCGTTCGCTCTCCCCGGGCGGGCGGGGTGTTACAAATCGTATCAGAGCTTAGGTATACGGCAACCCTCGGGGCTTGGGTTTTGGGTTCATTGTGTGGTTAGCAATTTTTGGAGATAGAAAATTTTAGGTGATATTCGTGATAAGTTTTGAGATTAGAGGTGAGGAATTATTTTTGGAGACGATATTATTTTTGGAGATTGTTAGCCTGATTTTTTAGAGTTAGGCATTCGGCGAATTTCGAGGGCAAAATTCCATTGTTAGTGGGGAAGTGTAATAACCCGCGTAATTTTGAGCTATTTTAATTAATTTCTTGAAAATGGAGGAAAATAAAGTTTTTGATAAAATTATTTTTATTGCTCAAATATGTTGGTTATTATTTTTAAAGGCGAGAATTTCAAACGGTTTCGAAAACTTAGTTAAAACGGATTTTAAAATGATTTTTAAATATTTTTAACTGTTGGAGTTGTTTTGACTTCCAACTCTTCATTTCTTTGCCTTATTTAAAGGAGTCTTTTGGATTCCAACTCTTCATTTCTTTGCATTATAAAAGGAAGTCGTGGACAACCCTTTTAACCTACTTTTGGCACAAATTTTGGCAGCAAATATATTTTATATTCCTTTTCTTTTTATATATATTTTGGCCCTTGAGATTTGTGAGTTCCAACCTTAAATTAGAGGTGTTCTTGGGGCTATTTTGTTGGAGGTTCTTGGAGAAGCTTTTGTAGATCTTTTGAGTTGATCTTGATGAGGTGATCGTTGGTTTCTCATCATGGTTTGAGGTATGGGATTTTACACAATATGCTCCTTAAATCTCGCGAGTGTCATTCTCTTTGAATTCTTGTTTAATTGAACTCATATTTGAATTGTTAAATTCATTGAAATCTGGAAAATAATTGTTGAAATTATTTTGATTCATGTGGTATCATTATATTGTTGATGAGCACATTGTCATGAGATTTTAATATGGCACGGATGTTGGGCACCCGCCAAAATTCCTGTTTCCCGGGCTATGGCTTGATAAAGCATATACGGATGTGGTGAGGCCTGGTGACCCAGTTAAAGTGTTGTTGAGAAATTATATTGACAAATGCTTTGAGATTTGCATTTTGATTTGAATATTTGTACCCGTGTTGTTACGTTTTATTCGTTGCTAATCCGTATTTGTTGAGCATAAATCCTGTCGTATTGTGTACGTCCCCATATTTTCTTTTAGTTGGCAGGTTAGCGTGGATTTGAGCGTTATGGATTATTGGGATTATTTTAGCGTGGATTATTTGGGAAGAATTTTAATACAATTTGGAAGATTTATATTATTTTGATGTATAGAGCTTTGGAGATTTGTATTTTTATTCGAGTTAGATAGTTGTAATTTTAATTCGAGAGATTTGTTGTAATTGAAGAGATTGAGATTAGTGGATTTATATTATTGTGGGTTTATTTAGATGCTCTATACCTTGTTACTTGTGGATTTGGATTTATTTTATCGCATTAGCGCTCCGTTCGCTCTCCCCGGGCGGGGGGGGGGGGTGTTACACTCTCCTCCTCGTCCAACTGGATAGGATCCGCAGCAGTCTCTTCGAAGGTATCAAACTCTGGGATACTGTCAACAGGCCTTGCTATAAAACTGGAGCCAACGTTCTTGTACTCAAGCAGAAAAGAAGCAAACATGGGATGCTCGACGTCACCCAAAGGCTCCCTGATGTTCCAAGCCTTAACCAGTTCAGAGAGACGGACCTCGCTGAGAGAAGGCTCCAAGTTCTTTGACCTTGCTGTGAAAGAAGAACAAAAAAGAATCAGAAAAATCACAAATAAGCAAAAATTGAAAGAACTGAGCAAAGTCTACCTATGTATTCTTCCCTAAAAAAAGGGACGGAGAACCTATCAGCCCTTGACCCCACAAACTGGGGGGAAAACTACCAATTTCTAACAAGGAAGCCCTCTTGCCAATAATCCTTATGGGAATCAGGTAGATTTACTACCAATACCCTGTCAGGACTCCTAGCCTTGAGATAAAGAACACCAGAGCTAGTTCGAGAAAAGGAATAGCAAAAACAGACCTCGGGGAGCCCTAACCTAGTACCATACAACTGATTTATTCTATGTACGCCATTAACTATTTTTCACACATTGGGCGAGCATTGTGTAGGGAAAATATTAAAATAGCCAAAGAAATGCAAGAACAAATCGTTGGGAGGAAAAGTGAGTCCCTCCTGGGAAAGCAACAAAATATGGATCCAGTGGGCGTCATCTATCTCTCTAACATTTCTAGGAGGGGAAGCGCAACTTTCAATATCTACCCACTCAGGATGTTATAAAACTTCCTAAATTCAGAGACCGATCTATTCCCAATCTTCGCCATTGGAAAATCCTAGAAAGCTACAAACTCAAAGAGAAAATACAAAGAAAAGGCACAGGAAACTTAAAAAATAGAAGATCGATTCGAACAATGAAGAAGCACGGGTCCAAACAACAAGGAAGCGGTGAGAATGGAGATTGAGAGAAGAAGGTACGAAGTACTAGAGCTCACAGGGAATGGAAGAGTGTTGGAAAGATTGAAACGACGGTAAAAAAGTGGCTATTCCAGAAAACCTTTAAATTTTGCAAATCATAGTGCACAAAATACGAAGCGGATGCTGCCAAAATCAGCTTCACAACCTTCGAAGAGTTGCAAAATGTACAAAAAGTTATTATGACTAATCATTTAAATTTATTGAGCCCAAAACATGGCCCAACAAACTTAGGGGCAATTGTGGGTACCCAAAACTAAGATCATGGGCCTGGACGAGTAGCCCAATTCTGGCGGCCCAAAGTCCAGGCCCCCCACCTCTTACTTTGAATGTATCTGGTCTCTCCCCACGTTCCCATTAAAGGAGGTTATAGGGAGAGATGGAAGACGTGGGTAATCCAACACCCCCACTTACTTAAACGTACGTGTATATATTGAACCCTAGGTCCGGGGAAAAAGGACAGGTTATATTCTCTGTAATCACTCTCCGGAGTATATAGAAATAACACCGACTGCACCACCGTGGACGTAGGCACATCTTTGCTGAACCACGTACATCCTTTGTTGTGTGACTGTCATTTTACCTTCCATGTTCTTATTTGGTGCTTTCTTTTCCCTTATTTATTTGTGTTACACGATAATTGTCACCACACATATAATACAACTCATGCTTTGTATTAATTAGCCCGTATATAATTATTTACCTAATTATATACTCAATCATATTACAGTATTCACAAACATACTGAAATAACATTTAATAATAGTATTTCCCCCGAATAAAGTTTCATCGGGTATAAATCCTCTAAAGTACTATCCCACCAGGTATATTCGCATAACCTAGTTACCCTAAGTCAGAATCGCTCACTAACTTGGTTAATACATACATGCTGTAGGCGGTCATATTCCTTCCCTGAAAGTGAGATGCCCCTCACCCATATAACGGACGCTATGACCGGGGATTATACTCGCCCTACTCCTCAAGCTAGGGGATTCATCCACTATGCGCAACCTCTCCCTATAGCACTAGAGTATATAATAATAATAATAATATCTAACCACATGTTTTAATGCGCACACCATATATATATACTATCACACACCGTATATATATTTAAATATAAAACATCCCGGCTACACCGTGTACTAAGTCCGTGACACAAGCCTATTCCATTTTATTATGAGTTTATGGCCCAACTCTAATGATTAATTAATTTGCACATTAATTTCTTTTGGTATCGTCCCAACCAATATATTCGGACTTACTCTCGTGCCCGACATAAAATCATCACCCGAGTCTAAATCCCCGACTCTAAATTATTTAGCCTTCACCTAAATAAAATTTACACCTCGGTATCGCTCAACCATTATTCCCGGAGTTGTCCACTAAATCCGTATTTAATCATTTTGAAACAAACTTTCCAAAATTTAAACTTAGTGTGTCACACTTAATTTCCTCCAAATCCCAATTAATTTTAATCACGATGTCACACCAAGTTGCCCTTAAATCCTAATTATTTTTTTTATTCACAATTAATTAGATTTAAACCCATGTATTAATTACTCAAAAATTAAGGCATGGAAGAAATTTTATTTAATTTCCCTATATATTAAAAACTGGGCGAACTGTCAAAGTTTCCGAACCATCGATCGATCGATCGATCAGGTCATCGTCTTCCCCGAGTTGGTTGTTTCAGCCATGGATGCACACCTCCAAACCCTAGCTTCTTCTACACTGAAAACTAAGCTTTCCCATCGATAATAAACATCAAACACCTTATATTGAACCTCCTTAAAGTCCAAAAACATCAATTAATTTACTTTCTCTCCAGTTTCCACGAGTTTGGGGTAAAATCCAATTTAATCTTTAACCCAATTAAATATCAATTTCGTATCACCAATTCATTTCTAATTCATTCGGTTTTACACTTCTTACCAGATTCAAATACAAAACTCAGATTGTATACGAATTTCTACTCAATTTAGAAATCAGATTCATGGCTTACAAAACCCCGTGTTTATCCCCTTTAAATCCCAAAACAAATTTCTTTGATTATCCACATCACATGAATATGAATTGAAATACACTTTAATTTCTACAGAAAGTTAACCACTTGCCTTAGGGTTTGTAGGGTCTGATCTTGGAGTTGTGAATGCCCAAGGTTGAAGATGACTCTTTTGGCTCTCCTGTGATCCCCAACTTTGCCTTTGACTGCTACTAGGGTTTCCTAAACCACTAAGTCTTTTATAAACTCAATTCAGCCATTCCCTTAACTCTTATAATTGTATAATTTGTCTTAATCCCATTTTTTGCCTAATGGGCCAAGTCCAAGTGACCCAAATGCCCCCGTGTGGGCCCGGCTATGCCTAAAAATATCCCGTGACCCGTTTACTATTCTCGGGAACACTTTTCTGACTATCTCGACCCATCTAGACTCAACCGTACACACAGAATTGGCATCCGAATTAATTTATGAAAATACTTATTTCACACCCAAATTAGTCTATACCGACTCCCGACTGAAATAAGTACATAGCCCGTCATTAATGCCCGAAATGACGTAAATACATTATTACTATTCACTTAATAAATAAATTTCTCTAAATATTAACCATTCATTCCCCGATTAATTTTTAAATATAAATTTCCATAATTAATTCAATTAAAATTATGACACACCAGTAATTTTGAATTCCCGAATTAATTAAATATTAAATGCATGAAAATACGGGGTGTTACATACTCCCCCCCCCCCCCCACACAAAGGAATTTCATCCCCGAAATTAGGTCGTACCTGTGGTGAAAAGCTCTAGATATTGTTCCCGCATATCCTCCTCCCGCTCCCAGGTAGACTCGTCAACGTTGTGATGACCTCACTGTACTCTAATTAGTGGAACAACCTTCGATCATAACTTCCTCCCACTACGGTCCAGAATATCCACCGATCTCTCCTCATATGAGATGTCTGGCTGTAAATCAATTTCCTCGAGTGGAATGTGCCAGAAGGCCCTTTCTCTCCTGTGATATTTCTTCAGCAATGCCACATGGAACACGTCGTGCATCCGCTGAAGGTGCTCTAGCAATCCCAGCCTGTAAGCTACTGGTCCCACCCTCTAGATAATAGGTAAAGGTCCCACGTACCTCGGTGCTAACTTACCATTCTTGCCAAACCTCATCACCCCTTTCATAGGGGACACCCGGACCAATACCTGGTCCCCAACCTCTAACTCCACATGTCTTCGTGAAGCATTAGCGTAATTCTTCTACCTATCCTGAGCTATCTGAATCCTCCCTCGGATCAGCTCTATCTTGGCAGACGTCTCCTAAACAATCTCCGGCCGCAATAGTTTGTTGTCCCCCACCTCTAATCAACAGGAGAGTGAGCGACAAGGTCTCCCGTATAGTGCCTCGAACGGTGCCATGCCATTCGTGAATTGGTAAGAGTTGTTATATGAGAACCCTACCAAAGGAAGATATTTCTCCCAACCTCCCCCAAAGTCTAATATGCACATTTTGAGCATATCTTCCAGCATCTGATTGACTCTCTCAGTCTGCCCGTCAGTCTGTGGGTGATAGGTTGTACTCAAACGTAACTCCGTGCCCATGGCCTCCTGAAAGCTCTGCCAAAGTGGGACAAAAAGATCTTGTCTCTGTCAGACACAATATTAACTGGTACCCCGTGCAGCTAAACAATATCAGTTATGAATAGCTGCGCATATCGCATTGTCTCAAATTCTGTGCGAACCTGCAGGAAGTGGGCCACTTTGGTCAACTGATCCATAATGAACCATATGGAATCGTGACCCCTATGCGATGCAGGTAACCCTGTAATGAAGTCCATAGAGATGCTCTCCCACTTCCACACGGGAATCTCCAGCGACTGTAGCATCCCTGATAGTCTCTGATGGTCAACTTTCACAAGCTCACATGTGGCACATTTTGAAACAAACTCTGCTATGTCCCATTTCATTCCTTCCCACCAATACTGCCTCCTTAGGTACATCTTATCCCCACCGGGATGTACCGCGAATTTTGACCCATGGGACTCTGTCATAATAGCGTGCCTCAGCTCCTCATCCTCTGGAACAATTAACCTCCCATTTAGGCATAAGCCTCCTTCCTAACTGACCAAATAACCCTCTGCTCCCTCAGCTAGTAACTGGCTCACCCTATCTCGGCAGATATGATCCTCTGCCTGACCCCTCACAACCCGCATAATGATCTCAGGTGTGATGGATAATGCTTACATGCAAGCCCCGGCTACATCATCCTCATATCGAAGTTCTCTCCACTTCGCTTTCCAGACTTATGATATTTCCCCATTCGGTCTTCGGCTTAATGTATTTGTTACCACATTAGCGTTACCAGGATGATACTGAATATCAAACTGGTAGTCCTTCATGATTTCTAGCCATCGCCCCTGCCTCATATTCAGATCCTTCTGTGTGAAGAGATACTGAAGTAATTTATGATCCGTGAATAACGTGAACTTCTCTCCTAGAAGATAATGTCTCCATATCCTCAAAGCAAAAATGACCGTCGCTAGCTCCAGGTCGTGAGTGGGATAATTCCTCTCGTGGGGCTTTAACTTTCTGGACGCATAAGCTATAGCCCTTTCCTCCTGCTGAAGCACACCCTCAAGTCCCTGTAAGGATGCGTCAGTGTAAACTCGATACTCTAATCCTCCCTTAGGCAACGCAAGTACGGGTGGATATGTCAACTTGTCCTTTAGCTCGTCGAAAGCTAATTGACAATGATCACTCCAAGTGAAAGGTACCCCTTTCAGGGTCAGATTCGTCAAAGCGCCCGCAATCTTTGAGAATCCTTTGATGAACCACCTGTAATAATCGGCCAATCCAAAAAAACTGCGCACCTCGGTCAGTGTCGTTGGTTGCCCCCACTCCCTTACCGCCGATACCTTACTCGGATCCATCGCAATACCCCGGTCTGACACCACGTGGCCAAAAAATTGAACCTCCCATAGCCAAAATCCACACTTCCCCAATTTGGCATAGAGCTGGTGATCTCGCAATGTCTGTAAAACTATACGCAGATGCTCTGCGTGCTCCTCCTCGGTGCATGAGTAGATCAGGATGTCATCAATGAACACGATGACAAAATGATCGAGAAACTCCCTGAAAACCTTGTTCATGAGGTCCATGAACACTGATGGTGCATTGGTGAGCCCGAATGGCATCACCCTGAACTCATAAGATCAATACCGCGACAAAAAAGCGGTCTTAGGAATATCCTCCTCTCGGATACGCAGTTGATGATACCCTGACCTCAACTCGGCCTTAGAGAAGTAAGACGCCCCTCTCAACTGGTCAAATAGATCATCAATCCTAGGTAACGGATACTTATTCCGTATCGTCACCTTGTTCAGCTCTCTGTAGTCCACTCATAACCGTAATGAATCATCCCACTTTTTCACAAACAACACTGGTGCACCCCACGGTGATGTACTTTGCCGAATGAAACCTTGACCAGAAGCTGCTGAATCTGCTCTCTCAATGCACGCATCGCTGAAGGGGCCATATGGTATGGGGCCCGAGAAATCGGCCTCATCCTCAGTGCTAAATCGATTACAAATTCGATTTCCCAGCTAGGTGGCAACCCTGGTATCTCCTGGAACACATCCTCAAAGTCCCTCATTACCGGTATTGAGTCCAACGGAATCGCCACCTCCTGTGAGGTTTCCTCCTTGATGTAATACAGGTGTGTGCATGACCCTCCCTCAGGTAACAACATTGCTATCAAGAACATCTCCTGTTCTGGAATGGAGAACACGATTGTCCTCTCGTAACAATCCATAGTTGCCCGATAACCGGCCAACCAATCCATACCCAGGATGACATCGTACCCCTCCATATCTAACACTAAGAGGTTCGTTGCGAAACTAAGTCTCCCAATCAAAATGTCCACCCCCCAACAAATCGAGTGAATCGAAGCCCCACTGCTTACTGGCGACTCTACACACATCCGAAGACTACCCGTGGTCTTTAGTAACCCGACCCGTTTAGCAAAATTATATTTAATGAATGAATGCGATGCCCCCGTATTAAAAAGAAT
This sequence comes from Sambucus nigra, assembly GCA_949130495.1. Lineage (NCBI taxonomy): Eukaryota > Viridiplantae > Streptophyta > Magnoliopsida > Dipsacales > Adoxaceae > Sambucus > Sambucus nigra. Next base: position 716,932,979 of record OX422207.1, read on the forward strand.
ACTACCCTCATAACCATGAATAAGAAACATACCCTTAATTATGGCGATGCTTGCCATGCTGGAGGATTGGGAACATCCCGGATGTTATACACACGCCCGTAGTGCATCTGCCCCTATTGCGGTGGGGCGGGTGGAGCTGGTGCTACTGGCGACATCTATCCCCGTTGCCCTTATTGGGCCTCCTGCTGTTGACCTCTGCCCCTTTGTGGGAACTCCCTCTTGAAGTGTCATGGCTGGCCACAGACAAAACAACGTTTCTGACCATCCCCCTATCGTTGGCCCTGACGTGGCTGGCCCTGCTGGTCTCCCCCATTGTTCCCTTGGCCCTAACGGCCCTGAGGAACCTGCTGCTGCTGATTTAGGCCCGGCTGCTGCTGATTCAAGCCTGGCTGCCGCTTCCTGAACTCCTGTCCTCCCGGTCGGAACCCACCAGGCTTAAACTTCTTAGCCCAATTCCCCTGCTGACTGCCAGTCTGTTGCTGAGTACCACTCGTGTCACCACTAGTAACTGCCTTGCCCTATTGACTCGGCTCCCCTGCTCTCTTGGTCCCCTTCGCATGGAAGCGATGATCCTGGCAATGTACAAATTCCGAATTAACGACATCTTTATAAGTCACTAACGCCGGATTCCCAATCAAATGTTGCCTGATTCTCCAGGCTAAGCCATCCATAAATCTCGACATCTTTCACTCCTCATCGTTCACCTCATTTGGCACAAAGTTGGCCAAACGGGTGAACTCTTGCTCATAATCTGCTACTGATCGGTCACCCTGTACTAAATCACTGAATTTATTTCTCATCTCAGCCTCTACTGCTGGTGGAAAGTATTTACAGTCGAATCGCACCCTGAACTCTGCTATCGACATCAAATCCCGCTCCTCGGCGGCGGTAACTGAATCCCACCACTGTAAGGTTGCCCCCGACAGACGAAAGGTAGCAAGCATCTATTTTTGCACCTCGGTACACTCCAGCATGCACAGATGGCGCTGAATGTTCTTCTTCCAGTCACAAGCCTCTACTACATCTGTGCTACCCCGAAACTCGGGTGGGTGACCCTTCTGAAAGGTCTCCCTAACTCGCTGCCAAGATGGTGGCCTCACTGGAGCCTGAGCTGCTGTTGCCACTAGAGGCGGTGCCTGGGGCTTTGGAAAGTGAGCGGACATAGCTCGCATCGCTATCTCGATTGCCTGGGCCACTATCACTGCCACCTGAGTAGTGGAAATCAACTCGGGTGGGGGTGGGGGTGGCGATACCTGTGGCTCCTGATGAGCCTCCCTGACCTCATCCCTAGCCTCAGCGCTCTCCACTCTTTGTCTCCTCGGTGGCATCTGAAATAGATTGAATCGTATAAGTACACAATTTACGCAAAAATATTCACAGCAGAAATACGATATCTCACAAGCGGAAAATGAATTAACAGTCCTAATAATAGGGCTCTATAACAACCGACTACTATGCTGAAACGTAGTAAGCCGCACAGATCCTAAGGACACTAGAACCTGATGCTCTGATACTATCTGTGACACCCCGCCTAATTAACCCCGAGTGATCAGTCCTAAATTAAGTTAGAACAGGTTTCTCAGTTGGTTCATTTTTAGCATCACTGTCGCCTTTTTAATTACTAACCACCTAAGTGAGAAAATTATACTGGTGCCAAGTTTTATCTTTCATTAACATAAATAAAACTCATGCGGAAATAAAATAACATAATAATCTCAATTAACTGAATCAACCATTCACAATTAAATGAGTGACCGAATAAACCATCGGCCCCAAACTCCAATAAATATAAAATAAGACAAGTAATTAATCCCAACAAGTCTGATAAAAACTAAAAGAACTGAGAGCGACATGCTCGAAATAACTGATAGAAGTCTCTATACTATAATGAAAGAGCGAGGCATCCATCAACTCCCGCAACATCCACATATGCTGCAGCAACAGATCCCAAAAAATGAGTCAAGCCTGGCATCCCTGTGGCTAGACACCTAAAAGGTTTTTAAAATTTTTTATAGCAAGGGTTAGTACCCAAAAACATTTGAAAAACATTTAGCAAATGATTAACTTGCAGTAATAAGTAAATATGCATGCTCTCCATATTTTAGTTAGTGTCGCACTCCCTTGAGGACATTCCCACCCCTCCTCTAATGTGCACTACTAACGCCTTAAATAAATTCACCTAGTTCTTCATCTTATGACTAGATAAATTTGGTAACCCCTTGCAAATACCCTACTCTAACCGAGTATGCCTTATTTATGATTTTTAAGTTATTATTAACATCAACTTAATTAAATCATTTCCATTTTTAAATTTCATATAACTTCCACATCTGTTATACATATAATAAAACTCATGCTTTGTATTAATTAGCCCGTATATAATTATTTACCTAATTATATGCTCAATCATATTACAGTATTCACAAACACACTGAAATAAAATTTAATAATAGTATTTCCCCCGAATAAAGTTTCACCGGGTATAAATCCTCTAAAGTGCTATCCCACCAGGTATATTCGCATAACCTAGTTACCCCAAGTCAGAATCGCTCACTAACTTGGTTAATACATACATGTTGGAGGCGGCCATATTCCTTCCATGAAAGTGAGATGCCCCTCACCGATATAATGGACGCTATGACCTGGGATTATACTCGCCCTACTCCTCAAGCTAGGGGATTCATCCACTACGCGCAACTTCTCCCTATAGCACTAGAGTATATAATAATAATAATATCTATCCACTGATATTAATGGACACACCATATATATATATACTATCACACATCGTATATATATAAATATAAAACATCCCGGCTACACCGTGTACTAAGTCTATGACATAAGCCTATTCCATTTTATTATGAGTTTATGGCCCAACTCTAATGATTAATTAATTTGCACATTAATTTCTTTTGGTATCGCCCCCAACCAATATATTCGGACTTACTCTCGTGCCCGACATAAAATCATCACCCGAGTTTAAATCCTCGACTCTAAATTATTTAGCCTTCACCTAAATAAAATTTACACCTCGATATCTCTCAACCATTATTCCCGGACTTGTCCACTAAATCCGTATTTAATCATTTTGAAACAAACTTTTCAAAATTTAACCTTTGTGTGTCACACTTAATTTCCTCCAAATCCCAATTAATTTGAATCACGATGTCACACCAAGCTGCCCTTAAATCCTAATTAATTTTTTATTCATAATTAATTAGATTTAAACCCATGTATTAATTACTCAAAAATTAAGGTATGGAAGAAATTTTATTTAATTTCCCTATATATTAAAAACTGGGCGAACTGTCAAAGTTTCTGAACCATCGATCGATCGATGGTCCACCTTCGATCGATCGATCGATCGATCAGGTCCTCATCTTCCCCGAGTTGGCTATTTCAGCCATGGATGCACACCTCCAAACCCTAGCTTCTTCTACACTGAAAACTAAGCTTTTCCATCGACAATAAACATCAAACACCTTATATGGAACCTCCCTAAAGTCCAAAAACATCAATTAATTTACTTTCTCTCCTGTTTCCACGAGTTTGGGGTAAAATCCAATTCAATCTTTAACCCAATTAAACATCAATTTCATATCACTAATTTGTTTATAATTCATCCAGTTATACACATCTTACCAGATACAAATACAAAACTCAGATTGTATACGAATTTCTACTCAATTTAGAAATCAGATTCATGGTTTACAAAACCCCATGTTTATCCCCTTTAAATCCCAAAACGAATTTCTTTGATTATACACATCACATGAATATGAATTGAAATACACTTTAAATGCTACAGCAAGTTAACCACTTGCCTTAGGGTTCGTAGAGTCTGATTTTGGAGTTGTGAATGCCCAAGGTTGAAGATGACTCTTTTGGCTCTCCTATGATCGCTAACTTTGCCTTTGACTGCTATTACGGTTTCCTAAACCACTAAGTCTTTTCTAAACTGAATTCAGTCATTCCCTTAACTCTTATAATTGTATAATTTGGCTTAATCCCGTTTTTTGCCAAATGGGCCAAGCCCAAGTGACCCAAATGCCCCCGTGTGGGCCCGGCTATGCCTAAAAATGTCCTATGACCCGTTTACTACCCCCGGGCACACTTTTCCGATTATCTCGGCCCATCCGAAATCAACCATATACACAGAATTTCCATCTAAATTAATTTATAAAAATACTTATTTCACACCCAAATTAGTCTATACCGACTCCCGGCTGAAATAATTACATATCCCGTCATTAATACCCGAAATGACGTAAATACATTATTACTATTCACTTAGTAAATAAATTTCCCTAAATATTAACCATTAATTCCTCGATTAATATTTAAATATGAATTGCCATAATTAATTCAATTAAAATTACGACACACCAGTAATTTTGAATTCCCGAATTAATTAAATATTAAATGCATGAAAATACGGGGTGTTACATAGCGCTCGCGTACAAACATAAAAGCAAGAGAGAATATGTTATTTTAACCCATAAGATTGTAATACCCCGTATTTTTATGACTTTTAAAATTGAGAACTTATTAAATTTAATTGAGGTATTAATTTAATATTAATCCGAAAATTTATTTTAAATCTTTACTAGCGTGATGTGGGTTATTGATTATTAGAAATTTGTTAAATATTACTGGATGAGTAAAGTAATATATGAGATTGATTTTATTAGTATTGTCACAAGTGAATAATATGGCAATTATGAAAATTAAAGTCGGGACGCGCCTGTGTCGTATCAGGACTAAATTATTATTATAAAAGTGAATATATTATAAGTTGCCCGTATGGTCGTTTTGAGTGCGCCAAAGTGTTCGAAAGGGTCGAGATAGTCATAAAAGTGTACCCGGGGGTTTAGTTTGGGTCTTAGAGCATTTTTAGGCCTAATTGACATCCCAGGAGGGTATCATAGACATTTTATATTTTTGGGTAATTAAACCCACGAATTTTCTTAGTATATATTAGACATTTGGAGTTGTCTCTTAGGTTTAATAAACACAAAACCTAAGCCCAGTCATTAGAGAAGAGGGTGAAGAGTTTCCAAGCAATCCAAGGCCTAGAACTCACCCGATTGTATCGCCACTATCACCAAAACGTATATCGCATGACGAGGAACGCAACCATATAATTTTCATCAATAAATAAGATCCTTGAATCCCAGGCAAGTATCTATCTTGCTGATTTTCAAGTTAATATACCTTCCATGTTAGTCTAGGAATGAAAATCATATGTTTTAATTGATGAATTATATGTTTTGGAGGAGAATTTATATGTGTTGTAGCGAGAATCCATATAGTCTAAAATCTTGATCATATGCAGAGGATTAACCACGAGTTTAGTATGATATTTGGGAAGAAAATCTGGATTTAAATAGAGGTTTGTGATTATTCATGCAAATTTTGGTTTTATAAAGAAATCTGAGAATAAACCCCTTTTTGATTGATTAGTTAAGGATTTATTGATGTCGTTACGTTGTAACTTGTTTCTATAAATTGCTTATACATTTGGATAATTTTGATGGGAGTTTGGGATGAAATTATAGAGGTTTGTAGGGGTTAGAATGATTGAACCCGTAGGTTGAAAATTGCAGAAAATTGGGCATGAACTGCTTGATCGATCGATCGACCAATAGCATCGATCGACCCCATTCCATGATCGATCAATCCCTCCTGGAAATCGCATATTTTTCCCCTTTTTTTTAATGAGGTTAAAATACGTGGGAACCCTTGAATATATTTAAAATAGTATAATGGGTTATGAAAAGGACCAGTGGTGTCTAAGTAGACTTCGTTGAGTGAAATTAATATGAGATGAAATTGTGGGTTAACGGGGAGTTCATATATTGAAAATTGTGCGTACGTTTATTAAAAGATTGAGACTCGTGAAAGATTTAGACTATAAGGTAAGTGAGGGTTTACCTGCTAAAAATATACTTACTGAGAGAGAATACTTCGAGAGATGAGAAGTAAGTCTGAAATAAATTATAAATGAGAATAAAATAGATGAATACGTTATGGGAGATAATCGAGTAATTTGTGCTAAGAATGGATAATTATAATTATGGTTCGTGGGCTCACCTAATTTAAAAAATGTGAATATTTATATATATGACTGTGTCACTGTGCATATATTATGTATCTGTGTAAAAATCATTCCCGGGCTACTTGCTATCACGGAGGTTTTCGTGCTGGGACAATCTTATCTCGATTGGACCTTTATGGGGGATATTGACTCATACCCTAAAACATAGGATTCCTTGGTACAGGCTATCTGAGAATGATAGTCATACGGTCCTAAGAGATGTGAGGGGTATGTTCTAACCTCTTAGTGACTTGGAACTATGCTTCACCTCCATTTGTATATGTATTGTGTTAATACAGTTCGAGAGCGATTCCGAACTAGTATTTCCCTTAGTTTGAGTGATACGGGGACTTGATAGCAGAGTATGCCAGCACCATAGATTTATGTGGGGTGTCAATAGCATATATATTGTATAAGTTATTGATATATATATATATACACTTATATATGAAAACTTTCTACTGTGTGTATAAGTAATTAAGAAATGAATAAATGCTTCAGCTTTGTAACAAGTGTTCGTAAATTTTGTAACGTTAACTAAGTGGTTCTGAGCAACGTAAGAATATGGAAGAGAATGATTTTCTAAAAACTAAATTTTATGGCCTTAGTACTTCTCGGGATATGGAATATAAGTTACATGGACTTATGAGATTAGTAGAACGGCAGGAGTGCACACTAGCTGAGAGGTAAGAATTCTCAAGAGAGTGTCGCATACTAATATGGTGGTTATATTTTCCGGTAAGCATTTTAAATACTTGCTAAACTATTTTTCAAATTTTTGTACACCCGGGCTCTGACCCGTTTTCTGTCATTTCTCTCTCTTGTATATATATGTATATATTATAGGTGCCCAGCCACAGGGACATCTTGCATAAGTTCGTTGGATTAGACGTGATGGAGCTTATGTGGAAGTTGCAGGCCTTTGCTTTAGACGACCTCTTCATCGATTCAGTTCCTATTTTAGTTCTTCATAGTTAAGGGCATGTGTCACCCGATTTCCTATTCCGGTTGGATTTGTCCGACGTTTATGTACATTTACATCTTCGGTATTCAGTACTCCTTGGGAGTTAACTATTGTCAAGATGATTTCATTTATAGTTCTTAATCTTGGATTGATTTATCTAGATGGTTTAAATTCTTGTGTGTTAATTTCCATCATTAGTATTTATGTGATTCTTAAACTGTTAGTTATTAAAAAGGTTTTTATATTGGAATTTAATAAAATAAAAATAAGACTTTAAATTATTTTGACACTTAGCTTAATTATTTAGGGTGTTCAAATTGGAAATGTTATTTTACGACAGTGATGCTTAGAATGATCCAACTATTCACCTTGATGATAATTTAATAAAGGACTGATCACCTGGTATTTAATTAGGTGGGGTGTTACAAAGATGTTGAGAGGATATAAGGGTTTCCTAACACCTTCCTTCTCCATAAAATAATTCTCGATCCCATTTTCTTTCGTTTCGTTTTGATCATTGCCATATAACTCCTCTTTAAGGGTATTTATCATTCTTTTGCCTAATTTTAGCAAGCTACTGATGACCCCAAGTTCACACTACCACACACCTGACTCACAAACATCGGCCATATATCCCATTTCTTCCTCACCTTAGAGAATAAAATTCCCTTTTCAATACCCATGTGTCTCATTTATCAATGCAGGAGTGCAATCCACCCATGAGTTAGCACATAACCATGAAGGTCCTTAAAGCTGAGAGGTGCATCTGTAGGTTTGGATTGACACAATGAAGACTCTACTGGGGAATTTGAGGACTAAACTATGTTTATATGGATTTTATTTTCTTTTTTTCTCTTATTACATTCTCCCTAGTTATACATATGTATTCACATGATCTATGATAGTTTTCTTCATATATTTTCACATGTTATTTCTTTATACAAGCCACATATTATCTTGCCATATTTTATCATATGTATTCTACTATTACATGTTTCATGTATATCTATGTCTTTCCCATTTCCCCATATTTTTGTCTTTCTAATTTTTTTTATTCATAAACAAAACTCTACATAAAATATTAATAAATCTCATACATTTTATACATTACATTCACGTGCATATACGTATTACCCTATTTTGTCCCATGCTATCAGATCGCTTCGTAATCAGTTATCGATCATGCGGCGTGCGGTGAACCTAGGAGATAGGCCTTCACACACCTTTTAATATGTAACCTTAATGAATATCAAACGGTTCCACCACATAGGACTTTTTAACGAAACTCATGATGGGTGGCATATCTCATGAACTCATTTACTTATATAAATAATGTGCTCACAAAATTTAGATTTCTTACTTTCAGGCATGGAATCTCTCTGTCTAAGGATCAATGTCCTAAAATAGTTGATTAGATAGAGAGGATGAGGAAAATACCTTATGCTTCGATGGTGGTCAGCCTCATGTATGCTATATTATGTACACAATCATAAATTTACTTTGAAAGTGCTCTAATGACCTAGGGTTTATATGGGTTGAAAAAGAACTATTTTTTAATTTTACAATTTTATCTTTTCACGAATTATACTATAGCATTGACTAAACAGTTTACCATATTTAATATTGACCTAAGAATGCATCTTATTGATATAAACAAGAGTAAAATAACAAACCACAACACAACGATGTACGAGAAAAATTCATAAAGGGAAAAACCTCGGACTACCCAGCCACATAAGTCCATTATGGTATATGTCTTAGTACAATAAAAACTTAGACTTACTCAATGGCTCGGAGCCTTCAATCCTTAACACGCTTTCATGTACCTTGTTAACTTCTTTACACCCACAATTGGACGCCTTACAATAGCCAATGCAATCCCACGTCTCGATATCGCATCGATCTTAATTGGCTCATGATTGTTCCACCCGTCACACAACATAAACACAGTCACCACAGCTCGAAATGTTCTTCGATATATAGTGCAAAAAATATTGTTGTAGCACACAAGAGATCTATAACAAATATATGTATGTGAAACTTCGATGTCAAAACAACGGGAGTAAAATAGGGATCGCGAGGCACAAGATATGTTCTTGGATAAATTTCTCGCAAAGACCTCTCTTAAAAACACTTTGCCATCGCTCCTATTTATAGAAAGAAAGAAAAACGAGGTGGCAAAAAAATCGGCAAATATCATTTGAAAGAGATGCATAGGGTCGTTTGAACGTTTTTAGACATTTGGTTCGATCGAACCAAAACTCGTTCGAACGACAATGTGAAATTTATTTGAACGAGGATCAACCGATTCTCGAACGAAAAGTCTTTATCAAATATAAATAACTTATTCAATTCTTGTTCGAACAAAAATAGTATCCTCATTTGAATAAAATCAAAACCTCGTTCAAACGACTTGTTCAAACTCGTTTGAAGATATACCAATTCGTTTGAACGATTTTGAAATCGAAAATATTTTTCTTTTAAAATTATTTTACGAAAAATGCTTCAATTTTTTTTATAAAACTAACACGCAAATGAATCTATGGATCAAACACAATATGCATTTATAACTCAATGAGATCCCTCAGATGTTGAAGCCGAAAACCATCACGAAACTACATGTGTACTCGGTGCCACTTTAACTTGGCAGCTACGCTCTTCAATTATATATCATAAGCTTAAAGGACGAACAACTCAAATCCTAACATATGACTCAAACAAGTATTATGAAAATGAAATAAATCCATTATACATATAAATTGACTCGATTGGAAATTTTTCCTTACAAATATCCCTCTTTGGCTATTCCTGGACAAAATTCAAAAAGAAAATCTAGTAGGCCTTCAAGCTCACTAAGACTCAATAACTTTGATCTTCTAAAAACTTTATCACATCATTGTTAAACTTTCAAACTCAACACACCTCCAAATGCAAAGAGAATATAGCAAGATATAAATCGCATATGAAACCAAAATTCCCCCTTTGTTAGACATATCTACCTTAGAGTATGTATCCCCATTAGGTTATACTTTTCCCCTTTTTCGTTCGAGAATAGAAAGAGGTAAAGTGCACAATATAAATAACTTATCCCGCTAAATGTAACACATGTGAACATAAAGAAAAATGGGCATGTCATGCAATGTGAACTGAAGTGAAACGTAATGACAAGCATTCTCGGCGACCAAGCACAAATAATCCACACAATAAACAATTTATACCAATGCAAACAATGAAACAAAAGATACCAATACGATCATATATGACATGCTAACATGATATAACAATGAAGCATATGACAAACATGGATTTTTTGTGATGCAAAGACCAAGAAATAAACATACTCTCTCTCTCTCTCTCTCTCTATATATATATATATATATAAACACACCCACACACACAAATATAATAATAATGCACAATCATATAAAAGGTATAAACATCACAAAAGACACAAAACGCATAAGCTTTCCACACTCGTATGGCATCAATATGTCTAAAACAAATGTGGTACGGAGTGAAAGGGCGTGAAATAGAAAAAAAAAATATGTCCTGGTCACTCAAGATATGTCCAAGGAATACTGTTTGGATGCATATATTTATCAAACTTAGATTTAGCCTCAAGTAATAAATAATGAACTCATAGTGGACAAACATGCACAATGCACACAAGCCTAGAAAATTTTAATCATTCTCAAATCAATAGCGTTAAATATTTTAGTGTAGCTAGGACTCATTGTGAAAAACCATTGATCTTCAACTTTAACACTCTAAAAAATATAGATATTCATTTTTTTCTCTATTTTTGAAGATAAAAATTTTGAAGCATCAATTCTAAACACGGCCTTAGAAATTAGTTTCTTATCTTTTGCCTCTCTTTTCTTTTAGGCTCTTTCTAATGGTGACCTTTCACACAAAGGAGATTTACTCCCTTTGTAGCCCTTTTCCATTACACCCTCATATTTTTCAAACAAAAAACTCTCGATTAATGGTTCTTATATGTGCAAATCCCTCAACAAAAAATATACGTATATGCCAAGATTGATATGAGAACACATCACTTATCTCTGCAACATAGGTAGTTATAATCGAAAAGAGCTTGTGAAAGTGTGTGTGGAGGGACTTACAAAGTGAATCCATTAGATAAATTAAGTTCAAACAACTGCATACAAGCATGATTAAGAATAATCCAAACCATTATAAACCATAACCAAATGTCTTAGTCACATATAAAATATGGAATGCATGGGATTCAAACACACCGATATGTCACACAAAATGTGTAAAACTAAATTACACAAATAAATCAAAAATCTCTTTGAGTTTTTTTATAAATATTTTTTAAAACGACTCAAAAGACAAACAAAATATTTTTATTTTTTTCTCAATAAGACCCAAAAATGGAAAATCAAAATACAAAAGATACAATCACCATACAACTAGCAATAACATATAACATGAAGCCCAAAATCTAGTGTGTAAAAAATATGCAAACACAGCTAAACATTAGATATAGCATGATAGATATCATGTGTAAGCATATAAAAGTAAACAAGTCTAATCTTAATCACCTCCAAATCTGATTTCCTAACCCACATAGGTGAAACATGGCGATCTTGGTTTTTGGGAACCTTGGTAACACTAGACTTAGACTTCCTAGGATATTTATTATGATCATAAAAAAATGTCCATGGTGACCTTTCCTATCACAATGCGTGCAATAGTGATAAGGGGAATATTACCTATGGGTTGACCTTTTCTAACGTCCTTGGTTATGGTTGAACTTATCAAAATGTTGGTCTTAGATTTAGTAGCGGAAGTAACGAGATCATTGAAGACAATTCCTAACTTGTCATTTTTTATTTAGATGGTGCTTAAAATCTTATTTATCTTCTTCTACCTATATTCTAAATCAAATTTGATGTGACTTGAGTCTCTCAATTTCTTCTCTAACTCCACAATCCTAGACTCAAGAAAATAATGAGACTCATAAAACATTAGGGACTCCATCATATTTTTCATTTATCCAAGAAGGTTATCTCTCATCCCCTAAATAAGTGCAAGCTTCCCCATAAGAGTCTTATCATGTGCCCTCAAATCATCAAGCAATTTATTATCATCATTACCTACGTCAAGTTCTTTCAACTTTTCTTCTAACTTCAAGTTGTACTTTTTCAACTTCAATGACTTCGCGTGCACCTTACAAAAGGCAACCTAAATATCGTTCTCATCCTCCTTCTCTTCTTCTTCTTCTTCTTCTTCTTCTTCTTCTTCTTCTTCTTCTTCTTCTTCTTCTTCTTCTTCTTCCTCCTCCTCCTCCTCCTCACTCGTTGAGGACTCCCAATACTGAACCTTAGAATCCTCATGAAAAGAATCATCTTCAACATCAGAAGACTTTTCATCTAAGCCCACATGACTGGCTATGAAAGTGGTGTAGTTATGCTACACGGGGGAATCATGTTCCTCTTTAGACTCACTATTACTAAGGGTATCATTTTATGCCTTCGATTTATTACCCTCCTCTTCTTCTTCTTCTTCTTCTTCTTCTTCTTCTTCTTCTTCTTTTCATCGCTCCTTACTTCGGTTTTTTTCCCTCCTTCCTTAGTCTAGTAGGACACTTATGAGAATAATTCCCAAAACCTTAGCATTCAAACCACTTTTCTCGGTCATCAATATTCTTAGGGCGATCCTTCTTCTTTATATCACAATTATTCATAAAGTTCTTAGTTTCTTCTAAAAAAAATCACATCTTCTCTAAGCTTGATAAACTTCCTAGCAAACCTAGTGATCTCTTCGGGATTTAAATCGTCGTCACTATCGAAATTCGACCCATCCTCCTTCTGGGGTTTCAAAGAAACACCCTTCTCGTTATTTTCATCCTTTTTCTTCGGAGAACACATCTTCATCTCATAGGTTTGAAGGTCACCTGAAAGTTTTTGGACTCTCATACAGTAAACACCTCCTAAGGAATCTAGGACAGTGACTTTGCCATTAAATCTTTTAGGCAACAACCTTAAGATTTTCCCACCACTCGTGACTCGGGGATAAGTTCACCAAAGTTAAATGAGTAATAGAAAATATCTGAAAACTTGGCATAAAACTCAACAAAGAACTCATTCTCTAACATCTTAGTCGTTTCAAACTTAGTCCTCTAATTTTATAACTTAGAAACCCTAATAGTATCATTACCCTTATGCATGGATTTAAAAATATCCCAAGCATCTTTCGCGCTCTCGCATGTCATAATTTTTTAAACTCTTTAGGTGAGACCGCACATAAAATAGAATTTAATCCATTAGAAGTAAACGCCGAGGCATTTTTTTCAGTTGTTGTCCAAGTGGAGAAAGCTTTAGTAAAACCACCTTTGGTGGGAGGATTCCACCATTGCTCAATCAATTTCTAAGCATTCTCGTTGATCAAATTTAAGAAAAATCGCGTTCGGGCCTTCCAATAAGGATAGTTTGAACTGTCAAACATGGGAGAACGTGTAATGGAACTTCCTTCTCAGTTAAAATCCATCGTAAAATTCTTAAACGTGCAATAAATAGGGATCTAACACATTAAGCTAGTATAACTCGCTCTGATACCAATTTGCAAGTGCTTTAGTTCCCTAGGATTTATACAGACTGAAAACGAACACCATTTTTTTGAATTTTCAAATATATCTTTGCACCAATTAAACCATAGTGTTGACTAAATAGTTTACCAATTTTAATCCTGACCTAAGAATGCATCTAGGTAGTTTTAGCAAGAGTAAAATAGCAAACCACAACACGACGATATAGAAGGAAATCCCACAATGAAAAAAATCTCGGACGATCCAGTAACACAAGTTCACTACGATATAAGTCTTATGTAATACCCCGTGATTATTGGAAGAGTAAATATAATTATATTAATTAAAAATTGAGAAAATAAATTTTTATTGGACTTAATTATTTTCTTAGCATTTAAAAATGTTAGTTTTGATATATAAGATATAAGGCTTTAATCGAATTTGAAATCGGGAGAAAAATTGGGTTTTTCTAACCTTTATTTTGTTTTAGCTTAATAGGTGTTGAATCAGGTCGGCCCTAGGGGTGGGCGAATTGATTCGTACTAGGGCATCTTGGGAGATTTGGTTTATTTTTAAGTGTTTGTATTAGTTTTGGACTCTTTTGATTTTTTAATATTAAAAGACTCGGGGTTTAGACTTTTTCAATACTTTTATATTATCTTAAAAAATAGTAGCCTCCTAAGTATTCCTTTCTCTCTTCTACAAAACCTAAACCTCGACTAAAACGAAGTTCTGCCCAAGTTTTGAAGGCTCAAATCAAGTTTTCTCAAGATCAACCAAGAACGATTTTTTGTTATTTCTACATGAGGATCGTAAACGCATAATCAGATTTTCAAGGAGACTTATGTTAGGAATGAATATTTCTATTATTTACCTTAAGTGTTATATATTTTAAATACTCTATTGTAAAATTTATTTCATATGATTCTTATGTCTAGATTCACGGATCCTATTTGAGAGGTGGAGATGGTATTCGTGCGGTGGGCTCTGACCCATTGCTTTGACTAACATTTCAGATTTAGAAGCTGGAATAGCTGCATTGGATTGATTGGAGATTCGTGGAGTGCAGCTGGAGTTATTTTATCAGTTTAGTAGTGTAGTTTTTCTTTTCGTCGTTTTATATATGAGATATTTGATTATGAATTTTGTGGGCCATTTGGTTCCACAATTGTTTATGATTTGTAGTTGGAGTTTTGTATTTGGATTATTTCATTTTAGCATTTTTAAAAATTGGAGTTGAGATTTATATTTGGAGCTAGCTTAGTGATGGATTTTATTATGTGGATGTTTCCATCTGTTGGATTAATTGCAAATTATATCTTGTGGAAAAAAAATTTAATGTCATATAATTTTGTCACATGCTAAGAATGTTAATTTAATTATGATGTCGACGTAGGTTAGCAGAGGGGATTGTCCACCTCTAATGTTAAAATATGCAGGGTGTCACATATTATTACAAGAACAACTTAGACTTACTCAACGACTCAATGCCTTCAACTCTTGATGCAATTCCTTGTTCCGTGTTACCTTCTTCATATCCACTATTAGACACCTTCAAATATCTAACACAATGCAGCCATTTTCTTACATTTTGGTATCCGATCAATCTTACTTATCTCGTGACTGGTCCACCCATTGTATAACAAAAACACAGTATCCACCGCTCAAAATGTTATCCGATATGCAGAGAAAATAACATTAGTGTAGCACACAAGAGATCTGAAATAAATATATGTATGTGAAACTTTGATCTCAAAACAATGGGTGTAAACTAGGATTTGTGATGCACAAGATATGTTCTTGAAAAACTTTTTTGCAAAGACCTCTCTTAAAAAAATACTGTTTGAACAAAATATATAGGGTCATTCGAATGAATTAACACATTTGCTTCGATCGAACCAAAACTCTTGAGACCAAAAATGTGAAACTTAGTTAAACGAGGATCAAATAACTCTCAAATGAAAACCTCTGTCAAACAGAAACAACTCATTTAATGCTTATTCAAAGCTTGTTCGAACAAAAATAATATATTCGTTTGAACTAAATCAAAACTTTGTTCGAATGACTTATGCAAACTCATTTGAATGAGATATACAAGTTCGTTTGAACAAATTTATAAATAAAAATATTTTTCTTTTAAAATCCTTTTACGAAAAATGCCTCAAAACATTTTATAAAACTAACACCCAAACGAATCAATTGATCAAATGTAAATATGCATTCATACCTCAATGAGATCCCTAGGACGTTGAAGACAAAAATCGATGTCGCTTTAACTCGATCGCTATGATCTTTAGTCACACATCATAGGCTTGAAGGACATATAACCCAAACCTTAACCTATGACTCAAATAAATTTTATCCAAATGGACGAAAACCAATATACATAGAAATTAACTCGATTAGAAATTTTTCTTACATGCTTTGCAATTGGTATGGTTAATAAATTCTAATCTAACCTATGTGAGGTGGACTAGATTGAAATAAAGCAAATTTTCAAGTACTTGAAAAGGTTAGAGATTATGTAGTGGTTTAGTCAGTGGATGGTCTTATACCCATTAGGTATGTAGATTCAGATTTTCATTCGGATAGATATTCAAGGAAGTCGATCTCAGAATATGTGTTTACCCTAAAAGATGGAGCCATAAGTTGGAGAAGTGTCAGATAATAATGTATTATTAATTCATCCATGGAATCTAAATATGTTGTAGCTTCGGAGGTATAAAAAGTGGTTATTTGGTTTCAGAACTTCTTAAGTGATTTGTGCGTGGTTCTTTTAGTGTAGTCGGGTAATTCACTTTATTATGACAATAGCGGAGCGATAGCTAACTCGAAAGAACCAATGACTTATAAAAGTCTAAGCAAATTGATAACAAGTATCATTTGATAGGGGAGATAGTCTAAAGAGGCAATACCATCGTAACTAAGATTACATCTCAGGACAATCTGTCATATCTTTTTACAAAGAGCTTGCTAGTTGAGGCTTTTAATAGTCATATAGAGATGTTAGATTCATAGGCACATGGGTTCAAGACTAAGTGGAAGATTATTGGGATTTTATTCTTTAAACCATGTATGATGTTTATTTATCAATAAAGGTTTGTCAAGTTCATTTTGAATGAGAATTATGTTTATGAAAATGACTTATATTGTTTTAAATATAGTGTACGAATATCGGTTAATTGAGAGTAGTAGGAATTCTGGTGAGTTGGGCTTAACTTGTTCAGAGAAGATCAGAATTTCGGTTCTAGTTCAATTTAACAATTCACTACCTATATGGGGAGTTGACACCCAATCAGAAAAGTTTCGAGTACAGTCTTATTAGTTTATCTTTACTACGTGAACATATCATATGGTTCGATAACTTATTTGATGGTTCAAAAACGTTTCTACCAGTACATTAAGAATGTATTGAACGGGACAATGGTGAGATTCAAATTTAGATGTTGACTAGATTAGAGTTGCACAATCTCACATTGCTTCCTAATGGTGCATAGATTCTTAATCCTGAGGACAATGAGGATTGGAATGTTCATACAATTGTTTCTTTAGTTGTAATAGATGCGATCAAATTTATGAGGTCTAAATCTCTACAAGTTAGGGAATTTTTATGAATATAATAAATACCATAAGTTCACGAACTATTATTAGAATAACGTGAAAGTACGAGTCGATCCCATGAGAAAATTATGAAATTATAAAGTATATTTTCCAACTAGACAAATTTGATATTGATATGCCCAAGTATGACCTCGGCCTGGGGGTGCATACCTCGGCCGAGGTAAGAGGCCGAGACGACGGCCGACCCACCAGTGCCCGGGGGCCCACGATATCATCCCTCGGCCAGGTGTACCTCGGCCCAGGCCGACACTACAACATGCACTTCCCCGGGGACACTCCTCGTATCACAGATGTCAACATCAACTCCAGGTACTAAGGAATAGTAACCCCGGTCAACGGTAGGCCAAGATAACAAGAAGCTCTATATTCACCTTCAACATGAACCCTACCTCGGAGTAGGCCGAGGCTACCAGAGGTATCACATCATCAGCACACCAATGACTCATCCCAGGCCGACATAGGTATATACCTCGGCTGACATAAAGCCGAGACGGCCCATGACACCTCATGGATTGAGCGGACGACCAACCTTTATAGCTCGGCCTTTCCTATGCCGAGGCCATTCACATATTTGACTACCAAGCATCTGTTGACATTCGGATAAGGACACCTGGGGCCTAGATCAGTTACAACAAGGTTATTCCCCACATGTGGAGGGAATATTTCATCATCATTACTTACATGTGGCCCTGACAGCTGGCACACCCTCACTGGTGAGGAAACTACACACATGCACATTACATGCATAGGGGGTATATTACACCCCCTAGGCACTATATAAAGGGATCACCCCCTACCTTGCAAAAGGATCCACATATTAAAACCCTAGCTGAAACTCTGTCTATATATACACAGTAGAGAGAGAAAGAGCTTGAGAGGTTGTAACCATGGCCATTAGTGCCTTCTTTCAGTGACATTACTCACACACACTCACAGTGGACGTAGGCCGGTTTGGCTGAACCACTTATATTTCTGCTTTCATTCCTCTTATCCTCACCTCATTCTTACCTTATTAATATAGCTGTGTTGCCATTGTTACACCTGTTTTGAGCTTGCAAACACCTCACCTGGTGGTGCTGATTTTCGGCATCATCATTTTGGCGCCGTCTGTGGGAACCTTAGAGGCTATCTCTTCCTCTTTTCCAGCTTTACCTCACCGGAGACTCTGGTGGTGAACCAGAAACCACCCCTTGTGTGGAGCTGTTTCACCATTGAAAGAGGTCCTTTCAGGTATTAAGCTCCCCTGCAACCAAGACTCTATACAGTTTAACACATGGCACCAGACTTGCCGCCGCCTCTTCTGCCACCCGGAGGTGGGGGAGCTAGTTCCAGTCAGGCTCCTCCCCAGTCCGAAATGGCGGAGGTGGCAGCTGCCTTGAAATCTTTGGCTGCAACACAACAAGCGATGAAGGAGCAATTTGTACAGCTCAGCCAAACCATGATGATAAGGCCACCTGGAGTCTCACCGGACATGATAACTCCGGCGGCAGTTCAGCCTCATCCTGACGTCAGGGGACCACCCCAGGCGCCCATGAAGGACCAACCTGCGCCCCAGCGGAGGAGGGACGTTGCTGACCCTAGGCGCTTGCGCCTGGGGAGGCAGGGAAACCCTTGCCCAGAGGACAGGAATGATGACCTGGAAGCTGAAGAGGCCCCAGAAGACTGCTGGGAACCATATGAGGTGTTCGATAACACCGTACGACCTCTTCGGCAGAGCCAAGGATGTGTCGGCCGAAGAAGAGATGAGGCCCAACAGAGGGGGTCGGCCTTCAACAGATTGAGCAGAGGCTCGGCCTTCGAGAGGCTGGGACCAGTTAATGACCTAAGACACAGGCTATCAAGGTCAAGGAGTGCAGCAGGTTCCCAAAGAGGGGCTCGGCCAGATCAAGGCCGACCCATGGAGAGAAGAGCAAGGGAACAGGAAGAGGTCAACAGTCAGCGGGTCGCGGCTGGGGAACCCTCCGTCCACCGTAGAGAGGTGGCGGGGGATAACCTCGGCCAAGTTGAGGGGAGAAGACCCTGGAATGACTCGATCCAACGTCTCAAGGAGAAGATAGGGGACCTCATAAAGAGCAAGGACCCCTTACAGAGGGGCTACACGTAGGGCTCACCATTTGTGGCTAAGATAGTGGGGTTCCCAACCCCAGCTAAATTCAAGCCTCCTGTAGTGACTCCTAAGTACGATGGCAGCACTAACCCTGTGCACCACATCGAGATGTATCAGTCAGCGGCAGATATTTACTCGATACCTGATGAGATGAAGTGCAGGGCCTTCTCGGGCACCCTAGCAGGGGCCGCGCATAGCTGGTTCACCTCTCTTCCAAAGAATTCAATCGAAAACTTCAAGGGATTGGCCGAGCAGTTCATCCACAACTTCTGCTTTGGGGTAAGGCCCCAAAAGAAGACCACCCACCTCCTATACGTCAAACAGGCTAAGGGTGAAAGCCTAAGGGACTATATAGCAAGATTCAACAAGGAGAAGTTGGAGGTGGAGGATTACGAGGAGAGCATAGCCATGACCGCCCTTATAGGAGGTCTTCAGAAGGGAAAGCTACTATGGAAGCTGGCAGAAGACCCCCCCAAGTCTATGGCGGAGCTTTTGTCCACTGCAGGAAAAGTAATGAATGCGGAGGAGGCGATGGCCGCCAAATACGAGGAGGAGAACTGCGGTAGTGCTGGGAGGTCCCAGGGCAAGAAGGAAGGAAAGAAGCGGTCAGCAGATGACAAGTTCGCCCATTACACTCCTCTGACCGTGAGCTGTGAGCACATTCTTAATGAGATCAAGAGTGACCGGGCTCTGAGATGGCCAGAGAAGTTGAAGGCTCCGCCACATAAGAGGAATAAAAACCTCTGGTGTGAGTTTCATCAGGACCACGGCCATGTCACTGACAGATGCTTTGCCCTGAAGGACGAGATTGAGAAGATGCTGAAATCCGGGAAGCTAAGAAAGTATGTGGATGGCAAGGCCCCAAAGGGCGGCAGAGAAGACCCTAGGAAGAGAAGAGACGACAAGTGCCGTGGTGATGTCCCGGCTAAAAGGCATGACGATTCAGATGGCGATGATGGAGATGACCCCGATCTCCCACCTAGGGATGACAACACCCCAGTGAAGAGGGTAGGAATGATCTCCTTTGGTGTTAGCACCATATGTGGGGGATTCGCAGGGGGTGGATCTGAGGTAGCCGATAGAAAGGCTCATGTCGCGGAGGCCAAGTCGGTAGTTAGGCCAGAGGTTGTGAACCTGACGTCTTTTGACGCTGTGCAGAAGAGAACGAAGGTGGACATGGACACCCTGGTGGTGGGTTTCTCCCAGCTCGACTTCAAGGGCATCTTAGCCCCCCATGATGACCCCTTGGTCATAACGACAAGGGTGCATGGGTGCGACGTAGGGAGAATCCTCATAGATGGGGGAAGCTCAGCAGATGTAATGTTCTGGCCTTGTTTCAAGAGCTTGGGTCTCAGCAGATCAAGATTAGTGCCATACCACCATCCCTTGATAGGCTTTAGTGGTGAGAAAGTGCACCCGTTAGGCATGTATGAGATGGATGTGCGTATGGGGGATGAGTGGCCTAAGAGGCTGACTAAGAAGATAAACTTTTTTGTGATGGAAGAGAATGTCTACTCTGCCTACAACCTCATCGTTGGAAGAGTAGCCCTCAAGGAGTTTGAAGCCGTGCCGTCAACGGTCCATCAAATGCTAAAATTCCCGACCCCTTACTGGGCAGGGGAAGTGCAGGGGGATCAGACCACGGCACGGGAGTGTTACTTCAACTCAGCTGAAGAGAGGGAGGCCCATAAGAGAGCAACCGCCACCTACAGCATAGACACTCTTGATCCGAGAGATGAAACGAAGCTGAAGAAGGGCGAGGCCGCAGAAGAGGTAGAATCCATCGTCCTCAATGAGGACGAGATGGAAAAAACCATCCAGGTCGGCAAGGCCCTAGAAACAAAGATTAAGGAAGAGCTGGTAAGCCTTCTCAGGAAGAGGCAGAGTGTCTTTGCCTGGAGCCACACCTACATGCCTGGTATAGACCCCGAGGTCATGACCCACAAACTCAACGTGGACAGGGATGCCAGGCCAATCAAGCAGAGGAGGAGAATTTACTCCAGAGAGAAGTATGAGGTCATTCGGGAAGATGTGAAGAAGTTGGAAGAGGCCGAGTTCATACGAGAGGTCACCTATCCAGAGTGGCTCTCAAATGCAGTGATCGTGCCTAAGGCCAATGGAAAGTGGCGGATGTGTGTAGATTTCACAGACCTGAATAGGTCCTGCCCGAAGGACAGCTATCCCCTACCTAGGATAGACCAGATGGTGGACGCAACAGTAGGGCACGAGCTCATGAGCTTCATGGATGCTTATTCGGGTTATAACCAAATATTCATGGACGCCGAAGACTCTGAGAAGACATCCTTCATCACTGACAAGGGGACATACTGCTACAAGGTAATGCCCTTTGGTCTGAAAAATGCGGGGGCAACATATTAGCGTCTCGTCAATAGGATGTTTGAGGAGCAGATAGGTAAGACCATGGAGGTGTACGTGGACGATATGCTAACGAAGAGCCTGAGGTCATGTACTCATGTGGCAGACCTTGAGAAGACCTTCGATGTCATGGACTCGTACAGAATGAAGCTCAACCCGGCCAAATGTGTCTTCGGGATAGGAGCTGGGAAGTTCCTGGGGTTCATCGTTAATCAAAGGGGGATTGAGGCAAACCCAGAGAAGATCAAGGCATTGCTCGACATGAAGACTCCTAGGAGTATCAAGGATGTCCAAAGACTCATGGGAATAGTGGCAGCCCTGAACAGGTTTGTTTCCAGAGCAACCGATAAGTGTCTTCCATTCTTCAAGGTCCTAAGGAAGGCCTTCCAGTGGGATGAAGAGTGTGAAAAAGCTTTTGATCAGCTCAAATCCTACTTGGGGTCTCCCCTGCTGCTGTCCCGGCCCATTGCGGGAGAAAGGTTATTTGTGTATCTAGCAGTCTCTGAGTCGGCCATTAGCGCGGCCATCATACGAGAAGAGGGTGAAGTTCAGAGACCTGTGTACTTTAACAGTAAGGCCCTACAAGGGTCTGAACAGAACTATCCCCGGATGGAGAAGTTGGCTTATGCTCTTATCCATGCTTCAAGGAAAATGAAACCCTACTTTCAAGCTCACTCTATGACAGTCCTCACGGACTCCCCGCTAAGACAGGTCCTGCACAAGCCTGAGAAGGCCGGAAGATTGATGGCCTGGGCCATTGAACTAGGAGAGTATGATCTTACTTACCAACCCAGGACAGCCATTAAGGGGCAGGCCCTTGCTGATTTTGTCGCAGAGTTCACTTGGGAAGAGACTGAGTCAGAGAAGACCTTGGAAGGCGGCAAAGATAAGGGCAGAGGCATCTCCCGAGATTCGGAAGAGATGAACCCAAACGTCTTCGGGGGCCGAGAAGAGGTAGTCCCAGGCAATGCTCGGAGGAGAATAGAAGAAAATGAAGAGGATCAATACCTCTTCGAAAAAGGAGTGATGAGAGAAGGGGTTTTCTCTTCAGATGAAGACGTCTGGAGCCTCTTCGTGGATGGATCCTCCTGTGACGGTGGAAGCGGCGCGGGGCTAGTACTCTCAGCTCCAGATGGCGCCAACATTGAGTATGCCTTAAGATTCAACTTCCAAGCCTCAAACAACGAGTCTGAGTATGAGGCCATGATAGCGGGCCTCCTATTGGCAACAACTCTGCGGGTGAAGCGGCTTCTACTCCATAGCGACTCAAGGTTGATTGTCAACCAGGTGTTGGGAGCGTACGAGGCCAAGGATGAGAGGATGGCCAGATACCTAAAAAAGGTGAGAGGTTTGCTAGAATTTTTTGAAGAAGCCAAACTGAAGAGAGTGCCGAGATTGAGCAACAATCACGCCGACGCATTGGCAAGGCTCGCCTCGGTAATGAAGACAGACTTGGGAAGAACCATCCCAATTGAAATCCTGGGAAGGGCAAGCATCGAGGAGGACGAGGTATGCATCCCTTGTCACAACGTGAACCTAGGGGGCTCTTGGATCGACCCGCTCGTCAGATACTTAAGAGAGGGGGAGCTATCTGAGTCCAAGCTGGAAGAAAGAAAGTTGAGGTACAGAGCTGCCAAGTTCTCTTTGATAGGGGATGTCTTGTATAAAAAGGGGTTCCTCTTACCCCTCCTCAGATGTGTGCATCCCATGGAGGTAACCCGGGTCTTGCGGGAGGTTCATGAGGGCTCTTGCTCTAGCCATATAGGAGGAAGACCCTTAGCCAAGAGGATCATCACTCAGGGATATTGGTGGCCAACCTTGTCGAGGGACGCCGCTGACTATGTGAAGAGGTGCGACAAATGCCAGAGGTTCGCCACTATCCCTCACCAACCCCATCAGCCTATGACATCAATCTCTTCTCCATGGCCGTTCGTGGTATGGGGAATCGACTTGGTAGGACCTTTACCAAGAGCAGTCAACAACTATAGATTCTTGATAGTTGCCATTGACTACTTTTCAAAATGGGTAGAAGCCGAACCCATGATAACAATTACGGATCAGAAGACCTTTCAGTTCATCTGGAAGAACATCATATGTAGGTATGGCCTCCCAAACACGCTCATCTCAGATAATGGGACCCAGTTCAAGAACGCCTCATTAGAGAAGTATTGCCAAAGTGTGGGGATTAAGCAGTTCTTCTCATCTCCTGGTCGACCCCAGGCTAATGACCAGACTGAAGTCACAAATAGGACAATCTTGGATGGAATCAAGAAGAGGTTAGAAAACGCGAAAGGGAGATGGATAGAAGAGGTTTACGCTGTGCTATGGGCTTACAGGACAACAGCAAGGACACCCACAGGAGAAACCCCATTCATGCTGGCACACGGTTCAGAAGCCGTCATACCAATGGAGATAGGCCTACCAACTCATCGGATTCAGACCTATGATCCGGACAGCAATGGGGAAAGGAGGAGGTTAGACTTGGACCTCATTGAAGAAAGAAGGGAAGACGCGGAGGTCAGGAAAGCAGCCTACCAGCAGAGGGCAGCAAAGTTCTACAATCAAAGGGTAAAGACAAGACCCATTGCGGTAGGAGACCTAGTGCTTAAGAAAACCCTACAGAAAGCAAACAAGCTACACCCGAACTGGCATGGCCCCTACAGAGTAACGGAAGAGGTTGTGCCAGGCACGTATAGGCTAGAGAACCTAGAGGGAGAACCCTTCACCAACCCGTGGAATGCCGACCACCTAAAGAGATATTTCATATAATGTTGCACCCATTTTGTCAATTGTAAAAGTACCATCTTATTGAGAAGAGGTTGTGAATAAAGAACAGTTTCCATGGCAAATTCTTGTTTCATCTTAACATCATTCATTTGGTGAAATTAATTATGGGGGTAACCTCTTAGGTGAGGACCTCAGACCTTAAACATCATTAATTTGGTGACATTATGAGGCTTACCTCGGCTCAGGTGATGACCTCAGACCCTCATAACACCACTCGGGGGTGACGAGGTCTGAGTTCAGACACCACGGCTAGAGGACCTCAGACCCTTAACATCATTCATTTGGTGAAATTAATTATGGGGGTAACCTCTTAGGTGAGGACCTCAGACCTTAAACATCATTAATTTGGTGACATTATGAGGCTTACCTCGGCTCAGGTGATGACCTCAGACCCTCATAACACCACTCGGGGGTGACGAGGTCTGAGTTCAGACACCTCGGCTAGAGGACCTCAGACCCTTAACATCATTCATTTGGTGAAATTAATTATGGGGGCAACCTCTTAGGTGAGGACCTCAGACCTTAAACATCATTAATTTGGTGACATTACGAGGCTTACCTCGGCCTAGGTGATGACCTCAGACCCTCATAACACCACTTGGTGGTGACGAGGTCTGAGCTCGGACACCTCGGCTATAGGGGCTCAGACCTTAAACATCATTAATTTGGTGAAATTTATTGTGGGGATAACCTCTTAGGTGAGGGCCTCAGACCTTAAACATCATTAATTTGGTGACATTACGAGGCTTACCTCGGCCTAGGTGATGACCTCAGACCCTCATAACACCACTTGGTGGTGACGAGGTCTGAGCTCGGACACCTCGGCTATAGGGGCTCAGACCTTAAACATCATTAATTTGGTGACATTACGAGGCTTACCTCGGCCTAGGTGATGACCTCAGACCCTCATAACACCACTTGGTGGTGACGAGGTCTGAGCTCGGACACCTCGGCTATAGGGGCTCAGACCTTAAACATCATTCTTTTGGTGAAATTTATTGTGGGGATAACCTCCCAGGCTATAGGGCCTCAGACCTTAAACATCATTAATTTGGTGACATTACGAGGCTTACCTCGGCCTAGGTGATGACCTCAGACCCTCATAACCACTTGGTGGTGACGAGGTCTGAGCTCAGACACCTCGGCTATAGGGCCTCAGACCTTAAACATTCATTTGGTGAAATTTATTGTGGGGATAACCTCTTAGGTGAGGGCCTCAGACTCTTAAGTAATGGTTATGGCACCACATTCAGTAATGACTACAGAGGGTGCATAGCATCCATGTACATTCACAAATAAAGATGAAGAGACACTTGCATTCAACAAAAGCTTGACATTGCAAAATATTTAAGTGTGAAAAATTACATACGAGATTACAAGTCAAAACAAAAAATGGAAAATACAAGTTAAACAACTGAATGAGGAACGTCTGATGCCTCTTCAGGGTTGGCCTGCTCGGTATTGGTCACCTCGGCTACTTCGTTTGCAGGGTCAGTGTCCCCGAGATCTTCCCCTTCCAGAGTAACAGTTTGACCAGGGGCAGCAGCTTCATCCTCTATCTCCTGCAAGGCCTGGGCAAATTGGGCATCGGCAAGGCCGAGGCCCACAAAATCTGAGGCCTTAATGGTGCCAACCTCGGCCTCCCTTACCTCGGCCCACTTGGAGGTGGCCTTGATACCTCTTTCAAGGTACTCCAGGCCAAAACCTACAAACTCCTCAGAGACCTTATAGTCAGCAATTATTGTCTCCGAGGCGTCTGCAAGAGAAGCCTTCACCGCAGCATCAACTTTCCTCTGCAAAGCATCGTCCTTATCCTTCAGGGCCTTGGTATGACTCTGAACAAGTGCAGAGATGTCCTTCTCTAGGGATTGGGCCTTATTTTCAGAGGCCTGAGCCTTGGTCTCAACCTCCTGTAACTCTTTCCTCAGACGAGCAACCTCGGCCTTCAGGGTGCCCTCAACTTTTTCAGCCTCCTGCCCCTTCTGGGTGAGAGGCAATTTCCTCAGGGCCCAGTTAGATAGCTGGTACATGGCAGCTGCACCCTGCACAGTAAATGAAGAAGTTAGGTGAGAGCAAAATCAGACGTTGCACTTTGAACAAAGGAACAAGTTATACCTGGACTACTCTGTGAAGGCCGAATTCAACCATCGTAGGGGTTTCCATGGCCCTGAGAAAACGCTTGTCGGCCTCGGTCATCATGTTGTTAAGAGCGTCCATGGCTTGTCGGCTGTGGCCGAGCACACTGTCGGAAAGTTTTAACTGGTCCAGACGAGCCGATAATGTGTCGGCTGTGATAGGGATCGCAGCATCTGGGGTCCTCCTTGTCCTGGAGCTCGGCCTCTGATCCTCAGGAGGAGGGACCTCAGGTGCCCTCTTCTTGGACTTGGATGTTGAGGGAGCAGGTGGAGGAGCATTTAGACCGGTCTTCTTGACAAGCCTAGCTAAGCTTGGGGCTGCCATCTCCCACAACTCTTTTGAAACCTATGGTGGTTTCTCAGCAAAAGTGAAAAGATATGAGTCAGAAATAAAGTACGTAAGATAAGAGGCTACACTTAGGGTCAAAATAAAAATCCTTACCAAAGTCAGCTAGGGGACTTCCGCCCAGGCTCGTCCCCGAGAGATACTGAGGGGTCAGCAGATGTTCAAATTTGACAAACATCCCATGGGCCCCTTGGTCCTGCAGGGCGTTCACCCTCTTACCGTGCTGCACACTTAGTCCAGGGTCGGCCCTGGCAGACATGGAGACTTTGCCCCATTTCGTAGGTATTCTCGGCTCGAAGATGGAAGAGGGAATGGAAGAACCAAATTCCCAAGGCCCTGAGACATAAAAGTACCTGGGTTTCCAATTATGGTTGGAGGTCTGAGTGACCAGGAGCATCTTTTTCTCAGGCCTCCGAGCCACAAAGTGATAGTAGCTCGGATGATTCTTAGCCGAGGTTGGGACGTAGCAACCAGCAAAGACCTGCACTGGGAGGTCAGAGTGGTGAACCGCCCTCTATAAGATGATTGCCCCTATAATGACCCTCCAGGCATTGGGAGAGAGCTGCGAGGGGGCCAAGTTAATGAATGATAGAATGGTCCTAATGACGGGGTGGAAGGGAAGACGAAAACCTAACTTGAACATCTGCTCGTACAGGCATATTTCACCATCCCTGCCATGATAGGCCCTCTCTTCCCTCAGAGGTCTCCTTAAGTGGATAGAGGGGCTAATGGAGTATAGGTACCTAAAGTGCAGTAGATCCACCTCAGTTATTGTACTCTCATACTCGGCTGCCTCAGATGTGTCCACATCACTTTCGGCATCCTCGTCATCGTCAGACTCGACGTCGGCTGGAGCAGACGTGGACGGGTTACCGGGGAACCTCCGAGCAAACTCGGCCTCTGTGACGACCGACAGGGGAATAGCATTCAGAATGGAAGGAACAACCACATTTGGCTCTACAAGTTCAACCTCTGAAGAAGAACTAGAGGTACTTGTGCCATTTTGTGACGAGGCACGACTAGAGACCTCGGCTTGGTCAGAGTTCTGATCAGCCTGAGTAGTAAAGTCCATGGCCTCTTGGAAAGAGTCCACTGACATCGGGTCGGAGGTAGAAGACTCAGACTCAGACATCGGCAAGTTGTTGGCAGAGACGTCTGTCTGGTAAAAAGTTTCAGGTGGACGAGGGTATACCACCTTGAGAGGTGAGGGAAAGAGAGGTCTGATAGGGGACCCTTGTGACCTACGAGCTTCTTCCTGAGCTCTCTCTATTTGTCTAATTTTTTCTAAGGTCTTTTCTTTTAGAGAAGGGAAGTCTTCAATAAGTTGGTACAGGGGTCTGAGCATCTGGGGACGACCCAAGGCTCTTGGCAGACCTTAAACTTGTAGAAATGTCCTAGAAACTACAAACAAATGTGGTTTAAAAAGTTGAGGGAATCAAGGATCAAACTAGAAAACCTAGCTGACCGGAAAATTCAAAGGTCCACCGGAAAACTCAAGATCTCACCGGAAAGCTCAAGAACTAGCCGGAAAATTCAAAATAAAAGATATCAAAAATGAAGGAAATGGAGATGAAGGATACCTGAAGGTGAGATTGATGAATAAAGGTGGAGAGTATCGCGCAGGAAGGGAGGTATCCCTCGGCAGAACAATTGTTGGAGCAAGGGCTGACTTCGGAGAGAGAGAGAAGTTCCAGAAAACAGGGAAAGAGTTGCTTGAACAGTAGAGAAATGAGAAAGAAGAAGAAGGAAAATGGTTTTAACCTTTAAATACTTGGGCACGATTCCCAAGGCTCATCATTGCCTTGGGAAGCCCAAGGGACAACTGACTACATGTGCCAACCAAGTGGGCACACCTTGGCAACTGACAAGTGTCAAGCAGGTATTGACTTTGGGGTGAATAGGCCTCGGAGGCAAGAACCCCCTAGCCATCCACTCTCGCAAATGGCTAGGGGCTGGGGGGTGATTGATATGCCCAAGTATGACCTCGGCCTGGGCGTGCATACCTCGGCCGAGATAAGAGGCCGAGACGACGGCCGACCCACCAGTGCCCGGGGGCCCACGATATCATCCCTCGGCCAGGTGTACCTCGGCCCAGGCCGACACTACAACATGCACTTCCCCGGGGACACTCCTCGTATCACAGATGTCAACATCAACTCCAGGTACCAAGAAATAGTAACCTCGGTCAACAGTAGGCCAAGATAACAAGAAGCTCTACATTCACCTTCAACATGAACCCTACCTCGGAGTAGGCCGAGGCTACCAGAGGTATCACATCATCAGCACACCAATGACTCGTCCCAGGCCGACATAGGTATATACCTTGGCTGACATAAAGCCGAGACGGCCCATGACACCTCATGGATTGAGCGGACGACCAACCTTTATAGCTCGGCCTTTCCTATGCCGAGGCCATTCACATATTTGACTACCAAGCATCTGTTGACATTCGGATAAGGACACCTGGGGCCTAGATCAGTTACAACAAGATTATTCCCCATATGTGGAGGGAATATTTCATCATCATTACTTACATGTGGCCCTGACAGCTGGCACACCCTCACTGGTGAGGAAACTACACACATGCACATTACATGCATAGGGGGTATATTACACCCCCTAGGCACTATATAAAGGGATCACCCCCTACCTTGCAAAAGGATCCACATATTAAAACCCTAGCTGAAACTCTGTCTATATATACACAGTAGAGAGAGAAAGAGCTTGAGAGGTTGTAACCATGGCCATTAGTGCCTTCTTTCAGTGACAGTACTCACACACACTCACAGTGGACGTAGGCCGGTTTGGCTGAACCACTTATATTTCTGCTTTCATTCCTCTTATCCTCACCTCATTCTTACCTTATTAATATAGCTGTGTTGCCATTGTTACACCTGTTTTGAGCTTGCAAACACCTCACCTGGTGGTGCTGATTTTCGGCATCATCAGATATATTTGTTTGATAACAATTACGTTGAAAACAAATCTAACGACTAAGATAAGTATCTAAGAAAAATATGTAAAAAAATGAGAGAGAGTTATTAGGATTACAGATCCAATTACAAATTTAAATTAGCTACAATGTCAATACAAATTTCAATTCTCAATTCTTTTAATTCGAAATTGATCGGATCTCTTCGCATATATTTTGGAATATAAATCAATAAAGTTCAATTTTTAATTCACTTTTATCTTATTCATAAAGCTAAAATCCCCATTCCCTTAAAAAGTATTAATTTTAT
Source organism: Sambucus nigra (assembly GCA_949130495.1). Taxonomy (NCBI): domain Eukaryota; kingdom Viridiplantae; phylum Streptophyta; class Magnoliopsida; order Dipsacales; family Adoxaceae; genus Sambucus; species Sambucus nigra. Next base: position 716,963,210 of record OX422207.1, read on the forward strand.
GCATTTTATAAGAAAAAACTAGGCATGGACTATCAAATGGTTTAACGGAAGCACGATCCAGCAAAATTAAATATACATAAAATCACGGTATTGAATAGAGTCAGGTTTGTAAAGATAAAATATTACTCTCGTAATACTTTATATAAATAACGAATCGTTAAAATGTTTAGAACAATTTTTGGGAATAGAAAATTTAATTAGACATTAAATACTAACTAAGAATGGCAAACGTTCATGATCTCAGAAAGTAATTTAATTTAGTACAATGAATAACAAAAGACTACAAGAAGAAGATAGAATTGTCATTATAATAATCAACATACAAAACTTTGATTCAAAGCGATATTATAATCACGAACAACTATCTCCACAAAGTTACACACAATAATATCGCAAACACTCATAATATATTTTGATATGAATTTGATGCTAAAAATTGCTCTACCGAATTTTCCTTCAAAACTCCTACCTAGCCCTTAATTTATTATAATAGCGGAGTGGTAGAAGTTGAGTTGAAATGGGTCTCTCGTTGACTGGCCAATAAGTCTTTTGTAATCACACAAATAGTTGTGTTGAAAATAAACACTCCATCTCTTTTAGTTTTGTGTTGAGATTAGATACTCCCCCCCCCCCCCCCCCCCCCCTTCGAGGACTCCTATCTTTAAGGGTGGAAAAAGCTTGTCAATTATTGTGAAATTCAGAGAATAAAAAAATTCCACTTTTTTTCTAACAAATGTTAAATCACTATTTTTAATGATTTTCTCCAATTTATCTTCAATTCACTTCAAATTTCTAGAGTAGTTGTAAAATGGACACTTGGCAACCTTTTCACAAATTTTAGAACAAAAAAATTCTAAAATTACCGAAATGCCCATTTTTCTTTAAAATTATTGTTTTGACTCAATTCTTCTTGCATTAATACCTCTATGTACCAAAATGACCATAATAACTTTAGTAAATAAAATAAAATGGGTCAAACAAAGCATAAATTTGGGTATAAAAATTACACAATAATGAATTTGTCAGCAATCATTATGTGTACATATCTGAAATTGTATTTTGAATGAACTCGTATCTGGGAGATATCCTAGATTATGATACCCCTCCCTTGATAAACTTATAAGCTTTGAGTCTACCAGTAAACCTAATAATTGGATTATTTATAATCTAGTGGAGTATAAAATGACTTAAGTTTGGGATAAAGGAATAAATAAGATGTTGGTGAAAATTAATTAACAGCAAATTAAATTTCACCAAGCAGGTATTGTATACTTTACGTGGGGAATCCCATTATGCACTATCTAACTTTACAAACAAAGAACTCATTAATCGAAAAATTTTGAGATAATTAAATTGGAGTGCAATTATCATTATTAAGTGACATTAATTATAATTAAGCAAGAAATAATTTCTATTACGGGAAGTAATATGGAATGTTCATAGTTAGTTTGGAATCCAGTTGTATAATTAGCCTTCGGTCCCTAGTATAGTCTATTACCCATTGTTGATACAAATTTAGTCTGCTGACATGGACCAATCACTTGAAGACGCGTGTCAACCACATGGCAAATACGAATACTCTCAACGAACAACTCATACACTCCGAGCAACTCAAGCGTACTGAGCAGCTCGTACACTCCAAGCAACTCAAGCGTACCGAGAAGCCTAGGCATCTCGAGCAACTCAGAGCTCCGAGAAACTCAAGCGTACCGAGCAACTTAAGCGGTCTGAGCTACTTAGAGTGCAGAGCATCCAAATCAAGAGAATCAAAAAGACGAATGCGCATTAAATGCTCATTATTATCTTACAGGTGTATATGTCTACTAGATAACAACGCATTGTCCTTTCACATGTACAACCTCAAGGCTATAAATACATTGTAACCTCCTCATTAGAAGAGGACTTTGGATCTCTTGGTAAACCTACTATCGAGATTCCAAATAAACAGTCAGCAGTACAAAAACAGTAGACGTAGGCCATTTTCTTCAGGTTGGACCACTTTAAAAATCCTTTGTCTAATTTATTCATTTTATCTGTGATTGATTAATTAGATATAATCTAATTTTTTTACATCAACACCCATGTAGTAGGTCCAACTCTCTAAAAACCCTAACTGCCCCAAGTCCACTATTTTTAATTATATATAGGTCTAACATAGGTTTTTATGCAACATAACATGTCATAAGGGAGAGAGAGAGAGAGAGGGGAAGACACTATTTACATTTTTGTGAAGGGGAAATAAGAGAGAAAGTGATTTCTCTCACAAATCATCAAGTTTTCATCTCCAGAAGTGCCCATACATTAGGCTTACTTTAGAGGATCATATACTAGAAGATTTGGACATTTCAGGGCGTTTTACCTAACTTTTGGAAAGAAAGGAAAAGTAGACTCTTCATCTTCTATAATTCATATTTCTCCTAATTCAAAGAACCTATAAGATCCATAAAGGTATCGTGATTCAAAACCACGTGTTTATGCTTTAAACTAATTTTTTGTTCTTCTTTTTATTGCATTATAATATATAGATTTTTGGGTAGAAAGGTTTTTCTTGAAATCAATCCCTAACACAACCCTCATAGATGCATTTGTCCTAAGACACTCATATCTAGATTTTCAATTTCAACATTAAATTCTGTCGATCTTTCTGACTCTACCACCGACCCCATCATTACGGTGAAGTCAAGAGGTATGAACCTTATCTCCCTGCTTAGAAAATGAAATTTGTTGGTCGAGTCCCACCACCTCTCGAGAAATGCCAAAAAAAGTCCTTATCCATCTGGATGTAGGACAGGGGCAAAAAAATGTTGCCTTGAATCCACGAAGTGACATACTATGCCACCATAATTAAACTGATCTCATCAGACAACGAATCTTAATGTCCTCGATTATCTAAAATTTAAGAGGTGAATATTTAGTGATTTATTAAATTATTCAAATACAAATTTACATATTTATTAATTTATAAACCTAACCAATTTATTTATAAGTTCAATTAATTAACTTAATTAAATTAATTTACAACCTAACCAATGCATTAAATTATTTAAAAAATAATATATTATTCAACATAAAACATAAAATAATGTTCATAACTCGTTGTTCAATGCCCGCTGCAACCATTGTGTCTTCGACGGGGATTGAATGAGGAAGGATCTTACATAAAATTTGCACCTTTGAGAATTCAAAATAATCAATCTCAGATTGGGTAGTGCACGAGGAAGATGCACAATAAAAATAGGTGCAATGTTGGCGGATAAAACCTCCTCATGATTGTGAATATGGCGACTTTAAGTGAGAAACTGAGAGGATAATGATAGAGAAATGTCAACCAAACTCGTTGAGGGGGTATATGTATGAATAGTTCCCAGGTATTCCAAATTCCATTCGAACTAAGTTATCGTGACATTTAGTCTGCCACGGGACGGAGAAATATGATTAATGCCTATGAGCACTTGATGATTTTCAGGGGACAAAATAATAGTAAAACATTTTGGTGGACCAAAGGGCTCAAATGCCTTAAATATAGTCTAATTTATTAAAAAGGATAAAAAGGATTGTTAAAGGCCCCAACTATAAATACTTTGGTGTTATTTTATCCTTTGCCTTCTTTACATTATCCATTTATTATTAACTTTTTCTTCTTGTTATCAACCGTTCAAAGATGTATTCAATTTAATTTTGTAAAGTTATGTCTATTTGTAGGCTAAAGCAAACAAATAATTTTTAAATAAAAAGAATATTTTTTAACATCCACAAACATAATTAATCAAATTACAAACTAATTATACCCATATCAAATATGGAAGATAAAATATGAAAATATTTTAATTAAGAGTTGACTATTACAAACTAATTATACCGGTAGTGTGTGGGGCATGCTCGAACCAACTTCTCAAAGAGATCAGCATAAGTATTGATCACATGGATAAATACGAACATTTATCACACCCATCTTAATAAGATCAATAGGTTACCTATAATCTTGGACGAGATATTTTTGGAATCACCACACGATCCAATAACAATCTAGGAGAGATCCTTAAACATATCAACAACTATGATTTTACACCACTATAAATACAGGCCACACCTTAGGGCCTAGGGGGATGTAATTCAAAAAGTTTGAGATAACTTAATAAAATATAGTGACCTTTCAGTGGATGTAGGAAATTTTTCGAACCACATATATTCTTGTATTGTGTGATTGACAACTTATATTCATTATTTTATTGCCTTCTAGAATCCTTTTTATTGTGATTACTTTGTACTCATAATTGGAGTCGTTCGTGGGAACGATTTTCCTTTCCACGAAAGTAATCTTCATAAAGAATAGCTACAATATCTCACAAACCAAACAGTGTGCCCCAACCCCAAGACGTGCGAGCTGATTTGTCTCCACTAAGAATCAGGTTTGAGGTTTGATAAGATGGGAACCCAAGGTTCCGACCAAAATGACTGCCTTCGGAGGAAATCCATAGGAAGCCTAGGTTTACTCAAATCTCATGCCTAGTTGATGCCTACGAAATAATGCTTCAGCAGCATGAGGAGGCAACTTACCTCCAAGTTGAAGAGAATTCTTGCCTCCAATGGTGGCTAGAGTAAATGGATAAAGAACTCCTCCATAACTAAAGTTCCAACCTCGGACTCCTAGTCCTCAAGCGAGCAATACTCGTAGCTGAGGAAGGAACACCTAGCACGACCAAGAGTATTCAAGGCATGGAAGTTATCAAGGCAGGCGCTACAAGGATGATGAGTGCCATAGAGATGATAAAAGGAGTTTGGTTCGAAGGAAAATTGGCCAACACCTCACTCATAGGTGATAGGTCAACCAAGGAGCTAGCGATGAGAGCCCTCATCGCCCAGATGAAGCCTCCCTTATTAAAATTCATCGAAGATATGGAGTCCCCTAAGAAGTTTGTAACCCTCAGGTTCAATGTCAAGACTAATACTATTGACTATATTCGGCAGTACAGGTAAGCTATGGCTTTGTGGAGTCGTAATGACCCACTGATGTCACATTTTCCCTCCAGATGGGTGATGTTTCCCATAAATAGTTTGAAAAACTACCTCACAGGTCCATCAAGAGTTTCAATGTAAGGCCCTAAAATATGATTAGGAATGTTAGTTACATTATTAATTATAAATGATGATTAATAAGTTTGGTGATGGGTATTAAACATTTTAATTATCATGTTTAGGGGATGCATGCTCACGTGATATATATATGTTGTTTGCATTAGATTCTAATTGAGCCAATGATCGGTAATAACATGTTTAGAGCATATGATTAGTTATAATGTTAAATGAATAATAAAATCTATTTTTAATGCATCATTATGTTTATAAAATTAAACTAGGGTGTTGGTGCGAAATTGGCGATGTTTGGTCGCTAAATGTAAAAGTTTTGAGATTTTCGATACATTGCTACTCTCCTGTTCGAGCCCAAATTAGGCATAGAATATTTATGAATTTGGGAAAAAATAAAATATGAAAGTTTTATATATATATATATATATATATATATATATATATATATATATATATATAATTTATCTATGTCTAGACACAAAGGGAGAGTAAATCGAAGCCCGTAATAGTGAGTTATGGTGATTTTACCAATGCATGACAAATATGTCATTAGTGAAATTGTTTGATTGAACCTTTTGTCCAACTAATCATACATTACCACAGGCCTTATGGCCATTGGAACCCTTAGAACGTATTTTATGATTATAAATCAGATATATACCTTAATCCTCATGATAAATAAGAAGGTTTGGAAGATTTTGCCTAAGGAGAGAGAAAGGAAGGTTTAAGGAAACAATTTCTTTGAAAATTTAAAAGAAATCGAGGACTTCTTATAAGGTAATTACCTCTTTGTTAAAGTTGGTCACATGAACGAGTTTTAAACTTTATAGGTTTTATTTCTTCTGATTTTGAAAAGCATTTGAATAATACCCATATTGCCTTGTTGTATCAAAACAAGGATGGCTTAAGAACATAAATAAGAACTTGTGCTAGGATAATAAATATTAACTTTAAAGTTTTAGATTTGAATGACTTTTTTGTGAAGCTTTTTAATTTAGGAGATTCAAGTATATGACGTGTGTATATATTAAAAGATTTTTAATATATGATTCCATGAACTAATGTCCAAGATAGATAGTGAGGACACTTAATTGTATTATGTTATGTGTTAAAGTTCTATTTTGGACCTAGTTGTGTTAAAAATGTCATAACTCATTGGATACTTACTGAAATCAATTGATTCTAGTTAAAATATTAGATGATATATATGAGTATAACATACTCGAAGATGAGCATAAAATACCTTTTATTTTGTCTTGGGTGTTATTTGAAGTTGAAGTTTTGTTACAGTTTTCTAGCAAAAACCGCTTTTAAAATGTTGTAGTAAAATGGGGGTATAACTTTCTCAAGTAAAAATGTAATTTTATTCCATAAATTGTGTTGGAAGTCTAATGAATAGGTTGTCACAAAAAGGTGAAGTAGAATATCTAATTCGTTTCCAGTTATTTCAAATTGACCAACTAATATTATGAGTTACTAGGTTTAATGTTATATGGTGTATTAAAATACTAATGATGTTGAATTGATCGGTGGGGAAGCGACTAATACTACCACACCAAGGAAATAGTTTTGGTACTAATATTACTACTTACTCTAAGGTGAGTGACCTACCATATGAAATATAAATACTTATATGTTCATATGGAAATGTGTAGCTTAAATACATGTGTGGGAATGCTTATATAATTATGTGGTGTTTATGAGACATATACATATGATTAAAAATGTTAAGTGAAGTTAGCTAATATTATGCATTGTGGTGGGTCTGTTATTCATTTGTATGGACTGTGGTGGGTCCTATGGGATGTGGTGGTCCCGATAATCCAACTTAAGGTTTATACACTCGGTCCAAATAAAGGGATGTGGTGGTCCCTATTAACTATGGTGGCTAATTGGACTGTAGTGGGTTTAGGCTTGCGAGAGTTCACAATTCCTACTTGGGTTATATAATTTAAAACATTTATTCAAGTTTGACATATGTGTTGTGCCTGTATATGGTCATTCACTAAGTTTTTATAGCTTACACTCTTATAGTTTTTTGTTTCAAGTATGCCTATCGTTTGGAGTTCACAACCAAGAACTTTAAAACGGGAGAGCGGAGGTTATATAACATAGGTTGAATATCAACAAGATTTTTGTGTAAATTTTTAACTAATAAACTTATGTATGTAAAGTGGTTTAGTACTTGTAAGTTGTATGTAGATGTAGTTATGCTTTCATCTAAACATGCATTTAAAAGAAAAAAATCTGGTGTTATTTTACAAAGAGATTTAAGGGAATTTACTTCTATATAAAAGGATGATTTTAACTTAATTAGGTCAGGGTGAGACATTCAAGGTACTCGCTGAATCCTTCACTGCTCATTTCATCACCAACACCTATCATCCCAAAATAATGGACTCGTTACTCACGATGAAAAAGAAGACAGATGAGTCCCTACGTGAATACGCCAAATGATATTGGTAAATCTTCAATATGGTAGAAGATTGCTAGGAGCCAGTTGCTGTAGCATCCTTAAAAATAGGTTTACCCTTCACGTCGATGATGTATCAATCACTTACCAAGAAGGAAGCTAAAACCTTTGATGATCTCATGTCACGCATTGAGAAATATGCTAAGGTGGAGGACACAGTCCACACTGGTCAAGATGACACTGGTCGCACCAAGGAGAACAAAGTGAGAGATGAGGAGAACACCTCCAAAAAAGGGAATAAGAAGTAGAATGGGGCCAATAATGAGGGCTTAACTGATTCCTCTAAAGCTTTTCAAGCCATCAACACAATTTTTAAGGAGCCAAACTCTAAGATCTTGGAAAATATAAAAGATCAACAATTCGTTAGGTGGTCAAAGAATATGGGTGGTGATCTGACCAAGAGGAAAAATGAGTTCCGATGCGCATTTCATAAAAAGGAATCCACAAGACCAAAAAATATAAGGTGTTCAAAGCTCGTCTTGAGGAGTTAGCCCAAGCTAAGAATCTGAATGAGATTATTGAAAATAAGTCTGACCGGGCCGCTGTCAACGGCGACTAAAAACCAGACAATGTCTTAAATGATGACATGAGACATGAGTTCGACATCATTCATAGAGTGTTCGACCTTAAAAGAATCCAAGCGAATGTTGTTCAAATGTAACTCAAGAAAGTTACAACTATTATGGAAGCTTTATAGATTGAATGCGCCAAAAGCAAGGCTGGCAAGCATCGGCGATTAGAGGACATTGAATACAACAAGCACATCATCTCCACGGAGGAGGATTTGGTGGGGGTATAATACCCACATCACGACGCACTAGTAATCACCCTCAGAATTGTGAAATGGGACGTGAATAAGCTACTAGTGGTCCAGGGAATCTCTTCAGAGGTGATGTACCTAGAGCTTTTTCACAAACTCAATCTTAAGATGTCATACCTCAAGGAGGAAAGCATTCCTCTGGTTTTCATTGTAGGAAAGATGACAAGGAAGTTGGGGAAAGTGGTCCTGCTAGCAAGGGAGGGTAATATTTTGAAACTCATAGAGTTCTTAGTGGTCGATATTGAGTCACCTTACCATGCCATATTAGGCAGGGGTGACTTCATTCCATGAGAGTTATACCTTTCACCTACCCCAAGAAGCTCAAGTGCATCACGGACAGGGTGATAATGGGGATCAGAGGTGACCTAACAGTTGCTCGAAAGTGCTTCATAGCCGTCATTCGGCCTAAGCATAAAAAGAAGAAAGAGAAATAAGTTATTTAGAAGGTAGCCCAGGATGGGGATACTCTTGACCAGGGGTGGAAAAGTCTAGGATCCACACCACTGATAGGGTTATCAAAGACTTGGAGGAGGTTATCATCGATAACGCCAAGCCATAAACAAAGTTTTTGATCGGGATAAGCATGACTAACCTTGAAAGGGAGGAGTTGATCACCTTCCTAAGATAGAGCTTGGATGTTTTTGTGTGACAACCATACCATAATCCTGGAATCGATCCTACAGTTTCCTATTATCAACTCCATGTGGAACCAACGTTCAAGCTGATCATACAGAATTCTCATAAACATCCCTAGAAAAGGAAAAGACAATGGAGAACGAAGAGAGAAAACTTCTGGAGGCAAGGTCCATCAAATAAGTTCAATTACTAAAGTAGCTCTCAAATCCAGTCGTGTTCCGAAAGAGAAATGGGGGCTGGAGGGTCTGCATTTATTTTATCGACCTCAACAGGGCCTATCTCGAGGATAACTTCTCCCTATCAAAGATAGACCATCTGGTAGATTAGGTATAAATTCCATCGAATTTATCCCCTTAATTTAGTAGCTTTTAGCTCCTCAAATTATGTAATTTGTATTGAATTATCTCATATATGTGCTACTGACAGTTCCTACACAGGGCCTCGAGTTTGTGTATTTTTCATGCTTTTTATAGGTATTTAATGCAAGTGAAGAGAAGATGAATCCAAGACCGAGAAATCAGGATTGGAATGAAAGTCATTTGGAAAAATGGTCAATTCACATCTAGAGTTCAGATGAGGGACCAACATGGAAATTGAAGACCTCGCGTCTACCAGTACGTAGGAAGAAATAACATCCTAAACCGAGCCTTGAGTGAGACGTTGTTGAGTTTCAAAGATGAGATAAAATTAAGAGAAAAGAATAAAGGAAGAATTACAGAACCGTACTGGACCGGGGTTGGTCATAAATGAATCGATCTGGGAAGCATAAAGACTCTGAATAAAATTGGCTACCGAACCTGTGGTGACAATTATTATGCAACACAAATAGATAAGAGAAGCGCAATCACCAAGTAAAAATAAGGAATGCAAAATGACAATCACACAACAAAGGATGTACGTGGTTCAACAAAGATGCCTACGTCCACGGTGGTGTAGATAGTATTATTTATGTGTTCTCCGAAGAGTGGTTACAGAGAATACAATGTGTCCTTTGCCCCAGACCTAGGGTTTGTTATATACATGTTCGTTCTAGTGAGTGGGGATATGGGACTCCTTCATGTTTCCTATCTCCTCTTAGAGTTCCCCTCAATGAGAACGTGGGAGGAGACTAAATCATAATCGGTTTACGATATAAGAGGCCTGGATTTTGGGCCGCTACAATTGGGCTACTCGTCCAGGCCCATCATTCTAATTTCAGATACCCACAATGACAAATCATTTAAGTTTATTGAACCCAAAACTTGGCCCAACAAACTTAGGGGCAACTATGGGTACCCGAAATTAGAATGCTGGGCCTGGACGAGTATCCCAATTGTAGCGGCCCAAAATTCAGGCCTCTTATATCTTAAACCGATTATGATTTAGTCTCCTCCCACATTCCCATTAAGGGTCACTCTAAGAGGAGATGGGAAACATGGAGGAGTCCCACACCCCCACTCACTAGAACGAACATGTATATAACAAACCCTAGGTCCGGGGCAAAGGACACATTGTATTCTCTGTAACCACTCTTCGGAGAACACAGAAATAATACTATCTACACCACCGTGGACGTAGGCATATTTGCTGAACCACGTACATCCTTTGTTGTGTGATTGTCATTTTGCATTCCTTATTTTTACTTGGTGATTGTGTTTCTCTTATCTATTTGTGTTGCATAATAATTGTCACCACAGTACCGATCCGAATACTAATGAAAATGAACCGGTCTGATGCCTTTAAGAACTCTGCATAAATTTGGCTACTGAACCGATCCGTTAAAGAAGTAAAATGAACCGATTCGGATGCTACCGGAACGAACGGAAGATTCTGCCGGATCAGTTTGGAGGAGATTTTTCTTATTTTTCTTTTCTAATTAAGAGTTTTACTTTCCTCCAACTCTTATAAATTTCACTGTGTATTTAATTTTACTTAGTGCCAGACATTAAGGGAGGTTGATTATCCTTAATTTTAGAGGTCTCTTGCATTCAAGAACCCCTAGTTTTTTAAGTTTCGCTATATTAATTCAAGATTGAAGCTTTAATTCTAGAATTTCTTCATTACATGTATTATTTAATTTCTACTTTTAATTACTTTCATAGTTTAACTTAATTAGTCATTAAAATTAGGTTGTAATTCGTATTTCCAAATTTCTTCTCAATTTCTCACATAAGCCATGAAGTTCTGCAACTTTGATTTTGTGTTCACACTTAGTTTAGTTATGTCCAACTAAGTTTTTTTAGGGTTGGGATGCATGAACCCAATCTTATGTAATTTATCTATATAGAAAATAGGTTTTGAATTGAAAATTGAATGAATCATGCTGTGTAGTACGCACAACCGTAGTAGGCCTTTTGACCACGTTTGCCCTAGGTAACCGGGGTGTTTAAGGATGCGATGCGCGTGTTAGCTATTCAACACTGCTTTATTTTTACCTTTGATTATGTATGATGAAAGCTAGTACCCTCATATATGTAATGCTTAGGATTAATAAAGACTGGGTTCAATTAACTCTCTAATTCAAAAGCTATCATTCTACCAAGTAAATATACTAGGGTTCGGGGAATTGTATCCTAACCTATCTTTCCCTCATTCATATTTACTTCACTACAGTAGTTATTTTTTTTCACTTAGTTTAGTTAGTAGTTTAAATTTCATTCACATTTAGTTAGTAGTCATTCAGTTCACAATTAATCATCTTTTTTATTTTCTTCTAGATAATCAATTTAGGGTTAGTCTTCTATTCCTACGTCGTCACGATCTTTTATCCTAGTTCCCTATGGAGACGATCCCAACTTGTCGGATTATTACTAACGTGACAGGCTTGCACTTGAGCCTATATAACACGCACACTAGATACATATTTGTGGTCGCATCAATTTTTTGGCACCGCTGTCGGGTAATTAGGTTGACTTTAGGTTAGTAGATTCAATCCCAAATTTGATTCCAAAATTTAAAAAGCTTAAAAAAATAAAAAATCCAAAAAAATGAAAAAAAAAATCTTTGAAAAGCCCTTTCATGCAAAATAAAGGACAAACTCCTTAAAATACTCCAATAAGAATTCATGAAAATCCCATCATTGAGTATAATTTCGAAATCACCCATATTTATGTGAGGATTCCGAGTCCATTTGAGAGAGAGCCATATCGGATATTGCTAGTTTCGATACAGGTGAGGGAAACCAACCCATGAAGGAACTCTTATTTCCTGAGCGGACTGTCATACCTGGATGCATTATACTCCCATACAATGTTGGACAGTTTCACTTCCATAATGGGATGATACAAATTCTCCCAACATTTTATGGCATGGATTTGAATAAACCATATCTCTATATCCGAGAGTTCGAAGAGGCGTGCGAAAACTTTAGTGATCAAGCTTGCACGCAAGATGTCGTTCTCTTAAAGATTTTTCCTTTTTCCTTAAAGGATTAAGATAAGACCTGGCTTTGGTCTTTACCATCGAACTCGGTCATATCATGGAAGGATATGCAATCCAAGTTTCTCTCAAAGTTCTTTCCACCACATAAAACCAACTCCGTCAAGGCTCATATTCAAGCCTTTTTACAATGAGATAATGAGCCATTTGATCAGGGTTGGGAGCACTTCCAAGAGCTTCTTAATGCTTACCCCCATCATAGATTTGAGAAAAAAATCACCTTATCTCTTTCTTCCATCACGGGCTTACTATAACATCTAAACAGCTTGTTCAAACAATGTGTGAAAGACCATTTTGGGAATTAAATGCGAGTGACGTTGAGGCTCATCTTAAGTATGTCGTCGAGATTACTCAAGCATGAAACACATCCGATCTTAATGCCCAAAAATGACCTCGAGAAGGGTCCACTACTCCTGTTACGTTCGGTCTATACCAATTGAATCATGATACCTTAATAGACCGTCGACTTTATCAGTTTGAGAAGCGTATGAAGGACATGATCGAGGCTCGATTAAGAGAAACTATCGAATCCACTCGTGTTTTGAAGGAGGAGGTGTGTGCTATTTACAAGGCAGGCCATCCAATAAGGGCATGCTCTATAATACCCACCTACAAAGCCAGGTGTAACGAGCAGGTGGATGCAATTAAAGAGTTCAAGGAAATTTTAACGCCCCTCACGGGAATGCATACAACCCTTCGTGGAGGAACCATTCTGGTTTTAGCTATGGGCAACAACACGCTGCGATGAATCCTACTTCACATGTTGCCCTACCTATACTCCCTCCTCAATTTCAACAAGCGCCACCTATGCAGCCATAACTGCAAGTACCACCTCTAGTTCCATTCATTACCCCACCTTTTGAGGACAATTTAAACCAATTCATCCTATCTCAAAATGCAACCAATGCTAGGTTTGAGCGTATGTTCACTGAGATGAATACGAGTATCTCTAGGTTGCAAGCATCCTTAAGTGTCCAAGAGAAGGGTAAATTTTTGGCCCAAGGACAAAGACCGCCCCAAGGCCAATCTTGTGTTAGCGCGACATCCCACGAGCATCCTGAGCAATGTAGTGCAATTACCACTCTGTGTAGTGGGATAGTGGTTGACTTATCACCTCTTCCATATGCTAACCAAAATGAAAAGTAGATTTTACTCGACACGAAAGAGGCCGAAGATGTCCCCACGAAAAAAAGTGGTAACGATGACATCGGAGGGCCAGAAGTAGTGGTGAAACCTCCCAGTGTAACCCCATATCCTCAACGGTTGATCCCTCAATCCAAAGAGACTTCTCGGGAAGATGTCCTCAATGTTCTCAAGAAAGTAAAGATCAACTTACCCTTTCTCGAGACCATAAACCAAATTCCCGCATATGATAAGTTCCTTAAGGACTTACTCACGGTGAAACGAAGGATAAAGGTAAAGAAAAATGTGTTTCTAACATATAATGTGAGCTCAGTCCTGTTGAGTGATCTTCCACTAAAATATAAAAATCCGAATGCACCCTCCATCTCGTGCATCATGGGGAAGAATCGAATTGAACGAGCGTTAATAGATTTAGGGGAGAGTGTTAACATTCTTCCCTATTCCATCTATAAATAATTAAATTTGGGGGCCCTTAAGAACACAACCATGACTCTCCAACTCGCGGATCGCTCCGTAAAGATGCCTCGGGGAATTATTGAAGATGTAATCATCTAAATTGAGACTTTCTACTTCCCGATGGATTTTGTTATTTGGGGTGAGCATCCATCCATTCTCCCGATCAATAATGTTCCCGTCATCTTTGGCCGCCAATTCTTAGCTACGGCTAATGCACTCATCAGTACTCGGAGTGAGCGAACGCAATTAACGTTTGGGAACATGACCCTCTAGATAAATATCTTTAATAACACCAAGAATGAGGGGGACGAAAGTGAACCACTAGAAATGGATCTTATAGAGGAAGCACACGAGCATAAGAGGATTCAGAAGCAAGAGTCGTAAGGGGTAGATCTTGATGCGAAAAGTGAGAGTATAAATTTTGATGCTAAGAAATGAGTAGGAGAGGAGTGCGTAGTGACCGCAATTGAGAGCGGGAGTGAGTAAGTAAGCGACAGTGGGGCATAGATATTTGAGGAGACTAAGAGAGAGGATGTGAACGTTAATCATGAAAGAGAGTTAGATGATATGATTCTAGAAGACTTTGAGAAAGAATTCGGGTCGATGGATGAGAACCTTAATGTATAAGTTGAACCTTTATTGGACTCAGTTAGTCACTTAGAAGAAAGTGAATGGAAAGATAAGGTAAATAAATTCCTTCTTTTTGACCATCCACCTATACCACTTGAGTCCTCTAATGCGATTGAGGAAAACACTCAAGTATCGTCCGATTTAGAGCCCGACCCATGTACTCCTGAAACTAAGAAAAATTGAGATATCCCATCTAAGCCGGTGCACGTAGGCAAAGATTTAATTAGGCACCACGAGGATCCCTTCCCAGCGAGTCATCCCGAGACCCAGGGTCTCTCCCTTATCTATGGGACTGGGCCAAACTTGTTCTGACTATTTACTTATGACATGAAGACAGGGGAAACTAGGAGAGTAACAATCCCCGTTCTTGGGGTCGGCTGAGTTTGTGGGGACATGAGAGGTCATCGCACCCCCGACGCGTAAGGGGTGATTTTTGTTGTATTTTTGAGTTATGTGTCAGCATCATCTAGTGTCTTTTTGCATTTTAAATATTTGCTTGTTTTATTTGTCACACTTGTTATTTGCCCATCTTTAGATTTTAGTCCTTTTGATTGAGGACAATGCAAACGTCTAAGTTAGGGGGGTGACAAGTGCGTCTTTCTAAAATTTCAGAAAGTTCAAAATGCCCAAAAACCAAAAATAATGAGAAAATTTTCAAAATTTCCAAAAAATTGAAAATTTTGAAAAAGCCAAAAATATTTTTCTTCAAAGTAAATAAAAATTAGAATTTAACATTTTCAAAAATATCATCGAAGTTTTGTTTAAAGTCTCAAATTTGTAATTGCATAAAGCCGAAATTGACCAAAGATGGAAATTGAGCGAAAATTGACGACTTAACGAATAAGTGTGGAGATTAATCAACCCGGTGAGATTTCGAGACAATCGATTTTTCTGAGTTTTTAAATCAATCCGAGTTAATGATTAACTTGAGGTTTAATTTAGCATTGAAATAAGTCATTGTGGTCTCAAAATTATTGTTTTGATCGGTCAAGGAATAGTGTGTGATGTTGCCTCGAAAAAAGTGCTAAAACATCTCTAAATTAAATTAATCTCGAGACGCATATGGTAATATAATTAGCAATTCGGATAAATGAAGTTAGGCCATCGATTGTACCCAAAAAGATTAGCCATGAAAGGTTGTGAAAAATTACCCTTTTGCTTGCCATTTTGAGTCGAAGAAAATTTTTCCTTTCGTTTGGTAACCCGAAAAACCCACATAGCCTGTAATTGAGAAAATTCAAAAATTAAGCCCAAACAGTGAAATGAAATGGGGCAACAAAAATAGAGTAATGCTCAACAAAAATAGCAGGGAAAGAAAAAATGGAAAAAAAATAGAAAAAGAAAAGAAAGTGAGCAGAAGCCCGAAAAAGCACTAAAGGACACTATAAGGACATTTTCCAATTTCGAACTTTGCGATTATTTCCAATGTACCCAATACACCTTATAAGCCAAGAAAAGTCCTAAAAGAGTTCGGATTGCGAAATTAATTACCACATGGAGAGTTAAAACATGAAAATATAATAGAAGATATTAAATGGTATGTATAAGAGGCAATGTTGCCATTTCCAAATGATCATAACCCGTAAAGAGATCTTTTTACCCATAGATCTCTGTTTTTTAATTTTGTGTGCTTGAATTCGTGTTCTAATGCATTTACTCCTTATATCATGCATATTGAGAGAAATAGCCACATTCCGAGTGATTCGTTTGTGAGAATATCCCGTGAGCATTTGAATCAAAATGAATTTTCAAAAAGTAATGTAATGATTAATCGGTGGAAATTTGTGATTAAATTTTTGGCTTCGCACACACACATGACAAATAGAGACTTATGAATATAAATATAGGGTGATTATTTTTAGAAAAATTTGAATTATACAATTTTTAGGTATTTTGAATTTTATTTATATCAAAAATGAATTTTGTGGGTATATTCACTACAAACGCTCACGAGACAAAACTCACCCTACTAGGGTGACCTAGGGGTTTAAAGGCTTGTTGCATATGCTAAATGCAATCACTTTCCCGCAAAAAAGGTGTTCTATCATAATAAAATGCTTTTCAAGAGTTGAACCTAGTTATGATTCTTTTCCATTGCTCGGGACGTGCAAATTTCTAAGTTAGGGGGTTTGATTAGGCATAAATTCTTCCAAATTTATCCCCTTAATTTAGTATCTTTTAGTATCTCGGACTATCTAATTTGTATTGAATTATCTCATATATGTTCTACTAATAATTCCTACATGGTGCCTCGAGTTTGTGTATTTTTCATGCTTTTTACAGGTAATTAATGCAAGTGAAGAGAAGAGGAATCCAAGACCGAGAAATTAGGACTGGAATGAAAGTTAGAGGGCAAAATGGTCAATTCACATATAGAGATCGGACGAGGGATCAACATGGAAATTAAAGACCTCGCGTCTACCAGTACATAGGAAGAAATGGCATCCCAAACTGAGTCCTGAGTGAGAAGTTGTTGAGTTCCAAAGATGAGAGAAAATTAAGAGAAAAGAAGAAAGGGAGAATTTCAGAACCGTACCGGACCGGGGTTCGTCATAAATGAACCGATCCGGGAAGCATGACGACTCTGAATAAAATTGGCTATCGAATCGATCCAAATACTAATGAAAATGAACCAGTCCGATGCCTTTAAGAACTCTGCATAAATTTGACTACCGAACCAATCCGTTAAAGAAGTAAAACGAACCGATCCGGATGCTACCGGACCGAACCGAAGATCCCTGTCGGACAGATTCGAAGGAGCTTTTTCTGATTTTTCTTTTCTAATTAAGAGTTTTACTTTGCTCCATCTCTTGTAAATTTCGTTATGTATTTAATTTAAATTACGGCCAGACATTAAGGGAGGTTGATTATCCTTAGTTTTAGAGGTCTCCTGCATTCAAGAACCCTTGGTTTTTAAGTTTTGCTATATTAATTCAAGATTGAAGCTTTAATTCCATAATTTCTTCATTACAAGTATTATTAAAATTTTCTTTTAATTGTTTTCATAGTTTAGCTTAATTAGTCATTAAAATTAGGTTGCAATTAATATTTCTAAATTTCTTCTCAATTTCTCACATAAGCCATGAATTTATGCAACTTTGATTTTGTGTTCACACTTAGTTTAGTTATGTCCAATTAAGTTTTTTTAGGGTTGGGATGCATGAATCCAATCCGATGTAATTTATCTATATAGAAAATAGGTTTTGAATTGAAAATTGAATGAATCGTGTTGTGTAGTACGCACAACCGTCGTAGGCCTTTTAACCTCGTTTGCCCTAGGTAACCAGGGTGTTTAAGGATGCGATACGTGTGTTAGCTATTCGACACCGCTTTATTTTTACCTTTGATTATGTGTGATGCGGGTTAGTACCCTCATATGTGTAATCCTTAGGATTAATAAAGACTGGTTTCAATCAACTCTCTAATTCAAACGCTATCATTCTACGTGGTAAATATACTGGGGTTCGGGGGATTGTATCCTAACCTATCTTTCCCTAATTCATATTTACTTCATTGCAGTAGTTATTTCTGTTCACTTAGTTTAGTTAGTAGTTTGAATTTCATTCACATTTAGTTAGTAGTCATTCATTTCAAAATTAGTCTTCTTTTTATTTTCTTCTTGAGAATCAATTTAGGGTTAGTCTTTTGTTCCTATGTCGTCACGATATTTTGTCCTAATTCCATGTAGAGACGATCCCGACTTGTCAGATTATTACTAACGCGACATGCTTGGACTTGAGCCTATATAACACGCACACTAGATACACATTTTTGGTCGCGTTACTGGTCGATGCCACAACAGATAATAAGTGGGTGAGTTTCCTAAATTCTTACTCGGGTTACCATCAAATCCTTCTATTCAGTCCAGACAAAGATAAGACTTCATTTATAACGCCAATTGGTCTGAATTGCTATACGGTCAAGCCATTTGGCCTCAAGAATAGAGGAGCTACATATCAAAAGTTAGTCACTAAAATGTTCCAACATCAAATGGGGGAGATTATGGAGGTGTACATCGATGGCATGCTCATCAAGAGAAGGAACAAGAGTGACCATATCTAAGACTTGGCTAACACCTTTGAAATCCTCAAGAATTACCGAATGAAACTTAATGCCATTAAATGTTCATTTGGGGTCCAATTAGGTAAATTTTCGAGTTATTTAATTAGCAAGAGGGGGATTGAGGCTAACTCGGATCAGCTAAAGCGATAAGTAAGGTCCAACTGCCAAATACATTACGTGAGGTCCAAAATCTCTCACTGGCATGCCCGCAGCACTCAACTACTTCATTTTGAAGTCGTCTGAGCATTGCTGACCATTTTTCCAACTGCTCAAGAAGGAGACGAAACTCATCTGGGATAATGACTACTCTAAGGCCCTAAAGGATATCAAATCCTAGTTTTACAAATCTCCACTACTGGAAATCCCTGATTAGGGGGATCCTCTTTACCTTTATCTAGTAGTATTAAGCCACATAGTTAGCACGGTCTTGGTATGTGAAAGAGAGACAAAGCAGTTTCCTGTTTACTACGCCGGCAAGATGCTCTTAGATGCAGAGCAACATTATTTGCCTTTGGAGGAACTGGCCTATGCATTAGTGATCACTTCACATAATCCAAAGCATTACTTTGAATCTCATTCCATTACTGTGGTTAATTCCTTCCCACTTAAATTTATCCTTCACAAAGCTAACCTTTTTAAACGGGTGTCAAAATGGTTGGTTGATATTGATAGATTTGATATTCACTTCCATCTAAGGACAACAATCAAAGGGTGGGTTTTGGCCATGGTCCCACCAACCAGCAACTGACCAATTAAGTAGAGTTGTAAAAATAGGACCAAGGCAAAAGTTAGACATTTTATGTTGTGTCGCCTCCAATTCAAAGGGGGCAAGCGTAGGGATTGCTCTTGTGATTCTAGAGAATGCTATGATTGAGTAAGAGATCTAACTGGGATTTAATGCCTCTAACAAAAAGATCATCGGACTTCATAAAGCACATTTACACAGGGAAAGAAGACTCAACATCTATTGTAACTCCAAATTGGTGTCCAATCAAGTCAGTGGGGATTTCAATGCCAAAGATGACAGGATGGCATCCTACCTCGCAATCGTACGCAAGCTAATTAAGAAAATTAAGGAATCCCATGTTGAATAGTTCCCCTGGGGGCACAACAGTCATGTCGATGCTCTAGTGAAAATAAGCTAAGTAATGGACTTAGATCTCATGAGAAACATTGAAGTAGAATTCCTCATTAAGCTCATTATTGATAAGATAATAGACCCCAAGCACGTCCTCTCCATAAAAAAAGTCCAAGTTAGATGGACAACATCATAGTATACTTACAGAACAAACACTGTCGGTCGGTAAGAAATTATCCCATCAGATCAGGGTGAAAGTTGCGCATTTCTACTTAAATAATGGGGGCCAACTGTATAGGAGATCATTCATAGGCCTATACCTCCAGTGTATGCACCCAAAATACATCGAACAACTTCTTTCGAAACTTCATGATGGAATATATAGAAGCCATATATGAAGAAGATTTCTTGCATTCCAAGTAATAAAAGAAGGCTACTAGTGGTCCTACATACAGAAAGACGCATTGTTTATGTTCAAAAGTGAAAAAATTGCCAGAAATTCTCTCCCTTAGTCCATCAACCGGCTAGCGACCTAAAGTTATTGACCAGTCCATTTGTACAATGGATTTTGGACATCGTGGGACCACTACCTACCGCACATGGAAATTGTAAGTACTTGGTGGTCGACACAAACTATTTCACCAAATGGATAGAGGCAGAACCACTAGTAAATATTAGACCTACCGATATGATAAGGTTCATCTAGAGAAACATCATAACACGCTTTGGGGTACTAAGGACCATCATAACTGATAATCGCACACAGTTTGAGGGTGGACCTTTTTAGGATTTATATAATGAGCATAAAGTTAAACACCACTTAAGTTAGGTGGCATACCTCCAGAGAAACAATCAATCAAGGCCTCTAACAAAACGATGATTGACGTCCTTAAGAAAAGGCTGGAAAGAACAAAAGGCACCTGGGTTAACGAGCTCCCATATATTCTTTGGGCATATCATACCATATTTAGAAGACCAATTGGAGAAACACCCTTCGTGCTCATATATAGATTGGAAGATGTCATACCACTTGAAGCAGGCCCCCTGACCATGCAATAAGGTTGGACGACCAAGGATTAAATGATGATTCCCTTCGCATTGAACTCGACTTGGACGATGAATGAAGAGGGAAAGCCATGATCAAGCTGGCCTCATACAAGCAACACTTGTCAAAGGATTATAACAAGGTATTTAATCCGAGAAAGTTTCAAATAGGAGACTACACCACCAAGAAAGTTCTCAATAGAGTCATAAGACTGTCGGACAGTAAGTTGGGGCCTAACTGGGAGGGACCTTTCAAAGTGATCAGATACGATCTAGAGGGAGCCTATCATTTTTTCCCAAGTAACAAGCTCATAATTAGTTTTTAGTCTTTAAAATAGTATTAATCGGGCTTTAACTTGATTACTATGACAATTTTGCAAACTATAATTAAAACTAAAGGCCCCAGGTCCTTGTCATGACCAACACAAGCGACCTCATGGCTTGCCCATGAAAGATAAAAGCCATATGGGGGATCCTTAGGTAATAAACTAACAGTGCTTGGTCGACTAAATCCTAAACGGGTGAATTACCCATAGGCCAGGTGCATTTTTGTCATTGTCTTTTATAGGACTAAGAGAGTGAGGCTACACGATCTAAAAGGTAACAAAGATAGAATAAGACTTGTAAGGCATAATGGAATGGAAAAATCCATAAAAAATGGTATTGACTTGATTCATTCGGCAACGCTCGATTACAAAAAGTACTAATCACATAATAACTACAAATATTACAACAGTAAATGTCCGGGGAGCCAGAAATTATTCTATTTTCTTCCTCCAACCATCGTCGGGGTTAGGACTATATTCATTATCATTATCATGACCTTCCAGGTAGCTTTTGACAAGTGGAATAAGAATGGTGTCTAAAGGAATCCATGTCTCATCTCGCCCAAAAGGATGTCGGGAGTACACAGGACAATCAACTTAGTACATATACCATACTTGAGAGTCCCAGGATTTTTTAACAACTTTGAGGGCGTTCAGCCAGCTGTGCTTGTAGGTAATGTCTTGAGATTATTGAAACCTCATTGGGGTATATTGACTAGCCTCATCATAGCCTGTTGACTAAGCCCCTCGGGGACCTATCCTGAATAAATATCAAAGCTTTTTGTTATCATAGCTTAGCCCCATCACTATGGCATTTCTCCTTTGAGCTCGCTCTTTGGCTTCAGAAAGTTTCTTCTTTAAGTTATTATTTTCTAACTGGACTAGAGCGTCGACCTCACCCATATCCTTGAATTCCTCTAACTAGGCCTTCAACTCATTTATTTCTTTTTGCATGGAAGCACTCAAATCTTCCAAATCCTTGAGGTCGTCCTTCAACTTGGCGACCAAGGTGTATTGTTTATTATAGGCCTCAGTCCTCTTTCTTAGAGCCTTACAGGAAGTCAAAAAGGCTCGACGAGCCTGGGGGCTAACATCTCGTTCAAGCACGCTGTCTAAATTACTATAAGAATGAATTTCCTCGACAACAGTCTACAAATAAAAATACTGTTTTCATTAAACAAAATAAAGGGTAGGCAAAGCCATTATAATCTAAGGAAAGAAAAAGAGTACGATGCACGAGCAAAAAAAGAAAACTATAGGCTTCACTTCTTCACCCGCTCATTTGTCTCAGCCTCTTTCCTCTCGGGTGCCACCTCTTTCTCCTTGAGCATCACCTCTTTCGCCTGGTCGGCAAGACGGATAGTGTAATTCTCTTCGTCAGCTACAAGGGGAGGACCTAACTGGTGCATACCAAAGAGCTCGAATTCAGCGGTGACCCAAGCTTTAGACAAGGCTTGATCCTAACCTTTTTTAAAGATCACCTTTCGAGCATAGGCGATCTGGACCCTGACATCAAGATATGCCTCATCCCATCCCTGCTCAAAGCTGGCATCCTTGACGAGAGGGATCTAAGCCACATCCGTAGTCAACCAAGAATTTGCATTCGATCAACGAGAGTTCTCCACATTCAGTAGGTTATTATCGATTTTTAGTAAGGTTAATTCCTCTGTGGTGATCTTTTTATCTTTCTCGTGGGCCTCCTTGGCCTAGGCCATAGCCTCTTCAGACTTCCTAAGAGCTTCAGTCAGTTCATCATTAAATCTGGACTGGTTGGCATGACCATCCAAAAGATTAGTAAACTTTACCAAAAATTGCAAAATAAGGAAGAAATCGAGTATTAAAGGATCTAAAAAATCAGACTCGAGAAGATTTGATATATAAAATAAACATAAGGCCCTTACTAGGGATAAAGTTTGGGATGCTCGGAGAGAAAACTGGTCAGGTCCCAGCATCTTCAGCCGATCGCGATCACCCGCGAGCACTACCTGCCTCAGTAAACTAGGGGTTAGGTTTGGATTATGGGCCACAAACTGGGCCTCAAATATGTTGGGGGGAGAAAGAGGAAAATTATTCTTCTTCAAAAAGGCTGTAAGGGCCTTCTTCTATTCCTCCTTATTTTTCTCCTCTTTCTTCTCATTCTTCTCCTCTTCATTCTTCTTAGTGACCAAGCTTGGGTCACCAGACCTAGAGTATTCACCCTCTGCCTTCTTTTGAGATTTGGCCCTAGCAGAAAAAAGGACATCATCATCATCAAAAAATAGAAAGTTCTCTTCCTAGTATGATCCATTGGACCCTTCTCCTCCTCTAGCTGAATGGACTCAATGTCCAACGGCTCAAAAGAAAAAGAAGTTTCCTCTTCAGGAAGAAGATCAGGTATGTCATTTATCGAGCGAGTAGTGAAACTGCTGGTGGTGTTGATGTACTCAAGCAAAAGCACTGGCGACCTGAAGTCTTCACCATCAGTCATAAATTCTTTCACCCTCTAAGCCTTTAGGAGGGTAGCAACCTTAATATCTCAGAGATAAGGCCTTTTATTTTTCTTGCGAGTTGTACACAAACAATCGAAAAATAAAATTAACAACAATACAACAACGATAAAGCAGAATATGAATGATTGAAAGACCAAGTGTTGATCTATGTGATCATCCTCCCAGTCAGGGCAAAGAAATCCAGTGTATTTTTTGCCCTTAGGGAGCGGTGGATGTTGTCAATTTCTGACAATGAACTCTTGATCCCAATATCCATTGTTATAATCGGGGAGATTTATGACCAACACCCTCTTGGCCTTCCTCGCCTTCAAGTAGAGGAGGCCATCAGAAGTACAATACCAGGTGTAGCAGTCCTCTATCTTATGTAGGAACATCCTAATCAAACATCATATGGGATATACACAAATGAAGATGTGAAGATCACACGTGATGGAGTCTCTTGGAACATCGAGTAATGACACAAGGGTATTGATGGTCCCATATTTAGAATGTCACACTTCGTTAGATGTGCTAAGTTTCAAAAGTTTTCCACCATGGGAAACATTTAAAAAAATTGATTTTTTTTGTCTAACTTTTCAATATATTTTCTAAATACTTTAAGTTTATATCAATATTTTAATTACCATATATTTCTTTTTTCTAGTATTCTAAGCGAGTCATGATCGCCCTAAAAGATCAATCACATCCATTCATTTACACTTGTCCAGATGTCTAAAAACACAAAAAAACATCTATGTTTTAGTAATACTTAATTTGATTTAATCTATATATGATTCAGGTCAACTTGACGCATATGTCAATATATAATGTAAATCAGGGAAAATATTTATATATGAGATATGTTATGATTTTTTTAAAAACAATATCTTTAAACAAATAAGTGTAATACCCCGTATTTCTGAGTAAATTGGAATTTAATTAATTCGATTATTTTAAGTTACATGTGTGTCGTAATTTAATTGGATTAAATATTACGTGTTGATTGAAATATTAATCGGGAGAGAAATGATTAATGTTTATGGAATATAATTACTAGGTGAATAGTGATTTTTGATTTGACGTTATAACGAGTGGTAGTGACGTGACCGTGTTAGATCTCAATCGGGAGTCGCGTGTAGACTATTTAAAGTTGAGATAGGAAATTATGGTAGAATGACTCAGATGGTGATTTCGAGATCACGATTGATTCCAAATGGGTCGAAATAGTCAGAATAGTATACCTCATTGTATAAATTGGGTCCCAGGGTGATTTTAGACCAACCCGACACCACGTAAGGGCTTCTCGATCATTTAAGAGTTTAGGAGAGAACTCTGAAAATCAAAAGGTTTTATCATCCCCTTGGATTTAGAGGCTGGGGTTATAATAATTTTGAGAGAGAGAGAGAGGAGACCATAGAAGAGGAAAATGAGAAGAGACCTAGGCCATTCCACACCAATTCTCACCCCGAACGATGTTGGAGTTGAGATCGGAGCAAGTAAAGACCAACCTTATCGTCTTAGAAGAGAAACTAGACCTACGAATCTAAGGCAAGTGTTTATCTTACAATTTATTTAAGCATGTTGTAATACCCATGTAGTGTAGGATTTCTATTATATGTTTTGGATGAATTTTTGGGTATTTAATGGGTGTAATCCATAAATTAATATATGAATGCATATAGAATATATTCCTTTATGTAGAGAATATGAAATCAAATATTTTGTGATGAAAATAATGGAAGAATCTGGGTATCTTATTGATTACACATGAAAAATACCATAACGTAGGGTTTTGAGGTTTATGGGGTTTAAATATGTTATTAGGTGAATTTCGTATGAATTTAATGTATGATTTATGTTAAAAATAATCCTTACATATATATTTGATGTTTGATGATGTCGGATGGGAGTTTGGGATTATTCGATACAGGATTTTATGAATAAAAATGGAAGAAACTCGTAAGAGTGAAGGAAAAGAAGTATCAGGGGTGTGAAACCAGTTCGGCTACCCCCCCCCCCCCCCCCAAATCGGTTCGACCCCATACTAGAGCCGGATCGGGTGACCTGTTATCCATTTAAATTTATTTGTTTAAATTTTTAAGAGATTAATTATGGAAAAACTTTGGGATAAGTTTAATGTTTGTATAAGGACTTAGGGAAGGTCAATATGTACATAATTAAGGCTCGATTATTCTTAATGAGGGTAAATTAGGACTTGGACCTATAATACTGACCGATTGAGGGATCTATTGGGAATTTATGACTTGGGTTACGGAGCGAGTGAATGATAACCTAAGACTTAAATTAGTAGTATAGCGATACATAAACTACTGAATTAGCATAAGGGATAGATGGTACCCTTTAGGTAGTGAGTGATGCCCGAATAATATGAAATAAAAATTATGTGAGAATTATTTAGTACGTTGAGTATTCGAGAGAGATAAATACTATGTACGGAATTAAATGTTAGGTTGTGTGTATACTTACTGGATATGTGTATATATTTAGGTTGTGTGAATACCTATTATGTGATTTATTATATGTGTGAACATACCTATGTTGCCTGTTATCATGGGAGGTTCCATATAGAGGGAGGTCCCACCTTGACGATTCCAACGAGGTTTGGATTTGTTCCCCGAAACATAGAACTTAGGTCGGCTCACTATGTGTTGTGTATTAGTTGAACCGGCATGTCATTTGAGTACGTTAGGTATGTGCGTATCCCAAAGGCTTAGAACTATGTTCGCCTCCATTATGTGTTGTTTAATTGAGGGTCAGAGGAGACATTCTGAACCAGTAGTAGTCCTTAATTAGTACGAGAGGTACATGGACTTGATAGCAGAGTAAGCTTGCATCGCGGTGGTCATTTCGAAGGATGCTACAGTTGTATATATTATAGTGTGAAAAATATGTACAAGTGTGATTATTCTATTTATGTGTGATAGTAAAAAACACAGATATTGTATGTCTAAAAGAAACTAAGTGTGATGAACCTTAATTAACGGTGCTACAATAAAGTGTGATTAACCTACTTATGTGTGACAGTAGAAAATATAGATAGTGTATATCTAAAAGTGACTTGAATATGGGAAACTTAATTAAAATGACTCAATAATAACATGTGGGTGATATTAGTTATTGAAAGTAGTGGTATTGTCTAGGTAGTACGGGGGAGCTGAACCTTATGTGGATAGTTATATACGGAGCTCTAGTTAGGATGGGTAGTATAGCTGGGTAGGAGATATTAGGTGTACACTATAGTTGAGAGGTGAGAAAACTAAAGGGAGTGTACACGGGACTAACGTGTGTATTTAATAAATGTTTTAAATTACAATTTAAATACTTGCTAAATATTTTCAGAAGGTTTTCTTGGGCTCTGACCCGTGTCAAATTTATTTTTCTATTTTCCAAAATATTTTATGTGTCCAGCCACAAGAACGCCAAGCTTGATGACTCATTCCAGGGATGCGTTGTTGCAAAACTTGTAGAGGTTTGCAGGATTTGATATAGACTCTTAAGTTATTCATTCCTTGATAGGATTTCTTTTCAATATTTCATTTGGGCATGTTACCCCTTCAGACTATGCAGTATTTCAGTTATTCAGTATTTATCAGACTTGGTTTTTTTACTTTAGACTTATAGTTGGATTTTGTTTTGGGAACCGATGGTTTATTCGATATTATTTTATTAAGTTATTTGTCGTGTGATTAGTTCAGACTATTATCTTGCATGGATGGTTTGGTTATTGTTTTTATTCTGCATGTTGTTATTATAATGAAAGATAAAATTTGGCGCCGACCTAATTTAACATAGGTTGTTAGTAATTTAAAAAAATCTCAATAATAATGCTAAAAAGGAACCAAATGAGATTCGTGATCATTTTAATAAAGGACTGATCATCCGTGATTAAAATAGGTGGGGCGCCACAGATGGTATTAGAGCATTAGGTTCTAGTTTCCTTAGGATCTTTACAGCTTACTACAATTTCAGTGTAGCGTTCCTTGATATAGAGCCTTATTATAGGATTATTGTACTCCTATATGTATGCGCACTTACATTCTATTGCTGATTACTTTGTATTTGATTATGAGCTTATACAAACTTTAATATCATTTCAGATTCCACCAAAGGGGGCTTGTCGGACCAGAGCGAACGTTGGGGAAGGAGCCCCAGAAGGAAATATTTCAGCAGCAGAGGTGGCTGAAATCATGGCACAGGCAGTTATGTGGCGATGACTGTATTGACATAATACTTTTCGCAGATTCAGCCACAGTCGCTAGTGGCACCAGTTATTCAAGCCCACCGGGGGCCATTCAATTGGAAGAGAGTGAGGGAAGCATTTTAGACAGGTCGTGCACAGGAGTTTCAAGTTAGCTCAGACGTAGTCATGGCCAGTCAGTGGAAGAAAGACATACAACGCCACCTTTCTATGCTTGAGTGCAGTGACACTCAGAAACAGTTCTTGGCGATATTCAAATTAGTGGGCGCATCTTTACAGTGGTGGGGGTTTATAACCACAACAGAGGAGAGAGATGTGTTGATCATTGAGGAGTTTTGGGCACGGTTTGACCATATGTATTTTCCATTCGCTATTCAGACATAGATGCGACAGAGGATTCTTAATGTCTCTCAAGAATATCGAACTGTAGGGGAATACGAAAAGGAGTTCACTCATTTAGTGAACTTTATGAAGGATGAGGTGAATACTGAAGATAAGAAGATGCGAACGTTTATGGATGGACTTGCTTAGATGATTAGACAACACTTATTGGGTAATCCAACATTAGAGACGTACATTGAGGTCATCAATGTTGCTCTACTTCATTGCCATGACTATCACTTCCACATGAAGGGGAGAAAGTGAGTAAGTGAGACTAGTCAGATAGGGAATGTAGTTGGTAATGGTGCTAGTGGGGCACCATCGTAACAGGGACATGATTATCGTTAGGGGGATCAGGATAAGAGATTTAGATCCGTAGGTTATCGAACCGAGAGTGGTGGATTCAAGTGGGGCCAACAAAGCCCTCAGCATCAGCAATAACATTCCATTCCTCAGGGCCGCCATGACTAAGGGAATAGCTGGGGAGGCCAACAAGACAAAGGCTAGAGATAAGAAGGTTTTTCTACCAATTGTTTCGATTGTGGAGAGACAGGCTACAATAAGAGGGATTACCCAAAGCGAGACAGAGGGAACTACAGGATAAAGTACTGGATGTACAACCATTACAACAAATCTTCGGTCAGTTCCAACGCGAGAATTACGTTCAGGAACTCGTTGACCAGGCAAGGCAGATGGAAAATGAAGGGAAATTTTTTTATCTTATCCTTATTAGTATGAGGAAGGTTTGGGTTAACATGGGTGCGTCACAATATAAATAGTAACACTAAAATTCGTAGGTGAGTCAGGTTTAGTGGGTGCTCTAGTAGTATTAGCCTTATAATTACGAATGTATTTACCATTGGGTAGTGGGACTCTTTGATGTTTATATTGTGTGGTATTTTTTGCTCCTTTTGAGAGTTATGAAATTGAAGCATGTTATCTTTGTGTAGTGACTGGTTATCAAGGGTTCAAGCGGTAGTGGACGGTTATGGTAAGATTATCGTACTCGCTATTCCAGGGTGAGATATATTATTTTGCAAGGTATCACTTGAAAGAGAGTCAAGCCTGTATATATATATATATATATATATATATATATATATATATATATATATATATATATATTATATTGTCTCGTAGACTTCAGAGAGTGTAGTTGTCTAGTTACATTTGATTCCGGTGCATAAGGACTTATACTGCTATGATTAAGGATATATCGAGTTTAACGTTAAGCGAAGAAGTTTAGCTTATTACTGATTTAGTACTAAGAACTTAGTGATAGTGATAGCACAGTGTTGTATTACTCCTTGAGTGATGGGGAGTGAATGATTTAACTTATGTGTCGAGGGACAGGATTTAAGGTGTCTTGGTTATGTCCCTTAGACCCAAGGATCTTGATGACCGATAATGTAGTGTATCGTAGGGGGGGTTCCTTGTATGGATTTCTCTTGCAAGACATCCCACGCATGAACCTTAGCGAACGTCGAAAGTTGGAAGATGTGTGGTCTTTAGGACATGGTTCTAGTACACGAGTTGTTGCACGAATGTGTGGTTAAAACTGTAATTTAGAGTTATTTTATGATTTAAGGCTAGTAGGAGTCGAATAGTATTTGTGTAGTTATGCACGGTATATAGGGTGTATGGGCACCATAGTTGGTTGGATTTTTAATATCGTCCATAATCAGAAGATGTGGAAATGTATGTGTAACAAGAGTAAATAAATAAAGGAGTTGCCACATGGGGATGTTGGAGCTTTCCCTAATAGAGGAAATACTTTAGCCGTTAGTAGATAGGCTCATCGTAGTGAAATATGTTGGATGAAATTTTTATGTGTTGTGTAGTCACCAAGGAAAAATGGTAGATAAATGAAGGAGTATTTTGGTATAAGGTGACTAAAGAGAATTGGTCACTAGTTTAAACGGTAGGGTATATACCATCGGACTGAAGGATACCATTAGTAAAGATATATCGGGAACAGTAGAACCATTTCAACTTTAGGAAGAGGTGAATGTTGTGCGAGGTTATATCCGAAGCTTTTAAGTACCAGATTTATCCAAATTTTGAGGACGAAATGCCTTTGTAAGGGGGAAAGTATGTAGCATCCCGTATTTTTGAGTAAATTAAAATTTATTTAATTCGATTCTTTTAAGTTACACATGTCTCGTAATTTATTTGGATTAAATATTATGTGTTGATTAAAATATTAATCGGGAGAAAAATGATTGATGTATATGGAATATAATTACTAGGTGAATAGTGATTTGTGATTTACGTCATAATGAATGGTAGTGACATGACTGTATTAGATCTCAATCGGGAGTCGCATGTAGACTATTTGAGGTCGAGATAGCAAATTATGGTAGAGTGACTCGGATGGTGATTTCGAGGATACGATTGATCCCGAATGGGTCTAAATAGTAAGAATAGTATACCTGGGTGTATAGAATGGGTTCCGGGCGATTTTAGACCAACTCGACTTAGGGTAGAGAGAACTCCGAAAATTAAAAGGTTATATAGGCCCTTTGGAGTTACATGATAGAGTTACAAAAAGTTTGAGAGAGAGAGGAGACTATAGGAATGGAAAAGGCGAAGAGACCTAGGCCATTCCACACCAATTCTCACCCCGAACTATGCCGGAGTTGAGATCAGAGCAAGGAGAGACCAACCTCATCGTCTTAGAAGAGAAATCAGACTTGCAAATGTAAGGCAAGCATTTATCTTGCAATTTATTTAAGCATGTTATAATACCCATGTAGTGTAGAAATTTTATTATATATTTTGGATGAATTCTTGAAGATATAATGGGTGTAATCCATGAATTAATATAGGAATGCATGTAGTATAGATTCCTTTATGTAGATAATATGAAATGAGATGTTACGTGATGAAAATAATGGAAGAAATATGGGTATCTTGTTGATTACACACGAAGAACACCATAACTTAGGGTATTGAGGTTTATGGGATTTAAATATATTCTTGGGTGAATTTTGAATGAATTCAATGTATAATTTATGTTAGAAATCTTCCCTACACATATATTTGATGTTTGATGACGTTGGATGGGAGTTTGGGATTGTTTTATAGAGATTTTGTTGAATGAAAATGGAAGAATAACAACAAAGAAGAAGAAGAAGAAGTGTCAATGGTTTAGAACTGGTTCGGCTACCCCCCAGGACCGATTTGGCCCCATACCAGAATCGGTTCGGGTGACCTGTTGTCCACTTAAATTTATTTGTTTAAATTTTTACGAGATTAATTATGGAAAACTTTAGGATAAGTTTAATATTTGTACATGGACTTAGGAAAGGTCAGTAGGTACATAATTAAGGCTCGGTTATTCTTAATGAGGGTAAATTAGGACTTGGACTGATAATGCTTAACCAATTGAGGGACGTGTCGGGAATTTACAATTTAGGTTACAGAGCGAGTGAATTATAAGCTAAGACTTAAATTAGTAGTATAGTGATGTATACACTACTAAATTAGCGTAAGGGGTAGATGGGACCCTTCGGTTAGTGAGTGACGCCTGGATAATATGAAATAGACATTATGTGAGAATTATTTAGTACGCCGAGAATTCGAGAGAGATAAATACTACGTATGGAATTAAATTTTAGGTTGTGCGTATACCTACTGGATGTGTGTGTGTGTGTGTGTGTGTGTGTAGGTTGTGTGAATACCTATTATGTGATTTGCTATGTGTGTGAACAAATCTATACTGCCTACTATCACGGGAGGTTCCGCACAGAGGGCAATCCCACCTTGGCAATTCCAGCGAGTTCTGAATTTGTGTCCCAAAACATAGAGCTTAGGGCGACTCACTATGTGATGTGTATTAGTGGTACCGGCGCATCATTTGGGTACGTTAGGTATGTGCATAGTCCACGGGCTTAGAACTATGTTCACCTCCATTTATAAGGACATAATTTTATAAATGTCCAGGTAGAACCTAGGAATTTTCTGTTTTCACTAGATCACAGTTTGTATGTCTGATACCGCTACAATCGACACATCATCACCATCATCCTCGACGGCCTTTATCTGAATCCATGCATCCATCATCTTCACACGTGCATCATTACCACATGCTTCGTACTGTTCAACCATTTCCCATAACTCCACGACGCATTATCAGTAAAATGATTAATTAGAGTTGTTTATATTTGCATAAATATTTGGGAATTTTTTAGAAAATATTTTTTTAAACTCTGAAATTATTTTTATCAAATGCAGAATTTTTTCTACGCTGAAACGGATTTTTTTTTGTAGGCGTGCTCGTTCAAACGAAATGTCACTGTCATTCGAACGAGATAGACATCTCGCGCGATGTCGTTCAAACGGCACGTGTCCTCGTTCGAGCGACATCCAATGTCGTTCGAACGACACCGTCGACCTCGATTTCTGTGTCAAATGTTGTCACCACTATTTGCTGGTCAAAACACCTTTGCAACATGCTGAGCAAAAAACGACTCTTATTTTGCCATCTTTTCCTAAAGATGTTTTTTAGGCTTCAAGCTTTCCTTATAAATGCTCACTTAATTCACATTTATCAATTGCATATCATAAACATTCAAGAGATTATTCTTACTTATTTTGGAGTATTTTGTGGAGAAGCCGATATCTTCTTCATTCCTGCCCATATGGAATTCTTGCGGGAGATTCCAGCCGACGACATCGGAACAGACACCTACGGTTATTTTCGAATGTCACATTTATTTTCATTTAATCCGTGTAACCGTTCATTACAAATTATAGTGAAAATAATATGGTTTTACCCTGAGGGTATTTTTCCTGATATGTTGTGTCACATGCTATATTTATTTTATTTGATAAATCATCTAGATGCATGTTTTTAGGATTTAATTGAAAAACTGTGTTTAATTAAATAATTCCTTTATTTGAACAAAAGAGCACTCTTCAAATTGGTATCAGAGCCAATTACACAATATACCATGTAATTTTTCGCAAAAGTTTCCTAAGATATCAATTTTCTGAAAATTTGATTTTTGAAAAAGGGCGTGTTCAATGGAGAATTTATATAATAAAATGTCAGTTTTTGATGGGACAAACTATGCTTACTGGAAAGCCCGCATGAAATCTTCCTTAAAATCCACTGATGAACGTGTTTGGATTTTAGTTGAAAGAGGGTGACACCTCCCTCCATCACTGCTGATAACGTGACTAATTTAAAATTTGTGACTGAATGGACTGAAGATGAATTTAAATGGTCATCTTTTAATTCTAAGGGTTTAAGTGCTATTTCTGGATTCGTCACACCTGATGAGTTCCGACGAATTATGACGTGCACCACGTCAAAAGAGGCATGGGATATTTTACAACTTACCCATGAACGAACTAATGTTGTGAAAGAGTCTAAACTGCAAAATTTAACAACTCAATTTGAAACTATCACCATGCTTGAGACTGAATGTTTTGATGAATTTTATGCTAGGTTATCTGATATTGTTAACACTAGTTTTAATCTTGGTGAACACATTACTAATGCTAGAGTTGTTAAAAAGATTCTAAGATCACTTCCTAAGCGTTTTATCCCTAAAGTCACTGTGTTAAATTCTATTGGTAATTTAAATACGCTTAAATTGGAGGAATTTGTAGGAGACTTACAAACTTTTGAAATTGATATGTTCCCTAAATCCTTCAAACCTAAAGATAAAGGTATTGCACTTAATGCCCAGGCTAGAAAAAGTGAGGGGTCGGCAAGAAAGAGAGTTGAGTCATATAGAAAAAGGCAGATACAAATGTCAGATTCTGAGTGTGATTTTGATTTAGATGATTTGGCCCTATTTGCTAAAAATTTCAAGAAAATTCTCAAATTCAAGAAAAATGAAAATTTCAAAGATAAAAAGTTTTTTGAGAAAAAAAAGAAAAATGAAAAAGGTTTTAAATACCCTCCTAAAGACGGTGAGAGATGCTATGAGTGCGACGGTAAGGTTCATAGAGATTTTGAGTGTGCTACTAGGCTGAACAGACTTGCAAAAGAAAAGGGCAAAGCTATCTTTAATGATACCCTTAGTGACGACAGTGAGTCGAGTCGGTGGATTCTGGAGACGAGTCACCGCATGAATGCAACTTCACCACATTCATGGCTAGTCATTCTTCTAGTGATCCTCACGCCGTTGAGGATACTACTTCATAGGGACTCCTCGACAGTGAGACCAATGTGAGTGAGGGGGAGGATGATGCAAGTGAGTGCGAGTGTAATCTTTAACGTGCCTACGCTGAGTTATATAATGAGTGATTTAAAACCAAAAAGCTTAACAAAGCACTAATTATTAGAATCTTCGCTTTAAAGGAAGATTTAGAAGAAGCGATAGAGAGAGAATCCTCCACCTGCACTACCTTAAGAGAAAGAGAGTCTGCCTGTGTTGAGAAAGAAAGCTTGTTTAGAGAGAGAGAGAGAGACTGTTTGGAGGGAGAGAGAGAGAGAGAGAGAGAGAGACTGTTTGGAGGGAGAGAGAGAGAGAGAGAGAGAGAGAGAGCTTTTAAGAAATAGAAAGGGGACTTGACTAAACAAGTTTCTAGTCTTACGAATGGGCTTCATTCCTCCCTAGAGACTCGGAAGAAACTTGAAGCCCATGTTTTCCAACTTACTCATGATCTTGAGTGAGCACATGAAGTCAAGGTTCAAATCGAGGACAGATCTGGTAAGATGGGAAATATGCTCCTCTGTCCCGCTTTAAGTTTTTGTTATAGGTAGGAAATATGTTATGATGGTGCCATCACGTCTCAAATTGCACCTGGACCAGTTCCTGAGTTTACTACGACTCCATATGGCCACCATAAAAAACCACGAAGGAGAGTTCAACCAAGAAAAACAAACGAAGGTTCGCCTAAGACTGTGTTCGTTTGTACGTACTGCAAAAGAAAAGGCCACCTCAAGGAGTTTTGTTATAGTTTGGGTCGAACACGACGTACTACTACTCCACCACATCATACTGATGATTTTGCTAGTCTGAGAGAGCGTGTTGAGTTTTTAGCTGCCACATCACAGAGTTTGATGGAGTAATTCCGACGGATATCTTTGCTGTCAGTAAATGCTTCTCGCATCCCGGCTAAAACCAAAAACAATAAGGGTAAACAAAAGGTTATCATGCCTTGGGTACCTAAGAAAGACGAAAAGGCCCTTGTTGTTCATGTCGCTCTCAAAGCACATAATACCTCATAGTGGTATTTTGATAGTGGGTGCTCCAGACATATGACAGGTGATGTTTCATTCTTTACCTACCTAGAGCATTATAAGGATGATAGAGTCACTTTTGGAGATGAAAGCAAGTCTAGCATTGTAGGACGAGGTACAGTTGTGCTACCAAGAATTCCTAAGCTAGAGAATGTTTTGTACGTCAAAGGTTTAAAGGCAAACCTTCTCAGCATTAGCCAGCTGTGCAACGATGACTTTATCATAAAGTTTAATCGGGACGTGTGTAATTTCTATAATCAATCCAGTAAACTTTTAGTGCAAGGGGTGAGGACTGAAGATAATTGCTATGGGACTGACTTGTTTGCAACAGTGCCACGGTCACTCCTATGGATCTGTGGAACCAACGTCTAGGTTACGTGAACGTAAGAGAGTTGTCACATTTAGCTAAAAAGGACCTCATACGTGGCTTACCATCTCTTGGAAAGCCAACTTCCACAGTTTGTGGACCCTGTCAGCTGGGAAAGAAAATTTAAAGTCCCCCTAGGAAGTTGCATTCCATTACCACCTCCCGTGTGCTTGAGTTGATTCACATGGATCTTATGGGTCCTACTCGTACTGAGAGTCTGGGTGGTAAGAGGTATATCCTCGTAATGGTAGACCATTTCTCCAGATATTCAATTGTAGGTTTTCTAAGAGAGAAATCCGATGTTGTAGAGTTTTTAACGACCAAGTGTCGTGTCCTGCAAAATCAACACGGAGTCACTATTAACATGATACATAGTGACAATGGCACAGAATTTAAGGAAGAAAAGGTATATCTTTACTATGACAGCCTAGGAATCAAACATGAGTTTTCTGCTGTGAAGACTCCTCAGTAAAATAGGATTGTTGAGAGAAAGAATAGGACGATTCAAGAAATGGCTAGATCTATGCTCCTAGGTCATAAGGTTGCTAGGAGATTTTGGACAAAGGCAATGTCTACTGCATGCCATACGATGAATAGGGTCTACCTACGTCCACACACACTTAAGACGTCTTATGAATTGTGAATTGGTAAGAAACCCAACCTTGCTTATTTTCGTGTCTTTGGGAGTAAATGATACATCCCACGGGATAGAGAGCAACAAGGAAAGTTTGACTTTTGGAGCCTTGAGGGAATATTGATAGGATATTCGTCAAATAGTAGAGAGTACCGGGTTTTTAACCTGAAGAGCTCTAAGGTTAGGGATTCAATAAACGTCACCGTGCGAGATGACGAACCTTCGGCATTTATTGATCTTAGCCTTCAGTCTGAGGATGATGACTTTTCTAGTAGCAACTTACTTATCCCTCACCCACACTCTGTGGACTCTACTCCTATGTTAGGGGACACACTTACTTGGGTTCGCAAGAGTCATTATCCTTCTTCCATTATTGGCGATCCCATTTTAGGGGTCAAGACTCGTGCTCAGCTAGAGAACGTTGTTAGTCATTTTTACTACACGTCCACAGTCGAGCCCAAGAATCACAAATAATCACTCAAGGATGAACACTGGATATCTGCCATGCAGGATGAGTTACTTCAATTTAAAAAGAATAATGTCTGGGAACTTGTCCCCCGACCTAGTGAGACAAATGTGATAGGTACCAGGTGAATTTTTAAGAATAAAATGGATGAAAATGGTACCATAATCATAAATAAGACTAGGTTGGTCGCTCAAGGCTACACACATATTGAGGGTGTAGACTTTGGGGAGTCATTTGCTCCTGTTGCGAGGCTTGAGTCCCTCCACTTACTACTCACCATCGCATGTCATCTGCGATTCAAGTTATATCAGATGGATGTCAAGAGTGCCTTTCTTAATGACATCCTACAGGAGGAGGTTTATGTGGTTTAACCAAAAGGGTTTGAAGACCCTATGCACTAGGAGCACGTATACTATTTGAGAAAAGCCTTGTACGGTTTGAAGTAATAATCCCGTGCTTGGTATGAGAGGTTTACATCCTATCTCTTAGCCCGTGGCTTTAAGAGAGGGGGAGTTAATATGACGTTGTTCGTCAGGAGAAATGACGGTGCTATTTTTGTTGCCCAGGTTTATGTGAACGACATAGTCTTTGGATCCACATGCTCTCAGCATGCTCACCACTTTGAGGAGGAGATGAAAAGTGAGTTTGAGATGAGCATGGTAGGTGAGCTTACTTTCTTCCTTGGTCTCCAGGTTCGTCAGCTAGAGGATGAGATGTTCATCTCCCAATCCAAGTATGCTAGAGACCTAGTGAAGAAATTTGGTGTAGACTCTGCTAAGCATGCTCGTACACCTATGAGTACTTCTATCAAGCTTAGTAAGGACACTTCAGGCAAGGACGTAGAGCAAACCTTGTATCGAAGTATGATAGGTAGTCTTCTCTACTTGACTGCCAGTCGTCCTGACATAGTTTTTAGTGTTGGAGTCTGTGCGCGATATCAGGTGTCCCCGAAAGAGTCATACTTACTTGCTCTAAAACGTATTATTAAATACGTGAGTGAGACTCTCTCATACGGTATTTGGTATTCCTTTGATACCGATGACCGTTTGTCTGCCTATTCAGATGCCGATTGGATCGGGGATGTAGATGGTTATAAGAGCACTTCTGGTGGGTGTTTTTATTTTGTTTCTGCTTTTGTCTCCTGGTTAAGCAAGAAACAAAACTCCATCTCTTTGTCCACTACGAAGGTTGAGTACATCGCCGCCGGGAGTTGTTGTACGCAACTCTTTTGGATGAAATAAATGCTGGAGGATTATAGGATTTCACAGGACACCATGACCATTTCCTGTGATAACACAAGCGCGATACATATATCCCGCAATCCAGTCCAGCATTCGCGCACAAAGTACATCAGGATATGCGAGCACTTTATACGACAACTAGTGGAGGAGAAAGTTGTATCCCTATGTTACGTACCCACTGACCGTCAGTTAGCCGATATTTTCACTAAACCTTTAGATTCCCTTAGATTCGAAAGTCTTAGGAAGTCTTTACGGATTTTCACAGTTGACTGAGGGGTTGGTCCGTATCTAGGATAGGATGCTTTGTAATGTTTATATCATATGATTCTTATTGCTAGAGTGTATCATGTGTATTATAATTATTATTACTTTTATAATTTAAAAAAAATAGAAAAACAAAAATATTTTCTTTTTATAAAATTTTTAGAAAAGAACAAAAAGAATATCTTTTTATAAAAAATTTAGAAAAGAACAATTTTTTTTTTGTATTTGCACCTTTTATGGATGAGCATTTAAGATAGCCAAGTCACAATTTCACTCCATTTATTCATGTGACTATTTGATAGTGTTTCGAGATAATATATCATGTCATCTTTGTGCTTTATAATGTTTGGAGTCATTAAGATGTAATTAAGTATTACTTCCTACATGTTTGACTCATGATTTCCTTTATTGCACACATGCACGGATTTGTTTGATTATTGTACTTGCCTTATCACATGTTGGTTGGGTGTTTTCACGTCAATCATGTTCTTAAAACGAACAATGCGTGATAAAACTTGTTAAGAAAGGTGTGCATGTAAAAAAAATCGTTTGGTGAGATTGTGTGGTATTTTAAAAATGGGGAGGGGCTACGAAAGATAATTATCTATCCTTTGCGCTAAAGCCACAGTTAAAATGGACCTAAAAATTGAGAAATTTTATTATCTGGGGTCCAAAGAGGTTAAAAGAGCCCGAAGAAATTTAAAGGCAATAAAAAGCAATACATGCCAAAAATGGGGTATTAGGTTTCACCATCAATTCTCCAAAGTTTGAGAATTTAGACCACCTCTATTCAAAATATACATCTGAGGGAGTTTGGTTGCAAAATTTAAACGGGTTTGCACGTCCTTGAAAATCTTGAAAAAACGCTAAATAGTTTTGGACGTTATTGGTGTGAAAATCACTTTAACCTTGATTTGTAGATTTGATTAAGGCGATGTCATCTAAATTCAACATT
Organism: Sambucus nigra; assembly: GCA_949130495.1. Taxonomy (NCBI): domain Eukaryota; kingdom Viridiplantae; phylum Streptophyta; class Magnoliopsida; order Dipsacales; family Adoxaceae; genus Sambucus; species Sambucus nigra. The sequence goes on from OX422207.1 coordinate 717,002,579, forward strand.
TTTTACACCTAAGGATACTTTTGATGTTCATTCGTTAGGAGTTCACATATGCATCGTGCACATATGATTGATTGAGTTTATTTACCTATCGAATGTGTTCATACCCCTATATTTACGCTATCATCGACTTGGTTGTTTTTGTATTCTTTCATGGTGTGATTCCTTGTTGTATACTTTGTGTAAAAAAAATAATTCAAAAATAGAAGATTCTTTAATTCTTTGTTGTACATTGTGTGTAAAAATTTTGAAAAATTCAAAAATAGAGATTCTTTAATTCTTTGCTGTATATTTTGAGTAAAAATTTTGAAAAATTCAAAAATAGATATTTTTTGTGACATTTTCCGTATTTATGCTTTTCATATTTGTCTATTTGGGGACATCATAAAAAGGGGGAGAATGAACTATGGGGGAGAAAATCTTGTTGATTTATCATTATATTTCAAACTGTTGCGTGTCACGGGTATCTGATTTTTCTCGTGCGTGTAGGTTCAAAGTTGATATCTATTAGATTGCACACCCTGATGAGAAAAGCTTTGGGAGTTTCTGAAGTGTTGAAGATTTGAAGATGTTGAAGTTTGATTGAAGACATGTCACTTAATATTCTCAGTTTGAGGGTTTAATGGGGATATTATCTTATATGTCATTTATTTTTGGGAGTTTGCATAATTCGGATTTTTTATATATGTACTGACATAGACATAGGGGGAGATTTGTAAGGACATAATTTTATAAATGTCCAGGTAGAATCTAGAAATTTTCTGTTTTTACTAGATCACGGTTTGTATCTCTGATACCGCTACATTCGGCACGTCATCACGATCATCCTCGACGGCCTTTATTCGAATCCATGCATCCATCATCTTCACACCTGCATCATTGCTACATGCTTCGTACTGCTCAACCGTTTCCCACAACTCCACGACGCATTATCAGTCAAATGATTAATTGGAGTTGTTTATATTTGCATAAATATTTGGGAATTTTTTAGAAAATATTTTTTTTAAATCTGAAATTATTTTTTATCAAATGCAGAATTTTTCTAAGCTGAAACAAATTTTTTTGGTAGGCGTGCTCGTTCAAACGAGCTGTCACTGTCGTTTGAACGAGATAGACATCTCGCGCGATGTCGTTCGAAGGACACGTGCCCTCGTTCGAGCGACATCCAATGTCGTTCGAACGACGCCGCCGACCTCGATTTCTGTGTCAAATGCTGTCACCACTATTTGCTGGTCAAAACACCTTTGCAACATGCTGAGCGAATATCGACCCTTATTCTGCCATCTTTTCCTAAAGATGTTTTTTAGGCTTTAAGCTTTTCTTATAAATGCACACTTAATTCCCATTTATTAATGGCATATCATAAACCTTCAAGAGATTATTCTTACTCATTTTGGAGTATTTTGTGGAGAAGCCGGTATCTTCTTCATTGCTGCCCATCTGAAATTCTTACAGGAGATTCCAGTCGACGACATCGGAACAGACACCTACGGGTATTTTCGAATGTCACACTTATTTTCATTATAATCCGTGTAACCGTTCTTTACAAATTATAGTAAAAATAATATAGTTTTACCCTGCGGGATTTTTCCTGACATGCTATATTTATTTTATTTGATAAATCATCTAGATGCATGTTTTTAGGATTTAATTGAAAAACTGTGTTTAATTAAATAATTCATTTATTTCAACAAAAGCGCACTCTTCACCATTGTGTGTTGTTTGATTGAGGGTTTGAGGAGACATTTCGAACCGGAGTACGAGAGGTACATGGACTTTATATGGGTCCCTTAAATTTTTAAATATCACATAAAAAATTCAACTCAAAAATATTTTTTTTAATATTTTAAAAAAATAGGTTTATGCCGACAAGTATGTATACTTGATATGTTTGAGAGCATGCCTATATATATCCCACCTACCACCCCTTTACCCCAGTACCGTTTGCCTCCCTACCTCTATATCTCTCTCTTTCTCCTTACGCCACTGACCACATATCTTTAACTCTACTAGAACTGTCAAATAGAGAAACATATAAATCTAACAAGAATAGATCAATTTTCGACTCTTATTTGCCAAATCAAACCTTCACACACACACACACACACACACACACACACATATATATATATATATATATATATATATATATATATGTATGTATGTATATTAAAATCAGTGAAATTGAGAAATATATTAAAAGAAAGAGGAAGAGGAAGAGGAAGAGGAAACCTTGATAAATATATAAATCATGGCCTAGACATTGAATATTTGAAATCCAACTAATATAAACATATAGACAAGTATATGGACTAAAAAAATCCAAAACACAATCTCAGATTAGGAAATAAAAGTGGAGAGGGGTAGTGGGCAGGGCTCAGTGGCGGGGCTGAGTGGTGGCGTGGTGTTGGTGGATTTTTTTTTTTGGGGGGGGGGAGGGGGGGGTGATGGTCTCGGGTGGCTGTGGAATATGGTTTGTAGAGAGAAGTGGAATCATGCTATAAAAGGGTGGGGGAGAGAGTGATAGATAAGTGAGAGTGTTAGAGAGAGAGAGAGTGATAATATGACAAAAAATATGAAAAAGAAAGGTGAGAGAGTAGATATATTTATTCCCCCCCCCCCCCCCCCCCCCTTTAACCCTCATTAAGGGTATTTTAGTAACTTAATATTAATTAATGGTAAACAAATTATCAACTACTCCCTCTGCCTCAAATTAATAGTCATGCCTTCCTTTTTATTTTGTCCTAAATTAGTAAGTGTCTTTCTAAAAGTAATATATAAAATTAAGTGAGAATACAAAGTTATTCATCTGAACAATATCCATGGATGAACAATGATCCAAGTAGATGCTTGCATCAGAGGATTTTCATTATTTTTAGGAGGATAACTATGGAAAGTAAAAACTTTTCATAAAATGTTTAACTTTCAAACGTGGAGTAATCAAATATTAATATGTAGTAATCTATTTATATATTATTAATATTAATGGAGAGGGGCGGTTATAACTAACTTTTGGTCTACACATTAAATTACTAAAATATCCCTCATTTTTAATAAGAAGGATGTAACCATCCATAAACTTTTTAATTAATTTCTTTAGATAAATAAATATTGTTAGGATTATATAAAAAATAAATTATTACAACAATTTTCAAAATACATATATTTAATTTTATATTTTAAATTATATTGCACACACATCACCTGGTCTTTAATGTTGAAATCTATTAAGAGTCACCATCCAATCCCCAAAAATAACCAAGAAAATTTGGAATACCAACGACTCTTAGTATCGATAAAGTACCGACCATGCATTGTATGACTTGTATTAAGGCCTGTAAATAGAGCCAAGCAAGCCTGAAGCCCGCCCGTACGATCCGCTATTTTCGAGCCCTGCTTTATTTCAGTTTGAGCGGAGCTGAGCCTGAGCCAAAATTTCAAGTCCGAATAAATTTCGGGTCGCGCTTGAGCCAAGCCTTGTCAAGCCGAAATTGGGCTCAAAGCCCGAACTTTGAATATACAAATAAATAAATAAACAATTGATATAATATAACATATTTATGTTAACTTTGTTTAATTAAGTTTCACTATTTTATTTCATTTACTACTTTTTTTTAAAAAAAAAGGTTCATTTATCATAATCCGTTAGATTACAAACGATTTTCAATTTTATGATTTTATTGTTAATCTCATTGTGGGCATTTAATATATTAATTGCTAAATTCACAATAGACATTTGTTAGCGATCAAATAATGATATATGTTTGAAATTTAATTGGCTTTTGTAGATTTCCACTCTTACTTCTTTTGTTTTAATGTAATATATTTCGTAATTATATATTTTATTTTATAAAATATCAATTAGATTTTAGTCTGAGCTTTTTCTCTATGATGAAAATATAAGAAAAAACATCAATTCAAATTTTTTTAACGAAAAAAATTAAAATCGGGTTTCCCGAAATCGGGTCGAAGCTCGTAATATTTTTATGAGCGGAGTTCGGGCCTAGGTGGGAACAATTAGTTCGGACCGAGATCGAGTTTGAGCGTAACCCAAAGTTTAGCGCACCCAACTCGATTTTACAGCCTACTTGTACTATGGTGTGGACCCCATCAAAGTTGATAAGTGCAACATTCTATACAATATTCTAGACATTAACGTATGAGTAACGCTAGAGTTTCACATACATCCTCAAATTATTTAGCAAGTGATATGGAATGACAATAAAATATCTTATTTTATAATTATTATAATATAAAATACACAATTTATTGTTAAATCATTTTATGATAATTTGAGACATAATTTGAAGCTCGTATTATTTTTTCATATCTTATATTGATCTTAATAATATGTATCAAGAGAGCACATAGTTATATATCCAAAAAAGTAAAAACCAAATTTTGATATATAATTGATTGACAATGGGAGAAATATCAAAAGTTATTATTTTGAAATTTAAGGCTTGTGTTATTATTTTGAATTTTATATACTTTTTCCATCTCAAATTAAAAATTTATTATTTCTTTTTGAATTATTCCAAATTAAAATTTTACTTTTGTTAAACATAATTAACAGATCATATTATACTTAATGTTAATATTAAAGGCTGAATGAGTCTATTATTAATATCTACAAAATAAAAATTAGGGTCTGTTTGGTTGGCATAATTTGCCTAGGCAAATACCAAAAAGTTGGCAAATATGAAAATTTACTCACATTTTGACTGTTTGGTTGCATAATTTGCCTAGGCATTATTTGCCAATGCACAACACCTCCTATGCACAATCTGTGGGCAAATTTTGCTTACCTATTTGAGTGGGAAATATTTGCCCACAAATTTGCCAACTTCTTAAACGGTTTTAATGTTTTAAAAAATAATTTAAAAACTGTTTTAAATAATTAAAAAACTGTTATGAATATTTAAAAATTATTTTGTAATGTTTCAAAAACTGTTTTTAATATTATAAAAAATTGTTAAGAAAATGTTTACAATTTTTTTAAAAAACCGTATTAACAAAAATATTGTAAAAACTGTTTTTAACATTTTTAAAAACTGTTGTGAATATATTATAAAAACAGTTTTAAAGTTTTGAAAAATAATTTTAAAGACTGTTTTAAATATTTAAAAAAACTGTTATAAATATTTAAAAACTGTTTTGTAATGTTTTGAAAACTGCTTTTAATATTATAAAAAATTGTTAAAAGAATGTTTTACAAATTTTTTGAAAAATCGTAATATAAAAATATTGTAAAACAGTTTTTAACATTTTTAAAAACTGTTTTGGATATATTATAAAAACTGTTTTGGATATATTATAAAAACTGTTTTAAAGTTTTAAAAAATATTTTTTAAAACTGTTTTAAATAGTTTAAAAAAACTGTTGTGAATGTTTAAAATTTATTTTGTAATATTTTAAAAACTGTTTTTGATATTATAAAAAATTGTTAAGAGAATGTTTTACAAATTTTTAACAATTTTAAAAACAGTTTTTAACATAATATAAAAACAGTTTTAAAGTTTAAAAATAAAATTAAAAAATATTTTAAATAGTTAAAAAAAGCTGTTGTGAATATTTAAAAATTGTTTTGTCATATTTTGAAAATTGATTTTAATATTATAAAAAATTGTTAAGAAAACGTTTTACAATTTTTTTTAAAACCTGTAATATAAAAATATTGCAAAAACTATTTTTAACATTTTTGAATATAATATAAAAATTGTTTTTAAATAAATTAATTGGATTGACTTTAATTTCGTCTAATGTTGTTTGATAGCGTCATCTGAATTTGCTTAAGTAAAATTTGTCCAGGTAAGAATAAATTTTATCATACCCACACTTTTGTCCATCGACAACCAAACGGAAGGAAAGAGTATCTCCCACTATTCACAAAATTGAGAACTTCACTTTTTGGTCATCTTTCCGTGGGAGGGAGGCACATGAACCCCACACAGTAAGTTCCACGTGTATAAACAACCTCACCAAAGCTAACGCCTACACACGTCACCTCTACCACAGCCCGTCCCTTTCTAATTTCTCACATTACCAACTCTTCATATAGGAATTAGCAAACCTCCAAAACGCACACACGACTACTCTGACAGTTATACTACTCTCCCAACTTGTCTCTCTTCTCGCGTATATTTAACTCACGCCTGCCTGCCTCCAGTAACGGTCTTATTCTCCGCACTTTCTCCCTCTAAACCCAACTACTACTAATAAACACACTGAACAATTTTAGGTTGTATGAGTAAAGCTTGAGGATGAAATATCAACATTGTAAAGAATAATGGTGACAGCCGTGTACACAACGCCTAACTGTAAGGTCACATCATCACGAGGTGTAACTCATCAGAATCCGAAAAGAACTCCGTTATCACCTTCCGAGGCCGATAATGGACATCGAAAACCTAACACGAAACAAGTCACTTCTCGATACACTTCAACTTCCAAACGCTTTCCATCTCCCATTGTTTCTCCCACACCTGCTACCACTCCGTTGAATAAGCGCTCTCAATCGACGGAGCGGAAACGCCCGGTCACTCCTTTACCGGGAAATGCTGCCAAATTATTGGTGACGTCAACCAGGAGTTTATCCGTTTCTTTTCAAGGACACTCCTTTTCACTTCCGATTACTAAAGTGAAATCAACGCCGGCGGTAAATAGTTTGAGTTACGGGAGAAAATGTACGCCGGAGAGGAGGAGGGGGACGACGCCGGTAAAGGATCAGATAGAGAATTCCAAACCTATTGATCAGCAACGATGGCCAGGTAGATCACGACAGTTAAATTTTTTTACAAGGAGTGTTGATTTTACCGGCCACAAGCCAAAATTGACTGGATCTAAATTATTAATTGATTCACCTATTGGATCTGATGCTGAGAGCATTTCTTCAGGAAGCAATTCAAGTGTACATGTGAGGTCTAGGTTTATGCAGGAGAAAGCAGGTTCTCCACTGTCAAAGAATAATGGAGTGAAAATGTTGGTTCCTCAAAAATTAACTGTGGCTAATAAACTATGTAATAATGATAGCTCGGTTGCATCGCCAAGAACACTGTCGTCTCCTCTTCGAGGAGCTGTTAGGTCAGCATCACCTAACAAGATTGTGACATCCTCAATTTCATCTACGTCTAGGGGGATGTTTAGTCCACCTCGAGGGAGGAATGGTGTGGCAAGTACATTGAGGAATAATTTGAGCAATAAGGCTTCGATTCTGAGTTTTTCTGTTGATGCGCGGAGAGGGAAGGTGAGGGAAACTAGGCTTATGGAGGCTCACCAATTGAGGCTACTATATAACAGGTACTTGCAATGGAGATTGGTGAATGGAAGAGCAGATGCTGCCATGTTGGTTCAGAAAGTGAGGGCAGAGGTATAGTGCCTTGAATTCACGTTTTGGTCTTATTAATACATTTAGTGTAAAATCAGAATTGTTACTAAACTCGTGAATTTTGAATGATTACAATGGATGGCCATTTATAGTAAAAAGTAACTAGTGCTAACGGATAACCAGCTGTCCGTTCGGTACGCGAGATAAGGAGTGGGGAGTTCCCATCCCGTGTTTGGTGTTGGTGATGGATGGGATAAAATTTCAAGATTGATAAGCTATCCTAAGTAAGCTCTCCGCCCCAGAGATAGAACCATCCCACCTAGATAAACATGAACTCTAACTAAGAAATTAAAATTAAAATAATTACTTAAAAATAATCTAAGAGATGAGAACAAAAATATATAAAGAAAAAAGAAAATATATCCCCCCCCTTCTCACTGCTGGGTAGTGTAGATCCCCTTATGGGACCTGCTGTCACACCATTCACACTGTCACAAAAAGAAGTCGTCTAGAAAATGATCTAACTGCCTTTAACTCCTCTCAAGTACAGAGAGGAAGTTTGTGATGAGTGTCTGGTGGTGGGTGAACAATTGCCAATGAACTCATGCAAAACCATCGAATGTGGTGGTAAGTTGAACAAACGGACACTCAATATATACATGAAGATTGAAGCTAAGGCAAAAAGATAATCAATGAAAGCGTCAGGCCCAAAATGAGAGCAGGGGAGACAACTGTCTAAACTGTGCTTTAGGTGAAGTTGAAATTAATTTCCTCTAAGAGGGTAAGGAGTTGGGAGATGGTTATAATAGATATAGATTGGGCACACAAACACTCTAGTATTCGAGAAAGAGATTCAGCATGTATGGAGGCACTACTAGGCCTCTCAGGGATAGTAAGTATAGTTCTGAATATTAATATGAGAGAGAGAGAGAGAGAGAGAGAGTATGTGGATGAGAGGATGAGGACACAAACACTCTAGTATCCAAGAAAGAGATTCAGCATGTGGGATCTTAAGTATTTGGTCATATTTATAATGATTTATTTGTCACCACTCCCATGTTTTTATATTTTTAGTTGTTGGTCATATACGTGACAAGTATCATTGTCTACGAAAAAGAAGGATGGGTAGTTATAGGGAAGTTATAGGCGGTTTTGGGTGGTTATGGGACTTTTTACAATTTTAAAAACACATAGGAGCGGAGTCTAAATACATCTTTGTAGATGAGACTAAAGCCAAAAAACCTATTCAGCATGTAGTGTAGTTCTGAGTTTTAAGAGTGGGCCAACGGCTCTTTGAGACGATGATTTTCTCATATGATGAAAATAAAAGATACGTATTATTTATGTAGGGCCAAAGAGACTTGTCCTCCAAGTTCTCAGAAGACCAGTCGAATTGCCTAAGTATTTCAATGCAAAGGGGCATGTTCAATGGAAAGGGGGCTATTGCCCATTTAGTAACGCTTTGTTTGGCAACAGTCTTTCCAACAAGTTCATGGGGGAACAAATCTCAAAAGTTGGTAGACAATCTGGAAGTTAGCAATTAACTTGAACTAAAGTAGGATCCTAACGTTGTCTTCTCTCTCAGTACTTCAGAATGGCTAGGGTTATAGCCTAATGGAGCCTTTTTTTCCTAATCTTCCAACTCGCACACACTACTGCTTCCCAGCAGAGTAGCCTGTCAGGCCCCAGGCTAAGTCAAAGTTGTTACTGGTTGTGCTAGGTCGCTAGCGGTGTACTTTTGGCGTCACTTCTTGCAAAGTTATGATAATCTAGCGAGCTTCCTCTTGGCGAATTTGCCCCCTGCGCTGGTTGATCATCTTCTTCTACTGCCATGTCATGACGGATGTGGGGCCTGGGCCATTTTAGGTTAAAATGGTACCACCTTGCAGGGATGTGGAATACTTATAATACATTTCCTTTTGGACTAATTTTCCCTGATAAGAGTACGCAACTGTGTGTTCAACGTTATGTTGCCTTTGTTTGAATTTCAAGTGGTGGATTGGGCACACTAAATGGACTATTCTACAGTTCTTGGAGTGCAATTTTTTTTGCTTCGGACTTGATTAATTGACAGTATTAGTTTAAAAAATAAAGCCAATGTTTTTCCTTTTGGGATATGAGACGGACAGTTTTATAAACAAATAGATAAAGAGCTATGTGGGATTGGTTGAAAAGATGTTTGCTAATACTAGTCGTACATTTAGAAGAAAAAACAGAAATACCGCAATCACATGTGTAATCAAATTCTTCCAATTTCAATGTATAAACAAGAAAGGAGACATCCCATGTATGCTTCCCAAGCATATAACTTGAAAGATAGACTAAGCATATAAGCCCCTCTCTTCTTGATGTTTGTGTTTCCAAGTGAAAATATTGGTGAATAGGAATATAGGATAACCATTGTGGCTTCATTAATCTAAAAGCTGAGGTTTGAAGGGACCTTCATCTAAATCTTCTTCTCCTGTACCAGAAAAGGCTATATAATGCATGGGTGACAACCTCTAAACTGCGGCATGCTGTCAAATCAAAAAGAATTGAGTTACAACTGCTGAGGCAAAATTTGAAGCTGTATTCCATCCTCAAGGGACAAGTAAGCTTGTATATTCATTGTAGATATGTTTTGTATGACATTTTTGACTAGATTTTTTTTATTCCTTAAAAATCTTATAATTCTTTTATATTTTTATTCATGGTCTATTTAAGTGATTTCTTGATTTTTGTCTGGGGCACTTTTGTTTTGTTGCGTCGTTATTTGTAACTGGGACCAATAAAAAGGCTGTTGGCCCCTAAAAGTCTTTTGGTCATTGTTTTCCTTTTCATTTGGTTTCCCTGTAATCACTTGGTTCAATATATGACATAACTCTCTTTCTCTCTCTCTCTGACATACCAATGAACCCACACATGCAATGCCTTGTACACGCATTCACCCCAACTCACTGTCCTAGAAAATTGACATTTTGCACCCAAGAGTACTGGTTGGCTGATCTATGATTCTTAAGCGGAGACTAAATATATATACAATTGCAAGATTATCTTTGTGAAAACAGGGCTACGGTCATCATTCCTAGTAAAAAACCTTATATTTTCTAGTTGGCTGCTTTGATTACTGCTGTGAAAGCCCTGGTGTTCTATAAGTGGCACCAACATTAAAAGAAGCCGTTATCATATTTTTCTTATTCTTAATGATAATTGAGATGCATTGCTTTAGGTGTTATTGACTTTTTCCTTTATGAATGCAGATGCTCTATTTGGAGAATTGGGATCTTACCAACAGGGATCACTCCAGTTCCTTGTCAGGGGCTATTGGAGCTTTGGAGGCCAACACTCTCCGGCTCCCCGTTTTGGGTGGCGTAAAGGTATGCTCATGCATTGTGTATTTTTCAAATTATAAAAATTGCAATAAATTTGTGCTTTGACATATATGGGGCTTGAGAGGCATCTGCTTGGTTCTTTATTTCAACAGGCAGATATTCAAAATGTGAAAGATTCTATTTGTTCAGCAGTTGACGTGATGCAGGCAATGGCATCTTCAATATGCTCTTTGCTTACAAAGGTGATTTTTAATCTTCTAAATTTCATTCCTGGATTATTATACATGTGAGGAACATTTCTCATTGATTTCTTTGGACTGGAATACTGCGGCTTCTGTTTAGTGATGTTATTAAAATTGATTAAGTGTTGAAAAAGTTCAAAAACAACAAATATTGATCAATCGGGTGTGGAAAGAAAGCATAAACTTTTCATTAGGACATATAGTAATAGCTTCTCATACTCAGTGGCATAGGCCTCTTAACTACCACTACCATCTTTTTTTTTCAATTCTCCTTTTTCATTTTATTTTTATAGGTCACTAGCGTGGGCATTGGAACCTCTCAACCTGAAGAACCGAACCAAACCGAATTAATACGCTAGGTCTTGCTTGATTTTTTTTCACCATTGGGTAGGTTGTGGTTCCAAAATTAAATAAACTGATTATAGAACCTTTGTATAAAACTGATCATAGGTTTGGTTCTTGGTTTTATTTTTCAACTTATTGAACCTACGTATAAAATTTGTCATGGATTTGGTTCTTGTTTTTATTTTTAAACTTACTCAAACCGTTAAGGGATCTAGAACCTATGTAGAACTGAGTGGACCTAACCAATATAGAACCAACGTGGAATCGAAATTTTATATCTTTACATTAACATATATGCTAGAGGGTATTGTATTAGATGAATATTACTTGTAACTCATGTTTGATTTGTTATGCTTGGAAGTTGGAATTTTATTAGATGAATATTGAACTCATATATATGAATGTGACATGTAATTTAACAAGCGGAGGTGATTTTATATTAACTACACAACAACAACAAGAACAACAACATAATGAAAAGAAAAAGAATTCCTCTGTATATATTCGCATTCTCGAAGTAAGGAGTGAGTATAAATGAGGGGTGTAAAGCCCTATTTAAAGGAGGAGGTTAGCTTGCTAGTGAAGCTAACTTTAAATAGGTAAATGACTAAAAAGGACCTATAAAGAACAAAATAACCCACAACTATTATGCGCCTGCATCACTCTCCTCCCATGAGAACTCGCCATGTACTCCGTATACACGCTGGAGGTGGCCTTTGTGATCTAGGAGTACTCCGCCTTTGGACGACCATGCCAACGAACCAAGTAACGAGTATAATTGCCGGAAGGTGATGAAATGTCCTCAGATACGAGGACACCCTCAATCGGTCCACATGCGAATGGACAGGATGACCCTTAACTGGGTGTAGCGGGATTGGCGAAACATGCGTATCTCGGAATGGGGATAGTTTCGCAACATTGAATGTGTGGCGCATCCAGAATTCAACAAATAAGTGAACCTCGTATGCGTTGTACCCACTACTATGAATGGTCGGGAAGGGGCTAAAATGATGCATCTGTGCGCATCTGCAATATATGTCCCTTTCCCTAACGACGTGCCTTCTGTGTTTAGTAGGTAAATCGTGACTAGGTCCCCTGATTGATAGGCCACAAAACATCGGTGCTTGTCTGCATGATCTTTATAATCTATATAACTGTCAATCGGGAGGCGAACTCTACTGTTAACAGGTTAATTGGGATAGTAGGTGGAAGCTCGACAAGATGAACTAGGATAGTGGGTAAGGTACCCAACACTATCTGAAATGGGAAAAGACCAGTAGAATGGTTAACAACATTGTTGAATGCAAACTCAACTTGTGAGATGACTATAACCCAATGCCTTGGAGTCTCCGAGGCAAGGCACCGAAGGAGGTCACCCACACTCGTATTGACGACCTCGCTATGGATGTCTGCTTGGGAATGAAAGGCGATCGAAAACTTCAATGAGCAACAGAGCAAGCCCCAGAGTGTGTGCCAGAAGTGACCTCTCAAGTGAACGTCCTTGTCCGAGGTGATGCTGTGAGGAACCTCGTGAAGTCGGACGATCTCCTGAACATAAATGGTCACTATGTGTGGGAGGCATCGGTAGCCCTGGCGCATGGGATGAAGTGAGCCATCTTCGAGAATCGTTCCACCACCACAAAGATGTAGTCATGCCCACGTGCAATGCGAGGAAGCCCAACAATGAAATCCATGGAGATGCCATGCCAAGATCGATCTAGGATCGGTAGGGGTGAGTATAAGCTAGTAATTGGAGTGCTGAGCCTGACATGTGTAGCACTGGCGGATATGGGCGTTTGTATATCGCCTCATAGTAGGCCAATAAAATTGATTACGCAATGTGGAGTGAGTGCGGTCTTGTCCCATGTGATCAGATAACCCTCAGAATGGATCTCTGCAATAATCTTCCGTCGTAGGGAGGAAGCGAGAATGCACAAAGCGGTGTCTCTAAATAAAATTCCGTTATAAAGTAAGTAATCACTCGAAGCGTCGTTATTCTGCTAACAAGTGGCATAGGTGGGGTCAAACTGGACATCCGTTAAGTACAAATCCCGAACCTCATCAAAACCAAACACCTGACTGGGTATAGTGACCAAGATATGTGTCCGTCGACTGAGGGCATTGACAACATGGTTCTCCTTCCCAGGTTTATAATGAAGATGGAAGGTATATTGCTGTAGGTAGGCCGTCCACTTAGCATGGCGATCGTTGACCCAGTGCTAGCTGTGAAGATAATGGATAGCCTCATGATCACATTGAATAACAAACTCCTTATGAAGGAGGTATGCTTGCCAAAATTTAACCGCCAAAACGATGGCATAAGTTCAATGACATAAAACTCAGAGTCGTAGGTGGAGTAATTCGGGGTTGCTTCTGTCAACTTCTGGCTAAAGAAGGTGATCCTCCCATTCTGGCTGAGGACCGAGTCGGTTTTGCAAGTATCGCAAGACAACTCGAATAGCTGGGTGATCTGGGAGTGCAAGAAACAGGTGTGGTGGTCATTAACTTTTTGATACAATAGAAGGCGCTGTCCATCTCATCCTTTCACCGAAACTGATGTGAAGTTAAAATGTGGAAGCGTAAATTTACTAACTACACAACAACAACTTGTTTAGAGGCCAATGACCTAAGAAATAACTCTAATTCATCTGTAAAAATAAAATAGTACAATGGATGGCCAAGGCCTTATTTATCGGACAAACTTAGCTTTCTAAACAAGCTAAGCATAAAAGGTAAAAAGACTAAAAAGGGCACTTTAGAGACATTAAAAGACAATGCCACCCTCTAATCTAAAATAACTACTAAAATAGGAAAATAACCAAATAAAACATGAAAAATAAAATAAATTAAAAATAAGAAATAAATCCGAGACCCCATATACTTCACTCTCCCCCACTTGAAAATGCTCGACTTGAGCGAGGGAGTTGTACGACAACATAGCAAAGCAACCATCAATTGGCTCCCCCACTTGAGAGGGAAGTCTACCTCGAAAGCGCCCGACATATCGACTAGCAAAAAGCCCGAGAGAAGAGTCGCAAAACCCAAATACGGCCAATGAAGGAGAACGCGGCCTCGGATCCTACCACCATAAAAACTATCACAATGATGCCTCGAGGAGAGCCAATGGTACCAAATGCAGTCCAAGTCTCCCATGATAAGCACCCGAGAGGTTAGTCTTTTCTCCTCAACCTCAGATCGCGCCTTAAAAGCCTCCCACAAGGGGTCCACATACCTTCGGACGATCTCGGCCGCCCAAAGCACAACCTGTCTTCCGAGGAAGAAACAGTAAACAAACTAACCCTATCATAATCATCATCATCCCCAAAAATTGGGAAGAAATCAGTCACATCATACGGATCCACCTCGCGAAAATGCGTGTGAGTCACCCAACCATCTTCAACAAAAATATCGAAGAAATTCCCGATAAGGAGCCCAACCTCTCCTTCCCCCAAAATAGGAAAGAAGTCCCTAATCTCAAAAATCTCCAAATCCCGAAACTGGGTGAGTGAGCCAACCGTCCTCTCAAATATTACAAATGAAATCACATGGGAAGAATTCAGGGTCCATACCATCTGCCAACGGGGCCTCAACATCCTCGAGGACGTCCTCACTAAGTGTGGTAGGGCAGTGAGCATCATCGTCGTGTACAGGAACGACATCGTCCAGAGGAAAAGTCGCACAAAAGGACAAATACTCAAAATATCGGGCCAAACGTCGCACTCGCTCGTGTACCCAATGCTCATGCGCCGTCTGCAACTTAAGATACTTTGTGCGACACTGATTGAGGAGGTAACGACGCTCCTCGTACTTCTAGATGGAGTAGACACTAAATTGAAAGCTTCAAAACTCTCGATGTAGTGCACCAAGTCGTGAGGCAAATTTTGAGTTCTTCAATGACGATGCAGCGCAATCGTCTAACTTGGCACAAATCCCCATATTCGTTTCAAAATCAACACCACCACCGTCATTCCATAACATATAAGAGTGTGAATAATTTTTCTCGGGCAAAGATGTGGTGATACAATTGGGGGGTTAGGAAAAAGTAGGGTCGGAGCATCGGATCGGTGGCGAGTTGAGGTTTTAGGACCTTGTGAGCCTTTCCTTTGCCATAGGTTGTCATCCGAAGGTTAGGGGGCTCGAAATGGGCCGAACGAATCTTAAAGGTCATTGTTCCCCTTTGACGGCTCTTGCCAGTGGCTAGAAGTCCCAGCAGTTCTGCGATGTCTCTGTCCCTACGGATATGGGGTTTTCGCGCTGTTTTAGCTATTGTCGGGTGAGGGAGGGCGGTCGGCGTTGGTATTCGAAAGTGCAGGGGTTGCCGATCCTCTGATGGTCGCCGTTTGGCCACAGAAGATCTCGTCGGAGGTTGATGAGGGTTAGAGGGCTTCGATATGTGTTTTTTTTGTCTTTGGGTTTAGCTGCTTTGATTTTGACGACTTGGGGACATCTCCATCCTTTGTCGGTGGTCGGAAAGGGAGACCGATCAGAGGCGAAGTCCGGTAATGGTTAGAGGTGATGGTTGGGTGTGCTTATGACCAGAAATGAGGCTTGTTAGCCGGGGTTTAAGCCAAGGGCTTTGGGGTGTGGCAGAATCTGAAATTAGAGATTTCAGATCTAGGGTTTTGAGAGTACGGTGGTGGAGGATGAGGTGGTGTCGCTTGACCGCAGCTGGCGGGTGTGTGTTTCGGAGGAGTGACTGACCGGTTCCTCCGAGCCATACCCATGGCTCTACAATAACCACATCGCTGAGCACATCAGGAGCAAACGTTGCTATGATACCAATTTGATGTGAAGTTAAAATACGAAAGCATAAATTTTCTAACTACATAACAACAATGACAATGACAACGACAACGACAACGACAACGACATAATATTTAGAGGTCAATGACCCAAGAAATAACTCTAATTTATCTCTAAAAGTAAAGTGAGTATAATGGATGACCACGGACTTATTTATAGAACAATCTTAGTTTGTTAGACAAGTTACGCCTAAAAAGGGCACTTTAAAACATTAAAAGACAATGCCACCCTTTATCCTAAAGTAGCAACTAAAATAAGAAAATAACCAAATAAAACATGAAAAATAAAATAAACAAAAAATACTAAATAAATCTGGGACAAACATTAAGCCCGTGATGGGGACCATAACTGTGATAAATCCCGTAATAAAACACTGATAGAAGCCCGCGAGACCGTGAAAACTACAAACCTGGGTTGCTGAGGTGGGTGTAGGCCAATCAACTATCGCCTATACCTTAGAGGTATCCACGCGGACCCCTCGCCTGACACTGACATAACCCAAAAATGTAACCATAGGAATTATGAATGCGCACTTCTTCAGAGTGGGGTAAAAGCACTCAGCTCGAAGAATAATTAAGCTTGGGCAACGTGATCTAAATGCTCATTCTCTGATTGGTTGTAGATAAGAATGTCTTTAGAGTACACCACCACAAATTGCCCATGAATGGGTGAAGAATCTGAGTCGTAACTTGCATAAATATGGTTGTAGCATTAGACTACTCAAAGGGCATCACTGTTAACTCATATAACCCATCATTCGTCTTCAAGGCGATCTTCCACTTGTTCCCGATCACATCCTGATCTGGTGATAACCGCTCTTCAAGTCCAATTTAGAGAAGACTCGACCCCATGCAGCGGGTCTAACATGTACTCAAGTGTGGGAATGGGGAAGCGATACTTAACGGTGATCTTGTTGATGGCACGACTATCCTGTATATGCGTCGAGTCACTTTTTGGGGCGAGCCAAGCTGGAATGACACATGGAGATATGCTCTCCCAGATAAGGTCTCGGTCACCCAAGTCTGTAACCTGGCGCTGTAACCCTTCGAGCTCCGTGGGGGACATGCAGTAGTGTAGTATATTGGGGAGGAAAGCTCCCGACAAAAAATCAATGGCATGTTGTGTGTCGCGGAGCGGTGGTAACTCATCTAGTTTGGTGCTGACATAATAAGCATAGGAGTCTTAAAAGGTCCTGAATTACTACCATGGAACTTCTGTCTCTAGAATACTGATGGGACTGATGAGCGCGTAATAGATTCCAACATATGAGGCTTCAGTGTTCAAGTCGATGATGAGAGCGGAGGGCCGAGTAGGCAAATCTCACTCATCGGTCATAACTAAAACTGTTGCCTTGATGTTGAAAAGTATAGGTGTTGGCTCGCTCGTCGTACATGCTCGAATGATCATACTGCCAAGGACGATCGAGCAACAAATGTCACACCCTCATCTCATTGTACACACTACCTCGTCCGTGTAGGCACCAATGGAGAATGGTACACGACATTGGAGGCTTGGCGCTATAGATCCGTTATTGCCAAGCCACCTAATGCAACAAGGTCTCGCTAGGGGCTTCGTCCGTAGGGCTAATTTGTCAACCATCTCTTGAGTGATATGGTTATCGCTCGGCCCCCGTCGTTGATAACAGTGCAAAGTCGGCACTTTGCCGTGCAACGTGAAGAAGATACTCATCCGTAGCCAAATGGAGTCATCGAGGGGGTCGGTACTGCTGAGGGGGGCATGTGTCATCACAAGGACATGAGTTGTGTCATTGGGTGTGTCTTCTTGTCGGGTGGAAGGCAAGGGGGAGAGGGCGACGCTTTTTGCTTGAAGGCGGCAGAAAGTGTCGCGTCGACGACAGATGGAACGGATCTCGGGTAAAGAGAAATGAGTGGGTATGGACAGAATGCCTAGTGAAGGGCACCTGGTACAAAGGTGATTGAAATCTAGGTTTCTTTGGTTAGGGTTTGAGGGGCTGTTAAGGTGGGCGGGTTACCTTCGCTGGAACAAATTTTATCCGGCGGTGTCTGGGTTGGAGAGATGGTCGGTTGTTGGTCGGATCTGGTTGAAGGAGTTAAAGTGGTTGGGGCGAAGTCGGAGTCTGGAATGACTGGGTTGAGGTAGTTTTGGGGAGCGGGTGGGTTTGCGATCTGGTCCAGCCTGGATCTGGGTTATTCTCCGACTGAGCCAATGGTAGGGGTGGTCTGGTCTAGACAACTGGGGTGAGGATCTGCCCTTCTGCAGATCTGTTGGGAGGCTGTGCCGTCACTCCTCCGACTTTCCGGGAGGCCGAACTCAATGGTGGTTCGAGTCTTGTTCAGGTGGCACCACCCCGTTTCCCAATTATCTACATTCATGTTTGGATACCCAAGAGCGAACATCGCTTAGATACCAATTTGATGTGTAATTTAACAAGCGAAAGCGATTTAATATTAATTACACAACAACAACAACAACAACAACAACAGAATGAAACGAAAAGGAATTCCTCTCTCTATATTTGCGTTCTCAAAGTAAGGAGCGAGTACAAATGAGGGGTCTAAAGCCCTATTTAAAGGAGGTGGTTAGCTTGCTAGTCAAGCTAACCCTATATAGGTAAATGACTAGGACCTATAAAGGACAAAATAACCAAATTAGCAAAATAACCTGCCCCTGCATCAGATTGTGCTTGGAGTTAGAATAATAATGCTTTGTTTGTTATTATTATTTTTTCTTTTGAAAGATAGCTAGAACCATCAACCAATCAAACGAAATTAAATTAGCTCTGAGCACCTCTACTGGGGGAGCTATTAAGGGTGGGCATTAGAACTTTCTACCTGAAGAACCTAAAAAAACAAAATTAATGGTAGGTTTGGTTCAATTTTCTTCACCATTGGGTCGGTTACGGTTCCCAATTTTGAGAAACTGATCATATCAGTTTTGCTCTTGGTTTTATGTCTAAACATACTAAAACTGAACTGATCACCGATGTGCTACCGAACTCTAATGCCCACCCTTAAGCTCAGAGCTAATTTAATTTCTTCGGATTGGTTTATTGGTTGATGTATGTTTATGTAAAAACCTTTCAACTCGAAGAACCTAAAAAAAACGAATTAATGGTAGGTTTGGTTCAATTTTTTCCACCATTGGGTAGGTTACGGTTCCCAATGTTGATAATCCGATCATATCAGTTTTGCACTTGGCTTTATGTCTAAACATACTGAAACTGAACCAATCACCGATGTACTGCCGAACCTATCTACCTAACATATATTTTTACATAAACATACATCAGGGTACCATGAGTAATTGTATTATATAAATATTACTTGTAACAAATATTTGATTTGTTGTCCTTGGAAGTTGAAAATAACTGTCATATCCAACTTCTTTATCTGATTTTGCTTAGAGTTACAATATTAATATTTGGATTGTTATTATAATTTTGTTTTAAAAGATAGCAAAAATTGTGAACTGATCCAAAAATTAGTCAAACCATAAACCAAATCGAACCAAACTAAACCCAGAGTGCTTTGGTGTGGCTCTGCTACAAGGTTGATCTAGTTATCGCTCCAAAATCAAGGAACCCAACTACGTAGGCTATGGTTCAGGTCTCACTATGGAGAGAGGAGGGGGGGGGGGGGGGGGGGGGGGGGGGCTTATACACGAATATCATAACTAATTTATTTATAGAGTTATTTACCTTTATAATAAAGAACTATTGAATGTTTTTTATTCGGCCTTTAACTTAACCCAAAAGTTACGTGTTGCATCCTTGATAAGGATGCACTCCTGGCGGATATAAAAGAATAGCTGAACTTGGTGATACAAGGTAGCAAGAAAACCATAAGCCAACTACAAATAACTGGAAAGAGCCATTTCGTGAACAAGCTTATTATAGCAACTTGCAAGGTTGCACAAACCCTACTATCATTGTAACTACTAACTTTTATTTTTTAGCTTCCTTTTTTAATTTATTTCTTTTTCTTTTTTATAATGAGGTGGATAATGCCCCCTTGGAACTCTTTTGAATAATCAAGACCCTTGTATATTCAAAAAAGGTAATCAATCCCAACTCAGTCTTCTCAGAAGGATTAGCAACTATCACGTGGATGTTAGGAACGATTAGATATTTTAAAGATCCTCATCATCTCGAGTGTTATCTATTATCTAAGTTTACTAAGTTCTAGCAATTTATGCTCAAAATGTTTTTATTAACTTCACTGGTTTGGAAAGAAAGTCTGTAAGTTTTGCGACTGCTCAACATTGAAAATCATCTTATTTTTCAGGGTGTCTCCTCGATAGCCACTACTTCCTCTTGCTTGCCATATATGCTTGACTCCCTCCCGTGCTTCAACCTCAGCAATAGCATCGGGATTCTACCTGCTAAATCATTCTTTGAATTGGCACATACTCATCATCACGATCATTCTCTCTCAATCTCTTCTTCACTACCTCTTTGCCTTTGCCTTTTTCCATCTGCAGAACTCTTTCTTGACTTCGTTGAAATCCCAACATCTCGAATAACAATCCCCTTCTTGGTGGGGCAAGTAGCAACAAAGTTACTATTTCCACCCTTATTAAAGAGCAACAATATTTGTAGTAGAACCTAAGGTAACATAAAACATTGGACATTACACTCAATACCTAAGTTCTTTCTTTAAGCTAGACCATTAGCTCAAGTACCCTCCTTTTGATTGTCCTTTTTAAGATTCAGAAGTGAAGAGGCTCATCACCCACAGGGATCGAATTAGGCTCTACATGAACAACCTTGCCATAAGGAAAATCCATCGATAGATATACCTGATTCACAGGTTCCAAATCTCTATAACCCAAACAATGGCACTTTGCTTCACAATCTTCATTCTCCTAATCTTCTTCAGCTGTCATCGAACCCACATATGTATAAGATAATCAGGCACCCCGAATATCCTCGTTTGAGGGTCAAGGTTTCAAAATGTGTTAAGGGGGGTAGCCTAGACATACTTGAACGGTTTCATAATCTGACTGGAATTGTAGATAATGACACCACGAAACTGTCCTAAATCGTTTTTGACTACGTACAAACAGGGCAACAATATTGACCTTTGAACCCATCAATCCTCAATTGTCGCCAGTCCCAGGTAAAAAAATACATCTCATGATCATCAAAAAGGGAAACTGGTGAATGCTAACATCTTGGGTGTTTGGCTGGAAAGCAATCCCTGTTAATCTATAAGGGCAGCAGGCATACCAGGAGTCCTTTTATCAACTTACTATTCCACCTTACAATTTGAACAGAAGTGGAACTAGCAGCAATATCATACACATCAGGGTTCTGAGAAAAAGGGAGGGAAATCTCTCGAATAGGAAGCAATAAAGATCATCGTAGGAGCAGCAAAGTTAATCTATAAAGGCACCAAGCACACCCAAAGTCCTTTTTGCCAACTTAATATTTCACCTCATGACTTGAAGAGGAGTATCAGGACTAGCAGCAACGTCATACACGGCAGGGTTTGGAGCAAAGGTGGAAAAAATCTCAAATAGGAAAGCGATCAAGAAGATCATTGTAGGCGTGAAGTCTAACACGTCATACCTCCCGAAAGATCGTTCAAAATCAACGTGTCATTTATTTGACCATGCACACAGATTGCCAAGGACAAGAGAAACGAGAGGAACTTTCTTACCTAGAGAGATCAATCAGTAAGGATAACATTTTTTTTGTTGAGGCAGCCATGAGGCTTCTTGGTGACTTGTTTATGGTATTTACGTGCAAGGAACGGCTATAGGGTAAGGCACACAACAGTATGGCCCATTCCCTGTTTTGCATTGTTGTGGAGACAATGCATGTAAGTTAGATTTCTTGTCTGATGCACTCTACATTCAAAATTGAAGTATTGCCTAGGACAAGAGAAGCGAGAGGAATTTTCTTACTTAGTGAGAGCTGAGTATCGGTTAGGAAAACATTTTTGTTGAGGAAGGCATGAGGCTTCCCAGTGACTTGTTTATGGTATATATGGGCAAGGAGAGGCAATAGAGTTACACAAGTTTAGATGAGACAGTATGGCCCCCTTCCCTGATTTTGTGTTATTACGAAGACAATGCATCTTAGTTAGATCTCTTGGCTGATTGGTGGATGCACTCTATGTTCAACGTTTTTGGTTTGTCCCCTTTTTGCGGGTCCCACTGCACTCTCTTAATGAGGACACATGGATTTCTGAGGCTACTGATCCAGTATGTTGACAATGACTTCTACCACTAGTTCTGAATACATATGGATTATCTTGGGGAGAGAATGACATGGGCGCATCGTTTCAGTGTTGTTTCTATTCTTATTATTCTCAAGAGTAGGGCTATTATACACATCTGCACTTCTCTTGGGTATAAAGGGAACCTTAGCTTGTATATGCTTTATTATTGACTTTTAGAGACTTGAGGGAATAATGATATTTTAACTTGGGTATAAAGGGAGCCTTAGCTTGTATATGATTTATTATTGAATTTTAGAGACTTGAGAGAATAATGAAATTCTAGCTTTCCATGATTTGTGTAACTGTTTTTCTGTTGCATTCATGTCACTTAACCACCATTAAATACCATCATCTTGATATGTCATTCCACTTGTAAACATATTTTCGGGTACTTGCAATGTGTTGCTTGTTTGATGATGTTCCTGCTCATTCAGCCTCTGTTCCATTGCTCTTGGTGTTCTCTCATTGTGTCACCGTATATATTCTCTAACTCGGGGTATGTTTTAGTTGTCGAGGAGCAACTTTCCTATCCCTTTCACACCACTCACATTTCCCTCCTACAATTATATACCACTATAGGTTTATTAAATTTGCCTTTCCATTTTGTCAACTTCTCATCGATTTTTGTGAAAGAGAAGATGCCGTCATCAATTTTTGTTTTTATGGATTTATTGCAGGAGTTGAGGAGGGTTTAGCCTTTTTTTTCTTCCTCCGGTAGGGGGTGTTTTTTTGTGCTCCCCTCTTTTATCTCTTTTGTTTCTTTGTATACTTCCAGAATATAAGATTTTTCCTTCAGGCGGGGTTTTTATATTAGTATATACGATTACTTATCAACAAAATATTAGAATTAAATTATGTTACTTTTCTGCATTTGTTAGTTCAGTTATAGCATCCCTTAATAATTATAACAATGTTGTATTGGGGCCTCTATCTTCTGACTGATATGGGTAATTGGCATAATGAAAAAAGTAGGGAGTATGATGATTGTGTGTGCACACAATATCAACCGTACCAATATTAGTTTTTTGTAAATCCTTTTCTCGATTCATTTGTCTATGAACGTGGTGGATAGGCCACGACACACCCATATTAATAAGGACACAACATGTGCCTGAGATTAGCAACTCGCAAATCAAATTAAAGGTAATATTCATTTCAAATTCATTTTTGACTGGTTATTTTCTCCACTTGGCCGTATCTTGGATTATCTTTTGAATGTGAGTGGAACCATTTGTCATCGACAGGTAGAGCATGCGAACTCATTGGCGTCTGAACTTGCAAGGATTAGCACAGACGAGCATGCTTCGCTTGATCAGTGTAAAGACCTCATGTCAACATTGGCAATAATGCAGGTACAATTGGAATTTTACCTCAGACTAAATCATTTATTAACTTCAGGAAGGTTGCAGTTGAAAATTTCATAGCCACTGCAGAATGTATATTGTTGTTTGTGAAGCTAAATTACATCGCCCTGCTATTTTATCCCCTTAAAGTTAAACTATAAAAAAGTTGTAAAACCCCTCTGCGTTGCTAAAAAATGTCCTTTAATACTATTTCTTCAGCGACACATGGACTGTATATATTGTTTGTGAAGCTGATTTTACATCTCTCTAATTGCAAATATGCCCTATACTATGAAAATGTTGTGTTGCTGAAAAGGTCCCTAAATACCTTCTTTAGCTACAGATAGGGGAAACTTGCAAACAAGTAGAATAGTTGAAGGAATTTTATGCAGACTTCCGCGGGGCTGAGTGTATTTGCATCTACTGTGATAGTTCATAGTGTTTTATGCAACTTTCCCTAATTTAGTTCTATTTACATTTGTGTTAAAAGTTATTTATGAAATTAGGTGAAGGATTGTAGCCTGAGAGCGCACATATTACAACTAAAACGTGTCTAGTCCTCAAGCCTGATAACAGAAGTGTAAAGCTGATGTCATTTGACTGCTTACTTAACAAGCTAACATCACATCACGTCAATCACTCCATTTTGGCTGGCATCATGGACCTGGAGTTGATCTGTAAGTATTGAAAGGTTGGTTTTGGCTTTATATAGTAACTGAAGAGTTAAAAATTTCACTTTCTTCGGGATATTTGTGGTGGGTGGGGGGCTGAGAATTTGGTTGTATACGGTATATTGTATGCTTAGATGGTAGGAAATAGGTCTTTGCCAGTTTCGATTCAGTTTGTACTATATGTAGTCTATAGGTTAAAAAAGAATATGTGAATATGTGAATATGTGAAATGATGTTTCCGATTTTCCCCCATTCAGCAGTGCAGTTTTCAACGTTTCTTTTTGTGTTCTCTCATCTTGGCTTGCTCTTATGTTCAATTTTCTTGTGGGTGTCTTTTTAATGTGAAATTGCTACATTTGTCATAATTAGCATGCACTGGATCACATGATCTGAAGAACAATAAGACATCAATGTATGCTTGACTTGATGAGTGGGATTTGTTGGTGGTGCTTCTCTCAATCCTGGGATAGATTGATTAATTTAGATTTTTTTTTTCGTGTGTGGGCGGAGGTGTGGGTGTGGGTGGGGGCTCGATTTAAATATGATAGCATCGAACGCCCTTCTTGAATTGAACTAAAAGCCCCTTTTAGTATATAGCAAAGGAATATGGTTGGCAATAATTCAGAAAATGCTCTTTTTTATCCTTTCTTCTAAATATATAACATGTGCTGCAAATTGCTTTATTGTTGAAGTAGGGCAATGTAGAATTTGTTGGAAAAAAATGCCCTTGCTTGTCAATTTTCCAGAGGCATGTTAAATATTTTGTGGAATAACGTTGTCAATTTTTTAGAGACGTGTTAGTGATTGCTGAATGCACATTAAAAAGAAAAGTAAAAAGTAAAATTGTATCTTCAACAAACAAATGAACATTCTACTTATAAGCTGTTGTCCACTTGCCATAACATGTTGTGTAATAACATATAAGGTTCGCCGCTCCCCACCATTGCTGACAGTGCCAATTTTAGAGCTGCTCGACTCCCTAAATGACTCCTTGCGTTCCAGCGTCATCCACAATTCCAAATCTGAACTCTGGTTGACGTGATTTGATGCAGGATATGATTTTCACCGAGGTTGAGCGCAAGGTAAAAAAATAGTGGGATTGTTTACGAAGTGAGTGAAAAAATTAGACCCTCCAAAATATTAAGTGTGTAACCATTTAGGGCAAGTTACATAGGATGGGATTCTCGCTTTTTACCCATAATATGGGTTTACATTTTGAGCATTTGGAAGATGTGTAAAGACTCGTGTGGTTCACCTAAAACATCTTTCAATAAGCGGAAGAGACAGATTTGTGTCTCCAACATGTGTCCCTATATTGTCACACCCTAGCATTATCATTCTAATAATTACATGATCTCAGTGAGGGGAGGATAATTGCCATACTCTCGTGATTTCTTGGGCAATAGAAATGTTGTCCCTAATCCTTCTACCTGTGATAACTGCACTTCGTTCTGTAGATATAATCAAGAATGAGTTCATATTTAGTCCTATTTATATTGGTTTATTAAGCATCACTCTCATATTTTTATTTTTTTAGTTGTTGGTCCTATATGGGACAAGTGTCGTTGTCTACAAAAAGAAATATGAGTAGTTACAGGGAAGTTATAGGGGGTTTTGGGTGGTTATGGGACTTTTTACAATTTTGTAAACATATGGGAGGAGAACCCAAATACATCTCCGTAAATGAGATTAAAGCCAAAAAACCTATATAATCAATCTTAAATAGCATGATACTCTATCTACCCAAGAACTGTTTAGATAGAATCTTATGACAAAAGTTACAGATCAGTCCTAAGCCAGCATACGTGGTTGGAGAGAGAGAGGAAATGAGGGTTTTTCCCCTTTATAAATGAGGTTAATAAACCAAATTACTCTTGTACTCGTTTTTTTTTTTAAAATTACCGGTGTTAACATTAGGAGTTATTTGAAATTGTTTTGAAAGTTTAGAATGTCAACTTCAGAAAAATAAAAGTTCAGCTGTAATTAACTCTAAAATTTAACTATTAAAACTACGTTTCACCTCCATGGAATAGAATTTAGAATGCGCCTTTAAGTCCTTACCTCTGAATTTAAGGTCGTTCCTATCCGAGCAACTCCATTTATGGCTTTAAATTATGTTCTTTCGTCCATTCCAGTCAACATCTACTGAAACAAATGAGATGACAGCGATCTCAATTAATTCGAGAGTAACTGAGGAGATAGGATTATACTAGATGTGTCACAACTATATTAGGATGCCATGAAGGCACACTATTTGTTTTCTGACCACCCTTTTTATAGAAAAAGATCTAAAAAAGTTTTTAATGGCACGCCTTAAGTTATTTTCTCCAACGCTTTTTTCACTCCCTGTAGTTTTTTACCCACCAAAGAACAGTCTCCTCCCATCATCGTTCCCATTCATATTACGATCAACCCCCAAATTCCGAAAACAGTAGGAAAACCATTATAGGAGCCAATTTGGTCCAAGCAGTTTGCTATCGAGCGGGTTACGCTAGGGGTGGCAATTCGGACCCGAACACGACAACACGACACAATCCAATATGAAATTAACACGAAATTAAAATAGCTTTTCGTGTTCGGGGCCTGGTTTTTTAAGCCCGTTAGTGGGTCGGGTCGTGTTCGTGCCAAGAAATTGACACGAAATTGGCCCGACAATGACCTGTAAGAGCCCAATTGACACGACCCAATTTCAACACAATTAGAACCCAATTTAGACCCAAATGGACATACTAAATTGACGGGTTATCGTGTTGGACCGTGTCAATCGTGTCAAATTGACACAATTTTTTTATCGTGCTATTCGTGTCGGGTCGTGTTATTAACGGGTCATGTTCGTGTTGGTAAAAATAAACACAACATCGTGTCGTGTCGTGTTCGGGCTGGATAAAATCAAGTCGTGTCCTGTCGGGCCAGACCCAAACACGGCCCATTGGCGCGAATTGCCACCCCTAGGTTACGCGACGTCTAAAGAGGTAGAGAGGTATTTTGGTCCTTTTCAAGTGTTTAAAAAATGTTAAAAGGTATTTTAGACTTCATGTAACTCAAACAAGAAAACTCTGAAATTGTGGGTTAATTATCGGAAGTTTAGGGGATTTATTGTCAAGTTTTTTAGATTAATTAATGACCAAGTAACCTAAAACCAAAATAGTTCAGAGGGTTCAATGTTATTTACCTTTAAACTCAAATGAAAAACCCCCAAAATAGTATTTATTTTTAATCTTAATAATTTATACTCGCCTAACCCCTGTATTTTTCGTAGTCAATGAAACCGCATGTTTCTAGTTGTAATTTTTTTATGATAAATCTCATGGTGTATTTAACCAACTTGTCAACTTGATTATTGTATAAAAAAGACTACTGTTAAAAAAACGTGTATTTGTAGTCAATGAAGGAACAAATTCAAATTAGCACAACTACAGCCTCCCTCTTTTATGTCCCAACACAAGTCACCATTTTAATACCATTTTTGAATATAAGTGTTTCCAAATTCCGCACAAATTTTAAAAAATAAAGGGAGTTTGACAAATATGTCATGTTTATATAAGACATTTTTTAGTAGGTCTCATTATAAACTTTGTAAACGGGACCTATTGATAAAATTCCCCAAAATAAACAAAATACGTTAAAAATTTAACTATTGTTTGGGACCATGTTTTCTTCCCCGAAATTTTCAATCAACCATGGAGGGCAAGAAATTAAAACAAAAGATAAAAAGTATATATTGTAGGCCTTTGATTGAAAAAAAGAAAATCAAGATGAGTTGACTAGCGAATCGCAATTGAACTGAGAGAGGAGAGAGCGGTGTCTATCTTGACTAAGTAGTATAAGACTATCACTGGGACACTCTTGGGGGTGGATTGAGTTTGGTCCCCAGTTCGATCCCTGGCACTGTCAAAATAATGCTTGGCCAGCGAAAACTACGAATCGCGAATAAGAACTAGTCGAGGTGCGCACAAGCTGACCCTGACACCTCATGGTATGTTACCAAAAAAAAATTGAAAAAAAGAAGGTGCAGCTAACCACTATAATAGTTTCTGTACTAGGTGCACTGAATTAGAGCACATGCAGAAGATTGGTCAAATTAAAATTAGGCGAAGCGGAACAGGAAGCATATGGTTTTCTAGGAACCTCTTAAATTCTCCTTTGGTTACAGCTTTTACAAATTATCCAGAATTCTTGGTAGGTACTTTTACATATAAATTCTCATAATTTGTTTAAAGAGTTTGAATGGTGCGATCTTAATTTATTTTCTACAATTAAACTTTATATATAAATACATTGATTTATTTTATAAATGCAAAAATTGAAAACAACACACTTTGTCCCCAATTAAGTTTGGTATTCCCTATAATTAATTTCCACCAGCCAATTGGCACCATTTGATCTCAAATAGTAGTTGGTGGACCGATTGCTTTCGGTAGGGATGCCAATTTTAGAAACAATACGAAAAAACGACACGGAACGATACGAAATTGACACAATGTTTCGTGTTCATGTCGTGTTTTTTGACACGAAGTCGTGTCGTGTTCGTGTCTTAATTATGAGTCTTGTCGTGTTATCATGTTTCTTAGGCGCGAAATTTAAGAAATTCTGGTATTCGTATCGTGTCACCCCGTGTTATTTTTATTCAGATCGTGTTCGTGTCAACTAAAAAAAACACGAATTCGTGTCGTATCATGTCTGAAAAAGTCTTGTCGCATCGTGTCGTGTCATGTCGGTCCGAAACACGATTCGTTGATCAGAATTGTCACCCCTAATTTTGGGTGGTGCGTGGACCGCACCAGCTAATAGAAATGGGCATTTAGACTTTGTTGAACCAAATTTTGGGTAATAAATAGTAGTATTACCTTTACCACTAAATATTATTTCTTTTAGTTTTTATATTGGGTTTGGGGCGTTCATATTTTACGTCTCCTGTACGCAAAGGCTGTCCCTCATACTTTGAACCCCTTTTATTTATTTCCAGAACACGTTCAAAGCAACATGAGTGGCTTTCGCCCTCTCAAGATTCATATCTATAAAAGATAAAGTTTGGCTGAAAAGTAATTACTTTTCTTGAGCTTTTACGGAGTTTGAAATAAAAATAATAAATAATTAAATTTAAGGGCATGTTCCATCTTATTTATGAATTTATAGGATACTGTTTTTGAGGTTTATAAATATAATTCATGTGGTACAATAAATAATATTTATTTGTGTAGGGTTTTTAGAGTTTGAAATACACAAAACAGGTAAATTTGTGGAACTTATATAAAAAAATCACTCAAATGTTTTTTAATACACATTTAGTTTAAGCGTTTTACTTTGTTCTAAAAACTCTCTCATCACATAAAAATATTAAAAGAAAGGAGCTCCGGTGAGAGTCGCCGGAGCTTCGGGGGGGGGGGGGGGGGGGGATAGAGATGGAGGTGAGTGCCGTAGGGGTGACAATTCGGATTAACGGGTCGTGTTTCGGGCCGACACAACACGACAAGGCTTTTTTAGACATGAACATGACACGACACGACACGAATTTGTGTTTTTTTTAGTTACACGAACACGACCGAATAAAAAATAATATGTCACGACACGACACGAATACCATAATTTCTTAAATTTCACCCCTAAAAAATATGATAACACGACACGGCACGACTCGTAATTACGACACGAACACGACACGACACGACACGACACGACTTCGTGTAAAAAAACACGACACATCGTGTCAATTTCATGTCAATTTTGTGTCGTTTCTAAAATTGCCCCCCTAGAGTGCTGCTAGAGCGGATCTTTAAAAATAAGAAAATATTGGTTAATGGGTGTTTGAGGGACTTTTGAAACAAAATAAAAAACTTGGACAAAATGTATATTAAAAAATGTTTGAGGGGTTTTTTGGTATTTGATCGTAAATTTATTTGTTTGCATTGAAGAGGTAATTATTTTTATATTCTTACTCAAACTCATTCTAAAAATAAACACATAACCCCACCTCCATCCCACTCCACCCACCGGAATTCTCGTCGGAATGCCGGAATACTCGTCGGATTGTTTCTCTCTCCTCATTTCTCTTTCTCTTCATATATTTCTTTCATTTTTTTGGTCCGTGCCAGCAGCACCATTGCCAACGCCGAAAAAAATGGAGTTTGCCAGAAAAATGGAGATTTTGTCGAAAAAATGAAGTTTCGTCGGGAAAAATGGAGTTTTCGCCGAAAAAAATGGAGATCTTAGTGAAATACTAAATTTATTTGTTTCGATTTTTTGATCAAAAAATATCGAAAATGGGTGTTGTTGGATAGATCTCGATGAACATATTTAAAATATATAAATTTTGGATTTGTAGAAATGAAGTTGTGGACTTTTAAAATTTTGATTTTTTTTTTTTTTATGAGTTGTCAAATGGTATATTGGTTATTTTTTATGGTCTTTTTAGTACAATGACTAAATTTATAAAATTATGTGGTGTGTCTTATTTTTATACACTTTTAAGTTGAATTGGACCCTTGCCTAAAAGCTCCTAAAAATAAAGCCCCTCGTTAAAATCTTTTATTTTAATACATGACATTTGTTGGATTGTTAAATTTATTCTTAAACTTTGGCTTATTTGTACATACATTAAGGATTATATGTCATGTTGGCTTTACTTGGTTAAAACATTTAGAGTGTAGGTTTAAGACAAGTCCAAAGTTGTTGATTCTCTTTAAAATAGGTTCCATTGCGGAGTAATTCATGTTTCAGCCAATCACATTTGAGGGTCATGATAACCACAATTTGGGTATGGTCAACAAATTTGTACTCATTGAATACTCTTAAGTCTGTATTGTTACTCACTCAAATCCTATACACTTGTCGTTAGTTTGTTAGTTCGTAACTTCATGACATTATCATTTGAGGTCAAGGTTTCACACATAGTCTATAAATTACCTTTGGATATATCAATATGATGGATATGAGGTTTTAAGATAATGTGGCTTTTCAATTAAAATTAAGTTTTAATGAAAATTCACGAACTTGTACAATTGTTACTATGACTTGAAAGTGGCCGAACGAAGGTTGCTTAAATGATACATTGAAGATTGTTCTAATGACAGTTATTATAGTAACGTTCGTTAAACTCTCGTTAGATTTGCATATGGTTTATAACGAATGTTCATATTTTCATATAAATAGAAGAACATTTTAACTTAAGGAGGGGCACTCTCTTTTATCATAAACACTATGAGAACCATCAAAGTCATGTCGTTTGAGATCCAAAACTTTGACAAATCCATTCACGGAAAACCAAAAAACCTTCAAGCATTTTTTTGTTCATCGTGGTAAATTACACAAAGTTGATTAACGACTAAGAAGATCAATGCATACCAACGCGTGGACATGTTGTGAAATTGTGGTGGAGTTGTACAATAGCTATAATCAAGGTAGAATGTCAAATCGCGAAGGGTTTTGAGAGATTCAAGTCCAATATGGAAAGTCGAACTTGAGTCTTGTATTTTTTTGAAAAATTATATTAGAAAAATTTAGACTTAGGTCCCTGTGGCATTTCAACACCGGGTTTCCACATTAAATCCTTTTTTCTCTTACGGTTTGATTTAATTTTTGCATAATTGCATGCATGTAAAGATTTATTCGAGAATTAATTGTAATTGAAATGAAAATCACTAAAAATATGAATAGACTAATGTATTTCTTTTAACTTGATTTGAAAAGGTCTCTTTAATATTTAATACCCTCGAGACAACACATGTCGTACATTTAGCTGATACTACTATTTGTCTAGGATCTGGCTCATTTGTAGTGACTGCACGATCCAGTGCACTATAAATCCGTTGATCTTATATTTGGATTATAAATATATCATTCCAATGAAAGATCAATATCTCCAAAATCTATGGCACCAGTGTAGTGAGTAACCCAATCCAATTGTTCAAAGTTCATACTTGAATCCTTGATGTCACTAATTCAATGTTGGTCGTTTATAACTTTCATTGCTTTTACGGATAATTGTGATTTCAATATAAAGTACCTTCTCAGTGTTCAGGTTTATTTAGTTCCAGTGCTTAAAGCCATTTTTAAAGCATAAGTGACATTATTTTTCATAAAAACGTCTTTAAGTTTGATGTTCTATTTCCTTAACACCAATGAAAAATATTTTGCATAAGTCACTTCATTTCCTCGATAATGTCACAATTAACAACATTCAATCGGCGACCTCCATCCATCTTTGGAAAGACTTTGAAACCTTTAGTAAACTCAATTAGCCTTTAGTAACCTATGATCATTTATTGGTTCCTTCTTTCCTTGATTCCTCCCACCATAACGACTAATGTTCAATTTCGATTTTCTTCGCGAGGTTGCCTCTAGTGTTCCCCCACTCCTATAAAATTTATAAGGGGAATGAGCTGGATGAGGGATCCAGGGAGGAAGTGGGGAACAATAAGGTAAGTAATGAGTGTGATCGCTCAAGAGATTCCCCACATCCAGTGGTGGATCCAGGAATTCCATATGGAGGTGGTGTGTGTGTGGAGGGGGGGGGGGGGGGGGAGCATTAAGTGAACAAAATACAAATATAAATATGTGAAGCCAATGAATAAATAATCCCGAACTTCATTACGTAGATCTTAATTAACATAAACATCATTAACACAAATAATTACAAAAATATGACCTAAGTTACGTAGGAATTATTAGCATCGCAAATTGTGCTCAGCGTTCATCCATTGCATAAAAGTCATCTATAATATCGTTAATTTCAAAATCTCGAGAAATTTGTTTCTCGATAAATGTAATAAAATAATTTGTAAGAAAGTCAACCTCCATCTTGTTCTGTAACATATTCTTAATAAGACTCATGGACGAAAATGCACATTCTGTTGTTGTCATTGAAACGGAGAGAGTTAACACTAGACGAATCAATCTATCAACAAGGTGACAAATTTTTGCTTTTATTATTTTGGCTATACACTTGGCATAACTCAAAAATTGTGGACCCCTTTTGAAGCTCAGTATTTCCACGAATGTCAAGCTCATAATGTTCCAATTGAAATCTTAAACAAAAATTCTCGTGTTTATTGAAGTCATTAGGATAGAATTATTTTGCAAGTTTGCAAATATCATCAATGTTGAACGACTTATAAGATTTATAAGGATCAAGTGTCGTACTCAGAATAAGCAACTCCACTACATCCTTTTTAAATCTATGATTCAGTTCTTGTATTTGAGAGTCTATTTCAACAATAAACACTTTAAACTAACAATGATATTAAATTGTAATGTCCCTTTCATGAGATCTACCTCGACCATCATAATAAGCACTCATATCAAGAATTTTTATCTTACATTTTTCATAAAATGATTTCACTTTATCAAAAAAGGATCCAATCCTTATTCTCTCAACTTTTGCATAAGGGATGTTGTTGTTGATGCCAAATTCATTTCGTTCACTATATCTTGGGATTTATGTTGTAAGGCTTGGTAAAGATCATCACTAATCCCCATGATCTCTATCAAAAGATGTAAAGTAAATACGATTTCGAAAGAAATGATTTGATCATGAACTCCATTTGCATCTCCACGTAGAACATAACTTGTCCCATCAACAATGACATTCTTTTAAGACTGAACAAGTTGCATCAAAACTGGTTATCAAGATACGAAGAGATCCCAAATGAGAAATTTGTTGACTATCGCCGACCCGCTTAATCATTTTTTAACTGATCATTTCGTTTGCAAGAGGAACCAACTGCATTGACAATTGGAGGCAAATAATTAAGAAATTGACGAACGGGAAAAAATTCGTGAAGCAACCACGAGTACGAATTGCAAACAATGAGCAAGGCAATCAATATAATATGAAAATGACACTCATTAAAAAAAAGGCTTGCAACCCATTCCATTCTCCACACATGTTCTTAGCACCATCATATCCATGACCTCGCATATTTTGTATACTAAGATTATTATTAGAAAGGATAACTGATATTTGCTTTATTCAAATTCGATGATATGGTATCAAGTATATGAACCAAATCAAATATTTGCTCCAGTATAAAATCATATTTTTAACAAGTCTTGGAACAATGTCAATTTTCTCTCTTTTTTATTTATCCCGAGCCTCATCCATGATATTACAAAATTTAGCATCATTTTGTGCATGACCTCACAAATTTTTCTTGAATAAATTTATAAATTTTCCTTTTGAACCTAATGAGAAATGTACAGGTATTTTGAAGAGCTCTATCCAAGACAACTGCAACAACCTCCTCACTATAGGACATCGAAATCTTTATCAATTCAATAAAATTTCCTAGATTTATTGGTTCTGGACATTCATCATGACCTCTAAAAGCACAAGCTTGGAAAGTGAACCATTTAACCACATATATTGAAGTCTTCAATAGCAATCTGTTATTTCTCACAACTTCAGAAGATTGTTTTTCAACAATCTTCTCAATATGTTAAGATTGGTTACTAAGATCTAGGAAACACTTCACAACAATTTTTATGTAAAGAATTTGGATCTTTATCAACATGATTTAATAAAGCATAATTGACACCACAATTAACTTTCTTCCATGAACGAAACCCCTCTACCATGAATGCACTGGACCCAGGGTGATCTGTTGGTTTCGTAAAAAGAAAGCAAGGAAAACAATAAATCCCATCGGTAGTTGGAGAATATTCCAATCAATTTGAAAATGGGTTGAATCAAGAAGCTTGAAAACAATGAAGATGTTTATCTTCATTAAATGGGTATTGTGAAAGAATATGTTGATATGGATCGGATTTAATGTATGCTCTTCGCATTTCATCACATTGATCATATGAGGACTCCCATATTTGTTGGCGTAACCCTGGATAATGTTCAATAAAATTTGTATCTTTTTTTAATGAAACTAATTTTGGAAAACTTTGAAGGTTGTTGTTCAGCTTCTAGAGGCGGGTTGTTCGATAAAAATCGATGAACTAACATCTAAACTTTCAACAACACCTTTCTTGAAAAACGAATCAATAGTTGTTCTCTTGACTATGATTATCAGTCAAAAATTTAAAATATAAAGAACAAAATTTTAATTACTTTAAGAAAATTAACAAGTCAATTATTTACTTAGTTATCCGATAAAACGTTGCTTCCGACCGTAAAGATTCCATTGAGGCTCAGTCCATTTGGATTTGGGAGTTGGAGCATGTGGTCTCGCCGTTGAGTGAATTTGGTTTCTAAAAGTTATGCGCTTCCGTTCAATGTCAAACTCATTTAATTAAATTCCAATTTTAATCGTAGATTTAATTAAAACCCTAAAATATGCATCTAATTGTGATTGACAGTAATACGAATTATCTAGCATGTAAACCAAAACAATCACAAAACAGAATTGAGGAAAAATTTCCAGTAGGGGCAAAACCTTTTTGTTTCTCTATTAACTGTAAATCTCCAAGTTACAAGTACATAGCATAAATACACGTTTGTGACGATGAGAATACCCTCAGGTGTCGGTTCGAATTCTTCAACAAGAGTCCCGCAAGAGCTCCAACGATCAGCAATGGAGGCAACCTTATTCTCCACAAGTTTTACACCAGAATGAGTAATATGAATAATAGGATTTAATAATGATTCACATAAATGATTTGGGACTTTGGACTGAATCAAAAAGGGTTTTAAAGCCTAAAATATGAAGTCTAAAAGTTCATCAGGTATGCAGAAGCGGAGTTTTTAAAGACTTGCAAAACCTAACTTCCTAGCAAGTATTTATAGGCTGAATAAAAAATTGAGGCCACGCATGTCGTTCGAACGACATCTGCATGTCGTTTGAACGACTTCTGATATCATTACTAACGACCATACAAACGACCATAAAAAATTAAAACAGTACGGGTTCGTTTGAAGCAGTAAAGAAACGACCCTTCGAGTGACCCTTCAAATGACATTGCATGTCGTTAGAAGTTGTCCTTTGAACGACTTATAAATGTCGTTTGAATGACATTGCTATGCCATTTGAACGATATGAGTGAAAAGTATTATTTTATAAAGTCTTGCCTACAGGTCTTGAAAAATTATTTTTGACTTCGAAAAATGCCTTGATAAAAATATTTTATAAAAAATATCCCAAATAAATACGTGAACATTAATAACTTCAATTAAATATTTTACCTTTTAGCATAGTGGAGTTAGTGGGATAGTGGAGACCGGTTGAAGATGCACAACACACGATCCCAATTATGGGTGCGTGTTGATGATGCGTGATGCTAAGAATTTGGATGATGGACGTCAAGGTTGAACGTGTGAATATGTGACGGAATGTAACGGTATACGACATACCAACTATGATCTAGGACAACACAGAAATTTCTAAATTCTAGATGGATATTTATAAAAACATGTCCTTACAAATCTCCGCCTATGTCTATGTCGGTACATTCATAAAAAACCCGAATTATGCATCCCCCCTCCCTAAAAAAAAACTAAGACATGTAGTCTAATATTACCCAAAACCCATAAAGGCAAGGTACATGTCTTCAAAATCTTCGACATCTCCAAATCTTCAATTTTTCAACGTTTCTTTGTCATCATCAGGGTGTTCAAAATAATGATCCTCAATTTGTACCTGCACACATGAGACATGAAAAAAATACCTGTGACACGCAATGCGTTTGAAATATAATGATAAGCAGAAAGTCAATATCAATTAAGCATAATCAAACACAAATCTACTCCCCCATAATTCGTTCCCCCATTTTTATGATGTCCCCAAATAGACAAATAAGAAGAAACATAGCAACGCATACAGAGAGTGTCACAAGGTAATAAACTTCTCTTTTTTAATTTTTTAAAATTTTTCTTAAAAATAACAGTAAGATAACCAAGTCGATGATAGCA
Organism: Sambucus nigra; assembly: GCA_949130495.1. Classification (NCBI taxonomy): domain Eukaryota; kingdom Viridiplantae; phylum Streptophyta; class Magnoliopsida; order Dipsacales; family Adoxaceae; genus Sambucus; species Sambucus nigra. Next base: position 717,039,674 of record OX422207.1, read on the forward strand.
TAAATGAAGGGGTGTGATAAAATTTGATAGGAAAATCAATGCAAACAGTAATAACATATGTGCACGATGAATTTTGGATACTCCTAATAAATGAACTAAAAATCGTACAGGTGTAAAAATGTTGAATTTAAATGACACCGACTCAATCTAATCAACAAATCAAAGTCTAAAATAATTTTCATACCAATAAAGTCTAAAACTATGTAATGCTTTTTCAAGACTTTGTCAGGACGTGCAAACCTGTTGATTTATTTCAACCCAAACTCCCTCAAATATAATAATGGCCATATTTTTCGATTCAAATTTATTTTTATGAATGATCATATCAAACTAAACTAGTTTGGCCTTAGTTACTCTTTACAATGCCGCACTTTTTTTGGGTCTTTTCAAACTTTTTGAACCTTGGCTAATTTTTACAATGCCACACTTTTTTAGATCCGATTTAAACAGTGGCTTAATCGCAAAGTACATGTATTCCTTTCCTAGCCTTTCCCCGTGTTCACTCATCATTTTTTTATATGTAAACAAATTCCTCACGAGCAACGGTTCTTACATGCACTACTTTCATTGTCAAGTTTTATCGCATTTGGGTCATTTTAAAAACAGGATTGAGATGAAAACACATCAACCAACATGTGATAGATAAGTGAAATAATCATACAAATCTGTGCACGTGTGCATTACAGAAGACTAAGAGTCAAACATGCAGAAAGATATCACTAATCGCATCTCAATGAATCCATTACATTATAAAGCACATGGATAAGATGATGTAACATCTCAAATTACTATAAAAAAGTCACGTGGAATATGGAAATGATATTGTGACTTTGGCCATCCTAAATGTTTATCCATAAAAGGGGTAAATAAAAATACAAAACTCTTTTTGTGTTTTTCAAAAAATTTATAAAAAGAAAATCGTCTTGTCTTTTTCCAAAATTTTTATCAAAAGTAAAATCTTTTTGGCCTTTTCAATTTTTTTCTTAAAAAATAGAAAATCTTTTTGTATTTTTTTGAAAATATGAATAAATAAAAATTGTGACACCCCGACTAAATAAATACCGGGTAGCTACTCCTTTATTAAATTAATACAAAACGCCAAGTTGGTTCAATTCATAGCATCACTGTTGAAAACGTTTTACCAATTACTAGCCACCTAATATTTAAAAAGTGAGTTGTCAATTTTAATTAAAACCGATTAACATACAATAAATGAATTATGAAAAGCTAACATAACCACCACAACATAGTCACAATAGAATAACCATCAAATAATAATGAGTCTAGAGGAATACTCCTCACAACTATCCGAATACTGAAATAAATAAATACTAAGTCTGCATCACTAAATTAATTACAACCCAAAGTCTGAAATAACTAAAAAAATAAGATGTCTCTAAAAGGAATGGGGCGACATGCCCAACAAATGAGAAAATATGATAATGGAGTCAAGATCGAAAATGGAGGCGTCTACTGTCAAGGTCCTGTAACTTCCACAGCAGCTACGGCACGTCGCCTGAATAGAACTCCTATGCATGGTGTCCTTGTGGCTGGGAACCTAAAAGGTTTTACAAAAATAGATTTGAAAGCAAACGGGTCAGAGCCCGATTGTGAAAATAGTTTAAAAATTTGCAAGTGTTTAATATCATTAAACAGTGAATATAAAGTACATGATAGTGTGTGCACTCACATGAGTTCCTCACCTCTCAACTAATTGTGCACTCCTATCGTACCCGTACCCATTCTCGTTATTCCCATATCTAACTAGTCCGATACAAAATCTAACATTACTATACGATATCCAATTAAATTCCCAACATCTTCTATTTAACAGAGTGTTATGCTTTGCTACACAGTTTCCCATATTAGTACTACTAATTACTAGAGATCTTTCATTTTCACTTTACAAACCGTTGCTGTTATTTATACACATTTATTCTTGACAATTCATTTCAATTTAACAGTATGTTATTCTCATCATAACTATACAATACTAGCACCCCGAGACTAAGCTGCGGTGCACACATACTCTGCTATCCAATCCCGGTACATCACGTACATAAGGACCACGTATTCCGAATCTCTCAGGAATCGCATCATTAAACAATAATCACAAACAATGGAGGAGAACATAGTTCACATCACATGGGTCACGCACATACCTACGCTCCCATGATCAGCAGACTTATTAACTTCTCAATAAGTCCTTCTCTGACCTATGTCCTCGAGGTACCAATCTAAATCCCCCCGTAGGCACACAAAGATTAGATGGCCCTCATCGAACGCCGACCTCCCATTATAGCAAGTACGGTAGGTATGTTATACACATATAACTACATATACTAAGCATCCGCACATCTTAGATATCACAATATTTCATTACTGGTATACTTCTCGTTCTTATACCAACATTTAGTGTTATACAACTCACAAGTCCCTGGTTTATAAGCATTTAAGTTATCAATTTTTTTCACGTCGTGATTAGTTAATCGCTTCCCAATCCACAAATGTCATCCGTTTTACTACAAGATCCTAAGTTTTACTCTTCAATGTACCCCAATCTCCCAACTATACCCACTAGTTAATAAGGGAAGGTTATCTCACCATTTAAATAAGTCTACGGGACACTAGAAATAAAATCAGGCCTAAAAGGCCATTCTGTCAACTCGTTAGAAATATCATTCGAACGAGTGTCGTTCGAACGAAAGGCTTTGAACGAACTACCAACTCGTTAGAAGGGATACTGTCATCTCGTTAGAAGTTCGTACGATAGACCTGGGCAGGTCTTCTAACGAGATGGAAGATTCAGCCCAGAAATTCTTAAATCCGTTTTTTTCTATATTCCTCTCTTCTCTAAATCTACTCTTAGGTCACCTCTATAACATTTTAATGATTCTAAACCACTCTAAATCCTCTTAGGTCGTTTCTTAACATCTTTATGGGTTCAATTACTCCAAATTAACATACAATTTACATAAATTCCCAATTTCTCATTCCAAACTCTATGAACATAAACCTAGAGTTTAAGTGCAATTAAAGACCCCTTATTAATCCGTTTTCAGATCATCAAAAGTTATGTTTTGTATATTGAAATCGTTCATTTATCACTCTATATGAAAATCCCTACCCAAACCACAAATTTCACCATAATTCCATTTGGGTGTTCTTTATCAAAATTCCCAAGATATAAACAGTTTTCTACACTACACATGGAGGAAATATTCAATGCAAATAACGACATCAAAACACTTGCCTTAGATTGTTCTTCAGAATTGATGTTGGTGAATGAAGGTTGATTTCTCCCCTTTCTTTACAGATTTTCTCCTAAGGTTGAAGATGGTGGTTGGAGGTTTCTTTTGGAACCTCTTCAAACTCTCCTATAACTCTCGTAGCCCTCTAACTCACCTAATGCCGATAATGGGCTTAGTGGGTTCATAAATAATATAAAATAAACCTCTAAAATTCGTGGGTTTTAATTCCCATATTTTTAAAATTATCAAAATACCCTTCTAGGTTGCCGGTATGGCCCAAAAATGCCCTGGGACCCAAACTAAACCCCCGGTTAATGCTTTCTGATTATTTCGACCCTTCCAGACACGTTGACACACTCAAAATGACCATATGGTTGATAAAAATAAAATTCACTTTTTAATTCAATTAATTACATTCTTAACGCGACTGACACGCGCGTCCCAATTAAATTTCCCAAATTATCGTATAGCTACCTCGTGACAATTTAAATATCATCAATACTCATGTATTACCATACATACTTGGAAATAATAAATTTTAACATCATAATCAAATACCAACTCACATCTCGTTAGTATTTATACCCGGATTAATTTCTAATTAATTATCATTTAATTTAATTAATTCCTTAAATAAATATCAATAAAATTATGGGGTATTACATACTTCCCCCCTTATAACAAAATTTCGTCCCGAAATTCGGAACTAAAGAGTACCTGGTAAAAACAACTCTGGATAACGCTCGCGCATTTCTTCCTCATGCTCCCATGTGGACTCCTCAATATTATGATGCCACCACTGAACATGTACTAATGGTATTATCTTCGACCTCAGTTCCCGCTCGCTTCGGTCCAGAATAGCGATTGGTCCCTCCTCGTAGGAACTATCGGGTTGAAGATCGATGTCCTCCAAAGCAATGTGAGTATGGGCCAAATCATCCCTCAGATATTTCCTTAGCGAGGAAATATGGAACATATCATGAATCCTATGCAAGTGCTCCGGTAACCCAATTTTATACGCAACTGGACCAATCCACTCGATGATAGGAAATGGCCCCACATATCTCGGTGCTAGTTTCCCCTTCTTCCCAAAACTCATAATCCCCTTCATAGGAGATACTCTGAGTAAAACCTGGTCCCCCACTTTAAATTCTCTGAAGAACCTCTTGGCATCGACATAGCTCTTCTGCCGGTCCTGAGCTACCCGAATGCGACTCTGTATCATCTCTATCCTTGCCGAATTATCCTGAATCACTTCCGGCCCAAGGAGTTTGAATTCCCCCAATTCTAACCAACATGCTGGGGAACGACAAGGTCTACCATACAACGCCTCAAATGGAGCCATACCAATGGTGAACTGATAAGATTTATTATAAGCAAACTCCACCAGTGGAAGGTACTGCTCCCATCCACCCCCAAAGTATAGGATGCACATACGCAACATATCCTCCAACATATGATTTGTTCGCTTGGTCTGCCCATCGGTCTGCGGGTGATAAGCTGTACTCAACCGTAATTCAGTGCCCATGGCCTCCTGGAAACTCTCCCAAAACTGTGAAACAAATATCTTGTCTCGGCCAGACACGATATTTAGAGGCACACAGTGAAGTATCACTATTTTCGAAATGAAAATCTGGGCTTACTGTCCCGTAGTGTAGTCTGTCCTTACGGATAAAAAATGAGCAACTTTGATCAATCGGTCCACAATTACCCATATGGAGTCGTGACCCCTCTGTGACGTAGGTAACCCCGTGATAAAGTCCATGGATATGCTCTCCCATATCCACGTCGGAACCTCTAATGGCTGTAGAAGTCCTGTTGGTCTCTGATGATCCACCGTTACCAGCTGACAAGTGGCGCATTTAGAAACAAACACGGCAATATGTCTCTTCATCCCGCTCCACCAATACTGACGTCTCATGTCTTGGTACATTTTGTCCCCACCAGGGTGTACCTCGAACCGTGAGCCGTGCGACTCTGCCATCACCTCGTGTCGCAATTCTTCCCCTTCCGGAACGACTACTCTCCCATTGAAGCGTAATCCCCCGTCTGAGCTAACGCTATAGGATTCGGCTCCCTCTGATAGTAATCGGACTATCTGCTCCTGACAGAACGAGTCATTCGCCTGGGCCTGTATCACTCTCATAACAATCTGAGGTGTAATAGTCATCATAGACATGAACGATCGGGCCACTGCATCCTGGTGTCCCAACTCCTTCCACTTAGCTTTCCAGGCCTCGGCCACTTCATCTACTGGCCTACGGCTCAACGCGTATGCTACCACGTTAGCCTTCCTCGAGTGATATTGGATATCAAACTGATAATCCTTCACAAACTCAAGCCACCGTCATTGACGCATATTCAACTCCTTCTGCGTAAAGAGGTACTGTAGAGACTTGTGGTCCGTGAACAATCGAAACTTCTCCCCCAGGAGATAATGTCTCCAAATTCGATGGGCAAATACAACTGCCGCTAACTCCAAGTCATGGGTGGGATAATTCTTCTCGTGAGGCTTAAGCTTACGGGAAGCATAAGCTATGGCCTGACTCTCCTGCTGCAATACACCTCCAAGTCCTTGTAAGGACGCATTGGTGTAGACTAGATACTCAACTCCCAGTCTCGACAATGCTAACACAGGTGCTGAGGTCAACTTGTCCTTCAGGTCATCGAATTCCAACTGACAGGCATCGCTCCAGATTAATGGCACACCTTTGCGAGTCAGATGTGTCAAAGGACCCCCTATCTTTGAGAAAACCCGAATAAACCTATTGTAGTATCTTTCTAGGCCCAAGAAACTACGGATCTCTGTCGGTGTCGTGGGATGTCCTCATTCCCTCACCGCGGATACCTTCCCCGGATCAATAGATATCCCCCGGTCTGAAATGATATGCCCCAAAAACTGAACCTCCTTCAGCCAAAACTCACACTTCTCATACTTTGCATAAATCTCGTTCTGACGTAGCATCTGCAAAACCTGTCTCAAATGCTCGGCGTGCTCCTCTTCTGTCTGGGAGTAAACCAGGATGTCATCAATAAATACGATGATGAACTAGTCTAGGAACTCTCTGAACACCCTATTCATCAAGTCCATAAACACGGCTGGAGCGTTAGTCAAGCCAAAAGGCATAACCCGAAACTCGTAGGAACCATATCTCATCAAGAAAGTAGTCTTTGAGACGTCTTGTTCCCTGATACGCAACTGATGGTATGCCGATCACAAATCAATCTTTGAGAATAAGGAAGCTCCTCTCAGCTGGTCGAATAAGTCATCGATTCGGGGCAACGGATACTTATTCAGTATCGTGACCTTATTCAACTCTCGGTAATCTACACATAACCTCAACGATCCATCCCTCTTCTTTATGAATAACACAGGGGCACCCCATGGCGAAGTACTCCTCCGGATAAACCCCTGACCCAACAACTGCTCTATCTGATCCCGTAGCTCTCTCATCTCTGCTAAAGCCATACGGAAAGGTGCGCGAGAAATTGGCCGAGTGTCTGGCGCCAAATCTATCACAAAGTCTATCTCTCTACTCGGAGGTAGTCCAGGTATATCCTGAAATACATCAGCAAACTCCCTAACAACTGGAATCGAATCGAGTGGTAGCACCACTTCCTTAGAGGTCTCCTCCTCTATATAGTACAAATGAGTGGACGATCCTCCCTCAGGGCGAGGCATCGCCACTAAAAGCATCTCCTACCCGGGAATGGCAAAGATAATACTCCTACTAAAACAGTCAATCATGGCTCGGTACGCAACTAGCCAATCCATTCCAACAATGGCATCATACTTAGTCATCTCTAACACTAACATATCAGCGGGTAAAGTAAACCTCCCGATCTTTATACCCACACTTCTACAAATAAGGGAAATCACGGAACCCCTACTCAACGGTGAATCTACACAAGTGACCGTGCTCTCGGCGGTGTCTAATAACCCAATAGTGCGTGCAAATCTCATGGCAATGAAACAATGTGTGGCCCCCGTATCAAATAAAATACGCCCCATAGTCCCCTGAATAGAGAACATACCCTCAATAACAGGTGGATCCTGAGGAACTGCGACATGCTGGAGCTGATACACTCTCCCATACTGAAGATGTCCCTGCTGAACTGGGACCGCTGGAATGGGTGGTAATGCTGCCATCTGTGGTGGTGCTGGGAGGGCAACAGGAAACATAGGCCTCTGTGGCTCGTGTCGAGCACCCTGCTGCTGCTGCTGTGGGGCCCTGCCCCTATCAGAACAATCCTGGCATTTGTGGTCAGTCTTGCCACAAACGAAGCACTTCCCCGGGAAGTTTCTCCCTCGCTGTCCCTGCTGCCCACGGCCCTGCTGGTCGTTACCATTCCTACCCTGACCATGCTGGCCCTACTAAAACTGCTGCTGCTGACCATTCTGACCCTATTGGCCCTGATGGCCATTCTGACCCTGATGGCCATGTATGAAACCTCCCTGACCACTCCTAAAACCTCCAGATCTGAATCTCTTAGAATCCCCCTGTTGGGAACCCTAATCACCCTACCTGTGTTGTCCCTGAGCAGATTGTGCCCCGCTGGCACCATTTCCCCCGGTCCTGCCCTCATGGCTGGACTCTCCTGATCTCTTGCTCTCAGATATGTGGAAGCGATGATCCTGGCAGTGAAGTAGTGCAGCGTTAACTACATCAGAATAAGTGGTCAACGAAAGATTCCCCAACAAGTGCTGAAGGATCCTCCAAGTTAATCCATCCGTGAACTTCTGAATTTTCGTCTCCTCGGTTGGAATTTCATCTGAAACAATGTTCAATAGATTGGTGAACTCAACCTCATACTCGGCTATGGTCTTTCCCTCCTTCTTCAGGTTCATCAACTTCCTCCTCATCTCAGTGTGAACAGCTGACGAAAATATTTTCGGTCGAACCACACCCAGAACTCCTAAATAGAAAGGGCGTCCCTCTCCTCCGCGGTGGTAGTGGACTCCCACCACTGCAATGCTGACCCTAATAGCTTAAAAGTAGCCAGTATCTTCTTCTGAACATCCGTGCACTCGTACATCCTTAAGTGCCTCTAAATGTCCTTCCTCCACTGACTGGATACCACAACATCGGAGCTACCTGCAAACTCCAGAGGGTGTGCTTTCTGAAAAGCATTATGAACGCATTTCCAAGTAGACGGGAATGCATGAGCCTGAACTGGCGCAACTACCGGCGCCTGGGGTGGTGCCTGCTGTACAACTGCTAGGGCGGCATTCACCGCTTGGGCTACAATAGCTCCAACCTCTGCAGCATTCATAGTGCCCTGAACTGGTGCAGGTAGTGCATCCCTAGGAACTCGCTGTGCACGTCGTGGAGGCATCTGAAATGAGAGTAAAGTCTTATAAGTTCGCAGTTATTATCTCAAAATAGCTGAACAGCGAAACATACATAAAAGAATACAATAGTCCTAAAATATAGGGCTCTATATCAAAGAAAGCTCAGCGAAAACATAACAAGCTGTACAAATCCTAAGGACACTAGAACCTGATGCTCTGATACCACCTGTGACACCCCGACTAAATAAATACCTACTCCTTTATTAAATTAATACAAAACGCCAAGTTGGTTCAGTTCATAGCATCACTGTCGAAAATGTTTTTAACAATTACTAGCCACTTAATATTTAAAAAATGAGTTGTCAATTTTAATTAAATCCGATTAACATACAATAAATGAATTATGAAATGCTAACATAACCACCACAACATAGTCACAATAGAATAACCATCAAATAATAATGAGTCTGGAGGAATACTCCTCACAACCATCCGAATACTGAAATAAATAAATACCAAGTCGGCATCACTAAATTAATTACAAGCCAAAGTCTGAAATAACTAAAAAAATAAGATGTCTCTAAAAGGAATGGGGCGACATGCTCAACAAATGAGAAAATATGATAATGGAGTCAAGATCGAAAATGGAGGCGTCTACTGTCAAGGTCCTGTAACTTCCATAGCAGCTACGACACGTCACCTGAATAGAACTCCTATTCATGGTGTCCTTGTGGCTGGGCACCTAAAAGGTTTTACAAAAATAGATTTGAAAGCAAACGGGTTAGAGCCCGATTGTGAAAATAGTTTAAAATTTTGAAAGTGTTTAATATCATTAAACAGTGAATATAAAGGACATGATAGTGTGTGCACTCACATGAGTTCCTCACCTCTCAACTAATTGTGCACTCCTATCGTACCCGTACCCATTCTTGTTATTCCCATATCTAACTAGTCCAATACAAAATCTAACATTACTATACGATATCCAATTAAATTCCCAACATCTTCTATTTAACAGAGTGTTATGATTTGCTACACAGTTTCCCATATTAGTACTACTAATTACTAGAAATCTTTCATTTTCACTTTACAAACCGTTGCTGTTATTTATACACATTTATTCTTGACAATTCATTTCAAATTAATAGTATGTTATTCTCATCATAACTATACAATACTAGCACCCCTAGATTAAGCTGCGGTGCACACATACTCTGCTATCCAATCCCGGTACATCACGTACATAAGGACCACGTATTCCGAATTTCTCAGGAATCGCATCATTAAACAATAATCACAAACAATGGAGGCGAACATAGTTCACATCACATGGGGCACGCACATACCTACGCTCCCATGATTAACAGACTCATTAACTTCTCAATAAGTCCTTCTCTGACCTATGTCCTCGAGGTACCAATTTAAATCCCCTCGTAGGCACACAAAGATTAGATGGCCCTGATCGAACGTCGACCTCCCATGATAGCAAGTACGGTAGGTATGTTATACACAGATAACTACATATACTAAGCATTCGCACATCTTAGATATCACAATATTTCATTAGTGGTATACTTCTCGTTCTTATACCAACATTTAGTGTTATACAACTCACAAGTCCCCGGTTTATAAGTATTTAAGTTATCAATTCTTCTCACGTCGTGATTAGTTACTCGCTTCCCAATCCACAAATGTCATCCGGTTTACTACAAGATCCTAAGTTTTACTCTTCAATGTACCCCAATCTCCCAACTATACCCACTAGTTAATAAGGGAAGCTTATCTCACCATTTAAATAAGTCTATGGAACACTAGAAATAAAATCAGGCCTAAAAGGCCATTCTGTCAACTCGTTAGAAATCTCGTTCGAACGAGTGTCGTTCGAACGAAAGGCTTCGAACGAACTAACAACTCGTTAGAAATGATACTGTCATCTCGTTAGAAGTTCGTTCGAACGAGGTCGTTCGAACGACCTGGGCAGGTCTTCTAACGAGATGGCAGATTCAGCCCGGAAATTCTAAAATCTATTTTTTTCTATATTCCTCTCTTCTCTAAATCCACTCTTAGGTCACCTCTATAACATTTTAATGATTCTAAACCACTCTAAATCCTCTTAGGTCGTTTCTTAACATCTTTATGGGTTCAATTACTCCAAATTAACATACAATTTACATAAATTCCCAATTTCTCATTCCAAACCCTATGAACATAAACCTAGAGTTTAAGTGCAATTAAAGACCCCTTATTAATCCGTTTTCAGATCATCAAAAGTTATGTTTTGTATATTAAAATCGTCCATTTATCACTCTACATGAAATCCCTACCCAAACCACAAATTTCACCATAATTCCATTTAGGTGTTCTTCATCAAAATTCCCATGATATAAACAGTTTTCTACACTACACATGGAGGAAATATTCAATGAAAATAATGACATCAAAACACTTGCCTTAGATTGTTCTTCAGAATTGATGTTGGTGAATGAAGGTAGATTTATCCCCTTTCTCTACAGATTTTCTCCTAAGGTTGAAGACGGTGGTTGGAGGTTTCTTTTGGAACCTCTTCAAACTCTCCTATTACTCCCATAGCCCTCTAACTCACCTAATGCTAATAATGGTCTTAGTGGGTTCATAAATAATATAAAATAAACCTCTAAAATTCGTGCGTTTTAATTCCCATATTTTTAAAATGATCAAAATACCCTTCTTGGTTGCCGGTATGGCCCAAAAATGCCCTGGGACCCAAACTAAACCCCCGGCTAATGTTTTCTGACTATTTCGATCCTTTCAAACACGTTGACGTACTCAAAATGACCATATGGTTGATAAAAATAAAATTCACTTTTTAATTCAATTAATTACATTCCTAACGCAACTGACACGCGCGTCCCAATTAAATTTCCCAAATTGTCGTATAGCTACCTCGTGACAATTTAAATATCATCAATACTCATGTATTACAATACATACTTGGAAATAATAAATTTTAACATCATAATCAAATACCAACTCACATCTCGTTAGTATTTATACCCGGATTAATTTCCAATTAATTCTCATTTATTTTAATTAATCCCTTAAATAAATATCAATAAAATTACGGGGTATTACAAAAATATAATACAAAAATGTAACAAATGATATAGTCTAGCAATAGGAATCATATAGTAGGGGTGAAAAATGCAGCCTATCCTAGACATGGTAACCACCCCTCAGTTAACTTTTCAAATTCCTAAAAACTTCATAAGACTCTCAAATCTAAGGGCATCTAAAGGCTTCGTAAAGATTTCGGCTAACTGAAGGTCAGTGGACACAAAACTCAAGAACACGACTTTCTCTTCTACTAACTCTCGGATAAAGCGCTCATGTATCCTAATGCGTTTTGTGAACAAATGATGGACTGAATTGCGGGATATGTGTATCGTGCTTGTGTTATTACAGGAAATAGTCATGGTGTCTTGTCATATCCCATAATCCTCCAGCATCTGCTTCATCCACAAGAGCTACATACAACAACTCCCAACGACTATGTACTCGGCCTCTGTAGTGGACAAAGAGATGGAGTTTTGCTTCTTGCTCAACCAAGAGACAAGAGCAAAACCAAAGAAGAAACACCCACCATAAGTGCTCCTACATCCATCAATATCCTCGGCCCAATCGACATCCGAATAGGCAGATAAACGGTCGTCGGTAGCCAAGGAATACCAAATGTTGTATGAGAAAGTCCCACTCATGTATTTGATAATACCTTTAAGAACGAGTAAGGGCGACTCTTTCGGGGACGCCTGATATCGCGCATAGACTCCAACACTAAACGTGATATCTGGATGAATGGAAATCAAGTAGAGAAGATTACCTATCATACTCCGATACAAGGTTTGCTTTATGTCCTTGCTTGAAGTGTCCTTGCTAAGTTTAGTTGAGGTACTCATCGGGGTACATGCGTGCTTAGCGGAGTCTAATTCAAATTTCCTCACAAGGTCTCTCGCACACTTGGATTGGGAGATGAACATACCATCCTCTAGCTGACGAACCTGGAGACCAAGGAAGAATGTAAGTTCACTAACCATGCTCATCTCAAACTCACTCTTCATTTCCTCCTCAAAGTCCTGAGAATGGCGGGAGCACGCAGAATTAAAGACTATGTCATCCACATAGACATGGGCAACCAAAATAACACCATCTCCTCTCCTAAAAAATAACGTCTTATCTACTCCCCCTCTCTTAAAACCACGGGCTAAGAGATAGGAAGTAAGCCTTTTGTACAAACCACGGGGAGCTTGCTTCAAACCATACAAGGGTGCTTAGGGTCTTCAAACCCTTTTGGTTGTTCCATGTAAACCTCTTCCTTTAGAATTTCATTCAGAAAGACACTCTTGACATTCATATGATATATCTTGAAGCGCAGAAGACATGCGAAGGCGAGTAGTATATGGGACGACTCGAGCCTCGCAACAGGAGAAAATATCTCCTCAAAGTCTACACCCTCAGTATGTGTGTATCCTTGGGCGACTAACCTAGCCTTGTTTTGAATAATGATACCATTCTCATCCATCTTATTCTTGAAGATCCACTTAGTACCAATCACGTTTGTCTCATTAAGTCGGGAGACAAGTTCCCAGACATCATTCTTTCTAAACTGAAGCAACTCTTCATGCATAACAGATATCCAGTGTTTATCTTTGAGTGATTCTTTGTGGTTTTTGCAATCGACTTTGGACGTGTAGCACAGAAATATAACAATGTTCTCTAGTTGAGAACGAGTCTTGACCCCTAATATGGGATCTTATAGTATGGAAGAAAAATCACGACTCTTGCGAACCCAAACAGGTGTGTCCCCTAAATCAAGAGGAGTGTCCACCCTGGGTATGTGAGGGATTAAAGGATCGTCACTAGAAAGTGCGTCATCCTCACACAAAAGGCTAGGATCAACAAACGCCAGCGGTTCGTCATCTTGCAGAGTGACATTATTGACTTCATAACCTTAGAGATACTCAGGTTAAATACCCGGTATTCTTTACTCGTCGATGAATAGCCTAAAAATATTCCCTCGTCGCTCCGAGAGTCGAACTTTCCTAATTTCTCTCTATCCCATATGATGTATAATTTGCTCCCCAAAATATGAAAATATGAAAGGTTGAGCTACTTTTCTGTCCACAATTCATAAGGCATCTGAAGTGTGTGTGGACGAAGATAAAACCTATTCATCGTGTGGTATGCGGTAGACACCACCTCTTCCCAAAATCTCCTAGAAGATCTATGACCTAGAAGCATAGATCTAGCCATCTCCTGAATCGTCCGGTTCTTCCTCTCGATAATCCCATTTTACTGAAGAGTCTTCACGGTCGAAAATTCACGTTTGATCCCAAGACTATCATAGTAAAGATCCACCTTTGCTTCCTTAAATTCAGTTTCGTTGTCACTAAGCATTCTATTAATAGTGACACCGTGTTGATTTTGCAGGACACGACACTTGATCATAAGAAAATCTACATCGTAGGATTTCTCTCTAAAAAAACCTACTATGGAATAATGCGAGAAATAATCCACCATCACGAGGATATACCTCTTCCCTCCCAAACTCTTAGTGCGATTAGGACCCATAAGACCCATGTGAATCAACTCGAGCACACGTGAAGTAGTAATGGAATTCAACTTTCTATGGGGACTACGTACTTGTTTTTCCAACTGAAAGGGTCCACAAATCGCATAAATTATCTTCTTAAGTGATGGAAAGCCACGTACTAGGTCCTTTTTATCTAAGCGCTCCAAATCTATGAAATTAACGTGACCTAGACGTTGATGCCACACATCCATAGGAGTGATCATGGCGTTGTTGTAGATAAAAAAGGACTTGTGCACAATCCCATAACAATTATCTTATGTCCTCACTCATTGCAATAGAAGTTTACCAGCTTGATCATAAACGTTACACTCCTTCCAGTCAAACTTTACTGCAAAGTTAGAGTCGCATAGCTGTCTAATGATGAGAAGGTTTTCTTTCAAACCTTTGACGTACAAAATATTCTCTAGATGAGGAAACCCGAGTATCTCTACTGTACCTCGTCCTACTATGCTAGACTTGATCCCACCTCCAAAAGTCAATTTACCTTCCTTACGATCCTCTAAGTAGGTAAAAATGAGACACCACCTATCATGTGCCTGGAGCACCCACTATCAAATGCCACTGTGAGGTATTATGTGCTTAAAGAACAACATGAACAAAAAGGGATTTTACGTCGTGCTTAGGTACCCTAGAAGAGGTAACCTTGTGTTTTCCCTTGTCATTGTTGGTTCTAACCGGGATGTTGGAAGTATCCACTAACGACAAAGACATCCATTAGAACTCTTCCATCAAGATGTGAGAAGTGGCTACTAGAAACTCAACCTGCTTTCTAAGACTAGTAGGTGCACTAGTATATAGGGTATCGGAGCATGTGTATGTCGTGTCCGACCCAAACTATAGCAAAACTTGACCTTTTCTCTTGTAGTATGTACAAAAATACACAGTCTTAGGGAGACCTTGGTTTGTTTTTCATGGCCAAACTATTCTTTGGGGATTTGGTTGATGGCCATATGGATTCGTTGTAAGCTCAGGAATCGGTTTTGGTGCAATATTAGACGTGGAAGCACCATCAAAATCTATTCCATGCCTTTCACCAAACCCTAAAGCGGGGCCGAGGAGGATATTTCCCATCTTTCTAGATCTATCCTCAACCTTTACCTTGACCTCCCGGGCTCTCTCAAGATCATGAGTGCGTTGGGCTACAAGGGATTTAAGTTTCTTTCGAGCCTCCACGGATGCAAGGAGCTCACTCGTAAGACTAGCCACTTGTTTGGTCAAGTCCCCCTTTTCTCTCTCAAAACTACTCTCTATACAAACAAACTTTCTTTCTCTACACAAACTCTCACTCTCAACAAAAACTTTCCCTCTCTCTCTCAAGGCAGTGCTAATGGAGGACTCTCTCTCTCATCTCTCCTAAATCTTTTTCTAGCGCGATGACCCTAAGAGCTAACCCTTTGTTACGATTTTTAGTTTTAAATGAATAAACATATAAATCAACGTAAGCACATCATAGGTCACTCTCTCTCTCACTTGCAACATCCTCCCCCTCACTCTCATCATTTTCACCGTCGAAGTATCCTTGTGATTTAGCTTCCTCATCATCGTGAGGTGCACTTAAATTACTCATATGGCTAGCCATGAATGCATTGAAGTTGCATTCATACGGTGATTCATCTTCAGAATCCACCGACTCGGCCTCACTATCATCACTAAGGGAGGCATTTAAAGTAGCTTTTCCTTTGCCCTAACGTTTCAACCTAGTTGGACACTCAAAAGCGTTATGATCTCTACCATCACACTCATAACATCTCTCTTTGTCTCTTTTAAAAGTGTCCTTTTAATCTTTATCAAACTTCTTTCCAAATTTGTCTTTCTCAAAATTCTTTTTATCTTTTAAATTGTCATTCTTTTTTAATTTGAGAAATTTCTTGAAATATTTTGCAAATAGTGCCAAATCGTCAAAATCAAAATCAAACTTGGAATCTAACGTTTCTTCCTTTC
This sequence comes from Sambucus nigra, assembly GCA_949130495.1. Classification (NCBI taxonomy): domain Eukaryota; kingdom Viridiplantae; phylum Streptophyta; class Magnoliopsida; order Dipsacales; family Adoxaceae; genus Sambucus; species Sambucus nigra. The sequence goes on from OX422207.1 coordinate 717,055,785, forward strand.
TCATTTTAGACGACTCTACCCTCTTTTTAGCTGGCTCCTCACCTTTTCTATCCAGGGCTTTAAGTTCTATCCCTTTATCTTTAGATTTAACCACTTTAGGAAACATGTTAATTTCATATATCTGGAGGTCTTCTACCAGTTCTTCTAATTTAAGAGTGTTCAAATTTCCTAATGAATCTAACACAGTGACTTTAAGGATAAAACGCTTAGGCAATGATCTCAAAATCTTTTTAACTTCTCGTGCATCAGGAATATGTTCACCAAGATTGAAACTAGTATTGCCAATATCAGACAAACATGCATAAAACTCATCAAAACATTCAAATTCAAGCATTTTTATTGTTTCAAATTGAGTAGTTAAATTTAGCAATTTAGATTCTTTATTGGTCATTCATGAGTAAGTTGAAGAAAATCTCATGATTCCTTTGACTCATGATGCATGACGCCTCCAAAAATTAAACTTAGCCCAGGAGAATTATATGTGCTCCATTTAAATTCATCCTCAGTCCATTCTAACACCGGTTTAAGATTAGTCACATTTTGTACGGTGATAGAGGGAGGTGTCCACCCTCTTTCACACACTATTAGACACGTTCATCAATGGATTTTAAAGTCGACTTCATATGGGCTTTCCAATATGCATAGTTTGTCCCGTAAAAAAACTGGTATTCGATTATATACGTTTTCCATTGAACTTTAGCTTTTTCAAAAATTATATTTTTATTAGAAAATTGATATTTAGAAATTACACGATAGAATTATGAAATTGGCTCTCATATCAATTTGAGAGTGTGCTTCTGTTCAATGTCGAAACTTATTTAATTAAATTCCAATTTTAATCCCAAATTTAATTAAAACCCTAAAACATGCATCTAATTGTGATTGACAGTATTTTGAATTATCTATCATGCAAACCAAAATAATTACAAAATAGATTTGAGAAAAAATCCCCAACAGGGGCAAAAACTTTGTATTTCTCTATTAACTATAAATCTCCAACTTACAAGTACATATCATAAATACACGTTTGTGACGACAAATACCCTCAGCTATCGGTTCGAAGTCTTCAGCAAGAGATCCCGCAAGATCTCCAATGGTCACCAATGGAGACAACCTTCTTCTCCACAAATTTTACTCCAGAATGAGTAGTATGAATAATAGGGTTTAAGAATGATTCTCATAAATGATTTGGGACTTTGGAGTAAATCAAAGAGGGTTTTAAAGCCTAAAAGATGAAGTCTAAAAGTGCATCAGATATGCAGAAGCGAATTTTTTATGACTTTCAAAACCTAACTTCGTAGCAGGTACTTATAGTCTGAATACAAAATTGAGGCGACGTATGTCGTTACTAACGACCATACAAAATTAAAACGGTACGGGTTTATTTGAAGCAGTAAAGAAATTACCCTTCAAACAACATTGCATGTTGTTAGAAGTTGTCGTTTGAACGACTTATCCATGTCATTTGAAAGATATTGCTATGTCGTTTGAACGACAGGAGTGATAAATATTATTTGATAACGTCTCGCCTACAGGTTTTGAAAAATTATTTTTGAAAAAGTCATAACGACTGTGTGATAATTGATTAAAATAGCAAATATCTAATTTGGCTCACTTATTTAATTAAAGTCTATTAATTCAGCCCCTAAACATGCATATATGGTGCGTGTGTCAAACCATAAACAAATAACGCATACGACACAACAAATATGCTGAGACAGATTTCAGGAAAAAAACCCTTTCGGGTAAAACCTTTATTTCACTACGAATCTATAAATCGCAACTTACAATTATATAGAGAAATCTGCAATGGATTAATGCGCACCCAACCCATAAAGACTCGCAGTCTTGAACTCAGTAAGAGAATACCCGCAGCACCCTCCAAGGACTCGCAGTCCTATCTTCAGCAAATAATCTTCACGCAGCAAGATCCTTAATGACACGCAGCCATACGATGTAGAGACGCACTCCACAAAAGATGAACAAAGGCAAAGATGTGTTCTTGATAACCAAAACAATTCACTAAAGCAAGATGGGAGTTTTGTGAATTATAAATCAAAAAGGGATTAAAACCCTAAAGGAAGAAGCCTAAAGATTACTGCTTTGGCAGTGTTTCTGTTCTGGAAAACGTATGGACTTCTTAATGAAAATGTTACCACTTAATGAGTATTTATACAAAAACGCACCGCCTCGAAATTTGAGCTCGTTCGAACGAGATGCATATGTCGCTCGAACGAAGTACGCATGTCGTTCAAACGACATAGAGCGACTTCCAATCTCGTTCGAACGAGATGCTGATCTCGCGCGAACGACCTAGGCGTCAAAATCGAGGTCCGCTATAAAACTTAGAAAAAATACTCACTCTCAATATTTGACGAAAAAGTCCGCTCCAACACTTAGAAAATATTTTGTAAAGGTCTCCCAAAAGCTCTAAGTGAAAAGTAAAGGTATTTAAAATATAACCTTACCAAAGTAAACTTCGCAGAGTCTTGAATAATGAAGTACTTGAGTAATTCGGATCCGTCTTTGACGTAGATGTCTCTTGAATGCTCTTCGACGGTGTAGCGATATATGACATAACAAATTGATAACGGACCTATGAAAATATGTCCTTACAAATCTCCTCCTATGTCTATGCCGGTACATACATAAAAAATCTGAATTATCAAAAACCAAAATGCCTATACAAATCTACCCTCCCATGAATGAATTTGTAAGAACTCAAAATTGTTCTTCAATCATCATCGTCAAATCTCAAAGCTTTTCTCATCAGGGTGTGCAACATCATGATCTTCAATCTTTGTACCTACACACATGAGAAAAAGAACACACATGAGAAAAAGAAAAAACCTTCGTGGTGCATCGAGTTTGAAATGATATAAGAATAAAGCATTACTAATCAAATCTCCCCCATAACATGATAATTCTTTCTCCCCCTTTTTATGATGTCCCCAAATAGACAGATAAGAAGAAAAAAATCAAAACATGGAGTATCACGACAAAAATGTATAGCAAACAAAGATCAAGCTACGCGCATGCAAAGGAGTATCTCACAAATTTCACAAACTATTTTTGGATTTTTCAATTTATTTCATAAAAAAAAATAAGATACCACTTTGAAAAATATGATACAAAAATTACACCATGGATTTAAACTCAAACAACCAAGTCATGGAAACGAAATGAATGGGTGTGAACACATTCGATAGGAAAATCAACTCAATAAATCATATGTGCAGGATGAATACATGTACCCCTAACGAAAGAACATCAAAAGAATCCTTAGGTGTAAAAATCTTTGAATTTAAATGACATCGTCTTATTCAAATCAACAAATCAAAGTCAAATGATTTTCACCCCAATAACGTCAAAAACTATGTAGCGCATTTTCAAGCATTTCAAGGGCGTGCAAACCCGTTTAAATTCTCCAACCAAACTCCCTCAAATATATTTTCTTTTAGAGGTAATCTAAATTCTCAAACTTTGGAGAATTGGTGCAAAAACCTAAAATGCCCCCTTTTTTGGCATGAATTTCCTATTTATTGCCTTTAAATTTTTTGGCTCTTTTAAACCTCTTTGGACCCCGGATAATAAAATTCCTCCATTTTTCAGGTCTAATTTAACGATGGCTTAGTATTCGCAAAGGAAAAATGAACCTTTCGCATCCCTTCCCCGTTTTTAAATAAAGCACACAAACTCACAAAACGGTTCTTATATGCACAAATTCCTTATCAAAATTTATCGTGCTTGGTTCATTTTAAAGGACAGGATTGAAGTGAAAACACCCAACCAGCATGTAATAAGACAAGCACAATAATCAAACAAATCCATGCATGTGTGCAATAAAGGAAACATGAGTCAAACATGTAGGGAGTAACACTTAATTACATCTTAATGACTCCAAACATTATAAAGCACAAGGATGAATTGACCTATTGTCTCAAAACACTATCAAACAGTCACATGGATAAATGGAATGATGTTGTGACTTGGTCATCCTAAGTGCTCATCCATAAAAGGTGCAAACAAAATACAAAAATCTCTTTAGATTTTCTCAAAATTTTATCAAAATGAAATCTTTTTGGATTTTTTCTAAAAATTTTATCAAAATAAAATCTTTTTGTATTTTTCAAAATATTTCCAAATAAAATATACAAAAATGATACATACTAGCAATAGGCAAACAATATCATCATGAAAATCATACTATGCTAGTAAACAAGTCAAACCTCAATCATTAGGGACGGAGAGGTTTTCCAAAGGTGGTGACAACTTATGAAAAACCTTCATCAATTCTTGTGAAGTTTTGACTAAAAACTTCACTTGCTCACCTAAATGTGTAAACTCTCTCATGTAGTCTTCGGGAGCATGTAAAGAATCATGTGTGGGAGCACGTGTATCAGAAACACGTGTAGAAGAAAAACGTGACACATACCCCAACTTAAAGCAAAATTCCCTAAGGTGTCCTCTCTTTTTGCAATGTGAGCAAACATAAATAGGCCTCGGAACACCTCTCTCAAAAACTCTAGGATGCACTTTCCTAATAGGAATGGGACTCCTAGGTGGGTGAGGGTGAGACTCATGTGAATCTATCACTAAAGTGGGAACCGGCTCGAGTGCTAATTGGGAAATAGAAGCACCGTCATGACTTATTCCTAACTTCTCACCTTTACCATTAAGAACCACATTTTCAACCTTCTTAGGTGCGTTCTCAAAAATGACTTTGACCCCCTTGGCACGTTCGAGATCACTCTCGAGTTGGGATACACGCGTCGTCAGACTAGACAACGTGTCGGTCAAATCACACTTCTCCTTTCTCAAAACCACCTTCTCTCTCTTTAATTCTAAAACCCGACAACCTAAATCACGATTATACTTCTTTGTTTTCAAGGTCTCGGTGTAAAAATCTCTAAAAGATTTTTGGAGCTAACTTTCATCTCCACTTTCTTCCTCGCTCTCATCCTCACTAGAAGAACACAAATCACTATCATCGCTCTCATGTGCACTCTCGTGAGACAAAGTGGGTGTGCTCACACGACTAGAAAAAGCGACAACCATCCCATGTGCTAAACCTTTATCGGACTCATCTACCTCATCACCCTCACTATCACTAAGTGTGGCAGGCATGGCTACTTTCTTCCCTTTCTTTCTAATCCATGTTGGACACTCAAACGACTTATGTCCCTTACCCCCACATTCAAAACAAATCACGTTCTCAAGATCTTCCTCACACTCCTCATCTGAGACATTCTCTTTTTCTCTCTCACCGCTTTCTTTGGCCTTTCCTTTCTTTTTTATTTTTCTCAAAAAATTTCTTTTTATTGGAAGAATTATTTTTGTTCATGTTGAGAAATTTTTAAAATTTTTTTGCAAAAAAGGCCATATCATTAAAATCAAAGTCTCCCTCAAAATCTGACTCACAGACTTTTTCTTACTTTTTCTTACAATGAATCTTTAAAGCAATGCCATTATCCTTAGCCTTAATGGTTTTGGGAAACATGTCAATCTCATAGGTTTGAAGATCTCCTACAAGTTCTTCCAACTTAAGTGATTTCAAATTTTCCAAAGAGTTCAAAACAGTGACTTTAGGAATAAAGCGTTTTGGGAGAGATCTCAAAATCTTTTTAACGACACGCATGTTATCAATCACCTCACCCAAATTAAAACTGGTGTTAATAATGTACGACAAACGTGCATAAAAATCATCAAAGCATTCGGATTCAGACATGGTGATAGTCTCAAATTGAGTGGCCAAATTTTGTAACTTAGATTCTTTAACCGCGTTCATACCCTCATGCGTCAATTTCAAAACATCCCATGCCTCTTTAGACGTGGTGCACATCATAATTCGACGAAACTCATCAGGAGTGATAGCTCCAAAAATAGCACTCAAACCACGTGAATTATATTTAGACATTTTATGATCATCTTCAGTCCAGGCTGACACGGGTTTTAAAGAGGTGATATTATCAACAGTGACCGTGGGAGGAGACCACCCATTTTCGTAAAGGTACCAAACACGCTCGTCAATGGCTTTTAAACTAGATTTCATGCTAGCTTTCCAATAGGCATAATTAGACCCGTAAAAAATAGGCATCTTATTATAGAAGTGCTCCATAAAAAAATGCGATTTTTTTACAAAACTGTTTTTTCAAAAAAATCAGTAACACACGATTTTGCGGAAAATAGGAATACGCGATAAATTAGCGCAACCTACTCTGATACCAATTTGAGAAAGTCGTAACGACTGTGTGATAATTGATTAAAATTGCAAATATCTAATTTGGCTCACTTATTTAATTAGAGTCTATTAATTCAGCCCCTAAACATGCATCTATGGTGCGTGTGTCAAACCATAAACAAATAACGCATGCGACACAACAAATATGCTGAGACACAGATTTCAGGAAAAAACCCCTTTCGGGTAAAACCTTTATTTCACTTCGAATCTATAAATCGCAACTTACAATTATATAGAGAACTCTGCAATGGATTAATGCGCAACCAACCCATAAAGACTCGCAGTCTTGAACTCAGCAAGAGAATACTCGCAGCACCCTCCAAGGACTCGCAGTCCTATCTTCAGCAAATAATCTTCACGCAGCAAGATCCTTAATGGCACGCAACCATACGGTGTAGAGACGCACTCCACAAAAGATGAACAAAGGCAAAGATGTGTTCTTGATAACCAAAACAATTCACTAAAGCAAGATGGGAATTTTGTGAATTATAAATCAAAAAGGGATTAAAACCCTAAAGGAAGAAGCCTAAAGATTACTTCTTTGGCAGTGTTTCTGTTCTGGAAAACGTATGGACTTCTTAATGAAAATGTTACCACTTAATGAGTATTTATACAAAAACGCACCGCCTCGAAATTTGAGCTCGTTCGAACGAGATGCATATATCGCTCGAACGAAGTACGCATGTCGTTCAAACGACATAGAGCGACTTCCAATCTCGTTCGAACGAGATGCTGATCTCGCGCGAACGACCTGGGTGTCAAAATCGAGGCCCGCTATAAAACTTAGAAAAAATACTCACTCTCAATATTTGACGAAAAAGTCCGCTCTAACACTTAGAAAATATTTTGTAAAGGTCTCCCAAAAGATCTAAGTGAAAAGTAAAGGTGTTTATAATATAACCTTACCAAAGTAAACTTCGCGGAGTCTTGAATGATGAAGAACTTGAGTAATTCGGATCCGTCTTTGATGTAGATGTCTCTTGAATGCTCTTCGATGGTGTAGCGGTATATGACATAACAAATTGATAACGAACCTATGAAAATATGTCCTTACAATTTTTGACTTAGAAAAACGCTTCATTTTGATAAAAACATTTTCTAAAAAATATCCCAAATAAATACGTGAACATTAATAACTCTAATTAAATATTTTACCTTTTAACGTAGTGGAGTTAGTGGGATAATGGAGACCGATTGAAGATGCACAACGCACGATGCCAAATATGGGTGCATGTTGATGATGTGTGATGCTAAGGATTCAGATTGTGGAAGTCAAGGTTGAGCGTGTGAAGACGTGCTAAAATGTAACGGTATACGACATACTAATTACGATCTAGGCCAACACATAAATTTTTAGATTCTAGACGGACGTGTATAAAACATGTCCTTACAATCTTTTTATGTTTTGTAATACTTTATCCAAAACCTTAAAAATGTCTATTTTGCCATTTATTTGTCGAGTTGTGTCGCGTGGTTAAAGTACCAAAAGAGAACTAACATGTGTCTATATTTTATATTAAAGGTGTAACACCCCGCGCCCCCGAAAAGAGAATGCAGCGTGCTACTACGATAAAACTAAACTAAATCCATCAATCAACAAGTATAGAGCATCTAAATATCCATAATATAAATACAACTCCACAATTTCTATTTCCACAATAATGAATACAATAACGTTTCTCTCAAATACAAAATTCTCCCACTAAAATTCTCCCACTAATTATTACAACAAAAATAAATATTCCAATCCACGCTCTAAAATAATTTTCCAAAATAGTCCATAGCGTCCCAATCCACACTAACCTGCCAACTAAAAGAAAATACGGGGAAGTATACAATATGACATGAATAGATGCTCAAAAATAATTAGCACGATGAATAAATTGCAACAATACGAATCCACGTATACGAATCAAATGCAATACTCAAGAATTATATCAATATTAATTTCTCAACAACACATCAATGAGTCACGAGGCCTCACCTCACCGCGCCTATGCATTCTTAAGCATATACGGATTTTGGACTATTGGTGGGTGCCCATTCTCCGTTCCATATTAAAATCTCATGACACGATGCTCAAATCACAATATAATATATCAAAATGAATCAATATTTTGATTCCAACAATTTTCTCAGATTTCAAAGAATATCACAATTCAATATGAGTGAAATCGACACAAAAAATCAAAACATACTCTCGAGCAAATTTAGATTTCAACCTCAAAATCTGATCGCACCATCACGTTCCTCTCGCGAAAATAATCAAAGATTGTTCTAGCCCAAACTCGAGAAAACACAAAATAAGCCTTCGAATCTAAGGTTGAAATCTTGAATAAGTTTGCGGCTATGGTTTGTAGATGAAAGAGAGTAATTTTGGAGAGATCTTCTGGTTGAAAAGTTTGAGAAAAAGTGATTTGAAAAGTCCATCCACGAATTAGTTGTGATATATAAAGGATTAAGAGTTTGATTAAAAAAAGACTTCTAATCAGATATAAGCACTCGAAAAATCATTACGGACGATCGGATCGTCAAAATGGTTTGAAATTTTAGTATGCTGTAGCAAACGACGAGACAGGGATGATGCGAGGGGAACCGAGTGTTCGTGTAGGGACACTGTCGTTAATTTCGACTCTGGATCAACACGCAAAAACCTAAGCTACTACTACACTTGCGAGGCAAGCACAACGGTAAGTCGGGTATCGTAAGAAATCCACAAGGAGTGATTGAATTTTAGATTTTAATTGCTTTAATTACTTTAGGAATAAAAGTGTGAAATAAATAAAAGAAAAGGTAATGGGTGGTTATGGTGGAAAAAGAAAAGAATAAGTTACGCTACACAAAAGTAAAGCGAGGATCGGGATCGCATTCTACCACACGGATCGAAACAACTGCTAATTAGAGTTAAGGCCCGAAAGAAATTTAATCGAGCATTTTCAATTAAGCATAAACATCACAAAATAAGGAATTCAATCCAAAGTTGCGAGATTAAATATTTAATGGAAAATGGTCACACGCGAATTAAATTCAGAATATCGCTATAAACACTAACTTTGCGTGACAATGGAAGTTAAACTCATAATAATCCGACTTTAATACACGAGGTTTTAATTAAATGCAATTTTACACAAAACCTAACTTTCGAGGTCCAAACCCGTAAATGGCGGAACACAACCGTGACCCTATTTATCTAAGGGCGAGACATAAATGAAACTAATTAACAAAACAATAAAATAATTAAAGCAATAAATAAATAACTACAACTATCTAGATAAGGAATTAAACGACAAGAATGGAAACAAAAAATAAATGCAACTATATTAATGGAATGGACAATGAAAATCAACTTACAAAATCCAAAAAGGGCATAACCCCAAGGAGAAATGAAGAAGAGATCCCAAAACCAAACCTTAAACTAACCTATCTAAGTATATCTAAGTATGAATATGTATATATCTCAAAAATGAGAGGAAGTTGGTATTTATACAAAAATATCCCGATGGTAAACTTGTAAATAGAAAGAAAAAGAAAAACTGCAGAGCCGAATCGATTCGCATAGTCTGAATCGATTCGCTGATAAATATCTTCGAAGCTACAAAAGGGGTAAATCGATTCGCATAGTCTGAATCGATTCGCTGAATGGAAATGTTGCTACTGTCTCGGGGCGAATCGATTTGCATGGTGCAAATCTATTCGGTAGTTGGAGACCTGACACCTTCACTATTGCGAATCGATTCGCCAAGGGTGAATCAATTCGCTCCCCTATTTTTGCCTACTTTCTCCTATTTTGGTTGAGATGTCTTTCTCTTCCGCTTGAATCTTTCGTAACTTCTTCGTTAGGGATCGGATTCGCGTACCGTTTGCGGCCACGCGAAGCTTGTTCAGAGGGCTTCAACTTCCGTGAAGACATTGGTCCAGTTGCCCAAATTTTGAAATGACTAAATTGACCTTGCGCGTGCGATTGTGTACGGAACTTTGTCGGAATACATCCAAGATTCATACTAAGCATCCAAATACCTATAAAACCTCAATTAACCCCTTCAAAACATGTTAACTTAGAAATCTGAGGTTGTTTGATTAACGAGCATAAATATAGGGATTAAGATACCCAAGGGGGCTAATAACGCATAGGTTAACGGGTGAAATACACAATATTTGTGTCGTATCACACTTCCTAACTTACACATTGCTAGTCCCTAGCAATGAAATAGAAAACAACAAGAACTACAAGTAATCCAAAAACAGGATATAAGCACAAAATGAGATACAAAATCAATAAAAAAGATGAGGCCACTTTCGCAGGCGAATGATTGCATTTAGCGTTTGCAATAAGCCATTAAACCCTTAGGTTACCCGAGGGGACGAGTGTCGTCTCGTGAGGGTTTTCAGGGATGAAAACCACAAACATCATATAGTTTCCTCAAAATATGCCCAACCCAACATGCGACAAACTCAACAACTACGAAAAAGATTTCAAACGCGTTATTAGCATATTTAATGAATTCAAGCTAAAGTCCGTTGTTATTAAAAGGTTGAATGCACCTCATGGAATTGAAACTTTAAAAGCGGGAGGGGGGAGAGCACATGCATAGTATGATTTAGCAAAAACTTAAATAAACCGGATAATTAACATTAAAACATGCATGTATTCAATCCTCACGGGCATTACACTCAACAAATAAAATCACTTGAAACAGGGAGGTAACACACGGAGCATGCCGGCATAAAGAGTAAATGTAAATAGAAACTAGGACGAACACATGTCACAAATGAAGAACGCTATATATAAAATGAAAATTTTGTAATCTCAATGAAAGATATCCCACATTAAAAGAGGCGAAATGCATTTTCACAGATTATCAGAACTATTTCAACTTTTAAATTAAATTTACCCTAAGATCACATAAGACTTGTATAGGGTTGTAATGTAGGTTTGGGGTTAAGGAACAAATGAAAGGTATATGTACGGATTGAAAGTGTTCGGGGATCAAAACTCAGAATAATTAAAACATGCGGGAAATAACAAAAATGGAAAACAAGTTCCATAATCAAGCATTAGGTATAACCATTGGAGAGTAATCGAAGCTTAATGAACACTATATACATCATATACAACTTTCTCTTTTCTTTTTTTTTTCTCATGTTTACTTTTCTTTTCTTTTTTCTTTTTGCTTTTTGTTTTTCTTTTTCACTACACTTTCTTCTTTTCTCACTCTCACATGCTCAAATTGCAACCACACAACAATAACATCATTCAATCTCAAGTACCATTCCAAACAAAGGCATGGAAGGTAATATGTATGGCTTATAGCTCCAATTTGGAGTTGGTTATGGAATTTTGGGTTATGAAAAGAAAGGCTATATTTAGGCTCAAAGGGGTTAACTAGGGAAACATATAAGGTGAGATTAAGGCTAATATGGGTGATATAACAAAGATTGCCTATGATCATTTCATAAAGTTTACGCAATTGTCGAGTCAAAATAATATATGAAAATCATGCTCAAATAACACAATTCAATATATAAACCCAATTAATGAACGATCGATAAAAGAATAGTGACATTACCAACGAATTCAACGTTTTCAAAGAGGAAAGAATAGTGTATACACTCACAAACGATGAAAGTTACAAAGCTTACTCAGTGTAAGTGTATACAATGCAACAAAAGATTACCGAGTTATAAAAATCTTAAACCAAATGAATAAAGCAAGAAAAGCGCATGTGATCATGGGATAAAGTTTAATTCATGAAGTTATTCACAATATCAATGATTTGATGACTAAAGTCTAATAACTTCTAAAATCGAGAACATGCATCATTAGTCTATTGTATCGGGCAATTATTGAATTTATCATTGGAAACAAAGGCAAAAAGCCTAACAAAGGAGAAAAAAGAAAGAAAATATTTTTAAATATTTTTAATTTTTCACAAAAAGCATGCTAAGTAACTAACAAGTAAGAAAATCAATGGACTCCACATGAAATGGATAGAATATCCTATGCCCCCTAACTTAAATGTTTCATTGTCCTCAATGCACATTAAGAACACAACACCAAGAGAAGAAAATAACGATATTACCAAAAATTGGAGTGGTCTCCATAAGCACGAGTCCAATGACATATACAAAACAAGTTAGTACCGAGCATAGAAAAAACAAACAACAAAAAGTTAACTAATTACACTAGACTAAATAAAAAGGAAAGTAAAATAGGAAATAAAGAAAATTAAAAAGCTAACTATTTACAACCTACTATTTAGGCTTCACACTAACTATACACTAGAAGTCTAAATAGTTGAGGGTCCACCCAAAAAGGGATTTGACTTTGAAAGATCGATGATGGACCTTCCAAAGCAAACATGCCTCCCGAAAAATAATAATTTCGTTTGAAAAACGGAAGGCATGTGTAAGGCGGAAGAAATGAACCATCTTGAATTAAAAATTTGAGAGGGACGATGGGGGATTTGGATAAAATGGAGGACAATACCACATTGATCTCGGAAGAATGGAAATCACATCCCTAAGGTTCTTCAATTGGAAGGGGAGGCGGGGCTAGTTCAAGTGAATAGCCCATGAGATGAACCATCTCAAAATAACATTCTCGTTCAAGAATCGGGTCAAAGTCCTCAAGACTTTCAACCGATTCTTGTGATAAATTTAATTGTTAGGGAATAAAGAAAAAGAAGGACCATCAACCTCAGTACAATCGGAAGCATTAATAAGAGGTTAAAATCCGAAAGTGCTAAAGCTTGGATCACTCTCAATTATTTCTTCAACAAAAAGGGGTGGAGGTGAAATGAAAATTTCAACCTCGACCTCGTTTTGTAAAAAAATAATCTCATCGAGCATGGCATCATTTTCTAACAACCAAGCTTGAGAACTTTCGGATTGGTCATTGATTACCTTAATCACTAACTCATAATAAAACTCACAAGAAGACATAACATCTTCTTGTGCGGGTTGCTCATAGCTAATGGATTCCCCGCATTCCAAATTACCCTCACAAGATGACGAGGGATCACTTACATACTCTTGAATTTCACGATCAATGCGCTCATCTTCAAGAATTTGTAGGCATTCTCTCATTATTTTGGGAGTATAGCTCGGAAAATAATTCTCATAACAATTAAGGTTATCTAAATCGTAATAGCGAGACATTTCAAATCAGACAATTCAACAAAAGAAACAAGCGCCAAAATTTCAATTTCTCGAAACAATCTAGCACAAGTTAAAAAGAAAGGGGAAAATAAAGAATACAAATATTAATGAAAGAAATATTACGAAATAATAAAACAATTATAATGTAAAACACACTCCCCGACAACGGTGCCATTTTGATGCGAGGGAAACCGAGTGTTCGTGTAGGGACACTGTCATTGATTTCGGCTCCGACTAAACACGCAAAAACCTAAGCTACTACTACACTTGTGAGGAAAGCACAACGGTAAGTCGGGTATCGTAAGAAATCTACAGGGAGTGATTGAATTTTCGATTTTAATTGCTTTAATTACTTCAGTAATAAAAGTGTAAAATAAATAAAAGAAAAGGTAATGGGTAGTTATGGTGGAAAAAGAAAAGAATAAGTTATGCTACACAAAAGTAAAGCGAGGATCGGGATCGCATTCTACCACACAGATCGAAACAACTATTAATTAAAGTTAAGGCTCGAAAGTAATTTAATAGAGCATTTTCAATTGAGCATAAACATCACATAAAAAGGAATTCAATCCAAAGTTGCGAGAATAAACATTTAACGGAAAATGGTCACACACGAATTAAATTCAGAATATCACTATAAACACTAACGTTGCGTGACAAAGAAAGTTAAACGCATAATAATCCAAATTTAATACGCGAGGTTTCAATTAAATGCAATTTTACACAAAATCTAACTTTCAAGGTCCAAACTCGTAAATGGCGGAACACCCCGACCCTATTTATCTAAGGGCAAGACATAAATGAAACTAATTAACAAAGCAATAAACTAATTAAATCAATAAATAAATAACTACAACTATCTAGACAAGGAATTAAATGACAAGAATGGAAACAAGAAATAAATGCAACTATATTAATGGAATGGACAATGAAAACCAACTTACAAAACCCAAAAAGGGCATAACCCCAAGGAAAAATGAAGAAGAGATCCCAAAACCAAACCCTAAACTAACCTATTTAAGTATATCTAAGTATATCTAAGTATGAATATGTATATATCTCAAAATGAGAGGAAGTTGATATTTATACAAAAATATCCGAATGGAAAACATGTAAATAGAAAGAAGAAGAAAAACTGTAGAGCCGAATCGATTCGCATAGTCCGAATTGATTCGCTGATAAATATCTTCAAAGCTACAAAAGGGGCGAATCAATTCGCATAGTCCGAATCGATTCGCTGAATGGAAATGTTGCTATTGTCTCGGGATGAATCGATTCGCATGGTGCGAATCAGTTCGGTAGTTGCATACCTAACACCTTCACTATAGCGAATCGATTCGCTCTCCTGTTTTTTTCCTTCTTTCTCCTGTTTTGGTTGAGATGTCTCTCTTCCGCTTGAATCTTCCGTAACTTCTTCGTTAGGGATCGGATTCACGCACTGTTTGTGGTCACGCGAAGCTTGTTCAGAGGGCTTCAACTTCCGTGAGACATTGGGCCTGTTGCCCAAATTGTGAAATGACTAAATTGCCCTTGCGCGTACGATTGTGTACGGAACTTCACCGGAATGGATCCAAACTTCATACTAAGCATCCAAATACCTATAAAGGCTCAATTAACCCCTGCAAAATATGTTAACATATAAATCCAAGGTTGTCTGGTTAACGAGCATAAATATAGGGATTAAGATACCCGAGGGGGCTAATAACGCATAGGTTAACGGGTGAAATACACAATATTTGCGTCGTATCAAGGGCTGCTGTGAAAAATTCAGCTCGGTCGGACGGTCCAATATTTTTAAATATTTTTTTGTAGAGAGTTTTATGTTTTGAGGACTCTTAGAGATTTTTATGTTTTGAGTACTCTTCTATATAATAAAAATTCAATTAAAACTCCATTTTAATTTCAATTCCAATTCCGTTTGAAAATTTATTTTTTAAATATAAAAACCAACATTTTAAATTACAAAATTTATAAAATCCAAAATTTCATTTTTTTTTCGATTTTCAAAATTAATTTTAAAATTCCCATTTAAAAAAAATCGGGTTGTTACATCTTTTCAACGCACGGGTTATTACTTATGTATACGGCAACCCTCGGGTCTTGGGTTTTGGATCTAGCATGCGCGTTAGACGAGTTTTCTTTAGAAATATAAATTTTTTGAACACTTCTTAGGTATCGTGGTGATGATGTTTAGAATTGATTGGAAGACTTTAGTATTGTAATTTTTTGGAAATAGAATCGAGTAATACTTTTTTTAGCGTTAGGTTTCATCGAATTTCGAGGGCGAAATTCCTTGTTAGCGGGGAAGTATGTAACAACCCGATTTTTTTTAAATGGGAGTTTTTAAATTAATTTTGTAAATCAGAGAAAAATAAAATTTTGGATTTTATAAATTTTATAATTTAAAATGTTGGTTTTTATATTTGAAAAATAAATTTTCAAACGGAATTGGAATCGGAATTAAAATGGAGTTTTAATTGAATTTTTATTATATAGAAGTGTCCTCAAAACATAAAACTCTCTAAGAGTCCTCAAAACATAAAACTCTCTACAAAAAAAATATTTAAAAATATTGGACCGTCCGATCGACTTAAATTTGTCACAACAGCCCTGTCTCGCTGTTCGCTACAACATACTAAAATTTTCATCCATTCTGACGATTCGATCGTTCATAATGATTTTTCGAGTGCTTGTATCTGATTAGAAGTCCCTTCTTAATCAAACTCTTAATCCTTTATATATCACAACTAATTCGTGGATGAACTTTTTAAATCACTTTTTCTCAAACTTTTCAACCAGAAGACCTCTCCAAAATTACTCCCTTTCATCTGCAAACCATAGCCCCAAACTTATTCAAGATTTCAACCTTAGATTAGAAGCTTATTTGATGTTTTCCCGAGTTTGGGCTAGAATGAGATTTGATTATTTTCGCGAGAGGAACGTGATGGTGCAATCAGATTTTGAGGCCAAAATTATGTGATGATTCATCTGATGATTTTGATGTACGGAACTTACACAATATGCTCCTAAATTCTCTCGAGAGTATTCCGTTTTGATTTCTGTGTCGATTGCACTCATATTGAATTGTGATATTCTTTGAAATCTGAGAAAATTGTTGGGATATAAATATTGATTCATTGTGATATATTATATTGTGATTCGAGCATCGTGTCATGAAATTTTAATATGGCACGGAGAATGGACACCCGCCAATATTCCAAAATCCGGATATGCTTAAGAATGCATATGCGCGGTGAGGTGAGGCCTGGTAACTCATTGATGTGTTATTGAGAAATTAATATTGATATAATGCTTGAGTATTGCATTTGATTTGTATACGCAGATTCATATTGTTGCGATTTATTCATCGTGCTAATTATTTTTGAGCATCTATTCCTGTCATATTGTGTACTTCCCCGTATTTTCTTTTAGTTGGCAGGTTAGCATGGATTGGGACGCTATGGACTATTTTGGAGAATTATTTTAGAGCTTGGATTAAAAGATTTATTTTTGTTGTAATAATTAGTGGTCAAATTTTAGTTGTAGAATTTTGTAGTTGAGAGAAACGTCATTGTAATCATTATTATGAAAATAGAAATTGTGAAGTTGTATTTATATTGTGGACATTTAGATGTTCTATACTTGTTGATTGATGGATTTAGTTTAGTTTTATCATAGTAGAACGTTGCGTTCTCTTTTCGGGGGCGCGGGGTGTTACAAAAGGGTCTAACCCATATATAATATATACAAAAATCTTGCTACTGTAGAAATTTTCAAAGCATTTGCAGGTCTAGGCCCCCTTCATCCGCCACTGCCCACATCCCAAAGGTCCCAGTTATATGTCCTTATGATAGATTTGTTGACGATCCCAAACAATCACTTTCATGGAGGTACATCCTAGGATATTAAGCTTTAGGATACTTGGTTAAAAAGATACAAATGCAGTTATGCAACTTTTCCCTAGTACAAGTATTAAACACCAAGCTCCATCTAACTAGCCCTATAGAAGACTTTGTCTCCTTTTTCTAATAAATTACAACATTATGTATTACTCTAAGTGGATAACTACCACCGTGGGATCTTTTAATGACACAAAGCATCTTATTCATTATTTACAAACATACAAATCTCTTATGTTACTCTAACATACACTTGATGAAGTTCTTGGAGTTCTTTACTTCAACACTTAAGGAAACTATCGAGCATTAATTTACACGGCTGAAACTAGAACCATTAATAACTTCACTGAGCTATCTCGGATCTTTAGTGGTCATTTTATTTGTGTCTAGAAAATCCAAACCGCATTCAGTTCTCTAATTAATTTTAAGAATAAAATCAAAGAGTCCCTTAGAGAATATGACAAAAGGTTCAATCTTGAGACCTTCCAAGTAGACCATTTCACCGATAAATATATACGGAAACCTTTGAGAGTGCGATCTCTAATCGAAAACTACCCAAATAAAAATTAATTACCACATTAGTAAGATAATTTTCTTTTTATTATGACAAGAGTATAAAATCCTAAAATTTCTATGACAAAAATGTTTTATCAAGTTTTGAATCTAACTAACTTATATCTTCTTATGAAGACAAATGATTATAAAAATGCCAAAAGATAAAAAAAAACCACATAACAATAAAGATCGAGGGAAAAAACCCACTAACATGAAAAACATTGGGCAAATAAAAACAATTTTTTTTATATTAGAGATTTACAAAAGAAAACAATGACTCGTAATCACACAACACACTAGCTTTATGATTCATTTTTTACACCATATCTTTCAAAGAAGGCGTTAACAGTAGTAGCATGCTACACAATCGCATTAGAATTTGTTAATCAACTAGTGTCTTCAGATATCCCAATATAGAGCAACCATAATACTACACATAGGATGTGTGATGGTATCCTAAAGGTTGAAAAGATGGAAAAAAGTGTATGGTTGTAAGAATACCTTACTCAAGAACATAATATTTTGGGAAAAATAGTTTTCCAAAACTATCTTAAGTAGATACAAGAGACTTTTTATAGATTCAAATCAAAAGAGGTTGAATATTAAAATATATATCTTCTCATGGAAAGATGATTGAAAAAATGGATTATTTATTTCCCTTATTGCTTAGATTAATGGATAACCTATAAGATAAATAGACAAATGGGTAGAGGACGTTAGGGTAGTTGTATATTGTTTGTTGAACACTAAAGGCGTCACATGCACAATCTTGGAGAAACCAAGAAATATTATGTCATGGGAACACTACTTAATAATATCTTTTTTTAAAACATCCTTTAAAAAGTGTATCTCGCAGACAACTGACGAACTGTACACTAAAGTGAACTAGGTTGCAACCTTATCTGACAAAAATTTTACAAGGCAACTTCCTTATGATGCTAGCAATAAAGGAAAATTTCATTGAAGTGAAGGCTAACTTCATTGAAGCAAAATTGGTCATGTCACGAATAAGAGTTTCCTTAGTTCTGATGATTTTTACGATATCGATAATTTTCTTGTTTCTAACATATGAACCAAGTAAATTCTAAATAAAAATGATGTAATTTTAAATATAAGTTTTATATAAGAAAAATATATTTCATAATGTATTTGGCAATATCAAAAACTCCAAAGTTGAATTTAAAAGATTTTTCAATTTAGAAAAATTAATTAAGGGTTACATTTGAGTCCTCAAGTCAATATACCTTTATTCTAAGTTGTTGACTCAGGGAAATAGCATAAATGAGTCTGTCATGAGGTTGACGAGACTTTATGGAGACCTCTTGGATAAGACTCAATACAGGTTTAGATCACGAAATCATAGATAATTTAAAGACCAGTGTACAATGAGCATACATATAATAATAAAACATTTATATCTAGATGGTTGTTAGATACTTATCTTAGCAAGAGACCTTTGTTGTCCATGATTGACCTCCTTAAAATGGCATACAAATACATAAATAAATAAAATGTTGGGGCAATTAGGCGTGGGGGTCCTCCCCCTCTTCCCAATCTAAAAAAGGGAATAAGAAAGATTTTTTCTCCAAATTAGAGAAAAACCATCTAATTTTGATAAGAAGAACCAAATATTCCAAAATTCCAAAGATCACTCTACTTACGATCACCATACATAGGTCTTCGCTTTATTGAAATGCATAAATTTCTCTCGAAGCCAAAATCCATGAGGTTTACAAAAGAAAGACATGATACAAGAAAGTATTGGAATTGCCACAAAGGCTACGAAAATAAAACCAATGAGTTTTTCCAACTTAAAGGATCCTTAAAACAGGTCACCATGAGTGGATACCCAAAAAAATTATAGTTAGGTAAGGTATAGATCTTAACAATGAAAATGGAAAATAAATTATAGCCTTGGTAAACGACAATACCATCTCAAAAGGATTTTTTTCACTAAAGGTTTTTCATCCCCTGACCGAAAGGCTTATTTAAGGGATGCGCATCATTAATAAGCGAAATATATGTTGTTCAATATGTTTTCGACCCCAAAAGTCATGTTGTAATTGTGGTTCGACCATAAATCAACCTTAAATTGGTCACTCAAGTCAACGATGATCCCTTGGTGATCACCTTCATCGTGGGTAATGCCAAGATGGGAAGAGTGCTCATAGACACTAGATGCTTAGTTGATCTTCTCTTCATGGACTGATTCAAGTTTACAAGTCTTACTATGAATTACATTCTCCATCTTAGCCCCTTTTGTGGTGTTTAACGGAGGGGGAATTTATTTAATATGTTATATCACTCTTTCGACATTTCTAGATTTGAGGTGGTAGACTTGCCATAATCTTAAAATTTAATCTTGACCAATCTTCACTTAATGAATTTTATGTCATAATCTTAATGAATATGATGATCATAATATTCCCTTCTAACTACCAAAAGATTATGACATGTACTTTATGGATGCAGTTGGTAATTAACAGCAAAATCAAAATAAAATCAAGCATAAAGAGTACATAAGGATTTTAGAGTGGTAACCATCGTGGGAAAAATTACTATCGCACCCAACCCATAAAAAATCCCCTAGGAATGAAATATTATTACAAAAATTAAGAAGGACTCAAAGATCACTTGCATATATGACAACAATACATGCCACGATGCGGCTCGTTTATTTTCTATTCCTTTGCCTCTACCCGTGTTAGTGATAGCCACTCCAGTCCAAGAAAACATATGGATAACCATCAAGGCGTAGGTATCCATCAATATCTATTGGTTAATGATCAACTCACATGTAATTCAATGTGCTATCCGATTCAATGTTAAATATCTCATGGGATTTGTAAACCTAGAGTCTATTTTAGTTGCATAGAGTTAACAGGCTCTCACAAACAAAAGGACTCTAACCAAATTAGGGTTTTGTAAAAAACATGGATTCATTAATTAGAAAACGCATCTAAAATAATGTGTATTAAGCCAAGACAAACTAAAACCTAAATGGATTGTAAAACATATCCTTTCAATATCCATATTTGAATATTTCGGAACAAAACCAAAAATGGAAAATATCCAAAAAAAAGGGTCGGATAAACAATTCCTATACATAAATGTACCCAATACCAATACCCGTGAGACTTGATATATATGTATGGCTTCTTCAATTAATGGTTTATCAACATCATAGGCCCTGTAAGTCCTTCACGTTTAAACTCATATCACGTGATGTACAAAAGAAACAAGAAATTTATATAATTCGACAGGAATATAAAATGCAATGCATGTACTAAATTATTCCTCCTAAATAAGTACTCCCCCTGTATGGCAAACTTTCTCCCCTTTTTTGTCTCGGATATAGAAAGGAAGAAATTTAACAAAACTATATCACAAATAAATAAAATTAACCAAATAAGTATAATCAAATAAAACATGTGCTCAATGACATAAGTGAAAATTATGCATTGAACATGAACATGATAAGGCATATATCAATAAGAATCATCATATACATATCTCAACATGGCTTTTGCCATCATGAATATCATCTAAAACTAGAAAGTATCAATAATAAGAATGTAAATCAAATATGAGAGAATTAGAGATATATAATAATGTAAAAATAATGAATATACCAAATCCACAAATGTTTAATACATGCAATAAATATCCAAACAAAACAAACAATACATGTCTAAAAATTGTGATGAATCATCAATAGTGTACAATAGAATAAAAGATGCATCACGATAAATCAAATCTCTATCTCTCTGAATAATACATCATTATAAAATAAATACAATCTCATCCACTCATGCATTGGTAACATCATCATCTCTATCACCTAATGGTCTGGATCCATCTCTCCTCTCCTGGTCATGTCATTCCTTCATCCACCTATGATATTGGGCATCCTCATCTCTCGCTAGAATGAGGTGAACTGAGTGGAAAAAGTAGGTTTTTGTTGAGTTGGTTGGGTAGTTGCTGATGATGTCGTGCTCGGAATTGACGCCTGAGGTGTTGGGATATGTAAAGTCATCATACATAGTGGCATCCTCATCTAAAGTAGTCAAAGGACATGTGACTGAGAATGGTGAGTTATGGCCTCATTGATCCTAAAAACAGAATTTAAAGTACGATCTCCAGGAATGAGAGGTAAATTGATTGTTATCATAATGCTAGTGCGTAGCATCACATATGTTAAAGAAATACGTAGTTGAGTATCTCCATCACTCTGTATGAACGATATATGCCTCTAGATAACAAATGGAAGATCGAGGGTCGTGTCACTACCAATGGCATGAATGAACCGAATATGATCGGTTTGCAGGTATTATGATTCCCTATCGATCGAAGATTAAAACTATCTTATTGGGCAAATGATGGTCAGAATAAAGATGGTTATTCTGTGGTGTCTTACGATTGTCCAAAGTGAAAGTCGTAAAGTGAACGGTGCTATAAATGATATAGTAGGGGTGAGATGGAGGTTACTCAAGGTATTGTGGTGAGTGAACACTAAGAATATCTAAGATCTCGACTATTCCTAGGGTTCCCTCACCTCGATACCCCCTACTATACCACCCAAAAGTAAAAAAATATTTAAGAGCTCGACTTTCCATTATTTATTAAGGCATTGAAGGAGCTCAAAAGAATTTAACCTTAAAAATATAAAGGAAATACCCTATTTTAAAGGTCTTGATGTCTTAGGGTTTGATCCAAAATTTATCATTACTTTCAAGTGGAAAAAAGTATAATATTAAATAACTCCTAAGTTTTTAAGGTTTTCAACTTTTAGCATGACCTTTTTCAAAAAAGGGAGGACTAATTCTTTGACAATAACTATGTACAACCTAAATTTCAAAGATGTATATATAACTCAAAGACCATGTTTCACAAGAAAAATTAGGGAAAATATTTATACATAGTACCCAAGCTATAAGAAAATTAAAAGTTTATGAAAATTCTTCTCGTCAAAGAAACCTAGAAGGTAAAAGTGTTAGTTAGCATAATTCTAGACAAGAAAAAACATAACAAACCAAAAATATTTTTCCCTTAAGTTCAAATGAAGAGAGTAAAAATATTACATCTAAAATAAAATATATTCATTGGTTGGTTCAGTATCTTTAAAATCATCAATAGGAGTAATATCACCAAGGGATCATGGGAAACCTGGAGAGTATCTAAGATACTTGGTTAGTGGATACCTTAACAGTTTGCTCTTCTTAATTCCAAGAAGACTTTTCAATAAGAACCTCCTTGTTAGTGGAGTCCTCCTCCTCAACACCTTCATATTCCCCTTACTCACCAGACTCGCCTAGAAAAAGGCCAAAGACATCAATGGGATAGTCTAATACCCTACTAAAATACTTTAATATAGTTCCTAAAAATTAAAAGTTTGAAGGGTAGATTAGAGATAAACATATACCTTATGTTTCACCCTCTCATCTTTCATAAATAAAAGGCCTAAAAACTGTTCCATCTCATTAGATAATTCAGATTCGAAAGTTGTTAACTTCCTTATTATTTGAACACGATCACATTATAGGGGACACATGTCCATTTTAAGGTATATCACCTCATTATTGATCTCATTTCAATCCTTCTCAAGAGTTTTAATAGTATTTGAAGTTTCCTACTAAAGATCATCCTTGGCTAACTTAGTCGTTATCTATTAGCAACTAAAAACCTTCAGATGACGCTCTAAGGATTTAATAAGACCTGATCTAATGCTAACACTTTTCTTCATCTCATTTTAGTGGTCATCCTTATTTATCTTCAGGTCCCTATTTCTTAACTCATAGTGGCATTGATCCTAGTGGTCATAAAATCTCATAAACTTAACCAAAGTAGTTCGCAGATCCAAATAATAATCTATTAAGGCCTAGTGTAAAGAAAAATGCATAAATTTCAGTAAGCAATGATGACCAAATATTCAAGGAAGAATTAAAAGTAAAGATTACCTGCGTTATTAGATAAAAGAGCTCTTTTAGTGTTATTTTTTGTTCCTCTCCATATGAGGATGGCTACCACCCTGAGTTGTTAGTGACCACAATGTCCCTTATGGAATATATAGAAGACAAATAGACATTAAAATCCAACTCAATTATGGTACCATTATACAAAGAGTCTAAATTAAGGAAATCTGACCTTAGAGGACCTTTGACAAAAATGTATCATTCTCTTTGCTTTTTATCTAACCACTTAGGAAATATTTGTTGTAGGAGAAGGTGACACACACTCTTCCCCCTTAGAGGTAAGTGATATATTTATCGATTCACAATCATATGGGAAACCTCGCCCCAAAGAGAAGCTACAAGATAAGACCACAGGGATGCAAGCCCCTAGAATAGAAGGCGTATTTTGAGTTTCCTAAAAAGGTCCACAAACCTCTTTAATCACATATATGGGAGGTTTAAATTTTATGTCCTTGAACCACTAATGGTGAATTTTATAAATATGAGGTGTGGTAAGGTACCCTCTTAATCACAAGACCTTTATACACCACTTCGTTGGAATACCCTTGGCACCATGTAAATTTGGGACCTTATTTTCTTCTTCCAACCAAATTTCACAACCCCTCCCTTTAGCACCTGCCTCACTCTTTTTTATATCCTCCCCTGGTTAAATAATATTTTATCTAAGGACAAAGGTAGTAAAGCTAAAGATGTTTTAATCAAGTTGGAATAAGGCGCAATGAATTGGAAACACAACAAAGCATACTACCTATAGTAAAAAAAGAAAAAACATCCATCAACCTTAATGTATTCAGACAGGTTTGTTAAGGTATCCAAGACCTTGGGCAAATCAATATACCCCATATTTATCTTCAAACGGTTCTCATCCTTGCCTCCATCTTCTAGGATCATGATGTCAACTTCCTCAGGGTCAAATGTTGTTAAATCATCCTCCCTCGGCATATTCCTATTAAGGTCAAGGAGGAGAACCTTAGGAACTTTGAACCTATGGGAAAGGTGGGGAGATGGACCATATATGGAAGGCTTATACGATTCTTGAACAAGTGACCAAGCATCTATGAACAACTACTTTTAAATAAAGGGTGAAATTTCCCCTCACAAATTAATACTTAATCACCTTTTATCCCTCTTAATGAAAGAAAGTTGGGAAAGTTAGGATGATAACTACAAGTACGGGAATAAGAACTTATAAATAATTAAAAGTAAGTATATACTTGGAACGGGGGATTTCCACCACAAGGTTGGAAACCCCATATTGTTATGTCATCTATCCTCTAAAAAGGAGTCTCAATTATGAAAAATAAATAAATATAGTATCTTCTATATTTTAGGGGCGTTTTGACTATCCTTGGTAAAAATAATGGCTTAAGTCTTTGGTTACACTATACAAAAGTCCATTATATTTTCCTCACTGATACAATGTCAATGCTCTCTAGAGAGTGGAGATATAAGAAAGTTTAAGGTTATGCTTCCATTGATACTCTCTCGAGTTCACTGCAATAATAGGTTTCCAAGTCTAGGTGACCAACTTATTAAGAGCTATGCTAATTAATTTTAACATGTCTCTAATGGGTTTATCTAAAGGGAACTTAGACCTAAAGGTCAGAAATACCTTGTTAAAGAATATGAAGTTGGACACCCTAAAAAATATTGTTCATTATCGATGGTCGCTCTCAATTACACATGAGGTAGAATTTGGTAACTCCATTTAAGTTTCTCAAAAAATTTATCATTAATGGTGGAATGCATAAGGAAACTCCCATGACATCTAGATTCCATGTCTCTTTATACTCTATTGAAAAAGTGTGTGTGTGTGTTGGGGGGAGGGGGCATTGAAATATGAGAAGGGGTGTAGGAACATTTTCCTCTCATGTAAGAGAAATTTAATAGGATTATAGGGGGTTATAACACACAAACTTAGTTAGGTTCATGGAATCTTCAGTGAGATGGACAGTTCATGGAATATACCAACAATGATGAAAGAGTGGCTCAATGATGGATTGATAAAAGATATTGGAAAGAATCATGTAGAAGAAAGACGAAGGAAGTAGGAGGTTTTTAAAGGCAAGGAATCAAGAGATAATAAAAAATGCAAAGTAAGAAAGGAAAAGAGTGTGATAAAAAAAACCTTGGCAGACTCCTTTATTTATAAGCTTAAAATTGTGCTCACCTCATCTGGTCGGCCTACTATGTAAGTAAAAGTTATCCATTGGTGTATTTCGATTGGAGAAAATGTTGGTCTAAGTTGTTTGAATAATTTATATATTTATGGTGCGAAAAGAGGGTTTGACCTCAACCTCACCAAATAATCCTCCTTAGAGTAGGAAATGGTAATTGAAAATGTTAAATACATATGGATAAATACTGGTCCAGTAACTCAGTTGAGGTATATATTTCTGCTTTGAATTTGTTACTCTGCGGTATATTCAATATAATGTTAATTGATACATTAATAACTAGACTTAGACATCGGCTAAGGTGATTTAACTAAGTCTGAGGTCTTTCTAATAAGTAGAAATCTCGTAGGAAGCAATGGATTGTCTTATCTAAGTACTTCTTACTTACTTAGGACTCACAAGACAATTAAATGAGCAAAGTATTCTATGCAAGATGTTTAGTATATAATCTAAGTGTTGGAAGTGATCCAATCCCTGTTTATAAATGCTAAACAATCTTCTCAGCACTTGTTCCCTAATAAGAACACTCTTATTATATATCAACCTTCCCTTAGGATTCGTTATATAGTCAACTATCAGGGACAACTCAAAAGTGACAATTGAAGTATGGGTGACAATGGACGAACTCTACTTCAATAGTCTAATGATAAAGTGTTGGTGGAAGATCTTTAAGGTCAGTGGTGATGATTGTTGATAGAGTTAAATTACATTCAATGCCATAAGAAAAGAAGCAAGGGGTGAGTAGGAGTCAGTAAAATAGTTTTGTACTTTTTAACAACTTGTAAGACTGATACATGGAGCTTGGTAAATCCTATAAACGGTCTCCCTGAAACTAAGGTCAAAGTTCTGAGCCATTGAGGTCATATCAACTTTATACAAATAGTCTTAAGCCTTAACGTAACCTGGGGATACAAGTTAAGTTTGATTTCTTCCTATCAGAGGTAATTTAGTCCATGATAACTAATAAGATGCATTGGATGGATATCCTTTGTTTCAATCTAAGGATCAATACATCATCTTTATTTCAAAGTTGGTCACTATAGATAGTTACTGAGGTTTTTCTCTAGTCATAAGGTATTTGTCTCCGACTACTGAGGTCTTTTGGAGGTTCTGAATACTTAATAATGTCTTGTATAAATCTCTTGGGAGTTGCACACGTAGCTCATTGATTATGACTACTTGTTGGGTCAGTGAACTAAAATACAAAGGTCTTGACTCCTATATCTTGATGTGAGTTGGAAGGCAGGGGGCTCTCTCTTGTTATTTGAGACCGAGGGTAATAGTTAGTATTATTAATATCGCATAATGTTTCATGTGTAATGTGTAAAGAGCAATAGGTGATGAATGCAATAAAAGGGTATTGTGGAATTTTACCTAATAAATCTTCCATAATTGCGATTTTAAATGGTTACTAGTCGTTATAATGATGCAGGTGAGGTGTCAAACTAAAAAGACTGTTGGCATACACGAGGAAGTAAGTCGGTCACCTTTGGACTTATGAATACCTTCGTTGACAATTGATTTTAGTTACACTTTCAAAGACTTTGGAATTTCCTTCTTTTCTATTTATCTTATTTCCATTACATTTAGTCTTCTTCTTTTCATAACTTCTTAATTGAATACCACATGCCTTAAGAGATATTTTCATAAGGCATTTAACTATGTTCAACTTTCGGTACCTGATACCTCTTCAAGAGACATTGTTTAGGTTACCTTCGAGGAATCCATCCCAGTGCCTTCCCTTCCTAATATGATGCCAGTTTTGAGGCATGTCGAGGTTATAACCATGACCTATCATGGTCTCCAAGATTTTAAATTTGTTAGAGGTCCCCAATAGGCCTACACTATTACTACTGACGGCCTTAATGCCTTGAGACAAAAGTATTAAATCCTAAATAAGGTGCTTCTATGAAGGGCTGAGCCTTATAAGAGGGCTTGATCGCATGTTTCGAGGTTCTTTTGCTTCAACAATTTATTCTTGGAATATGGAGCTCGCTTCCCTCTTCGTGCTATAGTGGGAGAGGTCTTCATTGGTGCTTAATTAGTCCTCAAAAAATTAGTGGCTAACTTTTGGAGGCCCTTGATGGAAACTTTCCTAGCCTTTAAAGAATCAAGAGACAGGGAGTTTGATATGACCCCGAACTGTTTATTCCACCTCTACCACTTTTAGGCTCAGAAGAAGAAAAGTGATTCTAGAATGAATTACCTAGATCTTAAGCATGGAGTCCATGGTTTTGTGAAAGACAACAAAATTTCCCCAAAGAATGGGAAGAAAAAATTTATCTTCTTTGGTGGTGGTGGTGGTGGTGGTGTGTGGTGGTGGGGGGGGATTACACCTCTCAAAGTACCTCTAGTGTGGGTATCCCCACCATCTGGAATGATTCCCTAATGGTCTAGGATCTTTTCCAATTGAAGATGAATACGCCCAAATCAAGATTGTAGATAATTGGACTGACATTCCCTTTGAAGTACTTGTCACACCTACGAGGATCTTCAAGGGGAAGATGGGGATTGATCCTACCTTTCAGACTGTTGATGTAAAAAATTAGACCACTCTAATTATTCAATCACAGATAAATAAATGAGACAAAGAATTTTAAAGTGGTTCAGCCTTATACGAATGGCCTACGTCCACTGTTATGTTATTGCTGAGTGTTTGGGAATTCTCGATTACAAGTACTATCGAGAATTTTCGGTCCCCTTGAATGAAGGTCATACAAGGTATTTATAGCCCTTAGGCTGTACATGAAAGGGTGATACATCAAAT
The DNA here is from genome assembly GCA_949130495.1 of Sambucus nigra. NCBI lineage: Eukaryota > Viridiplantae > Streptophyta > Magnoliopsida > Dipsacales > Adoxaceae > Sambucus > Sambucus nigra. Next base: position 717,084,554 of record OX422207.1, read on the forward strand.
GATATACATATGAAAGGGTAACTCATTTAATACTCTTCAAGCGTGTGCGTCAAGATGATAAGCATGCAATGAATAGTTGAACTGTTGATTATCTGGCAATAAATGCTGTGGCCGAGGTGCAGCTGCTGTGGTCGAGATGCAGCTCAGATCGCCTTAGTTGCTCGTCGTTCAAAAGTTCCTCGGAGTGTTGGAGTTCCTCGGAGAATACATGACTTGGTCAGGGAAATGGACTTCCTCGTCGCTATTGTGCCACGTAGACTGACACGTGTCTTCTTATTATTCGTCCATATCAGCATACAAATTTTGGTATCGACAGAAGCCCCCAATGTTTTATATTTCGAACTTTGAGGAGTATGGAACATTCTTTCTCGGTATATGGCAATATTAAATGTCCTTCCTGGGTTTTAGGAGCATTTTCTTCGTATTTGAATTTCTTTCAAATTTGCAGAATCCGCCTTTTTGAATTTTTATAAGCGCTTCGATCTTTGTACACTTTTTGTCCTTTTAGATGCCGGTGGCGTAATAGTTTCCTTTTTGTAATCATTTCTTTCATCGTTTTCCAAGGCAAAGTATTTAAGCTTCTTAGGCAATTGTACCGTCTTCTACCTTTTCCAATTTTCTGCTTTCGAGTTTTCCATAGCCTTTCTTTCTCTTGTGCGTTCATCCTTGTTTTCGTTCGTTGTCAGCAGATCTCCCTTTATTCCTGTAAGATCTTCTTCCTTCTTCTTCATTTATTTTATTCACCATGGTTTATATTATTGAATCTCTTGAAAAATTCCGTTCAGATTATTTTATTCCATCTTGGGTAACTTTGAAGGATCTTTCTGAGCCTTCAAATTACTTTCGTTTGGCTGAGGGACATTGGTTCCCCAGCCTCTTTATTTCTGAATGTAGATTTTCTTTTCTACCAAACCCTTTGTGTTTAGAGTTCTGTCAACATTTCGATGTTGTCCCTGCAAAAATAGCCCCCAACACATGGAGAATAGTTAATGGGGTGTATAGGTTAAATCAAACTCATCGAACTCGTATAGGAATTCCTGAGATTATATACTGTTATAGATGGGCTGTTCTAGACAATGTTTATTATTTAAAAACTAGATTTTTGAATAGGGCTTTAGTAGTCAATCTCCCTGATGCTAATAGGGATTATTTTGAACATGGGGTAGTTATCAAAAATTGGCAACATGCCCCTTTGGTTGGAGATGCAGTATATGAGGGTCCCAAATGCCCTCCATATGGCAATGGGATAGGTTATTTTCATTTTATTCTATTTCTGAAATTATTATTTCATTATGTTTGAATAAATGCATGATTGACATTTCAATATATTTTTGTTTGCAGTTGACAGCAAGAGAAACACTCCCAAGGAATCAGAAGTTAATATAAAGCATTTGAAACATATCTGTAGTTTGCATCAGAAAGTTGCAGACGAGCACGTCAGGTCTGCTTCATACTTATTGCAATACAGGAGCTATACATCGTCCTTTACTGCTCGTCCTATGATTAGCATTAGTGAACCATTGCCAGCTTCTGAGGATTCTTCACCAGACTCTCACATTCCTCTGAGTCAAAAGATGGTCAAAAGAAGAGTTCCTGCTATCTTCGAGGAGGCTTCCTCTGCTGGAGAAAAAGAAGCAAGGATGATGTCCCAAAGGGGACAAAGAAAGTGGATGTTGCTCCTTATGTTGCTCCTCAGAAGGCTGCCGAGAAGCCCCCAGTGGCTCCTGTGCAGAAGGATGCACCTGTGGAAGTAATCACCATCTCTCCAACCAAAAGTTCTTCTTTGGTTGAGATTGTTGAGAAGACACCGAGGAGACTGAAGAAATCCTCCTCGGTCAGTTTTTCTGAAGCCATTCCCCAGCTCCAAGCTAGTGGAGCTGGTGTTCCAACCATTATTTCCCCGAGTTCTGCAATGAGCTCGGTAAAGACTTGGACCATTCCTGAAGTCCAAGGAATCGAGAAAAACATGTCTAGGGATATGCTGACATCCCTAGCTACTCGTCACATTGCTTCAGTAAGTTTCTTTTATCCAGAATTTTTCTTTCTTTTAGTCACTATATGTATCTCGGCACTGACTTACCATTATTTTCTTTTTTAGCTGGTGAGTTGCTTTAACACCATAGTGAAGAAAGATGAAGCAATCAAGGCTTCCAGCTCCTCGTCTGGAGTAGAGGATGCTTTACAGGGCTTGGCCCAATCTTTGAAGGAATCCCGTCAAAAATACGACGAGGATAGGGTTGAATGGGAGAAGGAGTTGTCTGCGTCTTTTTTGTTCCTCTGCGTTGTTGATGTTCTGTCTTCTTCTTTTATTAACTCTTGCCTTCTTTCTTTACTAGTTTGTGGCTAGAATGGAATTATTATCTGCCAATGATACAAAGTTGATGCAGCAATGCCATGAATATTATAAGGCTGGTCACACAGACCTAAGTGCATCTGAAGTTGCTGATATCCTTGGTCATGATGCTTCTGAGCAGGCAGTTGAGGCTTATCAGTACCTGAAGGGTTTACTTGACCGGGTTGTGGCCAATTATGTGGCCTATTACAAAATGATCGAGGATCTTCAATGTACCTTAGAAGACCTTCAAAATCAGTATAAGGAATCAACTGCCCTGTTGCATGAGGGGTATGAGAAAAGGTATCAGCAGATTTCTGTCGAGAAGGGCTACGACAAACTCCTGGCTGGGTATGATGTCAGAGAGAGAACCCTAAAGGGTGAAGTTGAAGCCTGTAGACAGATTGCCGAGCTGCTAGAGCAAGAAAATAACAATTTGCAGAAAGAGCTGGCACAGTATAAGTCTGCAGCATCTTCTTCAACAGCTGTAATCCCAGTGACTGACGAGGGATTTTCCTTTCTAGAGGTTGAGAATGCCAAATTGAGGCAAGAGTTGGATACCTTGAGAAGGTCGGGTACTTCTACTGCTACTTGGGGACGAGGAAGAGGTTCTCGGGGATGAGGAAGAGTTGCACAGGATGTTGACGAGGAACAAAGTATTCAACCTGCTCGGGGACGACCAAGAGGTCTTCGTCATTCTGTTGAAGAAGCTCGTACAAAATCAACATTGGAAACTCAAGCGTTCCAATTGAATGCAAAATATCGGGCTTTGTCTGAAATGTCCAAGAAAATCCAAACTCTGGAGGATCAACTTGCTTCGACAAAGTCTTCTCTGGATAATAAGGATGTTCTTTCTAGAAACCTTCATGAGAAGCTTGAAAAGTTGACATTTCAATTTAATAAACAGCCCAGGGAGTTCTGGATGGCTGGATACAACGAAGCGTTATTCCATTTAGATGATCGTATCCAGAATGCCAATAACGAGGGCTACAAGCAAAGTTGGCTGAATGCCTTGGGCGTGCTGAAGCTCGAACAAGGGCACTACCTATGGGACTATTATGATCCTGGGGTATTAGACTTGCCTGTGCCACCTTATAAATTGGACATGGAATGTATCCCAGCTCGTGCCATTCCTCGGAACTTAATTGCAAAATACCTCGGTGACTACAATCTTCATTCTCAGATCGAGGTATCTCGTCCCGAGCATCTACTGGACACTCCTTCAATAATGAACGTCCGAATGCTCCGAGATATTAACTTCATTAATTCTCCCCTTTGCTTGGAAGATCCTCCTGCTGGCGAGGAGCCTATATCGAAAGCTGAAGGAAAAAAGCCAATAGAATAGGAAATTCTGATGTAATAATTAGTACACAATTTGATATCAATGTAATAAACTTGTGTAACTCATTTTGACTTTAATGAAAGAATTTCATTTTTTGTTTGCAAATTTGTATTGCTCTTGTATTTGTCAAACACTTTCTATTTGTGCTTGCATAACAATATTGTGTGATTCATCGACCAACTTAGTAATAAAAAGTTACAAGTATCAGAAATGTTGCTCGATCACTTAATAAAGTAATGAGTATAAAAATGTTGAAAATTATTCCAACTAACCAAGGTTGTTAAATTGTGCTTGTCGACCAATTATAGTTAATGGGTTTTTATCCCCGACCAGCTATACTTGGTACTGTTTAAAATATTTTCTCCTCGTCGACCAACTACAGTTAGTGGATTTTTATCTCCGACCAACCATACTTGATTCAGTTTGGAATATTTTGTTCTTCGAGAAACTTTTATGTAATAAACTTACCTCCCGACCAACATAAGTTGGCATTTGAGAGCATATCTTGTTTCCTAACCAAACACGTTGGCATTTTTAGGAGTCTCGTGTTCTAGCTCTTTTACCAACCAGAATTGGTCAGAGTTCGAACTATCATGTCCACTTGCTCTTTTACCAACCTGAGTTGGTCACGCTAGTGTACGCCTCCTAACCAAAGGAGTATAGTTTGTTCTCTCCCTTTTACCAACCAGAGTTGGTCGTGGGTTTGAACTATCATGTCCACTAGCTCTTTTACCAACCTGAGTTGGTCACGCTAGTGTACGCCTCCTAACCAAAGGAGTATAGTTTGTTCTCGCCCTTTTACCAACCGGAGTTGGTCGTGGGTTTGAACTATCATGTCCACTAGCTCTTTTACCAACCTGAGTTGGTCACGCTAGTGTACGCCTCCTAACCAAAGGAGTATAGTTTGTTCTCTCCCTTTTACCAACCGGAGTTAGTCGTGGGTTTGAACTATCGTCTTGTTTTTACTGCCGAGCAGCGTTGTGTGCCGAGCAACGTAGTGTTAAACACTAGTATTCCTCGAAAAACTTTCAATAAAAGGAGAGAAGATTGTGAAATATCATCGTTTTATTCATATTGATGGAACTGCTTTACATTTTACATCACTGATAATACTTGCGTAGGTGTTCAGCATTCCATGCATTCTTAAATTCCTCTCCTTCTAGAGTTGCTATTCGGTAAGTTCCTGGTCGGACAACTGCAGTAACTCGATAAGGTCCATGCCAGTTTGCTTCCAACTTATTGTGCTTCTGAATGACCTTCTTTAGCACGTAATCTCATTCTTTTAAGTCGCATTTCTTCACCCTCTTGTTGTAGAACAGAGATGTTCATTGTTGGTAAGCAACATTCCTAATGTCTGCCTCTTCTCTAACCTCCTCGAGCATATTCAAATCCAATCTTCTCATTAAGTCGCTGACTGGGGAATTGAAATTCAGCACTCTATGTGTTGGAAGACCCAACTCGGCAGGTATTACAGCTTCACTTCCAAATGCCAGCATATATGGTGATTCTCCAGTTGCTGCTTGGGGAGTTGTTCGGTAAGCCCACAATACTGACTGTAGCTCATTAATCCAATTAGCTTTAGCTTCACTTAGCCTCTTGTTCAAACCATTGAGTAATGTTCTGTTCGTCACTTCAGTCTGTCCATTGCTTTGAGGATGGCCTGGTGCTGAATGAGTCTTCAAAATGTATGATTGTCGACAATAGGCAGCAAACTCATCGTTATCGAATCGTGTTCCATGGTCTGTGATGAAGGCATGAGGGAGACCATATCGGAAGATTATATTCTTCCAAACGAACTGGTATACCTTCTCGTACGTCATATCAATAAGTGGCTCAGCTTCTACCCACTTAGTAAAATAATCCACTGCCACGACGAGGTATTTGAATCTTCCTTGGGTCGTTGGCAGTGGTCCAACCAGATCAATTCCCCACATGGAAAATGGCCAAGGGGAAGTTATGGGTGTCAACAATGCTTGTGGAGTTCGTCTGATGGAGGAGAAACGTTAGCACTTATCACATCTCTTAGCATAGGCTATACAATCAGCCCTCATCGTCGGCCAGTAGTATCCTTGCGTCATCACCCTTTGCAAAAGTGTCCGACCTGCCACATGTGTTCCACAGGATCCTTCATGGATTTCTTCAATCAATTCTTTCACCTCGAAGGGATGTACACATCTTTGCAAACCTGCCATAATTCCTCGTCTATACAAAACACCATTAGTTAGTACATACCGAGCAGCTTTATACTTCAATTTCTTGGCAACGAGCTTATCCTCCGGTAATTCTCCTTCTTCAATGTATGCCCTGATGGGATCCATCCAAGATGGTCCTAAATCAAGGGTAATAATATTCACCGTCAGGTCTTCATCTATGCTCCGACTTTCTAATACTTCAATTGGTATCGTTCTTCGCAGCTCGGTACGAGTAGCTGATGCTAGTCGGGCCAGTGCGTCTGCTCGCGCATTCTCCATTCTTGGTATTGTCATCAACTGAATGGCATCAAATTCTGCCAACAACTCCATCACCTTAGCATGATATTTGACCATTAATTCTCCTTTAATTGCATATATTCCCATCATTTGATTCACAATTAATTGAGAATCACTGAATACCATCACTTGCTGTGCTTCCATAATCTTTGCTAAGTTAAGACCTGCTATCATGGCCTCATACTCAGCCTCATTATTGGAGGCTTTGAATTGGAATCGCAGAGCATATTCCATATCAATCTCATCTGGGGTGTTCAAAACAATCCCTGCTCCACAACCCGTTGTGCAAGATGATCCATCTACATATAATCTCCATGTAGGTAACTCGTCTTCAAATTTCTTATCTGACAGAGTTCCTCGGTGAAATATCTGTTGTTTCCTTTCATCCTCCCCTGGTATTTTTCGCTCTTCGTCGACCATCTCTTCTCGCCCTTTTACCAACCGGAGTTGGTCTGGGTTTGAATTTGATGATCTTTCTACATCCACAAGCCCTTTTACCAACCGGAGTTGGTCTGAGCTTATGTTTATTGATCCTGTAACATCCACAGGTTGATCAGCGAGTAACTTTTGTTCCTCGGGGGTATCAGGATATGTAAACTCTGCTATGAAATCGGCTACAGCTTGCCCTTTTAATGATGATCTGGGTTCATACACAATATCATATTCACCGAGCTCTATTGCCCAGTACATCAGTCTCCCTGATTTTTCTGGCTTATGAAGGGATTGTCTCAATGGAATGTCGGTATACACGACAATGGTATGGGCCTGGAAATATGTCCTCATTCTTCTACTCGCTTCAATTAATGCCAATGCCAATTTTTCCAGCTTTGGGTACCTGATCTCTGCACCTCAAAAAGCCTTACTTGTGTAATAAATTAGCTTCAGGACTCCATTCTCCATTCTGATCAATGCCGAGCTGACCGCATTCTCTGATACTGCCAGGTACAAGTACAACTTTTCTCCCATTACTGGCCTGGACAACAGTGGAGGTGCTCCCAGATGTTTCTTCAAGTCTTGAAAGGCTTTTTCACATTCATCATTCCACTCGAAAGTTTTCCGAAGTGTTTTAAAGAATGGGAGGCATCTATCAGTTGCTCGGGATACAAATCTGTTGAGCGCTGCAACTCGTCCTGTAAGATTCTGCACCTCTTTCTTCGTTGTTGGAGATCGCAACCCTAAAAGAGCTTTGATCTTTGCTGGATTTGCCTCAATGCCTCGCTGGTTGACGATGTACCCGAGGAACATTCCTTCTCGTACTCCAAAGGTGCACTTCGTCGGGTTGAGCTTCATTTGGTATTTATCCAGTTGATCAAAGGTCTGACCTAAGTCAACTAGATGATCAGCAACTTTCTTGCTCTTTGTAAGCATATCGTCGACATAGACCTCCATATTGCAACTGATTTGTTCGGAAAAAACCTTGTTCATCAGCCGCTGGTATGTCGCTCCTGCATTTTTTAAACCAAAAGGCATAACATTGTAACAATAAGTTCCCTTAGGGGTAATAAAAGAAGTACTTTGCCTGTCTTCAGGTTTCATTTTGATCTGGTTGTAACCAGAGTAAGCATCTATGAAGCTGAGCAACTCGTGTCCCGAGGTGGCGTCCACTAGTTGATCAATTCTGGGCAGTGGAAAGTGATCCTTTGGGCAGGCCTTGTTGAGATCAGTGAAATCAACACATATTCTCCATTTATTGTTCTTCTTCTTTACCATCACCACGTTGGTTAACCAGTCTGGATATTTCACATCTTCAATGAATTGAGCTTTCTGGAGCTTGTCGACCTCCTCTTGTATGGCTTGATTCTTCTCGGGACTAAATACTCTTCTTCTCTGCTTTACAGGTTTGATCTCCTTATTCACATTGAGCTCGTGACATAAGAAGTTTGGATCTATTCCTGGCATGTCTTCATGACTCCATGCAAAAGTTTTCTTCCTGTTTCGCAAAAAAGTTATCAATTCCTGTTTTATCAAGGCATCCAACGACGAACCTATCTGGGTTACTCGTTCAGGGTGCTCGTCGTCCAGAATAATATTTTCTGTAGATTCTACCACCTGTCCTTTTACAAGTTGGGATTCATCTCTGGGATCCAATATTTCAATTTCTGTACCTTCATCCACCTGGGAGGTAGTAGTCTTTTTCCTTGACTCTTCAAGCTCCTCTTGCTCGGCAGATGAATAATAGCATTCTCGAGCTACTTTTTTTATCACCTTTCACAACTCCTACTCCAAAATTTGTTGGGAATTTTAAGCACTGATGTACTGTAGATGGGACTGCTTCTAACTTCTTCAAACCAACTCTTCCCATGATGATGTTGTAAGCTGATTGCACATTCTTATCCATCACAAAGAAGCGTATTCTCTCTGTTCGACAAGCAGGCCAAGTTCCAATGAATATATCCAACTTGATCGTCCCAAGTGGAAAAACTTTCTCGCCAGCAAAACCCAGAAGAGGTCTGTGATAAGGTTCCAATTGAGATAATTTTAAATTTAAACTGTCAAAGCATGAATAGTACATGATGTCTGCCGAACTACCATTGTCTACCAGCTCCCTTGAAATCACTACTTCTTTCATCCTCATTTTGATTACCAAAGGGTCGTCATGAGGGTAAAGAACACCTGCCAGGTCATTTTTTAAAAAGCTAATGACCAGCTTCTCTTTGTTTACCTTCCTCGGATGATCCTCCTCGGCCAAATTTATTCGCTGAATGTACGAGCAAGCTTGGGCCTCTCCGAGGTAAGCCTTTCTTTCTGCAGTAAGGTCTCCTCCTCCTGCATCTCCTCCTGTAATAACATTACAATCAAATTAACCAAAACGTATGGAAAATACCTCTCGTTCTGTCTGCCTTGGTTTCTTGGGAAGATCGGGGTCATCATCTGGATCATCTTCATGATTTCTCTTCTTTTTCTCCTCTGCTCAACGAGGAGATCTAGACCTCTCTCTAGTTCGGTCATTATTTCTTCTTTCGCTTCCCCGATCAACATACTTTGCTAGCTTCCCTCTTCGGATGAGTGTTTCAATCTCGTTCTGAAGAGCTATGTAATTTTTGGTCATATGACCATGATCCTTATGAAACTCGCAATATTTATTCCTGTTCCTCGTATCATGGTCTGACCTCAGTTTCTTCGGCCACTTTACCTCCTCTCTATTCTTAATTTCTTCCAAGACATGATTAATACCCATTTTCAAAGGAGTATAATTATCGAATTTCTTCAGGACTTCCCATGATGTTTTATTATTCTTAGAATGCCTGTCACCGCCATTGCCCTTATGCTCTTTCTTTTTAGATTTTTCGACTTCCACCTTGGTTTCTTTATCCATATTCTTCTTCGCAGCCATAGCCCCTCGACATTCATGATTTTGGTCGCTTTTGCCATCAACTCTGACATAGTTGTAGGTGGATCTTTGGCCAAAGTGTAGTACAACTTGTTAGGCAACAACCCACTTCATCAAGGCGGTGATTGCTGTCTTTTCTTCATAATCTATGACTTCTAGCTTCTCGTTATTGAAACGAGTTATGTAATCTCTAGTACTCTCACGAGATTTTTGTCTAACACTTAACAAGTGTGCTACTCTTTTTACTGGCTTTGCTCTAAAACAGAAATTGCCAATGAACAACTCGCCCAACTGAAAGAAAGTTGAAATCTTACCCCGAGGAAGATTGTTGTACCATATCTGGGCAGATCCAGTAAGAGTTCCTGAGAATGCTCTGCATCTCATCTCATCGGGGACGGTATAGATGTCGACAACACCTTGATATTGCTCTATGTGTAGAACAGGATCTGTCTTTCCATCACATTTGGGGGTCACCACAGGTGCTTTAAATTTCGACGGTGTAGGAAAATCCACAATGGCCTGTACAAAAGGTGTCCCTCGAACAAAAGTTCGTTGTAGGAGATTCTTTGCCTTAGCCATTTCTCCCAATCTATCCTCCAACCGCTGAATGGAACCTTTCCACGCATCATTTCCCTCCTCGGGCCTATTAGTTCGAGCAATTGATTGTTCTAAAGTAGCCTCCGAAGATCTATCTTGACGAGCAACTGGTCGTGATTGTGCTGATCCTTCTCTTAGATCTGATGGTTGTCGAAAACTCCTCGACATGATCTTAGGTGGACTCCTATTCCTTCTAGGGCCTAATCGACTGAAAGGAGACACTCTGCTCAGTCTTTCCAAGGCGCTGGGTCTTTCTGGAGAGAGAGTGATACGTTGATCAGTATCTGTAGCCCGTATTGACGAAGTTCGCCCAGGTTGATAAGAGAAATCATTAGATTCCTCATTACGATATGACTCAGTACGCCTGGATCGTGAAGAAAGTAAATAGGTTTGCCTCTGACCACTTCGCTGTCCTGAATGCGCAGGTGCACCGCCATGAAGGGTTTGTATGAGTTGACGCATTGTTTCTTGCATGGCGGTTTGTTCTTGAGCCAGATTCGTCATAATTCCAGCCAGATCTGGAGGTGCAGAGGGATTTGGAGGATTTTCAGCATTTCCAGCATTTCGATTGCTGGATTCTGGATTGTATGTCATTGAGGATGAATAATTCTTGGTGAAAAACGATAACAACAGTCGTTTCCCACAGACGGCGCCAATCTGTTGATGTACAAAATTAGATCACTCTAATTATTCAATCACAGATAAATAAATGAGACAAAGAATTTTAAAGTGGTTCAGCCTTATATGAATGGCCTACGTCCACTGTTATGTTATTGCTGAGTGTTTGGGAATTCTCGATTACAAGTACTATCGAGAATTTTCGGTCCCCTTGAATGAGGGTCATACAAGGTATTTATAGCCCTCAGGCTGTACATGAAAGGGTGATACATCAAATGATATACATATGAAAGGGTAACTCATTTAATGCTCTTCAAGCGTGTGCGTCAAGATGATAAGCATTCAATGAATAGTTGAACTGTTGATTATCTGGCAATAAAGGTTGTGGCCGAGGTGCAGCTGCTGTGGTCGAGATGCATCTCGGACCGCCTTAGTTGCTCGTCGTTCAAAAGTTCCTCGGAGTGTTGGAGTTCCTCGGAGAATACATGACTTGGTCAGGGAAATGGACTTCCTCGTCGCTATTGTGCCACGTAGACTGACACGTGTCTTCTTATTATTCGTCCATATCAGCATACTAATTTTGGTATCAACACAGACCTCCAACAAAGACCTCATAAAGTTAAGTGTATGATCTATAAATTATAGTACAAGAACTTTATGGGTCAATTACATAAAAGATAGAAATATTGGAGCCTAAGGTTCTTGAGGTAAGTGAGGTGGAGGCTTCCCTGGTCAATCCTTCAAATTTTTGATATTGTGATCCCGACTATTTTGGATCCTTATGTAGATGCAACACAATATTTCCTACGTAATACATCCAATTTAATTTTTGATCATAATTTACTTACTCCTTTTAATGGGTTGACTTTTATGTCTCTTTCTACAAGATTAACTATGGACGAAAGGCTTTAGAAAAAGGAAGCACGTCAAATGTTGAAGTAAGATTTAATTTCCCTTCAAAAAATGGGAATATAACTTACGTAACATGTTTGGCCAAGTTTACACATGCTCTCGAAGGTCTTTCCAAGGGTTAAAAGCAACAGGTAGAAATCTCTAGTACTAAAGCCATAATGGTTAATATTGTAATTCCAATAATAAACTTTGATGAAGTCACCCCAACATAAATACAACCTCCTCTATGAGAGGAAAAAGAGGTAGTTGGATCCTTTGAGCTTGTTTAAACTGTATTATTTATTCCATGGGGCCTCACAACCACTAGTCTTAACCTTTCAATGGAAAGAGAAAGATATTCCCCAGGGGACTTCGATGAGCACTATCTTAGATACTTCGATAAGATCTCCTCAGTTGTGGATCATGGACAATCGACCTTGGCCATTGATAAAAGAGATGCACGAGCCATTGAAGAGGTCTTTAATTCCCTTGATAAGGGAAAGGATAAAGTTATGGGGGCGAGGTAAGCTCCCTAACCTTATAAATACCTTGAAAATTTCTACCAATATGATAGCCCCCAGACTTTTGGTGATTTGAATCCTGTGCATTTGTCATGGATGACCTAAAAGACACATTGAAGGTTAATTATCTTCCCATGGTGGAAAAACTTGAGGCAATGGGATGAGTCTAATCATAAGGAACTTATTCATGTCACTGGTCAGGTAAATGCTATATTTACTATTATTTTAACATGTCCCTATTCTTTTTTATTTTTTAACACGTTAAAATAAATTTCCTCTATTGATTCTTGTAGGCTCAAAATTAAGTGGAGGCTCTAATGGACTCTAATATAGAGGGGGAGCAACCTTGGAGGAAGTCAATTTCTTTTACTTGTGGGTAGGATACGTTTAATATGGAGTGGTAGTTAGTCTTCAACAACCAACAAATAATTTTAGACATCGTAAATGAAGAAAGAGACCATCTAAAGGCCCAACTAGAATCTGATGAAAAGATTCTTGATCTCAAGAATCAGTTAGAAGACACATTCCGGTTTAAGTTGGCCTTAAAGCCTGATAGACCTCCAAAGATCTTCTTCAAACCTTACAAAAAAGAAAGAGAAAGACCATCAAGAGCTATAAATGGACCATGAATCTTTAAAGTGGAGTCACGGGGCCCTAATCACTACCTATGAAGCCTTAAAGTCTGATTTTGCCAACTCAAGGGAGGATAACTAGAAATTGGCTAAGGTAGTTATTGACCTGCTGCATGTCAAGTTGCTCTTGTAAGATGTCGAGTTCGTTCGGGATTAGTACAATATCCATTTTTTGGGCCTCAAGGAAGAGTTGGTTGAGCTCATCACTAGGTATGGTAAGTCGCAAGGGTCTTTTAGTGATATTGCAAAAGCTCATCCTTGCACCTACATTAATTATGGCTCATACCAAAGGTACATTAATGACCGATATGGTACTAGATTTGTTAATTGTAAGGCCAACGTGGCTTCATTGTGGCCCGACTTGGACTTATCTAGAGTTTTATCGGACTCTACCTCAGGAAAGGAAGAAGATGACGGTGTCGAAGATGTTTCTAATCAAGCATTTACTTGTAAAATAAAGGTTCAATATCTGCCACAAACTTCTCGGTCATCAACTGAAGGCTCATATAACTAGGACAGACCCATTTGAGACTTTTTATTGTATTTCTTCTTTATTAGCTTATTGTATTTAAACCTTTGTAAGATGAAACTTTATATATATAACACATATTTTCTTCAATCCTTATAGTTGTGCTCATGTACCTAAAAGTTTACCTTTGATTTTTTATGCCTTGTCAAGAAGGAATTTTGTTTTGAAATATTATGGATTTTTTTGTCAATGATACTAACTAACCCCCATTTCTTTTTTCCAAAAGAGTTAATATTTTTACGCTGAATATTAATTAATTAGGGGTCACACGACCTCAAAATCCTAAGTATGCCCAAGGTTGAAGTTCTTGGCACAAAACATTGTGAGTCGGGGGTCATTGAACCTTGGCACTTATAAGAGTTTTGGATAAAATCTTTAACATTTTTATACAGAACTTTGTCTAAGGGTGTGTGAACCTTAGATATTTCTACAAACCAAGATTACAAATATTTATAGAATGCAGTGGTATTGGGCTATCAGTCCAGAGAGTTTTTTTGTGTGAGGGGTGCTTGGCCCTTCAATGTCCTAGAATTTTTTTTAGAAAATGATGATACTTGGACCTTAGAATCAAAGTTCAGATCCTTGGGATTATATGAAAAAGTGTTTTCAAGGGTATTGAGAAATCATGACATATTTTGAATTTCAGGTGAAGACCTCAGAATTCGATTTAAATTCAAAGGTACATTGACCTTAAGACTGATTTATAAATCAGGGGTTTTGTTCCTCCACATCGATCGTTAGTCAGGGGTTTTTAAACCTTGGTACCATGTTTATAGCCAAGGGGTCCTTGGACGTTATTAAGGATTATGTTTTTAGTCAAGGGCCCTTAGACCTCATTAGGCCCAAATTTGTAACTAAAACACCTTTTTAGTTTGAAAAATGCTATGTGTCCCAAACAACTCCCCCAAATCATCCCCCAAATAGCTTTAAGTGTTATACCTTATGGTATGGGTCCCGCCAGGACACAACTCATCAATACTATTTGGAGGAGATTTGGAGTGATTATTTGGTATCCATAGCACCACTCTTTTCGTTTTATGATCAAGGGTTGTTAGACCTCATGTAGGATAAATTTGTAGTCAAGGGTCATTACCTCATTAAGACTATGCTTTATAGCCAGTGGTCATTAGAACTCATTAAGTCCAAAGTACTAAATTTGATAAAAGGATTGGGACTCAATACAATACGTAAAAAACTATTTTTATTTAATATGTATAGTGTTTACAAAACCAAGGTTATTTCCAGACCCCATAGGTACGGTTGGGGTTTAAATATTTTGGTGGTAAATATGAGGACCTCAAATGGTGTCCTCCCCCCCCCCCCCCCCCCCCCAATTGGGTAAAAATAAACAGTGATGGTGCCTACAAGGAAGAATCTAAGATGGGAGGCCATGGTTTTATAGTGCGAGATGATTTTAGGATTCTAGCGGCCGGTAGATCTGAGCTTGGCCTAATGGCTACCTCAGCCCTCCAGATGGAGGCATTGGGGATGTGTTCTGCTGCCTCATTTATGGGGAAGTATTTCTTTTATGCATGTGCCTAGAATCGTCAATAGAGCTGCTGACTCGGTTGTGAAGTGCTGTTCCAGTGTGGGGCTCCCTACAGGCTGGGTGTTGTGTCCCCCTCCTCCTCTCCTCGCCATTCTCCGTATGGATTTCCCCCTGAAGGGGTGGGGTGAATCTTTTCAGTGTTCTTCACCGTTTCTAGCAGACGAATTATGGTTTTGTTAACTTGGAATTTGGATGGGTTATCTCTTTTCTCTCTTCTTTGAGGATGACGAAAGCGTTTCTGTGTTTGTAAATGGTCTTAATAAAAAAATAAAAATAATAAAAAAGACAGATATTTTTTTTTATTGAAACCTTATTTTTTTAAATAGAGTTTTGTTAAAAAAAATTATACAACATTCATAAAAAAAATTAAAATTATACTTCATTCATAAAAAAAATGAGTAATTCTATATGTCCGACCGGTATACCGCCTACAAAACACATCTCCCAATTTTTTTTAACTTTCTTATTCTTTTGTTTCTAACAATTGAGTACATGACCTTAAATTTAATTGTTCTATTAATATAAAGAAACATTTTTTTTTTAAATTAAACAACTTTTGATTAAAATTAAATTTTTTTTTTTTTTTCATAAATAAAAAACTATGTTTACGAATAAAAAAAGCTACAAAACACATTTTTTTAATTAAAAAACAACATTTAAAAAAATATTTTTTTAATTGTAATAAAAAAAATGTTTAATTTGATGTATTAAATTTGAGATTGATTAGTGTCGCTGGAGCGGACCTACATTCAACAAATGATCTGGGTCCGGGAATGTGGAGCCGCGCCAGCGGCACTAATCAATCGCGATATTCGCGATTGACATGATATCGCGGTTGATTAGTGTCGCTGGCGCGGATCCACATTTAACAAATGATGTGGGCCGGGAATGTGGGTCCGCGTCAGCAGCACTAATTAATCGCGATATCATGCCAATAAAATATCGCGATTAATTAGTGTCGCTGACGCAGACCCACATTTACGGAGTCACATCATTTGTTGAATGTCGATCCGCGCCAGCGGTACTAATCAATCGTGAATCTAAGACATCAAATTAAACCGTTTTTTTTAAATAAAAAATATTTTTTTAAATATTGTTTTTAATTAAAAAAATGTTTTATAGCTTTTTTATTACTAACATAGTTTTCAGTAAAACAATATTTTTAAATGTTCTTTTTAATTTAAATGTTGTTTAATTATAAACTGTAATTAAAAAACTGTTAATTAACAAAAGACACTTTTTTGTTTGTTTTAGTAAAATAAACTATGACAAAAAAAGTAGTTTTTCATTTTTTTCATAGATAAAAGTTATAATGAGAAAAGCAAGATTTTTTTTTTTATTTTTTAATTAATAAAATTGGGATGAAAGTGATATTTTTTACATTTTATATTATTCTTGACATGGTCAAATAGTTAATATTTGTCTTTTAGCTAATGTGTCTACTTTGTGTGTCTTGAAAATGGGTCGGCCTAAACTTTCCCTTTTGGTAGATGTGTAATCTTTTGTTTCGAGTGGCATTGGTTTGGGTGCAGCGTGTCCTTGATTTGCCTGTATTCCAGACACGTTGCCCTTTCATGTCTATTGGTGTACCCTCGTTTTGTCCATTAATGAAATCAGCCTTAGCAAGTATCGGAGCCAGGAATTTGCGATGGCCAGGGTATAATAAGAAAAATGACGGGGGTTCGGGAGCGGTATTGTCACGATCCCGTCCTAAATAGTAGTGGGGAACGAGTGTCTTGACATACCACCAAGGCAACAAATATTCTGACTTAAATTGTTTCCTTAATTAAATGCAGCGAAAATACAATTACATGGTTATGAATCATAAAATACTGAAATTAAAGGAATTACGACATTAGAGCTTTCTAAAAGGAAACTTCATTTATATTACAAGTAACAACGAGTTACAACTTAAGACGAAATTTAAAACTTGTTACAGGGGAGCCAAACATGTTCTATCTGATATAACAAACATTTTACTTAAAATAACAAAAAGAGCTATAAAAGATGGATCTTCCATAGAGTCCATTTACGTTCCCTCCAAGCCTACTTATTTCCTAAAAAATGGTTAGTTATACAACATCAGCTAAAAGTCGAGTGAGGTTTAATCTCTAGACATTCCAGGGTTTTTAGAAAATAGATACCTATTCAAATCAACAGAGAAGGCATACACATATATGGATAAGAACTTGCAGTAAATAGATATATATTTTGAAATGAAATTATATATATCACAATTGGATAACTCAGAATAAGACGAATGCAACAAATCAAATGTGATATCTTTTTCTTTCAATCATATCATTTTAATGGCCAAGTACACTCTAATACCGTGTTCTTCTACCGTATTATTCCCCGGTAGTTGAGGGTCAATCGAACTAGTTCGTCACAACTCCTTATTCAGGGCACACCCGCGATAACCCAGCTGGGAAGGTCAGTTAGTAAAGTGGTCCCTTAGGCCGAATCATATTTTCAATATTCAGTATCCTTTTCAATAATCATTTTAATCGGTATGTTTATATGGACAAATATAAACATATCACAATTGAATCAATCATCGGTATCACATGAATTTTGAGAATAAAAGCAGTTCACAAAATATATATAGTTTGCATAATATCATATAATCAAAATACACAAGTAATGTCAGAGTACTCACCCAAAACAGAGGTCAAATTTACTGGTATTGAGTCTTCGATCACACGTTAATCTGATAAAGATTTAAGTACACGCTCTAAGGTCCAGTTTATACTATAATAACATCTTCTTTTAAAGGATTACTAAATCCTTATTTGTCAACTTTTAAAACTCATTGATCATAATTGAAGAATTCAATTCATAGTCCTTCCTCATCAGTCGGTTCCTAGTAGAGATGGAGGGTCACAGGGGCACCACTTAAATACCATCTCATCTAGACAGAACATTTTCGGATTCATTCCCACTAGAGATGGAGGGTCACCGGGGCACCACTTAAATACCATCTCATCTAGACAGAATTTCACCGGGCCTGACTTTGGAATTACTTAAATGGGATTCCATAATAACGACCAATTTCTTTAAAAAGAATCATTTTTAAAAGCGTATAATTTCAAACAAGTTTACATATATTGAAAGTAAAATCAACTTGGATTTCTTCTAAATTTTAAGTTTTGATTAGTGAATTCTTTATTGTATTTTACCAGCATAACTACTAAGTAAAGCTATAAAACAATAAATTAAAACTATAAAGATGCATTATAACATTAAGATGAATATCCCTAAGAACTTCTTCTTAAACGTTTCCACGCTTTCTCTCACTACTTTTCTCTATAACTCTCAAGGAATTTGTTGTGAGTTTAAAATGATCCCCAAAGGCCCTATTTATAGTTTTCCAAAAATATCACGACATTGACATGTGTCCATGCCGACCAAGCTTTTACAATGGCGAGTCTGCGTTGACGTGTCACGTAACGGAGGCATCTTGCCGTCTTATTTCACTGGACTATGACACGTGTTTTAGCTTCTCCTCTAACGACGACACATGTTTTGGCTTGTCCTCTAATGACAACACGTGTATGGTGGACGTGTCAAAACCAAGCACGAGGTGGAAAGGTATTAAGGGTATAAGGGTCATTTTGCACCTGAAGGGCATTTTGGTAATTTCACACCATATATTTTCAATATTTCTTATAGGTCCCTAAAAATATTTTATTTATGAAAAGGCCCCTTTTTATTTTTCATTTTGGTCCCTAAAACTTTCTTTATTAAAACCAAGTCCCTAAAGTTTCATAAAATTATATTTTCTACCCAAAACTTATCACTTAGCTTAGGATGTGCCATAAAATCTCAATTTGACCCATTTTACCATTGATTCTTCTAATTTAAAAATGAGCTTTATCATATTAAGAACTCGGAATATCATATATGTAATAATACGTCATTATTATATAGTAAGTGTGACGAAATTGAAAGACGACAATTATATATTGGCATAAGAAAATGGGGTCATTACATCCTACCCTCCTTATAAAAAGTTTGGTCTCCAAACTTTACTTACATTAATTTCCAAAAAGGTATGGATATCGCTCTTTTATTTCATCTTCCCGCTCCCATGTTGCTTCTTCAACAGAATGATTCCTCCATAATACTTTGACTAGTGGAATAACTGTGGTTCGTAATATTTGATCTCTATGGTCCAAGATTTCCACTGGATGCTCAATGTATGTCAAATATTCTCTAACTTGAAGAGGCTCGTGACTTAAGATATGTGCTGGATCAGGGATGTATTTCTTCATCATTGAAACATGAAACACATTATGCACACTCGAGAGTTCCGGGGGTAAGGCTATTCTATACGCAACAACACCTACCCTTTCAAGGATTTCAAAAGGCCCTATGTATCTTGGACTTAACTTTCCTTTCTTCCCAAATCGGATTACTCCCTTTGTCGGTGATACTCGTAAGAAAACATAGTCTCTTCTTTGGAATTCTAACGATCGGTGTCGATTGTCAACATAACTCTTTTGACGGCTTTAAGCGATTTGAAGTCGGTCTTGTATCAATTTCACTTTCTCTGTTGTGACCTGAATTAATTCTGGTCCCAATAATTTTCTTTCTCCAACTTCTACCCAACATGCAGGAGAACAACACCTTCTACCATAAAGTGCCTCATACGGAGCCATTTGAATACTTTCTTGATAGCTATTATTATATGCAAATTCCACTAACGATAAACGATGTCCCGATTCCCCTTCAAATCAAGTACACATACCCTAAGAATATCCTTTAAGGTTTGGATGGTTCTCTCAGATTTTTCGTCTATTTGAGGATGAAAAGCAGTGCTGAAATTCAATTTTGTTCCCATGGCTACTTATAGGCTTTTCCAAAAGCGAGACACGAATCTAGGGCCACGATCAGAAACAATTGAAACTGGGGTTCCATGAAGCTTAATAATTTCCCGTATATACAATTTAGCTAACTTTTCTAAGGAATGGGTAATCTTAATGGCAAGAAAATGAGCAGATTTAGTTAACTTATCAATAATTACCCAAATGGAATCATTACCATTGGAACTCCTTGGTAGCCCTATTACAAAATCCATGGTAATATGTTCCCATTTCCACTCAGGGATAGGTAAAGGTTGTAATAATCCTGATGGTTTTTTATGTTCATATTTTACTTGCTGACAATTCAAACACTGAGATACAAACTCTGCTATCTCCCTTTTCATGTTATTCCACCAAAACACTTCTCAGAGATCTCTATACATCTTGGTATTTCCGGGGTGAACTGTGAATCTCGAGTAATGACCTTCCTCCAAAATCTGCCTCTTTAGTTGGGCATCACCTCGTATACACACTCTATTTCCAAACCTTAATATATCATCTCGTATCACAAATTCAATTCTCTTCCCTTCAATAACCTCTTTTTTAATCTTCTTCAGTTATGGGTCATTTACTTGTGCAACTTTAATTCTTTCCATCAACGTGGGTTGTATTTGTAAGTTTGCGATTATTCCTCCTTCGCTATAAATATGTACATCTATTTCCATACTTCTCAAATCTTTCAATAGAGCTTCCTGGCTGGTAATAAGACATGCTAAATTTGGTGTTGACTTTCTACTCAAAGCGTTGGCAACTACATTAGCTTTCCCCGGGTGATAGTGAATATTTACATCATAATCCTTCATCAATTCTAACCACCTCCTTTGTCTCATGTTCAATTCCTTCTGAGTAAAGATATATTTCAAACAATTATGATTAGTATAAATCTCACAAGGCTCACCATACAAATACTGTCTCCAAATCTTAAGAGCAAAAATTACCGTTGGTAATTCTAAGTCATGAGTTGGATAATTTTGCTCATGTGGTTTTAACTGTCTCGAGGCATAAGCTACTACTTTTCCATTTTGCATTAGCACACATCCCAAACCATATTTAGAAGCATCACTATAAATCATAAATCCTCCTGTACCGGAAGGAATAGTCAAAATTGGGGTAGTTACTAATCGATTCTTAAGTTCTCAAAAACTATTCTCAACTTCCTTCGACCATTCATATTTCACCTTCTTTTGCGTTAACCTAGACATAGGTTTGGCAATACTAGAAAATCCTTTCACAAATCTTCGATAATAACCTGTTAATCTTAGGAAACTACAAATCTTCGTCACATTAGTTGGTCTTGGCCAATCTAGTATAGCCTCGATCTTTTGAGGATCAACCGACACTCCCTCCTTGGATATGACATGTCCTAGAAAAGAAACACTAGGCAACAAAAAATCGCACTTCTTTAATTTTTCATATAATTTCTCTTTCCTAAGGATTTATAATACTATCTCCAAATGCTTTTCATGTTTTTCAATACCTTTGGAATAAATAAGGATGTCATCAATGAAAACAACCACACACTGATCCAGATATTTCCTAAACACTCTATTCATCATATCCATAAAAGCGGCTGGTGCATTAGTTAATCCAAATGGCATCACAAGAAATTCATAGTGACCATATCTAGTACGAAAAGCTAATTTCGAAATATCATCTTCCTTAATCTTCAATTGGTGATAGCCTGACCTAAGGTCAATCTTCGAAAATACTTGCGCACCTTGTAGTTGGTCAAACAAATCATCTATACGAGGTAAGGGGTATTTATTCTTAATGGTCACCTTATTTAGTTCACGATAATCTATACATAACCTCATCGTCCCATCCTTCTTTTTAACAAATAACACTGGAGCACCCCAAGGGGATATACTAGGTCTAATAAAACCCTTGTCTAACAGATCTTGTATTTGAACTTTTAATTCCCTTAATTCTAAAGGTGCCATGTGATAAGGTGGTTTTGAGATTGGTGTAGTTCCAGGAACAAGGTCAATGGTAAATTCTACTTCTCTACTAGGAGGTAGACTGGGCAAATCATCTGGAAAAAGCTTAGCTATAGGAATATCTTCTAAACTAGGCTCTTTTGTTCACAAATCAATAACACTGACATCCCTTCTTAAGAAAACTACAAGCTTGCATTGCAGAGATAATACGCATGGGAGATAAGATGCTAGTTCCTTCAAAAAACAAAATTCTGGTTAGTTAGGAGTTTGGAAAATAACTCTCTTCTCAAAACGATCCACCCTAGCATGATATGATGCTAACCAATCCATCCCCAAAATGACTTAAAAATCTCTTATGTCTAAAACTATCAAATTAACGAATAGTTTATGACTACTGATATTTTTAGGGCATGGCTTATACACTAATGTTCCCATCAATAACTCACCCGAAGGAGTATAAACGTGTATGCTATGATTCAAGGGTTCAGTAATATTAGGAAAATGATTAACAAAATGTACAGACATAATTGAATGGGTAGAACCAGGATCTATTAAAACTTGAAAAGGTTGTGCACATATATAAAGTGCACCCGACACTACTGCATTAGAAGCATTTGCATCGGAAAGATTAAAGACTCTACCTTGTCTGCCCTGATCCTTATTGTCATTAGAAGTCTTTATTGCCGCCTTCCTTTTATTAGTAAAATCTCGCATTTTATGTCCCTTTTGGCCATACCCAAAGCAACACCCCGTCTCCAGGTAACATGGTCGCCCTCTATGAATATTACAAGAACGTTGGCATTTATTAACATGAAAGGGTTTGTTTACTAAAGGTTATCCTATATTAGGTATAGTCCTAAAGGGTTTGTTATTGGGGTTCCTTCCTCTTTGTTCTCCAAACTTCCTCTTTCCCTCTCTAACTTGATTATATTCTTCACTATCCTTCTCAGCTATTGTTTCCCTATCCACCACGTCATTATATGATGTCAACTTCAGATTGGAAATTCGGCTGCGAATATTCAACCTTAACCCACATTCAAACTTCTTAGCTCTTAAAACATCGGTTATCACAATATGAGGTGCAAAACGGGATAACTCAGTAAACTTTGCCTCGTATTGACTAACCATCATATTTCCTTGAACTAGACTCATGAAGTCAGCTGCTTTTTGGTCTTGCACCGTTTCGGGAAAGTATTTCTCGTAGAAGATCACTAAGAAGTCATTCCAACCTATGGGATTATTCTTTTCCCCCTGTATTCTCTTAGTCATTCTCCATCAATGGTCGGCTTCACCTTCTAACATGAATGTTCTAAATAAAACCCGTTGTTCATCTGTACACTTAAGAACATCGAACATCTTTTCCATTTGTATCACCCAATTTTCTGCTTCAGTGGGGTTATGAGTACCTTTAAAAGACGACGGATTCAACTTCTTGAACTGTTCAATAGTACAACTACTTAGTTCAAGATTCCTTGGTGCTCCATTATTCACCTCACGCTCCACAAATCTTGCTAGACTTTCAATTGCCTTGTATGCACCTTCCAGCCCTTCCATACTCGAACCACTAGTTCCTGGAGTTGATCTTGCCTTGGTCATTTTCTACAGTCATGGCCAAACGTAAGATGTATTATAATAGCCTAAGATTGAAATTTATAAGTACAATGGTATATAAATAATTATATATATTGTAATACATGTGGAAGGTTATCATAAAAGTCGGATATTTAATCCTGTATCCTATGTATGGAAACTTAAAATCTATAACGTTCGAAACTTATGTTCAGTAGTCTACGGGATCATAACCTATGCTCTGATACCACCTCTGTCACGACTCCGTCCTAAATAGTAGTGGGGAACGAGTGTCTTGACATGCCACCAAGGCAACAAATATTCTGACTTAAATTGTTTCCTTAATTAAATGCACCGAAAATACAATTACATGGTTATGAATCGTAAAATACTGAAATTAACGGAATTACGTCATTAGAGCTTTCTAAAAGGAAACTTCATTTATATTACAAATAACAACGAGTTACAACTTAAAACGAAATTTAAAACTTTTCACAAGGGAGCCAAATATGCTCTATCTGATATAACAAACTTTTTACTTAAAATAACAAAAAGAGCTATAAAAGTTGGATCTTTCATAGAGTCCTTTTACGTCCCCTCCAAGCCTACTTATTTCCTAAAAATGGTTAGTTATACAACATCAGCTAAAACTCGAGTGAGGTTTAATCTCTAGACATTCCATGGTTTTCAGAAAATAGATACCTATTCAAATCAACAAAGAAGGCATATACATATATGGATAGGAACTTGCAATAAATAGATATATATTTTGAAATGAAATTATATATATCACAATTGGATAGTTCAGAATAAGATGAATGCAACAAATCAAATGTGATGTCTTTTTCATTCAATCATATCATTTTAATGGCCAAGTATACTCTAATACCGTATTCTTCTACCGTATTATTCCCCGGTAGTTGAGGGTCAATCGAACTAATTCGTCACAACGCCTTATTTTGGGCACACCAGCGATAACCCAGCTGGGAAGGTCAGTCAGTAAAGAGGTTCCTTAGGCCGAATCATATTTTCAATATTCAATATCCTTTTCAATAATCATTTTAATCGGTATGTTTATATGGACAAATATAAACATATCACAATTGAATAAATCATCGGTATCACATGAATTTTGAGAATACAAGTAGTTCACAAAATATATATAGTTTGCATAATATCATATAATCAAAATACACAAGGAATGTCAGAGTACTCACCCAAAAAGGAGGTCAAATTTACTGGTATTGAGTCTTTGATCACACGTTAATCTGATAAAGATTTAAGTACACATTCTAAGGTCCAGTTTATACTATAATAACCTCTTCTTTTAAAGGATTACTGAATCCCTATTTGTCAACTTTTAAAACTCATTGATCATAATTGAAGAATTCAATTCATAATCCTTCTTCATCAGTCGGTTCCCAGTAGAGATGGAGGGTCACAGGTGTACCACTTAAATACCATCTCATCTAGACATAACATTTACGGATTCATTCCCCGTAGAGATGGAGCGTCACAAGGGCACCACTTAAATACCATCTCATCTAGACAGAATTTCACCGCGCCTGACTTTGGAATTACTTAAATGAAATTCCATAATAACGAGCAATTTCTTTAAGAAGAATCATTTTTAAAAGCGTATAATTTCGAACAAGTTTACATATATTGAAAGTAAAATCAACTTGGATTTCTTCTAAATTTTAAGTTTTGATTAATGAATTCTTTATTGTATTTTACCAGGATAACTACTAAGTAAAGATATAAAATAATAAATTAAAACTATAAAGATGCATTATAACATTAAGATGAATATCCCTAAGAACTTATTCTTAAACGTTTCCACGCTTTCTTTCACTACTTCTCTCTATAATTCTCAAGGGATTTGGTGTGGGTTTCAAATGATCCCCAACGGCCATATTTATAATTTTCCAAAGATATCACGGCATTGACACGTGTCCATGCTGACCAAGCTTTTACAATGGCGAGTCAGCGTTGACGTGTCGCGTAACGGAGGCGTCTTGCAGTCTTATTTCACTGGACAGTGACACATGTTTTAACTTCTCCTCTAACGACGACACGTGTTTTGGATTCTCCTCTAATGACAACACATGTATGGTGGACGTGTCAAAACCAAGCACGAGGTGGAAAGGTATTAAGGGTATAAGGGTCATTTTGCAACCGAAGGGCATTTTGGTAATTTCACACCATATATTTTCAATATTTCTTATAGGTCCCTAAAAATATTTTATTTATGAAAATGCCCCTTTTTTTCATTTTGGTCCCTAAAACTTTCTTTATTAAAACCAAGTCCCTAAAGTTTCATAAAATTATATTTTCTACCCCAAAACTTATCACTTAGCTTAGGAT
This sequence comes from Sambucus nigra, assembly GCA_949130495.1. Taxonomy (NCBI): domain Eukaryota; kingdom Viridiplantae; phylum Streptophyta; class Magnoliopsida; order Dipsacales; family Adoxaceae; genus Sambucus; species Sambucus nigra. Next base: position 717,110,123 of record OX422207.1, read on the forward strand.
GTGCTATAAAATCTCAATTTGACCCATTTTACCGTTGATTCTTCAAATTTAAAAATGGGCTTTTTCATATTAAGAACTCGGAATATCATATATGTAATAATATATCATTATTATGTAGTAAGTGTGACGAAATTGAAAGAAGACAATTATATATTGGCATAAGAAAATGAGGTAATTACAGGTATCCCCCAATTTTTTTTTCAAATATCTAAACAAAGATCAATATTCACATAATATTGCAAGATTGTTACAATTAAAATAAGCACATTTCATTACCCAAAAAGAAAAGACCTATATCTTTTCATACAAAAGTAGAGTTGAAATGGACCATATTGGAGTAAAAAAAATTTATAATATCCCTCGGTGAGTTTTCATCTTCTGGAAGCGATCTGAATCCTTTTAGGAAAACTTTTAAAATATTTTTCCATATTTAAAAATAATTATAATTATAAAACAACTCAATATTCAAAAAGTAAACACAAAGTAAAAATTAATTCAACATTAAAAATTAATTCACTAAGTAACTAAATGACAGGGGAAGTAAGCAAAAATTAATTGACAAAACCTACATAAGCAAATTAATTCACAAAATCTACATAACCAAATTAAATCTACAAAGTCTACATGGGATTTACAGCCTAGAGGAGAAGTCGTCTACATGGGTTCAAGTCACAAAGTCAGTCTACATGGGTTCTACATGGGTTCAAGTCACAAAGTCAGTCTACATGGGTTCAAGTCACAAAGTCACAATGTCTACAAGGTAAACACATACAAGTTTTACATGGGTTACCTGAAAATGGAACTTGCTTTGGAGACTCGAGCAGGATTTTTGTTTGTTTTAATTGGGTTTTGGGCGTATTGGGTATGATATGGGTCTGTGCGGCTGATATGGTGTATTAGGTTTTAAGATTTTGTTTTTACTTTCTACCCCTAATTTTTTTGAGTTTTACAAATTTATTCAGATTTTTTTTCTTTTTTCTGGCGGGGACACTTGCCCACCCTAGCCATTACTTGGCTCCGTCCCTGGCCTTAGCTGATGATTAAAAAAAACTCTTCTAGGACCAAAGATAATGTTTGTGAGTCCACCAATCACTACACCAAATCTGCCCATTTGTCAAGGTCATTGACCTTGACAAATTCACCTTGTCAAGGTCAATGACCGTGACATTTCGAGGCGAGACAACTTTTTTTGTCACGGTCGTGTCACGGTCATTGACCTTGACACAAAACTCGCGTTTTGTGTCACGGTCGTGTCGCGGTCAATGACCGTGACACGTTTGTCACGGTTATAAACCGTGACAAAGCCGTGACCCTTTTTAAAAAAATTGTCACGGTCATTGGCCGTGACAAAACCGTGACAACATTTGTCACGGTTTTGTCACGGTCAATGACCGTGACAATTCTGGACAGAATTTAAAAAAAATCTGCTGGGCAGTATGGCCACCGCCACTGCCCAACAGTATATTTGTACCTGTTATAGCAACGTTGTACCTGTTCCAAACATCATATATCCAACACAAACTAAAGATAATGCAAATATATATTCATGACAGTATAATCCAAATCTTCAAAGTAAAAATAATATACATGACGATATAATCCAAATATAATTAAAATGGACAAACTTAAAAATAATGTTACTACATGTCTTAGATAAAACTGAGGAGGTGAGTAGGCCACACGACATACGAATTGACGCACCCACTAATATACGTCGTGCCGCATTGTTCGCGCAACCACAATAGGGAGTTCTCCTTCCCGGGTATGATATGCGTGACGAGCACCCTGGACTCCATCTCTTGAAGCACACGTCCATGGACTAGTGCACCCTCGACGATGTTCGGGTCCCTCAATCCCCGCCCTATCCGCTGGCCATCAAATATGTCCAATATGAACACGCTCGGCCAACCAATTGTCGATAATGGTCTGTTGGAGGGCGTCAAATAGGGAAGTGGATCGTCGAAGTACGAACGTGTCGGTGATGAAGCAGCGAGGTCCACATCCTCGTCATCCTGCGCCTCGTCCTCCCGCACCTCCTCCTCCACCGCCTTCTCCTTCCCTTTCCCTTTCCCTTTCTCTTTACGGTCTCCACCCAACGTACGCTTCATGAATGCGTACATATCTTGGACCGTCGCCTCCAAACGGGACAGCTTCGCGTCGTGTGAATCCACCGTTCGAGCCAACCCGGTGTCGCTCGTCTCCAATCCGATGATCCTAGATTTGGCCACCCGCGAGCTCACTCCCCTTGTCCTCCCCTTGCGATCAGAGCCAAGCACTTGGCTGAGTGAGTCTGTGGACAAAGATGCCTTGTCGGCATCAGACTGCGACTCATGCACTTCCTTAAGCTTTGCCTGAAACGACAAAAAGCACATGATTAGTAAAATAAGTAAACTAAAAAATTATAACGTAATTAACAGTAATTAAACTGTCGGATTACTTACAATCGTGGCCGCGACGCTCGGGGACACCTCCTTGTCCTTCCCCTTCTTCGTCCGAAGAGCCACATAAGTATCGAGCCTATGTGGCTTACCCCCTGGCCCACTCCCTACCCCCTGAAATAAAATAAAGTAAAGTAAAATTAGTATCGGCCCCGCAAAGTAAAATAATATCCAATAATATATTTCTGTAGTTATAGATAAATTAAATATTACCTTCATCCTATGCTCCACCTCAGCGTAAGAGGTCCGGCCGGAGTAGTGCACGTCCGTCTTTTTAGCCCGATTTTCCCTCCCCGATTGGCGAGATGCCAATTGTCGATCCTCGATCTCATTGTCAATGAACTTTTGCCATTGTGCCAATGAGATCGGCTCCTTGGGCGGGACGGATCCGCGCCATTGTAAAATGGTCTCTCGTGTTTTTCCAAAGTACCGTGTCCGCATATTTTTTTTCCACGTCTTGTGTTGCTCCCTCAACTGCTCGAAGACGGAATCGCGTAGCTTTGGATCCAAGTTGAATTGTTCCTGTCCAACAAATACAATGTTAGTTGCGAATAAATATAAATATAAATATAAATATAAATATAATTATAAATATAAATATAAATATAAATATAAATATAAATATAAATATAAATATAAATTGAAATTGAAATTGAAATATTCATATAAATATTACCTGTAGTGCCGCCCAAACAGCTAACTTGAGCTCATACGGCACCTCCTTCCAACTCATAAACCCCGGGCCGATGACCGTCTTTAGCAGCTCGAGGGATCTCGCTAAAAGCTCCGACTTGTTTTCGACGGTAATCCCAAATTTTCCATATTTGGGGAGCCTAGGGGCGGAGGAGCCCTCGTCGCCTCCGCTACCACCGAACCCAGACGACGACATCATCATAAACAGCATCATCATCTTCGCCCTAACATCTGAAGGAGACATTTTTGCTGTAAAAAAAATGTTATTAGTACAGATAGAAAAAATGTTATTAGTACAGATAAAAAAATGTTTCGTCTATATTATAACGTATGTGTAAGTTCCGTCAATACCACCCCCGCCACACGCACACACACACACACACACACACACACACACACACACATATTTTGAATGAAAATATCAATTATTTATAAAATTGATGTCTACTTTTAGTGTTGTGTATATATGTTAGTCTACTTTTGCTTTTTTTTTAAATAATCAATTAACCAAATTTCATAATAGTGAATAAGGGTTAATCCTAGCCATTGATTAAGTGTATTATTAGTAAGTACAAAAAATAAATATGGACTCTTAATCTAGGATATAAGGAGTATTTGTTAGTGAAATAATAATTTAGTGATAAAAACACACTCGAACACTACCAAGTTTTGACGACACGGGTCTCTAGAAAGAAAAACAAGCATTTCCAAATTACACGTCGAAATAATACAAGTGCATGCTTTGCAATCAAAGGTATTTATCTTTAGGGGTTTGTAAATTTAGGATTTATTGTAATATGTATTTTGAAAATAGGACAACAAACATTTTATTTATGATTTTAGTCCCTATTTTTTAATAAAACCGCTGGCCCGGACCCATATTCATAAAACGTTAACCAATCATAACATGCCACGTGTCCCTTTAATTTGAAAATAGGGACAAAAAATGGAAACAAAATGTTTGTTGTCCTATATCCATAATCAATATTATTTTAAGTCCTAAAATTACATAATCTATTATCTTTATAAGGATAAAATTATCTTAAAATGATTGGTAGGGAATGTCTATGAGGTGGATGATAATTTATTTGATATTTTATTTTATTTCTTTTGGTTAGGTTATTAAGACTTTATTTGAATTGATATCTTAGTAATTATTATTTAATATTTATTTTGAGCAATTATCTTATAGTAGGATTATTCTAGAAACAATTCTATCAATTCAAATAAATAGATATCAATTCAAATACATGTCTTGGATATCAATTCCCACTAGGGGTGGCAATTCGTGTGCGTCGTGTCGTGTTCGGGTCGTGTCATGTCGGGTTCGTGTTAAGTATTAGTCAACCCTAACCCGACCCATTTAACTAATCGTGTCAGATGAGCAAACACTAACCCGACCTATTTATTATCGTGTCGTGTTCGGGTTGACCCGCATAACCCATTAAGTAAAATATAAAATAATTTTTTTCTTCTCTCTTAACCAATCATAGCACTCATACGCCTACAATAACTTAATTTAATTAATTTCAAATTCTTGCAACACATAAATAATTTATCATCCGAGTTCGTGTCGGGTATCGTGTCGTGTCAAAAATTGCAACCCCACCCCACCCCTGCCCCCCTCCACCACCACACACCACCACACACACACACACACACACCCCACCCCACCCCACCCCCTCCCCCACCACACACCACACACACACACACACACCCCACCCCTAACCACCCCCTGCCCCACCCCTCCACCACCCCCTCCCCCACCACACACCACCACACACATACACACACACACCCCACCCCACCCCACCCCACCCCCTCCCCCACCACACACCACCACACACACACACACACCCCACCCCTAACCACCCCCTGCCCCACCCCTCCACCACCCCCTCCCCCACCACACACCACCACACACACACACACACACCCCACCCCACCCCACCCCACCCCACCCCACCCCCTCCCCCACCACACACCACCACACACACACACACACACACACACACACCACCCCACCCTCCACCACCCCCTCCCCCACCCTGCCCCACCCCCTGCACCCCTCCACCGTCCCCACCCCCTCCCCCACCCTGCCCCACCCCGCCCCACCCCCCACCCCCTGCCCCCCTCCACGCACACACATACACACAAATATACACACAAATATATATATAAATGAAAGAGAGAGAGAGAGAGAGAAAATGGACCTGAAAGTAGAGAGAGAGAGAGAGAACAACGTCGAGAGAGAGAGAGAGAGAAATGGAGGGAACGGCGCGGGAGGGAAAAAAGAAGGGGGGGTAGGGTTTTTGCTGAGAATATTGTCACGGTCGTGTCAAGGTCTTTGACCGTGACAAGAATTTAAATAATTGTCACGGTCAATGACCGTGACAATTCGTTGTCACGGTCGTGTCAAGGTCAATGACCGTGACATAAAACGCGTGTTTTTTTGTCACGGTCAATGACCTTGACAAGGCTGGCCGGCTGAAAGGTGACAATTTGCCCATTTTGGTGTAGTGAATGCCCTTTTATGTCTCTTGTAGTGACGCTGTAACAATCGGGCTTTTTTTTATCCTAAAAGACTTCTCCCACTCATAAGGTGTGGGAAAGTGAATCACCATTCTTCTAGTGGAAATGGACACGTCTAATTGTTGAGATAAGGTTGTTCAATTTTGGTAGTTTCATTAGCATCCATATTAATGGCACGAGAGATTATTTTAGGATTTGAGTAATGTATTATGTAGTAGTATAATAAATACCTTTTATTCCTTTATGGTTTCAGTTTATGTGAATTATATTTACATTCTTAGTAAGTTAGTTTATTTCTATTTTGTTTCCTTTTTATTAAGTTATTTTATCATCCAATTTAGGGGGGAGGATGTAAGTATAAATCATTAAATCATTTATCAACACTACTTAAAATATTTTATTTGGTTCTTTCCTTGTCCCTTATGGTTGAATGATGCTTGAACCTTTTTATCATTTTCGATAACATTGGGTGGTGTCAAAGTGAGGTTTCAATTTTTTTGATAGTAAATAATGAGGATGTAACAAACCTATTGGTTATGGTCATCAAACCACTAATATATGGATGGCTTTTGAGAGATAACCACAACAGTATCACAAAATTAATAAGCAAATTGTTTATATAAATGTCAATGGCACTAATATATTGAAATTCTTGATAAAATTCATGTAGGGGAGTCACATTAGGCCAATATATTAACTGAAACTAAGGTGGATGTCTAACTCATGGTCGATTTGATAGCGAGAAGGAGTTCAATGATGATGAATACTAGAAATCAATGTCCAGTTTATAAATATCAAGGCCTGTATGATTATTATCTAAAAGTTAATATCGATAGCATTCCAGGGTTTACTTGAATATAAGTTGAAGATTAAGAATTTTTAAAAGTTTATGGTTGTTCCAAGAAAGAATACGGTAAAAATTTATTGAATTTCAATTAAGAATTTGCGTTAGAGTTTGGTGGGATAAGTTGTGGTGCACCAAACATATATAAGGAAAACAACTTATAAGGACATATAAGAGAATGAAAAAACTCTTTAGTCCCTGAGTTTATCCTCTAACTATGAGGAATACATTCTCTAGTTATATAATAAATGTCGATGATACGACGCAAATATTGCGTATTTCACCTGTTAACGTACGCGTTATTAGCCCCCTCCAGTACCTTAATTCCTATATTTATGCTCGATAATCAGACAACCTCCATTTTATATGTTAACATGCTATATGAGGTATATTTGGGCTTTTGTAGGGATTACAGGTGCTAAGTATGAAGTTGGATGCATTCCGATGAAGTTTTGTACAAATCTGCACGCGTAAGGGCATTTTAGTCAATTCAAAATTTGGGAAATTGTCCCAATGTCTTCATGGAAGTTGTATCCCTCTGAACAAGCTTCGCGTGGCCGCAAACGGTGCACGATTCCGAGTCCGAACGAAGAAGTTATGAGACTTTTAGCGGAAGAGGATTCCAAAGAGACCAAAACCAGGAGGCCAAATCGATTCGGCTCCAACCCAAATCGATTCGGCCCCCTAGCCAAATCGATTCGGAAATTTCCAAACCAATTCGGCTTGGACTAGTAGCCAAATATCGGGGGGCTAAATCGATTCGGCTCTAGGCCAAATCGATTCGACCCTGCTGATATTTGGCAAATTTCCTTTTTATTTACAATTTTGCCATGGGATATTTTGTATTTAACCCTTGTCTCTTCATTTTGAAAAGGGGATCTTAGATACTTTCATTTTTGCTAGATTTAGGGCTTTTATAATTGGGAGCTAAACCCTATCCCTCTTGCTTTGGATGGTTGTACTCTTTATTTTGTAAGTTGTACCTTAACCTTTTCTTCCTTAATATAGTTATTTTAGTTGTTTTCCTTGCTTTCTTTCCATTTTCCATGCCTAGATAAGTTTATTTATTGTTATTTATTGCTTTTATAGTGTAATATTAGTGTAAATTAGTTTGTTTCCATGATTTTTCCGTAGATAAATAGGTTCGGGATTGTGTTCCGCCATTTACGGGTTTAGAACCTCGAAAGTTAGGTTTTCGTGTAAAATTGCATTTAATTGAAACCGCGTGTATTAAAGTTGGATTGTTATGCGTTTAACTTTATTTGTCATGCAACTTTAGTGTTTATAGCGATAATCCGAATTTAATCCGCGTGTGACCATTTTTGATTAAATGTTTAATCTCGCAACTTTGGCTTAAATTCCTTATTGTGTGATGTTTATGCTTAATTGAAAATGATCGATTAAATGTTTTCGAATCGAAATTCTAATTAGTAGTTGTTTAGCCCGTGAATGTGTGTATGCGATCCCGATCCTTTCTTTCCTTTAATTTAGCGTTAACTTCTCTTTTGTTTTTCCACCATAACCACCCATCACCTTTTCTTATTTCTTTTACACCATTTTTATTCTTGAAGTTTTAAAACAATTAACATCTAAAATTTAATCACTCCCTGTGGATTTCTTACGATACCCGACTTACCGCTTTACTTGCCTCACAAGTGTAGTAGTATATTAGGTTTTTTGTATCGCGGCGGCGAAACACACAACGATTGTGTCCTCACACGAACACACTTTTTCCCTCCGGTCATAAAATGGCGCCGTTGCCGGGGAGTGTGTTTTAGATAGTAATTATTTTATTATTTCGTAGTATTTTTTCCTTTTGTATTTGTATTCTTTGTTTTAACCTTTTTTGCAGGATTGCATATTTGAGCGCTAAGAAACTTTGATTCGCGGTTGCTCACTTTCTTGCTCGGATTCTCCATCTACAAACAACGAGGTAATCATGTCCTACTATTATAGTTATTACGGTTATTCTCATGATTCATACTTTGGGGATAGTTTTCAAGTTTTCCATTTTCAAGATTTTCTTGAAAATGAAAGACTTGAAAACATTTATCGGAATGAAAATCGTTATTGGTAGCTTGAGTTGGATTCATTATTCGAATCCAATGACGATTCTTATTTCATTACTTTCGAAGACGAGTTTCAACCAAATGAGGAGTTCGAGGCTCTTGAGCCGAGGAAGCCTACTTTGGAAGAAACTTTTCTTCTTTACTCCCAAGGTTTGGAATGCTTAAATGATGCTGGAATGAGACTTGGAGCACTTTGCGATGAGATGAATTCTTATGCACAAAACAACGAGGAGGTGGAAACTTGTGTTTCACCTCAATTTTTAAAAGAATTTCTCATCGAATGTGAATCTCTCTCCCCCGAAATTCAATCTCCTTCCGACGATATGTTGACAGAGATTGAATTTATTTCATTACCATATACGTTTTTCGTCATTGAACCATTAGAATTACTGTTTGATTCCTATGAGTCGGTAGAAACTTATAAAATTTCTACACTTTTTGCCGATGAGGACTCTTTACCGGATTTGTTTTCGATGGATGTTATCCCCACGTGTGCACCATCTCCCATTCCATTTGAAAAATCTTTGGGAGATGAGTCGATTTTTCTTGGACCTCAAGTGTCCCTTTCCCCCTTATTATCCAAATCCCCCATCATCCGCCCAAAATTTCAAATTGGCGATGGTTCACTTTTTTCACCACCCACATGCCTTACGTTGTTCAAACGGAATTCATATCTTCCGGGAGGCATGTTCACTTTGGAGGGTCCACCGTTGATCTTTCAAAGTCAAATCCCTTTTTGGGTGGACCCTCAACTATTTAGACTTCTAGTGCATAGTTAGTGTGAAGCCTAAATAGTAGGTTGTAAATAGTTAGCTTTTTAATTTTCTTTCTTTCCTATTTTTCTTTCCTTTTAATTTAGTCTAGTGTAATTAGTTAACTTTTTGTTATTTTTTTTTTTGCTATGCTCGGTACTAACTTGTTTTGTAGATTTCATTGGACTCATGCTTATGGAGATCTCTCCAATTTTGGGTAATATCGTTCTTTTCCTCTCTTTGTGTTGTGTTCTTAATGCGCAATGAGGACAATGCAACATTTAAGTTAGGGGGTGCAGGATATTCTATCCATTTCTTTGTTTTGTCCATGGATTTGCTTACTTGTTAGTTACTAAGTATGCCTTTTTGTGAAAAGTTTAAAAATTTTCAAAAATATTTTCTTTCTTTTTTCTCCTTTGTTGGGCATTTTGCCTTGTTTTCGATGATAAATTTCAATAATTGCCTGATCCAATAGACAACTCAATGATGCATGTTCTCGTTTTTAGAAGTTATTAGACTTTAGTCCTCAAATCATTGATATTGTGAATAACTTCATGAATTAAACTTTATCCCATGAGCATATGCACTTTCCTTGTTCTATTGATTTGGTTTAATATTTTTATAACTCGGGAATCTTTTGTTGCATTGTATATACTTACACCGAGTAAGCTTTGTACCTTTCGTCGTTTGTGAGTGTTATACACTATTTTTTTCTCTTTGAAAACGTTGAATTCGTCGGTAATCTCTCTATTCTTTCATTTGACCGTTCATTAATTGAGTTCATACTCGAAATGTTTTACTTGAGCATGATTTTCATATATTATTTTGACTTGAGAATTGCGTAAACTTTTGGAAATGATCATAGGCCCTCTTTGTTATATCACCCACATTAGCCTTGACCTCACCATATATGTTTCTCTAGTCAACCCCTTTGAGCCCAAATATAGCCTTTCGTTTCATTACCCAAAATCCCATAACCAACTCCAAATTGGAGTTTTCAGCCACACATACAACTTACATACCTTTGTTTGGAATGATACTGGGGATTGAATGATGTTATTGTAGTGTGGTTGCAATTTAAGCATATGAGAGTTTGAAAAGTAAAGAAAAGTGATGTGAAAAAAGTGAAGAAAAAGAGAAAGCAAAAAGCAAAAGAAAACAAAAAAGAAAAAGTGAGAAAAAGAAGAAAAGAAAAGAAAGAGAAAGTTGAATATGTTGTGTATAGTTCAATAAGATTTGATTACTCTCCAGTTGTTATATCTAATGCTTGTTTGGAAGTTACTTTCCATTTTTGATATTGCCCGCATCCTTCCCATTATTCCAAGTTTTCATCTCCGAACACTTTGAATCCGTACATATACCTTTCATTTCGTACCTTAACCCCAAACCTACATTACAACCGTATAAAGTCCTATGTGATCTTAGGGTGCATTTAATTTAAAAGTCATAATAGTTTTGATAATCTGTGAAAATGCATTTTGCCTCTTTTGATGGGTGGTATCTTTCATTGAGATTACAATTTTTCAGTTTATATATAGCGTTCTTCATTTGTGACATGTGTGCGGCCTAGTTTCCATTTACATTTACTCTTTATGCCCGCATGTCCCGTGTATTACCTCCCATTCCGAGTGATTTCATTTGTTGAGCGTAATGCCCGTGAGGATTGAATGTATGCTTGCTTTGATTAGTATCCGATTTATATAAGTTTTTTGCCAAATCATTTTTTGCATTTGCTCTCCCCCCTCCCACTTTTAAATTTTCAATTCTATGAGGTGCATTCAACCTGTTAATAACAACGGACTTTAGCTTGAATTCATTCAATATGCTAATAACGCGTGTGAAATCTTTTTCGTTGTTGTTGAGTTTGTCGCATATTGGGTTGGGCATATTTTGACGAAACCATATGATGTTTATGGGTTTCATCCCTGAAAACCCTCACGAGACAACACTCATCCACTAGGGTAACCTAGGGGTTTAACGGCTTATTGCATATGCTAAATGCAATCGTTCGCCCGTGAAAGTGGCCTTATCTTTTTATTGCTTTTATACCATACTTTTGTACTATCTCGTGCTTTTGGTTTCCTTGTAGTTCTTGTTGTTTCCTATTTCATTGCTAGGGACTAGCAATGTGTAAGTTAGGGGGTGTGATACGACGCAAATATTTCGTATTTCACCCGTTAACGTACGCGTTATTAGCCCCCTCGGGTACCTTAATTCCTATATCTATGCTCGATAATCAGACAACCTCCATTTTATATGTTAACATGCTATATGAGGTATATTTGGGCTTTTGTAGGGATTACAGGTGCTAAGTATGAAGTTGGATGCATTCCGATGAAGTTTCGTACAAATCCGCACGCGTAAGGGCATTTTAGTCAATTCACAATTTGGGAAATTGTCCCAATGTCTTCATTGAAGTTGTATCCCTCTGAACAATCTTCGCGTGGCCGCAAATGGTGCGCGATTCCGAGTCCGAACGAAGAAGTTATGAGACTTTTAGCGGAAGAGGATTCCAAAGAGACCAAAACCAGGAGGCCAAATCGATTCGGCTCCAACTCAAATCGATTCGGCCCCCTAGACAAATCGATTCGGAAATTTCCAAATCGATTCGGCTTGGATCAGTAGCCAAATATCGGGGGGCCAAATCGATTCGGCCCTGCTGATATTTGGAAAATTTCCTTTTTATTTACAATTTTGCCATGGGATATTTTGTATTTAACCCTTATCTCTTCATTTTGAAGAGGGGATCTTAGATACTTTCATTTTTGCTAGATTTAGGGCTTTTATAATTGGGAGCTAAACCCTATCCCTCTTGCTTTTGATGGTTGTACTCTTTATTTTGTAAGTTGTACCTTAACCTTTTCTTCCGTAATATAGTTATTTTAGTTGTTTTCCTTGCTTTCTTTCCATTTTCCATGCCTAGATAAGTTTATTTATTGTTATTTATTGCTTTTATAGTGTAATATTAGTGTAAATTAGTTTGTTTCCATGATTTGTCCATAGATAAATAGGTTCGGGATTGTGTTCCGCCATTTACGGGTTTAAAACCTCGAAAGTTAGGTTTTCGTGTAAAATTGCATTTAATTGAAACCGCGTGTATTAAAGTTGGATTGTTATGCGTTTAACTTTATTTGTCACGCAACTTTAGTGTTTATAGCGATAATCCGAATTTAATCCGCGTGTGACCATTTTTGATTAAATGTTTAATCTCGCAACTTTGGCTTAAATTCCTTATTGCGTGATGTTTATGCTTAATTGAAAATGATCGATTAAATGTTTTCGAATCGAAATTCTAATTAGTAGTTGTTTAGCCCGTGAATGTGTGTATGCGATCCCGATCCTCGCTTTCCTTTGATTTAGCGTTAACTTCTCTTTTGTTTTTCCACCATAACCACCCATCACCTTTTCTTATTTCTTTTACACCATTTTTATTCTTGAAGTTTTAAAACAATTAACATCTAAAATTAAATCACTCCCTGTGGATTTCTTACGATACCCGACTTACCGCTTTACTTGCCTCGCAAGTGTGGTAGTATATTAGGTTTTTTGTATCGCGGCGGCGAAACACACAACGATTGTGTCCTCACACGAACACACTTTTTCCGTCCGGTCAGTCGATATGAAATTAGAAACATTTATGACTACATGAATGAATTTAATCTATTGTCAAATCATAACAATAATAATTTGACGTAGATCAAATTCAAATAAACAATTGGTAATTTGAAGGGTTTAAATATAGTTAAAGTGATAAATTGGATTGTATAGTGCAATGGATAGTTAAAGAGGTACATAACATAGAATTAAAGACAAATATATTATATCATAAATCGTATGAGAATTCAGGGTATTGGAGAAACATACTTGAATTACATTTCCTTGTTATACACACCCTGATCTTCACCTCTTCCCTTCTTATAGTTCCCACCAAAGATTTCGACCCTCTCCTTGATAAAAAAAATTGACCATCAATCTCCTAGTTAGAACAAGGATCTTTAGTGGATTCTTTAGATCAGGATGGAATATCACTTAATAAACAGATCTATCGATTTATAAGATCATAGTACCATTTACTTTCTATTCTATTAGTCAAGCACAAATGCCCTACAACTAGTATAGTATATATGAGCGATCACATTAAAATATAAACTTATGATAAAGAAAGTTATGGAACCCTTAAAAGCCCCAAATCGTTGTCCATGTCGAGTTCCTTAGTTGATATAGCCCTCTAACCCTCATTCATACGATTCTTCCCTATTTTTAGGACCATTTTTTCCTGTGAGAATGTCCAAGTTTAATAGATTAATGAACATGGAAATTTTAGGTTTTTTAATTTTCTTTCCAATGGCATAGGACTTGTGCAAATCAGACAAGCAGTTGGAGAGATACACTAAAAATGAATCTTCTTTAAAGAAACCCTAAGAACCTGTCGATTAGCATGTCGTGGGACTTGCCAATCGACAAGTGTGTGCTTCTTGGCTTCAAAGTAAACTTGACATGTTGTTCGACATTTGTTACAGAAAATATTTTCTTTTTAACTTTTTAAGGTTCTTGTAAATATAAGATGCCATTTTAATCATAGGAATTTTCTCTTGAATAAGTGCTTCAAACTTACCTTTTTGAGATCAAACCCTAAATTCCTTTCTTACATCATAAATTTCTTATATTCCCACACATTCCCTACATCACCCATCACTATCACTTTGCCTACATCATTTAATCCTCCAAAACACTTAAAAGATTTTGATAAGAAAATTTTGATAGCTGCATTGAAGGTTATAAGGTATTTATAAACTAAATTTGCTTCTTTTTACTTTATTTTCATTTTCGCTTCATATATACCTCTTTTGCATTTTTAGACGCATATGTACATATAATTCACTTGAGTTATATTTTCTAATCAAGAACCAATATCATTAATATAAAAAATTTGCTACTTATTACCTTATAAAATCTTATAAAATCCTAAAACACCATTATAAAGATTGTATGGAGTTGATGACTTATTGGGTTTTCCAATAAATATGTTTCACAAAACAAGATTTCAACACCCCAAATCCATGTTAAAATGCCCATTTTGGTTTAAAAATTTCACTATATTACAAATTGGATGTATATCCACCCTTCGCAACCCATTCCGAACTATGTTGACTTTGATATCTCTTTTGAGGGTACGAAGGCATCTTCGGTTTATTCCTTAGACTCTCATCCATTTTCCATCTCCATTTGCTTTATTTATTTTTTTTCTTTGTTATCATTTCCCTTACTTATGCTCATTAGTTGAAATGATATAGTTGTGACACCCCGCCTATTCTAATCCTGGGTGATCAGTCCACTATTAAATTAAATAGGCATCATTAATGGTTTCATTCTCAGAATCACTGTTTATCTTATCTACTAAGGGGATACAAGTTAATGATCAAGTTCTCATACGCTTTAAGTAATTTAGATATCACTATATATCTTATCTACTAATACACTAGTAGTAAAATCAATCATACGTGTGTATGTATATATACACACACACACGTACAAAACACCCCTAGGTGGAGACCTGTGGTGCGAGCATACTCTGTTATTAGGTCCTGGTACATCACGTACTAAATATGGACATCGATTTGGATAATATCCCTCGAACCATAAATCAAATCGCACATTTGGAGGCGAACATAGTTCTAAGCCTTTGGGCTACTCATATACCTAACGCACACAAATGACCGCTCACATCGTTATTCACATAAGTTGGGCTCAATCTTTAAGTTCTATGTCGTGAGGTACAAGTCAATCTACCCCCAATGGGATAATCAGAATAAGAATGTCCCCGACGCGAAACATCCTACGATACCAAGTAGCCTAGGTATGTTTACACATAATATATCAAACGGTAGGTATTCACACCACCCATATATACACATATATTCAGTATATGTATACACATAACCTATCTCAGATATCCCATACATAGTATAATACTCTTGAATAATCTACGTGATATTACTTTACCATCATGCTTCTCTCCGTATAATGTCGATTGTTTCTTAATACTCGAAAGATTACTAATTGTCTCATAAGTAATTTCAGTAGGTAACTCACTCATGCCCTACTGGTATGATCATATGTTACTTTAAATTGTTCATGACACGATGTAATTTTATGAATTAGGTTTGATTACCACATTACCTAATTCATTATAGCCTTAAGTTCTCTTCGTGCAACAATTCTCATTCCCAACATTAGCCTACTGGAAATTAAAATATATCTCATTAGGATTTAGAACTACTTCAAAGGCCAGCCCAATCATTTCCCATGAGTTCTAAGTAAAAAGGGGAAAACTGTGCAAATCTAGGAAATTGAATCGATTCGGCTTTAGTCCGAATCGATTTGCTTTCTTAATCGATTCGGCCATGGAGCCGAATCGATTCGCTGTAATAGGTATCATCTTCTTCCTTTAACTGTTACAAGATTTCATCATTTTTAATCATCTAAACCATCATTACACTATCCCAAACTCCTAACTGAAGGTTTCAAACATCATAGCAGCAAGTATAAATGATTTTTAACGTGATTGAATCATAAAATCCTTAAAAAAAAACTTCAAATTAGGTTAATTCAAGACTAAGCTTTAAAAACCCTAATTCATTCTTTTTGTTCAAGAACCTCAATCAATCTACAGACATCTTCATAAATTTATCACACTAATTCATCAATTTCATACTACATGTACGAGGGATCAAGTTTATCGAAATTCCTACCCAAGAACATGAGTTATATCTTCCAATTTAAGGCTAAAACCCATAAAATTCATAAGTAAATCATCCTACTCTAACATGGATGATATATCAAATCATAGATCAACAAGATAAACACTTGCCTCTATATGTAGATCTGAATCTCTACAGATTGGTGGTTGGGTGGCATTCCTCACCTTCTGATCTACCCAACAATGGTGGTGGTGGTGGTGTAAGAATGGTGGAAAAGCCTTATAGTCTCCCTAAAAACCCTTCTCCTTCCTCCTCATGGAGCCTCTCTTTGGTTTAGCAACTGATAACACTAAGTTCCCCAACACATAATCTGATATACACTTATAAAATTCGTAGGTCTATATTTGCCAAAATTTCAAAAGACAAAAATTTCCCTCCGAGGTGCCGGTTTGGCCTAAAAATGCCCCGGGAACATAACTAAATCCCCGAGTACAATTTTCTGACTATTTCAACCCTTCCAGACAAGCTGATGCACTCAAAATGACCATTTGAATTATTTAAAATGAAATTACCTTTTATTTTCCAAAATTAAGTCCCGACACGACTGACACGCGCGTCTTGACTAAATTTACTATAACTGCCGTAGTTCTCACTCACAATAATACTAATACTTTCTTATCAACTTATTACTTATTCACAAAGTAATATTCAATAAAAATAAATATTAAACCTTGTATCATTAATTAATATTTATTTTAATCCAAATTAATTACTCAATTTAATTTAATAAATCATAATTAATCCCAATATAAAAATCATTAAAATTACGGGGTGTTACATACTTCCTCCTAATAATGAAATTTCTTCCCAAAATTTGGGGAAGAGAAATACCTGATATGAATAACTCTAGATGTTTGTTGCGCATCTCATCTTCGCGCTCTCAAATAGACTCTTTGGCATTATGATGCCCCATATTACAACTTCAGATTCTTGCACACAACTGCATTCAGAAAAATTTACTCGTAATAATCTTTTGTTATTCACACTATACATACACCAATGGTACCTTTTCGACCGAAGGAATTATCACTACAACCCATGATCAACAATAAGTTCATGTAATAACCCGCCTAATTAAATATCGGGTGATTAGTCCTTCATTTAATTAAATCAGAATATCCAGTTGGTTCATTCTCAGCATCACTGTCAAAAATAATTTCTTTATTAATCACCTAATAGTTAATTAATCTAAGTGTCAAAAACTTTTTCCATTTTTAATTTAACTAAAACCATTCCACGACACAGAATAATAATATGCAACAAGACATCCAAACTGAATTAACTACAACAAGAATAAATGTGACTGGAATAACTCTCCAGTTAAATTATAACATTTACACTAAATAAAACTGATATCCACAATGCTTACATAAATAATTACGACCTCTAGAATCCTGGGCGACAAGGCCTAAATGAAGTAGACGCTACAGATGAGTGAATCAACAGAAAGAAATCGTCTAAACAAAATCCGCATCTATGCAAGTAGCTATAATCCATCGGAATATCCATAATCTATAATGGGAATCTCTGCTGCTGGATACCTGATGTACAAGATATAGTAGAGAAGAGAATATGCAAGGAAACGGGTCAGAGCCTAATTGTAAAAGATTTTAAAAATAGGAAGTGCTTAACAATTATAACTAAGCATTTATTATGTACATTTTAGTTTCTCGGGCTCTCTCTTGAGAATCCTCACCTCTCATGTAGAGCACACACCTATCGTATCTTATCATATTCCTAGTTAAGGTTCCTTCCAAACTAGTTCCCACAACATAATTTTAACCCATATCATAACCCCGTATATCCCATACTATATGTAATATAATTATTCATATTCATTTCTCTTTAATATGAACTAGTCTTGTTACAACCTTGGAATTAAGTGTTCACTTACTTAATTAAATTCATATTTCATTATTTACTTCAATCTACAACATTACACAGTAGATTAAATCACAGTTTATATTTTTAATCAACAATATCACATAGAAGATTACATCTCTATATCTACAATGTCACACAGTATATTACATCACAATTTATATATATAATATCACATTAATTATATATATACTAATACGGAACCTCCCCAGTCACAGCTGCGGTGCATGCATACTCTGATATCATGTCCTGATACATAATGTCACTGTATAGAGGACTATTGATTCGGCGTCTCTCGCGAATCATATCATAACACAAATATATTGGAGGCAAGCATACTCCCCAGCCAAATGGGTCACACACATACCTACATTCCCATTTGACCGTCGAACTATCATATCACGGATAACACGTTTCCAAGGTCCTATGCTCAGGGTACGGATCTAAAATCCTCCCAAATAGGCGCACATGATAAGACCGTCCACAACGCGAAACCTCCACCCCGATAGTAAGTAGCGTAGGTATGGCATACATACAAATAATAATACATGTATTCATCACACCTATATAAATATAACATCCATAAGGCATTCACATAACCATATGATAATTCCCATACGTAGTATTTTTTTTTATCTTTCAGATCCTACGTATTAAAGATTATGACTTTACTTATTTATTTTATATTCCCGAGCCTCGCTCATTACTCGAAGATTAAATAAGTATTCCTTAACCTAATTCAGTAGGTAAATGTCTACACCCTACTTTCCCATGTCATCACAACCTCCAAAATTCTATGAATTAAACTCATCTTTAATTAGGTTTAATTCTCGATAACCCTTAATTCATTCTTAACCCTTTATGCTATCTCTTAGGGTTCATCCCACCTATTCCTAAGGTTATACTAGTAATTAATAACTCTCTTACTACTGGTCCCAACCTTAAATTATCATTTACCCAATTTAAATCCCAAGTAACATAAGTCTCAATAATAACTCGTTTAATTAACACTCGTTAATTTCCCCTCATTCAAAAATCCCCAAAATAATATTAATCCGGGTCTTACCTGTGGCCTACTGCCCTTCTTTAAGTCCCATTATGTTCAAATAATAATCACAAAAGATTCCTAAAAGTTTTGGGATTAAATCAAGAATTAAAAAGAAACAACTTTATCTTTTCTGGGGAGGTCGGTCGATCGATGGTCTTGGGTCGATCGATAGATCACCCAGATATCAACCCAGATTCTGCAATTTTTATTCTACGGGTTTCATACTTTTTAATCGTCAAAACATTTATCAAATAATCCCAAACTCCCTAATATTCATTACATATGATATAACAAGATATATAAATGATTTCTAATAATCAAACCACCTAAAATCATCAAGAAGGTTAGATTTAAAACATACTATTTCCAGAAAACTCATATTTGTAGAATTATCCATGAACATCATATAAACTTCAATTTTTCATCACCAAATGATTCCCAATTTAATCTCAAGAAATTCAGATCATATGCCATTATATATGGATAAGTTCGAACGTAACCAAAATCATTTAAACATCATTAACATGAATCAATTTACTCAAATTTTATTTTATTCTCAAGAACGTCTAATTTTTGATGTAATCCTCAATAAGATAGTGTAAATCCCATATTTCTTCACAAGATAATATAAAATTCATGGAGTTTATTCTATACTCAAAATATATCACTCCTAAATAATATCCATTTCAAAGATTCATTTAAAATTATTACAAATTTATATTTGTTCATGCAACTTTTCAGAATTTTCCTAACTATGCAAACATGGACAATATAAAAGCTAAAATTGCAATAATTAATCACTTGCCTTTAGATTGTAGGTCTAATCCATTGGGTATGATGCTCTACTGGTGGTTCTCTCTTTTTTCAGCCAACTTCTGGCAGTGGTTGTGGTGGCTCTTGGTGGTGCAAGGTGGTTGCCCTTTGGTTTCCTAGAAAAGTCTCTTCTTCTCCCATAGAAAGTCTCTCAATCTCCCCTAAACCTTTTCCTCTTATTTTTGGTGAATGAACCTAAACTTATAATCCCCTCACTAATATAATAAAACCCAATTTTCGTGTTTACTATTCATCTCCCCTGTAAAATGACCGAAATACCCCTCCGAGATGTGCTTTCGATTCCAAAGTGCCCTGAGACCCAAATTAAACACCCAAGTAGACTTTTTCGACTATTTGAACCCTTCCGGACACTTCGGCGAAGTCAAAACGACCATTCAGATGACATAATAATTCACCTTTATTTCATTTAATTATAATTCCGACACGACTCAAATGCGCGTTCCGACTTAATTACCATAATTGTCGTACACATAACTCGCGATAAGTTTATAAAGTCATAATCAATTGTAAATTCATAATAATATATATTACTTTAATCACTAAGTAATATTGAACATAAATCACATATTACTTTATTCTAGACTAATATTTAAATTCAGATTAATTTCTAATTATATCACTATTAATTCTAATTAATCCTATTTTAAAATTCATTAAAAATAGGGGGTATTACAGTTCATTTAAGCCCTTACATAGTGATATGTTACTTTATGCTTAAGTCATCCCTTATATAATGACACTCAAAACTATAGTGAATTCGAACACAATGTCTCAAAAGACGAGCCTATACTCCACTGGCTCTATCATTTCTATGTTAGAAAAGGCCTCACTTCTATAGGTACCAATTTCCCTTATTGCCATACCGAACCATCTCTCCTCGCGGGATACACCCTCAACACTCCCTGACTACTCATGTCAGGCCTCAAAACTTTAGTTCACATCAATTTACACTTACTATGTTTCTGAATAATACGAAAAGGATGTGAATTGAATCAATCCTTATCGGCGGACCATGAATCACTTTGGGTATGAGAAACTTGTTATTTCCCCTTTTTAACTATCGAAAGGGTGGATGCAAATTTCTTCCTATTAATCCTTAGAAGTCTCTATGTGATTAATATCCTACTACGAGTCATCACATGTCACCCTAACAGTTGTAGTTAATATTTCTAATTACTCCAAAAGTCCAAGACCTGCATTCTCGCATTCTGCCATATTCTATATCACCCCTCCTGACTATCCATCAGCCTACGGTTGACACACCTAGCTCAGGGCTCAACTCTGCCCCCATTGCCTCCTGATACTCCTTATTCAAGGTGGGACTCAAGGGTCTCGTCCTGATTTACAACAATATTGGGCAGCTCCTTGTGCCGATTTATTTCTTCTCTTTAATAACCTACTGGGCACACTGCCTGGTATTATAAGACACCCTAAAATATTAACGATTATTTTGTCCGTGGACAATTCACATCACAACCCAAAGAAAATCTTGACTACTTCGCGATTTTAATAATCCAATAATGAACTTTATCAATCTGCATATCCATTCCGTCCCTGTAATTATCACTCTATCACAATATTCGGGTCAGTAGAATCGGATCAACCTTTTTCCTTTTTTGAGTGGCTCACTTAGAGACAAGTTCACTATGTCTCACTCAACCTGAAATAAACACACTCGACATCTCACTTCATGTGGAACATCTTACTCCCCTTATTCTGAGATATATAATAATTATGGCATGTGTTTTTGCTCCAAAACTACAAACTTCCTAGGACCTTTTCTATCTATTAGATTTTTAACAACCTATCTACGCGTGAAATAGTCTATGTATTTGACTAGGTGATACTCCATTTGTTCCCAACGTATTTTGACTCACCTTTCAACTCACCTCGGTTGTGGGAGTTTTCTCGTGACATACACACAGTCAGAATATCTCCTTTCCTCGAACGAAGTTCAGGCTCTCCTACACTTCCACTTATTTTTTCTGAGTGTCCCACAAAAAATTTACAACATCTTTCGAAGAATCCTTATCACAGATAATCCTAAAATTCAGATAGACCAGGGTGCCCATACACCCTGTATCCCATGCACAACTGCACAATCATCTCTAACATTCGACATCTAATGTACTTATCTCAAGTCCGACTCTGCATTCTCAGCGTGGATATACCATATGTATAACCTCAGTTACCCTTCTAATATGATTTGGTTCTCCTCGAAACTGCCCCACCCATCAATTAGTGGTGGCAACACAATTTTGGTGCTTCCCAAACAACACTACTCAACTCTACATGTCTTATATCATAGAAGAACTCTCATCTCATGCTTTCATCCACATATATGTGTAATAACTAAGGTGATAAGCTCATTACCTAGTGATCAACACACATCTCAACTCTCGACATTCACTGGGATTCATGCGTGGGACGTCTCACAAGTGAAATCCAAACAAGGAACCCTCCAGATACACTACTACCAAGCATTGTCGATCATCGAGATCCGCAGGTCCTATGAACATAAGCCGAATATCCAAAATCCTATCCCCAGACGTACAAGTCTAACCGTCCACTCCCATATCACAAATGGAATTATACAACACGACGCTCTAACTATCACTAGTTTTTCTGTGCTAAGTTGATAACGAGCTAAATTTCTCCGCTCGACAGTAAACTTAGTATACCCCGAATCATATCATTACAGTCCTTACACACTGGGATCAAATATAACTAAACGACTATAACCTCTGGAGTCTTCTTCATGATGTAGTATAAATTCAAGCTCAACTCTCTTCCAGGTGACACATCACTAAACAACACAATCCTGCCCTGGAGTAGCAAACACGATACCCTTGCTATAAAATCCGACCATCGCTCAACCCATCGCTAACCAAACCATACGCATGACTATATCATACTTGAATATTATCTCTCTAAATGAGTAATTCCACTGAAACATATCCTCTCAATGACTATACCCGCTATCCTGCAGATGGGACCAAAGGGCCCCGCTACTAAATGGTAAAATATAGGCACACAATAGTAATACTAATAACACACTCACTAAACCCATCTCACGCGTGAATCTAGTGCTTAATGAAATACTGTGACTTGATCGTGTCACACAAACATACCCCATTCCCCCTAGGATAAAACTCACACTTTTAATTGCCAATTGCACTAGTGGTCCAATGCTTCCTAGACATAACATTTTCGTCCACACTGATTCAAAACTTTTACCACTATTGCCCCTTTTAGGCATCCCACTCATGTACCCTAACTCACTACAGATAAGGTCAATACATGTGGCTCTACTCTCCACACATAGGACACCTCTTTGTGTCACTCCCTATCTCTGTACCCACTGACTGTATCGGGGTTTTCCTTTTCTCAAAACTGGTAGTCTTGGCCCCGATTACTGCCCCCATTATTCTTTTGGCTTGCTGGCCCTGTGGAACACACTGTTGTCCCCGGAGGCCCTAATTGAATCCAACATCACTCGATAGGAATCTCCATAGATCTACATTATATAAATGGGTCCCCTGTTGGCTATCGCTCTGTGGTGCATAATTATCACCAATTACCTTTAGTCTTGCCCTTTTGGCTATGCTTTCCAACTCTCTTAGCTCCCTTCTCATAGAAGCATTGATATAAATATTATAAAAGTATGTCATTGACGCCATGTGCATAAGTCTTCCAAGACTGATTTCCCATAAATACTGGCGACTCCTACCCGTGAGTTAATCATCACCTTTAAGAACATTCTTGTCCACTACCTATCTCCTCGGGTAGGAAGTTCACTTAAATAAATAAATTCTTCATCACAATCATCCTCTGTTCGTCCTTCATGCGAAAAGTCCAGAACCTTCCTTCACATCTCCGTCTGAACAGGAGATGAAAGAACTTGTGGTTAGACCGCGCCCAAAATTTCTCGATTAATTCGTTATCTACATCCTTATATGTGGTGATTATCTTCCACCATGACGACAATGCTCCTAAGAGCCAAAGTTTTAAACCAAACTTTAAATCATGAGTGCTACTACACTCTATCGTACACCATTGCCTTTGGATTGTATCCTTCTATTGGCCCATTACACTTCCTCTCTTACTCGAATCCTTACGGATTGCTCTTCGAAAGAGCTCCTCCAACCCCCCCTGTCGACTACGCTGGGTGAGTCTGAATTTTCACCACCGTTATCTATTACAGTGCTTGGGGAAACTACTCCTCCCGAGTAATTATCCTATTGTCATTTGTCTAAACCATAATCATGGTTACTTCTATCGCAATCATCGTTTCCCAAAAATACTCTATTGCTTCTTTCGAGCCTCTCCTCCTGCAGTCCTACTAACAGTCCTCATTGGTCGTCTTATATTGTTCGGTGTACGAAGCCTAACCGAACTCATATATGAATTGTATCAACTATACTTAGTAGCTGGAGAATGCAAACGTGCTTACGAAGATAAACACAACAATCCTATAATAGGGCCTTATATCAAAGAATGCTACGCTGAAACTAATAAGCCGCAAAGATCCTAAGGACACTCGAACCTGATGCTCTGATACTATCTGTGACACGCCGCCTATTCTAATCCTGGGTCATCAGTCCACTATTAAATTAAAGAAGAATCATTAATGGTTTCATTCTCAGTATCACTATTGCAAATTAATTAATTACCAATACCCTAATGGCTCGGCGTCAAAATTTTAATTCTTGCATTAACATGCTGTTGGTATAAACTAAATAAATCATATTCACATTTTCCACACACGTAATAATGACCGATAAGATAACGAAATAAATAAATGTGTCTAGAATAACACTCCAGATAAAAATCCCAATACAATCATCCATAAATAAAATGTAAATCCAATTATGGAAATAAAATTAAAGTACAATGTCCCAATAATAACCACCGACTAAGAATGGGCGACATGACCGACTGGAATAGATAAAATGCGGAGCAGGAACTGAAAGATGTGGAGGCATCTAATACCAAGGTCTTGCAACTTTCAAAGCAGTTGCAACACGTCAAGTAAAGGAACTTCTAAGCCTCGCGTCCCTGTGGATCGGTACCTAAAATGTTTTTACAAGAATGGATTTGAAACGAGTCAGATCCCAAGTAAAACAGTTTGAAAACATTTTATCAAGTATTTAAAATGCGACCAGATATGATATTATATACATGTTAGCTTCTCGTGCTTTTACTTGAGATCCTCAACTCTCCGCTATTATGCAAGCCTAACATACTACTCTAACCCACCTAGTTATGTTACCCGCTTAACTAGTTTGACTTGCATCTCTTCTCCCATCTACTAAGTTATGATACCCACCAGTATTTCCCATACAATATGATAGTACATTTTTCAATTCTTTATACTTATTAAAGGATTACCAGTTAATGATTAAGTTCTCATACGCTTTGAGTAATTTAGATATATCTTATCTTTTAATAAACTCCTAGTAGAACTAATCACACACACACACACACACACACACACACACACACACACACACACACATATATATATATATATATATATATATATATATATATATATATATGTACACAACACCCCTAGGTGGAGACCTGCGGTGAGAACATATTCTGCTATCAAGTCTTGGTATATCACGTACTAAATAAGGACATCGGTTCGGATAATATCCCTCGAACCATAAATCGAATCACACATTTTGGAGGCAAATATAGTTTTAAGCCTTTGGCCTATGGACATACCTAACGCACCAAAATGACTGGTCACACCCTCATTCATACAAGTGGTGCTCAATCCCTAATTTCTATGTCCTGAGGTACAAGTCAATATCCCCCCAATGGGCTCATCAGAATAAGACTGTCCTCGACGCGAAACATCCCATGACAGTAAGTAGCCTAGGTATGTTTACACATAATATATCAAATGGTAGGTATTCACAGCACCCATATATACACATATATTCAGTATAAATATACACATAACTTATCCCAGATATCCCATATGTAGTATAACACTCTTGAATATTCTACATAACATTACTTTACTATCATACGTCTCACCATATAATGCCGATTGTTTCCTAATACTCGAAAGATTACCAATTGTCCCATAAGTAATTTCATTAGGTTACTCACTCATACCCTACAGGTCTGGTCATACGTTCCTTTAAATTGTCCATGGCACGATGTAAGTCTCCGAAGTAGTTTTGATTACCACATTACCTAATTGATTATAGCTTTAAAATATCTCCGTGTAATAATTCTCAATCCCAAGATTAGCCTACTGAAAATTAGAATATTTGTCATTAGGATTTAGAACTACTTCAAAGGTCAACCCAATAATTTCCCATGAGTTCTAAGTAAAAAGGGGGGAAATGTGCAAATCTAGGAAATCGAATCGATTCGGTTTTGGTCCGAATCGATTCACTTTCCGAATCGATTCGGCCAAGGAGTCAAATCGATTCGCGGTAACAAGTATCATATTTTTCCATTAACTGTTACGAGATTTCATCATTTTTTATCATCTAAACTACCATTACACTATCCCAAACTCCCAACCAAAGGTCTTAAACGTCATAGCAACAAGTATAAATGATTTTTAATGTGACAGAATCATAAAATCCTTAAAAAACCCGCTTCAAATTAGGTTAATTCAAGATTAAACTTTAAAAACCCTAGTTTATTCTTTTTGTGCAAGAACCTCAATAAATCTCCAGATTTCTTCATTAATTTATCATACTAATTTAATAATTTCGTACTACATGTACAAGGGATCAATTTATCAAAAATTTTACCGAAGAACATGAGTTATATCTTCCAATTTAAGGCTAAATTCCATAAAATTCATAAGCAAAAATAATTCTACCCTAACATGGATGATATATCAAATCATAAATCAGCATGATAAACACTTGCCTCTATATATAGGTCTGAATCTTCGCAGGTTGTTGGTTGGGTGGCATTCCTCTCCTTCTGATCTACCCAACGGTGGTGCTGGTGGTGCAAGAATGGTGGAAAAGCCTTACAGTCTCCTTGAAAACCCTTTTCATTCCTTCTCCTGTAGCCTCTCTTTTGTTTGGTAACTGATAACCCTAACTTCCCCAACGTATGATCTTATATACACTTATAAAATTCGTTGGTCTATATTCTCCAAAATTTCAAAAGACAAAAGTACCCCTCCGGAGTGCCAGTTTGGTGTAAAAATTCCCCGGGACCCAAACTAAACCTCTAAGTACATTTTTCTAACTATTTTGATGCTTTAGGACACACTGACGCACTCGAAATAACCATTTGAATTATTTAAAATAAAATTTTGTTTTATTTCCCAAAATTAAGTCTCGACACGACTGACACACGCGTCCCGACTAAATTTACCGTAACTGCCATATTTCTCACTCACGGCAATCATAATATTTTCTTATCAATTATTACTTATTCAGAAAGTAATATTCAATACATATAAATATTAACCCTTGTCTCGCTAATTAATATTTATTTTTGATCCGGATTAATTACTCAAATTAATTTAATAAATTTGAATTAATCCCAATATAAAAATTATTAAAATTACATAGTGTTACAAAAATTGTCTTACTTTTCTCATTTTAGTTACTTTACCATCATGATCACTCATCTTACAATTGTCCCATAGTAAAATAAGTTTTCTTACATTTTATCACTCTCGATTACTCATGTCGACTTATCCGTGGTGATATTGTGACAAGCCATTATTCTCACTCACTATACACTAAATACACTAATTTTTAGCACTTTTACACTTTATATACCTTTGAACATAATAACACACACACACACACACACACACACACACACTCTTATATTCCTTCATACACTTGCAATTATTCTCACCCTCTCTTACTCACACACATACATGTACCCATAACACTAAGAGAAAATATTTTATTCCTAAGAATATGAAAGGGTGGGTAGAGTGACTAACACCTTCCATATCTATAACTTAGTCTCCGATCCCATTTGTCTTTGGTTTAAATTTGATCATTTACCTTATTTCTTTTATTTAGGATTATATTCTTTTGCCTATTTTTTTGTAAAATAAATTGGTGACTCTAAGTTTACACCATCACACACCTCACTATTAACAATTATTCACCGAGAACTTCTTGTTTGTTTCAAATCCCTTACCTTTACTGACTCAACCTTGACAAATAAAGGAAAAATGAAGGATCACGTGCGCATAAAGTAACCTTACGTGGATGTAATGTTTTCGTAAGATGCACCTATGACGTGGGAGCAATCAAACTTGCTACCACGAGGGAGGTTTGGGATGGATCCACTCATCATAAATAGAGGTAAAGGGATTATATCTTCTTATCAAATGCATCATTAAAATAATTAAACACATGCCCTATAGTATTTTTCTTAGGTAGAGAAATAACTCAAATAAGGGTAACAAGAACGTCCCTAGGAATTGTAGTTAAATTCTTAAACATAGGAGGTAAGTATTATATGTTTGGTAAACCTGGACACCATATTTGTTATTTGATCCTAGACAATAGGAGTTATGAGAAATTCGTCGCTCAATATCTCGTGGCTCTCTCTATATAAGCGTTACTTGGATTATTCTGTACCAAAATATTTTATTTTTACTATAGGAACATATGCTTGACACTATTAGTGTGTCTAAATGATTGACTTCCTTACATGCCTTCATCCTATTGGGGTAATAAAAATATTGATTGATCATGCATTCTAAAGATAAAACAATAAGTAAGTTTAAATTATAAACCTAGGGTTTCAAATCACCATACTTTTACGGATATTATAGGAGAATCTTTGAATAAAATGAAGGGGATGCCTTTTATTGTACTTAAAAATCTTGCTATAACAAGCTAAAAAGTTCGGATCTACTAGTATATGACTCAGCCAAAAAAAAATTATGTGTATGGACACTCTTAAAGATGAATACTTGGTGTTTTGAGCGAGATATGATTTTCTCTCTCTACATCCCTTCACAATAATGTGAATAGTACTTGTCCTCTCCTTCTCTAACCCTCAATAATGATTATTCAACTTAAAACCCTAGATTACACCACAATATATATATATATATATATATATATATATATATACATATAAGTCATGTCTTGGGCTAAACTGGGTTTCCAAAGAGTCTGGGTCTGTTACTTGGGTAAATGGACTATACTAGAGACCCAAGACTAAATAATTAAATTGAATTCCAAATAGGTACTCGAAAATCCCAAATAATATATCCCCGTAATTTATTTCCTTTCTCCATTTAATCACGATTAATTCCACTAAATAATCATGATCTCTCTCTAATTTAATTATCTCAAAATCACTCAAATGATGAGGTCTTATTTGTAAGGCAATTATGTTATATAATATGATTCTCTGCATTAAACATATAATACCCACTTAATCAAATCAATTCACCGCTAATCAATTTTGACCAACGTTATATTTATTCATTGATTCTTATACTTAACTTAATTGATACCTTATTGAATAAAAAAATAATCCATTGATCTGGTTTACTTATAAAATCAAAACTTATAAGGCTATCAAGGGGGTATCACAATCCAAGATCTTTCTTGGATGTGAATCACTACTAATTATGATATCAGACCTTCTTACACAATGATTTCCTAACTGGAGAAGATATAGATACAATAAGATTGAATCTTACCCATAACAATCAAGCTGCAAGAATTTTAATCCTTATATCCCCCGGGATTAAGAACCCATGCACCCTTTGCAAAACTATGAGATTGTTCAATTTTAATCTAGTTAACACCTAGAATTCCCACTCGTGGTCCTATTCAATACATTCTTGAATGTACCGATCATAATACACATTAAACTATCATATAAGTTCCCCAAAAATCAGACAGGCTCCCATAGTTTAAGATATACTACTAGGATTGCACTTGTAACTTTACATATAGGATGTCAACTTCATATCTAGACTGTGAATTGTTAAATTGTACTAGAACCGAAGTTTTGATCTCCCATGATTAGGCTAAACCCAACTCATCAGAATTCCTATCGAGTACAATTTATTGACATCGCATTGTTTACACCATATTAATACAACCTAATGAGGTGTCGCCACGTAATAATTAAAATTGGCAAAAATAATCGGGTTATTAAGTGTAAATTCGAAGTAGTGGGCAACATGAATGGGGGGCACTTGGCATCGTTTGGGACGTGTTAATTGAATTGAGAACTCACTCCAATTTAAATTGGGGCGTTAGTGCACCAAAGAAGGAAAGACTCAAATGGGCGAATCATCACCCAATAGTTACAAGAGCAGTTATGTTGCATGAGCAAGAAACACTATAAATAAACAACTAACCCTAAAAGGAAGAGATCCCACCTCACCAATTAATTTACATTACTTTTATCCTCTCTTTTTTTCTTTCGTTATTTACTGCATTTCTTTCAATTACACAAGTAAATTGTAAGGTAGTTGTAATATTTTCTTTCCCAGTTTATTTAAAGTTTGTTGCCCTTGCATTTAATGTTATTTTACTTTTTATAAATCTTTACTTTGCTCGTAATTTACTTTCTTGTGAATCTTCACTTCGATTGCATTTTCTTTTCTTTTACTTACAAAGCTTTATTTTCCTTTAATTCATGAAATTTACCAATTATTATCCTAGTTAATCACTTAGCACTCAATCCAAAGTCTTCCCTAGGGGAAACATAAATCCTCTTAATTAAGGCATCAAATACAACACAATTGCCTAATAATTGTCATTAGGCTAAAATATTTGGTTGGCAAGACCACAAATCTTAACTGGCACACTCGCAATCCTAATTAACCATCAAGCCAGTTAAAAACACCCAAATATATTTATGGCATGCCCGGTGGTACACTCATGCTGCGTAAAGGTTATAAATGGCTATTACATGTCGAAGGTAAGAAATAACTGAGAAAGATGGTGAAATTGGCGCCACTAATCAACATATTGCCACTACAGAAAAATTATTGGTCGAAATAACCTAAGAGTTGGGACCAATGACTCGTAGTCAAGAGTTGAATATTAAAATGTCTCCCAAAGCTAACAATATTCAAACTACACCAGGAGTTTGTGTGACTACAAACATTCAAGACCAATTGATCAGCCAACTAAACCCAGTTTTTAATTATTTTAGAAATATGGTTGAAAATCTAAACAAATGATCACTACGGTGAGCAGTGGATTTGCCTTACCTGATGGAATTAAAACTAGTAGTCACGTTTATGCACCAAAATTTGGAGCGAACACCACTACTCAGCCAAATCCCTACCACTTTATTTATTATAGTCCAGATAATGGTTAAACCAATTTAGAAATAACCATAGGATAGGTGAATATGCTAATTCTAGTGGTCAAAATGTAAGAAATCCAATGGAAATAGAAGGACCATCTAACACTTACCAACAAGTGGGTTATAAGAACCTAATTGTGATAATATCTCTCCTAATGTAGGGAGGACTAGGCCTTATCCAAATAAGACTAATGTAGACTTACCAAGTGCTTCAAACTATTTAATTATGAATAATCCAGTGTTCGAACTAGAACTTCAGGGGTTAGGGAACCCAAGGAGGTTAGATCACTAAACCCCTCAAGTATCTCAACCTATGCCTTACTAAACACAACAAAACGTGCCTCCACAAATTCCACCACACTTAGTGTAACCAACTTCTTTGGTAAACTAGATAACTTCCCCATAAAATAACAACTGCTTGGGGGGAGTGGGAAAGAATGAATTTGTGGATTTGATATAATAAATATATAGACCATCATCCCTGGGGGTGCAGACCCCAATTTATCAAAATCCCTATACAAAATGGATGGATAGAATTAAATTTCTTTAAGGCTTTAAATTACCCACATTTACCCTCTTTTCATGGGATAAGAGTTGGTCCACGATGGAAAATGATTAATCGAGGCTACATTTGATCTCCAGTTCCCTCACAGATGCAAACTTTGCATGCTTGATAAGATTGCCACCAAAATTTGTTCTATCTTGTCAATAAAGGGAAGATATGTTTTATTCTCAATTCTTATAAACTAAACTAGAAGTTTCCATGGATGACTTGGCTAGACTAACCCAAAAGCCTTATGAAAAGGTTATTACATTTATAAACACATTCACAAGACTAAAAATAAATGCAAGATAATATTACCTAAGTTAGAATTTCTGAAGTTATATCAAAATAGTTTGGAATTTAGGCTTGAAAAAAAGTTTGATGCCACATAATTTAGAGATCTAGTAGTATAAACTGCCAGAGTATCTAGACATGTGGCTCTTCTAGAAAAGGAGCACGAAAGAAACACTTCTTCCTTTAAAAATATATTTTAAACATCCTAATTCCGAAATAGATGCTTCTAAAATTGTAGGAACTGAAACTAAAATATATGAACTATTGGTTTGAAACATTACTATTGCAGAGTCCTTTGCACCAAAATCAAAAGAAATAATTAAAAAAGTACTCTTTTGACATCACTAAGCTGATGAGATTTTTTATTTTCTCTTAAAAGACAGGATGTTAAAACCACCTGATGATACTAAAAATACACTCAACTAGTGTTTCATAATAGGGATGAAGAGTTAATCAGGTGGGGGAAGATCAAGTTCCATATAAAAGAGGATAGCACAATGGGGGTAGATGATGGCCCCTTCTCCAATGTTAAAGGGGTAGGTACTAATGTACAATTGATACAAATACCCAAAAACACGGGGCATGTGAAGTTCAAGGTGAAAACCTAGGCTCAATCAAAGACTTCACAATTTGACACCATTGAAGATCCTAATCAAAAGGTGATGAAACACATATGCATCAAGAGTGGATAATATTATGATATGATGTTCCAATTGGTGGCTTTGAAAAAGAAACATCAGCAAAAGAAGAACAATAACGGGAATAAGGGCAACCCAACCAAGGCCCAAATATTCCAAGAACAAGAGGTTCAAAGTGGGCCCTCTAGGAAAATTAGACCGTAATTTGGTCATTTCCATCCCCAAGGGAATGCTAAAATACCACAAAATAACAAGTACATCAAACCTAGCTTTAGAGAGACCAAATTTCACCAACATAGGGGAATATTTGGGGCAAGCTAAAGTGCTAAAATATATTCCAATGGATAAAGGTGTACCTGACTAGTTCGTGGCTTAAGATCCAAAGGTTGCATTGAAGTTTAATAATATGCCAAAGAAACCAAAGGCAATTAAGCCTATGCAAGTGCCTCCTGGCATATGGCATGTGGTGCAGCAATCAAGATTGAAAATAAGAGAGACAGAAATTACAATCTCTTGAACTTAGCAAAGGAGAACCAAAGAAAATATAGAGTCTAGCAAGAGGGCACTGGTTTGATTCAAAATAGCGAGTTAGAGGATTTTACTTCTTTATCCTTAAAGTTAAACCCCAGGTTCCATAGGGAACCATATAGGAGTCAAACCTCTCCTGATCTATTAAAGGAAATAATAAAGTCTTTAGATAAGACTATGAGCATGGATGAGTATAATGAATTTGAATAGATCTCTTCGAATGAAGAAGAGAAAGTAGAAATGATGGCAGTTCATGGCACAACACCTGTTCAAGAGGTTGAACAACAATCAATCCAGTTTGTCTCTCTACCTAAGAAAATGCCAATCAACATGTGTGACAACTCGTTTGTCTCTCCACCTATGTAAGTTCAAACCAACATGTATGACAACCCACATATTTTAATATTGGAGGTGGCCAGTCCCTACTGCCAAACTATGTTGGACGTCAAAATTAAAATACCATTCTAAGAATGTGATAGAAATATGAGACATTAAAAAAAAAATTCACAAAATATAATATGAAATTTAATCCAACAAATATGAACATCTACATAATAAAATCCATCACCTTGCTAACTCCAAAATAAAACTCAACTCCAAAAGATAAATTAATACTTAAATAAATAATCTAACTACATATCTCTATATGAAAATTGTAAATAACTGTGGAATCAAATGGCCTACCAAATTCATAATCAACTGTCTTATAAATAAAACGACGGAATGAAAAAATCTATGCTACTAAAGCAATAAAATAACTCCAGCTGAAGTCCAAGAATCTCCAATACAATCTATGCAGCTACTCCATTAACTATACCTGAAATGTTAGTCAACTGAATGGGTCAGATCCCACCATATGGACACCAGCTACTCCTCCAAATTAGGATCAGTGAATCTAGACATAAGCATCATATGAGATAAATGTTACAATAGAGTTTTTAAATTATGAGATATAAGAACAGGAAAGTAAGACGAAACACTGTTAACTACCGACATAAGTAAGCCACCCTATTATTCAAGTCCAATTATATTATTACAACAATAAATTATAAATTGAATTAATGCAACCAATTTTATTAATGAGACACCAGTATAGGCAGTTTATCTTTCTATTGATCCTGCATATACTCTTATCACGCAAAAAACCAACTAATTTATTAATGTGACACCAGTATAGCCAGTTTACGTTTTTATTGGTCCTGCACTTACTCCTGGCGCACTAACAATTTCACACACTACAACCATTCCTCTCACAATAACCAGTTTGCCCAATTTTATTAGCATTGCACATAGCCAGTTTGCCCAATTTCATTAGCATTAGCATTAGCATTCCTCTCACAATAACCAATTTGCCTAATACTTCTGAGGTTCCATGCATGACACGCCACTATAGCCAGTTTGCCCAATTTTTATTAGCCTGCACATATTTGTGATGCCAATATACACCCATGGTGCTGTAGTCAGTCAACCCATTTATAGTTAGCCTTGCACATACTCGCGATGCAAATTCATTTTAATACCAGTTTATTATCTTAGGCATAACTATTAATCCTTAATCAAGTTCTCTTTATTCTTAATTATCACCACCCTTAATTACTGGTATCACAACCTAAAACCATCACTAGTTTCATTCTTAGATATCACCGAACCATAAGTATTACGTAGTCCATCACCTAGGAAGAATACCTACCAAAAATCATCATCTGGTCTCGCACCTAGGCTAAAGGAATAATATAACAACGTACTACCTAGACCCACCTAAGAAAATACCCAACCGTACAAGCATACATCAACTAGTCTCATATCTAGCAAGCAATCTATTATAACGGGTGAAAGTATAACTATTCCCCAAAACCCAACGTTCCCACGATACTGAAATATTAACACGAACAATATCCACATAAATTATATTTTAGTTTAACACTGTAATCCTCTAATTAATCCTACGATTTCAATTCCATCACCGAATAGTCACACAAGTTGTCAAATTTTATAATTTTAATACAAGTGATATTTTACTAATTAACACATAATTCCATTTGAACATATGTATTAACATTGTTAAACAACAATAATTCCTTTCTACAAGCTACTCATCAATATTGTCATTTTACGTGTAGAAATATTATTCCAAATTTATATTTTTAATTAACATGCGAATTGTCCCACAATTCTATCACTTTCCAAACCTCTAATCTAAGTATGCGATTGTTTCAAGTCTTAAATCATAATTTTAGATTTAATAAAAATAACCCGAAATTTTACTTTCACTTTTACAAATTAATCTTCCTACTTAATTTTAAGAAAACATGATTAATTAAGGTTTAGGCAGTATTTAAAACATACAACACTTGGGGGGAACAATAGTAGTATTCATGCCTGATCAAAGTTATCGTATAGAAAATTCGTTGATATGGTTCGTATTTCTCTTGAAAAGTTGACAAAGAAAGTCTCTATGATGATCTTGAGAATATAGATCCTTCTTCTTCAAAAATAAACTCTAAAATCTTCTTTAATGGAGATTAGGTTTTTTATGTAAGAGGGGATGTAGTTTGGGAGAGAAAGTCTCCTGGGAATATGTTAATATGAGTTTGAAAAGTCCTCCCATGAGCTCCCCTTATATAAATTAAAATATTAGAGTCTTTACCCCATTAGAATTCTTAAAGCTCACAAATTCGCACAAATCTAATATTCTGACAGATTAAATAACGTTTACTAAAATGATAATTACGCCCTCCACATAAGTCCAAATGAACGAATTCAAATCTCATTAGAAATCTAAGATCCATACATTTATTTAAATATATGGATCATTGTCTGATTCAAAATACAAATAAAATGGCATGCATTTAAAGTGAAATTATATTCGCACAAATGTAATATTCTGACAGATTAAACACCTTTTTACTAAAATGGATATTACTCCCTCCACATAAGTCCAAATGAGATAATTCAACTAAGATATATACCTTTATTTATATAGATGTATCATAGTCTACTAAAACGTACAAACAAAATTACATACGTTTGATGTGACATTAAAAGTTTGGAAAGATTGTCATCATAACCTAGGGATATTCATCTCGTAAAATCAATATTATATTTTCATCAAAATGGTTTAAATTGAATTTTAAAAATAATTTTATAATCACAGTAATAAAAAAAATATCTTATTAATAATTAATTCCAAATTGACATGTGTACACGATTCCACATTTTTATAAGTCCGAGAACATCTGAATTTTACATTTTAACAAAATTACTAATTTCATGTTATAACCATTAACTATTTTTCACAATTTATAATTTATTAAGCTTAAATTAATACCCCCAAAACTCAGGGTATTAAAACATGGTTGGGATCCTTCCCAAGAGGTTCAAAGCTAAGGAAAACTTAGATGTGGCCGCCATAAAAGTGGGTGAACAAGATGAATCAGAGGTAGATAATTTTGATCTATTTGTTTTTGCACTTAATATCATATATGGGTTCGAGGAACCTACTAAAATTATGACACACCACATAAAGCTTATTTATTAAATCTTGGATAAATGGTTCCATTATGAATGAAATATTAGTAGATAGTCGTGCAACTGTTAACCTAACGCCATTTTTTATGTTTTCCAAATCAACAAACGGAATACTAAATTGGTATCAACTCAAATAATTATCTCTAGTTTTCCCAGGGATAAGAAGTATACCAAATGTGTACTACTAGTTAACATTGAAGTAGGCACCAAAAAATATAAAATTGTTTCTTTATTATCGAAGGCAAACCTAGTTTTAATGCATTACTATGTAGAGATTAGATCCATTATAACAAATTCATTCCTTCTTCTATGCATCAGTAATACTTTTAATGAAGGAGTATGGGGTTGTAAAAGAGGTCAAAGCGGATCCATTACCCTTTCGTGCCAGAGGCATTAGAGGGAGAAGTCTCAAAAAAGGGTTGGAATGACTGGTGTTTAGCCAAATGGAGCCAACTGATGAAGATAAAACATCTGTTTAATGGTTAATACACCCATTGACATCCAATAACTAATGAAATCTTGGCTATTATTTTATACAACTCAAAAACCTGAAGATGAGCACCAGTTTTAGTGAAGAAAATAAATACCATTAATTGGGTTAACTATGTCTTTGAAGAGGATGTAGAAAATGAAACTGATAAGGATAGTGATGAATTAGAAAGTTTTCCAATATAATACAAAGAACTGATGGTTAATCAATTAGATCCTTTGATTGAAGTCAATTTGGGGACAGAGAAAAAAGAGGAAAATCGCCTATATCAGTGCCAATCTTAATAAAGAAGACCAAAAATTGGTCATTACCCTTCTACATGAGTACAAGGACTTCTTTATTTGGGAGTATGATGAGCTCCATGGATTAATTAAAAACTATTAAAATAAAAACTGCCAATTAATGAAGACTATAAACATGTGAAGTAGCTGCCAAGGCACATACGCATAGAGGTCACGACCAAGATCAAAGACAAAATAGAAAGACTTTTAGAGGCTGGATTCATTTGAATAAATAGGTACGTAGAATGACTCTCTAATATAGTACCAACGGTTAAAAAGAATAAAAAATTAAGAGTGTGTATTGATTTCAGACACCCATATTCAATTACTCATAAGGATGAATATCCAATCCAGTGGTAGGTCTATTTGCTGATATGTCAACAGGTCATGTTATCATGTCTATAATGGATGGTCATTCTAGCTATAACTACATATGCATAGCTGGAGAACATGTGCCTAAGACTGCATTCAGAGGTCATGGTAATTTATTGAACTTTGAATTGGTTAAAATGCCGTTTTACTTAATGAATGCAAGGCCCACATACAAGAGGGGGAAGAACACCATTTTCTATGATATGGTTAGCACCTCCTTAGAGTGTTATATTGATGACATTAATATAAAGGAAGATTCAACAACGGATCATATAGTACATTTGAAAAAATCCTTCAAAAGGATGAGGCAGTATCAACTCAAGATAAACCCTTCAAAATGTGCCTTTGGAGTTTTTGCAAGGAATTTCTTGGATTTTTTGTGCATAAAAAGGGGATTCAAGTTAACTAGAACAAGGCTAAAGTTATAATCAATAGTAAAGCCCTCAGAATCAGAAAGTAATTACAAATCTATAAGACTAAGGGGAGCTAGATTTTAAGGATGATCATGAGTAAGATTTTAAAACACTAAAGAGATACCTAGTTAAGCCACCTATTTTGGATCCTCCAAGAGAAGAGAAGCAACTAAAATTATACATTTTAGGAGCTAATGCATCTATTGGAGTATTACTAGCTTAAGACTATGAAGATAACAAGGAACAAGCTATTTGTTACCTTAGTATGTTTTTAAATAATTCTGAGCATTGATGTTGTGTAATGGAAAAATTATGTTTCACCTTGTACTTTGCTGCTATAAAATTAAGATACTACTTGTTGCCTAAAGAAATTTTTGTTATTTTAGAGTTTGATCTAATTAAATTTATGATAACTAGGTATATTCTAAGAAATAGAATTAGCATAGCTTTATCAAAATTATGTTTACAATATATGCCTTAAAAGGCAATAAAAGGTCAAGCCTTAGCAAATTTCCTAGCAGATCATCCATGTGAGAATGAATTGGATGGGAGAAAATAGATAGGTTATGTATCTTTACGCCCTTGAAAATTTTAGTTTGATGGTTCGAAGTCTGAATTATGTCAGACATAGGGATAGTTATTGAATCCCTTGAACATATCAAAATAAAACTTAGTTACGGATTAAAAGAAAAATCTTGTTCGAATAACTAAGCGGAATCTGAAGATGTAATAACGGGGTTAAAAATCCTTTGAAGCTGTAATGCTTCAGTTATAGAAATCTTTTATGATTCCCAACTAACGATAGTTATTGAATCCCTTGAACACATAAAAATAAAACATAGTTATAGATTAATAAAAACTCTTGTTCGAATAACCAAGTGGAATATGAGGATGTCATAACGGGGTTAAAAATCCTTTGAAGCTGTAATCCTTCAGTTATAGAAATATTTAGTGATTCCCAACTGGTTATGAGACAGTTAATTGGTGAATTTAAATATGCCCATGAGGGTTTAACTCTATATAACCAAGTGGCATTAGATTTGTTATCCAAGTTTGATGAAGTCACTTTAAATAATATTCACAGATGTTTTAAATAAAAAAGCTAGTGAAATGACTCAAAAGGCATCATAATTCACACTTATTGATAACTTCGAAGTCAAATTAAAAATCATTGATATTGATGGCTTCTTACCACTGCTACAAAACGTATGACCTATAGTGGAAATTATAAATATTGATGTCCACAAAGATTGGAGAACACCAATTATGAAATATTTGAATGATCTAATGTTAAAATCGAAAGGATTATGAGGTTAAGAAAAAACTAACTATGCTCTATCTGCTAATAAATTATTCAAAAGTGGTGCTGATGAGACAATCCTAGAGTATCTAAGTAAAAGTGAAGTCTTAGCAACCGTAGAATAATTCCATGAGGGTCTTTATTGAGCCCACCAAACTGGCCCAAAAATGTGATGGTTGTTGAGGAGGCATGGATTTTAGTGGCCATCTATTTTAAAGGATTTTATTGAAATTAGAAAAGGAGGCCAAAAGTGTCAACAACATGCTCCTTTAAAGCACATGATTCTAATGGAATTTCAATATGTGGTCAAGCCTTGGACATTTTGAAGATGGACAATTGATGTGATTGGTATTGTTTACCCCCCATTTTTGAAGATACACGGTTTTATTCTGGTTACAATGATTACATCACCAACTGGGTGGAGGCTAAATCTTTAAATTCAGTTATCGAAAATGAATTAATATACTTCCTACAAGACATTATATATAGGTTTAGGATTCCAAAAACCATAACCTAAAACAATGCAATTTTTTGAATAAAAAATGGTATTCGAATTCATATCAAGGTTAGGTATAACCTAATAATGTCAGCACCATACTATGCTCAATCAAATGGCCAAGATGAATCCACTAATAAAGTAATTAAAGATAATTTGAGCAAAGTGATTGAGAAGAATCCAAGAGATTGGCACAATTTGTTGCCAAAAGTTTAATGGGCTTATAGGACTTATAAAAGGTTAAAGACTGGAATAAATTCATATGCCTTAATTTATGGGCATGATGTTGTGTTACTAGTGCTAATGTTTTCATATTTTTGAGTTTTACAAAATATCTCCGGGGTGGTGATGGGGTTATATAGGCGATAGAGGGAGGTGGAGTTGTGTAAATGTATTTGAATTTCAAATTTGTGCAAATGTATAGATCTGAGTTTTGTAGTTGCCTACGATAGTTTAAATATTTATTAAGTCTTGTTATTTCGGTGGAGCTGAGGTGAAAAGTTTCTATAAGGTTATGTTGCTTTCGAGATTCTATTTTTATAAGTTGCTTTTGTCAATAATGTTTTGTTTGATATTATTTCTCCTAAAATCAAGGTTGGTGGTAACATGAAAAACTGTGGTGAATATTTTATAATTTTTCCCACATCAAATGAGAGCATGTGCCTATTTCCTTCCTAAAACTAAGTTTGAAACACACATTTATTTCCTCCCTTTATATATCTATTTGAGTTGTTTAATAAAAGATTTTATTTCAGAAACTTTATTTTTCTTTTGATTTGTACTGAACTGTTTAAATCATTATTTAATAAATTAACTAATATAGTTGAATTTTCGAGTAGCAATAAAAATCATATCTGGTATCCTAGGTGCTTGACAAAATATTGGAGTGAGCATTTCAGTTATTTATCAGCCTCATGTATCCGTTTTTATGTCATATGCATATGTTAGCTTGGTAGAAATATATATTGAATGGAGTTTATTAGTTTGATAATTATTCAAATGGTTATGAACAATGTAATTTTTTAGTATTATTTTTATTATGTGGAATTTTTGAAAATAGGTATAAGAATATAGATTGAATGATCAATGAGAAAAGGAGAAGTTTACATTTTTTATGAATGTACTATGTTTCTATAGTGATACTTATATATTTATTTTTTTACTTGGCTACCATATACTGATGTTTCATTTTTTCAGCAAACTAAGGTATTAGACGTTTAGATTTGGTTTTGGAAACTCATGTTTTAGTTTTTGAGTTACGAAGTGGTGATAAAAGAAATTCAGAATGCCATTTTAGTTGGTAAACTCTCCCTCTCTCCTTTTCTTTTAATGGTTAAAAGGGTCTAATTTTTACTTGGCACACATATATCTTATTGTGGTTAAAGGGGTCTAATTTTTTATTGGAAATTATTTTGAATCTTTATTTATCGTGTTCTCATTTTTTATTTTATTACAGGTTACTCTTTTAGTAACTTTGACTGTTATTGTGGTTGTTATAGCAGCATTGGGAGATTTTTCATTCCTTATTTTACTGGATATAGCATGGCCCTTACTTTAGTTTTCTTTCATATTAGTTTTTATGCTCTTCTGTTTCAGTGATACGTATAACTTTCTCTAGCATTGTTACTTGTCCTAAGAGTGTTCTTGCATTATAAATAACATTAGGCCTAATTCCATATGCAGAGCATATACCTTGTGTTGGTGGAGAGACCTGGACAGAAAGGTGGGTTTTCTTTACTCGATACAATAATGGGCCAAATTCGTTGTCACTACTATTTGCAAAGGTAAACTCTTAACCCATATTCAAGCTATATATACATTTATTGATTCATGTCAGAGCTAACAAAATGCTAGAGATAACAAAACCCATATTCATCATGAAAACATTACGATAATTTGTAAATCATAAGACTTAGGCTTTAAAACATGTCGTTAAAGGAAAAAATATAAAACTGTCCACGAAAGGCCTCGTTAGAGGCACCAATAACTCATATGGAACCAATGTAACTTATAGGAATTGACCGCGCAGTCATGGTACTCTAAGTTTGCGAATATGTTGATAATTTGTAAATATCTAGAATTAGGCTTAAGAACATGTCATTAGAGGATGAAAACCCAAAATAGCCCCTAAATGACCCAGTAAAAGGCACGAACACCTCGTACGGGACTAATGTAACACGTAGGAACTGACCACGTAGTCATGAAACTCCCAGTTTTATAATATGATGATAATTTTTAAATATCTAGACTTTGGCTTAAAAACATGCCACTAAAGGGAAAAAACCCAAAATATTTCCCAAACGACCCTATAAGAGGCACGAACACCTCGTAGGAGACAAAATATAACTCGTAGGAATTGATTGTGTGGTAAAGGGACTCCCGATTTGAGAACATGAAGATAATTTTGAAATAGATTGACTTAGGCTTAAAAAATATGTCGTTAGAAGGCAAAACACCCAAACAGCCCCCAAACGGCCACGTAAGAGGCACGAACACCTCAGACGAGACTAATGTAACTTGTAGGAACTGACCGAGTTATCATATAAATTCCGATTTTAAAATATGATAATAATTTGAAAATCTCAATACTTAAGCTTAAAAATATGCCGTTAGAGGGAAAAAATTCAAAACAACCCCCAAACGTCCCTATAAGAGGCACAAACACCTAGCACGAGATGAACGTAACTAGTAGGAACTGACTGCGTAGTCACGTGGTTTTTGATTTGAGAATATGATGATGATTTGAAAATATCTATACTTAGGCTTAAAAACACACGATTAGAGGGTGAAAATCCAAAATAACCCCCCACATGGTCTTGTAAGAGGTACGAATGCCTCGCATTGGACTAATGTAACTCTTAGGAACTGACTATGTAGTAACAGGACTCTCATTTAAGGAATATGACTATAATTTTCAAATATCATTACTTTGTTTTAAAATCACGCAATTAGAAGGCAAAAACCTAAAATAACCCCCTGAATGGCCCTTTAAGAGGCACGAACACCTCGCATGGGACCAATGTAATTTATAGTAACTGATCACATAGTCACATGACTCTCGATATGAGAATATGATGATAATTTAAAAATATCTAGATATGGGAAAGAAAAGATGTTATAGGGTGGAAACTCAAACCATCTCTCAAACGGCCCTGTAAGAGGCATGAATACCTCGCACGAGACCAATGTAACTCATAGGAATTGACTGCGTAGCCATGAGACTCCCAATTTGAGAATATGAAAATAAATTATAAATATCTAGGCTTAGACTTAAATATGACGATTAATATACGCAATTTTTCTGCTTAAATACAACTTTTTATACAATATTTGATTACTGATATCATTTCTATTTTGTATCCTATTTTTTTTTGCAGGATAACATTTCAGTGTTGGTTTTTATCCACGTGAAACACACGAACAAGTCATTAGTTTACACTAGGGAGATTATTTATTTATTATTGTTGACATTCGAGATTGTTGTTTTTGATGTGTTATAGCCATTTAAGCTTTTGTGATTTTATTGTTTAATTTTATGGTCGTGCGGGCTTTTGTAATGTTATAGTTAAATTTTATGATTGTACAACCTTTACAATAAAGCAAGTTTTATATTAATAGATTTTAGAATGCCCAGAAAACATAGGAAACTCTTTCCAAATTTTTTTGGTCCGTGGATTATTAAGACTTATAATATTTTGAAGTTTAATATGCACATCATTTTATCAACAACAACATGCGAGATTCGCAATTTTTGGATTTTCTTGATGTTTTTACAAATAATAAATATTTTCTACAAGATTTGGAATTCGTTGATTATCTAATTTGTTTGCAAATAATAAATATTTATTTATTTATTAAAAAATCTAGCACGATTAAAAATGGTGCCAAAATCGTGTAAGATTATCGTATATGAGTATGATTACGCCACAATCTGGCATGCTTTTTTAACCATACCAAAAAATGCATAAAAATAAAAATCTTGCACGATTTTAAACCGTGACAAATGTGTGCCATAGTAAAATCTGGCATGGTTTAAAACCGTGCCAAATTGTTTTTGGGGTAGTGTTCTTTGGCTTAGAATTGAACATCTTCTTCAGTAGAGATCTACATTTATCTTACCATCTATCAAATTCTTTGCTAATAATCTCCTTTTTCATTGAGGGTTGCATCCAATTCAGCATTCACCCTCTCTAATTTCCTCTCCAGCTCCTTCTTAGATAGAAGGCCAGACTTCTTGCTTAGAATGACTCCAAA
The DNA here is from genome assembly GCA_949130495.1 of Sambucus nigra. Lineage (NCBI taxonomy): Eukaryota > Viridiplantae > Streptophyta > Magnoliopsida > Dipsacales > Adoxaceae > Sambucus > Sambucus nigra. Next base: position 717,154,420 of record OX422207.1, read on the forward strand.
TCTCGTAGTTCCATGGCAGCTTCAGCTTTTTGAGTAAAAATGTGGGCTATACCTGCAAATAGATTATTCTCCTCAGCCTCTTCCTGAGCCATAGTTCAAAGCTTATAGGTAAGTGGATATAACATTCAAAACATCTATCCCTAATCCTTCAATATGAGAAATACACGAGTAAGCTTCTCTGAGCCCACTTTTAAAAGTGAAGTCATCCAACTCTTTGAATGGTAGCCTAACAAAGCTTTAAAGCAAACTTAAGGCTTGTGAGGTTTCTAAATTCCAAGAAGGAGGATGAGGCTAAGATTATATGATTCTTTCCAATTAATGTTCTACACTACTGTCTTCAATCTCCAAGGCATGGATGGGAGCTATAGCCATAATCTTCTCCAACTGCCCATGAAAAATACACACCTTAATCAGGCTCATCAGGTTTGGAATTTACTCAACCATCGAGGCGCATTCCTTAAGGGAGAAGTGTTTGAGGGGGCACCAACTCCAGAACATGAAGGTTCAATAAGAATTATGGAATCAATGACAGTTGGTCATGGATCCTATAATAATTCTGTCTCTTTCGAGCTAACGGTTTCATTTTCCTCCACTTGGGTCAAAAGAAAATGCATCAAAACATCCACTTCCTCAGAGTATGTATCTTCATTCGAAACTGAATTAGAAGAAGGCCCAACTAGACACAAAAAGATACCAATGGGTTCAACCATAGATTCATTATTTATTGATGTTAGTGGTGGCATTATAAGATATCTAGGAGTGTCTTATTCTATTTCCTATACTAAATCATCATCAAGGCCTGCAATAAAGAAAAAGTCAATTAAAAGTTAAGGTTAGTAATGTGACTAATACCAAAAGGCTTTGGAAACTTCATATAAGTAAAAATTATCTTACTTGCCAATGGTGCTACATGAATGTCCTTCTTGGCTCTGATATTCTTTCATTTATCTATTGATATAAAAAACATAGCAGTAATGGGAGGCTCGTCCATGATAGAGGAGGCACTAATGGGATTTTCATAAGAGGGTTTTGCATTCTTGATCCTTACAAGAGGGACATTATATTTGGCCCCTTAGCCTCTATATTCTCTAGAGATATCCTCTTCCAAATCCTCCTTGATCTCAGGAGTGAGTTTTCTCTTATTGGAAGACAAATAATCATTAATAAGAGGAGATTCTGCAAAAGCAATTAAAATGGTTTAGCCAAGATCATTATAAACCAAAACCAAAACTATAAGAGATAGTTAAAGCCTTATAAGGATCAATGGCTATTGGCAATGGTCTTAAGAAGAATTCAATGTACTTATACCACCATTACCTGAAATCTTGAATAACTCCAACATTAAACTCAACCTATGTGATGCTGAAGGTGCTTCAAAGCCTATGAAACTCAGCCACGTCATGAAAAATTATTGCCTTAGGAAGTTGACATGTCCTTGGAAACATATGGGGATTGGCTTGACTTCTCATAGGAACTAGAATGGATTAGTAAAAGCCAAACTTCCTAACAAATTGTTAAGGAAATTATATTTCCTCAAAATATTTGGAATTGGGGAGAGTGGGAGGTGTGGTTCCATAGTAAAAATCTCTTAGGATTAAAAACTTCCCCTATAAGGATCGTCATGGGGTACTTTGCGATGATCCCTTAGAATTCAGACCAACTAAAGTAGTGAGTTTATGAGTTTTAACATTGGATATGAAAGAAACCTTAGTCTATCACTAGGCAGACTTCTAAACATAGTAATGTTAGAGAAGTAAACTAAAACCATGCTTTATGTAATAGTTTCAGTTATGGATTTATTATTAAAATAAAATCAGTTCTTACTATTTTAAAGAGAATTATCTATGGACATAATGTTATCTCTGGTGTATTTTATTCTTCTTGGTAGGTGTTCTAGTGTGTAGAGTACTACATACACAGAGGATAAGATCACCAGTTCTTGTGAAATATAAGTTTTATCGTTCACAATCTTAGATGGAACTGGACACAACAACTATAAGGTTTTAGCACAATATTAGACTTATATTTATTACGGTAAAAACTATTATAGACGCCCCATCCTAAACACCTTCTTTTTTCTCTATCACTCACCCATCCATCGTAAATCCTAGGTCATACTCCGAGTACCGCTCTAGAGGCCACCTAGCGCTCTTGGGCCCCATTTGACTTTAGTCAACTTTTTCATCAGAAAAAATCTCAATGAATATTTGAAGGGATCTGAATCCCCTTTCCAAAAGTCTACCCTGTGCATAAATTGTTCTTGCGGTTTGGACGAACGGTTCATTTTACAATCAAAAATTGATCTCGAGGCCACCGGGTTCTCTTGGGACCGTGTTGACCCGAATCAACTTCCTCTCCTGAGTGAAAGCTCAATGGATCTTTGAAGAGATATGAATCCCCTTTCCAATCGTCTCTCCCATGCATGAATCGAACTTACGGTTCAAACAAGCAGACTATTTTACCCTAAAAACTGATCCAGAGGCCATCGGGGTTTCCAGGGCTCCGTTTGACTCCTATGAACTCTTCATCTTGAATCATAATAAATGAATCTTCGAAGGGCATTGAGTACCCTTTCCAATGGTTCACCTCATGGGTGAATCAGCCTTACGGTACGAACGAACGACCCATTTTACTCTGAAAGGTCACCAGACGCTTTTGGGCCCCGTTTGACCAAAGGTCAACTCTCCGAATTCAATGAAGCTGAATGGAATCTCAAAGGGCACTAAGCAACCTTTCGAATGATCCGTCCTGTGTGTGATTATGACTTGTGGTTCGGATGAACGATTCGTTTTCCTCCTAAAATTTCCTGTCTAGTGACCAACGGGCGCTTTCGAGCCCCGTTTGACCTCGATTAACTCCTAAACTCGAGAGTGACTCAATGGATTCTAAAAAGGTTCTAATTACCCTTTATAACGGTCTAACCATGTGCAATTCTGACTTACGATTGGCATTTTATGACCATTTTCCCAAAAAAAACTACCTCAAACAGCCGAATGGCAACCTTAAGACCCTGCCTATCGGTAGTGTGTCTAAAGTTCTATGCCGATAGGCAAGTCAAGGACCATGATGATCGATACCCCCTTATATCTGTAAATAGAGGCCATGACCTCACTTTGAAAAGCACCCTTGAATATACCTCTCTGTAATTCAGAGAGAATTCCCTTGAATTCAGATTTGTTCTTTCCTAAAAAGTCCATATCTCACATTATTTCCATCATTTTCATACTCTTTTGAGTAAATTCCCACCCACCTCCTCAAACCACCATTACTTCACCTTGAGGTCAACGCATCTACTAGGATGATCTACTTCAAGTCATAATAAGGAGGTCCATTTCTTCCTATTTGTCTTTAGATTCTCTTAATTTTGCTTTAGTTACTTCATTTTTCCTTTAGTATCTTATTTCATTGCATCACACATCTTAATTCTAAGTTTTATTATTAGTATTCTCACATACTTTTTTTCCATAAAAAAACTCAAAAACAAGAAAAGAGGGTTCACTTGTAAATTCCAAACGGGGATTTCTCATCACACTTTCCCACACTAAAATAACTTTTTCTACACACACCCATATAATAAAGTCCCCGGTTGGATTTATGGATTAAACCCCACCTCATATTATTTTCGAACTACGTGGACATTAATGCCCCCGAGCTACGTATGTTTCTTGGTTGAATACATCGACTTGAGTCCGCCCACCTACATTTGTTATTTTATTCTCATCATATACTCATGATATATACATTTTATATGCTTGTTCACTTGTGCCTTGTCTGATATACGCAATTGTTCTTCTATAATGACTTGCGAATCGACAACCACTTACATTGTATTTTTTACTACAATTTTGGGAACACTCCTAAGGATGACCTCACTCTTCCTTTATCCCTGATAGGAGTTGAGCTATTCCATCCTCCATTTATATTATACACATAAGCAAACACATCACGGAGTTCCATAGGAGAAGATTAACACATGCCCATGAGAGATTAAAAGATATGGATGGGTGTTAATACCTTCCCATTCCTTAACTTAGTCCCCGAACCTTTGAACTATTTGGTTACGCAAGCTTCAGTATTGTCCTTGATGTCGTTCTCTCAAGGTGCTAATATTTATTTTGCCTATTTTATGCAAAATAGGCCGATGACTCTATCTCTACATATCACTCAACATCGACGACGGTTGAGCTCTCCTATAAAGGATGCAATCCAGTGCACGTTGAAAAAAGAAGAGGGGGAAGGAATGAGGGATCCGCATTCGGAGATCTCAACCCCCCGACCTCGGGATGGCCATAATTATGGTTTCAACTTATTGTTTTGGTATACTTTATGTGTTTTTAATGGGACCATGTTTAGGTCATTGTCTTTATACTGATTTTACAAGACAATATACACCTCATGATTATGAGGTTTACTTAAGGCAGTTAATCCAAATATGATTAATGGACACATGCACTAGTTATTTATTGATTTGGCCTATCAGGTGAGATTCATTATTGAATCAATAATCTTGATAAATTGATTAATGGTGATTAATGTATGTTGAAAGTCTTTTACGGATGGAATCCATGTCTCGGTATAGAGACCAGTGATACCCCTTTGAGATGCTTATAAGTTTTGTATGCATCTAATCCTGCAGGTAGGTTATGTTAATTCATCACTATAAATAAGTTATGTTGGATCTCTCAAGGGCTTAAAGAAGTTAATCAAATAATTTATCAGTAATTTATTTTATTAACGGGTATCTGTAACCTTAACATGGGGAGAATTATGTAATTATTAATAAGGATCTTGAAATATAATTTTCAGTTAAGGAGTGGAGTTACAATTATAATTATGTAGTGGTATTAATTATAATTAATGAACTAGGATTATAATCTTGGTTGGATTAGGTTTTCTCAGGCACATTAGGACCCACGACCTTATCTCTCCTTAGGGTCCGTATTATAGCCTACATATATATGCATGTAAAGATCCTTTTTCCTCAAGAAAGAAATTCTTCACTCATGAGTCTCAAAAACCCTAATTTGGGTTTGTGGATAGAAAAAGTGAGAAAGAGAGGCAGTGGATAGAAAAAGTGAGAAAAGAAGGTGGCCACGAAGGAACAGTCCACACTCTTCTTGTGACTATTCATATCGAGAAAATGGTATAAGATCGTGAGGTGCATCGAGCCTACATTCTTGGTCTATCATCATTACATACTATTCATGCTGAGACGATATCAAACCAAAGATATCTCGAAGGTAATCCCTAATTTTGCTTTGTAGAGTTTTAGGTTTTACCTATATGTTTTATTTTGAACTTCAATTTATATGCGTAATCAATAGATCCTGGGAAACTGCTCCAATAATTACTAAGAGCTTCAAGTCTCTTATTACCTGGACTAGCATGATAATAAGTGAAACAATGGCTGATAATAGAGTCGTATTTAATTGGCTAATCTCTAGAACGCATTAATGGGGCCACATTTGAAGAATCCAAAATGGCCTATCTTGTTTGGCATTTATGGTGTCCTTAATAAGTTCATCACAAATCTTATCAAGGGAGCCTAACAGATAAGTAGAAAGATAAACCCCGTTACCATCCATGAGATTGGTAGAAAAAAAAAGAGTATTCCAACAGCACTCTTTGGGATTTAACATAAAAAATGTGTCTTGATAACCAGAACAAAAGAAAGAAATGATACTCTGAATCAAGTACAGTGGGAGTATTTTTCCTTTGGGGGTGCATAAAAGTATAATAAGCAAAGTCAAAATTCTTATGATTCAAATTCGAAGGAGTATCAATTGATGGCATGAACGAGTGAGCTTTCCCCCCCAAATATTTGAAGCCAGTTGGTTGTCAAATGTCCAAAATAGTGGGGCCAACCATCCTAAAATTAAATTCAAAGCAATTGAATCCTTCATTTAAGAAGAACATAGAACTTTGGGTTTAAAAAGGGTCGAATATAACATTGTTCAAGCTTTCATAGCATCAAAGAGGCCAGAGTTCTCCATGTCTCTATCTTTGAGGGCGACCATCGTATTCACTCATGCTTGACAATCTTTATCCAATACAGTGGGCGAAAACCTAAACTTAAAGGTGGGAGGTATTTCGAGTTCATCAAGTCTCTGAACGAGAAGAGTATTGTCCCCAAATATTGGGTAATAAGCACAAACAAGCATTGGAAGTTCTTAGGAAAAATAACGACCCACAGTGGTAAGTGGTATCACGCCTAAGGACTTGATGGGACAAACAATGCACCCAATAACAATAGAATTAACATCCTTGAGTTGATTAACGGGTTCGTCAAATGAGAGATACTCCTTGACTTCTGCAGAGCTAGATGATATTTGTGGTGAAAGATTGAGGAAAAGGTGAGAGTAAATTGTGAGATTAAGTGTTTTCTCAAAGGAAAGTGAATGGTGAAAGAAAAGAATGAAAACGAAGTAAGATTTATAGCTTGACACCGTTTTAAATACAAAACTGAAGTAAGTATGTATCAATACGTGGCTTTATAATTGCTTCCCTAAAAAGTAAAGTTATGGGGAAGTGGGAAGAGATCGAGCATCATTGATGACTACATAATCTCATGAAGTTTCTTATAGTTGATTGATAGTGTAATAATGACAAAAAATAGCTCAAAAATTAGATGGTGGCAATCCCAAGACAAGCCAAACATATTAGCTAAAATAAAATCATAAAAGTTCTCCATATTTTAATTGATTATGCATTTTAGCAACCAAAAGTCACCATTTGGATGGTTTGCACATGCTATGAGATTTAATGGATCCACTACATATGGATAAACTTTTAATCTTAACTAGTTTAAATGTTTTTAAAATTGCAAATTAATGTACCATGTTTGGTTCTCGATTCGAAGTGGATGAAATTATTATTTAGGCTAGAATTGATTAAAATTAGCTAAATCCAACATTTATACTAGTCTAAAATAAAAAGTTAATAATACAATTAGTTATATTAAAAGAAAAGAACATATTAGCATTTGAAGCAATACAAGTCCTTTCATTAATAACTAAAAGAGAAATTTATTAAAGATTGAAGAACAAAGCCGAGAGGTAACTTTAGCCTCTTCAAACGGTGCAATAATAAGGAAATGCATAAATTACATTCTTGTGAAAGTTGTCCTATAGGCAACGAATTTCTTCTTGCTCTACATCCAACAAGAAAGGACGAGCTCCTCTTAGCCTTCGAACAAGACCCTTCACATCCTTGTAATATGTCTCTAAACGAACGAATATTTCCCTAAAAAAGAGATCATCAAAGTTATGGTATTTAGAGGAACCCTCCAGATGAATGTGAACAGAGGATATCTCCTTACAATCCTCCACAATATAGTTGCCTTTTGCAAAAAAGTTTTCTTGGACACCCTTCTACGATCATGATCTTCAAAATCCGCCCATATTGTCTCAACCATTTGAAAAAGAGGGATAAATTTTGAGGAAGAAGGAAATTTGGCCCTGAGGGATGGGGAGAACATCTTCAAAGTGTTGGATAGTAATAATGGCCAAAATAAAATTATACAAATAATAACCCTTCAATAAAATTCAAGGGTAAAAGTGAGAAAAAGACTGGAGTAGGTCTAGAGCCCTAGCAGCATCACTTGTAGAAGAAATTGTTGGAAGGGAGTTATAGATAATAATTAGACAATTTTGGACAAGTATCTCTAAATCCTTGAACGTATCCCCTGGTGGAGTGGTGGAAAAAGAAACAATTTTTGAAAGGACAACATGTGGGAACTGAGTTTCCACAATGCGCCGTTCAAACTCCAAAGTGTAAAAATGAGCCCCGTCCAAAATAGAGGAGGAATGAAGCACATCACAGAAGTGGTCAATAGTGCCATGCATGTAGTAATAGTGAGGGAAATGAGACTTTTCAGATGGGGGAGAATATCCCCAATTAGGTAAAAGGTTTATATAGACACTCCCTTCCTTATCAAAAAAAGCTATAAGGTTAAGCAGAACATGACTAGCCATAAACATTGCGAGGATGAGCTTTAAGAGTGGAAAAAACCACTTGAGAATGATGATCGAATGGAAAATAGGAACGACTAATAGATAGTTCGAAGCCACAACCCATTGAAAATCTGTTACTAAAGCCGTTTAATAAAATTAAACTATTTAAGTAACTCCGAACACTTTTTTGAAGAAACTCTTTTCTTAAAAATCAAAACTATTTGAACACAAGATGTATTTTATAAAAGTATGTACGAGATCTATTCAAGATTTGAATAACAGGTTTAATAAAGCAGTTTAAACAAATTTAAACTCAGCACAACCAAGAATAAGATGAGAAGATGTAGGAAGCTTAAGAACAAGATTTTTTACGTGGTAAAACCTCACCCAACTGAGGAAACATCCACGACTCCCTCTACAGAGTAAAATAAAAATCCCACTATAAACAAATTTTAAGAGTTACAAACTATATAACAAACATGCATACAACTCATACCTATATAAGTTTAGGAATGTACCCGCTGGTGTCCTTATAACTTCTCTGCAGTTCTGATTGTTAATGTTGTTCTCCCAGTTTGTTAACATCCAATTTGTTCAAGCTCTTTATGTCGACTCTTGTTCACAAGATCTTATTACCAACACTTTTCTTGTGGTAGGGTGAAAGTGTTTGTGGAGGTTCTCTCTAACACATGCATGCGCGCGCACACACACACACACACACACACACACACACACACACACACACGCTTATTATGTACAAACAGTCCAAAAAAATTACATATAAGACTGTATGCAGTGACTTTTATTTTTCTCTCTTCTCACAAAACTTAACCTTATTTGACCTTTATAACAATCCCAGAATCCACGGCTATCTTGCTCAGAAGACGTATCAACATCTTAATCAATCTCTGTTTTGAAAAAATTTTGAGATTGAAAATCACCAAGTGCGATTCCAAACTAGGTCAAAGGTTTTGTTTCAAGAGAACTAGAAACATAAAACATTATTGTTGATTTCAAAGTTAAAAATCTTTTCAGAAAGGAATCAATAATATATATCTCAAGCTGAGAAATAAAAAATGCAAACTATGTGTAATATACCATGAAGAACTCAGATCTGAAATTTCTATATACCAGAAAAATAGATCTAAGAAAATGATTAAGTTGGAAACAAGATCTAAAGAACGAAGAGGTTACAGCAACAAACCAACTCTCAAATCATCTCTCAAACACTCAAGGTTGTGTTTGGGAAAAATACAGGGGTTTGAAGGTTTATTTTTGGTTTTAACTGTTTAGACGATTTAGGTTTAGGATTAGATTTTCTAACTCTTTCTCTTTCTTCTGGTTTCTCTCTTTCTCTCTCTTTTCTCTCTTCTGTCCCTACTCTCTTTTTTTCTCTCAAAGGACGAAATGGCAAAAGTCTCTGAAGGCTGAGAGTAGGAGCCTTTCTATAGGAGGTTGAGAAGATTTGAGAATGAGGACCAAAATCAAAGGTTCAGATTGAGTCAAGATGGATTGACTTTAATCCAAGGGTTCACGATAAGCGGTGATTAATGTTCTCCTAATTGGTTCATATAGGGTTCACATGGATTAAGAAATGATACATGCAGATCGTTGATAAAAACGATCCAAGGGATGAAAATGATCACAGGATTAGCCTTAGCAAAGAAACATACTTCCCACCAATCAGAAGACAACACATGTTGGCATATTAGACGAGATGGAAAGCGCGTATAAAGTTAATTAAAATCACACCCTGAAGTCTCTGTCGCTTTCGGATTCTACCTAAGGAAACTTTAATGCAATATAACCAACAATATGAAATAGCAGATTGGCCCCACAAACTTTTAAAACCAAGCTTTATTTAATAAAACCTTATTTTAAAAGGTTTATAAAATCCCAAAAAAATATTTAAAAACCAATATTAGGGATTTAAACACACTCAACATATGTACACACATAAATATGCAATATGAGATGCATATGATCCATTCTACTATGTGTGAGTGTTGGTAATGAGGTCTAGATCACTTCAAACAATGATGAAATAGTAATGCAAGCTCTGGTGTTCTTTGGATTATAGGTTAGACATAATTTTGTCACAATTTCCAAACTAGATGAACACTTATACAATATAGAATCAAGTGAATCAAGAGTATAAGGTTCTTCAATCTCCCCCTTTGGAAATATGAGACAAAATCTCCTTTGAGTTATCTAGAACTCGTAAGGCAACAAAAATAAGGAAACCTATTCCTACAAAAATCTATCTACCCAATTCCTAGAAATTAAAAGTACATAACTCAACTATTTACAATTGAATACCCTATTACAACTGTTGAGAATAACTGTACAGAATCTTGCAATGAATCACAAAGATCAAGCTGTTTAGCATATATGAATTTCATTAGACTCAAATTTCTCCCCCATTTTGTCTCAAATGGACAAAGGGAAAAATAAAGAGATCAAAGAGATTAATCAGCACAAACCATACCAATAGATTTACGAAAATAAATAAATCGATTGTAATCTAAAGGTTTGGTAAACATATCTGCAAGTTGCAAATCAGTAGGAAGATAATTGATTTCTAATTCCTTAGTTTCTACTAATTCGCGTATAAAGTGATGTCTTATTTTTATGTGTTTTTTTCGCGAGTGTTGAACAGGGTTTTTAGAAATATTGATCGCACTTTGATTATCACAATAGAGATGCAATTGGTTTTCTTTAATACCATAATCACTCAGCATTTGTTTAAGCCATAGTAATTGAGCACAATAGCTGCCAGCGGCTATGTATTCAGATTCAGCTATTGAGAGTGATGTGCAGTTTTGTTTCTTACTACTCCATCCTACCAAGTCATTACCTATATAATAACACGCTCCTGATGTGCTTTTAGTATCATCAGTACACCTAACCCAGTCAGTATTAGTGTACCCAATTATAGTGCTTGGTGTGTCATTAGTGTACCAAAGTCCTAGATTCAGAGTGCCTTTTACATATTTAATGATTCGTTTAACAGAATTCAGATGGATCTCTTTAGGATTATTTTGATAACGAGCACAAATACACACAGCATACATAATATCAGGACACGAGGCAGTAAGGTATAGCAAGGTTCCTATCATACTACGATATACAGTAGGATCTATAGTTTTTCTAGTTTTGTCTTTAGAAAGTTTTATCGTAGTACTCATGGGTTTTTTAGCATCTTTAGCACTCTCAAGGACAAATTTCTTTACTATCTCTAAAGCATACTTAGATTGCGAAACAAATAGACCTTCTGAATTTTGTTTGACTTGAAGACCTAAGAAAAATTGCAACTCCCGCATAAGAGACATTTGAAACTCCTTATGCATTATTTCAGAGAAGGATTTTACTTCTGAGGGAGAAGTTGATCCAAATATAATATCGTCAACATAAACTTAAGCAATAATGATGTGTTTGCCAAAATGTTTGACAAAAAGGGTTTGATCATTTCCACCTCTTTTGAAACCTTTATCTAAGAGAAAACTGGAAAGACGCTCATACCAAGCTCTAGGTGCTTGTTTAAGGCCATACAAAGCCTTTTTAAGACGAAATACATGATTTGGATATTGAGGGTCAATGAACCCTTTAGGTTGTTCTACATAGGTCTCCTCAGTCAATATTCCATTAAGGAATGCAGATTTGACATCCATTTGGTAGAGTGTAAAATGCAAGTGGCAAGCTATAGCAAAGAGAAGACGAATAAATTCTAAACGAGTAACAGGAGCAAAAGTCTCGTTAAAATCAATTCCTTTAATTTAAGAGTATCCTTAAGCAACCATTCTATCCTTGTTTCTAATGATTATCCCACTTTCATCAGACTTATTTTTAAAAATTCAACGTGTGCCAATAACCTTTTTGTGATCAGGCCGAGGTACAAGATACCAAACATCATGAATGACAAATTGAAGAAGTTCTTCCTACATAGCAAAAATCCAGTGAGAGTCATTCAATGCCTCATTTACATTCTTTGGTTCCACTAGGGAAACGAAACATGCATAATGTGCATAATTTCTTAGTTGAGATCTTGTACGCACTGTCTCACTAGGGTTACCAACTACGTTATTTATGGGATGATCTTTAGAACCCAGTTAGGTACTTCAGATATCTCAATTGGTAATGAATCATCTATTTCAGGAGAGTCATTTTCTAAAATGTTTGTAGGCTCTTCTACAATAGTTGATTCACCAGTCTTGTTCTCTACAGTAGTGTCACTCACAATTACATTTATGGATTCCATCAAGGTTTTAGTGCGAAGATTATACACTCGATAGGCTCTACTGTTAGGCGAGTATCCTAAAAATATAGCTTTATCTCCCCGGCTCTCAAATTTGGACAAGTGTTCCCTATCTTTGCATACATAACAAGTATTACCAAAGGTTCTAAGGTACTTAAGATTGGGCTTTTTATTATACCAAAGTTCGTAAGGGGTTTGTTTGGAATTCTTTCTAAGATAGACCCTATTTATAATGTGACATGCCGTACGAATAGATTCTACCCAAAAGTATTTAGGAAAATTCTTGGTATGTAACATAACACGTGCCATCTCTTGAAGTGTGGGATTCTTTCTCTCGGCAATACCATTTTGTTGAGGAGTCTTAGGAGCACTAAACTCGTGTTTGTAACCATTATAGTCACAATACTCTATTATACCAGTGTCTTTGAATTCTCCACCTCTGTCACCACGGATTCTATTTACTTGAGTGTCCTTTTCATTTTCAATGCGAAGAAGTATTTTTAAGAAAGTTTGAAAAGTGTCAGACTTTTGTTTTAAAAAGGATACCCAAGTAAATCTGGTGAAGTCATCAACCATAACTAGAATATAACTGTGTCCACATAGACTAACAGTTTGGGAAGGACCCATTAGGTCCATATGGATGAGCTCCAAGGGATTAGAGGTAAGAACATCATTAACTTTCTTATGAGGTGCCTTAACAATTTTACCTTCCTGACAGGAACCACAGACAATGTTAGGAATGGGTTTGATTTTAGGAACTCCCGTAACTATTTCTTGAGAGGTCAGTTTACTAAGATTATCGAAATTTATGTGACCCATTCTGTTATGCCATATCTCGTTGTCATCCATTCTGTCAACATTACAAACTTCAGACTTATTCATGACAGTATAACAATTGTTAGGAGTTTTGAATCCTGTAATTATGCATTCACATTTTTCATTTAAAATTTTGCAATTGTTCTTTGAAAAGGTAACAGTATGATCTGAGTCACAAAATTGCGAGATACTAAGTAGATTGGACTTAAGACCTTTGACTAGAAGAACATTTTCAAGAATAGGAAGTCCATCTTCTTGGAGAGTTCCTTTGCCTATGATTTGAGATGATACTCCATCACCAAAAATAACTTTTCCACCAGCAAAGCTGGTTTTGTTCAAAAGTTTAGTATCATCCCCAGTCATGTGCTTAGAACATCCAGAGTCTAAATACCAACCAGATGATGTGTGTTCAGCTTTTAAAGCAGTAATAACTATGTTACACTTCATCTGAGGTAATAGACCATCTTTTCTAACCCAAATTGCTCTAGCTTTCATTTTGCGCTTATTAGCTCTCAATTGATAAAATTTTTGAGCATTCGATTTTTGTTGAAAAATGTTTTGCGCATGATTTTGAATTTTATGAAAGACATGAGCATTTGGTTTAGGAAAGTGTTTAGGAGTCCTTCTAGAGAATATTCTTTTAGGTTTGGTCTTTCTCTTTCTATAATTAGAGTTTTTGTCTAGTTGTCTAGGAAGTATATAATTGTTGCGGCTCCTCCTAGAATAGTTAAAGTGCTGATAGGTAGGAGGATAACAGACAGCTTTAACTAGTCTCCTAGCATAGCAACTATCAAAAGAGTGGCCGTATGTATCACAGTAAGAGCAATAAATATTGCTCAAGGTTGGAGTCTCCTTAGGGAAGTCTCTAAATAACGGGTTTGAGGAATTTTAGGATTGGACTCTATTACTAGGTAGGACAGTCTTGAATGCAGACTCACTCTTCCTAATAGAGGGGCAGACGTATTTAGCCTTAGGTGAACTTTCATGTTTAGAGAAACTTGATTCCCCAATGTTAAAATTTTGATGTTTTGAATCAAACTCAATTTTTAGGGAATGAAAATTTGGGCAGGTTTCAATAGGTCTTTTACCTCCTGACACAAACTTGATAGTTTCAAAAGATTTTGTTTGTGTCTTCAAATTGGGGCAAAACCTAATGCCAGTTCGATCATCAGAATTGGTTTTAGATTCAGCAACAAATTCATCAAAACAGTTTGAATTATTTTCAAATTTTGTAAATGTTTTGAAAACAGTTGCCGTCTTTTCTTTAGTTTGTTCCAATTCTAACAATGTCCCTTTGTACTTTTTCTCCAAAGTTTCATTTGTTTTAGTCAAATTTATGAGTTTTTGATCAAACATTTTAATTTCACTGTCATGAGTTAAACATTGGGTAGTATACTCTTCAGCATTTAGTTTGACTATCAGGCTTAGATCTTTCAGCTTTTTGGTGAGATCTTTCACAATCTTTTCTAGTCTAGTGCTTTTCTTGAGAGTTTTAGCATAGAGTGTGTGAATATCTGGGAGGTCTTCATTGTTCGAGTCACTAAGTGAAGTGTGTGAAGTGACCCCTAAGGCTTCATTTCTTGTACTCACACACCCATTGACATCGTCATTATCGCTTTCCCTTTGACTCACACACCCCGAAGAAGAAATAGCAATATTCTCAGTAATCAAAGCATCTAAACCAGTAACAACATTATTCGAAACATCAGAAGTAAAATTACTAGATTCATCCTCACTAACAAACACAGGCATATCATCATTATAGATAATCTTGGTAAAGAAGGACATGCAAGGGTCAAAAACATCAGATGACTCAGGTTCCTCATTTTCAGAGTCACTTGAATCATCCCATGTCTTGCAGATGTTGCCTCTAGTGTGTTTGTTTTGAGTGTTCAAGTTAACTCTAAAGTCTTGTGCAATGTGTCCTAGTTTACTACATCTAAAGCATTCAGTCTTCTTAAGGTCTCTGTTAGGTCTAGTATGAGAGTCCTTGTGATGTTTTTCATGGCTTTTCTCATGAGGTCTGTGATTAAAGGGAGTTGGATAATTGAACTTGCCTTGTTTACTTGTCATGTTGTTTATAAATTTAATGATTTTCTTAAACTGTTTTGACATCAAGGCAATCTGATTGTCCAAACTCTCTATATTGCATTCCTCATCAGAGTCATCATTGGAAGTATTAAACTCAGGCTTAATCAATTTAGAAGAGAAGCTTAGATTGGAACTAGTCTGTTTCCTATGGGAATGGGTCAATTGCTTCTTAAATTCTAGTTCCATTTCCACCGTTCTTAATTTACTACTGAGTAATTCAGGAGTGAGATTTATATCACACATTTCCTCAATAGCATATCTTTTGTTGTCAAATTTCTGTGGTAATGATCTTAGAATTTTAGATATAATTTCTTGTCTGTCATATGTTATCCCATTAGCATGAAATTTTGTCACAATATCAGTCAGTTTCATATAGAAGTCATCAAATGACTCAGTCTCAGACATAATTAAATAGTTATACTATTGAATGAGCATTTGAGTTTTAGTAGCTTTAACTCTAATGTCACCTTCATGAGCAGTAACCAAAGTGTCCCAAGCTTCCTTAGAAGTGGTACAAGATGAGATTCTTTTGAACTCATGTTCATTTATGGACATAAATATGGCATTCTTTCCTTTGTTATTGTTTCGAGAAACTTGTTTCTCTTTTTGTGTGAACTCAGTTAATACTTTTTTAACCCTCTCATTACTTCCTTCAGTGGCTGGTTTTGTAGGAAAAATGTAACCATTTTCAACAATATCCAAGACATCATCTCCCAGAGTTCCTTGAATGAAAGCAATCATTCTCACTTTCCAGTAAGAAAAATTGGTTCCATCAAAGATAGGAGGTCTGGTCAAGTTACTAAATCTTTCATTTTTCTCGTCCATATTTGATTTTCAGAAAACAATTTCAGAAACACAGGATCTCTTTGAAAGAAGTTTTACAAAGCTCTGATACCAATTGAAAATCTGTTACTAAAGTCGTTTAATAAAATTAAACTATTTAAGTAACTCCGAACAGTTTTTTGAAGAAACTCTTTTCTTAAAAATCAAAACTATTTGAACACAAGATGTGTTTTATAAAAGTATGTACGAGATCTATTCGAGATTTGAATAACATGTTTAATAAATCAGTTTAAACAAACTTTAAACTCAGCACAACCAAGAATGAGATGAGAAGATGTAGGAAGATTAAGAACAAGATTTTTTACGTGGTAAAACCTCACCCAACTGAGGAAACATCCACGACTCCCTCTACGGAGTAAAATAAAAATCCCACTATAAACAAATTTTAACAGTTACAAACTATATAACAAACATGCATACAACTCAGGCCTATATAAGTTTAGGAATGTACCCTGTGGTGTCCTTATAACTTCTCTGCAGTTCTGATTGTTGATGTTGTTCTCCCAGTTTGTTAACTTCCAATTTGTCCAAGCTCTTTATGTCGACTCTTGTTCACAAGATCTTGTTACCAACACTTTTCGTGTGGTAGGGTGAAAGTGTTTGTGGAGGTGCTCTCTAACACATGCATGCACACACACACACACACACACACACACACACGCGCGCGCTTATTATGTACAAATAGTCCTAACAAATTACATATAAGACTATATGCAGTGACTTTTCTTTTCTCTCTTCTCACAAAACTTAACCTTATTTGACCTTTATAACAATCCCAGAATCCACGGCTATCTTGCTCAAAAGACATATCAAGATCTTAATCAATCTCTGTTTTGAAAAAAATTTGAGATTGAAAATCACCAAGTGCGATTCCAAAGTAGGTCAAAGGTCTTGTTTCAAGAGAACTAGAAACAAAAAACATTATGTTGATTTCAAAGTTAAAAATCTTTTCAGAAAGGAATCAACAATATATTTCTCAAGCTGAGAAAAAAAAAATGCAAACTATGTGTAATATACCATGAAGAACTCAGATCTGAAATTTCTATATACCAGAAAAATAGATCTAAGAAAATGATTAAGTTGGAAACAAGATCTAAAGAACGAAGAGATTACAGCAACAAACCAACTCTCAAATCATCTCTCAAACACTCAAGGTTGTGTTTGGGAAAAATACAGGGGTTTGAAGGTTTATTTTTGGTTTGAACTGTTTAGACGATTTAGGGTTAGGGTTAGGTTTTCTAACTCTTTCTCTCTCTTCTAGTTTCTCTCTTTCTCTCTCTTTTCTCTCTACTCTCTTTTTTTCTCTCAAAGGATGAAATGGCAAAAGTCTCTAAAGGCTGAGAGTAGGAGCCTTTTTATAGGAGGCTGAGAAGGTTCGAGAATGAGGACCAAAATCAAAGGTTCAGATTGAGTCAAGATGGATTGACTTTAATCCAAGGGTTCACGATAAGCGGTGATTAAAGTTCTCCTAATTTGTTCATATGGGGTTCACATGGATTAAGAAAGGAGACATGCAGATCGTTGATAAAAACGATCCAAGGGATGAAAATGATCACAGGTTTAGTCTCAGCAAAGAAACACACTGCCCACCAATCAGAAGACAACACATGTTGGCATATTAGACGAGATAGAACGCGCGTCTAAAGTTAATTAAAATCACACCCTAAAGTCTCTGCCGCTTTCGGATTATACCCAAGGTAACTTTATTGCAATATAACCAACAATATGAAATAGCAGATTGACCCCACAAACTTTTAAAACCAAGCTTTATTTAATAAAACCTTATTTTAAAAGGTTTATAAAATCCCAAAAAAATATTTAAAACCAATATTAGGGATTTAAACACACTCAACATATGTACACACATAAATATGCAATATGAGATGTATATGATCCATTCTACTGTGTTTGAGTGTTGGTAATGAGGTCTAGATCACTTCAAACAATGATGAAATAGTAATGCAAGCTCTGGGGTTCTTTGGATTCTAGGTTAGACATAATTTTGTTACAATTTCCAAACTAGATGAACACTTATACAATATAGACTCAAGTGAGTCAAGAGTATAAGGTGCTTCACCCAACCCGTCAAACCTGTGCTTCATTGGATCCCTCCATGAACAGTAAAAAATCATAGTTAAGGGGGGGCTACCACAAACGTTAGTGGGGAGATTACCACATTCTTTAGAGGAATAGGGAACATTGTAGTTGGGTGTATACTTAAACCTCTCAATGGGGGCATGAAGATCAAGATCCATTATGTCCCCTGACAGTTGATTCTCCTCCTTAGGTGGAAGGGCTTTAGCACCATGCTGGATGATACAAAAATCATAACCATTGTAAGCAAAAGGGGCTGAATATTGATAATAATCCAATCTTGGCATTCCCTCGGAGAAGACAAAAATGTCATCGTCATAACAACCAAGGGTGTATTCATCATCACCATAGGATTGAGAATAAACAACACGGGGACGTTTAAAGCTAATTTTACGCTTTTTTGAGGATCCATGGATGAAAAAAGAGAAGAAGAGTGTAGAATAAAATGAGCTCAGAGCTAGTGGGAAAAATGACAGTTGATTATATTGTGGATTGCTTCTTAGTCGCAAGACTTATATATACAGAGTGCAATGATGATAAATGTGGGATTAAGGATTTGAGTAACTCAACAGTCTACTAATTAATATTTTCCAAAAATCAATTCATGTGTGTGTGCCCAATGAGTTGTTGCCATGTAATAATCAGAATTGAACAAAATAATTGGGTAATTATGTGTAAATATAAAGTAGTGGTCAATATGCATGGGTGACACTTGGAATTATTTGGGACATTTTAATTGAAGGGGTAAATCACTCCAATTTAAATTGGGGTGTTAGTTCCCCAAAGTGGGAAAGACTAAAATGTGTGAATAACCGCCCGACAGTTACAGGAGTAGTTACAAGAGCAGTTATGTTGCATGTGCAAGAAACACTATAAACATGCAACTAACCCTACGAGGAAGAGAGGACTCCCTCACAAAATGTTTATCCTTTTCGTTCTTTATTTACTACATTTCTCTTAGTTTCGCAAGTAGATTATAAGTTAGTTGTAACCTTTTATTTCCAAGTTTACTTATAGTTTCTTGCCTTTACATTTCATGTTCTTTACTTTCGGCAAATCTTACTTTACTCGCAATATACTTTCTTACAAATCTTCACTTGAATCGCATTTTTTTTCTATCAGTTACAAAGATTTACTTTCCTTTAATTAATGGAATTTACTATTTATATCCTAGTTAGTCACTTAGCACTCACTTTAAAGTTTTCCCTAAGGGAAGTTATAAGTCCTCTTAATTGAGGCATCGAACACAACAAAATTTATAATTGTCACTAGGCTCAAATCTTTGGTTGGCAAGACCACAAATCTTAGTTTCACGCTCTCAATCCTAATTAACCATCAAGCTAGTGAAAGACATCCAGACATCCATACAATATATTTATAGCATAAATTTAAGGCATTCTCACCAACATGATTCTTATTTCAAATGAACTTGACGCACCTATATTTACAAAAATGTCATATATGATTTTAAGAATAAAACCCCAACGACATCCCATTTCGTCTTAAAGTTATGTTCTTATGCATCCGACTCCCAACCTTTCTACTCTACAGTCTATACCCTTGGTTGCAGAAGGATTATCCTAGTGTGATCTGATGCAACCTTGGTCATAAAATTATCACCTCCCTTGTTTGATATCTCGAACTTGGTGAAACCTACGCTCAATGTTTTTAACTCTTTATAGGCTATGGGTTGTCTAAAACTTGCAGTCATTCTGCCATAAACACAATATAATGTAATAGAAAGTTTCATTAAAGAAACCTCACATAATATACTTATGAATTATTTGAGCCATTTATCCTCTTTAGTTACCTCCGAAGTGGCAACAACTTTAGACTCCTTTGTGGAGTCATAATTACATGATTGCTTCACATTCCTCTAATTTATAGCCCCACCTGCTAGGGTAGTCACATATTGTGAAGTAGAAAACCTTAAGTCCTTATCTGACTGAAAATCATGTCATTGTACCTGAACAATACAAGACCATCACATTGAAATATGTTGACTATAACAACATCAAAGCATATATTTGATCTTATACACAACATAACATGTATGTGGCTGCCTATCGCGGAAGCATAAGGTATATTCCTCGTTCTTTCTACCTGATTAAGTGTTTTAGGGCACTGATTCCTAGATAGAGTGATTTAATACTTGAAAGGAAAATCCTTTTGTGGAATCTCACATGCTAATATTTGTGAGCACACTATCGATATATGTAGCTTGGGATAATCCTAACATCATTTTTATCCTATCCAGCAAAAGGTTCATCACAAGTATGTGACTGGTTTTTTCCTCAGTTAATTATATCGAGCCACCGGACAATCACATTCTTATGTAAGACAATATATCTACCTTATTCCTGATTAGGATAATATCATCCACATATTGTACTAGAAATACCACCACGAATCCGTTATGCTTCTTATACAAACAAGTATTATTCGAGCTTTGACGAAAATAAAAAAAAAATTGATTACCTAATCGAACTAAATTATTTAAAACCTTGATGTTATTTTAAATCCATAAATGGATCTCTTTATCTTACACACTTTGTTTTCCTTACTTCTTACTATTATTAATACCTTAGGTTGCATCATCAAGAAGCCTCTTTTAAGACAATCATTTAAGACTGCAGTATTAACATTAAAAGAATCATAATAGACTTTCGAATGGCTACTTGTGAGAAGGTTTCCTCATAGTTAATCTGTAATGACCCCACTTTTATATGCTCATATATATATATATATATATATATATATATATATATAGTTCATTTTTACACTCATGTGTTACTTATTATCTTATAAATGTTGTATTATTAAATATGTGGCTATCAATATAACAAACCCCATTTTTAAATATGAAGAATCAACTGTAATTGGATCAAATCGAAGTCTTATGACATATCTTGAGGTATATAATGGGTTTTGGGGTAGAAAATATAATTTTATGAAACTTTAGGGACTAAAATAAAAATATAAAAGGGCCATTTTGTAAATAAAATATTTTAAGGACCTCTAAGAAATATTGAAAATATAGTGTGAAATTACCAAAATACCCTTCGTGTGTGAAATGACCCTTACACCCTTATCACCTTTCCACCACGTGCTGGTCACCTCCACCTTACACATGTCGTCTTCAGAGAGAAAGCTAAAACATGTGTCATTATTTGGTGATATTAACACTGCAAGACCACTCCGGAACGCGACACCTCGGCGTTGAATCACAATTGCAGAAAGGCTAGTCATTAGACACGTGTCAACACCGTAATACTTTTGGAAACCTATAAATAGGGCCTTAGGGTTCATTTGAAATTCACACAAATTCCTTGAGAATTATAGTAAGAAAGAGTGATAGAAAGCTTGGGAAATATCTTAAGAAGGAGTTCTATAATTTCGAAGAAAGAATTCATTTCATAGGTATGATTTTATTTAAATGTTATAATGCATTTTTATAGTTTTAATTTTGTATTTTATAGCTTTACTTAATAGTTATGCTGATAAAATACACTAAAGACTTCACTAATCAAAACTTAAAATTTGGAAACAATTTAAATTGATTTTATTTTCAGAATATGTCAACTTGTTTCAAAATATATATACGCGTTTTGTAAGTAATTACTCGTTATTATGGAATCTCATTTAAGTAATTCCAAAGTCAGCCCCGGTGAAATTATGTCTAGTTGAGATGGTATTTAAGTGGTGCCCCGGTGACCCTCCATCTCGACTGGGAATAAATTCGAAAATGTTCTGTCTAGATGAGATAGTATTTAAGCGGTGCCCCTATGACCCTCCATCTCTACCGGGAACCGACTGATTAGGAAGAACTATGAATTGAATTCTTTAAATACGATGAATGAATATAAAAAAATGGAGAAAATAGTTTTTGTAACGTTTTATCGAAAGTTGTTTTAGGATTAAAACACAATATTTAGAATTTAGCTTTATTTAGAATACATAATTAAAACTTTATTGTATTTATTAGATTAACGTGTGATCCAAGACTCAATATTTACATTTTCGAGCCTCTATTTTGGGTGAATACTCTATGTCGTTTCTTGCACATTTCAATTATATGATATTATGCAAACTATGTATTTTGTGTACTGCTTTTATTCTAAAAATGCATCTGATACTGATGATTGATTCATTGTGATATGCTTATATTTGTCCATATAGACATACCGATTAAAATGAGTATTAAAAATGATATTGAATATTGGAAATAAGATTCGGCCTAAGGGACCTCTTTACTGACTGACCTTATCAACTGGGTTATCGCTGGTGTGCCCTAAATAAGGCGTTGTGACGAACTAGTCCGATTGACCCTCAACTACCGGGGAATAATACGATAGAAGAATACGGTATTAGAGTGTACTTGGCCATCAAAATGATATGATTGAAAGAAAAAGATATCATATTTGATTTGTTGCATTCGTCTTATTCTGAACTATCCAATTGTGATATATATACTTTCATTTCAATATATATATATATATATATATATATATTTACTGCAAGTTCCTATCCATATATGTATATGCCTTCTCTTTTGACATGAATAGGTATCTATTTTCTGAAAACCCTGGAATGTCTGGAGATTGAACCTCATTCGGCTTTTAGCTGATGTTGTATAAATAACCATTTTTCAAGAAACGTTTAGGCTCACGAACGGAATGAAAAAGAACTATGTTGAAAATTTATCTTATGGAGCACTTTTCTTATACTTTTAAATATAACGTTTATTTTTATGAGATAGAGCATGTTTTGCTCTTCACTAATAGGTTTTAATTTTAGCATAAGTTGTAATTCGTTCATACTTTTAATATATATGAAGTTTCCTTTTAGAAAGCTCTGATGACGTAGTTCCATTTTTTTCAATAATTTACGATTCATGACCATGTGAATGTATTTTCGTTGCGTTTATTTTAAGAAATACTTTAAGGCCAGAACATTGAATGCCTTTGTGGCATGTCAAGACACTCATTCCCTACTACTATTGGGTTGGGGTCGTAACAGAGGTGGTATCAGAGCATAGGTTATGAACCCATAGACTACTAAACATAGGTTTCGAACGTTATAGATTTCATGTTTCCATCCTTAGGAGATGGTATTAAATATCTGATTTATATGATAACCCTCCCTATGTGTTATATTATTTATAACTGGTCTTTTAGTTTTTAATATTGATATAGTATAGTAGATCTTACGTTTTGCCATGACTGTAGAAAATGACCAAGAGAAGATCATCAATGGGAACTAGTGATTCGAGTATTGAAGGATTCGAAGGTGCATAAAAGGTGATCGAAAGTCTAGCAAAGATTGTGGAGCTTCAGGTGAATAATAGAATACCAAGGAATCCTGAACTAAGTAAATGTACTATTGAACAGTTCAAGAAGTTGATTCCTCCATCTTTTAAAGGTACTCCTAACCCCACTAAAGCAAAAAGTTGGGTGATGCAAATAGAAAAGATACTCGATGTTCTTAAGTGTACTGATGAACACAGATTTTCATTTGGAATGTTTATGTTAGAAGGTGAAGCCGAACATTGGTGGATAATGACTAAGAGAATATACGAGGAAACGAATAATCCCATAAGTTGGAATGATTTCCTAGTGATATTCTACGAGAAATACTATCCTGAAATAGTACAAGACCAAAAAGCAGCCAGCTTCATGAGCTTAGTTCAAGGAAATATGATGGTTAGTCAATACGAGGCAAAATTTACCGAGTTATCCCGTTTTGTACCTCATATTGTGATAATCGATGTTTTAAGTGCCAAGAAGTTTGAACGTGGGTTATGGTTGAATATTCGTAGCCGAATTTCCATCCTGAAGTTGACATCATATACTGACGTGGTGACTAGAGCAACGATAGCTGAGAAGGATAGTGAAGAATATAATCATATTAGATAAGGGAAGAGGATGTTTCGTTAACAAAGAGGAAGGAACCCCAATAATAAACCCTTTAGGACTATACCCAATACAGGGCAACCTTTTGTGAACAAACCCTTTAATGTTGATAGATGCCAATGATGTGGTAATATTCATAGAGGGCAACCATGTTACCTGGAAACATGAAATTGCTTTGGGTGTGTCCAAAAGGGACATAAAATGAGAGATTGCTCTAAGAAAGGGAAGGTGCCAACAAAGATTTTTAATGACAATAAGGATCATGGCAGACAAGGTAGAATTTTTAATCTTTTTGATACAAAGGCTTCTAATACAGTAGTGTCAGGTATACTTTCTATATGTGCACAACCTTTTCAAGTTTTAATAGATCCTGGTTCTAACCATTCATTTGTGCCTTTATGTTTTGTTAATCACTTTCCTAATATTCCTGAACCATTGAATCATAACATACACGTTTCTACTCCTTCTGGTGATTTATTGAAGGGTACATTAGTATATAAATCTTGCCCTATAGATGTCAGTAGTCATAAACTATTTGTCGATTTGATAGTTTTAGACATAAGAGATTTTGAAGTCATTTGGGGATGGTTTGGATAGCCTCATATCATGCTAATGTAGATTGTTTTGAGATGAGAGTTACTTTCCAAATTCCTAACCAAATAAAATTCTGTTTTGAAGGAACTGACATCCTATCTCTGATGTGTATTATCTCTGTAATGCAAGCCTATAGTTTTCTTAAGAAGGGATGTCAAGGATTTCTTGCAAGTGTTATTTATTTGCAAATGAAAGATCCCAGTTTAGAAGAGATCCCTGTAGCTAAATATTTTCCAGATGATTGACCTTATTCCAGGAGCTAAACCAATCTCAAAATCACCTTATCGCATGGCACCTTTAGAATTAAGGGAATTAAAATTTCAATTATAAGATCTGTTAGACAAGGGTTTTATTAGACCAAGTATATCCCCTTGGGGTGCTCCAGTGTTATTTGTTAAAAAGAAGGATGGGACGATGAGGTTATGTATATATTATCGTGAACTGAACAAGGTAACCATTAAGAATAAATACCCCTACCTCGTATAGATGATTTGTTTGACCAACTACAAGGTGCGCAAGTATTTTCTAAGATTGACCTTAGGTCAGGATATCACCAATTGAAGATTAAGGAAGATGATATTTCGAAATCAACTTTTCTTACTAGATATGGTCACTATGAATTTCTTGTGATGCCATTTGGACTTATTAATGCACCAGCCATTTTTATGGATATGATGAATAGAGTGTTTAGGAAATATTTGGATCAATGTGTGGTTATTTTCATTGATGACATCCTTATTTATTCCAAGAGTATTGAAGAACACGAGAAACATTTAGAGATAGTATTGCAAATCCTTAGGAAGGACAAGTTAAATGCAAAATTAAAGAAGTGTGAGTTTTGGTTTCCTAGCGTTTCTTTTCTTGGACATGTCATTTCCAAGGAGGGAGTGTCGGTTGACCCTCAAAAGATCGAGGCTATACTAGATTGGCCTGGACCAACTAATGTAATCGAGATTCGTAGTTTCCTTAGATTAGCAGGTTATTGCCGAAGATTTGTTGAAGGATTTTCTAGCATTGCCAAACCTCTATCTAGGTTAACACAAAAGAAGGTAAAATATTAATGGTCTGAGGAAGTTGAGAATAGTTTTCAAGAACTTAAGAATCGATTAGTAACTGCCCCAATTTTGACTATTCCCTCAGGAATAGGAGGATTGGTGATTTATAGTGATGTTTCAAAAAATTGTTTAGGAGGTGTGCTAATGCAAAATGGAAATGTAGTAGCTTATGCCTCAAAAGAATTAAAACCGCATGAACAGAATTATCCAACCCATGACTTAGAATTAGCTGTTGTAATTTTTGCTCTTAAAATTTGGAGAGACTATTTATATGGTGAGACTTGTGAGATTTATACCGATCATAAGAGTTTGAAATATATATTTACTCAGAAAGAATTGAACATGAGACAAAGGAGGTGGTTAGAATTGATTGAAGGATTATGATTGAAATATTCATTATCACCCAGGGAAAGTAAATGTAGTAGCTGATGCTTTAAGTAGGAAGTCTACAACAAATTTAGCATGTCTCATTACAAATCAGGAACCGTTGTTAAGGGATTTGAGAAGTATGGAAATAGATGCACGTATTTATAGCAAAGGAGCAATAATCGCAACCTTACAAGTACAACCCACGTTGATGAAAAGGATCAAAATTGCACAAGTAAATGAACCACAACTAAAAAAGATCAGAGAAGAGGTTATTGAAGGGAAGAGAGTTGAATTTTTGATACAAGATGATATATTGAGGTTTAGAAATAGAGTGTGTGTTCCACGTGAGGCCTAACTAAAGAGGAAATTTTTGGAGGAAACTCATTGCTCGAGATTTACATTTCATCCTGGAAATACCAAGATGTATAGAGATTTTCGAGAAGTGTTTTGGTGGAATAATATGAAAAGGAAGATAGCAGAATTTGTATCTCACTGTTTAGTTTGTCAACAAGTAAAAGATGAACATCAGAAACCATCAGGATTATTACAACCTCTACCTATCCCTGAATGGAAATGGGAGCATATTACCATGGAATTTTTTACAGGTTTACTAAGGAGTTCAGATGGTAATGATTCTATTTGGGTAATTATTGATAGGCTAACTAAACCTGCTCATTTTCTTGCCATTAAGATTACCCATTCATTAGAAAAGTTAGCCAAGTTGTATGTGCGGGAAATTATTAGGCTTAATGGAACCCTAATTTTAATTATTTCTGATCATGACCCTAGATTCATTTTTCGCTTTTGGAAAAGCCTACAAGCAACCATGGGGAAAAAATTGAATTTTAGCACCGCTTTCATCCTCAAACAGATGGACAATCTGAGAGAACCATTCAAACCTTAGAGAATATGCTTAGGCATTTGTACTTGATTTGAAGGGGAGTTGGGATGATCATTTACCATTAGTGGAGCCTATAATAATAGTCATCAAGCAAGTATTCAAATGGCTCTATATGAAGCACTATATGGTAGAAGGTTTCGTTCTCCTGCATGTTGGGTAGAAGTTGGAGCAAGAAAATTGTTGGGACCATAATTGATTCAGATCACAACAGAGAAAGTGAAATTGATACAAGACCGACTTCGAATCGCTCAAAGCCGTCAAAAGAGTTATTTTGACATTCGACACTAATAGTTAGAATTCCAAAGATGAAATTATGTGTTCTTGTGAGTATCGCCTTCAAAGGGAGTAATACGATTCGGGAAGAAAGGAAAGTTGAGCCCAAGATACACAGGACCTTTTGAAATCCTTGAAAAGATAGGAGTTGTTGCATATAAAATAGCCTTACGACCTGAACTGTCTAGTGTACATAATGTGTTTCACGTATCAATCATAAAGAAATATGTCCCAGATCCAAAACATATCTTAAGTCACGAGCCTCTTTAAGTTAGAGAAGATTTGTCGTACATTAAGCATTCGGTGGAAATCTTGGACCATAAAGATAAAATATTACGAACCAAGATTATTCCACTTGTCAAAGTATTATGGCGGAATCATTCTGTTGAAGAAGCAACATGGGAGCGAGAAGATGAAATAAAGGAACGATATCCATACTTGTTTGTAAATTAATATGAGTAAAATTTGGGGACCAAACTTTTTATAAGGAGGGTAGGATGTAATGACCCCACTTTTATATGCTCATATATATATAGTTCATTTTTACACTCATGTGTTACTTATTATCTTATAAATGTTGTATTATTAAATATGTGGCTATCAATATAACAAACCCCTTTTTTAAATATGAAGAATTAACTATAATTGGATCAAATTGAAATCTTATGACATATCTTGAGGTATATAATAGGTTTTGGGGTAGAAAATATAATTTTATGAAACTTTAGGGACTAAAATAAAAATATTAAAAGGTCCATTTTGTAAATAAAATATTTTCAATGACCTCTACGAAATATTGAAAATATATAGTGTGAAATTACCAAAATACCCTTCATGTGTGAAATGACCCTTATACCCTTATCACCTTTCCACCACGTGCTGGTCACCTCCACCTTACACATGTCGTCTTCGGAGAGAAAGCTAAAACACGTGTCATTATTTGGTGATATTAACACCGCAAGACCACTCTGAAATGCGACACCTCGGCGTTGAATCACCATTGCAAAAAGTCTAGTCATTAGACATGTGTCAGCACCGTAATACTTTTGGAAACCTATAAATAGGGCATTAGGGTTCATTTGAAACTCACACCAATTCCTTGAGAATTATAGTAAGAAAGAGTGATAGAAAGCTTGGGAAATATCTTAAGAAGGAGTTCTATAATTTCGAAGAAAGAATTCATTTCATAGGTATGATTTTATTTAAATGTTATAATGCATTTTTATAGTTTTAATTTCGTATTTTATAGCTTTACTTAATAGTTATGCTGGTAAAATACACTAAAGACTTCACTAATCAAAACTTAAAATTTGGAAACAATCTAAATTAATTTTATTTTCAGAATATATCAACTTGTTTCAAAATATATATACGCATTTTGTAAGTAATTACTCGTTATTATGGAATCTCATTTAAGTAATTCCAAAGTCAGCCCCGGTGAAATTCTGTCTAGTTGAGATGGTATTTAAGTGGTACCCCTCTGACCCTCCATCTTTACTGGGAATAAATCAAAAAATGTTCTGTCCAGATGAGATGGTTTTTAAGCGGTGCCCCTGTGACCCTCCATCTCTATTGGGAACCGACTGATTAGGAAGAACTATGAATTGAATTCTTTAAATACGATGAATGAATATAAAAAAATAGAGAAAATGGTTTTAGTTACCTTTTACAGAAAGTTGTTTTAGGATTAAAACACAATATTTAGAATTCAGCATTATTTAGAATATGTAATTAAACCTTTATTGTATTTATTAGATTAATGTGTGATCCAAGACTCAATATCTATATTTTCGAGCCTCTATTTTAAGTGAATACTCTATGTCATTTCTTGCACATTTCAATTATATGATATTATTCAAACTATGTATTTTGTGTACTGCTTTTATTATCAAAATGCATCTGATACCGATGATTGATTCGTTGTGATATGTTTATATTTGTCCATATAGACACACCGATTAAAATGAGTATTGAAAATGATATTGAATATTGGAAATAAGATTCGGCCTAAGGGACCTCTTTACTAACTGACCTTCCCAGCTGGGTTATCGCTGGTGTGCCCTAAATAAGGCATTGTGACGAACTAGTTTGATTGACCCTCAACTACTGGGGAATAATACGACAGAATAATACGGTATTAGAGTGTACTTGGCCATCAAAATGATATGATTGAAAGAAAAAGATATCACATTTGATTTGTTTCATTCTTCTTATTCTAAGCTATCCAATTGTGATATATATACTTTCATTTCAAAATATATATCTTTTTACTTCAAGTTCCTATCCATATATGTATATGACTTCTCTTTTGACTTGAATAGGTATCTATTTTCTGAAAACCCTAGAATGTATGGAGATTGAACCTCATTCGGCTTTTAGGTGATTTTGTGAAAATAACCATTTTTCAGGAAACGTTTAGGCTCACGGATGGAACGAAAAAGAACTATGTAGAAGATTTAGCTTAAGGAGCACTTTTGTTATACTTTTAAATATAACGTTTTGTTTTTATGAGATAAAACATGTTTGGCTATTCAGTAATAGGTTTTGATTTTAGCATAAGTACGAATTCGTTCATACTTTTAATATATATGAAGTTTCCTTTTAGAAATCTCTGATGACGTAATTCCATTTTTTTCAATAGTTTACGATTCATGACCATGTGAATGTATTTCCGTTGTATTTATTTTAAGAAATATTTTAAGGCTAGAACATTGAATGCCTTGGTGTCATGTCAAGACACTCATTCCCTACTACTATTGGGTTGGGGTCTTTACATAATCCCTTTATTTTACAGTAAACCCTTTCACAACAACACTTCCCTTGAATATTTCCACCTTCCCATTTATCTATCTTTTAACTTCTTGTAGATCCACTTGCACCCAATGGATTTTTTCCCCATTAGTAACTCTACAAGTTCCCACAACTTGACTCGAACACATCGAATCCTTCTTATCCATAGCCTTAAGTCAAAACTATAAGTTCTAATCTTAAAATTACTCATTATAGTTCTTGGGACCTGGTTTGTGTTTGCCTAAGATCTCATCGAAATGTTCACCCAAAACACTAACCTGTCAGGATGTCTTTTGATGCTCCCTCCCGCTCTGATGTGGCGCTACTGTGAACTAGTATAAGTGAAATGTGTTACCTAATAATTTTTAATGCTCCTACTACGACTAAGTAATGGATTATCGATACAAGGTTGTATTTCATACTGTATGGGTGGCACGTGGTTTCTTACATAATCCTCTTTTATGAATCGAGCATAAATACAATCAATGACCTTCCTATTCTTACGAATATGACATAAACAACGTTTATAATCTTTGAGATAACCAAAAAAGATGCATAATATAATCCTTGATTTCAACTTCCTAAGCTCCATACACATCACTTTTATCGCGCACTCCATATTCGAACATGTCTTAGAATGAGCTTGCCCCCACTCCACAAATCCATAGAAGTTGAAGAGACAAGTTCCAATGAAACTAAATTCAGAATGTACACAACTGTCTCTTATTTAAAATCCTAATATAAATTTCACAGTCCTGAATGACTTACTATAGACCTTATCATATCTAAAAGAGTCATATTAATGATTTTTTTATACACCATTCCGAAGTGGAATACATAGTGTAGACAACTAGGACGTAATTTTCACCCCTAATAAATGATTTCTTAACGCTCCCAAGAGATATACACTACCATGATTAGATTGTAGAGTCCAGATTAGTTTACCTTACCTATGCTCATTTTTAGTCGTATACATTTTGAACTAATCAAAGGATTTATACACGTGGTGCTTATGGTAAACATATCCTACCTTGAATAGTCATCAATGAAATTAATGAAGTACTCATAACCAACTCTCGAACGGATAGTCATAAAATCATACAAATTGAAATGAACAATTTCTGACGCATCTTTGGATCTATAGCTTTTGGAAGCGAAATGCTTATATGCAAATTTACCTTTTGAGCAAGATTCATAGATTGGAAGTGATTTCACTTCCAATGAACTTGATTGACCATTATAAACTAGCATTTGAATTCCTTTTAGAATAAAATAACTTTAGTGAAAGTGCCAAAATTATGTCTGGTTCAACTAAAAAGGAACTTTCTCTTTAACAATTATCCAGTAATATTATTCAATTTAGTGTTAAACAACATTGGTGAGATAATATTTATATTGTATAAATTGTTTTCCAATGTACCAGAACAGATAAACGATAACCTAAATTTGATAAAAAAATAATTTTTATTAAAATAACTGATGAAAGAGAGCTTAGAAACTGAAACCACTTTTTTTTCTAAAACCAGGTACATAAAAATAATTTTCCAAAATTATTATTATTCCTCAACCAAAATCTTGAAACACCCCACTGTTAATACTTCGATCTTATTCTTATTTCCCATTATTAGGAACATCTCTATTTTAAAATTCTGTTTAGTTACCTGGAACCTTTGTAGAGCATTGCAAACCTGCTTTGTGGTTCTCAAGTCTATACATCTAGTTCCTGTAGATCGGACTACACATAATGTTTTTACTTTTAATAGAAATATCCATTACCTTGTCCATTCCCCTATAAATCTAGGAAAAATCATGCATCAGTGCTATGAATGTCCTAATTACTTCTAGTGAAAACACATGCCTTTAAAACTTTTTCACTACTTCTGAGGAATATGAACTTTCTTAATCTCATACCATTGTCCTTTAGGCGTAGACTTATACTTTTAACTCCCTTTCAGGAAATAAGTTAAACTATTCTTAATAACTAATACCATGTATTGCCTTTCGATGATTCTTATTGCTAGCTTACGAAATGGATTCAGGTTTTCCCATCTATTTTTAATCCAAAGAATTCCTTGTTCACCCAATGATGAAAATCATTTTATGAAACCGATTCTTAATTGAGGTCATCAACCAATATCAGTGTTTAAAAATTCCCATCATTTAATTCTTTAAACTTAAAATGTTCATATAGAATTTCCCCATAGGGGTTCGGACATATTTACACTTAATTTATGAGAATTACTATAAATTTTGAATTACCATGATTTCGTGATTAATTCCCTCCGATGGAGAGGAAAGAAAAAATATTAACCCAAGGAATCAATGATGTCACAATTTTAAAATATATATGGGAATCTTGGGTTATATAAGTTTATTATCCCCTTTAGTCAAAATAATGTACACACATATTTTTCGTCCTTGAACTTTATTCCATTTAGACTACTTATTTTTAAGACTAAAACCAGTAGGTGAAAACTTGAATCTATTTTTGAAATCCTATAATCATCATTGAAGAAAATAATTTTTAATTAAATATGTGAGAATTAACTTTAATTAAATTTTAATTTGCATTCCCTCTTCCACAAATTAGAACTAATCTCGTCGAGCATATTAGTTCCCTTATGAAGTGAGATCTTTTGATAAGGGCCTAAACTACCTCACCCTTAACTGCACAAAGTTTCATCTTACAATTATGTTCTCCAAATAGTTTAAGAATCTTTTGTCCTACATAATGGAACACCCTGCGACTTTTGATCCCACGACTAATGAAGTGAGCCTGACAGGGAGAATATGATTAACTGTGTTTAATGTGTACCAACCGTTCATTCCTCAAAATCTAATCCGATTTTGTAGAATTTTCTTGATGGGGGATCGAACTCGGTTAAATTTAATTTCAAGGAACTAACATTCAAAAATTTTAAAAATATCATGATGCTCTGATTAATTATCCTCCGATGGGGAGGAAAGCCAAATACTAATACGATAAATTATTCACATTATATTATAAAAATACCGATGCAGACTACGGGGTTTATGATGAAACTCCCCTCCCTCTTAATATTTTAATCTCGAGCGTATTTTGAAAAATTATTCATCCAATTCTAAATGCCTAATTTAAATTCTTAGTAATTCTCAAATTTACATGTATAAATTAGAATTCCAGATCTCATTATATTAATTTTCCAAAAATAGTTTATTAAATGAAAATAAAACTCGACAACAAAAATTCATTTAAATCGTTAAATTAATTACCTAATTACAATCAATTTAGAAAAGAATAAATAAAAAATAAGATATTTCGGAAAAAAAGTGATCCAGTCCAGTCACATAAATAATTTATATTGTCCATAATAAATGGGATCCTAATTAATAAATTAATTAGCACACAATAATTATTATGGTAGAATCATAAGAAAATAGAATAATCATTCAATCACAATTTAAATAGTAAATAAATTCCCTTTCCATCATGGCCTAGAGTTCCTTTTGAAGTAGAATTCTTCAAGATCAAGAATCCAATTTGAAGCAAACTTCTTGTGGAATAAGTGTCCTCTTTGAAGTAGA
The DNA here is from genome assembly GCA_949130495.1 of Sambucus nigra. Classification (NCBI taxonomy): domain Eukaryota; kingdom Viridiplantae; phylum Streptophyta; class Magnoliopsida; order Dipsacales; family Adoxaceae; genus Sambucus; species Sambucus nigra. Next base: position 717,187,929 of record OX422207.1, read on the forward strand.
CATATTTAAAAATCGTAGTTCTTTATGTCCTCTTCCTATAGAAATACTCTTCTTTGATTTGAAAAACATCGGGATGAAGATCCGAAGAAAAATTGGTGAAAATTGTAACAAAACTAACCAAAATCGGACTTGTTTTTAGGGACAGATTGATCCAATTGAGTTCTAAATCGATCCGGGTCTATAGCACCACAGTTTCATCTCGAGATTGCAAATGCCCTTCAAAAACCTCCCAAACTCGATTGAAACCTCATTAAACTGCATTTAACTTTCCTTATGACCAAAGTCTTTGTAAACACATGTATCTAACTAATAAAAACTGTTACATTCCCTCTTAAACTCCTCTAAATACACAAATTAATGAAATAATTAAAAACAACCTAATTATTATAACCAAATTGACTCTATGAAGAAATTTTAATACCCCGTATTTTCATGGCTTTTAAAATTGGCGATTTATTAAATTTAATTGAAATATTAATTTTATATTAATCCGGAATTTTATTTTAAATATTTACTAGCATGAAGAGAGTTATTAATTATTGGGAATTTATTGAATATTACTAGATGAGTAAAGTAATATATGAGATTGATTTTATTAATATTGTCACGAGTGAATACTATGGCAATTATGAAAATTTAAGTCGAGACGCACCTGTGTCGTGTCGGGACAAAATTATTGTTATTAAAAGTGAATATACTATAAGTCGCCCGTAGGGTCATTTCAAGTGCGCCAATGTATAAGGAAGGGTCGAGATAGTGAGAAAAGTATACCCGGAGGTTCTGTTTGGGCCTCGGGGCATTTTTAAGCCTAATTGGCATCCCGGGAGGGTATTTTAGACATCTTGTATTTTTGTGTAATTAAACTAATGAATTTCCCTAAGGTATATCAGCCATTTGAGTTAGGCTTTTAGGGTTAACAATCACAAAACTTAAGAACGGCCATTAGAGAAGAAGGTAGGAGGATTTACAACCAATCCAAGGCCAAGAACTCATCCGTTTGCACCGCCATTAACACCAAAATGTGGATCGCACGACGAGGAATGCAACCAAACCTTTTTCATCCACAAATCAGACCCTTGGATTTTTAGGCAAGTATCTATCTTTCTTTTCTTTTAGTTATTGTTTCATCCATGTTAGATTAGGATTGTTATGCACATGTTTCATAAAAGAATTTGAGGAATTTGAGGATTTAATCACATGTCTTGCTAGAAATAGTTATATTCTGGACATCCCAGTCATATGTAGAGGATAATCCACGAATTTGTATGAGTTTATAAGCAAGAAATCTGGAAAAAAATTTAAAATAATGAAAGTTTTATGAATATTAGAGATCTTGTAAAATATGATGATTTACACAATTAATTCCATACCTTTGATGAATTTCGACATGTTTCACATAGGAAATCATGTATATAGGTATATGTAACTAGTAGTAATGTTGTTTGGGAGTTTGAGAATCGTTAATGGCGTTTTGGAGTAATTTGGAAGATGAAACCCGTAGGCTGAAATTGCAGTTTCTTGGCCAGAACTTCTTGATCGATCGATCGACCCAAGAACATCGATCGATCGATGATCGATCGATCGACCCCCTTTCCTCGATCGATCGACCCCTCCTGGAAAACTGCATATTTTTCTCTTTTTTGTTTAATCCGGTTTAAATACGTGAGAACCCTTGATTATTATTTATAGAGTATAATGGGTCGTGAGGAGGACCAGTAGGGTCTAAATAGACTCCGTTGAATGAAATTTAATATGGGATCAAATTGTGGGTTAACGGGGAATCTCGTTACACATTAGAGATTGTGCATAAGTTCGTTAATGAATTGAGGGACTCGTGAAAGAATTACACCGAAGGTTAGGGAGGGTATACCAACTAAAATTGTATTTAGCAAGAGAGAATACTTCGAGAGTTGAAGAGTAAGTATGAAATAAATTATGAGTGGGAATAAAAGAGATGAATCCTTTATGAGAAATAATTGGGTGTAAAATTGTACTAAATACAGTTAATAATAATTATGGTTCGTGGGCGAACCTTATTAGAAATTGTGTATTTATATATGGTTGTGTGACTGTGTACATATATGAAATACTTTGTTTGTGAATAATCGTACCCGCGCTACTTGCTATCACAAGGGTTGTCGCGCCGGGACAGTCTTATCTCGATGGGACCTTTATGGGGGATATTGACTTGTACCCTAGAACATCTGATTCCTTGGTACAGGCTATCTGAGAATGATAGTCTGACGGTCCTAAGAGACGTGAAGGGTATGTACTGACCTCTTAGTGATTTGGAACTATGCTTCGCCTCCATTTTATGTGTATTGTGTTAATATTATTCGAGAGTGATTTCGAACTAGTGTTTCCCTTAGTACGAGTGATACCGGGACTTGATAGCAGAGTATGCCAGCACCATAGAATTTATGTGGGGTGCCGATAATATATATAATATATGAGTGACTGATATATATACACTTATATATGGAAACTTTCTACTGCGCGTATAAGTAGTTAAGTAATGAATAAATGCTCCAACTTTATAATGAGTGTTCGGGAACTTTGTAACGGTACGATGTTGCTCTAAGTAACGTAATAAATTTTGAAGGTAATGATCTTCTAAAAATGAATATCATAACCTTTCTACTTCTCAGGATAAAACTTTATGGAAAAATAAGTTAGATAAACTTATGAGTTTAGTAGTATGGTAGGCATGCACACTAGATGAGAGGCGAGAATTATCAAGAGAGTTTCGCATACTAACATGGTTGTTACGTTAGCCAGTAAGCATTTTAAATACTTGCTAAACTATTTTAAACTGTTTTACACTCGGGCTCTGACCCATTTTCTGTCATCTTCTCTCTCTCTTGTGTGTATATATATATATATATATATATATATATATATATATATATATATATATATATATAATATTACATGTGCCCAGCCTGATGATGCTGAGATTTAGCACCACCAGATAAGTGAGGATGAGCTCAAACAGTAGTAACTATGGCAGCCATTGAGATGTAAGTGTATAAGTGTGTAAGTGTGTAGAAGAATATGAGTATAAGAGGAATAAGATAATGATGTATTGTGGTTCAGCCAACTAGGCCTACATCCTCTGTGAGTGTGTGATCCACTAAGTATGGGCACTAATGGCCTTGGATACAATCCACATAAGCTCACTTTCTCTCTCTACTGTGTGTATAAGCAGAGTTTTTGCTAGGGTTACAATTATCCATATATCGATCCTCATGTAGGGTTATAGGTGACAAGTATATATATAGGTCTTGGGGGGTGTAGTATACCCCCCTAGTATGCATGGTGCATGTGAATGATGATTTAGAAAATCTCCTGCTAACACCTGTAGATGCCAAATGATGATATAATATTCCCTCACGTGAGGGGGTGATTCGGTTGTAACGGTCTTCCACGTGTCCTGTGAGCCTCACGCGCACTGTTCCACACGTCTCCCAAACCACGCGCTGTGATGACATCACCCTCAGCCTGTAACACGAGGACAAAGGCAAAGTTCCTTCTGATAGTGAGTCAGGCCCAATTTAGGCCTCGTACTGTCGGCCCCTCGAAGGGTCGTATGGGGCCTGATGAAGGGTCGGCCCCTCAAAGGGTCATCTGGAGCCTGATGAAGGGTCGGCCCCTTGAAGGGTCGTTCGAGCCCGATGAAGGGTCGGCCCCTTGGAGGGTCATCTGGAGCCTGATGAAGGGTCGTTCGGGCCTGATGAAGGGTCGGCCCCTTGGAGGGTCGTCCGGGTCTGATGAAGGGTCGGCCCCTCGAAGGGTCGTCTGGAGCCTGATGAAGGGTCGTCTGGGCCTGATGGAGGGTCGACCCCTGAGGGGTCGTCTGGAGCCTGATGATGAGGTCACCCTGACCCCATCCAGGTATAGGGTGTCCTCGGCATGGCCGTGTATATATATGGGTATATCAATCACCCCCCCATCCCTTATCCATAGTGGTTGTTGAGATGGCTGAGGGATAGCGTTATAATTGAGATAGGTGTATAATCAGTTAGGTGAGTGACACCTGTTAAGCTGATATGACACCTAGGCAGGTACTCATTGTCACTTCAGTTTCCGAGGCGTGACGGCTGCACACTTTGCCTGGGGCTTTGTGCGCTAATGATGCCCTCCCCGTGGGTCGTGCTCTACATTGGTTAGTAGGCCCACTCATTGGCAAGGTATTTAAATAATTTTTTGAAGTTTCTCTCTCTATTCTTCTTCTTCTTCTTCTTCTTCTTATTCTTCGCGCCTGAACTTTCTCTCTCTCTTTAGCTTCCATCCTTCTTGCCATTTCCGCAGTTTCTACATTTCGAGTTTGGCAGCGTTGCTATTTTTTCTCAGGTAATCTCTCTGCCCCAGTGTCCTCTTTACTTTCATTTCTTTTTCACTTTCTTATTTTAGGCTTGTAGGGCTGGATTTGGGTTGTTTTATAACTTTTTCGGCGACTGGTTTTTAAGTGTTCTTGATTAAAAACCATCGATTTCTTTTGTTTTAATCCAAAAGTCCAACCTGGTCAACTGCAAACTTGTTTGTAGTTAGGTTACCCAAATTCTTCCAAGTGTAGGGTCTCCCCCTTAATGCTTAGGAGGCTTTACAGCTTAGCTGAGGAATTCCCTTCCCTGAGAGAGAAGTTATTTGTTGAGATCAGACGAATAGAGGAAGAGGAGGAGAGAAGATGAGGGGACGACCCTAATTGGGTACGACCCATCTTTCCCATTCCTCTTGCCACAATAAAACCATTTGATCCATCTGAGTCTTGTGGGTCGTCCTGTCGTCCAGCCGAGAGTCATTCAAGAGAGATGGATGAGAGAGCGTCGTCGCCAACTGGTGCTGGTTCTTCTGGGAGAAGAGAGACGCCTGATCTAAGCCAAGGACGACAGGCTGAGGGTATGGTTGCTTCCGAGGCCATCCTTGTGACTACTCTATCTCCACATGCCTTCCAGATGGCTTTTCCCCATAGGTCTCTGACAGGTGATAAGGCCGAGGGAGAGGGAACAGAGGACGAGGGTGAGGATTCGGATGTTGACCGGGTTGACACCTCCCACGCCTCATCCTATATCTTCTCAGTTAAGGAACGTGACCTCTTATTGTGGAGGCATGCCTATGGAGTGTCCCCCAGATAACTATGAGGGTTCCCTGTGAGTCTTCGAGGGTCTTCGAGGGAGAGGTTGTAGTATACGAACAAATGTTCAAGGTTGGTTTCAGATTCCCTCTGCATTCTGCTATCGTAGATATCCTGTCAGCCCTCAGTGTTGCCCCTTCTTAGCTTCCTCCCAACTCCTGGAGGACTATCCTTGGCTACATTTGCCTATGGAAGAACGCTTTCACTGATGAGCCCTCGGCCGACGTATTCTTGGCCTGTTATAATATCACCTCCTCATCCAAATAGCCTGGGTACTATAACCTGGGGGCAAGGAGGTCTGACAAAAAACTTCTCCACGTTGCACAAACCTCCAACCACGATTGGAAGAAGAGATTCTTCTTTGTCTACGGAGAGTGGGAGTTCTCTGCCGAGGTAGCCGATGGTCCGAGGGTTCTCAGAAGATGGTCTAACCCTTCAATGAAGGCCAGGTCAGACCCTGGACTTAGTCTGGAAGAGAAAGACATAGTTGAATATTTGAGAGGACGAGGAAGAGGGGGTGAACTTACAAAATTTGAAGATCTTATGACCTCTCAGTTCCTCAAGGAAGCTGGTCTGAGGGTCGGCCCCCTGACAGAACTATGTGAGTTATACTTAATGTTTCCCATTCTTTACTTTTTTCAAGTGTTTCGTCATTGCCTCTACATTTTTCTGACGTATCGTCCTCCTTTCAGGTCGTCCCTCTGACATATCGGATTAACTTTGGGAAATGGCTGCTCCCAGCTTACTATCAGGTCTAGGCAAAAAGAAAGGCAAGGAGCCTTAGCAAGCTCCAAGGAAGACGAAGGCCGTGTGGCCGACGGTTATTGAGCCGACTGCTGATAGCCACAAAAGGAAAGAGCCTAAAACTCCTGTTGACCCTCGGCCAGACTCAAGGACGAGGACGAGGGTAGAGTCTTCTGAGGGGGATGGCTCCTCTTCCAGCATGGGGGCCTTCTGGTCCCAGAACTTGGCCCTTCTGAAGGCCGAGCCATCTTCCCTCATCGCGAACCTAAGGGCAGCCAAGGTGTCCATGTTTTCTGCCCCCTCGGCTGCTGATTATGAGTTTCTGTCAAAGATTCCTCCAGCAAAAGTGTATGACTATGGTCTGCATGCTCTAGCTCAGGCATTTATTCTCCCTTCATTCCCTTAGTTGCATTTTTTCACTAACTATTTTCTCGGCCTCTTGACAATTGTTTATTATTTCTGTGCAGTCCGTATGCGCTTTTAACTCGGCTACTAAATGGATGGCTGAAAACCAAAAAAAATTCCATGAAGCCGAGAGAGCCATCCAACACGAGGCCGATTTGCAGACGGAGCTGGAGACTGCAAGGGCTGAGCTAGAGAGTGCCATAATTGAACATGCAAGGGTTCTGGATGAGCTTACGAGGTAGCATGATGCACACATAGCGACCAAGGACTTGCTTATTAAGGAGAGGGACGAGGCCTTGACCAACATGGGGGCTCAGCCCAAGACTGAGCTATCTGAGGCAGTGAAGAAGGCAGAGGTCGATGCTATGGAGGCCTACAAACTCTCAAACGAGTTCCAAGGCTTTGGTCTTGAGTACTTAGAGAGGGGGATTAGGACGGCCTGTCGGTGGGTCGGCCTAAAGTTTGTTAACGCAGTATCGTCCATTCGCCCCGCTCTAGAGGCAGTTCAACTGGATGATCCACTTAATGATGAAGCCCTATCCCAAGTGGAATCTCAGCATGTCGAAGGCACGGGCACGTCTGAGGCTCGGCCTGTTATGGTCATAGAAGAATCTCCAATTGATGTTGAGGCCTTATCCTCTGATATTGCTCAATAGGGTGGCTGCCTGTAGCCTATACCCTCTTCGTGTAATTCATATTTTTGTACTCTTTAATCAGACAAACATCTTCATTTTGTAATGTAATATAATGCCTCTCTATCTTCTATTTTGTCTCTCGTATGACTTTCATTATGATGTTTTTAACAATATCACTAACCCCTCCCTCATCTTTCTTGAGGACAATGGTGGGGTCGTCCCCTCCATTGACCATCATTATAGGCCGAGGGCTATAATTACCAATTTAATGGTTTTTAACAAAGTTTTCCCTCGTCTTTCTCGAGGACAATGGTGGGGTCGTCCCCTCCATTGACCCTCATTATAGGCCGAGGGAAATAATTACCAATTTAATGGTTTTTAACAATTTTTTCCCTCATCTTTCTTGAGGACAATGGTGGGGTCGTCCCCTCCATTGACCCTCATTATAGGCCGAGGGCTATAATTACCAATTTAATGGTTTTTAACAAAGTTTTCCCTCGTCTTTCTTGAGGACAATGGTGGGGTCGTCCCCACCATTGACCCTCATTATAGGCCGAGGGCTATAATTACCAATTTAATGTTTTTTAACAAAGTTTTCCCTCGTCTTTCTTGAGGACAATGGTGGGGTCGTCCCCTCCATTGACCCTCATTATAGGCCGAGGGCTATAATTACCAATTTAATGGTTTTTATCAAAGTTTTCCCTCGTCTTTCTTGAGGACAATGGTGGGATCGTCCCGGGCATAATTTGCGTTCCCTCGTCTTTCTTGAGGACAATGGTGAGGTCGTACCCTCCATTGACCCTCATTATAGGCCGAGGGCTATAATTACCAATTTAATGGTTTTTAATAAAGTTTTTCCTCGTCTTTCTTGAGGACAATGGTGGGGTTGTCCCCTCCATTGAGCCTCATTACAGCCGAGGGCTGTAATTACCAATTTAATGTTTTTAAACAAAGTTTTCCCTCGTCTTTCTTGAGGTATATGGTGGGGTCGTCCCCTCCATTGACCCTCATTATAGGCCGAGGGCTATAATTACCAATTTAATGGTTTTTAACAAAGTTTTCCCTCGTCTTTCTTGAGGACAATGGTGGGGTCGTCCCCTACATTGACCCTCATTATAGGCCGAGGGCTATAATTACCAATTTAATAGTTTTTAACAAAGTTTCCCTCGTCTTTCTTGAGGACAATGGTGGGGTCGTCCCCTCCATTGAGCCTCATTATAGACAGGGGCTGTAATTACCAATTTAATGGTTTTAAACAAAGTTTTCCCTCGTCTTTCTTGAGGACAATGGTGGGGTCGTCCCCTCCATTGACCCTCATTATAGTCCGAGGGCTATAATTACCAATTTAATGGTTTTTAACCAAGTTTTCCCTCGTCTTTCTTGAGGACAATGGTGGGGTCGTCCCCTCCATTGACCCTCATTATAGGCCGAGGGCTATAATTACCAATTTAATGGTTTTTAACAAAGTTTTCCCTCATCTTTCTTGAGGACAATAGTGGGGTCGTCCCCTCCATTGACCCTCATTATAGGCCGAGGGCTATAATTACCAATTTAATGGTTTTTAAAAAAGTTTTCCCCGTCTTTCTTGAGGACAATGGTGGGGTCGTCCCCTCCATTGACCCTCATTATAGGCCGAGGGCTATAATTACCAATTTAATGGTTTTTAACCAAGTTTTCCCTCGTCTTTCTTGAGGACAATGGTGGTGTCGTCCCCTCCATTGACCCTCATTATAGGCCGAGGGCTATAATGAGGGTCGTCCCCTCTATAGACCCTCATTATAGGCGAGGGTCGTTCTTCGAAGATGTTTCCACGCGTACTAGAACTGATAAACACAAGATGAGAGTAAACACTGATATTTCTCATTAATTTTCAAGTGTTCTATTGGGGCAACACCCATTACAACTGTCGTCCGATAAGACTTTGCAAAATTACGGATAATATTTCTTTAAATGATTTGCATTCCAGGGGTTGGAAAAGGGTTCCCCCTGTAGGTTTTCTGGTCTATAGGTCCCAGGGACAACTTCATCGATGACCCTATATGGGCCATGCCAATTAGGATGGAGCTTGTTGGGCTTCTGCCAAGTCTTTTTGAGGACCAAGTCCCCCACCGCAATTGGTTTCTGTTTCACCCTCTGATTGTAAAACCTTGCGGTCCTCTGCTGGTAGGCGGCCTGCCTTATCTCGGCATCTTCCCTCCTTTCCTCAATCAGGTCTAAGTCGAGTCTCCTCTCTTCTGTATTTCTCTGGGGGTCATACATTTGGAACCTATGAGTAGGAAACCCGATCTCGGTGGGGATGACGGCTTCTGAGCCATAAGCTAGCATGAATGGGGTCTCTCCGGTAGAGGTCCTCACTGTCATCCTGTATGCCCACAGCACGGCATATAACTCCTCGACCCATCTTCCTTTTGCCTCCTCAAGCCTCTTCTTGATTCCATCTAGGATTGTCCTGTTTGTAACTTTTGTTTGCCTATTGGCCTGAGGTCGGCCCGGGGTAGAGAAGAATTGTTTGATACTCACCCTTTCACAGTACTTCTGTAGAGAGGTATTCTTGAACTGAGTCCCGTTATCCGAGATGAGGGTGTGGGGGAGACCATATCTGCATATAACATTTTTCCAGATGAACTGGAAGGTCTTCTGCTCTGTAATCGTGACCATCGGTTCGGCCTCCACCCATTTTGATAAATAGTCAATCGCTACGATGAGGAACCGATAGTTATTGACTGCTCTTGGTAAGGGTCCTAAGAGGTCGATCCCCCACACTGAAAATGGCCATGGGGATGTAATGGAGGTAAGAGGATGATGGGGTTGGTGATGGATGGTGACAAATCTCTGTCATTTATTGCAATTTTTTACATATGCCGCGGCGTCTTTCCCCAAGGTCGGCCACCAGTACCCTTGGGTGATCACCCTCTTCGCTAAGGATCTGCCCCCAATGTGGCTTGAGCACGATCCTTCGTGAACATCTTACAAAATGGATGGGACTTCAGATGGGTGCACACACCTAATTAAGGGGAGTAAAAATCCCTTTTTGTACAAGGCGTCCCCAATGACAGTGAACTTTGCAGCCCTGTATCTCAACTTCTTCCTTTCTTACCTTGCTTTTGGCATCTCCCCCTCTTTAATGTATCTGATCAGAGGGTCCATCCACGAAGCTTCCTGAGAAACATTTAGTTAATTGCTAAGTGTTACCTCAGCGTCTTCAATAGTTGGCCGAAGCAAAATTTCTACTGGGACCGTCCTCCTGATATTTGTCCTAGTTGCCGAGGCCAACCTAGCAAGGGCTTCAGCTTGACCATTATCAAGCCTAGGTATCCTCTTTAAAGTTACTTCTCTGAAGCCCTTCAGTAACGACCGCACCTTCTCAAGGTACCTAGCCATCCTCTCGTCCTTGGCCTCGTAGGCTCCTAGTATCTGATTCACTACTAGCCTCGAATCACTGTGAACCAAAATCTGGCCGACACTAAGAGATTTGGCCAAGGAGAGGCCTGCTATCAAGGCCTCATATTCGGCCTCGTTGTTGGAGGCCTTAAAGTTGAACCTCAGGGCGTACTCAATGTCTGTGCCATCGGGTGCTGATACTATTAATCCATCTCCACTCCCGCTTTTGCAAGAGGACTCGTCAACGAAGAGACTCCACACGACATGTTCTTCCGAGAAACTTCCCTCGGTGAGTGACCCCTGTCTAAAGAGATATCTTCCCTCTTCGTTTTCAGCCACTTTCCTTCTAGCGGTGCTTATCTCAGCCTTATTTGCAGGTGTGTCGGTGAGCTCACCCTGTCGGGTATCTATCTTCCCGAGGCTCTCATCCTCGGCCTCATCACCTTCCCAAGTAAACTCGGCCATGAAGTCTGCCAATGCTTGCCCCTTAATGGCCATCCTAGGCTGATACACTATGTCAAACTCCCCCAGTTCTATAGCCCAGGCCATTAACCTCCCTAATTTTTTAGGCTTGTGTAAAACCTGCCTAAGGGGAGAGTCAGTGAGGATGACCATCGTATGGGACTGGAAGTATGGCTTCATCTTTCTTGATGCATGGATCAAGGCGTAGGCCGACTTCTCCATCCTTGGATATCTTTGCTCTGCCCCCTGGAGTGCCTTGCTGTTAAAATACACACGCTTCTGTATTCCGTCTTCGTCTCTCACAATGGCGGCACTGATGGCTGACTCTGAGACGGCGAGGTACACATAAAGTCGTTTACCCTGAACGGGTCGTGACAACAGCAAGGGAGACCCCAGGTATGATTTTAACTCCCTGAAGGCCTCATCGCATTCTTCACTCCATTCGAAGGCTTTTCTGAGAATTTTAAAGAATGGTAGACACCTGTCTGTGGCCCTAGATACGAACCTCTTCAAGGCAGTAACTCTCCCTGTGAGCCTCTGAACGTCTTTAATGGACTTGGGGGTCTTCATCTCAACAAGGGCCTTTATCTTTTCAGGATTGGCCTCGATGCCTCTTTGGTTGACAATAAACCGCAAGAATTTCCCTGCTCCGACCCCTAAGACACACTTGGCCGGATTAAGCTTCATCTGGTATTTGTCCATTGTATTAAAGGTCCTCTCCAGGTCTGCCACATGATCCTCTGCCTTCAAACTCTTAGTCAGCATGTCATCTATATAGACCTCCATAGACTTCCCAATTTGGTCTTCGAACATTTTATTTACGAGGCGCTGGTACGTTGCCCCCGCATTTTTTAGGCCAAAGGACATGACCCTATAACAGTATGTCCCCTTGTCAATAATGAAGGTTGTCTTCTCCGAGTCCTCAAGGTTCATGAAGATCTGGTTGTACCCTGAATAGGCATCCATAAAGCTCATGAGCTCATGGTCTGCGGTAGCGTCTACCATCTGGTCAATGCGGGGGAGAGGGAAGATGTCTTTGGGACAGTTCTTGTTGAGGTCGGTGAAGTCTACATACATTCTCCACTTCCTGTTAGCCTTTGGGACAATGACTGCATTGGACATCCATTCAGGGTAGATGACCTCTCTAATAAACTCAGCATCTTCCACCTTCTTGACCTCATCCCTAATGACCTCATACTTTTCTCGAGAATAAATTTTCCTCTTCTGCTTTATCGGCTTTGCTTCCTTTACCACATTGAGCTCGTGGCACATAGTTTCAGGGCTGATCCCTGGCATATCTATATGACTCCACACAAAGACGCTTCGTCTTCTCCTCAACAGTTTAATGAGGTCTTCCTTGATATTGGGCTTCAGAGACATGCCGACTTGGACGATTTTTTCTGGGTCATCCTCATCGAGGATGATGGATTCTACCTCTTCCGCGACCTCTCCTTTCTTTAGCTTCGTCTCATCCCTGGGGTCTAGGGTATCAATATTGTAAGTGGTTGTAGCCCTCTTGTGTGCCTCTCTTTCTTCAGCGGAGTTGTAGTAACATTCTCGCGCTGTCGTTTGGTCTCCCTGAACTTCCCCCAACCCGTAAAGGGTAGGAAATTTAATCATCTGATGGACCATAGACGACACAGCTTCAAACCCCTTGAGGGCCACACGCCCCAGTATGATGTTATAGGCCGAAAACACATGCTCATCCATCACAAAGAAACTGACCTTCTTGGGAAGCCATCTCAGCCACTCGTCCCCCATCCTGACATCATCCTTAAACACTCCAAGGGGATGAACCTTTTCCCCACTGAACCCAATCAATGGATGATGGTATGAGATGAGTCTAGCACGGCTGAGACCTAAGGCTTTGAAGCACGGCCAAAACATTACATCTGCAGAACTGCCCCCATCTACTAATATCCTCAGCACTTCACACCCATGCACCCTAGTTGTGATGACGAGTGGGTCGTCGTGTGGGGCTAGGAGGCCACTAAAGTCCATTCTCGAGAACCCCACTATCAGAGTGTCTATATCGACCTTCTTCCTCTTTTCTGACTTGACCTCCAGAGAGGTTGAGTGTACCGTCTTCGTCACTTCCTTGGCCTCAACCACATGGGCCTTCCTGTCAGCGACCTCAGACCCTCCTCCTGCTAGACCCCCGGAGATCATTCCCACTCCGAGCGAGATTATATTAAGCCTCTTGACAGGGCCTTGGTCGTCTCTTGGTGGGAGGTCAGTGTCGTCCTCATCGTCAGAAGGGTCGTCCCCTCTTTTTTGAGGACCTTCTCTACATGCATCGTCTCGCTTCTTTCTGGGGTCGTCCCCTCGGCCCCTCTTGAAGGGACCTCTGTCGACGTACTTTCTGAGCTTCCCTTCTTTCAGCATCTTCTCAATCTCATCTTTCAGAGTGAAACATTTGTCTGTCATGTGGCCATGGTTTTGGTGAAATTAACACCACAGGTTCTTATTCCTCTTGTTGGGGGCTGACCTCAACTTCTCAGGCCACTTCAGAGACTGGTCACTCTTTATCTCATTGAGAATCTATTCACAGCTGACCGTTAGAGGGGTGTAACCAGAGAACTTGTCGTCCGTAGACATCTTCTTCCCCTCTTTGTTCTTCTTAGGGTATTTACCCCCACTAGCGCCTCCTTTTTTGTCTTCGTATTTTGCGGCCATTGCCTCTTCAGCGTTCATCACCTTTCCTGCTGTTGACAGTAATTCAGCCATCGTCCTAGGGGGTCTTCAGCAAGCTTCCATAACAGCTTCCCCTTTTGGATTCCTCCAATCAGGGCTGTCATAGCTATGCTCTCCTCATAGTCTTTCACCTCCATCTTCTCTTTATTGAATCTGGTTATGTATTCCCTTAGACTCTCATTCTTCCCCTGCTTAACATAGAGCAGGTGGGTGGTCTTCTTCTGTGGCCTCATCCCAAAGAAAAAGTTGTGGATGAACCGGTCTGACAACTGCTTAAAGTTTTCAATGGAATTTTTTGGAAGAGACGTGTACCAGACATGTGCAGCCCAGTCAGGGTACCAGAGAAGGCACGACACCTCATCCCATCTGAGATAGAGTATTTATCTGCTGTTGATTGATACATCTCAACATGGTGGACAGGGTTGGTGCTCACTTCATATCTTGGGGTGACCACAGGTGGCTTGAAGTTTGATGGGGTAGGGAAGTTGACTATTTTCGCCACAAAGGGTGAGCCTATGGTGTATCCCCTCTGAAGAGGGTCGCGACTTTTCAGTATATCGTCAATCTTATCCTCCGGTCGCTGGATCGAGTCATTCCAAGGCCTCGTAGGGTCGGCTTGGCCAATGTTATCCCCTGCCGCTTCTTTGAGATGGACTGAGGGTTCTGCCGCGACTGGCCTATTTCGGCTGTTTACCTCCCCCTGACTGTCGTCCCATCCTTGGGGTCAACCCCCATGGGGTTGTCCATCAACCGCCTCCCTTCTGGACCTCGCAGCACTCCTTGATCTAGACAATTTTTCCCTCAGGTCATTCACTGGGCCCAACCTCTCAAAGGCCGATCCCCTGCTCAGGCGATCGTCAGGATTTTGCCTTTCACACTTCCCTCTGCTCTCCTAGAGAGGTCGTACGGTATTGTTGGAGACCTCATACGGCTCCTAGAATTCTATGGGGTCTTCCTCCTCCTCCAGATCATCATACCTGTCTTCAGGTCAAGGGTTTCCTTGCCTCCCCAGGCATAGACGCCAGGGGTCAGCAACATCCTACGCCGCTGAGGGGGTGGCAGGTCTTTGCCTGGGGTCCCCTGGCCTCATGCTGTCCTGGAACTGCTGCCGGAGTAATCATCTCAGGCGAGACCCCTGATGGTCTTAGTATGTTCTGGCTCAGAGCTGTGAACTACTCCTGCATGATCCGCTGGCTCGTTGCCAGAGACTTCAAGGCTGCCGCCACATCAGCCATCTCAGACTGAGGTGGTGACAGACTGGAATTGGGTCCTCCTCCATCATCCGGTGGGGAAAGTGGTGGTGGTGGAATCTCTGGTGCCATGTGTTTGAGCTATGAAGAGCTGCACTAAAGAAGGTTTGTAAGCTTGAGAACCTTAATGGGTCTCTTTTAATGGTGAAACATATCCACACAAGGGGAGGACTGGCTCACCACCAGAGTGCCCGGTGAGGTCAAGCTGTATTCAAGGAAGAGACGTCTTCTCGTTCCCACAGACGGTGCCAAACTGATGATGTCGAGATTTAGTACTACCAGATAAGTGATGATGAGCTCAAACAGTAGTAACCATGGCAGCCATTGAGATTTAAGTGTATAAGTGTGTAAGTGGGTAGAAGTAGATGAGTATAAGAGGAACAAGATAATGATGTATAGTGGTTCAGCCAACTAGGCCTACATCCACTGTGAGTGTGTGATCCACTAAGTATGGGCACTAATGGCCTTGGATACAATCCACATAAGCTCACTTTCTCTCTCTATTGTGTGTATAAGCAGAGTTTTTGCTAGGGTTACAATTATCCATCTATCGATCCTCCTGTAGGGTTATAGGTGACAAGTATATATATAGGTCTTGGGGGGTGTAGTATACCCGCCTAGTTTGCATGGTGCATGTGAATGATGATTTAGCCAATCTCCTGCTGACACCTGTAGATGCTAAATGATGACATAATATTCCCTCACGTGAGGGGGTGATTCGGTTGTAACGATCTTCCACGAGTCCTGTGAGCCTCACGCGCACTGTTCCATGCATCTCCCAATCCATGCGCTGTGATGACGTCACCCTCGACCTGTAACACGAGGCCGAAGGCAAAGTTCCTTATGATAGTGAGTCAGGCCCAATTTAGGTCTCGTACTGTCGGCCCCTCGGAGGGTCGTCTGGGGCCTGATGAAGGGTCAGCCCCTCGAAGGGTCGTGTGGAGCCTGATGAAGGCTCCGCCCCTTGGAGGGTCATCTGGAGCCTGATGAAGGGTCGTCCCTTTCAAGGGACGTCCGGTCCTGATGAAGGGTCGGCCCCTTGGAGGGTCGTCCGGACCTGATGAAGGGTCGGCCCCTCGAAGGGTCGTCTGGAGCATGATGAAGGGTCGGCCGAGCCTGATGAAGGGTCGGCCCCTGATGGGTCGTCTGGAGCCTGATGAGCAGGTCACCCTGACCCCATCCTGGTACAGGGTGTCCTCGTCCTGGCCGTGTATATATATATATATATATATATATATTACATGTGCCCAGCCACAGGGGCGTCATGCTTAGGTTCTTTGGATTGGACGTACTGCAGCTTATGTGGAAGTTACAGGCTCTTGCTTAGACGACCTCTTCATTGATTCAGTTTCTATTTTAGTTTTTCATAGTTAGGGTATGTGTCTCCCGATTTCCTATCCCGCTGGATTTGTCAGAGGTTATTGTTTATGTTATTTCCAGTATTTGGTACTCTTTGGGAGTTAAATCTTGTCAGGATGATTTCATTTATAGTTCATAACTTGGTTTGGTTTATCTAAATGGTTTAATTCTTATGTGGTAATTGTCATCCTTATTATCTATATGATTTTTAAACTGTTGGTTATTAAAAAGGTTTTCATATTCGAATTTAAATAAAATGTAAATAAGGCTTTAAATTGTTTTGACACTTAGCTTAATTATTTAGGGTGTTTAAATTGGAAATTTTATTTTGCGACAATGATGCTAAGAATGAACCAACCGTTCACCTTGATTTTAATGTAATAAAGGACTGATCACCCGATATTTAATTAGGCGGGGTGTCACAAGTGTTATCAGAGCATGAGGTTCTAGTGTCCTTAGGATCTGTACGGCTTATTATACTTCCAGGATAACTTTCTTTGATATAGAGCCCTATGTTTAGGATTGTTGATTTCTTTGGCGAGATTTTGTTCTCCTGCTATCACGTATATATTAGTGAATCTTATTTACATTCGGGCGTGTTCGAACAATGAAGTTTTGAAGACGAGGGCCATTGGGCAGATAGCGGAGGCCGGACTTAGGAGGTTATGAAGTTTGTTCGAGGATGATGACCGTAGTTGAGGTGACCCCTATTATGGCACGAGAGGCCAGGAATGTAAAGACTTCTAGGACATATCCTATGATTTCCAAGTGCATTTGTAGTCAAGAGTGATGTCAAAATTAGACTCACCCAACGTAGTACGCTTGGGAGAGGGTCAAATGGGAAATTGAGGAGAGTCATCAGTAGAAGTTCTAGAAATGCGGGAATTGTGTGTGTTACCCAACGAAAGTAATATATTCAAAGGCTTGGGCATATGTAGGAGTGTGGTTAACTCAAAGTGAAAATTTGGGGTAAAATTTTTCTTGGCTCGTCGGAGCAAAGTAATAATATTGGGAGTCAACCACCACATTTAATAATGAAATGTTGCGTAAATGAAAGGACCTTAGGTGCAGTTTAACCGCACGTTCCTTCATCAGTTGTTCAGAATAAGATGTGCATGTTGTTCAGAACCCATCACGGAAGGTCCGAACAAGGGTCCATTTGTAAATAAATTTAAACTTTTAGCAACTCTTGTATCAGAGGAAGTGGATACCAACGGTAGAAAATATTTCAAATGGGAGATCAACTCATGAGGAAAGTTGACAACACTTAAAGAGAATTATGTTGGACACTCGATCCATATGGTGATAATGTCACGGATTGTCCGTAGATATGTTAACGATCTTATGTGAAGGGAGCTAAAGTAATTGAAATATTTATTGGAGAGTGAAACTAGATGAAACGCATTTAGCAACACACCGCAAGGGGGAGACCCATCATAGGGCTCTTATAAATGATTCGGATAGCCGAATTCTTACCAAGCGATGGTGAATTCAGTAAGGTTTATTGAAGCCAGTAACACATTCCTTAGGGCCAACAAAGCTAAGGAAACGATGGGGGTAGCCATCAGGATCGAGACTATTTAAGCCCGAGAGAAGGACAACCCTAATAGGGTCAGTATGATAGGAGATAAGTGGGTTATGTGTTAAGGTATTTTGTGGAGAGTAAAAACCACACGAGCTAAAATTTTCCGAAGCGAGAAAAAGGACAAGGGTATGGTTCTTGTAAGGGGAAATGGTTAATGTAATTTTCAATTTGGTTTGGATAGACGCATTATGTTCGAAAGACCATTATGTAGCCAAGGCGATTGGCAAAGTAGAAGTAAGAGTTTTATCCTCAGAGGATGAGGCGTGTTTTGTGTGATGCGAGCAAGTCATTACATTTTTATTTATTACTAGATTCTCATGTAAGAAGGATTTAGTGCGTATATCTATAGCGTTATCATTATGTGTATGTTTTCCCTAGTATAGTGGGATTGTCTTTAGTGTTCTCCGCGGAGGACAAATGGGTGCACTGTTAGTGATTTATATACTTTATTGAGATTTCTCGTATTAGTGATGTAATATGCGAGTACGATATTATACTAATAATGGTTTTATAAAAATGGTTAAAACAATAGTGGGCAGTGATTGCAAGGGTATCGGGGTTTCTACCCTAGTGCAACATGTTTTGTTATGACAAAACCTCACTTGTGAGAGGGTCGGGCTCACACTCATATTATATATTATAGAGACTTCGAAGGGTATAGTGGTACGTAAATGTTTAATCCCATGGTGTTTAGGGACTTTGTTATTATGATTCAGTGTGTATTGGGTTTATCGTTGAGCGAAAAGATTTCACTCATTATTATATGTAATGCTCATGACTTAATGTAGGAGGAGAGCATTGTTATATTTATCCTTTTGGGATGTGAAGGTTAAGAATTATATTCATATGTCTGGGATTGGGATTTTGAGAGTCCCGATTGTATATGTACGAGGTTTATGTAAAAAAATTCATTGTTTTAGTTCAATTGCGAGAGAAGATGTAGATTTTCTATCAAAAGACGGAATAGAGGGGTACAGGTTATGGACGATGGACCCAACGAATTTTGATAACCGACATTTCTAGTTAGTAGTGTATCGGGGGGTTCCTTGTTTGGATTTCTCTTTGCGAGACATCCCACGCATGAAACTTAGCGTAAGGTTGAAAGTAGAGAGATGTTTGGTCATTAGTCCATGCGTCTAGTATCTCGGTTGTCATATGAGCCGGTCATATTAATTATAAGTTAAAATTGAGTGATGTTTCAAGGCCAGTGGAGCCAATTGTGTGGTAAGGAAACATTGGAAGTTTTGTTTTATCACCACGAGATGAAGGGTGGAATGATTATAAGGACTTAAAATTTTTGATTTTTAGGGTAATTAAGAGTACCCAAGTGTTGAAAACACATTGTGAGCATAAGGGAAATAAAGAATTGGGTGTTATGTGTGAAGCCTAGGTAATGCTTACACTATTATGCACAGTTTATCAGGTGTGTGGGCATCCTGGTTAGCTGTTGCTTGAATCGTTCGAGTTGAAGAGACATGGGGATAGATGTGTGGCATATATGTTTGTGAGAACAACATAACAAAGTGGAACTGGTAGAGTGGATTAAGTGTGGTGTGAAGGAAGATAATCCATATATACATGTACGATCAGAGTAGAAAACAGAAATTTAGTTGGAAGGCTATGGGAACCCATTTATGGGTACTCCTTGAGAAGGATAAATTTACCTATTATGGAAAACACTCGGATCGGAGTTTTACCTAGTCAAGGGTTGAAAGTGACTTGCGCTTAGGTTGAATGATGATGTTAGTAAGGTATACAGGTTCACCAGTGCACATCGTAGAGAAAAGTGCACGGGTCAAAACTTTCAATATACACTAAGAAAATAAAGGGAGTAATAAGTGTCAGTTAATGTGAATCATTACAAGTAGACGTCGATGTTGGGCAGGACATAGTGAGGAGTCTCCGTTGGCACCACTCATAGATAGAAATCGGTTGGAAAGAGAGGATCAATAAGAGAATTTTGTATCAAACCTACGATTCCTAAAATAAAAGAGAGTAATTGTGTGAAATTTCTTGGATGGGGTGCCAAATTCAAGGTAAGGTCACAAGTTCCTTAGAATGCGTGGAACAAGTTGACCTAAAAGAAAGTGATTATTATTCTTTTGGGTGGTATACACTATTAAACAGTGTGACCCAACCTTTCTTTGAAAATAAGAATCGCGCCGGTAAGAGGTTCTTCCCAGTAATATTCTGAACTAGAATCAGATCATTGAACCCCACTTTCAGACTAGGATCTCAGAAAGTAGTGGGGATAACGTTTCGTTTTAAGTAGTTTGTATCACTCTAACCGGGGAGTAGGCAATGTGATTAAAGATTAGTGGAGCCACATGAAAGTAATTTTGAATTCATGGTGATCGTTTCATTTCCACAACGGATGTATTTAGCAAGTGACGTTTAGTACAATAGAGTTCCCTGGAAGCACTCATACCTGTTTATTGTGGAAAAACTGCTTATTGAAATTTTGTGTGGAAAAAACATAAATATTCTCCCTCTAGTTGTTTAGAGGTGAGTGGATAATTAGAATTTTTGATCGACCGAGTTAGAGCCTGATGACTGTGGTGGAATTACCACAACTGTTTTAGGTGACTTTTGAATGTCGTAAGAGTTACGTTGCCGAGAATCGAGATCCGAAGAACTGATAAGAGTGATCAAATGTTCGTATGGTTTCTCTCAAAAAGGGAGTTTTGTGTTTAGATAAATAGGAGTAATTGTTATGTAGTGAGGTGCGACCTCCCAATAATATTGAGATAATGGGGGCCAATGATGTGTAGGCTCATCTTATGGGAATAGCACGGATTGGAGCACAATGTGACGTGTCGTTATTAAGGTGTGACTCTATAACTGTTATTATGGAAAGTGATAAATAAGCTTATTGTGTGGCGGGGAGGACTATAGGAATTAGCCTTACCCGAAAGTCCGTTTTGGGTATTGGTAAAGTATCTAGATCTTTTTACAAGGCATACCTTATTTTTCGAATTTCGGGATGAAATTCCGTTATTAGGGGGGAAATATGTAATACCCCGTATTTTTATGTCTTTTAAAATTGAGGATTTATTAAATTTAATTGAGATATTAATTTTATATTAATCCGGAATTTTATTTTAAATATTTATTAGCGTGACGAGAGTTAGTAATTATTGGGAATTTGTTGAATATTACTAGATGAGTAAAGTAATATATGATATTGATTTTATTAGTATTGTCACGAGTGAATACTATGGCAATTATGAAAATTTAAGTCGGGATGCGCCTGTGTCGTGTCAGGACTAAATTATTATTATTAAAAGTGAATATATTATAAGTCGCCCATATGGTCATTTCGAGTGTGCCAATGTGTCCGAAAGGGTCGAGATAGTCATAAAAGTATACCCGGGGGTCTCGGGGAGTTTTTAGGCCTAATTGGCATCCCGAGAGGGTATTTCGATATTTTGTATTTTTGGGTAATTAAACCCCCGAATTTCCCTAAGGTATATCAGCCCTTTGAGTTAAGATTTTAGGGTTAACAATCACAAAACTTAAGAACGATCATTAGAGAAGAAGGTAGGAAGATTTACAAGCAATCCAAGGCTAAGAACTCATCCGTTTGCACCGCCACTACCACCAAAACGTAGATCGCACGACGAGGAACGCAACCATACCTTTTTCATCCATAAATTAGACCCTTGAATTTCCAGGCAAGTATCAATCTTGCTTTTCTTTTAGTTATTGTTTCATCCATGTTAGATTAGGATTGTTATACACATGTTTCATAAAAGAATTTGAGGAATTTAAGGCTTTAATCACATGTCTTGGTGGAAATAGTTATATTCTGGACATCCCAATCATATGTAGAGGATAATCCACAAATTTGTATGAGTTTAGAAGCAAGAAATCTAGAAAAGAATTTAAAACAATGAAAGTTCAATGAGACTTAGGGTTCTTGTTAAATATGATGATTTACTCCATTAATTCCACACCTTTGATGAATTTGGACATGTTTCACATAGAAAATCATGTATATAGGTATATGTAACTAGTAGTAATTTTGTTTGGGAGTTTGAGAATCGTTAATGGAATTTTGGAGTAATTTAGAAGATGAAATCCATAGGCTGAAATTACAGTTTCTTGGTAAGAACTTCTTGGTCGACCGATCGATCCAAGAACATCGATCGATCGATGATCGATCGATCGACCCCTCCTGGAAAACTGCATATTTTTCTCCTTTTTGTTTAATCCGGTTTAAATACGTGAGAACCCTTGATTATTATTTATAGAGTATAATGGGTCGTGAGGAGGACCAGTAGGGTCTAAACTGACTCCGTTGAATGAAATTTAATATGGGATAAAATTGTGGCTTAACGGGGAATCTTGTTACACATTAGAGATTGTGCGTAAGTTCGTTAATGCATTGAGGGACTCGTGAAAGACTTACACCGAAGGTTAGAGAGGGTATACCAACTAAAATTGTATTTAGCAAGAGAGAATACTTCGAGAGATGAGGAGTAAGTATGAAATAAATTATGAGTGGGAATAAAATAGATGAATCCCTTATGCAAAATAATTGGGTAAAATTATACTAAATACAGTTAATAATAATTATGGGTCGTGGGCGAACCTTATTAGAATTTGTGTATCTACATATGGCCGTGTGACTGTGTACATATATGAAATACTTTATTTGTAAATAATCATACCCGCGCTACTTGCTATCACGAGGGTTGCCACATCGGGAAAATCTTATCTCGATGGGACGTTTATTGGGGATATTGACTTGTACCCTACAACATAGGATTCCTTGGTATAGGCTATCTGAAAATGATAGTCAGACGATCCTAAGAGACGTGAGGGGTATGTACTGACCTCTTAGTGACTTGAAACTATGCTTCACCTCCATTTTGTGTGTATTGTGTTAATACAGTTCGAGAGTGATTCCAAACTAGTATTTCCATTAGTACGAGTGATACGGGACTTGATAGCAGATTATGCCAGCACCATAGAATTTACGTGGGGTGCCGATGGTATATATAATATATGAGTGACAGATATATATACTTATATATGGAAACTTTCTATTGCGCGTATAAGTAGTGAAGTAATGAATAAATGCTCCAACTTTATAATAAGTGTTCAGAACTTTGTAACGGTACGGTGTTTCTCTAAGTAACGTAATAAATTTTGAAGAGAATGATCTTTTAAAACTGAATTCATAACATTTATACTTCTCAGGATAAAACTTTATGGAAAAATAAGTTATATAAACTTATGAGTTTATTAGTACGGTAGGCGTGCACACTAGATGAGAGGCGAGAATTCTCAAAAGAGTGTCGCATACTAACATGGTTGTTACATTAGCCAGTAAGCATTTTAAATACTTACTAAACTATTTTAAACTGTTTTACACTCGGGCTCTGACCCATTTTCTGTTATCTTCTCTATCTCTATCTCTCTTGTATATATATATATATATATATATATATATGTATTATAGGTGCCCCGCCACAGGGGCGTCATGCTTAGGTTCTTTGGATTGGACGTGCTGCAACTTATGTGGAAGTTACAGGCTCTTGCTTAGACGACCTCTTCATTGATTCAGTTTCTATTTTAGTTTTTTTTATAGTTAGGGCATGTGTCGCCCGATTTCCTATCCCGTTGAATTTGTTACATATTTATGTTTATGTTATTTCCAGTATTCGGTACTCTTTGGGAGTTAACTCTTGTCAGGATGATTTCATTTATAGTTCATAATATGTTTTGGTTTATCTAAATGGTTTAATTCTTATGTGGTAATTGTCATCCTTATTATCTATGTGATTATTAAACTATTGGTTATTAAAAAGGTTTTCATATTGGAATTTAAATAAAATGTAAATAAGACTTTAAATTATTTTGACACTTAATTAATTATTTAGGGTGTTTAAATTGAAAATTTTATTTTGCGACAGTGATGCTAAGAATGAACCAACCATTCACCTTGATTTTAATTTAATAAATGACTGATCACTTGGTATTTAATTAGGTGGGGCGTCATAGAAATTAACTATGGATAAAACACCGTAGGATCCATTCACATAAAATAATATTCATGTAACCATGATGAAAGGTACGTAAACATTAGAACCCTATAAAACCCTATTAGTAAGATATAAATAACTAATATTTTTATTTATACAACATGAAAAAGTTGGCTTTCAAGGTGATCAACATGGACATTTCCAAAATATGATCAATCTATAATCGGGGCTTTGATACCAATTATTGAGGATTAGTAAATAAGGAAAAATATTTCAACCCAAAAACTTTGATTGATCATGCAATGTAAAGATAAAATAATAATTAGGTTTAAAGCATAAACCTAGGATTTTGATTCGTGATACCTCTACGGATCTTCTAGGTAATCTAAATAAGGATAAAAGGTCCTTGAATAAGATAAAAGGTTGCATTTTGTTGCCTTCCAAAACCCTAATAGAACGCACTGAATGCCTCAGATATTCTAGCATATAATCCGTCAAAAGAAAATTATGTATGTGGTCACTCTTGAAGATGAATACTTGGTGTTTTGAGTGAGATATGACCTTATCTATCTACACCCCTTCACAACTTCAACCCTCAATAATGAGTATGCAACATAAAAACCTATCTTACACCAATATATAGAGGTATAAGAATGGGCTTGGGATAAATTGGGTTTGTAGAGATTTTGGACCTCCTAATTAAGTAAATGGACTACATTAGGGATCCAACACTAAATAATTAATGTGGCTTGCAAATAGGTACTCGAAAATCCAAAATTACAACCTTGTAATTTATTTCGTTTCTCCATTTGATCATAATTAATTAAGCTAAATAATCACGACATCACTCCAATTTAACTATCTCAAAATCAATCGAATGATGAGGTCTTATTTGAAAAGTTGCTATAGTATATGATATGATTCCTCACATTAAACATATAATACCTTTTTGGTCAAATCAATTTGCTACTAATAGGTTTTTATGTACTGCTTATTTATTCCTTAAATCTTAAATTTAACTTTTTTCATGATTTACTATCTTATAAAATAATTTGTTGATCAAGTTTATAGGTAGAATTAATACTGTAGAGGGGGCTTGAAAGTAATCCTGAGATTACGGATAATTCCCTAACTGACAATAAGTCTTTGAGATTAAGCAACCGAGGCAGCTCAAGCATGGCAACTCAACGAGTCAGCTTGGCGTGGCAACTTATACTTTAGCTTGTTGTATTAGTCATATGGTATTGTTATTTATGTTAACTGTAAGCTATAACGGTTGTAATGATGTAACGAGAATAATAATGAGTTTTAATGTGAGGTCAATTGGTAATCGCGAGAGATCAGGCTTGCCAGTGCCTGGGAGAGTTTTCATGCTCTATCGAATGACCTCACCATGGGAACTTTAGAGGGACTTGGTTTGGAGGATTGATAAGTGAGGCACCATTGGGGCTTGTCCTGACCATCTTAGATACACTTGGTAAAACACCAAAGAACCCTGACCGTGGAATCTCGGGCGGAGCAGCTTGGAGTGCCATCGAGCGTTGAGTTATGAACCAAATAACCCTCTACTTAATGTCACATCTACTGTAGGTGATGTCACTAGACAGCTAAACAATGTCAGACATGCACTTGAGTAAACCACCATGGTATTTTGGGCTGTCAGGCAGTTGGTGAGCCACCTCTGCGACAACAACCCCCTGACACATAGTGGTTAGGCAAAAAGGCATGTCCTGGCATTAAATGTTTATTATATGGAGACAGCTAGTGCATCAGGTATTTAATATTTGTGACATAAAGTATGACGGAGGTATTTCACAGGCATTGATGACTGAGTTGACTCGGGGGTGGTGTGGGGGGACTATTTAAGGACCCCTACCACCTTTGGGGGAAGGATGATCTTTTGAGATTTTAAGAAGTTATTACTAGAGAGAATACACATCAGAGAGAGAGTTATTACAAACCAGAGGTCTTATTCACTCACCATTGTCATTTATTACGAAGCTTTTAATACGTGACAGAGATTCGTGAGAGTGCTTGGATGTGTTTGCTTGCCTACCAAGGTGTATCTAGGGTGCTTACTTCTCTCTCCCTCTAGCTAAGCTACTTCTGAGTTCATTACTATTTTCTGAGTTATACATGAGAGATTTGTGAGTTTAAACTGAGTCCTATCTTCATTAGATTTTTGTTTGCATGTTCTATCACTAATTCAAGGTTTTAGCTAATTAACTTATCATCACCATACTTCATAGGGGTTACGCCTCCATCTACAATCTAAAGTACCCTCTTGTAAGACTATCGAGAGGGTATCACTTCTTGAACACGGATTCCTCAAAATTATGATCTTAGACCTACTTACACAATGGTTGTCCAATCTACAAAGATATAGATCAAATAATATTGAATCGCATGGATAATAATCAAAGAAATAGTTTTGCAACAATTGCAATCCTCATAACCCTCGAAATTAAGAACCTTTTCACCATTTGAAAATATATGGTATTGTGAAAGTCTAATCTAGTCATCATCACGACTTAAATCTCACCCATGGTCCTATTCAATACATTTTTAAATGTACCAGTCAAAATTCTCTTAAATTTATCACATAAATTCTCGAACTAATAGACAAGTTATCGTAGTTTAAGATATACTATTAGGATTGCCTTCATAACTTTACTGGTAGGATGTTAACTTCATATCTATGTTGTGAACTATTCAATTGTACTTGAAATGGAATTTTGATCTCCCATGACCAGGCTGAACCCAACTCACTGGAATTCCTATGAATTCCAATTGACTGACATTGCATCCAATATATCTAAAGAAAAATTACTAGGTATTCTCACAAACATGATTCAGATTTCAAATAAACTTGATACACCTTTATTAAAAAATAAATAAATGTTATACATGGGTTTAAGAATAAAACTAAATAATATCCATGTTTGGACCAGTTTGCATTATATTTATTCATGACAATTAGTGACTGAGTGTGGACTTTTGGTTAACTTTTGGACCTTTTTTAGATGTGGTATATGACTTTCACACACATTTGGTTTTCCTCACTTTTCCCCCATTTTATGCACTTGCCTTTATGTGTAAAATGTCATATTTCTCAAACTTGTTAAAGAAGAGACTTTCAAAATCCTTCATCTAGAATTTTCAGTAAAAAAATGTTTTTTGTGATTTTTGGTTATGTCAAGTGTGTGCACGGGGTATTTTGGCACCGTACGCATGACACCAGTTTGGTAAAACGTCAAATTTGTCTTATTTGACCATTTTTAAAAGGTATGCACACTCTAACGGATGTAGTTCTTGTGCATGGTTTACTAAGAGAACGAAGATGAGTTTTTTTACTACAAAAATGATATTGTCTCCATTTTTAATTATAAATCTTATTTCACTTTACAAAAAATTTATATCTGAGAGCTTCTCTTTCTCCCCTGAAAACCCTAGATGAAACATATTTTTCTCATTTATATTGAAACATTTTGTGGGAGATTTTGAGTGATTTGTTAAATTAACCTAAGAAAGACTATCTTTTGTCATTTTACATTAACGATCTTCGATTGAGGGGTCAACAATGAGGAAGATTTGAAGAATTGGAGTTGTATTCTTCAAATTGGATGTCTTAAAGATATTTGGAGTGAATTCTCCTCTCTCTACAAAGGTTCTTTGGTTGAGAGATGCTAGATCACCGTAGTACTAAGTATTGAAGCATAGTTAGAGCTTGTAAAGGAATGCAACCTATGTATATATTTAATATCTTGATACATGTTAATTTTTAATTGTAGTGTTCCAATGTCTTCCCGTAGGTGGGGTTTTTTCTCTTATATATTAGTGTTGTAATGAATTTTGCATTTACTCTTATTCAAAATACAGGACCTGACACAATTTCATATTTACGATTAATTTAGGTTTTAGATATCTAGATTTGAAATTTAACTAACCTAATTTTTCTAAATCCCACCTAATCTCAAATTAACCTAAATTTAGATCTAATTGGATCAAAGTGCTGAGTTTTCTTCATGTTTAATTTCAATTAAACTCAAAAGATTTTGAATATTAATTTGATTTGCTTTATAACACTTTCCTAAACTAAAATTGGATCTCATTATCTGGTAATAAATATATGATAATTTTTCAAGTGAGTCTGAGTTTGAATTTCATTGTGAAAAACGAACATCACTGTTGAATTTGTTTTGATATTATAGGTTTGATCAAATATCATTTAAAAATAGTTTTGGAAATTAAAAACATTATGAAAATATTTGGGTTTTAGCATGAAAAACTTTAATTGACCAATATTTCCATGTAGGTCTTGTTCACCCCTTCGAGGATATTAGCACACTAAATTTTTCATTTTGAAGTGGAGCATCTAAATCAATTAATAAATAATCACACATATCTAGAGACCATTTTATGGATCAATTTGTGACCATTTGTATAGCTCATCAAAAAATTTTGACTTATTATTTCCATTAAGAAATTTTATCAAGATGATATATCATGTGGGATGATGGCCATACACTTTTAGCCAAACATTAGCAGTTCAATGTTGATGTGATATACAAAGGTAGGGACAACACATACTTATGAACTTGAGAAGATCATAAATTGATATCACTACATATAATGTGCATCCTAGTGTCAATAAAACTATAAAATAGGAGGGAAATTTTAACCAACAATTATCGGGGCATAAAAGTTTGGGGAAAAATAAAATAAATGGGGGAGAGGTTTCCTTTGATGATCAAAGTGTTGAGTATGGAATGTGATGGTCCCATAGTAGTCAAAGTTCTTGACAAGATCAGGCTCGTATTTATAAACTCAACACAGTTACCCCTAATGAGGTATATTTAGCACTACGTAGTCTTAATTATTCGGGCAAGTCCACCTAATCATTCCCATGAATAAATGAGATAGAATGATAATGTAATTATAAGGACAAGAAAAGGAAGTCACTATAAACGGGGTCCATTGATAATAGAATAAGTTCATGAGCTGATTCGACCTTATTATAACTAAAGAAGGATGGAAAATGGAAAATACGTGTTGATAATTAAGTCATCAACAATATCACATCCCATTATAGTTTGCATATTCTAGAACTAGATGATATGTTTGATATATTAAATATTTTTACTAAGATTTGTTTTTAAAGAGGCCATCATTATTGTAATAACCCGTATTTTTAGGAATTAAATAAGCATATATGAATTAAATAAATGATTATTTAATTATAAATAAATATTTTCTCAGGTGAATTAACGGGAAGTTTATTAGATTTAATTAGCTTAGATTATTAACTGGGATTTGAAATGAGATTTTAAATAATATGTGAACGACTCGTAAATTAAATTAACTTGGTTGTAATTAATTTGATATTTCCGGTTGGTTAGGTTGGATGGGACTCTACGGGTGTAGAAAGGACCAAAATAGTATTTTTAATGTAGCAAATTGGTCCCTAGGGATAGGTATACCTTTGGACCAAGTTTTAAAGTATTGGGTTAATATTTTTGGCTTATTTGGGGGTCCAAAAGTAGGCCCATAGTAGACCTACGAATTTAGGATTTTAAATAAGTTAATAAACCTTATTAGACATCATAATACATTGTAATTCAAACATAGCAAGCAAGAGACAAATTTGAGGAGAAAAGAAAGAACACTCAAGAGGAATTAATCAAAGATCAAGCTTCATTTGAGGCAAGAAAGACTGTATATCATATCGTGTTAATGTAATCGACTTATGACTTTCACCGTTGCGTATGACAAATTGGTTAGGAGCATGTTATTAGGGTTTAAAATTTGATTTTAATTTTTATAATCAAATTTCAAAATATCTTTATTTTAGATTTGAATTGATTATTTATTAAACCCATGTATATGCAGAAACTTATTTTTACCTTAGAATTATCTGGCTTGTATTGTTGGAAACCCTTGGTTATCATGTTTCGAATCATTATATGTTAGAAATATGATTCTTTTTATAATTTATATGATTTATTAATGCGTAATCACATACTTAATGAAAGTATTAATGTTAATCGAATGCTAATTTTTCACAGTTGAATGAGGAAGATGTGAACCCTTAATTATGTTGGAATCATGTTATATTTTGTAGAAAAGTTATTATATACATTATTATGTGATTTAACTGTATGGATGAATGATTCTTAGTTAATGTATATGTTGTAAGATGAGTTTGTGGCCTCCAGTGAAGAACCTTAGAACGAGTTAGGCATACTGGGCTCATCGGATCGATGCGACCCAAGTAAGACTCGATCCGGCCCTATAACATTTGTGTGGGTTGGTTATTTTTGTTGATTTTTGTGACTTAAGTTCTTTTAGGATGGTTAGTTGGGTGCTTATACATATGTAACGTGATGAATGAAGATTAAAAAAAAGGTGGAGTTTTAAATGGGATTTGAGTGTATTAAACCAATAATAATTAGGATAATCCAATATGGGTATTTTCTAGGAGAATTGGGTATAATAGTGTTATGATATATCCTATGGGTGAATGCTGATATGTGTAATTATGTATTATACATGGTGGGTTTTGTTACTCGGTAGGACCACACAGTTGAGGTGAGGTTAGTTAGAATGTGGTTAGTCATATTTGGGTGTAGTACCATATGATTCGACTTATATTTGTATACCTAGATGTTATGGTATAATTATTAGACTATAAAATTTAGTCTCGGGTATTATATATATATATATATATATATATATATATATATATATATAGAGAGAGAGAGAGAGAGAGAGAGAGAGACTCTCATACATACCAAGTATACATACGACTGACGCAAATCATTTTTTAAAAATATTAAAAAAATATTTTTGAGTTGAGTTTTTTGTGTGGTATTTAAACATTTCAAGGGACCCATATAAAAAAATCAGCCCAAAATAACTTTTTTTGTTATTTTAAAGAAGGTTATTTTAAGCAGATTTTTTTAATATGGGTCCCCTGAAATGTTAAAACGTCTTATAAAAAATTAAATCGAAACATAATTTTTCTACTAATTTAAACAAACAGGTATGTATATGTATAAGTATGTATATATGTGGATATTTAGTTCGGTTATAAGGACAAGGTGATTATGATGATGTTAAATACTTATATGTTGGTTCCAAGGGTAGTTTAACATTTGGATGTGTGTACTTCGATGGTTGTGGATGTCTTGGTATATTATTTGTATACACATATAGGTATACATGGGACTTCATTATAGCTATGAGGATTATTTGGAAATACATTGGCACATGTAAAATGTAATTAATGGTGGTGTAAAAAACTAGCTAACATATTAAAATACACCGGGGTTGGGTGAATCATAATGAGTAAAGAATGGTTCACACTACGTGATTATGGCATATCCTTATTGGTGGATTTATTATAGTAGTGACTCTATTTGTATAAATTGTTTGTGTAACCTGAGTTGGGTTATCGCTTAGCCGTTGAACGATTATGTTTTGGTCTATCTGTGTGGACAATAAACAATTGACCTAGGTTAATACTCTTTGCTATGGTCTATCCATTTAATGATAGTGTAGGGGGAGTCCTCACCAAATGTTGATTAGCCGAGACAATTCTTTACTTAGCAAAAGAATAACTAAAGAATGCAGACAAAGACCTCTCGAACGACCTCCCACGAAGACCCTCCACAGAGACTTCTCGAAGGACTTCCTATGAAGACCAAGATTACTTGAGTGACAATACTTGTAATAGGAAACATGATGTATTTAATCTTGTATTTTACTTGTTGAACAATTTACTTTGTAATGAAGAAGAGGACATTCGGTACCCTCGTGGGACCATGCCTGGTAGGGCATGGGAGAGATTTCATGATCTATCGAACAAACTCCTATTGGGAACCTCGCAGGGATTTGGTCTGGAGGATTGGGAGCAAGGCAATGTTGGGTAATCAATAACCAACCCTCTTGAGATACTGGGGCAAAACTTCATTTAGCAAAAATAGTCGCTCGAGTCATCATACTTGGGGGAACCTCCTCAAGGGACCCCAACCTCATATAAATTTCTTGGATATAGTTCCCAACCAACAAACAACACATTTAAATGTTCGAGCTACTTCCAGTCGAGCAACCTCAACTCCATGTACGATCTTTTTTATTGATGTGACCACACGTTTAGTAGGGATCATTATTTACCTACTTTATGATGTCATAACTTCTGGAATTTAGGGACTCGAAGTTGTAGAACTCAAGTGAGATTTTTCCTTAGGATTATAGACCTTGTCAATTAAGTCTGACTTTATAAGCATTCTAAGGTAAAGATTGAGCTTCTATGTCACATCCCTAGTAATGCCACCGTACTTCTCATTAGTGGAGCAGTTTCTCGCCAAAACATAATATCCTATGCATTTAATGAAATATCTTTTCCATTAATGACACATTACTTTGACATTCAATGCTAATCAATCACATTTAATACCAGCAAGGTTACTTGAGTAACCCTATTTCCATATAAATAGACCAACCAAATAGTTTACAGGGATGACATGTCGAACCTAGAATTGCTACTGGATTTTCCTCATACATGAGAGTTTTTGTCAGAATATTTATTGCTCAAACATTCCCTTTTGTTTCCATGGATACCACTATCATTGAGCGTTAACTGAGCCTAAAGTTCATGCCTTGCCTATAATGTGACAAGAGTTCTTGCTTCTTATCCCTCCGACTACATTACCTGTTGGTTCCACTTATTTATTATGTTCACAGTGTATTTATGGTGTAAAAGACCTCATTTAATACCATCTTGGGTGTTGGATATTATTCTCTCTTACTGTATGGTATAAAAGACCTCATTTAATACCATTTGGGGTGTTGGATATTATTCTCTCTTACTCTCATGCATCATCACTATTAAAAATGGTCTTGGGTATTAATCACGGTCTTGATAAGGGATTACACCTCTCTTAATACTAATCGTATTCTAAAAACCTATATCTTATATTTGGTGACTCTGCTGAGGAGGTATTCTCTTTTGAAAAGATTTCAGAGGATAAAATTTCCTAGACCATTGACTTCGACGCCATGCAGTGTGACGAAGATGCAGATCTTCCATATTCACTTCGATACCATACAGCGTGAGGAAGAGGCAGATCTCACCGAGTAGCGCGAGAATAACTTATCTCGGTCGCTATAGGTGTGACAAAGATGACCGACATGGCAATAGGAATTGGCCCAATTCAAATGATGTGACTCATGGGTTTGTTTATGGAGTTCATAAAAAAAACTCGGGTCCCAGGCGATGCTGGGGATCACCGGAGAATCCAACTCTTTCATTATTCCACCGATCAGAATACCACCTCCCTCTGTCACAGGAAGAGTTGTCACGCTTATTTTTAATAATGTTCCTCCCTCCACTCCACCAACAGTTACCCCAACCTTGGTTGCGGGAACAACCATACCAGGTGTAGCATCGGCAAGTGCAACGTCGACAACAATCGAAAACATAGGAGGGAGTGCACTTATTGTGCCAATAACTCCTACTGTTATGGTTCCACTAATAACTAGTTCTCCTCCACCTGGCATAGAGGAAATTAAGAAGTATCTCTCAAAGTTCATAGCGGTGTCTAAAGCTGGAGTTGATACTTCCTCAATTTATGATGACTTTCGTAATCCGTACCCGGAGGAGTATAATAATGAGCCCTACCTAGTAGGGTATATTTCACCCATCTTCGAGAAATACATGGGAAGAGATGTTAATCCCAAGGAACATGTGAAAAGATTCATCAAAAGCCTAGGGGCTTACTGTAATGACAAAAAGCTAAGGTTGAGGGAGTTCTCAAAATCCCTAATCGAAAAGGATAATACTTGGTATTTCCACTTGGCGCTAGGCAGTGTGGCCTTTTGGAGGAATTGCACGTGTTATTTGTGCAAAAGTTCTTTTTGGCTGAAGAAGAGTTCAAACTCATGCAACTGGCGCATGAGAAGAAAAATCCAGGGAGGATGTCGTTGCTTACAATAGGAGGTTTCGCGAATGCTCCCTAGATTTAAGGGAGGAAACGTGAGAGGATAAGCTTTTGCAAGTCTGTGCAGAAGGGCTGCTGCCCGAATATATTTTCCATTTGATCAATGAGACATGAAAAGGAACATTTGTAACATTTTTAAAAGAAGTAAGGAACATTGTTCTGGTGATAAAACTTGCACCACCCCTCCTTTCCCTGTTAAGTTAGTTGCTAAGGCCATCAACTAGCTCGAGGAGGGGAGTACCCCTGAGGGTAAACTATGCAAATGATGGAGGAAGAGGGGAAGGTAATGGTGGGTGGGGAAGAAGAAATAGGGGCAAAAAAAGGAGGTTTGAAGGCAAAGAGGATCCTCCTGAGCTACCATGCATGGTTGAGCAAGCCTTAAACCTTTATGATCTCATAGTTCGAGATAAATTTTGTAGACCAGTCAATAGCAGTACAGTGCACGTATCTCAAGAGGATAGATAAAAGTCAAGCTTTTATAATATCCATAACAGAGTTAATCACCTAACTAGGGTATGTTTTTCACTAAGAAGGTTGATCAATCATCACGTGAAGAAAGGGGACATTGAATAACCCCAAGGCAGTGTGAACGATAATGCTCTACTAACTCATGGGACACACATGGATAGTGCCTTTGATGAAGAAGTCGAGCAACTATTGAGGGAACAGTGGCTCCTCGAGGAAGACTTAGAAGAATTATTGGATTATTGTACCTTCGAGCTGGCTCAATTGTAGTTAGAAGATGAGGAAGATGAACCTGCCCATCGAGAGCTTGAGCAGACATACGAAGGCCTGCTTGCTAGAGATAGTGCATGTTGTGATAGCCTATGATGAGGCTGCCTATAGAGATGTGGAAGAAGTATATGAACTTGAGGAGGATCAAACTGACCCTTGGATCATATGTGTAGCTGTAGCATGGTCATAGAAGTTTGGTTAGTTATTTTACCAAGTTAGGCTCCCTGAGCACTCACGATTGGAGGTCACGCGAGCTATCTTAGAGATTCCTGAGAAGAATATGGCCCCACACTTGAAATGGAAGGGGTAAATAGCTAGGCTTGTAAGTAAATACCTCTCTAGGTTAAATTTTTGGAGGTTGACAAATCGATCAGGTACCCTCACAAAAGGGCTCTTTATGTTACAGCCACTATGAATGATTGTGTTTTTAATCATGTTGTATTGGATGGTGGGGAATTTATAAACATAATGCCCATTGGGTCCTTCTATGCTACCGGACTATCAGAGACAAGTCTAGTACAACACTCTTTGTCAATCTCAGGGTATGATAACCATTCGTACAAATCTATGGGATATGCTTGCATGGGCATTACGATGGGGAATATTACTTCTCACATAAAATTCCACATTATGGACTACGAGCCATCGTATCAACTGGTAGTGGGAAGATTATGGATCCAAAACCATGGGTTGTTCCTTCTACTTATCATCAATGTGCCAAAGTAAATGTAAAGGCAAATAGGTGGTGATTTGAGCATCCAAGAAGTCGTTCGTAAAA
The DNA here is from genome assembly GCA_949130495.1 of Sambucus nigra. NCBI lineage: Eukaryota > Viridiplantae > Streptophyta > Magnoliopsida > Dipsacales > Adoxaceae > Sambucus > Sambucus nigra. The sequence goes on from OX422207.1 coordinate 717,223,082, forward strand.
GATAAAGTGCACTTAGTGGATGATACCTTTTACACTGAGTTGTACGAAGAGGCTACTGTATTTAAAAGGTATACCGGGGGTATCATGGTCCTAATTAGTCGAGAAATAGTGCACATGTCATCTCATCCGCTGGTGACTTACGAAGAAGAACGTGAGAAGGATAAGGTGAGGCCTCCCAGTTTGTCGAGGCAGCTTCGGGAAGGAACGACTTCACGTATTGACCCTATAGAACACCAAGTTCAAAGCAGGAGTGTGCTTAATGGACACTCTATAAGAGAGTTAGAAGAAAATTTCTGAAAAAGGTCTCATAGAGAAGAAAAATCATGACAGTGCAAAAGAGTCGTTTTGCCTAGCAGTAGAATTATTTATAAATTATGAAGGTGTGAGTAGGCAGCCGAAAGCTTGGATGATGAAATTGACCCAGTCTATGAGTGTTTCTTGGTGTACAACCAAGGACAATGTTTGGTGATTGATAACTAGATAATCCAAGAGTTTGTAGAGGAGGAACCTGAGTGCATGAAAGATATACCCAGGCCACAAATCTAAGAGTTAGAAAAGATAGATCTGGCTAAGGAGGGTGATTACCCTACCCCTATTTTTATCTCGAAGGACCTTGAAGGGGAATCACGAGAGGGTTTGATCGAGATGCTATAAGAGTTTAAGGACGTCTTCATATGGAAGTACACTGAGATGACTGGAGTTGATAAGGAGGTGAGCTTCCACAAGCTGAATGTTTTGCAATCTGCTATCCCAATGAAGCAAGCTACCTGAACGTACAAGGTAGATCTTGACTTAAAAATCAAGGAGGAAGTTCAAAGGTTTCTTACAACCGGATTCATTATCCCTATTCAGAATCCCATTTGGTTATCTAGCATTATGCCGGTAGGAAAGAAAGACTAGAGCCAGATTAGGATTTATGTGGACTTTCAGGACCTAAATCGTGCATGCCCGAAAGATAAATTTTTGCTGCCCTCCATAGACAGCTTAATAGATGAAACTATGGGGCATGAGGTGTACAACTTCATGGATGGTTGTCTGGGGTATAACCAGATCAAGATGGATCTGGCTAACGGTGAGAAAACTGCTTTTCGAACACCTTTGGGAAACTTCATGTACACGGTAATGCCTTTCGGTTTAAAAAATGCAGGAGCCACCTATCAGAGGACCAGGATGGCTATCTTCCATGATCTCTTCCACAATATCGTGGAATTTTATATCGATGACTTGGTGATCAAGTCGATAAAGGAGGCTTCCCACTTAGATGATTTGAGGAAGGTATTCACCCGATGCAAAAAGTACAAGTTGAAAATGAATCCTCTTAAATGTGAATTTGGGGTGACAAATGGGAATTTCCTTGAGCATGTGGTAAACCTACACGTCATCCAGATGGACATAGACAGGAAGAGGGCATCCTTGATATGCCGAGGCCAAAGTCGGCGAGGGAGTTAAAGAGTTTCTTGGGAAAAGTCTCCTACTTGAGGCAGTTTGTGCCCGGGATGGCTGAGGTGACCCACCCGCTAATGGATCTATTGAGAAAAGGTTCAAAGTTTTCATGGGAATATATACATCAGGAGTCCATGGATAAGTTGAAAACACTCCTCACATCTCCTCAAATGATGATCCTTCCGAAGGCAGGTAATCCTTTATGTTTATATCTTACATCTACTGAACGATCTATTAGGGCATTACTAGCCCAATAGATGGATGGTGTAGAGAAACCTGTTTATTATTTAAGAAGGATTATACATGGGCCCGAGGCCAGATATACTACCATCGAGAGGTATTATTTTACCCTTATATTCGTAGCACAAAAACTTAGGCAATATTTGTTATAATTCACAGTTCACATTGTAAATAGATGTGATCCGATAAAGTTTTTATTTTCTAGAACTATACTATAGGCAAGGAAGCCATATGATTTTTAATCCTCAAGGAGTATGACCTCAAATGCATTATTTATCAAGCTATCAAGCGTCAGGCTTACGCATATCTCTTAGCCATTTTCCCTTCTAGGACGTTCATGCCACCTGTGGAAGAACTTTCGGGTGATGATCTTCTGGCTAAATTTTTAGCAGCCAGCTTGGAGGAATGGAGTATGGAATTTGATGGATCTTAGAACGAAAACAAGGAGGAACAGGTGTGATTTTAAGAAAGAATGGGGATGAAGTTAAACTATCCTACAAGTTGGATTTTAGATGTTCGAATAATGAAGCTAAGTACGAGGCACTGGTGTTGGGACTGCTCGAAGATCTTAGAAGGGGCATCCAGGTGCTCACAATAAAGGGGGACTCAAAACTAGTGGTTAAACAAGTAACGGGTGAGTTTTATTTGAAGCACATGAGTTTGGCACCATTCTGAACAATCATACAAAGGTTGCTCGGACAATTCAAAGTGGTAAAGATCAAAAATCACCCGCATATGATGAACAAACGTGTTGACGCTTATACCATTATTGCCCAAAAAATTTCTTTTGATGGGGAGTCAACAGTGATTCGAATTACTAAGAGGACAGCTCCCTCGACTATACTCGAAATACTACCCACTAATGATAGCAATGATTGGAGGGGAGAGATAAGGAAGCAACTGAAAAAATGTGTAGTCTCACCGAGTTTGGTTGACCTCACGCAGTATTTCATTCCTAATGGAAATTGTACTACAAAGACAAAGAAGGTTAGCTATCTAGATGTGTGTACCCCAAAGAGGCCAAGAGAGGATTGATAGAAGTCTACGAAGATAGCTGCGAAACCACTGAGATCCCTTTGTATAGAAGGGTCCAGTGAGAAGGTTACATCAGGCCTTTGATAAGGCAGGATGTTTCGATGATACATAGGAACTGTGGGAAATGTTAATTAATTTACTAAGTGGAAGAATGCAACTTCATCGATCAACCGCAAGATTGAGAGGCAACCGTACATGGACATGCTGGTAGGTGGAGTGATGCCGACAGATAAAGATGATTCCACAAGGCTAAAGAGGCGAGTGCTTAGGTACTACCTCTATAAAGGGATTTTTTACCGAAGAGGCTATCATGATAGGCCTTTGAGGTGCAAGAGGGGGAAGAAACTGAGGAAATACGGAAGTAGGCCCACGAGCTGGGTGACATTAGAGGAGCCAAACTTTATGACCAACTCATGACTTTGGGATATTATTGGCCTACGATAGAAAAGGACTCTGCAGAGTATGTTCACAAGTGCAAGGCTTACCAGCTACATGGGAATATGATTCACGCTCCTTCGATGGACCTGTATTCTTTTTCCACCCCTTTCCCATTCCACACATGGGTGTTCGACTTAGTAGGGCAATAAATCCCTCCTCGTAAGGAAAGATTTGATGCTTGTTGCCACTGAATGTTTTACCAAGTGGGCAGAGGACATACCACTAAAAAGAGCCACAATGGGCATAGTTCTCAATTTATGAAGGAGTGCATCATTTATCATTTTAATATCCCGAAGGTCTTACCATGAGATAATGGCACTCCTTCTATGAATAATGAAGTAAGTTCGCTCACGGACAAGTACTTCATCATTCATCACAAGTCTATCGTAAGAAGAAGCTACCAGCAAGACTCTGGTGAACATCCTATAAAAATGTTATAGGACTTTCCAGGAATGTGGGATGATAAGATAACCGAGGTCCTATGGGCCTATGGAATAGCTAAGAGAAAGCCCATGGGGTATACCACTTTCTCTTTGGTTTTTGGTGCGGAAGTTGTTTTACCTGTAGAGCTCGAGGTACCCTCCGCTCGATATAATTACGAAGTGCTATATTCCCCAATAATCGCCATGTATATCTCGATGCACTAGACGAGAATAGAGATAACACTGCGAGCCACTTTGAAATGTACAAACAATTGTCCAGATCCTATGATTAGATGATAAGGCCAAGGAGCACATCAGGGGACTTTCATTACCCAAGTTTGAAGCCAATTGGGAAGGACTCTATATTATTCGAGCAACTCATGATCCGGGCTACTGTGAAATATCTAATATGGAGTATGATGACACTTTCAAATTGAACAACAAATGGCTCCAAATTTACTATGTTTAACAGTACTTGTTTGTTTACTTATGATAAACCATTTTGTTGAGTTATGTTTTGTTGGCACATGCTTTGGAGAATGTTCCCCATAGTGCGAAATTACACATTCTACATGGTAGTATAAAGACTTATTTATTTTAAAAGATATTCCACCTTTTTCCTCTCTTATTTTCACAACATAATGTACGTTGTATTAATATATTATCCCATTTAATATTTAGTCAAAACAGAAAAGAAAGAGAATCAAATTAAAAGCAATATATTCGAACATGATAGAATTACTGAGTTACATTCAACAAAATTTCCAAGGTAATGAAAAAACACAAAAGATGGGTAAACTAGGAAGAGAGGATAGTTTGTAGGGGCATCCATTATGAACCATAAGTTGGTTGAGCTAAGAAGACGCTGATGATGTTGGAGCAGAATCTGCTCGATATTACTCTGGTCGGTAGCCAAGTCAGCCAGATCCCTTTGATGGCACTCTATTATTTACTGAACGTCATCTAACTTGGATTTCGCTTGGATAGTGGCCTTATGAGCAGCCTCAACATCTTGCTCAAATATACTAATTCGTCTTCTAAACTGACCAACTCCTCAGAAAAAGCCATATATGAACTATGAGAGGCTTGCAATCGAACATAAAGAGCAGGTAAGTCATGTAAGATCTTGACCAACCAAGACAATGAAAACCCATCACTAATAAGAAGATTTCTATTCCCCATAAAAACCTTAATGGCATGATAGCTTAAGAATTCCACAGGGGTGTTGAGGACATCGCTTAAAACAGTTGCAAGGCTGAGCAATCTACAAGCCATCATCATAGGTAGTGGTTGGATACTGTGAGGAGCAAAAGTAGATGGAACTCGATCTAAGATCTTCTCTATCAACTCGATGTAGACACCCCATTCTATTACCCCCTAACTCTCCTCAGGTCCCTAGTACCTCCCTTCATCACTGTAAACCCAGGTCATGTACCGAGTACTGAACTCGAGGCCATCGGACACTCCCCGACTCAGTTTGACCTAAAAGTCAAACTCTTTGTCTCGATCGAGACTGAATGAATCTTTAAAGGGCACTGAATACCCTTTCCAACGGTCCGTCCCGTGCGCGATTCCGACTTACCATGCGGAAGAACGATCTGTTTGCGTCCGAAACCTGACCTAGAGGCCACCAGGCGCTCCTGGGCTCTATTTGACCTAAGTTAACTCTTCATCTCAACCGAGGCTAAATGAGTCTTTGAAGGGCACTGAATACCCCTTCCAATGGTTCATCCCGTGCTCAATTTTGACTTTCCATCAGTTTGACTTTGGGAGGTCATTGAACGCTTCTCGAGCCCCGTTGACTAAAGTCTACTCTCCAAACAGGGTCAAACTCTTTGAAATGTCAAATTACATCTCCTAACCTTTCCAACGGTCCACCCCGTGCCTGATTCGGACTTACCATGCGGACGAACGATCCGCTTACGTCCGAATGATTCCCCATCCAATGGATCGACAAATGCATCCAAGCCATATTTGACCCGAAGTAAACTCCTTAACCTGGGAGATCCAAAGGACTTTCAAAGGTATCTGAATTACCTTTCCAACGGTATGCCCTGTGCGCAATTCTGACCAACGATTTGCCCTCGACGGCCGATTTTCCAAAAAAGCCTGAAGCGCACTGCCAAATGGCAGGTTCCAGACCCTGCCTATTGGCACTCACCTGGGCCTATAAAAGGAGGCCTTTACCTCATTTGCAAGGGAGCCCCAGATATGATAAAAATCTCTCTGAATAAATCCCAGAACCCTCTCTCGAAGGCAGCGTAATTTCAACTTCCAAATCCCTTCTTTACTTTTACTCTTCATCATCCCTTTCATCAAATTTGGTGAATTAACCACTCTCCATCATCATCCAAGTGCAAGGGCTGCTCTCCAACATTCTAGATCAAGCTCAAGATCTTTAAGAATGTCCAACTTTCTCAAACTCTCGCTTAAATTCTCTTAAATTCCCAATAACTTGTTTTCTTATTTTGCACTTTTATTATCTCATCTCACACATCCTAATATACTTTTTATTTAGTATTATTGTACATATTTTATTTTCATAAAACCTAAAAAATATGAAAAAGAGGGTTTGCTCATAAATTCCAAGTAGGGATTCTCACACTTTTTCCACACTTTTCTCACAATCAAAACACTTTTTCTACACACACACACACACACACACAGACACACACACTTACAAATAAGAGATTCCCTATTTGGATTTATGGGGTAAACCCCACCCCTCATTTTGTATGCGAACTACGTGGACTTTGATGCCTTTATTGGCTACGTAGGCATCTCGGGGTAAGACCCAAGACTCGAGTCCTTTTTCTCACTTTTTCTTTCATTTTCTATCTTCTCTAAATCCATTTTCCTTATATTCTATATGCTTGCCCTTAATAACGTATTTCTCCATATGCGTTATCGTTCCATTATAACGGTCAACATAGGGGTAATCGCGTAAATCTTATTTTTCTAATACTATTCTTATATCTTCCTACGGACGACTCGCTTTATCTTTCCCATGATACAAGTCGAGGATTCCTACCTCCATTCTATATATATACACATGCACACATATCAAGGGGGAAACAAAAGGAAAATATCAAATATTCATGAGAGACCGAAAGGGCGGAATGGGTGCCTAACACCTTCCCATTTCGTAACTAAGCCTCCGAACCCTTCTCGAATCATCACTAGTATGTCTTTGGATGCCATCCTTCAGGGTGGCTTCCCCTTTTTCTTTTGTATATTTTGAGTAAAATAGACTGGCGACTCTGAATCTCTCTACATTTTTGCACCACATCTCAAACGACGCCGACCAAAGCGCTCCCGAGAGGGATGCGCGGGACCCGAAGGATCCTTTCCTCCACGTGCCCGCCCGCATGGTGAGGATCGTGGATGACATCACTCGCAAGGAACAATAGTTAGTATATGGGGGAAATAATGAAAGGTTTATCTAACAATTTACTCGGTAGATGCCTCAGGAGGATGTACACTGAAAACACATCACTAACAAAGGGTCGTAGGGTGTTGGAAGCACTATCACCCTCTTGTAACCCGTAAACACATGTTTGGGGTACTTCACCAATAGTTGGTTCGAATGGTTATGTTGGAAAACTAAGAACCTCACCCATTGTAGCTAACTCAACTACGGTCCTTGCTTGTGCAACCTCATGTGCAACACCTTCAATCTCTGGCTCAGGAGCAGTTGATTGCTCAAATTCAACCTGAAACACCATAAGTTATCAGGTCAAGGAAATACACAATCTCTTTATGAGAAATTAAAGTCCTATATTACTAGGTCCACTCGACCATCGATTAGGGGAAATTAAAGTTTTACATTACTAAGTTTAGCCTGACCATTGGTTTTGGGAGATTAAAGTCCTACATTACTAGTTCCACCTGACCTTCAGTTATGGGAGATTAAAGTCCTACATTACTAGGCGTGCCTGACCCTTGATTATGGTATATTAAAGTACAATATTACTTTGCCCACCTGATCCTCGGTTATAGGAGATTAAAGTCCAATATTACTTGGCATGCCTCACCCTCGCTTATGGGGGATTTAAATTCTAATATTATTTGGCGTGATTGACCCTCGCTTATGGGAGATTTAAATTCCTATTTACGAGGCATCTATAATAAGATATAATGCAGGAGTTACTGCCCAAAAGGGATATCATGCCTCTGGAGGAGGAATATCCATGAATTTCCTGGTATCCATCTGCACCATACTTTCTTCCTAACGAGAACCTCCTTGAAACACCAATGGACGCTGGTCTACCTGAACAACAGGATCACCTCCAGTGTAGAGGTAGTTTCTATCTCCAATCCTATTTGGCCAACTAAAGAAACAACCTCACCCCCTCAGGGCTGAGGATCGAAGGCCCAAACAGAGTAACAAACATTTGATCGCTTGTGAGATGGGCACCAAGGAAGCCTGCTCAGGTAATAGGTCCTGCAAAGATTGTCAAAGAAGAAACCATAACTAGAGTAAATGGTACACAAAAGGGGTCAAAATGCTAGAATGAGTACAAACGTTACCATCATCGGTGGTATAATCACGGGGGACTTCATTCCAAACGATTCAACAACACCCTCCTCTTGGGGATGCTTTTGGATGTCAATCTGATTATGTAAGAAGGCAAAGTCAGGAGAATATCCACCACTGGAATGCAAAAAAAATAAAGATCAATAGATGCCTCTAAGGGAAAATTTATAGTTACCTTCGAAGTTGTAGAGACAGCTAATCCCTTTGGCAGAACATCCTTGAGATTGGGAAAAATTTCAGTTGTCTCCAAATCATTTTGAGGTCCCTCAAAATTATCACCTGCTCCAACATCCTTATGGGGATCACCTTGGACATCAACCTGAAAGTAAAAAAAGAAGCAGAAGTCAGTATTATAAGAAGAAATGTGATAAGTATCAAGTAAAAAAGGGAGTATCCATACCTCCTCATCATTAAGGGTATCCTCCAAGAGAGTGTAGTCCTGTGGGGGTGAGAAATGCTTTGAATAAGAAACCATCCTCCATAGCTTGCATCTTCGAATGAGCTTGTAATGCTCCTCCTCTGACTTCTCTTCCCACTCACCCTCAACTTGATTCTCTCCAACTTCATCTTCATCTTTTTCCTTATCACTTTCTTACTCCTCATCCTCAACTTCTTATTCCTCAGACTATTCCTCCTCCTTAACTACTTCTTCGAAAGATACCCTGATTAGATTGGCTAGCTCGGTAGTAAATCTGTTGCATTTTTTTACCTCCATATCTATAAGATTCTAACTAAATCCACAGGTAATCAAGTGGGCAGACACAGTAACCCTATCTGTTGGTGAACAAGCATCCCAAGTTTACTACAGACTAGCCCACATCTGGTCAACTTATTTGGCTAAATTTGAATAAATATCCTGGGCCATTACTGAAGAAATTACTTGACTAGTCTTACGCTTCCTTGAATGAGATTTCCAGATTATTCTAACCGCTGCCCCAGTTGAAGCAGCGTGATGAGTATCACCCTCTGTAACCAATCTCGAGGTACCAGGGGCAACAGCAGTCGCTTCACCCAAAACTGCCATTCGATCACCTTTCTTCTTTTTCAATATGGCCTGCTCCAAAGGGGCCAAAGGAGGCATCTCTAAAGGGGTTTAATAATTAATGGTACTAAGAGGAAACAAATAATTAAAAGTAGAACAACTCCTCAGCCCTAGCTCTATAGGGGGAAATCTCTCAATGCCAGAGTAGCGGAGTTCTTTTAGGATATTGCTCTGAAATCTGCCCAATTGATTTGGCCAAAATATGGTCAAATATATGGCTGACTAATTCGTCACGACTATTCCATTTATTCACCTGTTATACTTATGCATTTTAGCCCCCTCGGGTAACTTAATTCCTATATTTACGCTCATTAACCATAAAACCTATATTTTATATATATAGATGTTTTGTGAGGTATAATTGATCTTTTGTAGGTATTATGGTGCTTGGTTTGAAGTTCGATAGTGTTCGATAAAAGTTTCGAAGACAATAGCATGTTCAGGGGCAATTTAGTAATTTCAGCATTTAGGTTTCTATCCCAATATCTTCAGAGAAGTTGAGTCCCTCTGAGTCATCTTCGCGTGGCTACCGACGATGCATTAATTTGAGTCCTAAAAAAGAAGTTATGGAACTTTAAGAGGAAGGAAACTAAATGTAAATCAAAACATGGGATGGAAGCAAGTGAAGCATATCCGAATCGATTCGTCTCCCAGTCGAATCGATTGGCTTCGAACTAGTGCCCAGATATCCATTTCCGAATCTATTTGGTATCTGTCCAAATTGATTAGATTTGTTTCATCTTCGAAGTTTTTCATGGCCGAAGCGATTCGGTCCACTTTCGAATTGATTCGCCCCTGTTTTTGCTATTTTCTTTATTTTCAATTTTTCCACTAGGGTTTTTGTATAAATAGTTTTTCACTATATTTTGAAGATATATCTTTCTTTTTTAGTTTAGTTTAGGGTTTGGGAACTTTGGGGATTTATTGTGGATCTAACCCCTCTCCTAATTTTCTCTCTGGATTTTCACCCATTTATGTAAGTTTTACTATTAATTGTCTCCTTCCTTAGTTTATGGTTTATTTCCATTATATCTTTACTTTCCTTGCCTATATAATTAGTTGTAGTTTATTCATTTCTTATTTTCTTTTGTTAATTAGTTTTTTTAATTACTTTATTCATGTTTAGTCCTTAGTTTAAAGGGTCGGGGTCATGTGCCCGCCACTAATGGATCTTGAGCTCCGAAAGTTAGGTTTTGTGTAAAATTGCATTTAATTCAAACCTCGTGTATTAAAGTTAGAATATTATGCGTTTAAATTTTTTTGTCACGCAAAGTTAGTGTCTAAAGAGATGTTCCGAATTTAATCCATGTGTGACCATTTTTTATTAAATATTTTATTTCGTATTTTCGGATTAATTTCTTTTATGGGTAATGTTTATAATTAATTGAATATTCTCGACTAAATGCTTTTGAACAGAAATTCTAATTATGTGTTGTTTAGCCCTTGGCGGGGATGTGACACTAACTCTCATTTTATTAATTCTTGTTTAGTTTGAACTTTTTATTTTTCTCCTTTTTCCCATTTTAAACCCATCACCTTTACACTTTTATTTTAGAAGTAATAAATCGATTAAAATCTGTCCAACACTCCTTTTGGATTCTCGATACCCGGACTGGTCACTATACTCCCTTTGTTGAGTGTAGTCATAGTTTAGGATTTTTGTATCGCGATCGGGAACTGATAATAACGACAAGTGTGTCTACATGAACGCTCGGTTCCCATCACATCACTGACCTACCTCCTCGATCACTCTTTCTTGGTACGATGGGGTTGGAAGTATAGTTGAAGCAAAGATTAACAACAATTGAGGTAAGAAAATTGCTATAAGTCAAAGAAAAAATTATGGGCTTCTCACGGGTGAAGTGACTCATCATCGGGTTTCCTTAGTCATACCCGAACTGCATGGCCACGCTATTGGGACAATAGATAGAATAAAAAGAATACCACTCAATATATGAGGACATGTATGAAGGACCCAAGAGAAAAGGGATAATATTCATAGTAAAGTTTTGAGCCACTGATTCTTGGAGCGTGGCAACAGGACGTTCCTCGTCCGCAAAGAAATGATTAGTAAAAAACTGATCAACCCCAATGTAGGGGCAAGGGACAAATTTATCAACTTTATCAATCAAGGAGATTAAGGGATTCTTGGAACTCTTGTGGTTCCAGTAACCAATTCGGGGCCCTTTAATGAGATGAGAACGGGGGAAACTACCAACTAGAGAATACTCTAGAAAGTGGGCATACAAGAAAGCCATAAATAGAACATGGTTGGCATAATTCTAAACATCAAATCTATCAATGCTTCGAGTAGAATCAGCCTGAACGCGATCAAGCCACGTGTACACCAAACCCAAGGTGATCGCAGCTAAGGGGATTTTAATATCATGGTCCATACGAATGGCCATATTGATTAAGTCTTTCATGGGGCAATCGTGGGGCTTACCAGGAAGAAATATCTTGGATAGAAAAACCCAAATACAGCCCGCTAGCTCGATCTTTGAACCAAAACATTTCCCAGTCGGGGGAGTCTCTAACACCTACTTTCCTTTCAGATTCTTCTTAGCCACCTCGCGAGCTTTAACCACTGTTTTATCCTCAATGAAATAGAAGTAACGGATTACCTCCGAATTAGGTTACTATACAATCCTTCATTACTTCCTCCAACTTAGCTTGGGAAGCTTTATTAGCACTATAGGTGGCCTCGTCGAAGAAAATTCAAAGCCGAATGATTCTAAGTACATATTTTCGCAAACATCTTCGAGGGTGATAGTAAAATCACCCCAGGCAGCCACAAATGTATGAGTCCGATGGCTCCACCGAGAAATAAACAGTTGGAGATTGTTGTTATTCTTGGAAAATATAAGATCACCGGGCCAACTGGTAGAAGATAAATTGACTAAGGCCAGTTGAACGGAGAATTTGGTGTGAATATATTCAGTCCATGGGCCCAGACTCTCACAGGCACCAGAGGTAGACTCAAATTCTACCGTCGAGAAAGGATCGTCTCCCTATTCGATCTGAAAATGAGTCATCGTAGCAGTGGGTATGTCATCGAAGTCTTCTTCATTATCACTTTCATCCATCAATAAGTTTACTGGCTCCGTCGAAATAAGATCTCCCAAAAAATACTCGGCCAAAGCCCAAAAATGTTCAGTTCCCCTAAGTAAGGCGCACGGCGATACCAGGCCCATTGATTCTAGCATGGTTGAGTCCGGGTAGAAACACTCCTTGCAGAAGGAGTCTTTGTTACTATAGGAGCCGAGAATGAATAAAGAACGAAGAAAAGGGAAGAAGAGTGAATAGTTAGAGTGAAGAATAAAGGCAAAAGCAAGCACTGAAATCTCTCTCTTAAAACAGATGAAGGCAAATAATAAGGGCAATACGAGACACAATAGGTGGTAGATTAATGATACCTGGGAAATATGGTGACGTTTGAATTTCCTCGCGTGTCCTACAATCTCGCATAGGGGCACAAATTCAAATTCCACAATGATGACGCTTCAAGAGGTGATGCTTGAATGTCCCCGCCAGAAAAGAATGAACTAACCCCAAGCCTCCACGTGTAAAGGGAGGAAGAGCAAACATCAACCACATTAAATGCAATACAACTAGAGTAATGATAGTACATACCAAGAGTTATCAACTTGAGGGAAGTGAAGCATTTGGGGGAAAATTTGAAAAAAAATCTCTTCACCCCCCAAGAAAGTTGTTGCACGCAATAATAGTGTCCCATTAGTAAACAGTTCCATCAGATAAACCACAAGGTATTTAAAGACAATGTGGCTCGAAAGGAGAACAAATCGAAGATCATTTAAGTATTTAGTACAAATATTTCTTCATGAAATAAACAAATATCTCTACGAATGGGAAAATGTAGGGGGGAGTCCTCACCAAAGGTTGATTAGCCGAGATGATTCTATACTTAGCAAAAGACTAACTAAAGAGTGCAGATAAAGACCTCTTGAATGCCCTCCCATGAAGTCCCTCCACAGAGACTTCTCGAAGGACTTCCTACGAAGACTAAGATTACTCGAGTTAAAATACTTGTAATAAGAAACATGATGGATTTGATCTTTTATTTTACTTGTTGAATAGTTTACTTTGTAATGCAGGTGAGAACATTCGGTACCCTCAAGGGACGATGCCTGGAAGGGCATGGGAGAGATTACATGCTCTATCAAACAACATCCTCTTAGGAACCTTGTAAGGATTTGGTTTAGAGAATTAGGAGAAAGGTAACGTTAGGAAATAAATAACCAACCCTTTTGAGACACTTGGGCAAAACTTCATTTAGCAAAAAAATTCACTCGAGTCATCATACTTGGGGAACCTCCTCAATGGAACCCAACCTCAGATAAATTTCATGGAGATAGTTCCCGATCAACAAATAAAACACTTAAATGTTCGAGCTATTTCCAGCTGAGTAACCTCTACTTCATGTACCATCTCTTTGATTGATGTGACTACACCTCTAATGGGGATCACTATTTACATACTTTATGACGTCATAACGTCTGGCATTTAGGGACTCAAAGTTACAACACTCAAGTGAGATTTTTCCTTAGGATGACAGACCTTGTCAACCAAGTCTGACTTTATAGCCATTCTAAGGTAAACCTTGAGCTGTAATGTCACCACCCAATTAATGACACCGCATTTATAATTGGTGGAGAAATTTCTCGCCAAACATAATATCCCATGAATTTAATGCAATATAATTGCCATTAATGCCACAATACTTGGGCATTTAAAGTTAGTCAATCCTATTTTATACCAGCAAGGTTACTCGAGCAACCCTGCCTCTATATAAATAAACCAACCAAACAGTTTACAAGGGCGAAAATTCGAACCTATAATTGCTGCTAGATTTTCCTCATATACGAAAGCTTATGTGAGAACATTTATTGCCCGAACATTCCCTTTTGTTTCCATTGATACCACTATCATTGAGCATTAACTGAGCCTGAAGTTCCTGTCTTGCCTTTATTATGACAAGAGTGCTTGATCTGTATCCCTTCGACTAAGTTACCTGATGTTTCCACTTATTTATTATGTTCACATTGCATTTATTGTGTAAAACACCTCATTTAATACCATCTTGGTGTTGGGTATTATTCTCTCTTACTCTCATGCATCGTCATTATTAAACATGGTCTTAGGCATTAATCATGGTCTTGATAAGGGGTTACACCTCACTTGATACTAATCGTATTCCAAGGACCCACTTCTTACAAATAGACAATATGACACTACAAAAAGTATCTTTTGAGATGGTGTCCTAACAGTCTCAAAAGATCGTTAATCCGTCTCGAATACTTTTTGTGACGCTATTTGGGACGGCTAGGGGGTCTTTTTGATAGGGGGTTATAAATACTTTTTGTGATGCCATATCCGTCTCAAAAGAGTTATTTGAGATAGGAACAAATCCGGCTCAAAAGGTCCTCATTTTATATGATTCTTTTGAGACGGCACAAAAGTTATCACACAAGATTATTTTTGAGATGGGAATTAATCTGCCTCAAAAGGTTACTATTTTAAAAGAGATTTTTGAGACGGCAACATAGCTGTCTTTAATATATTTTGGGGACAACTTTAACCATCCCAAAAGAGGTAAAGGGATCTTCAAAATTTTGCACCAATATTTTGTGGAGAATAAAATCTACCACTAAAGTTTAATATATAATTGAATTACATTTGAAACAACACAAACAACGAATAATCAGAAAATGTAATACATAAGATGATTTTCAACTAACACAACTAATAATTTTCATTCAATAATAAATAGAGTTCTTACAACCCTCTCCAAATATTCATCAAAATAAAAATTATAACACTAAGTTCAAATATTTGACTTGAAAACAATAATACATTAATTTATTAATAATCCAAACACAAAATTCTTTTGTCAAAGTTACGACCTCCACAACCATTGATTAATATATGCATGTTCTATAAAAATTGTCACCTGCACCCATTAAAATAGTATCAATTATGTTAGAATTAATACCCCTCGTCAACAATACAATGTGCAAAATAAATAGTATATTCTCATCATAAACAATATAAATATCTAACTACTATTATTTTTTTATAAAATCGGCAGAGTCTCCTTTGCTTATTCATGAAAATCATGGGTAGTTAACCTGTTTTAAACATTAAAATTGATTCTAAGAATAATATACAACAACCAACAGAAAATTTTAACCACCGTCATAATAAATTCTCACCACCATAACAAATTTTCACCCCACCATTGAAAATTTAACTTTAAACGAGAGAATTTTCCAATATATATATATATATATATATATATATATAAAAGTAGTTATATGTATGAATTATATTGTA
Organism: Sambucus nigra; assembly: GCA_949130495.1. Classification (NCBI taxonomy): domain Eukaryota; kingdom Viridiplantae; phylum Streptophyta; class Magnoliopsida; order Dipsacales; family Adoxaceae; genus Sambucus; species Sambucus nigra. Next base: position 717,238,593 of record OX422207.1, read on the forward strand.
TTACCTAGTCGGACTGAATCGTCGAGGTAGTGGAAGCATGATGATGGGTAATACTTTGGAACAAACTTTGCATTTCACTTCGCATATCATTATTCATATATAATAAAGCTTGTTGGTTGCGAATCTCAAACTCTTCGAGCTCCTGTCGATGTCGAGTCTTTCGGTCTTCAACTTCTTTCTTTAACTAGTTAATTTCTTCCAATAATAACTGAGATGAACATGCTTTTATTGAGGTTGGCCTAATACCTTCTCCCTTTAGTAAAGAATACCCATGCCCTCCATATCCTAACACATCAGTAAAAATCTTTTTCCGCACTTCTAGGTCATTTTGTTGCTCTTCTAGTATCTCATTTAGTCATTTTAAAGCATTTTCTACCAAATAAATTGATATTATAATTAATGAACATAAAATAATTTTCAAGAACACAATTTATAACAAATATTAAATAAATCTTTCAAGCATCACTTATTAATTAATATTTATACATACCGCTCTATCAAATAATCCATCTTCAATACTGAAAGGTTTATTATTTGGAGCTCGAGTGACTTTCCACATGCTAATATTGTCGACAGGCTCCCCCTGTTTTATCCTCTGAAAAAAACAATGTATATATATTAATATTATTAGATTAAAATAAAAAATATTTATAACAATAAAATTTGCATCCTCCTTGGCTATTTTAGCATGTGGCTTTCGTCCTGTCCTTGAGTAAGCACATTCAACTTCACGGTCATTAGTGTTTTGATCTGCAATATCCTAAATATTTGAAGAAATAAAAATAAAAATTATGATACTAGTGACAAAGAATGTAGGAATAATTTTTTAAATAAGATGTGATATTTATACCTTAATCTTCTTTAGACCCAAATATTTCACCAATTCAGGCCACTAATCTTTTTCGACTCGTTCAGGTGCATAACTCAACGGCTCTTCATCTGTTTGAAACTTTTTATAGTGATTCACCTTCACTCGATACTTCCATTGCTTCCATGTAAGTCCCATCCTTGCAAAGCAGATTTGTTTAAAACCGTCCGGTGCATTTGTGTTATTCTAAGAACAAAAAGAATAAATTAGTTAAAACTTTACAAGATAATGTACAACGACACAAATAAATAAATCAAACTAATAAGTTACCTTCACTTCCTTCCAAATGTTATCAAGTGCTTCATCGTCTGCCTCGCTCCAATGCAACATTGTCAATGGAAATAAATTTTCGCACCTTGTATAATAACCTAATTATGACATCAATTTACTTTCAAGCTTACAAACTGGATGACAAAGTTCATTCCATTCCAATATCTTCTTTTTTTTATCATTCCATTCAAGCTAAGGCCTTTTCCCCTTTCTAACCTTTTTTTACTAGTAAGGGTAGTCATTGTACCTGAATAAAAAATTGGTAAATAATTTTTATACATCTTGTTCAATATGAATATAAACATAAAATGTAATATAAATGGAGATATACAAATAGTGCATTGTGTAACACAACATACCTGTGAGATCCTCACCATCTAAAGCCATCTCATTGGATAGAGGATTGACATTCCCAACCGAATTATTAATCTACTCAAAATTTGGGGAAAGTTGACTTGTAGGTGTTTGAAATAAAGAAACTTGAACTCTTAAGTTGCGATGTGTATTCTGTGACTGGGATGTTAATTCAATATTTAAGAAAAATTGTGGTTACATCTCTCTAGTTCCATGGTCCCTTATGTTATCTTTAACATAACTAATTTGGGGTGTCCCTTATTTTAATAATTTCTTTAAAAATTAAATAAAATCCTATTATTGCATCATTGAGACAACATGAACCATAATGCTATATAACATCAAACAAAATAAATAGCGTATTATAGATCTGGTTTGTAGGTCACATTGAAAGTTACAAAAAGAATTTATCCACTCTTTATTTATATTTTGTATAAGTATTATGCATATAGTTATTCATTTACAATTTATGCATACGGCATCATTAATTATGTCTAAAGAATAATTTTCGACCACCCATTGTCACCATTGTCCAACTAACTATTTCCAGTAGCATATTTTTAAGAAGAAAAATAATAAAATAAATAAATAAATAACAATAATTTCTATGTTGATTTCCTCAACAAAAAGGAAAAGATGAAATGTTATCATGAGACGAAAAACAACGAGAAAATGGTCGTAGAGTATGAGAAGTCTGCTGTGGGGGGAGAGAACGCCGCTGGGGGAGGAGAAGAATGTCGGGGGGGACGAAGAAGGAGAAGAAGCGCGGGGGGGGGGGGGGGGGGGTCAATGCCAGTTTGGGTTTGGTCGATTGGGTAAATGTGGAGTGGGTTTTAATGTTTTTTAGGTGAGAGGTTAGGTTAAAGTGTTGAGAGCGGGAGATGAAAAGAATTAGTGGTGGGAACCAATTTTTTTAGCCATCTTATTTAGTATATCTTTTGATACAACGAGTATTTACCGTCTTATTTGGTTTACTTTATAAGATGAATATAATTAACCGTATCAAAAAGTGACCTTTTTTTACACAGATATAATTAAGAGTCTAAAAAAATAATATTTTTTGACACGGCTAATTATATCCGTACAAAAAAGTATGCTTTAAAGACTATATTTTGTCTGTTTCAAAATATAGGGTCTTAAAGCAACTTTTTTTTGTAGTGTGTGTTGGGTGAATAGTCTTGGTTTTAGTATATTAGTATGATGATAAGTGGTATGAGTTGGGTCAATACTCTTGATTAGGTCGATCTGGGGTTGTTAATTTCTCTGGCATGCCGTAATATACATGTCTTGGTCTGTGTACATGTTTAATGAATTTAGGTATTTTCTTAGGGAGCCTCTTACCATTATCTCAAACAAACAATTCGTCTAGACATAAGTGTATCAAGAGGGGTCTTTGTTTGGATTTTATTTACGAGACATCCCACATATGGAGTCTAGTTCGATTGGATTTTGGAGCTATTGGTATGATATCCTTAAGAGTTACCACTTATATATATTTCCTTTATGTGGATAGTTGTTGTTGTATGTGTTTAGTCTTGGGACAACGGATCTTAATGACCAACTAAGCTAATTAGCAGTGTATCACGGGGTTCCTTGTTTCAATATCATTCATTAGATGTCCCACACATGAAACTTAGTAAAGTTGGGAGTTGAGAGATAATGTGGGCACTAAGACTATTGGTTTATACTTCGTGTTTTACTTGTGTTCAAGTAACCTTAGTACAGTAGGGTAAGGATTGGGTATAGTTAGTTAGGACTGTATTAGGTTAGAAGAGAGGTGAGGTATATTATGCATGAGTACCGACAGGTGAGGTCATGGGGTGTAAATGGATCGAATTTAATATTGTTAAGTAATATAGATATTTATTACAACTTTCGGATCCTGAACCAAATTTATAAAACCTTTCTCCCTAAGTATTATTATTGTTATACAGGAGCAACATGATTGACAATTAGAGTTATAGTGATTGGAGATCCAGTTCATTATCCTTAGTGTATCAATTGATTTTTAATTAGTTCACATTCCTTTAGTTATTTCTATCGAGGAGTTTTATTTATGAACCGAGGTTGTTCCAGTTCATTTACATTTCGGTTAGAGATTTTTGAATAGTGGGAATTATTATAGCAAATCCAATTTTAGTGGAGTGATTTAATTTATGTTAGTTATGTTATCTATCTATTATTGTCCATTATTATTATTATTATTATTATTATTATTATTATTATTTTGTAATACCCTGTATTTTTTGTGCATTTATTTAAATTACGTAATTAATTATATATTTACCCGTCGTGACATGTGATATTCCACTTATTATATATTTATATGTTGTTATGCAATTCGTATATGTTCTATTAGAATTAACGCCTTTTGATAATTTTATATAACACGCATTAATACACTAATTAAATATTTTAAGTGACTTAGTATTACGAGCAACTACAAAATGGTCAGGTACTAGGTGTCAGGGGTTTTCTTATTTGGATTATTCCTTAATATCGGGTTCCATGGATCATAAAGTAGTTTCTTATAATACCGAGTCTCACATAACATATTAATAATTAAGTCATAACTTAATTAACTCATAGCGGCTTAGAAATTAACTTGGGAGAATATTTAATTTAGTTATAAATGTTATGTTTTGGGTTGATTTTAATGACTCTTACAAATTTCATTTTTGACTTAAATAGTGGAATTTAAGACCGTTTCGTTGGTAAATGATTTGGGCTAAGTTTCGAGTCATTTCGAACATGTTTTGAGCTCGTTGGGATAAGGCTAATATTGGGTCTAAGCTTAATTTCGTGGTTAGCACCTTTAGTAGCTTAATTTAAAAAAATCAAAAACTTACACAACACATTAGAGATGATCTTATAGGCTAACGTGAGGAGGCACACCGAGGATTGAAGAGAATTTGGGGACGTAAGTCTTCTATTCACACAATTGGCATAAGGCAAGTATACTTTGATTAAGAATTTAATTCAATTTGTGTTAAAATAGTAGTAATTAATTGGATTTTGAATTTAATATGTTAATAATATTTTTTACCTAATTTCGTAGTTAGATTGGTTACATAAGTAAGCCTTAATTCTATGTTGTCAAACTAGTGTAGTTTGATGTATAATCAAATTGAATCATGAATCTATGTAATCAGATCACATAATCATTAGATAATGATCTTCACACACACACACGTATATTTATATATATATATATATATATATATATATATATATATATATATATATATATATATATATATATTAGAGGAGGGTGTTTCACTATTCCAACGAATCAATGGTTAACATCTGATTATTTGGTGCGATCTAAGGGTGTGAGAGTGTGCCATGTCATAACTTAAGCATTGTGGCATGGCAAATGATACAACTTACCCTTCTAACCCCTGTACCCTACACAACATCTCATTCTCTCCCATCACTCATCCGATGTATTCCTTCAAACCCTACCCCTCTCCTCCCTCTCTTCCTCTCATGAACCAGCCTCCCATCCTCTCCGCCGCTGCCCCCTCCTCCTCTCCTCTTCGCGTTGCCCTTCCCCCATAATAAACCCATGCCCACGCCCATGCCCACACCCACTCATACACCTATGACTTCACCCTTCAATCCCCTATGTTTTTGTAACTCTAATGTTTTCGCATATGCTCCACACCGTCGTATCGAGTCCACGATGCCTCCCTCACCACCAACTTCATCTGAAAGCTAGTCTCTCATTAATTAATTAGAGTAAATCTATGATTTCTAAAAGTGAAGATATCTTCAATTTCTTTCGGATTTGGATGTTGTTAGAGTTAATATTGAGGTTGTGAGATTCATTCATTTGTAGATTGCGTTTAATTTGTAAAACTTCTCACTAATTTTTTTTAATGATCTATTTGTAGATTGAATCCTAAAACATGTATGCTTATTCTTCTAATTTGATGGTTTGGGTTTTTTGATTATTTGGGTTTTAAATTCTCTCAGTCATTTTGCATTTGATTCATTTTTTTTAATTTCAGGTGGTGATCCAAACAAATCATCAAATTCAACATTCTTTATCGTATGGAATGTATGAGGTTAGTCAAATTCCAACTTTCTTTTTTCTTTTTGTGTTTTGTTTTGTTTCTTTAACAATGTGTGTAAAAGTGTCATAATTATTATGATTATCAACCGCACAATAAATTATTATATTTTTTCCCTAATATGAAATAATAAATTTGTTAAGAAGTGTAAGGTTGTTAGGGTGGTGTTTTTACAGGCTGTAGACTTGCAACTGAATTATATGAATTATGTGAGACGTACTAATTGTCATGTAGTTTATTTTGATGAGTTTTTGATGGTTTTCATTTAGATGTCAGCCTTTAGTTTTAGCGATAATTGACAACACTCGAGTTTATGCTTCAGAGTTGGAAAGTCCAAAAATTGCAAGAAGGGCTTTCATCATGGGAATTGCAGTTGTACTTTCAAACTACACCCTTATGTTGTTCTTGGACTTTTGTATGCGTACCTATTTTACCTCTCTTGGACACCTGATAAAATGCGACAGATGTTTGCAAGAAAATTCTAAATTCCAGAGCTTCCTGTTATAGCTAAAATGTTCTCGAGCAAGATGACATTATCTTCATCATCGATTCACTTGATGGCCATAGATCTCTTTGTTGCAAGGAAGGTTTCTCTTTGCTGAAAATGATATTTATATATTTTATTCATCTTTTTTATACTTATCAATTTTTAATCACGTCAGATATTTATGCAAAATGGACATTAGTAGTTTTCTTTCTTTATTGTCATACAAGATTGAGTTGAATTATAAGCTTTTGTCCTTTATATATTGAGTTGGGAAGAGATTTACCAGAATTTCGGTTGTTCATTTTTGGAGGATTTTGGTTTAACTAATGGAATTAGATTTACCCTGAGATTCACCTTACTTTTAGAATTTCCTTATATTTGTTTTATGTTTACTAAACATTGTAATATGTTTCATTACTATTTTCTATTATTTATAATTATGCAAACAATTTCTTGAATTGACATTCAAACTTGGGAGCATGACATCATGTATCCTAACAACTTTTATATTTACCTCACTCCAAAATCAGTATTCACCAACATTGTCGAGGTATTACCTTATCTATTTGTTCTATTTCCATTTTATCAAGGTTTACATTGTTTCAATTTTAGTGCTTATGTTCTCATTTTAGAGCTTTTTTACTATTTAAAGTACTATGTAAGTTTTTCATTTTCCATCATATCTTTAGAGTGTTGGTTATAGAGTACAACGTAGTAGCAATGAATCAGTTTTAATTAACTTTTTGTTTATTTCTTTGTAATTTTATTTCCTTTTACTGTTTATGTGATTTTATTTTAATTAAATTCATATGTATAATTTTAGAAAAACTTTAAATCCTTTAGGCTTCATAAGTTGAAAACTATAGTTGATTTAAGGCATAAAGACATGAGTTCATATTGATTATTTATAACACTATAATATTTTTTTTACTTATCACAATCGTTGGTCATTGTCTTTATAAGAGCTGAAAGCTGAGGAAAAGGAGTTTAACGGAATTTTAAAGTTATATTGTTTGTCATTATATTATTTTCTAAATCCTCTGTGACGGTCCCAAATATGGTACAAGGAAGTAAATGAGTAAGAAATCAACCAGAAGAACCTCTAGTGTGTGACAATTTTGAAAACACAGTAATATAAATGAAGTAGGAGGTGAGGCAAAGAGGAGAAAGACATCAATATAAGTTGTTCAGCCTATTTAGTCGTATTCTACTGTGCAGGTGAGTGAATGTTTACTAACAAACTGGGCTCTGATGGCCTTGGATTATAATGCACTCAACCTTCTCTCTCTACACTGTAATTTCAACAGAGTTTTGCTAGGGTTTCAAATTAAGGATCCTCCCGAAGGTAGAAGGAGGCAAGTATATATAGTGCTGGGGTGGTACAGTGCGCACCCCATGCATGCACCAGGCATGTGAAGTTTTACTTAACCAAAGAGTAATATCCACTTATCACCTCTGCAAGTGAATCATGATAACAAAATATTCCCCCTACGTGCACATGTGATATGGTTTTAACTGTCTGTCCACGTGGGATGATGATGTTAGAGCTTTCCCTTGCACACGATAGGGTTATCATCCAAGTGCATCTCAACTCGGATGTGAATGAGACCCACAAGGTGTTGTTTAAACATATTCTAGATAATACGATCTCGTCTTAGTAGACATCGGGCTGAGATGAGGTCTCAACTGTCTAGTTTACCAGAGGAGATGTTAAGAAGGAGGAGTTGCTGGGCAAAAGGTTTCGACCACAAATAATGAGACGAGGCTGAGGCAGTTAAGTGTTGGATCCTTATGCAAACTTGCTTGGCTAGGTCTGCTAGGTCAAATATGAGCTGGTCTTACACGAGGTTACACTTGGTCATATCAATAGTTTCCAATATTAGGAGGAGACTGAGGCGTAAGAGTATTTGAAGATGAGGAGTTAATAATGGTCATTGAGATGACACATTCTAGTTGATTGGTGGCTTTCAAGCTTTATTGGACACTTGTCATAGTTTGCATTGGGTAGCGTCTGGTACAAGCCAAATTGACAGCTGAAACACTTAGTGTTTAGCGCCTAAATGATGGCATTCCTTGAAAGACATGCACAATCATCACTTGGTTTAAAAACTAAGATTTTTCCTTTTATCTCTTCTTCTTGCCAAAATTGTTCCCCGCCTAAGCTTTTCTGCTCCAAACCGCCATTAACGTTCTCGATCATCATTGTCCAGTCACTTTTCTGAGCTTATTCTTATTACAAGAGCTTTTTCTCATCTAGGTAACTCTTTTCCACCCAGGTTCCTTTGATTTCAGTTTTGATTAGTGTTATTTAGTTTGAGTTCTGATTTTTCGATAACAAACAATTTTTCGGTCAGTGTGTTTGGCGGCAATTGGGTTAAGCCCCACAACTATTTTTGGAGGTTTCTTATTGTAGGTGGTGTTTAGGCTTATTATTTGGTGGTTTTTCGGACTTGATGCTGGAGCTTTAGGTTTTTCGTTACACCTTCGGTCACCATCTCCGGCCAAGCTCAAATACTTTTTGTTGTTTTCTTTCTCTTTAAAATATTAAAATTCCTCCTTTTGATCTTTTGGTCAACTTGGTCAATCCAAGAAGTTTTTTGAATGTTAAGGCCCTTATATAAGTTAGCTGAGGAATTCCCAACCCTTACAAAGATACAAAAGTACAAAGTTTAGGATTCTTTCAAGCATAAATCCAAGGCCTTTTGTCTTCTTCCAACTTACCCTATTCCCCTTACAGTCATACGTCCTCCCATTATACAAATCAATGACTCAATGTCTGAATTATATCCCTCTGTAGACGATAATCCATCCATCTTCCACACCACCGAGAGTGTGGATTCTTTTGACGAGGCTATGAGACTCCCTTCTGATGGTTTTGAAGAAGTCAAAGACTCTTCTAGAGCCTCGTCCTCAAACCAAGACGAGTCTGTTAATGAATCAGGATCTTCCATACAGATCATCTCGGATCCAAATAAGTCGAGGTTGCATTTCCTCCCCCACATATGGTAGTCCCATTATCAGCCATTTCGGGTCATCAGTTTTCCCAAAGTGTTCTAGGTAATGTATCGGCTTCAAACCAAGACGATGACGGTGATGCAACCGAGGGTGCACTTGACACCTCTTGTGCTGAATCTTAAGTCAGCACAGTCACTGAAGTAGATATTCTAGTTTGGAGACATTTTATGGCATAGGTCCCTCAGTCACTATAAGGGTACCTGAACGAGAGAACCTTTCCCGGCTGAAAGGACGAGGTCTGCATTTATGAACACATGTTTAAGGTCATATTTAGGCTACTTGTGCATTCAAAAGTATGAGCTATTCTATTAAGCCTATGTCTCGTCCCTGCTCAGCTTTCACACAATGCTTAGAGGGTTATTCTTGGATTTGTTAATCTCAGAAAATTGGTTCATCATAAATACCTTCCAGTGAGCATTTTCATGGGATGCTATATTGTCTCGTCACCTAAAACTCAGCCTGGATATTACCATCTCATAACCAGGAAACTTATAAATAAAGTTTTGCTTGTTACTCAGGCCTCTAACCATAATTGGAAATCTTGCTACTTTCTCATATCTAGGGAATGGGAGTTCGGTCCTGATGCTTCCTCTAGTGCCTATGATCCTCGAGTTCCCCAACGATGGGATAAGGCCCCAATGTTGACCAAAATGGATCCGGGCATATGCGTTGATGCCACCAAGGATGTGGAGAAAGTTAGGAAACAGGGCGAGGAGGGTATCTTTGTGAAATTTAATCAATTGATGACCCCTACTTCTTGAGGCAGACAGGTTTGGGGGTTGACACCCTAACGGAGCTATGCAAGAATTTTTCTTGTCAACTATTGTGTCATCTTTAATTTGACTTAAATATTGACCTTGTCTATATGTTGCAGACCAACCACTTATTACCATAGAGGCCGTATGGAGAATGGCAACTCCAACCCTTTTAATTTAATAAAGCACGTGGGGAAGAGCTCTGAACCCTAGCCTCAGACCCAAAATTCCACAGTTGGGAATCCTAGCCAGGCCGAGGCAGGTAAGAAGAGAAAGTGCATCTCTGATGATGTCCACAGAAGCCAACAACAACAATCGAAGAAGCGTAATGAGGCCTCATTCAAGACTACGCAGGCACAGGACATTCCAATCTCATCCGAGGATTCCCTTGAAGCTCGTCTTGAAAATCTCAAGATAACTACTGATTACTTGAAGGGAAATAGGGAAAAACTTTTTTAATCTCTTGCTTCCATAACTCCTGAGTCAGACATTCGTTTCTTGGAATCCACGAAGGTCTCCTTCTTGAACGTTTTTTGCCTTCACAGAGTTATTTCGGTAAACTCTTAGGCCTTCATTTAATCTTTCATTTTAACCTATATTGTCATATCATACCTTTATTCCATCCTTTATGCAATCTTCTATCTTCTCGGAAAAGATCCCCAGTGGGTGGGGAAAAACTTCGCAAAATCTAAAGAAGCAGATCATCCCCAGAGAATAAGTTGGAGAAGTTGGAGAAGGATCACACTAAGGCTATAAATAAGTTGAATACCGAACATGCCAATGCCTTGAAGGTGAAAACCAATAAACATGTATCTGAGGAGAAGGAGAAGATAAAGGTCGTTGTCGAGAAGGCACTTGAAGAGGCTCAGAGGAAAGCTGTGGAAGATTTTAAGTCTTCAGAATAGTTTTTGGGATAGGACATGCTATATCTAGAAAGAGGATCCAGAATGACTTATCGATGGGGGAGCCTAAAGTCCCCCGATATATTTCACTTGACAGAGTAACTTGAGGCCTTCAACTTTTCTAATCACCTTAGCCATGACAATTTTGTGAAAAAACCCTTATCCGAGAGGACAATCCGGACTGGGCTAACCTCGTCCATGGATTCTCAATAACACCGAGAGGGCAGAAGTATGATAACATCATTAATTTGGTGAAAAACCTCTCGGTCGAGACGACAGTGAATGACGAGATGTCTTGTCCATACACTCTCAAAACGATGAGAGGGGACTTATGATTAAATGCCATAATTTAGTGAATTCAATTTCAAAAATCATTTAATATGGTTTATCTTAACATCATTAATTTGGTGAAAAACTCTCTCGGTAGAGACGATAGTGAATGATGAGATGTCTCATCCATACACTCTCAAAATGACGAGAGGAGACTTATGATTTAACACCATAATTTGGTGAATTCAAATTCAAAAATGATTTAATTATGGTTTATCTTAACATCATTAATTTGGTTAAAAACTCTCTCGACCAGGACAACAGTACATGATGAGATGTCTCGTCCATACACTCTTAAAACGAAGAGAGGGGACATGATTAAACACCATAATTTAGTGAATTAAAATTTTAAAAAATCACTTGAAAGCTTATCTCGTCCTAGGACGAGATGAGATGTGGGAAGAACATTATTAATTTTTTTATCTCAGGTTGAAAACCATTTCATTATGGTTACTTATCAAATGTCATTAGCTCTTGTTTAACAAACAAATAGTGCAAAGAATTAGACAAGAAAAGATGACATAGTAAGAAAAAATAACAAACATTTTCATTCAAGGCATTGCAAATCAAAAACAACAATAAGTATCAAGTATTGCCAGGACGTCAAAAGATGAAAGTGTTAAGGAGGTTACAGACATGGAAAGTAATTGTTCACAAATTACATCAGTTAAAGGGCATCAGGCCACAGGTGGTCGTACCGATTACCCTCAAAAGCAAGTCGTATGTCATGGAAGCCATGCCAAAGAGGGGAACCTTTCCACTAACCCAACAACTGCATACCCTCATATAGGCGTCAAACACGAGGCACTCATATTTAGTATGTCGGTTACTACTCAAAACTCTGCCAAAATGACGGGTTGGCATGCCACCCAAATTTTTGTGCAATTTTGTCTTTTTTCAAAACGGGACCCTGTCCATGAGCCTGACAACAATTCAAACCGTGTATTACATATTTTTCAAACCTAATTTTTTCCAGGCTCGGGTCCTGTTTGACATTTCTTTTGCATTGAGGTAAACCTTATACAAGAGAAAACATAATAATAATAATAATAATAATAATAATAATAATAATAATAATAATAATAATAATAATAATAATAATAATAATAATAATAATAATAATAATAATCATAATAATAATAATAATAAAAATCATGTTGAGACTCTTCTCTCGTTTTTCACTCCTTCCTTGCCAAAAGTGTCAAAAACATTTTCCCCATCTTTTTAAAATACCAAAAATATTTTTCCTCCTTTTATAAAAAAATACCAAAAATATTTTGTCCTTCCCTTTCCAAAAATTTGTCAAAAACATTTTCCTCTTTTCCAAAATAGAAGATTCTTCCTTTTATCTTTTAAAATTAAATACGAATAATTTTCGTTCTCAAGTCTATCGCATACCCGACCCTTGGCTTGGGCTATTAGCTTCGGTCTTTAGTCAAACCACCCCGAAGATCCTTTAGTTCTTCCGCTACTTCCTTCTAGTCCGCAATCCACCTCACCCACTCTCCATGGATAATGAAGACCAAGTATCGAATGTTCAGCCTGATTTGATGACAGTTCTAGTTCAACTTACCACTAAGATTGACAACCTTAAAATCGAGGTTCAGAGATGAAACTAAACCGAGTCCCTATTCCCGAAGAGCAAGAGGTCCTTTTCCATTGCACTATGGGTTTGCCCGCACCTGAACCAATTTGGGTCCCAGAAGAATATGAGCACGCTCCACATGCCCCCCTCTTGCTAATGGGCCACCACTAGCTCAGCTCCCTATGCCGAATCATACCCAGCCAGGGGCTAACCTACCAGTATATGCTGATTCAAAAAAAGAAGAGTTAAATAAGGTGAAATAGAATCTAAAGATGTTGACTAAGAAGTTTGACCAAGTCCAAATCTCCGGGAACTACATGGATTACACCCATACGTCTCCCTAACCTAAAGCAAGGCTACCGAAAAAGTTTAAGATACCCAATATTGAGAAGTTTGGGGGCAACAGGACCCTAATTGTCCATCTCTGAAGTTACCACTGAGCCATGACTCTCCTAGGTGCCTCTGCCCAACGTTTCCAACAGACTTTGAAGGACAGTGCTATTCGTTGGTTCCTATCCCCAAAGGAATCCAGAATTCGCAGTTAGGAGGATTTTGCCCATGAATTTATGCCACAGTATAAGTACAATGAGGAATTGGACGTTACACACCATGATTTAGAACTTCTCAAGAAGAATTCAGAGAAACTGTCAGCAATTTCATAGCAAGGTGGATGGAGAACGAGACCACTATGGCCAACCGACCTTTCGAAGAGGAGCAAGTTACTATTGTGAAGAAAAATTTCTTACCCCATGTCCAAGTGACAATGGGAGGATATTATTACCCACATTTCTTAGCCCTCCGGGAAGCATGAGTGGAGATCGAAGAAAGTCATGCCAAGAAAAAAGTTGAGCCAAAGAAAGTATCTGGATAGTTTACTCTAAGAAAATATGAGAAGCCTGCTATAGTTTCGACCATAAATAACATCTCTCAGCCTGCCACCTCATGGGCACAAGAAAGTCGTGCTAACCTAGTCAGAAAAGAATACACCAAGGTTCATGCTCCCCTCTCTAAAGTCTACCACGCCCTATTGAGCCGAAATCTCATCAAGCCATTAGACCCCCATCCATTACCAAACTCACTTCCTAAAAATTTTAAACTCGACATACATTTTTATTTCCATCAAAATGTTGGCCAAACCACTGAACAGTGATTTCATAAACAAGATGCAATCCAAGGTCTGATTGACTGGGGTGTTATTGTCCCACCAGCCAATCCTAAAGCCAACGCTACTCACAATCCACTTCCAAATCATGCAAGTTCGATCTTCCTAGAAAATGATCTAGAATTCAACTTATCTACCTAGATAGTACCCAATAAATAACCCATTATATCCGTATATTCACCCAAACCCCTTAAACTTTACCCATTTTTTCTCCTACACCCTACCTGTTTTGCTGACCAGGCCCTGTCACTTCTTACAAGAGCATGTATTTCCATTCATACCCGTTTCGAAGGGAAATATATGGAATTACCAGTAGTACTGAACCAAGTCCTGGAGTTTGGGCTAAAATTTCCCTCTGAAATGACCATTTACTGTCAAAAGTTCAGCATCCTATTCATGGAAGCCCAAAAATTGGGGTCGAGAGTCAGTTAATTGGGTGATTCCCTCTGATGAAGTCAATCTAGATGATGTCGTCCAGATTATGGCAGATGCTAGTCCTCGCGCAATAAAATAGAGAGAAAGAGAAAGAGAAAGATAAGTAACCAAAAGTGTACCACTTTCGCAGGCACTTGCGATTGCACTTAGCATGTGCAACAAGCCTTGAAACCTATAGGTTGCCATACAGGACGAGTTGTGTCTCGTGAGGGTTTGCAGGGAATATACCCACAAAATTCTTATTTGCAAAGATTTATTGAAGGGCAGTCAATCTCTTATTAGACGTAGAATAATCGCACAATCCATCATGAGAAAACTAATTTGAGAAATGCAAGCTAGAAGTGCATAAAAAGTTTAGCTAAGTAAATACTAAAGGCACATCCTTCCTAGAACTCAATGTGTGTAGTGTGAATCAGTTAAAACGGGTCGAGTATCACAAGAGTAATTCCTAGATTTCCTTGTCGGAATAAACGCTTCAACTTCAAATCTCACTAGATATATATCTCTCTCAAATGAACTCTCGAGATTAGGGTTAGTGTATCGCTCTTGTGTGTGAGGATGTGAGTAAATGCAAGCAAGTTCAAACGTCTCACACACGTATAAGAAAGAATGAACAATAAGAAAGAAAATTGATCTCATGAAAGAATGCTAACCACTATAGTGAAAACGTCGAGTTATTCACCACGTCGACTTTCATTTACCCGAACACCTAGGGAAAATATGGATGTATATGGGTGAGGGGAAAATGAGATGGGAAAGATATGATGATATGAGGTAGGATGGTGAGATATGAGGTTGGTGATATGAAGGACAGTGATGTAGAATGGGATTGATGTGTGAAATGATGGATATATGATGGATGAGTGAGAAGAGTGTATACACTTTAGGCACAAATGTCTTTATTACTAACTACAAACTCTCTTTCTTTTCTTTTTTCTCTTTTTTTTTCTATAATTTGCTATTTTTCTATTTTTTTCTTTTTTCTTTTTTGTTTTTCTCTTACTTTTCAAACCAACACTTAAGACATTTAATATTTGGAATCAACACTCTTTTATTTGAAAATGATGATGGATGATATAAATGGAGATGATAGGTGGGGGTGTGGGGAAATATATGGATGATGAGGGGAATATATATGAAATATGGGAAAGCATGGGAATGTAATGAGTGAAATGTATGGGTGAAAAATGGATGCGAAATGGAAAAGTGGTAGGTGTATGGATGAAAATCCTAGTGATCGGGACAAATTTCAAGACACGCGTTTCTTACAACTCAAAAATGATGTCATTCTCAGTGATTAAGCCAAAAATGAAGAATAATGAGATCATACGACAATTAACGTGCGGACCCAAAAAGAAGTTGAATCAACTTGTGACTCGGAGATTGCGTAAAACACTCTAAAAGGGTTAAAGGCACAAATCTCACAAGCTAAAGTCTCTACTAGTGATCCTTAAGGTTCTCTTTAGAATTGTAGTACTCCTCAACTCTAAATCATATTGACGTGATACGTGCGCAAATTTTGTTGAGTCTAGAAATTCATGGTGCAACATGCCTTGTTATGTATTACATAAGCTATTAGGAAAAAAATATTTTTCTAGCTTAATTCCTAGACTTTGAAAGATGGACGATTGAAAATTCACATCAATGAATGAGATGAAAGAAACTGCACGAAATTTTAAAAATCAAGTTTAAAACTCAAAATTTTCCAAAAGAGGTACGATTTTGATAAAATTCCCCACCCCCAAACAAAAAGGAACAGCGTCCTCGATGTTAAGTGAAAGGATTTTTAAAATTGAGAGCATAAGGTAGGAAAAAGATTACCAGAATGAACCGCTAATGAAGTAGACATGTGAAACCAAGAATAAATCGGAGTAAGAAGAGAGAAAAAAATGTGTACAAGTCTATAAGCATGAGAAAGCATAGGGTGATGTGAAACACCACAACCAAATAGGATGAGACTAGTACAAGAACAGCGGGCTGCCTCCCAGTAGCTCTAAGTCTTCAGCCATACCGAACCATTCTCACCCTAAAGATAGGATATATGAAAGCGCGGGGCGGCAGGAAAATGGGGTGATGAGAATCACCCCCAAACAAGACTGAAGTGTCAGTCTTACGGGATAGAGGCTAAAACGGGTCAATGCACCTGTATGGAAAAGTGCATCACACGATGCAAAGCATAGGTGGACCATGGGTGGGTGGGGATCAGGGTAATGGTGAAAAAGGCATGGGTGATTAAGCATCGATCACAGGCATTATTGAGCTTAAAGGTGAGGTCAATAAGGACCCTATAAGCATGGTGCTCAAGTTGGTGAGGGAGGCGAAAAGGTGTAGAAAATGAAATGGGGTGGAACTCATAAAAATCACACGACCATTCTATGAATGGGCGATGGTAATAGTCGCACCGTGACACGCCAGTGAGCTGTCAATGGGAAAAGTAAACACCACAAGAGAGTGGCGGGCATAAAGGAACAAGATCGGTGTCACAGTGGAGAGTATCACCATAACCCTCTTGGAAGGTGGACGATGGTTTTAGGTGAGGATCTAAAAATGTATATGGAAACTTTAAATGTGCAAAATCAAGATCCAAACCAGGTGGTGGGGTTGAAAGGATAATGGGTGGGTCGGGTGGGATAAATGGTGTATCGGGTGGGATAAACGGTGGAGGAAGATGATCCAACTCAAGCGTGGGAGACACACACTCACTGGGAGGAGTAAAGGAATACTCACAAGGGAGTGTGGTTTCTAAAGATGGAGTTGTCAACTTCTCCAAAAAGGTAGCATCGGTGAATGTGGTAGGTGGGTTAAACGAGGCACCACGATCGGAGATAGAAGAATCACTAAAAATATCAGGCTCTAAGGGAGCCACGCATGGTGGGACATCATCCATATCCGGATAGTTAGGAACTATCAAGGATTCTATCTCGGGAAATTGGTGAGCAATCGTAGCCAGAGCTAACCTAGGATAAATTTGTTCCTCGAGAACACAAGGGTGAAGCTCGATAGGTGTAGATTCGGGCATTGTTTTGGATATTACGGGAGTAGGAAGGTGAATGGGAACCGCAAGGTGGGGTTCATATGGACATAATGGGATTTGATCAGGCTCACTATCTAAAGGTAAGCCAACACAATTGTCGACTTGGGACCCGGACCATGGGATGGTCTCAACTTCAAGATTCTCGGGGTGGTAGGGTTGGTCATGCTCAAAATTCGTGTCACGATACGACACATCATCATCACACTCGGTGGCAACGATGGGTGGATGCATGGGAATATCCGACTATCGCGCACACTCCAATTCATTTAATCTTTGTTCAAGCCTTTAGAGAGTTTGAGTTTGAATTTGAGTGGCGTGCTCTTGCGCAAGTATGAACTTTTGCAAGAGGGTTTCGAGAGCGGATGTGGATGAAGGTGTTGGTGGAGTGACGGGTGGTGGCGGTGGGTGAGGTGGACACAACACACTATAATCGTGAGTGTATGAAGAATACTCATAGGAAGTGTGTGGGGTGGGGCCAAGTGCATCATACACGAAAGTATTGCTTTCGTGATGGACAAATGGTTGAGATTCAGTGGGTGCGTAGTGAGGGGACTGATCGTGAACGGGTGCACAAGGTTGCCATGACGACTGTTGGAACGTGTGAGGATCCACAACATTGGGTTGCGATTTGTATTGCGTGGAAAGGTGATCAAGCCTCCACGAATAGCTCGGGTACTCACACAACTTGGGATTAGGTATATAGGGAGAGTAGGCCGAGGTGGATTCCGGGACAGTGACATATGGATACACATGGACCGTGGTGGGTGTGTAGGGATATGAAGAGTATGGGCACTCATGGGACATGTGATCGGCATAAGAACAGTGGGTGAACAACAAAGGATGAGGCACGATAACACTTGACACCAAGGTTGATGGAATAGGTGGTGTAGGCATGTATGGGTCAAGAGTACCAACGATACTCGTGAGAGAGGTGAAACGACTAAGAATATCATAAAGAGACGGCTCGGGATCACTCTCACACGTGTCACATGTTAATAGAAAATGACCAAAGTAGTCCCGTAAAGGACGTTCTTCGGCCATAAGGAGAGAAATAATTTTTGGAATTTTGTAAATTTTTTCAAAAGGAAAGAAAATATTTTTGGGATTTTCTAAAAATAATAGAAAATATTTTTGGATTTTTTATAAAAGTAAAAAAAATATTTTTGGATTTTTTGTTTTTTTATAAAAATGAAAGAAAATATTTTTGGAATTTTGTAAAAATAAAGGAAGAAAAATATTTTTGGATTTTTTCAAAAAGTGGGGAAAAAATATGGACTCTTTGAATTTGCACGAACTCACTAAAGCCCGACTACCGAAAAATGAATTGGACACACACAAGTTAAGAAAACTTCCTGACTAGCACATAGCCAATTTTTATCTTTAAATTTAGTGAGAGGGTAGTCAAATTTTAATTAAGTCCGCGGGCGATAAAAAATTCACGAAAATATGAGTGATCGTCTTTGCAAAAAATTCTCCTAGTGGGCTACCTAGTTGATTGATTTTAAATTTAGCGATGGCTAGGATAGCACTCAATGATAAGCGAGTGAGTCGGGTGATGAAATCCCTTCTCGTGAGTGATCAAGTGTAGGTCTTAGTAATTTAATTCATCAGACCATTCAAAAAATAAATGCGAGAATAAAATCACACAGGAGCACACAAGCACACACAATAAAGGAGTCGCTAACAGGAGAGGCGCGAGGGTGTAAGAAATATACCTCCCACGGTTTTTATGCCGTGGGGTGCCGAAAATGTTGAGTCGATCGGGGGGAGAACACGCCTATCTCAGTCGTCCCCAGGAGTCCTACCAACCCAAGGTAGAGAGGCTTCTAAATCCTCGCCAATGGATGCCCTCTCTCTACCTTGTCCGGTTTCCCTATCACGCTTGTCTTCGATTATTACAATTTTAAATGAAAAATAAATGGTGTCTCTATGCACCGCAATACAAGCCAAGAATAGAATAATCATAAATAAAAGCCTTCTAAAAATATAAAAATGGTACAAAAAATAATAAAGTGCAAAAAAAAATAAATGAACTACAATATGAAATCCGCTCCGAGCTTTTCACGCTCCCAAGAATGGCAACGACGCCATTTGATAACTTTGCTTTTTGCGTGTATGTCGTTGTTGATGAAAGCCAAGTTAGTCAAAATCCTTGTGTACCTACAAAATATATATCAAACTCAAGTGTAGAGTGGTAAGTAAGGATGTCAATCCACTTTCTAGGGAGTAAAACAAATGGAACAAATTCAATTGTAATTCACTTTTTAGTTTCTTTTTGTGCTTTTTCACTTTTCTACTTTTTTTAGCTTTTTCAAATATTAAAACAATAGGGTGAGGTGAGGTCTTAAACTAAACTAAACTAAACTAAACTAAACTAAATGTGTGAGATGAAAACAACTAATTAGAAATTTACTAAAATGGAAAATAAAGCCTAACACTAAAATAAAAGATAAAGTGAGGTAAATAATTGTGAGAACAATCAAGGAGTGGTATTACACCACAAATTTTAGCTATTCTAATTAATTAATTTAATTAATTGAATTCTCCCAAATTAATATCAAAACTATAAATCAACTCTCGTTGCAAATGTAATTTTAATAATAACATTTTAGAATATTAAGTTTAACACCCCACAACTCTAGAAAAATAGATCACACTCTTTTTAATTAATCACCCGCTAGGATCGATCAATTAGAATTTATGTCAATCTTATAAAATAAATTTAGAGTTGAAATTCAAGTTGTAATACCCCACTTAAGAAACCCCTATCTCTAGTTCAAATCTAAAATGGGTACTGTTGATGTAAAAAATTAGATCGCTCTAATTATTCAATCACAGATAAATAAAATGAAACAAAGATTTTTAAAGTGGTTCAGCCTTATAAGAATGGCCTACGTCCACTGTTATGTTATTGCTGAGTGTTTGGGAATTCTTGATTACAAGTTCAGTCAAGAAATTTCGGTCCCTTTGAATGAGGGTGATACAAGGTATTTATAGCCCTTAGGTTGTACATGAATGGGTTGATACATTAAATGATATACATATGAAAGGGTAATACATTTAATGCAGCGTGTGCGTCAAGGTGATAAACATTCAATGAATAGTTGAACTGTTGACATTCTGGCAATTAATACTACGGCCGAGATGCAGCTCGGACCGCATTAGTTGCTCGTTGCTCAGGAGTTCCTCGGAGCGCTAGAGTACCTCGGAGTGTTGCAGTTCCTCGGTATATCCTCTTTGCTCGGGGAGAACATGAGTTGGTCGAGGAAATGAACTTCCTCGTTGTTATTGTACCACGTAGATTGACCAGTGTCTTCGTATGATTCGTCCACATCAGCATATTAATTTTGGTATCAACAGAAGCCCCCAATGTTTCATATTTTGAACTTTGAGGATTATGGAACATTCTTTCTCGGTTTATTGCGATATTGAATGATCTTCCTGGGTTTTAGGAGCATCGTATTTGAATTTATTTCCAAATTCAACGAATCCGCCTTTTTTCGAACTTTTAAGAGCGCTTCGATCTTAGTGCCCTTTTTGTCCTCTTAGCCGTCGGAAGTTCAATAGTTTCTTTTTTGTAATCATTTCCTTCGCCGCTTCCCAAGGCAAAGTATTTAAACTTCTTAGGTAACCATACCGTCTTCTTCTTTTTCCAATTTCCTGCATTCAAGCTTTCTATTTTCTCCTTCTCTCTTGTGCGTTCATCCTAGTTTTCGTTCGTTGTCAACATACCTCCTTTCTTCCTGTAAGATCTTCTTCCTTTCTTCTGTATCTCTTTTATTCAGTATGGTTTATATTGTGGAGTCTGTTGAGAAATTTCGTTCCGATTTTTCCATTCCTTCCTGGGTAACTCTGGAGGTTCTTTCTGAGCCTTTAGATTATTTTCGATTGGCTGAGGGACATTGGTTCCCCAGTTTATTCATTGCTGAATGTGGATTTTCTTTTCCGCCAAACCCATTGTGTCTTGAGTTTTGTCAGTATTTTGATCTTGTCCCTGCAAAAATAGCCCCCAATTCATGGAGAATAATTAATGGGGTGTACAAATTAAACCTAGCTCATGGGACTCGTATAGGGATCTCTGAAATTATGTATTGCTATAAATGGGCCATTCTAGATAATATTTATTACTTAAAAACTAGGTTTCTAAATAGGGCTCTTGTAGTTAACCTCCCTGATTCAAATAGAGATTATTTTGAACATGGGGTGGTTATTAAAAATTGGCAATATGCCCCTTTAGTTGGAAATGGAGTATACAACGGTCCCAGATGCCCCCCATATGGCAATGGGATAGATTTATTTTTCATTTCATTTCTTTTACTTATGAAATTATGCTTTTATCATGTTTGACAAAATGTATGACTGATATCTCATTATGTGTTTGTTTGCAGTTGATAGTAAAAGAAAAACTCCAAAAGAATCAGAGGTTAATATTAAGCATCTGAAACTTATCTGGGGTTTGCATAAGAACGTTGCAGACGAGCACATCAGGTCTGCATCATATTTGCTACAGTATAAGAGTTATACAACCTCTTATACTGCTCGCCCTGTTGAGCCAGCTTCAACTCCAGAGGATTCTTCTTCAGATTCTCATCTTCCTTTAAGTCAGAGAATGGGTAAGAAAAGAGCTCCTCCTGCTCTATTTGATGACATTACTTCTGCTGCTGGGGCCAAGAAAAGCAAAACTGATGTCCCAGAGGGGACTAAGAAGGTGGATGCTGCACCTTCCAAAACTACCGAGAAGCCCCCAGTGGCTCCGAGCAAGAAGGTTGCTCCTGTGGAAATAATTGTTATCTCTCCGACCAAGAGTTCTTCCTTGGTTGAAGCTGCTGAAGTCCCTTTGAGGAGATTGAGGAAATCATCCTCAGTCAATTTGGCTAAAACTGCATCCTCTCTACCAGCTGGTGGTGTTGGTGTTCCAACTATCATTCCTCCGAGCTCTGCAATGAGCTCGGTAAAAACTTGGATCATACCCGAGGTCCAAGGAATTGATGAAAAAATTTCTAGGGATATGCTGACATCCCTAGCTACTCGTCATCTTTCTTCGGTAAATTTCTCACACTCTGAATTTTCTTTCTTTCTCTGAATGCTTGCATTTTGTATTGACTTTACTGTTTTTCTCATCTTTCAGCTGGTGAACTGTTTCAATAATATCGTGAAGAAGGATGAAGCTATTAAAGCTTCAAGCTCCTCGTCAGGTGTAGAGGATGCTCTGCTGGGTTTGACCCAATCCTTGAAGGAATCTCGCCAACAGTATAGTGAGGACAAGGCTGTTTGGGAGAAAAAGTTGTCAATAGTTGAAGCTGAGAAGGCGAAGTTGTCTGAGATCTCCAAGAGTTTGGAGAATAAAGTGAAAAGTTTAGAGGTCGAGGATAAGAAATATGACGACAAGCTCAAGAATTTTGGAGAACTTGAGGATAAACTGAAGAAGGCAGAGGAAGAATTGTCCGCCCTGCGAGATATCAAGGGCAAAAAAGAAGAATTGGATGCAAAGCTCTCCTCGGAGAAATTGAGAAGAAAGCTATCAGTTAAAAAATCCTTCAGCGCAGGCTGGGATAAAGGATGGGACAAGGGTATTGCTGCGATGACATCCCAAGTTCAATACGGGAAGTTGAAATACTTCCGAGATGGCTGGGTAGCTTCCCTACAGGAATTGAAGATCAAGGATGATTCCGAGCTATTCCAGCTACACCTCCCTGGTCCTCCTCCACCAATTGTGGAAGAAGAAGAAGAAGATGAGCCTGTCTCTGATGAATCTTCTATGTCCATAGGTGATCAAGTCCCTGCCTCTCTTCCTGCTGCCAACGAGGACATTTCTTCCATGCCTCCTCCTTCTGAGAAAATTTCAACTCCGGCTGTTCAAGCTGCTATCACCTCCGAGTAACCAAGCTCCTCGTCCCAGCCTCCCGAGAAAGTCTTGGGAGACAAGGAAAAGGTGTGAAGTTGTTCGGTATCATTTCTATCTTTTATTATCACTTGTAATCAAACAATGTAATCTTTTGATGATCTAATAAAATACATTTTTGTTCATCTCTGTTGTTGATGATTTGTTTTTGTTGATTGTTGTCTTTTTCTCATCCTTAGTTTGTTGCTAGAATGGAACTGATATCTGCACATGATACCAAGCTGATGCAGCAATGTCACGAATATTATAAGGCTGGTCATACAGACCTTAGTACATCAGAAATTGCTGACATCCTTGGCCATGATGCCTCAGAACAGGCAATTGAGGCTTATCGGTACTTGAAAGATTTACTCGACCGAGTTGTGGCCAACAATATAGCCTACTACGACTTGATTGAGGAACTTCATTATTCCTTAGAAGATCTCCAAGGTCAGCACAATGAATCAATGGCTTTGTTGCACAAGGAATATGAAAATAGATATCAACAGCTTTCTTCTGACACAGGCCATAAAAAGATCCTGGCTGGATACGATGTTAGGGAAAGAACTTTAAAAGGTGAAGTCGAGGCTTGCAGGCAGATTGCTGAGTTGCTGGAACAGGAGAACAATAATTTGCAGAAAAAGTTGGCACAGTATGAATCTGCAGCGTCATCTTCCACTGCTTTAGTACAAGTTACCGATGAAGGTTTCTCGTTCTTAGAGGTTGAGAATGCCAAATTAAGGCAAGAACTGGACAACTTAAGAAAATCTATTATTCCTGTGACTGCTCGGGGACGAGGAAGAGCTTCTCGTGGGCGAGGAAGAGTTGTTCAAAATGTTGCTGAGGAGCAAAGTTCTCCAGTCGTTGCTCGGAGTCGATCAAGAGTTCTTAGCCGTAATGTTGAAGAGGCTCGCACTCAATCTACTTTGGAAACTCAAGCATACCAATTAAACGCCAAGGATAGGGCTTTATCTGAAATGTCCAAGACAAATCTATCTTTGGAAGATCAACTTACTGCAATGAAGTCTGCCTTGAATGATAAAGATGTTTTTGCCAGGAGCCTTCACGAACAATTGGATAGATTAACCTTCCAATTCCATAAACAGCCCAGGGAATTTTGGATGGCAGGATACAATGAAACCCTTGTTCATTTAGATGCTCGGATTGAACATGCCAATAATGAAGGTTATAAGCAGGGGTGGTTGAACGCCCTGGGTGTACTGAAATTGGAGCAATGGCATTTTTTATGGGATTATCACGCTCCAGGGTTATTAGATTTGCCTGTGCCACCTTTCAAATTGGACATGGAATGGATCCCAGCTCGTTCCATTCCTCGGAGTTTAATTTCAAAATATCTCGGCGACTATAGTCTTCATTCTCAGACTGAATTATCTCGTCCAGAGCATCTCTTGGATACACCTTCTGTGATGAACGTCAGAATGCTCGGAGATATTAATTTCATCAATTCTCCTCTTTGCTTAGAAGATCCTCCTGCAGGCGAGGAACCTGTTTCAAAAGCTAAAGGAAAGAAACCAATAAAATAGGTTTTTCAATGTAATAATTAGCACATATGTATAGCTTGTAATACATTTTTATCTTAATGAAAGAATTTCATTTTCTGTTTGCAAATTTGTATTGCGATTATCTTGTGTTTATTTTTACATTTTTACATTTGTGTATATGTATCTGTTAAAAAGATAACAATATGACGCTGTTCATCAACCAACTTAGTAATCAAAATTATAAATATCAATGTTGCTCAATCACTTAATAATAAAGTAATGAGTATAAAATGTTTAAAATGTTTCCAACCAACCAAGGTTGTTAAATTGTGTTTGTCGACCAACTACAGTTTATGGGTTTTTATCCCCGACCAACCATACTTGGTAAAAAAATTTTTATAAAATGTGCCCGACCAACCATGGTCGATAATTTATCCTCGTCGACTAAGTATAGTTGATCACCGACCAACTATACTTGGTTCAGTTTAGAATTCTTTGTATTTTCTGGAATGATTTTACCTTCCGACCAACTTGTTGGCCTATTTTCAAAATGATATTATTCTTCCCTCAACCGTAGTTGATTATTGAACTATCAGGTTCCTTCGAACTATCTTGTCCACTAGTTATCTTACCAACCTTAGTTGGTCACGCTAGTGTACGCCTCCTAATCAAATGAGTATATTTTTTGGTTCTTTCGAACTTTCTGTCCACTAGTTATCTTACCAACCTTAGTTGGTCACGCTAGTGTACGCCTCCTAACCAAAGGAGTATATTTTTTGGTTCTTTCGAACTTTCTGTCCACTAGTTATCTTACCAACCTTAGTTGGTCACGCTAGTGTATGCCTCCTAACCAAAGGAGTATATTTTTTGGTTCTTTCGAACTTTCTGTCCACTAGTTATCTTACCAACCTTAGTTGGTCACGCTAGTGTACGCCTCCTAACCAAAAGAGTATATTTTTTGGTTCTTTAGAACTTTCGTCTTCTTTTTTCTATCGAGCAGCGTAGTGTACAACACTAGTATTCCCCGAAAAACTTTCAAACAAAGGAGAGGAAAATGGTGAAAACATCATCTTTTTATTCATATTGATGGAACCGTTGTACATTTTACATCATTGATAATACTTGCGAAGGTGTTCAGCATTCCAAGCATTCTTGAATTCTTCTCCTTCTAGAGTTGCTATTCGGTAAGTTCCTGGTCGAACGACTTCTGTAACTCGGTAAGGTCCATGCCAATTTGCTTCCAATTTATTATGCTTCTGAATGACCTTCTTTAGCACATAATCTCCTTCTTTTAAATCGCATTTCCTCACCCTTTTGTTGTAGAAAAGAGTTGTTCGTTGTTGATAAGCAGCATTCCTAATGGCTGCCTCTTCTCTGACTTCCTCGAGCATATTCAAATCCAGTCTTCTCATCAAGTCGCTGACTGGGGAATTGAAATTCAGCACTCTGTGTGTTGGGAGACCAAACTCCGCAGGTATTACAGCCTCACTTCCAAATGCCAGCATATATGGTGATTCTCCAGTCGCTGCTCGGGGAGTTGTTCGGTAAGCCCACAATACTGATTGTAGCTCGTTAATCCAGTTAGCTTTAGCTTCACTTAGCCTTTTCTTCAAACCATTTAGCAGTGTTCTATTCGTCACTTCAGTCTGTCCATTGCTTTGAGGATGGCCTGGTGCTGAATGGACCTTCAAAATGTTCGACTGATGACAATAAGCAGCAAATTCCTCGTTATCAAATTGGGTTCCATGGTCTGTGATGAAGGCATGAGGGAGACCATATCGACAGATGATATTCTTCCAAACGAACTAATATACCTTCTCATACGTCATGTCGATGAGGGGTTCAGCTTCTACCCACTTAGTAAAATAGTCTACCGCGACGACGAGGTACTTGAATCTTCCTCGGGTGGTCGGCAATGGTCCCACCAAATCAATTCCCCACATGGCGAATGGCCAAGGGGAAGTTATGGGTGTCAACAATGCTTGTGGAGTTCGTCGGATAGAGGAAAAACGTTGACACTTGTCACATTTCTTAGCGTAGGCTATACAATCAGCCCTCATCGTCGGCCAATAGTATCCTTGAGTCGTTACCCTTTGTAAAAGCGTTCGACCTGCTACATGAGCTCCACAAGACCCTTCATGGATTTCTTCAATCAATCCTTCACCTCGGAGGGATGTACACATCTCTGCAAACCTGCCATAATTCCTCGTCTATATAAAATACCATTAGTTAATACATACCGAGCAGCTTTATACTTCAATTTTTTGGCAGCGAGCTTATCCTCTGGTAATCCTCCCTCTTCAATATATATCCTGATGGGATCCATCCATGATGGTCCTAAATCAAGGGTAATAACATTCATCGTCAAGTTTTCATCTATGCTCCAACTTTCCAATACTTCAATTGGTATCGTTCTTCGCAGCTCGGTACGAGTAGCTGATGCTAGTCGGGCCAGTGCGTCTGCTTCTACATTCTCCATTCTCGGTATTCTCACCAATTGAATGGCATCAAATTCTGTCAGTAACTCCATCACCTTTGCATGATATTTTGCCATTAAATCTCCTTTAACTGCATATGTTCCTGTCATCTGGTTTACAATTAATTGAGAATCACTGAATACAATTACTTGTCGTGCTTCCATAACTTTTACTAAGTTTAAACCCGCTATCATGACCTCATACTCAGCTTCATTATTAGAGGCTTTGAATTGGAATCGTAAAGCATATTCCATGCCAATCTCATCTGGGGTGCTCAAAACAATTCCTGCGCCGCAACCTGCTGTGCAAGATGAACCATCTACATATAATCTCCATATGGGTAACCCGTCTTCAAATTCCTTATCTGACAGGGTTCCTCGGTGAAATATTTGTTGCTTCTTTTCGTCCTCCCTTGACACTTTTCGCTCCTTGTTGACCATCTCTTCTCGTTCTTCAACCAACCGGGGCTGGTTTGAATTTGAAGTTGATGATCCTTCTACATCCATAGGCCCTTTTACCACCCGGTGTTGGTCTGGACTTATGTCTGTTGATCCTGTAACATCCACAGGTTTGTCAGCGAGCAGTTTTTGTTCCTCGGGGGTATCAGGATATGTAAATTCTGCTATAAAATCTGCTACAGCTTGCCCTTTCAATGATGCTCTGGGCTCATACACAATATCATATTCACCGAGCTCTATTGCCCAGTACATCAATCTCCCTGACTTTTCTGGCTTATGAAGGGCTTGTCTCAATGGCATGTCGGTATAAACGACGATGGTATGGGCCTGGAAATATGGCCACATTCTTCTACTTGCTTCAATTAATGCCAATTTTTCTAACTTTGGGTACCTGATCTCTGCACCTCGGAAAGCCTTACTTGTGTAATAAATTGGTTTCTGGACTCCATTCTCCAATCTGATCAATGCCGAGCTAACTGCATTCTCTGATACTGCTAGATACAAGTACAACTTCTCTCCTGTTATTGGCCTAGACAACAATGGAGGTGCTCCCAAATACTTTTTTAAGTCTTGAAAGGCCTTCTCACATTCATCAGTCCACTCAAAAGTTTTTCGAAGTGTTTTGAAGAATGGGAGGCATTTGTCAGTTGCTCGGGATACAAATCTGTTGAGCGCTGCAACTCGTCTTGTAAGACTCTGCACTTCTTTCTTTGTTGTTGGAGATCGCAACCCTAAAAGAGCTTTGATCTTATCTGGATTTGCTTCAATGCCTCGCTGGTTGACAATGTATCCGAGAAACATTCCTTCTCGTACTCCAAATGTGCACTTCGTCGGGTTGAGCTTCATTTGGTATTTATCCAGTTGATCAAATGTCTGAGCTAAGTCAACTAGATGATCTGCATCTTTCTTGCTTTTTGTTAGCATATCATCGACATAGACTTCCATGTTGCAACTGATTTGTTCGGTGAAAACCTTGTTCATCAGCCGCTGGTATGTCGCTCCTGCATTTTTCAAACCAAAAGGCATAACATTATAGCAATAAGTTCCCCTAGGGGTAATAAAAGAAGTACTTTCCCTGTCTTCAGGTTTCATTTTGATCTGGTTGTAGCCAGAGTAAGCATCCATGAAGCTGAGCAGCTCATGTCCCGAGGTAGCATCCACTAGTTGGTCAATTCTGGGCAATGGAAAATGATCTTTTGGGCATGCCTTGTTGAGATCAGTGAAATCAACACACATTCTCCATTTATTGTTCTTCTTCTTTACCATCACCACATTTGCCAGCCAGTCTGGATATTTCACATCTTCAATGAATTGGGCTTTTTGGAGCTTCTCGACCTCCTCTTGTATGGCTTGATTCTTCTCGGGGCTAAATACCCTTCATCTCTGCTTCACAGGCTTGATCTCCTTATTCACATTGAGTTCATGACATAAGAAGTTTGGATCTATTCCTGGCATGTCCTCATGACTCCATGCGAAAGTTTTCTTCCTGTTTCTCAAGAACATTATCAACTCTTGTTTTATTGAAGCATCCAACGACGAACCTATCTGAGCTACTCGTTCAGGGTGCTCCTCGTCCAGAATAATATTTTCTGTAGATTCTACTACCTGTCCTTTTACAAGTTGGGATTCATCCCTGGGATCAAGAGTTTCAATTTCTGTACCTTCCTCCACCTGGTAAGTAATAGTCTTTTTCCTTGATTCTTCAGGCTTCTCTTGCTCGGCAGATGAATAATAGCATTCCCGAGCTATTTTTTTATCACCTTTCACAACTCCTACTCCGAAGTTTGTTGGGAATTTTAAGCATTGATGCACTGTAGATGGAACTGCTTCGAACTTCTTCAAACCAACTCTTCCCATGATGATGTTGTAGGCTGACTGCACATTCTTATCCATCACAAAGAAGCGTATTCTTTCTGTTCGACAAGCAGGCCAAGTTCCAATGAATATGTCTAACTTGATCGTCCCAAGTGGAAAAAATTTCTCGCCAGCAAAACCCAGAAGGGGTCTGTGATAAGGTTCCAATTGAGATAATTTCAAATTCAAGCTATCAAAACATGAATAGTACATGATGTCTGCCGAACTACCATTGTCCACCAACACCCTTGAAATCACTACATCTTTCATCCTCATTTTGATCACCAAGGGATCGTCGTGAGGGTAAAGAACACCAGCCAAATCATTTTTTGAAAAACCAATAACTAGCTTCTCTTTATTTACCTTCCTCGGACGATCATCCTCGGCAAGATTTATTCGTTGAATATATAAGCAGGCTTGAGCCTCTCCGAGATAGGCCTTTCTTTCTGCAGTAAGGTCTCCCCCTCCAGCATCTCCTCCTGTAATAACATTACAATCAAATGACCCAAAACGTATGGAAAATACCTCTCGTTCAGGCTGTCTTGGCTTCTTTGGAAGATCGGGGTCTTCATCTGGATCATCTTCATGATCTCTTTTCTTTTTCTCCTCCATCCGATGAGGAGATCTGGAACGATCTCTGGTTCTATCATCATTCTTCCTTTCACCTCTGCGATCTACATACTTTGACAACTTTCCTCTTCGGATGAGCGTTTCAATCTCGTTCTGAAGGGCTATGCAATTTTTGGTCGTATGGCCATGATCTTTATGGAACTCACAATATTTGGCCCTATTCCTCAGGTCAGGATTGGTCCTCAATTTATCTGGCCACTTGATTTCTTCGTTATTCTTGATTTCTTCTAAAACATGATTAATACCCATCTTCAATGGAGTATAATTATCATATTTCTTCAGGACTTCCCATGACGTCCTATTATTCTTGGAGTTCTTGTCACCACCATTACCTTTTTGCTCTTTCTTCTTAGATTTTTCAACCTCCACCTTGGTTTCTTTATCCATATTCTTCTTCGCAGCCATAGCCTCCTCGGCATTCATGATTTTGGTCGCTTTTGCCATCAACTCCGACATAGTTTTAGGTGGATCTTTGGCCAAAGTATAATATAACTTATTAGGCAGCAATCCACTCATCAAAGCAGTGATCGCTGTCTTTTCTTCGTAATCTATGACTTCCAACTTCTCGTTATTGAAACGAGTTATGTAATCTCTAGTACTCTCACCTGATTTTTGTCTAACACTTAACAAGTGCGCTACTCGCTTTACTGGCTTTGCTCCAAAATAGAAATTACCAATGAACAACTCGGCTAATTGAATAAAAGTTGAAATCTTACCCCGAGGAAGATTGTTGTACCATATCTGTGCAGATCCGGTAAGAGTTCCCGAAAATGCTCTACACCTCATCTCGTCGGGGACAGCATATATGTCGGTAGCAGCCTGGTATTGTTATATATGAAGAACAGGATCTGTCTTTCCATCATATTTAGGGGTCACTACAGGTGCTTTAAATTTCGACGGTGTAGGAAAATTCACAATGTCCTGCACAAAAGGTGTCCCTTGAACAAAAGTTCTCTGTAAGGGATTCCTTTCTTTAACCATTTCTCCAAGTCTATCCTCCAATCGCTGAATGGAACCCTTCCACGCTTCATTTCCTTCATCGGGCTGCTTAGTCCGAGCAATTGATTGTTCTGACGTAGCTTCCTGAGATCTATCTCGACGAGTAGATGGTCTTGATTGTGCTGATCCTTCTCTCAAACCTGATGGTGGTCGAAAGCTTCTCGATGGTGCTCTAGGTGGACTCATATTTCTCTTTGGTCCTAACCGACTGAAAGGAGATGCTCTGCTTAATCTTTCCAGGGCGCTAGTTCTCTCCGAAGAGAGGGTGATATGTTGATCTGTATCCGTAGCCCGTATCGATGAAGTTCGCCCAGGTTGATAAGAAAAATCATTAGATTCTTCATTACGATATGACTCAGTACGCCTGGATCGTGATTGCCCACGATCACTCCTTTGCCTTGAATGGGTAGGTGCACCGCCGTGAAGAGTTTGAATGAGTTGCCTCATTGTTTCTTGCATGGCGGTTTGTCCTTCAGCTAGATTCGTCATAATTCCAGCTAGATCTGGAGGTGCAGATGGATTTGAAGGATTTTCAGTATTTCCAGCATTTCGATTACTGGATTCTGGATTATCTGCCATTGATGATAAATGATTTTTGGTGAAAAAACGATAGTAATAGTCGTTTCCCACAGACGGCGCCAATCTGTTGATGTAAAAAATTAGATCGCTCTAATTATTCAATCACAGATAAATAAAATGAAACAAAGATTTTTAAAGTGATTCAGCCTTATAAGAATGGCCTACGTCCACTGTTATGTTATTGCTGAGTGTTTGGGAATTCTTGATTACAAGTTCAGTCAAGAAATTTCGGTCCCTTTGAATGAGGGTGATACAAGGTATTTATAGCCCTTAGGCTGTACATGAATGGGTTGATACATTAAATGATATACATATGAAAAGGTAATACATTTAATGCAGCGTGTGCGTCAAGGTGATAAACATTCAATGAATAGTTGAACTGTTGACATTCTGGCAATTAATACTACGGCCGAGATGCAGCTCGGACCGCCTTAGTTGCTCGTTGCTCAGGAGTTCCTCGGAGCGCTAGAGTACCTCGGAGTGTTGCAGTTCCTCGGTATATCCTCTTTGCTCGGGGAGAACATGAGTTGGTCGAGGAAATAAACTTCCTCGTTGTTATTGTACCACGTAGATTGACCAGTGTCTTCGTATGATTCGTCCACATCAGCATATTAATTTTGGTATCAACAGGTACTATCGCTAGAATTTCGATTTTCTCTCGAAAATTATTTACCCTCTCTCGAGGCGTAAATCTAAGGGTGAGTGATCAAAATTAACATTCAAAGGGAAATTCCAAGTAATTAAACTAATTAAAATAAAATAACATCAAATAAGGGTTTTAACCCGCCCCTTGAAAGGGGATTTAGCCTAACATTATATTAAACATGACAAATTAATAATCAAGGCTACTAAAATAAAAGAGAAGAGAATAGAACAAGCAAACCAAAACTCTTTGAGAAAGTTGAACTCTACTCTTCCAAATTGAAGCATAAAATCCCTCCAATTGAGCATCCAAATGCTTTGAAATTAATTATTCACTCAATTAACTCTCTTACAATATTTAATCTCACAAATATCTAAAATAAAAAGAGGAAAAACTATTTACAAAGGATAATTTTCTCTACAATTCTCTCTCTAGAATTTTCCTATCTCTAAGCCTCTTTTTTATTTGATGATGAGTTTTTGGTCTTCAACTCCAATATATAGTAGATGCATGGAGCATGAGGGGTGTGCACATGGGGGTAAATTGGGTAATGGAAGTGCACATGTGGATATGGTGTGAGAAGCATGTGGGTTGAGAGGTGTGAGGTCACAAAAATCTAATTTGGGTGAGGGTATTTTGGAAATTGGTTAAAAGAGGTAGTCGGGGATTTTTAAGGGTATATTGGGAAAGGGGGTTTTATTGGCACATGGGGAATTAGTTGGTTTATTTGTTTGGCTTTGATTTTTTTTTTTTTTTTTTGGCTTTGTTTTTAGCAGGTGGCAAAATCGGGAGATGAGTTTTGGATGAAAATGGCTTGGTAATGGAAGTAAAGGTAAATGGGAAATGGGTCTTGCCTTTAGCTTGGATGGTGGTTGGATTGAAATGGGTATTTGGTGTTGGAGATTTTTAAAATAAGAGAGTAAGAGTTTTTTGGGTGTAAAAGCCTTAAGAGCTTGTCCCACATTGGAAGTGTGAGGAAGAGGTGGGAAGCTAACCCAAATATAAAAGGGGATAGTGTCCCACATTGGAAAATGTACAAAGCTAAGTGTCACCACTAAGCTATAAAAGGGGTGGGCAACCTTTGAGTCCCACATTGGAAAAATGTTAAGAATTTGTACACTTAATAAGTACAAATGGAAGATGAAGAGTTAATTCATCTAGCATTTAAGAGGCTATTCAAGAGACCTCAATACGGTGCGAAGCACCGTACGCACACGCGCGCGCACGCGCGCGCGTGCGGGTGCGGGGCAGTGGGCTGTAGAGGCGCTAGTGGCGCACTTTGTACTTCGCATGCCGCGTGTCCGCAGTGGTAGCGGGTTGCCGGGATTCGTCCGGCTCGGGCACGGTCACTTTTTGGTTGACCCGTGCAAAACCGATTCGGTATTATTATACCTGTTCGGAAAGGACTTAAGACTGTTGGTAATTAACAGTCATACCTGTTCGGAACTGACTTAATTCAACAGTCATGACTCTTGAAGACAAAGCCTTTCATTATCTATAAATAAAGGCTGCCTAAAAACGGAATTACATTGATAACAAAAACCAGTTTCAGATTTCCATACCCTGCTCTTACTCTCTTACAATTTTCAGGAGATACAAATTCTCTTATTCTGTTTTGTGCACATAAACAGAATAAGAACTTGATTGACTGTTCTTCGCTGCTACATCCAAGGGCTGTCTTCAAATATACAAGTTGCAGACAGTGCAATTGCTTCATTGTATCTTGAGTACGGATTTGCTGATTCCCGTTTGTATACCGAAATTTTTCGTGTGAGGCAAATACTGTATTTAGGAAAGTGACATCACGCCTTGAAGTTTTATAGTGATTATTCAGAAATTACTTTGTTGTATTGAAGTTGACATTTTTGAGATATATAAAGAGTTTCATTTCTGTATTTGCATTCATAATATCCAACATTTGGGTTTTTGAATTGGGTTATGAAATAACTGGTTTGAACATGGAAATGGGTTTGGGTTCTTAAGTATGGGGTGCATTGAACTGGCCGGAGTTGGAAGACGGGTAGGGGCGGTCGAATTTTGGTTAAGGGGGCGGGAGCTCGCCGGCAGCTGTGGAACTCCGTCGACTGGAGATGGTTGGGGAGAGAGAGGTGCACCGATTGCAGTGGTGGGTCATAGAGAGAGAGAGAGAGGGCGAAGGTGGGAGACGCCGGGTTCAGGCGGGTTTTCAGCGCCGCCAGAAGGTGAGATTTGAGGTCTGGCGGGGTTCAGGGGTAAATGGTGGATGGGTTCGTGGTTTACAGCGTGTTGGTCGCGAATGGGTCAGGCAGTTCGGGTCGGTGGCAGATCCGGTTGAAGGAGGGTCGGAGGTGTTGGGTTGGGTAAGAGTTGCCGCCGGAGTTGGGCTCGCCGACAGTAGGGGTGGAGCAGGTCGGTTGGACCGGGTTTGTGAACAGGTGGGCTAGGGTAGTTTAGAGGTAGAGAGAGAGAAATGTTGGGTATGTGTTGTGTGTGTATTAATGGAGATGGTGGAAGAGAGAGGAGAGAGAAAGGTTGTTGGAGAAGATGAAGTGGAGGTGTTATGGTGTGTGAGGGTATAGGAGAATATGGTGGGTTGAGGGTGTAGGATAAGTAGTGTTAGGTGTAGGGAGTTTATGTGTGTGTTTTATTTGGACACCTATAAATAATAAAATAAAAAGACTCAACTAACAAAATAAAAATAATAAATAAAATCTACAAAAACAAAAAGAACTAAATAAATAAATTCTTAACTCTAAAAATAAAAAGATATAAAATTAAAAAATTAAAAACCTATTAAACTTAAAAACAAAAATCTTTAAAAAAAAGTAAAATCTAATAAAACTAAATTCCTAAAAACTAATCCTAATAAAAGTAAATTAAATTAAAAATTAATAGAAATCAAAATAAAATAAAATTATACTAATAAAATAGAAAAATAGAAAATAAAACCTAGAAAATGCTAAATAAATCTAAAATAAATCCTAAAATAGAAATGACTCAAACTAAAAATCTAAAAATATAATAAAATGACACAAACAAAACACACACAGGCTTGGGGTATGTTTGGGCTTGGTTTAGGCTCGGGTTAGGGTACGGGAGAGGAAATTAGCTCCATTCTAACTGCAATTGGCCTCGAAATGTAGCTTTTGACACCGAAACTGCAATTAAGCCTGCATGACAAACATTTAAGCACATAAGACCCATATTGTCGAGAATTAGCAACTAAAATACATCTATTCGGGGTATAAATTGTACAATTTTGGGTGCTTATCAGCAGACTTGTTTCGACAGACCAATGAGATTTTACAGTATATCTGAGTTACTTGATTCTTTGAAACTACAAGAGCGCTTGGTCCCTTCGCTTTTGCATCTCCCTTTTGAGTGCAAAGATCTATAAGAAGAGGTTGTTGAGGTTGTAAAATACATTGACTTCTCGTGAAAATATGACATCGTTTCCACCAGATGGTGGACAAATTTGATAGTTCATATGAAGAATAAAACCCAAAAAAGGCTAGCCCCGTGATCAGTGTATGTAAGATGATATCATTTCAAGATCTGCTAAGGGAGATCAACAAAGTGGTCAAACATCTCGAGATAGATGAAGAAACAGGGTTTCTATTTTTCCCCTCTTTTATTAATCATATGAAAAGATCTGTGAGGCATTACCAAAGTCTGAACCCTTAATCAGTAACGACAGATAAAGGAAAAAGTATTATCAAGAAACTCCCCATATCGGAAATGACTATCGAGGAGAGAAAAATCTTCGACTAGTTGAAGAAAACTCAGGCTAACATCACTTTTTGGGGACTCTTCATGTCTTCCCAACTACACTGAAATTCCTTGATTAAATTATTTATCGGGCCCACAGTCTCTACTTTTACCACTTTGAAAGAAGTCGTGAACCTGGTCAGGCCCTTAACCTTTACAAGAATTCCCTCATTTTCTGAGGAAGAAATCCCTAAATTTAGTCCAAATCACAACTATGCTCTCAATATCTCTGTCGAGGTGATAGGGAAGACAGTCCCGCTTTCGCTCATCGACAACGAATCAATACTTAATGTTTGCTCGTTAAGGAGCCTCAATTACTTAGGTTTAAAAGTAATAAAACTTGCTCCAACTTTGGCCGCAGTGCGTGCTTATGACAATATTCGTCGAGAGGTGATGGGATCCATAAACCTTATAATAGGGGTTGGTCCTATAAATACCGTTACTGAATTCCAAGTCATCGACATAACGACTTATTTTAATCTACGACTAGGACGATCTTGGCTTCACAACATCAAGGGGTATCTTCCTCTCTCTATCAGAAATTGAATTTCTTTTCCAAGGGGTAGATCATCACCATCTTGGGCGATGATGATAATACTTAGAATGAAAACACAAGTAATTCGGTTCTAGAGATATAACATGGGGTGAATGATATCCTTCTGTATAGTTTTTGAGTCGAAACACTTCCACTCCTAGCGGGGGATAATTTTAAAGATAGAGTATGTCCAGAGCACAACCCTCACAACAATGTCAACGTGATACAGATGTTCAAAAATATGCACTTCATGCCCGAATTGGGGATGGAACGAAGATAACAGGGAATACTGGAACCCATATTATTGAAGAAAGCCTTTTCGCCATGTGGCCTAAGTTATCAACCATCATTAGAGGAACTCAGAATGCTCTGCCAAGCTCGATTGCAGAGAAGGCTAGAAAGTACTAAGATTATTTCGGGGGATTCCTTGAATGGGAAATTCATTAAAGAGGGTGAATATTTTCCCTTTTGTGGCTTTCCCTAACCATGGTATGATCACGTGGATAAGAAAATAAAGCTAAGGATGGAGATCTTCTTCCAAGAAAGTTACTAATGGTATGAAAGTTCCCAGCATCATGTGCAATCTCTCGTTGAGAAAACTATAGTTATTACCAAGGTTTTTGAGAAAAGTGATTCCGAGGACTCATTCAATTTACAGACACTGGAGATAAAATTTAGGCACTACATCATCAGATCCATCTATCCTGATCAAGACTACTGATGCACCCCTCCTCAACTGAAATGTTGTACCAATTCCATCTGCTAAGATGCAACCCAACCCAGATGTTTATCCTATTTCTTCTTCTTCTTCTTCTTCTTCTTCTTCTTCTTCTTCTTCTTCTTCTGTTGTTCTTATTCTGGTCACAATGTAACCGAGACTTCCTTTGATGAGGTTTTTAACACTGTTTTTCCTAAGAATAAAATAAACGAAGATTTTGAGTATCTTGTTGGGCCTTACATTAATTTTTTTTATTCTAATCAAACTCTTGAAGATGATGATTTTGCAAATGAATAATTCTTAACTAATCTTAATAAGGTTAACAACAAACAACATAATCGCATTTAAATTAATGAAGATGAAATTGCTATTATTAATCTCTATTCTAGTAGCCAACTGCGCGAGATTAAGATAGGGTCCACCCTTGATAAGCATGAGTGCACTCAGCTTAAAGAACTGCTGAAGGAATTTGTGGACATCTTCGCATGGTCCTATGATGACATGCCCGACATCATTCTTGAGATTGACCAACACAAGATTCTAACTCTCCCAGAATATAAACTGATCAAACAGAAACTGCGAAAGCTCCGCACCAAATGATCACTCAAGGTTAAAGAAGAGATGGTCAAACAGTTGAATATAGACTTCATCCTGGTGATCGAATATCCCTCATGGTTAGCTAATATCATACTCATGCCTAAATCAGGAGGAAAGGTTCGCATGTGCGTTGATTATCGAGATTTGAATAAGGCCTCTCCGAAGGATGATTACCCGCTACCTAATATCGACATGATTGTGGACAACATGTTCAGTCATGCTCTCAAGTCATTTGTTGATGGGTTTGTCGGGTACAATCAGATCAAGATGCACCCTGATCATCAAGAAAAAACTGTATTCATCACCCCTTGGAGAACCTTCTGTTACACAGTTATGCCACTCGGTGTAAATAATGCAGGGGCTACCTACTAAAGGGTTGCCACAAAAATCTTGCATGATCTGATATAAAAATAGTTTGAGGTCTACATGGAAGATATGATCATAAAGTCTAAGACTCAGGAAGGTCATGTTCCCGCTCTCCAAAAATTCTTCGAACGACTGCAGCGATAGGAAATGCGACTTAACCCGCAAAAATGTGTTTTTGCGTTACCAAAGGAAAACTTTTAGATTCATAATTAGCGAGAAGGGGATTGAAGTTGATCCTGCCAAACTGAAAGTTATACTCAAAATTCAATCACCTCGAACGGAGAAGGAAGTTCGAGAATTCTTGGGAAAATTACAATATAACATCCAGTTCATTAGCCAGTTGACTTCTATTTGTGAACCCATCTTCAAACTCCTTTGTAAGGATTCTACCAAAATCTGGAACAAAGCCTGTCAGGAAGCCTTTAACTGAATCAAGTATTAGCTAACTTGACCTTCGGTACTCATGCCACAACCTGGTCTCCCTCTATTCCTATACTTGACCGTAACAGAAACCGGAACTGGGGATTTACTAGCCCAATGCATTAAAGAATCCTGTAAAGAGAAATTGATCGAGTACGAAGTCAACTACACTTCCTTGGAGAAAGCATGTATCATCCTTATTTGGGTCACCCAAATAATACAACACTACATGCTCACTTTTCCCATCATACGTTTGTCCCAAATGGATCCTATTAAATACCTGCTCGAGGAACCTACATTTTTTAGCTGAATGAACTGATGGTTAATGCTACTAGACGAGGTCGATATTGTGTATATTAAGCAGAAATCCATGAAAGGGAGACCCATCTCTAACAACCTTACTGATTAACCCATGGAAGAACCAATATTTGGATCTTTAAATTTTTGAATGAAGATATCCTTTGCACCTCTCGAGAAATTCTCTGGTGCTAAATGTTCCTTGACGGACCCACCAATAAGAAAGGATACGACATTGGGATACTCCTGATCGCCCCTAATGACTCTTACACTCCTTTTTCCATCAAGCTAGATTTTCCCTTCACCAACTACATGATCGAATACGAGGCGTGCACTGTATGCCTTAAAGTATCTATCAAGAAAGGAATCCAATGATTAGATGTCTATGGGGATTTTTCCCTCATCATCGTTTAGGTCCTTAGAAGATGGAACGTTAAGGACAGGAAACTCTTATTCTTCCACACCCAATTAAAAAAGCTGGCCTCCCAGTTTTGAGATATCACCTTGCACTACTTGCCCCGAGAAAGGAATCGATTAGTCGATGCCCTTGCTACCTTACCCTCCATGGTCAACATGCTCGAGGGAATAACGAAGACCCATTTTTTAATCTAGAAACATGCTAAACCAACCCACTTCTACCATATTGAGTTGGTCACATAAGAGGATCCTTATATAGATGAGTGTTGTATTACGACATTTGGTGCCTCCTCAATCACGGTAGGTACCCCCAAGATACAAATAGGAAAGATGGATCAACCATCCGCAAGATGGATGCCCAGTAATGTTTATAATAAAGCATTATTCAAGAGAAACTTCAATAGAACCCACCTACATTGCATCGCAGGAGATGACATTGAAGAGATGATGCAAAAAATGCACAACGTTGAATGTGAAGCCGAAATGAATGGTTATATGCTCAGCAAGAAGATTATATGGAAAGGTTACTATTGGCCTACCATGGTTCGAAATTGCACCGCCTATGTTCGAAGACACCTCAAATTCTAATAGTTTTATAATCTTCAGCACTTTTCCCCCTGGGAATTATACAACATGACCTTTCCCTGGCTGTTCTCTACACGGGGCATCGATATCATAGGGAAATTTCTATCCAAAGACTCCAATGGGCATGAGTTCATCCTGGTTGCCATAGATTATTTCATCAAATGGGTTGAATTCGAGTCATACGCAGTACTAAATGGCAAAAAGATAGTTAAGTTCATTCGAAAAAACATCATTTGTCGATACGGGGTCCTGCACGAGCTAGTGTCAGACAACGGGTTACATTTTGAGGCAAAAGTCATAAAATTGGTCGACGAGTATGGGAATCAGAGACACAAATCTTCTCCCTACCAACCACTAACCAACGGTACAGTTGAAGCCGCTAATAATAACCTTAAAGCAATCATCAGCAAGATGAGCGAGAATTATCGAGACTGGGTTGATTGGATCCCTTACACCCTCTGGGGCTACCTCACTTCAATTCGAGCATCTACTGGGGATACCCCTTACTCTCTAGTATACGACATGGAAACAATCCTACCTGTTGAACTAGAGATACCTTCATTACGTGTCATGCTTGAAAGAAAAGTCAATAAAGAAGGCTGGCATTAGAGTCGTCTTGACGAGTTATCACTCTTGGATGAAAGGAGGCTAAAGAATTTATATCATATACAGGGTACCATCATTGAATAGCGCAATCATTCAATAAGAGAGTCAACGATCGTGGTGTTCGAGTAGGGAATTTATCCCTTAAAGAAATCATAGAACCCGTCTGGGACCCCGAGGGAAATTCAAGTCAAACTGGAGTGGCCCCTACATCGTAAAGAAGATTATGTCCGATGGCATCACTATGCTCACTCACCTTGACAGAGAAGAAATGGACCGACTAGTCAACCAGGATTGCCTCAAGAAATTCTACCCCTAGTCTGAAATCTTGATACCCTATGACTCCTCTCATCCCCCTTTTATTCTAAAAAAAATCTTTGTTTCCCTTTACTAAGAACTACGTAGCGCTTGATCCTACAAAAGAACTTTTTTCTTTCAAAAATGAAAGTAAGAAAATTTTCAAACCACCAGAGGTATATAGGCAGCTCATACTCTTTACATGGGCATGGTCCACTTCTTTTTTCATAAAATGCAATTCTTTTCTTACCTCCGAGAATGACAGTTCATTTCATCATTTAGATGAACAAAATGATTATGTATGCTATAGCGATTGGTATATATAATTCAAATGTAAAGATCATCAAGAGGCACAACAATATAATTAAATTCCTCTTTTATTCCATTTTGAGAAAATTTGGTATGATTGCAGGAAGTATCAGCGTAGGGAGTCAAACAACTACCCCCGCCAACCTAATTGTCCTAAAAACAAAACAAAACCAAATTACTTCTAAAACAAGCTAACCAAAACCTTCCAAAGTTTATTTCCAAAAAACCAAAAATGACCAAATACATAACCAAACACATAAAAGCTTCACAAATATCACCAGCTTCACAAAAGACCATACCTACAGCTACCATAAGATCCAGCCCCATCATTGTCTACATCTTGAGCGCATAAACTTCCCATTCTTGGATAGTATACCAAAGGCGCTCCATGGAACGGTAAGCTCGAACGAGCCTCGAGAAAACCACTACACCCCATCCATAATGTCAAACATGGCAAACCGTTCTCTGTTCGATTTTCTAGGCCAAGATCTTAACCACTATCCTCTTTTACATCCATTTATTGTATTCCTCAGAAATGTGCCAAACTCTACCAATAGATTGGGAGTGACGGGTTGATGACTGATGACTCTCCCATAAAGAGCTTAACTGTATACGCAAGCCTTCTGTCAAATCCTCCATAGGAAAGAAGTCTAGGGTACAGAAGGGCGTAATTTTCTCCCATCCGACCTAGTGCAGGAGTCGCCAGGGAAGATAAAATGAGGTATGTTGGAGGCCAACTCACTGAAAACATCAGTATTCACCCAGTTCCAGAATGGCCTTCAACTCCCTCACTAGGGCACAGACCAACGTAGACATCGAGCTTCGTGCTCCATAAACCAGTTACCCAGTTCTCGATGTTGGGGCCAAAGATGATGAAATAGAGAGTGTAGAAATTTGACACAGCTGCTAAGGAATATTTAAGGGGGACCGCCAAATGGATTCTCTCAGACAACCATATGAATATCATAATCGGGCTACCTCTCAGAAAATCAAAATGGCATTCCCACCAAGAATCTAGATCATTTTGTGTCCCCTCCAGTATCACCGCCATAGGATTGCGATAATATGGCATCCACTCAGTAATGGCAGCAAGTTGAGGGTCCACCATTAGGTCCTCAGTCACCAGTAGTAGCTTCGAAGTGAAGCCAAGTAATATCTCACAGACGCACGAAGTATAACACAGTTGCCAAAGG
Organism: Sambucus nigra; assembly: GCA_949130495.1. Lineage (NCBI taxonomy): Eukaryota > Viridiplantae > Streptophyta > Magnoliopsida > Dipsacales > Adoxaceae > Sambucus > Sambucus nigra. Next base: position 717,280,973 of record OX422207.1, read on the forward strand.
AAAGATGTGGAGAAGTTCTGCTAACAGCTTCCGAGGAGATCGAGAGAATTCAGGCAAGGTCGTTGCCACACTAGGGTTTACCCCCAACATAGCAGAAAATTCCTTGTAAATTGGGCAGACCTCGTTCAAGCCAAAACGAAAAAACATGATCCTTGGAGAACCAGAATTGTACTGCCGCCATCATCATGTTCCAGTCAATGGGTCGATTGCGCCATAAGGAGACCCAACGCAGGTTAAAGGCATCATAGTCTACATTTTACAAACACATAGCCTCTAAATTCTCGAGATAAGAGGCAAATTTTGCACTTATGGGAAGGGCCATTTTAGAAGTAATAAGACACGAGACAAGAAATAAGCAAGAGAAACAAAATGTGAATGGGTGAAGAAACCTCTCCACTTTCCCCCTTTTTATACTTGAAAAACTTGGCTATAGACAAGGAGCCTGCAAAATTCGGATAAAACACTACCCCATCAAGGACAAAGTAGATGAAGAAAGTGCAATCAAATCTTTGGAGTGATTTGACTAGACTCACCTGTCAATAGGCAAGATAAATGGTATGTCGATCGGCATCCTCCCATTTTTAAAAAATTCCATTTTTCTTTTTTTGTCAAAATAAAAAAACTCAATAAAAATAATTCTTATTCCAAAAGAATTCAAAATTTTTCTCTCTTTATATTTAACTCATCCTATTTTAAAATAAATTATCTTTTAAGTAATTCTAATCCTTTTTACGGTCTCAGCAAGCAAAGTAAAAAGTGCATGTAGATTAATTCATTTAAAGCAAATATAAATAAGTAAACTCTCATTCATTTTATGTATATGTGTTTCCATCATTACATTTTTTTGCAGAAAAGAAGAAGGAAAAAAATAACGGGACTTAACCCGAACCCCCTCTCTCTCTCTCTCTCTCTCTCTCTCTCTCTCTATAATCCCCCGTCCCTACGATAAGGAGATTCCATGACGATGAGCTAAGGAGCCTCCACCACCTTATCCAGATACCTCCTCAGAAGAAGAATATGGAACAAAGCAGGAAGGAATGGGGATCGAATCTCAAATATGAGCTGTCACAGAAGACACCTAGTCTCAGATGTCCCTCAGGCGGGTAGTTGACACCTGGATATGATACAAGAAAAACAACAAGAGAAAATGAGTCAGTTTGAAGAAAAAGAGAAATCATAAAAAAAAGACAAAGGAAAAAGTTATACCTATGGCTAGAGGACATCCTCCGTTAACCCCAATACTGTCAGGTCCATCACATTAGGGCAATAATGCATACTCACTGATCCCCCTCTAGGCAGTCGGATATTGTAAGAAGGAGGATAAAGCCGAACAAATGGAACATCTGATGTCACTACTGCTACTAACGTTAATGCACCAATAATATAGTGGTCAGACCCCACTGGCCGACTCGTGACCCTGCCTGAAGCCATAGGAGGCAGAGGCATATTCACCATGTCGTAGATACATCATCCATCTCGTCACGAAATCAAGGTAGTTGCAAGTCGCCATCATGTCTATGTACAACGAATAAGGATTGCCAATCATTGCCGCCACCAGGGCCTACTCTGACATATCTTGAACCCGTCATATGTATCTTGGGGGCATCGTTTGTGGGACAACCACCTCGTCCTCCATAATCTGTCGGACTACTATCTCTCCTAGATACCAAGAGTATCTAAACTTGTGCACCAACAACCGACGCATCTACTCATTCCCTTCGATTACCCCTGTGGGCTGGATGGCCATCCCCCAGGGATAGAAGGTCACTTGAATTTTAAAGTCAATACTTGCATAAAAGAGATATCAAGGAAATGACTCAAAAGAGAAAAGAAGAGATAACCTAATCGGTAGTCAAAACATTCCAGACCTGATGCATTGCAGCCAAGGAAAGATATTGCTTCGACTATCGGCTGGACTTTCACCATCGATACATCTGGAAGAGGCCCCAAATGACTCATCACGCAAATTAATTAAATGGGCATTGATCCCGATCACCTTGTAGGACCACGTCTCCAAACAAACAAGATTCAACAATTAGAAAAAATCAAAAAAGAAATAAAAGAAAATGCATATAAGAAAAATGGAAAAAGAAGAAAATACCTCTCAAAGATATGTGGCTCCAGAAAAAGTCTTTCAGCAGCACCGAATGAAAGCATCCAAATTTGAAAAAAGGGTCGCCAAAGTCAGGCACCCCCAATCAAAGAGAGGGATATTCCGAAATATCCTCAAGTATGGTAAAAACCTTAAGTGGATGACATCGCCGCTCAACGCCACCAAAAATCCTCCCAACAGCAAAAGAATAAATAAATGAGCCATCTGACAAACCTACTACCCGTCGGTCTTATTAATCTGTCGACTCATCAAAACCTCATGCAGAAGAGATATACGGATCGATTCCCCCAAGACTAACTGTCCAACATCTCCTAGCGCCGCCTCCACCAATGCCGGTGTCATCCTCAGGGACCGATCGACCTCAATCTGCATCCCCTCGCAGTCTAGCCCTAACAGCTATTGTACATCAATAGGGGTCACTGTCATCTCCATACGACCCAAATGTATGGTGTGAGTACTATCCCACCACCTCTCCCCCAGAGCACATAGAACAGCTGTCGAGAGGGACATCTCATCCAATGTAGAGGCCAAACTATCAAAACTCGCAAAAAAAATAACCCAAAGTACCACCGTAGGAAGGTTCTCCCACACATCTCTAAATCTCGTCATCCCCCAGGAGCGAAGATCCCTCCCAGCAATGTCAGTCTGTCAAAAAAAAAGAGAAACCTTTTGTCAAAATTTAAAGAAATAAGAAGATGCAAAAAAAATGCGAAAAGGAATGCCAAAAGCACGCGATACTTACATAACCCTCAAGGTTACTCACCCTAGACGATTGATGGTGTGAAGGCTCACGCAAAAGAGTATTCTTATTCGAAACAGGCTCAAACAAATCAAAAGCGATCTCGTTGCCCAACGCCAAGGGCACTGTGGCCTGCCACTCCAAGTTCGCCCAATCGTCAATACCTAGCCACGCAATATGAGTCTTGTTGCTTGATAAATATGCCATTTTCCAATCTCAAATGGGGAAATAACGCAGAAGCAGGTCGTATAAGAGATAAGCAGAAGATAGAAAAGCTGGAAGCTATAAAAAATGAAGATAATTCATCTCTTTTTATAGTAGGCTAAGGGGTATGTCGATCGATAATCCCCGGACACCCGCCGATCGACATTGTCCCTTCCACTTATCTAGGCAGTCAAAAAGAACATGCCACTGCCATTTGGCAACCTCTACAACCTGCCAGTTGGTAGTCCCCTAAAATTTCGTACAAGAAAATCCCGAAAATGCCAAAAAAATCCTAAAATTACCAAAAAAATATTGGAATATTTCTTCACCAAGAAAATCATTTTTCAAGTTCCCCAAGTCCCCAACCGGATTAATACCACATTTTATCCCTAGCTTAAAACCCTAGAAATGAGCGCGTCCATTACTACTCCCCAACGAAATCCCAAAAACTTCATCTTCATTAGAAATCAAGTGCCTCCTCAGCAAAGCTACCCGTTTCCCTAGTAGGAATTCTCGAAAAAAACTTTTTTGCAAAAGAATTCCAATTCCCCAAGGAGAGTAAAAATCCTTAATCGGGCATCTCTCCCCGAAAACACATTCCCCAGCGGAATCCCAAGACCTTAAGTTATTAATCCTAAGATTTTAAGTTCTTCTCAAAAGGACATCATCTCAAGACAAATGTCTCTTCCCCAATGAAGTTTATAAAAAAAGAAAAAATTTAAAATTCCCCAGGAGAGCTTTCCCCCACTTAAGGTCCTTAGAATTGACCTTGATCCTCATAAATGATAGCTCCCAAATCAAGGTCCTCATAATTTTCCTTGACCCTTAAATTGTTCGCTCTCTATTTAAGGTCCTCAGAATTGACCTCGACCCTCAGAATTGGCCGGTCCAACTTAAGGACCTCAAAATTGACCTCGACCCTCAAAATTGGCCGTGCTCTGCTTAAGGTCCTCAGAATTGACCTCGACCCTCAGAATTATTCGTCTAACCTAAGGTCCTTATAATTGAACTCAACCCTCAGAATTGGTCGCTCCTCCTTAAGGTCCTCAGAATTAACATCGACCCTCAAAATTGGTCGCTCTCTACTTAACGTCCTCAGAATTGACCTAGGCCCTCAGAATTGGTTGCTCTGAACTTAATGTCCTCAGAATTGACCTCGACCCTCAAAATTGGTCACTCCTACTTAAATTCCTAAAAATTGACCTTGGCCTTCAGAATTGGTCACTCCACCCTAAGGTCCTCGGAATTGACCTCGACCCTCGGAATTGGTCGCTCCAACTTAATGTCCTTGGAATTGACCTCGACCTTCAGAATTGGTCGTTCCTACTTAAAATACTCAGAATTGACCTCGACCCTTAAAATTTATCGCCTCTACTTAATGTCTTCGGAATTAACATCGACCCTCAGAATTGGTTGCTCCCATTTAAGGTCCTCAGAAATAACCTTGAGCTCAGAATTGGTTGCTTCCATTTTAGGTCCTCAAAATATATCTCGACCCTCAGAATTGGTCACTCCTATCTTAGGTCCTCATAATTGACTTTTTCCCTCAGAATGGTCCATCGCCAACATTACCTTAAGTCCTCAAAAATGGCATCGACCCTCTGAATTGGTGATCCTTATCCTTCTTTATCCTCAGAATCGACCTTTTTCCCAAAACATCGTGTGGTGGCTATTTAATGGCTTTCACTTGTTCTAAGCTCACTCGTAGAGGGGCTATATCAACACCACATTCTAGGACCCCTAAGTCTCTCCTTTGGTCCCTAGAACCTCCCTATTCATTACAAACCCTAAGTCATACTCGGTGACACCTCGCCTAATAAAATACCGGGTGATTAGTACTATATCAAATTAAAACAAGAATCCCAGTTGGATCATCCTTAGCATCACTGTCAAAAACTTTTTAAAACTTACTATCCACCTAGTATTCCAAAAGTTGGTGCCAATTTTAACTTTTTGATTAAACAAAACAGTACATGCGGAATTAAAATATAAACCATTCACACAACTGAATGAAAATAAACTGAATCATATATACACAACTTGCCGAGTAAATCACCGGCCACCAAAGAAATAATCCATTACAAATATTCAACACCTGAATAAATTACACCTGAAAACTGTACCGAGAAGTCTGGGCGACAAGCCCTAAATAAAACTGAAACTGATACAAGATTCCTACTCTAGGAATGAATGAATGAATGATGTGTCTAATCCAAACTCCTTCTAGCATCCACATATGCCGCAGCTCCGTGTCCCTGGAATAGAATATCAATCCTGGCGTACCTGTGGCTGGACACCTAAAAGGTTTTGAAAATAGTTTTATAGCAAGGGTTAGAACCCAAAACATTTTGAAAATATTTAGCAAGTGAATTAACTGCAATAATTTAAAATGCATGAATGCGCTTCATATTTAAGTTAGTGTCGCACTCCCTTGTTGACATTCTCACCCCTCCACTATTGTGCACACCTACCGGTTAACTTAACACCACCTAGTTGCGCTACCCCGTCCAACTAGTCCTGGTATAACCTTCCCTTGCCATACTACTCTAACCCGAGTATAATGATTTCCAGAATTATAAGTTATTTCACAATTAACTTAATTAATTCCTCTTAAATAGTAACATGTAACCGTATCACAAGTTATATAAAGTAAATCCATCTCACACTATATTATTCCCACAAATGAATAACTTAATTAATTTCTCATTAATTAACAGCATATAACTATAACCCGAGTTATATAAGGTAAATACATCACACACTGTATTTTCACCTACATATAATATTTACTACCATATTATACGTACCTTTACTAACATCCACACATATATCATACGTGTATCCATCCTTCCGAGTATACACTCACCGAATGATTCACTCTAAAATGATATCTCACTAGGTGTGCTCACAAAACCTAGTTCCCCCAAGTTGGAATCGCTCACCAACTTGGCCCAAAATATAAACGTAGTGGAGGCGGTCATATTCCTTCCCTGAAAGTGAGATAAATCCCTCACCCGTATATATACCGGACGCTATGACCTGGGGATATACTCGCCCTACTCCTCAAGATAGGGGATTCACCCACATCGCGCAACCTCCCTTGATAGCATTAGAGTATATTAAATGAATAGATATCTAGTCACCGATATTTAATATCACACACCATATATACACGTATATATATATATACTATCGCTACACCGTATACATATACTACAAACCCCGGCTTTACCGTGTACTCAAAATTCCGTACACTGCCTGTAATTTAATATCACACATAATATATATACACACACACACACACACACACACACACACACATATATATATATATATATATATATATATATATATATATATATATATATATATATATATATATATATACTATCACTACACCGTATATATATAATATAAACCCCGGCTTTACCGTGTACTCAAAATCCCGTACACTGCCTATAATTACCGGAGTCTGTGGCCCGACTCAACTTAATTGATTTTCTCACTTAATAATTTATTATATTCCCGAGTATGTGGTCCGACTCTAATATATTTAATTCACACCTCAATTTAAATAATACTTTCCCCGAGCCTATGGTCCGACTCTAATTAAATTAATTAACACATTTATTAATTTAATACCTCCCCGAGTCTATCGTCCGACTCTGATTAAATTAATTAACACACTTATTAATTTAATATCTCCCCGAGTCTATCGTCCGACTCTAATTAAATTAATTAACACACCCATATTAATTTAATACTTATCCGAGTCTACAATCCAACTCTATTTAATTAATTTACTCATTAATTAATCAACACAATCCGAGTCTGTGGTCCGACCCTCATAAAATTTATTTACGCATTCATTAATAAACACAAATCCGAGCCTGTGTTCCGACTCTAATATAATTAATTAATACACCTATTAATTTAATTCTACCCGAGTCTACAATCCAACTCTAATTAAATTAATTATCACTCTCATTAATTTAATAACTTGGTGTCACCCAACCATTATCTTCGGACTCGCTCATTTGGCCTGTACCTCAATATTTCTCGAGTCAATGTTGCGACTCCAAATTAATTACTTTCTCTCAATAATAAATTTACTACTTTGATGCCACTTAACCAATATCTCCGGACTCGCTCACTCGGTCCATTTTACATCTCATAATTTCATTATCACATTTTCACCCACAATGTGTCACACATTTATTTCCATGATTTCCGCAATTATATTTACCTATAATTGTTAGCACACCCGGACTCACCCACTTGGTCCATAATTAAATATTTCACCTAAATTCCTTTAATAATGTAGTGTCACCCAACTACAATTCCTGAATATCATTCTTCGGCCCAATATCAATAATTGAATTGTTTCTCCAAATTCGTTCATCTCATGACATACCGTTCACACCCTCCTAAACCCAATTATATCACCCTATAATTGTTAAGGAAACATATGTCCCATATAAATTTATCACCAAATAAAAGTAAGGGAATTAAAACTTAAATTAAACCCTCATTATAAACAAACCGGCCGAACTGCCAAATTCCTGGGACCTCGATCGATCGAGCCCCCTGGGTCGATCGAGCACGTGGTTGTCTTCCTCGGCTTGCTGTTTCAGCCATGGCCTAATTTCAAAGGTTTTACCTCTCCATTTTCCAACCTTGAATGATGATTTTTAACAAATCAATTACTCCCAAAACAAGTCTCAATCATCCATAACTATTTTAGCCTTCTTGATTCATACGATATCTCACTATATTTAAGATGGTTATTCCAATTAAAATTCATAAATCTTATTCTACAAACCAATTTCCAAATCCAGATTTCCCCCACTTTATATTCCGAATTCTTAATCCAATCAAATATCTATACTCAGATATGTTCAACACAAATTTTTTTACTATGAATCTCATTCAATAGTTTCATGAACAAAAACCCCATTTTGTACCCATTTATCCCCAAAACGAATTTTGGTTTACACATAACTATGATATGAATTGATTATCATCAATTTCGAAATCACAACAATTAACCACTTTACTGAAAGTGTTCGTAGTGTCTGATCCGTTGGTGTAGTCCCTCAATTTGGCTCCAAAATCCTCAAATTGGCCTTTGCTAAGCTTTCCCCCAATTTCCCTCTCAAGCCGTAGGCTTAGAATTGTGTTGGCTGCTGATTTCCTAATCCCTCGCTTAGGTTAAAACCCTCAATCCCGTTTTTCACCTAATGGGCTTAATTAAAGTGGACCAACTCACCCCGTGTGGGCCCGGCTATGCCCAAAAATATCCTGAGACCCAATTACTACCCCCGGGTACTCTTTTCTTACTATCTCAACCCATCCGAACTCAACCGTGGGCTCAGAATTGGCATCCGAATTAATTTATAAAAATCCTTATCTCACACCCAAATTTGTCTATACCGACTCCCGGTTGGGATAAGTGTATACCTCGTCATTAATACTCGAAATGACGTAATTAAATTATTACTATTCACTTAGTAAATAAATTTCTCTAAACATTAACCATTTACTCCCCGATTAATATTTAAATATATATTGCCATAATTAATTCAATTAAAAATTACAACACACAAGTAATTTAAATTCCCGAATTAATTAAAGATTTAAAATTCATAAATCTTGTTCTACAAACCAATTTCCAAATCCATATTTTTCCCCAGTTTATATTCTGAATTCTTATTCCAATCAAATATCTATACTCAGATATGTTCAACCAACAATTTTTACTATGAATCTCATTCAATAGTTTCATGAACAAAAATTCCATTTTGTACCCATTTATCCCCAAAACGAATTTTGGTTTACACATCACTATGATATGAATTGATTATCATCAATTTTGAAATCACAACAGTTAACCACTTGCCTGAAAGTGTTCATAGTGTCTGATCTGTTGGCGTAGTCCCTCAATTTGGCTCCAAAATTCTCAAATTGGCTTTTGCTAAGCTTTCCCCCAATTTCCCTCTCAAGCCCTAGGCTTAGAATTGTGTTGGCTACTGATTTCCTAATCCCTCACTTAGGTTAAAATCCTCAATCCCATTTTTCACCTAATGGGCTTAATTAAAGTGGCCCAACTCACCCCGTATGGGCCCGGCTATGCCCAAAAATACCCCGAGACCCAATTGCTACCCTCGGGTACTCTTTTCTGACTATCTCAACCCATCCGGACTCAACCCCGTACTCAGAATTGGCATCCGAATTAATTTATAAAAATCCTTATCTCACACCCAAATTATTCTATACCGACTCCCGGTTGGGATAAGTGTATACCTCGTCATTAATACTCGAAATGACGTAATTAAATTATTACTATTCACTTAGTAAATAAACTTCCCAAAACATTAACCATTCACTCCTCGATTAATATTTAAATATATATTGCCATAATTAACTAAATTAAAAATTACAACACACAAGTAATTTAAAATTCCCGAATTAATTAAATATTAAATGTACAAAAATACGGGGTGTTACATACTTCCCCCCTTACAAAGGAATTTCGTCCCCGAAATTAAGATAAACCTACTGTTCCAATATTCACATCTTTCTCACTAGTCATGTGCCTCCAAGCCCGCTATATCTATCATATATGTTTCTAACTACGTTACACAAGTATGCATTTAAAATTAACCAGGGCGCCCATACACCTTATTCCCGTGCTTAACCGCACAAAAATTTGCCTTAATTAGCCCGGGTGCCCATACACCCTATCCCCGTGCTCTACCGCACAAAAGTTAACCGACTATGCTAGTCGTAACCCGTAATATACTTCGAACCCGTAGTCATATCACACACACACACACACAGATATATATATATATATATATATATTTACTGCCCGGGTACTTAACCCATGTGCTACGTCCAAACATCTCCCCATAAATACTTGTCTCTCAACACAAAAGTATATATGCTTACCCTTATGCTACAAAAGACAACATAATACCGCGCCCTTACTACCACTAGTACTTGCGCAAAATAAACCCCGAGCTATCTCTCTTTGCTCGAAAATAAATTTAACCACCCTGATTCACTTCAGTAAACATCCCCACTTACCAAGATAAAACGTGAGGACACGAAACCTCACTATGTGCTATCGCACCACGCATAACAACATATACATCCACACATATACAGGCTATACGCCCTCTCCGGTGATACCTAGTACCAACCCTACCCTGGTATCGCGAACACCAAAATTTAACTCCACTATCCACAATAGTTAAATTCCATCGCTATCCAGCCGATGTTTAAAAAGTATTATCAAACCTACTCCCATAATTCTCGAAAGTAGTAACTCTTTGCATAATTCAAACAATCACTCAGTGTACGCCTCCACTCTCCCGTGACGAACACCAAGGAACTCCACTACCCTACGAAAAGTTTATCCACATGCTATGGTTGCTACCGCCAACGCACCCACTAAGTTCGACTCACCAGCGAACTCTAGTGAAAAATAAGTCTTATACTTGTGACATCCTCTTTGTCACTCAAAAATATACCCCATGCCCCTAGGGTAAAAATAATTACTTCTATACTCCAGCTGCAACGGCTGGTTCTCGATTTCCGGAGCAGCTTCTCCCTGCCCGAATTCACCCATAACTTTCTTTAGTAGCTGTACATCCAGGACCTCGTCCTGTAGTTGGCCCCTGCCTCGCTTAAGGAAATATATCTTCATGTGTCTCACTTTCCCCACCGACGAAACACCTTCTAATACATTCACCCTTCCACTGGTCCCTTCCATGCCGACCTTGTTGAAATTCCTGGCCATCCCGCCGATAGCCTCCAGTTCTAGATCGTTTGGCATGATTTCCCTGCCGAAAATCCTGCCCTGATCTCCCCCAGTCTGCTACTGGGATACCCCACTGGTATTGTTCCCTTCTTCCTCATCCGACTGGTTAATCCCCACTCCCCTCCCGCTTCCTTTCGCGTGGAAACGATATTCCCGATAGTGCCGGAGTGTTGCGTTATTGACATCAGTATAATCTACTAATGCGGAATTATCAATTAAATGTTATCTGATTATCCAGACTAACCCATCCATAAACTTTGCTTTCTTTCTCTTTTCCTCGCTTACCTCATCCGGTACAAAATTTTCCAACTAGTGAAATCTTCCTCGTAATCGGCCACTGAATGGTCTCCCTTTGAATCACCTCACAAAATTTTCTCCTCGTTTCGGTCTCAACCACTGAGGGAAAAATACTTGCGGTCGAACCGCACCCAAAACTATGCAATAGCTAGTGTGTCCCTTTCCTCAACTGTGGTGATAGACTCCCACCACTGTAGCGTCGCTCACACTAACTAAAAGTGGTTAGCATTTACTTCCGCACCCCATCGCAATCTACCATGCGTAGGTGACGCTGGATACCTCTCTTCCTTGACACGCTAGTACTACACCTGAACCCCCTCGCAACTCTGGTGGGTTCCCACTAAAAATAACCTCTCATTCTTTGTTTCCAACCCGACGACCCCGCGTGAGTCTGAACATCCGATGCCACTAACACTTGTGGCTGATCCCGTGGAAAGTACCCTGTCGTTGTGACCACCGTTGCTCCAACTGCCTGTGCTACTAATTCAGTTACTTGTGTTGTCAAAATCATCTTTGGCTGTAGCTGCGGTAACTCTTGCTTCTAACGAGCCTCCCTCGTCTTATCTCCCCCTGCTGCCCTAGCTGCTCTCGCTCTCCTGGAAGTCATCTGGAATGAGAATCGAATTTGTATGAGTTCACTCTCAAATATAAATTTGGTAGAAGAACGTATATGCGCATACGTATGAGAATACAACAATCCTATAATAGGGCTCTATATCAAAGATTGCTAAGCTGAAACATGAAAAGCCGCACAGATCCTAAGGACACTAGAACCTGATGCTCTGATACCATCTGTGACACCCCGCCTAATAAAATACCGGGTGATCAGTCCTATATCAAATTAAAATAGGAATCCCAGTTGGATCATCCTTAGCATCACTGTCAAAAACTTTTTAAAACTTACTAACCACCTAGTATTCCAAAAGTTGGTGCCAATTTTAACTTTTTGATTAAACAAAACAGTACATGCGGAATTAAAATATAAACCATTCACACAATTGAATGAAAATAAACTGAATCATATATACACAACTTTCCGAGTAAATCACCGGCCACCAAAGAAATAATCCATTACAAATATTCAACACCTGAATAAATTACACCTGAAAAACTGTACCGAGAAGTCTGGGCGACAAGCCCTAAATAAAACTGAAACTGATACAAGATTTCTACTCTAGGAATGAATGAATGATACGTCTAATCCAAACTCCTGCTAGCATCCACATATGCCACAGTTATGTGTCCCTGGAATAGAATATCAATCCTGGCGTCCTTGTGGCTGGACACCTAAAAGGTTTTGAAAATAGTTTTATAGCAAGGGTTAGAACCCAAAACATTTTGAAAATATTTAGCAAGTGAATTAACTGCAGTAATTTAAAATGCATGAATGCGCTTCATATTTAAGTTAGTTTCGCACTCCCTTGTGGATATTCTCACCCCTCCACTATTTTGCACACCTACCGATTAACTTAACACCACCTAGTTGCGCTACTCCGTCCAACTAGTCCTGGTATAACCTTCCCTTGCCATACTACTCTAACCCGAGTATAATGATTTCCTGAATTATAAGTTATTTCACAATTAACTTAATTAATTCCTCTTAAATAGTAACATGTAACAAGTTATATAAAGTAAATCCATCTCACAATGTATTATTCCCACAAATGAATAACTTAATTAATTTCTCATTAATTAACAGCATATAACTATAACCCGAGTTATATAAGGTAAATACATCACACACTGTATTTTCACCTACATATAATATTTACTACCATATTATACGTACCTTTACTAACATCCACACATATATCATACGTGTATCCATCCTTCCGAGTATACACTTACCAGATGATTCACTCTAAAATGCTATCTCACTAGGTGTGCTCACAAAACTTAGTTCCCCCAAGTTGGAATCGCTCACCAACTTGGCCCAAAATATAAACGTAGTGGAGGCGGTCATATTCCTTCCATGAAAGTGAGATAAATCCCTCACCCGTATATATACCGGATGCTATGACCTGGGGATATACTCGCCCTACTCCTCAAGCTAGGGGATTCAACCACATCGCGCAACCTCCCTTGATAGCATTAGAGTATATTAATTGAATAGATATCTAAACACCGATATTTAATATCACACACCATATATACACGTATATATATACTATTGCTACACCGTATACATATACTACAAACCCCGACTTTACCGTGTACTCAAAATCCCGTACACTGCCTGTAATTTAATATCACACATAATATATATATATATATATATATATATATATATATATATATATATATATATATATATACACTATCACTACAACGTATATATATAATATAAACCCCGGCTTTACCGTGTAGTCAAAATCCCGTACACTGCCTATAATTACCTGAGTCTGTGGCCCGACTCAACTTAATTAATTTTCTCACTTAATAATTTATTATATTCCCGAGTATGTGGTCTGACTCTAATATATTTAATTCCTCAATTTAAATAATACTTTCCCCGAGCGTATGGTCCGACTCTAATTAAATTAATTAACACACTTATTAATTTAATACCTTCCCGATTCTATCGTCCGACTCTTATTAAATTAATTAACACATTTATTAATTTAATATTTCCTCGAGTCTATCATCCGAGTCTAATTAAATTAATTAACACACCCATATTTATTTAATACTTATCCGAGTCTACAATCCGACTCTATTTAATTAATTTACACATTAATTAACCAACACAATCCGAGTCTGTGGTCCGACTCTAATATAATTAATTAATACACCTATTAATTTAATCCTACCCGAGTCTATAATCCGACTCTAATTAGATTAATTATCACACCCATTAATTTAATTCTACCCGAGTCTACAATCCGACTCTAATTAAATTAATTATCACACCCATTAATTTAATTCTACCCGAGTCTACAATCCGACTCTAATTAAATTAATTATCAATCTTATTAATTTAATAACTTGGTGTCACCAAACCATTATCTCCGGACTCGCTCATTTGGCCCGTACCTCAATATTTCCCGAGTCAATGTTCCGACTCCAAATTAATTATTTTCTCTCAATAATAAATTTACTACTTTGATGCCACTTAACCAATATCCCCGAACTCGTCACTCAGTCCATTTTACATCTCATAATTTCATTATCACATTTTCACCCACAATGTGTCACACATTTATTTTCATAATTTTCCCAATTATATTTACCTATAATTGTTAGCACACCCGGACTCACCCACTTGGTCCATAATTAAATATTTCACCTAAATTCCTTTAATAATGTAGTGTCACCCAACTAAAATTCTCGAATATCATTCTTCGATCCAATATCAATAATTGAATTATTTCTCCAAATTCGTTCATCGCATGACATACCGTTCACACGCTGCTAAACCCAATTATAGCACCCTATAATGATTAAGGAAACATATGTCCCATATAAATTTATCACCAAATAAAAGTAAGGGAACTAAAACTTAAATTAAACCCTCATTATAAACAAACTGGCCGAACTGCCAAATTCGTGGGACCCTCGATCGATCGAGCCCCCTGGGTCGATCGAGCAGGTGGTTGTCTTCCTCGGCTTGCTGTTTCAGCCATGACCGAATTTCCAAGGTTTACCTCTCCATTTTCCAACCTTAAATGATGATTTTTAACCAATCAATTACTCCCAAAACAAGTATCAATCATCTATAACTGTTTTAGCCTTCTTGATTCATACGATATCTCACTATATTTAAAGATGGGTATTCCAATTAAAATTCACAAATCTTGTTCTACAAACCAATTTCCAAATCCAGATTTCCCCCAGTTTATATTCCGAATTCTTATTCCAATCAAATATCTATACTCAGATATGTTCAACACAACAATTTTTACTATGAATCTCATTCAATAGTTTCATGAACAAAAACCCCATTTTGTACCCATTTATCCCCAAAACGAATTTTTGTTTACACATCACTATGATATGAATTGATTATCATCAATTTTGAAATCACAACAGTTAACCACTTGCCTGAAAGTGTTCGTAGTGTCTGATCCGTTGGCGTAGTCCCTCAATTTGGCTCCCAAATCCTCAAATTGGCTTTTGCTAAGCTTTCCCCCAATTTCCCTCTCAAGCCCTAGGGTTAGAATTGTGTTGGCTGCTGATTTCCTAATCCCTCACTTAGGTTAAAACCCTCAATCCCGTTTTTCACCTAATGGGCTTAATTAAAGTGGCCCAACTCACCCTGTGTGGGCTCGGCTATGCCCAAAAATACCCCGAGACCCAATTACTACCCCCGGGTACTCTTTTCTGACTATCTCAACCGCGCACTCAGAATTGGCATCCGAATTAATTTATAAAAATTCTTATCTCACACCCAAATTTGTCTATACCGACTCCCGACTGGGATAAGTGTATACCTCATCATTAATACTCGAAATGACGTAATTAAATTATTACTATTCACTTAGTAAATAAATTTCCCTAAACATTAACCATTCACTCCCCGATTAATATTTAAATATATATTGCCATAAATAATTCAATTAAAAATTACAACACACAAGTAATTTAAAATTCCCGAATTAATTAAAGATTTAAAATTCATAAATCTTGTTCTACAAACCAATTTCCAAATCCAGATTTTTCCCTAGTTTATATTCCAAATTCTTATTCCAATCAAATATCTATACTCAGATATGTTCAACACAACAATTTTTATGATGAATCTCATTCAATAGTTTCATGAACAAAACCCCATTTTGTACCCATTTATCCCCAAAACGAATTTTCGTTTACACATCACTATGATATGAATTGATTATCATCAATTTTGAAATCACAACAGTTAACCACTTGCCTGAAAGTGTTCGTAGTGTCTGATCCGTTGGCGTAGTCCCTCAATTTGGCTCCAAAATCCTCAAATTGGCTTTTGCTAAGCTTTCCCCCAATTTCCCTCTCAAGCCCTAGGCTTAGAATTGTGTTGGCTACTGATTTCCTAATCTCTCACTTAGGTTAAAACCCTCAATCCCGTTTTTCACCTAATGGGCTTAATTAAAGTGGCCCAACTCACCCCGTGTGGGCCCGGCTATGCCCAAAAATACCCCGAGACCCAATTACTACCCCCGGATACTCTTTTCTGACTATCTCAATCCATCCGGACTCAACCACGCACTCAGAATTGGCATCCGAATTAATTTATAAAAATTCTTATCTCACACCCAAATTTGTCTATACCGACTCCCGGCTGGGATAAGTGTATACCTTGTCATTAATACTCGAAATGACGTAATTAAATTATTACTATTCACTTAGTAAATAAATTTCCCTAAACATTAATCATTCACTCCCCGATTAATATTTAAATATATATTGCCATAATTAATTCAATTAAAAATTACAACACACAAGTAATTTAAATTCCGAATTAATTAAAGATTTAAAATTCATAAATCTTGTTCTACAAACAAATTTCCAAATCCAGATTTTTCCCCAGTTTATATTCCGAATTCTTATTCCAATCAAATATCTATACTCAGATATGTTCAACACAATAATTTTTACTATGAATCTCATTCAATAGTTTCATGAACAAAAATTCCATTTTGTACCCATTTATCCCCAAAACGAATTTTGGTTTAAACATCACTATGATATGAATTAATTATCATCAATTTTGAAATCACAACAGTTAACCACTTGCCTAAAAGTGTTCGTAGTGTCTGATCTGTTGGCGCAGTCCCTCAATTTGGCTCCAAAATCCTCAAATTGACTTTTGCTAAGCTTTCCCCTAATTTCCCTCTCAAGCCCTAGGCTTAGAATTGTGTTGGCTACTGATTTCCTAATCCCTCACTTAGGTTAAAACCCTCAATCCCGTTTTTCACCTAATGGGCTTAATTAAAGTGGCCCAACTCACCCCGTGTGGGCCTGGCTATGCCCAAAAATACCCCGAGACCCAATTATTACCCCCGGGTACTTTTTTCTGACTATCTCAACCCAACCGGACTCAACCGCGCACTCAGAATTGGCATCCAAATTAATTTATAAAAATCTTTATCTCACACCCAAATTTGTCTATACCGACTCCCTGCTGGGATAAGTGTATACCTCGTCATTAATACTCGAAATGACGTAATTAAATTATTACTATTCACTTAGTAAATAAATTTCCCTAAACATTAACCATTCACTCCCCGATTAATATTTAAATATATATTGCCATAATTAATTCAATTAAAAATTACAACACACAAGTAATTTAAAACTCCCGAATTAATTAAATATTAAATGTATAAAAATACGGGGTGTTACATACTCCGAGTACCGATGCAGAGGAAATCCGGCGCTCTTGGGCCCCATTTGACTTTAGTCAGCTCTATCATCAGAGAGAAAGCTCAATTAATCTTTGAAGAGCTCTGAATTCCCCTTCCAATGAGTCTCCCTATGCATGAATTGACATAACGGTTCGGACGAATGAATGATTTTACTACCAAAAATCGATCTAGAAGCCACCGGGCGCTCCCGAGCCCTGATTTGACCCCAATCACAGAGAAAGATCAATGAATCTTTGAAAGTCACTAAAACTCATTTCCAATGGTCCACCCTATGCATGAAATGGCGTAATAGTTCGGATGAATGATCTGTTTTCCTTCGAAAACTGATTAGGAGACCACCGGGTGCTCCCAAGCTCCGTTTAACCAAAGCCAACTCTTCAGCTCGAACGAGACTGCATGAATATTTTAAGGGCACTGAATACCCTTTCCAATGGTGTACCCCATGTGTGAATCATCTTTATAGTATAGACGAACGACCCGTTTACTTTGAAAGGTCATCGGGCGATTTTGGGCCTCAATTGACAAAAGTCAACTCTTTGAACCAAGCGAAGCTGTTTGGAAAATAAAAATTCCTCTCATAAACTTTCAAACGGTTTACATCATGCATGATTCGAACTTATGATTTTGACGAACGATCCATTATCGTCCTACGATCTCCTATCCAAAGGATAGACGGGCACTTTCGAGCCCCATTTGACCCAAAGTCAACTCCCGGACCTAGGAGCAACCCAAAGTACTCTTGAAGGTATTTGAATTACCTTTCGAATGAAATGTTGCAATTTGTATTTACGGATTTCATTCTATGACCTTTTTTTGGAAAAATCTACACGAGACTACCGATTGGCAAGTCCATTTCCCTGCCTATCGATAGTGGGTCTAGGGTCACATGCTGATTGGCAGGGCAAGGTATATACTGACCAGCAGTCTCCCTACCTTATATAAGGAGGGAATGTGATCACTTTCAAGGCACACCCCAGATCCATCAATATCAGTGATCTTAGTAACATTCTTCTGTAGTCAACAAGGTTTCCTTATGTGAAATTCCTTTCCACCTTTCATTCCCATCATTCTCTTACCTAATTTAGCAAAAACCTCCTTCTCTCTTATCCAAAATTCATCCTAACACGCAAAGGAGTTCATCAAGGATCAAGATCAAGACTCAAGTGTCCAAACAAGGTCCAAACATCCTTCTCTCTTTAAATTTCTTTATTTTCTCATTAGTTATATAGATTCTTAATTTGGATTTTGCTTTAGATCATACACATTAATATCTCATTCTTTATTATCTATATTGCACATAATCTATTTTTTTATAAAAAGAAAAAGAAAAAAGAAAGAAAAAGAGGGTTACACCTATAAATTTCATCGGGAGTATTCATCACATTTTTTCAAAACTAAAAATATATTTTCTACGCACACACATATAATAAACTCCCATTTGAATCTATGTTATAAAACCCACCCTTGTGATGCATGCGAGCTACGTGGACTTTGATGCCTTTATAGGCTACATAGGCGTCTTGGGCTAAAACCCAAGACTCGAGTCCTATTTCCTTATTTCCTAGTTTTCAGCCTTTTGCTATTTTATGCATACATTATATTTATATATCATACTTATGATTCATACTTGCTTCTTATCTAACAAATATTATAATTTTATCATAACGATTAATATCTTGATAAGCGCACACATCGTATTTTTCTAATTATTATTTTGGGATCATTCATTTGGATGACCTCACTCCATCTTTTATATGGTGAGAGTTGAGCGATTCCGATCTCCACTTACATATACGCTTCACGGAGAAATTGAGGAAAATAGTAACATAACCCCATAAAGGACCCAAAGGGAGGGATGGATGCCTATCACCTTCCCATTTCGTAACTTAGCCCCCGAACCTCTGATTTATTTGGTTTCGCAGGCATCAGTTTGTCTTTGATGAATCTCTCTCGAGGTGGAGACATATTCTTTTACTTATTTTGTGCAAAATAGGCTGGAAACTCTATTTCTTTACATCAACCCAAAATTGGTGACGACCAAAGTACCCCACAATGTAGCGAGGGGCGCGGGACCTTTATCCTCCCTCTTTTACCTCGAAAGCACCAGGGAGGGGAAGATCTCGGGATGTCCACGGTGGAATTATTATTACTGTGGTCGAAATTTAGTTAAATTCTTACTTGTTGTAAACTTGATAGGTTTAATCCTATTTATGGAAATTTGTTTTCAAGTTCTAGGCAGCAAAAGGTACCACAATCTTAATTTCTTGCATTCCTTTTCAGCTCCTGTGTCAAAATCTAGGATATAGGTGTCGAGCCTACGTGATCATCTCTATCTATCGCACTTTAAATTATTGTCGAGCATTATTATTATCGTGATTTATTTCGATTGGGCCCTTCTTTTATATTCATAGTTGGATTATGTTATTGAGACCATTATTATTATTCATGTGATGGAGTTTATTCATTATGTTTGAGATTGGCATCAAAGTTATATTTATTTCACTCATTTTTTTATTGTCATCTCTTTATCATTATATTTTAATTTTATTCCAACCATTCCTAGAATGATAAAAATTGTTTAGAATTTTTATCAATTATACTTGGACTTGATCAATCTAGTTATGGATTTAATGGGATGTCACATTTGGTATATCAAAGCATTCCAAGTTCTAGTGTTCTAGGGTATCGAATGCATCCATATCTTTTTCGCATTACATTATTTGATACTTTATAGATTTATTATTTATATGCATGTACTCTTATTTAGTACGATTATCGATGCGCTTTTATTTATCTTCTTTCATATGGTAAATAAACAAAGGAGACCCACACGTCCCAGGAATGTCACATGTGTCGAGCCTGAGGCATCATAACCTTAGCAGTAAAAATAGGGATAGGAGCCAACACTTATTCCAACAGACTTGGCAATCATCATTGCATAGATTATAGCATCTACCATATCCTCCATGCACCAGGACCAACTGCCATCGCCAACACCTGTGGTTGTACTTGCCCAGTGTACTATGTCCACCTGCGAGAGATATAAGAGCGCCTTCAGTAAAGAAAATCCATTAGAGTTTGCTATATCTATGAAACCCATCATATTATTATAATGGAGGAAATATAGTGAGAGGAACATGCACATGATAGAGTGATCGAAGGTCCAAAAGCATATGGTAGTGAGTTTTAAGCTAGTGGATGATGAGCTATATTGGCAGGAGTCAATCATATGACGAGTATGAGATCAAAGTTAATGAGCATATGGTTGGAGTAATGTTTAGTAGAGAAGTATAATCAAGAGTTTACTGATCTTTCTTTCTTTGTCCCCGCTGAGGTTAACATAAAGGTAAAAAATATGGATTGATTTATCAGAGGCCTCAGTTGTAGGATCAGGAAGGTGTTTGTTGGCAATCCGACCTTCACTACTTACACTTAGTTAGTGGACATCACTCTGCTTCATTACCAATACCATGATGACTTTTAAAGAGAGAGAGAAAGAGAGAGAAAGATCCTAATAAGGAGAAGTCAGGTGTCGAACAGGGGCCCAATACTCGAAAGAGCAATGAGTCATCCCGAACACATGGGGTTTCACAACAGTAAAGGGCACTAATGGAGAGTGATAACCCCCTAAGAGATTTAGGGGTTCATATTATTATCATCTCCAGGCCGGTCAGGCATAAGGTTCACAAGGCCACCTGGGCCAAGGGAAGGATGGCTAGTAGGGCCACGGATAAAGAGAGTGGGTCCTATAGGATTAAAGCCAACATGATTGACTTGAGGTACAGGGATAATAGGTCCACCATTCGTGCCTCTAGTTTAGATGAGCATGTTATACATGTGGTGAGAAGGGCCACTAATTCAAGAGGTTCCCTTGGGACAATCAGGCCATTCAGGGACAATATCAGCAGGGGCAACGACAGGTCGTGCCAGAACCATCTCAGTATCAGGAATTTCCATCACTATCACAGTATCCAATATTGCTACCACTGTAGCCTAGTTACCCTGCGCAAGGCCACTAACAATTTCATTATGGATGTGTGTTCAACGTCTATTAACAAAATTAGCAGCCCCTACCACATGCCATAGAGGGTACATTTTATTTTTTATGACAATTATGCACTAGTTTGATTTGACACGAGTAATCACCCTTATTTGTTAGCACTATATTTTCCACAAATCCAGGATTATTAGATATTTTTACCAATGTTTCTATGTACGTGGATACCCCAATGGGTAGGGGTGTTGTCTTACATCATGTTTGTAAGGACGTGGTGGTTGAGATTAGCCATTTGTGTTTCTCAGTTGAATTATTGATTTTAGATGTGGTGACTTATGATGTCATTTTGGGTATGTATAAGTTAGCATAATATCATGCACATATCGATTGCAGCCGGAAGGCTATCACGTTTTCCATTCCCAGGCCTGACAAGTTTCTTATAGCAATGCTTAGGATCGAGGGAGGGTCTATCACTCACTTATATTACATCGATGCGACTACATTAGAGGAGGTCACCATATTATTAGAGGTTATACCGGTTGTTCAGGAGTTCATAAACATATTTGATGATGTATTGAGGTTAGCACCTCCATGAGATATAGATTTTTTTATAAATTTGGTGTTAGGCACCATGCCCAATTGGAGTTCACCATACCAGATGGATGTATTGGATATGATGGAGTTTCATGAGAAGATTTAACAACTCTTGAGTTAGGGGTTCATACGGAGGAGTACGTCTCCGTGAGGAGATCCTATGTTGTTTATGAAGAATAATGATGGCTTGCTAAGGCTTTATGATTTAGTTTGGATCTTATGAGTTTTAAGTCACGCCATTTGGGTTAAATAACCAGCCAAGAGTGTTCATGGATCTTACAAACAGGTCGTTCCATCCATTTCTAAGCCAGTTCATCATTATTTTCATTGAGGACACATAGGTGTATTATCGATATGAGAAGGAGCACGCACAAAATCTAAGGACAATTTTATAGATACTTTAAGAGAATAGGTTGTATGATAATTCTCCAAGTGTGGGTTATAACTAAAAGAAGTGTAGTTTCTAGGCCATATTATATCGGAGGCTTGGATTTCAGTGGATCCTAGCAAGGTATCGACAATGATGAAGTGGGGGTAACCCACGATACTTAGAGAGGTTAGGAGTTTCTTGGGTTTGGATGGGTACTACAAGAGGTTAATTCAGGTATTCTTAGAGATTGTCAGACCATTGAGTCATCTCACCCAAAAAAGGGTATCATTTATTTGGAGCGCTGATTGTCAGAGAGATTTTGAGGAGCTAAAGGAGAGACTCACGACTGCATCCGTATTTCAACTACCATGAAATGGAGTGGAATACATAGTATACACCAATACATTACTTAAGGGTTTTGGATGAGTTTTGATGCAGGAGGAGAGATTCATAACTTATGCCTCTCATAATTTTCATGAGGGAAACTACCCCACACATGATGTATAGTTAGTGGTGGTAGTCTTTGCTCTTCGTATCTGGAGACAGTATTTATTGGGAGAGAGGTTTATGTTGTTTTAATATCACAAGAGTCTTCCATAATTGTTCACTCCGCGACAGTTGAACAAGTGACATAGCAGATGGTTGGAGTTTATGAAGGACTACCACTTACCAATTCAGTATCGTCAAGGGAAAGAGAATTTGGAAGCAGGAGTTATGAGTCATAGACTAACTGTGAGTTTGGCTATCTAATGAGCAACCTAGGGTGATGAATTATCAAATTTATGGGCAGAGTAGTGGATTCCTTTGCATACGGTGAACTCATTATAGGCATATGTGGCAATTGTGGCCATAACACCTGATGTTTTATCAAGGGTGATACAGTATTAGTCTTTGGACTCCTTTTGTCAAGAGAGGGTGTGGTAGATCCTATTCAGGGTAGTTCAATTATATTTGATTAGATTAGATAGAAGTATGAGGTTTCAAGGGCATTTGGTGGTACCAGAGGCTCCCGATCTTTGGAGGGCAGTTTTTACCGAGGCACATGGTTCCCAACTCACTGTGCATCGTGGGGTGATAAGATGTACCGTGACATAAGGAAACAGTATTGGCGGGCTGGAATGAAGAAAAACATTTCCAAGTTTAGATCTAATTGCACCACCTTCCAGTTAGTAAAGGTGGAACACAAAGACTAATAGGGGAGTTGTAATCATTAGAGATTCCCGTGTTGAAGTGAGAGGGCATCACCATGGATTTCATTATTGGGTTTTTGAGGTCCCAAAAGGTACATCATTATGTTTAGGTCATCATTACATTGGAGAGAAGTATGCTCGACTCTTTGTTACATAGATTGTACGTCTTCATGGAGTGTCGCTCGATATTGTGTCCGATAAGGACAACACTTTTATCTCATAATTTTAGAAGAGCTTTCAGTTGGTAATGGGAGTAAAATTGAATATGAATAAAAAATTTATCCCTCAAATAGATGGTCAAACTAAGCAGGTGTGGTGTTAAGGGCCCCGAACTAGGACTCGGGGGGTGGGAGGGACGCTCTTCGGTGTGTGTGGGCAATGGGGTCCTCATTAATGAGGCTTTCTGACCCATACAGGGGCGTGGGAGTGCTTATCTCCGGTCCCTGACATCCCCTTTAGGTCCGGTTTAATTCTTTAATGGGCTCGAAGACATTCCTTTAGAAGTCATTGGACACCATATCCAGTTTGAGTTGCACGCCCCGATTTTAAGCCTGGGCCTAAATATGTTTTTGGTGTGAGGATTTGTCAGTTATTTAGAGATTCCCTTGTATTTTATTTTATATAAAAACAAAAAAAACTTTTGAGTTATCCCTTTTAAGCTAATCATAATACCAGTTTAGATTCACGATTGTTCTAGAGATTCTTGTTGTGGGGTTCGAGAATCAGGTTACAAGTGGGGAAGGTGTTAGGAGCCCCACTTGTTCTTTATGCTTCCTCAGTTATATGTTTATTATCTCTTGTTACATTATATGATTTCCTTTTAGTTTACTTTAGAACATGCTTAGATATATTAGTTTAAGAGTCCCTTAAAACAAAAATAGGTTCTTATGTATGAAAATGGTATCAGTGACAAGTGTAGGAACACCCCTTAGATAGAAGTTGATACCAAAAGCTGCTTTTATGTGTGACTCTGTATTTGGATTAATGGGTGGCTATTGATCTTTATGTAAGCATGCGAGAAATCTCGACTTGGGTAATGGGTGACCGTTAATATGTATGTAAGTACGCAAGTAAGCTCGGCTTTGAGATAATTTAATATCTCATTTCAGGTTTGAGGAGATATGAAGAGGTAAGAGATGGGTACATATCAATTATAACAACATATCGAAAGATATATTATTGAGGCTTGTTCTCAAAAGAAGGACTCAATATTAAATCTACATACTCGTGTATCCACGAGATCAAAGCACACGTAGTTTGGTTTTAATAAGTGTGTATGTATTTTCATGTTTGTATAGATGTGCACAAGTGGACATGGGTTGATATAGTTTGATATGTTAGTTGTAGTATGTATGAGAAATGATATAATGGATAGGAGATGAGAGCATCTCCATGAGGATAATACATCAAGAGATAAATTTTTTGAGGCTTATGCTCACAAGAAGAACTCGGTGTTGTGCCTACGTACTCGTATAGCTATGAGATCAAAGCCTATATAGTTCAGTTATTCACGTGTTCTAACGTGATGTGTGTGACATTTTAGTACTTGACTTGGAGAGGGGGACAAGCAATTTGTAGGACACAAGATAGCTTTGAAGGAGGTTCAGATTGGGAATGGACCTTATGATCACTTCTATCTGTATATTATATTACGATCATTGGGTGATCACTAGCATAAAGGTATTATCCTTCATACTAGTTTGGAGGTGTATTTCTAAGGGAATCATGTTCTAAACCTCTTTTTCTACCTTCGGGCATGCAATAAAGGGTTTGGACTAGATATGGAGGCATCTTTAATAAATAATATAGTGAGAGATGTATTATGCATCTTGGACTTCACGATTTTATCTTGGTATAGCACCTACGTACCCAAGAACATTTGGGTTCAAATCCAATGTAGTTACAATAGATGATTCATATTTACGGGTGCAAGCGAAGGGACACTGGTTATACAAAATACAATATTACGATATGGAGTCTAGTCCTTCATGTTGCATTTTTGTTTTGTTAGATTGTTATATTTATATGTTAAAAATAAGTTAATCAAAGGTATATACTTGACAAGATCATTATAAAAACACATATTAAGAGGTGTCATCATAGCAACAAGATTTGTTCACTCGGAGAAGCGATGGGATTAGTCCTATCTTAGACTTTGGCTTCTGGAAAGTTTGGGGTTGACTGGATTTACTGACACTTTCATAAGAACAGTTTTGAAAAGTATGTTCTTATGTTTTTATTTAGTCATGGAATTTGATTAAAATTTATTTAACATTTGAGCATATAATTTTAATTAATAGAAGTGCTGGGTTAAAAACCAGGATTTAAAATATAAACACTATAAAGTGCATACCCAGTCCCCTCAATGTGATCCGAGCTAAATGAGATAAATTGATATGGACAGTTTAACACAATATATATGGGGTGTTTGACCCAAAACTCGTGCCTATTTTATTTACCCTTGTAGCGTGAGAAAATTCCCCTTGGAGGAGTGTCTCTAGTGAGGTGGTGTCGTTCTATCAACCAGAGATTCATTTAGAAGCACTAATTTTTGCAGCATGCGCACATAGGCTTGCATCTATTTCTTGGGGGAAACGATTTTTCAGAAGTACAAACTTCACTTGGAGGGTCGTGACTTTTCATGAGTACAAACTTTTCTTAGGGGGAGATACTTTCTGAAGTACGAACTTTACTCAGGACTTTTCAAAATGTTCTCGAGTATCTCGAGCGCTCATAATTAAGAAAGTTAGGAAATAAAATAAGTGATGGGTTTGGGGGTGCTTTTCAAGCTTAGTGGGGACCTCCTTTTATAGGGTGTAATGGAGGTCATTTGACCATTCTATCATGCATGGCCTTTGACCGTTCGGTCATTCAATTTCCATGTGTAGGGTGGATGAGGGATACAGTGACATGTTTATGGACAAGTAGGGATCTGCAAAGATTTATTAATCATTACCTTAGGAGGGATCATCATTCGATTAAATCCCTTTAATCATTCGGTGAAATTCCTTTAACAGTTCGATTAAAAGAACCCCTTTGCAATTTGGCCCTCTTTTCTTTTGGACCTAGTTTTCCACTTTTTCGTTTGGGGTTTTCGTGGGGTTTTTGTGTTTAGGGTATTTAGTGAACGGGATAAAATTACCCATACCCTAATTCCAAATTAGGGTGTTGAAAAAGGCGATTGACTAAGAGGGTGCAAGTGCAGACACTCTTCATCAAAATTTAAATGGTTTAAAATAGATTTGCATATTTTTGGAATGGGTGTGGACTTATGTGTGAGAGGTGGAAAGCTTGGGAGTGATAAATAAAATTTTGGAAAAAGTTTTATTAGGTAATCGTTCGGTCAAACATGTTTGACCATCTAGTCATTCTTAAGGATAGGGTTGATCGTTTGGTTATCCATTTACAATAACCCAAAAACTAATTAATGCAGCATCGGGCTTCCTTTTTTGATAAGTCCATTTCATTGCCTTTAGTGACGTTTTCCTCTTGTTTTCCACCAATGTTTTGTTGATTTATATCACTCTCGTTATTCCCGTAACCTTGATTTTATTGTATTTCTATAGATATGGGAGGTGGTGGAAGCTTCGGGACAACAGATCCCTTATTTTTATTGTCAATGACAGGTAGCATTCTCATGGGGTTAAGGGCTTCTATTTTCGATACAATAGTCCTAGTGACTGCAAAGGATGCTACTTATCTCTCTCTTGGCTTTTCCACTCCATCTTTTTCGACGATCTAGGTTGACCATTGTGTCCTTCTGGTTCTACCATCTTCGTTCAGTGTGGTCCTCAATGGTGAAGACCACATTGTGCATATTCTCTAATGTGCTTTAGTGTTTGGCAAGTCGGCGCCATATCTGGACCCTACTCTTTTTGCTAATGACATGAGTTTAACAATACATTTTTTGTACATCGTGGCCCAATTTTTCCATCTATTTCTAAAGTCGACTGAATTTTTATTTTATGAATATTTAGCAGGTATTGGTCAACGCAGCCCAACTACAGGAGAAACTGACAGTCGTCAACAAATTTGAATCTACAACAACTGGTCACTAAAGTTTCAGTGGACACTTCCTCCGATTACATAAGATTGTCTTTGAGTCTCATATAGTTCTTAAGTGGTCCTGTATATTCGATCGGTGTGTTTTCATCTGGCACAAGGGCTAGAATGTTGGGCCCTCAAGTTTTAGATGGGAGCCATGCATGTGGATGTCCTAGGAAGAGGCTACGTGTATGATAAATTTGGTGTTTTGTGGGACTTTTGGGTGGGATTCGATATAACCTCTCCAAAAGGAATTTTTTGGTGTTTTTTATCTAGGTTTGGTCGAGGTAAAGCGCTACGTAATTATGTAGTATGTTCCTTCAAAAGGAACGTGAGGAATCATCAACACACTTTTTGGTGTGTATGAGGATTCTCATCATATATCATGTGTAAAAATAACAATGATTTTTCTCTTAATGATGAATGGTTTGTACGTATACGTTCTATTAAGCTTCTTTTTAGTTTTTCAATATTTATATATTAGCGTAATAGTCAGTGTGCATATGGACAAAATGAACCTAAGCTCCTTTTAATAATACGGTAGTGACGTATACATATACCTTTTTACACAAAAATAAAATAACAAAGAGGGGTATATAAATGTATGAAAATAAGAGTTCCTTGTCTTTTTGAAACATTTTTCATTTGAAGAGAGAGAAATTTATCTTCTTGGCGATGGGACAACTGTCTGAATTGATGTTGGAGTGTGAGGGAAGGAATTTCCCCTTTGTTTTTTTGTAAACTAGAAAGAAACTTTTGTTGTTTATTTGGAATTGGAGTGTCATCCTTTAGTAAAGATACGATGTCATTTCATGGCGAGCCCTTAGTGAGTCTGTCCATTGATGATTTATCCCTGGATGTTGGGAGTTTTTAAGAGGGTATTTTTGGTGTTTATTTCTCTCAGAAGAAGGGTATTAGTATCGTGATCATTCTTATTAGTCTTCTTGAGATTGTTGCTTTCGTAGTATTAGCCTTTGTGTGTTAATTCTTAAATAAGGATGACCCTGCGGAATCTTAAAATGCCTTAAAGCATTATTTTACAACTTTATGTTTAGCTTATTTTGACCGCACCGACTCTTTGGGAATGAGGGCACATCGACCATAATCATGGATTTCTCTAAATTAAGATTTTTGGTGTTTTTTTAGATTGGTCTCGAAGTGATATCTTGGGTTGCCTATGTATCTCCGATTCAAAGACAACGGTGTGTCAATATTTGAATGTCTATAATAAAAATATAGTGGAGAATGAGGTCTACGTAGTTATCTTGATTGAAAAGTTGGGGCTTTAAAGTCTTTTAGGTAACTTCAACCGAAAGGTTGGTACCTCAATTGGGCTTTTTAATGTAGATCTAAGAATATGTATGAGCTTGTATTGTCTTCCCTTCCCCTTATGATGGATTGTTTTTATGTTTAAATCATCCTTTTCCTCTTCACCTCATGAAGGTTTTAAGGAAATAATTTCTTCAATCGGTCGATATTTAAGGGTTGGGAAAATGTGTCTATGTTGAGATCAACAAAGGTAGTTGCTCGACCAGAGTTTATTTTGGTGATAAGGTAAGATCCTCACCAGCTGGGTGAAAATTTTCTGCTTGGAATCCAGGAGGGTTTGAGATTTTCTTTTAGGACTCGATCATCCTTTTGTAGGTTTTGCTTCTTAACCCTCTTATTGAATGCACATGTGATACGTTGTTAGTAGTCCTGATTATGATACGCAGCGTTTAGTCTCCTCTCATCAAGGAAAGCCTGGACATAGTAAGTTTTAGTCACCTGGATTTTGAGTATGATCTATAATGACGGTATCTCGATTTCTATGGGAAGAATGACCTCCATGCGATAAACCAACTAATAGGGCTGGACCCTATTAAGTTTTGCTTTGTAGTGAGGTAACCCCAGAGAGCATATGGGAGTTTGTGTGACTAGTCATTATGGGGTTTTGTCATCTTCTTGATGATGTTCTTTATATTTTTTTTGTCTACTCTATTGGTTTGTGGTCTATATCGGGATGATTTATACCGAGTAATCATGTATTCATGTAGAAAGTTTGAAACCTTTTTCTCAAAGTGAGACCCGTTTTCTGATACCAACAAGTGGGATATATCGAAGCGGTAAATGATGTTTCAATGTCTGAATTTGGCCAGTTTCTTAGCCTTTAGAGCTAAGTAAGATTTATCTTTGACCCATTTAGTGAAATAGACGATGGAGACCAGGATGAACTCGTGATCGGTAGACCCTATTGTGTTTATCCACTAGGTGGAAAAAGGCTAAAGTAAGTTCATGTAGTAGAGCTCTCAGGGAGGTAGATGTTGTTTTGGGGCATAGAGTTAACTTTTGAATCACCCCTTAACCTAGTCTGTATAATCCTCTTACATTGTGTTCCAGTAGTACGACTACCTGAGTATTTTTCTGAAGAGGGTGTGTACTCATGTGTCCGCATTCACCACTATGGATTTTTTTTCATGATATAGAAGGTTTCATCTTCTGTGATACACCATAAATGTATTCCATCGAACCCTCTATTATAGTGTTGAACCCCACAGATGGTGAATTAGGTTGCCAATCGCCCCAGGGTAAGTCGATAATTTGGGAAAGCATCGGGTGGGTAATAGTTCTTATTAAGCAAGTTCCATATGTCATAGTACCAGATCGTAGGTCCAACGATTATTTCTTTGATGGAATCGATCTCAATGAAGTAAAAAGGGGTTATCTGACTAGTAATGATATACGTAATTTATGTGGTTACTTTCGACATATCGATCATCGAGGCTAGAGTGGCAAGTGCATCTTGAAAGTTATTTTTAGCCCAAGGGAGGAAATAAAATTCGAGATGTTCGAATCACGATGCTACTTCTTCCAAGTAAGCATCATAAATTTATAGCTTATCGTCTTGAATTTTCTATTTTCCCAATATCGAGCTAATGACCAGAATTGAATCTCCATAGGCTTTTAGGTCGGTGATTCCCAATTTTATGGTTATTTTGAAACCTATAATGAAAGCCTAGTACTCGTCCAGGTTGTCGATGCACTTGTATGTGAGTTTGATATCTATGTGAAGTCATCGTGACTCGAGATATATCAGGAGAATTCCGATGTCAAATTCCCCTTTGTTAGAGGCCATGTCGAAGTAGAGTTTTAAATTTTCTTTATCATTTAAGGTGATGAGATCCTTGTCAGGGAATTCTGCCTCCTTTTATTCCTCGTCTGATAAGGCTGGTCCTACGAGAAGGTAAAAAATGGCTCACCCTTTAGTGTCTTTCTTTATAACATATGTGATTTCGAACTCGAGAAACATTAATATCCATTTGGCCATTCAACTATATAAAGAGGGTTTCTTAAATAGATATTTCAGTGGATCTATTCTGGAGATGAGTCGTATAATGAAGGACATCTATACAGTAGATACACAAATATTTTACAAGGTGGTTTATTTGAGCTTATAGGAAACTATCTTTTTATTAATATAGTAAATGATACATTTCATCTAGGAACTTTCTAGTATTGGGCCAATATGGCTCCAAAAGTTGTGTCAATTGTGGTCATGTTGAGTATGAGAGGTTGTCCCTGTTAGGGAGGTACTAACATCTTGGTTAAGTGAGGTAATACTATATTTTCTCTAATGGTTCGTGGCATTGAGCGCTTCACTCTTTATGAGAGTCTTTCTTGAGTATTTGGAACACCGGTTCACATATGATGGTAATCTGGTTGATGAATCAGCTTATGAATTGTATTTAACCTAGTAGCCCACTGACGTCTTTCTCCATTTTGGGTGGTGGCATTTCCCGTATGGATCTAACCATGGTGAGGTATACCTCAATTCCATATTTTCTATGAAGACATATTTATGGGTTTTTAACCTCATTTTGAAGAGGCATAATCGCTAAAGAATTTATAGAGTGCCAAAACATGTCCTTCGTAGTCTTTGGATTTGAAAATTATGTCATCTATAAAAACCTCCACTTCTTTGTGTATAAGGTCATGTAAGATAGCGGGGTCTTCTATTTGGTAAGTTACACTGGAATTTTTAGACCAAGGGGCAGAACTGTATAACATTATGTCCCTGAAGGTGTAATGAACCCGATTTTATCGTGGTGATCGGGGTGTAGTTTTATCTGATTGTAGCTCGCGAACTCATAGAATAAGGACTTGAGTGCATTTCTAGCCTTGATATCTACTAATAAGTCGATGTGAGGTATAGGGAAATCATCCATAGAATATTCCCGATTAAGATCCATGTAATCCACGCACATTCATACTTTTTCGTTGGCTTTAGGTACTGGTACGATGTTGGCTAACCTTGTGGAGTATTATATTACTCGAATGAAATCGATGCTAAGATATTTCTCTACTTCTTTATTAACTTTCAAGGACCATATGGGTATCAGCTTACAGAGTCTCTGCTTTATGGGTTTGGCATCAGGGAGAGTCAGTATCTTATGCATGATGATAGTGGGGTCCATGTCGGGCATATTCGCATAAGACCAAGAGAATACATCCACGAAGCTGGTGAGGAGATCTGTGAGCTCCTTTTATTCGTTCTCATCTAGGGAGGACCATATTGGTAACTGTTTGGGGTTTTGGGGAGTGCCCAAGTTAATGGTTATTGTGTCATCGTCGTTGGGAGACATGCATCTATTTTGACTTTGGTAAAGTTTTTATTAGTTTTTTAAGTATTTTAAATACGAACATTTATCATTATTAGGTATGAGTTTTAATCCATCGTTAGATTCATAATCGTCACATACAACACATGCAGGTAAATACTGGAAATCACTGTTTATTATGCCATCAAAAAGAGGAAGGACAACATTGATAATAAGTCTAATTTATAGAGTACACTAGGAGAGGGGATGAGGGGGAATCTTTTCTAAGAGGACAGAATGAAACTGCTTTCGACTAACACGCACCAGGGTGCATCTGATAGAAGTCCAGTTATTAAGCACCGTAGCTCTCGTGATGTTGGGGATAACATGGGTCAGATTCTGTGGAGGAACTTTAGGAGTGGCCTTTGGGTGATTTGGTATCTTGGAATGGACTGTAGGCTGGGGTAGACGATGTTCCATGAGCTGGAGTGCCTTTCCCTCAGAGTTATTGACAGGATCCTCTATTGGGCCTATGATGGGGTCAGTGTAGGAGAGTTCCAAGGAGGGAGCTTGCAGTAAGTGTTGGTGGCTCTCTTAATTCCACTGGTAATCCCACGGAGGTTGGTAGGTTGTATCATGAGGCTCGACCTAAGGTGGTGTTTTAGGGGGTGGGGTTCTAGAGTCTAGTACATGGAGGCAGAGGTTGAGTTTAGGGATGCTAACTAACCATCCTTTTTCAGTAGTGACACCTAGGGTGGATGAGGTGGTGTACCAGTCATTGAAGCATTTTTCAGGTTTTAAATCTGAGAACCCTGATATGCCAAGTGTGTCCTCGTCCATGATCATACAGCCTCGACTATAGCCAGTCGTTACCAACCATCCAAAAGTGGGACGTTGCAACTCGGCCTTATCGGGCTCGGCCAATACTAACTTGGCCGATAAAGTAGCTTGGGATGCCTCGGCCTGGGCATCAGTAACTGGACAAGATGAGTTACTACATTGTTCTCAGAGATGGATACCCTCATCCTTGGCCTCACCCAAGTCGACGAGGAAAGCACAAGACTAATCAACATCACAAGTGTCAACTCTTCAGCGGTTCATGGATCTACAAGTCTAACCTCAGCCTGTGATTGGCCGGGGTCATATTACTGACAAAGCACGTACATTGGGAGATGTGTGGGGATGTGCGCGTGGATGTGTGACACACGTGAACTAAAACCGTTATACCTAGATCATTATCTCACGTGAGGAAATAACATATATGTGACGAAGACAGCTGGCTCCTCCTCATTGGCTAGGAACATTATGTACATGCTTATTGCATGCTTGGGGGTGAAATTCCCCCCAAGGCACTATAAATACATCTCATATTCTTGATCGTAAAGGATAGCTTAATCGAAACCCTAACAAAACTCTGCTCGTTTGTATCTGGAAGAGAGATAAAGATTGAGTGTTGTAACCCAGGACATTAGAGCCATATTTGTTAGTGGATTTCACTCACACACGCATAGTGGACGTAGGCTCTTCTCGAACCACATAAATTTTGGTGTTCTTCCTCTTATCCTCATATCTCTCTAATGTTATATTGCTATAATTATGTTTTATTTCTGCCATTGTTGTACTGTTGTGAGCTTATTCATCACTTTGACCTAGTGGTACTATTTCCAGCATCATCAGTTTGTCATCGTCTATGGGAATGAGAATTATCATATCTTCCCTTCTCCAGCTTATACTCACCGTAGTCTCTGGTGGTGAACCAGTCCTCCCCTCTTGTGGAGTTGTTTCACCATTGAAAGAGATCTTGTTGAGCTTCTAAGATTTTACTCTCTAGTTTACATCTCATCTATCAGGTGTGAAATATGGCATTATAATTTCCACCACTAGTTGAACGTCCTAGCTCCAGTCACGCACCTCCACCATCATAGATAATGGAGTTGGCGACGACATTGAAGTCATTGGTGGCTAGTCGATAGGCAATGCATGAGAAGCTGGCCACATTCAGCCAAAACTTATTGGTGCCCACGGGGATAACACCGAAGATGATCATTTCGGCAACCATGGAGCAGCATCCATATGCCAGGGGACCACCCCAGGCACCGCGCAAGGATTTACCACATCTTCAACGACGTAGAGAAGTTGTTGACCCTAGGCACTTACGCCTGGGGAGGCAAGGTCAATGCTATTCAGAGGACCGGTACGATGACTATGAGGCTGAGGATGCCCAGGCTGGATGTTGGGAGATATATAAAGTATTGATTAACACAGTACGCCCCGTCCAAGCTAGCCAAGGACACAGCAGGAGACCTTGTCATGACGACCAGCCAAGGGATCAACTTTTAATTAGTTGAGTAAAGGGTCGACCTTTGAAAGGCTTGGCCTAGTGGGGGATCTTAGAGATCGATTATATGGATTTAGGAGCATTGTCTGCTCTAGAAGAGAGGAAGCAGGATGTCAACCTTAATGAGACCAAGACGAAGGCTTAGCATAAGTGAACGACCAACAGAGATTTATGGCAAAAGAACCTTTTATTCGACCGATCGAAGTGGCATGGGAGAATATCGTCCAGACCGACATGGTGGCTGTGGTCGAGAGGCCCTGGAATGACTCAATTCAAAGGTTGGAGGATAAAATTGGATACATCCTTAAAAGTCGATATCCCTTAGAGAAGGGATATTTAGAAGGCTCTCCCATCGGGGCTAGGATTATTAACTTTTAAACCCCGACTAAGTTTAAACCACCAATGATCACTCCTAAGTATAATGGGAGCACTAATTCGATCCACCACGTCAAGATGTACCAGTCAGCCACAGACATTTACTTAGTTTCAGATGAGATGAGGTGTCGTGCCTTTTCAAGCACTTTGACCGTAGTAGCTCATGTATGGTTCACTTCAATCCCAAAAAGTTTAATTGAGAACTTTAGGCAACTCGTACAGATATTCATACACAACTTCTGTTTCGAGGTAAGACCCTAAAAGTAGACCACTCATCTGTTGTATGTCAAGCAGAGAAATAATGAGAGACTCAGGGAGTACATAGCAAGACTCAACAACGAAAATTTAGAAGTTGAAGATTATGAAGAAAGTATTGCGATGACAGCACTAATAGGAGTCTACAAAAAGGGAAATTACTCTGAAATCTTACTAAAGACCCACTAAAGTCTATGGCTGAGATATTAGCGATGGTCAGTAAGGTCATGAACGTCGAGGAAGCTATGGCCGCAAAGTTAGAAGATGAAAAAGGGATGAGCAGTGGGGACAAGTTCCAAAAGAAGAGTAAAAATGAAAAGAAGAGATCAACAGATGATAAGTTTATTGACTACACTCCCCTCACGGTAAGTTACGAGCATATCTTAAATGAGATCAAGAATGATCGGTACCTTAGGTGTCCCGAGAAGCTAAAGGCTCCACCCACAAAAGGAATAAAAAAAATATGGTGTGAATTTCACCAGGACCACAGACACCTAATAGACAAATGTTTCGGTCTTAAGGAAGAGATTGAGAAGATGCTCAAGGCTGGGAAGCTGAGGAAATATGTAAGAAGTGGTAGTCCAAGAGTAGGTCGAGACGACCCCAAAAAAATAAGAGCCGATAAGTGAAAAGAAGATGCTCCCTGGAAAAAAGATGATGCCTCAGACAAGGATGATGGGGATGACCCAGATCTACCATCGAAGGACGATGGTCCCAAAGGTCACCTTCATATGATCTCATTCGATGTGAAGATGATTTGTGGGGTCCTAGAAGGGAGAGGCTGAGAGGTAGACGATAGAAAGGCACACATTGCAGAGGTCAAAGATCTTCCCAAAGTTGAAGCAGTTAACTCGGGTATAGTAAGCGTCGAGTCAGAGAAAAGGAAGAAGGTGGATATGGACACTTTAATCGTGGGTTTTTTAAGACTTGACTTCAAAGGTATACTAGCTCCCCAAGACGACCCTCTAGTGATTACAACCAGGGTTCATGGGTGTGACATGTCGAGAATACTGGTCAACGAAGGAAGTTTGGATGATGTCATGTTCTGGACATGCTTCAAAATCCTGGGACTCAGCAGGAAGAGGCTCATTCCTTATCATCACCCATTAATTGGATTAAGTGGTGAGAAAGTCCATCCGTTAGGAATGTATGAGATGGACGTCAGGATGGGAGATGTGTGTCCCAAGAGGCTCACAAAAAAGGTTAATTTTTTTTTGTAATGGATGAAAGTGTATACTCGGCTTATAACATTATTATGGGAAGAGTGTCCCTCAAAGAGTTTGAGGCCATGCCCTACACTGTACACCAAATGGTGAAATTCTCGACTCCTTATGGGGTTTCAAATGTTGGCACGAGGGAGAGGTAAGATCACAAAAAAAACCACTATAACGTACAATATTGATGTGTTGGACCATAGAGACGAGACAAAATTGAAGAAAGGGGAAGCCGCGAAGGAGGTAGAATCCATCGTCCTCAATGAGGATGAGCCAAAAAAACCATCCAAGTTGGCAATGCCCTAAAAAAAGAGGTCAAGGAAGAGATAATTAAAAAGTTAAGGAAGGGATAGAACATTTTTTCTTAAAGCCATGAAGATATGCCTAGCATTGACCTAAAAGTTTTCTATCATAAGCTAAATGTGGTTGACGATGAGAGGTCGATCCAACAGAGAAGAAAAGTCTACTCGCGAGAGAAATATGATGTCATCCGGGAAGAGGTGAAAAAGTTAGAGAAGGCAAATGTTATCAGAAAGGTAATCTACCCAGAGTGGTTGGCCAATGTTGTCATCGTTCCCAAATCTAATGGCAAGTGAAGGATATGTGTTAACTTCCCAAATTTGAATAAAGCATACCCGAATGATAGTTTCCCACTACCGAGGATTGATTAGATGGTAGACTCTACAGACGTCCATGAATTAATGAGATTTATGGATGCCTACTCAAGTTATAACTAGATATTCATGGATCGGATGACAAAAAGAAGATAACCTTTATAATCGACAAGGGGACCTACTGGTATAATGTCATGCCCTTTGGGTTGAAGAATGTTGGAGGCACGTATCAGAGGCTAGTCAACAAAATGTTTGAGGACCAGATCGGGAAGACAATGGAAGCGTACATTGACAATATAATGACAAAGAACCTCAAGGACGACACTTATGTGGCCGACCTTGAGCGCACCTTTGACACGATGGACAAGTACTGGATGAAACTCAACCCCGCTAAGTGTGCCTTCGACATCGGAACAGGGAATTTTTTTTTGACTCATTGTGAATCAGAGGGGAATCTAAGCCAACCCTAAGAAGATCAAGGCCTTATTTGAGATGAAGACTCCTATGAAGACAAAGGATCTGCAGAGCCTTATTGAAAGAGTGGAAGCACTAAAAAGGTTTGTGTCTCGAGACACTGATAAATGCCTTCCTTTCTTTCGAGTATTGAGAAAAGATTTTGAATGGAATGAAGAGTGTGATAGATCCTTGAAGGATTTAAAGTCCTACCTCGACTCTCCACTCCTATTATCTAGACCAGTTCAAGGGGAGAAATTGTATCTTTATTTGGCAGTATCTGAGTCAGCCATCAGTGCCTCTATCGTAAGAGAAGAGGATGGAGTTAAAAAAAACCTGTGTATTTCAACAGTAAGGCACTCCAAGGGGTCGAGTAGAGGTACCCCAAGACGAAAAAATTAGCATATGCATTGATCCATGCCTCGAGGAAGATGAAGCCTTATTTCCAGGCGCGTACCATAGTGGTCCACACAGACTCACCCCTCAGACAGGTCATTCACAAGCCTAAGAAATCAGGAAGACTATTAGCTTGGGAGATCTAATTGGGAGAGTTCGACATCATCTACTAGCTGAGAATGGCTATTAAGGGGAAAGACCTAACTAACTTTGTGGTCGGGTTCAAATAGGACGAGGTTGATGCTAAAGATGTTGAAGCTACAACTTATGGACAAGAAAGCAAAGCATGTCCTATCCCGACCGAAGCCGAGATGATTTCAAGAAGGAATAAAGTGTCTGAGAATGATGAGGAACGATATCCTTTCAATAATGGAGCCCCAAAAGAGGGTAGTTTTTCACCAAATGGTATGATGTAGAGCCTCTTTATTGATGGGTCTTCCTGTGAGAATGGAAGCGGTGAAGGATTGATTATGTTGGCTCCAGATGGGACCGATATTGAGTGCGCATTGAGATTCAACTTCAAAAATTCTAACAACGAATCTGAGTATGAGGCTCTCCTAGCAGGCCTCTCCCTTGCTCGGGCATTGAATGTTAGCCAACTTCTTATTCATAGTGATTCCATGTTGGTTGCTATACAAGGCCAAATATGAAAGAATGGAAAGGTACATGGGGAGGGTTAAGACAACATTGAAGTGGTTTATCGAAGAGAAATTAAAGAGGATACCCAGTCTGGATAATAGCCGAGCCCATTCTTTGGCAAGGTTAGCTTCGGCCACCAAAACTGAAATCAGACGAATAGTCCCGGTAGAGGTTCTTCATATGATCGAAGGAGAAGAGAATACCATGGAATTTTGTTTCAATGTGAGTATGGTAGACTCCTGGATGGATCCTATAGTCCGTTACATTAGAGATGGGGGGTTGCCTGAGTCCAAGGCCGAGAAAAAGAAATTGAGGTACAAAGCTGTCAAGTTCTCCCTCATAGGAGACATTTTATACAAGAAAGGGTTCCTGCTTCCTCTCCTCACATGTGTCCATCCATTCAAGGTAGAGTATATTTTAAAATATGTGCATGAAGGGTCATGTTCCATCCACATTAGAGGAAGACCATTGGCTAAGAGGATCATTACGCAGGGTTATTGGTGGTCGACATTGGCTAAAGATGCAGCTGCAAACGTTAAGAGATGCGATAAGTGCAGGAGGTTTTCTACCATACCCAATTAACCCCATCAGCGTCTTACCTCCATTACATCTCCTTGGCCTTTTGCAGTTTGGGGGATTGACCTGGTTGGACCACTACCAAGAGCTTTGAATAACTATCGTTAATTGATCAAGGCAATATATTATTTCTCAAAGTGGGTAGATGCAAAGCTAATGATAACAATTATAGAGAAGAAATCCTTCATGTTTATCTGGAAAAATATCATCTGTAGGTACAAACTACTCAATACCTTGATTTTTGATAATCGTACGCAGTTCAAGAATGTCTCCCTACAGAAATATTATGAACGAGCCGGCATCAAACAGTTCTTCTCTGCTCCTGGCCGACCCCAGGCCAATGGGCAGACAGAGGTAATAACTAGGAAGAGCCTCGATGGAAGAAAAAAGATATTGGAAGATGCCAAAGGCAGGTGGGTTAAATAAGTATATGCTATCCTCTAGGCTTATAAGACGACGAAGAGGACTCCTACCAGGGAAACTCCATTTATGCTGGCTTATGGTTCAGAGGCAGTAGTGCAGACAAAGATAGTCCTTCCTACCCACAGGGTTTAGACCTATAACCCGGAAGACAACATTGCTAAATAGAGACTTAATTTAGACCTTGTGGAAGCAAGAAGAGAAGATGGTGAGGTTAGGCAGGCTGCGTACCAGTAAAGGAAAATGAAGTTCTATATAAGAGAGTCAAGGCACGCCCACTAAGGGTAAGAGACCTAGCATTGGAGAAGACATGGCATAAGCCTAACAAGCTTCATCCAAATTGGCATGGTTTATACAGAGTGGTTGAAGAGGTAGTATCGGGGATGTTTAGATTGGAGAATCTAGAAGGGGAACCATTATCTAACCCATGGAATGTCGATAACCTAAAAAAGTATTTAATCTTTTCTAGTTTCTCTCCAATTCCATTGTAATACATGTATATGAGACTCAGATGGTGAAAGATATATGAATGAAATTCTATAAAAGTCTCAAGTGTTCTCTCATATGTTGTGTACTTGTTTGAATGATTTTTGTTTGTATGTATTAACTCATCTTAATCTATAAAACATCATTCGTGCTGAAGTAGACTTAAATTTCCCTCGGTGATACGAGAGTCCAGACGTGGCCAACCTCATCAATGGGGGTTGTCAATAACATCGAAAACATATTTATTATTAAACATCATTAAGTTGGTGGATTTACTCTCTCGATCAAGACGACCGTGTATGGACGAGACGACTCTCATCCATACACTCTCAAAATGATGAGAGGGAACTTATGCTTAAACACCATAATTTGGTGGATGCAAATTAAAAATAACTTAGTTGTGGTTCATTATTAAACATCATTAAGTTGGTGGATTTACTCTCTCGATCGAGACGACAGTGCATGGATGAGAGGACTCTCATCCACGCACTCTCAAAATGATAAGAGGGGGCTTATGATTAAACACCATAATTTGGTGGATGCAAAATAAAAATCACTTAGTTGCGGTTCGTTATTAAACATCATTAAGTTGGTGGATTTACCCTCTCGGCCAAGACGACAATGCATGGACGAGACGACTCTCATCCACACACTCTAAAAATGACGAGAGGGGACTTATGATTAAACATCATAATTTGGTGGATGAAAATTAAAAATCACTTAGTTGTGGTTCATTATTAAACATCATTAAGTTGGTGGATTTACTCTCTCGGTCGAGACGATAGTGCATGGATGAGAAGACTCTCATCCACACACTCTCAAAACAACGAGAGGGGAAACATCATAATTTGGTTAATGCCAAATTGTAAAATCACTTGATTATGGTTGATTTATAAGATCGTCTCATTTGAAGATGAGATGATATTATAGTTTAAGTTAATGGTATAAAAAAAATCAAGACGAGATGCAAATAAATGAACAACAAAAAATTCCATTTATTAGGAATTACAATAATATAAGGACGACAATAAACTTTGGATTTCAGCCCATAAAATAATTTTTTCAAAGAAAAAGATTACAATCAAGATAGAGTATCGGTCATAGATAACCACTCTATGGAAGTGGCTCAATAATAATGGTGGTGGTCCCCTAAGCATTAGTCTCATTATGGAAAACCCCATCCTCATCTCGGATAACTCGAACTTGAGCATCAGTCTGTAAGGCCTTAGCTCGCATAGCTTCGGCCTCGGATATAACCATCAGCTTAATGTACTCTAATGCCTCATCAAAGAGAGTATTCGACAGGTATAGTGCCTCCAGTGCAGGCCGTATGGAAGAGACGACCTCAAAAAATTTAGTCGTGATCCATTGGCAGGCCGACCTTATGCCCCTCTCAAGATATATGATACCGTATCTACCAAGGTCATCTGAAGCTTTAAAATCTTCGACAACCTCAGCTTTGATCCTCTTAATTGACTCAGCAGATAGAGCATCGACCTTGTCCTTTTGCACGGCAGCTGTAAGTTCTTTGTCATGAGCAACCGACCATGTGATCAGGATATCCTCTTTCTCTTTGAGTTAGTCGACATTCTTCTTTAAGTCCTCATCTCTGAGCTTCATTTCATAATGAGATTATTGGAGGTCGACTCTGCACGCCTCTAGTCGCTGCTTCAGATTTTTCTCAGATTTAAGAGCCCTACTAGCCTCTTGGATCTTTGGATAATTCTCGACCATCCAATTGTTGGCCGATACAAAAGTGCACACAGATTATGGGAGAAAGAACAACATAAGTGTTTATTTAAAAAGATAAAAGTATGAGAGAAGACTTGTGCTTATCATTAAAAAAAATACTTGTTACATCAGATGAAGGCCTAAGTCAATGACCTGGTGGAGGCATATTCTCCAAGAACTCGTAGTCATCCTTTGTGGGGACTCCTAACATGGACCTCTTTGATCTTGTGGTTGAGGGAAGAATTGAGACCGAATATTTCCTAAGCTGGGCTATGTTGTTTTCCAATATACCTGGAAGGTGTCCCCAGATCAGGAGCTCGACCCAGAACTACTTAGCATCGATTGGCTGGGAGGAATCGCCCTCGTTCTCTGAGTATCTTGCTCAGGCCTCATCTCAGAGGGAACTTGTTGATGGGTACTCTTATAACCTACCTCTGGCTGTGTTGGCCTAGTAGTAGTTGTCTTATTTGACTGATTTTTGCCAACCGACTGCTTCTTCTTATTGAGAGCGTTACGGAGACTTGGTACATTCATATTCTAAAATTCCTCATATATGTGAGGAGGATGATCTACAAATGAGAAATGAGGAATACTTAGTCACAGAAATACGAGACGCTGAAAGACTTGAGCAAAAATAAAAGAGCTATTTAACTTACAAAGGTCGCCTAAGGGATCAACCTTCAGCCCATATTTTTCTAAGAATTCGGGAGACATAAATTATTCAAAGGTAGGGAGTTGGCCATTCTTCCCTTAACCTCTGAGAAAGTTTACTCTCTCCCTATTTGCTACACTAAGGTCGGGATCTGACTTGGAAGACATCGAAGACTTTGCCCAAGTACAGGATACCCTCGGCTCACTTTCTCACTTCTCTTGGTCGACGTCGATAGGAAATCCTCAAGCTTCAGAAGCATAAAAGATCCTTTCTTTCCAATTATGGTTAGAAGTCTGACTGACATGGAGGATATTTTTGTCAGACTTCCTAGCTCCTAGATGATAGTATCTAGCCTGGTTTATGAAGTATAAGACATGATAGCAAGACCGGAAGATTTCAACTAAAGGCTTATCCTCATATTTGTTTCTCAATAAAGAAAAATTGCCTAGTATAATCCTCTAGGAGTTTGGGGCTATCCGAGTAGGGGCAAGGACGAGGCTAGACATAGTGGCTAATATAGTCAGGTCAAATGGAAGATGAAAGCTGAACCTGAACATTTGGTCGTAGAGGGAAATTTACCCCTCTTGTCTATCGTACACTCTCTCATTCTCATACGGTACACATAGGACGACATCAACCTTGATGCCATATAAATGTCTAAAAGAAAGAAGATCAATTTCTCTTCTGGATGATGTGTATCGCTCAGCGTATATGTAGTCTACAAGCACGTTAGCCTCAGAATTCTCCTTTATCTTCCCCCCAGCCTCTTCACCCCCATCCTTAACATTATCAGTAGGGGGTACAATAATGGGAATACTATCAGGATACCTTTCCTAAAATTCTGCATCAATCATGGCAGACAGTGGAATTACAGTTGGGGGAACCACTATGTTGGGACTCGGCTCGGCAGATTCTGGCAGTATCTTAACTGAAGAGTCATCGTATCTAGATGACTCGTCTCGACTAGGTCATAAGGCCTGAGATGTGGCATTAGGTTCTCCCATCCCCTCAGGGTGAGTTGGTGAAAACCTCATGGTATCCTCTTATGCATATCTATTATCAGCTCGGGTAGAGGACGATCCGACCATCTCGTATGCAGAGGGAAAAATTATTTTCAAAGGAATGGGAAAAAGATTTCGTCTCCAAATTGGTCGGCTTAGTGCCTGACCTCGACCTCTTCCTCTAATATGAGTATCTCTTGGAAGTACCTCTCTTTAAGGGTAGGATATTGAAAGGCTTTAACATTTAGAAGTCGAGGAGACATTTTAACACTTAGGGAACAAAGTTTGGAAAGAACAGACAGCTTGAGAGTTTGAATAAAGTTGAATCGAAGATTAAAAGGTAGAAATGAATTGTTTTTTGAATGAACAATCAAGAACAATTTGAAGGTTCGTCTGGGAAGATGACCGAAATATCACCGGAGTAAATTAAAAAGCCTAATAAGGCACAAACAAGTCCAAATCTAAGTGACTGTGGCTCCTAAAGAACCTCTACTTACCCAAAGCCACCAGGAACTGCCTAGAAATGAACCCTAGCCACCCAAACAGTCGCCAAAGTATTAAATGAACTCGCCAAAAAAATTGGAAACCTTATAACAAGCTAAAAACTAAAAGAAAGCTTAAAAGAAATGGCAGACGAGGGTTATCTGGAAGGAATGGGAGAATGAGGAAGCAATAATGGCCTTGATAGAT
The DNA here is from genome assembly GCA_949130495.1 of Sambucus nigra. Taxonomy (NCBI): domain Eukaryota; kingdom Viridiplantae; phylum Streptophyta; class Magnoliopsida; order Dipsacales; family Adoxaceae; genus Sambucus; species Sambucus nigra. The sequence goes on from OX422207.1 coordinate 717,325,107, forward strand.
GCTTGGAAGCATAAAGACAAGAGGTTAGAGCTTTGGTTCTAGAGAGAGAAGTGTGTAGAATGTATGAAATAAGGAAAGATAAAAAGGTTTTGAAAAAACCATTTAAATACTAGTAATGGTTTGTGTGTGGTTTACAAAGCGGCGCACAGTTTCCCATATGCCTCATCATGTCAAGTGTGAAACCCTAAACGTTTAAGCCGTCACCTATGCCTTGATTAGATACAGTCCTATGGTAACTATGACACTTGTCATAAATATTTTCCACTCAATTGATAGCTACCATATGTCCTCTTAATAACTACAATCAGTGTCAACAAGCGAGTTAACATCATTACCCCTCAGCCTTATCCACACGTTAGAGACTAAGGGATATGGGTGATTGATATGCCAAGTGTGTCCTCGTCCATGATCATACAGCCTCTGTCATAGCCGACCTTCACCAACCATCCATAAGTGGGATGCTGTAAGTTGGCCTGATCAGGCTCAGTAAATACTGACTCGACCGATGGAAAAGCTTGGGATTCCTCGACCTCGGCCTTTGGTAACTAGCTAAGATGAGTTACCTGCATTGTTCTCAGATATTGATTACCCTCATCCTCAACCTCACCCAAGCCAACAAGGACATGCCGAGACTAATCAACACCACAAGTGTCAACTCTTCAGTGGTTCACAGATCCATAAGTTTAACCTCGATTAATATGGTCGGTCAGGGTCATATTGCTAACAAATCACGTGCATTGGGAGACGCATGGGGATATGCGCGTGGATGTGTGACACACGTGAACTAAAACCATTATACCTAGATCATTCTCTCACGTGAGGGAATATTTTATCATTATGACATACATGTGACGAAGACAGTTGGCTCCTCCTCATTGTCTAGGAACATTTTGCACATGATTATTGCATGATTGGGGGTGAAATACACCCACAAGGCACTTTAAATACATCTTATCTTCTTCATTGTTAAGGATCTCTTAATCAAAACCATAGAAAAACTCTTCTCATTTGTATCCAAAATAGGGAGAAAACTTGAGTGTTGTAACCCAGGCCATTAGAGTTATATTTGTTAGTGGATTTCACTCACACATGCACAGTAGATGTAGGCTATGGTCAAACCACTTCAATTATGTCATTCTTCCTTTTCTCCTCATCTCTCTCTACTGTTATATTGCTATATTTCTGTTTCATTCCAGCCATTATTATACTGGTGTGAGCTTATTCATCACTTTGACCTGGTGGTGTTATTTCCAGCATCATCAGATCCTAATAAGGCTACTAGGGTAACTTCATTGGTAAATATCATGGGAAACCCCTATTCAGTTTCTATCTCGAAGATTGTTCCATCATCCTCAGTAACCCACGACACACAGAGCTTGTTCTGGATGACTTCTGGATTTTCTCATAATCCATATATGGTCCTTCCTCATAGAGGATCTCCATATAGGTTGTAACGGTTTCTTTTCTTCATCCCACCATGATTGATGAAGTCCTTGATAGGGTAAGCCTTTTATTTGGAGATGAAAGTGACCATTTCACCCTTTATGGGGAACTTTGGGACCTGGGACTGGAGTTTTACCATTCGGGATATAACTGAGAACATTATTTCCCTTGTGTTGTGGCAGTGAAGACTTCAAGGTTTCTCTATTGATTTCTTCCAAATATGATCCCTAGCTTGTATCCCTTATTATGAATGATTCGAGCAAGTATATTGTGAATAATTCCTACTCTAACGTATGAGCGATTGGGATGACTTAAAATCCACTAAGGTAGTTGTCGCTACAGTCGTGGTGGGTATCCAAAAGGGGGATGATACTCATATTGGCAACCGTGGCCCATCCATCATCCCCTTGGATTTTGATGACCTCTATATTGAATGGGAATATTACTTTCATGTGAAGTGATGAGGGTAATGCCCTCATGGGGTGTATCCAGGCCCTCCTGATTAAGAGGTTGAAGTTGGTTGAGACATCGAGTAATTGAAACTCCATATCACACTTTATAGGTCACACTATGAGAGTGAGGATGATATACCCACCTCTCGACGAGTATTTTCAAAGGCGCTGATGGTTATAGAATATGGTGTAAACTCTGAGGTGGTGTATTCTAGATCGGTGGCAGTGCGTAGGGGCACACATTAATGGTGGACCTATTATTTATGAGTACTGGTGGAATAATATGTCTATATGCATTAATGGAGACTTGTAACACAAATTTATGATTACATCATTGCATTAGGAGGTCCTTAATGAAGAAGCTAATGTGTTATTGCATGGTGATGGACCAAATGGTGTCTAATATTTAGATTAGAGTCAGATCTATAGGCATAGAAGCGTGAGGAAATAAGTGGACAAGGGCATTTCGATGTTCTCAGCACATATCTAATAACTCTTATATGGTTATGTTGGCCAAAGTGTGATGGGGTTGATCTTGAATTTTATTATTTTCCAAAGGGGTAAATGTGACAACCTATTCAGGGGGCCTTTCTCCTTACTAACTAGGTTCGGAGGAGTGGATTGTTGACTTGACTTGGTGATAAATTCGACCTCTTTATCTAGACAGAGTATGGGGGTTCTTCTCGGTCTTCTTATTCAACTTTATCTAGACAGAGTAAAACGTCAACCATGGATGTAGGGCCAGAGGCAATCGGTGTTGTCTTTGGAGCCATTACCTTGATCTAATCAATGGTATGGGATAGTTTTGGACTTTCAGGAGCTTTGTTCTAGGTACGAGACATGTAGTTATCTATCTAAGGTATGGCTACGTCAAAGTTCATGGTGGCGTAGGGATTTTATCATCATGTCCAAAATGTGTCCCTCTATTTAGTCAGGTGTATCAGGTGATGATTCGTAGATATGGATGATCCTGATCAGTTCTTGTTGTCGGAGACTGTTTCGTGGTGCTCTTCATTGTTGGAAGAGGTTTTGGTCTCTTTTAGGTTCATTTTTCTCACGATGATGGTAGCTTCACAAAATACATCCCCATAACAGTACCAGTATTCTCTATATATTGGCCCTTAGGGAGAGATTTCATATTATAGGCTATTAAACTTTTCACAAATTTGGTCAAGGAGGACATGATTGACTAGTTACATCTTCACGGTATACGAGTATCTCCGAGAAAGGGTGATCGCTAGCTGAGGACTGCCCCGGCGGGTTATCCCATTTTGGAGTTCAATTATGCCAACTATATGGGTTGCATCCAGGTAAGTAATCCAATAATTGTCTCTTATATCGGTGTAGTTGTGGGTCCAGGGTGATAACCCCAATATGAAGAGGTCGAATATTAGCTATAGAATGAGAAGATCGAGCTCACTATAAGGATCGATGAGATCTTCTCTTGGTTGACTAACTTCAGGAGTATTAAGGTTGACTTTTATATTACCACAGGCGGTATCATGTATTGCTATGGATTAATAATCCCACCTAGTGGACCAAAGACTTTGGTATACGTCAACGATGGGGTTCTTGAGTTCTCTATTCTTATTGAAGAATTAAAGGGGCGATCGTCCTATAAATTGTCTATAGTGTATCATTGATTTTTCATACGAAAGGTCTAGTGTTCATAGTGTTCAATTTGATCACACTCTTTGGAGATAGCTCTATATTTGATCCCAAACTTGTAATCTTGAATTTTGGGAACTTCAAAAGACGTAGGACCTTTTTCATGAATTTTGAGTCCTTTACCTCGAGATTAGTCCAATTGTGTCATTATTTCCCAGATTTAGGGGTTGAGGACAAATTCATCTCTTAGACCTAGAGACGTTTTCCCCTCGATGACCAAGAGATGGTCAAAGCAGTTGGTAATGGCCTACCCTGGTAGGTGAGTGTGATAGACTTGTTTTGCTCGATGGTCGAAGATCTTAGAGTAGGATCTAGTTTAACTAAAATGGTGTTTCTCATGGTGGGCTTTAGCCTAGGCTTCAGAGATATTAGTTGAAAAGGGTCAATACTGCTTATGGAGTCCATTTATATCATCTTTATGGTTTCATGAGGGAAAACTCATGATTTATTTCTTGGAGGATTGTCCTGGCGATCATTCCAAGTTATCTATCATATCGGGTATGAAATAGTATTTGGTCAACCATGACCCATTGGTCTTCATGAAGGATATTATATATCTCTCTTGGAAGACTCATGTATTGGACATACGCGATTAGGCCAAGGTTTGCCCTCAATTCGACCTTCCAAATGGTGTCCCTTTGAGCGATATTCTACCTTACTTTTTCTTCCTTTTTGTACAATAATTAGTGATGGGTCTGGAACATCCAAATGATGTGATCATCTTCCCTGGCCTGTCTGTCCTTCTTATTCATCTATACCAAAGGGCTAGGATACAAAGGAGTATGAATTACGAGTTCTCCTATCTGGATACTGGAAGAAGTGGCTCTTACACTATCTCCCACATAATTGACCGAAAGCGTAATGGATGTAGTGGGTGAGTGGGTACCACTATTGGTTCCTGAATTCATGAGGGCGAATAGATTCGCCTCAAAGGTGGATCCTCCCCATTCTGAGGATTGGATTGGTATGGAAAAATGTTATATGTTCGATGGATTGGATAGCATCATTTTACATCTCCTCCAAATCGAACGAGTGATTTATTTCTTCCTAAAAGGGAGAAAGAAGTCTTAAATTTTTTAAGAACATGAATTCTGTCACCAGGAGCAAGTATAGGCTATAATGTTTAGTTCGCAAAAAGTGTATGGCCAGGATGAAGAATGTCATATGGTCAGTGATGGGATTGGTCTCTATAATAATATTGAGGGATGGCGCTATCATGCCTTGGGGCTAATTATTTGGAAGTGTGAGTATGTCATTAACCTCGGTTTGTGATGAATAGGGATTATCAGGGTGGAGGGTCAGTGTTTAGGACAGTAATGTTTGATAATGCATTGATGAGAGGATTAGCATGGTATGGTAGAGGGTTGTTATTAACATTGGGATTTGGAGATAAGATACTCTTGACATCAATGAGCTCATCGATGGTGTATCCCAAGGCCTAACAATTATTCGCATTGTGACCGGGCCCCTAATGGAACTCGCAATGTGAGTTACCTATCAGTTCTTATCCGTGATGGTGAAGGTGGGGGGGGGGGGGGGGGGGGTCTGGCGTTGAGAGGTTTTAGGATACCATCCAACTTAAAGGCAGCAAATACCCAACTCATGGGGGATTGGGTAAGTCATAAGTTGATAATTTTTTAAAGGAGTTCGCGGTTGGAAGAGTGCAATGGTGGCTACTATCTCTTGGGAAGTGTTGGTAATTGGGCATGGTTTCATTTGTGGGAAAACCACGAGAGTTGTGATGTGAGATGTTGAAGCTCTAGGCAAGTTCTTACAGGCAGAGAATTGATTTACAGCTCGATGGGGTTCTTTAGTATACTTGGTAGCTTTGGCATCCAAACTTTCCTCGACCATACAACCTATGTGGTTGAGGGGTTTAAAATTTGGGATCCATATGAGCTCGAGTTCATTATGCATTGACGGTCTCAATTTGATCATTTCTAAGGAGCAATTGATAATTTGGCCTTCCTTCTCTCTGTAGTGAATGAAGAAATTGACAATTGCCTCTCCCTCTTCCTTTTTTAGCATTCCCAAATATTTATATGTGATGCCAAGTTCCTCATTGTATTAGTATTTTTTAAGGAAAGTACTACATATATCCTCCTTGGTTCTTGACGTATCCTCAAATTTTGGACCCATATACTAGGTAAGGGCTCATCTGAATAGAGTGTAGTAGAACATCCTTTCTAAATCTCATAGGCTTATGTCTCGAACTTTTGTATGAAGGTGGTAGTTGGACAAATGGGTGGACGGGGTGCCCAGTCCCTTGTATGTTTTGAAGATTGACATCTTAAATTTGTTCTTCAATCAGGAATTAGGATAGAGATCCATATTCTTAATATTTGTAAGCTTTTTGAAGTTCGCATCTCGTTGGTGGTTTATTGAAGGAGATGCATTTCATATTGGACCTTCGTTATCGCTTGGTTTGTAGGTGGGGGAATAACCTTGTTTGTCGATAGAGGAGCCATAAATTTGTCTTGTGGGGGGGGGGGGGGGCTTGGAGGGCGGTGTGTCAGTACTCTGGGTACTGATGCTAGGGTCCAAAGTATCCATGGGGGAAAAGGTAATTGGAGGTGGGGGCACAAATGTTGGGAAGGGAAGCTTTAGCTGGAGGATCCTAAGGATTAGTTGGTACTCCCTCGATAACTACCGTAGGCGATGCATCAATGTTGGGTATTGGGGGAGGGATTATATTCTCTCAAGCTCCAATTATAGTATCGGCCTCTTGTAGGTGGACTTGTTCTCGACCTAGTGCCCTGATGTCAAACCTCATGGTGTTCTGTGAAGCAGTGATATTTTTAAGCTGTCTCGGGACCTGATCCATCATAGATGAAGCTTGGTCTTCTTTAATAGACATAGAACATTTTATGAAGCAGTCTTTATAGCTGTGGGTAGGGATATCACTCATGAAACTAGAAGGACACAAGGAGCATAAACTCGAGCTTAGAGGGTAAGAACTTAGTGTAAATTCTCTACCGGTAATGAAAACTACAAAAAAGTCGGGTCACTTTCGTTCGGATTTTGGTAGACAAAAGGATAATACATAGGGCGAGAAGGACTCACATATGTATAACTTTTTATGGTGAAATTATTTTATCTACATTTAACCTCATATGGATGGTATTTTTTAGGTAGTATCATGAAAGGGGAAGTACTGAACAGAGTCCCATTGGATTTGGGTAAATTGGGGTGAGCTCTCATTTTTAGTATGAGCAGCGAGGAAATAATAGAATATGGTATATTGTTACCTTAAAATAAAATATGTGTAGGGGAATCCAATGTAAAGGAATAATGTTTTGGCGACGACTTTCGGATTCATACTATTTATGTTCCATGTATAAATGAAAAGACATTCAACCTATAATTTGAGGGGGTTTTTATTAGCCTCCGGTCGTTTGATAATTTTTGAAAAAAAAATCGTCAAAATGATTTTCCCATAAGTATATATTCTTTTTGTGTAATAGAGTGTGCCTAGATCTTTTCTCTATATGCAAAAAAGGCGATGTAACTCAGTGATCGGTGGATCTCTCTTCTTTTTCATGGATCACGATATATCAGGCTGCTTGGACTAAGAAACCTTTAAGGTACGTGTGAAATCACTTTACCCTAGTACTAAATAGTTATGAAAGCTTATTCGATATACCCCAATATTGATTGAACTTCAAACGTTCCCTACTACCGAGACATTGGGATCGAGAGAGAAGTTGCCCGATATACCAGATGGGTGGACAAAAAGAGTGAGAATATTCATCAGTGACCATCATTGTGGCTAATTTCTTTTGGCCTCGAGGGTATACAGTTTAAATAATATGAAAATCAAGATTATGTAGTGTGTGATGAAAACAAATAATCATTATTTTTCCATACTTTGATGTTTATTTTATCGCAAGGTCCTTCGTGCATACCTATACAATTAGAAGAATGTAAAATGATGTACATAGACTATGCAATGTGGGATGATCGTCGCTACACATGGGCAGTAAGGATTTCATTAGTGAGGCTTTGTGATCCCCACGGGGGTGTGGGAGTGCTTGTCTCCCTATCTGTCACTTCCTTATGAGGTCGAGTTTATCGGTTTGATGATCTCAATGACTTGACCCTAGACGTTATTTGACACCAAATCCAGTTTGAGTCGCATGCCTCGATTTTAGGCCTAGGACTAAATATGTTTTTCGTGTGAGGGTTTATCGGTTATTCAGAGTCATCAGTTTATTTTATATAAAAACAAATAAAAGGTTTGGGTTAGAACTTTCGGAGTAATCCTAAGGAAGTTTAATATATACGATTGTTCCATTGATTCTTATTATAGGGTTAGAGAACTGGGTTACGAGTGGGTAAGGTGTTAGGCATCCCACTTGTTCTTTATGCTTTCTTAGTTATATGCATATTATTGCTCTCTACATTATGTGATTACTTTTTAGTTTATTTTGTAACATTCTTAGAGACCTTAGTTTGAGAATGTCTTGAAACGTAGATAGATTCTTAGGTATGAAAATGGTATCAGTGAGAGGTGTTGGAACATCACTTAAACCATTGTTGATATAAAAGAGTGCTTATGTGTGAATCTGTATTCGGATTAACAAGTGGATGTTAATATGTATGTAATCATGTGAGAAAGCTCAATTTGGGTAATGGGTGATCGTTAATATGCATGTAAGTATGGTAGAAAGATCGACTTTGAGCTAAATAGATATCTCGTCTCAGGTTTGAGGAGAGATGAAAAGGAAAGATGAGTGCATCTCTGTTATAATAACATATCGAGAGAGATATTAATCGAAGACTATTCTCACGAGAAGGAGTCAATAGTGAGCCTATGTACTCATGTATTCAGGAGATCAAATCCTACATAGTTTGGTATTGATTAATGTATACATTATGCATGTCTATATGGATGTGCACGAATGGTCGTGTCTTAAGATAGTTTGATATATCGGTTGCAGTATGTGAGAAAGATGATATAAGGGGTAGGAAATGGGAGCATTCCTATGGGGATAATACATCAAGAGATATATTATCGAGGCTAGTTATAGCGATACCAACTTGATGGTGCACATAAGTACTCATGTAGCCACAAGATCAAATCCTACATAGTTCGTTGTTCATGTGTTCCAACGTTCTATGTGTGCAAGTGTAGGACATGGATTGGGAAACTAGAAAAGCTATTTGTGGGACATAGGGTAGCTTCGGTAGAGTTTCATAATGGGAATGGACCCTAAGATCACTGATATTTTCATATCATGTTATGATCATTAGGTGATCACTAGCCGAAAGGTATTATCCTTCAGACTAGTTTGGAGGTGTAGTGTTAAGGATGTCATGTTCTAAACATCATTTTCTACCTTCGGTTATGGAAGGAAGGGGGTTTGGACTAGAAATGGAGGCATCCCTAATTGATAATATATTAAGCGACGTATTATGAGGATTGGGCTTAACAAGTTTAAATTGGTATAGTGCCTACGTACCCAAGAAGACTTAGGATCAAAGTCAATGTAGTTCCAATAAATGGGGAATATTTATCAGTATAGGTGAAGGGATACATGGAATACAATATACAATATTACAATATTTATGGAGCCTAGTCATCAATATATCATTTTCATTTTGATGGATTAATATATCTATATGTTAAAAATATGTTAATCAACTGCTGATGCTTGAAAACTACTTGTAAGAAAACACATATTCGAGGGTGCCATCATAGCGCCGGGATTTGTTCGCTCGAAAAAGTGGTAGGGGTAGTGCAATTTTAGACTTTGGCTTATGTACAGTTTCAGGTGGACTCGGCTCACTGACACTTTCCTGAGAACATTTTTCAAAATAGCTTTTCATGTTTGTATTTTGTCATGGAATTTTATTATAATTTATTTAACATGTGAGCATGTCATTTCAATTAATAAAGTTACTAGGTTAAAAACTAGTATTGGAAATATAAACATTATAAAGTTAATACTTGGTCCCCTAAAGGGGGTCGGGCTAAATGAGATAAACATATGTGGGCAATATATATGGGGTGTTTAATTCGAGATTCATGCATAATTTCTTTACACTCATAGTGTGAACTGAAATTTTACCGAGAGAGTATCCCTTATAAGATGGTGTCGTCCAGTCGAGCAGAGCTTCATTTAGAAGGACCGACTTTTGTGGTATGCGTGCAAAGGTTTGTTTCTATTTCTATAAGTAAGAAACTTTTCAAAAGTATAAGCTTTACTCGGGGGAACGACTTTTCAAAAGTTCAAACTTTCCTCAAGGGAAAATGACTTTTTCTGGTGTACGAACTTCAGTTGGGACTTTTTAGAATGATATCGAGTATCTTAGGCTTTGGGGATTAAGAAACTTAGAAAACTAAATCAATGTTGGATTGGGGGGGTTCTTTTTAAGGTTAGTGGGGACCTCCTTTTATAGGAGTTGATGGAGGTCATTTGACGATTTGGTCATCAATGGCCTTTTACCATTCGATCATCCAATGGCCACATGTAGGGTGGATATGGGATATAAGGACACATGCATGTCCAGGAAGAAATATGCAAAGATTTAGTAATCATTACTTTATAAGGGATAACCTTTCGATGAAATCTTTTTAATCGTTCGGTTAATGGGCCGGGGGACTTTAACTGTTCGATTAAAGGTAATGGGGCTTTAAACTCTCAGTTAATGGATGCTCAAAGAGGGTTTTTTGGGTTTTGATTTTTTTTATATTTGCAATTTGACCATCTTTGTTTTTGGAGTTGGTTTGCCACTTTTTCCTTTAGGGTTTTCCTTGGGTTTTGGGTATTTTACTGAATGTGATAAAATAACCCACACCCTGATTGCAAATTGGGTGACCACAACGGCTGAATCAGATCTTGGAGGATATGATTTGGGCTTTTGTGTAGGATTTTAAGGGGAGCTAGGATCAACAGTTGTCATTCATGGAGTTTGCTTATAACAATAGTTATTAACACACTATTAGTATAGAACCTTACGAGATGTTATATGAATGATCGTGTTGTTCTTTAAGTTGTTGTATAGAGACGGGACATGGCAGATTATTTGATCTGGACTACATTCAGGACACCTCAGAGAAGGTGATGCTCATTAGGGAGCATATGAAGACTTCCCAAAGTCGACATAAGAGTTACGCTGATTGGAGGAAGAGTAAGTTGGAGTTCCAGGCGCTTCTGAAGGTCTCCCTATTATAGGGAGTTGTGAGATTTAGATTCAATGGGAATTGGACAACCCGATAAGTAGGTCCCTCGATGATTTTATATAGGGTGGGCCCGATAGAGTATTGTTTATCCTTACCCAACCATATTCAGTGGGTACACGATGTCTCCCACGTTTCCATGCTGAGCAAGTTCTTGAGGCATGATTTAGCCTATATCACATCAACCGTGATGGGATTGAGTTATAACCAGACGTGAGCTACAAGGAGCGTCAATATTGCATTGTTGATCGAAGAGAGAAAACTCTATGGTCAAAGGTCATTATGTTAGTTAGAGTCCAATCGAGACACCACAGCGTGGCTGGGTCTAGTTAGGAGAGAGAGGACGACATGCAGGTGAGGCATCTTAAGATCTTTGAGACACGTATATAAACTTCGAATTTCAAGGGAAAAAAATCCTTATTTAAGGGGGAGGAATATAATACCCTGTATTTTTTAGGCATTTATTTAGATTACATAATTAATTATTTATTTTCCTCTCGTGACATGTGATATGTCACTTATTATATTTTTATTTGTTGTTATGCAATTAGTTTATGTGCTATGTGAACTAAAACCTTTTGGAAAATTTACATAATACATGGGAATACATTAATTTAATATTTTAAGTGACTTAGTATTATGGACGTCTATGGAATGATTAGGGGCTAGGTGTCTAGGGTTTACTTTTTTAGATTATTTTCTAGGTATTGAGTTCCACTGATCGTGAAGTAGTTTTCTATAATATTGAGTCACACGTAAGTAATTAATAATTAAGTTTTAACTTAATTGACTTATGTCGACTTATAAGTTAACTTGAGAGGATATTTAATTTATTTGTAAATTTCCTATTTTGGGTTGACTTTCATAACGCTTAGAAAGTTCGTTTCAACTTAAAATAGTGGAATTTAAGTTCGTTGGGTTAGTATATGATTTTGGGGAAAATTTTACAACATGTGTTGGGTTCATTGGGTTAAGGATAATATTAGGCCTAAGCTTAATTTCGTGATTATCACCTTTATTAACTTTATTTAAAAAAACCTAAAATTTACACAACATGTTTGAGATAACCCTAGAGGTTAAGGACAGGAGGCATGCTAAGGATTGAAGAGAATTTGGGGAATTGAGGATTTGGTTCACACAATTGGCCTAAGACAAGTATACTTTGATTAAGAATCTAATTGAATTTGTGGTTGAATAATAGTAATTCATTAGATTCTGAATTTAATCATTTAAATCTGACGTTAATCATACTTTTTAACCTGCTTTCGTAAGTCAATTACATAATTAAACCTTAATTCTATGTTGTAGAACTAGTGTAGTTTGATTGATGTATACTAAAATCGAATCATGACTCTGTGTAATTAGATAATGATCTTGTGGATGTAAACATGTAAAACACCTCGACTTAAATTAATTATATAATCGAATTCGTTGGTTAATTTGATGAATCTTGCCCTATTGATGAACTAAGGGTTTAGAGTTAATTTCAATAATTAGAATATTAACTGAAGTTATAATCATTCAAAACTTATCCAAATACGTTAATAATACTTGTATGAGGCTTAGTTATGAAAGATAATTTTGGTGTTTATAAGGCTTAAGGGTTGAAGGTATTATGGTTATGGTCGTTTTGAAGAAAATGGAGAAGGAGGCAAGCTGCCCTTACCTGCCTAAGATAGCCTTGGGACTTTTCCCTTGGTTGGTTTAGGTTAGGGTTGCAAGGGGGAGAAAAAAGTCAGTTCATTTGGTGTCATTTATTAAAGTTAATTGAGTTATGACCAGTAGGTTTAGAAGGATATAATCTATGCTTAGAAACCCTAGAAGTTTGGGATACAAACTTATTTAAATATTAATTAATTAATGTGCAGAATGAGATAAACCACATGTAGATGCATACCTATTAAAATTTAGTTTCCCTTGGATTCCTTTGGTTTACGATGATTGGATTTTATGCGTAAGCATATTAAGAGAGTGTGTGTGCGCTTGTGGATGTTGTACTATGAGGAATTTAATAGAGGGCACGTACGACCTTGACTGTGATGGTAACCTAATGATAGCGATGCATTTACCTTGGTCCTTTTACTAACGTACCCGAATATCGAGTGGGGTAAACGGGGGTGGTGTATGTTGTTTTATATAACCTTGGGTTTGGAGTTTATATGATAGACGAGAAGGCATGGTGATTTCCATTTGTTATTTATTTAAGGTTCTAGGGATGAGATGACCTATAACTATACCTAGTATGCACGAGTGATCCCCAAACGCAATAGGAATATGCTTTCGTGATTTTATTTGCGGGCTTGTGCATAGCCCATCTATTTGTATATGTGTGGGGAAAACTCACTTAGAAATTAGACTTATGTGATTGACTTTCCTTTATTGGGATCATGCAGAGATTATATATTTGAAATATAAATTATGAAACTTTATAATTATAAACAATGACGAAGATTTATAATTATGTATCATTGGGTTCACTTGGGCTTGGGATTAGACCTGCATGCCATAATTAGGTTGTTTGGATTGGAAAAACTTAAAAGTAACTAGAATATAATAGGAATGTGCATTATTATTACTTTTGCCAAAATTTAGTTAAATTCTTACTCATTGTATAAGGGTTAGGTCTGATACTGTTTGTGGAAATTTATTTTCAGGTGTAAGTCAGAAGCGACTGCCACGACCCTGATTTCTAACATTCCTTATCAATTCCTGATTCCAGATCTAGGGTATAGGTTTCGATCATGTGTGCTCATCTGTATCTATCGCACTTTTATTTATTATCGAATCAGATTATTATAGGGATTTATTTAGGTTGGGTCCTTCTTTTATATGTAGAGTTGATTATATTATTAAGACAATTATTATTATTCCTGTGATGGAATTTATTCATTCTATTTGATATTGGTATACGAGTTATATTTGTCTTCCTCGTGTTACTATTGTCATATACTTATCGTTATATTTTATTTTTATTTCAATCATGCTTCGAATGATACAAATTATTTAGATTGATGTATTATTTATATTTGGACCTGATCAATCTAGTTATGAATTTTATTGGGTGTCACATATTTCGTGGATGGTTTTTATTTACTGTCATTTTTATTTATGGTTGATGTTGAGAATGATATAAGATGAATTTCATGCCCTATCTTCGACATGTCAACCTAATCAACTACACGTGAAGAATATGGGGTGTTACAGTTATACGTGAATTCAGTTTGGAAATTAGTGAAAGACATCATTCAAGAGTATAGATGGCATATATTCAAGAGTAAAGATGGCATATATGAGTAGTCGATTATGACTTTTGACATATCTAATACACCAATACATTCACATGGGGGATGGACTGTGTATTAAGGCTATTTTTTGACAAGTTCAATAGGTTATGAAATACCAATTTATAGTAAGAATTAAGACAAACAAGTGTAATAGCTGCAAGAGGTGTTGCCCATTTGTTTTTAGAAAAATCACCTACATATCAATCTTAAGAAGTTCAATTTGATTAATGGATGGTTAATTTCCTTTGGTTATATAATGAGTTTTAAAGTAAATGATGTGGATGAGGATAAATTTTTTGGAATTTGAGAGTGGTCTTCACCAAGGGAATTTTTCATAGATTGGCTAAAATTTATCAATGGTGCATCAAGAATTTCACTAATATTGTGACTTCAACATGAAAAATGGAAATTTTTTGGATGAGAATGTAGAAAAATGCTATTTAATACTAAAATAGAGATTGTATACCACATATGTCCTAGCACTATAATTTTTTTTAAATATTATGTAATTCGTTTCGTATGGGTATAACTATTTTATTATTCCATGAAAAGTGACCAACAACCTTTTATAGTAAGAAGTTGAGTGATGCTAGATAAAAGTGGATCACTTATGATTATACTTTTACTAAGTAAAGAGATGTAATTTTCAGGATCCTTACTTGGTGCATCTAGAGTTCATGTCATACACTAATCATGAAGCCTTGTACTACATTAATTTTTAGAAGAAGCTAGAAAACATGAGTGTTCGATGGTTAATTTACTTAAAAAGTTTCTTCTCTTCATTCATGGTTATCATGGGACACTTTATGGAGTGGCAGATGCATTAGTCGTTGAGCATATTTACTTGTTGATATATCATATGAGATCGAACGCTTTATGTTTTATTGGAAATATATAAGGAGGGGGGTGAACTTGAAAGACTTATGGGTTGGAAAATCTTGTGAACCACTTCCATGTGATACACGTATATCAATCTAAGATAAAAAATCATTTGCATCCTTGAGCCTTCACTATAAGAAAAGGTTAATTTGAAATTTACATAGTGAAGTATCAAGTGTCCACTTGGGTATATACAAAACTATAGACAATTTGGATGGGTGATATCATTAACCTTGATGAATTATACCAATATTATAAAGAAATTATATGTCTATCAAGCATCAGAAGGCTAATATTAAAACATTTGAGTTTACACAACATTTTAAGTTCCTAACGACATCTAGGAGGATTTTTTTTATAGATTTTATGTTAGTATTACCTCTAACCTAGTGAGTATTCAATCATGTTTTTGTGGTTGTTGATCGATTTTCAAATATGGCACATTTTATCCGTTGCTACAAAACAACTTATGCGATTCACATTGTAAGTTTGTTCTTCTAGGAAGTTGTTTGATAACATGTGATCGCATTATCCATTATTGTAAACCAACGTATGTGATTCACATTGTAAGTTTGTTCTTCTAGGAAGTTGTTTGACCACATAGGGTTCCACTATCCATCACATCAGACAAACACACAAAGTCCATCAACTATTTCTTTGTAACTTCATAGAGATTATGACATTTTATTAAATTGTCACTATAACAAATTCATGGGTGGCTGATCAAACAACTGTGAATTAAAAAAAATATGGTGGAATATGATTTGTAGTATCCATGGAAATAGAGGTATTTTGTCTTACCCCACACAAAATTCGAATACAATGGTGTCATAAATCAACTTGTTCACCTATTTAGTGATGTACATAGTGCCACCTAAACACGTGTTAGATTTTATGTGGTATAATAAAAGACCTAGTTCAAGTCGTAAAACACAATTCATGGAAGAGTAGGACCAAGTAATGCAATAATAAGTTAGGAAGAAGCTGGTTAAGATAAAATTCCAAGTATAAAATTGTGGTATAAAAAAATATCACAATAAAGGATTTAGGAAGAACAATCACAATAAAATAATATAGAATATAATTACACACACAACATAACTATGTGCATTATTCGATAACTTTCTTACGTCCACGGAGAGGTCTACGATTTTATTAAGTATCTCTCAATATGCTTTGTTACATGCCCCTATGCCCCGAGCTAGGTGTTACAATTTATAGATGTAGAATTTCAGTTGTTCAAGTAACTCCATGACGTCCATGATGAACCATGAATCCCTTGAATATCTTCACAAGTTTATAGGGGATTGACTTGGTTTTGGGGCGGTGTGAACAACACATACTCGTAGCTTATTTCCACAATTTGAGTCGGGAAACTTTCTAGATTTGTTGGGCTAGGTCGACTACTCTCGTGGGATGAGAATAAAATTGGTCCCCATTATTGTCCCTAAACTCATTGGGCTATTGCTTGGGATGATGGATTTTAAATAATGCTAAGGACTCAGCACCGTCTGTAGTGGTATACTCGTAATTGGTTGAAACGGGAGGGGTGTGCTCGTCTTTTTGTAATATATTAAAGCGCCATATCTTTCTCGAGAAGTGTAAAACATCATTTAAGTGGTTAAAATTGGTTTGTCAAAAACTTAACTGTCAGTTCATTGTCTTTGGTCATTTTTGTGCATACTGTGTTCTCGGGCTTCATTACTTACTCTCGTTCTTCAAAATCAAGACTTTCTCAGCTTTCCAAGCCTCCTCTCTATCTCGTAAGTTCAATCTTTCTTCTTCTTATAGTTTTCTTCTTTTTTGGATTTTTTCTTCCACTGTAGCTAGGGTTTTTGTGTTTTCTCATGACGATACTTGATAATAAGTCTTTGCCTGAGTTTAAAAAATGTTACAATATTCCTGATTGGGTAGACATGGAGTGTACTTCAGTCCCCAAAAATGTTTGCAATCTAGAATATGGTAATTGGATTCACATTCTGTTGGTTTCCCAATGGGGTTTAACATTTCCCCCTAACACTTTGTTTTTACATTTTTGCTAATACTTCAACATAGTTCCTGCCCAATGTTGTCCATATATGTGGAGGATTGTTAATGGAGTTCATAGGATAAACCAACTCTATGGTACCAACTTAGGATTAACTGAGATCTGGTATTTTTATACTTTCTCTTGCACCAGTACGGGTCTTTTGTATTTGAAAGCAAGAAGTCCTGATAGGATGTTGGTAGTAAGTCTACCTGATTCCCATAAAGACTATTGGTCTAAAGGTTTTATTGCCAGAAATTAGCAATATCCTCCCCGATCAGGGGGCATAAGGTACAGGGGACCTCATATCCCTACCTTTGGAGAGGAATACATAGGTTATTATCACCATATCTTTTTTATTATCTATTTGCCTGCCTCTTTGTACTTTCCTTATGATATTTTCTTCTTCTTTTTTATAGAAAAAACCAAGAATCAAAGCATGCTCCTCACAAGATTCGAGCTGCTGAACTTTTGAAAGCTTGGAAGATAAGAGACACTATTTCTGAGGGGGAGAATCCTTAGTCTGTTGCATTCTTACTGGAATAAAGGAATATTACTTCCAGTTTTATTGCTCACCCAGTACACATAATCCATCTTCTAGGCGTTCCATAAGAAGGCGTTGGTGGTACTTTTGAACCCATTAAGGTAGACAACGAGGAAGAAAGTATCTCGGGAGAGGATCTGATTGAAGGCGGTAAGGAAAAAGTGGTGAAAGTGAGAGTAGCGAGGAAGACTTCAGCGAAGAGGAGTCCGGTGAGGAAGAGATGGACCCTCCGAGGAGAAGAAACTTGATCTAAGATGACGAGGATGATGATCTGTTGTCCAATAGGATGAAGTTCCTTAAACAGAAGGCTGGAGACTCTATTAGTAGTTCTAAGGTGGTGCTTCAGGAGAAGGGGTGGAGAGAAAGAAGAGAGAAGAGGGGGAGAAATGAGAGAGAGAAAGAGATAATAAGAGAGAAAGAGAGAAGGAGAAAAGATAAGGGAATATGCCTCAAAGGCCTCGATCGTGCCTTCCGTTGTTGTTATTGAGGGGGCCTCAGTGGCTGCTGCTCCTCAACTTGTCCCTTTACTGCTAGAGAAAGCAATGCTCACAGCCAACCACAAACGCTTATCGAGTATAGGGGAGACCAGTTAGCCCTTAAATCTGCCCAAGGGTTTGATTTGTTGAGTACTCCTTTCTATATACTTCTTTGTTCTTCGTTTTCCTCTAACATCTCGTGCTTAACCTGTGTTTCTTCTATTATGCAGTTTATCTCTGACTATATTGTATTGCTCTGTGGTCAAGCTGAGTTATCGAGGAGAAACTCAGAGCAGGACGAAGATCTATAGTCTTGTGAGAAGGCTCTGACTGATATGAATGCTACCTTTGATAAGGAGAGGGAAAATTTTGCTAAGGAACTGTCCGACCTTCGATAATCCTATAGTGTCATGTTTGCAAACAAGCTGGCAGTGGCAGAGGCGAATAAGGGGTTGGTCACGAAGGTGGAGTAGTTAGATAGGGAAGCAATGACTACTCAAGATAATGGGTATAATGAAGGTTAAGTGGAGGCATACGATGATGTCGAGCGCCAGATTGCTTATCTTCGATGAGCATGCTTCAAAAAAGGCAGGGATCAAGCCTTGACTGTTGTTGGGGTTGCTGCTGACTCCCCCATTTTTGCCCAGCATTATCCCGACTGTAATCCTATTAAGGTATCTTCATCTGCCCAACTAGATGCTCAGGATGGCATGGATCCCATTACTCCTGTTGTGGGAGATGCACCGGTAAATCTAGAGGGGGTCATTGAACCAGTTAGAGGAGCTTCCTCAAGTGATGGTGGAGGTGAGATCATCGTCAACCAAGCCGTTGATAAGGGGAAGGGGCCTTAACCAGGTTGAGGCCCTTTAGGAATTTAGGCACTGTTCTTATTTTGTTCATCTGTTGTATCCTTTCTTCTTCCCTTCATTTGTACTGGCCTGTGCCTTTTAATTAAATGAAAAAGAAATTTTTTTGTTTCTTTACTGATTCTTGCTGCCTTTGTTGCTTGTTTGTTGGCTATACCTTATTGATTTAGATGATTATATTCCTGCTAACTCCCATCTATGCCAGATTCTTGTTCCGAACATAAGCACTAAATGACACCGAGCTTTTGTAAAGATCTGCAAATCCCTTAGGGCGAGAAACTAGCATTATAAAGATCAATTTGAGGTAGCCGCTAAGCTCAAGGATATGCTCGAGGAGACGGAGGGAATTAGTGCCTCTGTGTAGGAGGATATGGATGCCTTAAAAGCAAAACTTCTGAATGCATATGAAATCAACCATGTGGGGGAGTTATTGCAAAGAGAGAATTATGCTTTGAGAAGAGAAATTGCTCGTCTCAAAGAAAATACTCCATCTGGTCCTCCTTTGGTGCCGCGAGGATCTTCCTCCTCATCTGCTATAGTTTTTCAAACCGACAAACAAGTTTCCACGAGGGAGATTATCAGGCTAAAAGGAGACATTAGGAGAGCTTATATGATCGCCACGAGGTTCCATAAAGATGTTACTCTATTAAGACATTTATTTCGAAAGGGTCCTCGACAGGTCTGGGCTGATGGTTATGACCAAGGTTGTACAGATGCCTTAGCAAGACTGAAAGAGGTCGAAGACCTTGATTTTTCTAGGGGATGGCTGAGCATTCTTAAGGAATTGAAATTTCCTAAGGAATCCGCCCGATGGTATAAGTATCAGACTATTTTCCCATTTTCTGTGTGAAATCCCTTCTCAAGGGATGACCGTTGGATCCCAATAGATGCTTTTCCTGCGCAGATTCTAGAGCCACGCCAGAGGGCATTGAAGAAGACTTAGTTCCTCATCTTGATGATGGTTGGAGAGCTCGAGTAGCGGACTACCTTACTCATCGTGCTGGGACATCATAGGTCTTTAAGTATTTCTTGCTCTTTTTATATAAATGTAATCATATGATTCTTAATAATAGATACAACTGATTATTTATGTCTTGAGCTAAACATGTTTTAACCTTATTTTTTCTTGACATCAGTGTTAGACCAAAAAAGTACTTGATAGATCTGATCATAGTATGAATGATTAGTATAAAAACTTTTAATCATTTTGGGATTTTTAACCGACTAAATGATGTTGAGTTTTTGTTATCTCATGTTTGAACATTCTCCCAGTCCAATATGCCTTAGCCATATCATTCCATCCACTTTACCTTTTAGGTTGTATCGTCATACTTCCTTAGGCCTAAGTAGGGCGATGGAGAGAATGTACCTAGTTAATGGGACATTCGCTGAACATGATTTTTCAACCAACCTAAGTTGGCGGCCAATCTTGAGTTGGCTTTATTGTCTAAGGGTCCCCTATAGTTCTTTTATTATTGTTGGATCAAATCAAGAGGCCAATTATGTTTTCAATAAAGACCCGAGGAAAGTTAATCGTAACCCTTGATTCATATATTTTAGCTTTGAATGGCATAAGTCTAACACACTATTGTAACCATAAGAGCTTTATTCCTTGACATGAGCAAGTTGATCAACTTGTTGTAATCCCGTAACTTTATTGTATTTTGAGGGGAGCATATTGCTTAAAAAAGATGTTTAGAATGTGTCGGCCAATCAAGAGACATTTAACACCCAAGATGTTCAGAATGCGCAGGCCAATCGACTTTTATTGATTAAAATGATAAATAAGAGGCAATATTAGTTGGTAAATGAAAATTCATCTAAACTAATGATGCTAAAAAACAAAAGATATAGAATTCTAAAAGTAAAACTTCTTACGGTTGGCTGCATTCCAAGCCCTTGGTATCTCCCTGCCCTCCAGCGTTTCCAAGTGATATGTTCCATGTAGGTCGTCCCTTATTATATTGAAAGGTCCTTCCAAATTTGGTCCCAATTTGTTGTCTGATGGTCTTAAAACATTACTGAGGACTTTCCTCAGGACATAATCCCTTATTTGAAATTTCCTCAGATTGAATTTTTAGTTTTATTGTTTGGACAGTTACTGTTGGTAGGATGCCAACTTAACTAGTGCCAGTTCACGTCATTCATCAGCTAAGTCAAGTTCAGTGAGTAATGCTTCATCGTTGAGGCCGTGGTTAACCAGGGTGGTCCTCACAGTAGGGAGTCTTACATACAATGGGATGACTACCTCCCTTCCATAGGCGAGCGCAAAGGGGGTTTCTCCCGTTGCTCTCCTGGGAGTTATATGATAAGCCCATAAAATGTGGGGTAGTTCATCTACCCAGGCACCTTTGGATCTTTCCAATTGTTTCTTTAATCCGTCGATCATTATCTTGTTGGAATCTTTATCTTACCCGTTTCTCTGTTGATACGCTACAGAACTGAAGTGGTGCTTGATGCCATGCTCCTCGTAAAAGCCTTGAAAGAAGCCACTTTTTAACTGCGTGCCATTGTTAGTAATGACCGTTCTTGGGATCCCAAAGCGGGTGATGATGTTCTTCCATAATAACCTCATCATATCAGAGTCCTGGAGTTTTGCGATTGGTTCTTCCTCTACCCACTTGGTGAAGTAGTCAGTGTTGACCAACAGATACTTACAATTTTTAAATGCGTTAGGCAAAGGCCCTACAATATCTAAGCCTCACTAGGCAAAAAGGACATGGGATGGTTAGTGACTTAAGGTGCCTAGTTAGTTGGTGGACCATAGGGGAGTGCTTCTGGCACTTTTCATACTTGCGAACATAAATTCCAGTATCCTTTTGTATGTACGATCACCAGTATTCTTCCTTGATCGCTCAAAAAGCCAATGATCTTCTTCCTGCATTACTCCCACAAATGCCTTCATAAATTTCACTTAGTACCTGCTCGACATCTTCTGACTGAATGCATTGGAGGTAGGGGCCAGTAAAACACTTTCTGTAGAGTTTTCCCTCAAGAGATAAGTGAAAGTGAGCAGCCTTGACTCTTATTTGGTACGCCGATCTCTTGTCGCCTGGCAATGTGTCGTTTCGTAGATAAGTCATGATGGTATTAATCCAAATGGGTGTGTTTTCTATATGGAGGAATTTTTGAACTACGACTGACTGGTTGATGCTTGGCTACGCGAGGAATTATATCTGAATGCTTCTCCTTAAATCGGAGTCAATGGTAGAGCTTAGAGCTACTAAGGTATCGATGTGACTGCTCTGCCCCCTGAGGAACTGTTGAACATTAACTCTTTCAAACGTGTCCATAAGTACCCTTACAACAGCGAGGTAAGTCTCCATTCTCTCATCCTTGGCATTGAAGTCTACACTTATATACTTGGACACTATCTTTGAATCGCCAAATACCTAAAGACATTTTGCCCCTAATAGTTGTTCTTTGCGCAGGCCGAAGATCAGCTCTTCATATTCTGTTTTGTTATTGGAGGCTTTAAATCCTAGTCTGACCCCTTATTTGAGTACAGTCTTCTCTGGGGTAACCAATACAATGCCTATTCCTTCCCCTGGAATTGGAGGCTCCGTCAACGTAAAGGGTCCAGTCGAATGATTTTTTTTCCTATTATGTTGGTTTCTCAATTTCTAACTGGGCAGTAGGCTGGTTCCCCATGAACTTAGGGATAAAATCTACTAGAATTTGCACCTCGATTGTTGTTCTTAGTTGGAAGTGGATTTTGAATCTTCCAAGCTCTATTGACCACTTTGACAGTCAGCTCGAGAGATCAGCTTTCATTAGAACAACTTTGAGGGTGTGTGAGATGATCACGATGATGGAATGAGCCTTAAAGTAATGTTTCAGCTACCTCAAGGCTACCACTAAGGCATAAGCGAGCTTCTTTAGGGGAAAATAACACTACTCAGCATCCAGAAGCATATTGCTTGCATAGTATACCGGGTGTTGGCCTCTTTCCTTCTTCCATACCAAGGCGAGGCTCATAGCATGGTCTGACATGACAAGGTAATATACAAGGGATTACCTTCGCTTGGAATCACCAGTAAGGGTGGCTTGCTAAGGTAAGACTTGATCTCTTCCAGGGTTTTAGAGCAGTCTCCATTCCATACTAGTCCCTTATCTTTCTTCAACAATTGGAAGAATGATCAACAATGCTCCAAAGAATTAGAAATGATGTGGTTGAGTGCGACGAGCATGCCAGTAAGCTTCTGGACATCTCTTATCGTCTAAGAGGGATGGACTTTTCTGATGGCGTCGATCTGATCAGGTTTTGCTTCAATCCCTCTTTTGTTGACAAGATATCCTAGGAACTTTCCTGACTGGACACTGAATGCATACTTGTTAGCGTTAAGTTTCATCCGATATTTCTTGAGGATCTCAAAGGTTTCTCCTAGGTCTGAGAGATGTTAACCCTTGACTTTACTTTTGATGAGTATGTCATCAATGTATACCTCCATTATTTCCCCCATTTTCTTGTTGAACATCTTGGTGACCAGTCATTGATAAGTCGCTCCTACATTCTTGAGGCTGAACGACGTGACTTTATAACAATATAACCCAATAGGAGTTATAAAGAAGGTCTTATCTTGGCCTGGCTCATAAAGTGGGATCTAGTGGTATTCGAAGTAAGCATCCAGAAAGCTCATTCTCTCATGTATTGCAGTGGCGTCAACTAGCTAATCTATCTTTGAGAGAGGAAAACTAACTTTCGGACAAGCCCTGTTGAGGTCACTAAAATCAATACATACTCTCCATCTCCCGTTGCTTTTGGGTACGATGACTGGGATGGATAGCCATTTGGGGAATTAAACTTTCCCAATGGAACCTGCATCTAATAATTTTTCTACCTCTTTCTTTACTGCCTTCGCCTTTTCTGGGGCTGTTCAGCAAGATTTCTGAATGACCAGTTTGAAAGATGGATCGATGTACAATTGATGGCATGCAATAGTGGGATCTATCCCAGGAATCTCGTACGGTTCCTAAAAAAACATCCAGATTTCTCCAGAGGAACGTGGTTAGCTCCTTCTTTTCTCGGTCGGTGAGAGTGGTACCGATAAGAAATTTTGATTCAGGTTAGTTGCCTTCAGCTGTAACTTCTTCCAGGTCTTCAACGACCCTACTTGCGGGGTGGACCCTGGTTTCCTCCACCCCTGGTTAGTCGTACCGTAATTGCTATTTTGAAGGCAATACCTCTTCTTGGGCTTCCTCCTGGACTTTCCTCTCGTCTTTCTTCTTCTTGTGCTTGGGGTGGATGGCTGCAATGAAGTATTTTCTATCCATAACTTGGTTGCTACGAATCTCGATAACCCCCGATCTGTAATGCACTTGATTTTCTGATGATATAAGGATGGTACGTCCTTCATCGTATGGAGCCATCCTCTACCCAAAATGGCGTGATAAGGGGATTCAATATCTACTACCAGAAACTTGATCATCTTTGAAATACTTCCCACCCTGACTGGCAGAACTATCTTTCCCAGTGGCATGGTTATCTTTTCTGCAAAGTCGACTAATGGAACGGTGGCCTCTTTGAGGTTGGCAATATTCAATTTCAATTTGTGGAACAAGTCTAGGTACATAACTTCAGAAGAGATACCTTGGTCGACGAGCAACCTTTCGATGTCCCAATTAACTATCCTAAGTGTGATGACCAACGCATCATGATGTGGGGTTCTTACCCCAACTAAGTCATGTTCGGTAAACATAATGTGTTTGATTTAGTCGACGTCTTCTGGTCGTCGACGCTTCCCGGCCTGAGTTTTGGCGGGGTATATTTGAAAAGCTTTCATAACGACAGTAAGCTTCTTAAATTCCATTCGAATAGTGTTTCCTTGTACTTTCTTAAGGTATGATGCCCCACGAATTACTACGAACTCGTGGCCCATCTCGTCCTTGAGGACGTTGTCAGGCCTCTGGTCGCCATTATTTGTGACCTTATTTTCTTTCTTGTCCGTGAACTCGTTGAGATGACAAGCCTGGGCCAGCTCCTCGAGATGAGACTTTAGTGCTTTTTAGTGTTCGTGGAACGCATATCTCAGCGTGTTATTTCGTTTTGTTGGATCTCTTCCCATCTTCTTAGGCCATTTGGCAAATGGCTCTTCCTTGATTTTGGTAATGATTTTGTATATCGATTCCTTAAAGACTATGTTAACAGCCTGGAACGCTTTAAGAGGTCATTCTTATTGCCCTTTTTTTAGCCATTCTTACCCCCATTCTTGTTTTCTTTCTTCTGTGGATCATTTTTCTCTGTCCATTGTTCGGCTTCCCGCAACCATTATCCCCGAATTAAGATGGATTACATCTTCGACTTTGGCATATTTTTCAATCCGGGACATCTGGTCGTCAATGGAGTTATCCTCCTTCTTAATTAGGGATTGGTGCAATAAAGAAGTGCTTGGCAGTCCGGTCTTAAAGGATGCTATGACAACCTGCTCCAAGCAGTCCTCAATTTCATTAAAAATCTCTCAGTACCTTTTATCATACTCCTTGAAGTTCTCGTATGGTTTTTTCTTCATTGTGAGAAGAGAATCCATCCACTAGGGGTGGGAGATGTTGGTTATAAAGCGAGTTGCGAATAATTCAGCAAGAGCCTTAAAGCTCCTGGTAGACCTATGTGGCAGCCTCTTGAACAACTTTTGTGACACATTATGCAGATTGGAAGGGAATATGCGACACATCAACGCGTCGTTGCGGCTCCACAAGGACATGGCCTGCCTGTACTTCTAGACACGATCGACAAGACAGTTTTTCCATCATAGATCTTGAATCTAGGGATTACGAATTTCTTGGGGAGCTCCTATTCTTCTATTATCCTTGAAAAGGGGGACTTCATCTGAGTGTTAAGATCTCTTCTGACTAGCTCTCGTATGGATCTAGCTCCTCGGTGGGTTGGGTGCTAATCCATCTCCCTACGGACCAAGCTCCTGATTTCATCATTCTGTCGACCAGGGCTCCCACGGCGTCGAGCTGGCTGTAGTGGTTCTGATCGACCATCCTCTGCCCTGGTCCTTTTAATTCTCCCTTAATCGCGCCTGGGGCTCCTTCCTCAGTTGTGAGATTCAATCACCTGAGGGCTAAGAGTCCGATCACGATGTCGTCTTATATTTCTGTGGATAACTCTCTCCATTATTTCCAGATGCCTTTTTAGGCAATCATTCTCTTCTTCTTGGTGACGCGTGTCTTCTTCTTGCTCTCAAAGTCTGACCTCATAGGCGTCGACCAACCTAAAAATCCGCGTGGACCTTGATGGTCCACAACTTTCTTCAGAAGGCTACTTTGCTGGCGAAGCCTTGGATTTGGTTGGCGAATTTTAGACCTCACGCTGGGAGGGGCAGGTTCTTCCTGAACATCGTCAGCTTGAAGCATGTTGCTATTGTGGTGAGATATTGAGATCTTTCAGTTAGTGAGTGTTCTCGTAGGAATAACAGTCGATTCCCACAGACGGCATCAATTGTGGTATAAAAAAAATCACAATAAAGGATTTACGAAGAACAATCACAATCAAATAAGAAAGTATATAATAGCACACACAACACAACTATGTACGTGGTTCGGCAACTTGCCCACGTCCACGGAGAGGTCTACTATTTTATTAAGTATCTCTCAATATGCTTCGTTACATGCCCCAATGCCCCAGGCCAAGGGTTACAACTTATAGATGTAGAATTTCAGTTGTACAAGTAACTCCACGACGTCCATGATAAACCATAAATGTCTTGAATATCTCCACGAGATTATAGGGGATTGACTTGGTTTTGGGGGCGGTGTGAATAGAACATACTCGTAGCTTATTTCCACGATTTGGGTCGGGCAGCTTTCCAGATTTATTGGGTCAGGTCGGCTACTCTCGTGGGCTAAGAATAAAATTAGTCCTCGCAAAAACCACGATAGATAAGCATCACCGTACAAAATTATTTGAAGAAAAGAATTTTGGGATGGTTTATCTTCATAAATAGAGATTTCCATTGGATACATATAGTAAGATGCAACCTGTGGACACTAGAATATCAAAAAATTGACTTGAATGGGGTGAGCGGTTGCTAGTCCATCCGATTAGTGCTAGGTAGAAGCCCAACCACTTGAGTCTTAGCACCTACTAGTGCCTAGAGTTTGGATACCTAGCATATGGCAACGTCTAGTACCTGACATTCACTGGTTCTTGGCGACAAACACCATATTTCCTTATTTTGAAAGTTTGATCAAATGTCGTTTGTTGTTATCAACATCTAACAATTCAAGGATGAGAGAAAAAAAATTCAGAATTTTAGGATGATTTATGATGATATTTACATAATAATAATAATAATACAATTAAGATTTTTTATTTCATTTCTCATTTAAGAAATTATGCGCATTTTTTATTTCCTTTCTTATTAAGTCAATTTATAGGTATTTTTATTTTATTTTTTTATTAAGTGAGTCAGCACCCTATTTAAGGATGAGGATGAAAGCATAAATCATTCATTCGTTCTATAATATTGAAAGAGCTTCTGTAATTCTTTTCTTTGTTGCTAAGTTCAGCGAGGATTGAGCATTTTTATCATCTAACGTGGTGTTATCATCCGTTACATTAATCTTATCAAAATCATTATGAACATTTAATTATCCTACTTATAAGCTTAGGAAGTTTACTCAAAACATCATTTAAGTCATATTTTTACATACATCTCTAAAGGTAGCAATTTTTGGCATGACTCAAATTCGACACAAAGTTAACGGGTTAGGGTAGATCAATTTATGACACGAATCTGAAAAATGTCATAACTTGACTACACGATTGGTAAAAACCTGAAAATGATATGACTTGGCAACACGATTAGTAAACAAGTTGAATTAGTGTCAGTTATAAATAATTATTAATCAAGTTGAATTAGTGTCAATTACAAAAAAAGTCAAAATGACTTGAATAAATATGTTTAACAAATATTATATTGTGAATGATTATTGTTTATATCGTGATATGAAATTATGTAAATTTCTTATAAAATTGGATGATATTTACTTATTTGTTGATAGTATTTAAAACTAATTGATTTTTAGTTATGAAGGACCTATAGGTCATATGACTAATTAAGCGACGAGAGAATATTAGTGTGATGTTCGTATTAACAGGTTACACCTATTAACCTGAACATAACACGATTAATAAATGAGTAGTGATACTCATATCGGGTGTTAGTACCGTATTAGTACCGGTACCGTTTTATTTTATTGTACATATGTGGGACCTATAACATTTCTTGACGGGACCCACACCATAATACAAGCAAATAAAACAGTACCGGTACTAAACCGGTACTACCATCCGATGTATATAACATTTTCCTTAATAAATAGTTCGAATTAGT
Source organism: Sambucus nigra (assembly GCA_949130495.1). Taxonomy (NCBI): domain Eukaryota; kingdom Viridiplantae; phylum Streptophyta; class Magnoliopsida; order Dipsacales; family Adoxaceae; genus Sambucus; species Sambucus nigra. The sequence goes on from OX422207.1 coordinate 717,353,269, forward strand.
GTTGCATCAAATGACACATTCGATAAAATGACATGTATTAGTGAGATGGATGTCCTGAATTCTCTCCCCTTGAAAGTCAAAATATACCCTTTGATCATGTGTAAAACGTGTATCTTGAATACTATAAAAATTAGTATCACATGTTCAAATCCATTTGATTGCATAAATTGGGGCGTGATTGTTAGGTCTTTATCACCCCGGACATTGTCACAAAAATATCAAAAACCTAAGGCCAATTGACATCCATATCAGCTAGACTAACTACTGCGGAAGCAAGATGCGACACTGCAAAGCATCCCCTTCTTAAACACGTGCCTTTATACATAAAAAAGTACTTTAATTCACGATAAAATGCACATGGCGAGCATGAACCTCATGGATTCCCTGGATACAGTTACAAATCAACAGTAGCTAAACAGAACAACAACCATCATATTCATCATCATGTGGCTCATGCCCCACGTGCCCCAAACTCCAAACTCGTTGACTTTCTTGAGATTAATAAATTTCAACAAATCCATATTTATCTTAATTTCTTACAAAAATAACAAATAAATCGAATCGAATAATAACTATGAGTCTATGACAGATGGAAGAAGAGATTTCTAATTCTATTTACATAGAAAAAGTATATTAAATTCCAAAATCAAAATCCAAATTTGTGAAGGAGAGACGGGACTTTTTAGTTGGGTGAGGACTTTGAACCTCATCATCACCAAACCCGCTTAAAATTTCTGGCAATGCCGGCATATTGAGATCGAAACCACGGTGGGTATTGGTGGAGCTGACACCTGAACCTGATGATGCCTTGGCACCGCCTTCATAGTGACAACGCTTGTGTCCACCCAAAGCCTGTCCTGTTGGAAAACACTTGTGACAGATTGAACACTCGTGGCTCCTTCCACCACTGTTTGTGGTGGTGGCGGTGGATATATCAGAGTGTTTGCGGTGACTACCGTGACTGGCCTTATGTCCACCTAGGGCTTGGTATGACCCAAAACCCTTATTGCATACGCTGCACTTGTACTCAATCTTCGACTCTGGCGGTGAAGGAGTGGTGGAAGAGGACGCGCCGCTGCGAGCGAGCATGATAAGGCAAAGAGCAAGGTACTCTTCTTCAGTCGGTGGGTCGTCAAAACGAGGTCGTTTAGAGCGCTTCCCCTTGGTCCACGACTCATATTGGAATGGTGTTGTTTGTGTAATCGGCGAGTTCAGAGCTTCAAGAGCCATTTATAATAATAAACGATTCAACAGAGAGAGGGAAAGAAGAGGTGTGACTGAATTTGAATATATGTTGAGTGACAGAGAGTGAGTGAGTGAGGTGGTGGTGGGAATGTGGTTTTATTATATAGCGATCGGAGTCAGAGAAAGAAAGGATTGCGCGAGGTTTCTTAGGAAAGTAAGACAGTTGACCAAGTTATTTGCAACATACTATAAAAATAGATTTATTCACGCACCCTCTTGGTGTCTATGTATATATACAAAACTCTAATCTACACTTTCACACGTGTACATCTTAATTGATATATCCACCCAAATGTTTAGAAAGTTTTCAAAGAAACAAAGAAAAAAAAAGCAAAACTTCAACGGATGCATAAAAAGGGTGCGTGAAAAAGGCATCCTCTTTCATCCCTATTTTCAAATCTATAAAACATTCGAACCTCTTTGGTATTTTAAACGTTTTTCATAAAAAATAAAAATAAAAAAGTTTTTGAAATCCAATTGATTCATCCTCTTCCTCCCTGTCTTGAAATCGAAATTCGAATCGATTCAGACTTTTCACTCCCCCTCTAATTAAAACCCTTTAATTTAAACATTCGATGGACTCCAATATCGAAAAAGTGAAGAAGGTTGTGCCCATATGCAATTGGCACACAGGTCCACAAGTTGTCAAGTTTAACACAACTGCATACACCACGAGGTTAAGAGGTCGATATCTATTGATCATTATTGAGGTTAGGCTCTCATCATAACAATTGTTGTGGAGTATTTTTGGAAATGATTAGGCAGGTGGGAAGCTTCAACATTTATCACAAGGTGAAAGAGTCGCTCTTCATGCATTCTCTCTCTCTCTCTCTCTCTCTCTCTCTCTCTCTCTCTCTACTTATTTCATATCTTTGTTGGCAGTGCATGTGTGTGCGACTACCTTATAAACATGGAATTTTTTTTACTAAACATTCTCGTGAGAGAGTCTTTTTATTATCAATTATATTAAGACATTATGTTGTTTATATTGTTTTCCCCTCATTTTCTATTTTTTTTTAATAAAATTTTGATTTAATTTGTATGAATTCTTTTTTTAAGTTTTATGGCGTTTTCTTTATATATATATATATATATATATATATATATATATATATATATATATATATATATAGAGAGAGAGAGAGAGAGAGAGAGAGAGAGAGAGAGGAGGGATCTCCAGCGGGTCATTTTCACTTGCCCACTAACGGGTCTTAACAAAATCAGAGATAGTAGTGCCACGTGTGAGGAGAGTTTCGAGGGTCAAAATTAGAAGACTAAAGACCCTTTCACCTTTACTTCCATTTTCTACACATGAACACGTTACCTCTATTCTCTCTCTCCCTTCTACATCAAAACCCATTTATACACCAAAAGCAATACTCACTCTATTTCTCCATTCTACTCCAAATAGAAGATCATTCGCTCATTTTTTTCACCCGGTAATTGAATCTCCAATGTTTTTTTTATTATTATTTCATCACTTGTTTGTTTCAGCATTATATATATATATATATATATATATATATATATATATTATCATTTCATCACTTTTTTTTAACATAATATTTGTTTTTTTTTAACCGCAAACTCAAGTCTCTCCCTCATTTTTTCTTGCTATTGACGCCGACCAGGTAATCTTTATTTCATCCTTTGTTTTATTTTATTTTTCACGCAATATATTGGTAGAATAAAGATCCATCCGTTATTTTTTTTATATACATTTTTTTTTTCAATTCAACTTGTTGGAATAATAAATTTATGTAAATTTTACTTTATTTCAAGAAAGTGTAGGTAGGTACAGTATATTTTTTTACAACCCAACAATTTTTTAATAGGTTTGGCTAAAAATAATTTTTACAGTCTTATTATGTTTTATAATTATTTATCTGGTTATTATTTATAGGTTTTATTCAAAATGGAGAATCGGGAATTTCAGCAAGTATATGTCGAAAAATTACATTGGGATGTTGGGGGGGATATGGAAATTAAGATGGAAAGTGCACTAAATATTGAGAATGAGCAATGTGTTGAGTCACATTCTAGCCATTCCGAAATGGTATACAATCCACAAGTAGCACCTCAATCGAAGCCTAAATTGCGCCAGGAGTTTAAAACATTAGATGATGTTAAGAAATTTTACAACGATTATGCGAGAGAATCGGGATTTAGTGTTAGGAATTGGTTTGAAAAAAAGACGCGGAACCGATGAAATAATTAGGAAAGAGTATGTTTGTTGGAAACAAGGGAAGGGTAAACTTGTTGCGGACATTGGAGTGGAAAGGCGTCGGGGATCTGTTAAAGTTGGATGTAATGCAAAACTTTGTGTTGTTATGTCCGAAAGTGGCTTATATGAAGTTAGTGTATTCGTTGAAGGCCATTGTCATCCATTAACCAGTCCAAGAAAAACACATTTTTTGCCATCCCACCGCCAAGTGTCAAGTGCTAAAAAGTCATTGATTCAACAACTTGCATGGTTAACATTCCAAAACACCAACAATTTAATTTACTAGGGTTGCAAGCGGGGGGTTTCGAAAATATTGGTTGTACACAACGAGATTTGTATAACCACGAAAGGGATAAACGCAAAGAGTTGAAGGGGCACGATGGTGATATGCTTCATGAGTACTTGAAATCTGAACAGTCAAAAAATCCTTCATTTTATTTTAAAATCGAGGCAAATGATGAAAAGAAAATAACTCGTTGTTTTTGGGCCGACGCCACCTCTAGACGTGCATACACTTATTATGGGAATGTTGTAATTTTTGACACAACATATAACACAAATCGATATGGATTGATATTTGCACCACTAATGGGGGTTAATAATCATGGTCAAACAATAATATTTGCTTGCGCATTCTTGAGCGATGAGACTATTGATTCTTTTGTTTGGCTTTTCAACCAATTTTTAAAATCTATGCCCGGTGACGCCCCTAAAATGATAATAACCGATCAAGATCCAGCCATGACAAATGCCATTTCAACAACTCTACCAATGACATTTCATAGATATTGTAGTTGGCACATTTTAACCAAATTTTCCGAAAAATTAGATTCGGTTAAATATAATGCTCACTATAAGGAATTTTCTAGCTGTATTTGGGGATCAGAATTAATAGAAGAGTTTGATGTGAGGTGGATGGAGCTTGTTAACAAAAGTGGTTTAAGTGAGAATAAATGGCTAAACTCAATGTATAATATCCGTTCAAAATGGGTGCCTGCCTATGTGAATCATGTGTTTTCGGCGGGAATGTCAAGTAGCCAACGTGCGGAAAGCTCTCACCCATTCTTCAAAAAGTATGTTTCAAAAAATAATTCATTGGTTAATTTTATGATTCAATTTGGTAGGGGACTTATGCATCAACGCCATGAAGAACTAATGGCGGATCACAAAGATATGATTGAAAAGCCTAAGTTAAAAATCGTCCATGATTTTTTGATGCACATGGTTGATGTCTACACGCATGAAATGTTCTATAAATTTCAGGATGAAATATTTGAAAGCTTCACGTATAAATTTGAGCTAGTGATGGAGGATGAAAATATGCATGTGTACAGGATTCAAAAATCACCATTGCGAGTAATCAAATATGACAAAATGTTGGATATTGCATCATGTACTTGTAAGAAATTTGAGAGCTCGGGGATCCCTTGTAGACATGTTTTGGGGTATTTGCACAAAATGCATGATTATGAAAAACTACCAAATCAATACATTTTAGGTAGATGGAGTAAATCGGCAAAATCCATGGTGGATGGGGATGATATTTATTGTGAAATCGTCGATGACAAATCATATCTACTAAAGAGGTCCCAATTAATTCAATTGGCATTAGATGAGGTTGATAAGGCCCTTACTAGCCAAGAAGCAACAAAGGTGTATACCGATGCTTTGGGTGGTGCACGTGATAAATTAAATCAATTGGTTGAAAGTGGGGTTGGTTCAAGTGTTCGGGTTGCTTTGGGAAATGGTAATTGAAATTACTACAACGAACCAAGCCAAGTGCGTGCAAAAGGGTGTGGCAAAAGGCTCAAAAGCGGGAAGGAAAAAGCATTAAGGAAGGGCAAAGATTCTAAATCAAGAAAGTGTAATGGGTGTGGTTTGGTTGGTCAGTCGCATGATAAAATAAATTGTCTAATGCTAACTACTCAGTAAGTACTTGTACATAATTTATTCATTTATATTGTCTACGCAAATAAATAAGAAACTAACTTGATAAATATATGTAGGTATTCATCAAGTCAAGAAGACCGCGATGAACGCCAAGATGATGATAGTTACTCATCCGAAGGTGAATATTACAAATATTTTCAAAGTAATGAGAAAAATTGAATATCGTGTATTTTTTTACATAATTATCCAACTCTTTGTTTTCGATTTCAGGAATATCATTGTAATTCACATGGAGGAAATTGGATGCATTTTGGAGTAGGAAGAATTTTTTTTTCAATTTGGATTTTTTTATTTGGATAAATGTATTTTTATTTTATTTGAATGATAACTTCCCATTAAAGTCTAAAAAATCTCATTTTGCTATATGTAGAAAGGTGGTTTTGTTTTCGGTTTAGAAATAGATTTTAATGTATGTAGAAAGTTGCTGTATGAGAAAGTGGGTGGGTTTTGTTTTTGGTGTGAAATAGATTTTGCTAGACATTGGAGAAAGTTGTTGTATGGAGAAAGTAGGTTTTGTTTTTGGTGTAGTAATAAATTTTGTTGTATGGAGAAAGTTATTGTATGAAAAAAGTGGGTTTTGTTTTTTGTGTAGAAATAGAAACTGGGTTTTGCTTTTGGTGTAAGAGAGAGAATAGAGATAACGTCATTATCAGTAGAAAATGGATCCATTCAGTCTCTCCTCACGCGTGGCCACTGCTATCTCTGATTTTGTTAAGACCCGTTAGTGGGCACGTTAAAGGACCCGCTGGAGATCCCTCCTCTCTCTCTCTCTCTCTCTCTCTCTCTCTCTCTCTCTCTATATATATATATATATATATAACTGCTCTTGTGCGGACCAGTTCGCATTTTAAGAGTGCGGACCAGACATGTGTCACCTGACGGTGAGCCTAGAAATTATAGGCTACGCTAAATTATAGGCACACTCTCGGCTAAATTATAGGCACACTCTCTCTCTTATATAGGCTCACCGCCAGGTGACACATGTCCGATCCGTACTTTTAAAATTCGGACTGATCCGCACATGAGCAATACTATATATATATATATACACACACACACACACATTCTCTTAGATACTCTCTAGAGTAAGTAATGAAATCTCATTGTTTCAAACATCAATTAATCTGTACTCAAAATCCCTTCAGTGAAAATAAAAAATTATAACATACAAATTATTCAATGAAAAATAATTCCCCTAAAGGTAAAGTGTGAACCTTTCTTTTATCTTGCTCTCTTTGTTCATCTATACGTACAAAACTTATATGACTTTTGATTTTAATTTGTAACATCTTTTACGAATTTAATTGTATCATTATAATGTTAAATTTAAAATTTACTCACTGTTGATGTAAAAAATTAGATTACTCTAATTATTCAATCACAGATAAATAAATGAGGCAAAGATTTTTAAAGTGGTTCAGCCTTGTAAGAATGGCCTACATCCACTGTTATGTTATTGCTGAGTGTCTAGGAATTCTCGAGTACAAGTGATACCAAGAAATTCAGGTCCCCCTAGGATGAGGGTAATACAAGGTATTTATAGCCCTTAGGCTGTACATGAAAGGGTGTTACATTAAATGATACACATATGAAAGGGTAGTTCATTTAATGTTCTTCAAACGTGCGCGTCAAGATGATAAACATTCAATGAATAGTTGAACTGTTGATTATCTGGCAATTAATGTTGTAGTCGAGGTGCAGCTCGAACCGCCTTAGTTGCTCGTCATCCAAAAGTTCCTCGGAGGATAAGAGTTCCTCGGAGGGTTGGTGTTCCTCGGAGTGAGTATGTTGGTCGGGGTCGTTGCTATTGTGCCACGTAGATTGACACGTGTCTTCTTATTATTCGTCCACATCAGCATACTAATTTTGGTATCAACACTCACCATTGACAATTTTCTATAACTTGTTCTTAATTTTATTTGCCTAATTTTTTTTTACTATATTCTTATAAAGTATTAACATACGCCCACGCAATGCGCAAGTTGCAAGTACACCGATCAAATGACCATATTTCAAAGAATTTTCCCCCCAGGAACTCACGCCACACTGACTTATTTTCCGCCTCGAATGACATCAGATTTGGGTGTTCGGTCAGATTCATCGAATTTCAGTGGTGGTTCGATTGAGTGGAGTCAAATGTGTGCATGTTATTATTTTGCAAATTCAGTACATATATTTTATTTAGAAACATATTCCTACCACTACAAGAAAAACAGAATTCGCGACATCTTTTGGTGACATCAATGTTTTTGTGTTGCCAAAAGGTATACTTTTGGCAACATATAGAGTTTTTGTGCGGCGAAAAGTTTTTATTTTGGTGGGCGCTCTACTAAAATTTCCCCCCAAATGTCATTTACATTTCGCAACATCAATTAGATGTCGCGCATTTAGTCCCTTACTTTCGGCGACATGGGTATCATGTCGCGAAAACATCATTCTCGTTTTGTGACATGGGTATCATGTCGCGAAATGATATACACTTTCAACTTCAACATATGCATGTCGCGATATGTATTTTAACTTAATTAAAAAAAACTCAAAATTTATCTCCCTCTTTTTTTAAGCCAAAATTCTATTTCCCCCCTCAAAAACCTGCTACAACTCCCGCTTAAAAAAAACTAAAAGAACACCCAATTTTTTTCTCTCTCCTCACCCCAACCTCTTCTCTCTTCTCTCTTCTCTCTGCCCCGATCTCTTCTCTAAAGTATCGAAACCGACCAACACCGAAACCGGAACTGGAACCGGCCTGAATCACCGGAACCGTCCAGTGTTATACCTCCAACTAAATATTCGGCCAGGGTTATACCTCAAGCACCGGAACTGACCAGCGTTATACCTCCAACTAGAACCAGCCTTAATCCAAAATATTCGGTCCCGACCTCCGACCCCCTAATACCTCTGACTCCCTTATACCACCAACTAAAACCATGGCTCTGATGTGAGGGTGTCGGCCCTGCGTTGCACAGGAACATTGTTACATAATTCCTCTCAAATCCTCCCATTTAGATTTCAATTTGTAAGTATATCCCTATCGTTTTTAGTGGTGGTGAAACCTATTACGTGAAGAAATTAGTCAGTGGTAGTTGGAATGTTTTGGGAAATATTATATCCACATTGTTTTCTTTGCCTTAGTTTGGTTGAGGTTTTATGAATTTAATTGTTTAATTATTGATATTGGTATTGAGTTTTTTGTGGTGTAATGACTTTTCAGTATTTTTTTCTTTTTGTTTGTTGAGAACCCAAAGATTTCCATTTCTAGGGCTTTTCTTACAGCTATCTAGCTAGTTCTGATATGATTTAAAAGAAAAGCAATGTTAGTGTTTATTTGATTTTATTTTTGGTTAACATTTACAGTACAAACAAAATGAAATTAGAAGATTTTGAGTTCCACAAGAATCTTCATGAAGATTTTAGTTCCACCGTGCCGAACAAACCTCCCGAATCAAGGTATTTTGGGGATTTTGTAGTTGATCCTATTGTTATGCCAGACTTATTTTTTTGATTCGTTTGATGTTGGTAACCCCCTTTTTTTCTTCAGTTGCAAATTTTTTGCTATTTATTTCAATTAAAATCATAAATCAAACTCTATATTTTTTATCGGAGCTGTTTAATTAGTCTAAATTAGTGAGTTCGTTGAAAATCGGGTTGTTCATTAAAAGTTTACTGTGTAATGTGATCACAACCTTTGGGCACTAGTTTTTTTAGTACAACCTTAAGTAACCTCAGTTTAGCATAGTATACATAACATAAGTATAACCTTAGGTAAACTTTTATTTTTAAAAAAATGAAAACATACTTGTTCTTATTAGGATTACGATAAGTAATTATCAAAACATACTTGAATTGAGATCTTTATTGGTATTTAAACTCAGATTTTTAGTGTGAGAAAATCATTTGCTCAATTTGAGATTTTATTCTCTCGTCACTAGTTGAACTGAGAATTGTCATATTTATGTTATGCATATCTTTGTGAAATTACGAATTATTTAATATAAAAATAAGGAAAAGTGAAAAAAATCCCATGAACTGTGCAGCTTTTGGAAAAGTGCATCATGAAATTCTTCAAGACATCTCATTAAACTAAGAGAAAGGATAATTGGATGAGTGAAAAGTGCAAGGAGACACATGTATGTTTCAGTTCTTTCCCCTTTTATCCTTTTTGGTGTTTTATAAGACAAACCTTCTATTATAAGTTTTCTTGTCTTCATATTGTTTGTTCACCTAACATTAGTTTAATGAATTTTTTTTACGTTATATATATATATATATTTACTTTTTTTTTTAAAATGGTAGGGCGAGTTTCTAAAGCTATATGCGAGATTGAAGGAGCCCGACGCGGTTCAAATGTCACAGGAGGAGATAGCAATTAAGGTACTTGGGAAGAAGTCGGGATATTTGAGACGATTTGCTGTCGGTCCAAAGCCCTCCGACACTTCAATAGTCATAGCATAGTCCCAGTCTCATAATGAAGAGTTGAGAAACTTGAAAGATAAGATATCGTATCTTGAGGAACTAAACGCTGCTCAAAATAGATAATTTGAGAACTTGATGACATTGTTGGAGAAAAATGGTACACTTTCGAGAAGCCATGGCAGGGAGAGTTCATCAGATGCCTTTCAAAATGAAAATGAAATAGGGTAAGTCTCAAAGTCTCAAATTCTCTTTAAAAATTATAGCATTATATAGCAAAATGGCCCGAATAAATAGGCCAAAACGTCTTTAAAAAATTGTCTTTAAAAATTGCAACATTAAATAGCAAAGTCTCCGTAATTTTTCAACCATATGCCTAGAATAAATAGGCCAAAACAACGAAAACATAAACATAAATAAGAGGCCAAAACATAGCAACATAAAGAGGCCAAAATAGGGGCAAAAAGCAGTCTATTTTCTGCCCAAAACTGCAACTAATTTTTGCCCAAAACATGGGCTTATTTTTGCCCAAAACAGGGGCATATTGCTGCCCAAACAAGTGCATATTGTTGCCCAAATCAGGGGTATATTGCTGCCCAAATAAAACAATAAAAAGAGGTTAAAACAAGGCCAAAATGCGATGAAAAAAGCAACCAATTATGTTAGAAAAATTACATAAATAGGCCAAAACAGGGGCAAAAAGCAGTTTATTTTCAGCCAAACAATAGTTAATTTGTGCCCAAAATAGGGAGTTAAAACATGCGTCTATGATTTGTAAAAATCTAGACCCAGGCTTAAAACATGCCGTTAGTGGGTGAAAATCAAAACAACCACCAAACGGCCTCGTAAGAGGAACAAACACCTCGCACATGATCAACATAATACGTAGGAACTCACCACATAGTCACGAGACTCCTGGTTTGTGAATACGACAATAATTTGCAAAAATATAGACTTAGGCTTAGAAACATGCCATTAGATGGTGAAAACCCAAAATAACCCCCAAACGGACCCTTAAGAGGCACAAACACATCGCATGGGATCAACGTAACATGTAGGAACTGATCGCGTATTCACGGTACTCTCGATTTCAGAATACGATGACAATTTGCAAAAATCTAGAATTAGGCTTGAAAATATGCCGTTAGAGGGTGAAAATCCAAAATAACCCCTAAACGGCCGCTCAAGAGGCACGAACACCTCGTAAGGGACTAACATAACACGTAGGGGCTGATCGCGTAATCACGGTACTCCTGGTTTAAGAATACGATGGTAATTTGTAAAAATCTAGAGTTAGGCTTAAAAACATGCCGTTAGAGGGTGGAAACCCAAAATAACTCTCAAACGACCCCTCAAGAGGCACGAACACCTTGCACATCATCAACGTAACACGTAGGGACTGACCGCATTTTCACAAGACTCCTGATTTAAGAATACGACGATAATTTGTAAAAATATAGACTTAGACATAAAAACATGTCGTTAGAGGGTGAAAGCCCAAAATAACTGCCAAATGGCCCCTTAAGAGGCACGAACACCTCGGACGGGACCAATGTAACACGTAGGGATTGACCACATATTCACGGGACTCCCAGTTTGAGAATAAGATGATAATTTGTAAAAATCTAGACTTAGGCTTGAAAACATGCCGTTAGAGGGTGAAAGCCCAAACAAACCCCCAAACGGTCTCTTAAGAGGCATGAACACCTCGCACGGGACTAACGTAACAAGTAGGGACTGATCTCGTATTCACAGGACTCCCAATTTGAGAATACGTTGATAATTTGTAAAAAACTAGACTTAAGCTTGAAAACATGCTGTCAGAGGGTGAAAACCCAAACAGCCCCTTAAGAGGCATGAACACCTCAGACGGGACTAATGTAACACGTAGGGACTGATCGCGTATTCACGGGACTCTCAAGTTAAGAATACGATGATAATTTGTAAAAATCTAGACTTAGGCTTAAAAACATGCCGTTAGAGGGTGAAAACCTAAAACAACCCCCAAACGTTCCCTTAAGAGGCACGAATAACTCGCACAGGATCAACGTAACACGTAGGGACTGATCGCGTATTCACGGTACTCCCGGTTAGAGAATACAATGGTAATTTACAAAAATCTAGACTTAGGCTTAAAAACATGTTGTTAGAGGGTGAAAACCTAAAATAACCCATAAACGATGCCTTAAGAGGCAATAACACCTCGCACGGGATCAACGTAACACGTAGGGACTGCTCGCATATTCACAGGACTCTTGATTTGAGAATACGATGATAAGTTTCAAAAATCAAGACTTAGGCTTGAACATATGCCGTTAGAGGGTGAAAGCCCAAAAGAACCCCCAAACGGCCCCTCAAGAGGTACGAACACCTCACACGGGACTAACATAACACGTAGGGACTGACCGCGTATTCACGATACTACTAGTTTGAGAATACGAAGGTAATTTTTAAAAATCTAGACTTAGGCTTGAAAAGATGTCGTTACAAGGTGAAACCCCAAAATAACCTCGAAACGGTCCCTCGGGAGGAACGAAAACCTCGCACGGGATCAACGTATTACGTCGGGACTGACCGCATATTCATGGGACTCCCAGTTTAAGAATACAATGATAATTTGTAAAAATCTAGACTTAGACTTAAAAACATACCGTTAGAGGATGAAACCCCAAAACAACTGTCAAATGACCCCTAAGAGGCACGAACACCTCGAATGGGACCAATATATTACGTAGGGATTGACCGCATATTCATGGGACTCCCGATTTGAGAATAAGATGATAATTTGCAAAAATCTAGACTTGGGCTTGAAAACATGCCGTTAGAGGGAGAAAGTCCAAAAGAACCCCCAAACGGCCCCTTAAGAGGCAGGAACACCTCGCACGGGACTAACGTAACAAGTAGGGACTGACCGCGTATTCATGGGACTCCCAATTTGAGAATACGATGATAATTTGTAAAAAACTAGAGTTAAGCTTTAAAACATGCTGTCAGAGGGTGAAAACCCAAAATAACTCCCAAATGACCCCTTAAGAGGCACGAACACCTCGCTCGGGACTAACGTAACACGTAAGAACTTATCGCATATTCACGGGACTACCGATTTGAGAATACAATGATATCTTGTAAAAATCTAGACTTAGGTTTACAAACAAGCCGATAGAGGGTGAAACCTTGAAACAACCCCCAAACGACCTTTTAAGAAGCACGAACACCTCGTACGGGAGCAACGTAACACATAGAAACTTATTGCGCATTCACGGGACTAATGATTTGAGAATACGATGGTAATTCGCCAAAATCTAAACAAGCTTGAAATCATGTCGTTAGAGGGTGAAAACCCAAAATAACTCCAAAATGACCCATTAAGAGGCACGAACACCTCGCACATGACTAACATAACACATAGGGACTGACCGCGTATTCACGGTACTCTCAATTTGAGAATATGATGGTAATTTGCAAAAATATAGACTTAGGCTTGAAAACATGCCGTTAGAGGGTGAAAATCCAAAATAACCCCAAAACGACCCCTCCAGAGGAATGAACACCTCGCAAGGGATCAACGTAATGCGTAGGGACTGACCCCGTATTCACGGGACTCCCGATTTAAGAATACAATGATAATTTTCAAAAATCCAGACTTAGAATTAAAAATATGCCGTTAGAGAGTGAAAGCCTAAAACAACCACCAAATGACCCCTTAAGAGACACGAACACCTCGAACGAGACCAATGTAACACGTAGGGATTAATGCGTATTCACCGGACTCCTGGTTTGAGAATAAGACGATATTTGCAAAAATCTAAACTTAGGCTTGAAAACATGCCGTTAGAGGGTGAAATCCCCAAAGAACCCCCAAATGGCCCCTTAAGAGGCAGGAACACCTCACACGGTACTAACGTAATAGGTAGGGACTGACTGTGTATTCCCGGGACTCCTGATTTGAGAAAATGATGATAATTTGCAAAAATCTAGAATTAGGCTTGAAAACATGCCGTGAGAGTGTGAAAGCCCAGAATAACTCCCTAACGACCCCTTAAGAGCTACGAACACCTCGCACGAGACTAGCGTAACACGTAGGGACTGAACACGTATTCACGGGCTCCTGATTTGAGAATATGATGATAATTTCTAAAAAACTAGACTTAGGCTTGAAAACATGCCGTTAGAGGGTGAAAATCTAAAATAACCCCTAAACGGCCCCTTAAGAGGGACGAACACCTCGCTCGAGACCAATGTAATACGTAGGAACTTACCATGTAGTCATGAGACTTCCAATTTGAAAATATGATAATAATTTGCAAAAACTAGAGTTAGGCTTAAAAACATGTCATTAGATGGCGAAAGCCCCAAAATAAGCCCAAAACAGCCCCTTAAGAGGCACGAACACCTTGCACGAGACCAATGTAACACGTAGGAACTTACCACGTAGTCACGAGACTTCCGGTTTGAGAATACGACAATAATTTGCAAAAATAAGACTTAGTCTTAAAAACATGCCATTAGATGGTGAAAGCCCCAAACATCCCCTTAAGAGGTATGAACACCTCAGACGGGACCAATGTAACACGTAGGGACTGACCACATATTCACGGGAATCCCGAGTTGAGAATACGACGATAATTTGTAAAATTCTAGACTTAGGCTTAAAAACATGCCGTTACAGGGTGAAAACCTCAAACAACCCCCAAACGTTCCCTTAAGAGGCACGAATAACTAGCACAAGACCAATGTAACACATAAGGACTGATCGCATATTCACGGTACTCTCGATTAGAAAATACGATGATAATTTGTAAAAATGTAGACTTAGGCTTGAAAATATGCTGTCAGAGGGTGAAAACCCAAAATAACTCCCAAACGACCCCTTAAGAGGCACGAACAACTCGCACGGGTCTAACGTAACACGTAGGAACTGATCGTGTATTCACGGGACTCCGAATTTGAGAATACGATGATAATTTTCAAAAATCTAGACTTAGGCTTGAAATCATGACGTTAGTGGGTGAAAAACCAAAATAACTCTCAAACGATCAGTTAAGGGACACGAACACCTCGCACGAGACTAACGTAACACGTAGGGACTAACCGCGTATTCACGATACTCCTGATTTGTGAATACAATGGTAATTTGTAAAAATTTAGACTTAGACTTGAAACATGCCGTTAAAGGGTGAAAACCCAAAATAACCCCCAAAGGGCCCCTTAAGAGGCACGAACACGTCGCACGGGACTAACATAACACGTAGGGACTGAAAGCGTATTCACGGTACTCCCAATTTGGGAATATGATAGTAATTTGCAAAAATCTAGCCTTAGGCTTGAAAACATGCCGTTAGAGGGTGAAAACTCAAAATAACCCCCAAACAAACCCTTAAGAGGCACGAACACCTCATACGGGATCAACGTAAGACGTAGGGACTGACCACGTATTCACAGGACTCGTGGTTTAAAAATATGATGATAATTTGCAAAAATCTAAACTTAGACTTAAAAACATGCCGTTAGAGGGTGAAAGCCCAAAACAACCGCCAAATCACCCCTTAAGAGGCATGAACACGTCGGACGGGACCAATGTAACACGTAGGGATTGATTGCTTATTCACGGGACTCCCATTTTGAGAATAAGACAATAATTTGCAAAAATTTAGACTTAGGCTTGAAAACAATCTGTTAGAGGGTGAAAGCCCAAAACAACTCCCAAACGACCCCTTAAGAGGTACGAACACCTCGCACGGGACTAACATCACACGTAAGGACTGACCGTGTATTCACGGGACTCCCAATTTAAGAATACGATGATAATTTGTAAAAATCTAGGCTTAGACTTAAAAACATGCCGTTAGAGGGTGGAAGCCCAAAACAACCGCCAAGTGACCCCTTAAGAGGCACGAACACGGCGGATGAGACAAATGTAACACGTAGGGACTGATCACATATTCACGGGACTTTCGGTTTGAGAATACGATGATAATTTGTAAAAAACTAGACTTAGGCTTGAAAACATGCCGTTAGAGAGTGAAAAGCACAAACAACCCCAAAACGGTCCCTTAAGAGGTACGAGTACCTCGCATAGGACCAACGTAATACGTAGGGACTGATCGCGTATTCACGGTACTTTCGGTTAGAAAATACGACAGTAATTTGAAAAATCTAGACATAGGCTTGTAAACAAGCTGTCAAAGGGTGAAAATAAAAATAACTCCCAAACGACCCCTTAAGAGGTACGAACACCTCGTACGGGACTAACATAACACGTAGGGACTGACCGCGTATTCACGAGACTCCCGATTTGATAATATGATGATAATTTACAAAAACCTAGACTTAGGTTTAAAAGCATGTCATTAGAGGGTGAAAACCCAAAATAACTCCCAAAAGACCCCTTGAAAGGAACTAACACCTCGCACGGGACCAACCTAACACGTATGGACTGACTGGGTATTCACGGGACTCCCGGTTTGAGAATCTGCATAGTCACTGGAGAAATCCATACATGTCTAAAATAAACCAACAAATCCGTAAGTTTGAACCACTTAACATAAATCCATACATCTCCAAAATACTAGTTTTAATCATCCTACGTTACAAATCCATAATAACAAGCCAAAAATCGAGTTTATATAACCATTCCTTCAAAATACTCCTTCGCAACGTCCAAAATAATACTTCAAAAAGACAACCATTTACCATAAATAATTAGTAAAAATTAAAATTAAAAACCAGTTAGTAAAACTGTTATATAACTATTGTTATATGACAAAAGTTATATAACAGTTGTTATATATTAAGTGTTATATAACAGTTGTTATATAACAACTGTTATATAACCCTTTATATAACAAGTTATATGAATATTTATATAAAAAAGTTATACAAAAATATTACAATTGTGACACCCCGACTAATTAAATACCGGGTAGCTACTCCTTTATTCAAATTAATACAAAATGTCAAGTTGGTTCAGTTCATAGCATCACTGTCGAAAAACGTTTTAACAATTACTAGCCACCTAATATTTAAAAAGTGAGTTGTCAATTTTAATTAAATCCGATTAATATGCAATAAGTATTACATTATGAAATAATGATATCACAACCACATTATAGTCACATTAAAATGATAGAGAAATATATGAATCTGGAGGAACAATCCACGGAAATAATCCGAATTACTGAATAAAACTGAATACAGAGTCTGAATCACTAAATAATTACAACCCAAAATCTGAAATAAAACTGAGTGAGTAGGATGTCTCTAAAAAAAGGGGCGACATGCCCTACAGATGAGTAAATATGAAATAGAGTCAAGATAGAAAGTGGAGGCGTCTACTATCGAGGTCCTGTAGCTTTCACAGCAGTTACAACACGTCCCCTGAATGGAACTCCTACACTTGGTGTCCTTGTGGCTGGGCACCTAAAAGGTTTTTACAAGAAAATAGATTTGAAAGCAAACGGGTCAGAGCCCGATTGTGAAAACAGTTTAAAATATAGCAAGTGTTTAATATCATTAAACACTGAATATAAAATACATGATAGTGCGTGCACTCACATGAGTTCCTCACTGTGACACCCCGACTAATTAAACACCGGGTAGCTACTCCTTTATAAAATTAATTCAAAATGCCAAGTTGGCTCAGTTAATAGCATCACTGTCGAAAACATTTTATTATATCTAACCACCTAGTATTTAAAAAGCAAGTTGCCAAATTTTAATTTAAATCTGATTATCATGCAACAAGTGTAATGAAGAAATAAATAACACCATTCACCATACTGAAGTAAAACAAATAACCAACACAATAGAGTAAATAAAGTCTGGAGGAAACCCCTCACTACAATCCCATAACTGAAATAAATAAACTGAAACAATAATAAAACGTGCTAAAGTCTGAAAACTGAAGTATAAAAGATGTCTCTAAATAGAAATGGGCAACATGCCCTACAATGGATAGATAGTGACTCTGGAATCCAAAAGATAGAAGCGTCTACATGCAAATCCCTGTAGCTTCCACAAGCAGCTACAGCTCGTCACCTGAATGAGTATCCTATGCTTGGTGTCCTTGTGGCTGGGCACCTAAAATGGTTTTACAAAGAAAAAAGAGATTTGAAAAGCAAACGGGTCAGAGCCCGAATGTGGAGTTATATTTTAAAAACCTGCAAGTGCTTTAAAAACATTTAAAACATTAAATGCAAAGTACATGTTAGGACGTACACTCGCATGATATTCTCACCTCTCGTTTAACTGTGCACTCCTAACGTAAGTACCCATCTATAACTACCCTTTCCACTAGCTAAGTGACAACGTAACTAGCTAGACTACCAAAGGTTCTACCCATAATACTTGGTTCCCTTATCATATAACGCTCTTAATCAAATAGGGTTTAGTTTAACTCAGATACTCAATATACACTATATATATTACTATTAGTCAACTCACTATATAACTCAAAACAACACCGTAATATATTTACAACATTAACATGAGGATTCCCATTAATATAATGTATATTATTCATCTCATAAATATACAATACAAGCACCCCGCAATTTAAGCTGTAGTGCACACATACTCTGCTATCCATCCCGGTACATCACGTACATAAGGATCACATATTCCGAATCTCTCAGGAATAGTTCAGATAACACAAATCACAAATAGTGGAGGCGAACACAGTCACCATCACATGGGTCACGCACATACCTACGCTCCCATGGTCAGCGGACTTATTAATATCACAATAAGTCTTTCTATGACCTATGTTCATCAAGGTACCAGTCTATATCCCCCCCGTAGGCACACAAGGATTAGAGGGTCCTAAGCGAACGAAACCTCCCGTGATAGCAAGTATGGTAGGTATGTCATACATACAATCCATATATCAATACTAAGTAAACACACATCTTAGTAATACCGTATTATATTCGTAGTACATTTTGCACTCTCGTACTAATTATAATTATCACAACTTATTTTATTCCGGTTCATAATTATACGTGCCATAATTTATCCTCACATCGTAGAAGACACTCACGCCTCAACCCAAACGGTTCATTGAATATAACTCTAGTGTATGATTTACTCATCTCAATAACCCAAAAGTCCTAAATCAATCACTATATCATCAAAGGAATCCTAACTCTACCCTTGAACCAGTTCCCGGGACTTCAAAAGTCAAAACAGTCCAAAAAGGACCAAACTGTCAACTCGTTAGAAGTCTCGTTCGAACGAGGCTTCGAACGAGTTTGGACTGTCAGGTCGTTAGAAGTCTCGTTCGAACGAGGCTGTTCAAACGAGATCCCAGTTCGTTCGAACGAACTGACCCTTCTAACGATATCTCGTTCGAACGAGATATCGAACGAAATCCCCACTCGTTAGTAGCGACTGGTCAACTCGTTAGAAGCTCGTTCGAACGAGTTCGTTCGAACGACCTGGGGGCTGCTTCTAACGAGAGGCCAGTTTCGGCCCAGAATTTCCCAAAAATCGTTTTTCCCCATTTTTACTCCTCAAATCACCTCTAAAATTTATCCCAACGATTGTTTTAAAGTCTTTAAACAATTATAAACATAGTATAACCACATCCTATCACGGTTGTATGGATTTACTCACCCAAATCATCAATCAATTTACAATTACATAAACTTTTCCCCAATTCATTTATGAACATGAACCCTAAAATTTGGAACCTTCAATTCATCAAATAAAATCCGTTTTTCTTTCACCCAAATCATGTATTAACATCAGATTAATCATTTACCTATCCTTCTACATGCAATCCTTCTCAAATTCCTCAAGTTTTATCATCTAGACTACATGGGTTTTCATATTTCATCAAGAACAACCATAAATCTGAATTTTCTAACATGTAAAAGACATTCTCAGTAATTAAATGGAAATAAAGTCACTTGCCTTGGTTTGATTTCTGAATTTGGTGTGGATTTGGTGTAGAATTTCTGCAGAATTCCTCCCTCTCTCTCCTTCTCCAAGCTTTCTTCTCTAAAAAGCTATGGTGGCTAGGGTTTGCTTTGGGGAACTTATGAAAACCTAATTTAATAAACCTCCGTAGCTTGTTGGGTTAATAAGGGTTGGTTGGGTCAAATCCTTATCAGATTACAACTCTCAATTTTCGTCACTTTTAATTACCCAAAAATACCAAATTACTAAAATACTCTTTATGGTGCCGGAATGGCCTAAAAATACCCCGGGACCCAAACTATACCCCCGGCTAGTGTTTTCTGACTATCTCGACCCTTTCGGACGCGCCGGCGCACTCAAAATGGCCATACGGATTATAGATTTTAAATTCACTTTTAATATCAAAATATTATATCGTGACGCGGCGGTCCCACGCGTCTCAACAAAATTTCTAAAATGCCGTATGTAAATCCCACGACAAATTTTATAATATCAAGTTCATATATAATCATATATGCACCTAATCAAATACCAATTCGCATCCCATTAGTATTTATAACCCGGATTAATTTCCAATTAATACACATTTAATTAATTAATCCCAAATATAAATATAGCCAAAAGTACGGGGTATTACATACTTCCCCCCTAATAACTGAATTTCGTCCCGAAATTCGAAACTAGAAAGTACCTGCTAAAAATAGCTCTGGATAACGTTCGCGCATCTCATCCTCGCGCTCCCATGTGGACTCTTCGACATTGTGATGTCGCCACTGAACACGCACTAACGGGACTATCTTTGACCGCAGTTTCCTCTCGCTTCGGTCCAAAATAGCAATTGGCCCCTCCTCGTAGGAGCTATCCGGCTGGAGATCGATGTCCTCCACAGCAATGTGAGAATGAGCCAAATTATCTCTAAGGTATTTCCTTAGCGAGGAAATATGTAACACGTCGTGAATCCGATGCAAGTGCTTCGGTAGTCCAAGTCTATACGCGACGGGTCCGATCCACTCAATAATAGGAAACGGCCCCACATATCTCGGTGCCAACTTCCCCTTCTTCCCGAATTGCATAATCCCCTTCATCGGAGATACCCTGAGCAGAACCTGGTCCCCCACTTGGAACTCCCTGAAAAACCTCTTTGCATCAGCATAACTCTTCTGCCTGTCTTGAGCTACCCGAATGCGACTCCGAATCAACTCAATCCTTGCCGAAGTATCCTGAATCACTTCCGGCCCAAGTAGTTTGTTGTCCCCCACTTCCAACCAACATGCTGGGGAACGACAAGGCCTACCGTACAATGCCTCAAACGGAGCCATGCCAATCGTGAACTGATAGGAGTTGTTGTAAGCAAACTCCACCAGTGGAAGGTACTGCTCCCATCCATCCCCGAAGTCAATAATGCACATGCGTAGCATGTCCTCCAACATCTGATTGGTGCGCTCTGTCTGCCCATCGGTCTGCGGATGATAAGCCGTACTTAACCGCAATTCCGTGCCCATGGCCTCCTGGAAACTCTCCCAAAACCTCGAAACAAATATCTTGTCTCTGTCAGACACGATATTCAGGGGCACACCGTGAAGTCTCACAATCTCTGAGATGAAGAGCTGGGCATACTGTCCCGTAGTGTAGTCAGTCCTTACGGGTAAGAAGTGAGCGACCTTGGACAACCTGTCCACAATTACCCAAACAGAGTCGTGACCCCTCTGCGACGTAGGCAACCTCGTGACGAAATCCATGGATATGCTCTCCCACATCCACTCCGGAACCTCCAACGGCTGTAGCAATCCTGCTGGTCTCTGATGATCCACTTTTACAAGCTGACAAGTGGCGCATTTCGAGACAAACTCAGCGATATCTCTCTTCATACCGCTCCACCAATACTGCCGTCTCATGTCTTGGTACATTTTGTCCCCTCCGGGATGTACCGCGAACCGAGAGCCGTGCGACTCTGCCATCACATCGTGCCGCAATTCTTCCCCTTCCGGAACTACCAATCTCCCATTGAAGCGCAATCCCCCGTCTGAGCTAACGGTATAGGACTCGGCTCCCTCTGCTAGCAACCGAACTATCTTCTCCTGACAGAACGTGTCATTAGCCTGTGCCCGTACTACCTTTGTGACAATCTGCGGGGTAACGGTCATCACAGACATGAAAGATCGGGCCACTGCATCCTGGTGTCCCAATTCCTTCCACTTAGCTTTCCACACCTCTGCCACCTCATCTGCTGGCCTGCGGCTCAACGCGTCTGCTACCACGTTAGCCTTACCCGGGTGGTACTGGATGTCGAACTGGTAGTCCTTCACAAATTCAAGCCACCTACACTGCCGCATATTCAGTTCCTTCTGCGTGAACAGATACTGTAGTGACTTGTGGTCCGTGAACAGCTGAAACTTCTCCCCCAAAAGATAGTGCCTCCAAATCCGTAAGGCAAATACTACTGCCGCCAACTCCAAATCATGCGTGGGGTAATTCTTCTCATGAGGCTTAAGCTTACGGGAAGCATAAGCTATGGCCTGTCTCTCCTGCTGCAACACACCTCCCAATCCTTGCAAAGACGCATCGGTGTAAACCAAATACTCAACTCCCGATCTCGGCAATGCTAACACAGGTGCTGAGGTCAATTTGTCCTTCAACTCATCGAATGCCAACTGACAGGCATCACTCCAAATGTATGGCACACCTTTACGAGTAAGATGTGTCAAAGGACCTGCTATCTCCGAGAAACCCCGAATAAACCTCCTGTAGTATCCTGCCAAACCCAAGAAACTACGAATCTCTGTTGGTGTCGTGGGCTGTCCCCACTCCCTCACCGCTGACACCTTCCCCGGATCAACCGATATTCCATGGTCAGAAATAATATGACCCAAGAACTGGACTTCCTTCAGCCAAAACCCGCACTTCTCATATTTTGCATACAGCTCGTTCTGACGAAGTGTCTGCAAAACCAGCCTCAAATGCTCGGCGTGCTCCTCCTCTGTCTGAGAGTAAACCAGAATGTCATCAATGAAGACAATGACAAACTGATCTAAGAAATCCCTGAACACTCTGTTCATCAAGTCCATAAACACTGCTGGAGCGTTGGTCAAGCCGAAAGGCATAACCCAAAACTCGTAAGAACCATATCTCGATAAAAACGCAGTCTTTGAGACATCCTCCTCCCTGATACGCAACTGATGGTATCCTGACCTCAAGTCAATCTTCGAGAAGAAAGAAGCTCCTCTCAACTGGTCGAATAAGTCATCGATTCGAGGCAACGGATACTTATTCCGTATCGTGACCTTATTCAACTCTCGGTAGTCCACGCACAATCTCAGTGAACCATCCCTCTTCTTCACAAACAAAACTGGAGCGCCCCAAGGTGAGGTACTCCTGCGAATAAAGCCCTGCCCTAACAGCTGCTCTATCTGATCCCGTAACTCTCGCATCTCAGCTGGAGCCATACGGTACGGTGCACGTGCTATAGGTCTCGTACCCGGTAGCAAATCAATAACGAAATCTATCTCTCGACTGGGTGGTAAGCCTGGTATCTCCTGAAACACATCTGAATACTCCCTGACAACCGGGATTGAATCTAAAGGAATAACATCCTCCTTAGAGGTATCCTCCTCTATGTAATACAGATGAGCGGTCGATCCTCCCTCTGGGCGAGGCATCGCCACCACAAACATCTATTGCCCCGGAATGGCAAAAACAATGCTCCCGCTGAAGCAATCAATCATGGTCCTATAAGCTACGAGCCAATCCATACCGATGATCACATCGTGAACATGCACGTCTAACACTAACATGTCCGCAGGCAATACCAAACCACCAACCTCTACCCCCACTCCCCGGCATATAAAGAAAATAAGTGACCCACTCCCCAATGGTGAGTCGACACACGTCACTGTGCTCTCTGCCGTAGCTAACAATCCTAAAGCTTTCGCGAAGTGTGTAGCTATAAAACAATGTGTAGCACCCGTATCAAATAACACCCGACCCATAGTGCCATGGATAGGAAACGTACCCTCGATCGCGGGCGGTGCCTGTGGAACTACAGCCTGGTGAACGTTGTAGACACGTCCATACTGTAGCTGCCCCTGCTGAGCTGGGACTGCTGGAATGGGTGGCAAAGCTGCCATCTGTGGCGGTGCAGGAAGAGCGGCGGGAAACATAGGTCTCTGTGGCTCCTGGCGAGCACCCTGCTGCTGCTGCTGCTGTGGGACCCTGCCCTTATCAGGACAATCCTGCTTCTTATGGCCAGTCTTGCCACAAGTAAAACACTTCCCTGGGAAGTTCCCTCCCCTCTGCCCCTGCTGTTCCCGGCCCTGGTGGCCGTTACCATTCCTCCCTTGGCCCTGCTGGCCCTGATGGAACTGCTGCCCATTCTGCCCCTGCTGGCCCTGATGGCCGTTTGGACCCTGATGGCCCTGGCGGAAACCTCCCTGTCCCTTCCTATAGTTCCCTGACCGGAACCTCTTATTGTCCCCCTGCTGGGTACCCTGCTCAGTCTGTCTCTGCCCCTGACCGATTTGTGCCCCGCTGGCACCATGTCCTCCAGTCCTGCCCTGATGGCTAGACTCCCCTGACCGCTTGCCCTCGGCCATATGAAAACGGTGGTCCTGGCAGTGTAGTAATGCAGCGTTAACCACATCAGAATACGTGGCCAACGATAGGTTCCCAAGCAGATGCTGTCGGATTCTCCAATTCAACCCATCAGTGAACTTCTCTATCTTCTTCTTCTCTGTTGGAATCTCGTCTGGAACGATATTCAACAGGTTAGTGAACTCGGCCTCATACTCGGCCACGGTCTTGCCCTCTTGCTTCAAACTCATTAGCTTCCTCCTCATCTCTGTATGAACTGCGGACGGAAAGTACTTGCGGTCGAACCGCACCCAGAACTCCTGAATCGTGAGGGTATCCCTCTCCTCCGCGGTGGTAATGGACTCCCACCACTGCAGTGCAGATCCTACTAGCTTGAAAGTAGCTAGCACCTGTTTCTGGACGTCAGTGCACTCATGCATCCTCAAATGCCTCTGTATGTCCTTCCTCCATTGGCTCGAGACTACCACGTCTGAGCTACCTGCAAACTCTGGCGGATGCGCTTTCTAAAAAGCGTCTCGTACACGTTCCCAAGCAGACGGGAATGCATTAACCTGTGCTGACGCGGCAACTGGCGCCTGAGGCGGTGCCTGCTGAATCACGGCAATCACGGCATTTACCGCTTGGGCTACAATAGCGGCAACCGCAGCGGCGTTCAACATACCCTGAACTGGAGCGGGCTGGGGTTTGGGCATTGCATTCCTGGGAACTCGTCGTGCACGTCGTGGAGGCATCTGAAATAAGAACAAAGTTTATAAGTTCGCAGTTTATAAACTTAATATAGCTGAAGAACGAAGCATACACAAAAGAGTACAACAGTCCTAAAATATAGGGCTCTATATCAAAGAAAACGTAGCGGAAACATAATAGCCGTACAGATCCTAAAGGACACTAGAACCTGATGCTCTGATACCACCTATGACACCCCGACTAATTAAACACCGGGTAGCTACTCCTTTATAAAATTAATTCAAAATGCCAAGTTGGCTCAGTTAATAGCATCACTGTCGAAAACATTTTATTATATCTAACCACCTAGTATTTAAAAAGCAAGTTGCCAAATTTTAATTTAAATCTGATTATCATGCAACAAGTGTAATGAAGAAATAAATAACACCATTCACCATACTGAAGTAAAACAAATAACCAACACAATAGAGTAAATAAAGTCTGGAGGAAACCCCTCACTACAATCCCATAACTGAAATAAATAAACTGAAACAATAATAAAACGTGCTAAAGTCTGAAAACTGAAGTATAAAAGATGTCTCTAAATAGAAATGGGCAACATGCCCTACAATGGATAGATAGTGACTCTGGAATCCAAAAGATAGAAGCGTCTACATGCAAATCCCTGTAGCTTCCACAAGCAGCTACAGCTCGTCACCTGAATGAGTATCCTATGCTTGGTGTCCTTGTGGCTGGGCACCTAAAATGGTTTTACAAAGAAAAAAGAGATTTGAAAAGCAAACGGGTCAGAGCCCGAATGTGGAGTTATATTTTAAAAACCTGCAAGTGCTTTAAAAACATTTAAAACATTAAATGCAAAGTACATGTTAGGACGTACACTCGCATGATATTCTCACCTCTCGTCTAACTGTGCACTCCTAACGTAAGTACCCATCTATAACTACCCTTTCCACTAGCTAAGTGACAACGTAACTAGCTAGACTACCAAAGGTTCTACCCATAATACTTGGTTCCCTTATCATATAACGCTCTTAATCAAATAGGGTTTAGTTTAACTCAGATACTCAATATACACTATATATATTACTATTAGTCAACTCACTATATAACTCAAAACAACACCGTAATATATTTACAACATTAACATGAGGATTCCCATTAATATAATGTATATTATTCATCTCATAAATATACAATACAAGCACCCCGCAATTTAAGCTGTAGTGCACACATACTCTGCTATCCATCCCGGTACATCACGTACATAAGGATCACATATTCCGAATCTCTCAGGAATAGTTCAGATAACACAAATCACAAATAGTGGAGGCGAACACAGTCACCATCACATGGGTCACGCACATACCTACGCTCCCATGGTCAGCGGACTTATTAATATCACAATAAGTCTTTCTATGACCTATGTTCATCAAGGTACCAGTCTATATCCCCCCCGTAGGCACACAAGGATTAGAGGGTTCTAAGCAAACGAAACCTCCCGTGATAGCAAGTATGGTAGGTATGTCATACATACAATCCATATATCAATACTAAGTAAACACACATCTTAGTAATACCGTATTATATTCGTAGTACATTTTGCACTCTCGTACTAATTATAATTATCACAACTTATTTTATTCCGGTTCATAATTATACGTGCCATAATTTATCCTCACATCGTAGAAGACACTCACGCCTCAACCCAAACGGTTCATTGAATATAACTCTAGTGTATGATTTACTCATCTCAATAACCCAAAAGTCCCAAATCAATCACTATATCATCAAAGGAATCCTAACTCTACCCTTGAACCAGTTCCCGGGACTTCAAAAGTCAAAACAGTCCAAAAAGGACCAAACTGTCAACTCGTTAGAAGTCTCGTTCGAACGAGGCTTCGAACGAGTTTGGACTGTCAGGTCGTTAGAAGTCTCGTTCGAACGAGGCTGTTCGAACGAGATCCCAGTTCGTTCGAACGAACTGACCCTTCTAACGATATCTCGTTCGAACGAGATATCGAACAAAATCCCCACTCGTTAGTAGCGACTGGTCAACTCGTTAGAAGCTCGTTCTAACGAGTTCGTTCGAACGACCTGGGGGCTGCTTCTAACGAGAGGCCAGTTTCGGCCCAGAATTTCCCAAAAATCGTTTTTCCCCATTTTTACTCCTCAAATCACCTCTAAAATTTATCCCAACGATTGTTTTAAAGTCTTTAAACAATTCTAAACATAGTATAACCACATCCTATCACGTTTGTATGGATTTACTCACCCAAATCATCAATCAATTTACAATTACATAAACTTTTCCCCAATTCATTTATGAACATGAACCCTAAAATTTGGAACCTTCAATTCATCAAATAAAATCCATTTTTCTTTCACCCAAATCATGTATTAACATCAGATTAAGCATTTACCTATCCTTCTACATGCAATCCTTCTCAAATTCCTCAAGTTTTATCATCTAGACTACATGGGTTTTCATATTTCATCAAGAACAACCATAAATCTGAATTTTCTAACATGGAAAAGACATTCTCAGTAATTAAATGGAAATAAAGTCACTTGCCTTGGTTTGATTTCTGAATTTGGTGTGGATTTGGTGTAGAATTTCTGCAGAATTCCTCTCTCTCTCTCCTTCTCCAAGCTTTCTTCTCTAAAAAGCTATGGTGGCTAGGGTTTGCTTTGGGGAACTTATGAAAACCTAATTTAATAAACCTCCATAGCTTTTTGGGTTAATAAGGGTTGGTTGGGTCAAATCCTTATCAGATTACAACTCTCAATTTTCGTCACTTTTAATTACCCAAAAATACCAAATTACTAAAATACCCTTTATGGTGCCGGAATGGCCTAAAAATACCCCGGGACCCAAACTATACCCCCGGCTAGTGTTTTCTGACTATCTCGACCCTTCCGGACGCGTCGGCGCACTCAAAACGACCATACGGATTATAGATTTTAAATTCACTTTTAATATCAAAATATTATACCGTGACGCGGCGGTCCCACGCGTCTCAACAAAATTTCTAAAATGCCGTATGTAAATCCCACGACAAATTTTATAATATCAAGTTCATATATAATCATATATGCACCTAATCAAATACCAATTCGCATCCCATTAGTATTTATAACCCGGATTAATTTCCAATTAATACACATTTAATTAATTAATCCCAAAAATAAATATAGCCAAAAGTACGGGGTATTACACTCACCTCTCAACTAAGTGTGCACTACTACGTACCCATACCCATTCTAGTTATTTTACTATCTAACTAGTCTATTATAATATCCGAGTTTACTATACTATTTGTAGTTTAATTCCCAGCATTTTAATATAAACATAGAGTTTTAGCTTCGTTCCTCAGGATTTGTTGCAATAATTACTAAGAGTTTTCCCACTTTTAACTCTATAAAAGATGTTACATTAATTCACAATTGTACTTATATAAACAGTTCATTACAATATTCCAGTATATCATTCTCATCATAAATATACAATAAATGCACCCCTAGACTAAGCTGCGGCGCACACATACTCTGCTATCAAATTTCGGTACATCACGTACATAAGGATCACGTATTTCGAATATCTCAGGAACCATTTTGATAAGTAACAATCACACACAATGGAGGCGAACATAGTTCACATCACATGGGTCATGCACATACCTACGCTCCCATGATCACCGGACTTATTAACTCCTCAAATGTTACATTCCTATACCGTCATTAAATGTTCCACGTTTACAAATCCCCGAATAATATACTTTAAAAGTTGTCAACCCCTCTCGCGTCATAATTTTAGGTACTTATTCCCTAACCCATAAATGTCTTCCGATTTACTACAAAATTCTAAGTTTTAATCTTCAACGTACTCCAATCGCACAACTATACCCACTAGTCAATAAAGGAAGGTTAACACTCGATTAAGATAAGTCTACTGGAAGTTCGAAATAAAATCAGGCCTAAAAGGCCATTCTGTCAACTCGTTAGAAATCTCGTTCGAACGAGGTTGTTCGAATGAGTGTCGTTCGAACGAAGTCTTCGAACGAACTCGTTAGAAGGGATACTATCATCTCGTTAGAAGTCTCGTTCGAACGACCTGGGCAGGTCTTCTAACGAGATGGCAAAAAATGCCCAGAATTTTCCCAACTCGCTTTTCTTCATTTTTATCTTCTCTAAATTCGTCCTAAGATCATCCAAATTACGTTTTAATGTTTTTAAACTATTTTAAGTCACCCTAGGTCACTCCTTAACATATTTTTGGGGTCAAATCTTACTAATCAACATTCCAAAATCATAAATTCCCAATTCTTGCCCCAAACCCTATGAACATGCACTCATAATTTTATTGACTACCCAGACTCTTATAAATCCGTTTTTAAATCATCCAAAGTTACATTTTTGCGTATCAAATTCGTCCATAATCATTCTACATGTAAATCCCTACCCAAAATCACAAGTTTCACCATAATTCCTTTGGGTTTTTCATCAAAAACTTCTAAGACAAAAACAGTTTCTACACTAAACATGGAGGAAATATTCATTACGATTAACGACATCAAATCACTTGCCTTAAATCCGATGTTCTGATTCGTTGTTGATTTATGATCAAATTTGGCTCTCTCTATTTTTCTCGGTCACAATTTCCTTTCAAGATGCTAGTGATGGAAGATGGTTTGGTTTGGAAACCCCTTTACCCTCTTTCTAACTTCTCTCAAAACCTCCGTAGCCCACTCTCTTGCCTTTTGCTGGTAATGACCTTAGTGGCCTCTTTAAAAATATAAAAATAAACTACAAAATTCGTGGGTTTTAATTCCTCAATTTTTCAAATGACCAAAATACCCTTTTAGGGTTCCGGTTTGGCCTAAAAATGCCCCAGGACCCAAACTAAACCCCCAGCTAGTGTTTTCTGACTATTTCGACCGTTCCGGACGCGTTGGAGCATTCAAAATGATTATTCGCTTGATAAAAATATAATTTACTTTTTAATTTAGATAAATTCATTCCTGACGCAACTGACACTCGCGTTCCAACTAAATTTCCCAAATTGTCGTATTTCTATCTCTTGACAATTTAAATATTTTCATTACTCATATATTACCATATATACTCAGAAATATTCAATTTTAACATCATAATCAAATACCAACTCACATCTCGCTAGTATTTATATCCGGATTAATTCCCAATTAATTCTCATTTAATTCAATTAATCCCTTAAATACAAATCAATAAAATTACGGGGTATTACATACTTCCCCCCTAATAACAGAATTTCATCCCAAAATTCGGAACTAATTAATAACTGGTAAAAATAGCTCTGGATAACGTTCGCGCATCTCATCCTCGCGCTCCCATGTGAACTCCTCGGCATTATGATGCCGCCACTGCACGCGTACTAATGGTACTATCTTCGACCTCAGTTTTCTCTCGCTGTGGTCCAGAATAGCAATCGACCCCTCCTCGTAGGAACTATCAGGCTGAAGATCGATGTCCTCTAAAGCAATGTGAGTATGGGCCAAGTCGTCCCTAAGATATTTCCTTAGCGAGAAAATATGGAACACATCATGAATCCTATGCAAGTGCTCTGGTAACCCAAGTCTATACGCAACTAGCCCAATCCTTTCGATGATAGGAAATGGCCCCACATATCTTGGTGTCAGTTTCCCCTTCTTCCCAAAACGCAGAATCCCCTTCATAGGAGATACTCTGAGTAACACCTGGTCCCCCACTTTGAATTCTCTGAAGAAGCTCTTGGCATCAACATAGCCCTTCTGCGAGTCCTGAGCTACCCGAATACGGATCTGTATCATCTCTATCCTTGTCGAAGTGTCCTGAATCACTTTCGGCCCAAGGAATTTGTTATCCCCCACCTCTAACCAACATGCTGGGGAACGACAAGGTCTACTATACAACGCCTCGAATGGAGCCATGTCAATGGTGAACTGGTAGGAGTTATTTTAAGCAAGCTCCATCAGTGGAAGGTACTGCTCCCAACCACCTCCAAAGTCTAGGATGCACATACGCAACATGTCCTCCAACATCTGATTTGTCCGCTCTGTTTTCCCATCAGTCTGCGGGAGATATGCCGTATTCAGCCGCAACTCCATACCCATTGCCTCCTGGAAACTCTCCCAAAATTATGAAATAAATATCTTATCTCGATCAGACACGATATTTAGAGGCACCCCATGAAGTCTCACTATCTCCGCAATGAACATCTGGGCATACTGTCCCATAGTGTAGTCTGTCCTCACGGGTAGAAAATGAGCAACCTTGGTCAACGTATCCACAATTACCCATATGGAGTCATGACCCCTCTGTGACGTAGGTAACCCCGTGATAAATTCCATGGATATGCTCTCCCATATCCACATCGGAACCTCTAACGGTTGTAGAAGTCGTGTCGATTTCTGATGGTCCACCTTTACTAGCTGACAAGTGGCACATTTTGATACGAACAAGGGAATATCTCTCTTCATACTGTTCCACCAGTACTGTCGTCTCATGACTTGGTACATCTTATCCCCACCAGGGTGTACCGCGAATCGTGAGCCGTACGACTCTGTCATTACCTCGTGTCGCAAGTCTTCCCCTTTCGGAACGATCAGTGTCCCATTAAAGCATAATCCATTGTCTGAACTAATGGTATAGGACTCGGCTCCCTCTACTAGTAATCGAACTATCAGCTCCTGACAGAACGAGTCTTTTACTTGGGCCTTTATCACTCTCATAACAATTTGAGGTGTAACAATCATCACAGACATGAATGCTCGGGACACTGTATCCTGATGTCCCAACTCCTTCCACTTAGCTCTCCAAACCTCGGCCACCTCATCTACTGGCCTAAGGCTCAACGCGTCTGCTACCACGTTAGCCTTCCCTGGGTGATATTGGATATCAAACTGATAATCCTTCACAAACTCAAACCACCGATATTGACGCATATTCAGTTCCTTCTGCGTGAAGAGGTATTGTAGAGACTTGTGGTCTGTGAACAATCGAAATTTCTCCCCCAGGAGATAGTGTCTCCAAATCCGAAGAGCAAATACAACTTCCGCTAACTCCAAGTCATGGGTGGGGTAATTCTTCTCCTGAGGCTTAAGCTTACGGGAAGCATAAGCTATAGTCCGACTCTCCTGTTGCAGTACACCTCCAAGTCCTTGTAAGGACGCATCGGTGTAGACTAGATACTCAACTCCCGGTCTTGGCAATGCTAACACAGGAACTGAGGTCAACTTTTCCTTCAACTCATCGAATGTCAACTGACAGGCATCGCTCCAGATGAATAACACACCTTTGCGAGTCAGATGTGTCAAAGGACCCGCTATCTTTGAGAAACCCCGAATAAACCTCCTGTAGTATCCTGCTAGGCCCAAGAAACTACGGATCTCAGTCGGTGTTGTGGGTTGTCCCCACTCCCTCACCGCGGATACCTTCCCTGGATCAACAGATATCCCCCGGTCTGAAAGGATATGCCCCAAAAACTGAACATCCTTCAGCCAAAACCCACATTTCTCGTACTTTGCATAAAGCTCGTTCTAACGTAGTGTCTACAAAACCTGCCTCAAACGTTCAGCGTGTTCCTCCTCTGTCTGGGAGTAAACTAGAATGTCATCAATGAAGACAATGACGAACTGGTCTAAGAACTCTCTGAATACCCTATTAATCAAATCCATAAACACGGCTGGGGCATTGGTCAAGCCAAAAGGCATAACTCAAAACTTGTAGGAACCATATCTCGTCAAGAAAGCAGTCTTCGAGACGTCCTGTTCCCTGATACGCAACTGATGGTATCCTGATCACAAGTCATATTTGAGAAGAAGGAAGCTCCTCTCAACTGGTCGAATAGGTCATCGATTCAGGGTAACGGACACTTATTCCGTATCGTGACTTTATTCAACTCTCGGTAATCTACACACAACCTCAACGATCCATCCCTCTTCTTTACGAACAATACAGGGGCACCCCACGGCGAAGTACTCCTTCGAATAAACCCCTGACCCAACAACTGCTCTATCTAATCCCTTAGCTCTCTCATCTCTGCTGAGGCCATATAGTAAGGTGCGCGGGCAATTGGCCTAGTGCCCGGCGTCAAATCGATAACAAAATCTATCTCTCTACTAGGAGGTAATCCAGGTATATCCTGAAATACATCAGCAAACTCCCTAACAACTGGAATCGAATCGAGTGGTAAAACCACTTCCTTAGAGGTTTCCTCCTCTATATAGTACAAGTGAGTGGACGATCCTCCCTCAGGACGAGGCATCGTCACTAAAAACATCTCCAGCCCGGGTATGGCAAAAATGATACTCCTACTGAAACAATCAATCATGGTTCGGTACGCAGCTAGCTAATCCATACCAACAAACGCATCGTACTCAGTCATCTCTAATACTAACATATCAGCAGGTAAAGTAAATCTCCCGATCTCTATACCCACACCTCTACAAATAAGAGAAATCACAGAACCCCTACTCAGCAGTGAATCTACGCAAGTATTTGTGCTCTATGCAGTGTCTAATAACCCTAAAGTGCGTGCAAATCTCGTGGCAATGAAACAGTGTGTGGCCCCGTATCAAATAAAATACACCCCATAGTCCCCTGAATAGAGAACATACCCTCAATAGCAGGTGGATCCTGTGGGTCTGCGACATGCTGGAGTTGATAAACTCGCCCGTACTGAAGTTGTCCCTGCTGTAGTGGGACTGCTGGGATGGGTGGCAAAGCTGGCATCTGTGGTGGTGCTGGAAGGGCGACGAGAAATAAAGATCTCTGGGGCTCGTGTCGAGCACCCTGCTGCTACTGCTGTGGGGCCCTGCCCCTATCAGGACCCTCCTGGTGCTTGTGGCCAATTTTTCCACAAGTGAAACACTTCCCCAAACAATTCCCCTCTCTCGGACCCTGCTGCCCATGGCCCTGGTGGCCATTGCCATTCCTCCCCTAGCCGTGCTGGCCCTGATAAAACTGCTATTGTTGGCCATGCTGACCCTGATGGCCGTGCTGACCCTCCTGGACCTGATGAAAACCTCCCTGACCATTTCTGAAACCCCCAGATCTAAACCTCTTAAAATCCCCCTGCTGGAAACCCTGATCACCCTGCCTGTGCTGACCCTAAGCAGATTGTGCCCCGCTGGCACCATTCCCCCTTGTCCTGCCCTGATGTCTGGACTCTCATGATCGCTTACCCTCTAACAAGTGAAAGCGGTGGTCCTGGCAGTGAAGCAGTGCTGCGTTAACCACATCAGAATAAGTGGCCAACGAGAGATTACCCTATAAATGCTGACGGATCCTCCAGGTCAACCCGTCAATGAACTTCTGAATTTTTTTCTCCACGATCGGAATATCATCGAGAACGATGTTCAAGAGATTAGTGAATTTGGACTCATACTCGGCCACGGTCCTCCCCTCCTATTTGAGGTTCATTAACTTCCTCCTCATTTCGGTGTGAACGACTGATGGAAAATACTTGCGGTCGAACCGCATCCAAAACTCCTGTATAGAAAGGATGTCTCTCTCCTCTGTGGTGGAAATGGTCTCCCACCACCGCAACACTGATCCTACTAGCTTAAAAGTAGCCAGTATCTGTTTCTGTACCTCCGTGCACTCATACATCCTCAAGTACCTTTGAATGTCCTTCTTCCATTGACTGGACACAATGACATCGGAGCTACCTGCAAACTCCGGAGGGGGTGCCTTCTGAAAAGCATCACGAACACGTTCCCAAGCAGACGGAAATGCATGAGCCTGTACTGGCGCAACTATTGGCGCCTGAGGCGGTGCCTGCTGTACAACTTCTAGGGCGGCATTTACCGCTTGGTCTACAATAACGGCAACCTCTGCGGCATTCAAGGATCCCTGCACTGGTGCAGGCTGTGGCTCGGGCTGAGCATCCCTAGGAACTCGCTGTGCACGTCGTGGAGGCATCCGAAATGAGAGTAAAGTTTTATAAGTTCGAAGTTATTATCTCAAAATGGCTGAAGAGCAAAACATACACAAAAGAATACAACAATCCTAAAATATAGGGCTCTATATCAAAGAAAGCTACGCGGAAACATAACAAGCCATACAAATCCTAAAGACACTATAACCTGATGCTCTGATACCACCTCTAACACCCCGACTAATTAAATACCGGGTAGCTAATCCTTTATTCAAATTAATACAAAATGTCAAGTTGGTTCAGTTCATGGCATCACTGTCGAAAAACGTTTTAACAATTACTAGCCACCTAATATTTAAAAAGTGAGTTGTCAATTTTAATTAAATCCGATTAACATGCGATAAGTATTACATTATGAAATAATGATATCACAACCACATTATAGTCACATTACAATGATAGAGAAATATATGAATCTAGAGGAACACTCCTCGAAAATAATCCGAATTACTGAATAAAACTGAATACAGAGTCTGAATCACTAAATAATTACAACCCAAAATCTGAAATAAAACTGAGTAAGTAGGATGTCTCTAAAAAAAGGGGCGACATGCCCTACAGATGAGTAAATATGAAATAGAGTCAAGATAGAAAGTGGAGGCGTCTACTATCGAGGTCCTGTAACTTCCACAGCAGCTACAACACGCCCCCTGAATGGAACTCCTACACTTGGTGTCCTTGTGGCTGGGCACCTAAAAGG
The DNA here is from genome assembly GCA_949130495.1 of Sambucus nigra. Lineage (NCBI taxonomy): Eukaryota > Viridiplantae > Streptophyta > Magnoliopsida > Dipsacales > Adoxaceae > Sambucus > Sambucus nigra. The sequence continues at coordinate 717,388,945 of OX422207.1, forward strand.
TTTTTACAAGAAAATAGATTTGAAAGCAAATGGGTCAGAGCCCGATTGTGAAAATAGTTTAAAATACAGCAAGTGTTTAATATCATTAAACAGTGAATATAAAATACATGATAGTGCGTGCACTCACATGAGATCCTCGCCTCTCAACTAAGTGTGCACTCCTACGTACCCATATCCTTTCTAGTTATTCCACTATCTAACTAGTCTATTACAATATCTGAGTTTACTATACTATTAGTAGTTTAATTCCCAACATTTTAATATAAACATAGAGTTTTAGCTTAGTTCCTCAGGATTTGTTGCAATAATTACTAAGAGTTTTCCCACTTTTAACTCTACAAAAGATGTTACATTAATTCACAATTGTACTAATATTAACAGTTCATTACAATATTCCAGTATATCATTCTCATCATAAATATACAATAAATGCACCCCCACACTAAGCTGCGGTGCACACATACTCTGCTATCAAATCCCGGTACATCACGTACATAAGGATCACGTATTCTGAATCTCTCAGGAACCGTTTTGATAAGTAACAATCACACACAATGGAGGCGAACATAGTTCACATCACATGGGTCACGCACATACCTACTCTCCCATGATCACCAGACTTATTAACTCCTCAATAAGTCATTCTCTGACCTATGTCCTCGAGGTACCAATCTAAATCCGCCCGTAGGCACAGAAAGATTAGATGGCCCGGATCGTACGCCAACCTCCCGTGATAGCAAGTATGGTAGGTATGTTATAAACAAATAACCACATATACTAAGCATTCACACATCTTAGATATCTTATAATATCAATATAGGTATATTTTACATTCCTATACCGTCATTAAATGTTATACGTTTACAAATCCCCGAATAATATACTTTAAAAGTTGTCAACCCCTCTCGCGTCATAATTTTAGGTACTTATTCCCTAACCCATAAATGTCTTCCGATTTACTACAAAATTGTAAGTTTTAATCCTCAACGTACTCCAATCGCACAACTATACCCACTAGTCAATAAAGGAAGGTTAACACTCGATTAAGATAAGTCTACTGGAAGTTCGAAATAAAATCAGGCCTAAAAGGCCATTCTGTCAACTCATTAGAAATCTCGTTCGAACGAGGTTTTTCGAACGAGTGTCGTTCGAACAAAGTCTTTGAACGAACTCGTTAGAAGGGATACTGTCATCTAGTTAGAAGTCTCGTTCAAACGAGGTCGTTCGAACGACCTGGGCAGGTCTTCTAACGAGATGGCAGAAAACGCCCAGAATTTTCCCAACTCGCTTTTCTTTATTTTTCTCTTCTCTAAATTCGTCCTAAGATCATCCAAATTACGTTTTAATGTTTTTAAACTATTTTAAGTCACCCTAGGTCACTCCTTAACATATTTTTGGGGTCAAATCTTACTAATCAACATTCCAAAATAATAAATTCCCAATTCTTGCCCCAAACCCTATGAACATGCACTCATAATTTTATTGACTACCCAGACTCTTATAAATCCGTTTTTAAATCATCCAAAGTTACATTTTTGCGTATCAAATTCGTCCATAATCATTCTACATGTAAATCCCTACCCAAAATCACAAATTTCACCATAATTCCTTTGGGTTTTTCATCAAAAACTTCTAAGACAAAAACAGTTTCTACACTAAACATGGAGGAAATATTCATTGCGATTAACGACATCAAATCACTTGCCTTAAATCCGATGTTCTGATTCGTTGTTGATTTATGATCAAGTTTGGCTCTCTCTCTTCTTTCCGGTCACAATTTCCTTTCAAGATGCTGGTGATGGAAGATGGTTTGGTTTGGAAACTCCTTTACCCTCTTTCTAACTTCTCTCAAAACGTCCGTAGCCCGCTCTCTTGCCTTTTGCTGGTAATGGCCTTAGTGGCCTCTTTAAAAATATAAAAATAAACTACAAAATTCGTGGGTTTTAATTCCTCAATTTTTAAAATTACCAAAATACCCTTTTAGGTTGTCGGTTTGGCCTAAAAATGCCCCGGGACCCAAACCAAACCCCCGGCTAGTGTTTTCTGACTATTTCGACCCTTCCGGACGTGTTGGCACACTCAAAATGATCATTCAGTTGATAAAAATATAAATTAATTTTTAATTTAGATAAATTCATTCCTGACGCCGCTGACACGTGCGTTCCAACTAAATTTCCCAAATTATCGTATTTTCGTCTCTTGACAATTTAAATATTTTCAATACTCATATATTACCATATATACTCAGAAATATTAAATTTTAACATCATAATCAAATACCAACTCACATCTCGCTAGTATTTATATCCGGATTAATTCCCAATTAATTCTCATTTAATTTAATTAATCCCTTAAATACAAATCAATAAAATTACGGAGTATTACAACAATGTGAAAAAGAACAGTTATATAACGTGCAACAGTTAAATGAAAAGAAAATTATCGTACAGAACAACATATTTATTTCTCCTCATTATGTTACATGAAAAGAAAATATTGTCAAAGTCAAGAAAAAATTGATACCTACGGAACAACATATTTATTTGAAAAGGACAAAAAGTTATCGTACTTACATCAGTTTTCTTCCTTAGATCGTGAGTACTCGCACCCAATCCGAGCCACATAAAAGTACCTAGACAGTTTCTCTTGAATAAACGAAGGAAATTCTGTCGATTTTTTTTGAAATTATTGAGTTCTAAATTGATTAACTCAAACATAAGTTTAGGAAACATCTTGAGAATTGGGAGTGGAGCGTGAAAAATCACATATGATACTAAAGAAAGACTATTGTTGGGTCGTGCGAGACACGTGAGACTATTTTTTAACTATGGACACGAGTCCGGTGAATCTTTATATCGATTGAGTTATTTATGTTAAATTGTTGGAAGGGATATATTGATTGTTTATTTATGGCATTTGTTGACATCGTTGAGTTTGTTTAAATGTTAAACAGGGTGGATTTCTTGAATAAACAAAGGAAACTCTGCCGATTTTTTTTTGAAATTATTGAGTGTTCTAAGTTTATTAACTCAAACATAAGTTTAGGAAACATCTTGAGAATTGGGAGTGGAGCGTGAAAAATCACATATGATACTAAATTAAGACTATTGTTGGGCCGTGCAAGACACGTGAGACTATTTTTTTAACTATGGACACGAGTCCGATGAACCTTTATATTGATCGAGTTATTTATGAGCTTATTTTTGTTGATGTCGTCGAGTTAATTTTAAATGTTAAAACAGGTTGGATTTCGTGAATAAACTCAGAAAATTTTGTCAAAATTTTCTGAAATTATGAAGTGTTCTAAATTGATTAACTCAAACATACCCGAATTTAAAAATTAAGCATGAGGGACATAAAACGACTATAAAATATATCAAAAAGAGGCAGACTTATGATAAAAGTATATTTTTTTCCTCATATTATGTAATACAATTATGGTTAACACGTGTTTATTAGTTTCCTGTCACAGATGGATGATGGATTTCGTTGAGCTAGTTGATTGGATGACTCGAAGTTTCTCACGAAATGTGTTTTATTTTTGTATTTGGTGTTACTTTGAACATTTGTTGTAATCATACATTTATTTGAACATTTATTGTAATCATACATTTATTTTAATGAAAAGAATTGATCATGGAAAAAATTTATATATTCTCATTTTGAAATCTTTGAAATTAGTTATTTGAAAAAAACATATTTTAGCGACATAAGGTGGGTGTTGCTGAAAATCAAATCATATTCCGAATAATGACTTTTAGGGGCACTATAGATGACATATAGCAACATACACTATGTGGCCAAATAAATGACATTCCGCAACATGGGTAACATGTTGCCGAAAAGATTACATTCTGCGACACGTGTAACATGTCGCCGAATAGATGACATTCCGCGACATGTATGGCATGTCGCGTAAAGGTTGACAATCCGCGACATGTGTTTATGTCGCGAAAGGTGAGGTATTATTCAATATAAAAATAAATATTAATATGTATTTTTATAAATATATACATTTCGCGTCATGTATCCTGTCGCGAATGGTAACTACATTCCACGACATAGATATTGTATGTCACCGAATACATTCCCAGACGGGGATACCACGACACGGGGGCGACATGCGATCGTATGTCGCGAAATGTTTTTCGCGACATAATTAATACATTTCGTGACATATTTTCTGTGTTGCGAAATGTGTTTTTTCTTGTAGTGTACCATTTAATTCACTTGCACTTTCATCTTATATTTATTTTAATGATATGTCATTCCAACTGTTCATAAGTTAGAGGTTGATTTTGATTTGAACTTATGTTCTTTTAGAGATGATTTGACCTATCCATTTGGACATTAAAATTTGAATGCCCAAAATTGGTATTCTTCACGTAATTAAGAATACCTAATTGACAATTTTTATCTCATAATTTTAGTTCTAAAAATGATTTATAGTTTTAATTACTATATTAAACTACTTCAAGGATTGAAAATAATCATTTTCTTTGTTTAATGATCATAAAACTGAATGAAAATTGAGTTATAATGTATTCTCAAAATTGAAAAATATCGATTGCACCTATTAAATATCATTAATATGACTTTTAATATTAATTTAAAATTTAATATCCTTTCATTCGTAGAATATATTTTATAAAATATGCTACAACAACAAAATAATACAGTTTAGATTAATTCGGCCACGCGTCGCATGGCCTGCATGCTAGTGTATATAAAAACGAGAGAGGGAGGATGCCACGCTCAGATAAGTGGGATTTTTTTCGGTGCTAAAGTTGGTGAACTGAGTTTCGCTGAAAAAAGAGAATAAATGGAAAAAGTGGCATTTTAAGTGAAAGGTTGTCGACTAAATCCAAGTCAATCACCAACGTCCATCTCATAAAACATATATTTATTATATACGTAAATATATATTTTTATATATAATACTTACATGTTATATTGATAAAAATATATATGTATATATAATGTACAAGGCGTGTCGGGTATTCGGGTTTGAGTTTTGTATAAGATTCAGACCCTACTCGTGTAATAAATTGGTCTTTGGGTATCAGATTCAAAAAACTATGCCCAGACCCTATTATAAGTTTCGGGTTCGTGTCGGGTCCAGCCCTTAACCCTAAGGTTTGCGGCATGCCCAATTTTTAGCAACGTCTACTTTATTTAAAGAGGCTGCCTATATAAAATACTCCATTGAACATGATTCTAAGCAACTGATTCGAGCATAAATAATTTCAAGGCAAATAAATATATTTTAATATGTGCCTGTTTGATACAAGTTAAAAAATAATTAATTTCTCACATTTATTATCAAACACAAAAGCTAAGAAATAGAAATATACATATCTATGTGTGTGTGTGCGTGCACGCGCGTGCTGTAAAATATATATGCAATATACGAAATATAAGAATTATTTAAAAAATATACGAAATATATGAAATATACAAAATGTTTAAAAGAATATACGAAGGATATGAAATATACAAAGAAATTATAGGAAATATATATTAAATATACGAAAGATATGAAAATATATGAAATATACAAAATATATACATATACGGGATATATTAAAAATAAATATATTAAATATATATATATATATATATATATTAAAATATAGTAAATATATAAACGTATGAAACATATAAACATGTGAAATATATTAAATATACGAAATATTTATATATTAGGGAAAGAGGGTGTTTTACTGTTCTACTACAGTAACACCAATCCAAAGGCTCAGATTTGCCCATCTTCTGAAATCCAAAGGTCTCCTATGTTGCCATGTTATAAATGTGCCATATTATAAACAAATCAGGACATAAAAAACCATTCCCCCGTTATCCTTCCATACCCTCATTCATTCATTTCAGCCCACAACATAACCCCCCCACCCCCTCAATTTCAAACCTCCCTGAGCTCTCCATTGTTGCCCAACTCCGACACCACCCTCCTTTGACTATGACTATGATTTTGACTCTCTCTCACATGCGCACGTGTAATATCCCCTACCCTCTTAAACACAAACACATCCCCTAATTTCTTACGTAGATCTGAATATATGATATGATTCTTAGGGATTCCTCCTTAGTTTCAATATGTTAATGACTCTAAATTTCAATGTGTAGATCTGAATTTCTTTTTTCGTTTGATATTGAAAATATGGTATGATTCATAGGTAGATTTAATTTCATATTGAGTTTTTTTTTTGGATTTTCGTTCGTATTGGTTGGATTTCAAAGCACTATTTTTTTTATAACTAATTCTGATGGTTTTTTCGCTCTCAGGTACCATTGGAGAAGTATTGGGTATTTTTTTTCCTCTCAGGTCCTATTTCAAGTTGGCAAATTTAATTATTTTTCCTTTTCATTTTTGGTTGAATAATATTTTTGTGTTCCCTGTTTTGACTATTGTGGTTTCATTTTGGATTTTGGGTTTTATTTACCTTCTCTAATGGATTTGTTTTGTAGATTTTACCATATTAACCTCCAAGTACAATTTCTCTCGAGATCTCTCTCTCTCTCTAAGTAAATAATTCAATTCGATCGATCTTTGTTTTCCAATTCCACTCTCCCGTATTCAAAAATCTGGGTACTCAATTAAGAGACTAGAAAAATATAGTATCTTTCTTTGAGTTGATGGGGTCATTTTCTATCCAAAAAAGTGGTTGCGTTTGGTTTGATAATTTTGGGGTCTTCTTAAAAAAATTGTTATCTAATTCGTCATAGATTCTATTAGGACCATTTTGCTAATTTTGCATTTTTGGCTTAACATTGTGATGTTAAATATGAATTTTTTTATTATAGAATACATGTTGTCTCACTTAAAATTTAGCTTCTGAACATTGTTTTAATGGTCTATGTTTTTACCATAAATGAAGACAGTGGTAAATGAAAACAATACTTTGTGGTCCCAAAACTATATTTTTTAAACTGAATTTGTGTTTAAGTTAGGGGTGCATCCTAAATTTTTAAGATTGCATTTATATGACATTAAGTGTATTTCGTTGATATGAGGTTTTGACATCCTAAAGATATTTAATATGCATAGCTACCACAATATTATTAAAGATATTAACCTTTTACTATTATGAGATGATTGTATTGTTTTCTAATACCATTATTTGAATCTCCAGAGGCTGATGTAAGCATTGGCATTCAGAAAATTATTTTTTTTATGTAAGACAATTCCTTCTAAATGGAAGTTTAAATCTGGTTCTTAACAGGAATTGTAGGGTGAGGTTTATGATTCATCCTAATGTTTATGTAAAGTAAATATTTTCTCATTTTTTTAATATCGGGAAGGCTATAGTGTATTCCAAGGATTTAAGGTACATTTTTTTATTTTCTTTCACTTACATTGAGTTACAACTGTGCTTTAGTATTTTTAGCTTTATGCGTCAATGATGTCTATTCTTTCACTTGTAACCCCCCGTGATTTTTAAAACCTTAAATAACTCGTTTTGAAATAAAAATCAGAAAAGTATTTTTCGTGTAATTTAATTATTTTGACAAAAAAAAAATAGTTTATTTTTATAAAATGAGATTCTAATCAGTATTAAAATCAGATTTACTGTGGGGGATTTTACCTTTCATAAATCGTGGGGGAAAAACTGGGTCATTCAGGACGGTCGAATCGGTTTGGCCCAGGTAGCGAACCGGTTCGCACAGGTGGCTATTTTGTTTAAGTGTTTAAGTTTAATTAAACACTTCCACTTCTTAATATAAAGGTATTTCGGGGTTAGAGTTTCAAAAACATATTTACATAAAATCTAAAAGTAGTAAGCTCCTCTTTTTCATCTTCTTCCATCTACAAAACCTTAGCCCCACTAATTAGTTACGAATATTGCATATTAGCACTCATTATCCTTATGCATTCCAATACAATTGTGTCCGTTAATTCTCGTATTTACAGTCATATACTGTATAACCTTGGGTTTCAATATATATATATATATATATAGGAGAAGGCTCACCTACATCATGCTCTATACATCATCCATGCATCACGCCTAATTACAGACCCTAAAAAACATTTTTTTTTCAAATTTTATATTTTTTCCTTGAAATTAACCTTCTAATCAACCCATAAGAAAAAAAATTAGGTCAAAATACATTTTTTAACTATTTTAAAAAATCAACAAAAAACTGCTAAAAATACCTTATTTATAAGGGTCTGCGCCAACAGTTTTTTGTGGATTTTTTAAAAATAGCTACAAAATGTATTTTGCCATAATTTTTTTCATATGTGTTGATTGGAAGGTTAATTTCAAGGGAAAAATATAAAATTTGAAAAAAAAGGTTTTCTAGGGCTAGAATTAGGTTGTGATGTATAGTGTGATGTATAGTGCATGATGTAGGTGAGCCTTCCTCTCTCTCTCTCTCTCTCTATATATATATATATATATATATATATATATATATATATATATATATATATATATATATATGTGTGTGTGTGTGTGTGTGTGTGTGTGTGTGTGTGTGTTTGTTGTAAGATTTATTTGAGTTTTTGTAGGTATTGGAACACTTAACGGTGCAATTGATGCTTTTCAAGAAGTTTTCAATATAGTACGCAACTTCAGGGGCATTATATATATATATATATATATATATATATATATATATATATATATATATATATATATATGTGTGTGTGTGTGTGTGTGTGTGTGTGTGTGTGTGTGTGTGTTATTTGGTTTATTTGAGTCTTTGTAGGTATTGGAATGCTTAACGGTGCAATTGATGCTTTTCAAGAAGTTTTCAATATAGTACGCAACTTCAGGGGCATTTTAGTCATTTCAGCGTTCGATCCTCATGCCCAAACTCTTCACGGAAGTTTTATATCTTTGAGTCGGCTTCGTGTGACCTCTGACGGTTTGTTAATTTGGTTCTTAACGAGCATTTTATGTCCATTTTTCCGATGAGCTTCCTCTTGTTTATTAGGATAAATTTTTTTCTTTTCTTTTATCTTTATTTTTTTTACCACTTACTATTTAAGTGGGTTTTTGTTGTATTTTAAGACATTATTTTATTCTCTTATTTCACATAATCTTTTATCATCTTTTTAGTAGTTAGGTTAGAGAAGAGAGTTTTTGGAGGGGATTTTGGGTTTTTGCTTTTCTCTCTCCTAGGGTTTACCCACTTTGGTTTGTAAGAACACTATTATCTTCTTCCTCTTTAATCCAAGCTTCCATTGTTCTTTTTCTTGCTTTATTATTTTTTACTTGCTTTGTAACCTAGATTTAATTGCTCTCATTTAATTTATTTCAATTAATTAATTCCATTTAACATTCTTTATAGGTAACTTAATATATGTTGAGATTGTTAAACTCACATAGGTTAATTAGTTGCTATACTATGGTATGATGGGTATAGGGTAGTCTTAATGAGTTAAATGTTCCTTGTGTCACACTTAGGAGATTTAACGGGGTATATCACGTATGCTCCATATTTATGACCTTTCATGTGTAATTTCGAGAATATTCATTGACACCGAACTCAAATTAAGCTTTTTATGAGAATTTAGAGGGTGACAACTCTAGGTTTAATTAATTATTCAAAAGTGATTAATCTTATTAGCGCTTTTATGTTCATGTAACCATTTATGCTATTTGACCCGTGTGTAGGAGACGATTCGCAACTAATAGTTTTACTCATTTTGTTAATCTAAGTTTAAATACATGCCTAGTTTAATGATTTGCTCACATATCATCTTTTACACTTTTATTTGTCCAGTATTAAATTAATAAAATTCTAGCAACTATCTCTGTGGATTCGATACTCGGACTGGACGTTATACTCCTGTAAAGAGTGTAGTTAATAGTTTAGATTTTTATATTAAAGCGGTGAAACGAATTCAACGGCTGACATACTAACACTGCGCTACTTTTTACCCTTGATCACTCATTTAAAATAAAGATTCTACCCAAGATTTGGAGGTACAAACTAAATTTTCTGAAGATCATCCAAGAACACTTATTTGTTATCTTCTCGAGAGAAATGTGACCATCAATTCAGAATTCTCACACAATTTTTCTAAGGCATGGATACTTCGATTCTTTCTCTTTAGTATTATACATTTTAAATATCATTCAAACATTAATTTGCATGGTTTTCTTAAAATAAACTCCAAACCTTCTATAGGAAAAGTGAAATCTATGTTGGGACTATTTTTATGAAAATAAAAAGCTTAATATGGGTTAAGACTTATAACCCTTGTGTGCTTATGGTAGAGGATGGATTTCGTTAATATGAATGTAGATTTGCATGTTAGAAAATCATAGTAGCCTTATTAATTAAAAGTGACTTATGTAATTGTATAAAATTATGTAGGTGTGATAAAAGAGAAATTATTATTATGTGCACCATAAACATGCATGATGATGAAAATATATTAGTTGTATAAAATTAGTTGTTTAATTATAAAGATTAATTGGAAGTATGAAATTAGATTAATTTGTGATCTTATGAAAAATTGGTAGAATTGTTGATAAAATATCTTATGCGACTTATCGATTTAATTATATTTGACACAACGGAGATGATGAGATTTTTGGGTATTTATGCTATCACCTTGATTTTATGAGTGTTTTCTAGGTATGGGACTAATCAGTATGAATAAGTAGTGGTTAACATTTTCTAGGTATGGGACTAGTTAGTGTAGATTCCTATGGAGGGGATATTCCGAGGTGGGGTTGATCTTTGTGTTGTTCTGTTTATTTGATAGTCTATATGCGAGACTTGGGGTTACTTGAGGGTACAAATTTATCCTATGTAAAAAGGTAAGACGTACTTTTTCTTTGGAGACCTCTAGGTATGGGACTACGGGTGGTTTTGAAGATTTACACTCGATAAAAGGGTGGGGCTAATAGAAATAATGAGAAATTGAGAAATTTAGAATTAATGCCTAAGATAATAAACATGTATTAAAATGGAATTGCGTTGTCAATAACTGTAGGACTGACATAATATGGGTTGCCTATCTATTATGGTGTGTCATGAATGGGAACTCATCAATAAGTGACGGGATAAGAAAATTGGGTCGGCTGGATATAGTGAGGGGAATGTGAGTGATGGAAAGCTTTGGACGGCCCCAAATAAGTGCATAATTAATAGGAAGGTTGGCTAGCTATGACGGTATCTCTATAATCATAGTTTGATTAATTTAGTTAAATGGGATTAATATCTTAACATAATTAAATGACAGAAAAATAATAATTAGACTTATAGAATGGTGATCGGTTCATGTGAGCAACTAGTGGTGATTTATTTTACTCGCATCGTTAATATATATCTCGCCTATCTAAAATACTCTATTACAATGTTTATCATGTATAATGTTATTGTCTGGATTCAAGGACTCTATTTGGAAAGAGTAGCTAGTATTCATGCGGTGGTCTCTAACCTATTGCGTTGACTAACATTTCAGGTATAGCGCTGGAGTAGCTGTATAGGAGTGATTGGAGATATTTTTGAAGATGCAACTGGAGATTTATTCTAGATGCTTTAATAGTTTACGGTTACTTTCCATTCTGTCACTTTTATTATGAGATTTTTATTTATGGATTTGGTTGGCTAATCGGTTCCACAGTTGTTTATGGATTGAGTCAGATTTTCATAGTTGGATCGTTTCATCTTTGTTTATTTATATATTTGGAGTTTGATTTTTGGAGAAAGCATGTTGATGAATTTTTAATATTGCATGAATGCTTTTATGGATGAGATTACATTTGAATATTATCATGTGGAGAAAAATTTTATACGTCTTATATAGCTGTCACATGCTAAGAATGATAACTTATTTAGTGACACCCAACATAGTTTGGCGGCGGCGGCTAGCCACCTCTCTTGCTAGAATGCATGGGGTGTTACATCAGTTAGGTTTAATGACACTTACATTAATACCATAAATCCATTCTTACATGGAATTGTACCTCTATTTTTTATGACTGAGTTGAATTTTCATTGTTATTAAATTATTCTCTTTGAATTTCAATATGGATCCATGATTGTTGATTTTTTGTGTGAAGAAGCTAGGATTTTTTATATGGAATTTGGTTACTTAAATGATCGCAATGACATTAATAGAAGTTAACATGGTTGCTTATCACGACTATTAATGGGTTAATATAGTTTGAAATTAAAAATATTACTATGCAGTGCCAAGTAAGACTAAACTATATTTTGTCAAGTTGAACCAAGTGATAGTTTGATTCAGTTATTTACATTGATATTGACTATTTGTATGTTATTTAATTTATAGTTTGTTATCCAAATTTTCTCATAATTTTTATCAAAAACAATGGGTCCTTCAGTGGCTCGCGTATCCGCTCCAAGAATAACACCATCCTGGAAAATCAACCCGACAATGGTAGTCCCAGTCTTGAGAAAAGAGGGAGGCTTAGCACCTTTACTATAAAACACTTCATACCTCCTACACCAATCGAAACTAAACCCACACTTACCAGGAACATCTGTTGATACCTTAGACATCTTCTATTCCTAAATATCAAAAACTCAAGAATCGATATATTTGGTAGGCTTAAACTTAATTGTGTTAGAATTTTAAGAGTTATTTACATTACATCCATCCCTCTCCACTTATGTGTACGGTTGTTTTTCATTTCTTCAATTATTTATCCCATGATATTTTGCTCATTTTAGCACTGTTTTGTAGATAAGAGGTCTTGCAAGGTTGTTGAGTCTTCCCTGGAGTTGGTGATTGGTATGTGGTGGTCAGCTACAGAGTTGTACATTTTTTTGATTGGATATATGTATTTCCTGATGTTGGGTATTTAAAAGTTCATCAAAGGTATGTTCGTAAACATCACTCTCATCGCGAATGCTCCATGTTTCACTCTCTCTAACACTCTGTGTGAATATGTATATTTGTTGATGGATAACTCATAAAGCCAAGCTCCGGAACGACATATATTCAGTGTCTCGATAGAAAAACTCGGGTGGATGAAATGTATTATTGTTTATATTCTTTAGATTTTATATTGGTTGTTTTATGTTTCTCATATTATTTAGAATTTCGACATAATTTTTCTATTTTTCTTGCACATACATTTATTCTCAATCAAAATTCTCCACAAGTTGTGACCTCGACAATCTTTAAAGCTTTAAAGGATGTGGCATACTCATTCAGTGAGGATAATTAAGAATAAAAAGAACCGCCTAAACCCTCGAACCTAATGTTATTAATAGTGGTGACAAGGAGGCAACTTTAAATTCAAAAGCTTCGCTCAAGTCAGTTATATGATGACTTATTGTCATTTTCTTTAGTTTTTCATTTTCCTTGAATCCTTGTACATATTATCCATTAAGTTTTGGTTGAGATTTTTCTCATTCTGATACATATATTGCTTTTGGTAGGTATATATTGGAAAGTAATGCTAAACAATAATTTAATGTTCCAGTTCATTATTTTCAGAGCTCAACTTGGTTACTTTAGGCCATTTAGCACATATAATATATTTTTAGCTTTTTTAGAAAAAGGGTTTTGATTCTTAAATTTTTAAGCATAAGATTACATGATTTTTAAGAGAATTACATTGATGTTGGGAATAAAATTATTTTTGTGCCTTTGGGCACGAAAAATCAGATATTAGTATTGTTGGACTATTTTTTATTTCTTAAAGGGTGGATGGCCTATAAAAAAATGGCAATAATCCATACATAAATATGTGATGTGTAGTTACTAATTAGCATGGCTTATATAATATTTGACTACCTATTTAAATTGACTAACTATATTTTTTTATTTTTTATCAGGTCGCATATTGAAAACTATGGACAATTATTATAGTGGAACAGGTGGGACGACCTCAGTTGATACATATATGATTTTTTATGAATTTTGTTTCATTGAAGTATTTGTTATATGAATTTGAGATCTTTGAATATTATTGGATTGGTTGTTATCCTTTAAGAGGGCGGATAGTCCACTAAACAAAGGAGACTATGTATAATTTTTTTTCAAATGGACACTTTGTTTATTTAAGGCACAATGTGAATTTAATTGATGAATATTGCGTATTTTCTGTTATATGTGAATTTGTTTAATAAATTTAGGGTATGTTTGATTGGAAACAAGAAAAATTCTCGGAAAATAGTTCATTTGGATGAGAAATTGGAAAATGAGCGAAAAAAGATATAAGTTTTTGGTGTTACTTTTTCTATTTTTCAAGAAATTAATTCTTTGGTTCGTGGATAAAAAATATTTTCCAATAAAAATGAGGTTTGAGATGGAGCATTTCTACTTGAATGGAAGTTGTTCTTATATAAAGTGTTTGCAATCAAGATACTACAAGAAAAAACAGGAGTCCAAATAACTATTTTCCAGAGAAAAAAATTTCATCTAAATAAAACATGGCCGTAGAGTTTTTTAATATTGTTGGACTATTTGTTAAGCAGTGTGAATAGTCCTATAAATAAAGGATATTATGGAATTTTTTTTTAAAATTACACTTTGTTTTGTTAGGGAATGATATTGTAGACACCACATTCTAGGACTCCCTAAGTCTCTCCTTAGGTCCCCAACGGATATATCCAAATATGGCCTCGTCTCCATTTGAGACCTCCTCACCCCGAACAGTCGAGCTGCCAGAAGGAGTTCATAGGATGTTTCCAGATCTCTTCAAGAAACAGGGTCAACCTCGTTCACAGTAACGTCGACCATCTAGTGAACTGATACTTCAAGGGAAGCGTTTCAGCAATAAGGGCGCCTCTCGTTTACTCATACAACCGATACCAGGACACAATTGATTAATCAACCTCAGCAGATGTTCAACAGGAGAGATCACACTTGATAGTTTCTCGCATTAGTTCAGGCGCTATGTCGAAAATATCATACTCGATCGGGTCGAGACTCCTTCAATGGTGACATTTACTGTACGAGTAGTATAAGGTTCTAGCATGGCAGATCCCACATGGGAAAAACCGTTGCAATAAGATCATTCCCTCACATGAGGGAATATTACATCATTATTGTATCCATGTGCTAGGGACAAGTGTCTTCATCTTATTGGGGGTTTTGTCATACACATGGTGATTACATGATTCCGGGGTACATTACACCATCAAGCTCAATATATACACTTAATCTTCTCCATGAGAAGGGATCCTTAATTAATAACCCTAATAGAACTTTATCCAATTGTACACAGAAGAGTGAGAAAGATTTGAGTGTAGTAACCATGGCCATTAGTGACCTTGTTTAGTGGATTTCTTACACACTCACATAGTGGATGTAGGCCTAATTGGATGAACCACATTAAATCATTGATTCCATCTTCTTATAATCATCTCTTTCTCTCGTATATACATATATCCATATCCGTTTTTGTGTTGTGATTGAGATTAAGTGACTCATAAACTTATCTTAATCTCGTGGTGCTGATTATAGTATCATCAATTTGGCGACGTCTATGGGAATGAAGATATCCATCTCTTCCCTATTTTAGCTTATACTCATCTGAGTCTCTGGTGGTGAACCAGTCCTCCCTCTTTGTGGAGTTTTTTCACCATTTAAGGAGGTTTTGTTGAGCATTTAAGCTCTCCTTCTCTAGTTCATGGCACAAACAGCTTACACCAATGACAATGGAACCACCTCCCCCTCCTGAAAATCAATTGACACCACCACATAGAGGTAGTACAAGCTCCAGTCAATAATCGCCCCAATCAGAGATGTCTGAGGTGGAGATTGTGCTCTGCTCTCTCATAGCTAGCCAAGAGCAAATGCAAAAACCAATTTTCTATATTCAGTAAGAATCTAGCGGCCAGAACTGGCGGCGCTAGAGCTGAGTTTGTGACTCTGGTCGTCACAGAAAAAACTCCTGATCAACAAGCCAGGGGACCACCCCCGGAACTGAAAAAGGATCTCCCTCCATAAGAGTGACGAAGAGACATTGCTGACCCTAGGTGTTTACACCTGGGGAGGCAGAGTCAAGAACCCCGTTATGAGAGGGTGGGGGAGGAACTCTATGAGGACAATGAAGAGAGGGAATACTGGGAACCATATTAGATTTCTAGGGGAACTGTTCGCCCTCCACAACCGAAATGGGAATAAGAGCAGCAGAAAAGCAGAGAGGGCAGACTAAGGCAATCAGACTTAAACAGGCTAAGCAGAGGGTCGGCCTTTGATAGGCTCGACCCTCAGGGAGATCTGAGGAACCGTCTGTTTAGATTAAGGAGTGTTGTCAGCATGAGAAGAAATGAGAGGAGAGAAGAATGCATACCACCCCAAGACCGAGAGGAGAAAAAATAGGTCATCAGCCGACCTAAGTGTGCAGAGAGAGTATCCTCAGCTCGTCCAGATAACAAAGAACGATCTGCTTAACCAGACGACAGAAAAGGGGTCGGGGAAAATGCTATCCTTGCAAAAGTCGACATTGCAGTAAACAAGACTTGGAATGAGTCCATACAAGGGTTGGAGGACAAAATAAAGGATATTATAAAAAGCCAAGACCCCTTACAGAGGTGATATGCTAAAGGATCTCCATTTGTGCCAAAGATACTGAACTACCTAACCCCGTCCAAGTTCAAACCGTCGATAGTTACTCCGAAGTATGACGGGAGCACGAATTCGGTGCATCGTGTGGAGATATCAATCGAATTTTGACATCTATTCAATATCATACGAGATGAGATGCTGAGAATTCTCTAGAACATTAACAGGGGAAACCCATGTATGGTTCACATCCCTTCCCAAGAACTCAATAGGGAATTTTTCAAGCAGTCGATCGATAGTTTTGTCCCCAACTTCTGATTTGGGGTAAAATTGAGGAAGCAGACGACCCACCTGTTATACATCAAACAGGGGAAGGATGAGATTCTGAGGGAATATATAGCCCATTTTAACAAGGAGAAGCTGAAAGTCGAAGACTATGAAGAAAGTATCGTAATGACAACCCTTATGGGAGGTTTTCAGAAATTAAATCTACTCTAGAAGTTGGTCGAGGACCCTCCAAAGTCCATGGATGAACTCCTGGCTACGTCCGGGAGAGTCATGGACACAGAGGAGTAGAATTTTTAAACCACACGATTTTGACTTATTTTTTAAACCACATGATTTGACCGCAACACAAATGAATTAACACCTGAAAGTGGAGTAGCATTTTTCAATTGTGTGTGTATATAGTAACTTTTTTGTACTCAAATTTTTATTTACAAACATATTCAAATTTTTTTCAAATAGTAAAATGAAATCATAAAAAGTGAACAAAAGATGTGATTACTTACAAATAATAAACATATCATATTTTGGATTTTCTTACTTCCAACAGTAATATTTTTTTCCTTAGCATCTTTGACCTTGAAATTTAGGATTGAATATTAAGGTCCATTTCATTCTTTCATTTCATACTTTGATTTCAGTTCATTATTTTACAGGATAAATTTGCAAGATGAAACCAAAAACTATATTTATATATTATACCTCTAATTTTATGGATAAAAGAGGACATCTAACGTGTTTTCTCTTACTCTTTGCCCTTTTACTCTCACACTTCGCTCAAATTTGCTACAACGAAGTATAATTAGAACAAATGGATGTAAATTCAAAAATATTTGGAGCTTTGAAACAATAATGAGTGGTATTTATTTAATTATTTTTTTCTTAACAAAAAACTATAATCATCACTATAATTTAGTCCTAGAAGTGGACACTTTTGCGATATTTTTTTTTTACTAATACATTTATTTTTGAATGAGTAGCATGTTCCCTCTTTAAAAGGAATAAACACTCTAAAACAAAGCTCTATTTATGTATATATTATAATAGATTATTTTTTCAAAAATATGAAATTCAAAATATGTTTTACGCTGTGAGGTTAAAATCTAATAGTATAAAATTTGAGTTTAAAATTAAGTCGTGTTATAGACTATAGACACCATATTTTAGGACCCTCATAAGTCCCTCCTTAGGTCCCTAGCATCTCCCCATTTACTACAAACCCTACGTCATACTTCGAGTATCGATCTAGAGGCCATAGGGTGCTCTCGGGCCCCATTTGTCTCTGGTCAACTCCATCTTTAGAGAGAAAGATCAATGAATCTTCGAAGGTCTCTGAATCCCTTTTTCAACGGTCTATCCCATGTGCAAATCAACATAACAGTTTGGACGAACATGCCATTTTACTATAGAAGATCGATCTAGAGGCCACCAGGTGCTCCCAAGCCCCGATTTGACCCAGATAAACCTTACTTTCAGAGAGAAAGCTCAATGGATCTTCAAAGGGAACTAAAATCCCTTTCCAACAGTCTGCCCCATGCACGAAATGGCATAATGGTTCGAACGAACGATCTGTTTTCCCACAAAAACTGATTCGGAGGCCACCGGTCGCTCTCGGGCTCTGTTTGACCAAAGTTAACTCTTCATCTCGAATGAGACTAAATGAATCGTTGAAGTTCACTGAATATCCTTTCCAACGGTCCTTCCTGTGCGCAAATCAGCCTTACGGTACGGATGAATGATCCATTTTACTTCGAAAGGGCACCGGGCGCTTTTGGGCCCCATTTGACCAAAGTTAGATCTTCGAACCGAGTGAAGCTCTTTGGAATGTCGAAGCACCTCGAACGACCTTTCCAACAGTGCACCTCATGTGTAATTTATACTTACGGCTCGAACGAACTATCCATCATTATCTGACGAACTTCCATCCAAAGGATCGACGGGCGCTTCCAAGTCCTGTTTGACTTGGAGTCAACTCCTGAACACAGGAGAGGCCTAAAGTATTATCAAAGGTCTCTGAATTACCTTTTTAATGGTATTCTCTGTGGGCAATTTGGACTTATATATTGCGTTTTACGACTATTTTTTTAAAATCTGCACGAAATGGCCAATTGGAAGGTCCATTTTCGTGCCTATATCGGCAGTGTGTCTAGGGTTACCTGCCGATAGGTAGGGCAAGGACAATGAAGATCGACAGTCCCCTTACTCTATATAAGGAGAGCGTGATCTCACTTCGAAAGGCACCTCAGATCCATCAATATTAGTGATTTCAGGAACATTCTTCTGAAGCCAGCGAAGTTTCCTTGTGTGAAAGTCTTCTCCACCTTTCATTCCCATCATTCTCATACCCAATTTTGCAAAAATGTCCTTCTCTATGATCCTACATTCATCTTAACTTTCAAGGAAGCTCATCAAGGATCAAGGTCAAGATTCAACTCTCCAAAGAAGGTCCAAACATCCTTATCTCTTTAAATTTCTTTATTTTTGCGTTATTTATATAATTCTCAATTTAGATTTTACTTTAGATCATACACATTAATACCTTGTCATTTATTAGTTATATTGAACATAATTTATTTTTTATAAAAAAGAACAAAACAAAGAAAAATAGGGTTATACCTATAAATTTCGACGGGATTCTTCATCACATTTTCTCAGAATTAAAAATATATTTTCTACACACACGCATATAATAAACTCATGTTTGAATATATGGGACAAACCCCTCCATTGTGTCGCATGAGAACTACATGGACTTTGATGCTTTTATAGGCTATGTAGGCGTCTCAAGCTAAAATCCGAGACTTGAGTCCTATTTTCATATTTTCATCTTTTTTTTTCCATTTTATCCATATATCATTCATAGATATCATACTTGTGATTCATACTTGTATTTTATCTAACACATAGTATCGTTTCATCATAACAATCAATATCTCGATAAGTGCACACATATCATATTTTCTAATTATTAATTTTGGGACATTCCTATGGATGACCTCGCTCCATCTTTTCCATGATGCGAGTCGAGGTATGCTGAGCTCCACTTATATATACATGAACATAGACTTCATGGAGAAATTAAGAAAAATAGTAACATAAGCCCATGAGTGACCAAAAGGGCGGGATGGATGCCTAACACCTTCCCATTACGTAGCTTAGCCCTCGAACCTCTGATCTAATTAGTTTTGCAAGCATCGGTTTGTCTTTGATGTCGTTCTCTTGAGGAAACAACAAGTTTTTTTTTCCTATTATGGGAAAAATAGGCTGGCGACTCTATCTTTTTACATCACCCAAAAACCGATGACTGTCGAAGCACCCCACGACGTAGAGAGGGGAGTGAGACCTTTATATCTCCCTCTTTATCCTTTGCTCGAAATTGCCCGGGGATAAATGAAGGGGGAAGATATCGGGATGGCCACAATAACGACTCCACTGGGACTGACTTGTCATAAGAAGGCTAGACCCTATTTGCATGGGTGTTATCATTTTCTGTTTGTGTGCATATGCACCTACATGTATGTTCCATCTTTCTCTTCTATTATTTCTTGTATATATCTACCTCATGCTTATATCACTCCTCAATCACACACTTGTAGATACTCTCCATGTACACCTCACACTACCTACACTTGTATAGAGGTTCACTTATATCCATATGTTGGACACACCACTTAGAATATCCATGCTTAGGTGTCACTAGCACACACCTCCACTTATCACAGTAGTATATATCCATGCTCACTTATACTTATCACACAACATTTGTAGTTAATCCATGTTTATAATCACTACCACACACTCACTTATAGATACTCACACATCACTCACTCTCACGTACTCATTCTTAGTGTAATCTTCATGCTCTATGCTAGATTTACTTTTCATGATACTTGTACATTCTTCCCTATTAGTATAGTGCTCATCATAAAATACTCTCTCCATAATATACTAATCAAGAATCATACATTTTGCACACTACATCACCAAGAGCATTGCTATATTCACCAAAAAATATCCCGTACTGAGGGGTCACTTTGTAATGGGCGTTGGTCCAACAAGTCACAGTTAGCCTAAGCAATATTACTCTCGCCTTCCATTAGCTAAGTATCTTTGACATATATCGAACGGTTCCTCGCATCGTACCGCTTCACCAAAGTTATAACGAGAGGTAATAATAGGGAACTCGTTCATGTATGTCGAGTATATCGAATTCTCTCTCACACGAATTATCCTCATGAGGTATATAGTGAGGCAATTTATGTACACTTAGGTATATAAAAGTGCTTGTCCATAAATACCGATTGCCTTCAAAAGCAAGATGTATATCGTGGAAGTCATGCCAAAGGGGAGAACCTTTCCACTAACCCAACAACCACATACCCTCATATAGGCGTCAAACCTAGGGCACTTATATTTAGTTTGTCAGTTACTACCCGAAACTATTTCGAAATTCCAGGTCGGCATGCCACCTAAATTTTTTCACTATTTCGTCTTTCTAAAATGGGACCCTGTCCATGAGAGTGGAAGTAAGTCAAACCGCATTTTATATATTTTTCAAACCCAACTTTTCCCAAGCTCGGGTCCCTTTTGACATTTCTTTTTGCATCTAGGTAAACCTAATACAAGTGGAAACTTAAACATAATAATAAAACCATTGAGACTCTCCTCTCTTTTTTCCTCCTTACCAAAAGTGTCAAAAATATTCTTCCTCCTCTTTTACAAAATACCAAAAATTACATTTTTCTTCTTCTTCTTTTATCAAAATACCAAAAATATTTTATCCTCCCCTTTCCAAAAAAATATCAAATAATTTTCTTCTTCTCCAATAAAAGATTCAAATCATTTTCCTTCTCAGGTCGATCGCATACCTGACCCTTGTTCTAACTCCCTATTTTCCTTCTCGGTCTTCCGTCAAAATGCCCCGAAGCTCCGTCAGTTCCCCTTCTACTTTCTTCGAGTCCGGAATCCACCTTCACCCACTCTCCATGGAGAATGCATACCAAGTACTAAATGTACATCATGATTTGATAACGGTCCTAGTTCAACTTACCGTCAAGATTAACAACCTTCAAACCGAGGTTCATGAGATTTACAAAACTGGGCCCCTGTTCTCGAAGAAACCGAGATCCTCTTCCCTCATGCTATGGGTTCGCCTGCACCCAAGCCTATTTAGGTCTCGAAACAATAGTTGCACGCTCCACGTGCCCCTCCTATTAATGGGCCACCGCCAGCTCAGTTCCATATGTTAAATTTTTCCCATCTAAGGGATAACCTGGTAGTACCCGTTGATATAAAGGAAGAATAGTTAAATAAGGTCAAGGAGGATCTTAAGTTGTATACTAAGAAGTTTGACCAGGTCCAAATCTCCAGGAAATACATGGATTACACCCATATGTCTCCCTACCCTAAAGTAAGTCTATTAAAAAAGTTCAAAATTTCTAACATTAAGAAGTTCAGGGGTAGTAGAACCCTAATTTTTTATCTCTAAAGTTACCATCGAGCCATGACTCTCTTAGGTGCCTCTGAGGAAATAATGGCCCATATATTCCAACAAACTTTGAAGGATAACGCTCTTCATTAGTTAATATCCCTCGAGGAATCCAGAATTCACAGTTGGG
Source organism: Sambucus nigra (assembly GCA_949130495.1). NCBI lineage: Eukaryota > Viridiplantae > Streptophyta > Magnoliopsida > Dipsacales > Adoxaceae > Sambucus > Sambucus nigra. The sequence goes on from OX422207.1 coordinate 717,411,319, forward strand.
AGGATGTTTCCCTTAAATTCATGTCACAGTACAAATACAACGAGGAGCTGGAGGTTACACACCATGATTTTGAACTTCTCAAACAGAATTCCGGAGAAACTATCATTAATTTCATAGCAAAATGTAGGGAGAAAGCAACCACCATGACCAACCGACCTTTTGAATGGGAGCAAGTTAGTATTGTGAAGAATTTTTTTTACCCCATGTTCGAGAAACGATGGGAGGACTGTATTACCCCAATTTTCAACCCCCTTCGAGAAGTAGGAGTGGAGATTGAAGAAAGTCTTACCAAGACGGAAATGGAGCGGAATAAAATAAATAGACAATTCACTCCAAGAAAGTATGAGAATCCCACTACAGTCTTGGCCATTAATAACATCTCACAACCTGCTACATCTTAGGCGCCAGAAAGTCATGCCAACTCAGTCAAAAAAGAATACACCTAGATTCATGCTCCCCTCTCCAAAGTCTACCAAGCCCTATTGAGCCAAAATCTCATTAAGCCATTGGACTCTCATCCATTATGAAACACACTTCCCAAAATTTCAAAGACGATGCCTATTATGATTTCCATCAAAATATTGGCCATACCACTGATCAGTGTTTCCACTTTTGAATGTAATCCAAGGTATGATTAATCAGGGTGTCATCGCCCCACCAGACAATCCTAAACCAAACACCACTCACAATCCACTCCCAAATCATATAAATGTTATCTTCCAAGAAAATAATCTGTTATTTGACCCATCTACCCAGATTGCACCCAGTTAATCACCCATTATACACATATATTCACCTAAACCCCTTAAATTTTACCCATAGTTTCTCTTACACCCCACGTATTTTGTCAGCCAGGCTCTGTCTCTTCTTATAAGAGCATGCATTAACGTTTGTACCCGGTCCGGAGGGAAAGATATGGTATTACGAGCAGTATTGAACTAAATCCTAGAATTTGGGATGAAATTTCTCTCAGAAATGACCATTGACTATCAGAAGTTCAACACCTTGTTCATGGAGGCCTGAAAGTGGACTCGCGGGTCAGATAATAGGGTGGTAGCTGTTGATGATGTTAGTTTGGACAATGCAGTTCAGATCATGGAAGGCTTGTTCTGACAGACTAATGAGATATGCAATATATTCGAGTTACTCTATGCCTTATAGTTACAAGGATAATTATTCCCTTCACTTCTGCATCACGCCGTTGACTGGGAGGATCTATAAGAAGGAGCCGTGAAAGTTATGGAATTTATTCACTTCTCATGGAAAGACGATATCAATGTCATCGGATGGGAGGATAGGTTTGATAGTTCAGATGAAGAACCAAGCCAAGAAAATATTACTCCGATAATCAGTATATGTGGGATGACATCGTTTGAAGATCTGATAGGAGAAATCAACAAAGTGATCGAACCGCTCGAGATAGATAAAAAAATGGGGTTTTTATTATTAACCCCTTCCGTGAACCGTGTGATAAGATCTAGGAAGCACCACCAAAGTATGAATCCTCAATTAGTAATAGTAGATAAAGGAAAGGGTGTTGTCAAGAAACTCCCCATGTCGGAAATAACCATCGAGGAAATCAAGATCTTCGACCAGTTGAAGAAAACTTAAGCTAATATCACCTTATGGAGACTCTTTATATATTCAAAACTACATTGAAATGCTATGATAAAATTTATTACCAGGCCCACAGTCCCTCCTTCCATCACTTTAGAAGAATCCGTGAACCTGGTCGGGTCATCAACCTCTACTAGGATGTTTTCCTTCTCAAAAGAAGAAATCCCAAAGTTTGGTACTAATAATAACTATGATCTCAATATCTCCATCAAGGTGATGGGGAAGATATTCCCTCTCTCACTCGTCGATAACGGATCAACACGCAATGTTTGTCCACTAAGAACCTTCAACTTCTTGGGTTTAAAAGTAAGCGAACTTGCACCAACTTCCATTCGTCGAGAGGTGATGGAATCCATAAAGCTTACAATAGCGGTTGTCCCTATAAATACCAATATTGAGTTCCAAGTTATTAACCGTGCCTTTACAGCATCAAGGGGGTATCTTCCTCTCTCCATTAGAAAGTAAAATTCTTCGCCAAAGGGTACGTTATCACCTTCTTGGGGGACGATGATAAAACAGAGAATGCAAGCAATAATAACCCGGTACTAGATATGTAATATGGGGATAATAATAAGCTTTTTTCTGTCTTCCAAGTTGAACTATTTCCACTCCCAGCAGGGGATGATTTCAAAGATAGAGTCTTTTCAGAGCACAACCCCCATGGCAATGTCAACGTGATACAAATGTTCAAGAATATGCACTTTATGATTGGACTGGGGCTAGGATGACGACAATAGGGAATACTGGAACCCATAGTGTTGAAAAAGTCCTTTCCTCCATGTGGCCTAGGTTATTAACCATCATTAGAGGAACTCAAAATTCTCCACCAACCCCGGTTAAAGCAAAGGTTATAAAGTACTACGACTGTTTTAGGGGATTCCTTTAACGGAAGATTCATCAAAGAGGGTGAATATATTCCCTTTTATGGATTTTTTAAACCATGGTATGATCATGTGAATAAGAAGATGAAACTAGGAATGGAGATCTTCTTCCAAGATAGTTACTCCTAGGCTAAGGACTCCTATCATCAATTGCAATCGCTCATTGAGAAAGTTATAGTCATTACTGAGGTTTTAAAAGGAAGTGACTTTAAATATTCATTCAATCTACAGACACCGGGGCTGACACTCTGCTTAATCCACTCAAGCATTACATCATCGGATCCATCCATCCTAATCAAGACTGCTGATGCACCCTTCCTCAACTGGAATGTTATACCAGTTACCCCTATTAAAATACAAACGAACCCAAATGTTTATCATATTTCTTCTTTTTTTGTTGTTCCTCCCTTTTTTTGGTAACAATGTAATCGAGGCCTCCTTTGGCCAGGTTCTCAACGCTATTTTTCCTGAGAATGAAATAAATGAAGATTTTGAGTATCTTGTTATGCCTTATATTAATTGTCTTGATTCTAATCAAACTCTTGATGATGATGTTTTTGTAAATGAACAATTTTTAACTGATCTTAATAAGATTAATAATAAATAACATAACCGCATTAAAATTAATGAAGATGAAACTGTTGTTATCAATCTCGGTTCTAGTATCTAACTGCGTAATATTAAGATAGGGTACGCCCTTGATGAGCATTAGCACATGCAAGTTGGAGAACTGCTGAAAGAATTTATGGACATCTTCGCATGGTCCTACAATGATATTCCCAACATTGATCCCAAGATATCTCATCACAAGATTTTAACTCTATCGGAATGTAAATCGATCAAATAGAAATAGAGAAAGCTCCACACTGAAAATACGCTTAAGGTTAAAGAAAAGGTGGTGAACTAGTTGAATATAGGATTCATCCGGGTGATCGAATATCCCACATGGTTAGCCAATAATGTTCCCGTACTAAAATCAGGAGGAAAGGCTCACATGTGCATTGATTACCTAGATTTGAACAAAGCCTATTCGAAAGATGATTACCCACTGCCTAAAATTGATATAATCGTGGATAACACAACAAGCCATGCTCTCAAGTCATTCGTTGATGGGTTTTTTGGATATAATTAGATCAAGATATACCCTGATCATCAAGAAAAATGGCATTCATCACCCCTTAGGGAACCTTCTGTTACATAATTATGTCATTCGATCTTAAAAATATAGGGGCTACCTACCAAAGGTCCGCGACAACCATCTTGCATGATCGGATACATAAAGAGGTCGAGGTCTGTGTGGATGATATGATTATCAAGTCTAAGACTCAAGAATTTCATGTTCCCGCTCTCCGAAAGTTCTTCGAACAACTATAGTGATATCATATGTGACTTAACCCACAAAAATGTGTTTTCGGCATTCCCAAAGGTAAACTTTTGGGATTCATGGTTAGCGAGAAAGGGATTGAAGAATATCCTACAAAACTGAAAGCTATACTCAAAATGTGACCACCCCGAATGAAGAAGGAAGTTCGGGTATTCTAGGGAAAATTACATTATATCAGTGAGTTCATTAGACAGTTGACTTCTATTTATGAACCCATCTTTAAATTCCTTCGAAAGGATTCGAACAAAGTCTGGAATGAGGCTTATCAGGAAGCCTTTGACCGAATTAACCAATATCTAACCCGACCTTTGGTACTCAGGCCACTGCAGCCTGGTCTCCCTCTACTCCTATAATTGATCATAACAGATACTGCAATTGAGGCTTTTCTAGCATAATACATTAAAGAATCCCACAAAGAAAGAGACATTTACTACGTTAGTCACAAATTAGCTGAGTACAAAGTCAACTACATTGCCTTGGAGAAAGCATGTGTCACCTTCATCTGGGTAACTTAAAAATTATGGCACTACATGATCAATTTTCCCATTAGTCTTGTGTCCTAAATGGATCCTATTAAATACCTTCTCGAGAAACTTGCCATATTTAGTCAAATGGCTCGATGGTTGATGTTGTTAGCTGAATTCGATATCGTGTATGTCACGCAGAAAGTCATGAAAGGAAGAGTTATCTTTGACTACCTTGTTGATTATCCCATAGAAGAAGCCGACATTTGGATCTTTCAATTACTGGATAAAGATATCCTTTGAAACTCTCAAGAAGACCTATGGTGGTGAATGTTCTTTAACGATGTTGCCAATAAAAAAAGGATACGGAATTGGCATACTCTCTATTGTCCCTGATAACTCTATTACTCCCATTTCCATCAAGATAGATTTTTCCTGCACCAACAACATGATCGAATACGAGGCATGCACCGTATGCCTCAAAGTTTCTCTCAAGAAAGGAATCCAGTGCCTCAATGTCTACATAGATTATGTCCTCATCATTGACCAAGTTCTCAAAATATGGAAAGTTAAAGATGAAAATATCTTACACTTCCACGACCACCTAGAATAGTTAGCCTCCCAATTTCGAGATATCACATTCCATTACTTGCCCCGAGCAAGAAACAGCTTAGTCGATGCCCTTACTACCTTAGCCTTAATGGTCGACATGCCCTATGGAATAACGATGGGCCCCTTCCTAGTCCAAAAACAAGCTAAACCAACCCATTTCTACCATATTTATCTCATCACATAAGAGGACTCCGACATGACCAAGTGCTGGTACTATGACATTTGGCGCCTCCTCAAGCACGATAAGTATCCCCAAGATTCCAACAAGAAAGACTGAACAACCCTCTGCAAAATGGTTGTCTAGCACATTGTATGCGATAACGCGTTGTTCAAGAGAAACTTTAATATAATACATTTACACTACATTACAGGGGCTAACATTTAAGAGATGATACAGAATGCACTGGCCATATGCTCACTAAGAAGATTATTCAACGGGGTTACTATTGGACTACCATGGTTTAGGACTGCACCACCTATGTCTAGAGATGCCTTAAATGCCAATAATTTTCTAACCTCTGGCATTTGCCTCGGCGGGAATTATACAACATGACCTCTCCTTAGTCGTTCTTCACATGGGGCATTGATATCATAGGGAAAGTCACACCCAAAGCCTCTAATGGGAACAAGTCCATCCTGGTTTCCATTGATTACTTCACCAAATGGGTCAAAGCCGAGTCATACGCAGTACTGAATGCCAAGAAGGTAGACAAATTAATTCAAAATAATATTATTTACTGATACAGGGTTCCGCCTGAGCTAATGTTAGATAACGGGTTACATTTCGAGGAAGAAGTCACATAATTGGTCAACGAGTATGGGATCCGGGGATACAAATCTTCTCCCTACCGACCACAAACCAATATAATCGTTGACACCTCTAATAAGAACCTCAAAGAAATCATCTGTAAGATGTTCGAAAGTTGTCGATATTAGACCGATTAGATCCCTTACGCCCTCTGGGGCTACCGTACTTTAATCTAGGCCTTTACTAAGGCTACCCCTTACTATCTGGTATACGACATGGAAGTAGTCCTACCCGTTAAACTTGAAATAACATTATTACACATCATTCTTAAAAGTAAAGTCAATAAAAAAGACAGGCATTAGAGATGTCTTGACGAGTTGTCACTCTTAGATGAAAGGAGGCTAAAGGATCTATATCATATAAAGGGGTACCATCGCTGGATAGCATGATCATTTAACAGGAAAGTAAAGGACCGTGGTGTTCGAGAAGGGGACTTGGCCCTCAAAGAAATCATAGGACTCGTCTGGGACCCCAGAGGTAAATTCAAGCCAAACTAAACTGGCCCTTACATCGTGAAGAAGATCCTATCCGGTGGCGCCGCTATGCTCACTGATCTTGACGTAGAAGAGATGGACCATCCAGTCAAATCGGATAGTCTAAAAAAATTCTACCCCTAGTTTGAAATTTTGACCTGCTACAACTCCTCTCATCCCCCTTCTATAGTTAAAAAAATTCGTCATTTTCCTACTCAGAACTACGTGGGGCCTGATCCTCTAAAAAACCATTTGCTTTCAAAAATGAAATTCAGAAATTTTCAAAACCCCTAAAGATATGTTGGTAGCTCATACACTTTACATGGGCATGATCCCCTTGTTTTTCAAAAAATACTATTCTTTTCTTACCTCCGAGAATGACAGTTCATTTTACCATTTACATGAACGATATGATTATGTATGCCTTAACGATTGGTATAGATAATTCAAGTGTAAAATTCATCAAGAGTTACAATAATATAATTAAAATCCTTTTTTATTCCATCATGAGAAAATTCGACACAATTACAGGAAATATCATCATAGGGAGTCAAACAAATCAAATAAAACCAAACTACTGATAATCAAATCAAACCAAACTACTCATAATGAAATAACGGGTGAGGAAATTCAACACATCTGTCAAGAGATATTCAGGGGGACCGCCAACTAGAATCTCTCATACAGCCACACAAATAGCATAACCGAGCTACCTCTTCGACAATTATAACTTCCTTTGCTCCAAGCATCAATACCATTTAGGGTCTCTTCCAGTATCATAGTTGCATGATTACGATGATATGACATCCACGTAGTAATGGCAGCCAACTAGAGATCCGCCATTAGGTCCCCGGTGACTAGGAATACCCTTGAAGTTAATCTAAGGGTAACAGCTTTGGCATGGCCCGCATCATTAAGATCCCACAGATGCATGAAATACAGTACAACTAGGAGGGAGATCATTCCCCCAGTTACCAATGGTCGAGAAGTCGAAGGATAAAAGTGGGGAAATTCTTCTAACAGTGCTTGAGAAGATCGAGAGAATTCAGTAATGGTCGCCTCCACACTGGGATTTACTCCCAACATATTGAAGAACCCCTCATAAGTTGGGTAGACCTCGTCTAAGACAAAATGAAAAACTTGATCCTCGAGTGACCAAAATTGTGTTGCCGATGTCAGCATGTTCGAGTCATTAAGCCGGTTGCACCACAAAGAGATCCGATGTAGGTTAAAAGCATTATATTCTACATTGAATGAACACATAGCCTATAAATTCTTGAGATACGAGGCAAACTCTGCACTCATGGGAAGGGCCATTTTGGAAATAATAAGACAAAAGGTAAAAAATGAGCAAGAGAGAAAATGTGAATGGGTAAAGAGACCTCACTACCTTACCCCCTTTTTGTACTTGAAAGGTTTGGCTAAAAAGAAGGAGTTTGCAAAATCCGAATGAAAGACTACCCCATCAAGTACTAGTAGCTAAAGAAAGTGCAATCAAAGCCTTGGGGCGATTTGACTGGACTAACTTGCCGATAGGCAGGACAAGGAACATGCCGATCGGCACCCCCTATTTTTAAAAAATTCCATCCTTTCTATTTTGTCAAAATAAAAAACTAAAAAAAATAATCTTTATTTCAAAGAATTCAGGGTGTTTCTAGCTATATTTTTATATATCCTGTCTCAAAATAAAGTTTCTTTGTAGTAATTCTAATCATTTTTATGGCCTCAACAAACAAAGTAAAAGTGCATGGAGATTAAGTCATTTAGAGAAAAAATAAATAAATAAAAATCCCATTTATTTCACACACACACACACACACACACACACACACACACACACACACACACACACATATATATATATACTAGGGTATGCCCATGCCTGAAGGCACGATTCTAATTTTCGAAAGTGTGCAACATTGGTAGGACCATACGTCTCATTTACTTCGCAAATAGATAAACAATTTTTTAAATAACTTATGGTACGAACCTATTAGTTAAACCAAATTGGGAAAAGTTTCCTTTATTTATGAGACAATTCACCCTTTCAAGAACAAAATATCAACTATACTATTATTAATTTGACAAAGTAAACGATGTATAATGTAATTCAAATTTATTTTATAACACAAAAGTGCAAATAATTTAAAAATTTTGGACAAAGTTCCGTTTGTTTCAAAGACTATCCACCCAATTTTACAAATAAAAATACTCTAGTAACAATAGTAATAGTCCTCCTTGGATCTCATATAAACATCATTAACATGTCAATGAGAAATATAAAATACTCCAACATTACTAATACATCAATGATCAATTTAGCTTAATTTGTGAAAAAACACCGGTCGAGTCAATGATGAGGACACAATCCTTGGTCACTAACCTCCACAATGCAATCGCAATGGTGATATCACGTTCACGTTAATCCTTAAACTTCCCAATTCTTCCATCGGTAAACAAATGCTGCCTTAAAAAAATTCGATGACATAAATTAATATTCATAAAATCCCAATGCAAAATCAAACACTGAAATTTATATACTCCTCTATGGCTCTTAAGTAATCTTTCAATAAAGTACATACAAAAGTAGAAAAGCACGCTAAATAAAACGATTGAATGGGCTTTTAACAAAAGAAACTACATCATTTTTCATGAGTTATAATGATAGGAACCTATTAAGAGAGGACGGTAAGAACCTTACCGAAAGAAAGGGACAAATACCAAGCTCGACAAAACAATTTCCTAGTGCCACATGCTCAATAAATCTAAGTACATTGAACTGTAAAATAAATAAACATAAGAAATATTTATAGCTACATCATATTTAAAATAACCCCAAAATTCATGAACTCAAACAAAATAAACATAACATAAAGAGGTCTATTTCTTTTATTTCACATCTCAAAACAATCATGAAAGGGAAATAAGTAATTCCAGAAAGAGCAATGTGTCTATTATGCATATGTATTGTGTCATATACACATGCTCGCATTTGTAGTTCGCACAGGACAGTCTGCAGACTTGGTCGCCATACATGTATGGTGTATATACACATGAAAATGACCACAATTACCCCATGTATGGTTTAAATATAATTAATAATCATACTCCATCAATTGTATATATGAACGTAATAACAATCACCCGACACCCGGTTGCCAAACTTAGCATCAAAAATTTGAAAAAATAAAATAAAGAGCTGATAATTAAAAGACATAAATAAAATCGTATATATATTGAGTAAGTTCTTATATAACACAAATAATGTAAATAATTTTTTTTTAAAAAATAGTGAGTTCTCCACTGAAGTATTGTTCTTATATAAACTACTTCTGACATCAATATAATAAGTATTGTTCATAATAATGCCAAGAGAAATTAAGTAGCCTATGTGCTTGTTAGGTTGAAAATTGGTCCCACCATATTGGATCAGTAAACCAAGTTGTATCGTTTATCATGTACTCTAATTCGAGAGGAACCCATCACTCATACCATATATACACAACCATCATACATTGGACAACCATCTTCATCCATCTTCACTTGAACATTATCTTAAATTGTACCACTGTAACTTTGATGTCTACTACTTAATTGAGATATGATAACTATATTATTTTTATGCTTCTAATTTAAAATTTTGAGGCAATGTTTGGTGGTGCAGGAATTTGAGAGAAGTGGATTTGAGGGAGAGTGAAGTGGAAGACCTGAGTAGCATTTCCCTAATACCTGTATGTCGCTTATGTCTATAAACATCTCTTTCTAGGCCTCTGAGGTGAGTTTCTTAGCCCTTTAGCGCTTAATTTCTCGATGTCCCAACTTGAAAACTCTGCGGCTTACCCATGTTATACCCCTCGAGAAGCTTCTGAACCTACTCGTTCGGGTGCCACAGTTTGGAAGCCTATCAATACAATGCACATAAAGGGTTTACTTTGCATGTTTTATCTTCTGCAGTGAAAAAATTATGAAAATGGTTATGTAAGACGATAAAAATACTAGTTGAACTCACATCACGATGTTTAAATGCTGATATGAAACTAAATCCCAAAGATACCTATCAATAAATACAGGAAACCGATTTTACCACATTTATGACTGTAGTTTCAATCCATAGCTTTAATCCCAAATATACCTATCAATAAGTATGCATATGTTATGAAATACTCCTTAACTTCACTTTCTAACATAAATTGGATATTTACCTCACTTTATAGTTATGAAATGCACACCCAATTTACAACTTGTATGATTTATGTTTATCTATTTGGACTTCAATATGAAGAAAAGTACAACAAATTTGTTCATTAATATTGATACAATGGACTTTAATATCCATAGACTTAGGCATCTTAGATGTCACAATTTACTGTCCCGATGCATATAGCCAATAACATATAAATACTTTAGTAATTAATAAGAATAATATAAATATTAACTTTAGAAATATAAATAATAACTGTCCCAATGCACAATCGAACACTCATATTCTAGGACCTACTCTATAACATGTGATAAAAACAAATTTCATAACATCTGTAATGATATTTAGGAAAGAATCAACTGTTACAAACCTTTCTTGGTTTAGGCGTTGAATTTTGGCCGACATTCTTGCATTTGTCCACCATCTGCAGTCAGAACATACCAAAGATACACTTAAAGAATTTCATTTCATCCATAGATGAACCACATCACGAAATTCAAATAGGAATGGAAATAATTGTTTGGTTGTTGAGAAAGGAAAACATAAAGAAACTCTGATTGCTACATCAACAACTCTTCATCTTACAGCAAGAAACTATGAGTGCATTTGGGAATCTAAATTCATTGCTTGAAATTAGAATCTTAATACTGTTAATTTAAACTTGGAACTATTTATACTGAATTGGGATTGTTACCAAACAAACACTCTGATTCCATATTTCTAAACTGAACAATAACTGCACCTTTTGGCAGTTGGGCCCGCGACTCTCCTTCCTAAATGTCCTGTGCACTGGTGCCAACTTCTAATACATTCCCGCCATAGCCAAGTTTAGAAGCTACAATATTTTTTCCTAAGGATGCTTTATAGCTACTGCTCTGCATATCAGTGGATGATGCTACGTTAGCAGCATTTCCCTCTCCGGGCATTTTAAAAGCAACCTCGTTTTTAGTCGCAGCTGCTTTATTGACAATAACATCCATTTCTTCTATACGTAATATGCCTCACCAAATCATAACCTATTAAAACAATATGCCTCACCAAAGTAAATAAAGTAGTGCTGCCTCAAAATCTGCCTCACCAAAGTAAGAAAATCAGTACTTAGATGCCTCACCAGTACTTAGATGCCTAAAATAAGTAAATAAAGTAGTGGTTCCTTCATAATCAATTTGATTCTTCCCAATATATATTCACTTTCCAAAATAATAGATTTCCATTGATTGAATAAGGAGAGGCTACCTTTTGGATGAAGTTGGTGGTGAGGGAGGCAGAGTGTAGTAGAGACGGCATCACGGAGCTCAATATTGTTGAGTTTCCTGCTAAATTCCAACAATAATCTTCATACATTGAATTAAAAACGAGATTCAAAATAAGATTTATCTAACAAAACTTAAATTAAAAATATGCTTTAGCTAACCAAGTAAAAAGATTATAGTGCCCACTTCCACCTTGTGTCGAACAGTTTAGGAGATGACATAATGCATGTAATGATCAAGTTAGTTAAGAATAAACAATCCAGAATTTAAATTGAAACCAAAAGAAGACTCAAACAAAAAAGTTATTGAAGTAGTATTCACCAACATTTACTAAAATAATGCACAACAGTTACTATAGTTTCCAAAATAATGCCCAACATTTACAAAAATATTGTCCAACAGTAGTATTTCCAAACAGTTACTAAGTTAGTCAATCAGCAAAGTTACTAAAGTTACTAAACTTACGAAAATAATGCCCCAACAGTTACTATAACCAAGGATATGTTATGGATATAGTAGAAACAAACGCAGTTCAAATGTTGAAAATCAAAACAAAAGTAATGTAAATATTGAAACTCTACCTTATAGGATAATGTTTTAGCAGACATTGAAGATCAAAACAAAAAATACCCTGTATATCAATGAGTGGGGCATTTTATCAAACACATTAACCAACAAAAAATTAAAAAAAATAAACATACCCCAAACATGCAACAATATACCAAATCTTCTTCAAAAACAATAAGTCAACTAATGAGCTATGACTACTAAAAAAATGCTCGACACAGTCGAGAAGATTCATATACCAAACAATTATAGACGATATAACAACCGAGAAGATTTAATATACCAAACGATAAATGATGTATAAAAGATTACAACTATTTAGAAATTATTACATGCAAGAAAACCATGTATAAACAATTCAAAAACGCATGTACCTAACAATACATTATATAACAACCATGTATAAGCGATTATAGTAGAGAAGATTCAATAGGTCTAGGTTTCGAAAAAACCCAAAAGGATTAAATACAACCGATTAAAAATCGATTGCAGCTAATAAAACGATTACAAAATGATCACAAAACAGTAGTATATGTGAAAAAAATATGTTGAAACACTTCGGTGGTGCACCTAAATGTAATATGCAGTATTAGGGTATGTAGGGATAGGGATTGAAACTTAAGAGTAAAGATAGCACCCAAATGTGATATTCAAAACTGCCCTCAAGCACCACACCATAATCTGAAACCATAGCATCCAAACTATACAAATTTACTTGCGTAAAATAATTAACAACCATCAAATAAAATCGAGAGAGATAGTCTATTATACCTGAACAATCGAACCAAAATATGTCAGATCTACAAAATTAAACAACAAATGATCAAACAATGAACCTGAAAATGCAAAAGGCTTTAAAACTTATGGTTTACAAAATGGATACCTGAACAATCGAACTACTATACATGAACAATATAACCAAAAAATATCAGATAAAACAACAAATAAACAAACAATGAACCCCGAAAATGCAAAAAATCTAAAACTTAGGGTTTACAAAATGGATAACTCAACAATTGAACCAACAAACGGGTTTCATGTACAAAATCAAAAGAGACATTACCTTGGTTGAAATCGCAGAACCGAGAGAGAGAGAGAGAGAAACGGAGAGAGGGAGTGTGGGAGTGAAGTGATGGAAAGTGACGGCTAGGTTTGGCAGATTAGGTAAAGGGAGATAATGGGTGCAAAGACTATTCTACCCTTGTGACATCATCTTTTGATCTTATGACATACATAAGTTTCCTACTTTATTATATATATATATATTTCCATCTTTACATTTTTGAAAAAAAAAAAGAAAAATGGTGGAACTCAGCCCGAAACCCCAAACTCTCTCTCTCTCACTCACTCTTTGCTCTCCCCCAGGATCCCTCATCCATGCGGCACACGTGCTTCCCTCGACGATAAGCTGAGGAGCCTCTGCTACCTAATCTAGAACCCTACTCAGAAGAAGTAAATAGCACTAGACAGGAAGGAACTGAAACCGAGTCCCGAATATGAGCCGTTGCAGAAGCCACACGGTCTTGGATGTCCCTCAGCCAAGTCGTCGACACTCGAACATGCTCCAAGAAAAAGAAAAATGGCAAGTCAGTCAATCTGAAGAAAAAAGAGAAATCAGAAAGACAAAGGACAAAGAAATGAAAAGATATACCTCTGGCTGAAGGATGTCCTCTAACAACCCCAATACTGTCTGGTCCAACTGACTTATACCCTTGCCTGAAGCCGTAGGAGGTAGAGGCATATTAATTGCATCATAGATATAGGAGGGAATCATCCAGCTCGTCATAAAGTCAAGGTAGTTGTAAGTCACCACCGAGTCAATATAGGACAAGTAAGGCTCACCAGTCATCACCACCACCTTGGCCTTCTCGGATATCTCTCGCACCAGCCTTATCTATTTCGAGGGAATTGTTGGTGGAACTTATACCTCTTCCTCCACAATCTGTTAAACTAATCTCACTCCCAAATACCAAGAATAACCAAACTCACGAGACACCAGCCAACGCATCTGTGTATTCATTCCGGCCACCCCTGTGTGTTGGATAACCGTCTCACAGGGATAGAAGGTCATATACATACCCAATAGAGATTTAGCAATACCACCCCACCACTTGATCCATCTCTGGCATCGCCCTCAGTATACGGTCCACCTCTATCTGCATGCCCTCACAGTCTATCCCCAGTAACTTCTAGACATCCATGGGAGTCACCGTCATTTTCCTAGCGAAATCCCAAAAACCTCATCCATAGCAGTAATCAAATGCTTTCCCGGTAGGGTTACGTAATATCATATCCATTTTTCCACCAAGAATTCCTGAACTAAACCTTTTTCGAGAAAAATTCCAATTAACCCCAAAGCAGAGCTAGAAGCCCTAACCATACATCTCTCACCAGCGACATCTCTAAGAAACACATTTCCTAGTGGAGTCCCAAAATACTCAGTAGGAATCAAAACACTTCCTATCAGGATACTTAAACTTTTTCCCAATCCATCCACATAATCCCCAGAATGATATCTCTTCCGAGTAGAGTCTCACAGAGTTAAATTTAAATTCCCAGGAAAGCTATTCCCTACTCCTTTACTTCAAGTCATCAGAATTGACCTCGACCCTCGAAATTGGTCGCCTCAACCTAAGGTCCTCAGAATTAACCTCGACCACTAGAATTGGTCGCTTAGGTCCTCAGAATTGACCTTGACCCTCAAAATTGGTCGCTCTCACTTAAGGTCCTCAAAATTGACCTCGACCCTCAGAATTGGTCGCTCCATACTTAAGGTCATCATAATTGACCTCGACCCTCAAAATTGGTCGCTCCCTACTTTAGGTCTTCCCTTGACCCTCAGAATTGGTCACTCCCATTTAAGGTCCTCAGAATTGACCTCGACCCGAGGGCATAGGTTGCTCTTACTGAAGGTCCTCATAATTGACCTCAACCCTCAAAATTGGTCGCTCTAACTTAAGGTCCTCAGAATTGACCTCGATACTCAGAATTCGTTGCTCCAACTTAAGGTCCTTAGAATTGAACTAGATCCTTAGAATTATTCACCTCCACTTAAGGTCCTCATAATTGACCTCGACCCTCATAATTGGTTACTCTCACTTAAGGTCCTCAGAATTGACCCCAACCTTCAGAATTAATTGTTCCAACATAAGGTCCTCAGAATTGAGCTCGACCTTCAGAATTGTTCGGTCTCTACTTAATGTCCTCAGAATTAACATCGTCACTCAGAATTGGTCACTCCCACTTAAGGTCCTCAAAATAACCTCGATCCTTAGAATTGGTTCCTCCCTACTTAAGGCCCTCAAAATTTACCTCGACCCTCAGAATTGATTACTCACTACTTAAGGTCCTCAAAATTGACCTCGATCCTCAGAATTGTTCTCCCTTAATTAAGGACCTTAGAATTGATCTCGACCCTTAGAATTAGTCTCTCTAACTTAAGGTCCTCAGAATTCACCTTGACCCTCAAAATTGGTCGCTCCTTACTTTAAGGTCCTCGGAATTGACCTCGACCCTAAAAATTGGTCTCTCCCACCTTAGGCCCTCAAAACTGACCTCAACCCATGGAATCGACTATCCCTACAATTACCTTAGGTCCTTAGAATTGACATTCACCCTCTAAATGGTCATCCTTATCACTTTTGTCCGCATAATTGACCTATTTCCCAAAACACCATGTGGTATCTATTTGATGGCTTTCACTTGTTCCAAGATCACCAATTGGGGGGATATATAGGCACCATCTTCTAGGACCCCCTAAGTCTCTCCTAAGATCCCTAGCACCTCCCCATTCACTACAAACCTTAGGTCATACTTTAAGTACCGATCTAGAGGCCATCGGGTGCTCCTGGGCCCCGTTTAACTTTGATAACCATCGTTAAAGAGAAAGGGCTCGATATTCCCTTTCCAATGATATGTCTCATACACAAATTGACATAACGGTTCAGACAAATAGACAAGTTTACAACCGAAAATTGATCTGGAGGCCACTGGGCCCGCCCGACCCCCAATTTGACCCTAGTCAACTTTACCGTTAGAGAAAAAACTCTACGAATCATCTAACGGCATTATAAAACCTCTGCAACGATCCACCCCCATGGGTGAAATGGCATAACCATTCGGACGAACGATCCGTTTTCCCTAAAAAACTAATTTGGAGGCCACTGGCCACTACCAGTATCTGTTTAACCAAGGTTAACTTTTCATCTCGAATAACAATGAATGAATCTTCAAAGGTCACTGAATACCCTTCCCAATGATCTGTCCCATGCATGAATAAGCGTTACGGTATTGACGAACGATCTGTTTTACTCCAAAAGGTCACCGAGGGCTTCCAAGACCCGTTTAACCAAAGTCAACTCTCTGAACCGAGTGAAGATCTTTGGAACATCGAAGTACCTCGAAAAAAAATTCTAAAGATCTGCCCCGCGCACGCTTCAAACTTACAATTTGTATGAACGATCTATCATCGTCCGAGGATCTTTCGTCCAAATTATCGATGGGCACTTTCGAGTCCCGTTTGACCCAAAGTCAACTCTCGGACCCATGAGAGGCCAAAAGGATTCTTAAAGGTCTCTGAACTACCTTTATAACGGTATGAATCATGCGTGATATCGACTTACGGATTGCATTTTACGATCGTCTTTTCAAAAAATCAGCACAAGACTGCTAATTAGCAGGTCCATTTCCCTGCCTATTGAAAATTTATCTAGGGTTAACTCCTAATAGGTAGGGCAAGGACTATTCTGATCGGAATTCGCCCTATTATATAAAAGGAGAGAATGAGCCCACTTTGAAAGGCACCTCAGATCCATCAATATTAGTGATCGCATTAACATTCTTCTACAATCAGCGAAGTTTCCTTATGTGAAATTCTTCTCCTCCTTTCATTCCCATCATTATCATACCTAATATAGAAAAAATCTCCTTCTCTCTCATCCTACATTCATCCCAAATTGAAAGGAAGCTCATCAAGGATCAAGGTCAAGCTTCAAGTCTCCAAAGAAGGTCCAAGCATCCTCCTCCCTTTAAATTTATTTATTTTTGCATAAGTTATACAAATTCTCAATTTAGCTTTTACTTTAATTAGATCATACACATTAATACCTCATCCTTTATTAGTTACATTGCACATAATATATTTTCTATAAAAAAATTCAAAACAAAGAAAAAGAGGGTTATACCTATAAATTTCGACGGGATTCTTCATCACTTTTTCTCAAAACTAAAATTATCTTTTCTACACACAAACATATAATAAACTCCCATTTTCTCAAAACTAAAATTTTCATTTCTACGCACACACATATAATAAACTCACATTTTCTCAAAACTAAAATTATCTTTTCTACACACACGCATATAACAAACTCCCATTTGAATCTATGGGATTAATCCACCCTTTTACCGCATGTGAACTATGTGGATTTTGATGCCTTTATAGGCTACATAGGCATCTCGGGATAAAACTCGAGACTCGAGTCCTATTTTCATATTTTTGTCTTTTTCCTATTTTATCCATACATCATTCATAGATATCATACTTGTGATTCATACTTGCGTCTTATCTAACACATATTATCATATCATCATAATGATCAATATCTCAATAAGAGCACACATCATATTTTATAGTTATTATTTTAGGAGCATTCCTATGGTTGACCTCACTCCATCTTTTCCGTGATGCGAGTTTAGCGATTTTGATCTCCACTTATATATACACGCACACAGACTTCCAAGAGAAATTAAGGAAAACAGTAATATAAGACCATGAGAGACCAAAAGGGTAGGTTATGTTCCTAACACCTTCCAATTTTGTAACTTATCCACTGAACCTCTGATCTAATTGGTTTCGCAAGCATCAGTTTATCTTTGATGCCTCTCCCTCGAGGCAACAACATGTTTTTTGCCTATTTTGCACAAAATAAGCTGGCGACTCTATCTCTTTACATCACCCCAAAGCCCACAACGACTGAAGCACCCCACGACGTTGTGAGGGGTGTGAGACCTTTATCTCTCCCTCTTTATCCTCCTCCCGAAAGAGAACGGGGATAAAATAAGGGGGAAGATCTCGAGATGGCCACATAAGCATAATATAATTTTTCGGCAATATGAAAACATGACACAAAAGTGAGAAAATTTTGATATTCGTGTTCAATTCCTATAACGTTTAACACGTGGTTATTCATTTTAATTTTCATCCATACCTTGAATTAAACATGGGAACACCTCTCTGAGATAGGGTGGAAAACCCCTTGTTGGTGACTAACAACATCTCTGAGATGGGGTGGACAACCATATGTTTAATCCGTACCTTGAAGTAAACAATGAACACATCTCACTCTGGTGGGAGAGAGAGAGAATAGGTGGACAAAAAGAGAAATGGAAGGTTTTTTTTGCTAATTTTCTAAAATTTAAAGGATGAAAGCATAATTTTCAAAAATATATTAAAGATCCCGGATGGGTATATATGTCTGCAATATTAAACAATTACATCCACACAACCCCTAATTGGAAGTGAAGAGTTTACAAACTAGTTGAATGGCAGGGCAAGTAAACAACCAGCTTGAGCCATGGTCAGAGAAAGGGGGAGATTTTCTTCCTCAATATCGAATGTGATGGAAGGTGATTGATATGTAAGCATTAGAAATAGGGAGATGGAAGGCTAAAATATTGTTAAAGGAAATAAGCAGGAAAGCCAAAGGCTGAAAGCGAGCATCCACCAAATTTTATTGGAGGCTTCCATAATATAGATAAATAAGTAACTTTGGTAAGTTAAAAGTGCATTAAATGATATTAAAACCATTAATACTATTGTATTATAGATATAATATACATTCTTTTCTACCGTGGATTTGTTTTGTCTCTTCCTTTTTGAAAACCAAAAACTAAAAGGGTGGTCTTCTTTTGTCTTTTCCTTTCCCAAAACCACTTATATATCTCGGTCTTTCCATCTTTTTGGTTGAGTCTATGTATGCCCCCCTAAAATAGTCAAAACACTACTCATATCCATATGTACCTTGATATTCTCTTTTCTTCGGGATTATCAATTTTAGTTATCAACTCTTATAAAAAATCTTATTATAGTATATAATTAAAATTAAAAGCGACACTCGATGTTGACATT
Organism: Sambucus nigra; assembly: GCA_949130495.1. NCBI lineage: Eukaryota > Viridiplantae > Streptophyta > Magnoliopsida > Dipsacales > Adoxaceae > Sambucus > Sambucus nigra. Next base: position 717,430,708 of record OX422207.1, read on the forward strand.
TGTTGCACCCCCACGACGACACGTGGACACTTTATAAATATTTAATTATTTTACCCTATCCCAAAATTTAAAGAGGTCATATTTATTCGACTTCATGACCCTTTATCTTATTGGCTTTTGGATTACCTTATTTACCTCAACTTTCGGTTCCTCTACAATCCCCTAAACTATCCAATTAATTCAGCCTTAATGCTTTTTTCTCTCTACATTCCACCTACATTACATTTTTTTTTGTAAAAGCTAAAATCTACCCAACCACAACCCACATGATAGGTGTTGCCAAACTTTACATACCCCTTTTTTTCTTTAGTAAAGGTTTTCAATAGCAATGAATGCCAAGAAAAAAGTTAAAGTCACATTCGATACTACAATACCAACCATCATTGTACCAAGTCCATAACCTAATGCTGATAAAAAAAGGCAGGGTTAGATAATTTTTATCTTTTGTTATTTTCGATTTTGTACTAGATCCGTAATTCACCTTCAATTATTGTGTTTTGTTTGGTTTTAGGTTTTGTTATTTTGTTGATGAAGAAGACAAGGTTAGTTCTATTACAATACCAATCGGTTTACTTGCATAACAAAAGAATTTGTAGATAATTTTTTATGTTATTCCTTTCATTTAACTCTTATTATCAAGTAACAAAACAACAAAACCTGTACATGTATATGTGTGTGTGTATGTGTGTGTGTGTGTGTGTATGTGTGTGTGTATACATTGTATATTACGTTGCATATATATGTATATGTGTATGTATTTTTCAGTTTAATTTATTATAGTTGTAATAGTTTGTTGGTTTTAGTTTTAGTTTAGTTGAGAAGTTTTTAATTGTTATAGTTTGTTTTAGTTTTATAGTTTTAGTTTTACGGTTTTAGTATTACAGCTTACAATTTTAGTTTTTATGTATATTTCTCTTTTTAAATATATAATTTTAAATATATTGTATTAACTTCTCCATTTATATTTTCAGATGACGGATAGCAAAGAAGATAGTACATGAAAAGATAACAATGCAAATATAATTGATGTGGATATCAAACTAGAAATAAAATATGTACAGGGACAAGGTCTCAAACGCCCAAGAGAACATTGGTTTAAGGAATGGATCTTTTTTATTTGCTTCTAATTGGGCTTGATGGGACGGAACGAGCCAAGTTTAAGAAATGTGGAAAAAGTTATATATATGAGAGTAAAATCGGGACAGGTAGTTTGAAAAACCATATCAGTAGGTGCCCAATAAAGGACAAAAGTGACTTTGAAAAATGTGAGTATTACATTTGTAGTAGCTGTTTGGATTGTTTGAGATGGGATTTTTTGCTGAAGTTGGCCCAGTTCAGATTTTTGTCTCAAATCATGTGGGTATTTTTTTTGTTTTCCCATTTCACATTGTGCGTGATTTTCCTTGATTGTTGCAAAATGTATAGATCTCCCAATTCTTTTGTTTTGCACTTTATGGTGAGATTGATTTTAAGTAGGTATAACCTAAATTATGGGTTGTTTATTTTTTAGTAGGAGTCCCATTTAACTTTTTTTAATCAATATTTACCAACCTTTGGATCCGTATGCTCTCTTTATATATGTACACATAATTGGTTCTTTATCTGATTTATTTTTAATTTTTAGCAGTATTTCCTTATCAATTTTATAAAACGTGTGCGCATCGCGCGGGTTGCATGCTATTATATACTCTAAAATGCAATAAAATGTTATAAATGCTCCTTAGCTAAGGAGTTATCCATCTACAATTCTTTTCAAGCGTGGATTTGTCTTGTTTCTTCCTTTTCCAAAATCAAAACTAAAAGGGTGGGCTTCTTTTGTATTTTCCTTTCCCAAAATCTCTTATATCTCTCGATCTTTTCATCTTTTTAGATAATTCACCTTTAAACCATGAATTTTTTTATCTTTAAACCCATGCAATAAGTTCTTAAATTTTTCCTCGATATTCTTTTTTTTCTTTTCTTCGAAATATTAATTTAAATTCAACCACATATGTATGTGATTATGGCAGTAACTAGAATTATCTATTTGTTCTTGTTTGCCAAACGAAATGTAGAAGAAATTACACTACACCAAAAAGGACAAAATAGCACCCTTCACCCGACCACCCTTGTCACGGTTAAAGCCATGCTAAAAAAACACTCATTTTTTGTCACGGTTTTTTACCGTCACAAGTCTGTGACAACAATTGTCATGGACATATCATGGTCAAAGACCGTGATATGTCATGGTCATTGACCATGACACGTCCGTGACAACTCTTATAACTTAATACCCTAGCCGCCCTTTTTTCTTTTCCCTTGTTTTGGTTACCTCATTTATCTCTTTCTCTCTCTCTCTCTCTCAACGTCTGGCTCTCTTTCACCCTCTCAGCGGATACCTCTCCCTTTCTCTCTCTCACTTCTTTATGTGTGTGTGGTGGTGGTGGGGGGGGGGGGAGATAATATTTGAGTGTGGCGGAGGGGTCAGTATGTGTGTGTATTTTGAGGACATTGTGGGGGGTGGAGATTTCAACGTGTGTGTGTGGGGGGGGGGGGGGGGGGGTAGTGTGTGTGCGGATTAGTGTGCGTGTGTTTGAAATTGAAATTGGTATTTGAAATTGAAATTTGTATTTGAAATTGAAATTGGTATTTGAAATTAAAATTGAAATGGAAATTGTTATTATAAATTGAAATTGGTATTTTGTATTTAGTATTTGATATTTGGTTTCTCTCTCTAATTGTAGCAGCGTCGACCCCCTTACGGTACATCTCTCTCTCTCTCTCTCTCTCTCTCACTATATATATACACACACACATACACCCACATACACATATAGAGATTGTTGAAATGTTTGGGATTCTTGAATTTTTTTTAACTAATGGATTTGAACATTTAGATGGCCATTGAGTTGGTTGGCCTTTAGACCATACTATAAATTTTAAAATTTTGTTCCTAAACAATAAATAATGCGAAATACGTTCATAACTATGCATAAATTATCATTATAAACATTACTATCGAAAAAATGAAACAGACTTACCATGGTAATTTATAACTACTTTGAATTGCATATAGTGAGTATCGATATCGACCTTCTTGTTCTTATGCGTACACATTCAATAGCCCTTAGACCCGTTTGAGAGTCATTATCCCTGTAATGAGATCTTTCGAATTGTCCCATTTGGAAAGTTTGGGATGGCATAATGTATGTATAAAATATTCTTAGTGGCTTCAACTTGTTACTTTGGGGGGAAGTTGTGCTATAGTCTCTTAATGTTCTCTGTGTACATACTAGATGATGCGATGTTAAGTGTTATTTCAATTTACAAATTGAAATAACACTTACATTTATGGATTTAAGTCGTGTAGTTGGAGAACTATATGGATATGTTACCGAATTTTCCTCACGTGGAAACAATGTGCATGAGATGCTAAGTATATTACAAAAATATGTGATCTTGAATGGGATACGATCACTCACCCTTTAAATGAGATGGAGGAAATATGCAGTCTTCAGTGTGTGTATTCTGAAATTAATATTTGTATATTGAAATTGGTATCCTGAAATTAAGATTTATATATTGAAATTGGTAATTGGTATTAATTGATATATTGTGGTAATTGGTATAAATTAGTAATCGGTATAAATTGATTTATAATGGGTTTTCCCTTACAACTCTCTCTCTCTCTAATTGCAGCAGCAACGGCGACCCCCTTCCCTCTTCCTCACATATTTCAGCGACCATCTCTCTCTCTCTCTCTCTCTCTCTCTCTCTCTTTATATATATATATATATATATATATATATATATATATATATATATATATATATATATATATATATATATATATACATATGTTTGTGCTCATAAATTGTTGTGGAATACATGCATGCATGCACCCCAAAACAAGTGTTATATAACAAGTAACGAGGGTGAAAAGGTAATAAGTAATCGTATATATGTTTATTTAGTGTAAATTTACACCTGCCTAGATTATAGTAACGAGAACCGCAATAAATAGTCATTGGCTCCTATTTCACGTACCTATTTGACATCACAAACAAGATGATGGCAAATAGGTGAGTGAAATAAGAGCTAATAGCTATTAGATTTGTAATAAGTATTCCATTTATTTGAAACAATGCTTAGATTGGTTGATGATATGGATTAGTATTATTATAATGTCGTTAACTTGTATTCTTCTAGTGCCTTAATTCATTTGGATTTTAGTCAATGTAATGCTTTTATTCATTTGGATTTGATCATTTTCTCATATGTTTGAACTAATAACAACAATTTTTGCAGGAAATGGCTTCAGTAGGGCATCACAGTAGCGGAGGCGAGGAAGGCTCGTCTGACACTAGGCCCCCCAAATGGGGAAATTGGGGTTCTTCGTCGAGAAAAAGACGGCCTTACTCGATAGAGTCTTGGAGTTAGTCAAGTACACGTATTGGAGGAAAGTGCCACTTGAGCTCAAGATGGCCATCTGTGGGGGGGGGGGGGGGGGGAGGGAACTATAGGTAGTTACTCACTTTATTTTTATTTTGTATTTATATTTATATTTATGTTTATATTATATTTTATAATTTAAATACAACAATTCGGCCTGCCCCCACTTGTATGCAAATCCACTTTAGAAAAATTGAGAGATCAATATATAACATAAAAGAAAAACATGCGGACTTGGTACATTGAGAAGACTTGGGAGTCCATTATAAGAGTGGTTGACACTGACCGGCGAAGGAGCCTATCTCATTGTCACAATGGTAGTAGTTTATCGACAATGAGATCGAGGAGAGACAATTGACATCTCGTCAATCAGGGAGGATAAACTAGGTGAAAAGGTGGAAATGAACTAATCCAAGCGGACGTTTTACGCTGAGGTGGAGCACGGGATGGTAAGTTTTTATTTTCTTTAATTTTAGTTTTATGTTATTCTAATATAGCATTACTTTACATTACTTACTAATTCTGCAATATTTTATTTTAGGAGACGGGGAGTGGTCCTAGGGGTAGGCCATATAGGCTCGATGCCTATATGGAAATTTGATCGAAGAATGGCAAGGATAAGGAGGTGTCTCCGAGTGTGACAACCATGATTGTAAGTTATAAAAATATCATACAGTTGATTAATTTTTTTTATTAACTAATCGTGTATATTTTTGTCATTTCAGGCAAAGTTTAAGAAAGAGCATGACGAGCAGTCTTATGCTGACAAAGCATCTTTTCGCAATGGACGCACTAAGCCAAGTTCTTGGGGAGGATCACAAGGGGAGGACTAAGGGGTGAGCTCTAAGGTTGGGAAGTTGAGGCACACTGGGATTGAGACAAGCAACACTGGGTTGGCTCGTAAGGTGGACACCAATGGTGATAAGTTAGAAAGATTGGAGGCAACGGTCCTAGATATGTACGCCTTCATGAAACGTCAGTTGGGTTCCACTTCATGTAAGGGCGGGAGAAGGGGAAGGAGGCAAACAAGGATGCCACTACTTTATCTCTCTCACCCTTATCGCCGATATGCGTGGAATCATTACCTGCATATGATCCATTTCCCATTTTGACCCCCATCAAACGGCCTATGTCAACAATGGGTTGGCCGATATATTTTTAATAGACATCTTTGGTGGCACGCCGATAGCTCGGGGGTTGAGGGACACCGGACACACACCCCAGTATGGTGGTTCGTGGACGTGTCATGTAAGACTTTGAGGCAAAGGTTGTACATCACGGATATTGTGCCTGGAAGAGAGAATGCACCTTTGTGGTTGGAACAATAATGTGGCATTCGGCGAATTGATGGATGTATCAATTCATATATTGTGTGGACTACATTCCTCCTCTGACCTATTCAAGACCCTAGTCCATGACATTATTTGTAATTATTTGAGTTGGATATTTAATATTTAATATTGGATATTATTTGTATTTTTTTATCCGGTTATGGATATTTGTTGGTTGGTTATGGTTATGGATATTTGCATTTATTTGATTTGGTTATTGAATATTTAATGTTTCTTGATATATATGTTGTTTGGACAGGTTTATATATGTTGTAGCAGGTGCAAATATACTATTGGGCAGTGGTAGTGACCATATTGCCTAGTAGTTTTTTTTAAAATTCTATCCAGATTTGTCACAAACTTTGACTGTGACAAGTTATCCTTTGTCATGGACTTGTCACAGTCAAAGTTCAAGACAATTTCAATTCTCGTCATGGACTTTGACATTGATAAGTCCTTGACAATTACCTTTATCTCCCCCAAACTTGTCAAGGTCAAAGATCGTGACAAGTTTGTATTGTCACAATTTTTTGCCGTGATAAGGTAGATGTTTTGGTGTAGTATTAGTAAAATGAGATTGCCACAAACAATCTATCTTCCACTGCTTATGCAAACAAAATGACCTATCAATGAGATTCCATAGTCAGACAATGAGATCGACCACCACCCCATCAAAAGTCTGTCCACGTCAGTCGTATGTTACTGATTCCATCAAGGCCAAACCAGTTAAAGATTAATGACTTTGAATCCTCTCCATTGAATTTTTCAATCATCATCACTTAGTTGGCCAGAGAACAGTTTTTATCGGCTATAATGGTTCTCAAAATCAGGAAGAATAAATGATTATAGAGATCATCAGATCTTCTCACAAACTTTGATGTGAAGTGGGTTACGAATTTGAAGTTGAAATACATATTGAATAAATAATGGTGATGACGACACCATTAGGTCTAACATTCCAATGAAGACAAACCCATAAACTATGCTAAGTCTTTTCTTTTTACTTGATATTTGTTGTCGATTACATTTGGATAATTTTATTCCAATTGTAAGGCTCATGTATAATTTGTCAAACCCATATGATAAGTTGTAGGAAGTTTTTAACTTCTTACTCTATTTTTGTTGCCTTTATTATTTCAATCATATCTTTATGTTGATTTTATTATTTGATATTATAAGGCTAATGTATATCATGATCATGTCAAGAGAATTATTACCCAATTTTTTTAATAGGGGTGAGCAATCTTGCCAACAGTTCTACAATTTCATATTTAGAATACACATTATTTTACATAAAATTGATATTGTTATACCATAGCTACGACTATAAATGTATTGTATGGGAATACTATTTGTAGTTATCATTTCCTATAAATATTTTTTCTCGATGACGTAAAACTTTAGAGCATTGTATTTCTCTTAAATTTTCTAATTAATATTTATATATTATTTTATTTTGATCAATAATTTTTTTTTATTTGTTCGGATTGTGAGATATTATTATTATCAAACCTATACAATATGCTCTTCAAAATAGTAAATTTCTAACTTTTTAACTCATCTTTATTGCCTTTTTTGTTTTAATCATTTTCATGTTGATTTAATTATTGTATTCCAATTGTAAGGTTAATTTATACCCTGATCATATGAAGAGGAGTAATAATTAATTTGTGTAGTAGGGTTGAAAAATTTCGTAAATGGTCGAGAGTTTCATATTTAAATTATACTTTACTTTATAAAAATATTATAATATAACTTTCCAAATTTGTCTAATTGTTGATTGAGATAAATCATTTGGTGTTAATTTTACATAAATTAGTTCATAAGAAGCTTAAGGACCAATTGTGTGTCTTTTTTAGGAAGTATATCGATAAAAATCTTGAAGTTGCTTTCAAGTATGTCTACAAATTCATAATTTGCAATCACCTTTATTACAGTTGTTTTCCAAAGGTGCAACCCAAATGTTTGGTTAAATATCAAGTAAAGAATATTTATGTAACTTATTATATATGTTGTTTTGGTATATAAAAATTTAAAGTGGAATTTTATATATATATTTTTTATTATTGTTTTTACTTGATATAGTAAAAAATTGAATTGTCTTTATCTATAGTTCTATCCCCCATTTATAATATAAAAAATTCCACATCCGCATATTACGTCATGCTCGCGCATCGCGTGGGCTTACAACTAGTTACGTATTAGTATGCAGTTCATGCGATGCGTGGACGGGTTGTAAATTAAATTATTAGATTGTAAATGTAAAACGTAGGTAAAAAAGTGTTCTTAAATATAAAAAATCGAAGTGTGGGAGTAATTTTTCAAAAAAAAATTATCACATGAATAGATCCATCAATCTTATACAAATTACTGGAAAAAAGTGCACCCGCAAACAAAATCTCAAAACTACGCCAATATTAATAATCAATAGCATAATATGAAAAAACAAATCTTTCGCATAAATTAAAGGTATTAAACATATACTATGTTCTTTTTAGAAAACAATACAGGTGAGGTGGGGTAAACTACAGCCTTGACCTTTAAAGCCCATGTGTGGTTGATGATTATATAAACTCAGACATAATTCAATACTTGTTGAACCCAATTTCTCACCATGGGTATCTAAACTCGTCCATGTGGCACTACCATAACAAACCATTAAAGAAACCAACTGTGAGCTGTAAAGAATTCAAACCAGAGAACCTAACTCAAATTGAGTCTAGAGTATTCCCGAAATAAAGAGAGAAACCTATGGGTTTCCAAAACACGATGCTTTTGATGGTGATCAATTAAATCCAGAATTGAAAAAAGTCATAAATTAGAATTATAAAATCAATAAGTGCTAATCTAATAGCTCAAAATAAATTAAAAACACCAAATGATGACAATAGGTGCGGAAGAAGAATGAAATGCATATGTAAGAACGAAACTTCCAATTGAGTTCATTGTATAGTTTTGACTTGTTTTCAAAACAAAACACGCTTGAGTCATATGGAGATTTTTATTGTCATGATCCCCCACAAAGTATGACATGTTAAAGTGTATTAAAGACATTGCAGCAAAGCCTCAAGGAATTAATTATGCCGAAGGTTTAATTGGTGCAAGTTTATTTGTATTCAGTTTGATTGCATTCTGAGATCACTCAGGTATGAATGCGTAATTTTAATGGGACTCGGAATTTATCTTAAAATGCTAAAGGATGTTATTTTATTAAGAAAATGTTTTAAAATGTTTTTAAAAGTGGTTGAAATGGTTTATACTTTGTTTTATTCTGATAAGGACGAATTATAGTAGTGTTTGGTTTACACTCTAATCCATTGCATCGTTCAAACGACATATTATGTCATTCAAACGAGATGCCACTGTTGTTTGAACGACATGGTCATCTGGGTTGAGCGGTAGGTTAAGTCGTTCGGGCGAGCAGCCGCCTCAAGAAAAGTATTTAATGGTATGTTTCCTTCATATTTCGGTAGTGTGCATTCTGGGAAAAATATTTTACCAACCATAACATTTCTGCACATTATTTTCTGAGGTTTTTAAGTTTAAACACATCCTTAGAGTTTACAAGATCCGAATTTTCATTACTATATGTAATAGTGATCTTATTAGCACCAAGAACGTTTTATTCTACACTTGAACATTGGGTTTTGCGGTGAAAAAGTGAAGGAGTTCATGTTCAACATCGTACACATTACAAGCCATATCGGTGGACACCGAGACATACGTGGACGCGTATGTTGTGGACGAGTAGCGTGGAAAAGGACTTTCTACATGGGTACTGTGAGAGGAGTGGTTGAAGATCAGAAGAGCGCCAAGTCTCGTGGGGATCAAGTCATTGAGTAAGACTTGTGTTTGTTCGTTGTAATTCCATATTTATAGTGATTGTATGGCTTGGGTAGTCCGAGGTTTTTTCTCGTTGTGGTTTCCTCGTACATCCGACGTTATGAGTATTCTTTACTTTATTTTACTTTCTTTAATCACTAGATGGATGTTTAGCATTAATCAAGATAAAATTTGGTTAAGGTAAAATTGGTTCACAACTTAGTGTGTATTAAAAAGTGGAAAAGGTTTTTCAAAAAGAAAAATTGTTTTCGTCATCCATAAACACTTTTCGCTTAAGAAATAAAAAGGGACCCACAACATACGTGTCAAACTTCTTATATAAAACTCCTCTTTTACTCACCTATTCACTATTACCTGTCAAACTTAGCTCTCTGCCACTTACACTATCACCAAGCAATCCCTCTTTTCTTTTTTTCTTGTATTCCTTTTACTGCTATGTTCTCGGTTACTACTTTTGTTCAGTAAATGCGTTCGGTCCAAAGACAAATGCAAGCTATCACCTAGTTCCATGGGTTGGACTTATATAGGAGAGACCCTCAAGCTTTACACTAAAAACACAAATTCCTTTTTTTCCAATGCACTCCAAATGGGAATTCTAGCACTAAAAATAATATATAATGACATTTACTAGCATTCACTCTAAGAAACTTAAAAGTCAAATGGGGGGAAAAATAAATAACAAAATAAACTTGGTTTATATAGATTACCTAATTTTTTTTATCATGAAAAAGCAAATATCGGATAATTAGTTAGATTTGAGAGTTATATTTGTTGTAAAGAAACAAAACTGTTTGAGTGTGACTGTGATAAGTAAGCCTCTAAATGTAGACATCAATTTAAGACCCTTATATTTTTTAGGGAAAATAGATACAGAATCTTTATAATCTTGAACATAAAGAGATTCTTGTGACACCTCGTCTATTTCAATAACGGGTGATTAGTTATCTACTAAAATAAAACAGGAATCTCATCTGGTTCATTCCTAGTAGTACTATCAAAAATATTTTTATTACGAACCCCCTATTATTTAAACAATTTGGTTCTAACTTTATCTTTCATTAATTATCTAAAAGTAAACCATTCATCACAAACCATTCAAAGTAACCAACTTAAAAATAAACTATCACTGTAATAAAGTATAATGGCAGAATAAATTAAAATCGAAATACTGAATACACCATGGGTTACAAAATAATCTGATACAATCAACAATAGCTGAATTAGATAAAAATTGAATGTAAAGAGTCTGATAAAAGTGGTTACATACCCACTAACAACTAAAATGGAACCTAACTATAGTACCAAAGAAATAATCGACTACTCCAAAACCTGCAAGCCTCCATATCTGTTGTAGCTCCGTAAATCCTAGAAAGAGTGATCACACTTGGCCTCCCTATAGCTGGACACCTAAAAGTTTTGAAAATATTTAATATGGGTCAGAGCCTATAATATTTTGAAAATATTGAACAAGTGAATAAAATGAATTAATGAAAATGTACAATATTTGATCCTGATGTGTCCAACCAAGTTAAGGAATCATACATTCATCTTCATTGCTTGGTGGATAGGGCGGTGGGAAATAATGTTGCATATTATGAGATGATTGAAGACTTGCAAGAAAACCACAAGTTTTCCTTGGCTTCACTCCATGTCAACTATGAAGCTAAGTATAAAGCGTTGAGTGAAGGACGGGGATTTAAGAAAAATCTTGAAGAGTATACTTTCATGTATAGAAGGAACGAGTTCTTATTGAACCGAGAAGTGGACGAAGCTCGGGACGTAGGCAAACTGCTTGAAGAGGAAAATAATTAACTCAGAAATGAGTTAGACAACCTGAATAAATCATCCTCCAGTGTTGTTGGTGAGTGTACTTCTTTCTTGGAAATTGAGAATGCCGGATTAGTAGAAGAACTTAAAGTACTACAGAAAGCCAAACCTGGGAAACTTTGAGGAAATAAAGGACTATCCGACTAACTATAGATGAGGTAAGGACTAGAAAAACACTAGCCGACCAAGCTTCACAACTCAAACTAAAGAGTGAGGCCATTGCTGACTTGTCCATCCAGTTGGAAGCTAAGGATAAATATATCGTCGATCAATCCGTGTAGTTGAAAGTAAAGAGTAATGTCCTAAAGAAACTTCAACATCAGGTCGAAAGGTTAACCTTTTAGTTTCACAATCAGTCTAGGGAGGTCTCGATGGAAAGCTATAATGAGGCCCTTAGCCATGTTGATGACCATCTTGCCCATAGTTATTATGAAGGTTATAGATGGGGATGGACAACCTTACTGACCTTGCTGAAATATAACCAAAATAGTGAGCTATGGTACTAGAATTAACCTAGTTTATTGGATTGTGACAAGCCTCTATTTAGGTTAGACATATCGTGGATTCCTCCTGATGCCATTCCTCAGTGTTTAATCATCAAATTCCTGGGAGATTATGGTCTTCATGATGTGCACAAAATAATTCATCCTCTTCATCTGATCAATAGGCTGAGCAGAAGTAATAGGAAAATGTAGAGGGATTTTAACTTCATTAATTCCCCTCATACCCTATATGATCCTCCTGTTGGATGAAGAGAGTCTAAATAGAGATAATGCCACAAACGTCTTCTGATATGACCAAAGCACGAGGAAAATGTCCAGCTGCTGAACAATTCTTCTATTTTTGTACTTATTTGATCTTGAATGTAATACCATTAGTATTTTAATAAAATACATACTTTTGTGTTGTCAACTTATGATTAGTTAATCAATTAATCAACTAAATTATTGTTTAATAATGAATTATTAAAGTATAATTGTATGGATGTAGATTCTACCAATGCACTTAGATAAAACTACAAATAGTTTTGTTGAACCCCAAGTTTACCATCAGTTATCAGTGGCGATAAAGTGTATGAGGAATATATGTGTGTATTCCCGTATTTAGGAATGTATACATGTCTTTATGCATTTAACTTAGCCCGGTTTTGAGTTGTATATGAAGTTTTACAGACTTCTTGTTCTTGTTCTTTTTTCCAATGAATTAACTAATTTTAATTAACTAGAATATATGTTGTTATCCTATCCTTTGTTAGTCCTCATTTTAATTACCTCACCCATCTCATATTTTAGATTTTTATTTAGTTAGATTTAATTATTATCTTCACTTACTTTTATTTACATCTTTGACTTAGTTTAAATTCACATCCTCACATAATTGTTTTAATATTGAAAAAGCTAAAAAAATTTAGAAAAAGTGAAAAATCGAAAAAGAAAATAAAAGTTAATTACAATTTTTTTCCCCTCGCTTTACCCCCTTGATGTGGATTGATACCTCACTTATCAATACACTTCAGTTTATTATATTTTGTAGGTATTTGAGATTTTTTATTAGAGGACTTTTCAAACAAGGACGAAAAATACCGAAAAGTTCGTCTATCAAAGTCATACATGAAGTATATTATTAATGGAGACCAAGTATGTTAGGAATATATGTGTATATTCCTGTATTTAACTTGGTTCGGTAAGACTTCTTGTTCGTGACTTGTTAATACGAAGTCATACATGAAGTAATAACTTAGTCGGGCGAGAAACAACTGTGCATTAAGCTGTTAGTGCATCTCGAATTTGATAAGTTAAACTTGATTAAGTATGTGTTGTTGATCGGCAGGAGCTGAAGATTAAGAGACATTTCAATATTCATTTATTGTTTATAGGGGATGTATATCTCCATTCTCCGAAAAAAATTAAAAAAATTCAAAGAACTAAAATCAAGATTTTTTTACTGAACTTGAAAGATAGTTGTGTTGAACATAACGTGAAAAGGAACTAAAATATGCCAATGCCTTTATTCACTGGTAATATTTACGGAGGTGCTCGACATTCCAAGTGTTCTTGAATTCCTTCCCATCAAATGTCTCAAGTCGAAAAGTCCCTGGTCGGATTACAGCTGAAATAGAATATGGGCCATGCCACTTGGCCTCAAGCTTATTTCCCTGCTGGATAACTTTCTTGAGGACGTAGTCGCCTTCTTTTAGGCTGGTCGGCTTGACCCTTTTATTGTAAAAGCAAGCAGTTCTTTGTTGATATGCAGTATTTCTAAGGGCGTCATCTTCTTAAATTTCTTCCAACATATCCAAGATCAACCTTCTTATCAAGTCGCTCTTGGGAGAATCAAAGTTCAACACTCTGTGATTTGGTAGGCCTATATAAGGTGTTTCTCCAATTGTTGTCCTCGATGTTATTCTATAAGCCCAAAGAACAGAGTGCGATTCATTAATCCAGTTTCTCTTAACAACATAAAGTATCTTCTTCAGTCCATTAAGCAAGGTTATGTTCGTCACTTTCGTCTGACCATTGCTTTGTGGATAGCCTGGTGCAGAGTGAAGTTTTTGGATCTTGGACTAAACATAATATGCTTCGAATTCATCATTATCGAACTATGTTCCATGGTCAGTTATGAAGGCATAAGGCATGCCATACCTCCAGATGAAGTGGTATACCTTTTCATAAGGCATCTCTATCAACGACTTTGCTTCCACCCAAATAGTCAACAGTAACTACAAGGTATTTGAACCTGCCTTTGGTGGTCGGAAGTGGGCTGACCAAGTCAATTTCTCAAATAGTGAATGGCTAAGGAGAAGTAATCGGTGCTAAAGCAGCGCTGGGTGCTTTATGAATTACAGAAAAAATCTGGCACTTATCACACTTTCTTGTGAAAGTCCTATAATATGCCCTCAAAGTTGGCTAGTAGTATTCATGTGTGTTGATTCTTTGGAGTACTGACCGCCCAGTTGAAGGAGCTCCACAAGAACTTTAATGCACCTCCTTGATCAAATCATCAACTTCCAACGGATGGACACAACGTAGTAAGGAAACAATAAATTCCCTTTTATATAAGACTCTTTTATCCAACATATATCTAGCTGCTTTATACCAGAGCTTCTTTGCTTCTTTTGAAACAGTTGGTAGGGTTCCTTCTTCAATGTAATCACTGATCATATCCATCTAGGAAGGACCCAAATCTACAGTAATGAAACTGATAATTGGATCCTCATCTATGCTCCTACTTTCCAAGATCTCAATTAGAATGTTTCTCCTGAGTTCTATTCTTATTACTGAAGCTAGTCGAGCAAGTGCGTCAGCTCAGACATTCTCTATCCTTGGTATCTTGATCATTTGCACGCTTGGAAATTTAGAAATGACTTTTATTGCCTTGGTCAAGTATATAGTCATAAACTCTCCCTTGACTCCATATAGATGAAGCACTTGGTTGACAACCAACTGTGAATCATTATGTGCCACCACCTGCTCGGCACCAAGTGACTGGGCTAATTCCAATCCGGCTATCAAAGCCTTATACTCAGCTTTGTTGTTTGATGTCTTGAACTAAAATCTAAGGAGATATTCAACATTAATATTATTTGGAGTATTAAGTATGATAATTATTCTCAAATAAAAATAAAAAGGTTCAAAGCTCTCGGTACTCTAATTAAAAGAAAAATGCATATTATAGAATGACAGAAAATCATCTTTTATATGATTTAAACACCTCAGAGGCACAAAAAACTCTCTTAAGGCTTGAGGCGCTCTCGTACGGCGTAGACATCTTATGAGGTATCTTATGTAGAATGTCTGCAGTTCGTATTAGTCTCTCATATGATATGATTTTGAGACCATATATCACGCATCGTATAGTTACTTCATATAGCCTAAACGCTAAACAATACGTTTCAAAAAATGCTAGGGACACACTTTGGAGAAATTGAACACGGGAACCTGTGTCATTGGTGGATACCTTAAAATGATGTGTCCCAGTAAAAGGGTTTTTAATAACACCCGAGCACGTGTCCAAGTATTCAAATTGTGTTCACAAATGTATCTTTTTAGCATCATGCATGTATTACATTATACCTCACGTAGTCAATTATAGCAGTGGCAATGGGTCTGGCCTGCACCACATAGTGAGGAGTAATAGGCTTGCCTAGCCTGCTCAGGCCAGTGTCAAGCCTAAGAATGTTTGTCCACTCTCGCTTCCCCGTAAAACCCTAAGACCCAAGCCCGCTCACATGCGCGCGTGCACACACACACACACACACACACACACACACACACACACACACACACATATATATATATATAATAAAGGAGGAGGGGTTTTTTGTCTCCCCCAACTGATGGTTCAGATCAAAAATTGATGAATTTAGTGTTTATCAACTGATGGCTCAGATTATATCTTAAGTTTGTCTCAAACCAAGGGTGAGATTCCTCCAAAATTGTTTGTCCAGAATTTTATTCCATGCTAACTCATTTCAAGTACAGCTACAGTGCATCCATTAAATGTGCCTAAATTTTTTTCATTTCCGGTACTACTAGGGTGGCTGTACTAGATACATGGGTTGGTACTTGTGAGAAGCTTGGAGAGACTTCTCTTCCATTTTCATTTCCTGAGCAAGAAAAACTTATCTTCTCAGCTCACATGTACGTTTCTCTCATCTTTTGCATTTTCTTGATTTTTTTTCCTCTTCTCACTGTTATGGGTTATGGGTTATGAGTTTAGCATTTACTTTTTTTACGAGGACTGACTTTTATGAGGATTGAATGTTATCACATGTTCCTTCTAACTGTTATGGGTTATGCGTTAACGTTTTTATTCTCAGCTCGTAACTCTTTTATGCGTTAAAATGATATGGGTTATGCGTGAACTGTATGCGCTAAAATGACATAAGTTCCTAACTACTCCTTTCATCTGAACTAAACATCATAAGTTTGGTCGACTGTAAAACCAAATTCTGCATACTAACTTTTTTTTTCAGCGTTGTGTCCCAGGTTGGGTGGCACATGGTTGACCAAATCGATGCAGAGCCAGAGCCAAGCTCCTGTTACTCACGTCTTCCATTTTTTATTCTCTTTTTGTTCTTCATCATTTTTAGTTTTAACCATGTCCGAGGTTGGATTGATCCATTTTCTTTTTATTTTGTTCATCTAACTGATTCTTGATTTTTTCAGGTTTTGATGGGGACGGCCCTAGGCTTTGGCCACTGTGGCACCTCCTATCCTCTTCCATGGATATGTACGTACGGAAAAGGTAAAAAAAAAAAACATTCAGTTCTTCTTCAATATTTATGTTTTGTGGGAGAAAGATGAGATAAAAAAAAGAAATCCTTCCGTCGAGATTTGTAGAAGAATAAAAAAGTATTGGGACCTTTCCTTTCAAGTCCGGTCAAATAAATTGCCGAAGATGATTCTGGTAATGAAGTCCAAAAAAGGTGGACGAGAGGGTAAGTCGGAGAAGACAGTTTTCAGTCCAGAAGTGGGGTAGGCATATGGAAAATGGAAGAGGTCTGATTACGGATACATGAGAAGATTACATTTTATTATTTTTGTGTTTCTGTATATATACGTTGAGGTTGTGTAGGATGTTGATTGTTTGGGTAAGCTTCGTGATTTTTACTTCTTCAGAGTTCCATGCCATATGTTTAATGAAATTCCAATATAAGCACATCTCAATAACCTCAATTTTTTATTTGCGTGGCACTAATTGTTGATGTACTCTTGATGTAATTAAGGATAAAGCTCATTTATACTTTGAACATTTGCAGCAAAGGGGCATGACCCGTCTATTTTCTCCCTTACATTTCAAGGAAAATGCTTTGAACTTTAGCTTATGCGGATTTCATTATTTTTTTCCCCTAATATTATTTTATGTTAGAACGTGTTGGAATACTCGGGAGAAAATTTATCACCGTGCCATCGACATGGGTACGGTTTGTAAAATTTAGTTCAGTAAAGTTTATAAAATTCATTATAATAAAAAAATACTAATTGGAAAGCTAAACATCTTGTTCCTAAAATACAAATACACTGTATTAAAATCGTAACCATGTCGTACGCATTGGATCAATATGCTAATTATGCCATCAACAGAGGATACACCTAGCCATAACGAGTAAGTGTTCAATGGGATGACCAACAACACTTATTTGCAATATTGGCGACACGTTTAAAATAAAAAATATCACGAGAACAAATATATCACAGGAACAAATTTATTGATGTGCCATCGACACGGGTACAATATATCACGGGTACGTAATAAAAAATAATCAGGAGCAAATTTATCACATGCCATCGGCACGGGTACACCCTAGTGTATATATATATATGGGGAGAGAGAGAGAGAGAGAGAGAGAGAGAGAGACTCTCATACATACCAAGTATACATACTGCTCGCGCAAACCATTTTTTTTAAATGTCAAAAAAATATTTTTGTGTTGAGGTTTTTTGTGTGATATTTAAACATTTCAAGGACCCATATAAAAATAATTAACTCAAAATAACTTTTTTGTTATTTTAAAAAAATCGATTAAACTTTCGCAGCTTTTAAATTTAAAAGCTGTGAAAGTTGAACCAATTTTTTCAAAATAGCAAAAAGGTTATTTTGAGTTAATATTTTTATATGGATTTTCTGAAATGTTTAAACTTCATATAATAAAATTAATCTGAAACATAATTTTTTTAGTATTTAAAAAAATAGGTATCTATACTTGATAGCGTATCAATGGATCGGTTTGGGTCGTGTACGGGTTACGGGTCAAAACACCCCTAACCCATACACATCCCGTTAAGGCTAACGGGTATAATGACAATACCCAAACACGAACCGTTAATATTAACGGGTACCCGACCCGAACCGTTACCACCCGCTAATATCAATGAATCGGTTTGGGTCTAAACGGGTAATGGGTTGGGTGACCCTATAATACCCGTTAGTCTTTAATAGTTTAAAAATAATGAGTTTTAATTGGGTATAGGTTGGGTGACTCTATAGTACCCGTTAGTCTTAAAGGCTCTAGAAATAATGAGTTTTAATGGTTATTCTTATCGAGTACGGATTGGGTGACCCTATAATACTCATTAGTGTTATCGGGAATTAACGGATCAAAACGGGTACAAGTAAATTTTCAAACTCAAACCGTTAGTGTTAACGCGTCTACCGTGTTAACCCGTTAATGACCCAAATCCAATAAAAGTAAATCCATTAACTTATAATTTCGTATCGGGTTGTGTTAACAGGTTATCGTATTTTTTGACAGGTCTAATACTTGATATGTACTGGAGTGTATATATATATTAAGAAATATAAATTTTTATATTCGGGTCTCTGGTCGGGTTGGGCATACCGGCTTCAAAGTGTGTATCCAAACTTGTCCAAATCTTTTTCGAGCATGAAAAAATTTATCAAGCCCACTATACGAGCCTATTTCACTTGACCAAGCCTTATAAAATATTGGGTCTGGCCCTTCGAATATCCACCCCTAGTAAATTAATTTGATCCCATAAGTTGAAATATAAATATTAGCAACTTTATCACCTTAAATTTGCTATAAAAATATATCAAATTGATAAAGTAGAATGTTATCATAGAATGCCAATAACAAATCTAATGAGACAGAGAAAAATATCATGTCTCTAAGACATAACGTGTTCGTGTGCAACATCAATATAAATATGACACGAATACAATACGTGTCCGACATATCCACATTATAAAAATATGAACAAGTCTATATACATCCTCAAATAATACTCATGAAATAGACCCGAATGAGTTGTTAATAATACATTAGTTAGTGGGTAAGATATACACATGAAATCCATTTAAAAGATAGATTAATGTACTGCTAACAATTGAACAGGATTTATTACTTGCGATCATTTAAGGATTCAAGTAAAATTATTTTAAAAATAATTTATGTCGCTATTATTGTTTGGTGTATGCATGATATTTGTTATCGATGAAATGAATCACTAGCTTTACTAGATTTTGAGTAAATAAAAGCCACTTCTCATCCAAATCAGCTAGCTTACACCAACACAACAAATGCGCAGGCATCTTATCCATCTCTAAAGCATCCATCCCCCCACTACTTTTTAACCTCACCGTCACCCGCCACCCCTTCATTTCACAAAAGATTCTGTCCAAAGTGCGCAAGGCGAGCCTGAACCTCATTCCACCTCTATGCACTTACAAATGGTCACTACTTAAAACTCAACCTCAACATCATCATCATCATGTACCCCTTGCCTCACTCCCACGCTCGCCCCAAACTCATTGACTTTGTTGCTATATTGCAAATGGATGCCAAGTGAGATTAATTCATTTCAACATATTCATATTTCTATTAATTCGTTACGAAAATAACAAATAAATTAAATCAAATAAAAACTATGACAAATGGAAGAAGATAATATCTAATCGAATTTATACAGAAGAAGAAAAAAAATAACACAAAAAGTCTAGCAGTTCCCTAAATCAAAATCCAAATTTGTGAAGGAAAGACGTGACTTCTTCACTGGGTGAGGACTTTGAACCTCATCATCACCAAAACCGGTGAAAAAATCAGGCAAAGCAGGCATATTGAGATCGAAACCACGGTGAGTGTTGTTGGAGCTGACACCTGACCCTGATGATGCCTTGGCACCTCCTTGGTAGTGGCGCCGCTTGTGTCCACCCAAGGCCTGTCCTGTTGGAAAACACTTGTGGCAGATTGAACACTCGTGACTCCTTCCACCACCGTTTGTGACGGTGGGAACACATATATCGTCTGTGCCAGCGTGTTTGCCGTGACTGGCTTTGTGTCCACCTAAGGCTTGGTATGACCCAAAACCCTTATCGCATACGCTACACTTGTACACAATCTTGGACTCAGGTGGCGAAGGAGCGGTGGAAGAGGAAACGCTGCCGCGAGCGAGCATGATAAGGCAGAGAGCAAAGTACTCCTCTTCAGTCGGTGGGTGGTCAAAACGGGGTCGTTTTGAGCGCTTTCCCTTGGTCCACGACTCATATTTGAATGGTGGTGTTTGTGTAGCCGGCGAGTTCAAAGCTTCAAGAGCCATTTATAATAATAAACGATTCAACAGAGAGAGATAAAGAAGAGGTGTGAATGAATGTATGTTGAGAGAATGAGTGAGGTTGGGGGTGACATTGTGGTTTTATTATATAAGAGAAAAGATGGAAGTTGCGTGAGGAGTGTTAGGGAAGTAAGATAGTTGGCCAAGTTATTTACAACACACTATAAAAATAGATTTATTCACAGAAACTATAATGCACAGTTATATATAAAAATAGAGAGGGCGGTCAACACGTTTACATGAGTGGGTTTTCTTTGGCGCCAAATGGGAGCTAGTGAACAGAGTTTCGGCTACACGGAGCAGATGATAAAGGGAGAGTCCTTTGGACGAAAGGCCGACGACTGATTCGAAGTCAAAATCACCTACTCTTTCAAAAAACTTCCCACGGCAGCCACAATAACCATTGAAAAATTTGATTTGAATTGGATTTTAGAAAGCTGTTTAAAATTTTTTGGATAAAATTTTGAGTAATTTTGAACTTAAATTTAGTTGGGATTCACATTACGAAAATCGTGGGACCATATACGAACGCGTTCACCTCCGCTAAGAGATTAACATAGTATATTCATACGTCTAATTTTAATAAGTTATGAATGATAAATATCTCCCCAAAGTGACTCACAAAGTAATGAAAGTTAATGAATTGTGTGTATTTTAACTTTTGTTCCACATTGGAAGAGTAGTGGAAATTTGATGAGTTAATAACACCCCAAGTATGGACTAAGGCTTGAATGCCTTGGGGTATCCCAACTCTTTGAAGGGGAGATGACCTAAGCTATACACGGGTTGACTTTCGATCAAAAGTTCACACGCGCGCGCGTCCGACCGGTTCGGTTCGGGCTTGGGCTTGGGCTTATAAAAATCTCCTACATTTTTGGGCCGAATTAATTTAACTTTCTGGGCTTTAATTATTAATTAATTATGAAATTAATTAATTAATTAATAAACTGTTGACAGTTATTGCCAACAATCAACAGTTAATTCGTTTAACTGTTTAGACAGTTATTTGCCAACCGTCACCTACTTTGCTATAAATATAGATGTCTTCCTCCGTTTTTAAGAATGAAAAATTTCCCTCCTCCAGAATTGCTGTCATTTTATTCCAGAAAATTCCTGTCATATCTGTTCCATAAAATTTTTTTTCTGCATAACATATCTTGCATTGTTGTTGAGTAAAAGTCACAGAATTTGAGTTCGTTGAAATTAATTATTGTTGTGCTACATAATTAATTGGAAAAATCCGTTCTATCTTGGGAGACAATATTCATCAACCTCGGAGCACATTGGAGGGAATAAATTGTCTTAAGGAGACTGTTCTTAACAGGGCTCGGATTATTTCTTTTATTCTTAAATTATTTCTGCAAATTCAAGTAAGTGTTTCATTTCTGTAATTCTGTTTTAATTCCGAATTATATAATAATTAATAATTTTGTACAATTGTTATTTTATAAATAGTAGACATAACAAAGGTTTGCGTCCAATTTACCGCGCCAATATAAAATAGTCAATGGAACTATCATATATGACGTATATTTGAACCTCCTCGGATCATTCTAGCGCAATCTCTAAAATGTATAATTGGCACAAAAATTCTTACGGCAACCAGTAAACGGGGTGTATTTGGACGTTGGTATACTAAAGGGTTCCAAATAAACTCACCTGCTAATTTTTACCAGTAGAGAAATGTACTGTAAAGGGGACTCAAACAACGTCGTATGTTTGGTTAAATATGATGCCAAAAACAGTTTTTCCCCCCAAATCAATTATTGCTATAAAATACTATAACATAAAAAATATTTTTTTTTGGTTAAGGCACCACATTGTATATATATTTTTTTCACAATTATTTTAACACAAAATCTCATACATTATCTCTACACTTCAAATTCTACATTTTGTCTTCTTCACAAAATACAAGTTAACTTTATCTCCATTAATCCAACCTTCTTCAAGTTTATCTTCTTCTACCAACCATCTTTAACATTATTAAAGTTTTCTTCCGTTATTAAATTTCTTGTTCCCCAACACACCAACCATTTTCAACTAGATTATTAAACTAGGGGTTTATTGGTAAATACCACTGTTCTAAAAAACCACATAGGCTTGAAGTTTGTGAGAAACGCCCCGCTTTAAGATTTTTACGCCTTATTCTTAGTAAAACCCTTAAGGCGCATTTTTTTCTAAAAATAATAATGCTTTAGTGAAACGATATCGCATTTTAAAGATTTTTTTTTACAAACTGGACCATTATCTCATCCAAAATAATCAAATAGTATTTTAATTTGCAAATATTCAGACATATTTCTATGATATGTACAATTTTAGTATTTTAATAGCCTTGTTATGGTTAAAAAATATTAAAATATATTAAGAAGGACTAAATGTCTTTTCACGCCTTTTTACGCCTAACGCTCGCGTAGACTTCTAAGGCTTAAGGCTTGACCTCCGAGACTCGATCACGCCCCACATTTTTTAGAACCTTGGTAAATACACAAATACCAATGGATAATCCAACCAAAGACAATGACAAAACATTCAAAGCAAAAGAAAACTCCACAAATGACATGTATGAGGTAAACTTTGGGTACCATTATATAAATATTTGTATATTCTAAGGGATTCAATAAATAAAAAAAATTCAAAAATCGTGCAAATACATGTCAGTGATTCGGGATCGGGGCCCCGAAATGAAGTCCAAATTTTGGGGTAACCATCCCGAACAAAACTTATATTTTTTTTTCGAACCAGGTCCATTCGGTATAATAACCCCAATTCTCCTTATATTATTCGGCATAAATATGCCGAAGTGTTGAGCCTAATTCGCGATAGTCACCCCGAATAAACCTATATTGACTCGGGGTCATTACCTCGAAATACTATAATAATTTCAACAGATTCATACCGAATGGAATTGAAACGCAGTTAAATAATTAATTTCAAACATTCAAGTAATTTAATGGATATTCAAATATTGTTATTGTGATTCACACATACAAAAATCATATCAACCCTTATATTGATTGACATATTGTTATCGTTATTCAATTCATAATATTTTTAGTTATGCAGGATGCCTTCTTGGATTTCAACTCCGTATTATTTGACGAGGCGTTAGCAAATATGGAGACACCCAACAACGGGGATGATGCTTCTTCAGGAGTTGATGTTAGTATGACATTTTTTTACGGATAGGGTATTCCCACGCGGCAAGGGTTGGTTGATTGGGCTCAAGAGCAAGTCCGGTCCGTTAAAACAGTAATAGTCATCACTAAGTCCGATGCACCTTTTGCAATGCGTAAGGGACGTCTACACATTAGTTGTGAGAGGGGAGGTGAGTACCGTGATCATCACGGGAATAATGTTGGGAACGAAGGTAGTAGCCAAGAGAAAAAAAGGTAGAAAGAGGGACACGACCATTCAGAAGTGCAACTGTCCATTTTTTTAAGGGCGTTTCGATTGAAAATGGGCAGTGTATGTTATATATCGTTAGAGGCGTTCACAATCATCAATTGCCGAAAATGTTAATTGGACATGCATATGTCGGTCGACTTACTTCGGTGGAAAAAAATTGTTAAAGAGATGTCCGAGAGCACTGTAAAGTCGGTCGCCATTCTAACGACGATTAAAAGTCGTAATGTTTCGACCATGAAAACAATTTACAATGCCAAGGGGAAGTTGAGGATCTCAGAACGAGAGGGTAGAACGGTGATGCAACAGTTAATGAAGTTACTTGGGGGTAAACATTATGTGTATTGGTATAGAACGAATGAGTCTACCATAGAGGTGGAAAACATTTTTTAGGCGCATCCAAACTCAATCCAACTAGCCAAGTGTTTTTCGTCCGTTGTCATTGTTGACTACACATACAAGACCAATTGATACAAGATGCCCTTGTTCGAGATGGTTGGAATAACGTCGTGCGGTAGGATTTTTAATATTGCCTTTGCTTTTTTAGCAGCGGAGAAGGTGAAGAACTTTCGGTGGGCGTTGGGATGTTTGAAATCCCTATTCGATCCGTTTGCATGTCCCATGGTTTTCATCACAGATCGGGTGCACGCGTGCATGAACGCATTGCGGGTTGTGTTCCCCGAGACGAGAACTATGGTTTGCACCTTCCACGTTCATTGGAATGTGGAGCTCCATGCTAAGAAAGGGATCAACCATAAGGATACTTTGAAGAAGTTCATGAGGGATTGGATGCATTTTTTTGAATCCCCTACCGAGAGTGATTTTAACGAATAGTGGACGCTTTTTCACTGTGATTAGGTTGTGTTCTCGAACATGCTTCAGTACATAGATTGTACATGGTACAATCTAAGGGAGATTTTCATTCATGCGTGGATAAATATGGTTAGGCACCAGGGCAATTGAACTACTAATCGTTGTGAAGGAACACATGGTAAGTTGAAGAGGCATTTAGAGAGTTCTCAACTTCCTTTTGACAAGATTTTTGTCGGCATGCACAACGACATTGAGTTGCAAGCGACAAAGATTATGAGGTAGTTTGATGATTCTTTGCAAAAATTAAAGCACTCCCATAATATTCATGTTTTGTGAGAGCTCATAGGTCGGGTTTCTTATTATGCCATTGACCTAATTCTTTACGAGATGAAGACTTGTGATACCGTTGGTATGGATGTTAAATCGTGCCTACACTTGGTGTAAGGCCCTAAAATATAATTAGGAAGGTTAATTACATGATTAAGTATAAGTATTAAACATGTTAATTATCACGCTTAGGGGATGCATGCTCATGTGATATATATGTGGTTTGTATTAGATGCTTGTCGAGCTTATGACCGGGATAACATATTTAGAGCATATGATTAGCTATGTGGATAAATGCATCATAAATATGTTTTTAATGTATTACTACATTTATAAAAGTAAACTAGGGTGATGGTACGGAATTGGCAATGTTTGGTCGCCAAATGTGAAAGTTTTGATATTTTCGATAAAGTGCTACTTCCGGTTCGAGCCCAAATTAGGCATACTAGTTTTATGATTTTGGGAAAACACAAAATATGAAAGTTGCAGATATATGAATTAGGGTTATAACGCAATAAACGGGGTGTTAAACAGTGGTCCGAACAAGAAGTTATACCGAAAGTACGGAACAAGGATAAATCCGTTTATCCTTTAAGTGACATTTGTCTTATTAGCACACCATGTGCTATTTTCTGATTGGTTAGAGGGTGGGTGATAGTTTGGCCCACTTAAACTTCTTAAAACAAAACCTTTGTTTAGAAAATGCATCCATGAAAAAGAGTTTTGCCTAAAGAGAGAGAGAAAAAGAAAGTTAAGAAGGAAATCCTTTGGAAATTTTCTATAAATCGAGGAATCATCGTAAGGTAATTACTTCTTTATTAAAGTTGGTCACATGGATGAGTTCTACACTTGGAATATTTTTTACTTTGATTTTAATAAATATTTGTATGATACCCATTTTGCCAAATTGTGTTAAAACAAAGATGGTTTAAGAACCTATGTAAGAAGGCGTATTAGGATGGTAAATGCTAACTTGAAAGTCCCAGATTTGAATTTCCTTCCCTTGAAGCTTTTTGATTTAGAAAAATCATTTATACGATGTGTGTATATGTTAGAACATGTTATTATATGTTTCCATGATTGATACCCAAGGTGGAGGTTATGTTTGCTTGAAAATGTTAAGTTATTCTTTGATGCTCTATTCCGACCTAGTTGTGCTAAAAATTGCATAAATCATGGTGTACATATTGGAATTGAGTGATTATAGTTTGAGAGTAAGATATACTAATATATGTATAATATATCTAAAAATTATGTAAAAATACCAAGAAATGAACCTTTTGATATAGTTTGAAGTTTTGGTTTAAAGTCTGCCATAAAGGAGTAAGAATGCATACCAGGTGTTTGACGTTTTGCTTGACATAGCAAAATGAACCCTAAAAATTATTAAACATTAACTTTGTAATATTTAATGTGTTTATTTATATTTGGTAGAATATCATTCAAAGTTATGAAGTATAAAAATTATGAAAATTCTTGGAAGTTGAAGTTGTGTTGCTGTTTTTCTTGAGAAACGATTGGGAAAAAGGTTGTAATAAAATAGGCATAACTTTGTCTAGAGAATTCGTAATTTAATTCCGTAAACTGTGTTAGTACCCTAATTAATAGAGTGTTATAGAAATGTGAAGTATCATTTTTATTCCTCCTTAGTTATTTCTGATTGACCAAATGATGTGATGTATTACTGGGTTTAATGTTAATTGGTGTATTCAAATACTAATGATGATGACTTGTTAGGTGGGAAAGCAGCTAATACTACCATACTAAGGAAGTAGTTTTTGTATTAATCTTAGCACCAAATCCAAGGTGAGTAACCTGTCCTATGAAATATAAATGATTATATGTTCATATGAAAATGTGTAGTTCAATACATGTGTTAAAATGCTTATGGGAGTGATGTTGTATTTATGAAACATATGCATATGATCAAAAATATTAAGCGATGTTATATAATAATACGGACTGGCGAGTCCTTTATCTAATGTTAAGGACTAGTGGGTCATACGGGATGCAGCGACCCCGTTAATCCAATTTAAAGGTTTGTTGTACTAGGT
Source organism: Sambucus nigra (assembly GCA_949130495.1). Classification (NCBI taxonomy): domain Eukaryota; kingdom Viridiplantae; phylum Streptophyta; class Magnoliopsida; order Dipsacales; family Adoxaceae; genus Sambucus; species Sambucus nigra. The sequence goes on from OX422207.1 coordinate 717,457,816, forward strand.
CCTAATTATGGAAATTGGTGTTCCCCATTAACTGGGAGTCAATTGGACTAACTGGTACAGGCTTGCGAGAGTTACACAATTCCTATTGGGTTACAACATTAGAAAATAAAAATAGTTATTTGAATTGGTTATATGTGTGAAATATGCTAATTCACTAAGCTTGTGTTGCTTACACTCCGATAATGTTATGTTTCAAGTATACTTATTGTTTAGAGTTCATTGCTAAGTTAGGACCTTCAAACGGGGGAGTGACGGACATCTAGTATGGTTTGAAAATTAAGAGTCTTTTTGTGTAAATGTTAAACTAAGGATCTTGGGTATGTAAAGTTGTGTAGTAATTATAAGTTACATGTAAAGATAGTTATGTTTTCATCTACACATGCCTTTAAAAAAAATCTTATGCTATTTTCCCTGAGAGATTTAAATTAAAGCATTATTTAAGGGAACTTATCTCTAATTAAAAGGACGAGTTTAACTTAATTAAGTCGGGGCACGACAACTTGGTATCAGAGCGTGGTTATTAGATCTGGATAGAATGCGAGGGTCTAGATTGGCAGTGGATACTAGAAAGTGAGTTTGCTATGCGTCTGGATTTTGACTAACAATATTAATATTAAACTGCTGCTATTGTATTTTAATTAGTTAATTATATTGTAGTGAGTGATGGGTCCACACGAGCCGCATGATAGCGCAGAGGGTGAGGCATCCTATGAACCTAGTAGTCACCAAGGACATTGACATATTGAAGTGGATGAACCAGAGGTGAAACAAAAACCTTGTCACATCCCGCCTAATTCTGGCGTCGACCACCACCAAAACTAAGTCGGGCGTGAGTAAATAAAATACCATCCTTAGCATGTGACATATATGAGACATCAAATTTTAATCCACAATATAATTTATTTTAATCAAACCCAAATATGAAATGACATTCACCCGATAAATCTCCAAAATGCGATTAAATCCATCACATAATCTCCCAACATCTCAATAATGAAATAAACCAATCCAACTGAAAACTTAAAACAACTTTGGAACCAAAAAGGCCCAATAACTCCAAAATAGTCTCATAAATAAAACGACTGAATGGAAAGAGAAAATCCAACTACTAAAGCAGTAACATAAATCCAGTTGCACCTCCAAAAGATCTCCAATAAATCCTATGCAACAACTCCTAAAAATCCTGAAAAAGATTAGTCAACGCATGTGTCAGAGCCAAAGCCCGAGCATGTAAACCGGCTACTCTCCTCAAATAGGGTCCTTGAACCCAGAAAATAGTGCTATATATATCGACTATAACAATAGAATCTTTTAATTACGATATTAATAATCACTATAAATAAATTCACAATTACCCGCAAGGTTTTCATAAAAGCCACACCAATATGATTTTAATTAACCCACCTTCCCACAATGTTAAATTTAATTAATTTAACCATGAAGAATATTACCAATACCCGTCCCCTTGTCAAGTTCGCCGTCTGATCCTTTTTTATCCTGCGATCCTCGCGATATGACAAGGTTCCACACACGCACCCGTCCCCTTGTCAAGTCCGCCGTCTGGTCTGTTTTTATCCTGCGACCCTCGTGATATGACAAGGTTTCACACACGACACGACATAACTCGTCCTCTGATCCGTTCAAACTGTCGTCCCTAGACACATTATGTCGCCAATAAATTTTTAATATCCGTTTTATTCTTGCGATATTAAATTCCACATTCCTTATTTTCGTTAATCACATTAATTTCCCCCACCCTTAAAAGAGATGTGAAAATCTTCAAAATAACCTTTAGTGCCAACTAATGGTTCCCAAAACAAAATATCGTCCTATCATAAGCAAATAATGATTACAAAATTTCACTCCACCTAGATATCAATCCTAGGCTATCACAACAAAGGTATAATATAGAAAATCAGCCCCCACTCCAAATTATATAACCCGCATAGACTTACACTAACTAGTCCCATACCTAATTGGCATAAATCATAATTCAGGCCCACTTACTAGTCCCATACCTAGCAAGTGTACTATAACAAGGGTGAAAACCAATTATCTACCATACCCAACCTTTCTGAAATATTAATGTATTTCCAAAAAGTAACACAATTCCAAATTATAACAACATTCAAAATAATACTAAATTCCCATTTAAAATAATTCAATTTAAAAAGTGGAAATCAAAGACACCTAAATATTATGATTTCCAGAATGATCTCTAAAAGAAAGTCCTATCATGATCCTTATTTTCCAACGCAAGAAATTAAATTAAACTAGGGTTTTCACATGAAATATCAAAATTTACTTTTAAAATGGCTCCTCTACATGCACATGCCCATAGCAAAATTGACTACACCGACACAACCCAAAGAATACACAGTTATAAGTATTCGGTATCATTAATTTTTTTTATGTAAAACATCCCCGAAATTTATCTCTTCAATCTTTATATTCATATCTTATTTTAGAAACCATGAGTTTAATGGAGGCTACAATCAAGACACATAACACTAAAGGAAAAGAATAGGGTCAACATGCCTAAATAAAAGTTGGTTTAGAAATATGATCTTGAATGTGTATTCCTCTAAAAATTTTGACAAAGATTCGTTCTTGACGCGTCTTGAGAAAATCAGGTTAATCTTGACAAAACTTGAGTTGAAAGTTATGTAGAATGGGTCTAGGCTTTTAAGGTTGAAGAAGATGAAGAAGATGAGAGGATTCTGATTTTTTAGAAGGCTAAAATGTGTTTTAAAAGATCCAAACTCGTCACTTTATGTTTATATATAAAAAAGAATTACCGTCCTAATCAAATACAAATACTCGAAAAAAAATTACGAACGATCGGACCGTTAGAATCGCTTGAAATTTTAGTATGTTGTAGAGAACGGCGAGACAAGACTGCTAACAAAAATTCAGCTTGATCAGGCGGTCGAATTTCTAAAAATATTATTTTTACTAGAAAGTTTTATGTTTTGAGGACTCTAAGAGAGTTTTATATTTTGAGGACTATTCTAAATAATAAAAATTCAATTAGAACTCCATTTTAATTTCGATTCCAATTCCTTTTGAAAATTTATTTTTCAAATATAAAAATCAACACTTTAAATTATAAAATTTATAAAATCCAAAATTTCATTTTTCTCCGATTAATTTAAAAATTCCCATTTAAAAAAATTCGGGTTGTTACAAACCTATTGATGATGTGGGAAGAATATTACGTGCTGTGGCACAATAACTGGAACAAGCAAGAGGTGGAATACATGGCGGAGATAGGGATAAATTTCATGAGAGGTTCATGAAGTTAAGTCCTCCAGCATTTATGGGGACTACGGATCCGTTAGTTGCAGACGGGAGGATTAAAAAAATGGAAACAATATTGAAGGTGATGGAAGTGCGAGATGAACAAAAGGTTTTGTTAGCAACTATTAGATTCAAGGATGATGCAGAGTTATGGTGACATGCTACAGAGAGGTTACTTACTACGACTGGGGGAGTAGTTCCAGAAAATCCTCCACCAATTACATGGGAGAGGTTTGTTCATGTGTTCATTGAAAAATACTTCCCAAGGCTTTATAGGAAGGAGAAAGAGGAACAATTTATAATGCTGAAATAAGGGAACGGAACAGTGGCAGAGTATGAAAATTTGTTTATATCCTTATCCAGATTTTCACTTGATTTGGTGAGGACAGAAGTAAGTAAATGTGATCGGTTTTAGACTGGGTTGAATGTAGATATACAAAATATGGTTGCTAATATGAAGATCACGGATTACGTGGATCTGGTGGACAGATCTGTGGTGTCTGAAAAGTTAATGAAAGAGATGCAAGCCTAACATTCGAAGAAATCTAGACATGATAGTATAAAATCATATGGATGGGAGATGGGAACCTCAACCCAAAGTATAGCACGAGGAGTATCTAAGGGCCAAGAGTTTAAAAATAATAAAAGTGCGCGTGGAAGATTTCAAGCTCAAGGTGGAAGGACTGGGATGAGTCGGTCAGAAAATGTATCTGTGTTGGGACCGAGTGCCATGTTTTGTTTTAGATGTGGTGGTCAAGGGCACACGTCTCAAAAGTGTACAATAGCTGAGACGACACCTTTATGTTTCCATTGTCATCAACCAGGGAACTTACGAAAGAATTGTCCAGCGATGGGAGCAACAACTTCGGTTGGGAGTGTGATAGTAGGAGATAGGATTTATACACCAAAAGTACATAGGGGAGGTAGAGGAGGCATGTCTCAAAACCAAGGTCAAGGCAGAGTGTTTTCACTGACGTAATAAGATGCACAAGGTATGCCTAAGGTAGTGACTAGTACACTTTCTATTTGTGATAAAGATGCTTATGTGTTGATAGATCCTAGTTCTACACATTCTTTTGTATCCCTCATTTATCTGTTACATCTTAATAAGCCATTATCATCATTATATTCGGGTTTAGCGATTATTACTCCAGTGAGGTATTAGTTCTTATTGATAGGGTGTGTAAGGCATGTGTGGTGCGAGTAGGTGAAAGGAAGTTGTTAGTTGACTTATTACCTCTCGATATGCGCAAATTTGATGTGATACTGGGTATATATTGGTTATCCTCATATCATGTATGTTTAGATTAATTTAAAAAGAAGGTAGTGTTTCGGTTACCGGGTGAACCTAAATTTTAATTTATTAGGGAAAGAAATGTCACTCCAACATGTTTGATTTTTGCTATAAAATGTTATGAACTACTAAGGAAAGGATGTGAGGGTTATCTTTCTCATGTGGTGGACACACGACACGAGGCTAGAAAACTATTAGATATACCAGTAGTTAATGAGTTTGCAAATATCTTTCCAGAAGAACTCCTAAGGTTACCACCAGACCGTGAAGTAGAATTTGCGATTGAGTTGGTACTAGACACTCCACCAATATCTATTTCACCATATCGTATGGCACCTATAGAATTAAAAGATCTAAAGATATAGTTGTAAGATTTGTTAGATAGTGGTTTTATAAGGCCCAGTGTATCACCGAGGGGAGCCCCAGTATTGTTTGTGAAAAAGAAAGATGGAACCATGGGATGTGCATCGATTACTTTCAATTAAATAAGGTGACTATTCGTAACAAATACCCACCACCCCGCATTGATGACTTATTCGATTAGTTGCAAGGAGCCAAAGTGTTTTCCAAGATCGATCTCAGATCTGGATATCTGTAACACCCCGCCCTCCCGGGAAGAGCGAACGGAGCGCTACTGCGATAAAACTAAACTAAATCCATAATCAACAAGGTATAAAGAATCTAAAAATACCACAATATATAAAGAGAAATCACTAATCTCAATCTCTTCAAATTAAATACAACCAAAGTCTCTCGAAATAATACAACTATATATCTCGAAATAAAATACATCACCAATGCTCTATACATCAAAATTCATAAATACAATCTTCCAACTTGTATTAAAAATTCTTCCCAAATAATCCACGCTAAAATCATCCCAATTGGTCCATAGATTCACAATCCACGCTTACCTGCTAACTAAAAGAAAATATGGGGAAGTACACAATACGACGAGAAATATGCTCGACAAATATATTAGCGGTGAATAAAATGTAACAACACGAGTACGAATATTCAAATTAATCTCATAAGAATTTATCAATAAATTTCTCAACACCACATCAATGGGTCACCAGGCCTCACCCCATCCGCATATGCTTTATCAAGCCATAGTCCGGGAAGCAAAAATTTTGGCGGGTGCCCAACATCCGTGCCATATTAAAATCTCATGACAACGTTCTCAAAAACAATATAATGATGCAACATGAATCAAAATAATTCAAAAATTATTTCTCCAAATTTCAAAGAATTTAACGATTCAAGTATGAGTCCAATTAAACATGAAATCAACAGAATAACTCTCAAGAGATTTAAAGACCATATTGTGTAAAACCCCGTGCCTCAAAATCATCACATGAATCATCACATAAATTCAGCCTCAAAATATAATCACACCATCACGTTCCTCTTTTAAAAATAATCAAATCATGTTCTAGCCCCAATACGAGATAATCCCAAATAGTCCTATTTTAAAAACACAGAAAAATTAGATCCAAAATTTATTCGAATCGCCAATCCGACTTCAGATTTGGATTTTACACGAAAAATTGAGTCAGATATGTGTTTTGAGTTTTTCTCAAATCTCATTCTAATGCACTCAAAAAGAAGATCTAAACATTCCAAATTGGCTCTTCTCATTGCACTCATTTTTGCCTCTTTGGATTTCATTTTTGGCCTCTCTTTTTCATCTCTCTTTCCTTATTGTCACCCATAATATTCCATATATAACCCCTCTCTCAAACCCTATCTTGGAGACTAAGCTAGCGCATTTTACTATATTTCCCTTTAATTCAAAATTATCAACTTTGCATATTTAAACCATTACAAAATGTCCAAAAATAATTTAAATTTAAATGTTTGATTCGATTCCAAACGAAATTAAATTATTTTATCCCGGATTAATAAAATAATAATATTACTGAAATCTTGCATAATATTCATAAATAACCCTCAAAATAATGGGGTATTACAAAATCATCAATAGAAAGTAAGAGATTGTGACATTTCTAAAACTGCATTTCGTTCCAGGTACGGACATTATGAATTTCTTGTCATACCATTTGGGTTAATAAATGCATCGACCGTATTCATGGATTTGATGAATCGTATATATCACCCATATGTGGATTCTTTTGTTATTGTCTTCATTGATGATATTTTGATATACTCTCGTAGTAGGGATGAGCATGAACACCACATGCGTATTATTTTACAGACCCTACGATTGAAGCAGGCTTTTTGGGATTGGCAGGCTATTACAGGAGGTTTATACCGGAGTTTTCTTCTATTGCATTGCCATTGATTAAGCTTACCAAAAATGAGAAAACGTTTGTGTAGAGTGGTTATTGTGATAAAATCTTTGAAAATTTAAAGGGTAAGTTGACATCAGCTCCAGTATTGACTATCCCAACGGGTACAGAAGGTTTAGTTATTTATAGTGATGCTTCGTTTCAAGGACTTTGATGTGTATTAATGCAACATGGAAAAGTAATTGCTTTTGCTTATCGATAGTTAAAGATAGATGAACGTAATTACTCTATGCATGATCTTGAGTTGGCCGCAGTAGTTTTTTCACTAAAGATTTGGAGGTATTACTTATATGGTGTTAGTTGTGAAATTTTTACTGACCATCAAAGTTTAAAATACTTGTTTACTTAAAAAGATTTGAAATTGAGACAAAGGAGGTGGATGGAACTTATAAAGAATTATGATTGCAAAATACATCACCATCCAGGTAAGGCTAATATTGTTGCTAATGCTTTGAGTAGAAAATCTCAAGAAAAAAAGTCATGTATTTATTGTATTAGAGTTAACTTGCTGAGAGAATTAGCTTTAATGGGGGTGGAATTAAGTTTAAATGAGTTTGGTGGAATACTAGCAAATTTAAATGTTTGACCTACGTCGATAGATTGGATAAGACAAACATAGGCATGAGATATAGAAGTGGAGAAGGTTAGAGACGACATTTAAAAGGGAAAAACAAGTGAATTTTCTATTCATAATTATGATCTTGTTATGTACGATAATTATTTGTGTCTACCTAATGTGCCTGATTTGAGAAAAATAATTATAGAAGAAACCCATTGTTCTTTATATGCTAGGCATCCAGGGAGAACGAAAATATTTAGAGATTTGAAATTATGTTATTGGTGGCCGGTAATGAAACACGACATTGTATATTTTGTAACTAGATGTCTAGTTTGCCAACAAGTGAAGGCGGGGCATCAGAAGCCTAGTGGTTTACTGCAGTCCTTGCCTATTCCTGAGTGGAAATGGGAGCATGTTACTATAGATTTTCTTATAGGTTTACCAAAATCATCACGGGGGTTTGATTCCATTTGGGTTATCGTTTATAAGTTGACTAAGTATGCACATTTTCTTCCTGTTAAAGCTACTTACTCCATAGATAAATATGCAAATATATATGTGGATGAGATTATTAGATAGCATGGTGCACCTATTTCTATTATTTCTAATCGAGATCCTAAGTTTACTTATCACTTTTGTCCTAGTTTACAACAAGCTTTAGGGACTAATTTGAAATTTTGTACATCTTTTTATCCTCAGACTGATGGGCAGTCAGAAAGAACGATTCAGACACTCGAAGACATGTTACGAATTTGTGTATTGGAGTTCAAGGGCAGTTGGGATGAACACTTTCCACTAATAGAGTTTGCTTATAATAATAGTTATCATTCGAGTATTGAGATGGGTCCTTATGAAGCTTTGTATGGGAGAAAATGAAGAACTCCAGTGTGTTGGACTGAAGTAGGAGAACGAAAACTACTCGGCCCAGAAATTGTGTAGCAGACTACTGAAAAGATAAATCTTATTCATAATCACTTGAAAGTGGTGCAAAGTAGACAAAAAAGGTATGAATATAACCAAAGGAAAGAATTGAAATTTGAGGAAGGTGATAGAATATTCCTACGTGTTTCTCCTTGGAGAGGGGCCATGAGATTTGAGAAGAAGGGAAAGTTAAGTCCCACGTACATTGGCCCTTATGAGATAGTGAAACGGAATGGAGTTGTAGCTTATAAATTGGCTTTACCACCAGAATTGTCTCGGATACACGATGTTTTTCATATATCCATGTTACGAAAGTATATGGACGATCCTTCACATGTGTTTATTTCACAACCGATAGATCTTCAAGATGACTTGACCTACGTGAAGGAACCCACTGCTATTGTAGATCGAAAGGAGAAAGTGTTACGTAATAAAACCATTTCAGTAGTTAAGGTGATGTGGTGAAGTCAAAATGTGGAGTATGCCACCTGGGAAGGAGAGGATAAAATGAAGAAGCAATGTCCTCATCTGTTTAGTAAGTTTCTTATGCGTTAAATTTCGAGGACGAAATTTTTATAAGAGGGGTAGAATTATAAGGCCCTAAAATATGATTAGGAAGGATAATTACATGATTAAGTATAAGTTATTAGTTATTCATTATAAATTGGTTATGTGTGTTAAACATATTAATTATCATGTTTAGGGGATGCATGCTCATGTGATATATATCTAGTTTATATTAGATGCTTGTCGAGTTTATGATCAAGAATAACATATTTAGAGCATATGATTAGTTATGTGGTTAAATGAATAATACAATATGTTTTTAATGCATCGTTATGTTTATAAAAGTAAACTAGGGTGTTGGTACAAAATTGGCAATGTTTGGTCGCCAAATGTCAAAGTTTTTAAATTTTCGATAAATTACTACTTTCTTGTTCGAGCCCAAATTAGGCATACTAGTTTTGTGATTTTGTAAAAACACAAAATATGAAATTTGTAGAAATATGAATTAGGTTTGTAACTCAACAAATGGTGTGTTGGTCGCCAAATGTGAAAGTTTTGATATATTCCGTAAATTGCTATTTTTCCGTTCGAGCCCAAATTAGACGTACTAGTTTTATGATTAGGGGAAAACACAAAATATGAAAGTTGTAGATACATGAATTAGGGTTATAACGTAACAAACGGTGTGTTAAACAGTGGTCCGAACAAGAAGTTATACCGAAAGTATGGAACATGGGGAAATCTGTCCATCCTTTAAGTGACATTTATCTTATTAGCACACCATGTGCTATTTTTTGAGTGGTTAGAGGATGGGTGATAGTTTGGAACATTTAAACTTCTTAAAACAACACCTTTGTTTAGCAAATTCATCCATGAAAAAGAGTTTTTCCTAAAGAGAGAGAGAGAAAAAGAAAGCTAAGAAGGAAATCCTTTGGAAATTTTCTATAAATCGAGGAATCATCGTAAGGTAATTACTTCTTTATTAAAGTTGGTCACATGGATGAGTTCTACACTTGGAATATTTTTATTTCTGATTTGAATAAATATTTGTATGATACCCATTTTTCCAAATTGTGTTAAAACAAAGATGGGTTAAGAACCTATGTAAGAAGGCGTATTAGGATGGTAAATGCTAACTTGAAAGTCCCAGATTTGAATTTCCTTCTCTTAAAGCTTTTTGATTTAGAAAATTCATTTATATGATGTGTGTATATGTTAGAACATGTTATTATATGTTTCCATGATTGATACCCAAGGTGGAGGTTATGTTTGCTTGAAAATGTTAAGTTATGCTTTGATGCTCTAGTCCGACCTAGCTGTGCTAAAAATGGCATAAATCATGGAATACATATTAGAATTGAGTGATTCTAGTTGGAGAGTAAAATATACTAATATATGTATAACATATCTGAAAAATATGTAAAAATAAATGAACCTTTTGTGATAGTTTGAAGTTTTGGTTTAAAATCTACCTAAAGGAGTAAGAATGCATACCAGGTGTTTGACGTTTTGCTTGACATAGAAAATGAACACAAAAAATTATTAACCATTAATTTCGTATTATTCCATGTGTTTATTGATATTGGGTGTAATATCATGCAAAGTTATGATGTATAAAAAGTATGAAAATTCTTAGAAGTTGAAGTTGTGTTGCAGTTTTTCTTGAGAAACGATTGGGAAAAGGTTGTAATAAAATGGGCATAACTTTATCTAGAGAATTCGTAATTTAATTCCATAAATTGTGTTAGAGCCCTAATTAATATGGTGTTATATAAATTTGAATTATCATATTTATTTCCTCCTTAGTTATTTATGATTGACCAAATGATGTGATGTATTACTAGGTTTAATGTTAATTGGTGTATTCAAATACTAATGATGATGACTTGTTAGGTGGGGAAGCATATAATACTACTATACCAAGGAAGTAGTTTTGATATTAATCCTAGAACCAAATCCAACGTAAGTGACCTATCCTATGAAATATAGATGATTATATATCATATTGAAATGTGTAGTTCAATACATGTGTTAAAATGCTTATGGGAGTGATGTTATATTTATGAAACATATGCATATGATTAGAAATATTAAGCGATGTTATATAATGATACGGACTGGTGAGTCCTTTATCTAATGTTAAGTACTGGTGGGTCCTACGGGATGCAGCGGCCCCGTTAATCCAATTTAATTGGTTGTTGTACTCGGGCCTAATTATGGGAATTGGTGTTCCCCATTAACTAGGAGTTAATTGGACTGGCGGGTCTAGGCTTGCGAGAGTTACACAATTCTTATTGGGTTACAAAATTAGAAAAGAAAAATGGTTATTTGAATTGGTTATATGTGTGGAATATGGTAATTCACTGAGCTTGTGTTGCTTACACTCCTATAATGTTATGTTTCAGGTATGCCTACTGTTTGGATTTCACTGCCAATTTAGGACCTTAAAACGAGGGAGTGACGGATATCTAGTATTGTTTGAACATCAAGAATCATTTTGTGTAAATGTTAAACTAAGGATCTTGGGTATGTAAAGTTATGTAATACTTCTAAGTTACATGTAAAGATAGTTATGTTTTCATCTACACATGCCTTTAAACAAAATCTTATGCTATTTCTCCCGAGAGATTTAAATTAAAGCATTATTTAAGGGAATTTATCTCTAATTAAAAGGATGAGTTTAAACTAGATAGGAGGGTCTAGATTGGCAGTGGACACTAGAAAGTAAGTTTGCTATGCGTCTTGATTTTGACTAACAATTTTAATATAAAAATGTTGTTATTGTATTTTGTTTAAGTTAATTATATTGCAGTGAGTGATGGATCCACACGAGCCGCATGATAGAGCAAAGGGTGAGGTATCCTATGTACCTAATAGTTAGAAAGGACATAAACATATTGTAGTGGATGAACCAGAGGTGCAACAACAACCTATTGATGATGTGGGGCGAATATTACGTGTTGTGGCATAATTGGTGGAACAATCTAGAGGTGGAGTACATGGCGGAGATATATGGATAAGTTGCATGAGAGGTTATTGAAGTGAAGTACTCTAGAATTTACAGGGACTGTGGATTCGTTCGTGGCAGAGGGGTGCCTTATAAAAATGGAAACAATATTCAAGGTGATGGAAGTGTGAGATGAACAAAAGGTTTTGGTAGCAACCTTTTGATTGGAGGATGATGCAAAGTTATGGTGGGATGCTACAAAGAGGTTACTTACTACGAGTGGGGGTGTAGTTCCAGAAAAACCTCCACCAATTACATGGGAGAGGTTTGTTCATGTGTTCTTTGAAAAATACTTCATAAGGATTTATAGGAAGGAGAAAGAGGAAGAATTTATCATGCTAAAACAAGGGAACCGCACAGTGGCAGAGTATGAAAATTTGTTTATATCCTTATCCAGATTTTCACTTGATTTGATGAGGACAGAAGAAAGTAAATGTGATCGGTTTCAGACTGGGTTGAATGTAGATATAAAAAATATGGTTGCTAATATGAAGATCACGGATTACGTGGATCTGGTAAACAAAGCTATGGTGTCTAAAAAGTCAAAGAAAGAGATGCAAGACGAACATTCGAAGAAAGCTAGACATAATAGTATAAAATCATATGGATGGGAGATGGGAACCTCAACCTAAAGTGTAGCACGAGGAGTATCTAAGGGCCAAGAATTTAAAAATATAAGTTCACGTGAAAGATTTCAAGCTCGATGTGGAAGGACTGGGATGAGTCGGTCAGAAAATGTATCTGTGTTGGGACTGAGAGCCGTTTTTTGTGTTAGAGGTGGTGGTCAAGGGCACACGCCTCGGGAGTGTACAATAGCTGAGACGACACCTTTATGTTTCCATTGTCATCAACCAGGGCACTTACGGAAGAATTGTCCAGCGATGGGAGCTACAACTTTCGTTGGGAGTGTGACTGTAGGAGATAGGATTTCTAAACTGGGGAGGTAGAGGAGGTGTGTCTCAAAACCAAGGCCAAGGCAGAGTGTTTGCACTGATGCAACAAGATGCACATGTTATGCCTAACGTAGTGGAATGTTCACTTTTTATTTGTGATAAAGATGCTTATGTGTTTATATATCTTGGTTCTACACATTCTTTTGTATCCCTCCTTTATCCGTTGCATCTTAATTAGCCATAATCATTATTAGATTTTGGTTTAGCGATTATTACTCCTGTGGGGGGATTGGTTTTTATTGATAGGGGGTGTGTGGTGCGAGTAGGTGAAAGGAAGTTGTTGGTTGACTTATTACCTCTCCATATGCGCGACTTTGATGTGATACTCGGTATGGATTGGTTAGCGTCATATCATGTATGTTTAGATTGCTTTAAAAAAGAGGTAGTGCTTCGGTTATCGGGTGAACCTGAATTTAAATTTATTAGGGAACGAAATGTCACTCCAACATGTTTAATTTCTACTAAAAAATGTTATGAACTGCTAAGGAAAGGATGCGAGTGTTATCTTGCTCATATGGTGGACACACGACAAGAGGCTGGAAAACTATCAGATATTCCAGTAGTTAATGAGTTTTCACATGTCTTCCTAGAAGAACTCCCAGGGATACCACCAAACCGTGAGGTAGAATTTGCGATTGAGTTTGTACCAGGCACAGCACCAATATCTATTGCACTATACCATATGGAACCTATAGAATTAAAAGATCTAAAGATACAGTTGCAAGATTTGTTAGATCGTGATTTTATAAGGCCTAGTGTATCACCGTGGGGAGCTCCAGTATTATTTGTGAAAAAGAAAGATGGAGCCATGGGACTGCGCATCGATTATCGTCAATTGAATAAGGTGACTATCCGTAACAAATACCCACTACCCCACATTGATGACTTGTTCGATCAGTTGCAAGGAACCAAAGTGTTTTCCAATATTGATCTCAGATCCAAATATCATCAATTGAAAGTAAGAGATTGTGACATTTCTAAAACTGATTTTCATTCCAGGTATGGACATTATGAATTTCTTGTCGTGCCATTTAGGTTAATAAATGCACCAGAAGTATTCATGGATTTGATGAATCTTATATTTCACCCATAAATGGATTCTTTTAGTATTATCTTCATTGATGATATATTGATATATTCTCGTAGTAGGGATGAGCATGAACACCACCTGTGTATTATTTTATAGACCCTGCGATTGAAGCAGTTGTATGCTAAGTTTTCTAAATGTGAATTTTGGCTAGACGGGGTAGTATTTTTGGGACATGTTATTTCTACTGATGGTATTTGTGTTGATCCCAAGAAGGTAGAAGCAGTAATGAATTGGGAAATACCAACTAGTGTGACAGAGGTACGTAGCTTTTTCGGATTGGCGGGTTATTACAGGAGGTTTATACCGGGGTTTTTTCTATGGCATTGCCATTGACTAAGCTTACCTGAAAGGAGAACAAGTTTGTGTGGACTGGTGATTGTGATAAAATCTTTGAAAATTTAAAGGGTAAATTGACATCAGCTCCAGTCATGACTATCCCAACGGGTACACAAGGTTTAGTTATTTATAGTGATGCTTCGTATCAAGGACTTGGATGTGTATTAAAGCAGCATGGAAAGTAATTGATTTTGCTTCTCGACAGTTAAAAATACATGAATGCAACTATCCTATACATGATGTTGAGTTGGCCGCAGTAGTTTTTGCACTAAATATTTGGAGGCATTACTTATATGGTGTTAGTTCTGAAATTTTTACTGACCATTAAAGTTTAAAATACTTGTTTACTCAAAAAGACTTAAACTGGAGGCAAAGGAGGTGGATGGAACTTATAAAGGACTATGATTGCACAATACATCACTATCCAGGTAAGGGTAATGTTGTTATTGATGCTTTGAGTTGAAAATCTCAAGGAAGAGTGTCTTGTATTTATTGTATTAGAGTTGACTTGCTGAGAGAGTTAGCTTTAATGGGGGTGGAATTAACTTTAAATGAGCTTGGTGGAATACTAGCACATTTAAATATTAGACCTACACTGATAGATTGGATAAGACAAGCACATGTAGGAGATATAGTAGTGAAGAAGGTTAGAAATGACATGAAAAAGGGTAAAATAAGTGAATTTTCTATCCATGATGATGATATTGTTATGTACGATAATCGTTTGTATGTACCTAATGTGCCTGATTTTAGGAAAACAATTCTAAAAGAAGCCCATTGTTCTTTATATGCTATGCATCCAGGGAGCAGGAAACTGTATAGATATTTGAAACAATGTTATAGGTGGCCGAAAATGAAACACGACATTGCAGATTTTCTTGCTAGATGTCTAGTTTACCAAGAAGTGAAGGCAGAGCATAAGAAGCCTAGTGATTTACAGCAGTCCTTACCTATTCCTGAGTGGAAATAGGAGCATGTTACTACAGATTTTGTTATAGGTTTACCAAAATCATCATGAGGGTTTGATTCTATTTGGATTGTTGTTGATAGGTTGACTAAATCTGCACATTTTCTTCCTGTTAAAGCTACTTACTCCATGGATAGATATGCAAAAATATTTGTGGATGAGATAATTAGATTGCATGGTGCACCTGTTTCTATTATTTTTGATCGAGATCCTAAGTTTACTTCTCCTTTTGTCCCAGTTTACAACAAGCTTTGGGGACTAAATTGAAATTTTGTACAACTTTTTATCATCGGACTGATGGGAAGTCTGAAAGAATGATCCAGACACTCGAAGATATGTTACGAATTTGTGTATTGGAGTTCAATGGAAGTTAGGATGAACACTTTCCACTATTAGAGTTTGCTTATAATAATATTTATCATTCGAGTATTGAGATGGCTCCTTATAAAGCTTTGTATGGGAGAAAATGCAGAACTCCAGTGTGTTGGACTGAAGTAGGAGAACAAAAATTACTTGGGCCAGAAATTATGCAGTAGACTACTGAAAAGATAAATCTTATTCATAATCACTTGAAAGTGGCGCAAAATAGACAAAAAATTATACAGATAACCGAAGGAAAGAATTGAAATTTGAGGGAGGTGATAGAGTACTCCTACGTGTTTCTCCTTGGAGAGGGGTCATGAGATTTGGGAAGAAGGGAAAGTTAAGTCCTGGGTACAATTCCCTTATGAGATAGTGAAACGGGTTGGATCTGTAGCTAATAAATTGGCTTTACCACCAGAATTGTCTCGGATACACGATATTTTTCATATATCCGTGTTACGAAAGTATATGGACGATCCTACACATGTGTTTATTTTAAAACTTATAGAGCTTTAAGATGACTTGACCTATGTGGAGGAACACACAGCTATTGTAGATAGAAAGGAACAATTGTTACGTAATAAAACCTTTTCATAAGTTAAGGTGATGTGAAGAAATCAAAATGTGGAGTATGCCACCTGGGAAGGAGAGGATAACATGAAGAAGTAATATCCTCATCTGTTTAGTAAGTTTCTTATGCTTTAAATTTTGAGGACGATATTTTTATAAGAGAGGTAGAATTGTATGGACCTAAAATATGATTAGGAAGGTTAATTATATAATTAAGTATAAGTTATTAGTTATTAGTTTTAAATTGGTTGTGTGTGTTAAACATGTTAATTATCATGCTTAGGGAATGCATGCTCATGTGATATATATGTGGTTTATATTAGATGCCTCTCGAGCTTATGATCGGGGATAACCATATGATTATATATGTGGTTAAATGCATCATAAAATATTTTCTAATTCATCGTTATGTTTATAAAATTAAACTGGGGTGTAGGTACGGAATTTGCAATGTTTGGTCACCAAATGTGAAAGTTTTGAGATTTTCGGTGCATTGCTACTTTCTTGTTCGAGCCCAAATTAGGCGTACAAGTTTTATGATTTTGGAAAAACACAAAATATTAAAGTTTTATATATATGATCTAGGGTTTTAATGCAACAAACGGTGTGTTGGTCTCTAAATGTTAAAGTTTTGAGATTTTTGGTAAATTGTTACTTTTCTGTTCGAGCCCAAATTAGGCGTACTAGTTTTATGATTTTGGAAAAACACAAAATATGAAACTTGTAGATATATGAATTAGGGTTGTAATGCAAGAAATAGTGTGTTAAACTGTGGTCCGAACAAGAAGTTATACCTAAATTATGGAACAAGGACAAATCTGTCCATCCTTTAAGTGACATTTTTCTTATTAGCACACCATATGCTATTTTTTATTGGTTAGAGGGTGGGTGGTGGTTTGGCTGACTTAAACTTATTAAAACAACCCCTTTCTTCAGAAAATTCGTCCATGAAAAAGATTTTTTCCTAAATAGAGATAGAAAAAGAAAGTTAAGGAAGAAATCCTTTGGAAATTTTCTATAAATCG
This sequence comes from Sambucus nigra, assembly GCA_949130495.1. Classification (NCBI taxonomy): domain Eukaryota; kingdom Viridiplantae; phylum Streptophyta; class Magnoliopsida; order Dipsacales; family Adoxaceae; genus Sambucus; species Sambucus nigra. Next base: position 717,475,020 of record OX422207.1, read on the forward strand.
ATGAATCCTCATAAAGTAATTACTTCTTTATTAAAGTTGGTCACATGGATGAGTTCTACACTTGGAATATTTTTGTTTCTGATTTGAATAAATATTTTTTTGATACCCATTTTGCCAAATTGTGTTAAAACAAAGATGGTTTAAGAACCCATGTAAGAAGGCATATTAGGATCGTAAATGCTAACTTTAAAGTCCCAGATTTGAATTTCCTTGTCGTGAAGATTTTTGATTTAGAAAATTTACTTTTATGATGTGTGTATATGTTATAACATGTTATTATATATTTCCATGATTTATACCCAAGGTGGAGGTCATGTTTTCTTGAAAATGTTCAGTTATGCTTTAATGTTATATTTCGATCTAGTTGTGCTAAAAATGGCATAAATCATGGAATACATATTGGAATTGAGCGATTCCAATTGGAGAGTAAAATATACTCATATATGTATAACATATACAAAAATTATATAAAAATACCAAGAAATGAAGCTTTTGTGATAGTTTGAAGTTTTGGTTTACACTCAACCCTAAAGGAGTAAGAATGCATACCAGGTGTTTGACGTTTTGCTCGACATAGCAAATGAACCCTAAAAATTATTAACTTTATTTTTTGAGTATTCAATGTGTTTATTGATATTGGGTGGAATATCATGAAAAGTTATGATGTATAAAAAGTATGAAAATTCTTGGAAGTTGAAGTTGTGTTGCTGTTTTTCTTAAAAACGATTGGGAAAAGGTTGAAATAAAATGGGCATAACTTTTCCTAGAGAATTTATAATTTAATTCCATAAATTGTGTTATAACCCTAATAAATTGGGTGTTATAGAAATGTGAAGTATCATATTTATTTCCTCCTTAGTTATTTTTGATTGACCAAATGATGTGATGTATTACTGGCTTTAATGTTAATTGGTGTATTCAAATACTAGTGATGTTGACTTGTTAGGTGGGGAAGAAGTTAATACTACCATACCAAGGAAGTAGTTTTTGTATTAATCTTAGTACCAAATCCAAAATAAGTGCCTTGTCTTATGAAATATAGATGATTATATGTTCATATGGAAATGTGTAGTTCAATACATGTGTTAACATGCTTATGGAAGTGATGTTGTATTTATGAAACATCTGCATATGATTAAAAATGTAAAGCGATGTTATATAAGGATATGGACTGGAGAGTCCTTTATCTAATGTTAAGGAATACTAGGTCCTACGGGATACAACGGCCCCGTTAATCCAATTTTAAAGTTTGTTGTACTCCGTCCTAATTATGGGAATTGGTGTTCCCCATTAACCGGGAGTTAATTGGACTGCGGGGTCCCAGGCTTGCGAGAGTTATACCATTCCTATTGGGTTATAACATTAGAAAATAAAAATAGTTGTTTGAATTGGTTAGATGTTTGGAATATGGTAATTCACTAAGCTTGTGTTGCTTACACTTCTATAATGTTATGTTTCAGGTATGCCTATTGTTTGGAGTTCATTGCCAAGTTAGGACCTTAAAACGGGGGAGTGATGGATATCTAGTTTGGTTTGAACATCAAAAATATTTTTGTGTAAATGTTAAACTAAGGATCTTGGGTATGTAAAGTTGTGTAGTACTTATAAGTTACATGTAAAGATAGTTATGTTTTCATCTACACATGCCTTTAAAAAAATATATGTTATTTTTACTGAGAGATTTAAATTAAAGCATTATTTAAGGGAATTTATCTCTAATTAAAAGGATGAGTTTAACTTAATTAAGTCAGCGAGCGACACTTGGCACGCAAAATCTATGATCTACCGAGCGCTCTTGAATTAGTCATCTATCGGATGGAGGGTGGGGAAATACTATGGGGGGATGTTGATGCACATTGGTACAAATTAACAATGGTGCCCGAATTAGCGAAGTTGCATATTTTTTACTACGAGACGAAAATGATACTTTTTAAACAAAGGTGGGAACGGTCAACTTTCGATGAGCAAAGGGACATGCTGCGAAAAATCAAGGACATCAGGTGTCTCACAACCGCTAGGTTATTTGAGCCATCCGTGCTAAAACATTTCAAGGGTCATCCGAGAGGTCGAAAATCAACTGCTAAAGAGAAAAAGCACGAGAAGTCAACTAAAAGGGATTCCTCGACCTTCTAACTTTCTAGGCAATCAACAGAAAAAGGAACACCCCGTGATCCAAAGGCCTAAGAAGAAAATTGATTTTACGGAGTTCACCCGCCCATCCCCATGGTGATCGAACTACTCCCCCACATGTAAACAATATATCAATGAGATACCGATCTTTTATAAAGATTGTGTGGGAAATATCATCGAGGTTGAAGCTGATAGAAATTATGGGTTTAGATGTGTTGCTAAATGCCTCAGATTTGGGCTCGATGGTGAGATCGGACTTGATTGAAGAAGCCAAGAAAAATACCAAATTCTATGCACATTGTTTTGGTGATTGGTTTCGAAACACTGTTCTGCATATGTTGGACGATTATTCAAGCCCCTATATGCCCAAGTCTTGGATGATCATGCTCGAGTACGGCTATATTTTGGCCGAAACTTACAAGTGTGTGTGCATCCTCATATTTCTACCAATGAGACATGAACAAACGGTGCATCCCATGTTCATAGAGATTGCTCATTTATGTGGGAATCACTTTGTAGATTTGAAGTTGAAGTACGGTTGTCCAATTCCCCCGGTAGCAAGTCACTGGCAAAGTTGCTCATTTCCATAAGCAAAATCGTGTATTGATATATATATGCGCAACAAGTAGCAGAGTTCCGGAAAATATGCCCAAACAATGTAGCAACGAATGATGAACCTATCCAGATCGACTAGTTTGGTGTATGAAATATTTTTGTATGATGTGAAACGTACTTGTATGATATGATATTCAAATGAAGTTGTATAATATTCAAATGAAGTTGTATCATATTCAAATGTAATTGGTTTATTGTATGATTGATTATAGTTGTAATAAATAAAGTTGTATGATTGTAGTCAGCTATTGTATGATTGATTGATTGTTGTCTTGTTTTCTTTCCGTAATTAATGAAGTTCTATTTCTTTATTGTTGTAATTAATTAATGCAGTTGTATCTAGGACTGGTTCGGTATATATATATACTGAATTAGTACCCTTATTGCTACATTCATACCGAATGGACCTCAAGATCCAATACAGATAGGGCACTATTAGGGATGTATATGCTGAACCAAGTTTCCCCAGGACTGGTTCAATATATATATGCCGAATCAGTGCCCTTTTTTCGCTATAATGATGTCGAATTGACCTTACTCTCCAACCAAGAATTGACACCGTTCGGGATGTATATGCCGAAAATTTTTCCCCAGGACTTGTTCGATAAATATATGCCGAATTAGTACCCTTGTTTGGCTATAATGATGACTAATGGACCTCACTCTCCAACCAAGAATGGACACTGTTCGGGATGTGTATGCCGAACAAAATAATAATCCACATCTATGGATGTTGATGAATTATAATCCACAACTATGGATGTTGATGAATTATAATACACAACCAATAATTAGGGATGTTTATACTGTAATAATACACAACCAACAATTAAGGATGTTTATACAAAATAGTCCACAACCAACAATTAGGGATGCAAGTTTCAAAATAATCCACAACCAACAATTAGGGATGTTGATACAAAATAGTCCACAACTAACAATCAGGGATGGAAGTTTCAAAATAATCCACAACCAACAATTAGGGATGTTTATACAAAATAAGCAACACCCAACAATTAGGGATGTTCATACAAAATAGTCCACAACCAATAATTAGGGATGCAAGTTTCAAAATAATCCACAACTAACAATTAGCGACGTTTATAAAAAATAAGTAACAACTAACAAAATAATTGCACATTCATCAATAAGCCAAACGTTCATACAATATTGTTCCACTTGAATACAAATATTCAATGACATCCGGCCTATGTCTTTCTTTTACTTCTATGCGAACCTTCAACTACCTTTTCTTTTCCCTTGTCTTTGGACTTGCTTTTCTTCGTCAGCCGCTCCTCAATGACAACTGGACTGCCTACCCCAATGGTCGTAGCTAGGATATCGTAGGCTTGCACATCACATGCAATTAATTTGGTCGGATTAGCAGCAATTCCGTCATCAATATTGTTCTTCATTAAGTTCATAGACTTGCGCACCTCTTCCACCTATGGAACAGATAATAACACCGTGGGATTAGATTTGACAAAAAACTTATATAAAATTATATATATATATATATATAACACCGGAAGAAGTTTAGATAAAAAACTTACCAACGACATTTGTTGTTGTTTCACGCTGCGGAACTTGGGGTTTTGGACTCTAGGATGGGATTTGGACATGAACCAAGCTATATAATTATTGCTACAATCCCATGGGCTAGATATGGGCACATATCTAGATTTCTTAGATAAAAGTTGGACTTGCCAATTTTCTTGGTACCATTTTTGCATATAGAATTTAACTTTGTACCGAGAAGCCTTGTCTCCCTTATTGTCCTTCACGGGTGTCATTGGGTCACGTGGTATGATTTGTAGCCGTCCCATTTGTCTAAGGAATCTTTTTGGGTAATAGGTTGCCCCTACCTCAAAACAAGTCATTATCCTATTATACCATGAAACTTCATGAAAGGGATAAGCATCCCTAGAATCTCGATAAGGTTCCCAAATGACCTACAAATACACAAAATATAAATTAATCTAAAAATATATAAATGTCAAAAGAAAACGTTACAAAAAGTGTTTGAATTTACTCATATCACCGACACTCGTATCATCCAATTGCTCCCGAAAATTGATTAAGTTTGTAAATGCATTTTTCTGAGAGGCGAACTGCAACGACCAATGTGCAATCCTTGGCATAGTTTCATCAAACTCCATATCAACGCATCTACCAACTCCTATAAAATGCTCATATATCCATAACTGCAAAACAAACACATTACGAATTTATTAGAAAAAAAGTAGGCAATTGATAAACATACATAATCAAAATATGAATGTGTGTTATTAGTTACCTGTATAAGAGAGAGGAAATAACTCAATTGCATCACACCTGAACGAGAGGCAAGGCCCAGATGCCTATACACATGAACTAGGATACCCATACCCTATGCTAGTTTCCCCACCTTCTTCATGTCTCTAAGAACATGAAGGTATAGCATGTAAATCTTGTTCTTTGTCTTGTCAAGGAAAATCCTGTGCACCTGATAATGCAGAGCAAGTAGGGCCTGGCGCAATAATTTTTGTCTTCACTCGATGCATTGGTGTCACATGACCTCTCCTTAATATTTGCAGTGAGCCAGTTCAAACGGACGGTCACATGCTCACCATATTCCTCCAAGGCAATGTCTCTGCTCACTCCTAACAACTCTACCACTAAGTCTATAAGTGACGGGACCACTACATCCTCCTCCTCCTCAACTGCGGGCTACAGGTTATACAGAGGTGATCTGACAAGAGGAACACCCAAGATCGTCGATACGCCATCGAGGGTGATTGTTATCTCCCCAAATGGCATATGGAATGTGTTAGTCTCTGGATGCCACCTCTCGATAAACGCAGATATAATGGTGTAATCTAAATAATGGTGTCTAGATGAGATAAGCCCCCACCCCCAACTTAGGCCTTTGAACCCTCTTTTTTACACATGTAGAAAGATCACTGAATTGCCACTCCTTGATCTTCATCCAGTGATTGATGCACAATAACGGCACCCACTCTACCTACAATATAAGTGAAATATTTATTAAGGTTTATGAAAACAATGGAAAATTTAAAACATTATTGATTTAACATTGAAGGGAAAGGAAATTACCACTGATCCAGTCCAAATACTGTAGGCCACATGATGCTTGAAATGTTTTAATAGGCTAAGATCAGCGGGTCCCCCATATGTCGTAGTAGAGGTGCCTTATTCAGGCACCTTTTTCTTCTGTCTATATGCTACTACGGTCTTGTGTAAAATGCTAAACGAATATTCAAGACACTGGGGATCAACATTCTCCCGCTCGGCACACCCTTCGCCGCCTCATGACCCTCCTCGGCTTCCTCCTCAACCTCGACCTCCTCCTTAATCGCAACCTCCTCATCATGAACCACAACCTCCTCATGCATCTCCACCACTCGTGCATCCACCTCCATCACATTCGGGACAGTCGCAGTAGACAGAGCATAGATCTCTTCTCGACGCTTCCTCTCTGAGGCAGTCAACGGCTTTCAATTCTTGTGAGAGTAAGATACTAGGTTATCCATGGTAGACCCGCATTTATTATAAACATAAGTCAATTCGAAGGTTGTTATTGTATTCTGATAAACATAATGCATACGTAATCATTTATCAATTCATAGGTAATAATAAATTCATTATAAACACAAGTCATAGGGAATAATGTATCAATTCATAGGTAATCATGTATCAAATCATAGGTAATCATGTGTTGATTATAAACATAAATCATTTCATAGGAAATCATGTATCATTTTGTAGGTAATAATGAATTCATTATAAACATAAGTCATAGATAATAATGTATCAATTCATAGGCAATCATCTATTGATTATAAACATAAGACGTTTCATAGTTATTCGTTATAAATATAAGTCATGTCATAGGTAATAATGTATCATTTGATAGGTATTTATTATAAACATAAGTCATAAAGATAACAAAATAATTGATTCCATTCGGGGTAAAAGTTTCGACTGGTGGTGGTTACATTCGGCATAAACATCACGAAAAAATTGAATCCATTCGGGGTAAAAGTGGCGAATGAAACATATATAAACTTGTTGATCAATTCGGCATAAACATAGCGAATTGAGTTATACATTTCTGGATAATGGTAACGAATGGATAACCTAATTCAGAATCCATTGATTCGTTGTATACATTACGAAACATTATAGCTCATTCGGTATGAATGTAACAAACGAAACCCTAGGTAATAAAAAAAATTATATGTCATGAACATATCGATTAAATGGAATTCATGTTCATAATCAATGAAACCCTAGTTCAGTGCCTTCAACTTTTTTAACAGTCCAGACGAGGTTATATTATAAAACAAAAATTCATTGGAAATTTTTGAACAGGGATTGCAATCGTTGTAGTCATTAAACATTATCATTTTCATTATCTACATTCAAGTTACTTTGTAATTCGATTTCATACTCTTATACCAGAAAAAATGTAATTTTATATAGAAGGAGAACTTTGAAGAAAAATGACAACTTTGAAGTCGATTCTTTGAACAGCAAATGAAAACGGTTCGATCCTTTGAACACGATTCGAAAACGATTCGATCCTTTGAACAACAAATGAAAATGGGTATATATATTTGGGTATTCCAATGGGTAGTGTATTCAATGTACCAACCTGATGTTTAATCTTCAGTTGAACGAGGATGGATTTGAAGATGAAAAGTTTAGAAGTTGAAGATGAAAGGTTTGAAGGTTTGAATGTGTAGAGAGATGGAGGGAAAGTGTGTAAATGATTATTAGAACTTTAAATATGTGGTGTCCCTGATGTGGTATTATGATGTAACTATTAGAATTAAGTGATATTTTTTAGTAAAAATAAAGCTGTGGTATTTTGTAGCAAAATATGAGGTGCCCTTAGAAACCCCCATTTCCAAATTCAAAATCTCTTTGGGACAATAGATTTTCGTTCCAAAATATATAGCCAATGTTCTACATTTCAAAAATATTTATGTTTCTCCTCTAAACTCTATAAAATTCTATCTCTTTTCTTTTAAAATTCAACCTCCTTTCTTTTAAAACTATTCACTTATCTTACTCAAACCTCTTTTTCTCAAATAATTTTTTCAAAGTTAAGGCAAATAATTTTTCAAGTTAAGACAATTTGTATAATGCTTTCCTGCTCCAACTTTTGTAATCCCATACACAATAATTTTTTGATTTTATCTATTTAATCCCCTTTGTAAAACCTAAATTTTTTATGGTAAACTTTTTTATTTTTCTAAATTTTACTTGGTATATTTTTCCATTTTTATGTTTTTAAAGTTTAATAATCATAAACCATATATAAAATCAATTTAGAATGGTATGCATTATAAACTTATCACCATTGGAAGATGAGATTTTGTTTAGTGCGTACGTGAAATAAACCCTTGATGCCGAGAAGGGTTCCTCTTAACTGGATACGGATTATTGGGATGCTATCGCTGGAAATTTCAAATCTCACATGGAGATAACTGAAGTACGAACTGAAAATAGTTTATAAACAAGGTTTGGCTATATACAGAAGAAAGTTATGCTTTACGTATCCAAGTTGAAACATGCACAAATTACAAATTGGGGTAAGGTAACAAACACGACTGATTGGGTTAGTTTTGATTTGTTTTCATGATTTCTCCTAAATACAATTTAAGCATATGTTTCACAATTGACGCATCATTTTTGGTCGATCGATCTCATGCGAAATTTGCAGTGGATAATAAAGGCAAGTCGATCGTGTTTGGCATGTGTTACCGAGTTTTAAAAGAGTTGCACACGATTCAACATACGAAAATAAGCCTCGAGACCCAACGATTTCATTTCAATAAGAATTATTTTAGTGGGACACCAAAGAAAATTAGGGAACTGGATACCAATAGCTAGGCTAGGAGATGACGGGTTACCAGACATTGAGCAACCATACCCTAGATCGATGGATAGAAAATTAGCGAAGTTGCTTAAAACGAGAAAAGTAAGTCAAGTGTAACACCCCGTGACTTTATAACTGTAAAATCTCTTATGAATTAAAATTTTGAATTTTTTTTTGGGAATTAATCAATTTTTACAGTTAAAAATGTTTGTTTTGATTTAAGTAAAATGAGATTTTAATCGGAATTGAAATTGGGACTTAATTTAATAAATCATTACTTTTATATAAAATTGGGGGACTTCGGTTTGTCAGGCAATCCGAACCGGGTCGGCCCTAGGGGAGAACCGGTTCGCTTCAATAATGGGTTGAAATTGGGATTATTTTGTAGTGTTTGCGTAGGACAAAAATTGTAATGTTTGTATAGGACTCAAACTCTTTCATTATTAAAATAAAAGGCACGGGTTTAGGGTTTTTAAAACACATTTTAACCTTATCAAAAAATAGTAGACTCCCACGTTTATACGGCCTCTTATCAAGAAAACCTGAACCCCATTTACATCAACTTTCAACCAAAGTTTTGAAGAGCGAAACCAAGATTTCTCAAGATCATTCAAGAAGGCGTCTTTATTGTTTTCTCAAGAGGAACACAACAATGCAATCAGGTTTCCAAGACGACAATTTTACATACATGAATACTTATATTGTTTACCTTTAGTATTATGCGTTTCAAATGTTGCCTAACCACTAATAACCATTATTTTATTAAAATAAATTAGAGAGGCTAATTAGAAAAGGTGAAACTAAAGTTGGGACTGTTTTTATTCGAATCTCTAATATGAATTAAGACTCAAAATTCTTGCACGCTTAAATTAGAGGTTGAGATTCCGTTAGAATATATGTATGTTCATTTCCTAAAATACATCGTTTAAAATTTATAAATTGAATTCGAGTCGTAAAATCTTGTTATTTATGTGTAGCTTAAAGAATAGAAATTTATTATTGTATGCCCCGAAAATATGCATGTGAACGGAAATCATATGAATTGTAGCAAAAGAAAGGAAATGCTAAATTGATATTCTAATTATAATTAAACAGACATAATTTGAATAAATAATAATCATGTGATTAATTAGAAGAATTATTGTGATAGGTTGAAAATACGGCTTATGTGATCATTATTTGTGTTGATACTTAATAGAACAGGGACGATGGAATTTTTGGGATCTTTGTGCTTTCACCTTACGTTTAGGTTGATTGTTAGGTAGGCCTTATCATTATTAACACTTTCAAGGTATGGGACTAGTTAGTGTAGGTTATACGGATGAGTAATTCCGGGGCGAGCTTGAATTTGTACGTTGTTCCGTTGGTTTGTTAGCTTAGGTACGAGACTAAGTAGTAGCTACTGGTAGGTGTTCTTTCTAAATGATAGGCTAGGATATAATTGTGTTTTGGAGACCTCTAGGTATGGGGATAGAGGTGGTTTGAGAATTTATTATTGATTAAAGGGTGGGGCTAATTAAAAATAATGAGAACTTGAGAAAATTAAGAAATAATGCCTAAGATAATAAACGGGTATTAAAATAAATTTGAATCGTGAGTATGTGTAGGGCTAACAATAAGAGGCGAATTGTCTATAGCGACGTGGGTGTGTGTTGGCATCACGAGTATGTGCAGGGGTAATGAAATTTGGCAAACTGGCTATAGTGACGTGTTTTGTGTGGAACCTCACGAGTATGTGCAGTGCTAACGAAATTGGAAGAACTACCCATAGTGAGGGGAATGTGTGTGGTGTAGACCTTAAGTTGGTCAGGAGTATGTACAGGACCCGTAATAGGGTGAACTGCTATACTAGCGTCGCATAAATAAAATAGATTGCATTAATTTAATTAAATTAAAAAATCTAAATTTATATTGAAACATCATAATTGGACTTGAATCTTGGGGTGGCCTACTTATGTGGGTAGATAGTGATTTTATTTTACTCGCATTATTAATATATCTCATCTAAGTAAAAATACTCTATCGTGATATTTATTATCAATAATGCTACTGTCTGGGTTTACGAACCCTAATTGGAAGGAGTAGCTAGTAGTCGTGTGGTGGGCTCTGACCCATTGCGTTGACTATAGTGTTCACAAATATAATAATCAAGAATAAATCTGTCACATATCCCCTTTGGAGGCACTTAAGGCTCCTATAGTGTTCACAACCCTTTGATATGGGTAAATCCTTCTAATCCTTGACTATAAAGTCGTGCAACTAATAGTATTTATTGGAATCCAATAGGTTAACTACGAGGACCATCTCAGCCTTCCTCGTTTTCAAATAATAAATGTTCTCATTGGATTTGACCCACATGTAGCACTAACGGGTCTTTAGGGTTCCAATCTTGGTTTCGTATAGTTCATTGATTTTATGGACTTATTTTACAATACTCCGAATGTTTGGAGAACATTGGACATGGACCATGTAAAATTCTCACAGAATTATAAGAAGAGTTAGTTTCGGGGAAAGGTGATGCCTTCCTTAACAACCGATTTGGAGAACATATAATGTCCATTATTAATGTTATAATAGTCATTGGGATGACCCCTTAACTTAATAACTACACATTTAAGGATATAACGACTCTAGAAGTACTATATTGTATTATCATTGATTGGATAAATCATTTTTTCAACTATGTAATGAAGATAAAGGAGGAATAAAAATAATTCTTGAAAGAAATATTTGAAAAAATGAAAGTTGAGGGAAATGGACTTACAGTGAGTAAAGGAACAAATGAAGCTCCGAGATATCTTCAAGATGAAATGAGAATGAAAAGGAACCAAGATAAATTGGCGGCATCAAATGAGTTAGTAGAAGGGTGAAACTTCCAAGACGGGTCTCATCATTACAGGTTTCCCCCAAGTAACGAATGTCACATCCTATCGCTTTTGGAAAAATTTAAGAACATTTGCTAGGGTGTCCATAAAAACACTAGGGAAAATTAAAAGCACGACCTCAAAGTTCAACGAGAAAAATAAAAGAAATTTATTACTTCAAAAATAGAAGTGTCAGAATCCTTCGAAAATAATACCAGCGTACAACCACAATTCACTACCGAATAAGATTAGGACTCTATCTGTAGAGAGAACAAACTTTTGCGCCCTAATAAGCCACAAAGCTATTTGGGTAATTGTGAGGGGATTATCCGACCCCACCAAATAGGTGGACATGTGAAAACAGGTCCTATAAGTGATCACAATTCAAGAGGATAAGCATGATATAGGTCGATCAGTAAAAATTATATTTAAATCATGATTACCTTATGTGATATGAATAATGTGTTATTAGTATATCTAATGTCAAGTGATTATGTTTATTATAATCCTACTTTTATAAATCATGAAAGGTCGAATTATTTACAAACACAAATTTTTGTTGTTTTTGGTAGAAATGTTCCTGTTACAGACTAGTTTTGACCTTTATAACATTATAAATGACTTGAGGTAAAAACTAGATAGTTGTAGACATGTGAGTTAGGGTTGTAACAGAACAAACGGATCATCAAATGGATGCCCGATTAAAGAGTTATACCGAATTTATGAACAAAGGGCAAAGCTTTCCATTCCCTTTAAGTGGTAATTTGTCTTTTATTAAACCAAATGGTTTAATTTGATTCGTTGTCTTGGGAGGCAGCCTTGGCCGACTTAAAACTCCCCCTCTAACTTATTTCTTCATCAAATTAATCCCTAGGTTCATTTTTAAGTGTTGTGAGCTTGAGGAAAGAGAAGGTAGAAGTTTAGGAAGAAAAGTGAGGAGAAAAAGTGTAAAAAAATCCGTAGATATTAAGTAAAGGTCCCGAAGGTATAAGGTCTAATCAACCCAGTTCAGCTCCTCCCGAATGAAACGTGAATACATAGTTGACAACCCAAGGTGAGTGTACTCACTGGAAAGAGATATTTGTATCGTGTTGTTGATATGATCAGAATTAAATGAATATGAAATTGTTCATTTCGGTTTATCGAAATGGGAGGTTACTCCTCGACCCAAAATGGGGGAGATATGTCTATTAATGACAAGGGGTTACTCCTCGATTAGGAATGGGGGAGAATTACCTATTTAGACAGGATATGTGAATCATGATTCAGAAAAGTTGGTCATTTATTATGAATGAGCCAGATAAGTTAATACATAATTATATGGACATGATTTAGTGCATTTAAATTTATGCAGTAGTATAGTAGTGATGCATTCCCTGGGCTATTTTGCTCATGGTTCCTATGTTCACATTTTTCAAGTAATGCGATGTCACTGCCAAATCTAGGAAGTCGGGTTGGATTAGCCAGGAACGGGAGAAACAAAGATTTTGTTTAAATGTAAATGATGTAATTAAGTTAAATTATCCTTCAAGCAAGTTTGTATAAGTATGACTACTCTGATGTTGTAAAAAGGTTTTCAGTCATATGGATTTATAATGATGACTCTGAAATTAAAACTCGTGTTTATGGTTTGGTTAAATTAATCATGGTTTAACTCACTTTGACTTTCTAACTTAATTATAAGTAACTGGGTTGGGGTGTGTTAGCTTTTGGTATCAGAGCCTAGGTTTTAGAGGTTCTGGAGTGAGAAGAGTCTAGATTTGGCAGTGAATGTAAGAAATATATTTTATTTAATACTAACGATTATGTTAGGAAAGATATGTATATCTGCATGTTGTTATATCTTTGATTCATTTTAGATATAAGAGAATGGAACGAGGGAATGTAAATGTGAGAATCGAAGATGAGGCTTCAAATATTCCAGCAGAAGCGGAGGTTGAGAAACCTATTCAGATAAATGTGGAACCCGAGCCAGAACAACTGACAGATATGCAAAAAATGGTACGTGCTATGACTCTAATGGCAGAACAGCAAGCTAGATTTATGGCTCAGATGGAAGAACAACAGGCCAGGCAACTGGAGGCACATGCATTGACTAGGGCTGAGGAGGTGATACACCGGGAAGAAAGGAGTACTTCGCATGAGAAATTTATTAAGATGAACCCACCATCGTTTGAAGAAGTAGTTGATCCAGCAGAGGCAGAAGTCTAGGTTAAAGAGATTGAACTTATTTTTGGGGTAATGAGGATGCCTCAAAATCAACAGGTGACCTTGGCGACATATATGCTGAAAGGAGAAGCTAAATATTGGTGGGATGCCACAAAACATATATTGATTACTCCAGGAGGTGGGAATGTGATCTCATGGGATGCTTTTGTCAAAGATTTGTATGATAAGTATTTTCCCCCAATGTATCGAAAATAAAAGGAGAAGGAATATTTCATGTTGAATCAAGGAAGCATGACTGTCAGAGAATATGAAGCTAAACTTACAGCCTTATCTTATTTTTCTTCGAGGTTTATACGGAATGAGGAAGATATGTGCAGCCGATTTCTCGATGGACTAGAGTTAGTTATTAAATCAAGGCTATCGACTTTAGAGACTAGTAATTATTCAGCCTTGGTGAATAAAGCCGTGCTGGTAGAAAATGACGTGAATGAAGCAAGAGGGAATCGAGAACGAGGTGTAAAGAGAAGCAGATTCAATCCAAGTTATCAAAAATGTAGTGATACAGAATATTCAAGACTTGGAGGGAAGAAATTTTAGAATGGTAGAGGTATGGGAGGTGGTTCGCAGAAGGGTGAGGCTAGTAGTGGAAGAGGTTCAGGAGCTTCAGCGCAAGGATATTTGAATGTTTATTTCTTTTGTGGTATATCGGGCCATATAAAAAGAAATTGCCCAAAGTTACTGAATATAGAATGTTTTAACTGTCATCAGAAGGGCCATCTGAGAAAGAATTGTCCTATGATATCTAGAGCAGTTTCAGTTAGTAGTGTGGGGCCTCATAAAGGATCATCTCTAGGGAATGAAACCAGGGGAAGGGATACAGGACAAGAGAGTGGATCGAAGGCAGGAGGAAGAGTCTTTGCGATGACATTGTAAGATGCCCATGCTACACCAGAAGTGGTTATAGGTAAACTTTCTATTGCAAATAAAGATCTATATGCACTTATTGATCCTGGATCTATGCATTCATTTGTGGCATTACATATTGTTTCAAATTTGGGTAGACCATGTTCATTTATCAATTGTTCCTTATATATTTCTACCCCAGTGGAAAGTGTGATTCTGGTTGAGCATATTTGTAAAGATTGTGTCTTACGAATGGGTGAGCGAGATTTCTATGTTGATTTGATACCGTTGGCCATTCGAGATTTTGATATTATATTGGGGATGGATTGGTTATCATCGTATCATGCTTCCATTGATTGTTTTCTAAAAGAAAATACATTTCATTTGCCTGGTGAACCTGAGTTCCAGTTTACAGGAGAAAGGAATGTTGTCCATAATTATCTTATCTCAGTAATTAAGAGCAGAAAGTTATTGTGTAAAGGATGTACAGGGTATTTAGCTTATGTTGTTGATACTAGTAAAGAGACAGTTAAAATTCAAGATATACTAGTGGTTAGAGAGTTTCTTGATGTCTTCCCAGAGGAATTACCAGGATTGCCACCCGATAGGGAAGTAGAGTTTTCCATTGAATTAATTCCAGGCACTGGTCCAATTTCCCTTGCTCCATATAGAATGGAACCAACAGAGTTGAAAGAATTGAAAGTGAAATTACAAGATCTGATAAGAAGAGGTTTCATTCGGCCTAGTGTTTCTCCATGGGGAGCCCCAGTGTTATTTGTGAAAAAGAAAGATGGGACAATGCGATTATGTATTGATTATCGGCAATTGAATAAGGTGATAATTAGAAACAAGTACCCTCTACCTCGTATTGATGATTTGTTTGACCAATTATAGGGGGCCACAGTATTTTTGAAGATTGACTTGAGATCGGGTTACCACCAATTGAAAGTAAAGGATAGTGATATTTCCAAAACAACTTTTCGAACTCGATATGGGCACTATGAGTTTTTGGTGATGCCATTTGGATTGACTAATGCTCCAGCAGTTTTTATGGATTTGATGAATAAGTTATTCCACCCTTTCATTGATTAATTTGTGATTGTATGCATAGATGATGTGTTGATTTACTCGCGTAGCATGGAGGAACATGAGAAACATTTGAGACTTGTATTGCACATTTTGAGAGAGAAGAAATTGTTTGCTAAATTCAGCAAGTGTGAGTTTTGGTTGAATGAAATTGTGTTTTTAGGGCACGTTGTCTCGGGAAATGGGATATATGTTGATCCAAAGAAGGTGGAAGCAATTGTTGAATGGGAGAGTCCTAAGAATGTGACAGAAATTATGAGTTTTCTAGGATTGGTAGGTTACTATCGCAGATTCATTAAGGGATTTTCAGCAATAGCCTTACCATTGACAAAGTTGACTCATAAAGAAGTGGAGTTTGTATGGGATGAAGAATGCGAAAGGAGTTTTAAAGAATTAAAGAAGCGGTTGGTTTCAGCCCCTATACTTACTATTTCATGTGGGAATGAGTCTTTTGTGATCTATACAGATGCTTCATTTCAGGGGTTAGGATGTGTTCTTATGCAGAATGGGAAGGTAATAGCATATGCTTCCAGACAATTAAAAATGCATGAACGAAACTACCCTATACACGATCTGGAGCTAATAGCCATTGTTTTTGCTTTAAAGTTGTGGAGACTTTACTTGTATGGAGAAACTTGTGAGATATTTACAGATCATCAAAGTTTGAAATACTTGTTTACACAGAAAGAGCTGAATTTGAGACAGAGGCGTTGGATAGAGCTGATTAAAGACTATGATTGTACCATTCATCACCATCCTGGGAAGGCCAATGTAGTAGCAGATGCTTTGAGTCGAAAATCATCAGGGATGCTTGGTTGCATACGGTGTGCCCGTGTTGGAAATATTCTTGACTTGGCATCGATGGGGATTGAATTGAATTTTTCAAAAAGCGAAGGATTATTAGCACATGTCACAGTGAGACCTTTATTAGAAGAATGCATACGAAATTTTCATATCATTGATCCATTCCTTGAGAAGAAGAAACAAGAAGTTCGGGATGGTAGAAAGAGTGACTTTGAGATTAAGAATGACGAATCGTTGTGTTATAAAAATAGGATTTGTGTACCGAATGATCCATCCTTAAATAAAGATACATTAGAAGAGGCACATAGTTCTATTTACTCTATGCATCCGGGAGGTACCAAAATGTACAGAGATTTGAAAGAATATTACTGGTGGAACAATATGAAACGTGAGATTGCAGAGTTCGTAGCTAAATGTTTAGTATGCCAGCAAGTAAAGGCGGAGCATCAGAAGCCGACGGGATTATTACAGTCATTGCCTATCTCGAAATGGAAGTGGGAGCATATAACGATGGACTTTGTTATAGGATTACCACGATCACCAAAGGGGCAAGATTCTATTTGGGTGATTGTAGACCGATTGATGAAGTCAGCCCATTTTCTTCCAGTTAAGACCACCTACACTGTTGAGAAGTATGCACGTATGTACGTTGATGAGATTATCCGTTTACATGGGGCACCAGTGTCAATTGTATCAGATAGAGATCCAACGTTCACTTCTAAATTTTGGCCTCGTTTACAGAATGCCATGGGCACAAGTTTGAAGTTCAGCACTGCATTTCATCCACAAACCGATGGACAATCTGAAAGGACAATTCAAATATTGTAAGACATGTTACGAGCTTGTGTATTTGACTTCAAGGGTAGTTGGGATGATCATTTGCCATTGATAGAATTCTCTTATAATAATAGTTATCAGTCCACCATTGGTATGGCTCCGTATGAAGCTTTATATGGTAGGAGATGTAGAACGCCTTTGTGTTGGGATGAAGTAGGTGAAAGGAAAATTTTGGGTCCTGAATTGATAGATATGACAACAGAAAAGATTAAAATGATTCAGGAACGGATAAAGATAGCGCAAAGCAGGCAAAAAATTTATGCAGATAAAAGAAAGTATCCATTGGAATTTCAGAAGGGAGATTTTGTATTCCTGCGTATTTCACCATGGAAAGGCATTATGAGATTTGGGAAGAAGGGGAAACTAAGTCCGAGATACATTGGACCATATGAGGTGTTGGAAAGAATTGGGAACCTGGCATATAGATTAGCATTACCTCCATATTTATCCCGTTTACATGATGTATTTCACGTATCTATGCTTCGTAAGTATTTGGCAGATTCATCTCACCAGTTGAAAACTCAACTAATTGAACTAAAGGAAGACTTGTCGTATATCGAGGAACCAGTGGAAATTATTTATCGTAAGGAGCAGGTATTGAGGAACAAAGTTATTCACTTAGTTAAAGTTATGTGGACGAGCCATGGAGTTAAGGAAGCAACTTGGGAAATGGAGGATAGCATGAAGAAAGAGTATCCCCATTTGTTTGGTAAGTGACCTTTATATTAAATTTCGGGGACGAAATTTTCTAAGGGGGGGAAGTTGTGACAACCCGGATATAATTATGATAAATTATATTTAAATCATGCTTACCTTATGTGATATGAATAATGTGTTATTAGTATATCTAATGTCAAGTGATTATGTTTATTATAATCCTACTTTTATAAATCATGAAAGGTCGAATTATTTACAAACACAAATTTTAGTTGTTTTCGGTAGAAATGTTCCTGTTAGAGATTAGTTTTTACCTTTATAACATTATAAATGACTTGAGATGAAAACTAGATAGTTGTAGACATGTGAGTTAGAGTTATAACACAACAAACGTATCATCAAATGGATGCCCGAGTAAAGAGTTATACCTAATTTACGAACAAAGGGCAAAGTTGTCCATTCCCTTTAAGTGGTAATTTGTCTTTTATTAAACCAAATGGTTTAATTTGATTGGTTGTCTTGGGAGGCATCCTTGGCCGACTTAAAACTCTCCCTCTAACTTATTTCTTCATCAAATTAATCCCTAGGTTCAGTTTCACGTGTTGTGAGCTTGAGGAAAGAGAAGGTAGAAGTTTAGGAAGAAAAGTGAGGAGAAAAGTGTAGAAAAATCCGTAGAAATTACGTAAAGGTCCCGAAGGTATAAGGTCTAATCAACCCAGTTCAGCTCCTCCCGAAGGAAACGTGAATACGTAGTTGACAACTCAAGGTGAGTGTACTCACTGGAAAGAGATATTTGTATCGTGTTGTTGATATGATCAGAATAAATGAATATGAAATTGTTCATTTCGGTTTACCGAAATGGGAGGTTACTCCTCGACCCGAAATGGGGGAGATTTGTCTATTAATGACAACGGGTAACTCCTCGACTAGGAATGGGGGAGAATTATCTATTTAGACAGGATATGTGAATCATGATTCGGAAAAGTTGGTCATTCATTATGAATGAGCCAGATAAGTTAATATATAATTATATGGACATGATTTAGTGCATTTAAATTTATGCAGTAGTATAGTAGTGATGCATTCCCTGGGCTATTTTGCTCATGGTTCCTATGTTCACATTTTTTAGGTAATGCGATGTCACTGCCAAATCTAGGAAGTCGGGTTGGGTTAGCCAGGAACGGGAGAAACAATGATTTTGTTTAAATGCAAATGATGTAATTAAGTTAAATTATCCTTCAAGCAAGTTTGTATAAGTATGACTACTCTGATGTTGTAAAAAGGTTTTCAGTTATATGGATTTATAATGATGACTCTGAAATTAAAACTCGTGTTTATGATTTGGTTAAATTAATCATGGTTTGACTCACTTTGACTTTCAAACTTAATTATAAGTAACTGGGTTGGGGTGTGTCAGTAACCCTCACCCCGAGGCAAATAATCTTTGTTGTCAAGAGACGATCAATAAAGAGAGATAAACACTACGTGGATGTAGGGACATTGCCAAACCACATACATATTATTTTCCTGTGTGATTGTTCCTATTTTTAATTTATTCGATTTAATTATGTTGACAAAATATTAGTAGGTTTTCTACGACATACGTCTACACAATAACTTTGTATAATATATCCCATCCACCTTTAAGCTTTTAATTAAAAGGACAATAATACAAATTTATACATTACTAGGTTGATGTGAAGCATCCAAATTTCCTGTATACCCAAAATCACATCCTGTAAATCCCAAAATCACAGACATGGACCCATACAAATTCCTTTCAAAACCAAAAATCAGACACACATATACATTCAAATAATTAATATATATACAAAAAGTCTCATGTAAAAACTCCTTATGGTGCAGACCCCGGTACGTACCATTTTTTTATGAAACTTCATAGATATAATCTCTAGGGTGAGAAGATCATCTCCAATTTTTTCTTCAAAAAATTCAATAAAAAAATCGTTAAGATGAGGTGATATGTAAAAAATGATATGAATATGCATTTTCAGCCATTGAAATGCGACGCCAATCGCTTTACTGCTTGAATTTTTTTATGAAACTTCATGGATATGATCTTCTCACTATCGAGATCATATCCATGAAGTTTTATAAAAAAATTCAATCAAAAAGTGAGTGAGATGATCGCCAACATTACAACGGTCGAAAATGCATATTTATGCCCTTTTTTTTTTACATATCACCTCATCTCAACGGTTTTTATTGAATTTTTTGATCAAAAAAGTTAGAGATAATCTTCTCACCGTGGAGATTATATCCGTGAAGTTTCATCCAAAAATTCATTTATTTACTATTTTAAAAAAATGGCATGTACCGGAGTCTGCAATATATGGAGTCCTTACAAAAAAGGAATTATATATATATATATATATACACACACACACACACACACACACAGAGATAGAGATAGAGAGAGAGAGAGAGAGAGAGAGAGAGAGAGAGAGAGAGAGAGAGAGAGAGAGAAACAACTACCTTATTTCCCATCATCGAAATACCGAATGAAATTCGTTAACGATCCACCAAGTAAAATATGGGTCAACCGTGCAATTTGTTGTCATGATTAAAAAAACTAAGAATTCACAATGATGTGGAGGATAGGTCTAGATCCCGAGAAATAAATTTAAGGTAAAGGGATGAGGATAAGGGAGAGTTTTGGTCATCGTAAAATTGATAAAATCCTTTTGGTCTTCCTCAAGTTATTGAGAAGAAAAATTAAGAGATTATGAATTAGAGGCAAAGAGGCAGAAAAGAAGGGAGGGTGTAAGGTGGAGTGATAAAAAAAAAATTGACCCTATAATATGACTAGTTAAAACATGAAGAACTCATTAAAAATTGTGAGGTCTATCCATAAGTCGTTCATGTAGGCTGGTTGTGTTAATCCTTATCTGAATAGGCTCAACTAAATTTTACTCATAATAATGGTTAATGAGGACATTTAAGTTGTACAAATTAGGGGAGTACGGTTTGGACCGATTCCACTACGAACCTATAATCGGAACCGAAATTGGTCGATTCCATATTTTTGGAATCGAAACCGATATGGTGTAGAACGAACCAAACTAAACCGAAAATTCTTGGTTTGGTTTGTGTTGGATTCGAGAACTAATATAGTGTATATGCAAACCAAAACTGAACCTACAATTCTTGGTTTGGTTTGGTTCAGATCGGTTCTCGAATCCAACACCTCTTTAGAATGATAAAGCATCAAATACATCAAATAGATAAAATATCATCGCAGGATTAACATTCCAAACATCATATCAATTGCATATTACAAATCACATTCCAATCAAACAAACAGTACCCTAATATATTAATGATTCCATAGATGGAGCACAAATATGTATATAAGGATTTTATACCTACAAAAAATTAGAATAAAATCACCCGATTTGGAAGTGGAGCCAACGATCGCATAAAGAAGATGAAGAAGAGGCATGCTTTGAGTTTGTTATTTTAAGGTCTGTGGCGTGATTCGGTGAAGAAATGTCTGATATGGTGTGGTGCGATTCGGTGGTCTGGTGCGGAAGGGATGCAACATATTGTAGTATAGTTTGTTATTTTGAAGGGATTGCCAAAAAGGAGGAGCTGGTATATGAAAAAATTAGGATTGTTCTTTTGTCTAGAGTTAAACAGGAGTATATATACTCAAGGTAAAAATTAATTTTTAATCGGTTTGGATTTTGGTTTGGTTTGGATTGGTTTAACCCTAATATCGAGAACCGAACCAATTGATTTTTTTTTTCTAGGACTAGACTTAACCAAAAGTGTAAAAAATGAAGCCAAACCAATCAAATTCATCTCGTTTAGTTTGATTTATCAATTTTTTGAGTTACAATGAACACCCCGCGTACTTGTGGCATAATTGTTCAGGGACTCGGTATTCGTATCGGTGGTCATAAAGTCACCACACAACAGAATGCATAAAAAATATTAGGGTCGTACGGCCTAAGGATAGGTGCTAAAAATCTAAAAATATTAGGAACAAAGTTCCGACATTCATGAACTCCTATACTTATTATTTTGAGGTTTTTAGCATATGCGATTAGAGCACATATTATCATTTCTCAAAATATTATATGCTATATATTAAAATAAGTACTTTAATACTAGAAATATATTTTTAGGTGACTTTATTGAGATACTATGTATATAATTACATTAGATTAGATTTAAGTAAATAAAAGGCACTTGCCATCCAAATCAGCTAACTTACACCAATCCAACAACTGTGCATGCATCTTATCCGCCCCAAAGCATCCATCCCCCACTACTTTCAACCACGCCATCACCCGCCACGCCCTCATTTCACAAAAGATTCTATCTTAAGTTCACATCGTGAGCATGAACCTCATGCACCTGGATATAGTTACAAATCATCCGTAGTTAAAACTGAAAGTCAACCATCATCATCATCATCATCATAGTCTATGTATGCCTCATTGACTTTGTTGCTATATTGCAAATTGATGCCAACTGTTGGAAAATTGGAATATAAAAGGGTATTTAAAGCTGTCCAGATTTTTCTGGACAGATTTTTGAGCAACTTTGAGCTCAAATTTAGGTGGGACCCACACTACGGAAATTGTGGGACCATATACGAACGCGTTCACCTCCGCAAGGAGATTAACGTAGTATATTCATATGTCCAATTTCAATAAGTTATGAATGATAATTATGTCCCCAAAGTGACTCACAAAGCAATGAAAGTTAATGAATTGGGTGTGTTTTAACTCTTGTCCCACATTGGAAGAGTAGTGGAATTTTGATGGGTTAATAACACCCCAAGTATGGACTAAGGCTTGGATGCCTTGGGGGTATCCCAACTCTTTGAAGGGGAGATGACCTAAGCTATGCTCGGGTTGACTTTCGGTCAAAAGTCCACACGCGCGCGCGCGCGCGTCCGTCCGGCCGGCTCGGCTCGGTTCGGGCTCGGGCTCGGGCTCGGGCTTATAATAAAAATTCTTAAATTTTTGGGCCGAATCTAATTAACTTTCTGGGCTTTAATTAATTAATTACGGAATTAATTAATCTTTAATTAACTGATAATCAGTTAATTTCAAGAGTCAGCAGTTAACCAAATTAACTGACAGTTAATTTCGGTTTTGACTGTTCCCAACAGTCAAGACATTTACTATAAATAAAATGTTACCCCCTCAGTTTTAACTACTGAAAAATTCCGAAATTGCCCAGAAAATTATTTTCTTCATTTCTGCATTGCATGTTCTTGGTTCTGTTGAGTACAAACACAGAAATTGTGTTCGCTGGGATTATTCATTGCTGTGCTGCTTGATTAAATCCGAAAATCCGTTCTATCTTGGGAGACAATTATTCATTAAACTCAAGCACGTTGGAGGAATAATTTTGTCTTAAGGAGACTGTTGAACAGGGCTCGGATTTCTTTCTAATTATTATTATTATTTCTGCAAATTCTAGTAAGTATTTCATTTCTATTATTCTGTTTCTATTCTGTCATTATTTTAATTGTTCATAATTCTGTACAATTGTTATTTATAAATAGTAGAAATAACAATCTTAAGACAAAATTTAATTAGTTCTACTGTTTTTTGTGTACAGAATTTTTTTTTATTACAGAAATTTATTTGTTTGAAATAAAATCTGTTTTGACAGAAAAATGAATTAATTTACTGCTTTATTGTAGAAATTAGTAAAACAGTTTTAATATAGAAATTAGTTTCTATACTGTTTTTATATTCTGTTTTAGAAAATAAAATTTTATTTGTGTACTCTTGTTAAAATCTGTTTATCTAAATTTTTTTTTTATCTTAAATTATAATTCCGTTTTGTACGGAATTCTTTTTATTATTAAAAATTAGTGTGACACAGATTTTATAATTTAATTCTGTTTTGTACGGAATTCTGTTTATATTTCACTTTTATTCTGAATTATTATTTGAATTCTTTTGGAATTCATTTATTGTGAATCATATTTGGAGGAAATTGTTGCACAGAATTTTGTATTCTGTTTTGATTAATTCATTATATATGAATTTTATCATTGATAAAAATTCTGTTTTTGTAACAGAAATGGAATCGCAAAGTACGAACACTACTCCTACGAAACTGATTGTCACCAACACAAATGTGACTGCACCCGTATCTATGCCACACGGGGAGAAACCTGAAAAGTTCATTGGGGCTGACTTCAAACGTTGGCAAGGACAAATGTACTTCTATCTCACTACCTGCCAACTGGGCAGGTTTGTATATGAAGATTGCCCCTCTATTCAAGAGGGAGATGATGCTGAAAAGGTTGCTGCTGTCGATGCTTGGAAGCACTCGGACTACCTATGCCGAAATTATATTTTGGCCTACTTGGACAAGACTTTGTACCATGTCTATTGCACTATCAAAACTTCCAAGGAATTATGGAATTCTTTGGAAGAGAAGTATAAAACTGAAGATGCTGGGATGAAGAAATTTATTGTTGGGCGTTTTCTGGACTTCAAAATGGTTGATTCTAAATCTGTGATCTCGCAAGTGTAAGAATTCCAAGTGATCCTCCACGACATTCATGCTGAAGGAATGTCAATCAGTGAAACTTTCCAAGTTGCTGCAATTGTTGAAAAGTTGCCACCTTCTTGGACTTTGTTCAAAAACTATCTCAAGCACAAGCGTAAGGAGATGAATGTGGAGGAGTTGGTGGTCCGGCTAAGAATCGAAGAAGACAATCGTGAATCTCAAAAGAAAAGTGGGAAGAATCCGATGGAAACAAAGGTCCATGTCGTTGAAGGTCCTAAAAAGAACAAACGAAAATATGATGGGGAAGGCACTTCTAAACATAACAAGAAAAAGTTCAAAGGCAAATGCTACAATTGTGGTAAACCGGGACACCGCTCAAGTGAGTGTCGTAAGCCTAAGAAGCAAAATAAAAATAACTCTCAAGAAAATGTGACTGAGGGTGACCATATCACCAATGATTTGGCGGATATGAATCTTTCTGCCGTTGTCTCTGAATGTAACTTGGTTGGAAATACCAAGGAATGGTGGGTGGACACTGGAGCCACACGACACATTTGTGCAAACAAATGGATGTTCTCCACCTATAAGCCTTTGGAAAATGAGGAGAACCTTTTTATGGGAAATTCTTCCACTTCTAAGGTGGTGGGACAAGGAAAGATTTCTTTGAAAATGACTTCTGGAAAGGAACTTACTCTCAACAATGTTCTTCACGTGCCTGATATCCGAAAGAATCTGATTTCGGGATCTCTCCTTACTAAGAATGGTTTCAAGCTTGTGTTTGTGTCGGATCGCTTTGTGTTGTCTAAAAATGACATGTATGTAGGAAAGGGCTACCTAAATGAGGGGCTCTTTAAATTGAATGTTCTTACTGTAACCCCTAAAACATCTGTTTCTATGAATGAAGTTGCTAGTTCTTCTTATTTGATTGAGTCATCTAATATTTGGCATGCTAGATTGGGACATGTTAATTTTGATACATTGCGTAGATTAATTAACTTGGATTTTTTGCCAAAATTCAATATAGATAAAAATCATAAATGTGAAATTTGTGTGGAATCTAAATTAGCTAGATTACCTTTCCATTCTATTGAAAGGATAACTGAACCTTTAGATTTAATTCACACCGATATTTGTGATTTAAAATTTGTTCAAACTAGAGGTGGGAAAAAGAATTTTATTACTTTTATTGACGATTGCACAAAATATTGCTATGTATATTTGTTACATAGTAAAGATGAGGCTATTAATGCATTTAAACAATATAAAAATGAAGTTGAGAATCAATTAAGCAAAACGATAAAGGCTATTAGAAGTGATAGAGGAGGTGAATATGAATATCCATTTGAGGAATTTTGTTCTGAAAATGGGATTATTCATCAAACAACCGCTCCTTATTCTCCTCAATCGAATGGTGTTGCTGAACGCAAAAACCGTACTTTGAAAGAAATGATGAACTCAATGTTATTAAGTTCAGGAGCTCCACAAAATTTGTGGGGGGAAGCCTTACTTTCTGCTAATTACATTCTCAATAAAGTACCTCACAAAAAGACTCATAAGACACCTTATGAATTATGGAAAGGTCGAAAACCTTCCTATAAATATTTACGAGTGTGGGGGTGCTTAGCCAAAGTGATGGTTCCTAAACCTAAAAAGGTAAGAATAGGGCCAAAAACCGTGGATTGTGTATTCATCGGTTATGCTACTAATAGCAGTGCATATCGATTTCTAGTTTGTAAATCTGAGATTTCGGACATTCATGTAAATACGGTTATTGAATCGAGGGATGCTTTATTTTTTGAAAATGAATTCCCGTATAGCATGACCCGAGAATCTGGTCCTCCTAAAAGGACATATCAAGCTACTACAAGTGGTACTCATCAACCTATTGAATCAATAGAGGATGAACCAAGACGTAGTAAAAGAGCAAAAACCTCGACTTCTTTTGGTCCGGATTTTCTAACATATTTGTTAGAAAATGAACCTCAATCGTATAAAGAAGCTATATCCTTACCCGATGCTTCCAATTGGAAAGAAGCAATTAATAGTGAAATTGAATCCATATTACAAAATCATACATGGGAACTAGTGGATCTTCCACCAGGTTCAAAACCGTTAGGTTATAAATGGATCTTCAAAAAGAAATTGAAGGCCGATGGATCAATTGATAAATATAAAGCTAGACTTGTAGCTAAAGGCTATAGGCAAAAGGAAGGGTTGGATTACTTCGACACATATTCACCGGTAACAAGAATAACGTCCATTCGGATGTTAATAGCAATAGCTGCTATTAATGGACTTGAAATACATCAAATGGATGTAAAAACTGCATTCTTAAACGGTGAACTAGACGAGGAAATTTATATGGAGCAACCTGAAGGGTTCAAAGCTCCCGGACAAGAAGAAAAAGTATGTAAGCTTGTTAAATCACTATATGGATTAAAACAAGCACCTAAACAATGGCATGAAAAATTTGATAATGCAATGTTATCAAATGGTTTCAAAATTAATGAATGCGATAAATGTGTTTACTTTAAATACATTCATAATGGATATGTCATTGTATGCCTCTATGTTGATGATATGCTTATCATGGGTAGTAACTTGGAAATTGTCAAAACTACAAAACAAATGTTGAGTAGTAGATTTGACATGAAAGATATGGGAATCGCCGATGTTATATTAGGAATTAAAATTTCTAGAACATCGGATGGACTTATATTATCTCAATCTCATTACATTGAGAAAGTTCTTGAAAAATTCAAGAAGTATGATATTAGTCCTACCAAGACACCTGTAGATGTAAATTTACATCTAGCAAGAAATAATGGTGAAAGCATATCTCAACTAGAATATTCTCGTATTATCGGCAGTTTAATGTATGTCATGAACTGTACGCGACCGGACATAGCATACTCAATAAGTAAGCTAAGTCGATTTACGAGTAATCCAGGAAGAGATCACTGGAAAGCAATATTGAGAGTTTTGGGTTATTTAAAATATACTCAAAACTATGGATTGCATTACTCAAAATATCCAGCTGTTCTTAAAGGACATTGCGATGCAAATTGGATATCTGATACAAAAGACTCTAAGTCTACGAGTGGGTATGTGTTTACCCTCGGAGGTGCAGCCGTATCTTGGAAATCCTCAAAACAAACGTGCATTGCTAGATCAACAATGGAATCTGAATTCATTGCACTAGACAAAGCTGGAGAAGAAGCTGAATGGCTTCGAAATTTCTTAGAGGATGTTCCAAATTGGTCTAAACCTGTGCCCGCAATATGTATACATTGTGATAGCCAATCAGCGATTGGAAGAGCACAAAATCACATGTATAACGGAAAGTCACGACATATTCGTCGTAGACACAATACCGTTAGACAACTTCTCTCAAACGGAATTATCACAATTGACTATGTAAAGTCAAAAGATAATATATCGGATCCACTAACGAAAGGTTTAAACCGAGAGCAAGTTGAAAGATCATCGAGAGGAATGGGTCTAAAGCCTATAAATAAATAAGAATCAATATAGTGGCAACCCAACCTAGCTGACTGGAGATCCCAAGATCTAGGTTCAATGGGCAAACCGAACTACGTTGTATTCAGTAAGCACTGGAGGATATTTAATCCTATCCATTCCAAAGATGAGACAGTGCATATCTGCCGCGAAATTAGGATAAGTTATGCTTTTAATGACATCTATATCTTAGTACGTCTAAGTGGGGTATTGCAGAATACTCTTTATGGAAGTCACCTACGTAAGTAAGAAGGGGGCCACTTCTATGAGAATAATGAAAGGCATATTCTCTAAAATACTTACGGAACCAAGTGGTGTTCACGGCCAAAATGAACACAAACGTGAGAACCAACTGTGTTGAAGAATTGTTGTGTGAATACTGTTGTCTAGGTTTACAAAAACGGTTGACAGTTCAAGGACGTGAAGTCTACTGATTAACCAAGTAAATCCGATAGTATATCACTAAGGAAAGTTCAAGGCCACTAGGCTACTTCTCCCGATGCAATAAGTCTTCAGTTTTACTCAACCTGTGTCTGCATCTACATCAGCATCTGTTTTGTTTTATTTATAGCGATATATCATTCATGTGGGGGATTGTTGGAAAATTGGAATATAAAAGGGTATTTAAAGCTGTCCAGATTTTTCTGGACAGATTTTTGAGCAACTTTGAGCTCAAATTTAGGTGGGACCCACACTACGGAAATTGTGGGACCATATACGAACGCGTTCACCTCCGCAAGGAGATTAACGTAGTATATTCATATGTCCAATTTCAATAAGTTATGAATGATAATTATGTCCCCAAAGTGACTCACAAAGCAATGAAAGTTAATGAATTGGGTGTGTTTTAACTCTTGTCCCACATTGGAAGAGTAGTGGAATTTTGATGAGTTAATAACACCCCAAGTATGGACTAAGGCTTGGATGCCTTGGGGGTATCCCAACTCTTTGAAGGGGAGATGACCTAAGCTATGCTCGGGTTGACTTTCGGTCAAAAGTCCACACGCGCGCGCTCGCGCGTCCGTCCGTCCGGCCGGCTCGGTTCGGGCTCGGGCTTATAAAAATTCTTAAATTTTTGGGCCGAATCTAATTAACTTTCTGGGCTTTAATTAATTAATTACGGAATTAATTAATCTTTAATTAACTGATAATCAGTTAATTTCAAGAGTCAGCAGTTAACCAAATTAACTGCTTTGACAGTTAATTTCGATTTTGACTGTTCCCAACAGTCAAGACATTTACTATAAATAAAATGTTACCCCCTTAGTTTTAACTACTGAAAAATTCCGAAATTGCTACTGCATTATTTCCTCTGCCCAGAAAATTATTTTCTTCATTTCTGCATTGCATGTTCTTGGTTTTGTTGAGTACAAACACAGAAATTGTGTTCGCTGGGATTATTCATTGCTGTGCTGCTTGATTAAATCCGAAAATCCGTTCTATCTTGGGAGGCAATTATTCATTAAACTCAAGCACGTTGGAGGAATAATTTTGTCTTAAGGAGACTGTTGAACAGGGCTCGGATTTCTTTCTAATTATTATTATTATTTCTACAAATTCTAGTAAGTATTTCATTTCTATTATTCTGTTTCTATTCTGTCATTATTTTAATTGTTCATAATTCTGTATAATTGTTATTTATAAATAGTAGAAATAACTAATTAATTCCAACTGATCTGTATTTATCTTAAGTTGTTATAAAAATAACAAATGAATTGAATAACAAACTATGTCAGCTGGGAGAAGAGAATTCCAATTCTATTTACAAAGAAGAAAAAAGACAGAAAAAGTATATTAAATTCCAAAATCAAAATCCAAATTTGTGAAGGAAAGACGGGACTTTTTAGTTGGGTGAGGACTTTGAACCTCATCATCACCAAACCCGCTTAAAAATTCTGGCAAAGCCGGCATATTGAGATCGAAACCACGGTGGGTATTGGTGGAGCTGACACCTGAACCTGATGATGCCTTGGCACCGCCTTCATAGTGGCAACGCTTGTGTCCACCCAAAGCCTGTCCTGTTGGAAAACACTTGTGACAGATTGAACACTCGTGGCTCCTTCCACCACCGTTTGTGGTGGTGGCGGTGGATATATCGGCGTGTTTGCGGTGACTACCGTGACTGGCCTTATGTCCACCTAGGGCTTGGTATGACCCAAAACCCTTATTGCATACGCTGCAATGGTACACAATCTTGGACTCTGGCGGTGAAGGAGTGGTGGAAGAGGACGCGCCGCTGCGAGCGAGCATGATAAGGCAAAGAGCAAGGTACTCTTCATCGCTCGGTGGGTGGTCAAAACGAGGTCGTTTAGAGCGCTTCCCCTTGGTCCACGACTCATATTGGAATGGTGTTATTTGTGCAGTCGGCGAGTTCACAGCTTCAAGGGCCATTAGGAATAACTGATTCAACAGAGAGAGAAGAGGGGGTGAATGAATATGATGAGGGACTGTGAGTGAGGTTGTGGGGATTTGTGGTTTTATTATATAGGGACGGGTGAGAAAAACAAAGGGAAGTTGCGTGACCTGTGTTAGGTAGTGTAGTTGGCTAAGTCATTAACACTTTAAACATAGATATATCCCACACTCAGTGTATTATCCGAGTTGGTATATAAGGGGAGTTGAGTTGAGCACGTTTAGTTGGGTTTTTTTTTGAGGACCAAGTGGGAGCTAGTGTACTGAATTTCGGTTAGAGAGAGAGTGGGGCTTGTGACGAAACGAAGGAGGTGGGTAATATAGTGAAGCACAAGGACTGATTCCAAGTCAAAATCACCAACGTGTCTCTATTTACTAACTTTCTAAAACGTTCCCACGGCAGCCTCATGAGCCGTCAAAGGTAGGCGGCGCACACCCAAGTTGCTTCGACTTTGTACTTCAATTTGAATCGTCCATTCACATTCTCATTTCCCTTCACATTCACACTTTATATGTCAACCAATTTAAATTTTAAGAGTAATGTTATGAGTTACAATAAAATTACATAATGTGACATTTTAATAATAGATTGTACATCACTCATTTTACACTCATATTATTAATGTAATTTCATTGTACTCATATTATTTTTTAAATTTTAAATAGGAGTACATATCAAATAGTCATTTGAATATTTTTTAATACATGTTTAGTCCAAATATTTTTATTTTTTTTTCAAAAAGTCACTCACCACATAAAACTACTGAAAACAAGAAGCGTCGATAAAGGTCGTCGGAATTCCGACGGTGGGGGGTTGGGGGCCTCTATCACGGACCTTTGAAAATAAGAGAATATTGATTAAATGGGTGTTTGAAGGACTTTTGTGAACAAAGTAAAAAGGCTTGAACTAAATTAATATTAAAAAAAAATTGAGGGACTTTTTGGTAATTGATCATTTTAAATATCCATTTTTTACAAACAATAAATGATATTGAGTTTTCATACATATCTTCAAGAAATATTCTAATACAAGCCAACAAGTTTAAATATCATACCACATCACATTACATAAATACACATATATTTCCCACTCTAAAATGTGTGCATCCAAAAAAGAACACATAAATATTTATTTTCTTTTATCAATTCGGATTCAACATGAATCTAACTAAGGTATTGAGTTTTGTATTAGGGTTCAACATCGAAAAGAAGAAAACAAGTGTAATGAGACATTAATCACAAATTAAGGTTTCCTTCACCGTCGAACAAACTAGACATTCATCATCGGAGTATGATGGGACCCCAATCAAGGTCGGACCTAGGTCATGCTGAGTTGGTGCAGTCGCACCCACTTAGATTTCAAGATTTTGTTATATATATATATATATATATATATATATATATATATATATATATATATATATATATATATATATATATATATAGTGGGAAAAAAATAGGGGCCTAAGTGTGAAATTTGGAAATAGAAATCCAATAATGTGGCTCATCTAACTCTTAAGGTAAAAGACATTTTTTTTCCAAATAACAACATTCCAAGCTCTATCTTAGCGCTCCAGCTCCTCTCCCGTCCCTAACCCCAAATTCTCTCTCTCTCTCTCTCTTCATCTATCTTGTTAGAGGTTTTTATTTCAAATCTCATCTTTTATTTTCTTTGGTTTGTATTATATATTCTTCCATCAATATGTTTTCATCTCTTCTCTGTTTTTGGGCGGTGGGTGAATTATTGGTTCAAGGTCTAATTTGAATCTGAATTTCACATTGCCAGAGAAGAAGCTATGAGTTGGTTTTATCATGTTTCCATTTTAATGGTGGTGTTTTATTCCTGACTAATGCTTAATATTTATTTTGGATTATTTGAACTGGATGGTTGTGGAAATATGTTACTGTAAGGGAGTAATTCGAGCGTTCCAAATTAATAGGAAAAAATGACATTTGTCCATCCATCAAGTGATAGGCATTCACAACTTTGGATAAGAATGGGAGGAAACCCGATCATCTAGAATCTCAGAGTTGATCAGCTCAAATGAACTATGGCAGCAACTAATAACTCCTAGAGTCTTACACGGCACAATTTCCTCGTGACCTCTATAAATGTAACCCTTACCCCTGGAAAAATGGGCATGTAATTATTGTTACTTTAAACGTATGAATAAGAAAGAAAGAAAAACCCCTTGGACGTAGGTTATTATTGAACTATATAAATACTTACGTTATGTGATTGTGATTGTGTGACCTGTTCATTTTGTCTGGTTTTAATCGTTTGGGATCATTCATTGTGGGATTTTTGCACCTACAATCAGCATTGGCTGTGGAAAATATGTTTCTTTTCCTAAGCCAATTAGAACCAGTAAATAGTCATGTCTCCACCCGTACAGTGAATCTCTATCATCTAATGGCAACCACCATAATGGGCCTCCGACCCCTAAGGTAAGGTCAGAAATCTACCCCAACAGCAGTGGCGATGCTCCCCATGCCCATTATCACCCCGGGGAGAAACCCTTAGAGAAGAGCAACGAACAACCTAGGTCTACCCAGATCTCTCTATTGATCAATGCATACAAGCAATGGTTCTGTTAGCAAGGAGAGGTCGCGCGCCTCTAGGAGGAGGAAAACGCACACTTGCAGCGATGTCTCAAAAGAATGGAGTGAGAACTCCACGGAGATAAGCATAAGCATCAAAGCCAAAACCCTAGCCCTCAAGTGAGTAAAACTCGCAACCGAGAAAGAATTTTACGTCGTGATCAGGAGCACCCCGAGTACGAGAGTCGCCAAAGAGATGACATAAAGAAGGACATCACAGGCACGATATCCGCGATCTCATCAAGAAAAAAAATGGATCAAAACCCCATTAACCATGGGGCTAGATCCACTAAGGAAATAGCCAACCCTTTTTTCAAGGGAAATTGAAGAACCAGAGACTCCCGAGAAGTTTGCAACTCTTAGGATCAAAATCTATAATGGAAAGATTGACCGCATTGATCACGTACGATAATACAGGCAGGCTATGGCCTTGTGGAACAATAACGATTGTCTTATATGCCATATATTCCCTTCCATCCCGAGGGATATCACATAGAAATGGTTTGAAAAATTACTACACGGGTCAGCTAATAATTTCGAGCAACTCATAGAGGTTTTCACTGCTCGGTTCATCACAAGCCGTGTACATCCCAAGATAATGGATTCTCTCCTCACTATAATGAAAACGTCCTAGGAAAACTTGTAATAATACACCAGGTGGTATTGAGAAACTTATAATGAGGTTGAATATTGCTCCGAGAAGGTCGTTGTGGCCTCGTTCAAGATCGAGTTTCTCAACAGCTCTATACTGCATCAATCTCTCATATAGAAGGAACCAGACACCATCGAAGACCTCATATGATGTATAAAATATTTGAAGGTGGAAGATGTGGTAATTATTACCTATAATGACAACGGTCGCTCGAAGATGGCCAAGAATGGTGATAAAAAAAAGACCTCAAATGGGGAAAAAAGCAAAATGGAGGATCGAAGAATGGGGACAAAACAGATCCTTCCAAGACCTTCCATGCAATCAACACCGTGTTCGAGGAACTAATTTATAAGATCTTGAGTAAAATCAAGGATCAGTAGTTCCTCCAATGACCAAAAAAGATGTGTAAGACCCGATAAAGAAGAATAGCATACTCAGGCACGCGTACCATAAAAGCCTGGGCACAAAATAGATAACTTCAAGGCCCACATGTCTCGTCTGGAAGAATTATCCCAGATGGGCTACTTGAGAGATTATGTGGAGAAAAGGGGAGCCAAGGCCGTCGTTGTCATCGACCAGAAGCCTGATAGTGTCCTAGAAGATGATGTGTTAGGACATGAGTTTGCGATCGTCCACTACTCTTCAAGCGTTTTCGTCTACCATCAACCCATCAATGTCCTAAACAATGATGCAATGGGACACGAGATGGCCGCTAAAGCACCCTATATCTTTGACTCACTTGAGTTTATATTATATAGGTGCTCATCTAGTTTGGAAATAGTGACAAAATTGAGTCATACCCCTTTCAAACCAACAAGCCTTCAGACTCTTCATTTTGATATCCTCTAATAGTCCAAAGGTATAGACACCAACACCACACATAGGATCATTTATGTGTTGCATATGAGATTGCATTCTTCATAATATGAGGGTGTGTGAGTTAAATCGCTTTAAAATAATTTTCCATAATTTTTGGGATATTTTAAATAATTTTTAGAAATTAAAATTGGATTTTAAAACGTGTATGGGTTGATTTGTAAATTCATTAAGCTGTTAAAAACCTGCTTGTGTAGAAACCAAATGAGCTTGATAATTATGTGGGTATAATTTGTATTTCTAATAGTTCTAAAAACATGCATTTTACAAGGCTAGCCATACACGTGTTAATCTCACAACAGTTGAATTTGTGTTTTCTTGCCCTCTCATTCCTGTGTTTGATTGAGAATCGTTGAATTGTTTTAATTTATGGTCTGCATGCGTTTTTACTTGATCCTTGTCTTTTCATTTAAACCAATCAAAGGATTTATAATTGCAGTGCATTGTTAACCATCAGATTTACCTTAATCAGTTGAGACTTAATCGTGTCCATTCATGTGCTTTGAAGTTCCAGAGGCTTCCATGGCTTAGTATAAATACATGCCTTATGTGTTGTGATTGCAATCTTGGGCTTGCCTAACTTTTGAGAGAAAGTAAAGAGAGGAGAGAGAGAGAGAGAGAGAGAGAGAGAGAGAGAGAGAGAGAGAGAGAGAGAGAGAGAGAGAGAGAACTCTAAACTAAACTAAACTCTGGCCAAATCTCACCATAAAAGTATTTCTGAGAGTGTGTTAGATCAAGAGTTGTGAAGATCATTCTTCTTCTATCCTTTATCTCTTTTCCAACTTAATCACAACAGTCTCTTCTCATTTTCTCTCATAAAAAACTGAGATTGACATTCTGTGATACATTCCACGTTTATCTCTCTTTGTTTTGATTTCTTATTTTGAGAAATCATAGTTTTGTTGGTTGTATTCAACAGTTATGTTTTTAAACCCTAAAACCAACAAAATAGTTTTTTATTTCAGTTTCTTTGAACATTCAGACTCAGATCTAGTTTAAGATCTTGATTGGGGATTTACACTTTCACATATTTCATAGATGGTGAAATAGTTTGAGTATTTTCAAAATGAGAAAGTGTTTAGGATCTTAGCTCGTGTTATTAAAAGATCCAAACTCTAAAAGTTTCGATTAAACTGATTTTAGAAATATTTACATATTTGTGATCTGTTTATAATTTGATTATCATACTGTCTGTAATTAAGTGTGTGTGAGTTGCATGCATGTGGTTTAGAGCACATTACCACTTACACTTTCACACTACTACACTGAAAAGTGTTGGTATTGAGATCTTGGACTTTTGAGTCGATGTAAAGCTAAAAGGAGTAGAGTTACAAAACTGAGAGAACATCAACAACATCAGAGCCTTGGGAGAAGTTAGAAAATCCAGAGGAGTGGGTACAATTCTGAACTTTGAATTTGGTCTAATTGTGTGTGTCTTGATTGTTATATAGTTTGTAAATTGTTACTCTATTTTAGTGAATTTTTACTTTTGAGATGCAGAGACCTCCGTGGATGTTTCCCCAATTGGGTGGGCTTTTACCACGTTAAAATTGTACTTTTATACTTCCTTTTCCTCTTCCTCTTCCTCTTCCTCTTCCTCTCATCCCTTTCTTAAGGTTGTATTGATTTAAGTTCTTTATAAATTTTGATTTTAAAAACTCGTAAACCTATACCTTAAATAACTCATTCATACTGTTTTACAAATCTTGAATTTAAAATTTATTTTAAGAAAAGAGTTTCTTCAACAAACTATTCGGAACCATTTAGATAGTTTAATCTTAAATTAAACGACTTCACTACACCAAAAACAGCAATCTGGTACGGTTTAAAACTGTGCCAGATCAAATATGGCACAGTTTTGAACTGTGTCAGAATCAAGTATTCCAAAATGGCCATTTTTTTGGCACGATTTAAAAGTGTGTCAGATTTTACCAAACATGAACACTTTTGGCACGCTTTAAAACTGTGCCAAAAATTGATACACTTTTGGCACGATTTTGAACTATGCCAATTTTTTTGGATCAAAGAAAAAAAATTAATTATTTAAAAGCAAGAAAATTCACAAATTACGAATCTCGAAAGTTGCTGATAAACTAATGTACATAAAAACTTCGAAATATTACAAGTATTAATAGTTGACAAACTAAAAAAATGGACAGAATTTTCTCTATTTTTTGGACATTCTAAAATCGGCTAATATAATACCTGCATAATGTAAAGCTCGGACGGCTATAAAATATAACAATAAAATTACAAAAGCCTGCACGGCCATAAAAGCTAACAATAAAACTACAAAAGCCCGCACATCCATAGCACAAAAAAATAGAATCTTGAATATTAACGACATTAAGTAAATAATCCCCTTGTTATAGACCATTGACTTCATGTGTTCCACGTGGATAAAAGCTAACGAAAAAATGTTATCCTGCAAAAAATAAGATACAAAACGGAGATGATATTAGTAACCGAGTAATTTAAAAAAAAATCTTATTCAAATTGAAAATTTGCATATACGAATTAAAATTATTATTGTATTGTCAAATCAAAATTCTTGTGACTATGTGGTTAGCTCCTACGAGTTACATTAGTCCCATGTGAGGTGTGCATACCTCTTACGGGGCCGTTTGAGGACTGATTTAAGTTTTCACCATTTAACGTCTTGTTTTTAAGCCTATTCTAGATATTTTTAAATTCTCGCCATATTCTCAAACCAAGAGACCCATGACTACGCGATCAATTCCTATGAGTTACATTAGTCACGTGCGAGTTGTTTGTGCCTTTTACGGGACCGTTTGGGGGTTGGTTTGAGTTTTCACCCCCAAACGGCATGTTTTTAAGAATAATCTAAATAATTTTAAATTATCATCATATTCTCAAATCAAGAGACCTGTGAGTACACAGTCACTTCCTACAAGTTACAATGGTCCCGTGCGAGGTGTTCGTGCCTCTTACGGGGCCATTTGGGGGTTGGTATGGGTTTTCGCCCTTTAACGGCCTATTTTTAAGCCTAATCTAAATATTTTCAAATTATCATCATATTCCCAAACCTAGATACCCGCGACTACGTGGTCAATTGCTAAGAGTTACATTGGTCCCGTGTGAGGTGTTCATGCCTCTTACAAGTCCATTTGGTGTCTAGTTTGGGGTTTCACCCATTAACGGCATATTTTTAAGCCAAAGTCTAGATATTTTCAAATTATCATATTATTTTTAAATCATATGTCCCGTGACTATGTGATCAGTTCCTACGAGTTACATTACCCCGTGTGAGGTGTAAGTGCCTCTTACAGGACCGTTTGAGGGTTGGTTTGAGTTTTCACCCTCAAACGGTATGTTTTTAAGCCTAATCTAAATATTTTTAAATTATCGTCATAATCTCAAATTGAAAGACCCGTGACTGCACAGTCAGTTCCTACAAGTTACATTGGTCCTATGTGAGGTGTTCTTGCCTCTTACGGGACTGTTCTTGCATCTTACGGGACTGTTTGGGGGCTGGTTTGGGTTATGGCCCTTTAACGACTTATTTTTAAGCGTAATCTAGATATTTTCAAAGTATCATCATATTCTCAAATCGAGAGAATTGTGGCTACACGATCTATTCCTACAAGTTACATTGGTCCCTTGTGAGGTGTTCGTGCATCTTACGGGGCTGTTTAGGGGCTAATTTGGGTTTTCACCCTTTAATGGCTTATTTTTAAGCCTAATCTAGATATTTTCAAATTATCATCATATTCTCAAACTGGGAGAACTGTGACTACATGGTCAGCTCCTACGAGTTACATTGATCTCATACGAGGCGTCCGTGCCTCTTACGGGGCCGTTTGGGAGCTGGTTTGAGTTTTCACCACTTAACGACTTGTTTTTAAGCCTAATCTAGATATTTTCAAATTATCTTCATATTCTCAAATCGGAGAACCGTGACTACATGAACAGTTTCTACAAGTCACATTGGTCCCGTGTGAGCTATTCGTGCGTCTTACGGGACAGTTTGGGAGCTGGTTTGGGATTTTACCATTTAATGGCTTGTTTTTAAGACTAATCTAAATATTTTCAAATTATCGTCATATTCTCAAACCGATAGATCCGCGACTACACGGTCAATTCCTACGAGTTACATTGGCCCCGTGCGAGGTGTTCGTGCCTCTTAAGGTGCCATTTGATGTCTAATTTGTGTTTTCACCCACTAACGGCATATTTTTTTGCCCAAATTTAAATATTTTTAAATTATCATAGTATTTTCAAATCATATATCCCGTGACTATGCGATCAGTTTCTACGAGTTATATTTACCCCGTGCGAGGTGTTAGTACCTCTTACAGGACTGTTTGAGGGTTGGTTTGAGTTTTCAACCTCAAATGGCATATTTTTAAGAATAATCTAAATATTTTTAAATCATCATCATAATCTCAAATCGGGAGGCCCGTGACTGCACAGTCAGTTCCTACAAGTTACATTGGTCCCGTGCGAGGTATTCGTGCCTCTTACGTGGTCGT
Source organism: Sambucus nigra (assembly GCA_949130495.1). NCBI lineage: Eukaryota > Viridiplantae > Streptophyta > Magnoliopsida > Dipsacales > Adoxaceae > Sambucus > Sambucus nigra. The sequence continues at coordinate 717,514,032 of OX422207.1, forward strand.
TTAGGAGCTGGTTTAAATTTTCGCTTGTCTAAAAAGGAAATTATTTTTTTATTGAACGTGTATGTTTTCTAATTTTTCTAGATCATTTAATAATAACTAGAGATATTAAGGAGAGGGCATACCTCTAGTCCATCAGTGAGCAATGGAATGTTATTATGGGAGACCTGTTAATCATACTTAGATATCCCAATATCTTCCCCTCGTTCATAAGCCACTTGCCAAGTCAACATGAGCTCACTCTGTCAACACCAACAGTAGGGCTTCCTAGAATCAAGAAAATAAACAAGTAATTACATTCAAACATCAGTGAACTACTTGAGATCACTTTCATTAGTTAGTTTTGGATTGTTGAAATAGGGTATTATGGGATTTGAGTAAAAAATTAATATTGGTTTTCGATTTCTTGAAGGTGCTCTCCAGATTTTCCTCTTGTATTCTTGCATGATAAATGATCTGGTTCTAAGTAGTGGGATGAAACACATTTACTAGAGATGGAATTTAGTACCTTCATTTGGTCTTGGGTCCTTCTCCTGAAAAACAAGATCGAGAAGTACAATTAATTCATCAAATAATTGCAATTCATAAAAATTCTCATTGTTGAAATAGTCTACCAAAATAGAGCATAGTTAGTGTTATGCCAACTGAGAAGTTAGTAGTTACTTACATAAATAAATATGAATGCAAACATGTTAAATTCATATAACAGTTATATAAACTGTTATATATAATAGTTATATATCTTGGAAAGTTCGACGAGATAATCATAATATTGAAAGTGGCATACACATAAATAAAACCTTAGAAAGTTCAACGAGATAATCATAAAAATAAAATATAATTCATAAATGAAAGAAACAAACATAGAATAGAAAATGTCTATGCTCATTGTATATATCAAAAGTATAAGGTTATCCAAATTTAATCATACTTGTAAGTGATAACATAAATAAGACAATTGTAATAAAATTAATATCTAGTCGTATTAGTTCCATGAAACTTGTTTTCGTAATTCATAGAGTATTGAAAATTTTGAATGATTGTGGGATTATATACATATGGTGAATGTTATTTAGTTTTGAGATATTTATTTACAAATCATGTGTTTAGTGGAAATATTGTTGATAGAGAATAAACTAAGTACACTTGAACTATCAATGAGTTTCGTTGTAAGGCATTGTGGTATTATAATGATCATAACCAAATTGGCTAGCTCATTATAATTTTTAACATGTGATATAGGGATAGTGTCACATTGTGACCTTGTTGATATTAGTATAAGGGTTTATAAACAAATCAACCTATAGAAACATAGTCACGAGGAATATATTAACACAATTGTCATAGTTGGGAAGTGGGTAATTCAGTTAGTTAGTAGATGGTTACATCTGTCATTTTAGATCAGGTAGTTATGTTAGTTGAGTCTAGTTCAATTTAATCACATCAATTATAATAGAATAATAAATTGGATGTCTATAAATATAGAGCTTCTCTTTGTAATTCGTATCAAACTTTAAACATAATTCATCTTTTTCAAATTCTCCTTTATATTTTAATTTCTTTTCTTCTTCAATTAGTTCATAGCATTATAGCTGTGACAAATTGGTATCAGAGTTGTTTGATTCTGGACAAAGCTTTAATTAATAACTGATTCAATAAGATATAAGGCTATTAAAATTGGATTAAAAGATCAAGAAGAAAAAATCACTGAAATGGTTTCACAACAATCAAACACCACTGATAGATTAGATAACTTGGAGTCCAGTTTAATGGGATTCAAGGCTTTTCTGGAACGAATTGACAACAATATGTGGGAGATGCAATTGTAGTTGAAGGATATCGTTTTTGGTTCAAATAATAAAGAAAAAAAAAATAAGAGACACTGGTTCTTCTCAAAGACCTGTTGAAAAAGAAATATTAAATAGGGGAAATGATGAAATGTTTGTGCGAAGGGAGATTGATACAAAACAACAGGGGAAAGCACCTAAGATTTATTTTCCACACTTTAATGGTGTGAATCCGAGGGCTTGGATTATGAAATGTAACAAAAAATTTTAATACTATCACATGGACAAGGATAAAAAGGTATGGTATCCATTCTTATACATAAAAGGCATGGCTAACACATAGTTCCAAGATTATCAAGAAGGAAAGATAGAAATCAAATGGGAATAATTCATGGCTGCAGTTTATGTGAGATTTGAAGATTTGGAGCAGGGTGATGTGGTGGCAGAATTTAATAAGTTGCAATAACATGGAACAGTAGTGGAGTTACCAAACTCTTTTTTCCAAAATTCAAAATCATGGCACAGTAGTTGCAATAACTAACCCTATGCAAACTCTTTTTTCCAAAATTCAAAATCATGGCAATCAAATTTGAATCCCAAATAATCAAACATCTTCATTAACCCAAGAAACCCAATTCCCCAAAATACTAAAACTATCCATGTCAAGACAATTATTGAAAACGAGATGCAGGCCATGAGAGAAAAAGGCCTTTGTTACTATTGTGATTATGTTTATAGGCCTGGCCATAAGTGTGCTTTGAAGCAGTTGTTCCTTATTGACACTACAGACTATGAGCAGGAAGGGATTGGAGAAGATGGTGTTCAAGAAGAGGAGTTAGAAATGGTTGAGCAAAACATAGAAATTTCACTACATGCTATCATAAGACATGTTACTCACAATACAATCATATTGGAGGGGTTGTAAAAGGAAACCATTCATAATATTGGTGGATACAAGAAGCACACATAGTTGTTCGGATAAAAAAATTTGAAGAAATGAGTGGCCACATAATTGAGCCAACTAATAAGCTACTAGTCACTGTAGCTGATGGAAATAAGATGATTAGTGATGCTAGATGTCCTAACTTCAAATGGAAAATGGAAGAAAAGGAATTTTCAATTAAATGGTTCTTTCTTTCCCTCGTGTGAGTATAGGGAGTACAAAAGTATTCAAAATAAAAGAAAATATTATCAAGTCTACCAAGTTTTACAATTTTTGCTAGGTGGTCGTTACTTCTCCCATGTTTATACCTGTTGTTTTCATATAATGTATGTAACACCTCGTAATTTTGAGGAGTTAATGTTTAATTATTTTTGGGAGATATAAAAATATTTAAATTGGAGAAACTTAAATTTATGATTTGGAGAATTTATTTGAGTGGGAAGAATTATTTATATTTGGTGACTTTAAGTTTAATTGTTCGATATTTCATGTGTCGCATTTTGAGGTCAAAATTGGAGAATGTTATAAAGTATTTTGGATGACAATTCTGAGTACGCGGTTGAGTCCGGATGGGTCGAGATAGTCAGAAAAGAGTACTCGGGGGTAGTAATCGGGTCTCGGGCCATTTTTGGGCAGAGTCGCGCCTACACTGGGTGATTTGTGCCATTTTAATTAGGCCCGTGTGGCCAAAACGGAATTTGGAGTTTTAATCCGAATTGTGGAAGTGTTGGATGGCAGTTAACACAACTCTAAACCTAGGGTTTGGGAGAGACACAGAGAATACAAATCAAGAGGCAATTGGGGATCTTTTAGAGCCAAATCGAGGGACAAAGTGAGGGTTCGTCATCAAACCATTCCCTACAACGGATCAGTCTCTTCGAACAATCAGAGGCAAGTTGTTAACTGTTGTGATTTGTTAAATTGTGATAATCAATTCATATCATAATATTTGTATCAAAAATCTATTTTGGTTATGGGTTAAATAGCTAAAAAGGGATTTTTCGGATTTGATTAGCATATGTAGATTTGAGACTAAACTAATGGTGAATATGGATATGTGGTTGCTGGAATCAATTGTAGGATTATAATTAGTAAGTATTGGTGACAAATTTTGAATCAGTGGGACGAATTCATATCTCTGTAGGATAAACCCGGGTGAGACCCAATTCGGGAAAAGTTTGGAATTCTGGTGAATTGATGAATGATTTAAGTCTTCTAGGAAGTTTAGAATATATTTCTATGTAAATGAAATGTTGGTTGTGATTGGGTAAGGGTTTGGAATGAGAATAAAATCTTGAGGGTTCATCCATGGACGAACAGAAGGCTGGAGAAGACGATGACCTGGTCGATCGATCGATCGACCCAGGGGGATCGATCGATCGATGATCCAAAATTTTTGGCAGTGACGCCAGTTTTTAAGTAAATGGGAGATATTTATTGAAAAAGGGTCTTGGGCTGATTTAAGTGATGAAAATTAAATAAGGGCATGACTCTTGGTACTTTTAGGTAATTGTAATCGGATTTTGGGAGAAGGTAATGAGGGTCAAGTTATGAATAAATTTCAGAAAAATATTAAGATATGCGCCAAGTGAATGAGTCCGGGTATGTTTGTTGAGTGACAAAAGAAAATAAATAAATTAATGTGTAAATTAAATAAATTAGAGTCGAATCATAGACTCGGGCAAATCTTATATAAATTAATGCGTAAAGTATTTATATTTCAGTCGGACCATAGACTCGGGGGGAAAATATTATATTAATTGATGGGTGAATTGAATAAATTAGAGTCGGACCATAGACTCGGGAAGATGATAAATTAATAAGTGAGAAAATTAATTAAGTTGAGTCGGGACAGAGACTCGAGAAATTTAGTTTAGTGTTATGGGTTTTTGAGTACACGGTAAAGCCGGGATTTATATTATATATATATATATATATATATATATATATATATATGTGTGTGTGTGTGTGTGTGTGTGTGTGTGTGTGTTTTGTGTGTGCTATTAAATATCAGTGACTATATATTTATTTAATTTATATACTCTAGTGATATCAAGGGAGGTTACGCGATATGGGTGAATGCCCTAGATTGAGGAGTAGGGTGAGTATATCCCCAGGTCATAGCGTCCGGTATATGGGTGAGAGGTTTATCTCACTTTCAGGGAAGGAATATGACCAACTCCACGATGTTTATATTTTGGGCCAGGTTGGTGAGTGATTCCAACTTGGGGAACTAGGTTATATGAGCACACTTAGTGAGGTAACACTTTAGAGGGAATCATCCGGTGAGGGTATACTCAGAGGGATGGATATACATATGAATTATGTGTGGATGTTTTAGTAAAGGTACGTATATAATGAGATGTAATATTATATGCGGGTCATAATACAGTGTGTAATATACTTACTTTATATAACTTGTGTCACGGTTATATGATATTATTTAAAAGGAATTAATTAAGTTAATTGGGGAGATAAATTATAACCCATGAATTATTATACTAGGGTTAGAGTAGTATGGCAAGGGGAGATTACACCAAGACTAGTTGGGCGGAATAGTACAACTAGGTGGGGTTAAGGAAATTGTTAGGTGTGCACAATAGTGGAGGGGTGAGTAGGTCCTCAAGAGAGTGCGACACTAACTTAGATATTAAGCGCATTCATATATTTTTAATCACTGTAGTTAATTCACTTGCTAAATATTTTCAAAATGTTTTGGGTTCTAACCCTTGCTATAAAACTATTTTCAAAATCTTTTAGGTGTCTAGCCACAGGGGCGCCATGATTGCTATTCTATTCTAGGGACACGGAGATGCGACATATGTGGATGCTACCTGGAGCTTGGATTAGATGCCTCATTCATTCTTTCCTAGAGTAGGAATCATCTATCAGTTTCAGTTTTACTTAGGGCTTGTTGCCCAGACTTTCAGTACAGTTTTCAGATTTATTTATTCAGGTGTTGAATATTTGTATTGGACTATTTACTTTGGTGATCGATGGTGTATTCGGCATTTAGTTTATTATTTATTCAGTTGTATGAATGATGTATATTTATTTCCGCATGTACTGTTTGGTTTAATTAAAAAGTTAAAAATTTGGCACCAGCTTTTTGGAATACTACACGATTAGTATCTTTTAAAAAGGTTTTCGACAGTGATGCTAAGGATGAACCAACTGGTATTCCTATTTTAATTTGGTACAGGACTAATCACCTGGTATTTTATTAGGCAGGGTGTCACAAATGGTATCAGAGCATCAAGTTCTAGTGTCCTTAGGATCTATGCGGCTTTTCACGTTTAAGCTTAGCGTTCTTTGATGTAGAACCCCATCATAGGATTGTTGTATTCTCATACGTATGCGCATTTACGTTCTTCTACCAATTACTTTATATTTGAGGGTGAACTCATTGATTCGATTCTCATTTCAGATGTCGCCCAGGAGATATAGAACAGCTAGGGCAGCAGGGGGAGATGAGACTAGAGAGGCTCATCAGGAGCCAGAGTTACCGCAACAACTGCCAGAGATGATTTTGGCACCACAGGTAACTGAATTGGTGGTGCAGGAAGTTGAGGTAACAATGATCGCAATGGCAAGGTACTTTCCACGAGATCAGCCACAGGCGTTAGTGGTACCGAATGTTCAGGACCAACCAAGGCCGTCGGAGTGGCAGCAGTACGAGAGGTTTTTCAAAAAGGGCATCCGCCAGAGTTTCGAGGGGGTTCAGATGTGGTGCTAGCGTGTTAGTGGAAGAGAGATATCTAGCATCACCTACGCATGGTAGATTGCAATGAGGTGCAGAAGCAAATGCTAGCCACTTTTAGGTTAGTGGGAGCAACGCTACAGTGGTAGGAGTCGATCACCACAGTTGAGGAAAGGGATACATTAGCTATTTCATAGTTTTGGGTGCGGTTCGATCGCAAGTACTTTTCGCCAGCAGTTGAGACCGAAATGAGGAGAAAATTCAGAGAGATGACTTAGGGGGACCATTCAGTGGCCGACTACGAGGAATAATTCACTCATTTGGCAAATTTGGTATTGGATGAGGTATGCGATGAAGAAAGAATGAAGTCAAAGTTCATGGATGGGTTAGTCTGGAGGATCAGGCAACATTTGATTGGTAATCCCACATTAGTAGCTTATACGGACGTCGTAAATGCAACACTCCTAAACTGTCCGGAATATCGCTTCCACATGAGAAGAAGAAAGAGGGGAGTGGAACCCAGCCAGTCGGATAAAACGGGAGGGAACAGCACCAGTGGGTTATCCCAGCAGCAGACAGGGGGCCATCAGGGGCAGGATTCCCGACAGGGAATCAGACCAAGCGATTCAGGTTTGGAGGCTATCGACAGGATGTCCACGACTTTCGATAAGGTTAGCAAGGAAGGGATCAGTGGCAGGGTGAATTTATTAGGAGGTGTTTCGTTTGTGGGGAAGCGGGACACGTGAAGAGAGATTATCCTAAGTGAGGCAGGGGTCAACTACAACACGAGGTCCTGGATGTACAGCCACTATAACAAGTCATGGGTGCGTTCGGGCAGGGGGAAGCTGCTTAAGAACCCGAGGATCAGCCATTGCAGCTAGAGTATGGAGGTAACTATATTTTTACCCTATGGGCATGGGGTATGTTTTGGGTGACAGTGAGGGTGTCATAATATAGAATTATTTTCACTAGAGTTCGCGGGTAAGTCGAATTTAGTGGGTGTGCTAGCTATAGCATCTATGTTATTTGTATATATTTCTGTGGGGTAGTGGATTTCTTTAGTGTTAGCCACGAGAGAGTGGGGGTGTACACAGAGAGGGGATTGGTATTATGCGAGGAGTTACTACTTTCGATAATTATGGGAGTAGGGTAGAAAAATTTTCCAAACATCGGTTGGATAGCGATGGATTTGAACTATTGTGGATAGTAAGGGTAAGTTTTGGTGTTTGCGACACGAGGGTATGAATGATTTCTACTAGGTATCACCTGAGAGGGAATCTAGCCTATATATATGTGTGTATATATGTTGTATTGTGTAGTGCGATAGACACATAATGAGGTCTTGTGTCCTCATATTTTATCCCGATAAGTAGGGGTGTTTACTGAAGTGAATCAGGGTGGTTAGATTTATTTTCAAGCAAGGAGAGATAGCTCGGGGTTTATTTTGCGCAAGAACTAGTGATAGTAAGGGCGTGGTATTTTATGTTGTCTTTTGTAGCATAAGGATAGGCGTGTATGCTTTTGTGTTAAGAGACAAGTATTTGGGGGTACATGCTATGGACTGAGGGTCTAACGGATCTCAACGACCGACAATGTTAGGTAGTAGTGTATCGGGGGGTTCCTTATTTGGATTTCGCTTGCGAGACGTCCCACGCATGAAACTTAGCGCAACGTTGAAAGTTGGGAGATGTTTGATCGTTAGTACATGGATTAGGTACCCCGGCCATTATATATATATATATATATATATATATATATATATATATATATATATATATATATATATATATATATATATGTGATATGACTACGGGTTGGAAGTTATATTATGGGTCACAATTAGCATAGTCGGGTAACTTTCGTGCGATAAAGCACGGGGATAGGGTGTATGGGCACCCAGGTTAATTAGGGTAACTTTCGTGCGGTCAAGCACGGGTAAGGGTATATGGGTGCCCTGGTTAATTAAAATGTATATTTGTGTAACTGATAGTTAGAAGCGGAAGAGATAGATGTAGCGAGCTTAGAGGCACATGAATAGGGAGTGATATTCGAGACTTGTAGTACTAAGCTTATTTTAATTTTGAGGACGAAATTCCTTTGTAAGGGAGGAGTATGTAACACCCCGTAATTTTGAGGAGTTAATATTTATTTATTTTTGGGAGATATAAAAATATTTAAATTGTAGAAACTTAAATTTATGATTTGGAGAATTTATTTGAGTGGGGAGAATTATTTATATTTGGCGACTTTAAGTTTAATTGTTCGATATTTCGTATTTCGCATTTTGAGGTCAAAATTGGAGAATGTTATAAAGTATTTCGGATGACAATTCTGAGCGCGCGGTTGAGTCCAGATGAGTCGAGATAGTCAGAAAAGAGTACTCGGGGTAATAATCGGGTCTCGGGACATTTTTTGGCATAGCCGGGCCCACACGGGATGATTTGGGCCATTTAAATTAGGCCCATGTGGCCAAAAACGAGATTTGGAGTTTTAATCCGAATTGGGGAAGTGTTGAACGACGGTTAACATAACGCTAATGTGACACCCCGACTAATTAAATACCGGGTAGATACTCCTTTATTCAAATTAATACAAAATGACAAGTTGGTTCAGTTCATAGCATCACTGTCGAAAACATTTTTGTAATTACTAGCCACCTAATATTTAAAAAGTGAGTTGTCAATTTTAATTAAATCCGATTAACATGACATCCATTTAAATTATGAATTACTGATACCACAACCACATCACAGTCGCAAATAAATAACGATGAAATAAACTAAATCTGGAGGAAAACACCTCACAACAATCCAAATACTGAAATGAACAAATACAAGCCTGAATCCTTAATTTAATTACAACTCAAAATATGAAATAAAAACTGAGTAAATAAGATGTCTCTGAAAGGAAAGGGGTGACTTCCCTATAGATGACTGAATCTGAAGTAGAGTCAAGATATGAAGTGGAGGCGTCTACTATCGAAGTCTTGTAACTTCCACAGCAGCTACAGCACGTCGCGGGAATAGAACTCCTGTGCTTGGTGTCCTTGTGGCTGTGCACCTAAAAAGGTTTTTACAAAAATAGATTTGAAAACAAACGGGTCAGAGCCCGATTGTGAAAACAATTTAAAATACAACAAGTGGTTTAATATAATTAAACAGTGAATACAAAGTATATGATAGTGCGTGCACTCACATGAATTCCTCACCTCTCAACTAATTGTGCACTCCTATCGTACCCGTACCCGTTCTAGATATTCTCATATCTAACTAGTCCAATACACAATCTAACATTACTATATGATTCACGATTTATTATCCGGCACCTTAATTTAAATAGAGAGTTTTACTTTTCTTCTTAGTTCCCAATATTAGTAATGCTAGTCACGAGCGATTTCCATATTTAACTCTACTAAAATATTACTATTTTCCACACTTACATTTATTCTTGACAATTCATTTCAATTAGCAGTATATTATTTTCATCATAAATATACAATATTGGCACCCGAGTCTAAGCTACGGTGCACACATACTCTGCTATCCAATCCCAGTACATCACGTACATAAGGACCACGTATTCTGAATCTCTCAGGAATCGTTTTCAATATACAACAGTTACACACAATGGAGGCGAACATAGTTCACATCACATGGGTCACGCACATACCTACGTTCCCATGATCAGCAGACTTATTAACTTCTCAATAAGTCCTTCTCTGACCTATGTCCTCGAGGTACCAATCTAAATCCCCCCCGTACGCACACAAAGATTAGATGGCCCTGATCGAACGCTGACCTCCCGTGATAGCAGGTATGGTAGGTATGTTATACACAACTAACTACATATAAAATGCATTCACACATCTTCGGTATCCCATAATATTAATAGAGGTATATTTCTCATTCTTATACCGTCATTTCATGTTACACGTTTACAAGTTCCCCGATTTATATACATTAAAGTTATCAACTCCCCTCGCGTCGAAGTTTTTAGATACTTATATCATACCCCATAAATATCGTCCGGTTTACTACAACACTCTAAGTTTTCAATCCTTGACGTACTTCTAATCTCACAACTATATCCACAAATCAACAAGGGAAGGATTACACTCAATTATATAAGTCTTCTAGAGGTTTGAAATCAAATCAGGCCTAAAAGGCCATTCTGTCAACTCATTAAAAATCTCGTTCGAACGAGTGTCATTCGAATGAAAGGCTTAGAATGAACTACCAACTCGTTAGAAGGGGTACTTTCATCTCGTTAGAAGTCTCGTTCGAACGAGCTCATTCGAACGACCTGAGCAGGTCTTCTAACGAGATGGAAGAATACGCCCAGAAAATTTCCAATTCATTTTTCTCAATTTTTCTCTTCTCTAAACTCATCCTAATATCATCCCAATAGCCTTTTTATGTTCTTAAACTTCTCTAAACCCTCTTAGGTCGTTTCTTAACATATTTTTGGGGTCAAATCCTCCTAAACAACATGTAATTATCATAAATCCCCAAATTTTACCCCAAACCCTATGAACATGAACCCATAATTTTATTGTGCCCAATTACTCATCATAAATCCATTTTTAAATCATCATATTTAAGTCTTCAAATACTAAATTCGTCCATAGTCATTCTACATGCAAATCCTATCCCAAATTTAGAGTTTCTCCAATAATTTCATTAGTTTTCCTCAAAACTTTCAAGACAAAACAATTCCTACACTAAACATGGAAGAAATATTCAATGCACGTAAAAATATCAAATCACTTGCCTCAGATTTGTTCTTCATATGTGTTGTCGATGATTCAAGGTTGATTCTCTCCTTTTTTCGGTCACAAATCCTTTCCAATTTGATGGTGGTGAGTGTTTTTGGTTTGGAAACCTATGGTAACTCCTCTTTAACTCCCGTACCCCACTTCTAATGTTTTTGGCTGGTAATGGCCTTAGTGGACCCTTTAAAAATATAAATATAAACTCTAATTTTCGTGGGTTTTAATTCCCTTATTTTTAAATTTATCAAAATACCCTTCTAGGTTGCCGGTTTGGCCTAAAGATGCCCCGGGACCCAAACTAAACCCCCCGCTAGTGTTTTCTGACTATTTCGACCCTTCCGGACACGTTGGCGCACTCAAAATGACCATTCAGTTGATAAAAATATAATTCACTTTTTAATTTAAATAATTTCGGTCCTGACGCGACTAACACGTGCGTCCCAACTTAATTTTCCAAATTGTCGTATTTCAGCCTCGCGATAACTTTAATATTTTCAATACTTATGAAATATTCAATTTTAACATCATAGTCAAATACTAACTCACATCTCGCTAGTATTTATATCCGGATTAATTCTCAATTAATTTTCATTTAATTCAATTAATCCCTTAAATCAAAATCGATAAAATTACGGGGCATTACATCTAAACCTAGGGTTTAAAGGAGAGACACAGAGGAAACAAATCAAGAGGCAATTGGGGATTTTTTGGAGCCAAATCGAGGGACAAAGTGAGGGTTCGTCATCAAACCATTCCCTACAATGGATCAGACTCTAGGAACAATCAGACCAAGTGGTTAACTGTTGTGATTTGTTAAATTGTGATAATCAATTCATATCATAGTATGTGTATCAAAAATCTATTTTGGTTATGGGTTAAATAGCTAAAAAGGGGTTTTTAGGATTTGATTAGTATATATAGATTTGAGACTAAACTAATGGTGAATATGTATATGGGATTGATGGAATCAATTGAAGAATTATAATTAGTAAGTATTGGTGACAAATTTTGAATCAGTGGGACAAATTCATATCTCTGTAGGATAAACCCGGGTGAGACCCAATTCGGGAAAAGTTTAGAATTTTGATGAATTGATGAATGATTTAAGTCTTCTAGGAAGTTTATAATATATTTCTATGCAAATGAAATGATGGTTGTGATTTGGTAAGGGTTTGGAATGAGAATAAAAGCTTGAGGGTTCATCCATGGCCGAACAGAAGGCTGGAGAAGACGATGACATGGTTGATCGATCGATCGACCGAGGGGGATCGATCGATCGATGATCCGGAATTTTTGGTAGTGACGCCAGTTTTTAATTAAATGGGAGATATTTATTGAAAAGGGGTCTTGGGCTGATTAAAATGATGAAAATTAAATAGGGGCATTACTCTTTGTACTTTTAGGTAATTGTAATCGGGTTTTGGGAGAAGGTAATGAGAGTCAAGTTATGAATAAATTTCAGGAAACATTATGATATGGGACAAGTGAATGAGTCCAGGTATTTTGGTTGAGTGACACAAGGAAATAAATTAATTAATGTGTAAATTAATTAAATTAGAGTCGAATCATAGACTCAGGCAAATATTAAATAAATTAATGTGTAAAGTATTTATATTTGAGTCAGACCATAGACTCGGGGGGAAATATTATATTAATTGATGTGTGAATTAAATAAATTAGAGTCGGACCATAGACTCGAGAAGATGATAAATTAATAAGTGAGAAAATTAATTAAGTTGAGTCGGGACAGAGACTCGAGAAATTTCAGGCTAGTGTTACAGGTTTTTGAGTACACGGTAAAGCCGGGGTTTATATTATATATATACGGTGTGGTGATAGCATATATATATATATATATATATATATATATGTGTGTGTGTGTGTGTGTGTGTGTGTGTGTGTGTGTGTGTGTGTGTGTATGTGTGTGTGTATTGTGTGTGCTATTAAATATCAGTGACTAGATATTTATTTAATTTATATACTCTAGTGCTATCAAGGGAGGTTGCGCGATGTGGGTGAATCCCCTAGCTTGAGGAGTAGGGTGAGTATATCCCCAAGTCATAGCGTCGGGTATACGGGTGAGGAGTTTATCTCACTTTCAGGGAAGGAATATGACCGCCTCCTTGACGTTTATATTTTGGGTCAGGTTGGTGAGCGATTCCAACTTGGAAAACTAGGTTATGTGATCACACCTAGTGAGATAGCACTTTAGAGGAAATCATCCGGTGAGGGTATACTCAGAGGGATGGATATACGTATGAATTATGTGTGGATGTTTTAGTAAAGGTACATATATAATGAGATGTAATATTATATGTGGGTCATAATAAAGTGTGTAATGTACTTACTTTACATAACTGATGTCACGGTTATATGATATTATTTAAAAGGAATTAATTAAGTTAATTTGGGAGATAAATTATAACCCATGAATTATTATACTCGGGTTAGAGTAGTATGGCAAGGGGAGATTACACCAGGACTAGTTGGGAGGAATAGTACAACTAGGTGGGGTTAAGGAAATCGTTAGGTGTGCACAAGAGTGGAGGGGTGAGTATATCCTCAAGAGAGTGCGACACTAACTTAAATAGGGAGCGCATTCATATATTTTTAATCACTGCACTTAATTCACTTGCTAAATATTTTCAAAATATTTTGGTTTCTAACCCTTGCTATAAAACTATTTTCAAAACCTTTTTGGTGTCCATCCAAAGGGACGCCATGATTGATATTCTATTCCAGGGACACAAAGCTGCGGCATATGTGGATGCTACCTGGAGCTTGGATTAGATGCCTCATTCATTCTTTCCTAGAGTAGGAATCATCTATCAGTTTCAGTTTTACTTAGGGCTTGTTGCCCAGAATTTCACTATAGTTTTCAGATTTATTTGTTCAGGTGTTAAATATTTGTATTGGACTATTTACTTTGGTGACCGATGGTTTATTCGGCATGTAGTTTATTATTTATTCAGTTGATTTAATTCAGTTGTGTGAATGGTTTATATTTATTTTTGCATGTACTGTTTGGTTTAATTAAAAAGTTAAAAATTTGGCACTAGCTTTTTGGAATACTAGGTGATTAGTAAGTTTTGAAAAGGTTTTCGACTGTGATGGTAAGGATGAACCAACTGGGATTCTTGTTTTAATTTGGTAGAGGACTAATCACTCGATATTTTATCAGGCTAGGTGTCACAATGTATTTCAAATCAAGTAATAAAAAAGTTAAAATTGAACTAATGTAGATATATATACCTTTTGCAGGAAGGGCAAGGGCCCCATTAATACATCCTGACACGTTTCGAGAACTAGCCCGCCCATAAGAAGCTACAGCTGCCACGTTTTCCCTCAGAACTAGTAGCACTGTTGTTTGTTATATATATATACTAGCGGATACCCGTGCCTGAAGGCACGGTGAATATTTCCAAACGTAATTGCTGTCAAAATTGGCTAAATTTGCTGGATATGTCATGTTCATTTTTTAAAAGAATCCCTGTCATGTCATGTTCATGTAAAAATTATGAGTCGTTTTATCATATCCTATCTTGTTTTTATTCGAGTTATCGTGTCTATTGATGTTTAATGTAGTGTGAAAATTAAGAAATTGTGTTATTCGTGTCATGTTGTGTTCTACTTGGATAGTGTTCGTGTCAGCAAAAAAAACATAAATTTGTGTCAATTCGTGTTTTGGGTTGAATTTCAGACCAACACAACACGGCAAAAAAAAATTATATGCGAACAGGACGCGACTTAGTATTTTTTTCATCTGACACGAACAAAAACCATATAAAAATGACACAGCATGACAAACACAAATTTCTTAAATTTTATTCTCAATTGAACATATATAGACAAAATAACACAACTTAAAACGTGACTTATTATCTTGACATGACCTCGACACAACTATGCCAAAAAGAGAGAACACAAAAACATGGTACCATTTATTTTTGTAGTCCTTTAGAGTTAGGAGTTTATTTTTTGGTTCGCACCAGCGGTACCATTTTTCATGGTGTTTTTTTAGGACAGAGACTAAATTTATAAAATTATGTGCAGTGTCCTATTTTTATACACTTTGAGAATTATAAGGACTTTTTTTCAAAACCCCCTATTTCTAATCAAAGAAACAGATGCTGACTACAATTGTACATATGTACGCAAGAGTGAGTACTTATTGAAAAAAAATGAATTACTTATTGTAACTGTCATCATCTATATCTTCATTCATCTTACTTTAATAGAGAGGAGAAAACAGAGCAAACATAGTAAACTTAAAAAAATCAATTCAGCATTTTAATATATTCAATGTGAAAAGGAAGTATAGTTCATCAATCAAAAAAATTATTTGTCAAAAGTAAATAAAAAATTATATTACTTTAAAACCAAAATAAACACAAAAAATAGAAAATAGGAATCCAAAAAGAGATGTCTTCAATCCCTAAATCTGTAACCCAAAAACCCTAGAGATGTGCACAGATTATATGTACTGATAGAGTATCACCCAATAGATCAGAACAGAAAATATGAAAAACTTCAAACCCAAGCGTTAGCACACAAAATGAGAAACATACTGAACATAAACTGAAAATAAACTAATAAGAAAAGAAAACAGATATGAGGAAACAAAGAATTAAAAAAAACGTTGATATGGTGCAGTTCATATGTGAGAGAGTACCTAATTGATTTTTGAGATATACCAAACTAAACTCCCCACAAAAACCGTTCAATCTGGAAGGAAAAACAATCAGAAAAAAAGAGATGTGATAAATATTAAAACAATCATAGAACTGCAAAAATAAAAATAAAATAATACATATGAGATTAGGGAGTACCTTTTGATTTGTTTGAATCTCTCAAGAAATTAGGGTCGGGGGTTTGAAATAAAAAAAAAACTTAATTAAATCTCTCATGATCGGTGATAAACTAACGATTCCGAAATTTAATTTGTGAAGAAGGGGTTGAGAGAATTTATAGTGTGTTCGTAACGGAAGAAATAGAGAGAGAATTTACTTTGGAGAATGGGAAGGGATATTGGGGCGATGGACAAAAGGTCATCAGCTTCTATTGGAAAATGTGTACCGCTTGTTCAAATTAAAGTATGGGCTTGTTTGAGGCGGGATATTAAAGATAGGCATGATATCTCGACCCTTGATTTTTTCTTAATAGATGCTCATACATTTTTAGAATTCAAAAACAATGCTATCTTTTATCTATATATATATATATATATATATATATATATATATATATATATATTAGAGTATGCGCGTGCCTGAAATTACGCTGCAAAGTTTTGAAAGTGTATGTCATTGATAAGACCACACGTCGTATTTAGTTCGCAACAGATAAATAATTTTCAAATTGGTTTTTAACACAAAATTATAAATAATTTTAAAGCATTGGGTAAATTTTCATGTATTTATATTAAGGCCGGCAAAATGAATCAACGGGACGTTTTTCACATGACTTGAAATGACTCAATAGAAGCGTTTTTTTCCTTAACACGACACGCAATATTTTCATGATAAGTAAATACGGTTCAATATGACATTATTAGAACCGACCCAAAATGACACGATTAGGCCAATTAGTGAAGAATTAAAACATTAGTGGGTCTAAATAGTGTTATCAAAATAAATTTAATACTAAAAGTTGTGGATGGAAACAAATGATTTGATTCCTACCCCATTTTTTTTAATGAAAATGAATTATTTTTCAGAAAAAATCACCCACCACATGCTTATGTATAGAACTTAATCAACTTTTGCAAATTATTAGTAGTTACTTATAATCTGAACAAATTTAATTAGTTTTATCAAACACGCACCATTTAGTTATATATATATTTATTTTAACAAATTTCATTACTTCAGCTGAAGGCACGCGGAAATTGTCCAAAGATCGATGTGTCTCCTGTCAAATTCATATCGAAATGTGTCTCATGTCAAATTTTCCAAAGATCTCTTCAACTCATTTCAGATTACTTGGCCCCAATTACACTTGATCACAACACATTACGTACCTAAAGTATGACCGAGCCTAAATTACTCCATAGTTATTAAATAAAATCTCAAACAATGAAAATTCTTATCTTCTCAACCGAGCACCAAGCAAATGGATATATGTAATGACATTAAATTAGTTTATTTAATAAGTATAAATAACATCATGTTAAAAAAACCATTATATAATGAAAGCATTACATCATATTTAGTTCATTTTCTCATTAACAATGAATACACACATAAATATATGTGATCAAGTTCGTAAAGACCTGTTCTAGATAAGACTAATATAGATTATGATTTCCAACTGAATAGTAAGTGAGAAGACCTATTCTAAAGGACCTCCTTTTGAAGACCTTATGTAATGCAGGTCCAATGTTTGTTGTACACTCGATCCCTATCGCTCTAGCTTCCCCGTGCGTCATGATTTTATCTTGTGTAGTACCCTTTCCACCCAATACAATGGCTCCAGTATGTCCCATTCTCTGGCTAGGTAGTCCAATTACTCTAGCAATAAACGCAGCAAGAGGCTTTTTTATTTCACTTTCCTTTATGAGGGCAGCAGTATCGTCTTCAGATGTAACACCAATTTCACATTTTTGTATCGTGTCTGAGTTCAAAAACCTATTGTTATAAGAAATTATTAAAGGCGTGTTTTATGTGTATCAATCTTATTAACCTTAATCAACATTCAAAATTTTCTTATATCATTGCAGATACTCTTATAAAGAGGTTTGAAGCTTGAGTTACTAACCTGAGTCATGTTGGGTGAAAAATCCATGGCAATATTTCTGGCAATCATTTTGTTAGATTCCTATTGCTCAACGACATCCACCATAAGATCGACTGCCCAATTGAGCAAAGTAATCTTAGTTTGTTGCAGCTATTTGATGAGCTCAACCGACTCCTCAGTGTTGCACTGTAAAACTTCTTCGTGTGAAAACCCATGTGCACATCTATTGGGGAGTCAATATTAAACACACACAACATCCAAGCATCAAACTCCAAGTTACCACTGAGTGTCCAAAAGTTTTTCCATATATGAGAAAGAATGCTAGTACACGCCGCTTCTTTGATTGTTAGAATGGACAAAATGATCAGAAGAATATCATCTTAACTTCAATATACCAAAAACAATTTTGTTCACTTGCTACTCTAGAGATAGCAGAATTGAGAGAAAAAAATACGATTCAGAATTAAGTGAAAAAGATCCATCTAATTTAGTACAAAAACAAAAACATTTTTTCTTAATATATGTGCACAATAATACACTTGATAACAGATCCATATGGAAACAAAAATCAGTTTGAATTAATTAAAAAGGAAATCACCTTCCGTGACACAAATTTAGAAGAAACCTGCACACTTTTCTCCATCTAATTTAGTACTATAATCATGTTTTTCTTTCTATAATGGAACCTGTGTAAATAAATAAAAACAGTCTAAGGTAAGTATGAAACTTGGTGTTAAGTCTTAGTGGTCAAATGTAGCTTGGCTATCCGCTAGAGGAAGAATCTAGAGCCCATAAGCTTGATAGAACTTAATCAATCCAAAGTGGCAACAGAATGGGTAGTAGCAAGCAACCAATTCAAAAATGAAAATAGGGTATTACTGATTTAAACAGATGTTGTTGCATCTTGGACACCATCTCCCAAACAGTAATGTATATTAGAAGTAAAGTATACCAACCACCCTACTAATCAATAACCAAACACCACCAATTTCTAGCTCTGCACTACACCATAAATATTAACTGGAATATTCACATTCCTTTTCAAACATCCAAAAAGAGAGAAAAAAATGTATCCAATGAAAAAGTACACTGCATATCTTACACAAAACTGTAGAGTAAGTTGTAAATGAATATACTAAAAAAAATCAGAATATAACTAAACATGCCTTACAACACCCACATAACCACGACATTTTCTTTAGAAAATATGAGTACCTTGCATTACCTTCCTCACATTGCCATGAATCCCTCTTGATAAAACAATAATGATGGTTCATAACTGGTATATTAACACACAAATTATACAGCACTTGGCGAGTTATACATTTCTCCAGAGTTGCAAGGGTGGTATTTGGTGTTTGTCATCTTGTGCATCCAATAGGATGTGTTGACAGCATTAAGAGATTCCATTTGTATCATATCACATCATTTGTTCATTAGTTCATTAGTATAGTTTATCTACCTGATGAATTGATGTAATATCTGTTGACTTGCTAATTTATTTCATTCTAGATTTTAGTAACGAATATTGCAATACATGAAACTTTCCTCGACCAAACATAATAAATCCTTGAATACAAATCCCAAACGTACCTCCAATACCAAATTTGAATCCCATATGATGAAATCTACAAAACATGGGGTTTTAAATGATGAAATCTATAAAACTTTTGACTTTTGATTTTTGATATTTGATATTGTAGGGTCATGAAAAAACTAATTAAACTTAATCAACAACCAAACCTAAATCCAAGTAAATAAAATAAAATCAAAAATCAAAAGTTAAAATGCATTCAATAATTAGAATATGCAAACATGTGGAGGTTTGTAACCGCATAAGAAATTTACAACTGTGACCTTCTTTGTCATTTGAAGTCTCACCTTCATCTTTCTTTGCTTCATCTGTCTTTTTTGTTATCGCATTAACTGTGAGCTTCTTCTTCTAGCCAAATATATGCTGCAATAAGATAGTGAAAATAATTAATACAATGGAGATACGAACACCAATTGTGAGGTTCACTTATTTGTCAGCCTTCTTAATAAGATCCAAAATTTTAAGCTTGTGTTGACTCGAGAAAGAAATATTAGCAATATTGTATAACAGGTCATATATTAGTAAAATTTGAGAAACACATAAATAAGCCATACAGATAGGCCGCTGAGATTAGATAGTTCCGAGTCAAACTTCTGAGTTTGGAGGACAGTTTTGGAAGGCTGAGTTTGGACAGTTTTGATCTTCGCCAAAAAATGCAGTCTCAATCTTATAACAGCTGGTCTCTGGTGTAGCAAACACTCTCATGGACATCAAATGAAATCCCTCGATCTTGATGATGAACCTCTGAAATTTCAAACAGAGGAACCACTGAAATGACCTCAACTTTTCATTGGAACCACTGAAATTTCAAATACAGGAAAACACTTCAAACAGAGGAAAAGACTTCGAATTGTACAGTAAGCAATCAATCAAAATTAAGACAAAATAAAACTTTTCATGTCCTGTTTACTGTCTGTCTACTTCCAAGTTCAAATAGGTATTGGTGCAATAATATATCACTTAACAAAATATTGCTATAAAAATCAAAACAAACATGAATTTCTAAAAAATTCTAGGCCATTAAGGTTTCCATCACATAATCCCAACAAACAGTTAAATGTTGCTATCAATTTTGTATGTTGTAGATGAATGTGTTCAAAATTGAGTTCAAATAATCCTTGTTTGACATGTTAGTAAGAAAGTCCGAGTACGTACTTGTGGCAATCGACGATATGGGATCATCATTTGTAGGCACAATTAAATCCCTTGGGATTTGAATCCAAGTTCGATCGAATTCGTCTTCTAAGCAAGTCCAAGGTATAGTACCTTCTCCGATTCCAAGTAGCTAAGATGAGTCTTGTATTCTCATTTTCTTGATTTAAAAGGAATATAAAAGGAACCCTACATCCACAAACACATAATAGAGAAATTAAAATTGAAATTAAACTTTTCTTAGCATCAACATTAACAATGATAACTAATCCGAGTATCAATTGAAATGATTTGTTAATTATTAATTTGATATCAATAAAAATCCTAATCGTACAACAATCATCATCAAATATCCAACATAATAACAATTAATTTACCAAGAAATCAAGCAATATAAATAAGGTTTGGTAATACCAAGCAAGATTTACAAAAATCGAAAGATGATAACATGTTTTCCCCCAAAACACACGAATACATATTACAATCAACACCATCAAAAATAGAGAAATAAAACAGAGCAATAGATCGTATGTTTTCAAATAAACACATACACAGCAATAACATAGAGGTCTTAAAGATTCTAGGCCAATAAAGGTTTCCATCGCATATTCCCAACAAACAGTTAAATGTTGCTATCCATTTATGTATGTTATAGATGAATGTGTACAAACTTGAGTTCAAATAAAATGGTACATACCTTAAAATATGTCTGAATACTTGTAAATTAAAGTATTATTTTTTTAAAATACTAAAAAAACAAAAAAAACTCGCGTTTTTTCACACCCTACTTCTAAAAAACTCCCATTTTTCAAGTCTTACCCCCCAAAAATGCGCATTTTTTCATGGCTTACCCCCAAAAATGTTGGCCATCATCGACCATGCCTTAATCCACACCTAAAGCCAAAACTTGGCGCATCTAAAAAGCCTCGCCCCTAGGCGCTGCTTTTAGAACACAGATTAAAAGAAAGAAAACAATGGAGGAAAGAGATAATACCTTGATAAAGAGAAAAAAATCAACCCCATTTAAATCTGCAAATACAAAACAAAAATGACCTTCACTAGGTAGAGATAGGAGATGATTTGAGCACAAAATAAAAATCCTGTCAAAAATAAAAATCAATACCTTTCGTAGTATTCATTTGGGTGAAATAACCTACAAAAGATAAAATGAAAAAAAAATTAAAAGCCCAATGTTTAAACTGCGCAAACTCAAACCAAAAACATTAGCAAAAAATACACTTCACACAGAGTCGTGATATTGAAGCCCTGAGATCTACAAAATCAAATCTCCAAATCAAAACCCTTAAAAAAATTGATATTAAAGCCCTGAGATCTACAAAATAAAAATCAAATAATACCCACAATTGATAAATTTGAAAATCCAGTGTTTGACTGTCACATGTGCAAAATCGAACCAATAACACTGACAAAAAACCTACTTCACATTGATCTTTCATATTAAACCATTAAGATATACAAAATCTAATCCCCAAATCAAATCCCTCAACAAACGTGATATTAAGGCCTGATATCCACAACCCATTCTGCTCACAGTTGATAAATCCAAAACCCTAATATCCATTATATAAAAATAAAAAATAAAAATTAGATAGGAGAAGGATATAATACCTTCGTGGCTGAGTGGAGGCCGAGAGAGAGCGAGTGCTTGATAAATGAGGTCCGGAGAGTGTATGCGTGCTGGTAACTGTAAACATCATAACAAAACTCAGGTAAATCCATTAACAATATTATCTACCTGTAAACATCATAACAAAAGATACAAAAGATGATAGAATAGGTTTACCTTCTATGGATGGGAGTGAGGAGAGTGTAAGAGAGCTGAGGAGGAGTAGGGGTGTGGCGTATAGGAGGAGGAGGAGGAGGAGGAGGAGGAGGAGGAGGAGGAGGAGGAGGAGACGGTGGATTTGAGAGAGGGAGAGAATGGGTTGATTGTGGTAGGGTTTTCTTGGGGTTGCTTATCAGAGAATGGGAGAGAACTACAAAATGAGAGGTTTGTGTGGGTAATGAGAGAGACCCGATAAATTGATGGAGTGGTTTTTGACCAAAATACCCCTAATTTTGAATCAAAGTGCAAGTTTGGAAAGTTACAAAAGAAGAGGGAACCAAAAATTTAAGGGATAAAGTAGGAAATGCAGAAAATATCATAAAGATGACATCATCTTTTAATCTTATGACATACATAAGTTTCCTACTTTATTATATAGATATATAACAATGCTGAAAACTGGTCTGGATTCGAACCGACCAAAAAAAGGCAAGTCGAGCACCATTCTTCTAGGCCAATGATAATTCTACAACAAATGTAATTGTGGTTACAAAATTTTATCCTGAAGGAAAGTAAATGAGCATATCAATAATTAATTATCTTAAAGCACAAAAAAATTGGCATGAAGAAGTGGAGGAAAATAAAGAGTCGAGAAGCGCCAATTTTCATGCCTTCGCTTTGGAACTCTGTCAGTCTTTATAAAGACAATAACTAGTGCCCCGAGTACAGCTTGAATCCATTATTCCCGCCTAAGCCCGTGGGGAATAGCACTATGACATGATTAAGTAATTGATCCCTTGAAAAGATTGCTGCAGCATTCCCGTAGTGCCCATCAAAAATTTGAAAATTGGTTACATAATTCAACCATCATCATATCAGATAGGCAATAAGGCAATAGGAGGGTGAATCATCAGGGCACAAACAAAGGAAAACATTGATGAGACTAAGAGTCCACACTGCACAGTTATTATTGCTTCTAGTCATCAGCTACAAATTAAGTTTGGCCCACAAACTGAACTCAATGGTGAAAACCCAATTATGTTTGGGAACTCCAACCAATTCGGCAATAAGAAATTAATTTTTTAGAAAAAAATATACACAATTAATGAATGGATATTCTCTGAATCATTTCAAATATAACTGGTACTACATGGCATGGTGGGAAAGTCCTCTACACACCCACAAACATTGATTTAAATGATAACAAACTTTGACATTTGGAAAAAACCATAAGCAATACTAGAGAAATTATGCCCTAACTATAGGAATACTAGAGAAAACTGTGCTCTAACTTGAGCAGTACTAGAGAATTTTTTTCAAATGGTCTCTCTATCGAGTTGCCTATTCTTAAGATTCTTTGTCTTCTTGAAAGTTGTACGGTGCATCCATTAGATGTTTGGTTAGTATCGTGAAAATTGTTAATATCTTATATTCTGAGGAGGCAAAGAAAAAGGCATATGAAAAGGCAGAAGAATGATATCACACCTGTCCACTGCTCCAGCAGTAACAATGGAAACCTTGTCTTTTAGATAAAAAACAGTTGTAATGCTCATAGAAGTAGCTTGGAATAATTGGAGATTTAGTAAAACAGATATCAAAAATAAAACACAAACACTATTAAATGGATTAGAAGAGATGTATCAAAAGCAAATAAACCTTGCCACGTCGAATCCGATTTTTATTAGTAGAAATATGATCCCCTTGGTTGTCAGCAAATGACCTAAACAAAGGATGGGAATTAGAATCTTTAATAAAATTAAAATTGTGCACGCATGAATGTGACATGTATTGCTATCAAAATTCTAGTGTGATTATTCAAATAAAAGGAAAGACGAAACTTACATTATGTAAGAATTTTCAAAGCTACTCTTAAAGCACCTCAAGTCCCATAGAGCAAAGGACCCATCTCTTGAACCAGATACAACAAGATCTGTTAGAAGATATTACAATGTTATCCGCTTCTTTATAGAGAAAAGAAATTTAGTGAGGAATTCAAAGAGAGATAGAGTACATTTACCGTGATTAGTTGGATGAGAACAAATTGATTTCACACTTCCTGTATGCCCCATCATTGTTCCAATGCATTTCTTTTCATGTGCATCCCATAATTTTACTAGAATGGCATTGCCTATTCCTGATTTTACTAATATGAGGTGATTTTGATCTTCATACTCTCGTTTTCTTTTTTCTTTATAACACAAAGATCATTTGGATGTCTGTGTTGATCACTTAATGGAATATGTAATCAATATACTAGGATCCCATTTTAAAATTTAAAGAAAATATTGGGATATAAGAAGCTTAGCTCTGATAGATACAATCAGAGGTACAATATATATTTATGTATAATGATTAGAAGTAAAACATATAATATAAATATAAAAATAATTATATGGTATATTGATAACAAGTTAAACAAAATCACCATGTTTGTTAGGTGTAGAATGATATTAAGCCATACTAACTATTATCTAAACTCAAGATGGTTACCAACACTTCTTAGTATTAGTGTCTACTAAGTCTCATGTAGTTGGTTTTGTTGCAACCGGTGACAATGATAAATGCGACCTTCATGTGCTAAATTTCAGGTTTATCAAGGTGGGGGTACAATAGTGAGAAGTATAATACTCATGCTAATAAAATACTGAGAAGTATAAGACTCAGTTGTATCCACATTATCCAGTTGATGGACCAAGTGCTTGCCCAAGTGCTTTACCAATTGATGAGCTCCATAGAATCTTTCCAACTTAATAGGATCTACTCCATCCAATTGATGACTCCATATAAGATACCAAATGGAGTATATCTTATGTGGATGCATCGAGTGAGATTTCATCATATGCAAGATAAGCATCCAAATGATATCCTAATTTATGACATCAATAGTAGTGATAATGATCAATTCATAAAAAGGAGCATATTCATCAGGACAAACATCATCAATAGGGTCCATACTAGTCAAATGTTGATTCAAAATGGAATTGCAGGTGGTGAGGGAATTTACAATGGTGTAGTAGGTGTGCATTATCACATAAATAACACAAAGATAGTAGTAGGTATGCTGAGGAAATAACACAAACACAGCAGCAGTAGCAGAAACACAGAGGCAGTAACAGTTGGGGTCAGTTGTAGTATCACAGAGACAAGTAGAGTAGAGGAAATCATGATGTAAATGAGATATAACAGACACGTGAGTATTTTCCAGCACTTGAAATCAGCTACCCACGAAAAATAGATTACAGAGGAGAAATAGTAGCACTTGATAATAGTTGGATACCTATTTAAATAAGCCGTCCTAATGAAAATTCTTGTTCTAAATTGAGGATAGTTGATCATTCTTATTCTGGAAATTATTAATCTACTTTGTAAGAACCTTCCTTGGGTAACGGTGAGTGTAATGAAGTTGCTGGAAAAATATTGTCTCATTTCTTCTGTAGAGCTCTGACTTTAGCACTTAGTACGATGCTACCATCTTTGGCCTGCACTGGAGATGACACGATTTAAATGAATCATGCAATGTAAATTTAATTCATTTTTCTTACAAAGTCTGCTTAAACATTGTATATATCCAAAATTAGACCTATTTATTCCTATATCATTTCAGTTAAAAAAATGCAGATACGAATCACATTTTTAGGAATAATGTTGAAAGTTGAAATAATAATAAATCACGAACCTTCAAAACATGAAATACCCCGTTTGCCTTGATCTCGGGCATTTGCAACTAAGAGGGCAAGGTCTAATTGTACTGATCTGCAACTGAAGTAGCAGAGTAACCATCCTTATAAAGCCTAGTAACTTCTTGTTCACACTTCTCATTGCATACGCAGTGCAAGAAAAAACATTAGAATCATTGAAAAGAAAAGTAAAACAAACCAATTAGCATTTGATTCTACAACATTTGAATTTGCAACATCAATATTAAATATAGGGATCTTTAATAAACCCAAAGCTAAATACAGAGAGGTTCCGTTAATAGAAGAGAAATATAGGTTTATCAAAGAAGTTGCAAAAGATAGAAGAGGAATACATATGGTTTACCTCATTCGTACATGGTCGATTTTGGTTTTTGGTAGCAAACTATGTAATGATCCTAAGAAAATCACCATAAATTGTATGTTAGTTAAAAAGTCACATAAATTATATGTTAGTTAAAAACTAAACTTAGGAAAATAACAATATGATCAATAATCACAATCCATTACCTATAAACCAATAAAAGATTAAGGAAAATAAGCAAAACAACCATTTCGAAATTATATCAAACACCCGAGAGGCATAGAAAATTTGTTGATAAGATTAATTATAAACTATGCAAAAGATATTGACTATAACATTATATCTTCATATTATAAACATCCTACATTACATGAGTACTTTAAAAAAGATCTGGTTCAAATCATACAGGTCCCAAATCATGAGCATAAACTTCCAAAAAAGCATAAATGAAAACACAAAATCAGAAGATATAATTTTTTTTTACAATTTAAGTCCCAAAGAATACATATGAAGGAAGAAGCTTACTCTAAACTAATAATACAATTCAAATGGTTCTTTTCTAATACCACTAAAGGATTATAAATGAAATGAAAAAGTAAGAAAGTTGAGAGTTGGTTGGCTGAGCTGAAAGGCAAACCGGCCATGTAAAATTAAATAGCAAAGTGAGAATCAATAAGTAAAATTAAATCAACTCAGAAAACAAAAAGTGAAGATACTAATATAAAGGAGGGACGAAAATACTACCGATAAGAATAATTAAACCCCAAAATCCTCTGTAGCTTTCAGAGTTCCTGTTAAATGGAAATTATTCAAACATATGAATCAGATTACAAAACATAAAAGGATGAAACCTATTGGTTAAGTAAAGACTTAAACAATGAGTAAACCCAAATCTACAAAAATAAAAAACAATAAATAGCCTTGCAATAGTGTGTATAAGCTACAAAATTCATCATTTTCAATGAACATGTAAAGATTCTCGAATCAACAAATGTTAGACAAACAATGTGTTGTGTTCATTAACACTTGTTCCATAAAAAGAGGGTTTATCGATTACAAATTTTAGACAAATAACCCTAGATTTCAAATTCTGTGAGGTTACAAACCCTAGAAAAAAAATTAAACACTATGTTCTATTCTAGTCACACCCAAGAAACAAAAATATTATTACACGCGAATCTTAAGTAACCCACTCCCTCGCCTCAAAATAGCCTCATCTCATTCACATCGAAGTCATACAAACAATACATACAAAATAAAAACTGAACTAAAAAAATAAAACAAAAAACAAGTTTACCTCTTCTAGTGGAGTGAGCTGAGCGAAGAGAGAGAGGGATGAGATCAGAGACTGAGATGACCGAAGAGAGTTCTCCAAGATGACCGGGGAGAGAGAGAGAGAGAGAGAAATCGAAGCAAAGAGATGGTGAACGGGAATGAGAGAGAGAGATACATAAAGTAGGTAAAATTATTTTTTAGGATATTTTATATTTTAATCAAGTGTACTTAATTTGGCACACTTTAAAACAGTTCCAAATTTTGGCACTGTAAGTGTGCCAGATTGTCATTAAATCGTGCCAGAATTTGGCACAGTTTTAAACTGTGCCACATTTTTAATATCAAGGCGTTCCAAATTGCTATTTTTTTGTAGTGCTTAAGTGGTACTTTTTTCAACTGGTATCTGAGCTTTGGTTTTTAAAAATTATTTAGATCTCGAGTTTCTGAAATTATTTTCTCAAAACAAATTATGGACGAGAAATTTGAGAGACTAGGTAACCTGTCCAGGTCCCCTCTCTTTAATGGAGTCAACTTTCCTTACTGGAAGGTAAGGATGGTTGCCTTCATCCAAGGGACATTGGGAGATGATGTCTAGGAAGTTATTGAAAATGGTTACACTTTTCCTACTAAACCATCCACTAAAGGAAGTACTGTGAGGATTAGAAAGTTACTAAGTGAATTCACTAAAGAAGAGAAACAAACTTCCCTTAATAATAACAAAGGCAAAAATTCCATATTCATGTCTATTAATGAACACTAATTTAAGAGGATATCATTATGTTCTACCTCTAAGGAAGCATGGGACACCCTAGTGACTGCACATGAGGCTGATACCAGAGTTAAAGCTACTAAAACACAGATGTTAATTCAGTAGTACAACTCCTTGATCGTCACTAAGACTGAGTCATTTGATGACTTTTATATTAGACTGACAGACATTGTGACCAAATTGCATGCTAATGAGATTGTTTATTATGAAAGGAAATTATCTCTAAAATACTAAGATCACTTCCACAAAAATTTGATAATAAGAGATATGCAACTGAGGAGATGGATGATCAAAATCTCACACCTGAACTCCTCAGTAGCAAATTGAGAACTGTGGAAATGGAATTAGAATTTAAAAACCAATTAACCCAGTCCTAAAAGAAACAGTCTGCCTCCAATCTTATTTTTTCATCTAAGTTGACAACACCTGAACTTAGCATACCTAACATCGACTTAGACTCTAATGAGGACAGTAATTTAGATACTTTGGATAATCAGATTGCCTTAATGTCTAAATAGTTTAAGAAAATTATGAACTTTTGAAATAAAATAGCAAAAAGACAAGGCAAAACTTCTTATCCAAACCAATCTAACAATAAGCCTCATAACATAATACAAGATAAACACCAGACTGACAATCATAAGAAACCTGAGAAAGACCTTAAAAATGTTGAATATTATAGATGTGGGAAGTTAGGACACATGGCTAGTGACTGTAGAGTTTACTTAGAAAAAAATCACAAACATAATAGGGCTCATCTAAGCAAGACTTGGGATGACTCAAGTGACTCTGAAAATGATGAAACTGAGTCATCTAATACATTTGACCTTTGTATGTCATTCTTTGCTTAGATAATCTACACTGATGATGAGGAATCTGATCATTCTATATTAACTGATGCTATACCTACTGGTTTATCTCACTTATTGTTTGAGAATGTTGATAATGCTTCAAACGTTGTGTGTGTGAGTCAAAGGGAATGCTCTATTGTTGATGTCAATGGGTGTGTGAGTCCGAAAAATTAACCGCGAGGGGACACCGACAACGTTGACCTTTCTGAAATTCACACACTGTACACAAAAACTCTCAAGAAAAGTACTAGGCTTGAAAAGATTGTCAAGGATCTTACCCAGAAGATAGAAACCCCAAGTCAGATGATCAAATAAAATGCTGAAGAGTACACTACTAAGTGTCTAACTCATGGGAATGAAACAAAAAATTTGAACAAAAACTGAAAGAGTTGTCTAACTCAAATGAAATTTTGAAAAACAAATACAAAGGAACGTTGTTAGAATTGGAACAAACAAAAGAAACGACGTCCACAGTGTTTAAAAAATTTGCAAATTTTGAAAATAATTCTAAATGTTTTGAAGATTGTGTTGCTGAAAGTAAAACTAATTCTGCTGACAAAACTGGAATAGGATTTTGTCCCAATTCTAAGACCCAAAGTAAAAATGTTGAAACTATAAAGTTTGTGTCTGGTAGAAAAAGACCAATTGAAACTTGTCCAGACTTTCCAAGTTAAAAAAATGAGTTTGATATAAAAATAATTGAAGTTAGACCCCGGTGAATCAAGTAACTCTAAGAATAATGTTGAGCAAAAGAATAAATACGCCTGCCCCCTATTCGATAAGAAGATTCAACATTTCATCATGTGCCACCTAGGAACAAGACTAGAGCTCAGAACCTAGACAAACCTTTGAATAATAATTTTTCTAAGGTTGTGAGTTCTACGTGCCATCTTTACTGCACCTATTGTGATGTCTATGGACATTACCTTTATGGTTGCTATTCTAAACATCTATGTAATCTAGTCTATAACTCTCATGTTTACCATAACTTCAACTATTCTAGGAGGAGCGGAAATAACTATGTCCTTCCTAGACAGCCAGACAAGAATTCTAACTATCGGAATAGAAGGAAAATGACTAATACTAAAAGACCATCAACAAGAAGGAATCCTAGATTCTTTTCTAAACCAATTTCTCAAACTGTTTATAATACTAATAAATATGATCAAAAATCTTTTAAAGAAAAGACAGAAGACCGCAAGTTTAATCAAATACGAGCTAATAAGCGCAAATTGAAAAATAGAGCAATTTGGGTTAGAAAAGATGATTTATTACCCCAGTTAAAATGCAACATTGTGATCAGTTCTTTTAGAGATGAACATACGACAACTGGATGGTATTTAGACTCGGGTTGTTCCAAATATATGATCGGGGATGATTCTAAACTTTCAAACAAAACTAAATTATCTGGAGAAAAAGTCTTGTTTGAAGATGGTGTATCAGCCCAGATCATTGGTAAAAGAACACTCCATGAAGAAGGATTACCCATTATTGAAGATGTTCTCTTGGTAAAAGGTCTTAAAGCCAATTTAAAGTATATCACAGTTTTATGACTTAAACCATACTGTCACTTTTTCAAAGAACAATTACAAAATTTTAAATGAAAAAGGTGATCACATTATGATAGGACTTCGTACTCCAGATAATTATTACACAGTCAATCAAGTACGGAGGTTTGTAACTTTTCCAGAATGGATGACAATGAGATATGGCATAATAGGTTGGGTCACATTAATTATGATAGTCTTAGCAAATTGTACTCCCAAGAGATAGTTAGAGTTCTTCGTAAGATCAAACCAATTTCAAACATTATTTGTGGTCCATGTCAAGAAGGGAAAATTGTTAAGGATCCCCACAAGAAAGTTAAAGAAGTTCTATCCACTAAACCTCTAGAACTCATCCATATGTACCTAATGGATCCTTCTCGTACTGTTAGTCTTTGCGTCAACAGTTACATCCTTATTATGGTTGATGACTTCACTCAATTTACCTAGGTTGCCTTTTTAAAACATAAATCATAAACCTTTCGTAAGTTTTGAAAATCTTAATTCGTATTGAGAACGAAAAGGAATCCCAAGTAGATAGAATTCGTAGTGATAGAGGAGGAGAATTCATATATTCAGGTGCCAATGAATATTGTGACTATAATGGTTACAAACATGAATTTAGTGCTCCTAAGACACCTCAATAAAATGGAATTGTTGAGCGTAAAAATCGCACTCTTCAAGAAATGGCCCATGTGATGATTCATGCGAAGGACCTACCTAAATGTTTTTGGGTAGAATCCATTCGTACCGCCTGTCATAAAATCAATCGAGTCTACTTAAGGAAAAATACCAAACAAACATCCTATGAGCTTTGGTATGGGAAGAAACCTAACCTAAAATACTTTAGAACCTTTGGTAGCACCTGTTATGTCTGTAAGGACAGAGAACATCTGTCTAAATTCGAAACCAGAGGAGATAAAGCCATTTTGTTATGATATTCTCTAAATAGTAGATCCTACTGTATCTATAATCTTCATACCAAAACCATGATGAAATCCGTCAATATGGTTGTAAGTGACACTAATGTAGAAAGTATGACCAAAGAACTAATTATTTTGGATGAGTCCGAAAACATTTTAAATTTTGACTCTCCAAAAATAGTTGAATCCTTACCAACTGAGACCCCTGAATTACCTAACTGAGTTTCCAAAGATGATCTTTTAGATAGTGTAGTTGGTAATCCTGCTGAGCCTGTTCGTACAAGATCTCAACTTCGTAACATTACTTATTTTGCATGCTTGGTTTCTCTTATTAAGCCAAAGACTGTAAATAAAGCCATGAATGACACTTTGTGGATAAGTGTTATGAAGGAGGAACTTCTTCAATTTATCATTCATGATGTATGGTATCTTGTACCCGGGCTTGAAAATAAAAGGGTTATTGGCACACGTTGGATTTTTAAAAATAAGACTGATGAATCTGGGATGATTATTCAGAATAAAGCTAGATTAGTTACCCAGGGCTACTCTCAGATTGAAGGAATAGATTTCGAGGAAACTTTTGCTCTCGTCACTCGCCTCGAATCTGTTTGCTTACTTTTTGCAATAGCTTGTCATTTTCACTTCACTCTATATCAAATGGATTTTAAGTCAGCCTTCCTTAATGAAATTTTAACTGAGGAGACCTATGTAGAACAACCTAAAGTGTTCCTTGACCCTTATCACCCAAATTATATCTATCGTCTTAAAAAATCTCTTTATGGGTTAAAACAAGCTCCTAAAGCTTGGTATGAGCGTCTATCCACCTTTTTTTTTAGACAAAGGATTTAAGAGAGGAATGAATGATAAAATCTTGTTTGTCAAACATTTTGACAATAATATTACTATAGCTCAAGTTTATGTTGAAGATATCATTTTTGGATCCACCTCCCCTTTATAAGGTAAGACCTTCTCGGACATTATGCACAAAGAATTTCAAATGTCACTTATGGGGGAGTTACAATTCTTCTTAGGGCTCCAAGTTAAACAAAATTCAGATGGATTATTTCTATCGCAATTCAAATACGCTTTAGAGATGGTCAAGAAGTTTGGCCTAGAAACAGCTAAAGAAGCTAGGACTCCTATGAGTACTTCTGTTAAACTTTCTAAATATGAGAATGGAAAATCAATTAATTCTACCTTGTACCATAGTATGATAGGAAGCTTACTTTACTTTATTACCTCCCGTCCTGATATCACGTACTCTGTCTGCGTGTGTGCCCGATATCAAAACAACCCTAAAGAGAGTCATCTATTGTGCTTTAAAAGAATTATCAAATACATTAAAGGCACTCTAAACTTAGGAATTTGGTACACGAAAGACACTTCTAGTACTATAGTAGGTTACACCGATGTTGATTGGGTCGAGTGTAACGATGATAGTAAGAGTACTTCAGGAGCGTGTTACTACATTGGTAACAATTTGGTAGGATGGAGTAGTAAGAAACAAAACTGCACTTCCTTGTCTACTGCCGAATTAGAATATATTGTAGCAGGAAGCTGTTGTGCTCAATTACTTTGGCTGAAACAAATGCTAAAAGATTACGGTATAACTAAAGATAAGTTACATCTCTATTGTGACAATCAAAGCGCGATTAATATTTCTAAAAATCCAGTTCAGCACTCTCGTATCAAATATAATAAAATCAGATATCATTTCATACGCGAGTTAGTTGAATCTAAGGAGTTCGAAACTAATTACCTACCTATAGAATTGTAATTAGCTGACCTGTTTACTAAACTATTAGAATTTCTTTAATTCGAATCGTTATGCAAATCTATAGGTATGGTTATTACAGAATAATGATTTATTGTTTCCTACTTATTTACTTTGCCCTTTGTCCATTTGAGACACAATGGGGGAGAAATTTGAGTCATCTTGGACATTTTGGTGTATTCTCAACTAAAAATCATAATCTTAATTATCTTATTTTCAGGAATCAGTACCTTCCTTTGAAAGAGAATTCTGATAGGGTATTGGTCCGCATCTAGTTGAGTTATGTAATTTTCTCTTTCTAGGATATTGGGTAAATAGAATTTTTATATAGGACTAAGTTTTACTTATTCTTTTGTATCCCTATGAGTCCTGGATGACTCAAAGGAGATTTTGTCTCATATTTTCAAAGGGGGAGATTGAAGAACCATATATCTTTTAATCACTTGAGTCTATATTATATATGTGCTCATCTCATTTGGAAATAGTGACAAAATTGAGTTATACCCCTTTCAAACCAACAATCCTTCAGACTCTTCATTTTGATTTCCTCTAATAGTTCAAAGGTATAGACACCAATGCCACTGCTAGGATCATTTATGTGTTGCATATGAGATTGCATTCTTCATAATATGAGGTGTGTGAGTTAAATCCCTTTCAAATAATTTTTCATAATTTTTTAGATATTTTAAATAATTTCTAAAAAAATTTAAATCATTTTTAGAAATTAAAATTAGCTTTTACAAAGTTTATGGGCTTATTTGTAAATTCATTAAGCTGTTAAAAACCTGCTTGGGTAGAAACCAAATGCACTTGATAATTGTGTGGGTATAATTTGTATTTCTAATAGTTCTAAAAGCACACGATTTATAAGCCATCACAGCCTTACACGTGTTAATCTCACAACGGTTGGATTTGTGTTTTCTTTCCCTCTTATTCCTGTGTTTGATTGAGAACCGTTGGATTGTTCTAATTTATGGCCTGCATTCATTTTTACCTGATCCTTGTGTTTTCGTTTAAACCAATCATGGGCTTTATAATTGCGGTGCATTATTAGCCATCAGATTTACCTTGATCAATTGAGACTTAATCGTGTCCATTCACTTGCTTCGAAGTTCCAGAGGCTTCCATGGTTTAGTATAAATACATGTTTTATGTGTTGCGATTGCAATCTCTGGCTTGCCTCGCTTTTGAGAGAAAATAAAGATAGAAGAGAGAGAGAGAGAGAGAGAGAGAGAGAAGAAGAGAGAAAAAGAAAATCCTAAACTAAACTCCGACCAAATTTCACCAGAAAAATATTTCTAAGAGTGTGTTAGATCGAGAGTTGTGAAGATCATTCCTCTTCAGTCCTTTATCTCTTTTCCAACTTAATCACAATAGTTTGATCGCATTTTCTATCATAGAAAACTGAGATTGAGGTTCTATGATACATTCCACATTTATCTCTCTTTGTTTTGATTTCTTATTTCAAGAAATCATAGTTTTCTTAGTTGTTTTCAACTATTATGTTTTCAAACCCTAAAACCAACAAAACAGTTTCTGATTTCAGTTTCTTTGAACATTCAAACTCATATCTAATTTAAGATCTTAATTGGGGATTTACACTTTCACATATTTCACATTTTGTGAAATAGTTTGAGTATTTTCAAAATGAGAAAGTGTTTAGGATCTTAGCTTGTTTTATTGAAAGATCCAAACTCTAATAGTTTGATTAAACTGATTTTGGAAATATTTACATAGTTGTGATTTGTTTGTAATTTGATCAGCATCCTGTCTGTAATTAAGTGTGTGTGAGTTGCATGCATGTGATTTAGAGCACATCACCACTTACACCTTCACACTACTACACTGAAAAGTGTTGGTATTAAGATCTTGGACTTTTGAGTCGACGTAAAGCTAAAAGGAGTAGAGTTACAAAGATGAGAGAACATCAACAACATCAGAGCCTTGGGAGAAGTCAAAAAATTCAGAGGAGTTGGTATATTTTTTAACTTTGAATTAAGTCTAATTGTGTGTCTTGATTGTTATATAGTTTGTAAACTGTTACTCTGTTTTAGTGAATTTTTACTTTTGAGGTATAGAGACCTCAGTGGATGTTTCTCCAATTGGGTGGGGTTTCACCACGTTAAAATTGTACTTGTATACTTCCTCTTCCTCTCATCCCTTTCTTGTGGCTGTGTTGATTTAAGTTCTTTATAAGTTTTGGTTTTCAAAACTGGTAAACCTATACCTTAAATAACTCGTTCATATTGTTTTAGACATCTTATGATTAAAATTTGTTTTAAGGAAAGAGTTTCTTCAACAAACTGTTCCGAGCCATTTAAATAGTTTAATCTTAAATTAAATGACTTAAGTGGAACTTTTTCCAGCCGCCATCTACAGTGTCTTAAGACAAAAGGATATTCAAGGCAACGACATTCAGATGGAGCTGAAGAAGGTCACTGAAGTGATGGAAGCATTCCAAATAGACCGTGCCAGGATTCCAACAAGTAAGCGTCGATGTTAGAAAGACATCAATTATAACAAACACATAGTCTTCATGGAGAATGACTCGATTGGAGTTAGGACTCCGCATTATAATGCACTAGTAATCACACTCAGGATTGCAAACTAGTATGTGGATAAGTTACTAGTTGATCCGGGAAGCTCATCCGGGGTTATGTACCTAAAGGTGTTGACCCAACTTAATCTCAAGATGGAAGATTTGATTATAACGACCATCCCTTTAGTCGGATACACTGGAAAGATGACTATGCCACTTGAAAAGGTGGTCCTACAAAAATTGATCGAATTCCTAGTTATGGACATTGATTCTCCTTACAATGTTACCCTTGTAAGAGGATGGATACACACTATGCAATAATGCATCAGCAATCGAGGGATAATGCAGATTAGTGGATACGAGGCTATTGATTGGCAATGCTTTATCGTCGTCATTAGGCTGAGGAAACAAAGTAGAAAAAGGTCGCCTCTAAGTCAATCAAAGATTGAGCCATACCATTCAAATAACATCTAATGTATGGAAGACTGGGGGTAAAAAATAATAAGGGTGTCCCCCCCACAGACAAGGTCATGGAACCATTGTAAGAATTAGTGTTTGATGATTCACACCTAGAGAAGAAATTCATGATCGGAAATTCACTCACCGACAAGGAAAGAGAAAAAATGATTTCTCCACTGTGGGAAAATCAAAATTTGTATGTTTGTCATCCTTATGACATGCCTTGGATAGATCTCAAAGTTATATGTTATTGACTTCAAGTGGACCTGATGTAGCCTCTGATCATGTAAAGGGATCACCAAACATCCCCAGAAAAGGCAAAGGTCATGGAAGAAGAAGTAGGAAAACTTATGGAGGAAAACACCATAACAGAAGTTCAATTCTCCAAACGGATATCAAACCTAATGGTAGAAAAAAAATAATAGAAAGTAGAGAGGGTGCATAGACTTCGGTGACCTTAACAGAGCATGTCCCAAAGAAAATTTTCCTTTACCAAAGATCGACCAATTAATCAAAGCTATTGCTAGAACGGATGAGTTTTTTAAATGCGTACTTAGGGTACCATCAAATTCCTTTGTCCTTATCTAATCGAGACAAGACCTTATTCATCACCACTCTCGGCCTACATTGTTATAAAGTTGTTCTATTTGGTCTCAAGAATGAAGGAGCTACATGTTGATAACAAAAATCGCCCACCTATGTGGACCAATCAGAAGTGAACACTTTTCCTCTTATGTGGCCAAAATTCTAATCAGTAGATAGTAGCTCGGCAGGCATGCCGACCAATATAAAAAATGTCGACTAATATAACCAAGTATGACCTCGTCTCAGGATGAGGGCCCCAACCTCCAACAACCGAGCTTCAATAAGGATCTCAATGGGTCATTCCCAAGGCTCATCCAGATCCAGGGTCGGCCTAGTGCTCATAACCTCGGCCATTAATAGGCCGAGACAACAAGGAAGCATTTCAGCAGCATGAACGTCTATCGGCCTTTATTGAGCCAACATTAGGAAATGGCCTATTTAGGTCACCTTAGCCTGAACCCCTCAACTGAGACCACACTTGATAGTTTTCAGCATAAAGTCAAGCACGATATTAGTAACCTTGTACTCGGCTAAGCCAAGACCTCTATAGACGACACCATGACGTACGAGCAATAGAAGGTTCCAAGGTGGCATGTCCCACGTGAGAACTTATGTTATAACCTGATTATTCCCTCACATGAGGGGAGATTGCATCATCAGTTATATATGTTGTGGATAGTTGTCATCATCTTAGTGGATGTCTTCATCGTCATACGCTTACTGCATGCTTGGGGGGTGCATTACACCCCTTAGGAATTATAAATACTTATATTCTAACGCTTGTAAAAGGGACAAAAAATAGTAACCCTACAAAAACTCTGTTAAATTCACTACAAGAGAGAAATAGCTTCAGTGTTTGTATACCCACTCCATTAGAGCCTCATTTTAGCGGATTACACACATGACATGGTGGACGTAGGCCATCATTTGGCTGAACCACTTAATTCTGGTGCCCAATCCCTCTTTGCCTCATCTTACTCTCTCTCTTACTGTTGTTGTTTGCTTGCTGCCATTATCATACCTGTTTGAGCTCATTACCACCGTGACCTGGTGGTACTATTTCTGGTATCATCGGTCTAGCGCCGTTTGTGAGAACGAGAATTATCATCTCTTCCTTTCTCTAGATTATACTCACCGGAGTCTTTGGTGGTGAACCAGTTACCCTCTCTTGTGGAGTTGTTTCACCATTAAAAGAGATCATGTTGAGTTTCTAAGATTTTACTCTCCAGTTTAAAACTCATCCATCAAGTGAAAAGAATGGTATCAGAATTTCCACCGCCAACTAATCATCCTAGTTCTAGTCACGCGCCTCCTCAATCAGAGATGGCTGAGGTGGCGATAGCATTGAAGTCATTAGTGGCTAGTCAACAAGCGATGCAGGAGCAGCTGATCGCCTTTAGCCAAAATATATTGGTGAGACCCATGGGGATAACGCCGAAGATGATCACTCTAATAACCCTAGAGCATCACCCAAACGCAAGGGGACCACCCTAGGCATCGCACAAGGAGATACCACATCTTCAACGGTGAAGGAACGTTGATGCCCCTAGGTGCTTATGCCTGGGGAGGCAAGTTCAATGCTGCCTGAAGGACCGGTATGATGAATATCAGGCTGAAGACGCTCTGGCTTAATGCTGGGAGCCATATGAACTGTCAAGAAACACTTTACACCCCATCGAAGCTAGCCGAGGACACAATAGGAGGCTTTGTCATGACAATCAACCAAGGGGCTCGTCTTTTAATCGGTTGAGCAGAGGGTCGTCCTTTGAAAGGCTTGACCCAGTGGGGGATCTTAGAGATCGACTGTCCAGATCAAGGAGCATTTCTGGCTCCAGAAGAGAAGAAGCATGATGTCAACCCCAATGCGTCTGAGATGAGAGGCTGGGAGAAGTGAACAACCGATAGAGATCTATGGAAAGATAACCTTTGGTTCGATCGATCGAAGTGGCGAAGGAGAATATCGTCCAGGCCAACGTTATGGCAGTAGCCGAGAGACCTTGGAATGACTCAATTCAAAGGTTGAAGGACAATATTGGAGACATCCTCAAAAGTTGAGACCCCTCATCGAGGGGCTGTTCAGAAGGCTCAACCTTCATGGCTAGGATTGTCAACTTTCCAACCTCGGCTAAGTTCAAGCCACCGATGATCACTCCCAGGTATGATGGGAGCACTAATCTGAGTCACCACATTGAGATATACCAGTTAACTATAGATATCTACTCAGTCTTAGATGAGATGAAGTGTCGTTCCTTTTCAAACACTTTGACCAGAGCAGCTCATGTATGGTTCACTTCACTCGCAAAGAGTTAAATTGAGAACTTCAAACAACTCCCAGAGAGATTCATACACAATTTTTGTTTGGGGTAAGACCCAAAAGAAGACTACTCATCTGCTTTATGTTTAACAGGGAAACAATGAGAGTCTCAGGAAGTACATTGCAAGATTCAAAAAGGAAAAGTTAGAAGTTGAGGATTATAAAGAAAGTATTGCGATGACAGCACTGATAGGAGGTCTACAGAAATGGAAATTACTCTGGAATCTTGTTGAGGACCCACCAAAGTCTATGTCTGAGTTATTTCTGATGGACGATAAGGTCATGAACACCGAGGAAGCTATAGCAGCGAAGTATGAGGATCAAAAAGGGACGAGCAGTGGGGGAAAGTTCCAAAAGAAGGGTAAAGATAAAAAAAAAGAGATCAGCAGATGATAAGTTTGCCGACTACACTCATGGTCATCTACGAGCATATATTGAATGAGATCAAGAATGATCGGTCCCTCAGGTGTCCCAAAAAGCTAAAAGCTCCCCCTCACAAGAGGAATAAAAACCTATGGTGTGAATTTCACCAAGACTACGGGAACCTGACCGATAAATGTTTCCCTCTGAAGGACAAGATTGATAAGATGCTCAAAGCTGGGAAGTTGAGGAAATATGTAAGTAGTGGTAGTCCGAGGGGAGGCTGAGACGACCCCAGAAAAATAAGAGTGTAAGGACACAAATTTCCAATTGAGTCCATATATAGTTTTGGCTCAATTTCGGACAAAAACATTTATTCATAGGATAGTATTTATTGTAATATTCACAAGCCTATGAAGTGTATGTTGAAGACGTAGCGGCAAAGAATTTAAAGGTTCATCAAAATGTCGATTTGCGTGCCTCGTTTCTACGTCATCAACTAAGGTTCCATGCTCCCAAGGTATGAATGTAATTATATTTATATAGGAGCTTGGAACAATTTGTATTGGGTGTTAGGTGTAATAAAAACTACATTTTATTTTCAGAAAGAATCAATTAGAACTTTAATATAAGTATATAAAAGTTTCTGGGCCAAAATCGAATTTTACAACCTTTCTGGTCGTTCGTTAGAAATGTCGTTCGAACGAGTTTTTTCGTTCGAACCAGATTTCGTTCGAACGAGTTTTGTCGTTCGAACTAGGTTCGTTCGAGCGCGTTTTGCCAACGACCCTAAATGGTCAGTCGTTCGATATGTCGTTCGATATGTCATTCGAACGAATGTTCGTTCTAACGAGG
This sequence comes from Sambucus nigra, assembly GCA_949130495.1. Classification (NCBI taxonomy): domain Eukaryota; kingdom Viridiplantae; phylum Streptophyta; class Magnoliopsida; order Dipsacales; family Adoxaceae; genus Sambucus; species Sambucus nigra. The sequence goes on from OX422207.1 coordinate 717,554,744, forward strand.
TATCTAACGAACTTCTAACGAGCCCAGGCTGGTCACTCGTTAGAAGTCTCGTTCGAACAAGAATCACGTTCGTTCGAACGAGATTCTAGCGGGAACAGTTATTTGGCAGTTTTTTGCAGTTTTTCCCCACTCCTCCACTTGTTTTTCAACCAACTTTTTTCATACATTATTATGTGCGGGAAACACATTTTCCAAGTGAACTTTTCCATTCTAATACATCTCCTAGAGAGAATTTGAGAGATCATTTTAAAAAGGAAAATGTTCATGTTTGAGTGTTCTTCAACTTAAAGAAAAATCTTTAAACACTTAGTTTACACCCATTGTTGTTTATTCCAAGTTCTATATATACATATCCTTACTTGGAGTTTTTTTTTTGCACCGGTTTTCTCTACCGAATTCAAGAGACGTTTCGGGTTTGCTTCTACACCCCATCACAAAGAAGACTTTTGTTGAGATTCTACCCACACGGAGAAAGGCTCCATGCTTGGGTGACGGTGACCATATAAAGTCCCATGGGTGGATTCCGAGACCGCGGTGGTGTTCCGAGGTTGTCCGCTAGGAAGAGGTTTCTACGAGAAGGAGCGTCGAGGCTTGAGAGGGATCGAGTCAGTCGTTGTAAGTCTATCTGTCTTGTAATTGTAATTCCGTATCTAGTGGACTTGTGGCTAGGGCCGTCCGAGGTTGTTTCCCGTCTTGGGTTTTTCCTCGTACATCTCGGCGTAGTGTGACATTGTTTATTTTATCTTGCTCATTAATTTAGAATCCATGCTTAGGATAAATTCAAGATAAAATTTGGTTTAATTATCACACTCATTTAATTTGGGACTTAAATTAAATATTGGGTAAATTTGGTTTATTCAAGTCTTTTGCTAAAATTGGTTTCGCCTAACTTTGTTTAAATGAATAATCATGACTTAGGCAAATTCTAGGACTTGAATTATGTTTTAATTTGTTTTGAAGAAATTAAAACTTGTTGTTATTTTTTAAAGTTGAACCATCACCTGTTTTACAACGCTTCCGCATCATCTCTATTTTATTTTAAGTAGAAAGGAAATTATTATTTTAATTGGGACAACTTGGTCTTACAAAGTGCCAATAAATACAAAGTGGATAATCTTGGGAAAAAGGATGACGCCTCAGCCGAGGATGATCGGGACGAACCAGACCTATCATCGAAGGACGATGGTCCCAAAGATCTCCTTCATATGATCTCGTTCGATGTAAAGATGATTTGGCGGGGGGGGGGGGGGGGGGCTAGTTGGAGGAGGCGTAGAGGTGGCCAAAAGAAAGGCACACATTGAAGAGGTCAAAGTTCTTCCCAAAGTTAAAGCGATTAACTCGACTGCAGTAAGTGCTAAGATAAAAGAGTAAGGAGGTGGATATGGACACTTTGATTGTGGGTTTTTCAGGTTTTGACTTCAAAGGCGTCCTATCTCCCCAAGACGACCCTCTGGTGATTACAACCAGAGTTCATGGGTATGATGTGTTGAGAATACTGGTCGACGGAGGAAGTTCGACTGATGTTATGTTCTATCCATGCTTCAAAGGCCCGGGACTCAGCAAGAAGATATTTGTGCCTTATCATCACACTTTGATTGGATTCAGCGGTGAGAAAGTCTATCCATTGGGAATGTATGAGATGGATGTCAGGATGGGAGATGTTTGGCCGATGAGGCTCACAATGAAGGTTAATTTCTTTGTAATTGATGAAAGTGTATACTCGGCTTATAACATTATCATGGGAAGAGTGGACCTCAAAGAGTTTGAGGCCGTTCCCCCTAAACTATACACCAAATGGTAAAATTCTCTACTCCTTATGGGGTAGGGGAAGTCCAAGGTGATCAAGTGTTGGCATGAGAATATTACTTCAACTCGACCAAAGAGAGGGAAGCTCATAAGAAAGCCACTACAACATACAACATTGATACGTTGGACCCGAGAGACGAGATGAAATTAAAGAAATAGGAAGCCACAAAAGAGGTAGAATCCATCGCCCTTAATGAGGATGAGCCAAAAAAAACCATTCAAGTTGGCAAAGCCCTAAAGAAAGAGGTTAAGGAAGAGCTGATTAAACTGTTAAGGCAGAGACAGAACATCTTTGCTTGGAACCACAAAGATATGCCCGGCATTGACCCAAAAGTTCTCTGTCATAAGATCAATGTGGTCGACAATGTAAGGTCAATCAGATAGAGAAGAAGAGTCAACTCGTAAGAGAAATATGATGTCATTCGGGAAGAGGTGAAAAAGTTAGAGAAGGCAGACTTCATCAGAGAGGTTATCTACTCGGAGTGGTTGGCCAATGCTATCATCATTCCCAAAGCCAATGGAAAGTGGAGGATGTGTGTTGACTTCACATATTTGAATAAAGGATGCCTGAAGGACAGTTTTTTATTCACAAGGATTGATCAGATGGTAGACGCTATAGCCGGCCATGAATTAATGAGCTTCGTGGATGCCTATTTAGGCTACAACCAGATATTCATGGACCGGACCGATGAAGAGAAGATGACTTTCATAACCGACAAGGGGACCTATTGCTATAAGGTCATTCCCTTTGGGTTGAAGAACATTGGGGCAACGTATCAGAGGCTAGTCAATAAAATATTTGAGGACCAGATCAGGAAGACAATGGAAGTGTACGTCGATGACATATTGACGAAGATCCTTAAGGCCGACACACATGTAGACGACCTTCTATGCACTTTTAACATAATGTACAAGTACAGGATGAAACTCAACCCCGCTAAATGTGTCTTTAGTGTGGCAGTGAGCAAGTTTTTGGGATTCATTGTGAATCATAAGGGAATCGAAGCCAACCCCGAGAAGATCAAGGCCTTATTGGAGATAAAGACTCCTTCAAAGATAAAGGATGTGTAGAGACTGGCCAGAAAAGTGGCGACATTAAACAGGTTTGTATTTAGAGCCACTGATAAATGTCTTCCTTTCTTTAAAATATTTAGAAAATCTTTTGAATTGAACGATGAGTGTGATAGAGCTTTTAAGGATTTAAAGTCCTATCTCGACTCTCTAATCTTATTAATTAGACTAGTCCAAGGGGATAAGCAATATCTTTATCTAGCAATAACTGAATCAACCATTAGTTCTGCAATTATAAGAGAAGAGGATGGAGTACAAAAACCTGTGTATTTTAATATTAAGGCACTCCAAGGGGGTGAGCAGAGGTACCCCAAAATGGAAAAGTTGGCCTATGCACTGATCCATGCCTTAAGAAAAATGAAACCCTATTTCTAGGCACATAACATGGTGGTCCTCACAGACTCATCCCTTAGAAAGGTCATTCACAATCCTGAGAAATCAGAAAGACTAATGGCTTGGGAAATAAAATTGGGAGAGTTCGACATCATCTACCAGCCAAGAACTGCTATTAAACGCCAATCCCTAGATGAATTTGCGGCCGAATTCACTTGGGTCGAGGCCAGCGTTAATGATATTGGCACTACAGCTTATGAGTAAGAAGGCAGAGTATGTCCTCTCCCGGTCAAAATCGAGATGAGTTCAGCAAGAGATAAAGTGTCTGAAAATGAGGAGGAAAGGTAGCTTTTCAAGAATGGAGCCCTGTAAGAGGGTATTTTTTCACCAAACGGTACTATGTGGAATTTCTTTGTTGACGGGTCTTCATGTGAGAATGGAAGAGGGACATAATTGATAGTGTCAGCTCCAAATGGGACCGATATTGAGTGAGCATTGAGATTCAACTTTGAAGCTTCCAATAACGAATCATAGTATGAGGCTCTCCTAGCAGTTCTCTCCCTTTCCTGGGCACTAAATCTTAGCCAACTCCTTATTCATAGTGATTCCAGTTTGATTGTCAATGAAATTTTAGGGGCATTTGAGGTTAAAGATGATAGAATGGCAAGGTACCTGGGAAGGGTCAAGACATCATTGAAGTATTTTGTTGAAGTAAAATTGAAGAGGATACCTCGGCTAGACAATGGCCGAGCTGATGCTCTGGGAAGGTTAGCCTCAGCCACCAGAACTGAAATTAGAAGAACATTCCCAGTAGAGACTTTCTATTGGTCGACAATCGAAGGAGAAGAGAATACCGTGGAATTTTATTTCAATATGAGTATGGGAGCTTCTTGGATGGATCCTATCATCCGCTGCATTAGAGATGGGGAGTTGCATGAGTCCAAGGTCGAGAAAAATAAAGTGAGGTACAAAGCTGCCAAGTTCTTCCTCATAGGAGACATCTTATATAAGAAAGGTTCCTGCTTTCTCTCCTCATATGTGTCCATCCATCTGAGGTAGAGTATATTTTAAAAGATGTGCATGAAGGGTCGTGTTCCAGTCACATTGGAGGATGACCGTTGGCTAAGAGGATTATTACAAAGGGTTATTGGTGGCCGACGTTAGCCAAAGATGCAACTGCATACGTCAAGAAATGTAATAAGTTCCAGAGGTTTGCCACCATACCCCCATCAACCTCATCAGCCTCTTACCTCCATTGCAACTCCTTGGCCTTTTACGATTTGGGGGATTGGCTTGGTTGTAGCACTACTAAGAGCTATGAATAACTATCGTTACTTGATCATGGTAATCGATTATTTTTCAAAGTTGGTAATGACGGAGACAATTATTATAATCACAGAGAAGAAATCCCTATAGTTTATATGGAAAAATATCATCTGTAGGTATGACCTACCCAATATTTTAATTTCTGATAATGGAACGCAGTTCAAGAATGTCTCCCTAAAAAATATTGTGAACGAGTCAGCATCAAGCAGTTCTTCTCTGCTCCTGGACGACCCTAGGCCAATAGGTAAACAAAAGTAACATATAGGATGATCCTTGACGGGATCAAGAAGATATTGGAGGATGCCAAAGGTAGGTAGGTTGAAGAAATATATGATGTCTTACAGGATGACGGAGAGGACTCCTACGTGGGAAGTTCAATTTATTTTAGCTAATGGTTCAGAAGAAGTAGTGTCAACAGAGGTAGGTCTCCCTACCTATAGGGTTCAGGACTATGACCCGAAAGAAAACATTACTTAGTGAAGACTTAATTTAGACCTTGTAGAAGAAAGGAGAGAAGATGTTGAGGTTAGGCAAGCCCACTGAAGGTAGGAGACCTAGTGCTAAAGATGACATGGAAGAAGCCTAAAAAGCTTCATTCGAATTGTCATGGCCCATACAGAGTAATTGAAGAGGTTATGCCAGGGACGTATCGATTGGAAAACCTAGAATGAGAGCCATTCTCCAACCCTTGAAATGCCGACCACCTCAAAAAGTATTACCAGTAAGATTTCAAATTTTCTTATTTCTTTTCCTTTGATCGTAATACATGTATATGAGTTTCAGATGATGAATGAAATATGAACGAAATTCAATAGAAATCTTAAGTATTCTCTCATACTTTGTATATTTGTTTGAATACTTGTTGTTGCTTGTATCGACTCATTTTAAGCAATAAAACATCATTCGTGGTGAAATAGCCTTAAGTTACCCTCGGTGATACGACATCCAAATAGGGTTAACCTCGTCCATGGACTTACAATAACATAGAGGGAATTTATTATTAAATATCATTGACTTGGTGGTTACACTCTCTCGATCGAGACGATAGTGCATGGACGAGATGACACTCTCCATACACTCTCAAAACGACGAGAGAGGACTTATGATTAAACACTATAATTTGGTGGGTTCAAATTAAAAAATCACTTAGTTATTGTTCATTTATTAAACATCATTGACTTGGTGGTTACACTCTCTCGATCGAGACGACAGTGCGTGGACGAGATGACACTCTCCATACACTCTCAAAATGAAGAGAGAGGACTTATGATTAAACACCATAATTTAGTGGATTCAAGTTCAAAAATCACTTATTTGTGGTTCATTTATTAAACATCCCTAACTTGGTGGTTACACTCTCTTATTCTAGATGACAGTTCATGGATGAGATGAAACTCTCTATACACTCACAAAACGAAGAGAGAGGACCTGTGCTTAAACACCATAATTTGGTGGATTCAAATTTAAATTCATATCCCTTAGACATCATTAAGTTGGTGAAGATAGAGACAAGACTTGTGTCAATATAAATAATGCTACCAATGATCTAATGAAAAGATAAGAGAAAGCAGAGACAACACATGAATTTTTCATTGAGCAACGTTTGAAGATTACAGAAGTACAAGGCCATGAAAGGTCGATTGTCATTACAAAAAATAAAAAAATAAAAGCTACACAAGACTAAATATGAAGAATGACATCGTCACCAGTCGGGGCCGACTTTTCGCCACCTGCCTATATTGCCCATCAACCCTAAGAATTTTGATCTCAGCCCCATCATCATCGAGGCCCAAGTAGGTCATGTTCTTGTTGGTCTCCATGAGTTCCAGGGGGTTAGTCTCCACAGGGTCGAAGGGGTTCTCAACGTCGGCCAAGGAAGTTTGGAGACGTGTATCACTGAAGTCAAGGATAATGAAGTAATTTGGGAACAGGCTCCCAACCTCGATGTATTTGATGGCAGCCCATCGACCAACTGTCTTAATGCCTCTCTCCAAATACCCAAAGTCATAGTCTCCAAATTTCTCAGAATCCTCAAACTCAACCACTGCTTCGCTTTGGCCTTGTCCATGGTAGCCTCAACAGAAGCGTCAATCTCGGCCTTCTTGCTATCGTCCAAGGTCTCCAAAGCTTTCTCATGGTTAGCCTTCAGAGTTGAGACTTAGTTTGTGGCCTCTTACAAGGAAGTCTTTGCAATTTATAGTTTGTAGCTCGTTCCTTAGATTATTCTCCATGGTAATGACCTCCTTGCCTTTTTAAATAAAGGGCAGCTTCTTGCAAATTCAGTCTCCCATATGATGAAGAGAGACTGATCACTGTAAAATAGTGGGGAGAGAAGTCAGTACTTGATATAAGCAAGGAAGAGACTACACTTCAGAAAGTTTTAAAAAATGCATGAATAACCCTATGAAGGGAAATTCAGTCAACAAAGAGATATTCATTGACTGCTGGAAGCATTTATCGGCCTCGGATATAAGAGATCTAATACCATCTACGACCTGTCTGCCATGGTCGATGAAGCTCTCATCATAAATTTTCAACTACGATAACCGAGCAGCCAGTGTGTCATCGGACGAGATTGGGATGGCTTGTGTAGGATGATTTTTCTTTGGGGGACGAGTGGTTGTGGTATCGTCAACTTGACTCTTTCTTTTTTTCCCAGTATCATTAGCTCAGCTGGGGCTGTCAGCGATAGACTTTTTGTCTAAGCAGTAGGGGGTTCAGTTCTTTGGCCACGCTTGTTGACAAGCTTGCTCAAATTGGGGGCCACTATGTTCCAAATCTCATCTAAAATGCCTTCGAGATGACATGTAAAAGATAAACCTCATAGATTAGTTATCAATAATTATGAAGTACAAAACAACAGTTAGCAAAGTTATTTACTTATATAGCTCGGTAAGGGGGCTAAGACCCAGACCTATCTTAGCTATATAGTACGGAGTCATCAAATGTTCAAACTTCACGAGATGACCTTTATCACCTTGTGTACGAAGATTTTCAACCTTTTTAAAGGCCTCGGGGTTCAACCTCGGATTGAGTTTAGCCAATGCAGAGACTTTACCACACTTTATAGGGTCCTGGGCTCATAGGTCCCACAGGCTTGGTTTGGACCAAACTCCCAAGCCCCTGAGACGAATAAGTAATGGGATTTCCAATTGTGGTTGAAATTTGGGTGACTAACAAAATCTTCTTCTCGAACTTCTTAGCTATGAGGTGGTTGTAACTAGGCTGAGTCTTGGGGGACGAAGGGGTGTAACAAGCAAGAAATATATTAACTGGAAGGTCAGTTTGATGGACTGTCTTCCAAAGGACAATGGATCCAAGAATAATTCTTCATGCATTCAGAGACAACTGAAAGGGGCAAGTTTTAGATGATCCAGAATGACTCAGATTGTAGGGTGAATGGGTAAGCAAAATCCAAGATTAAACATTTGCTCGTAGACACAGACTTTGCCCTTTCGACCATGAAAGTCTTTCTCTTCCTTAAAAGGCTTTCTCATGGAAATAGAAGAATATATGTCATATAGATGCCTCCAGATCAAGAGATCAACTTTCAACACAGCACTCTCATATTCCTCAGCAATATATGTATCAATATTAGTCTCCTCACTGCTACTTTTTGTACCCTCGGCCTGAGGATTATTTAGGTTACCACTAGGGAACCTCTGTGCAAACTCGGCCTCAGTTGCAGTCGAGAGAGGAATTATGTCTAGAGGAGGAGAAATTGCCACATTAGGTTCAAGTATATGAACAGAATCAGATTGATTAGACAATTTGTCTCTTTTGTAGGATAAGACGCACGAAGAAGCCTCGTCCATATCAGACCCTTAAGCTTGGTATGAACCACAGTCCATGGCTTCCTCGTACGACTCAAAACTCTCTACCGGTTGAGAGGTAGACATAGGGTCGTTAGCTGATGAGGAAGACTCAGATATTATATCATAAGGTTCAGTAACTTAGGGGTATATGACAGCTAGGGGAGGTGGATAGATTGGAGGAATGGGAAAGGCCCCAGCCTTACGATTCTCGACTTCCTCAGATTATATTCTCCTAATGTGTTTGAAGCACTTCTCTCTGAGGTTGGGAAACTCCTCGGCTAAGCTATATAGACGTCTTAACATAAAGGGACGAGACTTAACTTGAGTGAAAATTGGCACAAATAACTCACAAACAAGTCATAACTTTTACTTAAGTTGACCAAAGATCAAATAGGTATTCAAAACGTTTCCAAGAAAGAACTCCAAGAACACATCCTTGAAGTTGGCCGAAGAAATGGACCGGAGGCCACCGAAAAAAGTTTAAAAGGTAAAAAAATCATAAGAATCTCTCCAACCAAGTAATTACCACCAACAACCACCTAAAAACACCCCCAAAAGTCCCAAATGGGTCCAAATACCCTCTGATTCTCATCGAAAAACTCAAACCCTCACCGAAAAAACTATGAACAGCTTAACTCAAATATTTTAATGGAAAGAAATAGTGAAGAAGGTAAGGATGATTACCTGAAGAGATTAGCTGCAGGATCAATAGAAGGAAATAGGTTATGATCGCAGGAAATTCATAGGGTTATAGAGAGAGAGAAACATGTAGGAATTTGTGAACGTAAGAAGGAGAGAGAAAATATTTTAAAGTTTAAATATACAGGAAATAAGTAAACACATTTCCCAAGGTATATCATCATTTGAGGTGCAAAGTCCAAAGCACTCAGCCATCAAGTCAGACTTAGGAAAAACGCTACCCAACTAGAACTATTACATTTGTCACTCTCTTACGCCTCAAGTTGTACCCAGTAGACACGTCAAAAATGTCTCATCAAAGGACTAAGCAGACTCGTATCCCCAAGCCACCTCTTCACATAGGTGACTAACGGCTAGGGGGTAATTGATATAACCAAGTATGACATTATCTCAGGATGAGGGACCCAACCTTTAGTAGTCTATCTTTAACAAGGAGCTCAAAAGGTTGTTCCCAAGGCACATCCAGAACCAGGGTCGGCCTCGTGCTCATAACCTCGACCACCAATAAGCCGAAACCACAAGGAATCATTTTAGCAGCAAGGACGTATATCATCCTTTATTCATCCAACATCAGGAAACGGCCTGTTTAGGTCACCTCGTCCTGAACCCCTCAGCCGAGACCACACTTACCAGTCTCCAGTAAAGAGTCAAGCACTACATCAACAACCTTGTACTCGGCCAGGCTGATACCTCTGCAAATAAAACCATACTGTAGCAGTATAAGGTTCCAAGGGGGCGTGTCCCACGTGAGGAATTCTATTAAACCTGATTATTCCCTCACATGAGGGGAGATTGCATAATAATCCGTTATATATGTTATGGACAGCTGTCATCATCTTAGTGGATGTCTACATCGTCACACGCTTACTGCAAGCTTGGGGGGTGTATTACACCCTTTAGGAATTATAAATACTTATCTTCTTCCTCTTGTAAAAGGGATATGAAATAGTAACCCTACAAAAACTCTGTCAAATTCACTACAGGACAAAGATACCTTGAGTGTTTGTATATGTAGGCCATTAAAGCCTCATTTTAGTGGATTACACACACTGCACAGTGGATGTAGGCCATCATTTGGCAGATGCACTTAATTCTCATGCTCAATCCCTCTTTGCCTCATCTTACTCTCTCTCTTACTATTATATTATTTGCTTGTTGTCATTATCATACCTGTTTGAACTCATTACCACTGTGACCTAGTGGTACCATTTCTGGTATCATCATTGACCATCAAGACTAATGAAGCATCACCGTACCAAGGGTATTACCCACGTGGTTCATACAATCAATCATCACATTTATTATTTACGGGTGTAAATATTTAAATGTATAAAGGCATTCCATCGCATAACATTCTAACCCTTAATATCCGGGTTGCTATAAATACATTGTATCTCTTTCATCAAAGTCAAGATTGAGAAGATCCTAGAATATTCTTATTTACAAGAATAACTATCTTTTTGTACTCTCTTAAATCAATACCATAGCAATGGACGTAGGCTTTCTTACATAGTCGAACCACTTTAAAATCTTGTCTCACTCTTTTAACTATTTCATTGCAATTTAATATTTTATCTGTGATTCTAAAATTGGACCAAGTCCATTTTTTGACATCAACAGATTGGCACCGTCTGTGGAAACGTGTGTCTAATCGTCGTTCTTAATCTTGTATATCCTTATTCAAGGAAAAATGAATGATCCAGAGCCCAGTGCCAGAAATAAAGGCAGCCCGCCTGTTCCATCTGCTCCGCCTACAGTAGCCAACATAAATAGGATCCTTGCTAGTATTGTTATGGGTTAAGACGCTATGCAAGAGTCAATGAGATAATTGGCTCAGTCGCTATAAGCCATATGTTTAGCCATATCTAGACAGCAGGCAGTTTTATCACAACAGAGAGAAATGCCACCCCACCTCTGATGCATAGCCGATGCAACTATTCCAGATCATCTCATAATAGGACTTATCACCCCGGAATTAGTTCATAAATTAGAGCCTCAAAGTCTTATGATGACCATTATTTCTCTCCTTAATGCCCAAGCATCTTCGAGGGATTGAGCCGAGCTTAGCCTTTTGACCGATTAGGACCCGAGAAAATAGAAACCCTCCTAGAGCGTTATCCAAGAATACTCAACATCTGGTTGATCAGTGTGAAGCCTCAGTCAAATCAAGATCAAGCGTTCGACATTCTATACATGCCGAGCAGGCTTCTCAGGAATAGAGTTCAATGTAGACATATAGTCGGGACAGTCGAGCTACTTCGTATAGATCTGATGCAGTAAATCCTTCGTGGAAATAATTATTTCCGTTGTTGGAAGATCGATTAGGAGAGATGGCGAAAGCAAAGAATCCTTTAAAATGGAGCTTCGTTAAAGGATCCCCTTTTATTCATGCAATTGTGGATTTTCCTACTCTATCTAAGTTTAAAGCTCATGTGGTTGCCCCCAAATATGATGGGAAAACTGATCCAATTCTGCACATTGAACTATATCAAGTTATCGCTCATATTTATATGGTCCCTGATGAGATGAGATGAGATGTAGAGTGTTCTCAAGCACCATTACAGGATGTGCTCAGATATGGTACAATAACTTTCCCCGACGATAAATTACCAACTTCAACCAGCTTGCCGAGCTATTTTTTAGCAATTTTTGTTTCAAGTCCAAGCCAGTAAAGAGAGTAGCTCATCTCTTGAGTGTAAGGCAAAAAGTAGGGGAAACAACCAGTGAGTACATCACTCATTTCAATAACAAGAAATTAGAAGTGATAGTTATGAGGAAAAAACATCCATTACTGAGCTCATAGGTGGATTGCTTCCCGAGAATATATACTATACTCTGGCCAAAGATCCTCATAAAACCATGATCGAGCTCATGACTAAAGGTAGGAAAAATAATGAACGCCGAGGAAGCAATGTCTACAAAGTAGAGTCCAGCCATAAAGACCGAGAAGAAAGATCAAAAAGAGAAAAAGGAGCCGAAGCCGTAAAAAGAGGACAAGCTCAAAAAATATGGAACCTACACTCCATTGAGTGTTAGCATTCACCATTTCCTTGAGGAAATAAAAAATAATAAGGATTTGCGATGGCCTGAAAGGTTGAAAGCATCCCCTAATAAGAGGGACATATCTAAATATTATGAATTCCACAAGGATCATGCCCATACGGTAGATAACGGAATCGCTTTGAAAAATGAGGTAGAATCCCTCATTTGTCGAGAAAAACTGAATAAGTTTGTTAATCGGTGAGAAGGCAGAGAAACAAGAGGAAGGTCAAATTCTCTATGAAAACCGAGAGATAATAGGAAGAGAAACCATGAAGATGATTATGAGGATGATCTTGACCTGCCGAAGAACCCCAAGCAGCCTGAACATGAGCTAGCTATGATCAGTTTTGGTTCATTTGATTGTCATGTAATTGCAGGTGGCGATCCAGGAGGAGGCGGTCATAATGCTGAAAGAACAGCTTACTTGAATAAGGCCCAAGCTTGCTCTTATATCCAAAGAATTAATCTGAACGAGGATGATCGCCCCAAAAAGGTCAATAAAGATAAGCTGGTGATCAGTTTTTCAAAGAATGATCTCTCTGGGGTACTTTATCCCCACGACGATCCATTAGTTGTAAAATTCAGGATCCGGGATACTGTCATCGCCAGAGTTTTGACTGATAATGGGAGCTCAATAGATATTGTGTTTTATCCTTTCTTTCAGAGTCTGGATTTGAAACTCAACCATCTGGAACCCTACCACATGCCATTAATAGTTTTTTTTTTTTCTGAAAACGTTTACCCTCTTAGGATCGTCAAGTTAGAAGTATTGTTCGACACCTATTCGACAAGTCGTACGGAAAAAAATATGCTTCTTGGTGACGAATAAAAACATTCAATCGGCCTATAACATGATCTTCGGTAGGGTAGGATTGAAGAAATTTAAGGTTGTACCGTCAACAGTTCATTAATGCTTGAAGTTTCCAACTCATTTTGGTGTAAGTGTTGTGAAAGGTGACCAAAAGGTGGCCAGAAAGTGTTACTACTCCTCAGTTAAGTAAGAGGATTTAATCGAATTGAATAAGAAAACTACCACCTATCAGGTGGATATTACTGAGCTTAATAGTGAATCTAAAGTTGAAACTTTAGATCCACGAGATGAGATAGAATTAGACATAGGACAAATTGTGGAAGCTGTTGAAAGCATAATTCTGGACGACAACAAACCAGAAAGAACTACGCTGATCAGTTCAACACTGGATCTAGTCCTTAAACAGGAATTGATTTTATTTTTGAGTCAATGAAGAAATGTATTTGCTTGGGTCCATGAGAATATGCCTGGGATTGATCCCAATTTCCATTGTCAAGAGCTCAATATCAATAAGGGTGCCAAGTCGATCAAGCAGAGACGAAGAGTTTTCAGTCCTAAGAAGAATCAAGTTATCCACGAAGAGGTCGAGAAACATCAAAAAGCCTGATTTATTGAAGATGTGAAGTATCCAGCGTGGTTGGTAGGGGTGGTCATAGGCCCGAGGCCCGATAACCCCGCCCAGCCCGCCCAATAAAAATTGGGTTTGAGTAAGGTGAATAGTCCCGCAAAGCGGGCTTGACAAAATTTGATAGGCTCGATTTTTTTCGGGCGGTCTTGGGCATGAATTCTTAAGCCCGATGAGGCCTGACTCGACCCGAGGCCCGGTAATTATATATATATATATATATATATATATATATATATATATATATGTTTGTGTGTGTGTGTGTGTGTGTGCGCGCGCGCGCGCGTGCATATATTAATTTATTATTAAAGTTTAAGACTACAAAGTTATAAATGAATATATAAAGTGGGTAACTTTTATAAATATAAAAACGTATGCTAAGTCATTTTGTGTAGAGTGGGGAACTTTATATAGAGAGTTTTGGAATATATAAAGATTAAAAGAGGTTTTTAATTAAAAAAATAGGTCTTTGATTAAGAAAAAATAGATTTTTTTATTTAAAAAAAAAACAGTAGCCGGGCTTGGCTAACGGGCCTGGGTAAAGAGCGTTCAAATCTGGGCGGGCTTGGGATTACATAATAAGGCCCGATTCAGGCCCGAGTGGGCTTGGGATAAATCATAATTTTATAAGCCCGACCCGAGCCCGACCGGTCCTGCCCAGGCCCGGCCCATGGCCACCCCTAGTGGTTGGCCAACATTGTGATGGTAAAGAAGAAGAATGATAAAAGGTGGATGTGCATGGATTTCACTGATTTAAATAAAGCCTGCTCAAAAGACCATTTTTCCTTACCTAAAATTGATCAATTGGTGGATGCTACATCGGGACATGAACTTTTAAGTTTCATGGATGCCTATTCTGGGTATAACCAGATTAAGATGAAACCATAAAATAGGGAAAACACAGCTTTTATCACCAACCGAGGAACTTATTATTACAACGTAATTCCCTTTGGGATTAAAAATGCTAGAGCGACGTATCAAAGGTTGGTTAACAAGGTATTTGAAGAATATATAGGCAATAACATCGAGGTTTATGTGGACGATATGTTAACAAAAATCAAGAAATCTTCAAATAATATCAGCGATCTTAGCCAGACGTTTGATCAACAAGAAAAGCATCAGATGAAGCTGAATCCGACCAAGTGTGTGTTTGGGGGTCCAGGAAGGAATTTTCCTCGGCTTCATAGTTAATCAAAGGGGCATTGATGCTAATCCAGTAAAGATCAAAGCTTTGATAAAAATGCAGTCGCCAACTTACAAGAAAGATGTACAAAGGCTCACTGGAAGAGTGGTAGCTTTAAACCGATTTGTGTCTAGGGTAACAGACAAGTGTTTGCCATTTTTTAAGGTGTTGAGAAAGACGTTCGAGTGGAATGCAGAATGTGAATAAGCTTTTGAAGAATTAAAGAAGTATGTAGGATCTCCTCATTTATTATCCCGATCAGTCTTGGGAGAGAAACTGTACTTATACCTAGCTATTTCTGAATCTGCGATTAGCTCGCCTTTGGTTAGATTGGACAATAGGATCCAAAGACCAGCTTATTACACCAGTAAAGCGTTCAAGGGAGTCGAGATTAGGTATCCATTCTTGGAAAAGTTGGATTTATCACTTATTGAAGCTTCTAGGCATATGAAACCTTATTTCCAAGCACATACTATAGTTGTGTATATTGATCTGCTCCTTCGACAAGCACTCCACAAGCCTTAGAAGTCAGGAAGATAGATGGATTGGGCCATAAATCTGGGAGAATATGACATTGTCTACGAACCACGGTCTTCATTAAAAAGCCAAGCTTTGGCGGATTTTATTGCCAAATTCACATATTCAGAGGTTCTCGACAAGAAAAACTTGCCTGTCGGGAAGACTTCGAAAGAAGAGAGCTCAACTCAAAAGAAAGATAAAATCATTACTAATCAACCTGAGCCATCCAGAATTCAGAATCTTGCCCAAAAATATACTGAGGCGTGCAAAACAATATTCCATTATGGAGTTATGTCTAAAGAAAGCTTCAATAATGATATCCCGTTGTGGAATTTATACATCCATGGTTCATCATGTGCAAATGGAAGTGGAGCAGGTATAATACTCAATACTCCTGATGATATTAATATTGAATATGCACTTAGGTTTCAATTAAAATCATCAAACAACGAGGCAAAATATGAAGCTTTAATATTTGGACTAGATTTGTCCCTTTCATTAGGCACCGAGAAAGTAATGGTGCACAACGATTCACAGTTAGTGGTCATCCAAGTGCTTCGATTATATGGATTCAAGGGAGAGTTGATGACCAGATACTTCGCCAAAATCATGGAAGTCATTTCCAAGTTTCCAGTTGTAAGAGGGTAGTCCCCTTGTAGCCTGAGAGTATGGTAATACTAGTTAAGGTGTAACCCCTATAGCTATAGTGATAAATGATAACCCAAAAATTCATCAAATAAGCACAAGTAAACCCACAATATTATTTATGATCAGCACTCAGATTGAACTCGCAATACTCTCGTGTATAACTCAAAATAATAATAAAAGGAACTCAAAAGTAAATCATTTAAAGGGAGAGAGAAGTAATCACCCTAGATACACTTTGGCAGGAAGCCAATACACCAACGACCTTTGAAAGATATGTGGTTAGCCATTAAAAGCTTCACAATAAATGACAATGGTGGGTGAGCAATAACTCTGGTTTGAGATAACTTCTCGCTGATATCTTCTCTCTCTAGCAATAATCTCTAAAAAGACCCACCCCAAAAGTGGTTGAGGCCAATAAATAGCCCCCACACCACTTCTGAGATGCCTTAGTCCTTCACAGCTATGAACAGATATCCCCTCATACTTTACGTCACAAACATTAAATGCCTGATGGAACAATCATCTCTATGTCGTAAACATGAAATTCCACGACATGCCTTTTGCCTAACCATTATGCATTATAGGACTGTCACCTACAGAGGTAGCTCACCAAACTGTCTGACAGCCCTAACACCATAACAATTTACTCGAGTTTGGATTTGATAATGACTAACTAGGTAGTGACATCTCATAAAGTAAATGTGACTTTAGGTAAGGGACCATTTGGGTCAAGGGTCAACAAACAATAGAACTCATGGCTACTCCGTACAAGCTTCCACGGTGAAAGGTTACTCTATGTTTAACCATGTGTATCTAAGAAGGTCAAGACAAGCCCTAATGCTACTGTATTTTTCAATCCTCCAAACCAAGTCCCTCTGAAGTTCCCACGGCGAGGTCATTCGGTAAAGAATGAAAGCTCTCCCAGACCCTGTCATGCCTGGTCTCTCGAGAGTACCATTTGACCTCCATTAGAATATTATAATGATTACACCATTGCAATCAATGTTAATAATTTAACTAAATAACAAACAAGAGGTAAAGGGTGAGCTGTATCGTCCCATCTCCTCATTGGGCTACCACGCTTCGCTGTCTCGATGTCTTTATGTTGCTTCCTTCCCTTAAGCCTCTTCTATTAGCTGGGGAGGCTTATCTCTAATTCAGAGATTATCGTCGATCCACCCTACATTTTCCCCTTCGTGTAGAGATTTGTTGTGACAATAAGAAATGTCTGCATGAAAACTTCTCAATCCAATGAACCTTAAACTCGTGGGAAGAAATTTCTTACCTCTCTGACTTCGTTGAAACTTATTCCATTATCTATGCCAGAAAAAGTAAAATTCTCCCAGATGTACCTGATCCATAGCTCTATAGATTCTCAGTCGATGACGTAGGGACATCGCTACTTTTTTTTGTCGTTACATTTCATTCGTTATGCCTTCTTAACTGGCAGTTGGAATTCTCCCAAAATATCTGAGGACAGTGATGACCCGTTCTGGCTATTCAGAAGTTAAATTCTCTAGTATTTTTACATTTCCCAAAGTAATCGTTGAACCTTAAATTCTCCCTAGCTTTTTTTTGTCATTCCGTTATTCTTCCTCGTTTTATCTTGTTCAAAAAGTAAAATTCTCCCTAATGTACCTGAGCCAGAAGTATCTCCAAACGGTCTTATGGCGAGGGGACATCGTGAACTTTTTGAACTACACTGCGTGGATCATCCCCTATAATATTGAATTTCTCCCCGATGTCTCTTCCACCCGTTTTATCTCAGTTTGCATTTTCAGCGTGGGGCCTTTGTTTGAAAAAATTTGGCACCAAAACTTAACTCCTCTTAAAAGCAACACGCCTTTTACCAAACATTACCTCATTAATGACGTGAACCTGTCTTTTCAACTGTCAAAGCATGCCCCGAAGTGCCATATGTCCACTTGCAATCATTTTAACGGCTTGGCACGTGCTTCTGTGGAAAACTCGAACGTCCATTTGATTTTAAATAACTAATTCTCAACACTTAGTCACTTTTTTCATCTTCGTCTCTGTGATTGCCTTAGTATTTACAAAGAATGTTAGAGAGATAAATCGACATTCGCCATTGTTTCTACTGGTTTTTCTTCATCTTCTTGCTTCTTTACCAGTTGTTTCTTTCTTCTTTTGTTACTCCACTATTTTCACCGCTCTTTTTCTCTCTACAATCCCCCCACGATCTGTCGTGGCTTCTTCAGTCTCTCCTGTTGATCCCACCACTAATGTTCCTCCTTCTATCACCACTGCTGCTACTGTTGCCCCTATGGACACCACCGCTTTGGTGGAAACTCACCAGGAACAACTGCATGTTTATCATCAAGCTCCTATCTTTGGCAAAGGTGATGATTTCTGAGGTGCTTGCAAGACTTGCACTTTGACTGCTAAGTGTGACCCTTTGCTCTTGGGTGATGAAGATGAGGATTCTGCTGCTCGGGGTTACTTTTCCCCAGAAGGAATCATGAGGCTCCGTATAGATCGAGGTGACTTCCCCTATTCCCACATTAATTTTGAAGGACCTGGAGGTTACCCCTCTCCTTTTGTTGATTGGAACTCATTCATGTGGTCTACCTATTATAAATCCCTCACCAAAGTTGGTCTTCACCGTGCCACCTGGTTTGGGGAGTTTACTCTCTCCAAACACAATGCATCCCTACAAGTTCTAATTTCTCGATGGAACATCATAACCCATATATTTATTTCTTCATAATAAGAGTTCATCTTTACCCTTGAGGACGTTTGTGAGCTACTTGGGCTTAATCCCATTAGTACTTCTCCCTACCACGATGAGACATTGGATGCCGAAGAGATGAAGGCCCTAGCAGACTT
Source organism: Sambucus nigra (assembly GCA_949130495.1). Classification (NCBI taxonomy): domain Eukaryota; kingdom Viridiplantae; phylum Streptophyta; class Magnoliopsida; order Dipsacales; family Adoxaceae; genus Sambucus; species Sambucus nigra. Next base: position 717,573,469 of record OX422207.1, read on the forward strand.
GGATCATATTTTCAGGAGATGTATCGTCACTTCTAACAAAGCTACCTTCACCCCTGTCATTAACTACTTTTATCGTACTTTTGCTTTTTCTGAGTTTGGGCTAGGGAAAGGTACACCCTTGAGCTATCAGCATATATACTTGCGATACTATCCCGTTTTATCTTTCCTAGAAATCCTAACGACTAACCACATAGGGATCTCATTAATCTCTCCAGGGGATACAACCTTCCTGTAGTATCCATGGCCTTAGGATCCTTTTACTCTTGGCTAGATAAGACTCTCTTGGACATGGAATGATCTTTGAGTCGATATAACTTGGCTAATTTTTCTAATTCCATAGTTTTAACGGGCTTCCTATATTAGCATTTTCTTGAAATATCTGCCAACTCTGTCCCCTTCCCATATGTCCAAGCCATTAATCCCCATCGCCTTTTTTGTTTCCAAAAAAAATAAAGTCGTAAGGAAATCCTGGGGATTTTTTACAAACCAAGTTGCTTCGTTATGAGGCCTTATGGTGAGGATTTATTTGCGCACACTTGAAATTTCTTTAGTAACGCATCAAGGGTGGTGCAACCTACTTTCGAGGATCTTATCATGGAAGACCCCTCATTTTTCATCATTTTAGTTGTAACTCCCAGCTACCTTCCCTCCTCTAATGAATGGGGATATACTTCAGAACATTATAACCCCAACCACTGCAGTTCTCAGTTTGGCTAAGACCAGGGAGTCCTCAGTCAGTATTCCAAGAATCTCCCACTAGGGCTACTTTTTCAGAGGCTTGTCCCTTCTACATTATCTCAGTAACCTCCACCATCTTTTATATAATCAGAAGCCGAGTAACCATCCACGCCCTTACCAGAAATGGCGCTGTTACTTAGGATTTTTCATTGAAGTACTGATCGTCACAACTGACTAAGATTGAGAATTTTTCCAAGGTTCCCCTATTTACCCAGCAATTCAAACTTTTCCCACCTTGGAGCTGGGATTGAAGGGGAATTCCATTCTCAGGGTTGAGTTCCCTCTAAGTTGTACTCTCAAAAGTCCTCCTACAGAGTTGCCACCTTACTTCCCTATGATCCCTACTGCTGCACCCAGGGCTAAGAAAGATCCAACGCCCAAACAGACATCTGAAGGTGCTTATGGTGATGTAGGTCCCAGTGAGAGGCCATCAAAACCTACTGTCAAGAAAGCCAGAACTGCTAAGCATGACACTTATTTAAAATTAAAACCCTGGACCAAGTCCTAAGCTCCCTTAGATGCATTCCCTATTGCTTTCGTTCCATCTTCCATCGAAAAGGAAATATGGTTGAAATGTGAGGCTCACATGCAACTGTTACAGTAGGTGTTTCGACAAACCACACTCCCAATTCCTCCTCCTACGAAATTTCCTATAGTCTTGGTGGATCCCACTGATGGGGACCCATCGAAGAGGAAAAGTTCCAGAGTCCCCTTTACTATTGGTGTTTCTGGGGCAAGAAAGAAGACCTTAAGTAAAAAAAAACCGTAAAAAGTGTGCCTATGATTTGCCACCACCATCTGTTGCCCCTGATCCCATGGTTTTTCCTCCTTCTCCTATGAGGGGACTGATACTATCTAAACATCAGTTCAACGTGATCCATCGTCCATTGAATCCACGCATCAAGAACCAGTCCCCTCTGAGGACTCAAGCTATGATGATAGTGGTTCAATTACAAACCTATCAGCGAACAACGAGTCAGGATGTGAGGTTCCTTCTCCATATATAACTCCTCATGAGTTCTATCTCATGGTCCTTTGCTAATCTCTTCAAATTTCTATGTGCGATCGGTTTATCATCGAGCGGGTCGTCGTGCACCATCCTCAAACTTTTATTACTGATTATATATGTTACAATGTGTTGGTGATGAGCCATAGGCTGTAAGGTTTAATGATTGTTATTACTGAGGTCGTCAACACTCAAACGTCCAACCTTACTAGGGCACTTATCAATCATCATATTGGAAGTTTGAAGGAGATGGGAAAGGATGGATTACAATTTAATTGTCTAATTAGTCATCTGAAACTTCTAAAGATCCATCAGTTGTAAAGACAGAGGGAACTACATCTAAAACACATAGAGGGACAACGATCTGAAGAGAAAAGGCTATCAGAGTTATCCCCTCTATTAGTAGCAGCCGATGACATAGTGAGGGTTGTTGAAGAAGCCTTAGCAAAGGCAAAGATGGAACGAGAAACCATGTTAATCGAAAGAGATCAAGTGCAGACCAGGCTTGAAGGATGCGTTGCTACTCAGAGGTCATGCTTGGAAGCCTCTTCTGGTTTTCTTGGGGACTTCTTCTCCCAACCCGATCTGTAGTTTCTTCTGGGCTAGAAGTCCCTTCTTTTATAATTACAATATGTTTTCTTTACTTTATTCAGATGTAATTCTTGGGCGGTAGTTCCTAATTTTTTTTGTAATCTTTACAAACTGTGTCAATGAAAAGGATATAGTGTTTTTTTATCATATGTGGTTTCGTTGCAATGCTTCCGTTTGTTGTAAAGTTCAAATTCTTACAATTTACAAGTAAACTACCTCTTCTTAATCTCACTACAAAATAAATAACTCCCACAATGAATTGCAACATAATTTTAACAAAAAATAAATCTCTAACTGAGGTTATTCATTTAAACATAGTAAATCTTCAACCATTTGTTATTGATCTTGAAGGGTTTATCTTCTTCCATGTTAGAGATTAAATAGTAACCTGAATCGTGAGCCTCCTTTATGATGAAAGGTCCCTCCCAATTCGCAGAGAATTTAGGCAATGGGAGCCCATGTATGTGCTTTATTGCTACCTTCAAAACTAAATCCCCTTCCATAAATTTTCTTGGCCTCACCAAGTTTTCATATGCCCTGGAAAGTTGCTTCGTATACATTTGGAAGTGTTGCATCGCATTGTCTCTGTGCTCATCCAGTGCTTCCAACTGTACATGTCTACTCTGAGGAAGTATATTTCTTAGCAAGGCTTATTGGTCCAAAGGAACCTCTATTTCTACCGGTAAAATTGCCTCAGCCCCTAACATAAGAGAGAATAATGTGTACCCTGTAGGTTTCCTCTTCATCGTTCGATAAGCCCACAGGACTGATGGAATCTTGCCATTCCATGATCCTGGGAAGTATTCTATTGTCTTGATCAAAATGTTGACTAAGGTCTTGTTAGTTTCTTAGACTTGACCATTCCCCTTAGGATATGCCACCGTTAAGGTATAATGGACGATGGAGTATTTGTCTGTAAGCATCGTTACTTCTTTGTTGATAAATGGGGTCCCGTTATTAAAGAGGATAACCTTTGGGATTCCAAACCTGCAAATAATATGTTCCCTTAATAAGTTAGCCACCATACCTGCAGTTACTCTTTTGAGTGGTATCACCTCAGTCCACTTTGTAAAACATTATGTTACCACGAGTATCCAGATCTTTTCCCTCAAACATGGGTGTATTGCCCCTACCAGGTCAAACACCCAAGTGTGGAATGGGTAAGGAGTGGCCAAAGAATGTAAGTCTACCGAAGGAGTATGGATCATATTTCCATGCAGCTGGCACGCCTTGTATTTTTGTACAAACTCATCAGATTCTTTCTCTATAGTTGTCCAATAATAACCCAAGTTCATTAGTTGGTCATATAGCTTTGCTCCTCTAATGTGGACTGGATCGTGAGCTTATTTTAAATCTTTTATTGCCTCTTCCTTCGTGATACATCTCAATTGTCAGTTGAATCCCCTTCGATAGAGTTGATTATCCTAGACATAAAACTATGGGTCCCTTCGCTTGAGTCCCATCGCATCTGTTTTCTCAAAAGGAATAACTCCGTATTTGATAAAATCGATGTGAGGTTGCCTCCAGTCTACTGGAGTTTCAAATAAGTGGCATTTAGCTGCTTGAAAGAAAAGTTGGCATTTATCGAACCTTCGTTGTAACTCTGTTGCGTCCTGCTTCATCGTTGGCCAGAAGTACCCCTCCTTCTGAATTCTTCTATATAAATGGATCTTAGTTTTTTTGCAGTGTTCGCCATGTGTCTTCTTTAATCTTTGTACTACTTCTTCCTGTCCGACACATCTTGACAATTATCCCCCAACGTTCCTGAAGTGGAGGTTTCCATGATTGGCAAAGTATTATGCTAGCTCTTTCAGTTATATATTGACTTCCCCGAACTCCAACTGCTTCCTAATTTTGCCCCTCCAGTCCGACTCATCTTTTATTGGTAAGATCGATTGAACAACTGATGAAGTTGTTCTCCATTGTATCACCACAATAGTTGTATTAGTTTTCATATCCAGTTTCTGAGCAATGGTAGCATAGGCATCAGCATGCCTATTCATCATTCTGGGATATCTTCTTATCTTGACCTTCTGGAACTAGTTTATCATTCATTAGATGATCACTCTATAAGGCACTAGGCGGAGGTCCTTGAACACATATTCCCCGTTCACTTGTTAAACCACCAAGTTCGAATCTCCTTTAATACACAGTGAATGAATGCCCCTTCGGAGGGCCTTTAGCAACCTCAGTACAAATGCTTCATACTCTGATTTATTATTGGAGCAAGGGAAATCCAACTTGTAGGAAAGGAAAAATTCTTCCTTCCCTTTAGAAAGGATGACCCCTGCCCCTTCCTTCTTTTATGTCGAAGAACCATCGAGCTACATCGTCCATTCTTTAAGGTTGGCATCTAGGAAATTTTCATGTAAGTCATCCCCTGGAATGCTCTCTCGGGTTGGCTTAAATATTTCAGATGGGAAAATCACCAGTAGATCTTCATACACCTGGATCTTGATCGCGCGAGGGATCACACATTTCAAATCATATTCTAAAAGGATGAGGAACCATCTAGCTGCCCTTCCAATTAAAATAGTTCTTGCCAATAAAAACTTAATTGGGTCACATCCTATCATAATGTGGATTGTGAAAGATAGCATATAATGTCTAACTTTTTATTCTATAAACACCAAGGCTAAATAATGTTTTTCTATACTATTGTATCTTGCCTCTGGTCCATGTGTGATCCTTCTCAAGTAGTAGACTAGTCTCTCTTATCCATCGATTTCCTGGGCCAGAAGAGCACCAACTGACCTTGTTGTAGATGTGAGGTAGAGTTGCAATGTATCCCTACTCTGGGGGTATCATCATTTGTGAAGAAGTGATCACCTTATTCAACTTAGTCAAAGATTCCTAGTGAGCTTCCTTTCATTTGAACTTTGTTCCCATTCATAGAATCTCCATCAGTGAGTAAGTTATTTCATCCAGTCCTGGTATGAATCTCCTATGGTAGGAGACTTTACAGAGCAAACTTTTGATCTGCTTCGTCATTTTTAGACATGGCATCTCCAGAATTGCTCATTGCGTGAATTGGTCCATCTTTACTCCTTTCCGATCTACCACAAAACCCAGGAACTTTCCACTTGTTACTCCAAAAGCATACTTCAACGGGTTCATCTTTAGCTTGTATTTTCTGCACCGAATGAATGCATTTCTCAGATCGTCCAGATGGGACTCCTCCTTCTTCGACTTGATGACCAAATCATCCATATAAAATTCTAAAAACTTGTGAAAGAAGTCATGAAAAATGGCCATCATCAGTCTTTGATATGTTTTCCCAGTATTTTTTAACCCAAAAGGCATCACTGTGTACGTGAAATTTCCTAACGGGGTCCTGAACGTTGTCTTCTCTACATCCGTTGGGTCCATCTTGACCTAGTTGTATCCTACGTACCCACCTATAAAGGTGTATGTTTTATGACCAGCAGTTTCATTGATTAAGCTATCAATGGAGGGTAGAGGAAACTCATCCTTCGGGTAAGCTCTGTTCAAATCTATGAAGTCCACACAAATCCTTATCTGATTCTTGTCATTCTTTCCCACTAGGACGATGCTTGATAACCAGAGTGCGTGTTTGATCGGTTTGATGAACCCTCCTGCTAGTAACCGTTCCACCTCCTATTTGATCTTCAGATCCAGCTCAGTCTTGTAATTTCTTATGGCTTACTTCACCGGTATGGCTAAAGGCATAATGTTAAGTTTGTGGCAACTCACTTCTTCATCTCTCCCCTATATTTTTGTGTATTTCTATAAAAAAAATGTCTCTATATTCCTAAATTAGCTTAACTAAGGCCCTTCTTTTCCCCTCACTTAAGTCTTTCGAAATGAAGATGGACCTTGGCTCTTCTCCTTCAGTGGCTAAATCCAGTTGTTCCAACTCTTATACTTGTAGTTTCGATCGATTCGTATGTACACTAGCTCTTCTCCCACATATTCTATAAACTCTTGTATATTAGAGTTATCGATGACTATATATTTCCCCTGGTGATATACCAAGAAACATTCATACACCGGGTCAACCTCTTCGTCAGCTTTGAAACAACTCCTTTGATTGCCTGTTCATTCCTTCATAAGAGATAAATTAGTCTCCCATCTTTTGTGATCTTTTTCTTAAATTACCTACTTATCGTTGCAATCGCCTTCCTCTTCCTTTCTCTTGAAACCTCTTCCAGTTTATTTCTAGAAAACCTGCTTAGCACACTTTGTCGTTGGATCTCGTGCTCTATCGAATCCATCATGGGACTCATTCTGTCTCTGAGTTATTTTGAGATATTCTAGGTCTTGGGACCAGCATGGTGAACTTTCTCATCTGCTTCCCTTCTTCCCGCCCCTTTACTGTTTTGACCGTTCACAAGTCCCATCCATTCTCTGATAGAGGTAACTCTTTCTCCTTCCATTATTATTGTTAAGACCCTAGCATCTTCTTCTAGCTTAGTGTAGAAAGTTGCATCTACCAAGTGAGCTTCTTCAGTGGCAAAGGGTCTTCGTTGCGCGTATAATAATTTCAGTCCCCTTCACGTTGGCCTTCACACATTGGTGGTATGTCAAAGGGACTAGACCATGATTATGCATCCACACCCTTCCTATGAGAAGGTGATACGAATTTTCACTCTCAATCACATGGAATTTGATGTGCGAAGTACAATTCCCCATCACAATCCCAACGTTCATATATTTAATTGACTTGGATGATTGGTTATCATAACTAGAAATTACCAAAGGCATTGGTATTAATATTACCTCAAGAATGTTGGCCACCTAGAAGGAACTGATTAACATGATGTTTATTGATGCTCCCTCATCTATCAAGGTTCTTGTAAAACTAACCTCGTTGATATTAGAGGTTATGTACGAGGTCCTATTATGTGGGAACCTTACAGCCCTGTTAGTGTTACAAAAGGTTACCTCAGATAAAAACTTCCTTACCAACCTGGCCACTGGCCCTCTCCACCGCAATGATGGCACTGCGTTCTTCCGTGTAATGTCTAGAATCACCCGCGTTATCTCCAACCGACTATCCTTTGGCATCCCAAATTGGTCTAAGAACCATGAGAACTAGGGTGACAACGAAACATCCTGGCACTCTACCCCTTGGTCCATATGCTCCCCTTCTAGATTATATACATCTTCTATATCCCTAGCGCTAGCTTCATCGTAAGCTATCACTACATTGGCCATTACCCTGGTGCAGCCCTCCAATGCATCTTTAAAATCTTCTCGTTCAATCTTCAATTCCTTCGCTTCCCATTCAACCTCATCATCATAAGCAACTACAAGGTTGGATCGTGTATCGATAGGGGGTTGGCGTTTACATTTTCCTGAGTGATTTACAGAGTCCCTGTCTTTATGTGCTTGCTCATGATCTTTTTGTGTGTGAACCAGGTTACCGTTAGATGACCCACCTTTCGATGGATCTGGAAATACATGGGATCAGCCTTTGTCTCAGTGCTTGGTTCAACGGTTGGAATGCCCTTATCTCATACACCGTTCCACCTTGGACCATGGTGTTGTAATAGCTGACAGGTTCTTTAACTGTGTAGGGCAGTCGGGGTGGATCCTCCCTGTCTCTGCCAAACTTTCTTTTGTTATCCTTCTTTAGTTTCTTAGCCCCTTCTCCCCTATCGGCATAGCCCGCCCGTGGGGACTATCCCCGTGTCGCAACGGGTTGTATTGGCTGCCTAAACATCACAGGCACCACGATGGGATTTGGCCGAACAACCAATGATAGATTCATCATTCTCTTTAAGAACGCTGCAAAAGTTCCCTCACGCATTTCGTTAATATGATGGGAGATGTATTCTGGGAGCAAACCTTCATCACAAATTTGAAGAAGTTTGAACTCCTTAGCCTCCTCTCTTACATCGAGAGACCTTTCCCTGAACCTTCAAACATATGTCACCACGTTCTCCCCTGGTCGTTGTTTCTCCCTGCCTAATTAGGCCAGTGTGAACTCATCTTCTACCAAAAAGAACTTCTGGACAAATAACACATGCATTTCTTCCCACATTGAGACACTTTTAGGTTCCAAGTGTGAGTACCAGGTGTAAGCCTTATCGGTTAGGGATTTGGAAAACTCCCTCAACCTAAGATTTTTGTTGTTGCAGTGAGCCCCAAGATGTTCGATGAAGCATTTGATATACTCCTTTGGGTTCCCTCATTTTCCTGTGTACTTATCAAAGATGGTAGGAATGTAGTCCTTTGGTTAAGGCTCATTATTATATTCATGAGGATAAGGTGTAAGAAAATCATCATACATCGATGCCACCTCACTGGATGATTGCGAGGACGCTACTATCATTTTTAATATCTCCTTTGGCATCTCCTTCCCCATTTCTTCTAAGGCAAATGTGGGTGTTTTCTCAATCACTAGAGCAATAGGCTGAGGGACCACTAGTGGAATGCTTGTTACGCCTGGCGTACTTACCATGGGTGGAATGCCCATCACACCTAGGATACCAATTATTGGGATAGGGGTGGGAACTGTGTTCGTAGGGCCATCTCCCATTGGAGTTGTGCTTAATGGGGCTATCAAATCCCCCATTGGTGTTACGAAGGAACTGGGGTCAAACCCACCCAAAATTCATGATGGTCCCATCCTTCACTAGTGGAAGCTTGTGTCACCGCTGGGACACCTATTTTCGTTTGAACCAAGGGCACCTCTACTAGAGGAACCTCATCCCTGGTAGCCTCAAGATCCCTCGCAGCTTGTTCTTCATTCCGCTAAATAGCGTCAAAGTCTATAGTACAGTTAACATTATCTTGCGCCAAACTTTTAGGAGAATACCTCCCCAGCGGAGTCGCCAAATGTAAGAGGGTAGTCCCCTTGTAGCCTGGGAGTATGGTAATACTAGTTGAGGTGAACCCCTATATGTATAGTGATCAATGATAACCCATAAACTCTTTAAATAAGCACAAGTAAATCCACAATATTATGTATATTCAACACTCAGATTGAAATCACAATTATCTCCTATATAACTCAAAATAATAATAAAAGGAACTTAGAAGTAACTCATTCAAAAGGAGAGAGAAGTAAGAACCCTAGATACACCTTGACAAGCAACCAATACACTAACAAGCTGTGAAAGATCTGTGGTTAGCTACTAAAATATTCACAAAAAATGACAATGGCGGGTGAGAAAGAACCCTGGTTTGCAATAACTTCTCTCTGATATATTTTCTCTCTAGAAATAATATCTAAAAGAACCCCACCTCTCAAAAGTATTTGAGGTCAATAAATAGCCTCCACACCACTCCCAAGATGTCTTAGTCCTTCACAGCTATGAACAGCGCCTGGTCAACAGACATCCCCTCATACTTTACGTCACAAACATTAAATACCTGATGGATCAGTCAACTCTACGTCATAAACATTAAATTCCAAGACATGCCTTTTGCTTAATCATTGTGCGTTAGAGGACTCTCACCTACAAAGGTGGCTCACCAAAATGTTTGACAGCCCCAATACCACAGCGGTTTACTCGAGTTTGGATTTGACAGTGACTAACTGTCTAGTGACATCACATAAAGTAGATGCGACTTTAGGTAAGGGACTGTTTGGCTCAAGGGTCAACAAACGATGGAATTCAAGGCTACTCCGCACAAGCTTCCACAGTGAAATGTTACTCGATGTTTTACAAGGTGTATCTAAGATGGTCAGGACAATCCCTAACGTGGCCCTACTTCTTAATCCTCCAAACCAAGTCCCTCTGAAGTTCCCATGAAGAGGTCATTCGGTAGAGCATGTAAGCTCTCCTAAGCCCTTCCATGCCTGGTCTCTCATGAGTACCATTTGACCTCCCACTGAATATTACAGTTATTAGATCATTTCAATCAATGTTAAAAATTTAACTAAATAAAAAATAGGAGGTAAAGGGTGAGCTGTATCGGCCCATCTCCTCGTTGGCTGCCATACTGAGCTATCTTGATGTCTTCATGCTGGTTCCTTCCCTTAATCCACTTCTATTAGTTGGGAGGCTTATCTCTAATCCGTAGATTATCATAGAGTCCCCCTACACTAGCCATGAAAATGAATAGAATCCCCAAAATAGCCAACTCCCGAGAAGGTGCACTTGCTCGGCTGGCTTGAGTAACTAAAATTACCTCAGGCGCACCATCCCAATAGAGATCCTAGGTAATCGGAGCAGTGACGAGGACTTAATGGTTAATTTTATTACTATAGATTTGGGACCTTCCTGGATGGACCCAATCAAAGTTTTTATTAAAAATGGCATCCTACCACCTGATTATAAAGAGGCAGAGAAGTTATGATATAAAGCAGTATGATATGTATTAGACAAAGGAGTTTTATACATAAGGGGATTGACGATCTCCTTACTACGTTCTGTTCGGAGGTAAAAGATTTGATCAAAGAAGTGCACAAAGGTCCTATAAAGCTCATTCTGTTGGCCGGTCATTGCTCCAACGAATCAACACTCAGGGATACTATTGGCCAACTACGCGGGCAAATTGTACAACCTTTGCAAGAAAGTGTGACAAATGCCAGAAATTATCTGCAATTCATAAAATTACCAATGCTGCTCTAGCATCCATAACTTCACCTTGGCCATTCTTTTTTTAGAGAATTGATCTAGTTGGCCCATTGTCGACCACTAGAGGCAGGTTCAAATATTTGGTCGTTGCTGTTTATTACTTCACCAAATGGGTGGAAGTAGAACCATTGGTAGACATGCCATATGAGAAGGTGTATCAATTCTTTTAGAAGAATATTAAATGCAGATATGGATTATCGTATGCCTTCATTATGGACCACGACACTCAATTTGATAACGGTGAGTTTGAAGCATATTGTGTTCAGTCTAAAATCTAGAAACTCCATTCTGCACTAGGCCATCCTCAAAGTAATGGTCAAACAGAAGTAACAAATAGAACTTTACTTAACGAACTAAAGAAGAGGTTTGATGATTCTAAGGGTAACTGTATTAATGAGTTATATTCTGTTCTTTGGGCTTACAAAAAAAATACTGAGAACAGTAACTAAAGAGACACCTTACATGCTTACATTTGGGACTCAAGCCATGGTACCATCCGAGATAGGCCTACTAACCCACAGAGTACTGAAATTTGATTCTCCAACTAGTGACTTGATGCGGCGACTAGATCTGGATATGTTGGAGGAAGTCCGAGAAGATGCTGCCCTGAGAAACACTACATACCAACACAGAATTGCTCGCTTTTATAATAAAAGGGTTAAGTCAACCAACCTTAAAAACTGTGACTATGTTCTTAATAAGGTCATGAAGAAAAGAAACATGCTTGAGGCTAATTGCCATGGCTCATATCTCATTTTCGCCATCATCCGATTAGGAACCTATCGACTTGAGACTTTGGAAGGGGACCCTAGAATGTTGAGCACCTCCGAAAGTTTTATCAATGATGCAAGGGGTTGTTAATATTGTATTTCTTTTGATCTATATTTTACATGACTATGATTCAAGTTTTAATAAAGTATTGATTTCAGTTCCTTCAATTTTTTCAATTAATTTCGAATTATAGCGATATACATCACACAGAAACAACAAGTAAGAATGTCTCTTGGTCTTCAGCTCTTTTCGATCAACGGTACATATATACTTAATCATGTCTAACTTATCTGTTGATTAGCTGCCGATCAGCAGAACATACTTAATCAGGTTGAATTTATAGAATTACAGATGGACCAATAGCTTGAGGCACAATTATTTCTCGCTCAGATGCAAACTTCCTGTATGACTTCGAACATATAAGTCACGAATAAGAAGTAACTATTACTTTATGCATGGCTTTGTATAAAAAAAGTCACGACCAAGAAGTATTATTCGACAACTCAAGAACAAGAAGGCTATCAAACTTCGTATACAACTTAAAAAGTTATAAACAAGTTTTACCCGATTAAGTTAAATGCAGGAAGACATATAAACATTCCTAAATACTGGAATACAAACATATATTCCTCATACACTTGGTCACCACTAATAACTAATGCTAAATTTAGATTAATATATCTAAGTGAATTAGTAGAATCTATGGAATTACAATCACAAGTTGACTGATTGATTAAAATAATCATAAGTTAACAATACAAACATATGGATTTTCATTCATATAAACTGTATCACATTCAAATGAATAACAAAATACATAACAATTATTCAACATGATGTTTTCATTGAGCTTTGGAAGATGGCTGAGCTGGTTGTACTCTTTCCATTCTAGCAGGAGGATAATACAAAGTATAGGGAGAATTAATAAAGTTAAAATCCCGTAACATTCTTCTGTTGCTTCTGCTCGGTACATTGATCAGGTGAGGAGGACGGACTATCTCATGAACATCATGTAAACCATAGTCCTATAAGTATTTAGTGATCAAGCATTTGGGAATAGCATCAATAGGTATGCATGAAGTATCCAACTTAAAGGGGGGATTATCACAATATATTACACCAATACCACAATTAGTTATTATGATCATGCTCTAACAAAGTCAAGCAATTGGTCTGACCCCATTTATAGCCTTCGCGATGGGTCTAAGCAAGGTGATCATCTACATGTCCTAAAGCTCCGTTGTAGCCTTACACCCACACATCTCTTGGTTGTTTATAAAATTAAAAGGTTAACCTTTTAACCTACTGTTGAAATTTCTTCAAAACATTATCCTTCACCTTTAACTAACGGATTGGTCGACAATGGCTTTGCCCTTGGCTTCCAGCTTTGTAGAAAGGTCGGCAATAGCTTGATTCTTTACTTACAGTTGGGAAGCCTGGTCAGCTAAGGTTTTCTTGGTCTAAGATTCTTTAACAGTTGGTCGGCTCATTCTTTATTGTCTAGAATATTGCACGGGTTTGGATATCTTCAAAGTTTCAAGTTCTTCCATCATCCTAGCATTATCATTCTCCAAAAAAGGATGCACCTTTATCGACACCACTAATATAAGACTGTTTCAAAGTCTTCAAATCATTTCAGATTTTATGATTCTCTTACTCCAAGAGCTAGGTGATCTCTCTAGATTCATCAACCTTACGGTTCACCAAGAACTCTTTTTTCCTATATGAAAATGCATATTTTTTATTTTTTTTTCTCAAAACCCCAGCGTTCTCTCAATGCCTTATACTTGGATCCATAGTCGACATGCAGAAAAGCTTTGGTTTCATTATGGTATGCCTACAAGTCTTCAGTCATCTCGAAATATGCAACATTATTGGCCACAACCCTATCAAGAAGGAATTTGAGATAAGTGCATGCATCCCTTGCTTGATCAGAAGCGTCTGCGCCGAGTAAGTCTATTAATTCTACATCTGTCAAGTCCAAGTGACCAACTTTAAACAGATTGTTAAAGCATTTGAGTAGGTTGGAAAAAGTGGAAGAAATTTGTGCCATCTTAGTAATGAACTAGAAAGATAAAGCAATAATTGATCAACAATAAAAGGAGACAGATCAACAACTAAGCATCAAAAAGTGACAAGTTAATTGAAGAAAAATTTCTTTCCTTGATAGATGGTAAGATCACAAAAAAGTACATTAGAACAAGATAAAAATAAGACAAAAAAGGTGCAAAATACAAAGACTAGAATCCAAACAAGTTTACACCTTCTTATAATCCTTCTCTACCTCAGTATTTATCTCCTAGTCGGCAAGAGGGGTAGCTGAGTCCACAGGAGCATTGTCTTAATTGACTGAAGGAACAATTGACTCAACTTCCAGAGAGGATTCTCCTGAACTTGTATCATCATAAATTTCATCATCAAGGTTGGGGGGGGAGCCTCGATCGTGCCTTAGAAATAGCTCTGAATCTTAAGTAGTGCCAATTTCCCTCAAAGCTGCTGACCAACCATCCTTGAAGAATTTCCTCTTGGCATATGCTATTTAAGCAGAAGTAGTAGAGATGGCCTTATCTCAGCCCTTGTTAAATAATGCTTCTCTAGTTTTATTTCTTTTGTCCTTCTAAATAGAAATGACAGCAAATAGTTTAACTACCTTCTCTTCAGCAACCTTTGTCCTGCACTCAGCTGGAGTAGAGGCCAAGGTAGCCACAATTAGAGTTTCATTAGCTTTCTACCGCGCTTCTTTGGCAGCCTTGATCTTTTCCTCCCAAGTCTTTAGCTTTATCTCCAAAGATTATCTAGAATCCTCCAAAGATTTCTCAAGACCCTCAAAGGCCTCCTCTACTTCTCCGAAGAAGAACGTAGTTGATCGTCCTTCTCCAATATTTGGTTATAAAGGAACTGCAAGAAAAGAACCAAATTAGTAAAAATCAAGGAAGACATGAACAATATCCAACCAACTTCAAATATGAAAACCTAGTAAGGCTAAACTTTGAGTAGCCCTCTCCAATAGTTTTGATCGGGACATGGAGGCAGCAGTAGCTCCATAGTCTGGGAGGCTATCAGCCTTGATCAATTTCCTAGCCAAGCTAGGCCTAAAGGCAATAGAAAATCTACCAACAGATGAGACCTTACCAGTCAATCCTTATTGATCGGCTTCAACAACCTTCCCAGCCTGCTTATCAACAGGACATCTCCTTAGTCTCTTAAGAGGAGACTTATCACCTTTATTGGTTGGGGGTTTCTTTCCAACCTTAACCTTCTTCTTTTGGGAATTAGTATCAACTGGTTTCTTGGTGCCAGCAGTAGAGTCCTCATCCATAAGATTGGGAAGTTTCCTTTTTCCCATGTTGAGAGAAATGGGAAGGTCAGAGTCAAAAGAATAAGAAGAAGTGCCACCAGTAGCAACTTCAGCACCAGCACCAACAGACTCAATAGCAGAGGAAGTAGACACTAGATCCCTCTCCAAATCAATTACAATTGAAGTCACAACAGTTGTTGGCCGAGATACAAAAGAGGTTATGAAACTTTTATACTCTAGTAATATAGAAGTTGATCATGGATGATCTTCTCTTGTCCTTTAATTAAGACCCCACAAGAATTTGAGTTCTTCCAAATTTACTTCACCCAGTTTGGAGAACTTTCTCTTACGTGCTTCTGCAACAAAGCAATAAGTAGTAGTAGTTAGCATATAACAAAAAAGAAATCAGTAGAGAACTAAAATAACAACCTATCCAATTCCCTTACTAAGGGCATCTGGGACCATGATATGCCACTCCATTCCCAAGTGGAGCATGTTGCCAATGCTTGACTATTAAATCATGATCCCAATAATTCTTATTGGAATCAAGCAAATTCAATACTAAAACCCTATTGGCTTGTTTGGTTTTCAAGTAATATGTGCTCTCCCCTGTAATAGACCATTTATAGTAGAACGTGATCTTTAGAATCCCAATATGGGTTCCATAGATTTTATTTAATCTATTCACAGCATAGACAACCCTCTAAGTGTTAGGGGCTACTCTTGCTAGAACAATGTCAAAATATTAGCAGAAATGAAGAAGAAAGGGATTTGGTGGAAATTTGAAACCACACTCATCTATAAAGAAGGTTGGGATCCAATGACCCTCAACCAAAGAATATACATCTATAGGGTCATGGGGTATTTCTAAATTAACCTAAGATGGCATTTTCCTTTCTTCCCTAAATTCCTCTAGAGAATCATCATTAACTATGTGAACCATGGCTCATATAGAAAGGAAATGAATAAAAACATAAAGAAATAAAGAATTCTTACAGAACATTAAGGATTTATCAAGAACTATCGAAGGAAAGGAAGAACGATGACAAATGATCGCGTAAAATCTTAGAAATAGCTGCTATAGTTCGAAGATTTGGGGTAAGGTAAAATTTGGAAAAGCCTCCCGTCTTTTATAGCTTGTCTCAAAAATTGCGAAAGTAATGATTAAGCATACCAACGATTAATGTTCTTACAATAGACTATTTTAAAAATGGAAAATACAGATTTGCCCTTTGGGCAGTCCTTTAAAATTTAAATTATTTACAAAAATGCCACCTTCAAACAGTACCGGTAAAATTTTACAAGTGTGAGAGGCCGGTTACCGACCATGTACCATGAAAATACTCTGAGCTACATCCAGGATCGAATGTTCCATACTTTCATGCAAGCATCAAGCATAGATCATTGGGGGCTTCTGTTGATACCAAAAATCATCCACCTTCATGGACCAATCAAAAGTTAACACTTGTCCTCTTACATGGCCAAAATTCTAATCAGTAAATAGTAACTCGACAGGCATATCGACCAACACAAAGAATGTCGACCATCAAGACCAATAAAGCGTCGCCATACCAAAGGTCATACCACACGTGGTTCATACAACCAATCATCACATTCATTATATACGGGTGTAAATGCTTAAATGTATAAAGGCATTCCATCCCTTGACATTATAACCCTTGATATTCGGGTCACTATAAATACATTGTATCCCTTTCATCAAAGGCAAGATAGAACAGATCCTAGAATATGCTTATTTACAAGAATACCTAGTTTTCTATAATCTCTTAAATCAATACCATAGCAATGGACGTAGGCTTTCTTACATAGCTGAACCATTTTAAAACCTTGTGTCACTCTTTTAACTATTTCATTACAATTCTATATTTTATCTGTGATTCTAAAATTGGATCAAGTCCATTTTTTGACATCAACACTACGTATAAACGGTTTATCACTAAAATGTTCAAGGAAAAACTAGGTGACACCGTGGAAATTTACATAGACTACATGGTTATCAAAATCAAGCATAAAGCCAACCACCTGCAGGACTTGCCAAAGACAATTGAAGTCCTCATATACTACAGAATGAATCTCAACGCAGTCAAGTTCTCTTTCAGAGTCAAATGTCAAAGTTCCTTCGGTACTTTGTCAGCCAATAGCGTATTGAAGCCAACTCCGATAAGATCACAGCGATTAAAATTGTTCAGCCTCTAAAGACACTTTGTAATATTCTAAAGTTAACAGTAATGTTAGAAACTCTCAAACATTTTATCTATAAATATTCTGAGAAATTCTGAATATTCTTTTAGCTACTGAAGAAAGAGAGAGGCCTAACCTGAAATGAGGAATTCTCAAAAGCACTCGATGAAGTCAAGACCTACCTGAGCTAACCACCTCTTCTTGTGATCCTAAATTTGGGGGATCCAACTTACCGGTATTTTATGGTATTTAAACATGTCATTAGCTCAGTCTTATTGTGCCAGAAGGAGGGTCACCAAGCTTCTATTTACTGTGTCAGCAAGATGCTCCTCGACGCTGAGCAATGTTAATTACCACTTGAGAAGTTAGCATATTCTATGTTTATTTATTTGAAAAAATTGAAGCATTAATTTGAATCTTACTCATTCATAGTCACCACCTATTTTCCTCTCAAAGAAGTCCTCAGGAAAGTTGACCTATCTAGACAAATGTCCAAATGGTCAATGGAACTTGGAAGGTTCGATATTTACTATCAACCAAGGATCGCAATAACATGACAAGTACTAGAAGACTTCATTGTTGAATTCATAGGGGTAGAAAGGTCTAACAACAAATCTTTAATTAACCAAATGGTCAACTAAGAATTTGACCAACTCAAGAAGTGGACTTTCCCATGTAGATAGAGCCTCTAATTTAAGAGGGGACATAGTGGGAATTATCCTCATTTCTCCTGAGAAAACTATGGTCGAACAGGGGATCAAACTTGACTTCGAAGAGTCAAATAATGAAGTAAAATATTAAGCTCTCATCGTCAGGTTACGTAAAGCCCAATCTTTGGGTGATGGTCACCTTGATGTCAACTTAACTCAAGGAAGTATTCAAGCAAGTGTCGGGAGATTACAATGCCAAAGATGAGATAATGTCAAAAATATCTATTAGTATCTCAAGACCTAATTTCTAGATTCTAAAAGGTCCACAATCAATAATTTCCTTGTGGTAATAATAGTTATGCCGATGCCTTAGCCACTCTAGGGTCGAAAGTAAACTCAAATATTAAAAATACTAATCGAGGTGGAGTTCCTCACCCAACCTAACATCATAAGACCAAAGTTTATTGAACAAGTCCTCGCCGTCCAAAAAGTTCCTAGTTAAACAGATCCAATTAAAGAAGATTTTCAAGAGTACATCCTACCGGTTGATGAAACAAACCCATCAGGCCAAGATAAAAGCTGCTCATTTCTACTTGTTAACTGAGGGCAA
This sequence comes from Sambucus nigra, assembly GCA_949130495.1. NCBI lineage: Eukaryota > Viridiplantae > Streptophyta > Magnoliopsida > Dipsacales > Adoxaceae > Sambucus > Sambucus nigra. Next base: position 717,591,887 of record OX422207.1, read on the forward strand.
AATATATAGGAGATCCTTGACATGTCCCTAGCTCCAATGCGTTCACCCAAATGACGTCAACCTAATCTTATACGAACTCCACGACGTATTTACGGGAGCTATGCAAGGGGGATATCTTTGGCATTCACAATCAAATAAGGTTATTGCTGGTCGTACATATAAAAGGATGAAGTCTCCTAAGTTAATAGATGCGAGAAGTGTCAAAATTTCTCACCCATGCTGCATCAGTCATCTAACAATTTGAAGTCGCTAACTAGCCCATGGTCGTTTGCTCAGTGGGTTTAGATATCATTGGCCCATCACCTACAGCACCAAAAAATTATCAATATCACTTGGCCGTCACAGACTATTTTATAAAGTGGATTGAATTTGAACCATTGGTGAACATCAGAGACACTGATATGATTCGATTCATAACATCATGACTCATTTGGCATTCCAAGAATGATCATCATGGAAAATGGGATGGAATTTAAAATAAGTTCATTTCAAAAAAATTACGATAACCATAGCATCCAGCACAATTTCAACTCTGGGTCCTACCCCCAGATCAATGTCTAGGATGAAGCTTCTAACAAGACAATGCTCGATGGCATTAAGAAAAGGTTAGATAAGGCAAAACGTACTAGGGTGGATGAGCTTCCCGTGTCCTATGGGGATGCCGTACTATGATTTGAAGGTTGACCAGGGAAATGCCCTACGGGATGAAAGGAATAATCTTTCTAGAAGATGGATTCCCATCGATGTAGACGACCATTACAAATCATCACTTGAATGGATAAATCATATGGACCGAGATCTACTTAGTCGATGAACAAAGGGAATAGTCCTTAATCAAGTTAGCTTTTTAACAAGAATAGTTGTCCCATAAATAAAATAAAGGCATCAGCCCAAGAAGGTTCAAGATTGAAGACTACATCCTTAGGCTAGTGCTCGAAGTTATGAGGAAGCCAGCAGTGGAAAGTTAGGTCCTAACTGGGTGGGAGTATTCAAGATTATTATAGACGATCTCCAAGGATCATACCATTTAGAAACAACGGGGGCAAGGAAATTCCTCGGGACTAGAATGCAACGAATCTTATGAAGTTTTCCTTTTAGCAAATTTATTTCTTAAAAATTTCATTTTTAGACTTATATTGAGTTTTAAAGTTCTGTTTCTCGAAACACTGTAAGTTCAATTTGATATAATTAGCTTCATTATTATTCCAAATGGCAGATTAACTCTTTTTTTTTATGAATGACTATTACGTCTGATTAAAATTTGGTCATCGACATGAATGCATTTACATTATTACACTTAACTAAAAGTTTGAAGTTACATGTTTTCTTTATAAAAATAACAAAAGCATCAAGAATTTTCCATGCAACCAAAAGATCTAAGGGGGATCAATAGGCACCAAGCATCCCGAATTTGGTTGGCTAAAAATCTTAAGTGGGTGGATGGGGACCAAGTGCATTTTTTTCATAGTTTAACCTAGGCCTAAGATTATGTGACGAAGCTTTCCAAAAGTTAAGGCAAACAATAAAAATCTGTTCAGCATAAAAAAATGAGAAAGTGCAAAACATGGAATTGACTGACAGTTTCATAGAGCATTTATTTTATAAAAGGACTATATTGGAAAAGTTACAAGATAGTTATATACAGTCTTGGTATAAAAAAATCATCTCTGATGAGGCATCATCTCGGCAACTTCAACTCTTTGTCTTTCATTAACGTTAGGCCCAAATTTATCGTCACTGTCATGAGATTATAGGTAATCCTTCACCAATTGAAGGGGAACAATGTTAAGAGGAAGCAAACTTGTGTCACTTCAAAACGGAGCGTGGCTATAAGATAGGTAATCTGATTGATACCAGTACCAAAGGTCAGAGTTTTGGGGGACTTTCATAATAACTAGAGAATTTAGTCAATCATGCTTATATACCACCTTCTTAGCTTCATCTAGATTAAGGGAGCATCCACCCATCCTTCATCATAACCGGAAACCTAGACCGTATGCCTACTAAATAGATACTTTAATTTCATTATGTCATGGACTATGCTTTGCTTGGTCGCACAAGTTCTCCTCGGCTTTGTCAAGTTTTTCCCTTAGCGAGTTTTTTTCATTCTATAACAGTTTTTCAATATCACTAACATTCCTAACCTTTGTCCTCATACCGTGGACCAAACACGCCTGCTCATCGAAGGCACTTATCATCTATTATAGAGCTTGCCGAATAAAAATAAATTCACCTTGAGCTCGTTTTCTTAGATTTCGACCGAGTATTAGGTCAAGGTCATCAATCTCTGGATACAATAGTACTTTTACCAACCCGTCTTTAAAATAAAAAATCTAAAAGAAGATACTGATAATATAAGGAACACTTTGCAAAAAATGAATTTCTTGAGGGAAAGGAATTCAAACTCTTCTGTTGAAAACATAAAGTACGGAGCATCTCCCTAAAATTAAAAAAATAAAGTTATCATATAAAGAAACCTAAGATAAAACCTAACTAGGTAGGTCCTCTTTTTCCTTAACCTTCTCCTAATCAGCACTAACCTTCTCCTTTTCAACAGCTGCATTGTCCTTGTCAACATTAAACTTATCCTTATCAGCAGTAGTCTATCGTTGCTAGATGTAACTTTATTGTGGCTAGCATCTGCCTTGCTCGAAGTCCTGACCACTTCCTTTTCCTGTGGGGGCATGTTAGGATAATGATCGTCATATAGATCCAACTCAAGAGGGACGTCCGTTCTAGTTAGGGATAAATTCTAACCTTTTTTAAAATTTGACTTACTAATATAAGTCAACTGTTTCTTTTCTTACTCGTAGGAATCCTAAAAGGCCTGATCATAAGACTCTGCATCAGTTTTCTTTAGTTCCTCGTCCTTTGATTTTAGCTCGATCGTCTTGGTTTGGTTAAATGACTTCTCATTATCATAATTGGCCTTGGATTACTTAAAGGCCTCTTTAGAATTTCTAAAATCCAGATCATTGTTAGCGAAGGCCTTCACCTTCTCAACCCTTCTATACAAAATATCCACAAAGTTAATCATAAACTGCATAGAAGAAAAGACAAGTTAGTGAATTAACAAAAAATTATGAGAATTAACAGACTAAAGTTGTAGAACATATGCATGATTGTGTCTAAGTGGCATGAGAATATAGTTGGCTAGAAGTCAGCGTTTAGACTTTGTCGTGATAATCCTAGAGGATGCCCTCTCAATAAAGGCGGATCCAAATAATCATATAGCAGCGTAGACTTCCCCTTCAGAAGGAATTCCACCTTTTTAGTGGATGCATTGGCAGTAGTATTATTCAATGGATTGGCCCTCAACTTCTTCTAGGCTCAGGCCTAGTCGGGAGAATTTGATAAAGTGACGAGGTTGAAAGGTCACTCTCCTTTTTTTCTTTTTCCCCTTGAGCCCTTGGGGATAGAGTGAAGTCAGCATCATCTATAAGTGAAGGAAGTTTATTCCTTTTTGTCATCCCTTATGTTGATACTTTGACAGAAATGGAATACACATCTACAGGCTAAATGAGGCCGAGGTGGATGCAGTAGAGGATACTTCATTAGTGGAAGTAAAATGAATCTCTAGGAGAGAGTCGATGAGCTTAGCTGTAAAGCTCGTCACGGTGTTTTTGTATTCAAGAAAAATTGATGTCGATCGAGGATGCACTGCGCATGGGATCAAAGGCCTCCTAAGTTTCCAAACCTTGGTGAGATCTTCACGATTGAAATGAGAGGTAGAGGGATCCTATTTCTTAGAAGAAGTTTCATAAAATAAGTAAATAAGTAAGCGTTAGCATTAGTCCCCATACGACAATCGGTCCACTACAATAAAATTCAAAAGAGAGAGTGGTTTCAATATATTTGTTTCCCCTGTTAAGGCACCTAAACCCCTGTATGGATCAGTGCCCTCAGGAATAGGCGGATGTTGTCAATACCTATAAATAAACCCATGACTCCAATACCCATTATCGAATTTGAGAAAATTAACAACCAAGACTATACCTGGTTTTCTTTCCTTTATATAAAAGACATTGTCATTCTCTTTTTACCACGAATAATAATATTTAATCTTTGGTATCCTTATTCGAGTACCAAATAACTCATTGATCACATGCAATTCGTTCATTATCCTCCATGTATCTGGAGAACACTGAGCATGAACCACTTTGAAGAATTCTCAAAACTCTGAAAAGAGTTTATTGGGGGGAAGATTATTGCACCAGCTACTAAGAAGGTATGAAACCAGTGACCACCTTCGATATTATAGCAATCATTGGCTGCAGGAGTACATTCGATCTTCACCTAATTAGGGATCAAGTACCTTTTTATAAAATCTCCTACGGTTCTATCTTTATGTCATAGACCATGTTCTCAAACAACAAAAAAGAAAATAGAAAAATAATCAAAATGAGGAGAAAAAAGGGAAAATCATTGCAGAAAATTCAAGAGCATGTAATACCCCGTATTTTTATAGAATAAATTATTTAGTGGATTAAATTATTACAAGGTAATTCGATAATAATAAAATGCTTAACTTATATTATAATTAAATGTGTCTTACGATGTGATTTTCATGATATGTATTTCTAATAATTAATTTAGTATATTAATTATGTAATTATTATATTTTGTCTACGCGTATATAATTAATGATAATATCGTTACACCGTGAGATATTATCACATATTGTGGTTAGTGTCATTTGGATACGACTTGGGGGTGTCACTGAGGCCCTGTTAGGTGTTTTTACCATTTTAAATTGGTCCTGGGTGATAAGTATACCCTTAGGAGAAGCTTTGAGCCAATTCGAGTGGTATTTCGGGTTCATTCAATGAACCCTTAATAGACATTTATATTAGGTGCATAAATTAAAGGTTTAAATAAGGGTTAGAGCTATTAAATATCCTTATTAACATGGTAGATCAAACCCTAGCATCCACGGGTTGTTGGGGGAAGCAAAGAAAAAATCAATGAGGATAAACCACAAGGATTCAAGCCTACACCACATGTTCTTCAATTTTTAGACAAGAATACCTTTCAATACTCAAATTAAATATGTAATTGGTTTAGAATATATGTTCTTCTCTTTTCAAATTTAAATATTGAGGAATGTTTAGGTATTAATTTGTTTAGGATTGAATATAATAATTATGTGGGTTAATTAATAGTAATAAAAATTTGTCATGCATTATATACTTGTAATTTGACGAATAGATCATGAAAATGTAGGACTAAATGATGTAGATCTGAGATTTAATTGATGATTTAGGATGAAGATCCATTATTATGAAGTTTCCTCATATTAGTTTAAGTTTTAATCATAGAATTAGTAATGATCAAACCTTAAGATGATTTCTCAATGAGTTATGTGAAAAAGTTTGGATCTTCAGGTTTTTTATCTTGGATTTAATGTTAATAAACTCGTATGATTGTGTAATAATGTTTAGAATCTCGCTCCTATGATAAGAATTAAGTTAGGCCATGTTTTGGGACTATTTTGAAATTTTAAAATTCAACAATGGAGGATTTTAGGGTGTTAAACCCGCAAAGAAAAATGAATGTCAACAATCTGAAACCATCGATCGATCGATGGATTTTGTCGATTGATCGATCGATGATCTCAAAATTTGCTCTGTAAGGGATTTTGTTTATTGGATTGGATTTCGGGGTTATTTTTCAACTCAAAGTTCTTTCTAAGATTTTAAAACTTAGTATTTTAAGATGAGATAGTTAGTTATGATTTAGGAATGAGTTCCTAAGTTGTGGTGCATAAACCTTAAACGTCTTTAATGACTTTCGATGTGGAATTTGTCTTAATTAGGAAACGCACGAGTGAGCAGTACCTTAGGGTCGTGAATAGATGTTGGGCTTGGAAATTAAATAATTAAAGTATTATGATGAGTTCTTTCTGGTCTTGTGTGTTTATAGGCCATATGATTAAATTATAAATTAAGCTAGGAGAATTATTTGTATGTTATAAGAGAACATACCAAGGCATTTAGTCATACACTCACAGTTTAGATATGTATTAAATTAGGAGTTGAGTATATTGAGGTTTGAAAATTTATAAACCTAGTAATGTGAGAATCAATCCAGTGACGAGGATTGGGACGGTTTGGGATTTGCGTGGAAATTTGTATTATCCTATGTGGTTATGTATGTTTACTAAGGTTTTGAGATATAACAAACCTAGTTGAGATAATGATCCAGCGTGTTGGGATTTAAATGTTTGGGTACGCTTGAGGGTTTACGTTATGATGTGTGTGTATATATATAGGAACCCCCAAATGGCACCGTAAGAGGTACGAACACCTCACACGGGAGCAATATAACTCATAGGAACTAACCGCATAGTCCTGGGACTCGTAATTTGAGAATATGACTAGAATTTTCAAATATGTAGACTTAGGCTTAAAAACACGCCATTAGAGGGTGAAAACTCAAAAGAACCCCCAAACGGCACCTTTAGAGGCACAAACACCTCGCACGGTACCAATGTAACTCATAGGAACTGACCGCGTAGTCCTGAGACTTCTTGTTTGAGAATATGACAAGAATTTGCAAACATGTAGACTTAGGTTTAAAAGCACGCCGTTAGAGGGTGAAAACTCAAAACAACCCCTAAACGACCCGGCAAGAGGAACGAACAGCTCACATGGGACCAACATAACTCATAGGAGATGACCGAGTAGTCTTTGGACTCGCAGTTTGAGAATATGAGTAGAATTTTCAAATATGTATACTTAGGCTTAAAAACACGTCATTGAGGGCGAAAACCCAAAACAGCCCTCAAACGGCCTTGTAAGAGGCACAGACACCTCGCAGGGGACCAATGTAACTCGTAGGAACTGACCGTGTAGTTTCGGGACTCTCAATTTGAAAATATGATAAGAATTTGCAAATATGTAAACTTAGGCTTCAAAACACACCGTTAGATGGTAAAAACTCAAAAAAAGGGCCTCGTAAGAGGCATGAACACCTCGCACGGGACCAATATAACTTGTAGGAACTGACCGCATTATTTCGAGACTCGCAGTTTTAGAATATGACTAAAATTTACAAATATGTAGACTTAGGCTTAAAAAATGCCGTTAGAGGGCGAAAACCAAAACAACCCTAAAACGGCCTTATAAGAGACACGCACACCTCGCACGGGACAAATGCAACTCGTAGGAACTGACCGTGTAGTCCCAGGACACCTGGTTTGAAAATATGATGAGAATTTGAAAATATGTTGACTTTGGCTTAAAAACACGTTGTTAGAGGGTAAAAACTCAAAACAACCCCCTAATGGCCCCAAAAGAGGCACGGACACCTCACAAGGGACCAATGTAACTTGTTGGAATTGATCACGTAGTCATGAGTCTCTCGATTTGAGAATATGCCAATAATTTCAAAATATATAGATTAGGCTTAAAAATATTCCGTTAGAGGGTGAAAACCTAAACCAGTGCCCAAACGGCCCCGTAAGAGACACTAACACCTCACACGAGACCAATGTAAATCATAGGAACTGATCACATTATCACGGGTCTCCCGCTTTGAGAATATGATGAAAATTTGAAAACATCTAGATTAAGCTTAAAAATAAGTCGTTAAAAGGTTGAAAATCCAAACCAGCCTCCAAACGGCCTCGTAAGAGGCATGAACACCTCGCACGGGAGGGGACGAATATAACTTGTAGGAATTGATCCCGTAGTCACAAGTCTCTCGTTTTAAGAATAAGATGATAATTTGAAAATATCTAGATTATACTTAAAAACATGTCGTTAAAGGGTGAAAACCAAAACTAGTGTCCAAACGGTCCCGTAGGAGGCCCTAAACTTTGCACGGGATCAATGTAACTCGTATGAACTGATCGCATAATCGTGGGACTCCCAGATTGAGAGTATGATGATAATATGAAAATATCTAGATTACGCTTAAAACTAGTCGTTAAAGGATGAAAACCTAAACTAGACCCCAAACGGCCCCGTAAGTGACATGAACACCTCCCACGGGACCAATATAACTTGTAGGAACTTATTGCATAGTCACGAGTCTCCCAATTTAAGAATATGATGATAATTTGAAAATATCTAGATTAGGATTAAAAACAAGCCGTTGAAATCGTGAAAACCCAAACCAGTTCCCAACGGCACTATAAGAGGCATGAATACCTCGCACGGGACCAATGCAACTTATAGGAACTGACCACATAGTCATGAGTCTCTCGATTTGTGAGTATGAAGATAATTTAAAAATATCTAGATTAGGCTTAAAAAAATCCGTTAGAGGATGAAAACCTAAACCAGCCCCCAAACGGCCCCGTAAGAGGCACTAACACCTCGCATGGGACTAATGTAACTCGTAAGAGCTGACCACGTAGTAACAAAACTTTCAGTTTGAGAATATAATAATAATTGTAACTCTTATATGCAATTTTCAGCTTGAATGAGTTTTTTTTTAAATTGCTTGGTTACTAATATCATCTCTTTTTGGTATCCTATCTTTTTGCACGATAACATTTCGTCATTATCTTTTATCTACATGGAACACACGAAGAAGTCAAGGGTTTACAACAAGGGGATTATTTATTTAATGTCGTTAATATTCAGGATTCTTATTTTTTGTATTATGGTTGTGCGGGATTTTGTAGTTTTATTGTTAACTTTTATGGCTGTGCGGGCTTTTATGATTTTATTTGCATATTTTATGGCCGTGCGGGCTTTACATTATACAGGTTTTATATTAACAGGTTTTAGAATGTCTAGAAAATATGGGAAATTCTGCCCAATTTTTTTTTGTTTGTGAACTATTAAGACTTGTAATATTTTGAAGTTTATATATACATTAGTTTATCAACAACGTGTGTGATTCGCAACTTGTGAATTTTCTTATTTTCAATTGATTATTTTTTTCTTTTAACCAAAAAATTGGCACAGTTAAAAACCCTGCCAAAAGTATATCAAATTTTGTCACTATTTTGAAATGTGCCAAAAGTGTACCAAAATGTACTCAATCTGGCACAGTTATAAAGTGTGTCAAAAGTGTGCCAGAAATATCAAATTATATCACGGTTTTAAAGTGTGCCAGAAGTATTCATGTTTGGCCAAATCTAGCACACTTTTAAACCGTGCCAGAAAAATGGCTAATTTGAAACACCTGATTCTAACACAGTTCAAAACCATGCCAGATTTGATCTCGCATAGATTTAAACTGTGTCATATTGTTGTTTTTGGTGTAGTAAATTATGCATGAACCTATGATATATGTGTGATTTTTGTTTTGACGTTATGCTTTTGCAAATTCCGAGGACAAAATTCCTTTACTAGGGGGAGAATGTAATGCCCCATATTTTTCATGGAATAAATTATTTAGTGGGTTAAATTATTACATAGGAATTTGGTAATAATAAAATTCTTAACTTAGATGAAAATTAAATTTGGCTTACAATATGATTTTATGACATGTGTTCATAATAATTAATTTGGGATATTAAGACGTAATTATTAGATTTTTTGTATGTGTATATAATTAATGGTATTTAATTTTGTCGTGTAATATTATCGTATGTTGTGGGTAGTATCGTTTAGATAGGACCTAGGAGTGTCACGGAGGCACGATTAGGTTTTTTATGGTTTTAAATTATTCTCAGTGGCAGGTATACCCTTAGGAGGAGTTTTAGGTCAATCCGAGTGGTATTTCAGGTTCATGTAATGGCTTGAAAATAGGCAGTTATATTAAGTGCGGAAATTGAAGGTTTAAATAAGAATTAAAATTATTAAATATCATTATTAAAAGGTAGATCAAAACCTAGTAGCCATGGGTCTATGCGAGAAGCGGGAAAAGGTCCAAGGAGGATAAACCACGAGGATTCAAGCCTACACCGCATGTTCTTCGATTTTTAGGAAAGAATGCCTTGTAATACATAAATTAAATATGTAATTGATTTAGAATATATGCTTTTTTCTTTTCAAATCTGAATATTGAGGCATTTTTAGGGATTAATTCATTTAAGATTTAATATAATAATGATGTGGGTTAATTATAAGTATTACAAATAATTCATGTATTAGATACTCGTACTTTAATGAATAAATCATGAAATTATTAGACTAAATGATGTAGATCCAAGATTTAATCATTGATTTACGATGAGGATCCATTATTAAGAAGTGTCCCCATGTTAATTTTAGTTTTAGTCATTCGATTAGTGATGAACAAATCATGAGATGATTTGACAATGCATTATACGGAAAAGTTTGGATATTTAGGTTTTATTCTTGGATTTAATGTTAATAAACCCTTATTATTGTGAAATCATATTCCTATGATTATAATTAAGTTAGGTTATGTTTTGGGAGTTTTTTGAAAGATTATAATTCAACAATGGGGGAATTTGGGGTGTTAAACGCGTAAAGAAAAAGGACTGACAGTAATCTCAGACAATCGATAGATCGGTGGATTTGGTCGATCGATAAATGATCTCAGAATTTTCCTAGTGAGGAATTTTTTATTGGATTGTATTTCCGGGTTTTGTTTCCAATAGGTGTCTTTTTAAGATTGTAAAACTTAATATTTCTCGATGATATAGTTAATCATGATTTAGGAATGTGTTCTTAGGTTGGGGTGCGTAAACCTTAAATGTCTGTAATGCCTTTCGGTGTAGAAGATGGGTTAATTTGTGTAAACGTGTGGGCGAGAAGTACCTTAGGGTCTTTAATAGATGTTGGGATTGGAAACTGAATGTTAAAGTATTATGAAGAGTTATTTTTGGTCTTAAGAGTTTATGGTCGTATAATTAAATTATAAATTAAGAAATTTGAGTTATATATATGCTACAAGAGAACGTACCAAGACATTTAGTCAGACACCCATAGTTTAGACATGTATCAAAGTAGGAGTTGAGTATATTAAGGTTTCATAATTTATAAACCATGTAATGTGAGAATTATTCTAGTGACAGGTAGTGGGACGGTTTGGAATACGCATTGAAATTTGTATTATCCTATGTCGTTCTTCATAAGGTAGATTTCCAAATGACAAGGAGCATGCAGCGATTATCAAAAACTGAGCGGACAAGAAAGGGCGACTTCCATACAATCACTGATCTCCAACCACTCTCATATCCGAAGTCTCCTAACGGTCTGTCTTGACCAAGCCATTAAGTAATAAACTTCAAGGATTTTGTTAACAACTCTTCAATAGCCAAAAACTCGGCACTCTTCAGCGCACGATACTTCACTACCAGCCGCAAGCTCATCATTAGCAGTTCCAATGTATTAGAACCTTTGAAGTTTTAATCAAAGTATGAGTTCCAAATGGCTAGCACGACCCCTATTATGGCGGGAAAGTATCTCGGTAGATTCGAACACATGTCATATTTGATTTAAATATATCAAAAGTGCGAGCTGAAGGGAGGATGTTGTAATAGGTTATGTGTATAACTCCTCTCATATTAATGATAAAGCTAAATTAATAGCTTTGCAACTCTGTGCTCAAGCACCCCCAGTAACTATAAAGAAAAACTCCCCCTCTTCTTCCCCCGTGGACGTAGGCCAAGTCCAATCGAATCACATATATACATTGTCTCTCTTCATCTTTCACCTCATTATATTTTATTGGACATTATAAATTTATTGTGTTCTAAATGAAATCCTTTTTCTATACCAACATAATTGGTATCATCTGTGGGAACAACTATTTCCATGACTATGAATAAAAACCAGGTGACACGGGCCATTGAAGGCATTAAAGATCAACAACGGACTCTCCAAGATCAATTGTAACATCTCTTAAATTGTTAGCCTCAGCACCAACAACTACCAGAGAAATAGGTGGACCAAGACCCCCACGTAGAACAGAACTATGTACCATGGTGTTTCCATACCCCGTGTTCTTCTCCACCATATATCAGGTGTTAGATGCCCGTGACTCTGGACTCCCATCAACCAACGAGGCCACCGAAAAAATTGAACTGGAATCATCGTTCAGCCCATAAGTCATGAGTTATCATACGTCATTGAGCTTCAAGTTCTATAGGATGGACTCGTTCGATTATACCTCGAACATGTGGGAACACATTGACCATTACAGGGCACACATGGAATTCATTGCCAATCCTGATCCAATAAGGTGCAGAGCATTCACCATTACGCTGAAAGGATCAGTAAGGATGTGGTTTAATCAAATGACTGCACAATCAATCACTTGCTTTAGGGATATCTTTGAGCATTTTAATTGACACTTTATCGGAAGCAGGGTCCATCAAAGACGAATAATCATATGTTTAACATTCTACGGACTAAAGGAGAGAGTCTTCAGGAGTATGTCAAGATATTTAATAACGAGTTCCTCTTCATCAATCATCCCGATAAAATTTAGTTATATCAACCTTCTTAAGAGGATTATCTAGATGCAACACCATTTATTTGATGTCCAAGAGTCCTTCCACGAATATGACACGGTTCACGAGGAGTTTTTGTACCTATATGTACTTTTTATATATACACTTGAAAAAAATTGAAAATTTTCAAAAATAGTCGGTATGCCTTTTGGAAATCTCATCGCATACGTTCACTTGCTTATTATCTTTGTGATTTTATTTCTTTTGGAGTCATGTGATGCGTTTGTTCATGCTTAGTTTTTTACCCTTTATTATTATGGACAAAAAAGGGGAGAACAAATTGGGAGGGAGTTTATTTTTCTTTAAACTTGTACGCATCACAGTATTCTTTTATTTCAAGTGTATAGGTCTCTTCCACATCGATGATGATCTCATGTACTACACAAGATGAAAATTTTTAGTTGAAGACAAAGTTTCGAATGTCATTCCGTTTTTAGTTTTGGGACAACATTAGGATCCATTGTCTTAGGGGTTTTATTGTAATTTGGTTTCCTTTTTTTTATTTTGTACCGATATAGCCAAATGGAGGAGATTTGTAAGAGAAAGATTTTATAATTGCTCATAGATTAAGTATTTTATTATATCTCATTACAAATCATGGTTTCAAACTGAACACTACATCCTTATTTGCGTCCACAATCAAGTGAAAATGTGTTAGTGACTGGCCTTCATGTCCGAGTTTCAAGTCATTGGAAATGTCATGAACTTTTATTGAGGTATATGGCACGTGTGGTTTTTATTTCTCAATCAAATTATATCAGGGATGTTTTCTTTTAAATCGAGTCATTTTTATAACCCGAATTTTGAAAATAATTTTTTTTTATTTTGAATCTCATTCGAACGAAATATAGATTTCGCTAGAACGAAATATAGATTTCACTAGAACGAAATGCCCCTTTTCGTTCAAACGGGGCTTTAAACGAGAATCTAACGAGTTTTGCCTGTTTAACATAACCAAACTCTTTGGAAGGAAGATTAAATGAGAAAGCTTGTCGTTCAGATGATACGTGATCTCGTTATAATGAAGCTGGTGTTTCGTTCAAACGAGATGCCATTTTCGTTCAAAGGAGATCGTTGCCTCGAAATTCGTGTTTTTCCTATGAAAACTTTTTTTGATGAGTTTTACTTAAGACTTTTGGTAAAAATGAATTCCCAATATCTGTTCCAAAAGTGTTTGTCCTTTTGTTTTAGAAAAATATTTTTCTTTTCCAAACCATACATCCCATATATGATTTTTTAAGCTTGTTCAAACCCAAGTTATATACTCGTTACATCAAACCCTTGTGGTGTACTACTATACTCCTTATTTATGAAGACAAGGATCTACAACTGAAGAAGAAAGGATCGTATATCCTGAGGCTGATCAATAGTTACCGAGGGAAGACTACTTCATGTGCATGGTTCTGGATTGGGCCGTATTTGTAGAAGAATTGAAGACTGGTGCATTATATTTAGTTGAGCTCTAAGTAGTCTGTAAGTCATCGAGTCCGTCGAACTCTTTACAATGTTAAAATCTAGGTTTTGTCCAAAAGGATTTTTTCCTCCGTTTCTTCTTTGGTTTGGTTTGTTCGTGTGATTGGATATAAGTTAATAGGACTTTATCCTGTATGCACACCTAATTATTAATTAAGATAGAATTCGGTTAAAAATTGAATTTTTTTGTTAGTAACCTAATATACGGACTATCCATATGAACCCGCTTTCTAAAAAAAAGAGTTTGATCGCTAAAATATGTCTAAACGACTTAGATCAAAATGCAGTCATATTTCTCTCTGTGTAGGGAGAAGAATCTCCTAGAGATTGGTATGAAAGTTGGCATTTGAAATATGATAAAAACCAATTTTTCACGTACTCATTCAAATTATGGTACATCTCATTCTAATGACGTACCCTTTCTCGTTCGAACAGTTATTAAACAACTAATCCAACAAGATTCCAGAGTGTGCCAAAAATACGCAATAAATAATCTCGTTTGAACGAAGTTAATGCTATTCTAGTGAAGTATGGGAACTCTTTTGAACGGCATCTAAACGTCATTCTAATGACTTAGTGAAATTGTTAAAAAATACTTTAAAACATTTTTGGAAAATATTTTAATTTTTCAAACTCTTTACAAATACCCTTGAACAAAAAGTTTTCACAAAAACAACCTCGTAAACGTTCTCCAATACTTGTAGTGATGATCGATATTTGATTGTTACATTTGGTCACTATCTTGTCTTCACTTGAAGTCTTGATAATATTCATGATGGTGTAGTGGAATGTAACGGGATAATCCAAACTAAAATGGATTATGAGAAATTATAAAACTCGGTCTTACAAATGTCCTCCTTTAACTATTCCGTTATAAAACACAAACCAAAAAATAAATAGAAAAACTAAGATAAGTTCAATTAATTCCTTCCTAAAACCATAAAAGAAAAGACACGAGTGACTTTGTCTTCAACTGAAAGACTTCATCGTGTAGCCCATGAAATAATCATGGCGAAAAACACCTACACACATGAAGCAAAATAAATACCTTAATGCATAGAGTTTAAAGAAAAAATAAAACTCCCCCTCAATATGTTCTCCCCCTTTTTGTTCATAATAAACAAAGGGTTAGAAATTAATCCTGAAATGATAGCATCACTAGAATCCAAACAGGAAATATCATCGTAAAGAATAAACAATTAAGCATATGCGATGAGAATACAATGAAGCAACTAACTGTTTTTGAAAACTTTTCAAAATTTGGAGTATTTTAAAAGTACATATGTATAAAAATTACATATGGGTACAAATACAAATAGTCACACTATGGAATAGCACGAAAAATATCCGAATCATGGAAATGAAATGAAATTGTATGAACTTAAATCAATGGAATATCAAAATAGCATACTAAGCAAAGGTGCAAAAAGTCAAAAAGTTACTCCTAAAGAAAGAACTCAATTTCAAACTTAAGTGAAAAATTGTTGAATGAAATGAAATTGATTCGACTTATGAAAATGCCATGAGTTTTAATGCTTCTGAAATCAATAATGCCAAACTATTTAATGTCTTTAAAGGAAGGTGATTGTGTAAACCCGTTGATCTTTAACTTATAACACCCTCAAAATCTTACATTTTAAGAATACACTCTCAAAATTTTTGAAGGAATCATAATGCTCGTGATAGTGAAGCATAAATGAAATAAAGGCCTTAGCGCTACTGTTTTTGAGTTCCAAATTTATGTTTTAGGTTCTTGTCAATGGTGATATTTAACGCAAAGAAGATTTCTTCTTTCGTAACCCCTTTCCATTGATTAAACAAAAATCAAATTTTTCGAAAAAAGAAATTTGGACAATGGTTATTACAAGCACAACTTATTCCTAGTACATTTGTTTCGTTAATCATGATTGATAATAGAACACCGTCTACATGTGATAAGCAAGTATAATGTTCAAAAAGTCTGTGTATATGTGCAATAAAGGAGATATAAAGAGTCTAGCGGGAAGGAAGTAATCATGAAATTTAACAAAATGCTAATCACGCACTATTAAGAACACTCAAGAAATGGAGCCAAGTCTCATAACACCATGAGTAAAAAAAGTATGTAATTGCGACTCGAACATCTTAAATGCACATTCATATATCGTGTAAAAGAAAATAAAAAAATCTTTTTAAATTTTCATAATTTTTATCAAAATAATTAAAGAAAATATTTTTGGATTTTTCAAAAATATAAACATAGAAATACAATCTAGTAATGGGGACAAAATATAGCAATATTATAAACACCCTGTGCTAGAAATAATTCTTGACCTCAGTCATTGGTTCAGTATATGTTCTTAAAAGGAGTAGACATTCTTTGAAATTCCTCCATTAAACATTGGGAAGTCTTAACCAAAAACTCCACTTACTATTGAAGACTAGAAAAAACTCTATGGTGATGTGCGGGAGCATATCTGGGAATACGTGTAGGAAATCATGTGGGAACATGTGTGGGAACACATGTGCAAAGTCGTGTGGGAGCATGTGTGGGAATACGTGCATGAAAAACTCCCCCTAACTTAAAATAAAATTTCTGAAGGTGACCTCTTTGTTGCAATGGGAACAGACTTAGACTTGTTTGGGCCTACCTTAGTTAAAGTGCTTAGGGCAATCTCTCCCCGGTGTTTTAGGTCAAGGCCTATAAGGATCCATCACAAACTGAGGAACCGATTCGAATGCATTATGGAAAGTGGTTTCACCATTGTAACCCATCCTTTTTCACTCCTTACAACCTAACGAGGAACATAGGAATATCTTTCCAACCTTCTTTAATGTGTACTCTAAAGTAACCTTGACCTCTCGGGCACGTCGAGATCTTTCTCGAGTTAAAAAACACGTCCTTCAAGTTTCTCACAAGTCTCTAATAAAGTTTGAAGATCTTTCATAAGGCTAACCACTTTATTAGTCAAGTCACTCACTTCCCTCCCAACCGCAATAAGTTTCTCACACAAAAAAAACTTTTAACTTTTTTAGTTAACTCATGCAGGCCTCACACTCTCTCAAAACTTTCAAATCCTTTTCTAAAGCCAACACCTTAAGAGTCAAATATTCATTTTTCTTTTTGGTTTTTAAAGAATCTTTGTAAAGATTGGCATAGGCAGGTTGGAGGCCACT
The DNA here is from genome assembly GCA_949130495.1 of Sambucus nigra. NCBI lineage: Eukaryota > Viridiplantae > Streptophyta > Magnoliopsida > Dipsacales > Adoxaceae > Sambucus > Sambucus nigra. The sequence goes on from OX422207.1 coordinate 717,608,898, forward strand.
TTCTCCCTCACTTAAATTCTCTTCATCACCCCCACTCTCTCCAAAATGGTACGAAACATTGTCGCAACTATCACATTTTTAAAATCTCCTCACTGGTGTTGGATGAACTAGTAGAATTAACATAACTGGACATGAATGCACATAATTTAGGTTCATATGGTGAATCATCCTTGAAATCCACAGACTCGACGTCACTATTTCTTAAAGTGGCAATATATGCAGCTTTGCCTTTTCCCTATCTCTTAAGCCTAGTGAGACACTCATTGGATTTATGACCCTTACCCTCTCACTCATAGCATCTCTCCGATTCGACTTTTATAGGGTGCTCACTGATACATCACGAATATTGCATATTTGCACCCTTTATCTTTATGGATTCTAGCACTTTTACGTTCTTAATGCCTGTATTTATATAGTTAACCAGACAACCTCAGATTTGGACATATATATGTTTTTCAGGGGTTAATTGTGCTTTTGTAGGTATTGGAACGCTAAAAGTGAGGATCCGTTGCATTTCGAAGAAGTTCCGTCGTGGGATGCTACTTCAAGGGCAATATGATCTTTTCAAACTCACTATTTTTTATGGAATCAAGTTACCAACATGTATATAATCAAATTATCTTTCCGTGGACACTGACCGTGCGTCATTCTGACTCCGAATAAGGGAGTTATGGCCATTTTTGAAAGGTTTCGATCTTTTCCCCTACTTCAAGGGCATTTTGGTAATTTTAAACTACATAATTGGGATGGTTTCAAAACAGAATCATGTAGACAATTGAAATAGCTTCGCGTTGTTTCCGAACATGCATCATTTTGATTCCGTATGAGGCAGTTATGGCCATTTTTGTGCAACGCGTCAAAATTGGTTCGGAGAGAAAAAGGCGGTTGTCAAAAGCGAGGTCGATCGGGACCATTAGATATGGACGAAAAATGATTTATTTTGGGGTTTTTTTGACTTGGTTTTGTTGGGGGTTTATTTTGGGGTATTAAAAGAATGTTGTAGGCTTTTATTTGGGGGAGATAATTCATTTAGGTTAGTTTTTAGGTGATATTTTTTAGAGCTTCTCTCTCCTAGGGTTCCATCCCATTTTGTATGTAAGTTGCTACTATTCATCTTCTTCCTCTTTAATAAAGCTTCCATTGTTTATTTCTTGTGTTGTTAACTAGTTTATAAGCTTTGATAATTAGTTTCACTTGTTTTAATTTACTTCCTTGCTTTAAATACATGTCTTTCACCTTGCTTTCTAGTTAATTTAGTCTAGGTTGTGTTAAATTGAACTCACCTAGGGTTGATTTATTGCTTTGCTTTGGTGATGGAGTTTACGGGTCTATTTCGAGTGCGTTGTCCTAGTTATTACGCCTAGGGGATTTGACGGGGCATATTGTGTATGCTCCTTGCTTACGATCTTACGTGCGTAATTTCCGGGGTATTTATTGACGCCAAAATCATATTAGGTTTTTATATGAATTTAGGGGTGTGACAACCCTTGATTTAATTAACTATCGAAACGAGATGCATTTGTAATAACTCGTTGATCCATGTAACCATTTTATACTAATTAACTCGGGTCAGGGATATTCGACGCAACCTATAGTTTTCACTCGCTTTCTTAATCTCGCTTTATTTTCCCTCGCCTAGATTAATATTTCCCTTTTATGCATCTTTTCCCTTTGTGTATAATTAATTTTTACACTTTTATTTTAGGATTATTAAATCCTATAAATTCTAGTAACTCGTCTTTGTGGATTTTTGATACTCGACTTACCGCTACACTTGTATCAGAAGTGCAGTCGTAGTTTAGGTTTTTTATTAAGGCGGTGAACAAAAAACAACTATCGGAGTTTTGACACAACGCTTCTTTTCACCCTTAATCACTCACCTCTATCTCTCTGTTGATCATTCTCAAAAATATTCTTGCCTTCTTTGAAATTTTGTCTTTTCCAAAACTTTTATTTTCTAGTTCGACGAATTTTCTTTGTTGAATTGAAAATTTTTTTGATTTTTTTTAAATGGGAAAAGATCATCTAGATTGAAATCAAACTCGAAGTCAGAATCAAAAACCTTTTCTTTCTTCTTAAATTGAGCTTTTAAATCCATCCATTTTTCTTTCTTATTTGTTTTAACTTTTTAGGATATTTCTTCCTTTTTCCTTTTGGTTTCTGGGAACATCTCTAACTTGTATGTTTGAAGATCACCTACGAGATCTTATAACCTAAGAATATCTAAAATTACCAAAGAATCGGGGACCATGACTTTTGCACTAAAATGGGATGGAATATATCTCGTAATTGATTGACTACCCTTGTCTGAGGAATTATCTCACCCAAATTAAAATTAAAGTTCATAATGTCAGGCAGATGTGCACAAAATTCATTAAATGTTTCCAATTCAAACATGTTAATGGTATCCAATTGTGTGGTGAGATTCTGTAGCTTATAAGCTTTCACAGTATTGTTACCCTCATCAGTGAGTTGAAAGATATCTCATGCTTCCTTAGACGTGATACATGTCATAATACGACGAAGTTCCTCGAGTATGATTGCACTAATAATTTCACTTAAGCCTCGGGAGTTAAAGTTACTCCATTTAAAATAATTCTTAGTCCATGTAGTGATAGGTTTGAAATTAATGACATCAATATTAGTCACAGTGGGTGAAGTACACCATGTTCTAACAACAATCCAAACTCGCTCATCAATCGATTTCAGAACCAACCTCATTCGATCTTTCCAATAGGCGTAATTAGACCCGTCAAATGTAGGTGGCCTGTTGGATGAGTTATCCATATAACCACCAGGATTCATCTATGTAACTTATACAAATAAGATCTGATACCAATTTGAAAATATCCAATTAAGCGGTCTGATTATATGTATAAGTCATAGAGTAGGTCACACACACAAAACCAAATTCTATTTAATCCAAATTTTATCTAGATTAAATTAGGTGAGAATAAAAGATATTTGAAACTAAATAAAGCCAATCAAGCCAACCACAAACAAAATAAGATAGGAGATGAGAAAAAATCTCTTTTGTGTAAAACTTATATTCAACACCATTTCCAACTAGGTATTACAGAAGGATATACACAGACTTACATAACTTAGAGATCCACTGAGCAAAGCAGTAATGTCGTCAACCCAAGTTATCCACAATAAACGATACAGAGCCAGCACCATCCCACATTAAGCTCTTCTTGCCTCGGTATCGATCAATCATCCTCTGGAAACAGTATTAGTATCTTCAGGAGTAGATAATTAACTCTACATGGTTATGAAGAAGGATTGTGTTCTTCGCAGTTTGAAAAAGTGATCTCAAAACATCCAAAGGGTTTGAATTAAAAAAAAAGATTTTTATCACTAAAATGCATCCCTGCATCTCTATATATAGGGAGAAGCATATCTAAGCAATAAGTATGAAAGATTGCATTTGAAATCTAGAAAAAATATTTTTCGCGTACTTGTTCGAATGAAGGGACATCTTGTTCGATTGACTTACCCTTTCTAATTTGAACAGATATCAAATGAGTGATCAAATGAGATTTCAGAGCCCTCCAAAAAAATGCGACAAATAATTTTGTTTCAATGAAGTCAATGTTGTTCTAACGAGGTATAAGACTCGTTCGAACGACATTTAAATGGCGTTCCAATGACTTAGCAAAATTTCAAAAAAAAACTTTAAAACATTTGTGAAAAGATATTTTAAGTTTTTAAATTCTTTAAAAATACCCTTGAATAAAAAAATTCACGGAAACAACCTCATAAACTTTATCTAATAATTGTAATGGTGATAGATCTTTGATTGCTGCATTATTCACTAGCTTATCTTCACTTGAAGTCTCGATATTTTTCATGAAGTGGAATGTAACAGGACAAGACAAACTAAAATTGATAATTAGCAATTATAAAACTTTCTCTTACAAGATCGTATGTCATTTTTTCTATTTGTAAATCTCTACCATAATATATATGCCATTCATTTTGACCCGAGATCTTTTTCGTTAGTCAATTTATAAGGACAAATTTCCTAATATAGTCAATTTGTATGTTTTGTCTTATTCCATTTTGGGCAAAACCCTTAGAGTCATAGGTTAGGACTTGAGTGTGTTAACCTTTCAAGACTATGATGTGGTTTTTTGAAGACGAAGTGGTCAATTCAAAAGATCTACATTATCATGTCATGTTTCTGCTCATTTTCAACTTCATGTTTCGAGGATCTTTAAGGTATGGATGCATAAATATTTTCATCCTTCAAGATTTTATATATGGATGTTAGGTTTTTATAAAATTATTTTTAAAATGTTTTAAATGATTTTATCCTTTTTAATACTTTTCTTAAGACTTTGTTAGATTGAGATATGGTATGTCGTTCGAAAGAGATATGGGACCTCGTTAGAATAAGTTCCAATGAACTTCGAACGAACCAACTTTGGCCTTCACTGGAATCTTGTTTGACAGCTTTTTGGATACTTGTTCAAATAAGATCATATACTTCATTCGAACGAGGTTCAAAGTTGTTTGAACAAACCTATAAATTTTTATTAAATACGAGATTTTCCAATTTTCTTTTCATCCTTGTTTCGATTTTGAAAAACTAATTATAAATAGAATTGTGAATAAACATTTTTATTAGAGATAAAAACTTATGTTTTAAGTTCTCAAACTCTATCAAAAAGATCTCCAAGACCCTCGTTTACACCCAAGTTGTTTAAGATCCAAGTGTTCATCATATTATGCTTTGAAATCTTATTTTAGGCACCTTCGGTTTATACTCTACATATATTAAGAATATTTTCATACGATGGACTTCATTTTGATGTTTACAAGGAGGACTCTGTGTTTATGGTATTGTGGTGAAAAAGTGGGTGGACTCTGTTATTTGATCCTTAAATAGTTACTAAATTTATTTGGTGGATGTCGAGGCATGTGTGGACTCATACATTGTGGCAATGCATGAGTGGACTCCTATGTGTCGTTGTGTCAAGGTCAAAGGAACGATAAGAGCCAAGGCTTTTAAGGGCATCAGGTTTTATTATAAGTATATTTTCATGTTCTTTATAATTCCATACATAGTGAATTTGCGTGGCTGGATCATCCGAGATTTTGTCTATTGTGTATTTTCCTCATATATCGGTCATTGTGGTTGATTTACTAATTTTATCCTGCACTCACCTAGAGGTATGTTTAGGTTAAGACAAAATTGTTAAAATTGTCTAATCACAACTTGCTTAAAATTGGTGAAACATTTTACTTTGGGTCAAATTGCTTGAGTTTAATGTTTAATTTGAAAAAATTAAAATTGGATTTTATTTACACCATTCCATATATATCCCGCACTTTCAAATTGCTATCAATGCGGGTACACTAACTTATATTGTTGATCTGTGTTTTGTGCTGATTTAGACTTGGTTGTTTCATCTTTCTCTCTCTATCTTTTTAAAGTTTGTTTGTTTTTCTCGTTAGATCACAATAGGGATAAGTTGTCCAATATATTTAGTGATGATGAGGATTTTGACATTCGTGAGGAGTTTAATGAACTTCATAATTATGGTGAAAAAATAGCTCTTTTGAATTTGAAGTTTTCAAAAAGAATTAAAATTCTTAAAAAGGAATATTTTTGTTTTAAACCTAAAGTTAATTTTTTATGAACTATCCAAACTCAAAGAGATATTCTTAGTGATAAGCTCATAGACATTAAGCAAGATTTTAAAAACTTATAAGTATCCAAAAAAGATAGTGATGATAGAGTCTGTGTTTTGGAGAAATATTTGGAGAACTCTAAGATGTTTGTTTCTAGAGTTAAATAATGTACCATTGTGGATAATGATAAATCGATAAAAGTTTTTAAAGGCATATGAGAAGACTCTTAGGGATAAGTTCACTTACATTGAGGGTGAGCAAGTTAGTATTATTGGAAATTCGAAGAAGGAGTCCATAAATTTTGAGAAGTCTAATTCTTTGCTTGAGTCTAGAATTTTAAAGTTAGAAGATGATCTAAGAAACTCAAGTAGTCTTGGTGCTTGCTTCGATAATCCTAATGCTTTTATTGCTAAATCCAAGATAAACATTTGTTAAGAGTGTCAACTATTGCCCAGGATATTATATAAGGTCAAACCATAGGTAACATTCCTCGTGTTTACACATGATCTCATTGTGGTAGGAAAGGTCACCTTAGGGCCTTTTCTTATACCTTAGAAGAGGTCCTAGCAAGTCTAGATCTCCTATCACCATTTTTTTGAAAATCTCATGCATTTGGTATTCATCTATTTGGGTTAGGAAATCCATTTTGGAGGAGCTAAATATTATACCGGTTGATTCTTCACATATTCATCTATTTGCACATGACTCTTCACATGTTATATCTTACGGTTGATTGTGTTTGCATTTTTACATAAACTGGCTTTTGTACTTTATATTATATGTTCCTGCTAGTTGTATATTGTATGAGTCTTTTGTATTTTGATTTTTCATTTATCAGGTGTTATTGAAAAATATAACTGGGTGAACGGTCGATACATCCATATTATGCCTCTTACGGTTCCATTCCAATAGTCTTTTGGTGGCTATTATTGTAGGAGTAATCATTAAGTGGAAAGTTTACATCTCAATTGACCTTGAGGTCTAACATGCAAACCCTGAGCATATCCTCCAACAGTTGATTTCCTTTTTTTCATCTGGCCATCCGATTGGGGGTGAAAAGTCGTGATCCAACACAGCTAAACTCCCAGCACATATTAAAATTCCTTCCAAAATTGGTACATAAAAGTGTTACTCCTAATTTGACATGATATCGAGTTGCACCCCATGTAGTCTCACTATCTCGACTATAAATAACTCTTTGTACTGCTCAGTGGAATAATTATTCCTAACACGTAAGAAATGGGCAACCTTCGCCAACATGTCCCCAAAAATCCCAATGGAATCATGATTGTGTTGTGACCACGGTAACCTGACAATAAAATTCATCGAGATTCTCTCCCATTTCCATTAAGGAAACTTTAAAGGTATTAAATCCCCCCATCAGTCGTTGGTGCTCCACATTTACCATCTAATAAGTAAGTAAATGTGGAGCACTAATATGATTCCTCATATCCCTCTTCATTTTTACCCCATCAATATGATTCCCCATATCCTGCTACATTTTGCTCCCTTTGGATACACCATGTACCATGACCAATGAGCCTTATCTAACACTGCTTTTCGTACGTTTGGATCCTCGGGCACAGTTAGTCATCCCTAGAACCGTAAACTTCCATCTGATCAGATCAAGAAGGAATGAATTTCGACTAATTTTATCTCATTTACCTTTTTTGACAAAAAGGATCCCCAGACAGCGCATGTGCTACCCATGAAATAATGTTTGGGGTAACTGGCACCATGATATCGTTGCTAATCACAGTGAACCACCCCTTCATGCGATCAAAATCCAATAATGACGCGCTCGCTTTATATTATATTAGAAAGATGCCTTCAAGATATCCTCCTCCCAATCTCACCACTAATGATAACTCACTCACATTTTAATCATTAAGAGAAAACACTTTCCTCCATTGTTATGATAGGTCATTAATGCATAACAATAAACACTCATCTCGTATCTTGACCTTATCCTGCTCCTGGTGGTTCACACGGCTCTTAGTGACCCATCCCTACATTAGAGCTTCCTTAAGGTAACGTCATTATCGAATACTTAACCAGTTTGAAAACTATGGTATCTACTCCCACAACACCTATATTATCCTTGACAAAGTAAATCCCATAAAATTCTCTCGTGACAGGTTTAAAGCTATTGACCACTTAAAAACAATAATTAATCTCTTATATAGGTTATAATTCAACACCCATACCACCAAAGACTATAAGAATCTCGAACCACCGGTGACACCTCTACGCAACCATAACCCCCTTTAATGTAATCACATCCATACATAAAAAAGTGATCCAGACCTTCTTTAGAGCCTAAGCACAACTACTCAAAGAAAATCTTGGCCCAAAAATAACATATAAAAAGACTACCCCCGATAATGGATATAAGTGTAGAGCTAACTATACAAGCAAGCTCAGTAATAATGCAATGGTATCTCCCTAAAAGTCAACAAAGCGTCTGAAAACTAAGCCGAACCAACAAACTTCCACATCTCAATAATCATGACGTAGAGTAGCCCCACCCTCTGAGGTGACCACATATACATAAGGCTCGAAGATAAAAATACATATATCTCATAACCATAATACATACACTTCTAAAAGATAAATAATAAATCCTCAAGGTCTAAAAAAGACTCATGGTCATGGTTCATAAATGTACCCATGACTATCCCTCGAAGGTACACCAAAAGTTATTTGCCACTAAGGCATCCAATATTTAGATTGCCCCACTTACCACGAGTCTAATATTTTCCTCTAAAGTAACTATAGAAATGGCAACCCCACTAGCGGCCCTTCTAACCTTACTTCTTTGGTCGGTTCTATAAAAATTTGCCATAATTGTCATACTCTCATAGGTTATTGCTCCACTGGCAAATATTTCCTTGGACCTAGTATCCAAAAGAAATCACAACGTCCATACTTGGAAACCTCTTAAAGTCCGCTCCCATTATATGGTTCCTTCAGCTAGTGAGGTCCCCCTACTTAGGTCCATGTTACACCAACTCTACTTATTGGGCCCACTTTGGCCACAGTCTTCTAAAACTTAGGGACTTTATCCCTATAATAGTTATAATGCTCCTAGTGATGTAGGAGTCAAACTTCAACCACCCGAGAGCAAGTGGTGAAAAGTGGGTTAACTAGTAACACATGTCAAAGGTTTCACATAAGGTTTTTTTAACACTAAAAGTCTTTCTTGTATTGAACAGATGGAACAAATACCCATCCTCTCTTCTATATCAATCTCCCTCATTGCATAAAGTGAAAGATAGTTGAACTACTCCTCATACTAGCTCCCTCGTGGTCACATAGATGATATCTTCAAAACTGAATCCTAGCGATGTCACGGGCGATGAGGGAAAGAATTTTCCCACGAACCATACCCTAAGAACTCGATAATGGTCTTACACTTAAAAGTCCCTAACTCATGACTGCAGTCGACCTCATGAGTGGGATTTCTAACAAGCAAAATCTTGATCTGAGTCATTCTTGTAAGAGTGAGTTTTAAAATTTCTCATTTTTATTTTTATTTGGCTTATCCCATTACACCCCACTGCACTTTCATGACTACCTCCACGTATTCGAAGAGGATAAGTTGATAACTTTTGAAATATTGAAGATTGTTCCTCACAACAACGTTCAGAAAAGTTATGATGTGGTTTGGTAAAGACTTCGAATATACAAGGGTTATTTTAAAGAGTTTGCATTGAAAAGTTTTCAAAATGTATTAAAAATATTTTTTTGAAAACCTTGCTAACTCGTTAGAATGAGATTTGGTATGTCATCTGAACGAGTTACCTAGTGTCGTTAGAATGAGGTTCTATCATTCGAAAGAAATATGAAATGTCACCTTTTGGTCAGTTCTAAAATGTCATTCGAACGAAATATGGAATGTCACCTTTCACCGATCAAATGAGTTAGTATTTAAAGTTAATCATTTTGGATCTTTGCTCACTAAATGAATTAGTGACAAGTGTTAATCATTTTGGGCCTTTCTCCGACTAAATGAATAAGTAACAAGGGTTAATAATTTTAGGCCTTTCGCCGACTAAATGAGTTGATAACTTGTGTCAAACATTCTTCCAGTCCAATATGCCTTGGCAATATCATTCCATATGCCTTACCTTTTTGGTTGTGTCATCACACTCCCTTAGGCCTAGGAGAGTTGATGTCAAGAACGCACCTGGTTAATGGGCCATCCACCTAATTGGGTTTTTAACGACTAACACAGTTGGCGACCGACCCTAATTGACTTTTTGCTTAAGGATCTCGTGTAGGGATTTTGTTGTCGTTGGGGCAACTCATAAGTTATGTTGTGTTTGTTCATGATAAAGACCTGGGGATTGCAATAAACTTAACAGCTTATTGTAATTACTATGAACCCTGCTTGGAATAAGGAGATTCATTGATTCAAATAAGTTGAATAACATATTGTAATACAAAGGAGTTTTGTTCTAAGCGAGGAAGTTCCTTGGACAAAGTAGGTTGAGCAGCTTACTATAACTAAAGGTGATTCTACTTAGCTTTGAGAGAGTGGAGCTATCGTTTGGAAATGGTGCATAATATTGAGATACATAACATAAAATTGAGACGGTCAATATAAAAAAGTAAAATATGAGATCCAATGGGCCTTTATTTATTGAATAATAACTTTAGAGCAACATAAGTTTGAGATGAAAATTTGTGTAACCTAAATGTGTTGAAAAAGATTAAGAAGACTAAAAGTAGAACTTCTTGAGATGGGCTGCATTCCATGCTCTTGGTATCTCCCTGCCCTCCAGCGTTTCCAAGTGTTATGCTCCTTGAAGTTCATCCCTAATTACCTTGAAAGGTCCTTCCCAGTTTGGTCCCAACTTTCCATCTAACGATCTTATAATACTGTCGAGGACTTTTCATAGGACATAATTCCCAACCTGGAATTTCCTTGGATTGACTTTCTTGTTATCTTACTTTTTCAGCTGCTGTTGATATGAAGCCAACTTGATCATGGATTGATCTCTTCGTTCATCTACTAAGTCAAGTTCAGTGCGTAAGGCATCCTTTTTTAGCCCTTGGTCGACCAATTTGGATCTCATATTAAGGAGACCTGTTTAAAGCTGGATAATAGCTTCCATTCCATAGGTAAGCGTGAAAGGCGTTTCCCCGGTAGGCCTCCTAGGAGTGGTATGGTAGGCCCAAAGGATATGATGGAGCTCAACCACCCAGTCACCTTCGGCTCTTTCTAGCCTCTTCTTTAGGCCATTGAGCATTCTTTTGTTGGAAGCTTTTGCCTGACTATTGTTCTGGGAGTATGCCACAAAACTGAAATGATGTTTGATGTCATGCTCAACTTAAAACCTTTAAAAGAAGATGCTTTCAAACTTTATGTCATTGTCAGTGATAATAGTTTTTGGTACCCTAAAACGTGTTATGATGCTCTTTCAGATGAACCTTGTCATATCGGCATCATGGATGTTCGCTAGTGGTTTTGCCTATACCCACTTGGTGAAGTAGTATGTGCTGACCAGAAGATACTTGCGATTTCCAAGTACGGTAGGCAGTGGTCCCATAATATCCAATCCCCATTGTGCAAATGGCCAAGGACTGGTCAAAGATTTCAGGTCACTAGCTCATTGATAAACTATAGAGGAGAATTTCTAGCATTTTTCACATCTTCGAACATATATACTTGCACCCATTTGTAACTCCCACAAATACCATCATTAAGCTCGCAGAGAACTTGCTCGGTGTTTTACGAGTGGACGCACTAGAGGTAAGGGCCTATGAAGGATCTTTTGTAGAGATTCCCCCTTGATCAAGGTAGAAATGTATTGCCTTTACTCTTACTTGGTGAGGCAGTTTCCTATCATCCGGTAATATGTCCCTTTATAAGTAGACGGTAATTGTATCCATCCAACTAGGGGATCTTTTTATAAGGAGAACTTACTCGATGACCACTGTTTGGTCAATGCTAGGCTGGTTGAGGAACTCTACCTGAATAATCATTTTGAGATCAGAGTCCACTACTGAACTTAGGGCTGCTAAGGCATCAACGTGACTATTTTTCCCCCGGGGGAACTGCTAGATATGAACCTTCTCAAATCCTTCCATAAGACCTTTAACTATCGGAAGGTAAGGTGCCATCTTGTCATTTTTTGCGTTGAAATATCCACTCATTTGCTTAGAGACCAGTTTGGAATTATCGAACATATTGAGGCCCTTTGCCCCCAGTAGTTGGGACTTGTGAAGGTCAGCTATAAGTGCTTCGGATTCTGCCTCATTGTTGGAGGCTTCAAATGTCATCCTAATTCCTTTCTCAATGAGAGTGTCTTTAGGTGTGCCGAGGATGATCCCTAAACTGTGCTTCCTCACTCGTTGATTTCTCTATGACCAGTTGATCAGTGGCTTATCCCCCGTGAATTTGATAATGAAATTGGCCAAGCCATGTTCCTTAATTGTTGTCCTTAGCTGAAAGTGAATATCGAACCTTCTGAGCTCGATCGACTACTATGAGAGTCATTCGTAGAGGTTTTCTTTCCAAAGAACCGTTTTATGGGGGAATGAAGTGATCATCGTTATTAAGTGAGCTTCAAAGTAGTGTTTCATCTTCCTAGATGTAACCACTAATGCATAGGCTAGCTATTCCAAGGGAAAGTATCATTACTCTGCATCTAGAAGTGTCTTACTAGCTTAGTATATAGGGTATTTTCCGCCATCCTTCTCGCATACTAAACTCGATCTGACAGCGTGGTTTGATACTGCAAGGTAGAGGTACAAAGGATGTACATCTTCGGGGATCATCAGCATGGGCAATTTGCTGAGGTAAGACTTGATCTCTTCCAAGGCACTAGATCATTCATCATTCCTTTTTAATAGCTAGAAGAAAGGTCAGAAGTATTTTGAGGCCTTGGAAATGAAGCGATTGAGTGTTGCGAGCATTCTAGTAAGCTTTTGAATATGTCGCAACGTCCTTGGGGGATGGACGTTGTTAATCGCGTTAATCTGAACTAAATTGGCATCAATCCTTATTTTGTTGATTAGGTAACCCAGAAATTTACCTAATCGGATACCAAATAACACTTACTCATGTTAAGTTGCATCCTATATTTTCTGAAGATTTCGAAGGTTCTAGCTAAGTCCCTGAGGTGGTCATCTCTTTTATTTATCATTCCCAACATGTCATCGATGTAGACTTCCATGGAGTCTCCCATTTGATACTTGAACATCTGTATGATTGACCTATAGTAAGTTGCCCCCATATTTTTTTAGCTCGAATGGCATGACCTTATAATAGTATAGACCCACTGGTGTTACGAAGGATGTTCCATCTTGGTCGGGACCGAACAACGAAATTTGATCGTACCCTGTATAGGGGCCCAAAAAACTCATTCTCTTGTGAACTATTGTGGAATCAACTAATTGATCAATCTTGGGCAACGAGAAACTTCCATTGGGTCAGGCTATGTTAAGGTCTGTTAAATCAATGCAGACTCCCCAACTATCATTACTTTTATGTACAACCACTAAGTTGGATAACCATTTGGGTAACAGAATTTCCGTAATGAATCCTGCATTTAGAAGTTTTCCAACTTCGTTCTCCACCCCTTTATGCTTCTCGAGGGATATTTGGCGTGCCTTTTGAGTGATCAGCTTGAAGGTTGGTTCAACATATATACAATAACTAGCTACATCGGTATTGATTCCCACCAAATCATACGGCTCCAAAGCAAAAACATTTAATTGTTTCTCAAAAAGGTAATCAATTCTTTTTTTTTTCGATCGACAAGCACAGTTTCAATCAAAAACTTTCTATCAAGAAGGTTTTCATCAACACCTATTTCCTCCAGGATTTCAGTGACCTAATTGATGGGATGGATCCTAGTCTCTTTTACCCCTGGTTGATCGTACTGTAGTTGCTATTTAGAGGGTGTATCCCCATCTTGGGCTTCCTCAGGGGTGTTCTTTGGATCTTTCTTCTTCTTCTCCTTTAGAGGGTGAATGGCTACGATAAAGCACTTTCTTATAACAACCTGGTCTCTAAAAATCTCCTCTATGCCCCGATCGGTGATACACTTGAGCTTATGGTGGTAGGTAGATGGTACATCTTTCATAGCGTGTAGCGAGCTTGTGCCTAGAATGGTATAATATGGAGACCAGTCCGTGCCTAGAATGGCATGATATAGAGACTCTATGGTGAGATATTATTTGATCTAATCGGCAATACTATCTTTCCCAATGGCATCATAATTTTCCCTATAAAGTCGATTAATAGAACTGTGGCCTCCTTAAGGTTGGCTGGGTTGAGCTTCAACTTGTGGAATAGTTCTAGGTACATCACCTCTAATGACCTTCCCTAGTCTATCAAGAACTTATCGACTTCCCAATTCATGATTCTAATAGTGATCATGAGTGCATTATTGTGGAGAATCCTTAACCTGACCAAATCTTCCTTTATGAAGACGATGTGTTTGGTGTAGTCAACATCCTCTGGTCACCGGTATTTTCCAGCTTGGATTTTTGTAGGGTTAATTTGGAATGCCTCCATAATAGTGGTGACCTTTTTCAGTTCAATCTGAACATTATTCCCTGGGATCTACTCCAGGTCGGATGCTCCATGGATTGCTACAAAATCTTATCCCACGTCTTCATCAAGGACATTATCTATTTTTTTATCGCCATTGGTTGTGACCTTATCTTCTTTCTTCTCTACGTATTCATTGAGATGTCCATCTTGGGCCATCTCTTGTAAATGATACTTCAGTGTTTTGCAAATCTCTGTCATGTGGTCGCCCTACTTATGAAATGCATATCTCAAGGCGTTATTCCTTTTTGTCGGGTCACTAGCCATCTTCTTAGGCCACTTGACAAATGATTAATATTTGATCATGCTCAAGATCTTATAAATAGATTCTTTGAAGACTGTGTTAACAGCGTGGAAATGCCTTTAAAGGATTGACCTTGCTCCCATTTTTGGAGTCGTTCTTGGTCCCGATCTTATTTCCTTTCTTTAGCGTGTCACTTTTGTCTCCTCCTTTACTTACTTTTGCTCAACCGTTGTCCCCTGGGGTAGATTGAACCACGTCCTCAACCTTGGCATATTTTTAATGCGCATCATTAGGTCATCAGTGGTGTTAGCCTCTTTCTTCATTAGGAACTGATGTAGCAGAGAAGTGGTTGGAAGACCAATCTTAAAGGATGCAACAGCAACCTGTTCTGAGAAATACTTCACTTCATTGAAGGCCTCTGAGTACCTCTTGGCATAATCACGAAGGCTATCTTGTGGTTTTTTCTTCATCATGAGCAGTGAATCCATCCTGTTGGAGTGGGAACTCTAGGTTATGAAGCGAGCAGTGAAAGCCTCTGTTGGGGCCTTGAAGCTCTTGACCAACCTATGTGGCAACTTTTTGAACCACTTTTGTGTTATGCCATGTAGGCCAGAAGGGAATATTCGACACATCAAGGCATCATTGTGGTTTCACAGGGTCAACACTAGCTTGTACTACCGAATATAGTCGATGGGATTCATCTTTTTGTTATAGATTTTGAATCTGGGAACGGCGAACTTCTTTGTTGGTTCCTCTTCTTAAATCTCCCTTGAGAAAGGGGATTTCATCTAGATGCTTAGAGCTCTTCTGGCTAGCCTTTTGGTGGACTGGCTTCTCGATGGGATGGATTTTGGTTAATCTCTCTACAGACCAATATTAAAATGTCCTCATCCTGATGATCATTACTTATGTGGTGCTTCTCTAATCATCCATGCTCAGATCAATCACGCCCTGACCTATCGCACTCAGATCGATCCTGGTCATGCCTGTAGATCCTCCCTCGGTTGTTATTGTTTCTCGCCTAAGTACTAGGAGACATATCACAACGTTTCCTGGTATCTCTATAGAGATTTCTCTCTATCCTTTTAAGTCGCCTTTGCAAGCTAGTATTTTCTTCCATCTGGAGGTGTGTTTCCTCCTCCTGGTTTTGAAGCCTAGCTTCGTAAGTGTCGACGAGCCTAGCGATTTGAGTAGACGTAGGTGGTCCCTGACTTCCCTCAAAAATTTGCCTCTCTTAGCGAAACCTGGGATTTAGCGATTGGTAAATCTCTGACATGACCCTGAGCAGGACAGGATTATCCTGCACGTCGCCAACTTAAGGAAGATTACTGTTGTGGTGAGACATCATGGGCTTTCTTTCAATTACTGCTCTCATGGAAAAAAGAATCGTTTCCCACATACGGCCCTAATTATGACTGCAAATAGTATCACGATAAGAAATCTACAAAGCAATATTGATATGAAAGGAATAATGATCACACACACAACACCAGAGATATGTGGTTTGACAATTTGCCTACGTCCATGAAGAGGTTATTGTATTCTTATTAGTGTCTCTCAAATAATCGAAGTTACATCTCTTTACCCCGAAATAGGGTTTATATTTTATAGTTGTAAAAATAAGTGATTGAATTGTACAAGTAACTCTACCAGCTTGTAGATAACTCATAGGTGTCCCTGAATATCTCCTTCGAGATTGTTGGTAATCGATTTGAGTCTATCTCCATGCACTTAAGCACATTCCACATACACGAGTATAAAAATAACTATTTTTAGTTGGGTTGAGCAATCCATTCTGCGAATTGGGCTAGTTGGCTAAAGTGTTGGGTTGAATTAAATAAGCCCCCACACTTCTGATCAGTGGTTTAAGGTCTAAGTATTAAACCGCTCCTTAGGGCTCTGAGACCTTCTTAAAATTTTCGATTACCTTAGAGTGCCTTTTACTTGTTATATCTTTGTAACCTTTTTTTCTTTTTTCTTTCTTATTCGATTTTAATCCTTTTTCCTTTTTTACCAACTGATGAGGCCAAATATCTGGGACGAGACAAGTCCCAACATGGTTTATTTCCAAGTTCCATACATTATAAAATCTTCATTTTCATTTTACTTTTAAATCCGTATTTCATCTTTTAAAACAACTTTATTTATTATTTCTTGTGAAACTTAACTTTTGAATTCAATTACCGTATATACACTTCAATGTGCTTTTCGGTATCACACACGCTTGTAAACTTGCATTTTATAAAATTTTGCAACAATTCTTCTTTTCATATCTACTTTACAAAACATGAGTTTTCACCGCATGAAATTCAACTCTTTAAATAGAGTCCTCTTGGCTTGGTAAACCATTATTCGATCCATATTTCACATTAAATGACACTTTTATGCTAAACATTTATTTTGTCATTTCAAGACTTTACCTTTCAAAATATTTATTTTTCATTTTCTACCTTGTTTATCATCATTTTACCTTGTCATTTTCTTCCTTTAAAATCAACTTTCCATGACAATATTCATTTTTGCAAATGTTACTTCTTATTTCAAACTTTTCATAAAATCATACTTTGCCCCCAAAACCATATTTTTGATATTTAAAGACTTGTGTTACAAATTGATAACATTTTATTGTTACCCTTGTTCCTTGTTTAACCTTGGGCCTTAACTTTTCAATATTACACATTTAAACGCCAATGTTTTTACTACTTTTACACTTAGCACCCATTTAGTTTCTTTTCTTAAAGTTTCTCAAACTTTTTTCATATAAGTTGTATCATTTTATGTTATTAGTATTCTTAAATTTTTCAAGTTTACCATTTCTTTTTCAAAAGCTCAATTTAATGCATTCTTAATATGAATAACCCATTCATCCCAACTACATGAGTTTATGTTTATGAAAGTAAGATTTTATGCCAATAAAACCCAACAAATGCGTCTTATTGTTTCTTAATGAGTTCAATATAACATTTTATCATGAAACCAAAAGGTTTAACATGATTTATTCAAAAAATAATTAGCTTAAACATTCTGAAATTTTATTCTTTCAAACTTTAATTTTTGTCCATTTTTATCACATATTCTTCAACATATATTCATATGTAGTGTTAATAAGTATAAGTAGTCATACAAATATACATGTATCTAGCATGCTTTGATTTCAAACTTGAAAATAGTATAGAAGCCTTACCTCTTGAAGATAATAAATTTGATAAAGAGGTAGAAAAGAAAAACCAATAAGCTCCAAACTTTAAGTTTTTTTAGAAATCATCTTCTACACCCAAAATAAAACCTCTATAACACTAGGAAACTCTTGATAATGGAAGGAAAATTGTATGGGATGGTAGGGCCATAGTATAGAGAGTATAAAAAAAATTTGCTTAGTTACAATGGTGGAGAGAATGAGTATTTTCGGCTTTAACAAAATGCACATTTTCATTTTCCATAAATGGAAGAAAATGGGGTAAGTAACCATATAAGTCACCCTATATGATCCATAATCATCTCAAATATATCATAAACATATAATGATATCATCTTATTCTAAATAGGGTTAAAAAGACTCAAAGAATGGATGAAAATCATCCAAAGTTGGCAGCCCACCTAACTCAAATTACT
The DNA here is from genome assembly GCA_949130495.1 of Sambucus nigra. Lineage (NCBI taxonomy): Eukaryota > Viridiplantae > Streptophyta > Magnoliopsida > Dipsacales > Adoxaceae > Sambucus > Sambucus nigra. Next base: position 717,626,960 of record OX422207.1, read on the forward strand.
TAATTTCTTCTTCTCTTTGTTATTAACTTTGTAAATAGGATACCATCAATATGGCTCTAAACTATTTTTTATATTATCTAAGAATATAAAGTTGTCTAGAATCAAATTTTACATCCCGTGGAATTTTTTCCATTTTTTCTGAGCATTTTATTGTTTTAACGAAAAGCCCGTTATTATATTTTTTATTGTTATTATTTTTCTTTTAGTTTCCTTATTTTATCCTTATGATATATATATATATATATATATATATATATATATATATATATATATATATATATATATTAAATGTTATTATATAATTCGCTTCGTTTAATTTCCTTTAACTCTATTTAAAATGCGTAACTTAATTTAACACGCATAATGCGGTATGCGGTATTTTTGAATTTTTTTTCTTAACCCTAATTTCAATTAAAAATAACCTATTTAAATCAATTTTATTAATTTCTTATAAATTCAATTCCATATAATTTGTGAATCACGGAGTCCGAAAATAAAATGTGACTTTACTAATTCAATAAATCCGGGCATTACAACCTTCCCACCATGGGAATTTTCATTCCCGAAATCAAAATATTAAATAAGAAGATTTAGTCTTCATAATATTACTTTGATGTTCATACTTCTCACAGATACAACCTTTTATTCCTCTATCCTCATTGGCATGTTAACTTTGACATACACCCTTTGATGTCTTAGATATTTTATACAATTTTTCTTAGGCTCCATAGTTTATTCAAGCAGACTCTATTAATTTTATAACCCATCATTTTTTTTTGAACTCGACTCATAATTACTCTTTCACCTTTTAATTGAGTTACATTATATATGATAGCGCACGATATGACTTTTTATCATTTAGTCATTAAGAAAACTTTCAAATCATTAACAGGATTCCATGACTTCCTTCATAAATCTTAACCTAACCTTTAGCAAACAATGCCCTGTAAACTCTAGGCTTGTTCCTCTTGCCAAACTGTCAATTCTAGGTTGAAAGTTGACTTTAATGAGCACACAATCGTCAAAATCCTCATTTTTCCTATAAACCTCATTAAGTATTTTTTGACACTAAGTTATGTAATTTAATATATTTCACGCAATTGTGGTTCCTCGGATGGACAATTAGCCTCTAGCTCATCCAAAATACGAAACCTTTTTGTTTACTTATAATTAAATGGTCACTTCATAAATATTTTTATGAACTCCTACCTGTCATAATGCCCTTTCAGGTCATGAAGATAACCGTTATCAATTATATGCCCAGAAATGTAATTTGTTTGTATAACCATAAGATACTTTCTCAGTTCAACGTTTCTCATATTTTGTGTCATTTCCAAACAAGTCTTTTTTAAACCCCCATTAGGAATCATAAATATACTCATTGACCCATAATATTTCAGTTGTTTCCAATTTCTCAGCATCCCTTTATTTAATGCTTTTTTACACGAATAAATCTCCTAGACTCTCAATAGGCTCTTATCACCAAAGTGTTATATAGTTAAATATAATAAGTCCTTGACTTCCCTCCAAAATTTAAACTTAGGTGAATAATTGCCTACATCACGATAGCATACAATCATGTAGTTACTACATGCCGATAGCACCCATGACAATTTCTTGTGTTATGAAATCAATTAATCATCAAGGCTTATTAATTTCTTCCTAAACTATAACTATGATCCTGCATGGACACTGTATCTTATTTTAGAAATCATGATCATTCGTTTGTCTCACTAAGACGACGACTTACAATTTAGTGCAAATACTAGTTAGTCATCAATCAAACACTCTAAACCTTAGGAGCAACTATGGATAATTCTACTGACACAAACGGCGCAGAAAATTTAACCCAAGTCAACCAACGAATCACACTAATGGAAACTTAATATTTTTTACACACTTTAAGAATTTTTAATAAACCTATAACCCATCACCCTAGACCATCAAGAAGACTTTAATGTATACATATTCACAATCCATCCAGTAAGTAACACTAGGCCAACATTTTCTATATCACTATAGGAAACAAAATTGTAATTGTTATTTACAATCGCAACAATCCCGTGTACTATTTAAATATATGACTTACAGAATATGCACTCTAATCTTATCCACTGTGGTACCATATAATTATATCGTTACCTATATTATTACTTAAATCTTAACCTACGATCGAGGTATTTTCCCTATCGGACCGAGATCCTAAACCCAGACCATCGTTATAATTTGAATGGTAACCTGATAAGATTTAGAAGAAATGGGATGTTATCATAAAGTGTTATGATGCTTCCCTCCTTAGAGGGCATACCTACTCATTTATATTTAGTGATCATGGTATGCTACAAAATAAAATGAATACTAACAATTATCCACTGTCGACCATAAGTATTGAATGATTTAACTCCTTAGTCTCAAGAGTTCATACTTGAACTTACAATTATAATCCTATGATACCACCAATACTTGACCATTAAGCACCATTGTTAACCTTTATTGTATTGGAATACACTTAAATTACTTAGGATAATATTTTCATAAGGTTATTGTCCTTGTTCCCTTACAAGGGCTACATGCCAACTTTCACTAACCACATTTACTACCTTGGGGAATCAATATACCCTAAATATCACCATGATATGTTTTTCTCCAAACATTGCTACCAGCATCAATCAATAGATTAATCGGCCCAAACTATCTAAAAGACTATCTAATGGGGTGAATCTATATCTGAGGCCCTACTTACTTAACGTACGTTAACCCGACAATTGGCTCTTACACGTGTTATTATACTATCACAACTTCAACAAGCCTATGAGTAGTAGATTCTGATGTAAAAGATCATGTTAAATTATTCCCCAATTGAAAATGTAAAACCATTATGCGGTGTTCACAACTCTACTCGTTAATGACTACAATTGCTCGAAAGCCTTTTCTTAAGTCTTGACACTATTTTCTTTTACTACAAATGATTTGTTTTATCCCAAATATCCACAAAATTTTCCATACGGGATAATGTAATTTTCTTTTGTATATTAAATTATGTATAATGGGGTATACTTGATACTCAATTAAACTCCTCATTACACTCTTATCAAGAACGAACTTCTAATTTTGAAAATTATAAAACCTTGAAGATCCACTTTTAAACTCTAATTTAAATATTATATATGTTTCTTTGATACCTTTGAGTGACTTACCATATTTATCCTATCAAACCTAATTATTCCACCTAATAAACATACCAATAGTTTCCCGATATTTACAACGATTGAAAGAAGTGTCTTTATGTCTCGACAGGACCTGTGGGTTATAATGACTAGAGACAATTTACATTCTTATTCTTATGTCATATGCCTAACCTTATTCCAAGTAATTAAGAATTGTACACTACCGTGTACTATCTTAACTATTAAAACTTATATTTAGACTAAAACACTTATCGTGTTAGATCTCTATATTGACATTTTTATCTCCAAGGATCCACCAGAATCGTTGTAGTGTGTCACATGTCCTTGACCCTAACAACATTCAATATATTTATTATAATCATAATTTATTTTACTTAATGTGAGAATCCCCATTATCTTAATGCTTCACTCGTGTACATAAAAAAATTTAAATCCTAAATTCACATTACGAATTATCTTTAAAGCTCACACTCGAACATTGAACGATTAAGTCCCGTTATAGTAACCAATTATTACACTTACCCTTGGTGTAATGAAAATGAAATAATACCTTAGTGTAGATAGAATACATATAACTATTGTTAAAATAAAAATGAAACTAAGCGTACTTTCCAACGCACACACGTAACCTATGCTCTGATACCGTGTTGTGAGGCGCCAATTTCTAGGGGTCAATGAGGAAAACCTTTAATACTTGGATTTCATTCAAGAAAATCCTCTTTTACAGTAAAATCTTGCTTTCACATTTTTGTGTCATAAAATTCTTTAATTTAATTAATGAAATGATATTGAGCTTATGAAATTTATAAAAACTCTTGAAATAAAAGAGTTTTGCCAACTTCATAGAATAAATAACAATTTAATAAGATCCACATCATCCTCTCTTATAACAAATCAAATTTAATAAAACCATTTCATATATCGTAGTCAAAGCTCCATTTAAATAGCACATTTAAACTAAATAGTAAACAAAGCTCTTCTTCCATGTAAATCCTTTCTTGCCTCTCACGGTTTTCTTGCCTTTATATTTTCCTGAAGTACCTGAGGAAGTTTGGCAAATGGAGGGTTATGAGCATGCGCCCAGTAGGATTAATACTAGCAGAGTAATGCGAACAAAGAATATTTATACATATAAAGTATCTTTTAGTAATTATTAAATCATCCATCATTTGATTAAGTGTCGGCATGAAAAATGCAACATGACATGCAATTGACGTTTTGACCATGTAACTTGAGAGATTAGCCCACTCACTCTTAATATTTCCTTTAATAATACTCATATTGCTCTAATTTAAACATTAACGTACTTTCATATTTTTTCAATTTATTTCATAATCTTGCATTTACGTTAATGAGCATTGTGCTCAAAATTATATTTTCACTTTATTAAATCGGGGTACAATCCATGAGTTGTATACTACCATTCATCGATTCCCACCATGAAAGAATATGCTACTGATTAGTGGTTTGGGGTCTAAGTATTAAGTCTCACTCTAAATCTCCAGACCCTTCTTAAATTTCTCGGTTACCTCTGAGTCCCCTTTACTTATTACATCTTTATAACCCTTTTGTAGACACCCCATCCGAGGACCACTTAATCCCCTCCTTAGGTTCCTAGAACTCACTTATTTACCGTAAACCCCAGGTCATACTCCGAGTACTGATCTAGAGGCCACCGAGAACTCGGTCCCCATTTGACTCCGATCAACTTTCTCACCTGAGAAAAAGCTCAATGAATACACAAAAGGATCTGAATTCCGTTTCCAATGGTCCTCCCCATGCGCAAATCGTCCTTACGGTTCATACGAATAACCCATTTTACAATCAAAAACTGATCTAGAGTCCACCGAGCACACCCGAGCCCTGTTTGACCCCGATCACCTTCCTCGACTGCGTGGAAGCTCATTGAATATCGAAAGGGCGTTGAATATCCTTTCCAATAGTCTGCCCCATGTCCAAATCGGCTGTAACGCCCCAAACCAGATTTATGGGTTTCCCAAGAGTCAACTCGACCCGAATCGAGTGTTAGGTGTAAGATGCAATGAAACAACCTAGATAATGTTGCTAGTCCAGTTTTATTTTAAGTTAACGTTTCACTTGTTCCCATGTGGGATCCATGGGGAGCACCCCTAGTCCAAGTAAACAGATCTACTAATGTAAACATAAATAAAATATACTTACCTGTATAGCGCTCTCAAAATAAGAAGCCTCTCCCAACTTGTTGTAACAAAGTGGGGATGTGAGCCTATACCCAATGGGAATATACAAGCAATATAGAAACGAATAGCAGGAAAGAACTCACACGCTACAATCACATGCATGCGAAAATATATATGTATCTACATACATATAAATATACTTTTAAAAAATACATATTGAAATGCATTAACCGTTTTACTTCCAAAACTTTACTCATCCAAATTAATTTACCTTCATCTTGAAAGGACTTCATTTATTCATACTTAGCATTTCTCACTTTCTTTAACCCATCCGGTTCAACACATAAAACCATTACACTTGATTTGTTCCATCCCATTCCTTTACGTGAATCACCCATTTTTATTCACCAAAATATACTTTAGTATTTCCATTGGAAAGTACCATTCAATGCACGCAGTCGCCGTGTTGGAAAATACTTGTTTGTCATTTGAAAACCTTTCGACACATACTTATGCAAATTATGGGTTTAACAACTTAGGTTACTTAACCACCCGCTTACCCACTTTACTATAGCTTTTTTACCTCAACTTATAGACATTAATAGATTTATGCATTTACCTATCCATTTCAACTTTTACCAGAACATTTAATTTATTCATTCAGGTTAGGTTGTACTAAGTATTTTACCACACAACCCGTTTCTTGACATTTTTCTTATTCCTTTATCTTTTCTCGAAATTTTATCATTTATCGCATACTTATATGGGCTCCACACCGACGGCTATGCGCACCATATGCTCTGGCCAGTGATATAGGTATTTTCACCCAAGGTCTCTGGGCCATTCTTGCTTATTTTCGATTGCATTCGAGTCCTTATTAATGTCTTTAACATTTTACACATGTCCACATTATCCCACTTCTTTACTTTTACCCGACCGGAGCCAAAACCCGGACTTAACCGTCTGTTTTTCATTAACACTTGAAAAATTGTTTTTTTTCTTCTTTAAGTCCCTTATCCACGCACACGAGATTTATACTAAAACCATTCATGCTTTAGGACTTAATTCATTTTCACACACACTAATGTAAAGACATTCTTTAACATTTTTATTTCGTAAAAATGTTCCACTTTAAGTAAATTATCAATTTACCCTTTTGTTTACCAAACTTGAAATTTAGTTACTTAATAAGTGTTATTTATCAAAATGGTTATTAAGTTTTCAACTTAACATTTAACACACTTTTACCATTTTAACACTTGTTTGATATCAGATTTTTGCCCAACTTTTACACTTGTCACTTTAACACCTTTGACACATAATTAATACATTTTACAATTTGGGCTCCCAAATTTTCATTGTCTTATTTTATGCTTAAACCCAACGAGACTTTCTTTAAACTTGTTCACATATTTATTATCAAAATGCTACAAGTTTATATGCATAGAAAGTGGACTCTAAATACTAAAATCCTATCAAGTGGATTAAACATGCATTTCAAGTGAGAAAGACATTTTAGCAATTCCCTTCAACTAGACAAATGTTTATTTTTTCATAAAGTCTCCATTTTGCAAGAATCTTAAAAATATTTATTTCATAAATATCTTGACAACGTTAACAACATTCCCATTTTTATCTCATAAAAATGTCTATTATTTCTTTTTAATAGAAATGCACGAAACACCATTTTCTCATATTTTTATACCATAAAAATGTTCACTATTCCTTTTTCACTAGAACTATACCAAAATGATATTTCTTACATTTTTATTCCATGAAAATATTTATTATTTATTTTTCACTAGAAATACACCAAAATGACATTTCTTACATTATTATTCCATAGAAATGTTTATTATTTATTTTTCACTGGAAATATACCAAAAGGACATGTCTTTCATTTTTATTCTATAAAAATATTTATTCTTTCTTCTGTGCCAGGAAACACATTATAATAATAATTTCTAACATTTTTACTCCATAAAAATGTCTATTTTCTAATTTACTAGAAAACACACAAAGTAATATTTTCTAGCATTTTTATTCCATAAAAATGTCTACTTGTTATTCTGAAATTTTATTATGTTTTCAAGATCCATTTTAATTCATCTTTTTGCTACCCATTCCAAACAAATATCAAGATAGTCAATAATTAACACTAAGATGCAAGCCAATGTCCTACACATATATATTTAACCTCATATATGTAAATAACATGCTAAAAATATACTACACATTAAACTTTGATCCAAGTTAGTATTCCCACCTCAAATAAAGCCCAAATCAGTGGAAGTCATGAAAGATCACGGGAGATGACAACCTCGTACCTCCTAAGGTGGTCTTAAAAGGGTTGTCTTGCATCACCAAGTTTAGCTCCAAGAAACACCATTTAAAACCCTTTACAAAACCCCCAATAACATACCCATCTTCTTATGAATATAACTCCTCAAACACTCGTCAAAAACCCAACAATGGCTTTGTGTGCATACTCGTAACTCTTATTTTTATTAAAATGGAGGAAGGAAATATTTGGTGGTTTGAGTTTTGGGTCGAAATCTCCATATCGGAGGCAATAGGGGGGAAAAACCATGGACTCTCTAGAAGGCCCCAGATAATGATACTGCAAATGTACATTTTGTTTTCCACTATCACACACTTCTATTCCTCTTATAATCCCACGAACGAGAGGTTAATCACTTGGAGAAACCTTATCCTTCTAACAATTACTATATTTGATATTAAATCATTCTCTGATCGGTAACACATATCACCTAACAGTTCGGGTGTTGACAGTAACCAATTTCATCCCATGTTTCTCTCTCTCTTTCTCTGGTATAATATTACCGATCCAATATCCTCTTAATATACAAAAATTTGTAGCCTCATAGATAATAGGTGTGAATCCCACCAATGAGAACTCGACAACACATCTGGCAGGCTTACACGTGCCAGGCGTCGCTCGAACAACCCTTCTGGTCTTTTAAGCGAGATCTTCCGCTCGCTAAAACCACATACAAGGTTGCTCAAAAACCTAATTTGTCTTTTCGCAAATTTACTCCTTTCGGTTGCCAATTTTTTGGAAGATGACCACATAATTTTAATTACTTCATAATCCAATAATCTTCTTTTATTTTTAATTAATTTCTATATGTCATTTAACTAATTAATTTAACGGGGCGGGGTATTACAAACTTCGATCCTTAAAGAATTTCGTCCTCGAACTTCTTGGTTTATCACGATTTATACTTCAACTACTTGTGACAAGTTTTCTATTCTAACTATCCTCAACGCTATTGTCTAAACCCAAGGATTCCACTTTCATCAACCACCATTGTTAATCCGATCACGACAACCCCAAGGTCTTACTGTCCAAAATCCCAAGCATGCCTAACATGTCTCTTTGAACAAAACCCGAGGTGATTGATCATCATAAAAAATCACAATATCGCCAATAAATTTACCAACATGGATCATTTCTACATTAGGATTCACAACCTATGTTTCCTAGAACAATCTTGGATCATGTCTATCCTAAGATGATACAATTTTAATACTCCTCGATAAACATAGCAAAGAAAATTGCCTTATCACATACTTCTACGTGACTGATACCTCCTATGAGATCCCTATATTGGCCCCGCATATATACAGACGATCTTCTCCTAGATCTCCAAAATTTTGAACCAACTGCAACGCTATCATCTAATGCTCATCAAGTTCCAATATTCATAATACTATCAAGTCACAACTTCGGGACACACGACCAATTCACAACGAGCTACACCGAAGAACTAACAACATGCGAACCTAAAGTGATCAAGTAGTACATGCAACCCATACACAAGAGCGCGAGACCACGTGCACACACAGACTGGTGTGGCACAAAGGTGCATTCGAAGGAGGGCGCATTCACATATCGTGACACATCAGCCACAACAGGCCTAACCCATGTCACTAATAAGCTTGCGTAGCGCTAATCTCTAATCAAAATTGACCAATAACTTCCCATTATCAGGATCAAGGAAGACACGAGAATGCTATGAATCAAAAGACTCCCACGTCGAAAGGAGAGAATCAATTTCAAACAAAAAATTGACCCACACGAAGTGTTAACCCATAATGTATACTTGAATTCTATAACTCTTTATCGATACCTAATAAGAACCTTAGCCTTGCCATACACCCTCACCAATCCTCTTAACCCTGACGAATTCTACACATTAATCATCCGTCCATACCGGATGAATGGAACACAAATAAGTTTCCCTCAAGAAGCCAAAACGCTAGGCTTACCTATGTAGGAATAATGCTACCTATACGTTACTGGTAAGCATAACTACCCTAAAGCAATACAAAGTTACTTATCTTAACATTTATCATCCGTTACCGACCTATCACAGCTAGGCCTCCAAAAATTTCAACACGCGGTATCTAACCTCAATTTTTTAGATCAATCTCATCAAGTGAAAATGGCGCTCACATAGTTTCAAACATCCAACTCATGGACCATAAATATCACCCTTAACACTATCTATAAGATCCCAAATCGTAATCATTTTAATGGCGTCTCAACTTTTAAGCATCACTCGTGTCGAATAACTTTCTTCGCCTAGGTCATTACTAACTATACAGGTAGTACACATAGGTGCTATAATTATGCCTAACACTTTTTCCCTAGTGCTATCTCTAAATCCATCTCGAAAACCATCGTCCTCCAAGTCTCCCAGGCGTATCACCTAGCATTGATCAACCAAATTTTGAAATCGTTCTCTAATGTCATATTGTAACACATGCCTATAAACAAAAGTCGTAGCACTAATTCCAAGGCATCATCACTAATCGACACGATCTAATCGTACAACAACCATCAATGGCCTGCCATCACTTATGTAAGCTTCAATACAACAATGATTCTCGATGGCTCATGGGTGGCGACATCGAACTCATTTATCTCTCTAAACTGATTACACATCTACTACCAGAAACCACCAGTCATACCATGACCTATGCTGCACAACCCTGAGTTTATGACTATGAAATGAACATCACTACATAAACCTCAATGCAAAAATAAATCCCAAGGTTTTGAATAGAGATACCATCATCGTCGTAATGCACGATACACAACCACAAATTCACTATTACTAGGGGATGACTACCACTTGCATTAACATCTTACCAGATAAACCTTATTATACATCTCCAAGGAATTTTCAATACGATCTCACAAGCCTACAGCCTTTGATTCTTAATGAATGCCACACCATTATAGCTAAATTGTCTTACAATGCAACCTCATACTACATGCTAACTTACTGAGTTACATAACTATATATATATATATATATATATATATATATATATATATATATATATATATATGATACGGAACATTGGGTATTTCCTATAAATGCTAAGGCTCACATCCACGAATGCCGCTAGGGATCCTATTTCTCAATGCAACATTGAAATCACCAAACTCTAGATTAATAACATCTAGGTTATAGCAGGACACATGACATCGGCTATTGCCTAGGAACACTAAGGCCCACCCTAATGGCATCATATCATAAGTGGTCCTATTTTAAAACATCGAAACTCATTTATTTAACAGTAAATCACCACGGTTACTTAGTTTTTACTCCTAGGTTACCTCAATCAGCAAGATTATCTAAACCCAAATTATATCCAAGGTACAATAATAGTGATATAATAACCTAAGCCCATGACTAAGAGACCTAATGCTTTCTCATCATATAACTTACACTTATAAACACATTACTCCGTATTGTCACTCTGTGACCCCACTCAAGGCTTATATGATATACTCATATGTTAATAATTACTAAGGCATTCTTTCTCAAGGACAACATCCTATTAATCATGGTGCTAACCCAAGGATCGAATTTACCTAATCATAAATTTGATACAGACTCCTCATATGTGTCGTATCTAAGACTACATATAATTTAAATCATGGTTTCACTTTACATAATTATGACACTCTAGAAATCAATCCTTAGTGTTGATTATTCACAATTTGGTGCCACTTGCCTGACGGGCGATATTTCATTCTATTAATATCTCCAAAGACTCCAAGTCGTCAAAGGTTGAAACAACACCTCATACTACAAACCACGGTGTCACCACTGACTGGCTTATACGAACACTCATAAATTATTAACACACTTAATAAAAAACGCGAAAGATATTTATAAAACTAACTTCAACGTATGCCACTTGGCACTAATTCACTTGTCATGCTAACCCCTTTGACATTACCATCGAGGTCACGAACTATAACAGTCACCAAACTAGCTAGATGGGCTCAAACCAACATCGGTGTCGAAAGGTCTAATGCTGACCACACCACGTCGCACCCGAAAGGAACCTTGAACCAAGAGCTCTGATACCATTTGTAACACCTCCACCCAGATTTATGGGTTTTCCGTGAGTTAATCGGGCCCGAATCGAGCGTTAGGTGTAAGGTGCAATGAAACAACTTAGATAATGTTGCTAGTCCAGTTTTATTTTAAGTTAACGCTTCACTTGTTAGCATGTGAACCTGGTTTCAAGATAAACTGCGTGTGGGACCCGTGGGGAGCACCCGGGTCCAAGTAAATAGAGCTACTAACATAAACATAAATAAAATATACTTACCAGTATAGCGCTCTCAAAATACGAAGCCTCTCCCAAGCTACCATAACAAAGTGGGGATGTGAGAATATGCCCAGTGGGAATATACAAGCAGTATAGAAACGAACGACAGTAAAGAATACTCACATGCTACAATCACATGCATGAAAAAATATATATATGTATCGACATACATATAAATATACCTTTGAAAAATACATATTCAAATGCATTAACCATTTTACTTCCAAAACTTTACTCATCCAAATTAATTTACCTTCATCTTGAAAGGACTTCATTTATTCATACTTAGAATTTCTCACTTTTTTTAACCCATCCGGTTCAACACATGAAACCATTACACTTGATTTATTACATCCAATTCCTTTACATGAATCACCCCTTTTTATTCACCAAAATATACTTTAGTATTTCCATTGGAAAGTACCATTCAATGCACGCAGTCGCAGTGTTGGAAAATACTTGTTTGTCATTTGAAAACCTTTCGACACATACTTATGTAAATTATGGGTTTAACAACTTAGGTTACTTAACCAGCCTCTTACCCACTTACTTTAGCCTTTTTACCTCAACTTATGGACATTAATAGATTTACGCGTTTACCTGTCCATTTCACCTTTTATCGGAATATTTAATTTATTTATTCAGGTTAGGTTGTACTAAGTATCTTACCACACAACCCGTTTCTTGACATGTTCCTTATTCCTTTATTTTATCTCGAAATTTTACCATTTTCCACATACTTACACAGGCTCGACACCGATGGCTATGCGCACTGTATGCTCTGGCCAGTGATTTAGGGCTTTTCACCAAAGGGCTCCGTGACCTTCTTGCTCATTCTCGGTTGCATCACAATCCTTATTAATGTGTTTAACATTTTACACATGTCCACATTATCCCACTTCTTTATCTTTACCCGGCCAAAGCCAAAACCCGAACTTAACCGTCCTTTTTTCGTTAAAACTTGAAAACTGTTTATTTTCTTCTTTAAGTCCCTTATCCACGCACATGTGATTTATACTAAACTCATTCACGTTTTATGACTTAATTCATTTTCACACACACTAACGTAAAGACATTCTTTAACATTTTTATTTCATAAAAATGTTCACTTTAACTAAACTACTAATTTACATTTTTGTTTACCAAACTTGCAATTTAGTTCCTTAACAAGTGTTATTCCACAAAATCGCTATCAATTTCCAAAGTAACATTTAAAACATATTAACCACTTTAACACTTGTTTGATATCGTACCTTTGTCCAACTTTTACACTTGTCACTTTAACACCTTGGACACATAATTAATCCCATTTATAATTTGGGCTTCCAAATTTCCATTGTCTTATTTCATGCTTAAACAAAACAAGACTTTTTTCAAATTTGCTCACATATTTATTATCAAAATGCTACAAGTTTATATGCATAAAAAGTGGATTGTAAATACTAAAATCCCATTAAGTGGATTAAACATGTATTTCAAGTGAGAAATACATTTTGGCAATTCCCTTAAACTTGACAAATGTCCATTTGTTCATAAAGTCTCCATTTTGCAAGAAAATTAAAAATATTTATTTCATAATTTTTTTGACAACGTTAACATCATTCCCATTAATATCTCATAAAAATGTCTATTATTTCTTTTACTAGAAATACACAAAACACCATTTTCTCACATTTTTATTCCATAAAAATGTTCACTATTCCTTTTTCACTAGAACTATACCAAAATGGCATTTCTTATATTTTTATTCCGTAAAAATATTTATTATTTTTTTCACTAGAAATACACCCAAATGACATTTCTTACATTTTTATTCTAAAGAAATGTTTATTATTTTTTTCAATAGAAATACACCAAAATGACATTTCTTACATTTTTATTCCATAAAAATATTTTTTATTTCTTTTGTGTTAGGAAACACATTACAATAACAATTTCTAACTTTTTTACTCCATAAAAATGTTTATTTTCGGATTTACTAGAAAACACACAAAGTAATATTTTCTAACATTTAATTCCATAAAAATGTCTACTTGTTATTCTAAAATTTTATTCTATTTTCAAGACCCATTTTAATTCATCTTTTTGATACCCATTCCATACAAATACCAAGATACTCAATAATAACACTAAAATGCGAGCCAATGTCCTACCCACATATATTTAACCTAATATATGTAAATAACATGCTGAAAATATACAACACATTAAGATTTGATCCAAGTTAGTATTCCCACCTCAAATGAAGCCCAAATCAGTGGAAGGCATGAAAGATCAAGGGAAATAACATCCCCCCCCCCCCCCAACGCACCTCTTAAGGTGACCTTAAAGGGGTTGTCTTTCACCACCAAGTTTAGCTCTAAGAAACACCATTTAAAACCCTCTATAAAACCCCCAATAACATACCCATCTTCTTTTGAAAATAACTCCTCAACCACCCATCAAAAACCCAACAATGCCTTTGTGTGCATACTCATAACTCTTATTTTTATTAAAATGGAGGAAGGAAGTATTTGGTGGTTTGAGTGTTGGGTCGAAATCTCCATAATTGGAGGCAGTAGGGGGAAAACCCATGGGCTCTCTAAAAGGTTGGAGATAATGATACTGCAAATGTTTATTTTTGTTTTCCGCTATCACACACTTCTCTCTCTCTTATAATCTCACGAACAAGAGGTTAACCAATTGGAGAAACCTTATCCTTCTAACAATTACTGTATTAGGTACTAAACCATTCTCTGATCGGAAATACATATCACCTAATGGTTGGGGTGTTGATAGCAACCAATTTATCACACGTTTCTATCTATCTCTTTCTCTGGTATAATATTACTGATCCAATATCCTCATAATATACCAAAATTTATAACCTCATAGACAATAGGTTTGAGTCCCACCAACGAGAACTCGACAGCACATCTGGTAGGCCTACACACCTCAGGCATCACTCGAATGACCCTTCTGGTCATTCAAGCGAGATCTTGCCCTCGCTCAAACCACATAAAAGGTTGCTCGAACGACTTAATTTATCTTTTCACAGATTTTCCCCAGCCGGTTTCCAATTTTTTCGAAGATGCCCACATAATTTTAATTACTTCATAATCCAATAATATTATTTTATTCTTAACTAATTTCTATATGTCATTTAACTAATTAATTTAACGGGGCAGGGTATTACATCGGCCTTACGATACGGATGAATGATCCATTCTGCATCAAAAATTTATCGGGAGGCCATAGGCCCTCCTGGCCCCGTTTTACTTTAGTAAACTCTTATGCTTGAATGAAGCTGAATGAATCTTTAAAGGGCTCTGAATACCCTTTTCAACATTGGGACCCATGCACGAATCATCCTTACGGTAAGGACGAACGAACCATTTGACTTTGAAAGGTCACCAGGAGTTTTCAGCCCATGTTTAATCTTGGTCAACTCTCCAAACCGAATGAAGATGAACGAATCTCGAAGGGGTCTAGTGGTTTTCAGCCCATCCTTACGGTTCCTTCCGTGCACAAATCAGCCTCACAGGTTGAACGAATAATCCGTTTTCCTCTGAAAATTTCTAGTCTAGTGACCAACAGGCTTTTCGGGCTCCGTTTGACCTAGGTCAACTCTCCAAACTGGGAGTGTCTTAATGGATTCTTAAAGGACACTGAATACCCTTTCCAAAAATATATCCCGTGTGCAATTGTGACTTGCGGTTCGTATTTTATAATCGTTTTTCTAAAAAAATTATCTCAGACTGCCGAATGGCACCCCTAGGATCCTGGCTATCAACAGTGTGTTTGGGGTTCTATGTCGATAGTAAGGTCAAGTACCTTGACGATTGGCACCCCCTTGTCCCTATAAATAGAGGCCATTACCTCACTTTGAAAAGCAACCCTGAACATCCCTTTCATCCATTCAGAGAACATTCTCTCGAATTCAGAGCCCCTCTTAAAAAGCCCACTTCCCATATCTCTTTCATTCTTTTCATACTCCGTTTAGTAAATTCTCAACCATCTTCTCATACCACTATCATCTCATCATGAGATCAGCGCATCTACAATCAAGATCCACTTCAAGTCTTCATAAGGAGGTCCAACTCTCCACCCTTGGCTTTAAATTTTCTTATTTTAGCATTAGTCAGTTTAATTTTACTTTAGCGCTTTATTTCATTACATTGCATAACTTAATCTCAACCTTTATTATTAGTATTTGCACATATTTTATTTTCATAAAAAATATAAAAAAAATAAGAAAAATAGGGTTCGCCTATAAATTCCAAAAGATGGATTCTCACTACACATCCTCACACTTGAAGCACGTTTATCTCTACACACACATATAAGAGAAATCCCCTGTTTGGATTTATGGTTTAAATCCCACCCTACGTTATCTTCGAAATACGTGGACTTTGATGCCCCTTGGGCTAGGTAGGCATCTTGGGTATATCCCTAGACTCGAGTCCTCCCTCATACATTATTTGTTACCTTGTTTTTATCCTATATTCTAAATGGATTTTCGATGCTTATGTCTTGTCTGATGTATGCATTCATTCTTCTATAACAACTTATGAATCGGCAAACACTTACATTATACTTTCATTACTATTTTGGGAACACTCCTAAGGATGAACTCACTCTGCCTTTGTCCATGATGTGAGTTGAGTGATTTCATTATCCATTTATATTATGCACATAAGCACACACTTTAGGAGTTTAACAAGAGAAGATTAACACATTCTCATGAGAGATAAAAAGGGCGGGATGGGTACCTAACACCTTCCCATTCAGTAACTTAGTCACTAGACCCTTAAACTACTTTGTTTCATGAGCATCAGTATTGTCCTTGATATGGTTCTCTCAAGGTGGTAACATTTCGTTGGCTTGTTTTGTGCAAAATAGGCTGGCGACTCTATCTTTACACATTACCCCACATAAACGATGGTCGAGCACCCCAAGAAAAGGCATAATCCTACGTGCACGCCGGAAGGAAAGGAAAGGGGATGCCCTCCTCCGACCCCCTCGGTATGGCCACAATAGCGACTCTGCGGGGATATTTTAAGAGGACTAGACTCTATTTTTGTATGGGTGTTATTCTTTTCTACATGTGTGCATATGCACTTACCTGTATGTTCCCTTTTCTCCTCTATTTACATTTTTGTGTATATCTCTCTCATGTATATATCACTTTTCACTCACTTATACAGTTCACACACTTTTATATACTCTCCATGTACACTTCACACCCTTACACTTAGCTTCACTTTATACTCATATGCTTCACACACCACTTAGAATATCCATGTTTAGGCTTCACTAGCACACACCCACACTTGTATATATCTTCACGCTCACTTACATATATCACACACCATTTTTAGTTAATCCATTTATAGTCTCACTACCACACACCCTCACTTGTAGATATTCCCAGGTCAACTATTCACTCACATATATACATGCGTAGTATAGTCTCCATTCCAGATTTACTTTTCATAATACTTGTATATGCTCCCTCATTAGTATAGTTCTCCCCTTACTCATCATGCCAATAAAAAATGATAAAAAAATTAGTCTCTCCATAATATGTTAATTAAGACTCATGCATTTTTGCACACTATATCACCAAGATCATGGAAACATTGACCAAAAGTTTGTTCCTCATTGGGGGGTCATTTTGTGATGGGCACTACTCTTACAGGTCGCAGTTAACTTAAGCGATATGACTCTCACCTTCCATTGGTCTCATACCTTCGTTGTATATCAAATGGTTCCCCCCTATCATACCGCTTAACCGAACTCACGCAAGGAGGTATATAGCAGGGAACTCATTCACGTACATCAATTATATCAAATTTACTCTCAGGTTTACTATCCCCATGAGGCATATAGTGAGGCAATTCATGTACATTCAAGTATATCAAATGGCTTGTCCACAAGTATCGATGAATGATTGCCCATATAGGCAAGAGGTATATCGTGGAAGTCATGACAATTGGGGGAACCCTTAAACTAACCTAACAAGTTCATAAACCTCATATAGGTGTCAAGACTAGGGCACTCATATTTAGTTTTCCGATTCCCATATGAAACTTTGTCGAAATTTCGGGTCGGCGTACCACCTGAATTTTCACCCTATTTCGCATTTTTTCAAAATAGGACCCCGTCCGTGAGCCTAGAAACAATTCAAACCGAGTATTACATATTTTCAAACCCTATTTTCCCAGGCTTGGGTCCTGTCCGATATTTTTCTACATTTAATCAAACCTAATACAAGTGAGAATATAATAATAACATTAATAATAGTCATGCGGAGATTCTTCTCCTTCCCTCCCCCCTTTAAAAATACCAAAACATTTTTCTTTTCCTCCTTCCAAGATACCAAAAAAAATTCTCTCTCCTTCTTTCAAAAATAAATTCAAACTATTTTCCCTCTCTGGTCGACAGCATACCCGATTTTGGTCGGGCACCCTATTGGCTTTGATCTTCTGTCAATCGGCCCTGAAGCTCTGTCGATTCTTTTTCTACTTCATCCGAGTTTAGGATTTACCTTCATGAGATCTTCATGGATAACACTGTTCAAGCACCGAATGAGTCCAATCTAATGACCATTTTAGCCTAACTCAGTGGCAAGATTGACAACCTTCAAATCAAGGTCCACAAAATACAGCGTCATCGGGACCAAATTACCAAAAAACTCAAGGTTCTCTTTCCTCGTGCCATGGGTCCACCCTCTCTTGAGACTGTATGGGTCTCATAAGAGTATCAGCATGCTTCACGTTCCCCACCTGCCAATGTTCCGACACCATCTCAACTCCCTATTTTGAACCTTGCCCAACCAAGGGTTAACGTACCAATACCCATGGATCCTAAGGAGGTGGGACTGAACAAGGTCGAGGAAGACCTCAAACTGATGTCAAAGTAGTTCGACCAAGTCAAGATATCCGGGAACTACATGGACTGCATTTATATGTATCTCTATCCTAAATCTAGACTGTCATAGAATTTTAAGATCCTAGACATCGAAAAGTTCGGGGGAAGCGGACCCCCAATTGTTCACCTTTAAAACTATCAACGATCCATGACCCCCTTGGTGCCACCGAAGAGATAATGGCCTAGATTTTCAAAAGAACTTGAAAGAAAATTCCCTCTGGTGGTTTCTATCCCTTGAAGAATTCAGAATCCATAGTTGGGAGGATGCCGCCCGAGAATTCATATCTCAGTACAAGTACAATGAGGAGCTAGAGGTTATGAGTTGAGATCTAAAACTTCTTAAGCATAAACTTGGGGAAACAATCAGTAGCTTCATAGGAAGGTGGAGAGAGAAAGATACTACCATGACCAATAGACTTTTAGAGGAGGAATAAGTAAGTATTATGAATAAGGACTTATTGCCTCACATCTGAGTGTCCATAGGAGGATAATATTACCCACACTTTTGAGCCCTTCGAGAGGTTAATGTAGAAATTGAGGAAGACATTACCAAAATGGAATTCGAGACAAAGAAAGTGACCTGGAAATTCACTCCCTAGAAGTATGAGAAGCCCGCCAGTGCTACAGTCTTGACCATCAACAACATTTCCTAACCTGCTACCTCTCGGGCATCAAAAAGTCGCCCTAATCCTACCAAAAAAAGTATACTGAGCTCTATGCTCCACTGTTCAAAGTCTACCAGGCCCTGTTAAGATGAAATCTCATCAAACCCCTGGACCCCCATCCATTACCAAATCCACTCCCCAAAAACTTTAAGCTCGATGCCCATTGTGATTTCCACCAATTCGCTAGTCATACCATCGACCAGTGCTTATACCTTAGGAATGTGATCTAAGGCCTAATTGACCGGGGTATCATCGCTCCACCAGCTAATTCTAAACCCAATACCACTCATATCCCACTTTTAGCACATACAAATGCTATCTTTCTAGAAAGTGACCCAAAATTTGACCCATCAACTCAAATCGTCCAGAGCAAATCACCCATCGTCCATATAATCTCACCTAAACCGCTCAAGGTTTGCCCATATTTTCTCCTACACCTTACATGTTTCACAGATTAATCTTTGCCACTCATTACAAGGGCATGCATTGCCATTCGGACCCAATTGGAGGGGAAAGACATCGAATTACTAGTTGTGTTGAACCAACTCTTAGAGTTTGGACTAAAATTACCTGCCAAGATAACTGTTGATTGTCGAAAATTCAGTGGCTTATTCATAGAAGTACAAAAGTGCTCTCGAGAATTAAATGAATGTGTGGTACTCGTTAAAGAAGTTAGTCTTGATGATGTGGTATAGACCATCGCCGACATGTTTGGACAGACAAGCAAAATCTATAGCATTTTTGAGTTACTCACCACTTTAAAGCTTCAACGATAGTTGGTCCCTTCACTCATGTACCTCCCTGCTAAGTGGGAAGATTTGTATGATAAAGCCGTTGAGGTTATTGAATGTATTTTTTTCTATTGACAAGAGGACATAGTCGCCACCAGAAGGGGGATGATTTTGACAGTTCAGATGGTGAACCCAGTCGAATAAAGTCAATCCAATAGCCAACCTGTGTGGAATGATATCCTTTGAAGTTATATTAGGGGAAATAAATAAGGTGGCCATTTAGTTCGAGGTAGATGACGACACGGGATTCTTGTTCTTCCCCACATCAATAAATCACATGACCCGATTTAGTAGACATTACAAATACCCAATTACCTCATGCAATCGAAACAGATAAAGGAAAGAGAGTTGTCGAAAAACTTCCCATGCCAAAAATGATAATTAAAGAGAGAAAAGTACTTAACCAGCTCAAGAAGACCCAAGCTAATATCACCCTATGGGGGCTTTTAATGTCCTCTTAATTGCACTGGAATGCTTTGATAAAACTCATCATTGGACCCACAATCCTTATTTCCATTACCCATGAAGAAGTCATAAACATGGTTGAGTCCTTAACTTCTTCCAAACTACTCTCCTTTTCTGAAAAAGAGATATCGAAGATCGGCCCTGATCATAATTATGCCCTTAACATCTTCGTTGAAGTCTTGGGAAAGACAATCCCACTTTCACTTGTTGACAACGAATTTGCTCTTAATTTTTATCCTCTCAAAGCCTTCAATTATTTGGGACTAAAAGTCAAGAATCTCATTCCCACTTTTGTCGTTGTGCGTGCTTGTGACAATACCCGTCGAGAAGTAATGGGGTCCATAAAACTCACAATAGAGGTTGTCCCTATCAATCCTGTCACCGAGTTTCAAGTCATTGAAATATTTGCACATTTCAATCTACTCCTTGGTCATTTATAGCTCCACAGCATTCAAAATGTATATTCTTCTCTTCATTAGAAACTGAAGTCCTTCACTAAGGGTCAAGCTATCACCATTTTAGGGGAGTCAGTAGTACAGACATTGAAAGCATTATAAATCCAGTATTGAAAATCCAGTATGGAATGAATAACATGCTTCTCTCTGGCTTCATAGTTGATCCACTTCCCCTTCCAGCAGGAGATAATTTCAAAGACCATGCACTTCATGCCCATAATACTAAAGAACATGCACTTCAAGGAGATAACCCTTATGGAAACATTAATGTGATTCAGATATTCAAGAACATACGCTCCATGACTGGAATGGGGCTAGGGTGACACCAGCAAGGGATCCTAGATCCCATAGTACTAAAAGAGAACTTTCCCCCATATGGATTGGGTTACCAGCCTTCACTAGATAAAATCAAAGCACTCCGATTACCAATACTGAAAAGATGCATAAAAGATGAAAAGATTATTTCAAGAGACTCTTTGAACGAAAGGTTTATCAAGTAGGGTGAAGACTTCCCTTTCTTTAGTTTCCTTGAACCATGGTATGACCACATTGATAAAAAGATGAAACTGGCGCTAGAAATATTCTACCAAGACAATAACTCTTAGGCCAAAGACTGCAAACATAAAATGCTACCTTTCATCGATAAAGCTGTGACGTGTACCAAGGATTATCAGGAAAGTGATTTCAAAGACTCATTTGACCTGTAGACACTGGGGCTGAGTCTCTGCATGATTCACTCAGATGCCACACCGTCGGACCCATACACATAAATCAAAGCTACTAACAAGCCTCTCCTCAACTAGAATGCCATATTTGTCCAACCTGCTCAGATTCAACCTGGCCCTGCTGCTTACCCTATATAAGTATCTCCACCTAATATTGTTGTTCCTTTTTCTGATAGCAATGTAACTGAGGCCTATTTTGACGAGGTTCTCAATGATGTTTTTCCTTAAAAAAAATAAATGAGGATTTTCAGTATCTTACTGTGCCTTACATTAATTGTCTTGATTCTAATCAAACCTTTGATGATGATGATGATTTTACAAATGAATAATTCTTGGTTAATCTTAATAAGGAGAATAATAAATAACATAATTTCGTTTAAATTAATGATGATGAGACTGTTGTTATTAATTCTGATTTTAGTAGCCATCAACTCGAGATTAGGATAGGGTCCACCCTTAACGAGCATGAGCATGTGAAATTTGAAGAACTACTGAAAGAATACCTGGATGTCTTCATATGGTCCTATGATGACCTGCCCGTCATTGACCTAACATAAGATGCCGACATTCCTAGAATGAAAGTCGATCCAACAAAAGCTAAGGAAGCTCCGCACCGAATGATCGTTCAAAGTCAAAGAGGAAGTGGTTGAACATAGGTTTCATTCGTGTTATCGAATATCCTATATGGATCACCAATATCATCCCCGTGCCGAAGTCAAGAGGAAATTTTCCCATGTGCATTGACAACTAGGATTTGAATAAAGCATCCCTAAAAGAGGATTACCTATTGCTCAACATGGACATGATCGTGGACAAGACGACTAGCCATGCCCTAAAGTTGTTTATCTATGGATTTATCAAATATAACCAGATCAAGGTGCTCCCTGACCATTAGGAGAAAACCGCCTTCATCAACCCATGAGGAACCTTTTACTATATTGTCATGTTATTAAAACTCAAGAACGCTGGGGCTACCTACTAAAGGGCTTCCACAACCATCATGCACGATCTTATTCATAAGGAGGTCAAAGTCTACGTAAAAGATATGATCTTTAGGTCTAAGACTCGAGAAGGTCACATACCCTCCCTTCGAAAGTTCTTCTAATAACTGCGACAATACTAGATGTGACCAAATCCATAAAAATGTGTTTTCGGCATCACGAAAGGAAAACTATTGGAATTAATGGTCAGTGAGAATGGAATCGAAGCAGACCCTGTCAAGGTGAAAGCCATACTTGAAATGCTAGTACCACGGATGGAGAAGGAAGTCCAAGGATTCTTGGGTAAAATACAGTACATCAGTCGATTCATTAGAACTAACTTTTATTTGCAAACTCATTTTCAAACTTCTCTAAAAGGATTCAACTAAAGTCTAGAATGAGGCATGCCAAGAATCCTTTAACCAAATCAAGCAACCCCTTACCTAACCTTCGATTCTTATGCCTCCACAGCCAGGTCTTCCCCCTCCACTTATACTTGACCGTAACAGATTCCACAATAGGGGTTTTTCTATCCCAATACATTAAAGAATGCCACAAGGAAAGAGCCATCTATTACACCGGTCAGAAATTAGTCGGGTACGAATTCAATTACATTTTTTAGAAAGCATGTGTCACCCTGGTCTGGGTCATACACAAGTTATGGCACTAAATTCTTACCTTTCCCATCAGACTAATATCTCGTATAGATCCAATAAAGTACCTTCTAGAAAAGCTTGTTATGTTTGTCCGAATGACCTATTGGTTGATCTTTCTAGCCGAGTTTGATATTGTATACGTCAAGCAAAAATTTATAAAAGGTAGAGTCATCTTCAACTACCTTATTGATTACCCTATGGAAGAGACCAATGTTTGGGTCTCTAAATTCCCGAATGAAGACATTCTATACAGCGCTTATGAAGACCATAGATGGAAAATGTTCTTTGATGGAACGGCCAAAAAAAACCCTTACTACATTAGGATACTCGTGATCACCCCTGATGACTCTCATACCCCCATTACCATCAAAATAGACTTTCCTTGCACCAATAACATGACTGGTTATAAGGCATGCACTGTAGGCCTCAAGGTCATCCTCAAGAAAAGAATTCAATACCTGGACATATACGGAGACTCTTCCCTCATCACCGACCAAATCCTCAAAAAATAGAAAGTCAAAAATGAAAATCTCCTACCTTTCCATGCCCACCTAGAAAAGTTGGCCTCCCAGTTCAAAGATGTCACCTTTCACTAACTGCCTCATGCAAAGAATAACCTAACTGAAGCCCTTGATGCCCTAGATTCCATGGTCAACATACCTGAGGGAATAATAATGGCCCATTTCCTGGTTCAGACATGCCTACCCACTGCTACCAAATTAAACTCATTACCAAGGAGGATTCTGATATGACCGAGTTATGGTACTATGACATTTGGCACCTCCTCAAACATGGTAGGTATCCCCAAGATGCCAATAAGAAAGATCGTACGATCCTTTACAAACTAGTTGCCCAATATATCATCTAGAACAAAGCATTGTTCAATAAAAACTTTGATGGAATCCATTTGCACTGCATTGCAGGGGCAAATATTGAAGAAATGATGCAAAAGATCCATAACAGGAAATGCGGACCCCATATGAACGGTCATATGCTTACCAAAAAAATATCCCTCAAGGGTATTATTATACCACCATGGTTTAATATTGCACTCCTTATGTCTAAAGATGCCTCAAATGCCAGTGATTTTCCAACCTCCAATACTTACCTCCATGAGAACTATACAAACATAACCTCTTCCTGGCCCTTCTCCACCTAGGGCATTGACATCATAGGGAAGGTTACTCCCAAAGCTTCAAATGGTTACGAATTCATCCTAGTTTCCATTGATTACTTAACCAAATGGGTCTAAGTCGAGTCATACAAAGTGATGAATGCCAAGAACGGGGTCAAGTTTATCGAAAATAATATTATTTATCGATATGGAATTCCCCATGTGTTAGTATCAGATAATAGTCTCCACTTCAAAACTGAGGTCACAGAACTAGTAGACGAGTATGGGATTCAGAGACACAAATCTTCCCCGTACTGACCCCATACCAATGGTGTTGTCAAAGATACCAATAAATGCCTCTAAACTATAATTAACAAAAGGATTGAAAATTACAAAGATTAGGCCAACCAGATCCTTTATGCCCTTTGGGTCTATCTCACTTCAATCAGAACACTTATTGAGGCTTACCATTATTCTATAATTTATAGCATAAAAGCGATACTACCCGTTGATCTAGAAATATCTTCCCTCCATGTCATGCTGAAGAGCAAAGTTAGTGGAGAAGAATGGCATTAGAGTCACTTTGATTAATTATCACTCTTGGATGAAAAGAGACTTAAGGCTATATACCATATAAAGTCGGATAGCGCTATCAGTCAATCGAAAAGTCAAGGACCATGGTGTCTAGGAAGAAGGCCTTCCACTCAAGGAGATTATGGAACCCTTCTAGGACCGTCGAGGGAAATTCAAACTGAATTGGAGCAGCTCCTACATTGTGAAGAAAATTCTCTCAGGTTGCATGATTCGTATCGAATATTGCATATTACTCCCGTTATCTTTATGCATTCTAGCGCTTTTACGGTCCTTAATGCCTATATTTATGCTCATTAACCAGACAACCTTGGATTTGGATATATACAAGCTTTGTAGGGGTTGATTGTGCTTTTGTAAGTATTGGAACGCTAAAACTAAGGATCCGTTGCATTTCGAAGAAGTTTCGTCGTCGGACGATACTTCAAGAGCATTTTAGTCAATTTACATTTCATCTTCGTCTCATGGAATTTCTACAAATGCGTAGTTCGTTGATCAATCTTTGCGTGACCGTAAGCAGTGTGCGATTCTGAGTCCGGACGATGAAGTTATGGCTGTTTCCGTAATGGATCTTTTCCCCCTCTTCATGGACTAAAGAATTGTAGAAAACAAAGTACCGGTTGACCGCGGTTTGAGGCTCGGTCGACCGCGGTTTTGACTTTTGTCGTGGAAAGGAGATAGTGTGCTTCAACTTGAAGGTGTCGTCGACCGCGCCCCTACAACCGGTTGACTGCGATCACCAGATATTTGTTGCCTTTCTACTTTTCTTTTCTTTTTCCTTTCCTTTTCTATTTTTATTCCAACTTACTATATAAACCAATTTTGGTTTTCTATTTTGATATACATAGTTTTAGAAGATAGTTTAGGTTAGGTTTGGGGGTTTGGAGAGTTCTTCTTCTTCCACACTTGGTTTGACACCCATTTGGGTTTGTAAGTTAACTATTCATCTTCCCTCTCCATTTAATTTAGTTGCTTTTCCTTTATTTCCATTGTTTTAGTTTAATTTACATGTTTTCTTTCCGTGCTTTCTAGTGTAGATTTATTGCGTTTATTTACCGTGTTTAGTTACCACATTTTTAATATGTTTTCTAGCTAAATTAGTCTAGGTTGTGTCGGATTGGACTCATTCCGAGTTGACATGTTTCTTTGCTTTGGTGATGGAGTTTATGGGTCTATTTCGGGTGCGTTGTCCAAGTTATTACGCCTAGGGGATTTGACGGGGCATATCATGTATGCTCCGTGCTTACGACCTTACGTGCATAATTTCTGGGGTATTTGCTGACGCCAAAATCATATTAGGATTTTATACGAATTTAGGGACGTGACAACCCTTGATTCAATGAAACTGTCGAAATGAGATGCATTTGTAATAACTCATCGACCCATGTAACCATTTTATACTAATTAACTCGTGTGAGGATATTCGATGCAACCTATAGTTTTTACTCACTTTATTTGTCTAGCTTTATTTTCCCACGCCTAGAATAATATTTCCCTTTCTGCATCTTTTTCTCTTTGTTCATATTTATCTTTTACACTTTTATTTAGGAATATTAAATCCTATAAATTCTAGCAACTTGTCTCTGTGGATTTTCGATACCCGACTTACCACTACACTTGTATCGCAAGTGCAGTCGTAATTTAGATTTTTGTATTAAGGCGGTGAACAGAAAACAACGATCGGCGCTTGACGCACGTCTCTTTTCACCCTTGATCATTGCACCCTATGCTCAGAGACCTCGATAGAGAAGAGATGGCGCGTCGAGTCAACCTGGACCATCTCAAGAAATCTAACCCTTAGTCCAAAATCTTGACATGCTATGACTCTTCTCATCCCCCTTCTATTCTAAAAAAATCTTTATTTCCCCCTACCCAGAATTATGTGGGACCTAATTCTCTGAGATATATTTTCTTTTTAATATGAAACTCATTAAAATTTTCAAAAATCCCAGAGGTATGTAAGAAACCCATACACCATCTGCGTTCGGGTCCCCTCTTTTTTTCATAAAATGTTATTCTTTTTTAACCTTCGAGAACGGTGGTCTATTTCATCATTTACATAAACAAAAGGATTACGTATACCTTAGCAATTGGTATAGATAATTCAAATTCAAAACTCATCAAGAGGCATAAAAAAATATTATCAAAATCAATTTTTATTTCTAGATAAGGAATACAACGTTGTTACATGAAGTATCAGCGAAGGGAGTTAAGCAAACCACCCCTTTCCACTAACTAAACCAAGCTACACTAAAAATTATTCCAAAGCCCCAAAAAACACAAAACGCTAAAATTACCATAGCTTCACAAAAAATCACCCATGTTTCACAAGACAATACCTCCAACGGCCCTACGGCACAGCTTCATCATCATTTTTGTCCCTCGAAGGTCCCCAAGTGTCCCATTCCTGGTTAACACTCCGTATGCGCTCCATGGAGCCGGACGCCCTGACAAGCCTGGAAAAAACCACAACACCATCCTCCATGGTGTCGAAGGAAACAAACCACCTTTGACCGATCTCTTTTGCCATGATTTTATCTACTACCCGCTTCCACAACCATTTCAGGTATCCCCCAGGAACATGTCATGCCCCTCTTACAGATTGTGACGAATAGGTAGACGGCCTACGACACTGTCACAAGGAGCTTAACATCATCCTCAATGATTCAGTCAAGTCCTCCATCGGGAAGAAGTTCGTTATGCGAGGGGGGAATTTGTTCCCACCCGACTTGGTCGAGAAGCCGTCAGGGGAAATAGAAGGAAATATGGCGAAGGCCAACCAACTGCACATACTAATACTCGCCAAGCTGCAAAATAGGCTGCAAGTCTCCCCACCATGGAACTAACCAATGAAGACACTAGGCTCCTTACTCAACAAACCAGTTGATCTAGTGCTCTACAGATGGGCCAAAACTGGAGAAAAGTTGGACAAAAAATTTAGCACACCTACCAAGGGATACTCAAGAGCGACTGCCAGACGTAAACTCTCTACAAGCCACTTGGACAACATTACCGAGCTCCCCCTCAGAAAGTCGGAGTGACCCTTTTTCCAAGAATTAAGACCATTCATAGTCTCAGCCAGCACCACCGTCGTTGGATTATGGTGGTAGATAGCCATGCATTATCACAGTCACTTGGGGATTCGTCATCAAGTACCGTATCACCTATAAAAGCCTCGTAGTATGGCCTAAGGCAACAGGTCCAGCAAAGCCAACATCCTCAAAACCCCTCAAGCGTACTGAATACATAACCTCCTAAAGATAAATAATCCCTCCAGTAACCAACGACCGAACAACTGAAGGAGTAATATAGAGAAACTCCGCCATAAATGCCGGGGGAGAATGGAAAAAATCGGGCATAGCCGTCACCACACTGGCGTTGACCACCCACATGGACGAGAATTCTTCATAGGTAGTACAAACCTCATCCAGGCTAAAACGGAAGACATGAACCTCCAGGTACCAGAACTGTACCGCCACTTCTAGTAAGTTCCAATCTATAACTCAATTATGCCACATAGAAACACGACGCAGGTTGAGAGCATCATAATTCACATTTTATAGGAAAATAGCCTCCAGGCCATCAAAGTAAGAGGATAATTCTTCATACATGGGAATATCCATTTGATTAATAGGAAACGATAAGTAATAAGATAAATGTGGGTATTGGTGGAGAAAGCACA
Source organism: Sambucus nigra (assembly GCA_949130495.1). Lineage (NCBI taxonomy): Eukaryota > Viridiplantae > Streptophyta > Magnoliopsida > Dipsacales > Adoxaceae > Sambucus > Sambucus nigra. Next base: position 717,656,003 of record OX422207.1, read on the forward strand.
TCCTATACCCCTCCTTTTATACTCAAAATCCTTGGTGAAAAATTAAAAACTCGGGAAACCCGATTAATTCTCAGCCCTACAAGAGTACACTGATGTTCAGGAAAGTGCAATCAAAGCCGAAGGACGATTTTACTTAACCCCCATGCAATTAGGCAAGTCAAGGGTTATGCCAATCGGCACCCCCAATTTTGGAAAATTCCATCTTTCCTCTTTCACCAAAATCAATTTCCAGAAAAAAATCCTCATTTTAAAAATTTTCCCCGAGCCATTCCCTTTCAATTACTCGTTTTCTCTATTTTATTCTCCTCAAAAAATCATTTTCATTCTCAAAATAAATTCTTACTCAAAAATCGTTTCCCTCAGTTAATTACTTTTACTCCCATTTTCTAAAATAATAATAATAAACATTTTGCCTTCCAATTCCATACTTATCTCTATCTTTGTATAAAATAAACAATCTCAGCAAAATATTACAAGCGCATATAAGATAAGTCACTAAATCAAGACAAATGCCAAAAAAAAAAGAGAATGCATATCTTTCATATATATTTTTCTTCACTTAGTTACATCTTGTAGATAGAAAAGAAAAATAGAAAAATACAAATGACACTCTGCCAGAACCCTCAACCTCCGTGGCAGACATACTTTCCCTTTCGATGAGCAGTAGATCCTCCACTCACAGAACCTGAACCCTCATCTAAGGTGGCAGGCGGCACAAAGCAGGCTGGAGCCAACTTCTTAATAAAATCATACATGGAGTCCATCCCATCTTTGATATCCTTATCCAGTTGGTTGACACCCAAAAATTCTGCAAGCAGAAAAATAATAGCAAAAGAAAAATGAGTCAGTAAATAAGCAAAGAAGAATCAACAGAATAAGAGAAAGAGAAAGAATATACCTCAGACCGAAGGACCTCATGCATAAGCCCCGTCAACCCAGACACCGACGCATGAGGACGATGTGACATGCTTAGTGTCTCCCCACTACTCAGTCAAAAATTATAGGAAGGGGGAGTAACCTGAATGATTGGGGCCTCCTTTGTCGCTGCCGCCACCGACGTGCCAACACCTGTGCTGTGGGACGATCCCACTAGCTTGCTAGTACCCCTGTACGAAGTCGTGATGGGTGGAGGAATGTTCTCCACGTCATAGATAAAGGAGAGCATCAACTAGCTTATCGAAAAATCTAAAAAATTATAGCTCGCCGCTATATCCGTGTAAAGCGTAGAGGGCTCACAAATCATCGTTGTTGCCCAGGCACCGTCTAACATCTCTGTCACTCGCCTCATGTACATAGGGGGTGACGAAGATGGAATCATCAACTCCTCGCCCACAATCTGCCTCACCACCCTCTCCCCTAGGTACCAGACATACCCAAACTCAAGCGTAATCGACTGTCGCATCTAAGCATGTAGGCCCATCACCCCAGTATACCATGGAGCCACCCCCACAGGTAGAAGGTCACCTGTAATCCCCAAAAGAGAATAAATATCTACTCAAGAAAGAACTCAAAAAAGAACAAAAAATAACCTAGTTACTCGTCAGGGCGATTAGAGCCCGTCGCACATCTGCCAAAGATAAGGAGTAATTCGATCTCCAGTTGGACTTTTGCCACCGGAACATCCGACAGAAGTCCCTTAAGTCCTCATTCTTCATGAGTCATCAACCTTGCATTGTGCCTGATCACCTCATAAAACCAGGTCTACAAAAGACAGGAATCAGCAAAAAAAAGTAACAAAAGAAGAATGCAACGAAATGCATTAAAAAAATACAAGGTTACCTCCAAAACATACGTGGCTCCCATAAAAGTTTGCCAACGGCATCGGCTAAAATCATCTAAAGAAGAATAAAGGGATCCCAAGGTCAAGCTCCCCCAATCGTACAATTGGACATCATATATCATCCTCAAATACAATAGAAACCAAAGATGGGTGACGTTGTCGCTCGTTGACACCAAAACGCCACCTAACAAAAACAAAATAAATAGACGGGTCATCTGTCTCACCTATTTCCCGTCGATCACATCCACCCTTCACCTCAAAAGTGCCTCTCTAAAAGCAAAAATGCGGATAGAATCCCCAGATACGATTCTCCCCACATCCCCCAAAGCCGTCTGCACCGCCTCCGGCGTCACCCTCAACGTGTGGTCTACCACTATCTAGAAATCCTCACAATCCACCCCTATCAGCTATTGGACATCTATGGGAGTGACAGTCATCTCTCCGAAGCAAAGATGAAAAGTGTGGGTAGTGTCCCACCACCTCTACTCATAAGCGACATATAAAATTATCCAGCGCACCACAACAAGGAGCTTCTCCCAAACCTCCTTTAGTCCCGTCGTCCCCCGAGACCGAATGCTCGAAGGAGCTATGTCAGTCAGCAGCAGCAGAAGAAGAAGAAGAAGAAGAAGAAGAAGAAGAAGAAGAAGAAGAAGAAGAAGAAATTTTTATTAAGACAAAGAACAAAGAGAAAAATAAATTGGGATACCAAAGGTCATCAAACTTATGTAGCCACTAGGGTTATCCACCCTAAATGAACATTGATATGTAGGCTCGCATAGTAGGATATGATAAGCACCCAAAACAGTACAATTTATACCCCAAATAGACGTACATTAGTTGCTAATTCTCGACAATATGGGTCTTATGCTCGTAAATGTTTATTATGCAGGTTTAATGTACGTTGCGGTGTTCAAATGCGTATTTCAAGGCAATTGTGCATTTTACGGAGCTAAATACCAAAGTCCCTGACCCTAACCTAACCCATCCTAGCCTAAACTTGTCCCTAAACCGTCACCCAAGACCCGTGTGTGTTGGTTTGTTCCCTTTTTATTTTATTTTAATTTTTTAGATTTTTAGTTTGAGTCATTTTAATTTTAGGATTATTTTAGCATTTTTTAGGTTTTATTTCCTATTTTTATATTTTATTTCTATTTTTATTAATATAATTTTATTTTATTTTATTAAGTTTTTAGTTTTAGTTTTTATTTTATTTTATTTTATTAGGATTAGTTTTTAGGAATTTAGTTTATTAGATTTTATATTTTTAGGACTTTAGTTTTTATTAGATTTTTCATTTTTTTATTTTCTTTTGTTTTATTATTTTAGTTTTTAATAGCTTAGGATTTTATTTTTAGTTTTAATATTTTTATTATTTTTAGTTTGTTTTATTTTTCTAGTTAAATTTTATTTATTTTTTTAGTTTTAGTTTTATTAATTTTTATTGAGTCTTTTTATTATTTTTAGGGGTTCAAATTAAACACACACACCCCACACTCACACACTTAACCCCCTTATCCTACACTTATCCTAAACCCAAATACCTTATCCTAAACCCCTCACCCTCACCCCTTACCATACACCTCACCTACACCTTAACCTATCCATACCTTTCTTCAACCTCCCAACAACCATCTCATTCTCTCTCCTCTCCACCATTACCACAAACAAAACACACACTAAAACCCATATCTCTCTCTCTCTCTGAAAACTCTCCTACCCTTGTGACCCACCACCGCGGCCACTGCCGCCGGCGAGCTGGCCGAGACCACCAACTCCGTTCCGATCACCCCTCGCCGTCGCCCAGCCGTCCCACCTCCGGCGAGACCCAACTCCTGCCCGGACCTCCAATTTCCGGCGTCCAAACCGCGCAGCCCCTTGCTCCAATTTCCGACGCGCCCACGACCCTCTTCCGATCCCATCTCTCTCTCTCCTCAACCCATTACCAACAAACATACCCATTCAAACAACATACCCATTTACCTAAACCAATATTCAACCCAAAGACCCATTTCAAGTTTTAACCCATTTCCCAAACTCCCATTCCCAAGCCACAATTCTTCTACCTGCTAAAAACCAAATGCCAACTCAATTACCCCATGTGCCAAATTAAACAAACTTATTCCCATTTACCCTAAATACCCCTCAACTACCTTTCTAACCCCAATACCCATTATACCCCCATGTAACAAATCAGATTTTATCCTCCCCAACCTCACTCACATGACCTCACACCCCCCACATGCACTCCCTACCTTTTTACCATTATGCCCCTTTGCTCCATTGCATATAAAATGAAGAAGAAGACCCATTTGATGGGGATCTCAAAATTAGTTTTAAGCTAGGTGTGATAAAATTCTCCCCACCCCTCTATGTTGAGTATTTGCATTTTTAGCAAATACCTCAATATAGAGGTGTGTGTTGAAAATTATCTCTTGGATGAATTTCACCCCACCCATCTATTATGAATTTTTGCATTTTTAGCAATTATTTCATAATAGATTGATGTAGTGAAATTTATCCCTTATGGGAGATAAATTCTAACCCATTCATTTATGTTGAGATTTTGCATTTTTAGCAATTATCTCAATATAAATTAATGATCTAGAATTTATTTCTTTGGGTGAATTCTAATGTATAATTTTATAATTTTAGGATTTGCATTTTTAGCAAATCTCTTTTATTATTTAATTATCCATTATGAATTCATCCATTATCCTTTTAATTTTTAGTTTGTAATTTTTAGTTTAGCTTCAATAAATACATGAGTGAAGAATTCTAGATTAGAGAGCTTTAGATAGGAAATTAGAGAGAGAATTGTAGAGAGAATTTTCCCTTGTAAATAGTTTTTCATTTTTTTATTTTTAGATTATTGTGAGAGTAAAAATTGTAAGAGATTTAATTGAGTGCTCGTATTATTTCACAATACTTGGATGCTCAATTAGAGGGTGTATGCTTCAAATTCAAGAATAGAGTTCAAAGTGTCAAATTCAAGAGATTGGTTTGATTATTCTTCTCTCTACTCTTTTATATATTAAATGCCTATTGAATCTTTGTTTAGTATGTTTGAATCCATGTTAGGCTAAAACTCCTTTCAAGGGGTGGGGTAAAACCCTTCTTTGATGTTATTGTATTTTAATTAGTTTAATCACTTGAAAAATCCCTTTGAATGTTAATTTTAATCCCTCACCCTTAGATTTACGCCTCGAGAGAGGGTAAATGATTTTCGAGAGAAAATCGAAATTCTAGTGATAATACCCATTTTAGATTCGAACTAGAGATAGGAGTTTCTTAAGTGGGGTATTATCATTTGAATTTCAACTCTAAATTTAATTTCCAAGATTGACATAAATTCTAATTGATCGATCCTAGCGGGTGATTAATTAAAAGGAGTGTAGATCTAATTTTATAGAGTTGTGGGGTGTTAAACTTAACTTTCTAAAAGATTACTATTCTAATTACACTTGCAACGAGAGTTGTATTGTAATTTTAATATTAATTTGGGAGAATTCAAATAATTAAATTAATTAATTAGAATAACTAAAATTTGTGGTGTAATCCCACTCCTTGATTGTTCTCACAACTATTTACCTCACTTTATCTTTTATTTTTAGTGTTAGACTTAATTTTTCATTTTAGTCACTTTTTAGTTAGTTGTTTAGATTAGTTTAGACCTCACCTCACCCTATTGTTTTAATATTGAAAAAGCTAAAAAAAATAGAAAAGTGAAAAAGCACAAAAAGAAAATAAATAGTGAATTACAATTGAATTTGTTCCATGTGCTTTACTCCCTAGAAAGTGGATTGATACCCTTACTTACCGCTACACTTGAGTTTATTATATTTGTAGGTATGTGAGGTTTTGATTAACTTGGCTTTCAACAACGACCATATACAAAAGTCAAGTTATCAAATGGCGTCGTTGCCGGGGAAGAAGACAAAATACATACAAAAGCTTAGTTATCAAATGGCGCCGTTGCCATTCTTGGGATTGTGAAGCTCGGAGCGGATTTCATATTGTAGTTCATTTATATTTTTGCACTTTATTATTTTTTGTACCATTTTTTATATTTTTAGAAGGCTTGTATTAGGACTTTCTTATTATCTTGGCTTGTATTGCGGTGCTTAGAGACACCATTTATTTTTCATTTAAATTTGTAATAATTGAAGCCAAGCGTGATAGGGAAACCGGACAAGGTAGAGAGAGGGCGTCCATTGGCGAGGATTTAGAAGCCTCTCTACCTTGGGTCGGTAGGACTCCCGGGGACGACTGAGATTGGCGTATTCTCCTCCTGGTCGACTCAACATTTTCGGCACCCCACGGCGTAAAAACCGTGGGATGTATATTTCTTACACCCTCACGCCTCTCCTGTTAGCGAGTTCATTTATTGTGTGTGCTTTGTGTGCTCTTATTTGATTTTATTCTCGCATTTATTTTCGAATGGTGTGATGAATTAATTAATTAAGACCTACACCCGGTCACTCACGAGAAGGGATTTCATCACCCGACTCACTCGCTTATCATTGTGTGCTACCCTAGCCATCACTAAATTTAAAATCAATGAACTAGGTAGCCCAATAGGAGAATAAATTTTGCAAAGGCGATCACTCATATAAATTCCGTGATTTTTATCGCCCGCGGACTTAATTAAAATTTGACTACCCTTTCACTAAATTCAAAGATAAAAATTGGCTATGTGCTAGTTAGGAAATTTTCTTGACTTGTATGTGTGTCCAATTCCATTTTTCGATAGTCGATTTTAGTTAGCTCGTCAATTCTAAGAGTCCATATCTTTTCCCCACCTTTTCTTCAAAAAAAAAAAAACACAAAAATATTTTCTTCCTTTAAGTTTTTTAGAAAATCCAAAAATATTTCTTTCCTTTTGAAAAAAAAAATCCAAAAAAATCTTTTCCCCACCCCTTTTCTTCCAAAAAAAAAAAAAAAATCCAAAAATATTTTTTTCCCACCTTTTCTTCCACAAAAAAATCCAAAAATATTTTCTTTCATTTTTATAACAAAAAATTAAAAAAAAAACATTTTCTTTCTTTATTTTTAAAAAAATCCAAAAATAAATTTTTTTTCCCACCTTTTCTTCCACAAAAAAATCCAAAAATATTTTCTTTCATTTTTATAACAAAAAATAAAAAATAAAAAACATTTTCTTTCTTTATTTTTAGAAAAATCCAAAAATATTTTCTTTATTTCCTTTTTAGAAACCTCCAAAAATATTTTCTTTTCTTTTGAAAAAAAAAAGAGAAAATCTTGAAAATAAAAAATAAGGTCGTGATCGGTGTTTCTTCACCCTCACCTTTGCCAAATTATCCAGCAAGACTAACGCTTCAGTCTTGTTTGGGGGTGATTCTCATCACTCCAATTTTTCTGCCACCCCGCACATTCATTGTTCTTATCCTTAGGGTGAGAATGGTTCGGTCTGGCTGAAGACATTAAACTTAGCGCTACCGGGAGGCAACCCGCGTTTCTTGTACTAGTCTCATCCTGTTTGGGGGTGGTGTTTCGCATCACCCTATGCTTTCCCTGTTATAGACTTGTACACCATTTTTTTCTTATCACTTACTCAGGTTTATTCTTGCATTCATCTGTCCACTTCATTAGCGGTTCATTCTGTTAATCTCTTTCCTACCTTATGCTCTCAATTTTAAAACTCATTTCACTTAACATCGAGGACGATGTCCTTTTTGTTTGGGGGTGGGGAATTTTATCAAAATCGTACCTCTTTTGAAAATTTTGAATTTTAAACCTGATTTTTAAAATTTCGCGCAGTTTCTTTCATCTCACTCAATGATGTGAATTTTCAATCATCCATCTTTCTAAGTCTAGGTATCAAGCTAGAGAATATCTTTTATAAATAGCTTATGTAATACGTAACAAGGCATTTTGCACTATGAATTCCTAGACTCAACAAAAATTTGCGCACTTATCATGTCATTACGTTTAGAGTTGAAGAGTACTACAATTCTAAAGAGAACCTTAAGGATCACTAGTAGAGACTTTAGCCCGTGAGATTTGTGCCTTTCACCCTTTTTGAGTGTTTTACGCAATCTCCGAGTCACAAGTTGATTCAACTTCTTTTGGGTCCGCACTTTAATTGTCGTATGATCTCATTATCTTTCATAAAATTTTGGTTTGATCACCGAGAACGACATCACTTTCGAGTTGTAAGAAACGCGTGTCTTAAAATTTGTCCCGATCACTAGATTTTCACCACACCTTCACTCATACACCAACCAAATTCCATTTATCATACATTCATACACCTTCCATTTTCCATATCATCACCATATACCATATCGCCCATTTCCATATCCACAGAGAATAGTGTTGAAAGTAAAAGGAGAAGATCCGTCATAGAGAGTGTTTGCATTTTTAGCGAATATCTCTCCCAAAGCCGATTCAGATGGAGAAAAATTTGATACAAATCTATGTTGGGGTTATTTGTATTTTTAGCAGATTTATCTCATACATTGATGCGTATTTGGAAAAAAAAAATATATAAGAAAAAAAGAAAAAAAAAGTAAGTAAAAAAAAAGGAGATGATCTATCATAGAGAGTGTTTGCATTTTTAGCGGATATCTCTCCTAAAGACGATTCAGATAGAGAAAAATTAAATACAAATCTATGTTGGGGTTATTTGTATTTTTAGCAGATTTATCTCATACATTGATGTGTATTTGGAAAAGAAGAAAAAGAGAAAGTTGCAGTCAAGAAATAAAGACATTTGTTCGTCTATGAGTGATACACTCTTCTCAAATATCCACCATCCATCCATCATATCATCATCCCATCCTATCCTACCTACCTCATCCCAAACAACCCACATCATCATATCCTTCCTATTTCATTTCATTTACCCTCACCCAATCATCCATATATTCCCCTAGGTGTTCGGGCAAATGAAAGTCAACGTGGTGAATAACTCGATGTTCTCACTATAGTGATTAGCATTCTTTCATGAGATCAATTTTATTTCTTTATGTTCGTTCTTTCTTATGTGTGTGTGAGACGTTTGAACTTGCTTACATTTACTCACCTCCTCACACACAAGAGCGATACACTTACCCTAATCTCGAGAGTTCGTTTGAGAGTGATATATCCGTGAGATTTTGAAGTTGAAGCGTTGATTCCGACAAAGCAATCTAGGAATTACTCTTGTGATACTCGACCCGTTTTGACTGATTCACACTACACACGTTGAGTTCTAGGAAGGATGTGCCTTGAGTATTTACTTAGCTAAACTTTTACATTTCTAGCTTGTATTTCTGAAAATATTTTCTTGTGATGGATTGTGCGATTATTCTATGTCTAATAAGAGATTGACTGCCCTTCAATAAATTTTTGCAAAATAAGAATTTTGTGGGTATATTCCCTGCAAACCCTCACGAGACACCACTCGTCCTGTAGGGCAACCTATAGGTTTAAAGGCTTGTTGCACATGCTAAGTGCAATCGCAAGTGCCCGCGAAAGTGGTACACTTTTGGTTTCTTATCTTTCTCTTTCTCTCTATCTTATTGCTCGAGGACTAGCAACGCTCTGTTTGGGGGTGGTGTGATAAGCACCCAAAACTGTACAATTTATACCCCAAATAGACGTACATTAGTTGCTAATTCTCGACAATATGGGTCTTATGCGCGTAAATGTTTATTATGCAGGTTTAATGTACGTTGCGGTGTTCAAATGCGTATTTCAAGGCAATTGTGCATTTTACGGAGCTAAATACCAAAGTCCCTGACCCTAACCTAACCCATCCTAGCCTAAACTTGTCCCTAAACCGTCACCCAAGACCCGTGTGTGTTGGTTTGTTCCCTTTTTATTTTATTTTAATTTTTTAGATTTTTAGTTTGAGTCATTTTAATTTTAGGATTATTTTAGCATTTTTTAGGTTTTATTTCCTATTTTTATATTTTATTTCTATTTTTATTAATATAATTTTATTTTATTTTATTAAGTTTTTAGTTTTAGTTTTTATTTTATTTTATTTTATTAGGATTAGTTTTTAGGAATTTAGTTTATTAGATTTTATATTTTTAGGACTTTAGCTTTTATTAGATTTTTCATTTTTTTATTTTCTTTTGTTTTATTATTTTAGTTTTTAATAGCTTAGGATTTTATTTTTAGTTTTAATATTTTTATTATTTTTAGTTTGTTTTATTTTTCTAGTTAAATTTTATTTATTTTTTTAGTTTTAGTTTTATTAATTTTTATTGAGTCTTTTTATTATTTTTAGGGGTTCAAATTAAACACACACACCCCACACTCACACACTTAACCCCCTTATCCTACACTTATCCTAAACCCAAATACCTTATCCTAAACCCCTCACCCTCACCCCTTACCATACACCTCACCTACACCTTAACCTATCCATACCTTTCTTCAACCTCCCAACAACCATCTCATTCTCTCTCCTCTCCACCATTACCACAAACAAAACACACACTAAAACCCATCTCTCTCTCTCTCTGAAAACTCTCCTACCCTTGTGACCCACCACCGCGGCCACTGCCGCCGGCGAGCTGGCCGAGACCACCAACTCCGTTCCGATAACCCCTCGCCGTCGCCCAGCCGTCCCACCTCCGGCGAGACCCAACTCCTGCCCGGACCTCCAATTTCCGGCGTCCAAACCGCGCAGCCCCCTGCTCCAATTTCCGGCGCGCCCACGACCCTCTTCCGATCCCATCTCTCTCTCTCCTCAACCCATTACCAACAAACATACCCATTCAAACAACATACCCATTTACCTAAACCAATATTCAACCCAAAGACCCATTTCAAGTTTTAACCCATTTCCCAAACTCCCATTCCCAAGCCACGATTCTTCTACCTGCTAAAAACCAAATGCCAACTCAATTACCCCATGTGCCAAATTAAACAAACTTATTCCCATTTACCCTAAATACCCCTCAACTACCTTGCTAACCCCAATACCCATTATACCCCCATGTAACAAATCAGATTTTATCCTCCCCAACCTCACTCACATGACCTCACACCCCCCACATGCACTCCCTACCTTTTTACCATTATGCCCCTTTGCTCCATTGCATATAAAATGAAGAAGAAGACCCATTTGATGGGGATCTCAAAATTAGTTTTAAGCTAGGTGTGATAAAATTCTCCCCACCCCTCTATGTTGAGTATTTGCATTTTTAGCAAATACCTCAATATAGAGGTGTGTGTTGAAAATTATCTCTTGGATGAATTTCACCCCACCCATCTATTATGAATTTTTGCATTTTTAGCAATTATTTCATAATAGATTGATGTAGTGAAATTTATCCCTTATGGGAGATAAATTCTAACCCATTCATTTATGTTGAGATTTTGCATTTTTAGTAATTATCTCAATATAAATTAATGATCTAGAATTTATTTCTTTGGGTGAATTCTAATGTATAATTTTATAATTTTAGGATTTGCATTTTTAGCAAATCTCTTTTATTATTTAATTATCCATTATGAATTCATCCATTATCCTTTTAATTTTTAGTTTGTAATTTTTAGTTTAGCTTCAATAAATACATGAGTGAAGAATTCTAGATTAGAGAGCTTTAGATAGGAAATTAGAGAGAGAATTGTAGAGAGAATTTTCCCTTGTAAATAGTTTTTCATTTTTTTATTTTTAGATTATTATGAGAGTAAAAATTGTAAGAGATTTAATTGAGTGCTCATATTATTTCACAATACTTGGATGCTCAATTAGAGGGTGTATGCTTCAAATTCAAGAATAGAGTTCAAAGTGTCAAATTCAAGAGATTGGTTTGATTATTCTTCTCTCTACTCTTTTATATATTAAATGCCTATTGAATCTTTGTTTAGTATGTTTGAATCCATGTTAGGCTAAAACTCCTTTCAAGGGGTGGGGTAAAACCCTTATTTGATGTTATTGTATTTTAATTAGTTTAATCACTTGAAAAATCCCTTTGAATGTTAATTTTAATCCCTCACCCTTAGATTTACGCCTCGAGAGAGGGTAAATGATTTTCGAGAGAAAATCGAAATTCTAGTGATAATACTCATTTTAGATTCGAACTAGAGATAGGGGTTTCTTAAGTGGGGTATTATCATTTGAATTTCAACTCTAAATTTAATTTCCAAGATTGACATAAATTCTAATTGATCGATCCTAGCGGGTGATTAATTAAAAGGAGTGTAGATCTAATTTTATAGAGTTGTGGGGTGTTAAACTTAACTTTCTAAAAGATTACTATTCTAATTACACTTGCAACGAGAGTTGATTTGTAATTTTAATATTAATTTGGGAGAATTCAAATAATTAAATTAATTAATTAGAATAACTAAAATTTGTGGTGTAATCCCACTCCTTGATTGTTCTCACAACTATTTACCTCACTTTATCTTTTATTTTTAGTGTTAGACTTAATTTTTCATTTTAGTCACTTTTTAGTTAGTTGTTTAGATTAGTTTAGACCTCACCTCACCCTATTGTTTTAATATTGAAAAAGCTAAAAAAAAATAGAAAAGTGAAAAAGCACAAAAAGAAAATAAAGAGTGAATTACAATTGAATTTGTTCCATGTGCTTTACTCCCTAGAAAGTGGATTGATACCCTTACTTATCGCTACACTTGAGTTTATTATATTTGTAGGTATGTGAGGTTTTGATTAACTTGGCTTTCAACAACGACCATATACAAAAGTCAAGTTATCAGGATACGCTCATCAGCTATAGGCTCAAACAAATTGAAGTGATTCTCATTGCCCAATGCAAGGGGCACCCTAGACTACCACTCTAGGCCAGCCCAATCATCAATGGCCAGCCACTCAGTATTATATCCCTCGCTTGAAGAACTAGCCATTTGCAGTCTTAAAGCAAAAAGTAGAAAGGTTCAATTTTTAGAGAGAGAAAGTAGGAAATTAAAACACTTGAAGATGTGAAAAATGGGGAGGGATTGCCCCATTTTATAGAATGTTAAAGTAACTACCGATCAACAACCCCCAGTCCATACCGATTGATAACCACTTTTTTCTCTTCCCCAGGAGTCTGTGCCATTGTCTATTGGCACCCCCATGCCTGCCTATCGGTATCCCTTTTCAAATTTAGTACAAAAAATGCCAGAAAATCTAGAAATTGCCCAAAAAATTCCCAAAAATCCAGAAATTCTAGCTTTTAACAACTAGCTGATTTGTTTGTCAGTAACTTCTGTTTGGGAGCCAAACCAGTCAAGAAGGTAGTTCATTTACTAATTTTTCTCCAGTAATAAGGAGAAACTACACGTGCTAATATCACCCGATTTAATACAGAAAAATTAGAGGTAGTTAACTCGAAGAAAAGACGACAACCACTACGTTGATGAGTGGATTACTCCCCGAGAAACTATATAATGCCTAGCCAAAGATCCCCCTCCCCCCCCCAAAAAAAAAAATAAAAAACATGATTGAATTATTGGCTAAAGAAGATAAGATTATAAATGCCGAGGAGGCCATAGCGGCAAAACAATCTCACAACACTAAGGCTAACAACAATAAGGGCTCTGAGAAAAAAAAAAGCAAAAAAATATGAAGGTGGAGAAACCTAAGAGGTATGACGAATATACCCCTCTCACTATTGCTGTAAATCACATTTTGGAGGAGACCCAGGGAAGAAGGAACTTAAAATGGACCAAGAAGTTGAAATCTCCACCAAAGCGGAGGGATAAATTCAAGTACTGTGAACCCCATAAAGATCACGAACATAACACGGACAGTTGTATAGCCTTGAAGAATGAGATAGAAAACCTAATTCGAAGAGGCAAACTCTCCAAATTTATTTTAAGAGAAGGTAGATCAGATCCTTTAGGAGAATAAAAAGTTCAAAGATGATCAGTATCCCCAATAAAAGAGGAAACGATAAGAAAAGAGGCAGAGATAATGATGCCGAACACGATCCAGATGTATCGAAAAGACCCAAAGAACATGTGCGCAAGGTGAACATGCTATCTTTTGATTGTCATTTCATTATAGGTGGTGATGTTGGTAGAGGTGATGAAATAGTAGAGATAAAAGTGTATCTCAACGAAGCCAAAGCGTGCTCCTGCTTTCAATAAATCAACTTATTTGGTGATGTCAATAATCGCCTAAGGAAAGTAAAGAAAGACAAATCAGTGATATGATTCTTCACAGACGACCTATCAGGAGTCATTTATCCCAATAATGACCCCCTGGTCATTATGTGGTTGGTACAGGAAGGAAGAGTAGTTAGAGTGTTGGTTGACGATAGCAGTTAGATCGATGTACTATTCTACGACAGCTTCAAAGGATTAGGACTGCTAGAAAGAAAAATTGAGCCCTATCACATACCGCTTGGTTTTTCTAAGAAAATGGTATATCCCTCAGGGATTGTCAACTTGAAAGTCATAATAGGTAATTGGTCAACCTACCAAACTGAGAAAATATGCTTATTCATCCTTAACAAGAATATTAGCTCAGCATATAACATTATCCTCAAGAGGGTTGGCTTAAAAAAGTTTGAAATTGTGCCCTTCAGCGTACACCAATGCCTGAAGTTCCAAACTCACTATGGGGTCAGCGTTATTAAAGGAAACCAGGTTGAAGCTAGGGAATGATATTACACTTCAGTCGACCAAAAGAAAATGAATAAACTCACCACCACCAATCAGATAGATACCATAGATCCTCGCAAGGAAGATAAATTAGTCAAAAGACAAGTTGTTGAAGCAGTAGAGACCACAATCCTAGATAACAAACACCCAAAAAAGACAACATGAATCGGTTTATCTCTAGACCCGACCGTTAGGAAATAACTAGTGGATCTCCTCAAATAGGGGAAAAATGTATTCGCTTGGAGCCACAAGGATATGCCATGGATTAACCCGAAATTCATGTGCCATGAACTCAACATTGTCAAAGACACAAAGTCGATCAAACAGAAGTGATGTGTCTTTAGCCTCGAGAAAAACATGGCTATCCAGGAAGAAGTGGAAAAGTTGTAAAAGGCAAAATTCATGAAAGACCCCGATTGGTTGGCCAATTTGGTTATGGTAAAAAATAAGAAGAATAAATGTCATATGTGTGTTGACTTCATGAATCTTAATAAACTTTGTCCTAAAAACCATTATCCCTTGCTAAGGATTGATCAACTAGTCGACGCTACTGTTGGGCATGAGTTACTCAGCTTTATGGATGCGTATTTGGGATATAACTAAATTAAAAGGAAACCAGAAAATAAGGAGAAAACCTCATCATCACTAGTTGTGGTGCTTACTACTACAAAGTTATGCTTTTTGGGCTAAAAAATGCTATAGCAACATACCAAAGGCTAGTGAACAAGGTTTTTGAAGAACATATCGTCAAAAATATAGAGGTATATGTGGATGACATGCTCACC
The DNA here is from genome assembly GCA_949130495.1 of Sambucus nigra. Lineage (NCBI taxonomy): Eukaryota > Viridiplantae > Streptophyta > Magnoliopsida > Dipsacales > Adoxaceae > Sambucus > Sambucus nigra. Next base: position 717,671,141 of record OX422207.1, read on the forward strand.
AAGAGCAAGAAAGCAGCTGATCATATTAAAGGCCTAGGACAGACTTTCGACCCATTGGAAAAACACCGAATGAAGCTCAATCTGACCAAATATGTGTTCGACGTACAAGAAGGAATGTTCCTCGAATTCATAATAAATCAAAGAGGAATTGAGACTAACCTGGACAAAATCCCAGCATTAGTAAATATGAGTCTCCTATAAATAAGAAGGAAGTTCAAAGGCACTGGTAGATTAGCATCCCTCAATATATTTATCTCACAAGCTACTAACAGATGCCTACCTTTATTTAAGGTGCTAAGAAAGACTTTCGAGTGGAAAGAAGAATGTGAAAATTCCTTCGTAGAGTTCAAGAAATACCTGGGATCTTCAACATTACTCTCAAGACCACTAATGGGAAAAAAGCTCTACTTGTACCTAATAGTGTCTGAGTCGACAGTTAGCTCGGTACTTATTGGATTAGAAAGTGTGTAGAAAATGGTTTACTACATGAGGAAGGCTTAATGAGGAGTCAAAATTCGTTACCCATGACTGGAAAAGCAGCCTTAGTCCTCATTAAAGTTGTGGGGGCTTATTTAATTCAAGCCCAGTTCTTTAGCCGACCAGCCCAGTATGCAAAATGGACAGCTCAGACCAACTGAAAATAGTCATTATATATCCATGTATTTTATATGTGCTTAAATGCATGGAGATAGACTCAAATCGATTACCAAAAATTTCGGAGGAGATATTCAGGGACACCTACTAGTTATTTACAAGGTTATTGAGTTATTTGAACAATTCAATCACTTATTTTTCCAACTATAAAATATAAACCCTCACTCGGGACAACAGAATATAACTTCAATTATTTAATAGACACTAATAAGAATACAGTAACCTCTCCGTAGACATAGGAAAGTTTTCGAACCACGTATATTTGGTATTGTGTGTGATCATTTATCTTTCTCATTTCGATATTGCTTTCTAGATTCCTTAGTGTGATAATTCTTGCACTCACAATTGGCGTTGTCTGTGGGAATCGATTCTTTTTTCTACGAAAGCAGTTATTGAAAGAAATCCCATAATATATCACCACAACAACAATCTTCCTCAAGTTGACGACATGTAGGATGATCTAGCTCTACCTAGGGTCAGGTCAGAGAATCACCAACCCAAAAATCCCAGGTTTCACTAAGAGAGACAACCTTTTGAGGAAAGTGAGGGAGGATCTAGGTCTACTCAGATCTCCAGGATGGTCAATGCTTATGAATCCATCCTTTAAGAGAAGGTAGTGGCTACACGCCTCCAATTGGAAGAGAAATTCTCGCTTGCAAAGGAGACTTGAAAAAATGGAGGGGATCTCCATAGAGATACTAGAAAATAACGTGATAGGTCTCCTAGTCCTTAGATGAGCAAGACTAACGATCTAAGAAGGAGCTCCAGATACGACTAGGATCGATCTGAGAGTGACAGGTCGGAGCGTGATCGATCAGAGCGTGGCCGATCAGAGAAGTGCTACATAAGTAATGATCGTCAAGATGAGGACATTAGAATTTTGGTCCGTAGAGTGATAGATCAGCATCTAGCCCATCGAAGGGTCATATCTATTAGGGAGATAGTCAGAAGAGATCTCAACACCAAGATAAAATCCCCTTTATCAAGGGGAATTAAAAAAGAGGAAACCCCAAAGAAGTTTTTCGCTCCCAAATTCAAAATCTATGATAGAAATATGGATCCCATAAACTATGTTCGACAGTACATGCAGGCGATGACCCTGTAGACCCACAACGAAGCCTTGATGTGTCGAATCTTCCCTTCTATTTAACATGACATAGCTCAAAAGTGGTTCAAGAAGTTACCTCATAGGTCAGTCAAGAGATTCAAGGACCTAACAGAGGCTTTAACTTCTCACTTCATAACCAGTAGTTCTCACCCAAAGAGGATGGATTCACTGCTCACGATGAAGAAAAATCCACAAGAGAGCCTTCATGATTATGCCAAGAGGTACCTGGAGGTCTTCAATGAAAAGGAGAACTGATCGGAGCAGGTTGATGTTGCGTCCTTTAAGATTGGTTTTCCATACATATCTCTGCTGCACCAGTCCCTAATGAAGAAAGAGGCTAACACCATCGACGACCTCATGGTACGTATTAAAAAATATGCTAAGGTTGAGGATGTGGTTCACTCTACCCCAAGGTACAATGGTCGAGCAAAAATCAAGTAAAAGAGGAGACAAAAGTGACACTATAAAGAAAGGGAACAAGAACGGGGGCAGGAACGGCTCTAAAAATGGTAGTAAGGTCGATCCTTCAAAGTCATTCAAGGTTATTAACACGGTCTTAAAATAACCAATCTATAAGATCTTAAGAAAGATCAAGGATCATCTATTTGTCAAGTGGCCCAAGAAGATGGGTAGTGACCCGACGAAGAGGAATAATGCATTGAGATGCGCATTCCACAAGGAGTCTAGTCACAGAACAGAGAATTAATAAGCGCTGAAGTCACATTTAGAAGAGCTAGCCCGGACTGGACACTTTAATGAATATATAAATAATAAAGAAGATAAGGTCGCAACTAATGGAGATCAGAAACCGGACAACGTCCTTAATGATGACATGGGACATGGGTTCGTGGTGATCCATGGAGCGTTTGACCTGAAACAGATCTAAGGTAACGCTGTTCAAATGGAACTAAAGAAGGTCATTGCTATCATGGAGACATTCCAAATTGACCCTATAAATAGCCAAGTTGGCAATCGTCAGCGACCAAAGGATGTTGACTACACCAAGCACATCGTCTTCACAGAGGAAGATATGATTAGGGTGAGGACTCCCCACCATGATACGCAGAATTAGAAACTGGGACGTCAATAAGTTTTTAGTAGACCAGGGAATCTCATCAGAGGTGATGTACCTAGAGTTATTCCATAAGTTGAAGCTCAACCTAGTCAACCTCAAGGAGGCCACAGTTTTAATGATCAGCTTCATGGGGAAAATTACGATGACCTTGGGAAAGATAGTCTTGTCAATTATAACAAGAAATATCTTAGAGGACATATAATCTCCATATCACGCCATTCTAGGCAGAGACTGGCTACACATTATGAAAGTCATACCATTTACCTACCACCAGAAGCACAAGTGTATCATAAATTCTTGAAGGTCGGGCTACTGCAAAGAAGAGCTTCATCATATCCATTCACCCCCATAAGGAGAAGAAAAAAGAGCCAAGAGACACCCCAGAGAAAGCACAAGAAGGGGCAACACCCTCTAAATAACAACTAAGGTACGGCCGACCAGGGGTGAAAGAGACCAGGATTCATCCCGCTGATAGGTTACTTAAAAGTTTGGAGGAAGTTGGTGTCGATGACAAAATTCTGGATATAATTTTTTTTATCAAAACTGCACCTGTTGATCATGAAAAGAAAGAGTTATTTGCCTTCTTAAGAAGCAATTTGGATGTTTTTTTCCTGGGAGTCGTATGATCTGCCTGAAATTGATCCCGATATAGCCTACCACCAGCTACATGTTGACCCAATCTTCAAGCCAATTACTCAGAAGGCATGCTGAATAGCCCTAGAAAAGGTTAAAATGGTGGATAAGGAAGTTAGGAAGCTTCTGGATGCAGGATCGATTATAGAAGTTTAGTTCCCTAAGTGGTTATCCAACCCAGTGGTAGTAGGGAAAAGTAATGGCAGTTGGAGAGTATGCATTGATTTCATAGACCTTAATAGAGCCTCCCCCAAGGATAATTTCCCAGTGTCCAAGGTCGATCAGTTTATTGATGTCACGGCATCTCACGAGAGAATGAGTTTTCTGGATGCCTATTCAAGGTACCATCAAATTCCACTGTTTGGCCCTAACCAAGACAAAATATCCTTCATAACCCCAATAGGTTTATATTGCTATAAGGTCATGTCATTCGGCCTAAATAACACTGGGGCAACTTATAAGAGGCTAGTCAAGAAGATGTTCAAGAAGAAAATGGGATACACCATCGAAGTCTACATAGATGACATGTTAGTCAAGAGAAAGAATAAAGATGACCACCTCATGGACTTAGCTAGAACATTTTAAATCCTTAAGAATTACCAGATGAAACTTAGCGTAAGCAAGTGTCCATTTGGTGTCCAGTCAAGTAAATTTCTAGGTTATCTAGTCAGCAAAAGAGGGATTAAGGCTAATCCAAATTAGATTGATGCAATCAATAAGGTCCACCCCCCAAGGTTGTTGCGAGATATTCAAATGCTTACTTGAATGTTCTCAACACTCAATCGCTTCGTCTCTAAGTCCTTGGAACACTGTCCACCATTCTTCCATTTACTAAAGAAGTTTAAGGGACTCATATGGAATGATGACTGCCCAAGAGCTTTGGAGGAGATCAAGTCCTAACTAAGGAAACCACCCCTACTAGTGATCCCCGATAATGAAGATCCCATGTACCTCTACCTCGTAGTATCAGACCATGCTATTATCTCATCTATGGTATGTGAGAAATAGGGTCGATAGTAACCTGTCTACTACGTAAGTAAAATAACCCTGGAGGCAGGGTAATGCTACTTGCCCTTGGAAAAGCTAGCTTACGCACTGGTGGTTACCTCTAGGAAGCTGAAACACTACTTTAAAGCTTACTCAATAACAGTGATCACTTCATCCCCCCTTAAAGATGTCCTTCGAAAAGCCAACAACTTTAGACGATTTTCAAAGTGGTCGGTCAAACTCAAAAGGTTCGATATTCACTTTCAGCTAAGAACAACCACTAAGGGACAAGTCTTGGCCAATTTCATCACCAAATTCACAAGGGATAAGCCCACTAACCCATAGGTAATGGAACAATAAATAAATAAGTAAGCACAGTCCAAGGACTGGACCCTATACGTTGATGGAGCCTCTAATTCCAAGGAGGTAGGAGTAGGGACCGTCCTCGTCACATCAAAAGATGTTTTTATTGAGCAAGATATTAGGTTGGGATTTAAATCCTCCAATAACAAAGCCAAATATGAGGCTCTGATAGTTGGCATGCGCAAGGCCCAACTGCTAGGGGGAAAATACCTCAACGTGTTCGAAGATTCCAAACTAGTCTCGAAGCAATGGAGATTTTAACATAAAAGACGACATGATTACAACCTACCTTATCGTGGTAAGATATCTTATGGTCATATTTGAGAAAGTTTATATTTAGCAGTTCCCCCAAGGGCAAAGTAGTCATGCTAACGCCTTAGCAGCCCTAAGCTCAATAGTAGACTCTGATCTCAAAAGCATAACACGAAATCCTATGAATGGCCATGCCCAGTTGGTCACGGTCCAAGTTCGTAACCAGTTGGTCACGAACTTGGGTCGTGACCATCTCAGTTTTTGACGAGACTATTCATTACCACACTGAGTCATGGATGATCTGAAAGTGGTCGCGGACCAAATCCCTGACCACTGTGGGTCACGAACTTGGGTCAAGACTAAGGCGTGATCATCTTGATGCCAAATTCATGCCAAAATTTCCTCCAATCTTGGTCACGGATGGGTCATGGACTTGGACCATGACTATAGGCATGACGGAGCACAAAACATACACATGTGGGGTCATGGCTGGGGCATGTCCATTTCTTGGTGTGGGTCACAGCTATGGGCCGTGACCATCCCTCAATTGAAATATGTTGTTGGTCACGCATAGGGGTCATGGCTATAGGTCGTGACCATTCATCAATCAGGAAGCAACTCTAAGGAGGTTATGGGTTGCGATGGTGGGTCACATCTCTAGGTCGTGACCATGTAATTCTTAAAAAAGAAAGAGGCTCTTGATTTTCATTTTCATATACCCCTTTTTATTTTCATTTGCCTACTTCTCTCTCTCGTCAAAGACGAAGCTATGGTGGACCATAGCTTCTCTCTCTCATCAAACACTGATGGCCTCTCTCTCCCTGGAATGCAGGCCCCACTGCGTCCACCTTGTCTAACTCGGCTCTTTGTATCATCACCGTTGGTGTCAGTAGTGTCGACCGTGCTTTGTGGCAATGGGATGACTGTCGAGGTAAATTATTTTTTCTAAACAAATAGATTTTTTATTAATTTGTTATGTTTTGCTCATAACATAAAATTTCATATTGTAGGGTCTCTTCATTCTCATTACCGATTAAGTATATTGTCAAATTATCAACATATTTAGTTTTTGATAAACGTTGATGGCATTTCTACATATTTAGTTTTTGATTCATATTTAGGTTTCTACATATTTAAGTTTTGATTCATATGTCTACACACTTAGGTTTTTATTCATATTTAGGTTTGTAATCATATTTAGGTTTTGATTTGTATTTGGGTTTCAATTGGGTTAGTGGATTTATGGATTTCAAATATGATTTTTCGAGTTAAGGTAGGAGGGTGGGTTGCGATTCCGATTGGGTTTTGCGGGTTGGGGTGGGTTGCAATTCTATTGTATTTTAGGGAGGGGGAGGGCTAAAACAGCGGATTAACGGGAGTCGGTGTTATGATTGAGGGTTAGAGGGTAATGAAACTGTTAAATACAAATCTTTGGTTTGTTTTTCTATTTTTTGCGTTTCTTATATTTTTTTATGGGCTTTGAGTTGTCTTCAATTTAAATTCATTTTAGTTTTTTTTTTTTTACAAATACTTTTTACCTCGTAAGACTTTTATTGCTCTATTTAGTATATTTTTATGAAAAACAAATTTAGTTTAGTAGTTACTTTTTATTATAAATTTATTGCTTAATTAATCTTGTTTCCATATATGTAGACAATAAAGTAAATTTTTTGTAGTATTTTCGTTTCTTATAGTTTGAGAGATTAAGTGATGACCTCACAACATCAATAAGTAAGTTCTATTCGCAAGGGAGGTTATATTGTCATAAAGAATCGTCCCTTAAAGGTATACATATATCGTTATGAGATCTCAATTATCCCCATGTTTCAAATTGTTGTGTGATATTTATTGGGGTTACTTATAAAGGAAGGTTCGATTTAAGTATTCTAGAAGTTTACTCTTTTATGGCATTTGGTTCTCTCTCAAGCCAATATTTGTGTGTTTATTTTGTTTCAGGGTTAATTCAAGGTTTTGTATGATGGTTTTTCAAGATCGATAAGGTAATTTTAGTTTGAACATCAGATTTTACGTGTATATCATACATAACCCTAAGGTAAGGTATTTTAATTTATTTATTTCGTACAATCATTTTTTGTTTCAAATATGAGATTTTTCATATTAACATTCTTATCCCTATTTTTACAGTTATGTTATGTGAGTAACATGGTGGCTAAAGGTGGAGGCAATATGACACACTACATGCTTTGGGTTGTCCTTGATTACTAGTGTTCTGAATTAGTTATTTGCAATATGTGATTTGGTATTATCACGTAGTGTGGAAGACAAAGGTCCGTAAAAGATTTTGAAGGTGGTTAGCGATTTTGATGCATAACATACTGAAATTAAATGGTTTGATCCATATTTTTTATGTTTTCACTCTAATTTCAGTATGTTAAGTTGAAGTTAAATGGTTTGCATCCCACCTTTTGGTATTATGTTGTTTGTTGGTGATCATTAACATGATTTGATTTTAATATGTGAAAACACTTGCTGGCTTTCTTTTCAGTATAAATGTTGATTGTAATATGTATTGGAGCTATTGGGAACCCAACTTACCCATGCAATGATGAGGTAATAGTATATTTATCTCGCAGCATCAATATTGTCCTTATTTTCATTATTTTTGTTTGTTTTCAGTCCTTATTTGGTTGTCTGCGCTATTTACATTTTTATTTTTGTTTGGGGTTTTTAGCTCTTTAAGCTAGGTCCTATCCAATTACTTTGTATATCTGAATGTTCTGAAGCGAATAAAGAGGTATGATTTTTATCTTCTTTTTTTCAAAATCAGAGGTATGGAATTTTGTTATAATATCAATTTGGTTTATTGTGTTTGTGGTCTCATATTTTCTTTCTTTTCTTTTTTTGGTTTAGAATTTTTTAGGTACTGATTCTTGCGTAAGATCTGGGGTTGCTATTGTAGCAACTGTTACGGTAGCAGCTGCTACGGGGCTACTACGGGGCCTCTATGGAGCTGCTATGGGTAATGTCCGTTTTCATCGTTTTGACATTCCAACCAAGTATGCCCCGTGCGCGATTCTGACCAACGGTTTGCCCTCGGCGACCAATTTTTCTAAAAAGCCTGAGGCGCACTGCCAAATGGCAGGTCCCAGACCCTGCCGATAGGTAGTGCCATGGCAATACTGATCGGTAGACCCCTGGGCCTATAAAAGGAGGCCTTGGCCTCATTTGCAAGGGGAGCTCAGATGAGAAGCAAATCACTCTCAGCAAACCCCCAAAAACCTCTCTCGAAGGCAACGTGATTTCAACTTCCAAATCCCTTTTTCACTTCCACTTTTCATCATCCCTTTCATCAAACTTGATGAATTAACCACTCCCCATCATCATCCAAGTGCAAGGGCTGCTTTTCAACATTCAAGATCAAGCTAAAGGTCTCCAAGAAGGTCCAACTTTCTCGAACTCTCTCCTAAATTCTCTTAAATTTGCAATAACTTATTTTCTCACTTAACACTTTTACTATCTCATCTCACACACCATAAATACACTTTTTATCTAGTATTATTGCAAATCTCCTATTTTCATATAAATAAAAACCCAAAAAACAAGAAAAAGAGGGTTTGCTCATAAATTCCAAGTAGGGATTCTCACACTTTTTCCACACTTTTCTCACAACTAAAACACTTTTTCTACACACACACACACACTTACAAATAAGAGATTTCTCCATTTGGATTTATGGGTTAAACCCCACCCCTCACTTTACATGCGAACTATGTGGACTTTGATGCCTTTATAGGCTACGTAGGCGTCCCGGGGTAAAACTCGAGACTCGATTCCTTTTCTCACTTTTTTTCTTATTTTCTATCTTCTCTTTATCTCATTTTCCATTATATTCTATATAATTGTTATTAGTAACGTATTATTCCATATGCGTTATCACTCCCTTATAACGATCAAAGTAAGGGTAATCACGTAAATCTTATTTTCTACACTAATCTCACATTCCTACGGATGACTCGCTTTGTCTTTTCCATGATACAAGTCGAGGATTCCTACCTCCATTCTATATATACACATGCACACATATCACGGGGGGAAATATAAATGAAAATAGCAAATATTCATGAGAGACCGAAAGGGCGGAATGGGTGCCTAACACCTTCCCCTTTCGTAACTAAGACTCTGAACCCTTCTCGAATCATTTTGGTTTCGCACGCACCAGTATGTCTTTGGATGCCGTCCTTCGGGGTGGCTTCCCCTTTTTCTTTTTTCTATTTTGAGTAAAATAGACTGGCGACTCTAAATCTCTCTACATTTTCACACCTCACAAATCGACGCCGGCCGAAGCGCTCTCCCGAGAGGGGATGCGTGGGACCCGAAGGATCCTTTCTCCCTCCGCGGAGGGGATCGGGGATGGCCACAGTGGAGACTCCGCTAGGGACGTGTATTATATTTTTAGGGCTTGACTCTATTTACATGAATGCTATATTTTATGTTTTCCCTCATACCTGCATGTTCCCCTTTCTCACATGTGTATCCCATGCTTATGCTTATATTCACACACTTGTTAAAAATTCTCCATGTACACTTCACACCACGTGCACCTAGGATCACATGTATATCCCCATGTTGCACGCATCACCCATCCATACTTGATGTACCTTTTGGGGTACTTGTACTTGGCTCCCCGTTTTTGGCTTAATCAAGAAAGGCATTCTTATCATAATATACTAATAAGAGAATCATGCATGATTCACACGATATCACCAAAGGGCATTTCTATTGACCAAATTTTACCCAGTAACTGGAGGGTCACTTCGCGATGGGCGCTGGTTCGGCAGGTCGCAGTTAGCCTAAGCGATATGACTCTCATCTTCCATTGGCCAAGTACCTTCGACGTATATCGAACGGTTCCCCCGCATCGTACCGCTTGACCGAAGTCATGACGGGAGGTATATCACAGGGAATTCTTTCATTTACGCCTAGTATATCGAATTCGCTCTCACACGTACCGTCCCCACGAGGTATATGGTGAGGCAACTCACGTACACTCAGGTATATCAAATGGCTTGTCCACACGTACCGATTGCTCGCAAGAGCAAGACGTATATCATGGAGGTCACGCCAAAGGGGGGAACCCATGCCGATTCACCCAACCAACTGCATACCCGCATATAGGTGTCAAACCTAGGACACGCACTTTAGATTGCCGGTTTCAACCCGAAACTCTGTCGAAATTCCGGGTCGGCCTGCCGCCCAATTTTTGCGCATTTTTTAAAACAGGACCCTGTCCGCGAGCCTGGTTACAAGTCCAAACGTAGCTTTGCATATATTAAGACCCTCACTTTTCCAGGTTCGGGTCCCGTCCGGCATTGCATTTAGGAGAATTAAATACAAGTGAGAACATAATAATCATAATAATCATGCTGAGTTCCGTCTCCAAAAACATTTATCCCTTCTTTATCAAAAATTTAAAAACATTTATTCCTTCTTTATTAAAAATCCAAAAACATTTCTCCCTTTTTATCAAAAATCCAAAAATAGTTTCTTCTATTTTTTCTCCAAAAATAAATCTCATCCTACTCCTTCTCAGGTCGATCGCATGCCCTTGGCCTGGCTCCTTATTGGCTTCGATCTTCAGTCAAATCACCTCGGAGTTTCATCCGCTCCTTTACTACTTCTTCCGAGTCCAGAATCCATCCATCTTCCATGGAGAATGCGGATCAAGCACCGATCATACAACCAGATTTGCCGACAGTCCTAGCTCAGCTCGTGGCCAAGATTGACAACCTCCAAGCTAAGGTCCGAGAAATGCAATGAAACCAAGTCCCTATTCCTCAAGAGCCCGAGGCCCTGTTCCCTCATGCTATGGGTCCACCCGAGCCCATCTGGGTCCCGGAGGAATATCAGCACGCTCCACATGGCCCTCCGGCTAATGGGCCGTCGCCTGCCCAGCTTTCAATGCCAAACATTGCCCAGCCTGTGGCTAACCTGCCTGTGGTCGCTGATCCAAAGGAGGAGGAGTTGAATAAAGTCAAAGAAGATCTTAAAATGCTCACTAAGAAGTTCGACCAAGTCCGAATCTCTGGGAATTACATGTACTACACCCATATGTCTCCTTATCCTAAAGGAAGGTTACCCGAGAAGTTCAAGATGCCAAATATCGAGAAGTTCAGGGGGAGTGGTCCCCCAATTGTTCATCTTCGCAGTTATCATCATTCCATGACTCTACTAGGGGTTATGAAGAAGTAATGGCCCAATTGTTTCAGCAAACTTTGAAGGACAGCGCCCTCCGATGGTTTTTATCTCTTGAGGAATCCAGAATCCGTAGTTGGGAGGATGTAGCCCGAGAATTCATGTCGCAGTACAAATACAACGAAGAGCTCGAGGTCACCCGCCGTGATTTAGAGCTGCTCAAACAAAACTCCAGAGAATCCATCAGTAACTTTATAGCTCGATGGAGGGAAAAAGTAACTACCATGACCAATCGGCCATCTGAAGAAGAACAAGTCAGCATAGTGAAGAAGAATTTCTTGCCCCATGTCCGAAAAACCATGGGAGGACAGTACTACCCCCACTTTCGATCTCTCAGAGAAGCAGGAGTAGAAATCGAGGAAAGTCTTGCCAAAATAGAAGTTGAACCAAAGAAGGTATCCGGACAGTTCACCCCTAGAAAGTATGACAAGCTTCCCAATGCTACAGTCTCAACCATCAACAACATCTCTCAACCAACCACATTCTGGGCACCAGAAAGTCGCCCTGCCCCAATCCGAAGGGAATACACTGAGCTCCAAGCTCCCCTTTCCAAAGTTTACCAAGCCCTGTTATGTCGAAACCTTATAAAACCCTTGGATCCCCGTCCATTACCCAATCCACTTCCCAGAAATTTCAAGACCGATGATCATTGCGCCTTTCACCAAACAGCTGGCTATACCACCGACCAATACTTCCACCTTCGAAACATAATCCAAGATATCATTGACCGGGGTACCATCGCCCCACCAGCCAATCCTAAACCAAACACTACTCGTAACCCAATCCCAAATCACACCAATTCCATCTTCTTAGAAGAAAACCCGAATTTCGATCCGTCAACCCAAATCACACCTTTATACCCTCATAAACCTCTTCAACTTTGCCCATATTTCCTCCTACACCCTACCAACCCCGCTGATCAAGCACTGTCACTCCTTACCAGAGCGTGCATCACTGTCCGGACCTGTTCTGAAAGTGGAAGTATGGAATTGTCAGAGGTATTGAATCAACTCCTAGAGTTCGGGCTGAAATTGCCCTCACAAATGATTATCAATTGCCAGAGGTTCAACGCGTTGTTTTTGGAAGCACAAAAATGGGCCCGAGAATCAGATAGGTGGGTGGTACCAACCGACGAAGTCAGCTTAGATGATGTTATCCAGGTCATGGCGAAAGCATTCAGGCAAACCAACAACATTTTCAGTATCACTGAGTTACTCAACACTTTGAAGCTACAAGGGTGCCTGATCCCTTCACCCTTACACATCCCCACAGAATGGGAAGACCTATATGAGGAAGCCGTTGAAGTTGTGGAATGCATTGATTTCACAAGGGAAAATAGAATTGTTACCACCGGATGGGGGGAAGAATTCGAAGATTCAAATGAAGAACAAGCTTTAGGAGGAACTGGCCCAGTAGCCAACATATGTGGGATGATATCATTTGAAGAACTCCTCGGAGAAATAGATAGGGTGGCGGAACAACCTGAGATTGACGAGGAAACTGGATTTAAGTTTTTCCCTTCTTCAGTAAATCACATGACCAGATCTGGGAGACATTACCAAATTCCAAACTCACTACCAGCAAATGACAAGGGGAAGGGCGTTGAAGACCTTCCTATGCCAGAAATAACCCTCGAGGAGAGCAAGATCCTCGATCAACTGAAGAAAACTCAAGCTAACATCACTCTACGGGGGCTTTTCATGTTTTCCCAGCAGCACAGAAATGCTTTAATCAAGTTGCTCACAAGACCCATAGTTCCTCCTTCTACCACACCAGAAGAAGCGGTAAATTTGGTAGGATCCTTGACCTCCACCCGAATGTTGTCCTTTTCTGAAGAAGAAATCCCCAGAATTGGGCCAAATCATAATCATGCACTCAACATCTCCGTCGAAATTATGGGGAAGGTTGTACCGCTTTCTCTTGTTGATAACGGATCCTCTTCGAATGTCTGCCCACTGAGAACCTTCAAATGTCTAGGCCTGAAAGGAAACGACCTAGCTCTAACCTCTGTTGTCGTGCGTTCCTATGATAATACCCATCGTGAAGTGATGGGATCCATAAAACTTGTAATAGGGGTTGGTCCTATAAACCCTGTCGTCGAATTCCAAGTCATCGATATCCTAGCCTGTTTCAACCTGTTGCTCAGACGACCCTGACTCCACAGTATAAAGGGTGTCTCTTCCTCATTCCATCAGAAATTGAAGTTCTTATCTGATGGGCGAGTCATCACCATCTTGGGTGACGACGGTAACGCCGAGGGTGCAGGCACCAACAGTCCAATTCTTGAGATACAGCATGGGTCAAATTATATGCTCCTATCAGGATTCCGAGTCGAGCCATCCCTACTCCCGGCAGGGGACGGTTTCAAAGAAAGGGTTTGTCCAGAATATGACCCTCATGGCAATGTCAATGTGATTCAGATGTTCAGAAACATGCATTACATGCCCAAACTGGGGCTAGGATAAAGGCAGCAAGGGATACTTGAGCCCATTGAACTGAAGAAAGCTTTCCCTCCTTGCGGCTTGGGGTATCAACCATCAGAACAAGAGCTCAGAATGATCCTCCAGACTCGATCAAAAAGAGGGTTAGACTGCGTTCGAACTATCTCAGGTGATTCCTTAAATGGACAATTCATTAAAGAAGGCGAGGATTTCCCCTTTTACGGCTTTCCAGAACCATGGTACGACCACACAGACAAGAAGATGAAGCCTGGAATGGAGATCTTTTTCCAAGATAGCTACCCATGGGTTGAGAGTTTCCCACACCGCGTACAACTGCTCATTAAAGATACCGAAGAAACTGAGGAAAGTGACTCTAAAGATTCCTTCAACCTGCAAACACTGGGGCTGGCACTTTACATGGTTCATTCAGACACTATATCACTGGACCCCTCTCATCTGATCAAAACTGCTGATACACCTCTCCTCAACTGGCATGTTGCGCCAGTTCTACCTCTTGAAATCTCCCCTAACCATAATATTTACCCTATTTCTTCTACTGTTGTCCACCCTTGCTCAAATGTAATCGAGACCTCTTTTGATGAGGTTCTCAATGTTATTTTTCCTATCAATGAAATAAATGAAGATTTTGAGTATCTTGCTGTGCATTACATTAATTGTTTAGATTCTAATCAAGCTTTTGATGATGATGATTTTGCAAATGAACAATTCTTAACTGATTCAAATAAGGTTAATAACAAACAACATAACCGCGTTCAAGTTAATGAAGAAGATACTGTTATTATTAATCTCGGTTCTAGTAGCCAACTGCGCGAGATTAGGATAGGGGCCACCCTTGACGAGCATCAGCGCGCACAACTCGAAGAATTGCTAAAGGAGTTCGTGGATGTCTTCGCATGGTCCTACGATGACATTCCCGGTATTGATCCCAAAATCGCTCAGCATGAGATCCCCACTCTCCCAGATTCCAAGCCAGTTAAACAAAAATTAAGAAAGCTCTGCACCGAATGGTCTCTTAAGGTCAAAGAAGAGGTGATCAAACAGTTGAATGTGGGTTTCATTCGAGTAATCGAATATCCCACGTGGCTAGCCAACATTGTGCATGTACCAAAATCAGAAGGAAAGGTTCAAATGTGTGTGGATTACCGAGATTTAAACAAAGCCTCTCCGAAGGATGACTATCCGCTACCCAACATCGACATAATCGTGGACAACACAGCCAGTCATGCTCTCAAGACATTCGTCGACGGGTTTGCCAGATACAACCAAATCAAGATGCATCCCGACCACCAAGAGAAAACCGCATTCATCACCCCATGGGGAACCTTTTGCTACACCGTTATGCCATTCGGTCTCAAGAACGCTGGGGCTACCTACCAAAGGGCCACCACAACCATCCTGCACGATTTGATTCACAAAGAGGTCAAGGTTTATGTGGATGATATGATTATCAAGTCCAAAACTAGAGAAGGTCATGCTACTACTCTCCGAAAGTTCTTCGAACGAATGCGACAGTATCAGATGAGACTCAATCCACAGAAATGCGTCTTTGGCGTTACAAAGGGAAAACTCTTAGGATTCATGGTCAGTGAGAAGGGGATAGAAGCAGATCCCTCCAAGCTTAAGGCCATACTTGAGATGCCACCACCCCAAACAGAGAAATAAGTCTAAGGTTTTCTTGGGAAATTACAATATATCAACCGGTTCATCAGCCAGCTAACCTCTATCTGCGAACCAATCTTCAAGCTCCTCCGAAAGGATTCAACCAAGGTTTGGAATGAGGCCTGCCAAGAAGCTTTTGATCGAATCAAACAATATCTGACCCAACCTCCAGTTCTCATGCCACTACAGCCTGGTCTCCCTTTGCTCCTATACCTAACCATAACCGACACTGTAGCTAGGGCTTTGCTAGCCCAATAGCTTGAAGACTCTCGCAAAGAAAGAGCCATCTATTATGCCAGTCGCAAATTATCCGGGTACGAGGTCAACTACACTGCTTTGGAAAAAATATGTGCCGCGCTTGTCTGGGTCACCCAAAAGTTATGACACTATATACTCGCCTTCCCCATTAAACTTGTATCCTAAATGGATCCCATCAAATACCTGCTCGAAAAACCCACCTTATCCAGCCGAATGGCCCGATGGTTGATGCTCCTAACCGAGTTCGATATCGTGTACGTCACGCAGAAAGCTGTTAAAGGAAGAGCCATCTCTGACTACCTTGCTGACTACCCTGTAGAAGAAATAGATGTCTGGATCTCCGAATTCCCAGATGAAAATGTCCTCTGTACCACTCAAGACTACCTCCAATGGAAAATATTCTTCGATGGCGCTGCCAACAAAAAGGGATATGGCATTGGGATACTTTTGGTCGCCCTAGATGACTCCCACACTCCTATTGCTATTAAATTGGATTTCCCTTGCACCAACAACATGACAGAATACGAGGCATGCACAGTGGGCCTCAAGGTCGCTATCAAGAAAGGTATTCAATACCTTGATGTATATGAGGATTCTGCCCTCATCATCGGTCAAGTGCTCAGAAAGTGGAAGGTCAAGGACGAAAAGCTCCAACCCTTTCATGCCCAATTAGAGGAGTTAGCCTCCCAATTCCGAGATATCACCTTCCATTACCTAACCCGAGCAAAGAATAACCTAGTCGATGTTCTCGCTACTTTGGCTTCTATGGTCGACATGCCTGAGGGAATAACAATGACCCCCTTCTTGAGCTAGTCAATTACTGGTACTATGATATTTAGTGCCTCCTTCAGTACGGTAGGTATCCCGAGGGTTCCAACAAGAATGACCGAGCTACCCTCCGAAGGCTGGCCGCTCAGTACATCATTTGTCATAAAGCACTACTCAAGAGGAATTTTGATGGAACTCATTTGCACTGTATCGCAGGGGCTGACATTGAAAAGATAATGCAGAAAATCCACAGCGGGGAATGCGGGACCCACATGAACGGTCACATGCTTGCCAAGAAGATCATTCGACAGGGCTACTACTGGACCACCATAGCCCAGGATTGCACCGCCTATGTTCAGAGATGCCCTAAATGCCAACAGTTCTCCAATCTCCAACATCTACCTCCGCGGGAATTATACAACATGACTTCTCCCTGGCCGTTCTCCACCTAGGTTATCGACATCATAGGGGAAGTTACACCAAAGGCGTCAAATGGGCATGAGTTCATCCTAGTTGCCATCGACTACTTCACCAAATGGGTCGAAGCTGAGTCATACGCAGTATTAAATGCCAAGAAGGTGGCCAAATTCATCAAGAAAAATATCATCTACCGATATGGAGTCCCGCACAAGCTAGTGTCAGATAACGATTTGCACTTCGAGGCGGAAGTCACAGAAGTTGTCAACGAGTATGGGATTCAGAGACACAAATCTTCTCCCTACCGACCTCAGACCAATGGTATAGTTGAATCCGCCAACAAAAACCTCAAAACCATCATCAACAAGATGACCGAAAGTTGTAGGGATTGGGCCGACCAGATCCCGTACGCCCTCTGGGGCTATCGAACCTCAATCTGAACCTCTACTGGGGCTACCCCTTACTCTTTGGTCTACGGCATTGAAGAAGTCCTACCTGTGGAGATGGAAATACCCTCGCTACGTGTCATGCTCGAAGGCAAGGTTAGTGAAGAAGACTGGTACCAAAGCCGTCTTGATGAGCTAGCCCTCCTAGATGAAAGAAGATTAAAAGCTCTTTATCACATACAGGGATACCATCGTCGAATAGCGCGATCGTTCAGCAAGAAATTCAAGTACCGCGGTGTCCTGGAGGGGGATTTAGCCCTCAAAGAGATAATCGAACCCATCTGGGACCCCAGAGGAAAGTTCAAGCCCAATTGGAGCGGCCCTTACATTGTGAAGAAGATCTTGTCTGGCGGTGCCGCCATGCTCACGGACCTGGATGGGGAAGAGATGGCTCGTCCAGTCAATCTGGACCGTCTCAAGAAATTCTACCCCTAGTCTGAAATCTCGGTGCGCTACGACTCTTCTCATCCCCCTTGTATTCTAAAAAAAACTCTCCATTTCCCTCTACCCAGAACTACGTGGGCCTGATCCTCTACATAAAAGCTACTTTAAAACTTTTCAAAAAAACCCCAGAGGTACGTAGGCAGCTCATACATCCCACATGAGCACGGCCCCATCTTTTTCACAAAAATATATTCTTTTCTTATCTCCGAGAACGACAGTTCATTATAAACATCTACTGGAACAAAAGGATTATGTATGCCTTAGCGATTGGTATAGATAATTCAATATACAAAATTCATCGAAAGGCACAGCTGGATGATCAGAAACTTATTTATTTCATTAATAAGAAACTACAGTACATATTACATAAGAAAAAGGAACGGATAACTCCCTTCCCCCTACTACCATAAAAACCAGATAAAATCCCCCACATCTGTTACATAAATAAACTCCCCAGTAGTCCTACCCACAGCTACCCGAAGAGCCTGCACTGCACCCTCATCATCTACATCCTGAGGACCCCAAGTTTCTCCTGCCTGAATGGAGTGCCTCAAACACTCCATGGACCGATGAGCCTTAACCATCTTCGAAAAGACCACAACACCCCCTTCCATGGAGTCAGATAAAATAAACCACCATTAACCAGTCTCTACTGCCAACATCTTGCTGACTACTTTCCTCCACAACCACCTCATATAATCTTTGGGGACATACCAAACCTTCCCGACAGACTGAGAGGGACGGGTCGACGGACGCCAATTTTCCCACAGAGATCCAAGCAACAGACGCAAGCGCTCAGTCAAATCTTCTACCGGAAAGAAATTTGAGGTCCGAGGGGGCACGACCTGTGCCCAGCCAAATTGGCGCAAAAGCCGCCAAGGGAAATAAAAAGAGGTATGTCCGAGACCAACCAGCCGCACATATGAATACTCTCCTAACTCCAGAACAGGCTGCAACTGTCCCCACCAACGCACTGACCAATACAGCCCACGAGCCCCATGCTCCACAAGCCAATTCTCCCAATTCTCAACATGCAGGACAACACGAATGAAGTAGCGCGAAAAGAAGTTGGGTACAGCCGACAAAGGATATTCTGGAGGGGTTGATAAGCATAATCTTTCAGACAACCACATGAACAGCATCACAGGGCTACCCCTCAAAAAGTCGGAACAACCTTCTCTCCAGGCATCCAGGACATTCAGAGTCTCCGCCAATATCACCGCTGCAGGATTGCGATGGTATGACATCCATGAGGTAATGGCTGCAAGTTGTGGGTCCACTCGCACCTCCCCAGTCACCAACAACAATTTTGAAACCAGGCCCAGAACAACGGCTCCAGCATAGCCAGCATCACCTACTTCCCGCGAATGCACGGACTGCAACACCACCGGGAGGGAGATCATTCCTTCGACAACCAATGACCTAGCTGCTGAAGGTGAGATATGAAGAAGCCCGGCCAACAAATCCCTAGGGGAACGGGAAAATTCGGGTAAAGCCACGGCAACACTGGGATTTACACCTAGTATGGCAGAAAATTCCTCGTAGGTAGGACAAACTTCTTCCAACCCAAAGCGGAATACATGGTCTTAGGGGTACCAAAATTTTACTACCGCCATCAGCATATTCCACTCAAAAGGCCGATTACGCCACAAGGAGACTCGACGTATGTTGAAAGCATCATAGTCGACATTATAAGAGCACATAGCTTCCAAGGCTTCGAGGTAGTTGACAAACTCAATGCTACCAGGGAGAGCCATCTTGTAGGGCAAAGAAATAGTGGGCAGGTAGATAAGGATGCAAAGGTGTGATGAAAATACTCCACCCCTCCCCCCTTTTTATACTTGAGAACTCTCACAAAAGACATAATCCCTGCAGAAATCGGAAGGAATCCTACCCCGCAAGGTACAAAAGGCTGAAGAGGGTATCAATCAAAGCTTTCAATTGATAGGACTGGATTGAACAGCCGATAGGCAGGCCAGGGTGCTTGCCGATAGGCAACCCCCCATTTTTGGAAATTTCCTCCTTTCCTTTTTTGTCAAATTAGAAAACTCCATAAAAATAAATTGATATTCTCAAAAGAATTTCAAGAATCCTATTTTATCCTTATGGGATTCCCCATTTTAAATAAAACCGCTTTCCTTTGAAAAATTCCAAAAATACTCATGTTTTACGGTCTCAGTAGCAAATTAAAAAGCGCATGTGCATGCATTCATTCATCATTAAAATAAAAGATAGTCAAAAAATTACATTGAATTGCATATATTTGTTTTCTGTGTTACATCATCTTGCAGGAAATAGAAAGAAAAAGCCAAAAAACAACGGGACTCGGCCCGAACCCACACTCTCTCTCTCTCAAGAGCTTCCACCCCTGCGACGTGCTCTCTTTTCCCTATGGCGAGACGACGCGCCCCCACTACCCGAGCCAGAATCTTCCCCGGACGAGGCTGAAGGCACTAAGAAAGAAGGAACAGGGACAGCATCTCGAATGTGGGCATTCGCCGATGATATCCAGTCTCTGATGTCCCTGAGCCAAGTGGTCGACACCCGGATTTGCTGCAAGGAAAAGGTAGAATCAGTATCAAGCAAAAGAAATCAAAAAAAGAGGAAAAGGACCGAAAGGTTTACCGCAGGACGAAGGACCTCCTCTATCAAGCCCAGCTCCTCCGGATCCATTGCAAGAGGACGGTGTAGCATCTACACTATCCTTCCATCAGCCCGCCGGATGTTGTACGAAGGAGTGTGCAGCCGAATAAAAGGGACCTCCGAGGTCGCCGCCGCCGTAGGTGCCGACGGACCACCACCACTGTGGGAAGACCCCACCACCCGACTCGAATCAGCAGATGTATGCTGGGCTCCATCAACCAGCTCGTCACAAAGTCTATATAATCATACGGTGCGACCGTATCAGTATACAACGCATAGGAATCGCCGATCATCATTGTGATCCTCTCATCCTCCAATAATTGTCGCTCCCGCCTCATAGACGTAGGAGGCTGCGCGGAAGGCACCACCACCTCCTCCTCAGAAATCTGACGAATCACCCTCTCCCCGAGGTACCAGTAATGGCCGAACTCATGCGCCAACAAACGCCTCATCTGCGCGTTCACCCCAGTCATCCCCGTATCCTGAATAGCTGTCCCCCAGGGATAAAAGGTCACCTGAAAATCCCCAAACAGGCATGAGTCAATACAAGATCAGAAGGTTCAAAAACCAAGACTGAAATGGAAAAAGTCTTACCCGACCACTGGTCAGGTCATTTAATACCCGACGCACCGCCTCCAGGGAAAGAGATCCCTTCAACTGTCGGTTGGCCTTACGCCATCGATACAGTCGGAAGAAATCCCCAACGGTGTCGTCCTTCAGAGCAATCAGCGGGGTGTTGCACCCAATCACCTCATAGAACCACGTCTGAATTCACAAGCAAAAAGAGAAGCATAAAGAAAATGCAAATGCATGAAAGGAAAATGCGAATGCATGAAAGGAAAATGCACAAAGTAAAGAATACCTCAAGAAGATACGTGGCTCTAGTAAAATTCTGCCGGCATCACCGGCTGAGTGCATCCAAAGAAGAGTAAAGGGTCACCAAGGTCAGACTCCCCCAATCATAGAAAGGGATGTTCGAAAACATCCTCAAGTACGGCAGAAACCACAATTGGACGACATCGCCGCTCGACGCCACCATGAAACCTCCCAGCACCAACAAAATGAACAACCGGGCCATCTGCCTCACTTGCAGCCCATCCTCCACATCAACCACCCTGTTCAGCAAAACATCCTTCAGCAAGGACAGCCGGATAGAATCCCCAGAGACTATCCTCTTCATATCACCAAGTGCCGCATACACCGCCTCCGGCCTCACTCGCAAGGATCGATCCACCTCTATCTGCTCCCCGTCACAATCCAGCCCCAGCAGTTGCTGCACATCTCTAGGATTCATCGTCATCTCCCCGAAGCCAAAATGAAAAGTGTGGATAGTATCCCACCACCTCTCCCCCAAAGCACACATGACTGCTGTCGAACGAGGTGTCTCATCCAGCGCAGCCGCCAACCTCCCAAAACCCACTGATGATACCATCCAGCACACCACGGGTGGAAGATGCTCTAAAACATCCTTAAGCCCCGTCGTCCCCCGGGCACGCATGTTCTTCAAAGAAATATCCGACTGGCAAAAGGAAAAATTCAGTCAAAGGTCAAGAAAAAGGAAAAATCACCCCCAAAAAAAGGAATGCCAAAGGTCAGGTTACTTACATAACCACCGGGAATCACTCTCGAAGAGCAATGACGCGACGACTCCCGCAGCAAGGTCCGCTCATCCGCAACCGGCTCGAATGCATCAAAGGCATTCTTATTCCCCAAAACAAGAGGCACCCTGTCCATCCAATCCACATTCTCCCAGTCATCAACGATCAACCATTCCCGATGGACAGCGGTACTTACAAAGGCGGCCATTTCTTGAAGATCGGAACGTTAGAACAATTCGCAGAAAGAGAGAATGCAAGAAGCTGTGAAAAATGAAGGGGATTCGCCCCCTTTATATAGGAGGCCAAGCGTTGTCTCCTCACTTTCCCGAGGCAGCCCAAAAGTCCGTGCCACTACCGAATGGCACCCCTCATACCATGCCGACCGACACCCCCCTTAAAATTTCGTACAGAAATTCCAAGAAAATACCAGGAAGCCTCAAAAAATCCCCGGAAAATTCCTAAAAATCCCAGGAAGGATTTAGAACGTTTTCATCAAGAAAATTTCGCTCTCCTTCAGGCGACACATCTTTTTCCCCAACGGAACCCTCAAAATCCAAGCGAATAACCTCTCGAGCAATGCGCTCGGACCACCTAATCACCTCCTCAGTAGATTTTATAAAAGGCCTCACCAGCTATCGGCTATCCGGTGCGATACAATATCACATGGTATTTTTCCCAACAGAAATCAGAAGAATCACTCGCCCCAGGCGATCTCTCCCAAAGGACAATCCAAATTTTCCCCAGCTCATTCATCGTTCCCCAGCGGAACCTCAAATCCAATTCTTACTCCCAATGGAACTTTTTTCTTTTCCCAAGGAAATACAATCATTCTTGGGTCAGAATTGACCCCGGTCTTGGATCGTCACCAGAGTTAGGTCAGAATTGACCTCGATCCTCGATCGTCACCACTCTTGGGTCAGAATTGACCCCGATCTTGGATCGTCACCTGAATTAGGTCAGAATTGACCTCGGTCCTCGATCGTCACCACTCTTGGGTCAGAATTGACCCCGATCTTGGATCATCACCTGAATTAGGTCAGAATTGACCTCGATCCTCGGTCGTCACCACTCTTGGGTCAGAATTGACCCCGGTCTTGGATCATCACCTGAATTAGGTCAGAATTAACCTCGATCCTCGATCGTCACCACTCTTGGGTCAGAATTGACCTCGATCTTGGATCGTCACCTAAATTAGGTCATAATTGACCTCAGTCCTCGGTCGTCACCACTCTTGGGTCAGAATTGACCCCGATCTTGGATCGTCACCTGAATTAGGTCAGAATTGACCTCGATCCTCGGTCGTCACCACTCTTAGGTCAGAATTGACCCCGGTCTTGGATCGTCACCTGAGTTAGGTCAGAATTGACCTCGGTCCTCGATCGTCACCACTCTTGGGTCAGAATTGACCCCGGTCTTGGATCATCACCTGAATTAGGTCAGAATTGACCTCGGTCCTCGGTCGTCACCACTCTTGGGTCAGAATTGATCCCGGTCTTGGATCGTCACCTGAATTAGGTCAGAATTGACCTCTGTCCTCGGTCGTCACCACTCTTGGGTCAGAATTGACCCCGGTCTTGGATCGCCACCTGAATTAGGTCAAAATTAACCTCGGTCCTCGGTCGTCACCACTCTTGGGTCAGAATTGACCTCGGCCTTGGATCGTCACCTGAATTAGGTCAGAATTGACCTTAGTCCTCGGTCGTCACCATTCTTGGGTTGGAATTGACCCCGGTCTTGGATCGTCACCTGAATTAGGTCATAATTGACCTCGGTCCTCGGTCATCACCACTCTTGGGTCAGCATTAACCCCAGTCTTGGATCGTCACCTGAGTTAGGTCAGAATTGACCTCGGTCCTCGATCATCACCACTCTTGGGTCAGAATTGACCCCGGTCTTGGATCGTCACCTGAATTAGGTCAGAATTGACCTCGGTCGTCGGTCGTCACCACTCTTGGGTCAGAATTGATCCCGATCTTAGATCGTCACCTGAATTAAGTCAGAATTGACCTCTGTCCTCGATCGTCACCACTCTTGGGTCAGAATTGACCTCGGTCTTGGATCGTCACCTGAATTAGGTCAGAATTGACCTCGGTCCTCGGTCGTTACCACTCTTGGGTCAGAATTGACCTCGGTCTTGGATCGTCTCCTGAATTAGGTCAGAATTGACCTCAGTCCTCGGTTGTCACCATTCTTGGGTTGGAATTGACCCCGGTCTTGGATCGTCACCTGAATTAGGTTAGAATTGACCTCGGTCGTCGGTCATCACCACTCTTGGGTCAGAATTAACCCCAGTCTTGGATCATCACCTGAGTTAGGTCAGAATTAACCTCGGTCCTCGGTCGTCACCACTCTTGGGTCAGAATTGACCCCGATCTTGGATCGTCACCTGAATTGGTCGTCACCTAAGTTAGGTCAGAATTGACCTCGGTCTTCGGTCGTCACCACTCTTGGGTCAGAATTGACCCCAGTCTTGGATCATCACCTGAATTAGGTCAGAATTGACCTCGGTCCTCGGTCGTCACCACTCTTGGTTTAGAATTAACACCGGTCTTGAATCGTCACCTGAATTAGGTCAGAATTGACCTCGGTCCTCAGTCATCACCACTCTTGGGTCAGAATTGACCCCGGTCTTGGATCGTCACCTGAATTAGGTCAAAATTGACCTCGGTCCTCGGTCATCACCACTCTTGGGTCAGAATTGACCCTGATCTTGGATCATCACCTGAATTAGGTCAGAATTAACCTCGGTCGTCACCACTCTTGGGTCAGAATTGACCCCGATATTGGATCGTCACCTGAGTTAGGTCAGAATTGACCTCGGTCCTCGGTCGTCACCACTATTGGGTCAGAATTGACCCCGGTCTTAGATCGTCACCTGAATTAGGTCAGAATTGACCTCGGTCCTCAGTCGTCACCACTCTTGGGTCAGAATTGACCCCGGTCTTAGATCGTCACCTGAGTTAGGTCAGAATTGATCTCGGTCCTCAGTCGTCACCACTCTTGGGTCAGAATTGACCCCGATCTTGGATCGTCGCCTGAGTTAGGTCATAATTGACCTCAGTCCTCGGTCGTCACCACTCTTGGGTCAGAATTGACCCCGATCTTGGATTGTCACCTAAATTAGTTCAGAATTGACCTCAATCCTCGATTGTCACCACTCTTGGGTCAGAACTGATCCCGATCTTGGATCGTCACCTGAATTAGGTCAGAATTGACCTTGGTCCTCGGTCGTCACCACTCTTGGATTAGAATTGACCCCGGTCTTGGATCACCACCTGAATTAGGTCAGAATTGACCTCGGTCCTCGGTCGTCACCACTTTTGGGTCAGAATTGACCCCGATCTTGGATCGTCACCTGAGTTAGGTCAGAATTGTCCTCGGTCCTCGGTCGTCACCATTCTTAGGTCCTCAGAATCGACCTCGACCCTCTAATTTGGTCATCCCTAGCATGCTCCTTAGGTCCTTAGAATCGACCTCGACCCTCTGAATCGGTCATCCTCGCTTCCTTAGGTCCTCATAATCGGCTAGATCCTCTAAATCGATCATACTCTCTCAGAAGAATCATGCGGTGTCTAATCGACGGCTATCATTTATTCCAAACTTACCCATCGAGGGGCTCTATAGATGCCTCATTCTGTTACCCCCTAACTCTCCTTAGGTCCCTAGTACCTCCATTCATCACCGTAAACCCAGGTCATGTCCCGACCACTGACCTGGAAGCCATCGGGCACCCCCCGGCTCAATTTGACCAAAAATCAAACTCTTCATCTCAACTGAGACTCAATGAATCTTCGAAGGGACTGAATACCCTTTCCAACGGTCCATCCCATGCGTAATTCCGACTTACCACGCGGACAAACGATCCGTTTGCGTCCGAAACCCCAACCTAGAGGCCACCGGGCGCTCCCGGGCTCTGTTGACCTAAGTCAACCCTTCATCTCGATCAAGGTTTAATGAATCTTTGAAGGGAACTGAATACCCTTTTCAACGGTCCATCCCGTGCGCAATTTAGACTTTCCATGCGGACGGACGATCCGTTTGACTCCGAGAGGTCACCGAATGCTTCTCGAGCCCGATTGACCAAAGTTAACTTCTCGAACCGGGACAAACTCTTTGGAATGTCGAAGTGCATCTCCTAACCTTTCTAATGGTCCACCACGTGTGCAATTCGGACTTACTATGCGGACGAACGATCCCTTTGTGTCTGAATAATTCCCCATCCAGCGGACCGATAAATGTTTCCGAGCCATATTTAACCCAAAGTTAACTCCCGAACTTGGGAGAAGTCCAAATTACTTTCTAATGTATCTTAAATACCTTTCCAATGGTATGTCCCGTGCGCGATTCTGACCAACGGTTTTCCCTCGACGACTAATTTTTCTAAAAAGCCTGAGGCGCACTGCCAAATGGCAGGTCCCAGACCCTGCCTATCGGCACCTGCCGATAGGTAGTGCCATGGCAATGCCGATCGGTAGACCCCTGGGCCTATAAAAGTAGGCCTTGGCCTCATTTGCAAGGGGAGCTCAGATGAGAAGCAAATCACTCTCAGCAAACCCCCAGAAACCTCTCTCGAAGGCAGCGTGATTTCAACTTCCAAACCCCTTTTTCACTTCCACTTTTCATCATCCCTTTCATCAAACTTGATGAATTAACCACTCCCCATCATCATCCAAGTGCAAGGGATGCTTTTTAACATTCAAGATCAAGCTCAAGGTCTTCAAGAAGGTCCAACTTTCTCAAACTCTCTCCTAAATTCTCTTAAATTTGCAATAACTTGTTTTCTTACTTAGCACTTTTACTATCTCATCTCACACACCATAAATACACTTTTTATCTAGTATTATTGTACATCTCCTATTTTCATATAAATAAAAACCCCAAAAAAAAAAAGGGTTTGCTCATAAATTCCAAGTAGGGATTCTCACATTTTTTCCACACTTTTCTCACAACTAAAACACTTTTTCTACACACACACACACACACTTACAAATAAGAGATTTATCCATTTGGATTTATGGGTTAAACCCCACCCCTCACTTTACAGGCGAACTACGTGGACTTTGATGCCTTTATAGGCCACGTAGGCGTCTCGGGGTAAAACTCGAGACTCGAGTCCTTTTCTCATTTTTTCTCTTATTTTCTATCTTCTCTTTATCTCATTTTCCATTATATTCTCTATACTTGTTCTTAGTAACGTATTATTCCATATGCGTTATCGCTCCCTTATAACGATCAACGCAGGGGTAATCACGTAAATCTTATTTTCTACACTAATCTCACATTCCTACGGATGACTCACTATGTCTTTTCCATGATACAAGTCGAGGATTCCTACCTCCATTCTATATATACACATGCACACATATCACGGAGGGAAATATAAAGGAAAATAGCAAATATTCATGAGAGACCGAAAGGGCGGAATAGGTGCCTAACACCTTCCCATTTCGTAACTAAGCCTCCGAACCCTTCTCGAATCATTTTGGTTTCGCACGCACCAGTATGTCTTTGGATGCCATCCTTCGGGGTGGCTTCCCCTTTTTTTTGTCTGTTTTGAGTAAAATAGACTGGCGACTCTAAATATCTCTACATTTTCACACGTCACAAATCGACACCGGCCGAAGCGCTCTCCCGAGAGGGGACGCGCGGGACCCGAAGAATCCTTTCTCCCTCCGCGGTAGGGATCGGGGATGGCCACATTTGGGATTCTTAAATTTTTGTTGACTAATGGATTTGAACATTTTGATGGACATTAAGTTGGCTGGCCCTAGGAATTTCTAATATATCGCATTAATTATTTGAATTGTTGTTTAGGAATCGTGAATTGCTGTTGACTGGTGGATTTCAACATTTAGATGGCCATTGATTTGGTTAGCCCTAGGCATTTATAACATTTAGGCTTGTGATTAAACCGAATATGAAAAGACATAAATAAAACAAACTATAAATTTCAAAAGCTTGCTCTTAAACAATTAATAATTCGAAATGAAACATAACCTTGTATAAATCATCACTATTAACATTACTACCAAATAAATGAAACATTCTTACCATGGTCACGTGAGAGGTACCAACACCTCGCACGGGATCAATGTAACTCGTAGGAACTGACCTCATGGTCACGTGACTCCCGATTTGAGAATATGATGATAATTTCAAAATATCTAGACTTAGGCTTAAAAACATAGTGTTAGAGGGGGAATGCCCGAAACAACCCCAAAACGGCCCTATGAGAACCACCTACACCTCGCACGGGACCAATGTAAGTCGTAGGAACTAACCGCATGGTCATGTGATTACCAGTTTGAGATTACGCCGATAATTTGAAAATATATATACTTAGGTTTAAAAACATGACGTTAGAGGTGAAAACCTTGAAACAACCCCCAAACGGCCTCGTAAGAGGCACTAACACCTTGCACGGGGCCAATGTAACTCTTCGGAACTGACCACGCGATCAAGGGACTCCCGATTTGAGAAAATAATGATAATTTGTAAATATTTAGACTCGGGCCTAAAAACATGGAGTCAGACTGGGAAACCCCAAAACAGCCCCCAAACGGCCCCGTAAGAGGCACCAACACCTCGCACATGACCAATGTAACTCGTTGGAACTAACCCCGGGATCATGGGTCTCCTGATTTGAGAATACGATGATAATTTGAAAATATCTATACTTAGGCTTAAAAACATTGAACTAGAGGAAGAAACCTCGAAATAGCCCCCAAACAGCCCCGTGAGAGGCACCAAAACCTCGCACGGGACCAATGTAACTCGTAGGAGTTTACAATGTGGTCATCGGACTCCTGGTTTGATAATTTAATGATAATTTGAAAATATCTAGACTTGGACTTAAAAACATGACATTAGAGTGCAAAACCCCGAAATAGCCCATGAACGGTCCCGTGAGATGCACTAACACCTCGCACGAGCTCAATGTAACTCGTAGGGACTGACTGCGTGGTCATGGGTCTTCCGATATGAGAATACGCCGATAAATTGAAAATATTTAGATTTAGGCTTAAAAATATAGCATTAGAGGGCGACACCCTAAAACAACCCCTAAACGGCCCCATGAGAGGCACCAATACCTCGCACGGTATCAATGTAACTCTAGGGACTGACCGCGCGATCATGGGACTCCCAGTGTGATAATATGATGATAATTTGAAATATCTAGACTTTGTCTTAAAACGCAACGTTAGAGGGGGGAACCTCGAAATAGCCTTCGAACGGCCCCATGAGAGGCCCCAACACCTCGTACGGGACCAATGTAACTCGTATGGACTAACTGCGCAATCACGGGACTCTCAATTTGAGAATACAATGATAATTTAAAAAAATCTAGACTTGGGCTTAAAATAAGGTTTTTGAGGGTGTAACCCCGAAACAATCCCCGAATGGCCTCGTGAGAGGTACCAACACCTCGCACGGGATCAATGTGACTCGTAAGGACTGACCGTGAGATCACGGGACTTTCGATTTGAGAATATGACGATAATTTGAAAATATTTAGACTTGGGATTAAAAATAAGGCATTAGAGGGTGACACCCCGAAATATCCCCCGAACGACCTCGTGAGAGGCACCAACACCTTGCACGAGACCAATGTAACTCGTAGTGACTGATCATACGATCACGGGACTCTCGATTTGAGAATATGGTGGTAATCTAAAAATACCTGAACGTAGGTTTAAAAATAAGGCGTTAGAGGGGGACACCCTGAAACAGTCCCCGAACGTCCCTGTGAGAGGTACCAACACCT
Organism: Sambucus nigra; assembly: GCA_949130495.1. Taxonomy (NCBI): domain Eukaryota; kingdom Viridiplantae; phylum Streptophyta; class Magnoliopsida; order Dipsacales; family Adoxaceae; genus Sambucus; species Sambucus nigra. The sequence continues at coordinate 717,700,886 of OX422207.1, forward strand.
CGCACGGGACCAATATAACTCATAGGGACTGATCGCGCAATTATAGGACTCTCGATTTGAGAATATGACGATAATTTGAAATTTTTTAGACTTAGGCTTAAAAATAATGCGTTAGAGGGTGACACCCCGAATGGCCCCGTGAGAGGCACCAACACCTCGCACGTTACAATGTAACTCGTACGAACTGATCGCACGATCACAGGACTCCTGATTTGAGAATACGGCGTTAAATTAAAAATATCTAGACTTAGGCTTAAAAATAAGGCGTTAGAGGGTGAAATCCTAAAACAGCCCCCAAACGACCTCGTGAAAGGCCCCAACACCTAACAAGGGACCAATCTAACTCGTATGGACTGACCGCGCAATCACGGGACTCTCGGTCTGAGAATATGATGATAATTTGAAAATATCTAGATTTAGGCTTAAAAACACGGCGTTGGAGGGCGAAACCCCGAAACAGCACCCAAACGGCCATGTAAGAGGCTCCAACACCTCGCACGGGACCAATATAAATTGTAGGAACTGACCGCATGGCCACTAGACTCTCAATTTGAGAATATGATGATAATTTAAAAATATCTAGACTTGGGGTTAAAAACATGATGTTAGAGTGCAAAACCTCGAAATAACCCATAAATGGCCCGTGAAAGGCACCAACACCTCGCACGGACTCATGTAACTCGTAGGAATTGATCGCGTGGTCACGTGTATCTCGATTTGAGAATACGCCGATAATTTGAAAATATTTAGATTTAGGCTTAAAAATGTGGCGTTAGAGAGCGACACCCCAAAACAGCCCCGCATGTCCCCGTGAAAGGCACCAACACCTCGCACGGTACCAATGTAACTCGAAAGGCCTGACCGCGTGATCACGGGACTCCTAGTTTTGTAATACGATAATAATTTGAAAATATCCATACTTAGGCTTAAAAACACAGCGTCAAAGGGGGAAACGCCGAAATAGCCCCCGAACGTCCCCATAAGAGACATCAACACCTCGCACGGGACTAATGTAATTTGTATAGAGTGATTGCGCAATCACGGGACTACCAGTTTGAGAATACGATGATAATTTTAAAAAATCTAGACTTGGGCTTACAAACAAGGCGTTAGAGGGGGAAACCCCGAAACAACCCTCGAGCGGCCCTATGACAGGCACCAACACCTCGCACGAGACCAATATGTAACTCGTAGGGACTGACTGTGCGATCGCGGGACTCTCAATTTGAGAATACGATGATAATTTGAAAATATCTACACTTAGGCTTAAAAATAAGGCGTTAGAGGGTGACACCCCAAAATAACCCCCGAATGGCCCCGTGAGAGGCACCAACACCTCGTACGAAACCAATGTAACTCGTAGGGACTGATTGCGTGATCTCAGGACTCCCGATTTGAGAATAAGATGATAATTTAAAAATATCTAGACTTAGGCTTAAAATCAATGCGTTAGAGGCCAACACCCCAAACGGTCTCGTGAGAGGCACCAGCACCTCGCACGTAACCAACGTAACTCGTACAGACTGAACACACGATCACGGGACTCTCGATTTAACAATACAATAATAATTTGAAAATATCTAGAATTAGGCTTAAAAATAAGGTGTTACAAGGCAACATCTTGAAACAGCCCCGAATAGACCCGTGAGAGGCCCCAACACCTCGCACGGGACCAATATAACTCGTATGGACTGACTGCACGATCACGGAACTCTCAATTTGAGAATATGATGATAATTTGAAAATATCTAGACTTAGGCTTAAAAACACAGTGTTAGAAAGTAAAACCCCAAAAACAGCTCCCGAACGGCCTCGTAATAGGAACCAACACCTCTCATGGGACAAATTTAACTCGTAAAGACTGACCGCGCGATCATGAGACTCTCAGTTTGAGAATACGATGATAATTTGAAAATATCTAGACTTAGGATTAAAAAAAAGGTAAGAGGGGCAACCCTGAAACAGCTTCTAAACGGTTCCATGAGAGGCACAAACCCCTTGCACGCGACCAATGTAACTCGTAGAAACTGACAGCGCGGCCAAGGGACTCCCAGTTTGAGAATATGACGATAATTTTAAAATATCTAGACTTAGGCTTAGAAACATGGCATTGGAGGGAAACACCCCGAAACAGTCCCCTAACGGCCTCGTGAGAAGGACCAACAGCTCGCACGGGACCAATATAACTCATACGAACCGATCGCGTGGTCACAAGTCTTCTGATTTGAGAATACAATGATAGCTTGAAAATATCTAGATTTAGGCATAAATACACGACCTTAGAGGGAAAAACTTTGACACAACCCCCGAACGGCCCCGTGAGAGGTACCAACACCTCGCACGGGACCAATGTAACTCATAGGTACTGATCGCGCAGTCACAGGACTCCCGATTTGAGAATACGGTGATAATTTAAAAATATCTAGACTTAGGCTTAAGAACACAACATTAGAGGGGGAAACCCCAAAACAGCTCCCGAACGACTCTGTGAGAGGCACCAACACCTCGCACGGGACCAATGTAACTCGTATGTTGTGCAATCATGGGACTCTCAGTTTGAGAATACGATTATAATTTGAAAATATCTAAACTTAAGCTTAAAAACATGGCATTAGAGGGCGACATGTAGAAACAACCCCCGAACGCCCCCATAAGAGGCACCAACACCTCGCACGAGACCAATGTAACTTGTGAGGATTGATCGCGTGATCACGGGACTCCCTATTTGAGAATACAATGATAATTTGAAAATATTTGGACTTAGGCTTAAAAACTTGATGTTAGAGGGAGAAACCCCGAAATAACTCCTAATCATTCCCGTGAGAGGCACCAACACCTCGCACGTTACCAATATAACTCGTACGGATTGAACGTGTGATCACGGGATTCCTGGTTTGATAATATGATGATAATTTAAAAATATCTAGACTTAGGCTTAAAAACAAGACATTAGAGGGCAAAATCCCAAAATAGCTCCCGAGCGGCCCGGTGAGAGGCCCCAACACCTCGCACGGGACCAATGTAACTCGTATGAACTGATGACGCGATCAGAGGACTCTCAGTTTGAGAATATGATGATAATTTGAAAATATCCAGACTTAGGCTTAAAAACATGGCGTTAGAAGGCAAAATCCTAAAACAACCCCCGAACGGCCCCGTGAGAGGCACCAACACCTCTCACGGGACCAATGTAACTCGTAGGGATTGACCGTGTGATCATGAGACTCTCAGTTTGAGAATACAAAGATAATTTGAAAATATCTAACTTAGGATTAAAAATAAGGCGTCAGAGGGGAAACCCCAAAACAACTCCTAAACGGTCCCATGAGTAAACCTATTAACGGGTCGATTTGGGCCGTGTACGAGTTACGGGTCAAAACATCCCCAACCCATACACAACCCATTAAGGCTAACGGGTGTAATGACAATACACAAACACGAACCGTTAATATTAACGGGTACACGACCTGAACCGTTACACCCGCTAATATTAACGAATCAGTTTGGGTCTAAACGGGTAACGGGTTGAGTGACCCTATAGTACCCGTTAGTATTTAATAGTTTAAAAATAATGGGTTTTAATTGTAATTCTTATTGGGTATAGGTTGGGTAACCCTATAGTACCCGTTAGTCTTAAAGGATTTAGAAATAATAGGTTTTAATGGTTATACTTATAGGGTATGGGTTGGGTGACCCAATAGTACCCGTTAATATTAACGGGTATTAACGGGTAGAAATGGGTTAAAACGGGTACAAATAAATTTCCAAACCCAAATCATTAGTTTTAATGGGTATCCTGTGTTAACCCGTTAATGACCCAAACCCAATAAAGGTAAATCCATTAACTTATAATTTCGTGTCAGGTCGTGTCGTGTTAACAGGTTACAAGTTTTTTGACATGTCTACCCATGAGAGGTACAAACACCTCGCACGCGACCAATGTAACTGGTAAAAACTGACAGTACGGTCAAGGGACTCCCGATTTTAGAATACGATGATAATTTTAAAATATCTAAATGTAGGCTTAGAAACATGGCGTCAAAGGGCAACACCCCGAAACAGCCCCTAAACGGCCCTGTGAGAGGCGCCGACGCCCTTTATGGGACCAAAGTAAATCGTAGAAATTGATCGTGTGGTCACGGGTATCTCAGTTTGAGAATATAATGATAACTTAAAAATATCTAGACTTAGGCATAAAAACACGACATTAGAGGGCGACACCTGAAACAACCCCTGAACGACCCCGTGAGAGTCACCAACACCACGCACGAGATCAGTGTACCTCGTAGGGACTGACCACATAGTCACGGGACTCCCATTTTAAGAACATAATAATAATTTGAAAATATCTAGTCGTAGGCTTAAAAATACGGCGTTAGAGGGGGAGCCCCCGAGCGGCCCCGTATGAGGCACCAACACCTCGCACGAGACCAATGTAACTCATATGGACTAATCACGCAATCACGGGACTCCCAGTTTGAGAATACGATGATAATTTAAAACTATTTAAACTTAAGCTAAAAAACATGGCCTTAGAGGACGACACGTCGAAACAACCCCGAACGGCCCCGTGATAGGCACCAACCCCTCGCACGGGACCAATGTAACTTGTAGGGACTAATCGTGAGATCACGGGACTCCCGATTTGAGAATACGATGATAATTTGAAAATATCTAGACTAAGGCCTAAAAACATGATGTTAAAGGTCGAAACCCCAAAATAACTTCTAATCGGCCCCGTAAGAGGCACCAACACCTCGCATAGGACCAATGTAACTTGTAGGAACTAACAGTGCAGTCACACGACTCTTGGTTTGATAATATTACAATAATTTGAAAATAAATAGACTTGGGCTTAAAAAATGGCATTAGAGGGCAAAACTCCGAAATAACCCCCGAACGGTCCCGTGAGAGGCAACAACACCTCGCACGGGACCAATATTACTCGTAAGGAATGACCGCACACTCTCGGGACTCTCGATTTGAGAATACGATGATAATTTGAAAATATTTTGACTTACGCTTAAAAACTTGGCGTTAGAGGGCAAAAACTCAAAACAACCATCGAACGACCTCATAAGAGGCACCAACACCTCGTACGGGACCAATGTGACTCTTGGGAAATGACTGCGTGATCATGCTACTCCCAGTTTGAGAATACGATGATAATTTAAAAATATATAGACTTAGGTTTAAAAACATGGCGTTAGAGGGCGAAACCCCGAAACAGCCCCCGAATGGCCCAGTGAGCGGCACCAACACCTCGCATGGGACCATTGTAACTCGTAGGGACTGATTGCATGATCATGGTACTCCCAGTTTGAGAATATGATGATAATTTGAAAATATCTCGACTTAGGCTTAAAAACAAGGCATTAGAGGGTGACACCCCGTAACAGCCCCCGAACGGCACTCTGTGAGGCACCAACACCTCACACGGGACCAATATAACTCGTTGGGACTAACCGCGTGATCATGGGACTCCCAATTTGAGAATACAATGATAATTCAAAAAAACTAGAGTTAGGCTTTAAAAAGGGCGTTAGAGGGCGATACCTCGAAATAACCCTCGAACGTCCCCGTGAGAGGTACCAACACCTCGCACGAGACCAATGTAACTTGTAAGGACAAACTGTGTGTAAAACCTGTATGTGTGATACTGATTAAACCAAATTTTCAAGTTTTCAATTTAACCTTATGTAATCGGTGTTAATTTTTAATCCAATTTTATTCAACCCTAAAACATGCAACTACGTGTGGATAAATCAAACCAACAAAAATAATTGCTGACACGCAAATTTCAGGAAAAAACCTTTCGGGTAAAACCTTTATTTCACTATAATACTTATAATGATTAACCTCAAAAAATCCACATAGGTCGCAACCTAAATCAACAATGGAATTTCGCAGCAACTCCATCCATCCAGGAACACCCACGAGTCCTCCCTATTGACAAGCAGTTAGTCAACCCAGTACCTCCCTCAAGTGGCACCTAAATTAGCAGTAGAGATCTTCTCTACAAGATAAACTTCACAAAGTTGTGTTCTTGGATTCCAAAACAATTCACATGAAGCAATTGGGATCTTGTAAATTAAAAACAAAAAGGATTAAAACCCTAAAAGTGAGAAGACAATGATTCTTCCAAAGCAGTTTTCGTATCTGATAAAAATGCAGGTCTTCTTAAGAAAAACGGTGTTGTTTAACACGCTATATATAAAAGAATTTAAGGCGGCGCGTCGCTCGAACGAGATGTCAGTGTCGCTCGAATGATGAAACATGTCGTTCAAATGACTTCGCGCGACGTAAGGATGTCGCTCGAACGAGAAATTAAAAAATAAATATTTTTTATTTCGTCAGAAAATAGTCCGCCTCAACACTTAAAAAAATATTCTTTGTCGAAAAACTCCGCTCCAACACTTAGAAAATATTTTGTAAAAAATATCACAACACTCTAAGTGAACCGTTAAGGTACTTAAACACAACCTTACCAAAATTAATCTCGCGGAGGCTTGAATGTTGAAGAACTTTGGTATTCGGATCCGTCTTGACGCACGATTGAACTTCAATAAGTCTTCGACGGTTATAGAGGTATACAACATACTCAATACAAAGTACGGACTATATAAAATATGTCCTTACACCGTGCGATCACAAGAATCTCGGTTTCAGAATTCGACGACAATTAGAAAATATTAGACTTAGGCTTAAAAATAAGGCGTTAGAGGCAGACAGCTCGAAACAACCCCCGAAAGGACCTATAAGAAGCCCCAACACCTTGCATAGGTTCAATGTAACTCGTAGGGACTGATCGCGCGATCACGGGACTCCCGGTGTGAGAATACGATGATAATTTGAAAATATCTAGACTTAGGCTTAAAAACAAGGCGTTAGAGGGCGACACCTCTAAATAGCATCCAATCGGCCCCATGATAGGTACCAACACCTCTCACGGGACCAATGTAACTCGTATGGACTGACCGCACGATCACGGGACTTCCAATTGGGGAATATGACGAAACTTTTAAAATATCTACACTTTGACTTAAACACAACGATTAGAGGGAGATACCCTGAAACAACCCCCCAAAAGCCCCATAAAAGGCACCAACACCTCGTACGGAACCAATGTAACTTGTCAGGATTAACGGTGCCATCACGGCACTCCCGATTTGAGAATACGATGATAATTTGATAATATCTAGACTTAGGATTAAAAACAAGATGTTAGAGGGCGACACTTCAAAACAGCCCCCAAACGACCCCGTGAGAGGCACCAACACCTTGCACAGGACCAACGTGACTCGCAGGGACTGACGTGCGATCACGGGAATCTCAGTTTGAGAATACAACAATAACTTAAAAATATCTAGACTTAGGCTTAAAAACACGGAGTTAGAGGGAGAAACCACGAAACAACCCCCAAATGGCCCCGTGAGAGGCACTGACACCTCGCACGGGACCAATGTAACTCATAGGAACTGACCGCATGGTCACGGGTCTCCTGGTTTGAGAATACGATGAAAACTTGAAAATATCTAGACTTGGACATAAAAGCACAGCGTTAGAGGGCGACACCTCGAAATTGCACCCGAACGGCCCCATGAGAGGCACCAGCACCTCCCATAGGGCTAATATATCTCATAGAGACTGACTGCATGATCACGGGACTCCTAATTTGAGAATATGATGTCAATTTGAAATATCTAGACCTAGGCTTAAAAAATAAAACGCTAGAGGGAGGCACCTCGAAATAACCCCCGAACGACCTTGTGAGAGGCACCAACACCTTGCATGGGACCAATGTAACTCTTAGGGACTGATCACGTGATCACAGGACTCTCGGTGTGAGAATACAATGATAATTTAAAAATATCTAGACTTAGGCTTAAAAATAAGGCATTTGATGACGACACCCTGAAATAACACCCAAAGGGACCCGTGAGAGGCACCAACACCTCGCACGGGACAAATATAAACAGTAGGGACTGATCGTGTGATTGGGGGACTCCCTATTTGAGCATACGATGATAATTTGAAACTATCTAGACTTAGGCTTAAAAATAAGGCGTTTGAGGGCGACACCCCGAAACAGTCCCCAAACTGCATTGTGTGAGGCACCAACACCTTATACGGGACAAATGTAACTCGTAGGGACTAACTGCGTGATCACAGGGATGCTTAATTTGAGAATATGATTATAATTTGAAAATATCTAGACTTAGACTTAAAAATAAGATGTTAGAGGGCGACACCTCAAAACAGCCCCCGAATGGCCCCGTGAGAGGTATCAACAACTCGCACAAAACTAATGTAACTCGTCGGGACTGACCGTGCCATCATGGGACTCCTGGTTTGAGAATATGATGATAATTTGAAAATATCTAGACTTAGGCTTAAAAACAAGGCATTAAAGGGTGAATCCCCGAAACAGCCCCCGAATAGCCCCATGAGAGGCACCAACACCTCACACAGGACTAATATAACTCATAGAGACTGATCGTGTGATCACAGGACTCCTGGTTTGATAATACTATGATAACTTAAAAATATATAGCCTTAGGTTTAAAAACATGACGTTAGAAGGAGAAACCCTGAAATAACCCCCGAACGGCCCTGTGAGAGGCACCAACACCTCCCACGGGACCAATGTAACTCGAAGGGACTGACCATGCGATCATGAGACTCTCGATTTGAGAATATGATGATAATTTAAAAACATATAGACTTAGTCTTAAAAACAAAACGTCAAAGGGGAAACCCCAAAACATCCCCCAAACGGTCCCATTAGAGGCACAAACACCTCGCACACGACTAATGTAATTCGTAGAAACTGACAGCGCATTTAAGGGACTCTCAGTTTGAAAATACGACAATAATTTAAAAATATCTAAATTTAGGGTTTAAAACATGGCGTTGGAGGGCGACACCCCAAAACATCCCCCAAACGACATCGTGAGAGGCACTTACAAATTGCACTCTCATAAAAACTGATTGCGTGGTCACGGGTCTCCCGATTTGAGAATACGATGATAACTTGAAAAATATCTAGACTTAAGCATAAAAACATGACGTTAGAGGGTAATACCCCAAAACAACCCCCGATACGGGATCAATGTAACTCGTAGGTATTGACCGCGCAGTCACGGGACTCCCGATTTGAGAATGCGATGATAATTTAAAAATATCTAGACTTAGCCTTAAAAACACGACGTTAGAGGGAGAAAACCCAAAATAACCCCCGAACGGCCCCGTGAGAGGCACCAACACCTCGCATGGGACCAATGTAACTCGTAGGAACTGATATGAGGATAATTATAACTCGTATATACAATTTTTCAGCTTGAATACGATTTTTTTAAAACCACTTGGTTACTAACATCATTTTTTTTGTATCCTATTTTTTGTAGGATAACATTGTATTATTTACGTTTATTCACGTGGAACATATGAAGAAGGCAATAGTTTACAACATAAAGATTGTTTATATAATGTTGTTGACATTCAAGTTTATGTTTTTTATGTGTTATGGTCATGCGGGCTTTTCTAGTTTTATTGTTTAGTTTTATGGACGTGCGGGCTTTTATAATTTGATTATTAAATTTTATGGTTGTGCGGGCTTTATAATAAGCATGTTTTATATTAACAGGGTTTGGAATGTCCAAAAAACAGAGAAAACTCTGACCAATTTTTTTATCTGTGAATTATTAAGACGTATAATATTTTTAAGTTTGTATGTATATTAGTTTATTAACAACGTTTTCGATTCTCAATTTGCGATTTTTTTGTTGTTTTGCTAATAATAAATATTTGTAACACTTCGTGCGCATCCAACATAACACGTAGCAACCGACCGCGCAGTCATGGGACACCCAATTTTAGGATTACACCCAAGAAAACCCATTTATTTATTATAGTTAAATATTGTCATGGACTTTGTCCATGAACATTTTTATTTTTTCCGTCGCGTATAAAAATGGTCACGACCAAAGTCAATGACCCCCAACCGTGATGAAAAATGGTTGCGGCCAAAGTTCGTGCCCACACCGTAACGAAAAAAAATGGTTGCAGTCAAAGTCCATGACCCACACCGCGGCGAAATAAATTGGAAAAAATGGTTGCGGTATGGGTCATGGACTTTGGTTGCGAGCATTTTTTTTTATGCGGTGTGGGTCAGGAACTTTGGCCGAGATCATTTTTTTTCCCGTCGCGTTGTGGGTCACAGCCTAAGTCTATGACCATCTGCCGTAACCCCCGATTGGTCACGAACTTGGGTCGTGACCCACGAAATTGGTCGCGCCCAAAATGGTCAGGGCCCAAGTTCGTGACCCACAGTCTTGGTCAGGGATTTTGTCCATGACCATTCTCCAGTTTTGGTGTAGTAAGGAACTATTCAAGTGGAGTTCCTCGCTCAGCCTAGTATTAAACAGATAGTGGTCGTAGACCACACCCTCCTCATAGAGAGAGCCACTAGTTTAATGGATTCCATCATTGCCTACTTACAAAGGGACATGCTTCCAGATGAAAGGAAATTAGACCACCAAATAAGAGTAAAGTTAGGTCGTTTCTACCTTAACTCAGGGGAAAAGCTCTATAAGAGATCCTTCATAGGCCCTTACCTCTAATGCGCCCACCAGCAAGACACCGAACAAGTTCTCAATCATCTTCATGATGGTATTTATAGGAGTTACGTAGAGGGAAGATCATTGGCATTTTGAGAAATCAAATAAGGCTACTGGTGGCCACACATGCAAAGGGATGCAAGTATCTATGTTCAGAGATATGAAAAATGTCAAAAATTCTCCTCCATGGTTCATCAACCTACTAGCGACCTAAAATCCTTGACCAATCCTTGGCCATTTGCACAATGGGGATTGGATTTTGTGTAACCACGACATACTGCACCTGGAAATCATGAGTATCTGTTGATCGGTACAAACTACTTCACCAAGTGGGTAGAGGCAGAACCACTGGTGAACATCCGTGATGTCGATACGACAAGGTTCATCTGAAAGAATATCATAACATGATTTGAGGTACCAATAGCTATTATCATCGATAATGTCACACAGTTTGAAAGCATCTTATTTCAAAGCTTCTCTGATGAGCATGGCATCAAACATCATTTCAGTTCTGTTGCATACTATCAAAGTAACGATCATGTAGAAACTTCTAACAAAATGATGCTCCACGGCCTGAATAAGAGGCTAGAAAAAGAAAAGGGTGCCTGGGTGGATGAGCTCCCTCATTGCCTTTGGGCCTACCATACCACACCTAAAAGAAACTCCCTTCGTGCTCACCTATGAAATAGAAGCCATTATCCCTCTTAAATTAGGTCTCCCTACTATGAGAACCAACTTGGTCGACCAAGGGCTAAACCACGATGCCTTACGCACTGAACTTGACCTAGTGGACGAACAAAGAGAGCAGGCCATGATCAAAATGGCTTCATACCAGTAGTAACTCGCAAAGCAGCAAAACATGAGAGTCAAGTACCTAAGCCTCAATTGGCTGCTAGAACTAACTCTATCCACGAGATGTAAAGGCTGACTAAGGACATTATCCCCATGTAGACAATAATCCCCAAGATACTTTCTAATCAAACTGATCGATATTGCATCTATCGGAATCCAAAACTTAGCCAACTTGAAAGGAGGAGTAGGTTGATCTATATAACCAGGGTCATGCTAGTACCAGAGTTTATATTCCTTCGGAAGATTCATCATAGTAAGAGCGCTTATCTAACACCACTTGTAACCTTCTCTACGATCTTGCTAAAGTTAATCGCCCAAGTGTTCCAGCACCTCATTATAACCATTCATCCATATTTTGCGAGGCTATTTATGAAAATGATAAGTGAGGCGATCTACTTTCTCATTTATCCTCTTGATGGTAGGCGACGGATTCTTTATAAGGTTTGCTTAGTCAATCAATGTCTTTTTAATTCTTTCATCTTCCACTGATGGACGAGCAATAACCACCCGTCGAGAAGATTGCCCTCCTTTTAATTTCTTTAATTTCTCTAACTCCTTCATTATCCCAATAATTTCTAGCTCCAAGAATGAAGTTCCCTCACTTTGTTCAGTTGTGGCCACTTCCCCTCTAATTCATTCGTCAATAAATTATTTTCCTTTTTCAAGAGATTATCTACCTCCTAAGCATTCTTCACATCAGATTGTAACATAAATTCCTTCTTGGATTATGTCAAAAACAACTCTTATAATTTCTTATCGAATCTATTGTCGCTCTAAAGAATAGCAAACTTATTCTCATAATCGGTAGACAAATTAGCAACTGCATCTTTATGATCACATTAAAGTCGAAGAATCATCTCACAATAAGAGGCATTAGTCATCATAACCTGATGGAATAACCTTCTCTTTTGAAGATAAGCATCCTTAGCCTGGTCAGATACATCCAAGATGAGAAGTTCCTTTATCTTTTCTTCATTTGGCTCTTCATAACCAACTCCAAATTATTGGTTACTGTTCTTAAAAAGTTCACTTTCAGTACCAACCAAATTAGCCTTTCTGGAGTTAAATTGAAATGAATGTGATATTATATAAGTATGGAAAGAAAAGGATGCGCTAAACTGAACAGCATCATAACTGAAAAGGGAGAAATTTTATTAAAACTATAAAGAGTATTACAAGTAGAGAAATAGATCAACTACTTCAAAAAGGCATAAAACAAATATAAGTAGTCTTATCTATTACACGTTCTCCTTATCCTGGGTCATAACCTCCTCTGTTCGGGAAACCACCACCATCTTCTCTTGAGGCATAAAGGATTTAGACATCCCTTCTTCATCGTTAAATTTCTCCTTGATTTGTAGAGGATTGCCTGGATTGTGCTGGAGGAAGTCGTCAGAGCCAATAATAGTCCCGACTTAAGTTAAAGCTATATCCCAGCCTTCCTTAAAGGAGGACTTCTTTAGATACTTCACTTGAATGACAACAGTGGAGAATGCCTTATCCCACCCTTGGGTATAGGCATCCTCCTTATCAGTTTTGGCCTTGGCATCCTCTGTCACCTTCTCAGTCGCCTTCATAGCCTAATCGACCTCTTTCACAGCATCTCTCGCCGCTTTCTCGGCATTGGTCTTCTATTCCTCCAACTTCTTGATGGTATCTTCCAGCTGCTTTTTATCATTCTCATGAGCCTTTTTAAAAGCCTCCAGGGATTTGCACATGCCTTTGAAAGATGCCTCCACATTTGTAGAAAACTTCCTTAGCTGGTTGTCCCTCCTCTACAATTGGTCGTAGTTAGCTAAGAACTGCAAAAATCACCATTCATAAACATTAAAAGAAAATAATAGTGACATATATGGCAACATGTAAATATTAAATGACACTTAACAGAGCCAAATTATGGTTGGCACGCTCGACCAACCTGGCTCGAGGAAGAGAAGAAACCATAGCCTCATCGGCTGAAAGAACCCCCGCTCCAATTAATCCGCGAGCAAGGCTTCGGTTGACAACAACTAATTGGGCGCTTCCTTGCCCTTACCAGCTTAATTTTCCTAAGGCAACTCTAAATTAGAGGGTCGATGTAATACCCTATATTTCTACGTATTTATCATTTAATTAATTGAGAAATTAATTGGGAAAATACATTTCAGTTAAATTACAGGTGTGACATAATTTAATGTGATTAAATAATAAATGTGAGGATTATATATTTATCGAGAGACAGATAATGATTAATATTATATTATGAGATTTATTGTGTGTGTGAATAGTAAATATTGATAGTAAATTTGATATACGTCAGAGAAAGTGATATGGGCGTATTTGTTTTTGTCTCACCGGGAGTCGTGTATAGACTATTTTGAGGTGAGAAATGAGAAATATATTTTAGGGTCCGTTTGGTTGCAAGTGGGCAAAAGAGTGGGCATGGCAAAAATTACCTAGGCAAATTTACATGAGGCTATCAAACAACCATTAGGCGAAATTAAAATCAATCCAATTAATTTATTTAAAAACAGTTTTTACATTATATTCAAAATTGTTAAAAACAGTTTTTACAATATTATTATATTACAGTTTTTTTTAAAAATTGTAAAACATTTTCTTAACAATTTTTTATAATATTAAAATCAGTTTTTAAAATATTACAAAACAATTTTTAAATATTCACAACAGTTTTTTTTAACTATTTAAAATATTTTTTTAATTTTGTTTTTAAACTTTAAAACTGTTTTTATATTATATTCAAAACAGTTTTTAAAATTGTTTTCTAATATTAAAAACAGTTTTTAAAATATTACAAAACAATTTTTAAACATTCACAACAGCTTTTTTAAACTATTTAAGACAGTTTTAAAAAATGTTTTTTAAAAATTTAAAACAGTTTTTATAATATATCCAAAACTGTTTTAAAAAATGTTAAAAACAGTTTTTATAATATTTTTATAATACGGTTTTTAAAAAAATTGTAAAACATTTTCTTAACAATTTTTTCTAATATTAAAAACAGTTTTCAAAACATTAGTTTGTAAAACATTTTCTGAAATTTTTTTTCTAATATTAAAAACAGTTTTCAAAACATTAGAAAATAATTTTTAAATATTTATAACAGTTTTTTTTAACTATTTAAAACAGTTTTTTAAATTATTTTTCAAAACACGAAAACTGTTTTTATAATATTTTCACAAAAGTTTTTAAAAATGTTAAAAAACAGTTTTTACAATATTTTGTTAATACGATTTTTAAAAAAATTGCAAAACATTTTCTTAACAATTTTTTATAATATTAAAAACAGTTTTTAAAACATTGTAAAACAGTTTTTAAATATTCATAACAGTTTTTTAATTATTTAAAATAGTTTTTTAATTATTTAAAACAGTTTTTAAATTATTTTTTAAAACATTAAAACCATTTAAGAAGTTGGCAAATTTGTTGGCAAATATTTCCCACTCAAATAGGTAAGCAAAATTTGCCCACAGATTGTGCATAGGAGGTGTTGTACATTGGCAAATAATGCCTAGGCAAATTTTGCAACCAAACAGCCAAAATGTGGGCAAATTTTCTTATTTGCCAACTTTTTGGCATTTGCCTAGGCAAAAAAGGGCAACCAAACGGACCCTTAGTGTCTCAAATGATAATTTAGAGGTCAGGAATGAGTTCGTAAGGGTCAAAATAGTCAAAATGGTATACCCGGGGGTACTAGTCGAGTACCGGGTCATTTTTGGGCTAAACCGGGACCGTACGGGGGCATTTTAGTCTTTTGGCATATGGGGGTGAGAAGACCTACAAATTTTGGAGTGTTTTATCAGCTGGTTAAAAATGGGTTTAGGGTTAGAAATCTCATAACACAAAGGAAAGCCATTAGAGAGAGAAGATAGATTATTCTCAAATCCTAAGGAAGTATTGGTGAAGGATTCAATGGGTTCTTGCACCACGAACTAGTTGGGAAGGAAGATTGGAGGAGAAAGACAATCAATCACCAACAATAATCATGAAATCAGACCATCTCTGAATAAGGAAAATGGTTATTTGCAAATTATTTTGAGTTATAATATCCATGCGTAGGATTTATGAATAATTGATTTTTGATGAATATTCTTAAAGAAAAATAATTGATTAATTGCATGTTTGGGTAGAAATTGCATGTAGTTAGATTTATATATGTATATGGTTGAAATCATAGGGACCATGATTATTCATACGAATAAAAATATGGGTTTATGATTTAAAATATGGGAAGAACATATTTTTAGGGTCTTGAATAATTAGAGGATATAAATTATTTTGGGATAAATTGTGAAGGTTTATGATGTTTAAATCGTTGGAAATCATCATAGAGTATGTAGAAATGGTTAGGAATCATTGGTTACAAGTTTAGTGTGTTATTATGTGATTTGGATAATTGGAAATGGTGAGAAATCGCATGACGAAGACAAACTGCACCTGCACCTGCTCGATCGATCGATCGACTGATGAATGTCGATCGATCGACCTAGGATGATTCTGGGTTCGTTTGTTGGTTGAGTTCTAATCGTTTTGCCAATGCTTGGGGGAACCTTAGGGATGATATTGTACCTATGTAGGGGCTGAGGTAAGATTAGTATGTATCTCATGGAGGTCCATTATGATCTTTGAGGGTAAGGTTTTGAGAGATGAATGGATGAGGATAAATCGATTGAGTCGTGCATCGGGAATTATGGATTCGAGTTACGAGAAAGGTTAATGTTAATCCAATATATATATACCAGTAGGTTAGAGATAGTTTAACTACTGAAATAAATATAGGGGTAACTAGGGCCCTTAGAGTTTGAGTGAAAACTCATTTAAATACGATGGAAGATAAATCGTGAAATAATAAGTACGGTGAGTATGGGAGAGATATGTACTACATACGAGATTTTGGTAATTGGGTTTGTGTGCATACCTACTGATTTATGTTAATACTTAGGGTGTGTGGATACCTAAGGTATAATTGATTTTATTAGGGCCGAGGCGACATTTCGAACTAATATATGAAGATAATAAATACTATAGTGAGACAAATCATAAATTAAAAAGTACGGGAAATATCCGAGATAAATATTACGTACGAGCATGATTATTAGGTTGTGTGTATACCTACTGATTTATATAAATACTTAGTTGTAGTGAATACCTAAAGTACAATTGATTATACTAGGGTCAAGGTAGGATTCCAAACGAGTATGTGAAAATAATGTAATCTAAAGAGTACGGTGAATATCTGAGATAAATATTACGTACGAGCATGATTATTAGGTTGTGTGTATACCTACTGAATTACATCGATACCTAGGTGGGGAGAATACCTAAAGTATATTTGCATATATTAGGGTCTAGGTAGGATTCCGAACTAATATATGGGAATAATGATTTGGGGTCGTGATGAAAGAGTTCCGAACCAATACATGTATAAAATTTCATGAGTGGGGTCGAGGTGATTTTTCGAACCAATACATGAAGCAAACTTGGGGTTGAGGTGACATTCTAAACCAATCCTTTTACTTGGTGTCGATGGACCATTCCGAACCAAGAGTCCTTAATGTGTGTTATGAGCACATATTAGTGATGAATAAATTTATAAGTATATATTGTGTGTGAAGTGTATATTGTATGATAATCTACTCATATGGGATAGTAGAAAATTAGATGACGTGCATACATCTAAAAGTAAATTAAGTAGAGAGACTTAATTAGAGAAATTAAACGATAGATAATGATTGTCTTAAGAAAATTAAGTAGTGAGACTTAATTGTAAAAGTAAAAGATAACAAGATGTGACAAGTTATCTAATTATATAACATATGAGATGTGTTACTGTTAAAATATTATATGGGCGGTATGGGAACTTAGTCGTGTAGATAAGTTCAGTTGAATTCTATAGTCTAGTTAGCTTGGGTAGTACAATTAGGTGGGCTAAGTATATGACGTTAGGCGTGCACTATAGATGAGGGGTGAGGTAACTCAAGAGAGTGTACGAAATCTTAACATGTATAATCAATAGCTCATTTTTATTGTGATAATCACTTGCTAAATATTTTCAAAATGTTTTGAGTACTAACTCTTGCTATCAAAATATTTTCAAAACCTTTTAGGTGTCCAGTCACCGGGACGCCAGACTTGAGGATTCAGTTCAGGGAGTCGTAGCTGCAGCATTGTGGAAGCTGGCAGGACTTTGCATAGACGATTCGTTCTTTCAGATCTAGTGTAGGATCTCATTTTAAGTACTCTCTATTGGGACATGTTGTCCATTGTCTTTATTTCAGATATTCAGTTTTGAATTATATTGGTTTTATTTAGCAGTGTTCACTACACCAAATCTGCTGAATTGTCAAGGTCATTGACCTTGACAAATCCAACTTGTCAAGGTCAATGACCGTGACATTTCCTGGAGAGACAACTTTTTTTGTCACGGTCGTGTCACGATCATTGACCTTGATACAAAACTCGCGTTTTGTGTCACGGTCGTGTCGCGGTTAATGACCGTGACACGTTGTCACGGTTTATAACCGTGACAAAGCTGTGACCCTTTTTTAAAAAATTGTCACGGTCAATGACCGTGATAATTCTGGGCAGAATTTAAAAAAAATCTGCTGGGCAGTATGGCCACTGCCACTGCCCAGCAGTATATTTGTACCTGTTATAGCAACGTTGTACCTGTTCCAAACATCATATATCCAAACAAACTAAAGATAATGCAAATATATATTCATGACGATATAATCCAAATATTCAAAATAGAAATAATATACATGACGATATAATCCAAATATAATTAAAATGGACAAACTTAAAAATAATGTTACTACATGTCTTGGGTAAATGTGAGTAGGCCACACGACATACGAATTGACGCACCCACTAATATACGTCGTGCCGCATTGTTCGCGCAACCACAATAGAGAGTTCTCCTTCCCGGGTATGACATGTGTGACGAGCACCCTGGACTCCATCTGTTGAAGTGCACGTCCATGAACTATTCCACCCTCGACGATATTCGGGTCCCTCAACTCCCACCCTATCCGCTGGCCATCAAATACGTCCAATATGAACACGCTCGGCCAACCAAGTGTCGACATTGGTCTGTTGAAGGGCGCCAAATAGGGAAGTGGATCATCGAAGTACAAACGTGTCGGTGATGAAGCAGCGAGGTCCACATCCTCGTCATCCTGCGCCTCGTCCTCCCGCACCTCCTCCTCCACCGCCTTCTCCTTCCCTTTCCCTTTCCCTTTACGGTCTCCGCCCAACGTACGCTTCATGAATGCGTATATATCTTGGACCATCGCCTCCAAACGGGACAGCTTCGTGTCGTGTGAATCCACCGTTCGAGCCAACCCGGTGTCGCTCGTCTCCAATCCGATGATCCTAGATTTGGCCACCCGCGAGCTCACCCCCCTTGTCCTCTCCTTGCGATCAGAGCCAAGCACTTGGCTGAGTGCATCTGTGGACAAAGATGCCTTGTCGGCATCAGACTGCGACTCATGCACTTCCTTAAGCTTTGCCTGAAACGACAAAAAGCACATGATTAGTAAAATAAGTAAACTAAAAAATTATAACGTAATTAACAAAAATTAAACTGTCGGATTACTTACAATCGTGGCCGCGACGCTCGGGGACACCTCCTTGTCCTTCCCCTTCTTCGTCCGAAGAGCCACATAAGTATCGAGCCTATGTGGCTTACCCCCTGGCCCACTCCCTACCCCCTGAAATAAAATAAAGTAAAGTAAAGTAAAATTAGTATCGGCCCCGCAAAGTAAAATAATGAAGAATAATATATTTCTGTAGTTATAAAAAAATTAAATCTTACTTGCATCCTATGCTCCACCTCGGCGTAAGAGGTCCGGCCGGAGTAGTGCACGTCCGTCTTTTTTGCCCAATTTTTCCTCCTCGATTGGTGAGATGCCAATTGTCAATCCTCGATCTCATTGTCAATGAACGTCTGCCATTGTGTCAATGAGATCGGCTCATTGGGGGGGACAAATTCACACCATTGGATAATCGACTCTCGTATTTTCCCAAAGTACCGTGCCCGCATATTTTTTTTCCACGACTTGAGTTGCTCCCTAATCTGCTCCAACACGGGATCGCGTAGCTTTGGATCCAAGTTGAATTGTTCCTGTCCAACAAATACAATGTTAGTTGCGAATAAATATAAATATAGATATTCATATTCATATTCATATAAATATAAATATAAATATAAATATATTACCTGTAGTGCCGCTCAAACAGCTAACTTGAGCTCATATGGCACCTCCTTCCAACTCATAAACCCCGGGCCGATGACCGTCTTTAGCAGCTCGAGGGATCTCGCTAATAGCTCCGATTTGTTCTCGACGGTAATCCCAAATTTTCCATATTTGGGGAGCCTAGGGGCGGAGGAGCCCTCGTCGCCTCCGCTACCACCGAGCCCAGACGACATCATCATAAACAGCATCATCATCTTCGCCTTAATATCTGAATGAGACATTTGCTGTAAAAAAATGTTATTAGTACAGATAAAAAAAATGTTAATAGTACACATACACACACCCCTACCCCACCCCCACCACACACACGCACACGTCATGCCACTTTTAAAGCTAACCAACCCAACATTTCATCAATTAAACTAACAATTAAAGTATACAATTATTAATTTACTAATTTGCAATGAGGGACAATCCTACTTTCATATGAAATTGGCACTAATTATTAATTTACTTTCATCTAAAACTATACAATTAAAATTACAATTAAAGCTATACAATTGTTAAAATTACCCCTCCACACCCCCCACACCCCACCCCCACCCCCACCACACCCCTTTCCCCCCTCCCCCCGCCACGCACACACGCACACACACACACCCCACTACCCCACCCCCACCCCCTCCCCCCCCCCACGACGGTGACAACTACATTTATTGTTTATCAATAAAATTATGACATGAGATGATTATAATTGGAGCATAAATTTCATTATCATAAAGGAATAAATCCAACAAAGTACAGAGATTTTACAAATTAAAGTGAGAATTAAATTTAAGACTTTCTAACAACATGCATGTGTATGGATTCTACATAGTTGGGCACGAAAGTAACTAATGATATTCCTAAAAACATACAATTGACAACATTTTGTGAATTTACTAAACTTTATATAATATTATCAAATTCTGTTAAAAAATTATCTAGGGTTTTACCTAATTGAATTAATTTCATGAATAAAATTATTATCAATTTAAATATTTATATAATTAAATTTAACATATGAATTCTAGAACTTTTAGGTAAATTTAACATATTAAATTTATATAGTTAGAAAATTCCACCCCCACCCCCACCCCCACCCCACCCCCTCCCCCCACCACACCCCACCCTCACTACCCCCCTCCCCCACCCCACACCACCATACACACACATATACACATACCCCACCCCTCCCCCCACCACACCTGCACCACCCCACCCCCATTACCCCCTTCCCCCCTCCCCCACCACACACCACCACACACATATATACACACACATACACATATACATATACACACATATATATACACACATACACATACACATACATATAGAAATGAAAGAGAAAGAGAGGAAAAAAAATATACCTTATAGAGAGAGAGAGCAGAAATCGCAGATGAGAGAGAGGGGGGGGGGGGGGGGGAAACGAAAAAAGGTGGGAAAAAAGAATCCTAGGGCTTTTTTTGCTGCAAAAGTTGTCACGGTCGTGTCAAGGTCATTGACCGTGACACAAATCTCGCATTTTGTGTCACGGTCATTGACCTTAACAAGGGTGGCCGGCTGAAAGGTGACAATTTGTCCATTTTGGTGTAGTGGTTGGATTCTAGCGGATTGTTGAGTCGACAAGACTTTATTCTTTATATATTGCGTGATGGTTTGAATTATTGTGTAGTGTGAATTTATAATTATTTCCGCATGAGTATTGTACTTGAGTTAATGAAAGATAAAATTTGGCACCGGTCTAATTTCACTTAGGTGATTACTAATTAAAAAGTTTTCGACAGCGATGCTAAGAATGAACCAACTGAGAAAACTTTTTTTAATTTAATTTAGGACTGATCACCCGAAATTTAATTAGACGGGGTGTCATAGTGGGCCCCTTCAGCCACTTAAATTGGGGCTACTGATTATTCATCAGAGAGGTCTCAACCACTATGATGTACTTGGAACCACTAACATCAAACTTCTTCTCAATAGGAAGTGGGGACTTGGAGCCGGCAAGAAGGTTAGGAATCTTCCTCTTAACTATTTTCGGTAAAGAAATGTTAGTCGGCATAAGAGCAATGTCTAAGGATTTAAAAGATGAAGAAGTTATCCCTGTGGAGAAATTCCTTTTGTTTGTGGTGGGGACTCAAACTCAGGGGCCGAAGATGAATAAGTTTGGTCTTCAAAATTAATGGAGGCTAATGGAATGTTTTTGGATGGCGAGAAACAAAAGAAGTAATTGAGCTTTGGTAACCGAGTAGAACAAAGGCATAACGTGGATGGGCTTCACCAATCCTCTATTGGGTAGACCAAATAGTCTTTAGGTCAACACAATTAACCTCTGAGACACGAGGTGTATATTTTTTCTTATTCACTGTAAAATAAAAAGATAAAAAATGCAGTCAATAACATAATTAGATGAAAAACTAAAAAGCTAAAAGTTGTACAAGAATGTGCAAATGTCGACCTATACCCTGACCCTCCTAAGGGTAACTGGGCCCATTATATTCCTCACCCTCATGAAGAGGGACAAACTGTCAATCTTTCACTATCAACCCATGATCCCAATAATCTTTATTGGAATCACGCAAATTTACTACTAGGGCTCTGTTGGAGAATCTTGTCTTCAAATAATAAATATTCTCATTAGTAGTTCCTCAACTATGACAATACATTAACTCTTTTATTTCAATGTTGGCCTCAAACCACTCATTAATACGGTTTAGTCCATTAACTACTCTCCAAGTATTGGGAGCCACTTGGGTTGGGACACATCAAATTATTAAATTCTAAAAACAAGATATTTGGAGGGAATGTCACTCCACACTCAGTCTTAAAAATAGTGAGGATCTAATGGACCTTTTCCAATGCATTCACAAGAACCTATTACGAACTCTATTTTTACCCAATCAAGAATACTATGGGCAACCCTAAACACCTCCAAGAAATCGTAGTCAATAATATACACCATTCTTTTGACAAAGATGAAAGAAAAATAAAAGGATAAGGGTTCTTATAGTGAAAACGAAATAGTAAAGAGGAGCAACTCTCACATATAACGAAATAAAAACTTGAGAGGGAAGGGAAGAGTTTGAAATTCAAGGTGATAAGAATAAGGGAGGGACTGCCGTTTTATAGGTCTTAGTGACGTCCCCTGAGTTAAAAGGAATGAAATGATTAAACGTACCATCGCTTCACCTTTCGACGATGTGTCAGTTAGCAATAAACAAAATGACCAGTGTACCCCCAGACGGTTCGCTATTTTTGCTACTATTTATAAAATTGCCACTGGCCTAAGGAATGACATTCAGGAATTTTCAAACTCCCAAAGGTCGGCAGTCGACCAGATATTTTCAAAGAGTCTAATGAATCCTGACACATAATACTTTATTTTCAGTCACTACTCGCTTCAATCAAGAATGAAGTATTGAGGGCTTTTTTTATAACCTAAAATAACAATGTGAGGCGGACTAATAATAATGTAACACATGTCATCATATTCAGTAGACCCAGGCTAGCAGATAGAAGTGATCAGCTGAACTATCTCCTTTCGTCGACACACTGGCTGACCACCCTCATGAATATAAACAATCAACCAGGTGAACAGACACAGGTGAGGATCTCAACAGCACCATGAACATGCACGTAAAAAAATAATCGTACTATAAAGGTGTAAATACCTAGTGTATAAAGATCTTCCACCTCTTTCTCTTCCTATTACTATAAATATCTCACTACCCCTCTCAGCTAAGGACAACTGAAAAATAATTTATCCTAAAACCATAGCTAGTTCTTGAGAGGCTTTTACTCTAACCATAATACTTAATGACATTGCACCCATGGATGTAGGCACCTTACTAGGCTGAACCGCATAAAAAAACCTTTGTCTCTTTCTTTATCTCTTATCTCTCTTTAGCTTATCTATTTCCTTCATTATCTATGGTTGATAATAATTGGTGTAACTAAGCTAAGACTCATCCTAACCATCATACCAATTTTAAAAACCAACACTTATGGCTTATTTTTGAATCAATAAAGTTAGACTTTCATTCTCAAGTAAGTTTAGAAAAAAATATTTTTTCAAAATATTTTTTTGCTGAGTAATGTTTGCTTTCATAACTTGAAAAAACTCACTGAGTTTAAGAGAAACTAGACCTTTTTATACATCTTTTCAACTTTAGGATAACCTTACACATCCTTTGTGTAGAAAAATGGTTACTTGGTGGTTTCATTTCATTAAAGCGAAGTGCTTTTGCATTATAAATAAGATTTTGTTGGCATAAGATTTTGTTATAATATAAGGTTAATTTAGTCCTTTGAGATTATAGGGTTATTTTAGTCTTTTAATAAGTCTTGTAAATCCTATATATAGGCCTATCTTATAACATTCATCTTACACATTTATAATACAAGTTATTTCCTTCTTATAATTTCTAATTGGCATCAGAGTCTAAGGTTTTCTTCATCTTGTTCCACCTTCTTTAGCAAGGAAAAGGCCACCCATCCGGCCAAAGAGTGACATTGATGAGCTTCACTTTAGTGACAACTCTATTGACTCTGAATTGCTTTCAGACCTAGTTAGGCATGAATCTATGTGGGTGTTATCTAATGGTGCTAGCCCGGAGCCAAAATGATTTGTTATGGTTCATGTTACACCTAAGTTCAAAGCTCCAGCTCGCATGCTTGGTGATAAAGGCCCCATACCCTTATCGGACGACCATCGACCCTCATCTGACTCTGATAAACTCTGACGTAACAATGCAACACAGTAAAAAAGGTAGTCAGACATCACCAAACTCGTGACGCCTTAGAAAAACTTCCTTTTATACCCTTCGCATCACAACTCAAAAGGCTGTTTGATCTGGCCTTTGTCAGTTTCGATCTATCACTTCCGAGGTGGCTTTGACATCGTCGGATGTTATTGACCATCGCCTGAGATTTACAGTGCCTGCCAGAGCTCCTGTAGGTTCTAAAGAGGGATATTCAGCTACTGAGAGAGATCAACAGCTTTGTGCGAAGGATTTGACCAGAACCTGTTGCATTTGACCCTAGGGTTCGTAAAGATGGTAAGGCTATTTACCTTCTTACCTCTTCATTTATTTCCATGTATTCATAAACTTCCAGAATTCACACAAATAATCCCTAAAATTTATTTTAGCCTCACCACTTCTGATATTTATTTGGATCCCCTTAACCTTTAAAATTTACATTATAGTCTCCGAATTTTTTTAAAATCTCAAATTAACCACTTAAAAACTTTAAAAAACATTTTTCAGCCCTTAAACTATTTGGAAATTTAATTTTAGCCACTCGAAATTGGAGACTTTTGCTTTTGGGGACTTCTTTCCCATCTTTGAGGAAGAAGATGTTGGTTTTTTATAGGAAATTTCTTTGATATTTTGTTAAACATGGTTGGGTGACTCGCACGCATTTTCACGATGTGGAATCGTATGATTTGGTTGATTTGTTCTCACTATTTGGGCATGCTAATAATTTTGATGGGGTTGGTTTGTTAGTTATGTCTCCCGAAGAGGACATATTTCTTGGGGTGGATGAGTTGGTTCGAGGGTATGTTGACTTATTATGGGAGACTTGGACTACATTTGGCACTATTGACACTTTTCTTATCCACATGTAATCTTGTAGATTCTTGGTATAGTTTTTAGTTCATATGGACCAGGAGACTTTTTATGGGTATATGAATTTTTGTTTCTTGGATTCTTATATGCAATTGAATGTATTCTTCACTCATTTTCATCTCTTGTGATCTAGAGATCATTTAACATTAATTTGTTATATTTTTTGGTGGTCAATCAATTAGACTAAATTGAGTTTTTCTTCTGTCTATAATTATCGGTTGCTCCGTTACATTTAAAGAATTTTGTTTGAGTTGTTTAATGTCATTGTATTGGCCGGGTTGACCTTTTTTTTACCTTAAGATCAACTTTCGACTTGTGGTCCAACTTGAGGAATCCTATTTATTAATTGACATGTGGTCCGTTTGGTTTAAGTTGTTCGATGGACTCATGTTGGACGAATTGGCCTTTCTTATCTCAAGATCAACTTTTTATTTGTGGTCCGATTTGATTTTTTCGGCGGCATAGTGTTGCCCGACCGATTCTTTTTGTCTTATGAACAACTTCATATGGACGGATGTCATTTTTGGCACATATATTATGATGGATGTTATTCTCAACTTTTATGCATTGCATTTTAGAGAGCAATTTGATTTTGATTTCACAACTTTTCCAACTTGAGGGGGGAGTGTTGTAATATCAGTTTTTTAGGTGTTGGGATCTCCCGAGAAGACTTCATATGTTATGCATCATTGTGGAGGTTCTTACCATTTTATCCCTTCTATTATTCAATGCTCTACGGTAAGCTAGACTTGGTTGATATCTACACACCAACTTTTTTTTTTTTTTTTTGGGGGGGGGGGTCTTGTAATATAAGGCTACTTTAGTCCTTTGAGCTTATATGATTAATTTTGTCTTTTAGTAAGTCTTGTAAAGCCGATGTATGATGGGATTAAAGCGATGATGATGATGATGATGTAAAGCCTATGTACAGTCCTAACTTGTAACATAAATTTTATACATTTATAATACAAGTTATTTCCTTCTTGTAATTTCTAATTGGTATCAGAGCCTAAGGCTTTCTTCATCTTCTTCCTCCTTCTACGACGGTCGACAAAGGTTGACATTAGCCGGGGCCAAAATCAATCGCGGTTGTATAACGTACTCTAGTTGTTGGCGCTCTCTTTAAAGAATATGGTATGAAGAGTAAATGGTGAGTGTGAGATTGTATGTCATTTTTTTTCTATCTGTAATTCTCTAGCATAATATATTTATCATTCATTTTGACTTGAGGTTTTTTCGTTTATAGATTTTTCCCTCTTACATCCGATGTTGTGCAAATTATTTTATCGTTTCGTATTATTGGAATCATCTGTCTTAATATAAAGATAAAATTTAGCTAGAATCTAATCTTGACAAAATATTTTGTCACTTAGACTTTTAGGATGTTATTTACCCTTTGTTAAAATAAGAATTAAACTATGAGTATTACTAGATATACCATTAAATTAGACCCTGAGAAGCTGTCAACAATACATTGGTTGGTGTGTGGGACTCACATGGGGTCTACTTAAAACTCTAGGCAATGTATTACTAACACATGAGAGGGTCTGATTTGAGGGTATAACTAGTATTAAATTATAGTTTAATAAATAATTAATTATTTTTTAGTTAACTACCGTCGAGAGTTTTCACTCTAAAAATTGATGCTGAAAAGTTCGATTCATTTTAAAATTTTAATGTATATGTTTCTTTTATGTATTATTGCAATAGAATTTAACCACTATAATTTTTATTTTTTGGAGCGCGGTCCCAAAAATGACTTTTAGCTAAAAAAAACTGTTTCACCATTTATTTTTCACGTCGCTAGAAGTGTTTTTGAGAAACAAAGCCCATAAAGGAATATATCGGGAACAAAGTTGATATCATTGAATCAATGGGGTCAAACTCTAATTAATCTTAAAAATAATTTAAACATGAATAGTGAATTGTTTTAAAACATTATAAGTGGGAATTAAAAAATATATAATATCTAACACACGCATTATGTGTGCACCAGTGGCTAGTAATTAGTAAACACTAGACGCTAGTTTTTTTTACGAAAATAAACTTTGTTTTATATAAATTAGAACTTGTGGATCGAAAGTCCCATAACTTTTTAATTGGGTGCTTATCATTAATTATGACTAATTATTTTTTCTTTCTAATTTCCTCCTTGATCTTTAATGGATTTGAGGTAAGTTATAATTAGAATGGTATTGAATTTGACTTTTTAAGATTTTAAAGAGCATTTACAAGACATGTACACTAGCATAGCTCAAGTTTCTTTATTTCGTATTATAATTTTTAAGTAATTATTGTCCATGTAAAGACTAACATGTTATTTATATATTATCATGCTTCAAATTAGTTTATGTAAAAAGTTGCACCCAATAACCTATATACTCAATGCGGAGAACTCTTCACATGACTCGATAAAAAATTTAATGGGTTCATTATTTATATAAAGTTAATGTAAATAATGTGCTGAGATGTTAAATACACTTAACAAGAGATTGAGCAGGCATGGATTTGTTATACAAGATAAATTAACCGCGGTCAGGCAAATGAATCCACACAGCACACATGCATAAGATAAGCATTCAAAAAGGTCGGATCTATAGTTTTCAGCGCCCTAGGAGAAAGGCCAAAATCGGGTCCCTTTTACATAACAAAATCAAATTAAAGAAAACGTGATCTTCTTGCATTTTTCGAAGCAAAATCAATTTTAATATACCAAACAATTTTAATATACTAAAACTAAAATTACCATTTATGCTACTTGGTTCAACCTAGCGTAAACCAAAATCGAACCGTGTGATTTGTAGTTAAATTGATTTTTACTGTAAATTTCGAGATAACAAAAAAAAATTAATTTTAAAACTGAACCGTGGGTAGAATAATTGAAAGCCAAAATTTAAAAATCAAATTTAGGCCTGGTCATTCCAGTTTGCCTAACTACTGCTTGAAAGTATCAACTACTTAAAAAAAGAATTTAAAAAAATATATCACACTACAATTTTTGACCAAAGTAATGATGTTTAGCAAATGACAAAAATAACTTAATTTTTCAAAAATAGAATAAACAAAAAATTAGGATTAACATATTTTACGAGCCAAATTTTTTGACTAAAATAACAATGAACACAAAACTTTTAACTCAAAGTCAGCTAAGCATTTAAAAGCTTAGCCAACTTAGGTTTAAAGATGACAAACAAGGTATTTATAAGAAGGGGTTGGAAGAAAATTTTCACATCCAACCGATGTGGGACTTTACGAAAGCACTAGAAGATTATTTTTTTTATCACTTAGTCTGTCTAAAACGGATTAACATGCAATTTTTTTTAAATAATAAAAAATAATTTTGAGTTGAATTTTTTTTACGGGTTCTTAACATTTTAGGGCACCCCTCAATTTTTTTAGCTCAAAATGAATTATTTTGCTATTTTAAAAAAGTGGGCCAAAAACTATCACATTATAACCCCTTATACTATGACAATTTTTTTTTATCTAATTCAACTTAAACATTATTTTCAGGCTTTTTTTTACCCAATTAATAATAGAAATCAACAATTTTTGTGAGTGAGTATGTTAAAAGTGGGTGGACGGATGTGTTAAAAGTAGGATAAGTTTTGTGAGCTTAATATTAGAGTGAGTTTGAACCTTTTTGGGAGTCCTTTTTCAGTGTTAAAAATATTTAGTATTATAGTGTGTTTATTTTTGTGGAGGCCCTTTTAAGTGATAAATTTTATTTTTTTATACGATTATATATATATATATATATATATTTTAATTTCAGCGCTTGATTAATTGGAGATACTAAAGGATGGTTTAGTTGGCTACAGGCGATCCTTCATAAAGAAGATAGAGAAATTTACAATTAGATCCCCTGTTGATAATGTTTAAACATTTAAGGACATTTTATTATTTAGTCCACTTGTTATACTATTAGCGTGAATTTTTACAAGAAGAAAATTAGTGAACCTAAATGTTTAAAATTTGTTTGTGAATGACCTAAGAGTACTTTCCCCAAGAAAATATAGACATCAAGTAATAGGAGTGAAGTTATTACTCAGAAAATTACATAGAAAAGGCAGCAAATTGTTTGGTGAACAACGGGGAAGGTAGTGGTGGCAATGGGTCGTGTAGTGTCGGTTTTGTGCCGGATTTAATTAGATTTGCGTCAAAATTACTTGTGACACCCCAACTAATTAAATACCGGGTAGCTACTCCTTTATTCAAATTAATACAAAATATCAAGTTGGTTCAGTTCATAGCATCACCGTCGAAAATATTTTTGTAATTACAAGCCACCTAATATTTAAAGAGTGAGTTGTCAATTTTAATTAAATCCGATTAACATGACATCCATTTAAATTATGAATTACTGATACCACAACCACATCACAGTCGCAAATAAATAACGATGAAATAAACTAAATCTGGAGGAAAACACCTCACAACAATCCAAATACTGAAATGAACAAATACAAGCCTGAATCCTTAATTTAATTACAACTCAAAATATGAAATAAAAACTGAGTAAATAAGATGTCTCTGAAAAGAAAGGGGTGACATGCCCTACAGATGACTAAATCTAAAGTAGAGTCAAGATATGAAGTGGAGGCATCTACTATCGAAGTCCTGTAACTTCCACATCCGCTACAGCACGTCGCGGGAATAGAACTCCTATGCTTGGTGTCCTTGTGGCTGCGCACCTAAAAAGGTTTTTACAAGAATAGATTTGAAAGCAAACGGGTTAGAGCCCGATTGTGAAAACAGTTTAAAATACAACAAGTGGTTTAATATAATTAAACAGTGAATATAAAGTACATGATAGTGCGTGCACTCACATGAGTTCCTCACCTCTCAACTAATTGTGCACTCCTATCGTACCCGTACCTGTTCTAGATATTCTCATATCTAACTAGTCCAATACACAATCTAACATTACTATACGATTCACGATTTATTATCCGTCACCTTAATTTAAATAGAGAGTTTTACTTTTCTTCTTAGTTCCCAATATTAGTAATGCTAGTCACGAGCGATTTCCATATTTAACTCTACTAAAATATTACTATTTTCCACACTTACATTTATTCATGACAATTCATTTCAATTAGCAGTATCTTATTCTCATCATAAACATACAATACTGGCACCCCGAGTCTAAGCTGCGGTGCACACATACTCTGCTGTCCAATTTCGGTACATCACGTACATAAGGACCACGTATTCCGAATCTCTCAGGAATCGTTTTCAATATACAACAGTTACACATAATGGAGGCGAACATAGTTCACATCACATGGGTCACGCACATACCTACGTTCCCATGATCAACAGACTTATTAACTTCTCAATAAGTCCTTCTCTGACCTATGTCCTCGAGGTACCAATCTAAATCCCCCCCGTAGGCACACAAAGATTAGATGGCCCTGATCGAACTCCGACCTCCTGTGATAGCAAGTATGGTAGGTATGTTATACACAACCAACTACATATACCAAGCATTCACACATCTTCGGTATCCTATAATATTAATAGAGGTATATTTCTCATTCTTATACCGTCATTTCATGTTACACGTTTACAAGTTCCCTGATTTATATACATTAAAGTTATCAACTCCCCTCGCGTCGAAGTTTTTGGATACTTATATCATACCCCATAAATATCATCCGGAATACTCTAAGTTTTCAATCCTTGACGTACGTCTAATATCACAACTATATCCACAAATTAACAAGGGAAGGATTACACTCAATTATATAAGTCTTCTAGAGGTTTGAAATCAAATCAGGCCTAAAAGGCCATTCTGTCAACTCGTTAGAAATCTCGTTCGAACGAGGTCGTTCGAACGAGTGTCGTTCGAACGAAAGGCTTCGAACAAACTACCAATTCGTTAGAAGGGGTACTGTCATCTCGTTATAAGTCTCGTTCGAACGAGCTCGTTCGAACGACCTGGGCAGGTCTTCTAACGAGATGGCAGAATACGCCCAGAAAATTTCCAATTCGTTTTTCTCAATTTTTCTCTTCTCTAAACTCATCCTAAGATCATCCCAATAGCATTTTAATGTTCTTAAACTTCTCTAAACCCTCTTAGGTCGTTTCTTAACATATTTTTGGGGTCAAATCCTCCTAAACAACATGTAGTTATCATAAATCCCCAAATTTTACCCCAAACCCTATGAACATGAACCCATAATTTTATTGTGCCCAATTACTCATCATAAATCCGTTTTTAAATCATCATATTTAAGTCTTCGAATACTAAATTCGTCCATAGTCATTCTACATGCAAATCCTATCCCAAATTTAGAGTTTCTCCAATAATTTCATTAGTTTTCCTCAAAACTTTCAAGACAAAACAGTTCCTACACTAAACATGGAAGAAATATTCAATGCACGTAAAAATATCAAATCACTTGCCTCAAATTTGTTCTTCAGATGTGTTGTCGATGATTCAAGGTTGATTCTCTCCTTTTTTCGGTCACAAATCCTTTCCAATTTGATGGTGGTGAGTGTTTTTGGTTTGGAACCCTATGGTAACTCCTCTTTAACTCCCGTAGCGCACTTCTAATGTTTTTGGCTGGTAATGGCCTTAGTGGCCCCTTTAAAAATATAAATATAAACTCTAATTTTCGTGGGTTTTAATTCCTTTATTTTTAAAATTACCAAAATACACTTCTAGGTTGTCGGTTTGGCCTAAAGATGCTCCGGGACCCAAACTAAACCTCCCGCTAGTGTTTTTTGACTATTTCGACCCTTCCGGACACGTTGGCGCACTCAAAATGACCATTCAGTTGATAAAAATATAATTCACTTTTTAATTTAAATAATTTCGTTCCTGACGCAACTGACACGCGCGTCCCAACTTAATTTTTCAAATTGTCGTATTTCAGCCTCGCGACAACTTTAATATTTTCAATACTCATGAAATATTCAATTTTAACATCATAATCAAATACTAACTCACATCTCGCTAGTATTTAGATCCGGATTAATTCCCAATTAATTTTCATTTAATTCAATTAATCTCTTAAATAAAAATCGATAAAATTACGGGGTATTACATTACCTCTATTCAAACCCGACCTGTTAAGCCTTTCGTGTGAATGGTGTAATGTCTTATTGGGTTCGTATCGTGTTCAAGTCGACTCTTAATGAGTCGTGTCGTGTATTTACACTAAATGACTAAATTCACACCCAATTCATTAAATTATCGTGTTTAATAAATCCATCCGTTAAATACCTGTATTCATTAAAACTTCATCCAAATTCATTAAAAAATCATGTAACTTGTATCGTATGGTGTCACAATTTGTCATTGCTAATGAAAGGTATCCCCTGATCGGTTTATTCTACTAGTAGTCATCTTTCAATTATTAATTGTACCGCTTTTCAGTTACGTGAGAATAGTAACAACATTAAACACGCACACACATGAGATAATGAGATACTTCTCTCTAGTAAAAGCAACAAAACACATTTTCTAAAACTAGGGTACCATACATTGAACCTCAAAGGCCTTTTCAAACTTTTCTTGGCCTTTGTCTTCGGATGGGAAGCCAACTTGAACAATAGAAAAAATATATTTCTTTAATTCTTAATGCCTTTGTTTTATTAATAAATAAATTCTCCATTCTCATCTAAGAACGCTTTCTAAAACTAAAATAGCCAGAGGGAGCTTACCGTCATTTAACAAAAATATAATTTCTCATTCATCTAACTTTAAACGAATTAGAAATTACTTCCCTTTCAAATCGCATCCATGAACGCAATCATTAAGAACCCAGTTCTCAAAATTTCCAAGGCAGAAAACTTTCACAGGTTTTCAAGTAGTGGCAATTCGGCCACGATAAAATTACCCTACTTCTCCACTAAACAACAATCGCTATTGGCGTGTATAAGAAAAAGAAATTCAGTTGAAAGCAAGTCAGCCAGTAGTAAAGTGAAGTCGCAAATGAGCTCTACAGATGAGGATGATCGCATCGCTCGAATTTCATCTTCCATTCGCGTTATTCCTGATTTTCCTAAACCCGGTATGCATATGTGTGTGTATATGTGGAGGATGTGTTGATTTTAATTTGCGGTTGTTTTGGCAGGAATTCTGTTTCAGGATATAACGACTTTGCTTCTTGAGCCTCAGGCTTTCAAGGACACGATCGATCTGTTTGTTGAGAGGTATAGAGGGAAAGATATATCTGTTGTTGCAGGTAATCTCTCTTTCACGTGTTTTCTCATAACATTGCTTCAAAGTAAAGGCCAAAATCGAGACTACACGGCTGTATTAATAAGGTATCGGTACCACCGATAGGCAACCGTAACTGTACCTCCTTTATATTTACAATATAAACTTGACTCACACTCATCATAACCCGGTCGCAGAGCCAGAATTTTTGACTCAGTGGGTGCGAAAAAGTCTGTTTTTACTCTTTTTTGTAATTTTTAACCTTATAAATGTTGATGTATTAATTAATTAAATTTGGACTCCTAATTTGTTGGTGAATTTTCTAATACTTAGGGCTGAAAAATTAAACTAATTTGAACATTCATAAACTTAGGGGCTAAAAAATCAAACTAATTTAAACGAACATATATTTGAGCAATTTGGACATAAATCCAACATAAATAAGTAATTTGGGCAATAATCAAAGTTCTAACATATATTAATTAAGCTAATTATCTTAGATAAATTATTATTTGGGCATAAATCTAACATAAATTAATTAAGCTAATTAATCCAACATAAATTAGTAATTTGGGCATAAATCTAACATATGTTAAATTAAAAAAGTCTTATAAATTAATTAACCTAACAACTCTAACATATGTTAAACAAATGTTAATTTAAAACAGTTGGAGAGAACTTTTATGCTTTGTTCTTGAATGGAGAGAATCTAAGTTCTAACATATATTAATAACAGAAAAGAAAAAAACAGTTGTTGAAAGTTTGAACGAAAGAAATTACCATTTGTTCTTGAATGGAGAAGATTTTGATGGGAAATGAGGAAAGAAGAAATCAGGAACTGTAGGGCTAGCTGCTGCTTGAAGAAATCAGGAGAGTTTGGTTTTGATTTTGACTCATATATATACGTAAGATTCTGAAATTACCATTTTTCACCTCAACATTTAGGTTATTATATACAGGTAAATTTTTTAAAAAAAAATTCCAGTAGGTGCGCCTGAGCAAAGTGTGCCTCCGCCCCTGATCATAACATGTCGATTATTTTATTGAAACGACTGAAATCTTGGGAACTTTCCAAGACAACTCATCATAACATGCTATGTATATACTAAATGATGTTTTTGAAAGTATCCAACTAATATATGTTATTATAAAGATTTTTCAAAAAAATTGGCCTCTCAAAATAGAATATTATTGCGTAGCAACCAAAGTTGTCAAAGGCGCCTCCATAGTTGTCAAAGGTGAGCCTAGGCGCAAGGCACACTAAGGTGCACCTATGGCGCCCTGCCTTCGCCTAGGCGAGCGTCTAAAGTCTCAAGGCGCAATTAGGCGCGTGGTACACGCCTAGTTGAAGTTGCGTTACAAAAAAAAATTATTTTGTAAAAGCTATTTTCAACTTTCTTTTTCTCTGTTTTTTTTATTCTTTTCCTTCTTTGCTTCATTGTGCTCTTTACTTTTTGTCTTCTTCATACACTTTTTCTTTCACTCTTTTTCATTTCTTATTTTAGTGTTTTACTCATCTTTTTTTTTTTCATTCTATATTCACCTTTTCCATATTTCCGCCTTTCTCCTTTTCCTTTTTGATGCTTTGTTTTGTTTGTTATGAACAAATATTAACAAAAAATTCAAATATTTATTCCTTTGTCATGAATTTTTTATGCCTCTTTTTATGCTTTAAAAAGAGAAAATAGTGGGCAAAATGATGCTATATTTCTTTTTAAAAATTGAATTAATTGACTGATTTTTACAATAATTTGTTGGTGCTTTAGTTTCATTCTCAGACTTGTACTTGTTGGCGGTGGTTGTCTTTTTATTTATTTGAAGTCTTGCACTTATTGGGTATTTTCAAGTTTATTATTATGTTAATATATTTGTTATATTTTGAATTTCATTTTTTTATATAATTTGATTTTACTATAAATCATCTAAATAAGTTTTATATTTTAATATATGAGCAATTAACTCTTGGCACCTTCGTGCGCCTTGTTCCATAATCAGTTGCAATTCATATTGGATTATGCATTGAATAAAAAATGTATATCTAATATCTATGAAGCACGGATGCGGGGTGCGGGTGCGGCGATTCGAAAATTCCATGAAATTTAGGATACGGGTGCGGCGAGATATATTATAATAATATTAATTATATAATGTTATTTTTAAGTAATACAAATAAGTTCCATCATTATTATGATTTGTCAATTACTAACTAGACATTATTTCTCAATTTTCAAGTGTCTTAAAAATATGCAACACTACATAACAAAAACATTGAATAATAATAGTGAATTAATCATTCATTAAGTTGCAAGATAAAACAATACTATAAAAATAGAATCATAACAAAAGAACCATAATTTAAAAGATTCTTGTAGAAATTGTTCTTTCATCATTAACTTACTCCTTCCTTGAATCACAACAAAAAAAAAGTTTAATTCATGAAATCAAATATAAACAAGCAGAAACAGTTAATATTTTTGTAGAATCCAATATAAACAAGCAGTTAATGTTTTTGTAGAATCCAAGATAATATAAAAGTAAAATCCAACATATAAGTGTAAAATTTCTGTTTTTTTTCCTCTCAGTACTGTTTTTGATTGAGAGAAAAACTTAAATGTTTTTATATTCTCAGAAGATATTGTGAAATTCCTGTTTTGTTTTATCTTTTCACTACAGTTTTTGTTTGATAGACAAAAAAATAAATATAATTGTAGAGATGGAGCATGACAGAGATGGAAAGAGAAGTGAAAAATTGAAAAAAAAACTCACTAACCTGGAAGGAAGAGAAGCAGAGATGAAACAAGACAGAGATGGAGCTTCTCTTGAGCTAGGTTTCTTTTTAAAATGCACCGGATAGTTAGAGAGAGAAAGGAGATGGGATGGGAAGTGTATGCTACAAGACATAGATTTTATCATCAAAGCTGTCAAAGGTTTCTATGTACTGTTTTATCAAAAAAGCTGTCAAAAGTTTGTACTATTTTATTATCAAAGCTGCCAAACTTTTAAAAATATAAAAGTGGCCCATTGTTTTATGTAAAAAATCAAAAACATGCTTCTTTTTTGGATTCTTTACGAATCCCATCAAAAAATCCGAGTCCTTACCGAATCCAAAATTAATTTATTTAATTAATATCCGATTCTCCGCTGGGTGCGAATCGGGGCCGAATCGCACCCGCACCCGACTCGCGTGCGATTCAGATTCTTCAGGCCTTTTGAAGAATCCGTGCTTCATAGTCTAATATAAATTATTATTGATGGTATTGTTATTGTCTAAAACTGGTATTATGATGTTTTTGAGTCTTTGATGATAAATACCAATTATCAACTATAATAAATAAAGAAATTGACGGCTTGGATTTGAGAGAGATGAGGGATAGAGAATGAGACATGAGATCAACGTGGTTTAACCCAATAAGGTGCCTACATCCACACAGTGCAATGTTGTTTTGTATTAAGAATGGATACAAGCTCTGAAGAATCTCTTTAGTGTTTTGAGTATGGCCGTTAAATTGGATCTTTAGGGTTAGGATTCTGCCCCCATTTACATGGAATTGAGTGCCATTTATAGTAGGTACCATGAGAGAAGAGAAGTAGAAGAGATGGAGTGCCTTTATAAGCGAGGCAATTACATCTTTATATATGACACAGAGACAACTAATGATGAGTCATTCTTAATCAACTGATGGGGTCAACCTGTGCACGGGTTTACGAGAGTTGTACATATTCCCACGTGTGGCCCACAAGCGTGATTGGTCATTAATAACATTAACTTGTTCTAGCCGACCAAGAGTTATATTGAGTCGGCCGCACTCAACGAGCGAGATAAGTATCTTATGATGATAGGTGTCATCGTATCATTGGTCCACGCCATCTGTCATATTTACAATACAATAGATATGATATATAACATTATTATACATCTAAATATAAATAAAATATATTTTTTTGTATGCTTTTGTAAAAGTGCGCCCTGCTTCAGTCAGGCTCGTGCCTCACCTTGCGCCTAGACTCCATGGATACCTTTGTGCCTTGGTGCGCCTTAAACACCTATGGGCACCACTAGGTGCACGCCTAGGGCTAATGCACACTTATGGGCTCACCTATAGCGCCTAGGGACTCGAGGCGCAAGGCGCATGCGTAGGTGCGCCGGGTTTAAGTTGCCCCTATTCTAAAAAAATATATTTTCTTCAACAATTTTCAACTTTTTCCCCCTTGTTTTTTTGGTGCGACACCCCGGCACATTCTGGCGACCGAGGTGGCCAGCCGCTGCCGTCATCCTACGCCGGGGGTCACTAATAAAATACCATTTTCAGCAAGTGACAGAAATATGATACATTAAAAACATTATGTCCACAAGATATAATTCAATTTAATCCAACGAATATAATTATCCAAACCATAATATCCATCACCATGCTAACTCCAAAAATAAAATCCAATTTCCAGCGATAGATTAAAACTCAAGATAAATAATCCAACTAAAATTTCTGAATGAAAATCATAAACAATCGTGGAATCGGATGGCCCACTAAAGTCCATAAATAATTGTCTCATGAATAAACGACGGAATGAAATAAATCTAAACTAATAAAGCAATAAAGATAAATCTCCGGCTGCACTCTGCAATTCTCCAATTTATCCTGTGCAGATACTCCAGAAACTATACCTGAAATGTAAGTTAACGTAATGGGTCACAACCCACCACATGAATACCAACTCCTCCTCCCAATTAGGGTCCGTGAACCCAAACATAAGCATCAAAGTATTTTAAATTAAAGGATATAATGACCTGCGAGTAAAGCAAAGCATCACTAACTACCCACATAACTTAGCCACCTCACTATTCAAGTCCAATTATGTTATTACAACATTTCATTATAAATTCACAATTATTAACGAGTCCTGCACATACTCCTGACGCGCCCAGTATTTTACACAACACACATTCCCCTCACTATAGCCAGTTCGCCTAATTTCGTTAGCACTGTACATACTGTGAGGTTCCACGCACGACACGTCACTATAGCCAGTTTGTCCAATTTCGTTAGCCCTGTACATTCTCGTGAAGCCAGCACACTAGGGCAGTCAATGGACCGGGTCTGGACCCAGACCCGATCCGGACCCGACCTGAATTAACGGATCTGAGCAAATTTTATAGACCCGATTATCTAGATTACCCGATTAGTTAATGGACCGGATCTAGATATACATGACTCCGATCCGATAAGGACCCGACCCGAATGTGTATATATATAATATAATAAATATATATATATATATATATATATATATATATATATATATATATATATATAGTCTTACATATAGTTACTAAATATATATATAACTAACTTATATATATATATATATAACAGTTTATATATTTAAGTTAGTTATATATATATATATATAAGTTAGTTATATATATATTTAGTAACTATATGTAAGACTATATAAATATATATATATAATTGGGTCGGGTATTCGGTCGGGTCTCCGGGTCCTTAACGGATCCGGGTCTAGATCCATTTTCTGAGACCCGTCGGGTAATCGGGTAAGACCCGATCCGTTAAAAATATACTCGGATCGGATCTGGATATACCCAAACCCGATCCGTTTACACCGCTACAGCACACACCTACGTCGCTATAACTAGTTTGCCCAAATTGTTAGCCCTGCACATACTCGCGACACAAATTCATTTTAATACCCGTTCTTTATCTTAGGCATTAATTATCAATTTATTATCAAGTTCTTATTATTCTCTATTAGCCCCACCCTTTGTTCGGACATCACATCCTAAAACCATCCGTAGTCCCATACCTAGAGATCACCCAAACCACAAGTATTTCCTAGCATATCACTTAGGAAGAATGCATACCAACAATCACCACTTAGTTTCGCACCTAGGATATCGGAACAACGGAACGACATACTACTTAGCCCCACCCAGGAAATATCTAACCGTACGAACCTACACTCACTAGTCCCATACCTAGAAAGTGTTAACAACAACGAGGCCTACCTACTAGTCCCATTCCTAACAAGCAACCTAAGAAATAAGGGTGAAAGCCTAACTACTTCAAAAATCCCAACGTCCTCGCAATTTCGAAATATTAAGACAAGCAACATTCACATAAAGCATATTTTAATTTATAGCTACAATTCTTCCAATTAATTCTTCGATTACAATATCATCCTAATTACGTCCGTTTAATTATATAATTAAACAAGTTATACCAAAAGTCACACAACTTGTGATATTCTATAATTTCCACATAAGTGCCATTTTTCCGATTAACACAAGATTCCATTTATAACATGCATATTCACAATATTACACAATAATAAACCATTCTACAATCTGCACATAAAAATCGTGATTTCTCGAGTCGAAACATTATTACAAATTCCTATTTTTGATTTTAATACGTGAAACGTCCCACAATTCTATCGTAATCCAAATCTGTAATCTAAGCATACAATTGTTTCAAGTCTTAAATATATTTTTAGATTTGAATAAAAATATCCTCGTAAATACTTTCACTTTTCCTAATTAGCCTTCCTAATTTATTTTAAGAAAAACACTATTTATTAAAATTTAGGCAATATCTAAAACGCTTAATACTTAAGGGGAACAATAGAAGTACTCATACCGGGTAAAGAAGTCGTCTTGAAAATCTGATTGCACGGTTGCGATCCTCTCGCGAATATAGCGAAGACACGTTCTTGGTCGTTCTTAAGAAAAATAGATTTAGATCTTCAAAACTTGGGTTAAGACTTGGGTTTAATGGGGTTTAGGTTTTGTAGAAGAGAGGAGATAATATTTTGGGAGACTACTACTTTTTGATAAGGGTGAAAAGTGTTTTAAAAAGTCTAAACCCGTGCCTTAATATTTTAAGAAAGAGAAGTGTTTGATTCCCACACAAACTTTAAATGAAAAACCACCTGCCAAACCACTGTCGACGCGAATCGGTTCGCCCTCGGGCCGAACTGGTTCGGTCGGCCTGCCAAATCGAGATTCCCATGTTTTTATATAAAAGCTAGAATTTCCAAATTTTACTCCCGATTTAAATTCACTTAAAACCTTATTTTAAATATATAAAAACTAACATTTTTAAATGCTAAAATTAAATAAATTCCAAAAATTATTTTTCCCAAAACCTAATTTATAACATATTTTACGGCTTAAAATCAAGGGGTGTTACATTTTATTCCTTCTTTGCTTCATTATCCTCTTTATGTCTTGCTTTTAATTCTTCTTCATGATATTTTTCTCTCTTTTTCATTTTATTTTTTTATGATTTTGTTCATCTTTTTTCGTTCACTTTTTCCGTTATTTTCCTGACTTTCTCTTTCTCTCTTTGATCCTCTGTTTGTTTTGAGCATTGTGAAGAAATTTGGACAAAAAATCAAATTCTTTCTTTTTTTTCATGAATTTTTTGTACTTCTTTTTATGCTTAGAAAAGAGAGTGCAAAATGACGCTATATTTCTTTTTAAAACTTGAATTAATTGACTGATTTTTAACTCATTTGTTGGTGCTTTAGTTTGTTCTCAGACTCGTACTACTTGGCGGTGGTTGTCTTTATATTTATTTATATTAAGACTTGTACTTGTTTGATAGTCGTAAGTTTATTATTATGTTAATATATTTGTTATATTTTGAATCTAATTTTTTATATAATTTATTTTGACCATAAATAATCTTAATAAGCTTTATATGTAAATATATGAGCAATTAAACCTTAGCACTTTGGTGTGCCTTGTTATGTAATCAATTACAAATTTATTTTTTCATCTTGGATTCTACATCAAAGATGTATACTTAGGCTTCAGGGACATTTTTGCACTTTTCGCCTCGAACAACTATGGTAGCAACTGAAAATTGATACCGAGTTGAAAATTGGGTGGCTGAGTTATAGATTGATACCTTGACTTTGAACCATGGATAAAGGGGAATTTAAATGAGATAACTTGGCAAGTCGTCAAGCTAGTGGGATCGTCCACAAGTTACAAGTTCACATGTGACAAGGCTTATCTTTGTTAAAGGCCCATGGGGCGTTCTACCAAAGCTTATAAGCCTCGGCCTCTCTAGTCGTACACCATCTGACATGGCAGGATCTTATGGCATCGGACCCTCTGTTATCCCGGTGACCCTTTGGCCTATTTGAACCTCGATGAGGGGAGCTTCGGAAGACATACTGTGCATATGGAGAGGGAAAATTGGACATTTAGGCGTAGTGTAAAGGATTTGAAATATTACCCTCTCACGTGAGTAATATTCTGTGTTACCATGATCTTTTCTCTCATTGGCTCATGCTCTACGTGATGTAAACTATACGTCAATGGCCCAAAAATCAAATAAACAAGATTTCTAGAGAGAGGAACAAGAGGTTTCTTATATTTTAAGAATGGAAGCTAAATGAGGAGTACAAAGGGTGTTTATATGGAGGAATTACTTGCTAGCCAAGTAATTACCTAAAATGACTAAAAGGACAACAATTAACAAAAGAATACCCAATTAGTCCCAAACATGCTTGGAGACTAATTAAAGAACTAAAAAAGATTAAAAAACTAAAAATAAAAGAATAGGAATAGAAATAGAAATAAAAGGAAAAAAGGAAAATAAAAGGAAAATAACATCGGATTTCCATCACTCTCCCCCCCTCAAAAAGTGTTTGTCCACGAACTCAAAGTGAAGACCCACAGAGTTGCCCTCCAAAACTGTAATCAATGCATGTCCGGGATACTCATTGGTCTCATCAAGGTACTCCGGTGGACGATCCATCATTAAGAGGGCACGACGATGTCCACGTCGCAATTATAGTACCGGAATGTAGGGGGACCCGAATGTGACGCTACTGGGGTAGTGGTGGCTGGAGTAGTAGTAGAAGATGCTGATGCCGATACTGCAGGAGGAGTAGATACCAATGGAGGTGGAAGCCGAGGGGCTGGATGAGTTGATGGTGCTGCGTGATAGGCCTCAACCTTGGTAGCATACTCTACCGCCTTCAGAAAGGTCGGTATCTCTCTCAACCCAAGATCACACTGAATAAACGGCTGAAGCCCCAAAATATAATGGCTAATCCGCTGATCCTCAGTCTCGGGAAGGCGAGCTCTGGTGCAAAGGAGCTGGAAATGCTCCGTATACTCCACCATTGAAGATGTATCCTGCCGGAGGGACTGAATGCGAGCAAAGAGGTCGCGCTCATATATCGGGGGTATAAATGAGGCCTGAAGAGCGGCCTTTAGGTCGAGCCAAGTCCAGAATGGGAAGAAGTCCTGCAGTTGTCAGACGGTAGCAAATATCGTTTCACCAAACTCGGGCGAATTCCTGAAATTTGGTGACGACGCGAACACACGAGAGGCCTGAACCCGCTTGTAGTTAAAAACTGTCTCCATAGCAACCAGCCAACCAGCCGATCATATCATCTGGGGAGAATTGACTGTCGAACATAGGAACGTCTATGCGTATATCCCCATGGAGACTCTGAGATAGTAACTGAAGTGCCATAGATAGGGGATCTCCATCATGACGAGCATCATGGCCCATCACATCACCCGGTGCTGGTGTAACATAATCAACAGGGATCGGTAGCATCTGGACAGGTGGTGGATGAGGAAAATGAACATGTGGTGCCACGGGAGGTGCTGGGGGACCGCGATGAGGGCATGTGCCAATCAGGTGACCACGCTCTCCACAATAGAAGCACTGGCGGTCTCGTAGTGGAACGAAGCGAGGGCCACCGGGTGGAGGTGGGGAAATCCACTCTAGGACGCTATGGTGGGTATCTCCGACGTCGGTGGATGAAGAAGAATCGGTGTAAAATAGGGAGAGATCATGATGGGAAGGTGTGTGGGAGATCGATGGTATATATGGTGGTTGGTGAGGGTGTAAGCGTGGATCAAGGTGTCGGAAACCAAAAATGTCAAAATAATTGCCAGTCATAAGGTTGCCCTTGGTGGTCAAAATGGGGAAAACGACCGGATGGTCGGATGGGGCCGAAGTTGGGCAGTTGTGAATGGAAGTCGAAATTCCCATCTAAATTGGAATTTCCGGTTGGTTCTTTATTCAGTATTTGTTCGGACATTTCAGGTACTATAAGAGGAGGTATAGGTGGATACCCGTGTAGGTCAATTGGATTTAGGGTTTTTC
The DNA here is from genome assembly GCA_949130495.1 of Sambucus nigra. NCBI lineage: Eukaryota > Viridiplantae > Streptophyta > Magnoliopsida > Dipsacales > Adoxaceae > Sambucus > Sambucus nigra. Next base: position 717,744,554 of record OX422207.1, read on the forward strand.
CAGGTGGCTCATGCTCCTTTCCAAAGTCCAAAGGATGAACTCTTCACTTTTCTAAATTGTTTTGGTGCTTCAAATGGACCACCTCCCGGTCGACTGATTTTTTTTTTTGTCGAGTGGCTATCGATCCGGTGCAGATGAAGTTGTCGTCTCACCAAGAGTGGAGCAGTTTTGTATTTTGATAACACAATTGGGAGAAACGAGTACTTGGTGTCTATCAAGGGTTCTTGAACAATCCAAGAGGTTGTCGGGTTTGTTCAAAACAACGGCTGGGCTTGTACAGTTGATCGGGCAGTTGATATGAATAGGAATGTCACCCGACTCGAGGAGAGTTGTTCTATCTCGGGGGGATGAGCTGAAGACGACTGGAATTCTGCCTAGGGTTGGTGGTCCATCCATTTTGAGTATCTTTTCGACGGTGAGAACCTTTTTTTCGGGTTTAAGAGAGATGGGTTTTGGGGTGCTAGGGTTTTGAAATTTGGAAAAAAGTTGGATGAGGGTTTTCATTTGTTCCTCCACTCTTTCCAATTTTCCTCTCAATTCTTGATTGCTTTGTTTCAATTCTTGATTACTTTCTTGTAACTCTTGGTTAATCTCATCTTGAAATCGAGTCGTCTTCTTCGGGGCCATCGAAAGTAGTGTACAATTTTGATTACCAACACACCAATACACCAATACACCAATTGGGAACGACACCTCGCTTTGATACCAATTTGATGTAAACTACACGTCAATGGCCCAAAAATCAAACAAATACGATTTTTAGAGAGAGAAACAAGAGGTTTCTTATATTTCATGATTGGAAGCTATCCTCAAATGAGGAGTACAAAAGGTATTCATATGGGAGAATTACTTGCTAGCCAAGTAATTACCTAAAATGACTAAAGAGAACAACTATTAACAAAAGAATACCAATTAGTTCTAAGCATGCCTGGAGACTAATTAAAGGACTAAAAAGTAATAAAAGAACTAAAAATTAAAGAATAGAAAATAGAAATAAAAGGAAAAAAGGAAAATAGAAGGAAAATAACATCGGATTCCCATCACTACGCGTAATAACAGTCACATAGAGATGGCGTGTGTTCCTCATTAGGGGCACACTGCACTACATTACACTATATATCATGGTTCAAAGCCACGGTTTTGGTCAACGAATCGACATCCCAATTTTGGACTCGTTATAGATATTAGTTTTAGGCGAGACGAATCAATACATTTTTAGAGTGTATTGATTATATGTTATTTGGAAAATCATCTCAGGGAGTCGCTAAGATTTTAGCCATTGCGGTAAAAAACTCGTCATGTCACGCCAAGTTAAGTGTGTTTCGTTGATATATTACATGTTACCGTTTCAGATTGGTGGGGACTGATACCTAGTCAACTCGGTCTCATTGTCTCAGTTTCACATTTACTTTGAACCATGGTATATATAATTTACTCTTATGCCTCGTCTAAGCTCAATAGTTTGAAAGTGTATATAATTGTTTATTGCCTTATGTCGTGTCAAAATATTTTGTTAGGCGGACATTTGGGAGTTTTTATTTTAGTATGGAAATATATGCTCGGCGGTCCTTGCGTGGGTAGATGCTTGATTCCTTTACATGCCTCTATTCGCGTCCGAGCCGCTTGCATTGCATCGCGTCATTGACTTGGAGATTCCGATGGACTTTTGGACTTTTTTGGATATGATATAATGACCTTTTATACACTTTAGGCTGCCCTCTCTATGCCTACATATTTTTTCCACATCTCACGCATTTGTTCTTATCCTTGAAAAATCATATTTACACAATGCCATTCCGTTGGGCGTTTTTTAAAAGATTTTGTGTGGGTCAACTATATTATTGGCACGTGCTCGGTCATGTGCGCCCATACTTAATGGAGTTCCTGTCAAAGAGAACTGTTCAACTTTATCACTTGTAACGACTGACTACGCTCAAGGTATAAGTTCGAACTCTTAGGGATAGTTGCTAAAGGGGCTTAGGACTCTCCTAAGCTGCCGTATAAATATAAACTTACCCTACCCACCCGAGTTCTTAATCAATACAGAATAAACCCTACCACTCCATGGACATAGACAAGTTGCCGAACCACATACCTCTTGTGTTGTGTGTGGCATCTTTCTTTTTGCCATTATTATTATTCTTGGGCTTGTGTGCATTGAATACAATATGTAGGAAATTACTACATACAATTGACGCTGTTTGTGGGATCAATCTTATGTTCTTTGCCACTAGCCAATTTTCTGTAACGTCTCACTCACCCGATCGAGATCATCAAAATCATGATGACCAGGAGGGTCATCACCAATAAAGCCATGGAGATAAGAAGGGTCACCATTTGAATTAAGATAATTACGACAACCAAGAGGGTCGTCATCCTCTCCCTTATCCCCTAGGGTCATGGATTATCACCAATCACCTAGTTCACGTTATCTTCTTCATGGGGAGAGGACAAATGAGAGTGATGAGCCCCAACGATCTACCCAGATCTCAAAGCTCATTGACACTTAGGGCTGGAGTAGAATGCTGCACTTCAACGGCGTCTAGATAGGTTGGAGAGAGAAGCCCAAAAGGAGAAGCGTAAATGTGGCCACAAGTCACGTACTCCCAGTTCTCTGGCGAGCAGAGCTCACAATCGAGGAAAGAGTATCCAACGCCAGAAGTAATTTTCTCCTCGTGAGAAGTCACTGGGAAGGATACCTCACTCTGATGAGCAACGAGGAGAAAGAGATCTCTTTGATAAGGAGATAAGTGGATAGACACCTTGCTCATCAAGTAGCATTTACCACTAAGGAGATTGCCCGAAAAGCTGTCGTTAGTCAGATGAAAGCACCATTTAGACAAACTATTGAGGAGTTTGAGCCTCCCAAGAAGTTTGTTTGCGGTTCAGGATTTATGATGGGCAAACGAATCTCTTGTTAGGCAATATCGCTAGCCATGAGGTTGTGAAATAATGAGAGTTTGATGTGCCATATATTTCCCTCCAGCCTTAGAGATATTGCTCAGAAGTGGTTCGAGAAGTTGCCACACAGATCAATCAAGTGTTTTAAGAAACTCACTGAGGCGTTCACGACCAGGTTTATCACGAGTATCACACATCCTAAATGGATGGACTCGCGTCGCATGCTGAAAAAGAAGCCTTAGGAAATGCTTCGGGAGAATGCCAAAAGATATTGTGAAGTTTATAGTGGCTTCCTTTAAAATTGAGTTCTCGAGCAGTTCCATGCTTCATTAATCTCTCACCAAGAGGGAGACCATCACCATTGACAACCTCATGGCGAGCCAAAGTTGGCCAAGAAAGGAATTAACCAAAACATACCAAAAACGAGGACAAAGCGAAGCGACCGAGAAAGGAGGGAGGAAATATAAACGGTTTTCACTGAGCCGATCTGAAAGATCTTTTACAAGATCAAAGGTCGAAGTATTTCAAATGGCCTGAAAAGATGCTGGGCGACCCCAAGAAGAGGAATACGATGTTGAGATGCGCGTACCATAAGGATCACAACCATTCGATCAAGAATTGCAAGGCCTTGAAATCCCAACTTGAGGAACTCGCCCAGATCGGGCACCTCAATGAGTTCACAGATAAGTCAGGCTCAACCATTGCGCGACCAAAGGGCGGATAATGTGCTTGTCGAAGACATCGGCTATGAATTTGCAGTGATCCATGGGACGTTAAATCCAAGTCATATGAAGGGAAACACCATCAGAATGGATGTGGAGAAACTCACGACAGTAATGGAAGCATTCCAGATTAACTTGACCAAGCCATTGCTAGCAAACGTTGACGACCAGAGGAGATTTACTATTTCAAATACACAGTGTTCATCGAGGAAAATTCAGTCGGAATGAAGACTCCTCATCACGATGCCCTAGTAATCACTCTTAGAGTAGTTAATTGGGACGTGGATAAGCTGCCAGTGGATCAGGGAGCTCCTCAGTGGTTATGTACCTCAAGATGTTTAACGAGCGCAACTTGCGAGAAGAAGATCTACAAGAAGTGATCGTGCTTTTGTTCGGATTCGCATTAACGATGACAATGCCCCTTGGGAGGGTCGTTCTCTCTGTTCGAGCTGGAGGAATATCCAAACTCATTGAGTTCCTCGCGGTGGACATAGATTTCCCTTATAACGCCATACTTGGTGTAGGGTGACTGCATGCCATGATGGCAGTGCCTTCCATCTACCTCCAGAAGATGAAGTGCATCACTGAGAAAGGAATCATGGAGATCAGGGGGAACTAGGCATTAGCTTGGTAATGCTTCATAACAGCCATCCAACTAAAGCAAGAGAAGAAAGAAAAAGTTGTGGAACTAGCAGAGGGCTCTGTGCCCTCCAAGTAGCAGTTAAAGTATGGGCGACCTAGTGTTGAGGAAACCAGGGTTGCCCTATCGACCGGGTCATGGAGCCCTTCCAAGAGGTAGTCTTTGACAACGATGAACCCGAGAAGTTCTTGATCGACATTGCTTTGACAGGAGAAGAAAAGGAAAAATTGGTTGCTTTCCTCAAAAGCAGTTAGGGTGTGTTCGCTTGGCAACTATATGACATGTCAGGCATTGACCCAGAAGTTATGTGTCCCAAGTTTCACGTGGACCCTTCGCATCCACCTGTAACCTAAAAGGTGCGCAAAACAACCCCCCGAGAAGGCAAGGGCAGTAGAGAAAGAAGTGGGGAAACTTTTGGAGGCACGGTCCATCAAGGAAGTTTGATTTCCCAAGTGGCTATCAAATCCTGTGATAATTACCAAGAGCAACGACAAGGGGAGAGTCAGTATAAACTTCACTGACCTGAACAAGAATTGCTCCAAAGATAGTTTTCCTGTGCCCAAGATAGATCAACTTGTAGACGCAACTGCAACCCAGCATATGATCAGGGTACCACCAGATTCCATTATTCAGTGCAGACCAAAAGAAGACCTCTTTCATCACCACATTGGGACTGTATTGTTACAGGGTGATGCTGTTCGGACTGAAGAGGGGCAACTTACCAGAGGGCTTGTTACGAAGATGTTTAAGCAGTAGTTGAGAGAGACAATGGAGGCGTACATAGATGACATGCAATAAGGACTTTTGAAGTCCTTCGTTTCAACAGAATGTGGCTGAATGCAGCCAATTGCTCTTTTGTAGTGCAGTTGGGAAAGTTTCTCGGATACCTGTTCAGTTAAAGAGGGATCGAGGCAAACCCCGATCAGATTGAGGCAATAAGGAACATGAACCTCCAAGCACTGTACATGATGGTGAAAATAAGTTCAACCCGTGGACATAGGCCTATTTACATGTCGAACCACTTGCGTCCCAGTCTCACTGATTTCTTCTCCCTGCCTATTCACCATTTACATTCATATGCTATTCGTTCTTGCTTAGCTAGTTCTTATATTCCTCTGTTAATGGATTGATTGAGTCTAGCGTTAATTGCCGAGTTATCTCTCCCTATTATACCCATCAACACCGTGTACCAAGTCTTCACCCGAGTTTGGACACCATATATGAATTAAAATGACCAATTCATTTATTTTTCCTTTTCTTTTTTGGTTCCTGGTGGGTCATAGTAGGTATTAGGAGGCTGAGTGGAAGAACACAGTGGTCATGTTGTGAGGGTGAAGTATGAGTGCTTAGAATCTGATTGATATGTAATCAATCATTTGCATGAAATTCCAAGTTGGTATATATATTAGCTCTTGTTCAACCAACCATTAGCCGTTCACTCTGTTGGCGTCGTTCCCGTGAAAGGCACAAAATGTGTAGCATGATTGGTATGGGCACGAGGATATTGTCCCTTGGAAAACACCCTTGGACCTGGACATCAAATACCTTTAATGGTCCCATTATGGCACCTGGAGTAACACATGGTGGTTTCTTTAACCATGATATGGAAGCTTGTGCAATTTCCGGGGATGAAATGTATCCTTTTCACAGGTGTTGTAGGTGTAAGGGAGTATATTGTAAGAGCTGTGGGACAAGGTCCCTTGGGATGTTGCAATGATGCCCACAAGACATGGGCCCTTAAACGGATTGTCGTGAGAACTATGGGATTCTTTATATGTTTGGCTCTGAACACCACAAAACTTGGTTCTTTAAGTGTTTTGCAGTGAGAACCACATGGCATGGTCCCTTGAATGTAGTGACATATCTTGTTGTCTAGGTGAAACTCTGTGTTCTAAAGATGCCTTTTGGCTGTACCTTCGATGCACACTTACGTTCAGGCATGATGCCCCCTCAATGCCGGGGTGTCTTTAGCACAAGATAATTTTTGTGGGACATGCCGTATGCCCACTTTGGTTGTCAAGGTGTTTTTGCGTGCGATAATGTCCACGCGTTACCCCTTTGGCAGGAGTGCCATTGGCAAGTATATGTCCATGTAGGATGTCCCATTTCGAGTAACTTTGGCAAATAATAACCGCAGGCTGCTTCTTTGGCTAGAAAGCGTTGATATACAACAATTTCATAAACTTGGCAGACACATGATAGCCAATTGACACTATACTACATTATGAATCTTGGAACCTAAGAAAAATGTCCAAGATTTTTGCACAGGAGGAATTTTCGTTGAGGGAAACAAGCACTTGGTCGTGTGACTACATCTTGTAAGATTCTATATAAATGATTATAAGTTCTTGTGTCAACTTGAACACAAATTGGATTCCTCTTCATCTTTTACTGACTTAATTAGACCAACCATTTCGTATATTTTTTAAAGAATTGTACTAAATATTTTAACGTCCTTTTCTAAAGAGATGTTTATCTTGGTTTGTAATCGAATTTTCTTTTGTTTATAGTAAAACAAGTTCTAATCTTAAGATTTATTTTCATATTTATGGCATGATGCAGGTATTGAAGCAAGAGGCTTTATATTTGGTCCTCCCATTGCATTGGCTATTGGGGCAAAATTTGTGCCTATGAGAAAACCCAATAAGTTGCCTGGTATTTTTCTTTTGCTCATCTTTTGTGCAATGTTTTCCATCTTTTGGGTAATGTTACAGCTTGATATTTTGTCTTGAGAACATTTTGGACAGTCATATAATTTCGATTACTAGGTTGAACAATTCAAATCGGTGCAGCAATGAAATTCACAACCATGATTCCTCCTAAAATTTGATAATGAGGATACAACTAGTTCTTTAACTTTACACACAATAACAATTATTTTTGGGTTTTGCAAAAGACATTTTTATTTATATATTTAATCTTCTTTTTTCTGTATACACCAAGTACTACATAAATTTTTTATGTTATATTATGTTTTTCTTTTTAGATCACCATCGGTAATATGTAGATCATGTTAATATATAGTCAATAAAATGACAGAGCTCCAACTCCAGGACAGGACATCATTTTTTACATTCATGTGACACAGTCAGTGACACAAAAAGAATAGCACTCAAAACTATGTAAAAACTCTTCATTCAATCTATCCGTTGAATAATAGCGGCAGATCACTTCACACACACACAAACACAAACACATATACAAGGAAAGAAAACCCTTCGCTGCTAAGGAGTTAACCTTGATTGGCCGAAGGACGAAGGATGACTGAATAATGTTGAAGGATAATTTTTTTCCTTTGTTCTTTTATCTTTTATTTGAATAATTTTATTTTTTGTAATGCAGAAAGGGATATTCCCATCTTGAACTTAACTAATAAAGGGACAATAAACAACAAAACAGGGGGTGGGGATGGGGGGGAGGGACCACTACTACAACGCTAGAAGGGTAATTACATATAAAACTTATTTTCTTTTTTTTTTACATCAAACTCCCCTTAGAAAGAGTTTGTCCACGAACTCAATGTGGGATGCCATCCGTCTCTAGTAGGTAGACAATCTGAATGATGAGGACGTTGTGCTGGATCGAAGCCTGAGCCTCCTCAATCTACTGGAGTGTGAGTGCTGTCAGCGGCTATAGCCTGGCTGGGTGGCTTGCGGTCCTTGAGTCGACTTCTTGTCTTTCTCCTGCCGAAAGTAATCCTCAACACGTGTCATACTCAGCAGTTTTCCTTAGGGTGGAGATATCCCTCTGTTCGAGCTCATGCCGAATGTGCGGGGTTGGAGACCATGACTGAATCTGCCAACGTGCTAATTCCTGCTCTCCCTGAAGGAATGCTCTATTGCTGAAATTGCTCCGTGAACTCTCACGAAAGATAGCCCTGCACACATACAAACAACTCCAGTTCATATGATGGGGCCAGTAACGTGGATCTGAAATGCTTCTTCAGAATCGCATGACGTTTCCTTTCTCGGTGAGGTTTTGGGTTGTCTTATTTTATCACAATTGAGGTAACAAAACTGAAGGGAGGAGTGGGATAACTATGAAACAATATTACAAATAATCATGAGTTATTTCGGAGCCGAGGAGAATGACACATGCACATGATCAGAATCTACCATCATGGTTTATTTTTAGGACTAGAATTAGTATGATTATTTAGGTAGTTGAGTATTAGTAGGATTATAACTACTAATGTTATTTCTAGTTGATGGGATTATCAATTATATTAAAGCTTGGATTTGTTTACTATTTAAAGGGTCTTGGGCCTCATAATTTGGTGGTAGTTATTTTATAAGTGATCATTAAGTTATATTATGTCATATATGACTTAAATATTCATTCAAAAGAACTATGATTATTGATTCCTGCAAAATCTCCTGCTTTTTAAGTCGATGTGTCCATGGTTGTGCTGTTGTGATTGCTGTGTCCTGTTGTCATGCTTGTGGTACTGCTTTGTAGATTTCTTGTCAACATCCTGATTTCCAGTGTGACATGTTTTTTAACCTAATCGTGAGTTAAAATTTGAGCATTGTCTTCTTGATTATATTGTGATTGGGATGTTTTGTGACCTTAAACAGTAGTGGCCTAGTTTCCGTCTAAAGTATGTGGCAGTTCCTATGCTTACCTTAAATTCAAATTCACCATTCCTTTTGCTTAGCATATAGGCTAGATTCTTTGGACTCTTAAGTAAAATCTTTTTAAGACAGACCGCTAATGATCTGATCATTTTGTCAGGGGAAGTAATTTCAGAAGAATATTCCTTGGAGTATGGAACAGACAAAATGGAGATGCATGTAGGAGCTGTAAAAGCAGGAGAGCGTGCCCTCGTGATAGATGATCTCATTGCAACTGGGGGAACTATGCTTGCTGCAATCAGGCTACTTGGTAATGTGATAATATTTAATTATATCTGAAACTTAATCACAGATGTTGATAGTCTCATTTAATCGTTTATTATTTTTCCATTATGTAAATATCCTTCTCCCTTCTTCCTAAAGAGTGTAATTTTTTCTGTTTTATTTATACTTACTCACTGGAGTAATAAGGAAGGTTCCTATTTCAGATATGCAGGTAGATTTGAATGTTTTTCTGCATTGATTTTTTTATCCTTATAATAAATCTTAATAGGACATCTTATTAGCAATATATTTTCCTTTTATTGTAACTTATTGTTCTATAAAAAAAGGATAAAGAGGACAGATATCCCCTTTGGACTCTTACATAGAAAAGGGGGCTAATATCCCCTACCGTAAAGTACTAAATAAATACATAAATTTAAAGGCATATCTCTCTACACCATGAAACAGAGACCAAAAGTTCATTTCACATTATTAATGTGCACCAGTCACCAGCCTTTTGATCTCCTTATTTCTCTATATGCGAATCTAGTGGTGAGCTGGATTTTGTAGTTTGATGAAATTTGAAACAAACTAGTAATGTTCTCTAGTTTTATGTACTTACAGAAGGTTTGATCAAATGGAAACGTCTTATACCTCTGTGTTACTGAAGTCTGCTAATACTCACGTTTTTTTAAATATTTATTTTTTCTCACAGAGCGTGTTGAGGTGGATGTGGTCGAGTGTGCTTGTGTTATTGAGTTGGCCGATCTGAAGGTATGCCCCTAAATTTCAAATGAGAATCTGAATTTAATGGATGTTTATAAATCAACTTTTTGCTCAATTTTCTGATATACGTAACTATTGGTTGTGCTCATTCAGCATGTATCCACACTGTAACATATGGATTTTCTTTTGATTGCTGCAAATAGGATTCAAATGTCAAATGGACTGTACATTAATATCTGAAATACATAGGAAAGAAACCATGCGGACAAAACAAAGATATAATGGGGATTCTATGAAGAAAACAACAGTCAACACAAATTATCAGATTAAAATTCAGAATAAGCTGTCTGTTATTACTTTTGTGCAGGTTATCATCGTTCACATGGTTGTTATGACTGCAATAAAGTCTATCTTTGCAATATATGCAGAGCTTCTCAATATTTACAAGATAAAGTCATTTAATTGAAAATATTTTCAAAATATTAACTAATTGGCTGTTCGTCCTATAGTTTAGTACAAATTCTGATATATCGCTGTTTGACGGGGCCTCCTTATCCCGAGTGAAGGGAGGTAGTGAAGATATTTAATCAAAGGAGGGAATATTTTGACCCTTTGCTACTGAGGGTCGGGAGCAAGGTGATATGTGGAGACTGTTGTAGATTTAAAGGAGAACATGCACGAGGATATCTCGGATACGATGGAAAAAGCGATCTGAATACGTTCATAGATTAGTTAGTCTCCATTGAGAATGTTTGAATACAAAGGCATCACTGGCGTTAAAAGCGTGCGACTCCTTTGAACCAAATAATCAGACATGAGCGGGTTTTGTGGAATGGCCTTTGCCAACTGTGAGCAGGGGATGGAAAGAAGCCAATAACCGCTTGACCTAAATGAAAATATTAATGCGCTTCTTGCGTTCCGCAAGTCCACGGATGGATCTATTTATCCCAAGGGTGACAGTTTTTGACACGACACTATAACTCGACATGAAGTTAGCGGGTTAGGGTTGACGATTTCTTGGCACAAACCCGTATATGATACGACCCGATAGCACAAATAATAAATGGGTTGGGTTAGTGTCAAACACGTATAACTCGAAAATGACAAGAACAGACCCGTTCAACTTATATTTTTTGGAGAATATATCAAGTAATTTATATATCTCGATAGACATTGTATAAAATTCATGGAGAATTGGATGATAAATTATTTATATGTTGCAAGAAGTTATAATTAATTAAATTTTAAGTTATCGTAGGCCTATGTATGATTGGTTAAGAGAAGAACAAACTGGATTTATGTTTTATTTAATGGGTTATGCGGGTCAACCCGAACACGACACGATAATAAACAGGTAGGGGTAGTGTTTGCTCATCTGACACGATTAGTTAAATGTGTCGGGTTAGGGTTATCTAATACTTAACACGAACCCGACATGAAACGACCCAAGCACGACCCAACGCACACGAATTGGCACCCTTAATTTATCCGCCTATACTGTCTTTAGTAAAACGTACCTTTAGTCACCATCCACACCAAGCAACTCAATCTTTGTTACATTCAGGCCAATCTAAATGGAGTAGAGGAGCAACAGGTTGTTGTTATGTTAACGGGCTCCAGCTTGCAATTCAATACTGAGTTGCACTTGAAAGAGACTACTACAGTAGAGAGAGCAGTAAAATATGGTTTAAAAGTTCAGAGTGTTGGCAGAGCAGTGCAATGAGAAAGTACCACGGTGATGCATGCACTGCTGAAGACTATTGAACTGACTGACAACTTTTGAATGCTTAGATTCGGAGTTCGTGGACACCAGGCAGTGTCCCTTAAAAGTGGTGCCCGGCGCTTATCATGGATGGCAATGGTGGGGAAAATCTTGATGTGGTGGCCAGAGATGTGTTGCTTGTCAAAATAATTCAATTTCCTCCGGACGAGTTGCACCACACCCCTAAGCTCGTGGTCAAGCTGCATTTATTTTCCCCTTCTATTGTGTGTGCACGCGTGCTGGGAAGAAGGGGGGTGTTTTGGGGTGGGGGGTGGGGTGGGGGTGGGGGGGGGGGGGGGTGAGCTGGTTGATGGTTGCCTCTCAAATTCGAGTGAAGGCAGAAAATCAAGAGGGAATTTTGGAGTAATATAGACATGTATATTATTAGGAAATTAAGAGTTATTTGAGGACGGTCATTAGTATTTAGTTGATATGGGATATTATCTTTGTTTTCTCATTTAAAGTATTTCCTTTTTGTTGTCTTCTGGACAAAGTCTCGTGTCCATGCCTAGCTTGGTGAGGTATTATCTCTGTGAATGTTTGTTGCTTTTGCGAACTCACATCAAATTCACTCCTGCTTTACATGTTTGACTTATTTCAGGGCCGAGACCGGCTAGGCGACAAGCCGCTGTTTGTGCTTGTAAGCTCAACTTGATCTTTGCTTCTCCCATTAGACTACGTATTTAAATTTGAGCATGTAATTTGAGAGAATTATCTTAAAAAGCGGAAAAGTCTTTAGAAGTAAGGATAGAAGAGAATTATAGTTGGTAATAAATTTTCATTGGTGGATTGACGTGAGCATTAATATGTTTTTTAGGTTGGATATGTATCTGTGTACACTTAAATTGAAGGCTATGCCAATCTCGTGTTAGGTTGTTGGATAATTGTATGGAACTATAATATATTTCCGAATCTACTAAAAACATCTTTATATGGGAAATTATTAGTCACGACTCATGAGTGATGCGCATTATAGTTTCAATTTATATGCCAATCTATAAAAACAAACCGATACTAGAAATACTTTAATTTCACACTCCTATTAATCTGAATTGATCAGCAAATCCTAAGGATGTAGGATTTGGGGTTCTAATTTCAAGAATATGGTTGACAAAATTCTAAGGGTCAGTTTGATACATAAAAGGGGGAAATAGTTTGGGCGACGAAATTTTTTCATGGCTAATTTTCCAATAATTTTTAGGTGGGACCATTTGATAGCACCAATTTTCTAGGTGGCAATTCCTATAATTTTCAACTTTTAGTGTTTGATTGGCATATTAGGTACATGAAGAAACCATATTTTTCAAGTTTTGCTTTTTGGCTTGAATATTAGCAAATTAAACTGGCCACCCATTGAACTATAACCGCAAATTTAAGATGGAAAACAAACATTTGTCGTGTTCTCTCCCTCACAAGCATTCTATATTTTTCTCCACGTTTGTGTATATACATACTAGTGGTGACTCGTGCGATGCACGGGAAATGTTAATTAGCGAAGTGCAAAAACGCCTTAAATACAAAAAATTTGGGAAACAGCCTAAAAATTGCCATGAATCACATTAGACTAGGGGTGGCCATAGGCTTGAGGCTTGCCAAGCCCACTCCCAAAAAATAGGGCTTGGGTAAGGTAAATAGGCTCGTGTATCGGGCTTGACAATTTTTTAGGTGTGATTTTTTATCTCGGCAGGCTTGGAAATGTATTCTTAGGGCCTGCTTGAGCCCTGTTCGGCTTGAGGCTCGACAATTAAATATATAATATTGATTATATATATATATATATATATATATATATATATATATATATATATATATATATATATATATATTAGTTTAGTTTTTATTCCTTTGTGGTTAAAAGTTACAAAAAAGAATATAAAAGGAGCACATTTAGAAATATCAATTTTAGGCTTTATTTACTCTTGACATAATAATAGTGCAACACTTTCGAATATTGCAACAAGTTGAGTTTTCTAATATCTAAATCTAGGGGTGACAATTTTAGGAATAACATGAAAATACGATATGGAACGACATGAAATAAACTCAAATTGACTTGTGTTCGTGTCCTTTTTTTGACACCAAGTCATATTGTGTCGTGTTCGTGTCAAAATTATGTTTCGTTTTAGTCGTGTCATCGTATCTTGTTATGGTAATTGTATTTTTATTTGGGTTATTGTGTATATTTATTTTTAATTTAGTTTAAAATGTAGGAAATCGTTCATGTTGTGTTGTGTTGTGTTCGTATTAGCTAAAAAAACACAAATTCGGGTTGTGTTGTGTTCGTGTCCAAAAAAGTTTTATCGTGTCAGGTCAAATCAAGGTCCAAAATCATGAATTGACCCCCCAATCTAAATGGCGCACTTTCCTCTTGTTAAAGCGTCTTTTCAATGATATTAAATGTATTTATTACTAATAAAAAAAAACATTTGACTTGCACAAATTAAAGTACTACATGAAAAGAAAATTGTTTGTTATATATATATATATATATATATATATATATATAATGTAAACTATACGTTAATGGCTAAAAGAAATACACCAAGCTCTTATTTTAGAGAGAGAATCAAAAGATTTCTTATATTCAAAATGAAAAGTGTCCCCAAATGAAGACGTCAAGTGGGTATTTAAAGTGTAGGAGTAACTTAGGCTCCACGTTAAGCCCTAATTACAAAAATGACATTAATATTCCTTACCTCTAAATACTAAAGTAAAACAAAGGAAAGTATAATAACAAAATAAAAGAAAATACAAAATAAAATAAAAATAATAAATAATCCCTAAAAAGGTCCCATTTCCATCACTCTCCCTAACTTTAAAAAGCTCGTCCTCGAACGTAGGAGATGAACGGTAAGAAAGCAAGACAACTATCAAAGAGCTCCTCACTAGGAAGAAGAGTCGTCCTAAAAAATGCCTCTTGTACCAGCTTGCAATAAAAACGCAGAGGATAGGAACATAATCCAAATGTGATCGACCAACAAAATCGCGACTCGAGAATCCCGTGATGAACCTCCTTAGTGCTACGTCGCGGAAAATTTCCTTCGAGCGCCGATCAAAAGCTATCACGAATGGGTCCACATACCCACCACCAAACATATCACCTCCAATCTCCAAATCAACATGAAGAGAAATAACCTCCGATCCAGCCTCATCAAAAGCATCATCCACTCTCTCAAAGATTGAAAAAAAATCTTTCAAATCAAATGTTTCCGGCTCGCGAAAGTGCGTGCGAGTCACCCAACCATCCTCATCAAAATTGTGAAAAAATTCCCAATACACAACCCAATTTCATCGTTTCGGTCTTTCTTGCAATCACTCGGCTTGGAAGGGGAGTTTTCATCGTTGATTTGACCCGATTAGGTGAATGAGGGAGGAAGAATGATTGGATAAAGCAACCAATCTTGAAATAACCACCGATAATCTTGAATTGAGCCTCCGGAGGTAATCAGGGCGGAAACGTAATTTTTTTGATGTGTGGGGGCTGAAAAATGGTTCGGGTGGGAGCCTACAAGTTGAAGGTTTGGAGCGGAAGTTGGATGGAACAGATTTGAGGTTTCATTTGGTGCCAAAATGGGTCCAAAAATTAGGTTGGGGTTGTACGGGTGTGGAAAATCAGGTTGGGACTGTCCGTTTTGGTCAGTCGCGATAATTATGGCTAGGGCTTGGGGAAGGGTTTTGGTCGGTGGGGATAACGAAGGGTAGTGGGGGTGACCGTGTGACACCCCGCCTATTTTAATCACGGTTGATCAATCCTTTATCAAAATAAAACGTGATTTCTTATATGGGTCATTCTCAGCATCACAGTTGAAAATCCAAATTAATTACTAATAACCTATTAGGCCCGACGCCAAATTTTAAACTTTCTATTATTGTTAACTTAAATACACAGTAAATCCAACCACACAATTAAAATACACATAAAATAAATGAAATAAACAATAACCGATAACTCTCGGTAAAACATTAATAAAACCATATTGAGTAGGCGTAAATGAATATGCGGAAAATAAAATAAATGACCACAGTTGGACAACATGCCTGGATATAACTCATAGTACCTCCTATTTAGATCACAAGGATAGAAGTGTCTTAACAGTTCCTGCTAGCATCCACACCTGCTACAGCATCGTTTGACTCGAAGGAATAATATCATCCGGGGGTCCCTGTGTCTGGACACCTAAAAGGTTTTTAAAATATTTGCAAGCGGGTCAGAGCCCAAAATATTTTGAAAATATTTAGCAAGTGTGTAAAATAATTTAACATTTAAAATATGATATTCTCCATATTTAAACTGGTGTCGCACTCATATAAGATACCCTCACCTCTCATCTAACAGTGTACACCTAACGCATGTATTTTAAACACCCTAGTTACGCTACCCAACCTAACTAGCATCTCTCAAATTCTCTAAGTCACCATATGTTATCTCATGCCCCGCGTACGTAATATCCTAAGCGTTCGCATCTTAACTTATCATTAATAATTCTCACTTATAATTTACCCGTTCATTATGAATAACTTTCACTTACATTATTCACATTTTAGTGTCATTAATCCCGTATATAATATTCTCATCTTTATGTACGTATCTCACATTTTATTCCAGATTTTATTCTCCCGGATACAATAATTTACTTCCCAATTTTTCTTTATTTGTCCACACACACACACACACACACACACACACACACACACACACACACTACACATCAAGTATATCCATACTTATATATCACACACTATATAAGTATAATAACCATCCCTCAGAGCTATAACTCAATGGATGCAGTGTTTAGAATGCTATCATCTTCTAGGGAATACACACATCCTCCCGGGTATACACATATAATCTCTAGAATGCTATCACCGATCGGGATCTCACATCGACCTGATAAAAACATAACACAAACGTAGGGGAAGTGATCATAGTTCCTCACCTGAAAGTGAGAACAAATCATACCCAGGACGTCTCAACCATGATAAGGAGCCACACTGCATAAATAACTGGACGCTATGACCTGGGGACTATACTCACCCTGCTCCTCAAGCCAGGGAATTCACCCACATCGCGCAACTTCCCATGATAGCATTAGCAGGGTATGCTTCACACAAATATATCATTCACACACAGATATATTTACAATCATATCTTATATATAATGCCTCTTTACCCGTATATATATATCTTATCAAATCCGACTGCCTATCTCACGTGGCATTAGCCTATTATCCTGAATATACCAATTCGTATTAATTCATAAGTATACAAACAACTTATTTTAATTCCATAAGTATTCACTCACTTATGATATAATTATCACATTAATTTCTTTCGAATATTAACTTATCACGTCTAGCTAGTATTCTAATTTTATCCTACTCGCACTTTTGGATTTACTCATATATAATCGACACATATATATTCTACATGCATAAATATATATACCCGCCGAAATAACTTTCCCGAGTGTCGTTCGTCCCAAACACTCATAAAATTTATAACTCGGATCTTATTCCCACTAACCCGAGGTTTATACATCATTTGTTTAATCTTTTAGAGGCATTCACACTTTATTTAGGGCCCCCTATTATTTATCTTCAAAAAGTAATTCTTCTCCAATCTTTTTAGTCTAGAAATTTTTTCCAAATTTAACTGCCATCTCTGAACTGAACCGAACCGAACCGATGGCAACTGGTCCGATGACCGAACCGAACCGTAATCTACCGGTTCAACGTAATCAGTTCGGGAGTTTCATCTTCCCCAACTCCAAAATTGATGGTTTCTAACATCACCAACCATCACTATAAAATCTAAACACTTATTTTTACCCAACACATCAATTTATTCATGGGACTTCTGAATTTAACTAAGGTTTAAACCCTAACTTAGTTAAACCCTAATTTCTTCAACTCTTATAATTTCTCATAAAAAATTTACACCATCAACATGGATTTAAACTCAGATTTCATATGTATTTTTTATCACCTCAAATTTATATGAAATCATTTTCAAAAACCCGTTTTGATTTAAGAATCCCATCACAAAAATCATATAGTTTACACCAACTATAATATGAATAATAATCACACATAAATAATTAAAGCAAGTTAAACGCTTGCCTCGTTGGATAAATCCGACGACCTCATGCCAAGATCCGCTGGAGCTTGGCCGAAAATCTCCTTTTCTTCTCCCTTTCTTTCTTTCCTTATTTTCTTTTCTTTCTCCCGTGGCCTTATAAGAGAGAAATAAGGGTTCTCCCCTTATAAAACTCAGAATTGACTCGTATACTCAATTGCGAGTCCCTACTAGTCCAAAAAGTCGTCGAAACCCGAACACTACCACTGGTACTTCATTTTGACTATTTCAGCTCATCCGAGACCAACCGTGCACTCGAAATTCCCATCCGAGTCACTTATCACAAATTCACTTTTTTAAACCTAATACAGCTCCGCACGTATTTTCCAAATAAAATATTATTACTTATCGCTTTACCAACCGCGACATGATACAAAATAATCCAACTTCATTTACTTATTCTCGTAAGTAAATATAGCACACACCAATATTAATCCGTCACTTGCCAAATTAATATTTATCCATTCATTTTAAATTCTCAAGTTAATAAATTACACTCACTCATGTAATTTAAATATCCATAAAAGTAAAGGATATTACAGGGCGGAATAGGGTAGGGGAGGCGGGGTCAAGTGGTGTGTGTGTGTGAGGGGCGGGGTCCTATCGGAGGAGGAATTATCGCCTTGCCACTGTTCGACAGGTGGCTGCCTTGGCAGGGGTGTTCAGACCTTTTTGGGGCAGACCCGGTGGCAATATGGTTCGGGGAAGAGGGTTTGGCAGGGTAGAAGCTTGGGTTGGGAATTCTATTGTTAGCGTTAGGGTTTTGTAAATGGGTTTGAAAGAGGGCATAAATTTGTTGTTATGATTGTACCTACTCTTCCGTCCATTTTTGAATCTCCTCGCATAGTTGTTCGGATCTTCTTGTAGCCATTGATTGTAGTGTACGATTTTTTTGATACAAATACACCGATACACCAACACTGGTATCACAAATCTTGGCGCAAGTTTTCCTTTCTTCCCAAATCTCATCACGCCTTTCATAGGGGATACCCTTAACAATAATTGGTCTCCCACTTCCAGCTCCACATGCCTACAATCCGCATTGGCATAACTCTTATGTCGATCTTGCGCAACTCCTATGCGATTCCGAATAAGCTCAATTTTAACAGAAGTATCTTGGATTATCTGAGGTCCAAGAAGTTTATTATCCCCCAGTTCCAACCAACAAGCGGGTGAACGGAATGGTCGACCATAAAATGCCTCCTAAGGTGCCATGCCTATAGTGAACTGGTAAGAATTATTATATGCGAATTCTACCATCGGAAGATATTGCTTCCAACCTCCCCTCAAATAGTGTATACACATTCTGAGCATATCTTCCAACATTTGATTTACTCTCTCAGTCTGCCCATCAGTCCGCGGGTGATATGTCGTACTCAACCGCAACTCAGTCCCCATTGCCTCTTGAAAACTCTGCCAAAAATAGAACACAAAGATCTTATCTCGATTGGGCACAATATTAATCGTCACCAGGTGTAACCTCATAATCTCGGCTGTAAAAAGCTGGGCATACTGTGTCCGCACTGGTAAAAAGTGTGTCCCCTTGGTGAACGATGCACGACAACCCGAATGGAATCATGACCTCGTTGTGACATTGGTAATCCTATGATAAAATCCATTGATATACTTTCCCATTTCCATACCGGAATTTCTAACGGCTGCAACTTTTCGGTAAGCCGCTGATGGTCCACTTTCACTAAGTGACAAGTAGCACATTTGGAGACAAACTTAGCTATGTCCCTTTTCATACCTGCTCACCAATACTGTCGGTGCATATCCTGGTACATCTTGTCCCCATAGGGATCTACTGCAAATCGCGACCCATGGGATTTTGACATAACAGCATGCCTCAAACCCCCATCATCCGGGACTATCAGCCTCCCATTGAAACGTAATCCACCCTCAGAACTAATAGAGTAGGATTCTGCTCCCTTAGTCAGTAATTGCTGCACCCTGTCTTTCCAATCTTTATCCCCGACTTGGACTTTCACCACCCGCATCACAATCTCGGGTGTGTCAGTCAGCACTGCCATACATGCCTTGGTAACTGCATCATCCTAGCGAAGCTCATTTCACTTGGCTTTCTACACTTCTGCTAACTTTTCGATTGGTTGTCGACTCAACGCATCGGCTACCATATTAGCCTTCCTTGGGTGATATTGGATATCAAACTGAGAATCTTTCACGAATTCCAACCACCTACGCTACTTCATATTGAGATCTTTCTGACTGAACAAGTACTGCAGCGATTTGTGATCTATGAAAAGACTAAACTTCTCTCCCAGGAGATAATGCCTCCATATTCTCAAGGTAAAGACTACCGCAACTAGCTCCAAATCATGTGTGGGATAATTTCTCTCGTGGGGCTTGAGTTACGAGACGCATAAGCGATAATCCTGTCCTCTTGTTGTAGCACCCCCCTAGTCCCTGGAGGGATGCATTAGTAAATACTAAGTACTCCACTCCCTCTTTAGGCAACGCGAGTACGGGAGTTGAAGTCAACCTGTCTTTTAGCTCATCAAATGCTAACTGACAGCAATCATCGCATACAAACTGCACTCCCTTCCGGGTTAGATTTGTTAAAGGGCCTGCAATCTTTGAAAAGCCCTTAATGAATGGTGATAATACCCCGCAATCCCAAGAAACTACGAACCTGCATCGGTGTCGTGGGATGACCTCACTCTCTCACCGCTGCAACTTTGCTCGGGTCCACTGAATTGCCCTTCTCTGACACCATATGACCCCAAAAAAGCACTTCACGTAACCAAAACCCACATTTCTCAAACTTGGCATATAATTGATGGTCTCGTAGTGTCTGCAGAATTAAATGCAAATGCTCGGCTTGTTCACCCTCCGTTTGAGAATATACCAGAATATCATCAATGAACACAATCACAAATTGGTCTAAGAAGTCCAGAAAGACCCTGTTCATCAGATCTATGAACACTGCAGGGGCGTTGGTTAACCCAAATGGCATAACAAAAAACTCATAAGATCCATAACGGGTCAAAAATGCAATTTTAGAGACATCTTGTTCTCTAATACGTAGCTGGTGATACCCCGATCTCAAATCTATTTTAGAGAAGTACGTTGCCCCTCTCAATTAATAAAATAGATCGTCGATACGAGGTAACAGATATTTATTTCAGATCGTCACCTTATTCAACTCTCAGTAATCCACACACAACCGAAGAGAATCGTCCCTCTTTTTCACAAATAACACGGGGCACCCCACGGTGACGTACTCCGCCGAATAAAACCCTGCCCCAAAAGTTGCCGAATTAGGTCTTGTAACTCCCGCATCTCCAAAGGAGCCATACGGTATGGTACTCGTGCAATCGTCCTCGTCCCATACACTAAATCAATAACGAACTCGATCTCTCGACTCGGTGGTAAGCCTGGTATCTCCTGAAAAACATCCGCAAACTCCCTGACTACTGGAATCGAGTCTAAAGAAATAACTACTTCCTATGAGGTCTCCTCGTCGATATAATATAAATGGGTACTCGAACCTCCCTCCGCAAGGGGCATGGCAACTAAAAAAATTTCCTGACCTGGAATGGCAAATACAATGGATCTCCCAAAACAATCCACCATCGCCCGATATTGTGGCAACCGGTCCATACCCCAAATAACATCGTACCCGATCATATCTAACACAAGTAAGTCAGCTGCTAAACTCTATCTTTCGACATCTATCTCCATCGCTCTACATATGGAGTGGATAAGCGCCCCACTACCCAAGGGAGAATCTACACACATTAAAAGGGTATCGGTTGACTCTAACAATCCCGCCGCATATGCAAAATGAACAGCTATGAATGAATGCGATGCTCCCGTATCAAATAACACCCGACCCATATGCCCATGGATAGGGAACGTACCATCAAATGCTGGTGGAGGTTGCTTCACCTGCGATAACATTGCATTTTGTACATTATATACTCGCCCAAACTGCATCTGTCCCTGTTGCTGTGGGAAACTAAAACGGGTGCTGGAGGTGGTAAAGGTGCTAAAGGCACCTGTTGTACCTACTGGGATCCTGGTATCTGTACCCTATTCTGTTGTGGGAACTCTGACTCCCTATGACCCGCCTCCCCACACTGAAAGCAATGACCCACAAAATTCTCCAGCCTCGGTCCCTATTGGCCAGCTCGAAACTGCCCTTGCCACTGGCCCTGGAAACCTTTACCCTGTTGGCCTCCCCCAATGTTCCCTCACCCTGCTTGGCCCTGGGGAACGTTCTGCTATTGTTGGGAGCCCTGATGGGTCTGACTAAAACCACTACCATCGGATCTAAAACCTCCGGGACGTCGTCTCTTAACCAAATCCCCCGGATGGAGATCCTGCTCTTTCTGAAGGTTACCCTGCTGTTGATACTGTTGTGCCCCATCAGCATCATTTCTTCCTAACTTACTCGGCTGACCAGGATCCCTAAGTCACTTATTCTTCTTCAAGTGAAGACAGTGATCCTAACAGTGCAATAATGCAGCATTGTGAATGCCAGCAACGCTGGGTTCCCTAATAAATGTTGTCGAATCCTCCAATTTAAACCACCCATAAACTTCGATATTCTCTTCTCCTCAGTATATACCTCGTCGGGCACAAAATTTTCCAACCGGGTAAATTCTTCTTCATATTCGGCCACCGACCGATCCCCTTGAGTCACATTTAACAATTTCTTTCTCATTTCCGTCTGAATTACAGGAGGAAAATATTTATGATCAAATCAAACCCAAAACTCCGATATAGGCGTCGTGTCCCTCTACTCCGAAGTAGTAACCGACTCCCACCACTGGAGAGTCGCACGTACTAACTTGAAGGTGGCAAGTATTTGCTTCTTAACATCACTACATTCGACCATACGGAGGTGATGTTGGATATTCTTTTTCCACTGACTCGCCACTATCACATTGCCCCCCTAAAATTTTGGAGGA
This sequence comes from Sambucus nigra, assembly GCA_949130495.1. NCBI lineage: Eukaryota > Viridiplantae > Streptophyta > Magnoliopsida > Dipsacales > Adoxaceae > Sambucus > Sambucus nigra. The sequence continues at coordinate 717,767,216 of OX422207.1, forward strand.
TGCCATTTTCGGAAGGCTTCCTGAGCTCTCTCCTATGTAGATGCCCCGTGTGGGTTTGAACTACTGGTGCTGCCGGCTGCTGCTGAGCCTGTGGAAACTGTTGAGCCATAGCGGTTATGGCTGCATTGATTGGCTGAGCCACTATATTGGCAACTTCTCTTGTAGTCTTAGTTCCCTGTGGCAATTGGGGCTCCACATTCTCTGCCCCTCTATTTGCCCTAGCCGGGTGGCCCCTCTTTGGCGGCATCTGAAACAATAGCACACTGTATCAGACTACCGTTAATACAATTTCTCATATCAGAAGATCATAAATGCGCAATGAACACAACAGTCCTAATAATAGGGCTCTATATAAAAACGCTATGGTAGAACGTAAAAAGTCCGCACAGATCCTGAAGACATTAGAACCTGATGCTCTAATACCATCTATGACACCCCTCTTATTAAAATAACGGGTGGCCATCCCTCTACTAAAATAAAACAGGAATCTTAAATGGCTCATTCTTAGCATCACTGTCACACAGACCAAATATACAACTAACCACCCAAATTAAAATAAAGCGGATGCCAAAAGTTTCCAATTATATAAATATTCCAAGTAAATCCATTAACGGGAACTACAAAACATGAACATATCTACATGTAACAAACTGCACGACAAAAATAACCGAATAAGCTGTCGGTTAACAGACCCATACAATATATCAAATGTCTGAAATATAAAGCATTACTTCAGTACAACACTTGGGCAACTCGCTCGATTAACACTGCTGGTCCTTATCTAGATTAACAAAAATGAGATACAACTATATCAAAAATCCTGCAACATTTCACATATGTTGCAGCTCCATAGACTCTGGAATGGAAGTTCATCCTTGACGTCCTTGTGGAAGGACACCTAAAAGATATAACAAAGGAAAAGAAAAAGAAAAGATATATACGGGTCAATGCTCGGTTTTAAAATATTTCAGCAAGTTAATTAAAATGCATAATAATTATGAATGCGAAATTCCTTAACTAAGTTGGTGCCGCCCTCTCTTGAGACTCATACTCACCCCTCAACTACAGCGCACACCTAACGTATGCAATTTTAAATCTTAGTTAATCTACCCGACTCATCTATGGATAACCTAACCTCCTGCTTATGCGACCCACACTCGCGTATCTAAGTCATTCCAACATAACTGCTTTTGAATATCATTCTCAATGATCATATATCAATTCATTACTAATAACTTTCCCTAGTTACAAGCATATTGATTCACACATTAATCATTAAAGCCTGTATAATATTACTCTCATTATTATACATGATTTATCATTCACATCAAGTACACATACATATCACACATTATATGTATACTAACCATCCCTCAGAGCATTAGCTCACTGGATGTAGCCTCTAAGTGCTACCATCTTCCAAGGGATACGCACACCATCCTGGGTACCAACCGTCAGACTCTCACACCGACTTGATAAAACAAAGCACAAACGTATGGGAAGAGGCCATAGGTCCTCACCTAAAAGTAACACGAATCATACCCAAGACGTCTCACCCATGATATAAGTCATACTCGACGCCTATGACCCGAGGACTAAACTCTCCCTGCATTTGCTAGTCAGGGGATTCACCCACATCGCGTAACTTCCCATGATAGTACTAGAGGGGTATATTCCACATAATATATCATATACAATATATATATATATATATATATATATATATATATATATATATATTCACATACATACTTATACATTCCATCTCATATCCGAATGTATATATTGATAAACCTGGCTACCTGTATATAACACTCATTACACTAGCCGATACTTCCTCACATATATTCCCAATCCGCGTTATTACTCAATCACTCACTTAACCTATAATAATCAATCACACATTTGATTAATCCACAAATTTAATATAACTCAGGATACACGACTTCTCTCAACTAGGTCGTATTCCATATCTTAATTAAGAAATCGCAGTATTAATCTCCCTAATATACTCCCATAATCGTCCCGATGTCTCCCTACCATCGTATAGTATCATCATCCCGCTTTTTACATCATAAAAATTAATATCACTTCATATAGAGGGTTCTCAATCACTAAACCCAATTGGGAAGGAGTTAAAGAAGTGTTAGAAATCTGTGACATGCGAACTGAACCGATGGTTTCCAAGAACGAACCGGTCCGATGCATTAAAGAAGGCGAACCGAACTGATGGCTTCCAAAAATGAATCGGTTTGTTGCTTCAAAAACGAAATGATTCAAGGGCCACTAACCGAACCGGTTTGGCATGTTCAGTTTTTATTCCTACTAGATTTACCCAAATCTCTAAAACCCATTTCTAACCTAATTCCACCCATTTTCCCACCATCCAAATTATATATCTAACATTAACTTCAAGGATTTATCAACAAAATCAAGATTTAACCTTCAATACCCAAAACCCAAAACCCAACAATTTATTATACAATAATTCACACGCAAGAATTATTTAACAAGTTTAATCACTTGCCTTAAAATTGTACACTTCGAATCCTCTTCGTAGTTGTGACTTTGGCTAGAAAATCCCAAGATTTCTCTTCTCTCTCTCTCTCTCTCTTAGGTTTCTCTCAATTAGGGTTTCTCACAAATGAGATTGCTCACTCTCTCATAAGCCTAATAACCCATATATCTATTTATCCCAACTTTAAATGATAATACACATGTAAAATGACTCGTATACCCCTATCCGAGTATAACTAGCCAAAAAGACCCCGAAACCCAAATACAACCCTTGGGCACTCATTTTGACTATCTCGACCCATCCCGGATCATCCCTGCACTCCAAATTGACATCCGAGATATAATAAAAAGTCCTATCCCAACCTCATATAACTCATACAAATATGCCCCGGTTGAGAAATAATTAATTTTCGTCGCTTCTACTCACATACGATGCAATAACATTTAATATGATTCCATTTACTTTATCACACTAGTAAATATACAATTGACATAAATATTAACTCTTCTACACAAATTAATATTTATCTTAAATTCTCATTTTAATTCTTACTCATTTTAAATTACAACTCACAAGGTAATTTAATACTGAAAATAAATACTCAAAGTAAGGGTATTACAGTTAGTTCCATTTTATTTCACTTAATAAGTTCTTAGGACTATTTGATTAAAAAGAGGAAAAAATACGAGAATGATGGAATTCATATTGAAAATGACAATTTTAAGTAAAAAATGGGTACTTCGATAATTTTATAATATTTTTGTGCGAATCTGTGGAAAAAGTTGCCTAGTGAAAATTTTACAGGTAATGATGGAATTTGGTGCAAATTGATGGTCAAGTCGAAAAAGGCACGAAAAAGTTGATTTTTATGTTCGTTGAAAAAAAAAATCAGGAATTTTTATCCTCCAATTTGGACGAAATCCGACGTGCGTGTTCAGAAAGAAAAGTAAGACTTTTCGAGTAGGGGGAAATTCGGTCACTTATCCCGATCCCAATGTTAAAGAGGTGGAGATATAGCTACCAACACTATTCGACCAATCAGGGAGAGTCCCACCAAAACTCAAATACCTCGCTACTTGTCCTATAAAAAGGACCATTGGGCTCACAATTTAGGGGATTTTGGGGAGTAATTTTTGAGAGATTGTAATTGATTTGAGGGTTAAGTTTTTATCATTTTTTAGAGGATTGAAGACTATTTGTGAGAGAACTTATTGTAAGTTTGATTTATTATTGAAACTCTCTACATATTCTTGCAATTTCTCTTTCATTATGGTATCTTGATTCTTATATTAGGAGTAAGGTGAAATTTATCATTGTTAACGACTATTATCACGTTAATTTGATTGTTGTTCATTCCTTGCTTGTTTTAATTATTAACAAAGATTTGGTACTCATTTTAAAACGACACGAGAGTGTGTTTTAAAACCTTCAACATTATTTTGTCAAATCATGTTTTGAAATTTAAAAATAGTAATTTTTGATGGATTTAAAAATAGAAATTTAAAAATAGAAATTTAAAAATAGTAATTCTTGCACTTTGATGGTTTTGATAGTCCATGATTAAATACATTTGCGAACTTTAAAGATGTATTTTCTAAGGGAATAATGATTTTAACCGTCTATTAGAGACGTTAAAAATATTTCGAACATAACTTTCATATTTTTCGAATTAAATGCAACGAGAGTCGGTTTAATTTGAGTTATAAAAAAGGAATGACAACATTAAATTAGTGTGCAAAATTAATTACGTGATAAATGGACCCTGAATCCTAATTGTTTACAAATCTCTTATGTTACTTTTATTTATCGTAATTGCTTTTATTTAGTGTAGTTAATAATTATTTTGTGCACCATTTTATCTAGTTGGATAATTGCAATTCTTTTAAAAATTAAAATTGATAAGTTTCTGTGGGTTCGATACATACTTACACTCGCTACTCTATAATAGCCCGTGCACTTGTGGTATTTTATGAAATTGACAAATAAGTTTTTGACGCCATTGCCGGGAATTTGTTCGATTTTTATTTTTAAAGAAGTTGTGACTGTCGGACTAGATTTTTTTCTACTTTTCTCATTTTTATTAGTAAAAACAATTTCGAAAAAAATAAGGTGGTGATTTCATCACCCTTCCTTGCCCTGAAAATCACTAATCAACCAATCATTTGCATATCCCGAGCCATCACATTTAATTTAAAATCAAGTAGATGTTGGCCTTAGAATATCACATAGTTTGTAAGAAAACTCTTAACGAGGCTAGAATTAAAATCTATGCCAACGCGAACTTGTCAAATCGATTCCGTTTTACCTTATTTAGGATTGGTGATTTTTAATGAGTCTTCGTACCGATCACCTACATGGAGGTAAAATCGAAATTCGAGGAGATTACCGTAGTTGGTCGTCTTTTAAATTCTCCCTTGTCAAAGAGTAAAAGCTGTCTAATTAGACAAATCAAAATTGATTTGCGTTAGTATATGTGGTTTCGAGTCAATTATAATTGCTTTTGCCTTAAAAAAATCATTTGTTGTAAATTTCAATGGGTGATACTCATATTGTTATCCCGTCATCTTTCTCATATTCCTCTATTGATCCCGTGGACGTATTTTTACAAAATATTAAAAATTTAGATGGTTACGTATTTCAATTTGAGTCAGATGGATCAGTAATCATTTTGAAAATTAAAGAAGGTATGGATGAGAATCCAAACCCTTTAATTTCTATTTGTCCACCAAAGTGTATCAATTAGAAAGAGGTAAACAAACGGTATAATGGAGCTATTTTTAAAAATAATCATGAATTAAATGGGGATAATCAATTTTGTGAGGAGAAAAAAATTGACAATCTTAACACACGTAATGATTCTTATGATTTGGATGTTGATTCTTGTCGAGATTTTTCTCCTAATTTAATTGAGAAAAATTCTGATTCTTTTTATATGTGGAAAAATTTATTTGAGGATTCGTCATTTAAATTTAGTGATACTTCAAGTATTTATGACGGTCCTCCTATTTTTGATGAAGGAAGTGTGTCGCCTCGTGATACCTCTTCTTCTTGTGCTTTACATACAATCTCACATTTAGGAGTGGAGTACGTAATCCCAATTTTTAGTGGCTATTTTCTGAAAAGGGATAGTAAATATTTAGATCTTTATTGTAATTTGCTGCCCCATGTGATGCATCAACATATGATTCATGCGATTGAAATTTGTTTATTATTAATGATGTCGATGCACACTATTATGACCATGGATTTACGGTTAAAATTAGTGTTGTACGGTTATACTCTCAAATTTATGATGTTTGAGCACCTATAAAGTTTATTAATTTGAATGACTCACAACTCTTTCGATTATTAATTTATGACGATGATGATAATTTTCATGGGTTTGTATATTATTAGTGTAGTTCCCCCCCCCCCCCCCCCCCTCCCCCCCTTTATTTGTTTTTGTTAAGATACACTTGTTACTTTGGATGTTGGTAGCAAAGTGAAGTTCACAGGTAATATCGTCATTTCACTTTTTTACTTTATTTTTTTTGTCCATATTTTTATTTGAGCATACATTGAGGTCAATGTAAAATTTAGGTTTGGGGGTAAGGATGGTATTTTTGAAAAAAATCAGAAAAATTTTAGAAATCAATTTTTTTTCAATATAATTGAGTTTTGAAACGATTTCTTAATATAAAATTAATTCATGGATCTCTGAACTTCTGAATTTTTTTTCACATTATCCGTATAAAATGATCGAAAATGGATATTGAGGCGAAAGTTAATATGCTTAACGAATAAATGTGGAGATTTTAGCTCGATGAGATTTTTGTGCCATTCATCATTTTCGAGAGATTAAACCAATATGAGTTAAAACAACTCAAACTTTCCTTCAGTGATAAGTTCGTTGATGATCTCAAATTCTTTGTTTTGTTTGATTACTGAAAACAAAAAGTCAAAATGTGAATCGTAAGCACTAAAAGTCTTAGTAAGTCGTCTTGAGACACAAATGAACTCAACGAAACTTGAGAAATGAGACTAGGCCATCGTTTGAAAGTTCAAAATTAAGCCTAAACTCCAACCTTTTTACATTATTCAGTCGCAAGACCATTTGAGCCAAAAAGAAAATAAGCCTTTTATTGACAATTCATTATCCTACCTAACTCCAATTGGGAGTTTAAAGCCGACAAAAAGAAGCTATACCATTTTCTAAGATTACTAGGGTAAAATTATGGCTGGAAAAAGGCCAAAAGAAAAGGAGGTTGCAAGATTGATGTGTGAAAAAAAAGGGAAGGAAAAAAAAAGATGAAAAAAATGTGAGTTGAAAAGTAAAAGAAGAAGAAAATAAAAATGGAGCTGAAAAAAAGTGCCAAAAAGTCAAAATACCGAAAAACTCTATATTCTCAGAAGTTTTGAACTCCAAACGCCATTCTTTCCAGCCAAAATCCGAGCCTACAATACAACCAAAGAAAGTACTAATTGATCTCAAGCGAAGTTAGTTATAGTGTGGAGAGAAAATGAATAGGATCTATTGTGCGATTCAACATTTTCAATAAGTAATCGATTTTTCATTCATGAGATCATATTCATCCATTATAAAAAGTTCACTTTTAATCATGTATATGTGAAATTTGCTAACCTAAATTTAGTCTTTTATTCACATATACCGAGAGAAAATAACCCATTTTCGAGTGTTCAATTGTGAGTGCATCCCGTGAGATTTTGAAATCAAAACGAACTGTCAGATAAGAAATGTAATGATAAAATCTTTTGAAATGGATGGTTATATTGGCTATGCACACGCACACGCACACGCTAAGTTGAGAAAGAAAACATGAAGTTATACTATATTTATGAAATTTGCATTCAAAACTTGGTTATATTACTTTTGTGTCCTTTGTATTGAGTCCTGTTTTTAAATTTTGTGGGTATATTCACTGCAAACTCTCACGAGACAAAACTCATCCACAAAGTTAACCTAGGGGTTTAACGACTTGTTGCACAAGCTAAGTGCAATCATGATTCCTATGAAAGTGAGTTAGATTTTAGAATTTTAGTTTTGCTCGAGGACTACCAAAGTTTAGGTTTGGGGGTATTTGATAAGGGTATTATTTTGTATATTTTATACCCAAATTTTTACCTTCGTAGTCCCATTTTATTTCATTTAATAAGTTCTTAGGACTATTTGATTAAAAAGAGGAAAAAATGCGAGAATGATTGAATTCATATTTAAAATGGCAATTTTAAGTAAAAAATGGGCACTTCGATAATTTTATATTATTCTTGTGCTAATTTGTGGAAAAATTTGCCTGGTGAAAATTTTGAAGGTAATGCTGGAATTTGGTGCAAATTGATGGTCAACTCGAAAAAGGTGCGAAAAAGACGATTTTTACGGTCGTTCGAAAAAAGTTATTTTTGTCTTAAAAAACGTTGAAAATTTTTATCCTCCAATTTGGATGAAATTCGGCGTGCGTGTTCAGCAAGAAAAGATAAGACTTTTCGAGTGGGAGAAAATTCGGTCACTTATCTCGATCCAAATATTAAACAGGTGGAGAGATAGCTACCAATACTATTCGGTCAATCAGGGAGAGTCTCACCACAACTCAAATACCTCACCACTTGTCCTATAAAAAAGACTCTTGGGCTAACAAGTTTAGGGGATTTTGGGGAGCATTTTTTTAGAGATTGTAATCAATTTGAGGGCCAAGTTTTTATTTTTTTTAGCGGATTAAAGACTATTTGTTAGAGAACTTATTGAAAGTTTGATTTATTAATGAAAATCTCCACTTATTCTTGTAATTTCTCTTTCATTATGGTATCTTGATTCTTATATTTTGAGTAGGGTGAAGTTTATCATAGTTAGCTACTATTGTCACGTTAATTTGATTGTTGTTCACTCCATGGTTATTTTAATTGTTATCAAAGATTCAGTATTCATTTTAAAACGACACGAGAGTGTGCTTTAAAACCTTCAACATTGTTTTGTCAAATCAAGTTTTGAAATTTAAAAATAGTAATTTTTGATGGATTATACTTGCGCTTTGATTGTTTTGATAGTCCATGCTTAAATACATTTGCGAACTTTAAAGTTGTATTTTCTAAGGGATTAAAGATTTTAACCGTCTATTAGAGACGTTAAAAATATTTCGAACATAACTTTCATGTTTTTCGAATTAAATGCGATGAGAGTCAGTTTAATTTGAGTTATAAAAAGGGAATGACAACATTAAATTAGTGTTCAAAATTAGTTATGTGATAAATGGACCCTGAATCCTAATTGTTTACAAATCTCTTGTATTACTCTAATTTATCGTAGTTGCTTTTATTTAATGTAGTTCATAATTATTCCCTGTACCTTTTTATCTAGTTGGACATTGCAATTCTTTTAAAAGTTAAAATTGACAAATCTCTGTGGGTTCGACCTTACTTACACTCGCTATTCTATAATAGCCCGTGCACTTGCGGTATTTTGTAAAATTGATAAAGAGTTCACTATTTTTACACCTAAGGTAAACGTTGAGTTCTTTATTTAGAAGTGTCTAATGATTTCGTGCACCTATATTATGAACAATTATGTTGATTTGCATAGGGAAAAAGTTCACAAAATTTCATTCCGTTTTCCTAATTCAGATAGTTTAGTGTTATTCAATGGTGTGTTGTATTTGTACATTCTATACTTTATACTTTGAAAATTTGAAAACTTTCAAAAATAGTACATGGAGAAAATATACCTTGTGACATTATCATTACATGTGCATTTTTTATTATTCTTGTGATGATATCTTGCTTCTTAATGTGATGCATCTATTTCGTGACTAGTTTCCACTCCTTTGTCCATTACGGATAAAAAGAGGAAGAACAAATTGATTTTTTTTTAAAACTCATATGCGTCACGATATCTCTTTATTTCATGTGTGTAGGTTTCTGCCACCTTAATGATGATTTCATGGACTATACAAGATGAACACGAAGTTGAATACGGGGAGAACAAGTTCAATTTGAAGATAAAGGTTGACATATGTTATTATGTTTCTAGGGTTTGGGAGGACATTAGGAATCATTGTCTTAAAGGTTTTTTTTTATTGTAATTGCGTTTTCAATTTTTTTTATACCAAAATAGTCAAACGGGGAGATTTTTAAGAGTAAATATTAATGATTCGCAATAGATTAGGATTTTGTTATTTTTTGTGTATCCCACTACAAACCTGCACATAAAATTGAACACCGACCTCTCTAAGATCGATGATACATTGACATAATATGGATGTACAGACTTGTGGCTTTCATGAATATATATGAATCATATTTTGGGATGTTAGTTTTTAAAATCCGAGGCCTTTTATATTTGGGATTTAAAATAATTTTTTTTGGTCTCGTTCAAATGAGAGAGGATCTAGTTTTAACGAGATAGGGATCTCGTTAAAACCACCATCAAACAAACTTAAAATGAGATATCCCTATTACAGAGATTGGTCAGTCGAAGTAAGCTATAAGTAAGTTCAAATAAGAATGGGATTTTGTTAGAACGAACACTAACATCGTTCGAACGAAATTGCTTTTTTCATTAGAACGAGGTTTAATTTCGTTCGAATGACCTCTTCGACTCAAAATTCATGATTTTGATATTAGTACATATTTTGGGTTGTTTTTCAAAAGAACTTTGGCAAAAATTATTTTTGCATACCTGTTCCAAAGTTTTTTATTTTTTACTTTTCAAAACCACTTTTATTTTCACAAATCTTTCATCCCCATACGTGACTTGTGAGATTTATGAAATCCTAGTTTCAATTCACCTTTAATAAACCCTAGTGGAGTTTAATATCTACGATTGACTTATGGAATCGAGGTTTCACTGCTGAAGAAGACGAAGGCTGATCGGTGGATACTGAGGGAAGATTGAATTCTATGGACGACTCTGGATTGGGTCATTTTTTGTAGAAGACTCTACGAATTATACTTTGTTGGTCTAAGTAGTTTGTAAGTCGACTGTGTCCATCAATTACTCTATAGTGCTGAAAATAGGTTTTGCCCTTTTTATGGATTTTCCTTATTTGCTTTGCATGCGTATTTTGACTGTGTGATTGATTTGAATTGAAATTGGACTGTTTCATCACTTGAACACGTAATTATTAATCAAGATAAAAATTGATTAAAATTGCATTATTGAGTAAGGAACCTAATATACGAACTATTCACTCGAACCCATATTCTCAGAAGGTAATCATCCTACGGGGATGCCCTGTTTAGATATCAATAGTCGAAGTACATGCGGACTTTCCCTCTAAATTTTGACTTGGGGATGATGTTTGCAATCCATTTAGGGTATTCAAATACACAAATGAAACTTACGTTCAAAGGTTTCACCACTTATTCTTTGACTTTGAGTGACCATTATGTTCGAAAATTCCTCAGTTTCTAGTTTACGAGCTTAATCTTTAGGAATATGGGAATATCGTATTTATCTATCTTTGGATCATGACCGGGCATGTCGATGTAGGAACATATAAATACATCCAAGAACTATTTTAGAAGATCTTAGAATTGTTGACGTTCATGCTTATTGAGGGTCGACCTTATCCTAATCTCATGCAAATGGAAACTAGAGCCGAGATCAATAACAACATTCTCATCATCATTAGTTTGAAAGAGATTATGTTGTTGGTTATTTTACTTATTGAGATCATTTAAGAATTATTAATTTATTAAATCATAATCATTAAAAGTTTGATTAGAATCAAGGTAATAAATGTAAGGCACCAAAAGATACTCGAAATCCTTATTTATTACATTTTTGGGAAATATGACGTTGAGAAACTCATCAAAGGAGGCCTCATTTACACTGATATCGAAAATAGGAGAAATAATAAAAAAACTCATGGATATCTTGAAGAGAGTGGATAGAAGGGTTTAGATTGGGTTGAATACGTTGGACTGGAATAGCTAGCTAGTTAAGGAGAGGTGTTTTGGCAGTGGTGATCTTTACAGATGGGACAGACATTGCGGTCTCTTGGCGAATCATGCAGAAACTCAGTCCCAATGTATACAGGTTGAATGACTCCTCGGTGTTGCCATCCTTAGATTTTTTTGTTCTTTCTATAGTTTTGTCAATAAGAGGTTCTACTTCATGGTTCTGCTCTTCATCTCAGGCATTGTCATACTTGAAGAAGATCTTCAACCTCGGCTTCATCTTCTTATTAGTGGGGGTCAACCATGGTCTAGGGAATCCATAAAATGGGAAGTCCTTGCCCTCTTATTCATCATTTGAGCTGTTGAATCATCACTATAGCCCATAGCGATGATATCCTAAAGTTAAAAATAATCAGTTCACTAAAAAACTTTCGCAGCTTCTTCATACAAGTCTTCTCACTCAGCGGGGAGGTTAAGGAGTGAGGGGGCCTAGCATCCCTAGAGCTTCAGTATTATGAGCAACTCGGGGATACTGCATGTCTACCCTTTCTGGAGGAACACATCTAACATGGTCTGTATGATGTCGTCCAAGTTAAACTTTTCTATGGGCACCACGCATTCATTTAATTCTTAAGCCCACTTCTGAGCTCCCATAAACAGGCTGCTGAACCTTTTATAGTCAATAGTCATCTCTGTGGGAAATTTTAGTCCAAATATCTGGTGTTGGTCCATAACTACTGGTAATTTTATGCCTCTCCTTTTTGATCGGGTGCAAATGAAAATGAAGGCTCGGGTGAGCATCAATAAAGCTTGATTAATGAAGCTCGTGGGACATAGAAGAAAGGATGGGCAATCCTTGAGGAATTTTAGTGAGATTATAAAATGCCAAGTGTTTTAATAGGCACAATTTTAGTAGAAGGGTTAAATTTTGGGTTTTATTCTGGTAATTTGTCAGTCTTGAACTGAGATAGGCTGGGATGGCCATCAAATCTGGTTCAACATACGAAGCCTGGTCCACATTCTCCATGAATAACATGCAGAGGTAGGTCTCAAATTCGGTGAAAGTAGTAGAGGAAATAATAGAGCTTCAGAATGTTTTGATGGATGACCGAAGCTAATAGGGAGCCCGACCAAAATCTAGGTATGCGACCAACTTGAGAGGGAGAATGATTTTGGTTTATTTTGGAGGGAAAAAGGAGTGTTTTTGGTATTTGTTTGTAAAAAGGGGAGGTATATTTTTGGTATTTTTTTAAAAAGAGGGAGAAGGAAAAAATCCTTAACATGATTATTGTTATTAAGTTCCACTTCTATTATGTTTGTCTAAAATTTAGGAAACTATTGGAAAGTACTTGAGCTTGGGTAAAAGATAGGGTATAAGATACAAGACACGATTTGACTTTTTTCTAGACTCACAAACTGGTGCTGTTTTAAATACAGGAAAAATAGCACGAAAATATGAGCGATATCGTGAACCGAAATTTTGATAGAGTTTCATATGATAACTAAAAAACTAGATATGAGTGTCCTATGGTAGATGCCTATATGAAGTTGATGCATATGGTGAGTTAATGGAATGGTTCCCCCCTCCGGCATGACTTCCACAATATACCTCTTGCTTATAAGGGAAATCATTAATTGTTACGTATGGACAAGCCATTTAATATACTTGAGTGTATGTGAAGTGCCTCACGATATACCTCATGGGGATGGTATGTGTGAGAGAGAATTAGATATACTGGACATACGTGAATGAGTTCTCTACTGTATACCTCTCGCCGTGAGTTTGGTCAAGTGCTACGATGCGGGGGAACCGTTAGATATATATTGAAGGTATGAGGCTAATGGAAGTTGGGAATCATATCACTTAGGTTAACCGCGCCCCACTGGATTGACACCCATCACAAAGTGACTCCTAATACGAGACAAACTTTTGGTCAATATTGCCATGCTCAAGTGATATAGTGTGCACAAATTAATGAGTCTTAATTAGTATTTTATGGAGAATTTTTTTGTGTGATAAGCAAAGGGAGTACTACCACTATAAGGGAGAATATACAAATAGCATGGGATAAGAGGGATAATCATGGAAAGTATAGCAAGTATATACATGAAATATGGAGACTATATAAAGCATGGTGACTAAGTGTGATTCATGTGAATATACAAGTGAGTGAGAGATATGTGCAAAGTGGGAGAGTGACGTGAGAATAGTATGAATAAAAAAGTATGTGAATATATACAAGTGAAAGATATGTGAAAGTGTGTGCTAGTGAGACTAAGCATGGATAATCCACAAGTGGTGTGTGAAATATGTAAGTGATCATGGAGATATATACAAGTGAGAAAAAGTGAGGGTGTGTGCTAGTGAAGCTATGCATGGATAATCTACAAGTGGTGTGTGGAGAACGTAAGTGAGCATGGAGGATATATAGAAGTGAACGTGGGATGAAATATGGTGAACGTGTACAAGTGAGTAAAATGTGAAGTATGTGACAAAAAGGTGATACATACATGAGAAGAGAGCATGGTAAATATAATCATCATGATAAGAATGAGATATATACACAAGATGTAAGCATAGGAGTAAGGAGGACATACAAGTGAAGGCATATGTACACATATAGAAAAGTAGGAGAGAAGAGAATTAACACCCATGTAAAAATAGAGTCTGGTCCTTTAAAATTCCCTAGAATAGTCATCATTGTGGCCATCTAGTTCGAATTCCTTCGGTGTGAGTCGACTCCGAAATCAGGATGGGAGGGAAAGCCTAGAAAAGCATCCCTCTATTCCCCTCCATGCACGTGCATGTGATTAGAGGATATAGAGGTCCTCTTTTCTCCACTCACGTTCGTGTCTTAGTGGGATTCCTCAAAAATAAAATTAGTTGTCATTAAAAGGGGATCACACGAAGGAATGGAGTCGCTAGCCTATTTTGATCAAAACTTGCAAAAGAAAATGTAGCTGCCTCGAGAGAACGACATCAAGGTCATACTGATGCATAGGAAACTAAGTGAATCGAGGGTCCGAGGAATAAGTTACGAAATGAGAAGGTATCAGTAACCCATTTTGCCCTTTCGATCTCCCATGGGCTATGTTAATATTATCCTTCTCTTCAAAGCGTGATGTGTATGTACATACGTGTAATTTAAGTAATGGGAGAAAGCAATCATCCGATTCACGTCATGTGAAAGACGGAGTGGAATCACTGGAGGGGTGTACCTAAAAATAACATAAACATATGATGTGAGTATTTGTTGAATCACGAGTCGCTATGGAAAATAAAATGTGCATGTCTGACGAGACGAAAATATGTAGGAGTTCATGACTCAAAAAATAGATATAATATAGCATGGAAGCATAAAACAGGAAATATAGGACTCGAATCCTAAAATTGGCCCGAGATGCATACGTAACCCAAGGGGCATCAAAGTCCACATAGTTTGATATATCATAGGGGTGGGGTTTAACTCATAAAACCAAATCTAAGACTACCTTTTCAATGTTTCTCGAAGAAAGTGTGCTAAGTATAAAAGTGTGAAAAAATGAGGAAGTCTTACTTTTGGAATTTACATGTAATCCCCTTTTTTTTGTCGTTTGGATTTTTATGAAAATAAGTTATGTGAATACTAATATTAAAAATAAATATTAGTTGATGTGAGATAATTAAGACTAAAAAATATACCAAAATGGGAATATAATGAGTAAATAATGCCAAATCAATAAACTATAAAAGAGTAAGAATATACCTCCTTAAAGACTTTTGCTACTGAATTTGGAAGGTATGTTGGCTGATTTTGCAATGGTATGAAGATGTTAAAGTAGGCTGAGTTAAGTTACTAAAGGTGGTTGGAAAGTGAAGTTAGAGAAATGGAGAGAATGTTAGAAAATTGTTTTTTTTAAGGAATGACAACGCTTTGATTTCGAGCCAATGTTTCTGATTACTGAAAAGGATTCCCGTTAGGAGTGAGGTCATAGGCTCCTTAACTAGTGCCTTTTAGGGTTAGGGGATAACAATCGTCATGGTCCCTAGACTGCCTATTAGCATAGTGCGTGCATTGCCGGGCAAAAAAAGTACAGTATGACGATAGGCAGAGGGTCTAGGGTACCTAAAAGCAGTCCGTAATGGACTTGTTAAAAAAAAAAGGGCATAAAATGCTAACCATAAATTTGAATAGTGCAATTAGGAATGTTTAAAAGGAAATTCAGAGCCCTTTAATAATCGAGTGAGCCACTCTCGAGTTTGGAAGTTGACCAAAGTCAAACGGGGCTTAGAAGCGTCCGATGGTCTCTAGACGGTGGGTTTTCGAAGTAAAAAGTGTTGTTCGTTCTAACCATGAGGCCGATTCACGGAGGGCACAAACCGTTAAAGAAGGAATTTAGAGCCCTTCGAGATTCCATTGAGATCGCTCGGTATGGAGAGTTTATCAACTCAAATAGGGCCAAGAGGGGCTCGGTGGACTTTCAAAGTAAAAAGGGTCATTCGTGCTAAATGTGAGGCTGATTCATGCACGGTACATATCGTTGAAAAGGGGATTTAGAGCCATTAGAGATTTCTTCATTGAGCTTCTCTCAGGTTCGAGGGTTGACCAGAGTAAAATGGGGCCCAAGAGTTCCCGATGGCCTCCAGATTAATACTTGGAGTAAAAATAATTGTTCATGCGAATTGTAAGGCCGATTCACGCACTCTATGGACTGTTGGAAAGGGGATTAGAGCCCTTCGAGGTTCCATTAATATTTGCTTAGGTTAGAGTTGACCGGAGTCAAATGGAGCTCGGGAGCGCTCAGTAGCCTCTAGACCAGTGCTCAGAGTATGACCTAGGGTTTACATATGGGGAGGAGTGTCAAGGACCTAAGGAGGTACTTAGGAGGGTACTAGGATGTGGTGTCTACAATAACTAACTTCTCACTTGATGCTCTTGAGAAAGTACATGATGATGCAGAGGAGTAATGAAATATGCTAAACTAAAAACATAATGAGCATTATAAAATTTTTTATTTCAAATCTCCACCTTTGGCTCTATGAGTACCAAACCCAAAACCCAAAAAATAACCCCTAAGAAAAGTTCAACTAATGTCTCTCTCAAACCCCCAAATAAAAAACACTTGTAAAATTATCTCTACCTGAAATCTACATCGTGTAGTCCATGATATCATCATTGCAAAAAAAAGGCACACATGAAACAAAGGAAATGATTTGATGCATGGAGTTTTATATGAGGAAAATCCCCCTCAATATGTTCTCCTCCTTTTGTTATCAATACACAAATAGTTAGAAGATAAACTTTAAAAGTTAGCATTAGGAGAGTCCAAAATTGAAATATCATCACAAAGAATAGAAAACTAAGCATAGGCGACGAAACTTTAACAAACCAACAAACTATTTTTAAAAATTTTGAAATTTTTGAGTGTGTGCACACACACACACATATAAGTACAAATACAAACATTCACACCATCGAGTAGCACAAAATATCCAAATTATGAATATGGGATGAAATTTTGTGAACTCAATGCATGATAAAGTAAATATATGAATATGTAAAGATGATTCATGAAGTTAAAGTGACACTTCTAAAGAAATAAATCAATTCTAACTTTTGTAAAAGAATTGAAGAAATTGAAATTGCCTTCACTCATACAAAATATGATGAATTTCAATGCTTCTTAAATTAATAACGTAGAACTATTTAATATTTTTGAAGGAATTTTATTGTGCAAACTCAATGATCTTAAACTTATAACACCCATAAAGTCTCACATTTTAAGCATAAATTTTTGAATGAATCACATTATTCATATATAATAAAGCATCAACGAAAAAAATGGCATTGGCACTTCTGTTTGTATGTGCTGGAATTATCTTCAAGGATCTTTTCAATGATTGGCTTTAATGCAAAGAAGACTACTTCTTTCATAGCCTATTTCTCTTGTTTAAACAAAATATAATTTTTTGGTAAAAAAATTCAGGCAATGATTTTTGCATGCACAATTAGTTCCTAGTATATTTGGTTCGTTATGAAGCACGACTGAGATGAAAACATCTTATTCAACATATTACAAGTAAGTATAATGTTAAAAAAGTTCATACATGTGTGCAATCAAGGCAATATAAAGAGTCTATCTTGAGTAAGTAATCAATAATGAACAATGAAATGATAAACATGCATAATTAAGCACACAAAAAAATTTAGCCAAGTCAAAGAACTCCATGATTAAGCCGCATAAGTGGATGGAACAAATTATGATTCAAACATCTTAAGTGTGCATCCATATATGGTGTAAAACAAATTAAAAAAATCTATTAAATTTTTTGAAATTTTTTATCAATAATAAAATCTTTCAAACTTTTTTGTAATTTATTTAAAAAGAAAATAAAATCTTGTTGGATTTTTCAAGACATACACATAAGAGCACAATCTAGTTGTATGGATAAATGATAAAAATCATGAAAAATGGCCCAAATTAGAAAAAAGTCACCACATCAATAATTTGTGTTGGATATGTTCCCAAAAGGCGTAGATATCCTTTAAAATTCCTCCATTAAACATTGAGAAGTCTTGACAAGAAATTCAAATTTCGCTCAAAGACTAGCAAGGTCATATATATGGTGCTGTGTGGGAGCATATGTGTGAGAGACTTTTCCTAGTGTAAAACAAAACTCCCAGAGGTGACACTTTGTTTGCAACGACTACAAACATAGATTAGTTTAGGTTAAAGACCGTAAGGATCTAATAAAAACTCTGAAATCGGTTCGTGTGTGGTATGGGAAGTGGATACACCCTCATAACTAATGCCACACTTCTCATTAAAACCTAACGTGGGATCTAAGAACATCTTTTCAACCTTCTTAGATGTGTCCTCTAAAGTGAGCTTGAGCTCCTATATATTTTCAAGACCCTTTTCGAATTAAGAAACATGGGCTTTAAGTTTCTAACAAGCTAATTATGCTTGAATATCTCTTGTAAGACTAGACACTTTGTTCGTCAAAACGATCTTTACATTACTCATCAAAATAAATTGCTCCTAAAAAAGACTCTCAACTTCTCGAGTTGACTCATTAAGGCCCCACTCTCTCTTGAAACATTAAACTCCTTCTTTATAACCAACATCGTAAGAGTCAAATTTTTATTTTTCTTTTTAGTTTTTAATGAATCGGTGTAAAGTCTGGAGTATGCAGATTGGAGACCATGTTCTCCTTCACTTAAATCATCACCCTCACTTAAATCATTACCTTTACACTCCAGAATGCTTTGACACATTATCTAGGCTATCATGTTTAAGAATTTCCTCATTGGCATGAGACATAATAGTAGTGTTAACGTGACTAGCTATGAATGAACATAAATTAGGTTCATGTGGTGATTCATCCCCGGATTCCACCGACTCAACATCACTATCGCTTAGAGTGGCATTATATGCATCTTTACCTTTGCCTTATCTCTTAAGCCTAGTGGGACATTCATGGCTTTGTGACCTTTTCACTCACACTCATAACATCTTTTCGATTTAACTTTCTTAGGGTGATCACCTGTATTTTCTTTTGTTCATTATAAAAATATTCTTACCTCCCTTGGAGTTTTTATTTTTATCAAAATTTTAACTTTCCAATTTGGAAGAATTTTCATCTTTGAATTTGAGAAATTTTCTGAATTTTTTAGCAAGTAGGACAGGATCATCACGATCAATATTGAAATCGGAGTCAGAAACCTTTTATCTTGATTTAGCTTTTAAGGATATTCCTTCATTTTTTTATTTATTTCGAGGAGCATGCTTAGTTCATTATTTTTGAGATCACCTATGATTTCTTCTAGACTAATTATATATAGAATTCCCAAAGAGATGAGGATGGCAACCTTCACGCAAAAATAGGACGGGAGAGATTTTAGAATTTTCTCAACAACTCTAGTTTCGAGAATTTGCTCACGCAAATTAAACTAAAATTCACAATATCTGACAAACGTACATAAAATTCATCAAATTTTTCGTATTCAAGCATGCTTATAGTGTCAAATTGTGTGGTGAGTTTTTAAGCTGAGAATCTTTGATAACATTAGTTCCCTCATGTGTGATCTGGAAGATATCCTAAGATTCTTTAGACGTGGTACATGTCATGATATGATCAAATTCTTCAGGAGTGATCGCACCAAAAATATCATTTAAGCCTCTAGAGTTGAAGTTACTCTGTCTAAAATCCTCTTCAGTCCAAATTGCAAGGGCTTAAGACTATTGGTATTTTTATTAGTCACAACAGAGGGAGTTCACCCCCTTTCAACACCAAGCTAGATAGGCTCGTTAATCAATCTTAGAGATGATCTTATTCGTGTTTTCCAATATTCATAATTTGTTCCATCAAATAAAGGTGGCCTATTGTATGAGTTCTCCTTATAACCATCAGTATTCATCTAAATAATTTGTAGAAATAAGCTCTGATACTAATTTGTAAAATGATTTTCATGGGGTAGTCTAATTATATGTAGAAATCGTAGATTAGGTTACACACACAAGCCAAATTCAATTAAATCAGATTTTATCATGATTAAGTAAGTTAACCTAAACATGCAAGATATATTAGTCTAAATATAATCAAAACAATCAATAAACTACGAGACATGATATGAGAAAAAAACCCCTTTAGGGTGATACAAATTTTCATTACTCTTACAACTAGGCATTACATAATGACACAAATAAAATTTCATACTTAGACTCCTCTTAGAATTGTAGTTATGTGTTACTTCCTCACCGCTGACAAAAAGTGATGCAGATTTAACAATGCCCCCCACAAAAATCTCCAGTTGCCTTGATGTCCATTGATTAGACTCAGAAAACTCTTTTCCTATCGTCAGCAGTGAAAAATTAACTTCATAAGGTTTAGAACAAAAAATGTGTTCTTTAGGTTTTGATAAAGTGATCTCAAATCACCACGGGGGTTGGATTTGAAAAATAAAAGAGTTTGATCATAAAAAGATATCGAAAAGGCTTGATAAAAATTGCAAGATCATATCTCTATATATAAGGGGAAAAAATCTCCATGAGATAATCTTAACAAATTGCATTTGAAATCAGGTAAAAAATTACAATTCGTCGGTTACCCTATCTTGTTCGAGCACCAATTAAAAGAACTTTCCAACGAGATTTTAGAGCGGCCAACGTCTTCCAAAAAAGACCTATTTTGAAGTCTAATTCAAAGCTATTTTAGCAAGAACCGTATACTCATTTGAACGACATCTAATGTCATTCTAATGACTTTGCAAATTTTTCAAAAAATATTTTTCAAACACTTTTAGATACCCCTGAATAAACTAATTACACAAAGTCAACCTCCTATAACTTATCCATATTATTGTAGTGATGATCTCAACTTTTAGATCTTCGATTGTTGCTTTCGGTCAATAACTTGTCGTCACTTGAAGCTCTTGAGAATATACATGATGTTGTAGAGGTTTAATGGAATATGCCAAACTTAAGAATTTTACAGTCGACAAACATAAGAGGGTAGTTGTACTGGGGTTTATGAAAATCTATTTATAGAGAGCCATGATCCACACTTGTAATAAAATTTTTCAAAATAAAGAGACTAAAACTGAAATAACATGAAATATTTCTTTAAAATTACTCTGGATGCTCATTACAGAAGAATATCAATGATTAAACACAACAAATTTTCAATACATCAGTAATCTTACAATAATAAATACTAAACATGGCATTTTTTTTAGAGTGGTGATTCTTTGAGAAAGGATAAGGAATAACCTCAATAATTATGAGGGAGAAGCATAAAGATAACCTCAATGCAATGTTTTTATTTATTTTTTTTAAGGAGGAAAAAAATCGCATATTTATTAGATTAGTTGATAGAATAGTGCAATGTTATGTCATGTCTTTTAATGTTTAGTTAAGATTCCATTTATAGACAAATTTTAGGGCTGAAGTATCATTGCGTATCTATAAAATATTTTTTGTGATAAATATTTGGAAACATTTTGTCCCTTATAATTGTCTGTCACTGTCAGACCACTATTGCATTAAAGCATCTGACACCTGATGAAGTAATAAAAAAAATGTAATATTGTCAGCCAATAGCCTAAAAGGTGGTTTTATTATTTTGGTAAAAAAAAATTGTTCAAGTATGAAATTTTGCGAGTGAGACTAAGGGTCACTTGTTGTTATGACTTTATGTGAATCTGCAATCACCCTATTTGGTTTTTTTCTCACTTGTCACTAGTGTTTGTGTGAGTGACCTTTGTAATTTTCCTTTGCTTGTTTTTATATGACTGATTTAATTTTCCATTACATGTGTGTCTGTGCGAGTGACCCTTGTGGTCTACTGCACTGCTATTCTCCTCTATAAAATTATTAAAACGATTGAGCCTTAACTTACTCAAAAAGTCTTACCTCTCATCCTTTGAACCAAAACTCTGGAAAGGTTCCATACTTCCCGATTTCTCGAGCCATGCTTTCTAAACTAAGGCCTCCTGCTGAGTCAACCTATCATTAAAAATATAATTAAGTTGTTAATGAGGGGTTTCTCATGCATTACTCTACAGTTAATGAACGGTTACTCATATGCCCCTATATAGAGGGGCTTAATGGTTGTAATTTGGCATCATACATATTCTCATATGTTTTTTCTTCCTTTGTTTTTCCATGTCGGAGGGTGATTCTAAGGGATTCGTATTGGTATCTTTCACAATGCTAGAAAACTCATAAAATATGCCCCTGTACTTGTATTTAAATTGTGAATTTTCTTCTTCCTATGACGATTGGAACTCAACAAACTTCGAGAAAAGTCCATTTGGCACCTTAGATTGTTAAGTTTACAGAATCACATGTCATATGGATAATGCATTCTCGTCACATATAGGTTTGAGCATCATTAGTGAAGTAGTCATTATCATGGTGGGTAAACCTGGCTTGCCATTTCCTATTGAAGCATAATAATGTTGACAATGTGAATGACCTCCAACTACATGTACTCATAGTTCATCCCTTGTGTTATTTAATGGTGTGGCTAGGTAGAGGCATTGTTGAAGAATAAGTCAAAGTCCAACTGATGGATAAGATGATCAAGAAATTGTAATTTTTTATTTGACTTTGACACACCGCCTATTTCAATCACAGGTAATTAGTCCTTTACTAAAATAAAATAGGAGTCTCATCTAGTTCATTCTTAGCATCACTAGCGAAAACATTTTAAATTACTAACCACCTATTAATCAAATAAGCCAATGCCAAGTTTTATCTTTCATTAACATACAATAGTTTTAATCAAACCCCAATAATCCCATACACAGTAATCAACATAAATGAAACCACGATGTAAAGTGTAAAGCAAAGATAAATAGATAAAGTCCTCGAATAAACCATCGGGTAAAAATCCAATATATCTATCTGACTAAAATACTCTCAAATACTTAAGATTGAATGAAAAGGGGCAACACGACCAACTAATGCCAGAATAGAGAACCTAATATAGAATGCAATAAGTGAAGCGGCTACTCAGCAACCTAGAAGCCTCCACATCAGTTGTCGATTTGTGTCCATGGAAAGAATATTCATCCACGGCGACCCTGTGGCTGGACACCTAAAAGTTTTTGGAAAAGAGATTTGATATGGTTCAGAGCCCAAAAGTTTTTAAAAATATATACAAGTAATTAAGATGAAGTAAATTAATATGCACTAAAACTTTCCATATTTAAGCCGGTGTCGTACTCTCATGAGATTACCCCTCACCTCTCAACTATTGTGTACACCTAGCCCATACATCTTAACCCGCCTAGACACACCACCCCGTCAAGTTAGTCCCATTGTAAACCTCATAAATACACCACTCTAACCCGAATATTGCCCATTGTTCCTTTATTTGATATTTGTCTCATTAGCTTAATTAATCATTCCATCATTTATTATTCTCATAACTTCACTCCAGTTATTTATTAACATCCACACTTAATGTATTAATCCCGTTTATAATTAACTACACTATTATATACATAATGAGATACTATAATAAACACATATGCCGCGCATAGTTGTCATCCCCTGAGTAATAACTCATTGGATACCATCCCCCACATAATAACTCATTAAATGCCTTCCCTCGAGTGCTAAGTCATTGGATACCATCCCCTGAGTACTGACTCATTAGATGCCTTCCCCCGAGTACTACTCATTGGATGCCTTTCTCTACAATGCTATCATCATCCAGGGCATACTCACATCATCCTGGATACCGGCGTTCTGACTCTCACCCCGACTTGATAAAATAGCAAACGTATTGGAGGTGGCCATAGTCTTTCGATAGTGAGTCATAACCATACCCAAAATCACCTCACCTCAAACTTCAACCCTCACAAGGGCACATGCGTGGCGCTATGTCCTGGGGACTATACTCACCCTGCATTCACTAGCCAAGGGAATCACCCACATTGTGCAACCTCCCATGATAGCACTAGAGGTGTATGTTTCACATAAACATCATACACACACATATTATTTTCACACACACACACACACACACACACACACACACACACACACACACATATATATATATATATATATATATATATATATATATATATATATATATATACAGAAAGTCTCCTCTAAGGACTCCTTATGGTGCAGACCCTGGTACATACCATTTTTTTAAAATAGTAAAAAAATTAATTTTCTGATGAAACTTAATGGATATGATCTCCATGGTGAGAAGATCATCTCTAATTTTTTTCGTCAAAAAATTCAATAAAAAACCATTGAGATGAGGTGATATATAAAAAAATTGTATAAATATGCATTTTCAACCGTTGAAATGTTGGGTCGGCGCCAGATGCTTTATTGATTGAATTTTTTATGAAACTTTATGGATATGATCTTCTCACTAAGTTTGATAAAAAAATTCAAGAAAAAATTGGGTGAGATGATCGCTAACATTTCAACGGTTGAAAATGCTTATACCAGTTTTTTACATATCACTTCATCTCAACGGTTTTTTTTATTGAATTTTTTGATGAAAAATATTGGAGATGATCTTCCCACCATGGAGATCATATCCTTAAAGTTCATCAAAAATTCACTTTTTTACTATTTTAAAAAAATGGTATGTACCAGTGTCTGCACCATAAGGAGTCCTTACAGGAGAGGGCCTCACACACACACACACACACACACACACACACACACATATATATATATATATATATATATATACCCGCATATATATAAAATAAATTAGGTTAACCATGCAAGTCACTCATAGCACTAGCCTAAAATCTTTGAGTCTAAATCCGACTCCCAAATTCATAAGTAGTCATTTACTTATTTATGTATATCCTATTTATATTTTATTCCAGACTAAGACTATCTCAGACTATCCCATAACCTAACCCTTTTTGAAATTCCAACCCGATTTCATAAATCATACCCCGATTTTTTTCACCCTAAAACACCCGTGCATCCATACCCATATTTGATTTCCAACTAAAGATTTCAGTCTCGAACACCCTTTTATAGAAAATTCATGACTAATTAAAAACAATAAAAAAATATGAAACTGGCGGCTACGCGTTTGTAATGAAGATATCTATCTCTATGACTAAATGCAAGGGTCATTAAAATGAAATACCTACCTCATTTGAACGAGAATCTCAACTCATTCGAATGGGCTTCTAACGAGCTTCCAATGACATTGACGCTATAACTCTCTTTCTTAGGCGGGATTCATCATCTTCCCATCAATAATCCCATATATATAATCAATCTAGCCCAAAATTTATAGTTTTTATCAATTCTAAACATGATTACACTTATTTTCACATTCAGATTCATCCAACAACAATTAAACTCATGGGATTTAACATCTTAATAAAAAATTATGCACTCTCTTAATTCCCATTCAAGATTATGTAATTCCTTAACTTTCTCAGTCAAAATTTAATCTTTATATTTGGATTTTTTTCCAGAATATGTATTGAGTAATGGTTACTACTTTTCACCTAAAACCCCATCTTTTAACATAGGTCCCATTCACCAAAAGTCTTTTAAAATACAATACATCACCTACTATGATATGAATTAAATTTACATGCATAAAATATCAAGCAAGTTAATTACTTGCCTTAATCAATACATAGAGTCTTATTTTCCTTCGATGTGTGATGATTATAGCCCCAAAGATCCTTCAATCCTGTCACTTTTCTCCCTCTTAGGTCTCCCTTAGCTTTGTCCTTCTCTCTTTTCTCACCACAAGCATCTGAGATGCTTTAATTGTGTATAACAGCTGCTTCCTAACCCTAATCTCCTTTTTAAACCCCTTAATCCCGTTTTTAGGTTATCCTCCTCATCTAAAATGGCCTATATGACCTCGAATGGGTCCTAACTAGTCTAAAAAGCTTTCAGAATCTAATTACTACCTCGAGGTACTTAATTTTGACTATTTTGACTCATTCTGGATCAACTGTGCACTCAAAATCGTCATCTGAGTCACTATACATTAATTTTCTATCTCAACCTCAATATAATCTACTCTCAAGCCTCTGTTGAGATACTGTAAAAAAATCCGTCGTTCTAACTCACTACGACGTACTAACAATTCACCATATTTTATTTACTATAAACACACTTAGTAAATTTACCACATAAATGTTAATCTTAATCCCACCCAATTAATATTTGTTAAATAGATAATATTTCATTTTAATAAAATTACTGCACATGTGTCATTTATAGCACCAAAAATAATTAAATCCATAATTATTAAAAAATATGAGTTGTTACAAACTTCCCCCCTGCAAAGGAATTTCGCCTTGACAAAATTTAGATATGCCCATACTAAAGACTTCGTCTCCTTACACTCAAGGCGTCCGAACATATTTAAAATTAACTCGTAATAATATTTTGGTGTTTCCACTATACACACGCCAGTGGTACTATTTTGACTGAAGGTCTACTCACTACAACTTAAGATTAGCGACAAGTCAATTTAAACTCTTACATACCGATATATTCCCTTATGCTTAGGATATTACTTATACAACGACACACAAAACTATCGTGAGTCCTCTAACCACACTTAAAAGATGAGCCTACACTCAACTGGCTCTATTATCTCAAAACTGAAGAAAGCAACACATTCCTAGGTGCCAACTTCCCTTCTTGCCAAATTACATAACTCCCTTTACGGAAGGCATTCGTAACAACATCTGACCCTAAAATTAGACTTCTGAGGTTTTGGTTGACGATGTAGCTCTTACGATCTTTTGAACTATGCAAAATAAATTATGATTTACCCAATCCTCACTGACGGGCTCTGAATCATGTCTGGCCCGAGAAGCTTATTGTCCACCACCTCTAATAATCAGAGGAAAGACAATAAGGTCTCTAAAATAAAGTCTTAAAAATTTCTTGCCAATATTAAACTAGTATGAGTTATTACACGCAACTCTACCAACGATAATTACTACTCCCAATTACCCAAAATCCAGAATATGCATTCCTTGCATTCTCTAATATCTCGTTCACCCCTCCCATGTACTCCTCGATCTATGGGTGGTATGACTTTGCTTGAAACGTAACTATGTCCCCTATCGCCTCCTGATAACTCCAACAAAAGGTGGGACCTAATGATCTAATCCTCATCCGAAAACAGTATTGGGTGTCACCATGTGCCATCTCATTCCCTTTCTTCAATGAAATGCTGGGAACAATGCCCAATAGTGTAACTCACCCAATTTAGCAATAACCGCTCCATTATAGTTAACTAATTCCACAACCCAAAGGGAATATGGACCTTTTCGTGATGTTAGTAACCCAACAATGAACTCCATCTGTCTACCTACCCATTCTGTCACTGGAATCAGTAAGTATTGCCAAATTTATGGTTGATCATCTCGGACAAATCATTTCCCCTCTAATGAGTGGTTCTCCCGGAGACAACTTTGTTATTTATCACTCCCCACTGATCCACATGCTTTGTATCCCCCGTTATGTGGTACATCTTACCCCCCTTCTTGAGGTACGCTAAAAATTGTGACCCATGCATCTGCTTCAAAGCTGCACACATCCTCGACCCTCTTTGTCTGGTGAAAATCAACGTCCTATTTATACGCGAGTAACCCTCCACATTTGACTAAGAAATACCCCACTCTACTCTCTAAAAATGTTAGATCCTCTATTGTCAAGAGATATTTCTCACTTGTGTCTCCAGAACCTTTAAGCCCATCTCGGATGTGATAATTCTCCTTAATATACAGATAGCCAGACTATCTCCTTTTCTCAAACGAAGTTCAGTCCATTATACCATTCCACTTATACTTATAATTGCTCCAAGAGAATACATTTAACACATTTATAACCATGTCCTCTTATCTTACATGATATTGAAAGTCAAACTAACCAGGGCGCCATACACCCATATCCAGTGCACATCTGCACAATCATCACTAATGTGATATGCTTATCTCAAGATCGGCTCCGCACTCTCGGCATGGCTATACAGTAAGGTTGTACTCAGCTTCTCTACTAATCGTGACTTATTTCTACTCAATACTTCCCTACAAATAAACTAGTGGTGCAAGAGTTCCCAAATGCTTCCTACAGAACACTATCGGCTCCACTGGCCTTGTATAATATAATAGTTCTGAGCTCAAAGTGTTTTCTCTACAAGTTCAATGAATAATATTCAAAACTACTGCCCTAGCATCCAATAATGTCTCCCCACACTTGATTTTTATTATGGTCCATGCGTCAAATATCCCGCAAATAAAACTTAAATAAGAAATTCTCTTGATGCACTATAACCTAGAATTATCGATCACCGAGTTCTATAGGCCTGAAGAATATAATCAGTACACTAAAAATCATGTCCCCATCGTATAAGTCTAATCATAAAATCAAACATCTCTAAATGAGTCATATAACACTGCACTCGCACTATCACTAACTCCCCAACGCTAAATCAATAAAAAGCTAAATGTCTCTGCTCAATAGAAAACTCGATGTACCTTGAATCACAACAGTAAAGTCCCTACACACCGGGATCAAATATAAAAAGACAAATATAATCACTGAAGTCTTATCCATAATACAATATAGACACAAGATCTCCCTCTTCAAGGTGAGACATTGCAAAACAACACATCCTTCTCTGGAACAACGAACACGATAGCCTTGCTCTAACAACCCACCATCGCTAACCAATCCATACCCAGGATTACATCATACTCGCATATTCTATTTCTAAAACGAGTGAATCCACTAAAACATATCCTCTCAGTGACCGCACCCGTTCACCTGCAGATGGAAAGAAAGAGAGCCCCGCTACCCAACGGTAGATATATACACACAATAGTAACACTAATGATACACCCACTAAACCCGTCTCATGCGCGAATTTAGTGCTAACAAAATGCTGTGACTCACTCGTGTCACCTTATTATTATCCCATATACCCATAGATAAAATTCATTCCTTCAATCGCCAATAGAACTGGCCGTTCAAATGGTTCCTGGACATAATACTCTCGTCTAAACTGAACCAAAAACTTCAATAAATGTTGCCCCTTCCCGACATCCCGATCCTATCCCAAAACTTACTGCGGATGAGAACAATATATGTGACCCTAATACCCACACATAAGACACCTATATGTATTATCCCCCTGTCTCTAGCCCCATTAGCCATATTGGGGTTGTCCTTCTCTTAGACCTGGTAGCCTTGGCCCCAATTGCTACATTCGTTGTTCCTTTAGCTCTGCTGGATCTGTAGAACACACTGTTGGCCCTAACGACCTTAGATGAATACACTGTCAGTTGGTAGGAATTCCATTGATTTGAACTATTCAAATGGGTTCCCTGCTGGGTGTCCCCCTGTGGTGCCTCACTAGCACCAATTCCATTCATTTTTGCTATGTTGACTAGAATTTTCAATCTCTTAGCTCCCTTCTCATTGAAGCATTTATCTTACAATTTCAAAAGTACATCATTGATGACATCACCATCAATTTCCCAAGATGAATTTGAAGCACACTATATGATTGAATCACTTGAGTCTATACTATATAGGAGCTCAACTAGTTTGGAAAAGAAGGCAAAATTGAGTCACTCTTATTACTTCATTTCATCTTTAAGAACTTCAAGACATGACTATCTTCATCAATAAAGATTAATGGTCTTCAATTATAAAACCAACACACAAAACACTTTAGGATTGAACATTTTCATATTTCATTTCATATATGAGGTGTGTGTGTTAATTTGGATTTGAATGAATTTTCTACGCTAATTTGGAATTTTTAGGAATTTTTGAACATTTAAAATCTATTTTCAAAGAATTAAATTTAGGGTTTTAAAATGTTTGGGGTTTAATTTTCATATATTTAACTTCCAAAAAAATTCCTTGGGTAGAACCCGAAAGCGCTAGATAAATTTGTGGTTAAAAATGATATTAGAAAAAGTCTAAAAGCATGCATTTAAGATTGATTATATGGCTGGCACTTGGTTGCATATTACTGGTTCCATGTGTGATTTCTTACACTCACATCTTTAGCTTTCAATCTTATCCGTTCGATCATCTTTAATCTAAGGTCTGGATGTTATCTTGGACAATCTTTATGAGGATAATAAGAACCAATCAGAGCGTTTGTTTGTGCGGTTCATTAACAGCCATTAGATTAAGAGTTTGAACAATCAATTCACTTTCAACCCTTGATTTAGCCTTAAGCTTCCACATCCTTCCAACACTTGTATAAATAGAGGCCTTCGTATTAAGAATTCCAATCTTTGAGAGGTCTAAGGGTCTGAGAGAGAAAAAAGAGAGAGAAGAGAGAAGAAATAAATAAAAGAGGGAAAAAAATTGAAATCGCAAACAAAACTCTACCAAATTTTCTTCAGAAAATAGTTTGAGAGTTAGGGGTTTCTAGTGTTCATTTTCTATCCTCTTAGGTCTAAATCTCTTACTCAACAACATCACAAAATTAGATCTAGTTTCTGTTTGAAACTCGTAGATCTAAATCAGTGATACATAATCACTTAGATCCATATGTTGTTTTGGTTTATTTATTAAGAAATCATTCTCTTATGTTGGAATTATTCTATGTTTATTTATCCAACATTTCTTAGTTTTTTATGAACCTGAAATAAAGACTTGTATATTTTAGATCTGTTAAGATTTATCAGTTCGAAAAATTTGTATATATTTAATTTCTAAAGAATCTCAGTTTTAAAGATTCTAAAGATTTACGGATCTGAAAACATTCTAAGAAAAAAGACTAAGCCTAATTTCAATAGTGTGAAAAAGATATTTCATACTTAGAAGTTTTGTAATTCGTAGGAATTGTTTGTAATTAAGCATGTGTGAGTACACTCATGTGATTAAGGCACAACACTAACAACACAATCAACCACCATCACTAAATAGTGTTATTGGTTAAGAGATTCTGACCATTTGAGTCGACGTAAAGCTAAAGAAGAAAAGGAGCCAAGCTAAAGAACGGAAAGGACAACATCAGATCCTTAAAGAAGTAAGAAAATAACCAAGGAGTGTAGGTATATTTCTGGACTTAGAATAGATCTGTTTTTGTTTGTGTATCTCGTTGAATGCTTGCAACCTTGAAACTGCTTTAGTGGATTTTTATTTTGAGGTGTAGAGACCTCCGTGGATGTTTCCCCAATTTGGGTGTGGTTTTGCCATGTATATTTTTTTGACTCTTGTGTATGCTTCTTCATTTTCCATAGCTACAATCTGCTGCATAGATTTAGATTTTAAACTAAAAACCTATTTCAATGAATTTTGAATATTTAGTTCTTACAAACGATTTTTAACACACCTTGTGTACTAATCAAGATTTTTACAAGAGTGTATTCAAAAAGTAGTTCGAAACTCTTTAAACCTTTTTAACAAAAATTAAAATAACATAGTGAGGGTTTTTAAATTGGTTTTTGTTTTCTAAAAAATGTTTGATCCTGTACTTTGAGACTGTTTACAAAATCATACTATGGATGAAAAATTTGAGCGTCTTGGAAATCTGTCCAGACCTCCCTTATTTGATGGAACAAATTTCCCTTACTAGAAAGTAAGGATGATTTCTTTCATCCAAGGTACATTGGGAGATGGTGCTGGGAAGCAATTGAAAATGGTTATTCTCACCGAACCCAGCTTATAGCAGAAGGTAGCACTGAAAGGATAAATAAGTTCCCCGGTGAGTTCACTAAAGAAGAAAAACATGCCTCCTTAAGTAATAATAAAGGGAATAATGCAATTTTTATGTTTGTTAATGAACACGAATTTAAGCGTATATCTATCTGCTCAACATATAAAGAAGCCCGGGACACATTAGTCATAACCCATGATGAGGATGAAAATGTTAAGGCTGCCAAAACACAGATGTTGATACAACAATATAACACTTTGGTTATGCATAAGACTGAGACCTTTGATGAATTCTACATTAGATTAACTGATATTATAACTAAATTGCATGCTAATGGTATAATGTACAATAGGAAAGAAATTGTATCTAAAATTCTAAGATTCCTCCCCCCCAAGTTTGACAATAAAATATATACAATTGAGCAGATACCCGATCCATACTTGACTCCCGAACTCCTTAATAGAAAACTTAGGACTATTGAAATGGAACTTTAAGTTAAAAAGCATCTCTCCAATAATCAGAAAAGTCAGTCTAGTTCAAATGTTGTATTTTAGTCCAAAATGACTTTACCTCAATTAGTTATGCCTAATATTAACCTTAACTCTGATGAGGAATGTGATTTGGAAATATTGGATAACCAGATAGCCCTTATGTCAAAAGAATTTAAGAAAATTTTAAAGTTTAGAAATAATGCTGCTTCTAAACAAGGGAAACCTACATATCCAAACCATTCCAACAACAAGCCTCATGAGAGGAATTGGGAAAAATAAAATACTGAGACCAACCATAGACCTCAAAGAGACCTTAAAAAGGCTCAGTGTTTCAGATGTAGCCAAATGGGTCACTTAGCTACTAATTGTAGGGAGAAACTGAATAACACTATTAGAGCATATATCAGTAAGACTTGGGATGGTTCGAGCAATTCTGAAGAAGATGATCCTGAATCATGCAATGCTTTAAACCTTTGCATGTAATTTTTTGCTAAAATTGTATATTCTGATGATATGTCTATTAGTAATAATGAACTTGATGCTATCATGCCTAGATTATATGAACGCTATTGATACTACTAGTGGTAACTTTACGACGATGTGTGTGAGTCAAAGTGAATGCAATAATGACGAATTAAATGTGTGTGTGAGTACATCGAAGGAAACGTAGGGGACAATTCACACACTGCACTTAATGACTCTAAAAATGATGATCTCCCTGACATTAACAGACTATACACTAAGACTCTTAGGAATACCACCAAGCTAGAAGATACAGTCAAGGACCTAACTGAAAGAATTGAAGCTTTAAGCCTAATGGTGAAGCAGAATGCTGAGGATTATACAAATAAGTGTTTGACCTATGAATCCAAAACCAAATCTTTTGTTGAAAAAATTAAAGAACTTTTTGAGTCAAATGAAGTTTTGGAAAATAAATATAAGGAAACTTTCATAGAATTGGAGAAATCTAAAGAAAAGGTTTCAACTATCTTCAAAAAAATTTCTAAGTTTGAAAACAATTCCAATTATTTTGAAGGTTGTGTTGTCTCTAGTAAAACTAATTCTGAAGAAAAAACAAGCATAAATTTTGATAAAAAAAACTAATACACAAACCAAACATTTGCAAAACATAAAATTTATGTCTTCTAGAAAAAGACCTACTGATATATGTCCTAATTTTCAATCCATAAAACTTATTTTTGAGAATAAGCAAAAAGGCCCAGACATCTTGATGAAAAATTGTCCAAAGCCTACCACTGAACCTAAGGCCAAATATGTTTGCCCCCCCCATTAGGAGATTTGAAATTGAATGGAAAAATGTTGTAGTTAGACTTAACGTCAATGTCCAACAAATGGATAAACCTCTTTTCAAAGATTTTAAAAATCAGAGACAATAGTCTTGCCGCTAATACTGTTCACAATGTGATATTTATGAGCACTATCTCGATGAATGTTTTCAAAAACGATTGTATAAGCTTGTCTATAAATCACCAGTTTACAAAAAAATTAACTATTCTAGACAGAGAAGAAATAATTATGCACTTCCTAAACATACTAATAAAAACTCTAACTATAGGAATAGGAAGAAAAGATCTCACGCTAAGAAGAAGTCTAAGAGAAAGAGACCTAGATCAATTACTAAACCAAAAGCTCACAAACCTTTTAAAACTAGAGTTATATGGGTTAGAAAGGATGATCTAATAACCCAGTTGAAGTGTAACATAGTTATAAACGGTTTAAAAGCTGAACACATTGCTTCTGGTTGGTACTTAGACTCTGGATGTTCTAAACATATGACTGGAGACGATACTAAATTATCTGATGGAACTGACTTCTTAGGAGGAAATGCTTTATTTGGGGAAAGAGTATCAACTCAGATCATAGGCAAAGGAACACTCCAAGAAAAAAGACTCCCTATTATCAAATATGTCTTATTAGTGAAAGGTCTTAAAGCTAGTCTGTTAAGTATATCATAATTTTGTGACTCTAATCATACAATCACATTATTAAAAACTAATTGTAAAATTTTAAATGAGAATGGTGATTGCATCTTTACTGGTCACAGGACCCCAGATAACAATTACACAGTAAATCCGAGTAATGAGACTTATAGGTTAGCCAGAATTGATGGCAATGAAATCTCGCACAATCGTTTGGGTCACATAAATTATGATAGTCATAGCAAATTAAACTCACAGGATATAGTTAGGGGTTTGCTAAAAATAAAACCTATTTCAAATGTAGTTTGTGGGACATGTCAGGAAGGAAAAATAGTTAAATCTGCTCATAAGAAAGTTAAAGATACTTTAACAACAAAACCTCTAGAGCTAATCCACATGGATCCCATGGGTCCTTCCCGAGCTATAAGTGAAGGTACCTATATAGAGCATACCTAGGGTTTGATTTCCATGCTTTAACTATATATACCTTCATCTAGTTGGACATGAATTTTGACAAAATATTTTTGTAATTAGGAGTGTCTCGCCTATCGACGCCACGCTCTCTATGTTTGTCTACATCAAATGAGCTCTCGATTCTGTCCGTCATCTTAGAAAAATATAATTTCCACTCCCTATTGGCTTATAGGATTTATTCTGTCACGTAGGACATGACACCACGTTGCATTTGCATTTTGTCTATCATGTCTTATGATATTGCTGGGTTTAATCATAATAATTTTTTTTGAGTTCAAAATTTAAATTTGAAATTTTTATAAGAATAAATATTTTTTGTGAAATTAAATTTTTGTAATTAGGAAGTTATCATTTTTTTTGTTGGGTATGGCTTTTTGTATATGCACATGTTTATTATATATATTAATACATATAACAATTTGCCATCTTGATTCTTATTATCTGCTGTTGGCATGTAAAGACCATAGCAGGTCTAAGTGTTTTTGCCTTAACAGGCCTAGTGCCTTAACTGTTACCGATTTGACCTTTGCAGGTCCTTTTTCTTTAGTTGGTGTTATATATATATATATAATATGTGTTGTCCGAATAAAAGAAAACATAGGTCTTGTACCTTACCTGTTTTGTTTTGACCAATAAGCATGTTTTGTATGTATCATATAATATATGTATATTAGTTTGTATAAAAATGATTTGACCCTTATATCTACTTTGGCTGGTATCGGCTTGACCCATGACAGGTCTTATTATTGTCCCTTAGTTGTTCGCCTAATGTAAATAGGTCGCGTTTTCAGTTTTTTCCCTTTACTGTATAATATATTCTTATATTATATATGTTGGTTTTCATCTTGTGATAGAGTTTTAGCCATAGCTATTGGCATATAGACCTGATTCCGACTTGACCCTTCAATGATCGTAGCTGACTTCGGTTTTGGGCACATCTCTTTACCTAAAGATTTCTCTTAAAACCAAAACTAGTTCCCTTTTTAATCCTAAAATGACACCGTGTGTCGTCATGATTCAAACGGTAATTTTTCAAGTGGTATCAGAGCTAGACTTTAAAAAGATCTGATTTCAAAACTTTTGTCAAACTCTTTTTACCTTGTTTTAGTGGAAGATTCTAGTCAGTTGCTTAGGTTTGGAAATTTCTGTAAACCTTTTATTTTCGATGGCCCAAATTTTCCCTATTGGAAAATTTGAATGGTAGCATTCATTCGAGGCACATTAGGAGATGACGTTTGGGATTTAATTGAAAATGGTTATAGGCACCCCAATACTCCTATAGCAGAAGGTAACACTATTTTTAGAAAACTTAGATTATCTGAATTAAGTGGTGATCAGAAAAAGATAAGCAATTTCAATAATAAAGGCAAAAATGCAATTTTCATGAGTGTGAGTGAAAATGAATTGAAATGTATATGTCATTACACTACTAGTAAAGATGCTTGGGATACTTTAGTAATTGCACACGAGGGTGACGATATAGTAAAGTAATGTAAAACAAAAAT
Organism: Sambucus nigra; assembly: GCA_949130495.1. Taxonomy (NCBI): domain Eukaryota; kingdom Viridiplantae; phylum Streptophyta; class Magnoliopsida; order Dipsacales; family Adoxaceae; genus Sambucus; species Sambucus nigra. The sequence goes on from OX422207.1 coordinate 717,803,182, forward strand.
TTTGCTTCAACAATACAATATGCTAGTTATGAACGATAATGAACCATTTGATGATTTTTATATGCGTTTGACTGATATCATTACCCAATTGCTTGCGAATGGTATTGAATATTCTGATAAAGATGCGTGTTCTAAAATTCCGAGGTCCCTTGTACCAGATTTGATCATAAACATTATATAATAGAATAGATTGATGATCCATCTCTCACACCTGAATTCCTAAGCTCTAAATCGAGAACTATGGAACTTGAATCAGCCTTTAGGAAGACTCTCACATCTTATACTAAGAATGTGTCGACCAATACTTCTAAAGTTTCTTTTAAAACTGCCTATCCTAGTAAAAATAAGCATAAGGTAATTAAACAACAATCTGAGTCAGATGATGACTCTGACGTGGAATCGAATGAAATTGATAAGATTGAAAATCAACTAGTTGTTATGTCCTTTCAATTCAAGAAACTTTTGGAGCAAAGAAATGATACTGTTAAGAGACATACGCAAGTGAATAATTAGTCTATTCAGCTCACCCGACACCATAATAGAAAATCAAAGCGAACTTCTGATTATGATAGTAAAAGTAGTACGGTTGATACATCTAAATTTTCTTATCACAATTGTGGGAAACTCGGTCACTTTATTACTGAGTGTTGGTCTAAGCCATAGTCCAAGCATTCTAAACAACACAAGGCACTTATAACTAAAACTTGGGATGACTCTTCTGATTCTGAATCAGAAGATAACCAAGGAAATTCTGAATTAAATTGCCTTGCATTTTTAGGAGAAGTTTATGACTATTGCGAAGACGTGTACTTAACAGGAATGACTGATTCCGAAGATGATTCTAATTCCGATTCTGATGAAGTACTTGATTTGATTGATGATGCTAAATGTTTGTTAGCTAAACAACCTTCTATGCTTTAAATAACTGCTCCGTTTGATGCTAAACATGCCTTATATGATACTAAATCTGATGATAGCAATACTACTCACACGGACACTAATGAGCATGAAAATTTTGTTGGCTATGATGATTGCTCAAAATTGTATGTCAGGACTTTACAAAATACACAAGAATTATTGAATTTGGTTAAAATTCTTAGTGAGACCTTAGAGAATCAATATAAGACCGTTCAATAAAATTCCATTAAAATTCCATTGAATTCGGTTGTACCATTTAAGTGTGGGTGTGTCATCTAGGATAGAATACCGCACACAAATACTTCACAAAGAACTAGGACAATAGGAACTGAGCCAACCTGCGCTAAAGAAGCTAGAGGGGAGGAAAAGACGTGAAGAAAGCAAAGTGAACAAGAGATGCATTGTGAGGATAATTGCGGAAGAGCAACCAAAGCAGAGAGAAGCTTGGTCGAGATAGGTAATAGCTTGTTCTAATTTATCTTGCCTTGAGTCTTGTTGCATGTTTGTATAATCGTTCCTATTTCATTTTATTTTAGTGAAAGTATACTAGCTTGATTCTTAGGAGAGTCTATCGTTTTTCCCGGGGAAGGGTTTTTGCGATGTTAAATAAATACCGCATGCTTTACATTTTTCGCATATCACCTCACACGAAAAAGTAGGTTTAAAAAAATAAAAACTCGCCTAAAAACTGAATTGGTTATTATTTTATAAATCACTTAGATTTAACAATGACAATAATTTGGACTTTTAACTGACTTTGGAAATAAAAATTATTTTCATAAAGTTAACAATTCAAGAAAAGTTTGAATTGGTCCCTCCTAGAATAAACCGGTAAAACTCGTAGGTAAATTGCGTTTAATCGACAATCGTTTACTTCCATACACAGTCTTCTTACGCATCGTGGGTGCTTTAAATAAGCCTTTGTGGTAATAGTTATATTTTTGTTATAGTGGATGATTTTACTCGATTTACTAGTGTGGCGTTTTTAAAACAAAAATCGAATATATTTGGAGAATTTTTAAAAATTCTTTTAAGAATCGAGAATGAAAAAGATACCCAAGTCAATTGAATCCGTAGCGATAGTGGAGGTGAATTTAAAGACTTAGGTGTAACAGAATACTATAATAGTAATGGTTACCTACATGTGTTCAATGCACCTAAAACACCTCAGTAGAATGGTGTTGCCGAGCGTAAAATCGTACAATACAAGAAATGGTAGGGTAATGATACGCGCTAAGACTTGCCAAAATACTTTTGGGTTGAGGCAGTTCAAACAACATGCCATATTATCAACAGAGTATACCTTCGAAAAAATACCAAACAAATGCCCTATGAACTTTAGACTGGGAAAAAATCCCAACTTAAAATATTTTCGAACTTTTGTGAGTACTTGTTACGTTTGTAAACAGAGAGAACACCTGTCTAAATTTGAAACCCATGGTGATAAAGACATATTTTTGGGTTACTCCCCAATAGTCGAGCTTATCATATTTATAATTTGCGTTCCAAAGTCATAATGGAATCGATAAATGTGATAGTGAGTGGCACTAAAGTCGAGAGTAAAGAACAAGGGCCAACAATAGTGGATGAGTCTGAAAATAATTTTACATATGACTCTTCAGAGATAATTGATAATTTACCAACTGAGTCCCCTGAAGTACCTAACTCAGTTTCTAAAGATCATCCCTCAGATAATATTGTTGGTAATCCTGAAGAGCCTGTGCGTACACGATCCCAATTACGTAATGTTGCTCATTTTGCATACTTTGTTTCTTTAATAGAACCAAAGAATATAAACTACGCATTCAATGACTCATTTTGGATAGGTTTTATGCAAGAAGAGCTCATCCAATTTAAAAGTCATGACATGTGGTATCTTGTGCCTAAGCTAGAAAATAAAAGGGGTATTGACACTTGTTGGATTTTCAAAAAGAAAAAATATATATCTGGGATGATAGTTAGAAATAAATCTAGATTAGTGTGACACCCCTCCTAATTAATTACCGGGTGATCATTACTTAATTAATAAATTTCAGAATATCAAGTTGGTTCAGATAATGCATCACTGCCGAGAACTCAAATTTTAATTTAATAAAACTAAGCACCTAGTATTTTAAAAAGATTGATGTCCAAATTTTATCTTGTCATTAACTAATACCAAAAGAATATCAATAAACACCATGCATCACAGTAACATAAGTTCAGTCCGACTGAAATAAAATAAATGCTTGGAGAAAACATCTCCAAATACAATCCCATAAAATAAATCAAATGGAAGAAACCAAAAACAATAGAGAGTTTAAAGTGACTAAATATCTGAAATTAAGCATGAGTAAGGACGACATGTCCAACAAGATGAATAACTGAAAAAGGAAGGATGGGCGGAATCGTCTACTAGCAATAATTATGCAGCTCCCACAGTAGCTATAGCATGAAAACTGAATAGAATCTCCTAAGGTTGGTGTCCCTGTGGCGGGGCACCTAAAATAATGTAACAATAAAGAGATATACAGAAAAATGGGTCAGAGCCCGAGTTGAATTTTTTTTTAAATAGCAATTGCTTAAATTGATTCAATTAGCACAATTATTAATCAAGTTATCTTAGCGTACTCACTTGAGATACTCACCGCTCAATCTAGTGTGCACGTCTAACGAGCCTAACTACCCATACTACTCATGATACCCTTACTGACTACTAAATGTATAATATGAAGTTTGGAAGTCTCTCTAAATAACGTAAAAACTGACGTACATATGATTTCGATATAGAATTAGGATTTCTTTAGATTATTCACATATTCTTCTAAATGCCCAACTGATAATACCATAAGTGTATAAATAACACTAGTGACAATAGCACAAGGCACCAAACATGATTTTCTGTATACCCTCCTTATTCACTTTATGTATAAATATCAAATTATATAAATATAGTAATATTACACCCTTGGTTAAGAACCCGCCGATGGGTTACGCACATACCTACGCACCCATACGACTGTTATCACTATCATTCTCACGGATAGTCTGTACCTAGGTTCCACGCTCTAGTGGTAGAACTCTAAATCCCCCAAAGTCTCACAAGATTCGGTTGTCCACAACGCGTTAACCTCCGTTCGATAGCGAGTAGCTAGGTATGTCATACACATAGTATTTTGAGAAAAAACATGCACACAACTTATATAAATTCATAGGCTTTCCTGCATCCAAGTATTTACATCACATATAATATAACTCCTATTATATCCCGTACTTTTATTTGTATGTACTCTTCCTTGTGTTTTCACCCCTCCTTAATCCTATGGATTTTTATACCTTTCGAGGGTCGACTTATTCTCCGCTCATTAATAATTTTTAATACAAGTCACTCAATGATCATACGGGTTCAACACTCATTTAAATAAGCCTACAGGAAGTTCGAAATAAAAATTGGGCCTAAAAGGCCATTCTGGAATCTCGTTAGAAGACCCAGAAATCTCGTTCGAACGAGGGTCGTTCGAACGAACGAACGACCAAACTCATTAGAAGATTACTGGAATCTCCTTAGAAGTCTCGTTCGAACATGGTCGTTCGAACGACCTAGGCTAGACTTCTAACAAAATTTCTGAAGTTTCCCGGTTCATCTCTCAACTTCGTTTTTCCCAATTTTGACCACTCAAAACTCAACCTAAATTCATTACAACCCAAATAAAATGTTTCCCACTATCCTAAGTCATCTTAGAACACATAATAACATAATTTTGGAGGTCAAATCCTTCTAATCATCATGTAATCTCAATAAATTCCCAAATTTTACCACAAACCCTATTAACGTGAACCCATAATTTATTTGTCCATTAAAACTCCATTTTAATTCATGATTTACATATAGTTCATCAACTTTCACATTTCTGTTAAGGGGAAAATCCTCTACATGCAAACTCCCATCAGATTTTTCTAAATATTTCTACATGATTGCATCATAGGAAAGCCCAAATTGGTATTTGTTGTTCTAAAACCTCAATATATGTTAACAAGAGTAATAATTGCTAAGAGAAGAGAAATATAATCACTTGCCTTAATATGAATATCTGATTCGCGGGTTGAAAATGGTATAGGAACGTTTCTCTGACACGATCTATGCGTTGGTGTACTTTTTATTGTGAAAAGTTGAGTTCTTGGCTTAGGGCTCTAATGGAGTCTTCTTCTCCTTCCTTGGTTTCTCTCTCTCTCTCTCTCTCTCTCTCTCTCTCTCTCTCTCTTCCTCTATTCTCACGTAGGTTGCAACTGACAGACCATTAACTTTAAAATGCTATTAATTAACCTAATTTTCGTCCATTTAATTACCCAAAAATCCCTAAAGACCGAAATACCCCACCGGGGTGTTGTTTTGGGTTAAACTGTCCCGGACTCTAAATAAAATATCCGAATAGTGTTTTTTAACAATTTCGACCCTTTCGGACACTCTGGCACACTCAAAATAGTCGTCCAAGTTATAAAAAAATAACTGCCGTGTATCTCATTACCGGCCATACCATTATTTCAATAATTACTAACTCTCTTCCTTCTAGTGATTATTATCATAAAATCGGATTAATTTCAAATTAATATTTTTCCCTTTAATTTAATTATTCCCTATTTTCCATAAAAATAATTATGCGGCAAAAATACAGGGTATTACATACTTCCCCCTAAGAATAGAATTTCGTCCTGAAATTCGAAAAAGGATATATATATACCTGGAAAGAATATTTATGGATAACGTTTGCGTATGTGATCCTCGCGTTCCCAAGTTAATTCCTCAACATTATGGTGCCGCCACTGAACACGTACTAGTGGTACTACTTTCGACCTCAACTTCCTTTCGCTACGGTCTAGTATAGCAATCGACCCCTCCTCGTATGAGTTATCAGGATGTAAGTCTATCTCTTCTAACGCAATGTGAGTATGGGCCAAATCATCTCGAAGAAATATCCTCCGTGAATAGATATAAAACACATCATGGACTCTATGCAAGTGCTCCGGTAACCCAAGTCTATAAGAAACTGGCCCAATCCTCTCGATAATGGGAAATGGCCCTACATACCTAGGCACTAACTTTCCCTTCTTTCTAAAATGCATAACTCCCTTCATAGGAGACACCCGAATTAATACCTGATCCCCAATGTTGAACTCTCAAAAATAATGTTTTGCATCAGCATAACTCTTCTGCCGATCCTGAGCAACTCGAATATGGCTCCGTATCAACTCTATCTTTATCGAAGTATCCTGAATTATCTCTAGACCTAATAACTTATTATCCCCCACCTCTAACCAACATGCTGGGGAACGACAAGGTCTGCCGTATAAGGCGTCGAATGGATCCATACCAATTGTAAACTGGTAGGAGTTATTATAGGAAAACTCCACCAGTGGAAGGTACTTCTCCCAACCTCTGCCAAAATCAATGATGCACATCCGTAACATATCCTCCAATATTTGGTTTTCTTCGCTCTGTCTGACCATCCGTCTGGGAGCGATAGGCTGTGCTCAGCCGTAACTCCGTACCCAACGCCTCCTGAAAACATTCCCAAAATCTAGAAACGAACACCTTATCTCGTCGAAAATAATATTGAGAGGCACTCCATGGTGTCTAACTATCTTTGCTATGAATAACTGGGCATACTGTCCTATGGTGTAGTCTGTCTTTGCTGGAAGAAAGTGGGCTGCCTTGGTCGACCCATCCACTATCACCCATATCGAATCGTGACCCCTCTGCGATGTAGGTAATCCCATGATGAAATCTATGAAATACTTTCCCATTTCCACATGGGAACCTCTAATGGCTGTAGAAGTCCCGCTGGTCTCTGATGGTTCACCTTTACTAACTGACAAGTGGCACATTTCGAGATGAATTCTGCAATATCCTTCTTCATTCCGCTCCACCAGTACTGTAGACGCATGTCCTGGTACATCTTATCCCCGCCGGGATTTACTGTAAATCGGGATCCGTGAGACTCTGTCATTACCTTGTGTCGAAAATCTTCACCCTCGGGGATCACTAATCTCCCATTAAAACGTAGGCCCCCGTCTGAACCCACAGTGTAAGATTCAACCCCCTCAGCTAGTAGCTTCACTATTTAACTTTGGCAGAATGGATCATCTTCCTGAGCGTGTACTACTCCCGTAATAATCTGGGGCGTAACCATCATTACAGACATAAACGATCGAGCCACTACATCCTGGTTCCCTAACTCCTTCTATTTCTCTTCCCACACCTCGGCCACCTCACCAACCGGCCTTCGACTCAACGTCTCTGCTACCACGTTAGCCTTCCCCAGGTGGTATTGGATATCAAATTGATAATCCTTCACGAACTCAAGCCACCGACGTTGACGCATATTTAAATCCTTCTGCGTGAAGAGGTACTGTAGTGACTTGTGGTCCGTGAATAAGAAAAATTTCTCCCCTAGGAGGTAGTGTCTCCAAATTCGAAGTGCGAACACGACTGCTGTTAAATCCAAGTCGTGGGTTGGGTAATTCCTCTCGTGAGGCATAAGCTTAAACTGTTGCCACACGTGAAACATCTCCCTGGGAAGGGTCCTCCCCTCTATCCCTGTTGTCCCCAACCCTGCTGGCCATTACCACCACTCCCTTGGCCATTTTGGTCTAGTTGAAACTGTTGATGGCCCTGTTGGCCTTGATGACCATGTCGAAACCCTCCCTGTCCATGTCTGAACCCTCCCGACCTGAACCTATTAGGATCCCCTTGCTGGATCCCTCATCGCTGTGCCTATATTGAACCTGAACTACATGTGCCCCACTGACACCATTCCCTCCTGCCTTGCCCTGCTGGCTGGGCTCGCCCACCTTCTTAACCTCGAACAAGTGGAAGCGGTGGTCCTGGCCGTGGAGTAGTGCTGCATTGACCGCATATGAATAGGTAGTCAAGGAGAAATTTCCTATTAAATGCTGGCGAATCCTCCATGTTAGCCCATCCATGAAGCACTGAATCTTTTTCTCTTTGGTCGGGATCTCACTCGGTACAATGTTGAGACTATTAGTAAACTATGCTTCATATTCTTCCACGGTCCTACCTTCCTGCTTTAGATTTGCTAACTTTTGACTCATCTCTGTCTGAATAGCCGAAGGAAAATACTTGCGGTCGAACCGCACCCAAAAATCTCAGATACTGAGTGTGTCTCTCTCCTTAGTGGTGGTGATGGACTCCCACCATTGTAGTGCTTCCCCCACTAGTTTGAACGTGGCTAAAATCTGACTCTGTACTTTCATACACTCGTGCATCCTCAAATGCCTTTGGATGTCCTTTTTCCATTGGCTCACTACGACTACATCGGGGATCCCTGAAAACTCTGGAGGATGCGCCTTCTGGAAGGCATCTTTAACACGCTCCCAAGCAGATGGGAAAACCTGGGCCTGAACTGGAGGCACCACCGGTGCCTGAGGTGGTGCCTGTTGCACTATGGCCAAAGCAGCGTTGACCGCCTGAGCTATAATGGCTGCCACTTCAGCAGCATTCAACATACCCTGAGCGAGTGTAGGCTGAGCCGCTTGCTGGGCTTCCCTGGGAACTCTCTGTTCACATTTAGGAGGCATCTGAAAAGAGAGAGAAATTTCATAAGTCTACAGTTATATTCGCAAATTAACAGAAGAACGTAAAACGTATTAAGAGTACAACAATCCTAAAATATAGGGCTCTATATAAAAAAACGCTACGCGGAAACATAATAAGCCGTACAGATCCTAAGGACACTAGAACCAGATGCTCTGATACCACCTGTGACACCCCTCCTAATTAATTATCGAGTGATCAGTCCTTAGTTAATAAATTTCGTAATATCAAATTGGTTCAGATAATACATCACTGTCGAGAACTCAAATTTTAATTTACTAAAACTAACCACCTAGTATTTTAAAAAGGTTGATGTCCAAATTTTATCTTGTCATTAACTACTACCAAAAGAATATCAATAAACACCATGCATCACAGTAACATAAGTCCAGCCCGACTGAAATAAAATAAATGGTTGGAGTAAACATCTCCAAATAAAATCCCATACAATAAATAAAATGGAAGAAACCAAATCCAATAGAGAGTTTAAAGCGACTAAAGCTCTGAAAGTAAGCATGAGTAAGCACGACATGGCCAACTAGATGAATAACTAAAAAAGGAAGGATAGGCTGAATCGTCTACTAGAAATAATTCTACAGCTCCCACTGCAGCTACAACACGACAACTGAATAGAGTCTCCTAAGATTGGTGTCCCTGTGGCTGGGCACCTAAAATAATGGAACAATAGAGAGATATACAGAAAAACGGGTCAGAGCCCGAGTTGAAAACAGTTTTAAATAGCAAGTTCTTAAATTGATTCAATTAGCATAATTATTAATCAAGTTATCTTAGCGTACTCACTTGAGATACTCACCCCTCAATCTAGTGTGCACGTCTAACGAGCCTAACTACCCATACTAGTCATGATACCCTGACTGACTACTAAGTGTATAATATGAAGTTTGAAAGTCTCTTTAAATAACGTAAAAACTGACATACTTATGATTTCGATATAGAATTAGGATTTCTTTAGATTATTCTCATATTCTTCTAAATGCCTAACTGATAATACCAAAAGTGTACAAATAACACTAGTGACAACAGCACAAGGCACCAAACATGATTTTCGGTATACACACCTTATTCACTTTATGTATACATATCAAATTATATAAATATAGCAATATTACACCCTTGGTTAAGAACCCATTAGTACTATGCATACTCGGCTATCTAGTCCATTTGCAAAGCTCACGCATAGAGGATAACAGGTTCAATCTCTCGAGAACAAATAGAAACATAAACACATATTGGAGGCGAACATAGTCCCAAGCTGACGGGCTACGCACATACCTATGCCATACAACTGTCATCACTATCATTCTCATGGATCTTCCGTACCTACGTTCCATGATCTAGTGGTACAATTATAAATCCCCCGAAGGCACACAAGATTCGATTGTCTACAACGCGATAACCTCCGTTTGGTAGCCAGTAGCTAGGTATGTCATACACATAGTATTTTGAGAAAAAGCATGCACACAACTTATATAAATTCATAGGCTTTCCCTCATCCAAGTATTTACATCACATATAATATAACTCCTATTATATCCCGTACTTTTATTTGTACATACTCTTCCTTGTGTTTGCACCCCTCCTTAATCCTATGGATTTTTGTACCTTCCGAGGGTCGACTTATTCTCCGCTCATTAATAATTATTAATATAAGTCACTCAATGATCATACGGGTTCAACACTCATTTAAATAAGCCTACGGCAAGTTCAAAATAAAAATTGAGCCTAAAAGGCCATTCTGGAATCTCGTTAGAAGACCCAGAAATATCGTTCGAACAAAGGGTTTCGAATGAACCACCAAACTCGTTAGAGGGATACTGGAATCTCGTTAAAAGTCTCGTTCGAACGACCTAGGCTAGGTTTTTAACCAAATTTCTAAAGTTTCCCGGTTCATCTCTCAACTTCGTTTTTCCTAATTTTCACCACGCAAAACTCAACCTAAATTCATTACAACCCAAATTCAATGATTCCCACTATCCTAAGTCATCTTAGAACACATAATAACATAATTTTGGAGGTCAAATCCTTCTAATCATCATGTAATTTCAATAAATTCCCAAATATTAACACAAACCCTATTAACGTGAACCCAAAATTTATTTGTCCATAAAAACTCCATTTTAATTCATGATTTACATCTAGTTCATCAACTTTCACATTTCTATTAAGGGCAAAATCCTCTACATGCAAACCCCCATCAGATTTTTCTAAATATTTCTACATGATTTCATCATAGGAAAACCCAAATTTGTATTTGTTGTTATAAAACCTCAATATATGTTAACAAGAGTAATAATTGCTAAGAGATGAGCAAGATAATCACTTGCCTTAATAAGAACTACTGATTCGCGGTTTGAAAATGGTATAGGAACGATTCTCCTGACACGATCTACGCGTTGGTTTACTTTTTGTTGTGAAAAGTTGAGTTCTTGGCTTAGGGCTCTAATGGAGTCTTCTTCTCCTTCCTTGGTTCTCTCTCACTTTTCCTCTCTTCTCACGTAGGTTGCAACTGACAGTCCACTAACTTTAAAATGCTATTAATTAACCTAATTTTCGTCCATTTAATTATCCCCAAATCCCTAAAGACCGAAATACCCCTCCGGGGTGTTATTTTGGGTTAAAATGTTCCGGACTCCAAATAAAATACCCGAATAGTGTTTTCTGACTATTTCGACCCTTTTGGACACTCTGGCGCACTCAAAATAGTCGTCCAAGTTATACAAAAATAAATTATCTTTTAACCTTCCCAAATATATATAAATGACGCGATTCATGCGCATCCCAAATATTTATAACATAACTGTCGTGTATCTCATTCCCGGCCATACCATTATTTCAATAATTACTAACTCTCATCCTGCTAGTGATTATTATCATAAAATCGGATTAATTACAAATTTAAATTTTTTCCCTTTAATTTAATTATTCCCTATTTTCCATAAAAGTAATTATACAGTAAAAATACGGGGTATTACATACTTCCCCCTAATAACAGAATTTCGTCCCGAAATTCAGAAAATGATATATATATACCTGGAAAGAATAATTCTGGATAACGTTCACGTATGTCATCCTCGCGTTCCCAAGTTAATTCCTTAACATTATGGTGCCGCCACTGAACACGTACTAGTGGTACTACTTTCGACCTCAACTTCCTTTCGATACGGTCTAGAATAGCAACCGGTCCCTCCTCGTATGAGTTATCAGAATGTAAGTCTATCTCTTCTAACGCAATGTGAGTATGGGCCAAATCATCTCGAAGAAATATCCTCAGTGAAGAGATATGAAACACATCATGGACTCTATGCAAGTGCTCCAGTAACCCAAGTCTATAAGCAACTGGCGCAATCCTCTCGATAATGGGGAATGGCCCTACGTACCTAGGCACCAACTTTCCCTTCTTTCCAAAATGCATAACTCCCTTCATAGGAGACACCCGAAGTAATACCTGATCCCCAATGTTGAACTCTCAAAAATAATGTTTTTCATCAGCATAACTCTTCTGCCGATACTGAGCAACTCGAATACGTCTCTGTATTAACTCTATCTTTACCGAAGTATCCTGAATTATCTCTAGACCTAGTAACTTGTTTTCCCCCACCTCTAACCAACATTCTGTGGAACGACAAGGTCTGACGTATAAGGCTTCCAATGGATCCATACCGATAGTAAACTGGTAGGAGTTATTATAAGCTAACTCCACCAATGGAAGGTACTTCTCCCAACCTTTGCCAAAATCAGTGATGCACATCCGTAACATATCCTCCAATATTTGGTTCGTTCGCTCTGTATGACCATCCGTCTGCAAGTGATAGGCTGTGCTCAGCCAAAAATTCGTACCCAATGCCTCCTAAAAACATTCCCAAAATCTAGAAACGAACACCTTATCTCTGTCGAAAACAATATTGAGAGGCACTCCGTGGACTCTAACATCTCTGCTATGAATAACTGGTCATACTATCCTATAGTGTAGTCTGTCATTGCTGGAAAAAAGTGGGCTGCCTTGGTTAGCAGATCCACTCTCACCCATATCGAATCGTGACCCCTTTGCGATGTAGGTAGTCCCGTGACGAAATCTATGGAAATGATTTCCCATTTCCACATGGGAACCTCTAATGGCTGTAGAAGTCCCGTTGGTCTCTGATGGTCCACCTTTACTAACTAACAAGTGGCACATTTCGAGATGAATTCTGTAATATCCTTCTTAATTCTGGTCCACCAGTACTGTCGACGCATGTCCTGGTACATCTTATCCCCGCCGGGATGTACTATAAATCGGGATCCGTGCGACTCTGTCATTACCTTGGGTCAAAAATCTTCACCCTCGGGGATAACCAATCTCCCATTAAAACGTAGGCCCCCGTCTGAACCCAGAGTATGACACTCAGCCCCCTCGGCTAGTAGCTTCACTATTTGACTTTAGTAGAACGGATCATCTGCCTGAGCCTGTACTCCTACCGTAATAATGAGAGGCGTAACCATCATTACAGACATAAATGATCGAGCCACTGCATCCTGGTTCCCTAACTCCTTCTATTTTGCTTCCCACACCTCGATTACCTCACCAACCGCCTTCGGTTCAACGCGTCTGCTACCACGTTAGCCTTACACAAGTGGTAATGGATATCAAAGTGATAATCCTTCACGAACTCAAGCCACCGACGTTGATGCATATTTAACTCCTTCTGCGTGAAGAGATACTGTAGTTCCTTGTGGTCCGTAAAAAAGGGAAATTTCTCCCCTAGGAGGTAGTGTCTCCAAATCCGAAGTGCGAACACGACTGCTACTAACTCCAAGTCATGGGTTGGGTAATTCCTCTCGTGAGGCTTAAGCTTACGGGAAGCATAAGCTATAGCCTGATTTTTCTGTTGAAGTACGCCTCCAAGTCCTAATAAGGACGCATCAGTGTAGACTAGATACTCCACTCCCGACCTGGGTAATGCTAACACTGGTGCTGAGGTTAACTTATCTTTCAACTCATCGAAGGCTAGCTGACAAGTGTCACTCCAGATAAATGGAACCCCTTTGCGAGACAAGAGCGTCAACGGATCCTCTATCTTTGAAAACACTCGAATGAATCTCCTGTAGTATCCGGTTAAACCCAAGAAACTGCATATCTTGATCCGTGTCGTGGGCTGCCCCCCGTCCCTCACCACTGGCACCTTCCTTGGATCCACGGATATCCCTCTATTGGAGATGATATGCCCTAAAAACTGTACCTCCTTTAACCAAAACCCACATTTCTCGTATTTTTTATACAACTGAGGCTAGTGCAGTGTCTGGAAAACTTCCCTTAAGTGCTCAGCATGGTCCTCCTTGGTCTGTGACTAAACCATAGTGTCATATATCAATTTGGTGATGAACTGGTCCAATAACTCTCTGAACACCCTATTTATCAAGTCCATGAACACGGCTGGGGCATTGGTTAGCTCGAAGGGAATAACCCTGAATTCATAGGAACCATAGCTCGTCAGGAAAGTAGTCTTTGACTTGTCCTGTTCCCTGATACGTAGCTGATGGTACCCCGATCTCAAATCAATCTTTGAGAAGAAAGCCACTCCTCTCAACTGGTCGAATAAGTCATCGATTTGAGGCAACCGATAATTGTTTTGTATCATGATTTTATTAAACTCCCGATAATCAACACATAACCGCAACGATCCATCCCTCTTATTAACAAATAATACGGGAGAACCCCACGCCAAAGTACTCCTATGGATAAACTCCTGCCCAAACAACTTCTCAAGTTGGTCACACAACTCTCTCATCTCTGCTGGAGCCATACGGTAAGGTGTACGAGCTAACGATCGAGTATCTGGCGCTAAATCAATGACAAAGTCTATCTCTCTACTCGGTGGTAACCTCGAAATCTCCCAAACTCATTGGCAAACTCTCATACTATAGGAATCGAATCAAGCAATACCACAACCTCCGTAGAGGTCTCCTCCTCTATATAGTATAAATGAGTGGAAGATCCTCCCTCCGAGCGAGGAATCGCCACCAGGAACATATCCTGTTCGGGTATGGAAAAAACTATACTCTTACTAGTTAATCAATCATGGACCTATACCTGACAAGACAATCCATACCTACAATCATGTCATAATCGAACATGTCTAATACGAGCATGTCAGCGGGTAAGATAAACCTCCCAATCTCTATACTTACCCCTCGATAAATAAAAGAAATAACAGAACCCCTACTCAATGAAAAATCCACACAAGTGTCCGTACCCTCTGCTATATCAAATAACCCCGTAGTACATGCAAATCTCGTGGCAATAAAGCAGTGTGTGGATCCTGTGTCAAATAAAATTCCCCCCAAAGTCCCCTGGATAGGAAACATACCCTTAATCACTGGTGGGTCCTACGACCTGATGCAGATTATAGACTCATCCATACTGAAGTTGTCCTTACAGGACTAGGGCAGCTGGAATCGGTGGCAATGTTGCCATCTGTGGAGGTGCTGGGAGAGCTGCTGGAAATAACGATCTCTAGGGTTCCTGACGAATACCCTGCTGCTGCTGTTGTTGGCCCCTACCCTTCTGAGGGAAGTCCTGGCATTTGTGGCCAGTGTTGCCACACGTGAAACATTTCCCTGGGAAGGGTCCTCCCCTCTGTCCCTGCTGTCCCCGACCCTACTGGCCATTACAACCCCTCCCTTGGCCATTTTGTCCCTGCTGAAACTGTTGATGGCCCTGCTGGCCTTGATGACCATGTCGAAAGCCTCCCTATCCATGTCTGAACCCTCCCGACCTGAACCTCTTAGGATCCCCTTTCTAGAGCCCTAATCGCAGTGCATATGTTGACCCTGAACTACATGTGCCCCACTGGCACTATTCCCTCCTGCACTGCCCTGTTGGCTGGGCTCTCCCACCTTTTTAACCTCGAATAAGTGAAAGCGGTGGTCCTGGCAGTGGAGTAGTGCTGCATTGATCACATATGAATAGGTAGTCAAGGAGAAATTTCCTATTAAATGCTGGCGAATCCTCCATTTTAACCCATCCATGAAGCGTTGAATCTTTTTCTCTTCGGTCAGGATCTCACTCGGTACAATGTTGAGAAGATTAGTAAACTATGCTTCATATTCTGCCACTGTCCTTCCCTTCTGCTTTAGATTTGCTAACTTTCGACTCATCTTTGTCTGAATAGTCGAAGGAAAATACTTGCGGTCGAACCGCACCCAAAAGTCTCAGATACTGAGTGTGTCTCTCTCCTCAGTGGTGGTGATAGACTCCCACCATTGTAATGCTTCCCCCACTAGTTTGAATATGGCTAAAATCTGACTCTGTACTTTCGTACACTCTTGCATCCTCAAATGCCTTTGGATGTCCTTTTTCCACTGACTCGCTACAACTACATTGGAGCTCCCTAAAAATTCTAGAGGATGCGCCTTCTGGAAGGCATCTCTAACACGCTCCCAAGAAGATGGGAAAACCTGGGCTTGAACTGGAGCCACCACCGGTGCCTGAGGTGGTGCCTGTTGCACTATGGCCAAAGCAGCGTTGACCGCCTGAGCTATAATGGCTGCCACTTCAGCGGCATTCAACATACCCTGAGTAGGTGCAGGCTGCGCCTGTGGTAGGGCTTCCCTGGGAACTATCTGTGCACATTTACGAGGCATCTAAAAAGAGAGAAAAATTTCATAAGTCTACAGTTATATTCGCAAATTAACAGAAGAACATAAAACGTATTAAGAGTACAACAATCCTAAAATATAGGGCTCTATATCAAAGAACGCTACGTGGAAACACAATAAGCCGTACAGATCCTAAGGACACTAGAACCAGATGCTCTGATACCACATGTGACACCCCTCCAAATTAATTATCGAGTGATCAGTCCTTAATTAATAAATTTCAGAATATCAAGTTGGTTCAGATAATGCAACACTGCCGAGAACTCAAGTTTTAATTTAATAAAACAAACCACCTAGTATTTTAAAATGGTTGATGTCCAAATTTTATCTTGTCATTAACTACTACCAAAAGAATATCAATAAACACCATGCATCACAGTAACATAAGTCCAGTTCGACTGAAATAAAATAAATGGTTGGAGTAAACATCTCGAAATACAATCCCATACAATAAATAAAATGGAAGAAACCAAATCCAATAGAGAGTTTAAAGCGACTAAATCTCTGAAAGTAAGCATGAGTAAGGATGACATGTCCAATAAGATGAATAACTGAAAAAGGAAGGATAGGCTGAATCGTCTACTAGCAATAATTCTACAGCTCCCGCAGCAGCTACATCACGATAGCTGAATAGAGTCTCCTAAGGTTGGTGTCCCTGTGGCTGGGCACCTAAAATAATGGAACAATAGAGAGATATATAGAAAAACGGGTCAGAGCCCGAGTTGAAAACAGTTTTAAATAGCAAGTTCTTAAATTGATTCAATTAGCATAATTATTAATCAAGTTATCTTAGCGTACTCACTTGAGATACTCACCCCTCAATCTAGTGTGCACGTCTAATGAGCCTAACTACCCATACTAGTCATGATACCCTGACTGACTACTAAGTGTATAATATGAAGTTTGAAAGTCTCTTTAAATAACGTAAAAACTGACATACTTATGATTTCGATATAGAATTAGGATTTCTTTAGATTATTCTCATATTCTTCTAAATGCCTAACTGATAATACCAAAAGTGTACAAATAACACTAGTGACAACAGCACAAGGCACCAAACATGATTTTCGGTATACACTCCTTATTCACTTTATGTATACATATCAAATTATATAAATATAGCAATATTACACCCTTGGTTAAGAACCCATTGGTACTACACATACTCGACTATCTAGTCCATTTGCAAAGCTCACTCATAGAGGATAACAGGTTCAATCTCTCGAGAACCCATAGAAATATAAACATATATTGGAGGCGAACATAGTCCCAAGCCGATGGGCTACGCACATACCTACGCACCCATACGACCATCATCACTATCATTCTCATGGATAGTCCATACCTAGGTTCCATGCTCTAGTGGTACAACTCTAAATCCCCCGAAGGCACACAGGATTCGATTGTTCACAACGCGTTAACCTCTGTTTGATAGCTAGTAGCTAGGTATGTCATACACATAGTATTTTGAGAAAAAGCATGCACACAACTTATATAAATTCATAGGCTTTCCCTCATCCATGTATTTACATCACATATAATATAACTCCTATTATTTCCCGTACTTATATTTGTATATACTCTTCCTTGTGTTTTCACACCTCCTTAATCCTATGGATTTTTGTACCTTCCGAGGGTCGACTTATTCTCTGCTCATTAATAATTATTAATATAAGTCACTCAATGATCATACGGGTTCAACACTCATTTAAATAAGCCTATGACAAGTTCAAAATAAAAATCGGGCCTAAAAGGCCATTCTGGAATCTCGTTAGAAGACCCAGAAATCTCGTTCGAACGAGGTCGTACGAACGAGGGTCATTCGAACGCAGGGTTTCGAACGAACCACCAAACTCGTTAGAAGGCTACTGGAATCTCATTAGAAGTCTCGTTCGAACGAGGACGTTCGAATGACCTGGGCTGGACTTCTAACGAAATTTCCGAAGTTGCCCGGTTCGTCTCTCAACTTCGTTTTTCCTAATTTTCACCACTCAAAATTCAACCTAAATTCATTCCAAGCCAAATACAATGTTTCCCACTATCCTAAGTCATCTTAGAACACATAATAACATAATTTTAGAGGTCAAATCCTTCTAATCATCATGTAATTTCAATTAATTCTCAAATTTTACCCCAAATCCTATTAACGTGAACCCAAAATTTATTTGTCCATAAAAACTCCATTTAATTCGTGATTTACATCTAGTTCATCAACTTTCACATTTCTATTAAGGGGAAAATCCTCTATATGCAAACCCCCATCAGATTTTTCTAAATATTTATTTCTACACGATTTCATCATAGGAAAACCCAAATTTGTATTTGTTGTTCTATAACCTCAATAAATGTTAACAAGAGTAATAATTGCTGAGAGAAGAGAAAGATAATCACTTGCCTTAATACGAACTTCTGATTCGCGGGTTGAAAATGGTATAGGAACGATCCTCTTGACACAATCTACGCACTGGTGTACTTTTTGTTGTGAGAAATTGAGTTCTTGGCTTAGGGCTCTAATGTAGTCTTCTTCTCCTTCTTTGATTCTCTCTCTCTTTTCCTCTCTTCTCACGTAGGTTGTAACTGACAGGCCCCTAACTTTAAAATGCTATTAATTAACCTAATTTTCGTCCATTTAATTACCCAAAAATCCCTAAAGACCAAAATACCCCTCCGGGGTGTTGTTTTGGGTTAAAGTGTCCCGGACTCCAAATAAAATACCCGAATAGTGTTTTCTGACTATTTCGACCCTTTCGGATACTCTGGCACACCCAAAATAGTCGTCCGAGTTATACAAAAATAAATTATCTTTTAACCTCCCCAAATATATATAAATGACGCGACTCATATGCCTCCCAAATATTTATAACATAACTGTCGTGTATCTCATTCCCAGCCATGCCATTATTTCAATAATTACTAACTCTAATCCCAGCAGTGATTATTTTCATAAAATTGGATTAATTACAAATTTAAATTTTTTTCCTTTAATTTAATTAATCCCCATTTTCCATAATAATTATAATTATGCGGTAAAAATACGGGGTATTACAATTAGTTGCCCAGGGTTACTCTCAGTTTGAAGGAATAGATTTCGAGGAGACCTTTGCCCCGGTCACATGCCTTGAGTCTATTCTCTTACTCTTGGCCATATCTTGTCACTTACAATTCACACTTTATCAAATGGATGTGAAATCCACCTTTTTAAATGGTATTTTGATTGAGGAGACTTATGTTGAATAGTCAAAAGGCTTTATTGACCCTCATTACCCAAACCATGTTTATAGATTGAAAAATGCTTTATAAAGCAAGCCCCTCGGGCCTGGTATAAATGCCTATCAACCTTTTTAATCAATAAAGGGTTTCGACGAGGTGGAAATAACCAGGCATTATTTTTTAAAACTTTAACAAATAGGTCTTAATAGCTTAGGTTTATGTTGATCACATAATATTTGGTTCCACTTCCCCTCCTGAGGTTAAAGAGTTTTATAAAATTATGCACGGGGAATTCCAAATGTCACTTATCATGGAGCTTTAATATTTCTTAGGACTTTAAGTCAAGCAAAACGATAATGGGATATTCATATCGCAATTTAAGTACGCAATAGAGTTAGTGAGAAAATATGGTTTAAATCATGCCAAAATTGCTAGGACTCCTATGAGTACTTGTACGAAACTATCCAAAGATGAACATATGAAACCTATAGATCATACCCTATATAGAAGCATGATAGGTAGCCTATTATACTTAAAAAAATCTCGACCTGATATCATGTATGCTGTATGTAGTTGTGCCCGTTACCAAAGTGCAAGTCAAGAAAGTCACCTTCTATGTGCTAAACGTATAATTAAATATGTTAGAGGGATAATAAACCTAGGTATATGGTACACAAATGATACATCTAGCACAATTATAGGATACACCGATACTGATTGGGCTGGGTGTTCTGATGATATAAAAAGCACATCAGGTGCTTGTTATTATATAGGTAATAACTTAGTAGGATGGAGCAGTAAAAAGAAAAACTACACTTCACTTTCCATAGCGAAATCAGAATATATAGCAGTAGGGAGCTGTTGCGCTCAATTAATGTTGATAAAACAAATGCTTAGTGATTATGGCATTAAAGACAAAAAGTAAAACCTATACTGTGATAATCAAAGTGCGATAAATATATTTAAGAATCCTGTTCAATATTCCCGTACTAAACATATTAATATAAGACATCATTTTATACGAGAATCAGTTGAAACTAAAGAATTAGGGACAAACTATTTACCCAGTGAATATCAACTAGCTAATTTGTTCACTAAACCTTTGGATAACGTACGATTTGAATCTTTAAGAAAATCCATTAGTATGATAATTCCTGAATAGATCTCTATCATCTATTATTATATCCTCTGGTTGCTTTCTTGTTTATAATTGGTCTTTGAAGATACATGGCACGGTCATTTTAAAAATGACAAAAAATGCCTCCTATCTTTATTTTATGTCAGAGACCCTTGAGGTGAACCATTGTATAATTTAGGTTGATTGATTTATAATTTCATTCTTAATATATGATTATTTTGTTAATTCATCCTTTGTCAATTTGCGACAAAATGGGGGAGAGATATTTGAGTCCATCTGGACATTCTATTGTATAAATTCAACTAAAATTATTGATTTTTGTCATGAGCTATTTTATTTTTCAGGATTTAGTACCACTACTACCATCAGATACATTTCGGGTATTGATTTGTGTGGGTACCCAGATTTTCCATCATAGGCCCAAACGAGTAGCCTAATAGAAATGGCCCAAATCCTGGGCCCCTCGTATCTCAACGAAATTCAGTTATGACATAGTCCACTCCTAAAATCTCGTAAAGAGATATTCTAGGAGTAGAAGATGGACGTGAGGGAGTCCAACACCCCCACTCCCCGAAAACAAACATGTATATAATAAACCCTAAGCCTGGGGCAAAAGTTATGATTTGTATTCTCTGTAAACACTCCCCGGAGTATATAGAAATAATACTGACTGCACTACCGTGGACGTAGGCATTCTTGCTGAACCACGTACATACTGTGTTGTGTGATTGGCATTCATCATCTTTTTTATTTATTTGAGTGATTACGCTTTTCTCATTTATTCGTGTTGAATAAAACTGTCAACACAATTGGCACTGAGAAAGCCCTCACTAACAGAGAAGTTTGAAATGTCTTGTCACAGCAGTAATGCCCCTCAGGCAGGGGATATCCAAGAGCAGCCGGCCCCCCCCAGGATCAGATCTGAAGTTTAACTAGGGGTGTAAACGAGTCGAGCCAAGCCAAACACTAGGATGCTCAAGCTTGGTTTGAAAAGATTAACGAGCTTAAAAATGTGTTCATATTTGGTTTGTTTACTTCATGAGCCGAGCTCAAATGAGGTTTAATCCAAACGAACACGAGCCGAGCTCGAGTAGCTTGAACTTTTTACACTATTTTTGTATGATTATTTGTAATCGAGACAAATTCGAGTCAAGCTCAATAAGGTAACGAGCTTAAAATTTTCTTCAAGTTTGGTTTGTTTACCTCACGAGTAGAGCTTGGACGAGATTTTATCCGAACGAACGAAAGTCGATCTCGAATAGCTTGATTTGTTTTACACTCCTAAGTTCAACGTCTGGATCAATGGGCTCGCCCTGAATGACCGTCCTCAGAGGAGAGCCAGGGACCAGCGAGGTCCACACAAATCTCAAAATTAATTGATGCCTACGAGGCAAGGCTCCAAGAGCAAAAAGAGTCTTCTCGCAAACAAGAGGCTGAGAATGCTCACCTCAAGAGGAAAATAGAAAAAATGGAAAAATAACTCCATTGCAACACTAGGCGACGTCCATATCGCACTCCTATCCCTCAGGCGAGCAAGTCTCGCAGCCGAGGAAGGAGCCCTAAATATGGATCTAAGAAAAGTGAGAAGCACGAGTCAAACGATGACTCGCTCGAACAACAGCGGCCAGCTCGCCATTATAGAAACCCAGATCGGGGTGATGAGGATATACGAAATTTGGTTCGAAGAGAAATGGACCAGCACCCAGCACATCGGGGTGCCAGATGAACCAGAGAGCTTCCTCGCCGAGCTCTCAGGATCCAGATGAAATCCCCTTTATCAAGAGAGATAGAAGAAGAATAAGCCCCCAAGAAGTTCACAATTTCGAGATTTAAGATCTACGATGGAAAGACTGACCCTATCGATCATGGTAGGCAGTATCGATAAGCCATGACTCTCTAGAACCATCGGGATGCACTAATGTGCTGAGTTTTTCCCTCGAGCCTGCATGATGTGGCCCAGAAATGGTTCGAGAGTCTCCCTCACAGGTCCATCAGGAGCTTTGAGTCCCTTACCGAACTCTTCACGGCTCGCTTCATCACCAGTAGCTCCCATCCTAAGAGGATGGATGCTTTACTAATAATGAAGAATACGTCACAGGAGAGCCTTTGGGACAACGCAAAGCGGTACTGGGAATTGTTCAACGAGGTCGAGGACTGCTCGGACCAAGTAGGAGTGGCCTCTTTTAAAATTATCCTACCAAACTATTGCCTTCTGCACCAATCCCTGACAAAGAAGGAGGCCAGAACCATTAATGACCTGATGGCTGGCATCGAGAAGTATGCAAAAGTGGAGGATGTGACACGCCTCAATATAGGGGAGAACGGTCGGACTAAGCTCGCTGCCAAGGGCAACTACAAAGATGAGAACCAAAAGAAAGGAGGCAAGAATGGAGGCAAAAATGATGTTTCGAAAGCATTTTAGGCAGTGAACACTGTCTTCGAAGAACCAATCTACAAGATCCTGGCGAAGATCAAATACGAACCATTTGTTAAGTGGACTAGAAAGATAGGAGGAGATACATTAAAGATAAATAACGCGCTGAGATGTGCTTTTCATAAAAATGGAGGACATAAGACTGATCACTGCAAAGCTCTTAAGTCTCACCTCGAAGAATTGGCCCAGTCCGGGCACCTGAACGAGTTTGTGGAGAAGAAGGCGAAGAAAGTTGCTGCCAATGGAGAAACAAGACTTGATAACGTTCTCGAGGAGGATACTGGCCATGAAATCGCAGTAATTCATGAGGCATCTGATACGAAGAAGATTCAAGGGAATTCAGCTCGGATGGAGGTAAAAAAGCTTACAGCAATAATGCAAGCTTTTCAGATCGATCTAGCAAAGAAATAATCAGGAAAGTATCGGCGAGCAGATAACATCGACTATAGCAAAAATATCGTGTTCACAGATGAAGATCTGGTGGGAGTAAGAATCCCACATTATGACGCCTTGATTATTACGCTCAGGATAGCCAACTACTCATCGACAAGCTACTCGTTGACTAGGGAAGTTCATCCGAGGTAATGTATCTCTACCTATTCAGGAAATTGAAATTAAGCGTTGCTGACTTGAAGGAAGCCACTGTTCCTCTAGTTGGATTCGCTGGAAAAGTGACTATTCCATTGGGAAAGATCGTGCTTCCGGTAAGGGCAGGAAGTGTATGGTGGTCGACATCGACTCGCCATATCAAGGTATCCTTGGTGGGGGTGTCTACATGCAATGAAGGCAGTCCATTCAACCTACCATCAAAAACTCAAGTGCGTAACCGAGCGAGGAGTGATGGAGATTCACGGAGATCAGGCGATGGCAAGAAGGTGCTTCATAGAAGCCATCCGCCAGAAACCAGAGAATAAGGTCGAGAAGGCCAAAGAGAAGGTCGAGGAATAGGAAGGCCCGATACCTTCAAAATATCAATTAAGCTATGGAAGGCCCGGAGTGGAGGAGACCAGGATCCTCCCCTCTGAGCGGGTCATCGAGAACCTGGAGGAAATAACGGTCGGTGGAAGTAAGGAAGACATGAGTTTCTTAATTGGAACTTCTCTTACAAAATAAGAAGAGAAATAATTGACGATGTTACTGAGAAGAAACCTAGACGTTTTTGCATGGGAACCTTACGAGCTGCCTGGCATTGATCCCAGTGTGGTTTGCTATAGGTTACATATTGACCCCACTTTCAGTCCTATCATGTAGAAATTATGGTGAACCGCGCCCCGAGAAGGCTAAGGCCGTAGAGAATAAAGTTGAGAAGCTGCTGGATGCAGGATCCATACGGGAAGTTCAATTCCCTAAATGGCTATCCAACCCAGTAGTAGTTTCAAAGAACAATGGGAAATGGAGAGTCTGCATTGACTTCACTGGCCTTAACAGGGCGTGATCGAAGGACAGTTTCCCTCTCCCAAAGATCTACCAATTGGTGGATGCCAGAGTAGATCACGAGAGAATGAGTTTACCGGATGCATATTCGGGGTATCATCAGATCCCTTTGTATGCACCAGATCAAGACAAGATAGCGTTCATCACTACTTTCGGATTATACTGCTACAAAGTCATGCCCTTTGGGCTCAAGAATGCAGGAACAACTTACCGGAGGCTAGTCACCAAGATGTTCAAAGACCAAATGTGAGATACCATGGAAGTCTACATTGATGATATGATCATCAAGAGCAAGCAAAAAGAGGACCATCTCTCATACCTATCCAATACCTTTGAAATCCTCAGGAAATACCGAATAAAACTCAATGCGAGCAAATGTTCTTTCGGTGTCCAGTCAGGAAAATTCCTTGGATATTTGGTTAGAAAGAGAGGCATTAAGGCCAACACGGACCAGATCGATGCGATCAATAGGGTACAACCACCTCGCACGATACAGGACGTTCAGAAGCTCACAGGCATGCTCGTCGCTTTGAACCGTTTCATTTCAAAGTCCTCTGAGAAGTGCAAGCCATTCTTCCAACTCTTGAAAGGAAACAAAATAGTAGAGTGGAATCAAGATTTCTTGAAAGCACCTATCTTATCAAGCCAGCTTTGCTCGTAATACCTCAAGAAGATGATTCCCTCTACTTATACCTCGCCGTCTCCAGCCACGCCGTCATTTATGCACTTGTGTGCGAGAAAGCAGGAATCTAGCATCCAGTCTACTATGCGAGCAAAACCTTATTGGATGCCGAGCAGCGTTACCTAGCACTGGAAAAGCTCGCCTTCGCACTAGTAATAGCTTCGAGGAAGATGAAGCACTACTTCAAAGCTCACACTATCACCGTTCTTACATCACAACCCCTTAAATCAGTCCTAAGGAAAGCAGATTTGTCTGCCAGACTATCTAAGTGGCCAGTCGAGCTCGGACGATTTGATATCCAATTTCAGCTAGGAATGTAATCAAAGGGCAGGTTCTCCAGATTTCATTACAGAATTCACTGACGAATAGCCTTGAGGCCAGCTTCAACCCATGAAGCAAATGGAAAAACACCCATCAGTAGGGGTCTGGCGACTATTTATCGATGGATCCTACAACTCAAAAGGGGCAGGGGTAGGCATTGTGCTCTTCACTCCAGGGGACACAATCCTCGACCAAGGGATCATGCTTAAATTTGAAGCCTCCAACAACGAGGCAGAATACGAAGCTTTAATAGCCGGCTTGCAAAATGCACAAGCACTGGAGGAAAAGTAGCTACAGGTGTTCGGTGACTCACAATTAGTCTCCAATTAGATAAGTGGGGACTTCAACGCAAGAGACAAAAGAATGGAAGCCTACCTTGCCTTGGCAAAGAAGCTAATGTCCAACTTTGAGGAAGTCACTGTCCAATAATTTCCCAGAGGACAAAACATCCATGCCGATGCCTTGGCACCCCTAAGTTCAGTGATCGATTCTAACTTAAAGAGGACGATTCCCATTGACTTCCACGCCCATCCAAGCATCAACCAGAGTGATGAGCCCCCAAACCTATAACACATGCTCCATATCGAGTCAGCGCCGAGTTGAATGGACCCTCTGAGGGACTATTTGATTGATGGCACACTTCCTAATGATAAGAAGGCCGCTCATAAGATAAGAGTCAAAGCTGATCGCTTTTACTTTATCTCCGGAGGGAAAACTGTACAAGAGATCATTCATTGGCCCTTATCTTCAATGTGTTCACCCAAAGGGCGTCGAGCAAGTTTTACACAAGCTTCATAAAGGAATATGTGGAAGCCATATTAGAGGAAGGTCACTAGCTTTTTGAGCAATGGAAGTCCAAATTACATCGATGAACATAAAAAATCAGTAAAAATAAAGCAAAAAATACATTGGAAATCTTAGCAGCAGACCAACTAGCAACCTCAGTTTGTTCAGAGTTTGCCGGATGCTTTCCCTTATCACTAGCCGCAGAGGCAGCTCCCTCGGAGGGAATAACTGTTATTCCCTGAGCAGGAGGAGCACCAGCAGGAAAAATATGGGAGGCAGGGGAAACACATTCAATGGCTGGGGCAGGAGATTCTTCTACAACAGGCTTTGGGCCTGAATTATGCTCATCAAACATAGGTGAATTAGTATCCACCCCCGCAGCCAGAAGAGACTTATTCCAGCCCTTCTAAAAGTTCAGTCGGATGATGTAACCAATCTGGACATTGGAATCTTTATACGCCACGACCCAACCATCATTGTAGGAGCTTTCCTTCAGGACGACCGCCTCAGACTCTGCCTTATGCACCTTCTCTACTAGCACTTTATTTTTCTCGATCATTGCCAGCTTACTCGTGCAGACCAGATCATATGAATGCCTCAACTCATTTAACTCCTTCATTTCCGCCTCCCTTGCTCTATTTCTTCAGCAAGGGTGTGATCAGAGGATTTTTTAGCCTCGTTGGCGATCTTGAGACTGGCCTCCAGCTCGATGCCTTTCCCTTTCAGGTCAATGTTTTGCTTCTCCAAGTCTGCATTCCTACTCACTAGCTCATCGCAAGTACGGTATAGAACAGCGAATTCAGTCATGAACTGCAAGTAAGAAGAAAGCATTAAAAGAAAGCAGTGAACAGAGTGTTACAAGTGATAAAGAACAGAAACAGACTTACCAAGGCTAGCCTCTGACTCGCTTACATGGCTAACTGGTCAGTCCCCATTGCCTTTTATTGATCAGCAGGCAGAACTGCTCTCTCGAGCAGCGCAGGATCCAGTTGGGGAGATATGGCGATCGAGGCCCCCTCAGGCAATGCAGACAGGGGAACTAAAGCTTACCCGACCTTCATCCTCACTTCCACTCTACTCCTCTCCTCCTTTCTCTCCTTCTCCCTCTCAGATCTCTCCCTCTCCTCTACCTTCTTCTTCTTTTTGACCTTCTTCCTCTCCTCTTCTTTATTTCTCTATCTCTCTTTCAACTGTTCTTCATCTTTTCTCTTCTTCTCCTGCTCATAAGTAGCAGACTAAGAACTAGTGGCAGCAGCCCCACTGTCTAACTTTTTCTTCTTCGATCGCTGAGCGAGAAGCACATCATCCTTATTATCATCATCACGGATCAGGTTCCTCCTGGGGGGAGCCATTTCCTTGCTAGAGCTGCTAGATGTACTTAAAGATTCCCGAGCCTCAGAGACCTCGTCCGAGTTGGAAGATTTTTCACTACTAGAGCTCGTCTCGCTGGAACCACCTTCAGCACCTCCTCTGATATCACTTTAATAGATGCTCTCTTCCTCATCCAACTAGATGGGGTCAACAACAGCTTCTTCAGTAATATCTAAGTCAGGAATGCTGTCCACAAGCCTCGCAATGAAATTGGACCCAATGTTCTTATACTCTAGAAGAAAAGCAGCTGACGGGGGATGTTCACCGTCAGCCAAAGACTCCCTGATATTCTGAGCTTTAATCAGTTCGGTAGCTCAAACCTCGCTAAGGTCAGGTTCCAAGTTCTTTGTCCTCACTGAAAAGAAAAGAGGAAAGTATAAAAAAAATCAAACATTAACTGGGAGACTAATTAGGCATAAATTCTTCCCAATTTATCCCTTTAATTTAGTTACTTTTAGCACCTCGAACAACGTAATCGATTTGATTTTATCTCATAATCCTGCTACTGACTTGTTCTAACGAGTACACTAAGTTTTTGCTATTTGGTTCTAATTTTACAGTTTTTCAATGTCAATAAAGAAAGAAAGAAAGAAACCGAAAGAGTCGAGAAAGAAAAGAAAGAAAAGTCAAAAGGGTAAAGATGTAATTTTTACCTAGAATTCGGATGAGGCATCTAAATAAAAGTTGAAGATATCAAGTTCACGAGTACATAGGAAGAAATTACACCTCAATCGGAGTCTCGGTGTCAAAGTTATGAGCAGTCAAAGGTAGAAAAAAAGTAAAAGGAAATTCGGACCGTTCCGGACCGGACCGATCCGAAATGCAAATTTTCAAAGAAACCCGGACTGAAGACGGATCGAAGCTGAAAGAAAATAAATGAATCGATCCGTACCAGATCGATTCGAACAAGGAATAAACGAACCGATCCGAATTCCAGCCAGACCA
The DNA here is from genome assembly GCA_949130495.1 of Sambucus nigra. Lineage (NCBI taxonomy): Eukaryota > Viridiplantae > Streptophyta > Magnoliopsida > Dipsacales > Adoxaceae > Sambucus > Sambucus nigra. The sequence continues at coordinate 717,831,668 of OX422207.1, forward strand.
AACCAAAAGAGGATCGGACCGATCCGATTGTTAAATTTTGATTTTTTACTCTTCCTCTAATGGAGAATCCTAGTTCAACTAAAACTATTGGAGACTTGTAGGGTATTTAGACCCGATTTATTATGATTCTAAACAACGGAGAATTCATCTAATTTTCCGTTGTTTTCAGTAAAACCCTAGTTTGAAGATAGATTGCAATTTTCATTCCAAGATTGAAGTTTATTCAGATTGCTGTGATTACAAGTAATTGTAGTTAATTCTTTGAGTGCTTTGGTAAGATTATTGATTAGTTTCTTCTGTCTAATCTTCTTTCTATATCATTCTACAATTCTCCCTTAGTTTAATCATGATTTCCTGCAATTCAAAAATCATTTTCATTAGTTTCAGCATGTTAGGCTAGATCTTCTAAGGTCGAGATACATGAACTCAACCTGATGTGGTAGTTGCATGTGCATAAAATTAATCCTCTAAATGTAATGATTTGATTATGACCTATTGCGTAGGAATGCGATAATTGTAGATCTTTGGATCTCGTTAGCTCCAGGGTAACCGGGATGCTTTAGAATGCAATTCGAGTGTAACTATCGCAATACCGATTTACTCGTTCTCTGATTAAGTATGGTGCGGGCTTGAACCTCATATACGAAATGCTTAGGAGTACTAAATTCTGGGTCTAATTAATCATTTAAATTTAAGATTAGTTTTATACCATCAATACACTAGGGGTGAGGGATTATATTCCCGTCCCGTTTTCTTCATCATCTAGTTTGAGTTTTAAATCATTCATCGTTAGTATTTTAGGTAATTTAGAATAGTTTCATTTCTTTCATAATTTCAAAATTGCATTTAGTTATAGCCAATTATTGAAACCAATCATCTTTTCCTTTTTCTCTAGACTCAGAGTTAGGATTCATTCATCTATCTAATGTCGTTACAATTCCATTGTCCTATTTCCCTGTGGATACGATACTGACTTACCGGGTTTATGACTAACGCGACAGACTTGCACTTGAGCCTAGAAAGTACGCACTTCTGAGACACATTCTTAGTCGCGTCAAGTTTTTGGCACCGTTGCTGGGGAATTTAGGTAGACTTAGGATTAGATCGAGTCAATCTCAAACTTTAACCAAGGAGCGTATATCACTCCACCACGGAGAAATATCGAGGATACGATTGACCACTTTATCAATACCCAGGCTGCAACTAATTCTAGGCATGAGGGCATGATCAACGATATGAATGCGAACATTTCACAGTTGTAATCATCGTTGTGTATCCAAGAGAAAGGCAAGTTTCCTGCCCAGGGCCAAAGACCGCCCCAAGGTCAAAATAGTGTTAGCTCCACCTCTACCGAACATTAGGAGCAATGTCAAGCTGTGACCACTCTTCGTAGTGGGAGAGTCGTTGATTTATCACCTCCCCCACACGACATAACCAAAGACAAGGAGATTTCACCCGGCACGAAAGAGGGCAAAGATGTCCCCTTGAAGGAGAGTGATAAAGAGGGCACTAGTGAGCCCGAGGTAGTAGTAAAACCACCCATCGCGGCACCATTTCCTCAAAGGTTGATTCCTTCCCTCAAAGGAAACCCCCATGATGAAGTGTTAGACGTACTAAAGCAAGTGAAGCTAAATTTACCTTTCCTCGATGCTATTAAGCAAATTCCAGCTTATGCAAAAGTCATCAAAGACTTGTTAACGGTAAAAAGGAGGATGAAGGTAAAGAAAATGTCTTTCTAGCACAGAACGTGAGATCCATCCTACTCAATTATCTCCCGCCCAAGTTCAAAGATCCCGGTGCACCCACTATTTCTGCATCATTGAAAAAAATAAAATTGAGAAAGCCTTACTTGATTTGGGAGCAAGTGTCAATATCCTCCCTTATGCCATCTATAGGAAACCTGATTTGGGCAAACTCAGGACCACAAAGGTCACTCTCCAGTTAGAGGATCGAACCGTGAAGATCCCAAGAGGCATAGTTGAGGACGTGATCGTCCAAGTTTTCACTTTCTACTTTCAGGTAGACTTTGTCATTTGGGACACGGAGCCCTCCTTCACTTCGAGCAATCATGTTCCCATCACTCTTGGGCGCCCGTTCTTAGCTATGGCTGACGCAATCATCAATACTCGGAATGGACAAATGCAACTTACTTTTGGGAACATGACCTTAGAGACTAACATCTTCCATATAGCCCAAAAGACAGGGGAAGAATATGATCTTCACGCGGTGAGCCTAATAGACGAGATCATGAGGAGTATTTAGAGTAAAATTATTATGGAGATGCCCTAGGGTCCTGTTTAGTGTCGAGCCACGAGAGCCAGGGGACATACACCACATTTGAGAGGGAGGTTGAGGACTTGAGAGAGTTACTTGATGAGAGAGCGCCGGACAAGGACGCGAGAGATGTAAGTTGGGTTTCTAGATTCGAGGAGTTACCGCCGAGAGAAACACGCATGGTTCCCTCCAGTGACAAATTTTTGACCCTTGAATGGAAGAAATTACCCTCCCATATTAAATATTCATACCTAGGAGAGGATGATATATTTCCGGTTGTTGTCTCCTCTAGCCTAGACGAAAAGCAGGAGGGTGAATTGCTAAAGATTCTGAGGAAGCACCAAGGTGATTTTGGTGGTGCATTGCTGATTTGAAAGAGATAAGTCCTTTGATTTGCACCCACAAGATCCATCTCGAAGAGGATGTCAAGCCCTCGAGATAAATGCAAAGAAGGCTAAACCTGAATATGAAAGAAGTGGTGAGGATCAAAATCATTAAGCTATTGGATGTCGGGATTATCTACCCAATCTCGGATAGCAAATGGGTGAGCCCTATTCAAGTTGTACCGAAGAAGTCGGGAATGACAGTGATTGAGAATGCTAAAGGAGAGATAGTCCCCCAACGTACCACCACCGAGTGGCACATTTGTATTGATTATCGAAAACTAAATGCGGGAACTAGGAAAGACCATTTCCCTTTGCCATTTATTGATCAGATGCTTGAAAGAGTAGCTGGCCACCCTTACTATTGCTTCCTTGATGGTTATTTCGTATATAACCAAATATAGGTTGATGTACTTGACCAGGAGAAAACAACCTTCACTTGCCCTTTTGGTACATTTGCCTACAAACGTATGCCATTCGGCTTGTGTAATGCACCCGTGCCCTTTCAAAGGTGAATTTTGAGCCTATTTAGCGACATGGTCGAGAGAGGACTTGAAGTGTTCATGGACAATTTCAGCATTTTTGACACCTCTTTCGATCTTTGTCTTGAAAAACTGGAAAAGGTACTTGCCCGGTGCGTGGAAAAGAACTTGGTGCTAAATTTGGAGAAATGCCATTTTATGGTCACTGAGGGAATAGTTCTTAGCCACATAGTTTCATCCAAGGGGATAGAAGTTTATAGAGTTAAGATAGATGTCATAGCCGATCTACCCCCACTAAAATTGCTCAAAGACGTGCTCTCCTTCTTGGGCCACGTGGGGTTTTATCAAAGGTTCATTAAGTACTTTAGCGCCATCGCTAGGACCTTAAGTAACCTACTCATGAAGGACACCCCATTTTGAGTGGACGGAAGCATGCCATAGCGCTTTTGAAAAACTAAAAACCCTGCTTGTGTCCGCTCCCATCATGAAAGTTCTAGATTGGTCCTTACCATTCTAACTTATGTGTGACGCTAGCGATTATGCGATAGGGGCTATTTTAGTCCAAAGAAAAGACAATAAGGCTCATGTCATCTACTACGCTAGCCGGACTCTTACCAGACCACAAATCGATTACTCCACTACCGAGAAGGAGTTGCTAGCGGTAGTCTTTGCTCTTGACAAATTTTGATCCTACCTTATCGGTTCTCCCATTACTTGCTTCATCGACCATGTGTCATTGAAATACCTACTTGCGAAGAAAGACGCAAAGCCGCGCCTCATAAGGTGGATCCTACTCCTACAAGAGTTTAATCTCTCAATTAAAGATAAGAAAGGAGTAGAAAGCGCCTTTGCCGACCACTTATCACGGCTTTCGTCCGACATTGATATGCCCCAAGTGTGACCTCGGCCTAGAGACACCAACCTCGGCCGAGATTATGGCCGACGTTAGACATGTCTTGGACACGCGATATCAGCCCTCAGCCATAGCAAGGTAGGCCCAAGTCGACACTACCAAGAGCCTCTCCAAGAGACATCACAAGGATCAGCAGCATTCTCGTATACATTGGAAAGGCAACCTCGGCCAGACATAGGCCGAGCTCGCAGGAAGCCACCAACAAACTCATCAAGACATTAGTCGATACTCCAAACACTCCAGCTCAACCTCGTCTCAGGCCGACCTTGTCCATTGTCTCGGCTGGTATTAGGACGAGACCTCCATGGAATACTCGGAATGAACAAGTACCTAGACTTACCAACCTCGGCCTCTACCAGGCCGAGGTCATACACCAGGCGCGATAGCCGAGCATCTGCTGACATTTGGATAAGGGCACGTGGACACAAATCAGTTATAACAAGATTATTTCCCACACGTGGGGAGAATATTGCATCATCATTCTCTACATGTGACAGTGACAGATGGCTTTCCCATATTGGTGAGGCAATCACACACATGCACATTACATTCATGGGGGGTACATTACACCCCCCAGGTACTATATATAGAGGTCATCCCCTACCTTACAAGGGATCCATATATACAACCCTGGATGAAACTCTGTCTAGATACACAGTAGAGAGAGAAAGCTTGAGAGATTGTATCCATGGCCATTAGTGCCTTATTACAGTGAGGTTATTCACACACACAGTGGAAGTAGGCCAATTTAGGCTGAGCCACTTATCTCCTGGTGCACTCTCCTCTTCCCCTCATCTCTTTCTCCTACCTTTTACATAACTATGCTGCCATTGTTGTTCTTAGATTGGGCTTGAAAACACCTTACCTGGTGGTGCTGATTCCAACATCATCATTTTGGCGCCGTTTGTGGGAAAGGAGAAGCTATCTCTTCCTCTTCTTCAGCTTAACCTCACCGGAGACTCTGGTGGTGAACTAGGCACCACCCCTTGCGTAGAGCTGCTTCACCATTGAAAGAGGTCCTTTAAGGTACTAAGCTCATCTTCTACTCAAGCTCTATAGTGTTAACATATGGCACCAGAATTACCACCGCCTCTTCCGCCACCTGGGGGTGGAGGGCCTAGTTCCAGTCAGGCACCCCCCAGTCCGAAATGGCTGAGGTAGCTGCAGCCTTGAGATCTTTAGCTGCAACATAACAAGATATGCATGAGCAATTTATACAGCTCAGCCAAACTATGATGAGGACACCTGGAGTCTCACCGGATATGATCACTCTGGCGGCAGTGCAACCTCATCCTGATGTCAGGGGACCACCCCAGGCACCAATGAAGGACCAGCCTGCACCCCAGCGGAGAAGGGACGTTGCTGACCCTAGGCGCTTGTGCCTGGGGAGGCAGGGAAACCCTTGCTCAGAGGACATGTATGATGATATAGAGGCGAAAGAAGCCCCGAAAGACTGTTGGGAGCCATATGAGGTGTCAAATAACACTGTACGACCCCTTAGGCAAAGTCAAGGTTGTGTCAGCCGAAGAGGTGAAGAGGCCGAACAAAGAGGGTCAACCTTTGATAGGTTGAGCAGAGGGTCAGCCTTTGAGAGGTTGGGCCCGATGAATGACCTAAGACAGAGACTGTCGAGATCAAGGAGCGCAATAGGCTCTCAGAGAGGGAACAGGCAGGGTCAGACAGATCAAGGCCGACACTGTGAAAGAAGAGACAGGGAACAGGAAGAGGTCAACAGTCGACGTATCGAGACAGGGGAACCCTCAGTCCATCCCATGGAGGTGGCTGGGGATAACCTCAGCCAAGTCGATGGCAGAAGACCCTGGAATGACTTTATTCAGCGTCTTGAGGAGAAGATAGGAGACCTCATCAAAAGCAGGGACCCATTGCAAAGGGGTTACTCAGAGGGCTCCCCATTTGTGGCTAGAATAGTGGGTTTCCCAACCCCAGCTAAGTTCAAGCCTCCTCCGGTGTCTCCCAAGTATAGTGGCAGAACTAAGCCTGTACATCATATCGAGATGTACCAGTCAGCAGCAAACATCTTCTCGATACCCGATGAGATGAAGTGTAGGTCCTTCTCTGGGACCTTAACGGGGGTAGCGCACAGTTGGTTCACTTCCCTTCTGAAGAACTCAATTGAGAACTTCAAAGGCTTGGCTGAACGATTCATCCACAACTTCTGCTTTGGGGTGAGGCCTCATAAGAAGACTATCCACTTGCTGTATGTCAAGTAGGCCAAGGATGAGAGCCTAAGAGACTACATAGCGAGATTCAATAAAGAGAAGTTGGAGGTCGGAGATTATGAAGAGAACATAGCCATGACCGCCCTTATAGGAGGTCTTCAGAAGGGGAAGATATTGTGGAAACTTACGGAAGACCCCCCTAGGTCTATGGCGGAGCTCCTAGCAACCGCAGGGAAAGTAATGAATGCGAAAGAGGCAATGGCTGCCAAGTATGAGGATGAGAACCGCAGTGGCAGTGGAAAGTCCCAAAGCAAGAAAGATGGGAAGAAGAGGTCGGGTGATGATAAGTTCGCTCACTATACTCCTCTGACTGTAAGCTTTGAGCACATCCTCAACGAGATTAAGAATGACAGGACTCTGAGATGGCCGGAGAAACTGAAAGCCCCACCACATAAGAGGAACAAAAACCTATGGTGCGAGTTCCACCAGGATCATGGCCATGTCACGGATAGATGCTTCGCTTTAAAATATGAGATTGAAAGATGTTAAAATCTGGAAAGCTGAGGAAGTATGTGGATGGCAAGGCTCCAAAGGGTGGAAGAGATGACCCTAAGAAGAGGAGAAATGACTGATGCCGTGACAATGTCCCAGCCAGAAGAGATGATGATTCAGAAGGTGATGACGAAGACGATCCGGATCTTCCGCCGAAAGATGATAACACCCCGGTGAAGAGGGTCGGTACGATCTCCTTTGGTGTTGACACCATATGTGGAGGATTTGCAGGAGGCGGCTCTGAAGTAGCTGATAGGAAAGATCACGTAGCAGAGGCCAGGTCAGTGGCCAAGCTTGAAGTTGTGAATCTAACGTCTTCCGATACAGTGCAGAAGAGGAAGAAGGTTGACATGGACACCCTCGTAGTTGGGTTCTCCAGACTCGACTTCAAGGGTATCTTAGCCCCCCAGGATGACCCTTTGGTCATAACGACAAGGGTGCATGGGTGTGAGGTTCAGAGGATCTTGGTAGATGGGGGGAGCTCGGCGGATGTGATGTTTTGGCCTTGCTTCAAGAGCCTGGGTCTTAGTAGAGCAAGGTTGATACCCTATCATCACCCTTTGATAGACTTCAGTGGAGAAAAGGCCCACCCCTTGGGCATGTATGAGATGGACATACGGATGGGTGATGAGTGGCCTAAGAGGCTGACGAGGAAGATAAATTTTTTCATAATGGACGAGAATGTATTCTCGGCCTATAACCTCATCATAGGAAGAGTGGCCCTAAAAGAGTTTGAAGCTGTACCGTCGACGGTCCATCAAATGCTAAAATTCTCGACCCCCTATGGGGTAGGGGAAGTACGAGGTGAATAGATCATAGCTCGTCAATGTTACTTCAACTCGGTCGAAGATAGGGAGGCCCATAAGAGGGCAACCACCACTTATAGCATTGATACTCTTAATCCAAGGTACGAGACGAAATTGAAGAAGAGAGAGGTCGCGGAAGAGGTAGAATCCATCGTCCTCAATGAGGACGAGCCAGAAAAAACCATCCAGGTCGGCAAAGCCCTTAATTCGTAAATTAAGGAAGAGTTGATAAACTTCCTCAGAAGGAGGCAGAGTGTCTTCGTATGGAGTCACGCAGACATGCCTGGCATCGACCCTGCTCAACGTGACCAAAGATGCCAAGCCTATCAAACAGAGACGAAGAGTCTACTCCAGGGAGAAATACGACGTCATCCGAGAAGAGGTCAAAAAGTTAGAAGAGTCTGAGTTTATAAGAGAAGTTACCTATCCGGAGTGGCTTTCAAATGCAATCATCGTGCCCAAGGCTAATGGGAAGTGGAGAATGTGTGTTGATTTCACCGACCTGAACAGATCTTGCCTAAAAGACAGCTATCCCTTACCTCGGATAGATCAGATGGTGGATGCCACGGAAGGACACGAGCTCATGAGCTCATGAGCTTCATAGACGCGTATTCAGGCTATAACCAAATCTTCATGGATGCTGAAGACTCAGAGAAGACAGCCTTCATTACCGACAAAGGGACGTACTGCTACAAAGTGATGCCCTTCGGTCTAAAAAATACAGGGGCAACATACCAACGTCTTATCAATAAGATGTTCGAAGAGCAAATAGGTAAGAGTATGGAGGTGTATGTAGACGATATGCTAACAAAGAGCTTGAAAGCCTGCACTCACGTAGCAGACCTTGAGAAGACCTTCGATGTTATGGACTCATACAGAATGAAACTCAACCCAATGAAGTGTCTTCGGAGTAGGAGCTGGGAAGTTCCTGGGATTCATCGTTAACCAGAGAGGAATTGAAGCGAACCCTGAGAAAATAAAGGCATTACTTGACATGAAGACTCCTAAGAGTATCAAGGATGTCCAAAGACTCACGGGGAGAGTGGTTTCCCTTAACAGGTTTGTTTCTAGGGCAACGGACAAGTGTCTTCCATTCTTTAAAGTTTTGAGAAAGGCATTCCAATGGGACGAAGAGTGTGAAAGATCCTTCAACCAACTCAAATCTTACTTGGGATCCCCCTTATTTCTATCTCGACCCGTCGCAGGAGAAAAGTTGTACGTGTATCTGGCAGTCTCTGAATCAGCCATCAGCGCAACCATAATACGGCAAGACGCTGGAATCCAAAGGCCTGTATATTTCAACAGCAAGGCCCTTCAAGGGGCCGAATAGAATTACCCTCATATGGAAAAGCTAGCTTACGCCTTGATACATGCCTCGAGAAAGATGAAGCCTTACTTCCAGGCCCACTCCATGGTTGTCCTCACTAACTCCCCGCTAAGACAGGTCCTGCATAAACCTGAGAAATCCGGGAGGTTGATGACCTGGGCCATCGAGTTGGGGGAGTAAGATCTTGCCTACCAACCTAGGACAACCATCAAAGGGCAAGACCTCGCAGATTTCGTTGCTGAGTTCACATGGGAAGAGGCCGAGACAGAGAAAGGCCTGGGGGCATGGAAGAGACAAACCGCAGTGTCTTCCAAAATCAGGAAGAGACGACACCAAATGTCTTTCGAAGGTAGGAAAAGACGACACCAAGTGTCTTTCGAGATTTGGAAGAGGTCGCATCCAAAAAAGTTATGTGCAAAATTGCGGAGAACGAGGAGGATCGATATATCTTCAAACAAGGAGTCATTACAGAAGGAGCCTTTTCATCAGATACAGATACTTGGAGCCTCTTCGTTGATGGCTCTTCCTGCGGCAGTGGAAGCGGTGCGAGGTTGATACTCTCGGCTCCAGATGGTGCGAACATTGAATACGCTCTAAGGTTCAACTTTCAGGCCTCAAACAACGAGTCCGAGTATGGGGCCATGATAGCAGGTCTCTTATTGGCAACAACTCTTCGCATAAAGTGACTCCTACTCCACAACAACTCAAGGTTGGTTGTCAATCAAGTACTGGGGATCTATGAGGCCAGAGATGAAAGGATGGCCAAGTACTTGAAGAGGGTAAGAATGATGTTATAACATTTTGAAGAGGCAAAACTGAAGAGAGTGCCTCGACAAAGTAACAGTCACGCAGATGCATTGGCAAGGCTGGCCTCGGCAACAAAGAGAGATGTTAGAAGGACCATTCTGATCGAGGTCTTGAGAAAGGCAACCATCGAGGAAGAAGAGGTATGTAACCCGTGTCACAATTTGAACCTAGGATACTCATGGATCGACCCCCTCGTAAGGTATATTAGAGGGGGAGAGCTACCTGAGTCCAAGCTAGAGAGGAGAAAATTGAGATATAGGGCTGCCAAGTTCTTGATGATAGGAGACGTCTTGTACAAAAAAGGATTTCTATTGCCTCTCCTCAGATGTGTGCACCCCACGGAAGTTTCTCGGGTCTTACAGGAGGTTCATGAGGGTTCTTGCTCTAGCCACATAGGGGGAAGACCCTTGGCCAAGAGAATCATCACACAGGGGTATTGGTGGCCAACCTTGTCGAAGGACGCCGCAACTTACGTAAAGAGGTGTGATAAATGTCTAAGATTCGCCACTATTCCTCATCAACCCCATCAGCCTATGACATCAATAACCTCTCCATGGCCATTTGCAGTATGGGGGATTGACTTAGTAGGACCGCTTCCAAGAGCTGCCAATAATTATAGATTCTTGATAGTTACCATCGACTATTTTTCAAAGTGGGTGGAGGCAGAGCCGATGATAATGATCACATAGCAGAAGACCTTCCAATTTATTTGGAGGAATATTATATGCAGATATGGCCTCTCAAACACTCTCATCTCGGACAATGGACCCAGTTCAAGAACTCCTCTTTAGAAAAGTATTGCCTAAGAGTAGGAATAAAACAATTCTTCTCATCTCCTGGCCGACCTCATGCAAATGGTCAGACCGAGGTCACAAACAGAACTATCCTGGATGGAATCAAGAAGAGGTTAGAAGATGCGAAGGGAAGATGGGCTGAAGAGGTCTACGCTGTGTTATGGGCCTACAGAACCACGACAAGGACACCAACAGGAGAAACCCCGTTCATGTTGGCACATGGCTCAGAGGCCGTTATACCAACGGAAGTAGGGCTCCCTACTCATAGGATTCAGACCTATGACCCTGCCAATAATGGGGAAGAGAGGAGGCTAGACCTAGATCTTATCGAAGAAAAAAGAGAGGACGCAGAGGTCCGACATGCAGCTTACCAATAGAGGGAAGAAAAATTCTACAACCAGAGGGTGAAGTCAAGACCCATTGTAGTGGGAGACCTAGTGCTAAAGAAGACCCTACAGAAAGCTAATAAGCTTCACCCAAACTGGCATGGCCCTACAAAGTGACAAAAGAGGTTGTGCCTGGAACCTACAGGCTAGGAAACCTAGAAGGAGAACCTTTCGCTAACCCATGGAATGCTGATCACCTAAAGAGATATTACATATGATGTTGCATAGAGTTTTATGTAAATGTACCATCTTATTATGAAGAGGTTATTAATAAAGATCAGTTTCCATGACAATTCTTGCTTCATTCTTAGGTCAGAGATTAATTATGGGGATAACATCTTAGGTGATGACCTCAGACCCTCATAACATCATTAAGTGGTGACAAGGTCTGAGGTCAGACACCATAATGGGATGACCTCAGGCCCTTAACATCATTAATTTAGTGAGATTAATTATGAGGGTAACATCCTAGGTGATGACCTCAGACCCTTACAATATCATTAAGTGGTGACAAGGTCTGAGGCCAGACACCATAATGGGATGACCTCAGGCCCTTAACATCATTAATTTGGTGAGATTAATTATAAGGGTAACATCCTAGGTGATGACCCCAGACCCTTACAACATCATTGAGTGGTGACAAGGTCTGAAGTCAGATACTATAATGGGATGACCTCAGACCCTTAACATCATTAATTTGGTGAAATTAATTATGAGGATAACATCTTAGGTGATGACCTCAGACCCTTATAACATCATTAAGTGGTGACAAGGTCTGAGGTCAGACACTATAATGCGATGACCTCAGGCCCTTAAAATCATTAATTTGGTGAAATTAATTATGAGGATAACATCTTAGTTGATGACCTCAGACCCTTATAACATCATTAAGTGGTGACAAGGTCTGAGGTCAGACACATACTTTGATGACCTCAGACCCTTAATATCATTAATTTGGTGAGATTAATTATGAGGATAACATCATAGGTGATGACCTCATACACTCATAACACCATTCAGTGGTGACAAGGTCTGAGGTAAGACACCATAATGGGATGACCTCAGGCCCTTAACATCATTAATTTGGTGAAATTAATTATGAGGATAACATCTTAGTTGATGACCTCAGACCCTTATAACATCATTAAGTGGTGACAAGGTCTGAGGTCAGACACATACTTTGATGACCTCAGACCCTTAACATCATTAATTTAGTGAAATTAATTATGAGGATAACATCTTAGTTGATGACCTCAGACCCTTATAACATCATTAAGTGGTGACAAGGTCTGAGGTCAGACACATACTTTGATGACCTCAGACCCTTAACATCATTAATTTGGTGAAATTAATTATGAGGATAACATCTTAGTTGATGACCTCAGACCCTTATAACATCATTTAGTGGTGACAAGGTCTGAGGTCAGACACATACTTTGATGACCTCAGACCCTTAACATCATGAATTTGGTGAGATTAGTTATGAGGATAACATCTTAGTTGATGACCTCAGACCCTTATAACATCATTAAGTGGTGACAAGGTCTGAGGTCAGAGACATACTTTGATGACCTCAGACCCTTAACATCATTAACTTGGTGAGATTAATTATGAGGATAACATCTTAGTTGATGACCTCAGACCCTTATAACATCATTAAGTGGTGACAAGGTCTGAGGTAAGACACATACTTTGATGACCTCAGACCCTTAACATCATTAATTTGGTGAGATTAATTATGGGGATAACATCTGAAGTCAGACCATTGATTAAGTTTAAACAAGATATCATTGCAACAAGACTAAGAGCGAAAACATCACATGACATTCAATAAAAGTAAGTGAGGATGATCCCCCTCAGAGGTTGATACATTCAGAAATAATTGATGATCAAGGATTACATAACAAGTTTCAAAATGTTATGGGTTACAAACAATGTTCAAAAATTATCTAAGGGTTTGAGGGGGGAATGTTGATATCCTCGGCTTGGGAAGGCTGGACAACATTGGTCACCTCGGCCACGTCGTCATGATGGTATGCCCCTTCAACCTCACTGCCGTTCAATGTGGCAGTCTCGGCAGCCTCATCCTTCACCTCCTGAAGGGCCTGGGCAAACTAGGGATCGGCAAAGCCGAGGCCTATGAAATCTGAGGCTTTCAAAGTACCAGCCTCCCTCTCCTTGACATTAGCCCACTTAATAGTGGCTTTGATACCTCTTTCAAGGTATTTAAAGCCGAAGCTCATAAACTCGCCAGAGGACTTGTAGTCAGAGATTATATTCTCAGAGGCATCATCGAGGGCTGCCATAACAACTGAGTTGACCTTCTTCTGAAGAACGTCATCTTTAGCCTTCAGAGCTGCAGCATGATCCTTACCAAGCTGAGATATGTCCTTCTCCAGCCCCTTCACCTTCTTCTCAGAATCCTTCAGCTCAGATTTGAGGCGGTCAATCTCTGCGTTCAGAGTGCTCTGGACCTTCTCGGCCTCCTGACCCTTTTGGATGAGGGGCAATTTTCTCAGAGTCCAGTTGGATAAGTGGTGCATAGCTTCCAGGACCTGCATATTTTGTGATCATGAATGAGCTAAAGAACAATCAGATGTTACACTTGGGGTGAAGAATAATCAGAAAGATCAAGTCATACCTGAATGGATCTGTGAATGCCGAACTCAACTAGCAATGGGGTGTCCAGTGACCTGAAGAAGCGTTTGTCAGGCTCGGTCATTGTAGAGCCAAAGGCATCTAGGGCCTGAAGACTGTGGCCGACTATGCTGTCAATTATTTTTAACTGATCTAGACGAGCCGACAGAGCATCACCTGAAGAGATGGGGATAGCAGCGTCAGCACTCTTCTTCTTCGGCCTCTGATCCTCTGGGGCATGACCTTCTGGAGCCCTCTTCTTCGTGGCTTGGGTCTTAGAGGCAGAGGGAGCTGGGGGAGGAGCGTTAAGGCCTGCTTTCTTGGAAAGTCTCATCAAGCTGGGTGCAGCCATTTCCCAAAGTTCGTCCGAAATATCCTGTGGTCGCTCTGCAAAAAATTAGTAGATCTGAGTTAGATAGTCAGACATGCATAGAATCAGAGGTTCAACTTGAAACAAAAATGCTTACCAAGCTCGGCAAGGGGACTTCCACCTAGACCTGTCCCAGAGAGGTAGTGGGGGGTCATCAAGTGTTCGAACCTGACGAACAAACCATGCACCCCCTGATCTTGAAGGGCTTTCACTTTCTGAAGGTTGGATGGGCTCAGACCAGGGTCAGCCCTCGCAGACATTGTTACTTTACCCCACCTCAGGGGCATCCTTGGCTCTAGGATAGATGAGGGAACACATGGGCCAAATTCCCATGGCCCAGAGGCAAATAAATACCGAGGCTTCCAGTTATGGTTGGAAGTCTAATTATTTGAAGCATTTTCTTCTCAGGATTTCGAGCTACAAAATGGTAGTAGCTCGGATGATTTTTGGCCGAGGAAGGGACATAGAAACCTACGAAGACCTGAACTTGAAGGTTTGAGTGGTGGACAACCTTCCATAAGACTATGTACCCTATTATGACTCTCCAGGCATTAGGGGATAGTTGAGAGGGGGCCAAATTGATGTAAGAAAGGATGGATTTGATAATGGGGTGAATGGGCAGACGAAACCCCAACTTGAACATCTGCTCGTACAGGAAGATCTCACAGTCTCGGCCATGATAAGCCCTCTCCTTGCTCAGAGGTATCCTAAGTTTTATTGAGGGACTGATAGCATACAAGTATCTGAAGCAGAGAAGATCTACCTCAGTAATAGTACTCTCGATATCGGCCGCCTCAGAGACGTCGATATCGCTCTCAACCTCATCATCATCATCCAACTCAACGTCGGCCGGAGCAGATGTTGATGGGTTACTCGAGAACCTCTGAGTGAACTCTGCCACGATAACGGTCGACAGAGGGATGGTGTCAAGTGGTGGTGGAATGGCCACACTTGGTTCAATAATTTCAACCTCTAAGGAAGAGGCTGAGGTGCTTGAGCTATTATGGGATGAGGCTCAGCTGGAGACCTCGGCCTGATCAGGGTCCTGATCAGGCCGAGGTGTGAAGTCCAAAGCCTCCTGAAAGGAATCCACAGACATGGGATCTGAGGTAGAAGATTCAGACTCAGACATCGGTATGGGATGAGTAGGAACCTCTGTCTGAGTGAAAAACTCTGGGGGGTCAGGATATATCACCTTCAGAGGTGATGGAAAGATGGGCCTAATGGGAAATTATTGTGACCTACGAGCCTCCTCCTGTGCTCTTTCTATTTGTCTAATCTTTTCTAAAGTCTTCTCTCTAAGGGAGGGGAGCTCCTCAAGAAGCTGATATAAGGGTCTGAGCATCAGGGGCTGACACTACACTTAGGAGACTTCTTAAAACTACAAACAAGATTGGCTAGTGAAGTAAAGCAGTAAAAGATCAAACTACCTAAATGTGGCAAGAATTGTTCGCCTGAAATAATGGTGGTCTCGCCGAAAAACTCAAAAACTCGCCGAAAAATGCGAAAATAAGGAGACTTGCAGGAAAAATGTAGGAGAAAGTATGGCGAAGGTTACCTGAGGATGAAATAGTAAGGAGGAGACGAGAAGATGCAAGAGAACACCTTCCAAAAGCCTTAGCAAAGATCTTTCTAGAGAGAGAAGGTTGCAGGAACGAGTTTGGCTGGAAAGAGAGAAGTGAAGAAAAAAGAAGGGAAATAGGGTTCAAAACCCTTAAATATACAGGCGCGATTCCCAAGGCCCATCATTGCCTTGGGAGTCCCAAAGGGTGGAAAATAACACACGCCCACCAAGCAAGCATACTTCAGCATTGGACAAGTGTCAAACAAATATTGGCTCGTAATAGACAGGCCTCAGAGGTGTGATAATCCCCTAGTCACCTGCTCCCACATATGACTAAGGGCTGTGGGGGGGGGGGGGGGTGATTGATATGCCCCAAGTGTGACCTCGGCCCAGAGACACCAACCTCGGTCGAGATTATGGCCGACGTTAGACATGTCTTAGACGCGCGATATCAGCCCTCGGCCATAGCAAGGTCGGCCCAGGATGACACTACCAAGAGCCTCTCCAAGAGAGATCATAAGGATCAACAGCATTCTCGTATACATTGGAAAGGCAACCTCGGCTAGACATAGGCCGAGCTCGCAGGAAGCCACCAGCAACCTCATCAAGACATTAGTCGATACTCCAAACACTCCAGCTCAACCTCATCTCAGGCCGACCTTGTCCATTGTCTCGACTGGGATTAGGCCGAGACCTCCATGGAATACTCGGACTGAACGAGTACCTAGACTTACCAACCTCGGCCTCTACCAGGCCGAGGTCATACATAGGCGTGATAGCCGAGCATCTGCTGACATTTGGATAAGGGCATGTGGACACAAATCAGTTATAACAAGATTATTTCCCACACGTGGGGAGAATATTGCATCATCATTCTCTACATGTGACAGTGACAGATGGCTTTCCCATATTGGTGAGGCAATCACACACATGCACATTACATTCATGGGGGGTACATTACACCCCCCAGGTACTATATATAGAGGTCATCCCCTACCTTACAAGGGATCCATATATACAACCCTGGATGAAACTCTGTCTAGATACACAGTAGAGAGAGAAAGCTTGAGAGATTGTATCCATGGCCATTAGTGCCTTATTACAGTGAGGTTATTCACACACACAGTGGAAGTAGGCCAATTTAGGCTGAGCCACTTATCTCCTGGTGCACTCTCCTCTTCCCCTCATCTCTTTCTCCTACCTTTTACATAACTATGCTGCCATTGTTGTTCTTAGATTGGGCTTGAAAACACCTTACCTGGTGGTGCTGATTCCAGAATCATCAGACGTACCTAGTGATTAAATACCCGTAGAAGAATACTTCCCGGATGAGCAACTCTTTGCTACCTCTTCTTTTTCCTGCTTTGCGGATATAGTGAACTACCTTGTCACGGGAGATGTCCCTCCCGATTGGACATCGCAAGATAAGAAGAGGTTTATTGCTTGGTCGCGCATGTTTTTCTATGACGATCCTTTCCTGTTTAAATATTGCGCTGACCAAATCATCCGACGATGCGTACCGGATGACGAGATTCCCAAAGTCATCCAGTTTTGTCATTCGAAAGCTTGTGGAGGCCACTTTTCGACGAAAAAAACGGCCGCTAAGATCCTTCAATGCGACCTATATTGGCCCATAATATTCTGAGATGTGAACAATGCTTGTAAATCTTGCAATAGGTGCCAAAGTATGGGAGCTATTACCCGATGAGAGATGATGCCATTAACCCCGATACTCATTATTAAGATCTTCGACTGTTGGGGTATTGACTTCATGGGCCATTTCTCCCATCCTTTGGTTTTCTATACATCCTTGTTGCGATCGACTACATTTCCAAATGGGTGGAAGCTATTGCAACCAAGACAAATGACAACAAAGTGGTGATTAAGTTCCTACAGGAACACATACTTTCCCGTTTCGGTGCTCCGAAAGAGAGAATTAGTGATAATGGCACGCACTTTTGCAATAGGCTATTCGCGAAGCTCATGAGAAAGTATGGTGTCGTTCACAAGGTTGGAATGACTTATCACCCCCAAATGAATGGTAAGGCCAAACTAAAAAATCGGGAAATCAAGAACATTCTTGAAAAGACCGTCAATCCTACCCAAAAAGATTGGTCACTTAGATGGAACGATTCGCTATGGGCCTATCATACCGCATATAAAAATCCACTCGGCATGTCCCCATTTTGCTTTGTGTATGGAAAACTTTGCCATCTTCCCGTGGAATTAGAGCACAAGGAGTATTGGGCGATTAAGGAGTTGAACTATGCCATGGATAAGGCAGGTGAAGCTCGCAAGCTTCAATTAAATGAGTAAGAAGAGATACGCAGTGATGCGGATGAGAACGCAAAAATTTCGAAGGAAAGGATGAAACTTGCTCACGATAACATCATTCGACGAAAAGAGTTTCTTCCTGGATAAAAAGTGCTTCTTTATAACTCTGGACTTCACCTATTCCTGGGCAAGTTGCGGTCACGATGGTCTGGTCCATTCGTTGTAAGGAACATTTTCCCTCACGGAGCTGTTGAATTAGACGAGTTAAAAGGGGGAAATACGTTCAAGGTAAATGGACAACGCCTAAAGCCATATTTAGAGGCGTGTGTGGAAGAAGTCTACACCGTTTGGTTATCGGACCCCGTTTACGGGGTAGAGTGAGCTGTTACAGTGAGGTCATCGCACCCTCAACGCGTGTGGAGTGAATTCTAATGTATAGTAGATGAGAGTCGTGTGAGTAGGGAGAGTCCCTAGGATTAGGGTACAATAAGGTGAGAGCATTCACATGTTTTGGGAAATTGAGTCAAATTGCGTTGATCATAGGAATCAAGAGGGTGTTGAACCAAAATTGATAGGAAGCAGTGCGAAGAGTCGAAAACTTTCAGAGAAGAGCGCTCGAAATTAAGTTAGGGGGAGAAATCCATCTCAATATAAGAACCGGATCGGTTCTTTTATTTTGGGGCCAGACCAGATCAGTTCGTTTCTTTTAGATACGGATCGATCCGGTAATTAAAAAGCTCAAAAATTAAAAGTACCGGACTGGACCGGTCCTGTACCAACCGAATCAGTCCGATTTCTACAGTCTTTTCCCTTTCCTTAGATGCACCCCCCTTCTCCCCAATCCCTTCCCCTCCCTCCCAATTTGTCCCACCATACCCAACCCTTCATTTTCCCTCCCAAATACATCCCCTCTTTCCCTCCATTTACAAAACTCTACCCACCCCTCACCTATAAATACACACCAAAATCCTTCATTTTCACTCACACCTTCAACTGCATCACTCCTCTCTTCTCTCTACCTATTTTTTTCAGCAACCTCTCATTGTCCCAATGGACCAAAGATCCCCCTCCCCGTCAAATATGACTCAACTGATATCCTACCCTCTGGCCATAGTGAATTTCGTTCCCGCTAAGAGGAGCGTTGGTGCACTAGTTTCTTTGGTCCGGATCGTAAACTCCACATGGAGCGCGCAACCCAATGGACGGGGCTGCCCAATTATGTCACCACCCTCTTCATGCCTAGGGGTTGATTCCATTTCCTTAATGAATCATACGACGCAATTTGGGCAGCCGAGGTTCGATCCTTCTATGGCTCCCTTGTTCGAACGGGCCAATTCGAGTCTCAAGCCTATGTTGACAGTACCGTCATTCCCTTTTCTTTGGCCTTCTCACTGCCATGTTGGGTGAATACGATATTCCCGATGTTCAAGATTACACATACCCAAGGAATTTTGCCCCGGTAGCCAAGGAACTGATTATGGAGTGAATTGCCCCCAACGTTGTATGGATGGGGGAGACTGTCGCTGTTGGCCGACTTAACGAGAAAGCATGCCTCACATTCTAAATTGTGTGTGCTAACATTTTGAAAACGTCCAATGATTCTGCGATGCGTCCTCGTCAAGACACATTGACATACCACCTCTTTGATCCCAACACTCCAATTAACCTGGCTCGCACCCTATACGCTGACATTATCGTTGCAGCCATGGATGAGAAAGGTGCATCACCACTTCCTTATGCACGCCTGATTACCTCCATTCTCAAGGACGCTGGCATTGAGGCGCCGCTTGACCGTACTCGCCTCCTCGGTCCTTTTGGACAGGGAAGCCGTAATCGGAGCGCCAAATAACTAGCCATCCTTCGAGAGAGGCGCGGAAGTGATGACGAGGACGATGCTGTCTCAAGTGAGGAAGAGGAAGAAGAAGAGGCAACTGCCGATGTGGAGATGGGAGAATTGGGAGTAGATGAAGAGTCGGTCGAAGAAGAAGACGACCTAGATTTTGAATGGGCGGGTAGAGACCTCACTAATGTTATGTCGGTCCTTGAGACAAGATTCAACAACTTTATGACCGACTACCGCCGCGATACAAGCATGATGTTTCGTTTCCAAGCGGACCTGTACCGACGCCAAGGGGATCCCAACGAGCCATTGCCACCCCACTTTCATGACCCTTATGGCCCCGACGTGCCCAACTCTTCCCACCCAACACCCCAGTGAAGCTTTGTTTGTTTGTGACAGTTTTTAGTTGATTCCCTTGTTCACATGCTTGTATGCCCTTTCCTGTTATTGTACCACAGTCCAATTTTATAAAAATCTGCATTTTCTCCATTTGTTTATTTTATTTATCGCACTTCTTATTTTGCCTTATTTAGATTTTAGTCCTTTTTTCTTAAGAACAATGCAAAAGTCTAAGTTAGGGGGGGGGGGTGATAAGTGCGTATTTCTAAAACTTCACAAATGTTCAAAAATGCCCAAAAAATTAAAAAAAATCATAAAACTTTGAAAAATCCAAAAATATTTTTGTTCAAAATAAATAAAAATTGGAATTCAAATTTTTCGAAAATATCATTAAAATTTGATTTAAAGTCTCAAATTGTAAAAACACAATACATAAAGCCGAAATTGACCAAAGATGGAAATTGTGCAAAAATTGACGACTTAATGAATAAGTGTGGAGATTGACAACCCCGGTGAGATTTGAGCCTTTCATCTTTGTAAAATTTATAAATCAATCCGAGTTAATTAATAACTCAAAGTTCTTTTCAGCGTCTAAAAAAGTCATCAAAGATCTCAATCCTTTCATTTTGATCAATTTTGATAAATGTGTGTGATATTGCCGTACAAAGCGCGCTACAAATCTCTAAATTAAGTTCGTCTCGAAATGCATATGGTAAATTAATAAGTAATTCGAACAATGAAGTAGGCCCTCGTTTGTTACCCAAAAATTTTGGCCATAAAAAGGTGTGAAAAATTATCCATTTTGTAACCCAAATCGAGCCGAATATTTTTTCTTTTCGTTTGACAACCCGAAAAACCCAAAAAGCCCAGAATTGTGAAAATCGAATATTTATCAAATAAAGTCCGAAAAGTACATAAAAAGGGGCAAGAAAAGAATAGATATGCTCAACAAAAATAGGAAGAAAAAATAAGAAGAGAAAATGAGCAAAAGCCCGAAAAAAGCCCAAACGGACATCATAAATGACTTTTCCAATTCCAACCTTCCCTACCATTTTCATTTTACCCAATACACCTTTAACCCGTAAAAGTCCTAACCAACTCCAAAATTGCGAAATTGGTTACCGCGTGGAGAGTTAAAACATAAAAAGATAATAAAAGAGATTAAATTCGTGAATAAGAGGCAATGTTCCCATTTTTCAATCCGTATTCTGTTGACGAGATCCAATCACTATAAAAATTTTGTCTTTCTTCTTGTGTGTGCGAACTTGGTTCCAATATATTTACTCTTTATATCACGCATATCGAGAGAATAAGACACATTCCAAGTGATTCGTTTGTGAGAGAATTCCGTGAGATTTTGAAATCAAAATAAATTTTTGGATAAGTAACGTAATGGTCAATCAGTGGAAATTTGTATTTAAATTTTTGGATTCGCACACGCGCACAATGATTTGAGACTCTTGAACATGACTTGATGATGACTATTTTCTGGAAAAGTTTAAATTATACAATTTTTGCATATTTTGAATTTCTTTGAGTCGAATTTTGTGGGTATATTCTCTGCAAACCCTCACGAGACACAAATCATCCTACTAGGGTAACCTTGGGGTTTAAAGGCTTGTTGAATACGCTAAATGCAATCGCTTGCCCGCGAAAAAGGTATTCTATCCCAATAAAATAATTTTCAAGAGTTGAACCTTTCTAGTATTCTTTTACATTGCTCGGGACGTGCAAAGTTCTAAGTTAGGGAGATTTGATTAGGCATAAATTCTTCCAAATTTATCCCCTTAATTTAGTTACTTTTAGCACTTAGAACAATGCAATCGATTTGATTTTATCTCATAATCTTGCTATTGATTTCTTCTAACGAGTACACCGAGTTTTTGGTATTTTGTACTAATTTTACAAGTATTCAATGTCAAAAAATAAAGAAAGGAACCGGAAGAATAGAGAAAGAAAAGAAGGAAAAGTCAAAAGGGTAAAGTTATAATATTTACCCGAAATTGGGATGAGACTTCTAAAGAAAAGTTGAAGATATCAAGTTCACGAGTACATAGGAAGGAACAGCACCTCAATTGGAGTCCCGGTGTGAAAGTTATGAGCAGTCAAAGTTTGAAGAAAAAGTCAAAGGAAATTCGGACCAATCCGGACCGGACTGGACCGATCCGAAATGCAAATTTCCAGAGAACCCCGGACCGAAGACGGATCGAAGATGAAAGAAAATAAATGATCCGATCCATACTGGATTGATCCGGCCAAGAAATAAACAAATCGATCCGAATTCCAACCAGAGCTAACCGAAGGAGTACCGGACCGGTCCGACTGTCGAATTTTTATTTTTTACTCCTCCTCTAATGGAGAGTCCTAGTTCAGCTAAAACTCTCAAAATTTTGTAAGGTATTTAAACCCGAGTTATTATCATTTTAGGAACGGAGAATTTATCTAATTTTCCATTCTTTTCAGTAAAACCCTAGTTTGAAGATAGATTATAATTTTAATTCCAAGATTGAAGATTATTCAGATTTCTGTGATTACAAATACTTTTAGTTGATGATTTCAGTGCTTTGGTAAGATTAGTGATTAATTTCCTCTATCTAATTTCTCGTTTACATCATTCTACAATTCTCCCTTAGTTTAATCACGATTTCCTGCAATTCAAAAGTCATTTACATTAGTTTCATCATGATAGGCTAGACTTTTAAGGGTCGGGATGCATGAACCCAACCCGATGTGGTAGTTGCATGTGTATAAAAGTAATCCTCTAAATTTAATGATTTGATTACGACCGTATTGCTTAGTATCGCGATAATTGTAGATATTTGGATCTCGTTTGCTTCCGGGTAACCGAGATGCTTTAGAATGAAATTCGAGTGTAACTATCTAAATACCGATTTACTCGTCCTCTGATTAAGTATGGTGCGGGCTTGAACCTCATATACATAATTCTTCGGAGTACTAAATTCTGTCTCTAATTAATCATTTAAATTTAAGATTAGTTTTATACCAGCAATACACTAGGATTTAGGGATTATATTCCCTTCCTGTTTCTTTCATCATATAGTTCAAATCTCAGTTCAATCATTATCAGTAATTTAGATAATTTAGAATAGTTGCATTCCATTCATATTTTAGTGCATTAAATAAATATTTTTAAAAATTTCATTTAGTTGTAGTCAATTCCCGAAACCAATCATCTTTTCCTTTTTCTCTAAAGTCAGAGTTAGGATTCATTCATCTGTCCAACGTCATTACAATTCCATTGTCCTATTTCCCTGTGGATACGATCCTAACTTACCGGGTTTATAACTAACACGATAGGCTTGCACTTGAGCCTAGAAAGTACGCACTTCTGAGACACATTCTTAGTCGCGTCAAGTTTTTGGCGCCGTTGCCGGGGGATTTAGGTAGACTTAGGATTAGATCAAGTCAATCTCAAACTTTGACCAAAAATTTCCAAAAATCCAAAAACGTATAAAAATTTGAAAAAGCACTAAAATATTCATCATCATCTCTCATAAGCCAGTTAATGCAAAATTCTGAATTCACTCGAACTCCCCATAATACTCCAAACCATATTCACGAAAATCCAATAGTTGAGTACGACCTTGATAGCCCTCACACTCCTAACGCTCCACAATTCTGGGTTCCACCTCCCACACCGTCACACTCAATCTCAAATAACACCCCGTTTTCCTTCTTAGGACACACGTCAGAGCACTCTCCGAGTATACCAAGTGAGGATACCGAATCTTTGAGAGAGAGAGACATGTCACAACATGGTAGTGCAGCCGCCGACGAGGGAGAGGCCCCGTATCGCCCTTTGAGAGACATCTTATATCCTGAGTGCACTGTCACTCTGGGATGCATGTTACTCCCATACAATGCTGGGCAATTTCACTTTAGGAATGGGATGATCCAGATACTTCCCACTTACCATGGAATGGATTCAGAAAAGCCATATGCCCACATTATGGAATTTGAGGAGACGAGCGAGACTCTCAGCGATCAAACTTGCACAAAATATGTGCTCTGCCTTAAACTCTTCCCATTCACGCTAAAGGATAAGGCTAAGACCTGGCTTTAGTCTTTACCTCCAAATTCGATTTCATCATGGAACGAATTACAATCTAAATTTCTCGAGAAATTCTTTCCTCCACATCGAACGAACTCCATCAAGGCTCAAATTCAAACGTTCCAATGATTAGAAAATGAGTCATTCGATCGATGTTACGAGCATTTCAATGAGTTAATTTCTTCATGTGCCCATCATGGTTTTAATAAAACGCAAATCATTTCCTCTATCCATAATGGGCTGAACATTAATTCCAAACAACTCGTTAAAACCTTGGGTAGTGGTCCGTTTGTCGACTTAGACTCCCACGATGCTGAGCTTCACCCGAGGTATGTCGCGGAGACTACCCAATCCTGGGATACATCTGACCCTAATACTCAAAATCAAAATTGTCAAGTGACCACCATTCCATCGGCGTCCGACCTATTTCATGTAGAAAAGAATTCTATGACGGACAATCGACTTGATATACTTGAGAAAGGACTGCGAGACCTACGTGAAGTATATGGAAGAGGACCAACTGGATCCATCCCAAACCCCGTCGAGAAGGTGTTTACGATTTATGAGGCGGGTCATTTAACTGAAGAATCGCGACTATACCCGCCTACAAATTGATGCTTCAAGAGCAAATCAGTGGCATAGGAGGATTTAAAGGTAATTTCGGCGCACCGCACGGGAATTCTTACAATCCTTCATGGAAAAACAACCCTGGTTTTATCCATGGGCAATAACATGCTACGATGAATCCTGATTCACATGTTTCCCATCCTCCACCACCGCACTTTCAACAAGCTCCACACATGTAAGGACATGTGAAAGCACCACCACCTCAAGGAGCGTATATCACTCCACCGCGGAGAAATCTCGAGGATACGATTAACCACTTTATCAATACCCAGACTGAAACTAATGCTAGGCATGAGCGCATGATCAATGACATGAATGCGAACATTTCATAGTTGAAATCATCGTTGAGTATCCAAGAGAAAGGCAAGTTTCCTGCCCAGGGTCAAAGATCGCCTCAAGATCAAACTAGTGTTAGCTCCACCTCTACCGAACATCAGGAGCAATGTCAAGCTGTGACCACTCTTCGTAGTGGGAGAGTCATTTATTTATCACCTACCCCACACGACATAACCAAAGCCAAGGAGATTTTGCCCGGTACGAAAGAGGCCGAAGATATCCCCTTGAAGGAGAGTGATAAATTGGACACTAGTGGGCTCGAGCTTCACGAAGGAATCTGTGGAAGCCATATTAGAGGAAGGTCACTAGATTTTCGAGAAATGAAGGAGGGATACTGGTGGCCATATATGCAAAAATATTCAGCAGTATACGCTCGCAAATGCGAGAAATGTGAACTATATGCTCCTATGTTTCACCAACCTGCCAGCGACCTAAAATCACTCACCAGCTCATGGCCTTTTACCCAATGGGTGGATGGACATCGTAGGCCCTTTTCCTACCGTCGCCGACAACCGTAAGTATCTGTTGCTCGCAACGGATTACATCACCAAATGGATCGAGGAAGAGCTACTGGCAAACATTCGAGATGCAGATATGATGAGGTTCATATGGAAAAACATAATTACTCATTTTGGAATCCCCAGAACCATCATCACTGACAACGGAACGCAGTTTGAGAGTGGACCTATTTTGAACTTCTGCAAAGAACATGGGATCAGGCACTATTTTATCTCGGTGGCATACCCCAGAGCAATGGTCAAGCCGAGGCTTCCAACAAAATAGTGATCGATGGGCTGAAGAAACGACTAGAGCGAGCCAAAGGTGCATGGGTGAGTGAGCTGCCACATATTTTGTGGGCTTACCACACTACCCTACAACGAGCAATTGGGGAAACCCCATTCTCACTAACGTATGGAATGGCAACAATCATCTCCTTGGAACCAAGTCCAGAACAATGCATCATTACTCACTGAACTTGACCTAGATGACGAACGCAGAGAAATAGCCTTGGTAAGGCTGGCGAGCTATCAACAATAGCTCGGGAAAAACTATAACAAAAATGTCAATCCAAGGGCATTCCAAGTTGGGGACTACGTCTTAAGGAAAGTCCTTGGTAGCACAGTAAAACCATCAGACGACAAACAAGGGCCGAACTGGAAGGGACTATTCAAGATAACAAGAGATGATCTATAAGGAGCCTATCACTTAGAAACACCGGAGGTCAGAGAAATACCCTGAGCATGGAACACATCCAACCTAAAGAAATTCTATTTCTAGTTTTTTCTTGGCTCTTTTATCAAATTTTTGGAATTGGAAACTCTTTTTTTATTTACTCGTGAATTAATGAAAGATGTTTGGCAGTGGCATTCTATGAAGTGTTAATTCTATATTGAGAACTTTATAACTTGCACACCCTTTCCAAGTAACAGGA
The DNA here is from genome assembly GCA_949130495.1 of Sambucus nigra. NCBI lineage: Eukaryota > Viridiplantae > Streptophyta > Magnoliopsida > Dipsacales > Adoxaceae > Sambucus > Sambucus nigra. The sequence goes on from OX422207.1 coordinate 717,858,063, forward strand.
ACCTTACTCAAAGCATCAAAGCAGGGTATCACCCTCCTCAGGTATTTGTTATGAAACATGAACAATCTCCTAGCATTGCCCCAGCAATATATGAAGCCCTACAGGGGATCCTTAGGCAATTAGACCAAAAATGAATTGGTCACCAAACTATGTTTGGTTCAAAAAACCTACTGGGATAGAACATCCAAAGCCAGGTGTGTCCTCGCCATTGCCACACTTAGACCTAAAGGAGTGTGACGACATGACCTAAAAGGTAAAGTGAGTCAAAATGGTATCTTATAAGCATACTGAACTAGGAGGACACTTACTCAACAATGAAATCCTACTAATCTAATCGGCCACAAGGGGCCCAAGATAATTAAGTAAGAAATAAATGATGTAAAAAATATAGAACACGTGTTTAGTCGGCGAGATCGCCCAAAACATAGATACTATATTACTTCATCACAATTATAATGAGAATGTAAAACTCGTGTTTAGTCGGCAAGATCACCCAAAGCATCAATATTACATTACTTCATTAAATATATATAAAGAGTTACATCTGGTAAAATATTAATGAGGCTGAGGCGTCTGGACAAGATAGTCAACCACTTATGCTCTTCGGTCGTCATTCCGGTGAGGAGCTAATTCCTCCTCGACCTCATTCGCATCTGACTCTAAGAGTTACCTGGGGATGGCATCGATAGTGATCCACTGGTCGTCCCTCGTTAAAGGATTAGGCATCAAAGTTTAAGGAGAGATCTCATGATGGTACCAGAGTACAAAGTTCCTTAGAACTTGCAGCTCCCTGAGGGCACTCAACCATCCCCTAATAAAGGCGAGCTCTTCAAACTCTGCCAGCCTCATCGGAGCATCTGCCTAACCTTGGTAGTAACCATCAACCCACACTCGCCGAGGTCCTCTCTTGAATAGATGCCTCAACTGTGTGACATCCCTTTGAATCCCAATAACAATCACATATCTCGACGGACATCCTCTCGAAGCTCGTCTATATCCCTAGTTGTACCCCTTGCATCTGGACCAGCCCGTGGAGCAGCTGATGAGGTAGATCCTCGTAAGACTGGAGGAGCACCGCTCGACCCGATGCTGGCTCACAGAATAGCCTATGAAGAGGAACCTCATAAAACATGAGGTGCGATGCTCGACGCATGCTCCCTAAGCCGCAATACCCCCCTCCTCAGAGTCTCGTTCTCCTACTGAAGAATTTCTCCGAATGGATTGATCTCAGAGGCATATAGGATCTTAGCTCTCAAGGTGTTCACTTCCTCTTAAACAGAGGCACTAACCTCTTCTATCTCCTGAAGCCTATCTTTAAGTTTAGCAATGAGCTCAGACTGATCCATGAAGCTCTTATTCCTCGATCGCAGCAATTTGCAAATCCTTATGAAGGTCTGACGAACTTGAGTGCTTATATTAGGACCAAGAATTCTTCCCATTTGAGAAGTGGCAGGTATATACTCATCTACATTAATCGAATACGGGCCATAAAAAGTAATAAAGAACAAAAGAATCAGTACGCTGGAGGGAAAGGGCTTTCATTTCATTAATGGAAGTCCAAATTACATCGATGACCATAAAAAAGCAGTACAAATAAAGCAAAAAATACAGAGGAAATCCTAGAAGCAAACTAGCTAGCAACCTCAGTTTATTGAGAGGTTGTCGAATGCTTTCCCTTATTAGTAGCAGCAGAGGCAGCTCCCTCGGACGGAACAACTGCTGTTCCCTGAGCAGGAGGAGCACCAGCAGGAACAGTCTGGGAGGCAGGGGAAACACCTTCAATAACTGGGGTAGGAGCTTCGTCTACAACAAGATTTGGGCCTAGATTATGCACATCAAACATATGTGAATCAGTATCTATCCCCGTAGCTAGAAGAGCCTTATTCCAGCCCTTCTTGAAGTTCAATCGGCTGATGTAGCCAATCTGGACATCGATATCTTTATACGCCACGACCCAACCATCATTGTAGGAGGTTTCCTTCAGGACGGCCGCCTCAGACTCCACCTTCTACACCTTCTCTGCTAGCACTTTATTTTCCTGGATCACTGCCAGCTTGCTCGTGTAGACCAGATCATAGGACTGCCTCAACTCATTTAACTCATTAATTATTGCCTCCCATACTCTATTGGCTTCAGCAAGGGCGAGATCAGAGGATTCTTTAGAATCATTGGCAGTCTTCAGACTGGCCTCCAGCTTAATGCCTTTCCCTTTCAGGTTAACATTTTGGTTCTCTAAGTCTGCATTCCTACTCACGAGCTCATCGTGAGTATGGTATAAAATAACGAATTCAGTCACGAACTGCAAGTAAGAAGAAATCATTAGAAAAAAGTAGTGAACAGAGTGTTACAAGTGATAAAGAATAAAAACAAACTTACCAAGGCTAGCCTCTGACTCGTTTGCAGGGCTAACTGGTCAGTCCCCATTTCCCTTTGTCGATCAGCAGTCAGAACTACTCTCTCGAGCAGTGCAGGAGAAAGTAGGGGAGATGTGGTGACCGAGGCCCCCCTCAGGAAATGCAGACACGGGCATTGAAGCTTACTCGACCTTCATCCTCGCTTCCACTCGCCTCCTCTCTCTCCTTCTCCCTCTCATCTCTCTTTCTCTCCTCTACCTTCTTCTTCTTTTCAGCCTTCTTCCTCTCCTATTCTTCCTTTCTCTCTCTTTCTCTCAACTGTTCTTCCTCTTTTATTTTCTTCTCCTGCTTATAAGCAGCAGACTGAGAACCAATGGAAATAGCCCCACTGCTGAACTTTTACTTCTTCGACCACTGAGCGAGAAGCACATCATCCTCCTCATCATCATCACGGATCAGGTTCCTCATGGGGGGATCCATTTCCTCGCTAGAGATAATAGATGTACTTGAAGATTCCTGAGCCTCAGAGACCTATCCGAGATGGAAGATTCTTCACCATTAGAGCTCGCCTCACTGGAACCACCTTCAACACCTCCTCTGATATCACTTTCAGAGCTACTCTCTTCCTCGTCCAACTGGATGGGGTCAGCAGCAGCTTCTTCAGTAATATCTAAATTAAGAATGTTTTCCACATGCCTCGTAATGAAACTAGACCCAATATTCTTGTACTCTAGAAGAAAAAAAGCTGATCGGGGATGTTCACTGTCAGCCAAAGACAACCTGATATTCCAAGCTTTAATTAGCTCGGCAGCTCAAACCTCTCTAAGGGCAGGTTCCAAGTTCTTTGTCCTCGCTAAAAATAAAACAGGAAAGTATTAAAAAAATCAAACATTAACAGGAAGACCAATGAGCAGAGCGAAGATTACCTATGTACTCCTCCCCATAAAAGGGGACTATGAATCTATTAGACCTCGCCCCCTCAGTATGGGGGGAGAACTGCCAATTCCTAGAAAGAAAGACCTCTTGCCAGTAATTCTTATGGGAATCATGTAGATTTACTACTAATACCCTATCAGGACTCCTGGCCTTGAGGTAGAGAAGGCCAGATCTAGTTCGAGAGAAAGAATAGCAAAAATACATTTCGTCGAGCCCTAAATTGGTGCCATAAAGTTAGTTTATTCTATGAACCCCACTGACTATCTTCCATACATTTGGCGAACACTGTGCGGGGACGATGTTGAAATAACCAAAGAAATGCAAAAATAAAGTGCTTGGAGGAAACGTAAGACCCCCTTGGGAAAGCAACAAGACGTGAATCCAATGAATGCCCTTTATCTCTCTAACATTCTTAGGGACAGAGACGCACTCAATCTCTACCCATTCTGGGATATTATAAAACTTCCTAAACTCAGACACTGATCTATTACCTATCTTCGTCATTTGTAAACCCTAAATTACAAATTCGAAGAAAACTCAATAGAGAAAGCACAGAGAGAGAGATCAAAGGGGACTTACGTGATGAAAGTTTGTCTTGGACAACGCAAGATCACAAGCCCAGATGATGAGGGAGATTGAAAGCAAAGAAAATAAAGACCTGGAGAAGAGGGCGCAACGGCTAAAGTTTGCAGAAGATGAGAAAATTTTAAGAAGCTTGAAATGACAATATAAAAATACCACTCCAAATAACTTCTTAAACGTTTTCAATCATAATGCACAGGACACGAAGCAAGCTGCCGCCAAAATCAAATAGAGAACTCCAACATTGGAAAAAATTCACAATTTACAAAAGAGACACTATAACAAATCATTTAAATTTATTGAGACCAAATTGTGGCCCAAAAACTTTAGGGGCAATTGTGGGTACCCGAATTTGCCATCATAGGCCCAGACGAGTAGCCTAATAGAAACAGCCCAAAGCCTGGGCCCCTCGTATCTCAACAAAATTCAGTTATGACATAGTCCACTCCTAAAATCTTGTAAAGAGATATTCTAGGAGTAGAAGTTGGGCATGGGGGACCCCACTCCTCGAAAATAAACAGGTATATAATAAACCCTAAGCCTAGGGAAAAAGGCACGATTTACATTCTCTGTAAACACTCCCCGGAGTATATAGAAATAATACTGACTGCACCACCATGGACGTAGGCATTCTTGCCAAACCACGTACATACTGTGTTGTGTGATTGGCATTCATTATCATTTTTATTTATTTGAGTGATTTCACTTTTCTCATTTATTTGTGTTGAATATAACTGTCACCACAGTTTGTATATAGTTGAGTTATGTAGTTTTCAATTTCTAGGATGGGGTCGATAGATCTTTTGTATATGAATAGGATTGTATTATTTTTTTATCCCTACGGGTACTAGATGACTCAAAGGAGATTTTTCCTCTCATTTTCAAAAAGTGAGACTGAAGCACATTATTTAGTTGACTCACTTGAGTCTATACTATGTAGGAGCTCAACTAATTCGGAAAAGAAGATAAAATTGAGTCACTCTTCTCACGTCATTGCATCTTCAAGAACTTCAAGACAAGACATCTTCATCAACAAATATAAATGGTCTTCAGGTAGAAAACCAACACAAAACACTCTAGGATTGACGAATTTGCATATTTCATTTCATATATGAGGTGTCTGTGTTAATTTGGATTAAAATGAATTTTCTACACTAATTAGGAATTTTAAGGATTTTTTGAACATTTAAAATCTATTTTAAAAGAATTAAATTTAGGTTTTAAAATGTTTGGGGTTTAATTTTCATATATTTAAATTCCTAAAAATTGCCTTGGGTAGAATCTGAAAGCGTTAGATAGATTTGTGGTTGAAAATGAGATTATAAAAAGTTTAAAAACACCTGTTTGAGATTGATTATATGGCGAGCACGTGGTTGCATATTACTGGTTCAATGTGTGTTTTCTCACACTCACATCTCCAGCTTTCAATCTTAGTCGTTCGATCATCTTTAATATAAGGTCTGCATGTTATCATGGACAATCCTTGCGATGATAATAATAACCAATCATAGCGTTTGTTTGGGCGGTCCATTATATAACCATTAGATTAAGAGTTCGAACAATCAATTCAATCTCAACCCTTGGTTTGCCTTAAGTTTCCAGATCCTTCTAACACTTGCATAAATAGAGGCCTTCATCTTCACAATTCTAATCTTTGAGAGGTCTAAGGGTTTGAGAGAAAAAAGAGAGAGATAAGAGAGAAGAAAAGAAATAAAAGAGAGAAAAAAAATAGAAATCGCAAACAAAACTCTACCAAATTTTCTTCAGAAAATAGTTTGAGAGTTAAGGGTTTCTAGTGTTCATTTTATATCCTCGTAGGTCTAAATATCTCACTCAACAGCCTCAGAGAATTAAATGTAGTTTCTGTATAGAAACTCGTAGATCTAAATCAGTGAGACATAGTCACTTAGATCCATATGTTTTTTTGATTTCTTTTTTAAGAAATCATTTTCTTATGTTGGATTTGTTCTAAGTTTATTCATCCAACATTTCTCAATTTCTTACAAACCTGAAATAAAGACTTGTATATTTCATATCAGTTAAGATTTTTCAGTTTGAAAAATTTATATATAAATAATTTCTAAAGTATCTATATTTTAAAGATTTTGAAGATTTTTATAGATCTGAAAACATTATGTGAAAAAGACTAAGTCTAATTTCTGTAGTGTGAAAAAGAGATTTCATACTTGAGAAGTTTTGTAATTCATAGGAATTGTTTGTAATTAAGTGTGCGTGAGTACATGCATGTGATTTAGGCAAATCACTCACGGCACAATCTCCCACCATCACTAAATAGTGTTGTTGGTTGAGAGATTCTGACCATTTGAGTTGACATAAAGCTAAAGGAGAAAAGGATCCAAGCTAAAGAATGGAGAGGACAACATCAGAGCCTTAAAGAAGTGAGAAAATAACCTAGGAGTGTAGGTATATTTCTGGACTTAGAATAGATCTGTTTTTATTTGTGTATCTCGTTGAATCCTTGTAACCTTGAAACTGTTTTAGTGGATTTTTATTTTGAGGTGTATTGACCTCCGTGGATGTTTCCCCAATTTGGGTGGGGGTTTTACCACGTATTTTTTTTACTCTTGTGTGTGCTTCTTCATTTTCCATAGCTACAATCTGCTGCATAGACTTAGGATTTAAACTAAAGACATATTTCAAAGAATTTTGAATATTTAGTTATACAAACGGTTTTTAACACACCTTGTGTACTAATCAAGATTTTTACAAGAGTCTCTTGAAAAAGTAGTTTGGAACTCATTTAACCTTTTTAACAAGTTAAAATAACTTAGTGAGGGTTTTTCAGAATTTCACCCTCAGTGCTGGCGTATTCTACATATAAGTCCATCATCAACTCAAAGACCCTTTTTATTCTCCGTAACCACCTCGTTGGGTATAAAGTTTGCTAAACAAGAAAATTCTCCATCACGTTCGGCCACTGTCCGACCCTCTTGTAATATATATTGAAATTTCCTTCGCCTCTCTATTTAAACAGCCGATGAAAGGATTTGCGATCAAATCACCCCCTAAATTCCTCAATTAATACCTTATCTATTTCCTTATATGTGGTGACTGACTTCCAGCATGGCAATGCTGCTCCTATGAACTAAAATTTTTTCTTGAAATTTAATCCCGATCTGTCACTGACCCCCCCATACGTAATAGTATTTGGATGTTCTCCTTCCATTAGCCAATCACACTTCCGTACTTCCCTAAATTCTTACGGATGGAATTTCTGAAAAGACCTTTCGACTCTCTCACTTACTGACTGTACTGGGTGAGTCTGAATTTGGGCCACCATCTTCTATGGTGGTACTTTGGTAACTACCATGCCCAAGTGGTTATCACAACATCAACTGTCTGAACAATAATAGTGGTGACTTCTACCATGGTCACCATTCCTAGGATACTCTATGTCTTCGACTGGGCCTCTCCTCCTACAGTCCTCCTAACGGCCCTCGCTGGTCGTCTTATATTTTTTGATTTGCGAAGCCTAACCGAGCTTGTAAATGATTCACTTCAACTATGCTCAATAATAGGAGAACGTAAGTCGCATTATGAATTGATAGTCCTAAGTATTGGTCTTTATATCAACGAAAAGCAATGCTGAAAACGTAGAAAGTTCACACAGATACTAAGGGCACTAGAACCTGATACTCTGATACCATCTGTGGTACCCTGCATATTTAAATCATGGGAGATCAGTTCTTTACTAAAATATCTCATCTGGTTCATTCTTAGCATCACTGACGGAAATATTTTAAATTAGTAACCACCTACTAATTAAATAAGTCAGTGCCAAATTTAATTTTTCATTAATATAAAGCAATGTTAATGAAACCACAATATTCCCATACACAGTAATAAATATAAATAAAAACATGAAGTAAAGTGTAAAGCAAAGACAAATAGATAAATTCGCCGAATAAACCATCGGGTAAAAATCCAATACATCCAATTCATCTGACTAAAATACTTTGAAATACATAAATTTTAATGAAAAGGGCAACATACCCAACTAATACCGGAATAGAGAGCCTAATCTATAATGCAATAAGTAAAGAGGCTACTCAGTAACCTGCAAGCTACCACATCAGTTGCTACATCGTGTCCCTAGATTTTTTTTTATCCCTGGCTAGACACCTAAAAGTTTTTGAAAAATAGATTCGATACGGGTCAGAACCCAAAACCTTTTAAAAATATTTGCACGTAATTAAGATGCAATGAATAAATATGCAGATAAACTTTCCATATTTAAGCCGTTGTTGCACTCTCATGAGATTACCCCCCACCTCTTAACTATTATGCACACCTATCACATACATCTTAACCTACCTAGTTACACTACCCCGTCTAACGAGTCCCATTGTAAACCTCACAAATACACCACTTTAACCCGAGCATTGTCTATTGTTCCTTTCTTATCTATTTCCCTTATTAGCTTAATTAATCATTCCATCATTTATCATTATTATAGCTTCACTCCAGTTATTTATAAACATCCACACTTAATGTATTAAGCATGTATACAATTAACTATACTATTATATACATAATGAGATACTACAATAAAAACATTTGCCGCGTATAGTTTCCATCTCCCAAGTAATAACTCATTGGATACCATCTCACGAGTAATAATTCATTAGATGCCTTCCCTCGAGTGCTAACTCATTGAATACCATTCCCCGAGTACTAACTCATTAGATGCTTCTCCCTAATTACTACTCATTGGATGCCTTTCTTTATAATGCTATCATCATCTAGGGCATACTCTCATCATCCCAGATACCATTGGTCGGACTCTCACACTGACTTAATAAAATCGCAAATGTATTGAAGGTGACTATAGTCCATCGATAGTGAGTCATAACCATACCCAAAATCACCTCACCTCGAACTTAAACCCTTACAAAGGCACATGCATGGCACTATGACATAGGGACTATACTCAGCCTGCATTCATTAGCCGGGGGGATCACCCACATCACACAACCTCCCATGATAGCACTAGAGGGGTATGCTTCACATCAACATCATACACAGAGATGTTATTTTTCATACATATATATATATATATATATATATACTGTCTCTATATTCGCATATATATAAAATAAAATCGGCTAACCATATACGCTCGTAGCACTATCCTAAAATCTCCCAGTCTAAATTTGACTCACAAATTCATAAGTAGTCATTTATTTATATATATCACATTTATATTTTTATTCAGGACACTAAGCCTATCTCAAATAAACTCGTAACCTAACTCTTTTTGAAATTCCAACTCGATTTCATAAATCATATCCGAGTGTTTTTTTCACCGAAAAACACCCTTGCATCCATACACGGATTTGATTTCCAACTAAAGATTTCAGTCTCGAACACCCTTTCGTAGAAAGTTCATAAGTAATAAAAAAAATCAGAAAAATACAAAACTGGAGGTCACAAAAAGATCAATCTCGATGACTTATTCCAAGGGTCTTTCAAATGAAATACCTACCTCGTTTGGACTAGAACTTTAACTCTTTCGAGTGAGTTTCTAACGAGATTGATGCTGTACCTCTCTTTCTTAGGCGAGATTCATTATTTTCCAATCAAGAATCCTCTATATATCACCAATCTAACCTAAAATTTATAGTTTTTTTTTATCAATTATAAACATGATTACACTTATTTTTACATTCAGATTCATTCAACAATAATTAAACTCATTGGATTTAACATCTTAATTAACTCAGTAACTTTCGAAACCTAATTACTACATCGGGTACTTAATTTTGACTATTATGACCCATTTCGGATCAATCGTGCACTCGAAATCTCCATTCGAGTCACTATATATTAATTTCCTATCTCAACCTTAAAATGATCTACTCATGAGCCCCGATTGAGATACCGTCAAAAATCCGATCGTCCTCACTCACTACGATGTACTAACAATTCATCATTTTTTTATTTTGTATAAACACTCTTTGTAAAGTTACCACATAAATATTAATCTTAATCTCGCCCAATTAATATTTATTAAATACGTAACATTTCATTTTAATAAAATTACTGCACACATGTAATTTATAATACCAACTATAATTAAATCCATAATTATTCAAAAATACGGGGTGTTATATTGACCTTGTTGAAATTTCCCTTTAGAGGATAAGGTGTCACTTTATGAGCATATGCTGTTGTTGATAACCCCTTATGCATCTTCTTATTCATTCTTTTAGGTTGCACTTATTTCGAGTATGTGATTCCATTTGTCCTTGATATCCAAAATCCTTTGGTCAAGTAGGCATTAAACCCCTATTTTTTACATTATTTCACTATTCGTGAAAAGAAGAATATCAAATTTACATGTGAAGGAATCAACATATGGATCTATCTGGCATATAGTCTCTATCTCTGGCATCATTACGAGGCCTTAAATATTATCTATATTTATTGAGGCTGCAAGTAATAAGGTAGATTGTAGAATTGGCCCCGATCTCATAAGATGGGAGTTTTCAATGCTGTGTTAAAGTCTAAAGTGATCACTTGGATATTTCTATTCGACGATAAGAGATTGTTGGGTTCATATGAGGGGCCTGCCACTGATGGGTGTACTTTAGGATCTCAGTGGAGAAAATCATAAACTTTATATAATTGGTTCATTCTGAGAAAACGATATTGACTCTCTAGGTAAAAGTCCTATCTTACTATAGTGGGCACATAGTATCATAAAAATAGGGCGGGCTTGGGTTAGATAGAAACTTTGATTACCATGTATCATCATTTTTATCCTAGTTATTTTAAATAATTCTATTTTATCATAGAGCTTCATGTTCTTGGCCCTATATTTCTTGGCTATGTGGTTGTTACCTTGATGATTCCTGGTCCATTCATCCACTTGATAAGGGATAATAGGATATTCAAGAGGTTTTAAGGGAGAAGTGGGTAGGAAAGGTCCTTTAAATGAAATTTCCCCATTGAGTTCCGGGGTATCTCCATGAATGAGGGACATGTGACTATCTATCCACCATTTTATCTAGAGTTGTCATATGAGATGAAAATTATGATATTTTTAATTGGAGGGTCTTCCCATCTTGGGGGTTAGCTTGGGCCTTAGACGGTGATGTAATTTATGGCTTAAAGGGATTCTTTGTACAATGCTGTGGTGTTTTCCCTTATAAAAGGATAAGATTGTATGGCTTCTATGATGAATATCATGTCATCTACGGTAGGTACAGTATTTTTTATGGAGTTCATGGAAAGATGGAGTACATATGGTAGGGATATAATTTTATTGACAAGGTGAATCCTCACACTTGGATTATAATGAGTGGGGACTATGAGTGAAGAGGGGTTAGTGATTGGTGCTTGGATGATAACATTAGTATTTGGGTTGGGTGGATGAGAAGGAAGATGATTCACAGTGATATTAGTTAGGCTATCTAGGTTTGTCACCTATATGTGGTCTTAGATTATATTCCTGAGATCCAAACATTTTCCATTGATGTGGCTTAATCCTTAGTGAAATTCACATTTAGTGTATGTGTGTTAATGTAATACCCCGTATTTTTATGCTATAATTAATTTGGGGATTTATTTAATAAAAATCCGAAAATTAATTATGTTATAATTATTAACGTGACGTGAGTTAGTAATAATATGAAATTGTTGAATATTACTTAAGAGCATAGTAATATATGGTAAATGTCACGAGTGAATGAAAATGACAATTTTGGTAATTTTAGTCGGGACGCGCCCGTGTCGCGTCGGGACTAATTATTGAAAAATAAAAGTAAATATTTTATGAGTTGTCCGTATGGTCGTTTTGAGTGTGCCAACGCGTCCGGAAGTGTCGAGATAGTCAGAAAAGTGTACCCGGGGGTTTAGTTTGGGTCTCGGGATGTTTTTAGGCTTAATTAGTGACCCGGGAGGGCGTTTTGGTAATTTTACAAATTAGGGTAATTAAACCCACGAATTTCAGCCATCCTTAGCAGCCATTTAAGTCAGCCTTTTAGGGTTAGATCATTCAGAACCCTAAGACGGCTAGTGGAGAAGAGAGGAGAGACCTTGCTAGGTGATTCAAGGCCAAAAACACCACCTTTTGCACCACCATCACCACCAACGCGTAGATCGGGAGGAGGAGAACGCAGCCATACCAATATCAGCAGGAAACCAGACCTCTGAAATCCCAGGCAAGTGTTTAACTTGCGTATTTTCGTTGGTGCAATAATCATGTTAGTGTAGGAATGATTAAGAGTATAATCCATGGAGGAAAACCCAATTTTGATAGGGATTTGCATGTAGAAATCATATGAACATTATTCTGGAAATTAATATGTGAAGTAGATGTTTAACCCACGAAATCATGATGATTTGTTAGAAGGAATTTCTGGAGAAAACTGATTAGAACAAAGGTTAAGAAAACTGTAGGGTTCTTGATGATTAGATGAAATATTAGGTTGTTTAATCATGTTTATTGATGTATATACGCATGCTGATCGTTAAAGAAACCTAGAATTATGTTAGGATGTAAGCAGTACACTTTTTGGGTCAATTAGAGTTGGAAAATATGAGTTTTGATGAAGAAACCTAAGCAACCCCGTCACTGCAGTTTCTGCAGAATTTTCACAGACCTGCTCGATCGATCGATCGACCCTAGATCGTCGATCGATCGAAGGTTCGATCGGTCGACTCCAGACGTCGATCGATCGACCCTCCCTGGCAGCCTATTATTCCCCTTGTTTAATTAGTCGAATTAATTTATCATGGAATAAACTTTGGGCATTCTAAATAAAATGATTTGGGAGATATTGAGGACCAGTAGGGTATATGGACATATGTTAGAACCTTTAATCTTCAACGAAAATGGTAAATATGGGATATTTACTTTAGGTTGTTAGATTTATGAAACTTAAGGGTGAGGTGCGTAAGAGAGTTACGTTGGAATCAAATGAAGTTATTTACTGAATTTTAGAATTGTAAAGTTATAACCCATGAGTATTAGGTAATGAGTGAGAAAACCCTTCGAATTAAGGTTAGAGGCGAAACCTTATACGTTATACTAATAAGGTGAAATTTAGGACAAAGGTTGTAATTATGGGTAATGAGAGTGATCTATATTAAATGATGAAATCGGTATATTTATATGAATGTGGGTACATATATTATATACATGTGAAAAACGTACCCGCGCTACTTGCTATCCCTGAGGTTACCGCGCTGGGACGATCGTATCCTGTGTTGCTTTATGGGGATATTGAATCGTACCCTAGAAGATAGAGATCCTAGGTACGGGCTATTAAATTGATAGTCGGACGGTCCTAAGAGACGTGTGGGTATGTACTGACCTCTTGGACTTGGAATCTATGCTTCGCCTCAACGTTGTTTTGTATATGTTAATACAGTTCGAGAGTGATTCCGAACTTGTATTTCCCTTTTTGTGAGCGATACGGGGATTGGATAGCAGAGTATGCCCGCACCATAGTTTAGTTGGGGTGCCATTATATATATATTTTATGCGAGTAGTTAATATATATATGAGGTTATAAACTTTGAACTGCCTACTGTGATTTGATAAGTAGAACATGGTTGTTGACTCAAATTATTAAATACTTGTTTTGTGAAAATATGAAAAGGTACGGGGAAATCTTATAATTTAATGAAGCTAAAACGAGAGGAATACTACAAATTGAAAGTAACCTTTTTATAACATTGTTATCGTTCAGTTTTTGAAAACATTTGAGTAAGTTAAGATAAACGAACCATTGGGAAGGCTAGTACGATAGGAGTGCACATTAGAAGAGAGGTGAGTATTTCTCAAGAGAGAGACGAACTAATATGAAGTTGCATTGGCCTGTATCAATTTAAATACTTGCTTAACGTATTCTAAAATCAAACACCCTTTCGGGCCCTGACCCGTTTCCTCTTCTCTCTCTCTCTCTTGTATATATATGTATATTTTTAAGGTGCCCAGCCACAGGGGCGTCTTGCTTAGGATTCTTTGAGAAGAACGAGCTGCAGCTTAGGTGGGAGTTGCAGGTCCCTTGAGTAGACGGTTTCTGTCATTGACTCCACTCCTATTACTCTCATTTATGGGGCACGTGTCGCCCTTTTTATCATTTCATTTATTGTTGGGGATTTTTATATTTCAGTTATTCCAGTATCGTTTATGGGATTTTGTTTCAGGATGGTTTATGATTTTAGCTTTATATTATTGACATTCGATTGGTGAATGTATGGTTTTATTTAGATTTTGTGGTGTGATTCTATAATGTAGAAATGTTGTTTTGGTATTAATAAAATCTTTTCTTTAATAAAATTTGGAAGTTTGTATGAAAATGTTTTGACACTTAGCTTAATTATTTAGGGTGTTAAATTAGAAAAAAAAAAATTATTTTTATCGACAGTGATGCTGAGAATGAACCAACTGTTTACCTTGATTTAATTTAATAAAGGAGTGATCGCCCGGTATTTAATTAGGCGGGGTGTCACAGTTAAGTTTCTAGTAAGATTTCTATGGAGGCCACTAGTTCGAGGGCTTTAAACACCAGTCTAGTTTTAGTTTTATATAGATTTAACTTAGAGGATCTTATAAATTTAAGACTTTGTGGCAATGGTTCCCTAACGGAGGCATTGAATGGTATTTTCTCGGAGGAGGCTTGATCCCATAAGGAGAAGTAGATACTATAATGTAAGGATGGATATTTGACCAATAGTATGGCCCTTAAATATTTCTAATGAGGGAGTTGGATGTTTCAGATGAAGTTTTTTCCATAGGAACTGGTTGTCACACTTATGGGCCTCCCATATTAGTGGTTTTACAACCTTGATGGATAAGTTTTCTTAAACTTGACATTCTACGTGAATGACATCTTTGAATTAATGGATCCATGTGAACCCCAATTTATTTTACACAAGCTTTTAGAGGTTACTTATAACGATTTTTATATGGTTATTTTATGATGGGCGATTGACCATCTTGGTGCCTTTTCCCTGCAATCAGTACAAAGGTCTCCATGATTTTCATTTTTGTTTGTTTTTTCATCTCGATATAATTTTGGGTGATACACAATTTCTCATTATATTGATTGTATTTCAAAAATGTGTCAAAAATGGCATCCCATGTATTCTCTCCTAATCCCACTATACCACCAGATCATGGCACCACCTTCTAAGGTGGAAGTACACTCCTCTCCATAATTCCTAGGTTGACATTCCTGACTTACCTTTAGAAGTTATAGTTGGAAAGATATGCTAATAATTATCCCAGGCCCTAATATGTCTTAAAAATAGGTAGAATAAATTTTTTAAAGAGACGAGGGGTCGAGAAAAGGGACATTGTCATGAGGTTTCTAAGATCAAACAAGGTATGCATATTATTGATGTCTTCATGTAGAATTATTAACTCTGTTCGCACTTGGGTTGGGTTTGGACTGGGCAAGGGAGGGGGACTTCATCTCCAAAAGGTTGAGTAATTGACTCATCTTTGACAGTTCTTTTCTAGTCAGATTATGGTAAATTAGGATACCACGGATACTTATCATAATACCATGAGGGGTGACGTAATACCCCTTACTTTTGAGTGATTATTTTATATTGAATTGCTTGGTAGGTTAATTTTAGAAAATAAAGGAAATTGAAGTGAATATTATTTTAAGCGATTTGAG
The DNA here is from genome assembly GCA_949130495.1 of Sambucus nigra. NCBI lineage: Eukaryota > Viridiplantae > Streptophyta > Magnoliopsida > Dipsacales > Adoxaceae > Sambucus > Sambucus nigra. Next base: position 717,873,595 of record OX422207.1, read on the forward strand.
AGATAATATTTATCGACTTTTGCATATTTACTGTTATGTGAATGTAAATAGCATTATATTATTTTTATTTCATCGTTGTGATTTAAGCGACGGTTATGACTTTTATTCCAATCGGGTTACTATTAAAGAGTTAAAATGATGTGGGAACATGAAATATTGTACGATATTCCGGATGCCAATTTAGAGGGAATGGTTAGTCCGGAATTGGTTGAGATAGTCAAAATAAGTACCAAGTTATACTTTTGGGTTCCGGGTACTTTTGACTAGTTATAACTTAGTTATGATGTTACGAGTCGTTTTAATTATGTAGTAGTATTTAAATGCTAGACTTAATATATTTGGGTATTTAGTCTTGCAAGAGCAATTTATTTCTCATTTGGGGATTTTTAAACCTAGAGAGATTTAGAGAGAAGAGAGAGAGCTTGGGAGAAAGAGGATAGAAATGGAGAGAATTGAAGATTTGAGCTTGGAATTGTTGCTACCGGAAGAGAATCCGAGACTACAACCTTAAGGCAAGTTTCTAACTTGCAAATGTATGATTTAGTGTAGGTAATTTGTATTGATAGTTGTGTTTTTGAAGATTTAAACCATTTATGGATTTTGATGATTTTTGGTGTTTAAACCTTTAAACATTGATTTAAATTTATTTTGAGTTGGAGACATTAGTTAGTTATTGGGTAGGAATGATTTGGTTAAATTTTTAGTTGATGATGTTTAGATTAGAGGGAAGAATTGGAATTAGGGCATTTAGGGTTTATATTAACTCGTAGCCATAACTAGGCACTTCGACTAAGGCGAATCGATTCGCCCTCCTCAGCGAATCGATTCGCTAATAATGGTGGCTAAAGGTCTAAGGAACCGAATCGATTCGGGTTAATGACGAATCGATTCGGGCTGAGATAGAAGGTTGGTTTTTCTCAGTCGAATCGATTCACTTTTTGGGCGAATCGATTCGGAAACCCTAATTTTTTGGATACTTTTCCATCTTGGTTTCTAGTCCTTTTCTTTTAGGTTTAAGTCTTAGGAACCTTCTCTTATATAGTAATAAATAATATTAGGAGTCTATATTAGGGGGATTAATACCCTAGATTAGTATGGGGGTAATTGGGCTTATTTCGGGGGTTATTCCAATAGAAGTTAGTGTCGTTTTCATCTAGGAAGCTAGCCTAGGACTAAGGGAAAGTTGCTAAGTATTATTTTGAACTCTTGGAGACTAGTATGAGGATAGTTATACTTTGTAGCCTATGTCGTTAAAAAAAACATATGACCTTGTGAATAACAAAGGTGCATTTTAAATTGCCATATACTGGTTAAGCACGAATTTAAAAAGCGGATGTTTTAAATCTGCATATCTTGTGAATCACGACATATATATACATACCTCTCTAAATGCTATCATAAGGGAAGTTACGCGCATCAAGTGACGTCCCCTGACTAGTGAATGCAGGGAGAATATAGTCCTCGGCCATAGGACCAGTGGTTGCATTGTGTTATTGTTTTATTCGAAGTGAGATAATTCCGGGTATGGTTATGACTCACTGTCGAAGGTATATGGCCGCTTCCCATGGGACGCGATTTAGGGTGCCTAGGTGGTCTTGATTATAGGCCTTGGAAGATAATAACCATTTAGGGGAGCATCCAGTGGGGTGGATCCCGGAATGATGGTCTTAGAATCATTATATTTTGACTGTAACGATTCTCACGGCAGTGGCATTTTATAAATGGCTAATGCATTTACAAATTAATTGTACGGATTAAGTTTCCTAATGAGGAATGTACTTATGAAGTCATAGTTACAACTAGAATTTAAGCTCATTAAAATGGAATTCAGTTATTTTCTTGCTTTGATGAATCGTTAACATTATAATTGGTATTGCACTAGGATGTGCACTTAGATGAGAGGTGAGGAATATCCTTATTATGAAGAGCGATTTAAACTTGATTATGATGTTATGCATTTTATTCACACGTATGTCATATCAAATCGGAACCTGACCCATTTATATTTCTCTTTCTCGTGTGGTTCTCATTTATGCTCAAGTGCTCCGCCGCAAGGGTGGCCGATATGACCCTTCCTTCCCAGAGTCAAGGAGCTACAACATTTTTGTGGATGTTGTAGGATTTTGTTATAGACGCATACATCTTTTGTATACTCTAGCTATGGTAAGACTGAACATTCGGGTGTGTTGCCCAAGTTTTATACTTTCTTATATACTATGATATTTATTTGTACTACTTGGTGTAACCATTGTATTGGTCTGTTAACCAGCAGCTTATTCAGTTATTATTTTGTGAATGATTGTTAAACTGTTATCTGTCTTTACTTATATCCACCTTCTTTTCCAATTAAATTGTCTAAATGGTTTTATTTAAACTTACAAATTTATTTGACATCCATTTTCTGAAATAATTAGTGGTTATCTCGTATTATTATTTTCACGACAGTGATGCTAAGAATGGACCATTTATGATTCCTGTATATTATTAGAGTATCGGGCTTACCACCTCTTATTTTAATAAGAGGGGTGTCACAGATGGTTTCAGAGCATCAGGTTCTAGTGTCCTTAGGAATCTGTGCAGACGTACTATGCTTTCAGTGTTGCTTTTGATTAGACATAGAGCCTTAGGATTAGGATTGTTGATTCCTCTTGTGATATTTTGTTCTCCGGCCATAATGTAAGATTTTAGTAAATCTTTTGTGCGCTCATTCGAGATTTGTGTGATTATTGATAATGGGCGATCAGGGAAGGCCGTTATGAAGGCAGCAGGAGGCGGGGCTTAGTTTGAACTTAAAGTTAAAGTTGGGGATGAGGACCGCAGTGGAGGTCACTCCCTTGATGGAATTTTCGTGGATTGCTACAAAGACTACTAAAGTACTGTAGCTATATCTACCCAAGTACCGCTATAGTAGAGAGTGGTGATAAACTTGAATTACCCAGTGAAGTAAAATTGGGGAAATTTTTTTATAAGGTCCTTGATAAGGACCATACGTTGAAGTTAAGTCACGCGGAGGTAGTGTATCTTCATTCAGTGGAAGTATAGGGCTCAGAAGCTTTGTCTTAGAGAGGGATATAGGAATGCCCAAATGTGAAAATTTGAGGAAAAATTTTCACCCGTTGGAGCAATGTCTAAATGGTGGGAACGATAGTCACCATATTTGGGGGAGCAAGATGTTTTGCTTGTAGATGAATCTTATGGACGATTTTAACAGCGAGTTCCTTTAATTTATCAGAAATAAAGAGAATGCAACTTCTCAATTATTCACATGTGGATCGGTTAGAGGCTGATCGTGAGTAAAGAGTTATATGGTTAAGGAAACCTTGCACCGAAGTAAGGTAGGTACAATGAAGAAAGAGTCCTTTAGTGGATTGATAGGCTCACTAGTAAGTGTTGCTAACACCTATGTAGAAGTTGTGTTCGTGGAACCCCATTAGTGGACATCCACCCGGGGAAATTCATTTAAATAAGGCACTTTAGGCCTGTAGCATGTTTTCTTTTATTGGGGGAGTTAAGGGAACTACGAGGGTGATTGTCAGGATTGAGGCTATAGAGTCTAAGATACGGAAAACTTTAACATGGCCGGGGTGGACAGAGATGGGCAATGATTGTGATGTGGAATGTAGAACCACACTCTTTGATCTTGCCCGGTAGGAGTTAAAGGACAAGAATAGGGTGCCTAAATGGGGCATTGATTAAAGTAGTTTTTGGTTTAGTTAGGAAAAGTGTACAGTATCGGGGAACTATTTGGAGCAGCCAGGGTAATTGGCAAGAATGTTGTTGTGAGTTCCACTGTAATACCCCATATTTTTATGCTTTCTAAATTTGGGGATTTATTAAATTTAATGTGAGTTATTAATTTAAAATAAATCCGAAAATTAATAATATTTTTTAATTACTAACGTGATGTGAGTTAGTAAGTATGGGAAACTTGTTGAATATTACTAATGAGCAAAGTAATATATGATATTGGTTCTATTAACTGTCACGAGTGAATAAAATGACAATTTTGGAAATTTAAGTCAGGACACGCCTGTGTCGTGTCGGGACTAAATATCGATTAATAAAAAGTGAATAAATTATAAGTTGCTCATATGGTCGTTTTGAGTGTGCCAAAGTGTCCGGAAGGGTCGAGATAGTCAGAAAAGTGTACCCGGGAGTTTAGTTTGGGTCTTGGGGCGTTTTTAGGCTTAATTAGTATCCCGGGAGGGCATTTTGGACATTTTGTAATTTTGGGTAATTATACCCACGAATTTGCAAGGGTTATATCAGATGCCTAGGGTTGTCTTTTAGGGTTAACACAACCAAAGATAAGTGACGTCCATAGGAGAGGGAAAGAGAGAGATTGCCAAGGAATTCTAGGCCGAAAACTCCTCCGTTTGAATCGTCGTCGCCGCCAAACGATAGATCACGTCGCAAGGATCATAACTACACTGATTTCAGCACAAATTAGAGACCAAAAATCCCAAGGAAAGTATTTATCTTGCTTAATTTCATTAATGCTAGTTTAGGGTTGATTAGGATGAGTTCTATGAAAGAAAACCCATGTTGGAGATTAGAAAATTTCATGTTTTAGTGATATAAATGATAATTTGGAAATCCCCCTTCATATGTTGAGGTTTAACCACGGACTTATGATGATTTAGAAGTAGAATTTCTGGAGAAAGACTGATTTGAATTAAGTTAAAGAAATTTTTAGGGTTCATGAGTATGATATGAATTTGGGCACTTTTAATCCATGAATCTTGATGAAAATTCGCATGCTTTACGTTAAATATTATCCATTTGGGTTTAGGACGTTTGTAGTATAAATTTCTGAGAGTTTGGGAGTGAAAAATCTGGATTTGGATGATGTTGGATGATAGAACCCGTAACTGGATTTCTGCAGAATTAGCCATACCTGCTTGATCGATCGATCGATCATAGAGCATCGATCGATCGAACACCTGCCCTCGATCGATCGACCCCTCCTGGCAGACTTATATTTCCCCTTCTAAATAGGTAAATTCAATTTAAATGAGGAATAATCTTTGGACATCCTTAATAAAATATTTTGGGAGATAAGAAGACCAGTAGGACTTATTAAAAATATGAAATCTTTAATGTAAGACGAGATTTATATTTTTGGGGATGTTTACATAAAAGGGACGATGGAACTATGTATTAAGGAAAGAGACGCGTAAGATAGTTACGTTGGAAAAATAAATGATTACCTACTGAAATTTCACTTGGGAGTATAGAAATTGACGAGTGTCACTTGATAAGTTGGAATAATCCCACAAATTAAGATAAGAGGCAACCGTTATACGTGATAACTAAATAACGAATAATAAGGACAAATGTCATAATTAAGGGTTATGAGATGTACCTAAATTTGATATGGTAATAGTAGTATATTTATATGACTGTGTTTATGCATATACTATATACGTGTGAAAATCCTGCCCGCGCTACTTGCTATCCCTGAGGTTACCGCGCTGGGACAGTCTTATCTCGATGGGTTTATGGTGGATATTGACTCGTACCCTAGAAGATAGAAATCCTTTGGTACAGGCTATCGAATCGATAGTTCACACGTTCCTAAGAGACGCGAGGGCATGTGCTGACCTCTTAGAGACCTGGAATCTATGCTTCGCCTCAATATTGTTTGTGTTTGTGTTAGTACAGTTCGAGAGTGATTCCGAACTTGTATTTCCTTTAGTAAGAGTGATACGGGGATTGGATAGGAGAGTATGCCCGCACCATAATTATTATGTGGGGTGCCGTTAGAATATATATATTATATGAGTATTTAATATATATATTAAATTTTAGAATTTGGGAACTACCTACTGTGTTTATGGTAAGTAAGATATGAATAATTATTTCAATTTGGGAATAAGTGTTTGAAAAGTATAATATATTGCTGAGGGACTTTATTAGTAAATAAGGTTAAATGAGAACTATGTTGTTAAATGAAAAGAACCTCTTAAACAGTTGAAATTGTCAGTTTAAATCTTACGAGCGGTATAAAATAAGATAAGTTAAACCGTTGGGAAGGTTAGTACGATAGGCGTGCATATTAGAAGAGAGGTGATAATTTCTCAAGGGAGTGTCGCACTAATATGTTGTTGCATTGGCTAGTAAACATTTTAAATACTTGCTAAACAAATTTTAAATCGTTTTTACAATAGGGCTCTGACCTGTTTCCATTTTCATTTCTCTCTTGTATATATATGTATATATTACAGGTGCCCAGCCATAGGGGCATCTTGCATAGGATCCTTTGGAAGGAACGCACTGCAGCTTATGTGGGAGTTGCAGGCCTCTTTCTTAGACGACCTCATTTCTTGATTCCACTCCTAGAATTTATTTTATCAGTTGGGCATGTGTTGCCCTTTTCCATTATTCAGTTGTTTTGTTGGATATTGTAATTCATTTATTTCCAGTATTTACACTTTGGATTTTTATTACTGTCAGGATGTTTTCCTTTAAGTTTTAATGTTGGGATTTATTTGTTGAATGTTTAACTCTTTGGGATTATAAGTTACAGGATAATTGTTGTGTGATTCTTTAAATTGTGAATTATGTAAAGTTTTTAAATGTAGGTTTATAAAATAAAATTTGGAAAGTAATATCTAAAAATGGTTTTGACACTTAGCTTAATTATTTGGGTGTTTAAATTGGAAAAGTTACTTTTACGACAGTGATGCAAAGAATGAACCAACTGTTCACCTTGATTTTAATTTAATGAAGGAGTGATCGCCCGGTATTTAATTAGGCGGGGTGTCAGATCCACCTCGAATTAGGGAGGTGTATTCTATGTGGCAAGATTTAGTCACAATATTTTATTAACCCTTGGTTCGAGTGTGTAATTCGAGATTTGGGGCAGTATCGATAATATTATAAAGGGTATATCTATATGTTTTCCGTGGTAGCGAGGTTCTATTTTCCTTCATTTGCTGTAAAAGAGGGTGTTGATATTTAAAAAAATTATATCTGGTTTGTAGTACTCATTTTATATGTGTTATACGAGTATAAAATATTTTTGATTGATCGGAGTGATAGAAGGATAACGGTTGTAAGGCTATCGTATCAGCGATTCTAGGGTGTAACTAGTTGTTCTACAATATCTCACCTGGATATGGGTTGACACCTTATAGATATGGTCTAAGGTATGCATGAATTATTATTTTACATGTTTTACGCTGACATATCTCCATGGTCGACAAAGTTAAGTAGTAGTGTGTCGGAGGGGTTCCTTGTTTGGATTTCGCTTGCGAGACACTCCACGCATGAACCTTAATGACGTTGGGAATGGAGAGATGTTACTATGTGCTAGGATGTTTGTTTTGGTGAAATTAGTCGAGAGTCATGTGATGATTAGGGGATAATAAAAAGTAGATATGTGGTGGAAAAGCATTGGAAATGTTTCTCTCATCGCAAATATGGGGGCGAGGCAAGGTAAAGGAAGTCGGATTGAGGCTTATATCCAGGCCTTGAATAGATGGCAAATTTAAAGGAAATATTTTGGGTAGGAGGTTCGTAACACTTTGCAGAGAGTAGGTGCCCCGATTAGTTAGAACTTTATATTTCACCGAAACGGAAGAACATAGAGTTAGAAGCACGTTAGTAGGGTTGCGAGATAGGATTTTTAGCGGTCCCGATTGTGTGCCTTAGGCCGTTATATCTTGATGACCGACAATGCGAGGTAGTAGTGTAACGAAAGGGTTCCTTGTTTGGATTTCTCTTTGCGAGACGTCCCACGCATGAAATCGAGCGAATGTCAGAAATTGAGAAAGGTCTTGGGAACTAGGGATATATTTAACTTAGTACTCATTTTATGTGTACTGGAAACACATCGATCCTAGGGTTACTAGGAAGTAAGGCTAGTGGGGCATGTGGCACTGTTTTAGGAAGGCTGTAGTGACTTAACCACGAGAAGATTGGTGGGTTAACTTTAAGAAGGATTAGGTTTCTAGGAATAAGATAAATGGAATCTCAAGTAACTCGGGCCCCAAGACGAATAGAATGGGAGGCTCGTCTTTAGAGAGAGTGTTACGTCCGTGACCTAGATTTCGATGAGCTGAAGAACAAGTTGACTTCTACTCATGCACTCGTGTTGCTAAGATCGGGAGTGGACTATTGGGTCTCTACAGGCATATCTCTACAAGGATTGGGAGGTGTGTTACTACAGGAGCATGGGGCCATTGCATATGCATCTCGCAAGCTTAAGACCCGTGAGAAAAATTATCCCACACATGACTTAGAGCTCCCCACAGTAGTGTTCAGATTAAAGATATGGAGGCACTACCTCCTGGGAGAGAAGTTTAGTGTTTTCACGGACCACAAGTCGTTACAATATTTGTTCTCTCAGAAAGATCTAATAATGTGATAACGTCGATGGTTGGAGTTTGTAAAAGACTATCAATTCAATATTCATTATCACCTAGGAAAGGCAAATGCAGTAGCGGATGCGCTGAGTCGGGAAAACCGTGGGGGAACTAGCAAAGGTGGGGAAGGCTAAATAGAAAGAGCTTAGCCAGGAGGATGCTGTAGCAAGAGCATTTATGTCAGTGTTGACCGTTACACTTACTATTGTGCTGAGAGTTATAGAAACGCAAGGAAAGGACCAAGATTGTCAAGAACGGGTGCGCCAATTATTGATCGAGGGAGCGGAGTCCTACTCTATTAGTTATAATAGTGGGTTACATTTCCACGGAAGACTTATAGTCCCGGATGAGGGAAACTTGAGATGTGTTGTCATGACAGAATCTCAGAGTTCAGGATTGGCAGTACACCCAGGTGGGGATAAAATGTACCAAGATATGCACCGTCAGTATTGGTGGGAAACTATAAAAAGGGACATTTCTGTGTTTGTCTCCCCATTGCGCCACTTGTCAATTGATGAAAGTGGAGCACCAGCGACCAATAGGATTGTTGCAACTGTTAGAAATACCAATGTGGAAATGGGAGAGTATATCCATGGATTTTATCACTAGATTGTCGACATCGCAAATAGGTCATGATTCTATTTGGGTAATTGTCGATCATTTGACCAAATCGCCACACTTCCTACCAGTACAGACGGATTATACCTATCAATATAGTCTCATATCGGGACAATATTTTTGTATCCCACCTTTGGCGAAGTTTCCAAGAAGCAATGGGGACCGATTTGAAGTTGAGTACCTCCTACGACCCACAAACGATGGATAAATGGAGAGAGTCAACCAAATGTTGGAGGACATGCTTCAGATGTGTATACTTGACTTTAAAGGTGGGTGAGAACAATACCTTCCCTTGGTCGAATTTTCATACAATAATTCGTACTGATTCACGACAAATATGAAGCCATATGAGGCATTGTATGACCGACAGTGTAGATCACATGCTTGCTGGTTGGAAGTAGGAGATAATAAACTTTGGGACCTGAAATGATCCAAGACCCCTCTTCGAGGATTGAGCTTATTCGAAACCGCGAACGAATTGCACAAGATCGCCAAAAGGGCTACGCCGATGCGAATCAAAGGCATGTGGAATTGGAAGTGCGGGTGTCACCAATGGAGGGCGTAATGCGATTCAGGAAAAAAGGCAAGCTTGAGGCACGCTATGTAGGCCCTTTTCTCGTTATTGCCAAGGTAGGCCCCGTAGCATATCAACTTGCTTTGAATAAACGCCTACAATAAATTCTTGATGTGTTCCATGTTTCATCTTTGAAAAAGTATAAGAGATGCGAAGGAGATCATTGGCATAATCCATCAGATGATATCGATTTAGAACTCGATATTTCACATGAGGAACAACCGTTCTCGATTCTAGACAATGGAGAGCGTAGGCTAAGATAGAAAGTGGTACCGATGGTTTGGGTCCAGTGGGGACACCACAATTCCAAGGAATTTACTTGGGAACGGGAGGACGATATTTGAGAGAAGTATTCCCAGTCTTTTTATAAGGTACGCCTAAATTTTGAGGTCAAAATTCCCTAGTAAGGGGGGAAGTATGTAATACCCCGTACTTTTGAGTGATTATTTATATTGAATTTCCTGGTAGGTTAATTTTATAAAATAAAGGAAATTAAAGTGAATATTATTTTAAGTGATTTGAGAGATAATATTTATCGAGTTTTGCATATTTACTGTTATGTGAATGTAAATAGCATTATATTATTTTTATTTCGTCGTTGTGCTTTAAGCGACGGTTATGACTTTTATTCCAATTGGGTTACCATTAAAGAGTTAAAATGATGTGGGAAAATGAAATATCGTACGATATTTCAGATGCCAATTTAGAGGGAACGGTTAATCCGAAATTGGTTGAGATAGTCAAAATAAGTCCCAAGTTGTATTTTTGGGTTCTGGGTACTTTTGACTAGTTATAACTTAGTTATGATGTTACGAGTCATTTTAATTGTGTAGTACCATTTAAATGCTCGACTTAATGTATTTGGGTATTTAGTCTTGTAAGAGAAATTTATTTCTCATTTGGGCATTTCTAAACCTAGAGAGATTTAGAGAGAAGAGAAAGAGCTTGGGAGAAAGAGGAGAGAAAGGGAGAGATTTGAAGATTTGAGCTTGGAATTTTTGCTACCGGAAGAGAATTCGAGACTACAACCTTGAGTCAAGTTTCTAACTTGTAAATGTATAATTTAGTGTGGATAATTTGTATTGATAGTTGTGTTTTTGAAGATTTAAACCATTTATGGGTTTTGATGATTTTTGGTGTTTAAACCTTTAAACATTGATTTAAATTTGTTTTGAGTTGGAGATATTAGTTAGTTATTGTGTACGAATGATTTGGCTAAATTTTTAGTTGATGATGTTGAGATTAGAGGGAAGAATTGGAATTGGGGGATTTAGGGTTTATAATAACCCGTAGCCATAACTGGGCTCTTCGACTAGGGTGAATCGATTCTCCCTCCGTAGCGAATCGATTCGCTAATAATGGTGGCTACATGTCTAAGGAACCGAATCGATTAGGGTTAAGGCCGAATCAATTCGGGCTGAGACAAAAGGTTGGTTTTTGTCAGCCAAATTGATTCCCTTTTTGGGAGAATAGATTCGCTATCAGGGGAGAATCTATTCGGCCTTAGGCAAAATCGATTCGGAAACCCAGCTGTTTTAGGATAGTTTTCCATATTGGTTTCTAGTCCTTTTATTTTAGGTTTAAGTATTAGGAACCTTCTCTTATGTAGTAATAAAGAGTATTGGGGGTCTATATTAGGGTGATTAATAACCTAGATTAGTATGGGGGTAATTGGGCTTATTTCGGGGGTTATTCCAATAGAAGTTAGTGTCGTTTTCATCTAAGAAGCTAGCCTAGGACTAAGGAAAAGTTGGATAGTATTGTTTTGAACTCTTGGATACTAGTATGAGGATAATTATACTTTGTAGCCTATGTCGTTAAAAAAACATAAGGCTTAGTGAATAAGAAACGTACATTTTAAATTGGCATATACTGGTTAAGCATGAATTTAAAAAGCGGATGTTTTAAATAGACATATCTTGTGAATCACGGAATGTATATACATACCTCTCTAAATGCTATCATAAAGGAAGTTACGTGCATGAGGTGATGTCCCCTGGCTAGTGAATGCAGGGAGAATATAGTCCTCGGCCATAGGACCGGTGGTTGCATTGTGTTTTTATTTTATTCGAAGTGAGGTAATTCCAGGTATGGTTATGACTTAATGTCGAAGGTATATGGACGCTTCCCACGCGACGTGATTTAGGGTGCCCAGGTGGTCTTGATTATAGGCCCTGGAAGATGACAACCATTTAGGGGCGCATCCAGTGGGGTGACTCCCGGAAGGATGGTCTGAATCGTTAACATTATAATTGGTATTGCACTAGGATGTGCACTTAGATGATAGGTTAGGATTATCCTTATTGTGAAGAGCGATTTAAACTTGATTATGATGTTGGTATTGATAACTGTTATGAATTTTATTCACACATATGTCATATCAAACCGGTACCTGAATCGTTTATATTTCTCTTTCTCGTGTGGTTCTCATTTATGCTCAGGTTCTCCGTCGCAAGGGCTCCCGATATGATCCTTCCTTCCTAGAGTCAAGGAGATACAACTTTTTTGCGGATGTTGTAGGATTTTTGTTATAGACACATACATCTTTTGTATACTCTAGCTATGGTCAAACTGAACATTCGGGCGTGTTGCCCAAGTTTTGTACTTGCTTATATACTGTGATATTTATTTGTAATACTTGGTGTAACCATTGTATTGGTCTGTTAACCGACAACTTATTCGGTTATTATTTTGTGAATGATTATTAAACTGTTATCTGTCTTTACTTATATCCACCTTCTTTTCCAATTAAATTGTCTAAATGGTTTTATTTAAACTTACAAATTTATTTAATATCTGTTTTCTAAAATAACTGGTGGTTATCTCGTATTATTATTTTCACGACAGTGATGCTAAGAATGGACCATCTATGATTCCTGTATATTATTGGAGTATCGGGCTGGACACCTCGTATTTTAATAAGCGGGGTGTCACAGGTGAATGATACTTGGACTAAGGGATACATTACATTTATCATAAAAGGAGTGGAAACTCAGGCAGGAATTTAGTACACGACTGGCATGTCGACCATCGGTGGTGGGATCACACTGTTAACTTAAGGCGGTGGGTTTCGTAGAGACCGTGTTGCCTCTCATAGACATCTATTCTCAATATATACTGGTCAAAATTTAGTTTATATGGCATTATAAGATTTTGTTATACTTTCTTATATTGTTGGACTTGATAAATGGTGTATGGGCCTTGATCCTACTTTGTAGACATAAAGGTCCGTGTTGGATAGATATGACCAGGGCCGGTCCTGAGATTTATAGTACCCTGGGCGATACTCAATTTAGGGCCCTTCCAAAAAAATATTGTACAAAAATATTAAATATCTAAAAACTCATTGAAAAATTGTTCTTCTAGTATTTCGACTTGCAAAATACAATTGTTTTTTTCGTTTTTGATATCCTGATGCTTGTTTTTTTGGTAACATTTCTAAAAATTATAAATTTATAAATAAAAATTAAATACGCAATTAACAACGAATCTAATAGATAATTTTAGTATAAAAATATCTCAATTGATTGAATATAAAAAATATGGAAAAATATTACCTGTTTTGAGCCTTTTATTCCCTCTCCAATTTCATCGACTTGAATAATGTAGAAAGAAGCAACCTGATAAAAAAATTAATTGTATAAAAAATAGATTAGTAAAACATTGATGAATTTAAAAAAATAGATTATTAAAAAAATTAGTAATAAAAAAGATTAACACGTGTAAAAAAATAATGAAAAAAGAAGAGAACAACTTGCAAAAGAAGACAACTTACCTTTTGCTGCAAATGCAAAAGAAGAAAACAACTGTCAAATGAAAAAAGAAGACATCCTCCAACTTGCGTACAGTAGTAAAATGGTAATGGACAGCCTCCAACTTCTGCAAAAATTAAAAAAGAAAGCTTGCAAGAGAGAGAGAGAGAGAGAGAGAGAGAGACGTAAGGAGAGAGGAGAGAGGGAGAGGGTGGGCTGGAAAAAGAAAGAGAGAGAGAGGAAATCAAAAAGATATTGTGGGTTGTTGAAAAATGACTCCTAAAAAACTGGTAATCTTAAATGGGTTGGATGAGTTTTTTTGGAAAGTTGTATCATTCTTTTTTTGAATAGTTGAAAAAATGGGCCCCTAAAAAACTAAACTCATTTAAAAAAAATATTTTTTAATATATATGAAATATTTTTGAACCCTTAAAATACACATATATTGGTACTTATTGTAAAATGGACGCTGCGCCACTGCCCACCTGACACATGGTCAGGACCGGCCCTGGATATGACAATCGCATGTGAGGATATCATTGAGGAATACTATATGACAAGACAATGCTTGAACCTGGTGATCCTGGGTATATAAGATGTAGTAGTTCTAATGTGGAGCAATTATTGCAAATGTATGGGACGCCATGTTTAGATAATGACAAAAAGACTAAATATACGACTCGGGAAGAAAACACACGCATGTATGCTCTTTTTTTAAAAGAATGATTTTAAAAAAAAAATGTTATCTATATACAATATTTATTTTTGTTTTTTGGTTTGTTAATATCCTTTATGGTGATAACTGGATAGGGATTCATTTGATTAGGGTAGAATGGGTGAGTTCTTTGTAATTATGAAAATAGTTAAGGAAGCTTGGGTTAGATATCAATCTACCCAAGTACAAAAATAGATTATGGAAATCCAATGTAGGAGAACTTTTTTTTTTTGTAGATATTTATCTATTCGTAATTTTTACCCTATTATTAAATGATGAGTACTGGTGAGATTAAAATCTAGAAGAGCTTAGAACAGAATTCCACCATCTAAAAATTGTAAAAAGTATGTTATAATGTGAGACTCAATATGAATTGATATTTTTTTTCAAAGGTGTCCTTATGTATTAACAAAATGAGATGTGACTTGATTGAGGCTAGGGTTTCTTTTCATTTCAATCGATCACAATATATAGAAATCCAGACAAAGTGGACTTTTAAGATACGTGTGAGATATCACTTTACCCTAGTACTAAATAGCTGGGAAAGCCTCCTCAATATACCTGGAAACTGAAAGATCTTTAAACATTATTTGTTATCAAGACTTTGACATCAAGAGATAATTCACTCAATATACTAGATTAGTGAACAAAAAGGGTGAGAATATTCATCGATGACCATCCTCTAGGTTGATCATTTATAACTTTGACGGTGTAAAAAAAATTATAAAAATCAAGAATATGTAGTGTGTGATTTAAATAGGTAATGTTTGTATTTACATACTTTGAATTTTATTTCATGCAAGGTCCTCTGATAGAAATTATGTGTTATAAGTTTTGCAATTAATAAATGGGATAAATATATAAGAGGATATACACAAAGAGTTTCAAGTTATTCATTGAGTCGAATAAATAAGGTTTTACATATCCCTTATATTTCAAATGAGAATTTATGAATCAATATGAAAACAAAGATATGTGCAAGTAAATAAATGTCATCTGGTTCATTGAGAAAATACGAAAGAAGTTCTCCTTTGTGGAATTGCGGGCCTCAAATGATTGCACTGGCAGCGATCCTCATTGCTTAATTTTTTAGGTTGTTACATTTTATACTTTATTATCATGTCTAGTGTAAGTGAAAGCCAAAGAGAGTACATGGTGTTCTTCAGAGTTTAAAATAAATGTAAGAGGTGAGGCGAGTCCTTATGGGCTCATCCTAAGGATTTTTTGGCATGAGTTTCCAAATACTGGAGATGGGTTGTCTTTAAGGACCTCATTACGACGGGGAAGGTGTTACTCACCCCCACTGATTCTCTATCTATTTTATATATTTATTATATGCTGCTTTAAAATAAGAATATGAACATTTTAATAAAATTTACTTTTGGACTCACCAGGATATATATATGCTCTCCTTATACCCTAAAAGAATATCGTTGATAGGTAGAGGTGGTGTGTCGCTGGAGATAGCTAGTTGTTTGTCTCTTATGAGGGTTTGTCACTTGTTAGGGTGGACATTTAGGTGGTACTTCTACGGATGAACATTGTTGGTGATTTTTAAAATAAGTAAGTAAGAGTTTTTTGGTGTAAAAGCTTAAAAAACTTGTCCCACATTGGAAGTGTGAGGAAGAGGTGAGAAGCTAATCCAAATATAAAAAGGGATAGTGTCCCACATTAAAAAATGTACAAAGCTAAGTGTCACCACTAAGCTATAATAGGAGTGGGCAACCTTTGAGTCCCACATGGGAAAAATATTAAGAATTTGTGCACTTAATAAGTACAAATGGAAGATGAAGAGTTAATTCATCTAGCATTTAAGAGGCTATTCAAGATACCTCAATGCGGTGCGAAGCATCGTGCGCGCGCGCGGGTGCGGGGCAGTGGGCTGTAGAGAAACTTAAATATGCATGATAATGTAATTGTTGCTACCATAATTGAAAAACTTCCTCCTTCTTGGAAAGATTATAAGAAAGAACTCAAACACAAAAAGGAGGATCTTTCACTTAAAGAATTAGAGACTCATTTAAGAATTGAACAAGAGTCTCGAATTCTAGATGGTAATGAGGAACAATAAAATTCTGTTTCTAAGGTCCATGTGGGGGAGGAAGGAAAGGAGCAAAAATATGGCAATCATGGAAAAAATAACAAGCGGAAGAATTTTTCAAATAATTCTAAAGCAAACAAAAAGAAGAAAGGAAATTGTTTTCATTGCAACAAACCAGGTCACTTCAAGAAGGATTGTCTTGATTTGAAGAAACTAAAGGAGAAGGAGGGACATCAGACACAAAGCAAAAATTTGCTGCTATGATAACTGAGGCAAATATGCTTGAAGAAGACAACTCTTGGTGGGTTGATTTTGGTGCCACAAGGCATGTTTGTAAGGACAAGAACTTGTTCTCTGCCTATGAAACAGTGGAAGGTGATGTTCTCTACATGGGAAATTCATCTACGGCTGCGATTAAAGGAAAAGGGATAGCGGATCTCGAATTCACTTCCGGGAAAATCCTTAGCCTCACCAATGTTTTTCATGTTCCTGATGTTAGAAAAATTTTAGTTTCTGGAAGTCTTCTTAAAACTTTGGCTTTAAGCTTGTATTTGAGTCAGGAAAATTTATTCTGACTAAGAATGGTACCTTTGTAGGCAAAGGATATTTGTATGAGGGCATGTTTAAGCTCAATATCAATGGAAAAGATTCTTCTGCTTATATCGTTGATTGTCTTTCATTATGGCATAGTCGTTTAGGATATTTATATCATTGATTGTCTTCTGCTTAATACAAAGAAAAAGTATTTCATGGTTAATTTAAATTTAATTCCTAAATATGAGAATGATATGAATGAAAAGTGTAAAATATGGATGCAAACAAAAATAACAAGATTGCCTTTTCCAAAAATAGAAAAAACTACATCTTTGTTGCAATTAGTACATAGTGATGTTTATGATTTGCATGGAACGCCTACTAGAGGTGGTAGTAAATATTTTGCTACATTTATTGATGACTTTTCAAAATATTGTTACGTATATCTTTTAAACTCTAAGGATGATGTACTTAATAGATTTAAGACATATAAAAATGAAGTAGAAAATCAATGTGATTCTAAAATAAAATGTCTTAGATCTGATAAAGGTGGTGAATATCACTTTCCTCAATTTTGTGAAGATATGTGAATTATACATGAAGTTACTGCACCTTATACACCCCAACAAAATGGAGTAGCAGAAAGAAAAAATAGGACACTAACTGAAATGGTTAATGCTATGCTTTCTTATTCTAGTTTAAGTAAAGGGTTTTGGGGAGAAGCACTTTTAACTGCATGTCATATTCTGAATAGGATACCTGTTAAAGATAATAAGAAAACTCCTTACGAATTATGGCAGACTAAAAAACCAAATTTAGGTTATCTTAAAGTTTGGGGTTGTAGAGCTATTGTAAGACTACCTGAAACTAAGAGAAAGAAATTAGGAAGCAAAGGTGTTGAGTGTATTTTCATAGGTTACGCACAACATAGTAAAGCCTATAGATTTTTGGTTAGAGAACCTAATGATTCTGTTGAGGTAAATACAAAAATTGAATCGAGAGATGCAATTTTTTATGAACAAAGGTTTTCTTCTATTCCTAGAATTAATAATGAAAAAGAAGTTAACACTCCTTCACAATTATCTGATACTCCTCCAGTAGAACAAGAAGAAATTAGAAAATGTAAAAGACCTAGGAAAGAAAAAAGCTTTGGTCCCGACTTTGTAGTCTATCTTGTTGAAGGAACTAGAGACACATCTTGTAATCAATATGCTTTGACTCTAAGCGTTAAAACAGACCCACAAACTTATAGTGAGGCTATTAAGTCTCTAGATTCAGCATTTTGGAAAGAAGCTATAAATGATGAAATTGATTCAATTTTGGGAAATAAAACTTGGAAATTAGTAGACTTACCTCCAGGATCTAAACCCATTAAGTGTAGATGGTTTTTTAAAAAGAAAATGAAATAGATGGAACAATTGATAAATTCAAGGCTAGATTGGTAGCTAAAGCTTTTACACAAAAAGAAGGAATTGATTATTTTGATACCTATGCACCTGTTGCTAGAACCGCCACTATTAGAATTTTAATTGCATTAGCATCTATATATAATTTTGAGATTCATCAAATGGATGTGAAAACTGCCTTTTTAAATGTTGACTTAGAAGAAGAAATTTACATGGAACAACCTGAAGGGTTTGTTATGCCTGGACAAGAAAATAAAGTACGTAAACTTATTAAGTCCTTATATGGCCTAAAACAAGCACCTAAACAATGGCATGAAAAATTTGATAAAGTCACTGTTTCATATGGTTTTAAAATTCATGAATCTGATAAGTGTGTTTATAGTAAATTTGCTAATGGTAAAGGAGTGATCATTTGTTTATATGTAGATGACATGTTAATTCTTGGTACTGATTTAGAAAGCATTAATAATACAAAGAGTTTTCTGCCTTCTAAAATTGACATGAAAGAGATGGGTGTAGCTGATGTCATATTAGGAATGATAATAATAGGGAAAGAAAAAAATATAACTCTCACTCAATCTCATTATGTTGAGAAAATTTTAAAGAAATTTAATGAGTTTGATTGCACACCTGTTAGTACACCTTTTTAACCACAGCTAAAGATGATCCCTAATAATGGTAGAGCTATTTCACAATTGGAATATGCACGAGTAATTGGTAGTTTAATGTATGCCATGACATGTACTCGGCCTGATATTGCTTATGGTGTTGGTAAATTAAGTAGATATACTAGTAATCCAATTTTATTGCATTGGCATGCTGTCAATAGAATATTAAAATATTTGAAAGGAACTATGGACTATGGTATATACTATAGTGTATATCCTTCAATATTAGAAGGGTTTTCTGATGCCAGTTGGATAACTGAGTGGGAGGATCATTCCTCAACAAGTGGATGGATTTTCACTCCTGGTGGAGGAGTTGTTTCTCGGGGATCAAAGAAACAAACTTGTATAGCTAACTCTACGATGGCAGCTGAGTTTGTAGCATTAGCTGCAACTAGTAAAGAGGCAGAATGGTTAAGGAATTTTTTAATTGAAATTCCAGTTTGGCCAAAACCAATGCCTCCAATATCTATACATTGTGATAGTGAGTCTACACTTTCCAGAGCTTATAGTAAAGTGTATAATGGAAAATCTTGACTTATTGGCCTGAGACATAGTTATGTCAGATAAATGATTACAGATAGTGTAATCACAGTGGATTATGTAAAATCAAGTCAAAATTTAGCTGATCCTTTTACAAAAGGTCTTGCAAGACGACTGGTGTCTAAGATGTCAATAGGGATGGGACTAAATCCCATTAATAATAATCACTCTTGATGGAAACTCAACTTCAAACTTGATATATTCAAGTCCCAAGTTCAATGATTAAAGTACATCATACGACGTTATTGTAAGCACTATAAAATTTAACATCCCAGGGATAAGTGCTTAGAACATGTAATGAATAATGAAAGAGGATGAGTTTAACCTTAATAGATTTATGGTGTTTTAAGTTACATGGACACCTATGATAATCTACCTATATGAGTGTGGAAGTGGTGCCGCTTCCTATGAGAATTGGGCTTGACTCTAAAGCACTCATGAAATCAAGGTACAAACACAAGGCCTAATACATGTGTGGGCTTATATAATTAATCAGTGACTAAAAGATTTGTATGTGAAGACAAATCCGGCTAATCAATTTAGATTGATAGTTCAAAGCCAAGTCTACTATACTTTCATGGTTAACCTTGACGAACCTTCACAGGGTATTGGTTCAAGTCGTGAGACACCAATGCTTATACACAGTCTTACAGACAATCAAAGATTTACAAAACTTATTTTGAAAATGGTGGAGGAATGTTTGTGATTTTTAAAATAAGTGAGTAAGAGTTTTTGTGTGTAAAATCTTAAAGAGCTTGTCCCACATTGGAAGTGTGAGGAAGAGGTGGGAAGCTAACCCAAATACAAAAAGGGATAGTGTCCCACATTCGAAAATGAACAAAGCTAAGTGTCACCACTAAGCTATAAAAGGAGTGGGCAACCTTTGAGTCCCACATTGGAAAAATATTAAGAATTTGTGTACTTAATAAGTACAAATGGAAGATGAAGAGTTAATTCATCTAGCATTTAAGAGGCTGTTCAAGAGA
Source organism: Sambucus nigra (assembly GCA_949130495.1). Taxonomy (NCBI): domain Eukaryota; kingdom Viridiplantae; phylum Streptophyta; class Magnoliopsida; order Dipsacales; family Adoxaceae; genus Sambucus; species Sambucus nigra. Next base: position 717,893,798 of record OX422207.1, read on the forward strand.
CCTCAATAAGGTGCGAATCACCGTACGCACACGCACACACGTGCGCGTGCGCGTGTGGGTGCGGGGCAGTGGGCTGTAGAGGCGCTCGTGGCACACTTTGCACTTCGCACGCCGCGTGTCCCCAGTGATAGCGAGTTGCCGGGATTCATCGGGATCGGATTGCGGTAGCTTGGACGCTGTAACTTTTTGGTTGACCCGTGAAAACCGATTCGGTATTGTTATACGTGTTTGAAAATGACTTAATACTGTTGGTAATTAACAGTCATACCATTTCGGAATTGATTAAGACTGTTAATCCAACGGTCATGACACTTGAAGACAAAGCTTTTCATTATCTATAAATAAAGGCTGCCTAAAACGAAATTGGATAATAATAAAAAACACACTTTCAGATTTCTAAGCCCTGCTATTACTCTCTTACAATTTTTAGGAGATACAAATTCGCTTATTCTGTTTTGTGCACAGAAACATAATTAGAACTTGATTGACTGTTCTTCGCTACTGCATCTAAGGGCTGTCTTCAAACGTACAATTTGCAGACAGTGCAATTGCTTCATTGTATATTGAGTACGGATTTGCTGATTTCCGTTTGTATACCGAAGTTGTTCGTGTGTGGGAAAATGATTTATTTAGGAAAGTGACATCACGCCTTGAAGTTTTCTATTATATTCAGAAGTTACATTATTTTATTGAAGTTGACTTTACTGTGATATATAAAGAGTTCCATTTCTGTATTTGCATTCATATTATCCAACAATCTAAATATAGTAATATTAGAAATGGCCGACTCTTCCAAATCACTTCGACAAATAACATAAAGCTTTGTCAAGTTGGACCGTTTTGATGGTGGTAATTTTCTACGTTGGCAGAAAAAAGGTTCATTTTCTTCTAACAACATTGAATATTGTATATGTCTTGTCACAATCGAAACCAAATGAAGATGAAGATGAAACCGTGGAACAGACTAGGCAACGCACAAAATGGGAGACCGATGATTACTTATTTCGTGGTCACATTCTCAATGCACTTGCTGATAATTTGTTCGACTTGTACCAAAATGTTGGGACTGCAAAAACTTTATGGGAGACATTGGAAACCAAATATCTTACGAAAGATGCTACAAGTAAGAAGTTCCTTATCGGTCAGTTTTTAAGCTTTAAAATGCATGATAGTAGGCCTGTGGTAGAAAAATTTCATGAAATCCAACGCATCATAAATCATTGCAAACTGAAAAAAATAAATATGGATGATAATGTAATTGTTGCTGCCATAATTGAAAAACTTCCTCCTTCTTGGAAAGATTATAAGAAAGAACTCAAACACAAAAAGGAGGATCTTTCACTTGAAGAATTAGAGACTCATTTAAGAATTTAACAAGAGTCTCGAATTCTAGATGGTAAAGAGGAACAAGAAAATTCTGTTTCTAAGGTCCATGTGGTGGAGGAAGGAAAGGAGCAAAAATATGGCAATCATGGAAAAAATAATGAGCGGAATAATTTTTCAAATAATTCTAAAGTAAACAAAAAGAAGAAAGGAAATTGTTTTCATTACAACAAACCAGGTCACTTCAAGAAGGATTGTCGTGAGTTCAAGAAACTAAATGACAAAGGAGGGACATCAGCCACAAAGTAAAAATTTACTGCTATGATATCCGAGGCTAATATGCTTGGAGAAGACAACTCTTGGCGGGTTGATTCTGGTGCCACAAGGCATGTTTGTAAGGACAAGAACTTGTTCTCTGCCTATGAAACAGTGGGAGGAGATGTTCTCTACATGAGAAATTCATCTACGACCGTGGTTGAAGGCAAAGGGACAGTGGATCTCGAATTCACTTCCGGTAAAATCCTTAGCCTCACCAATGTTTTTCATGTTCCTGATGTTAGAAAAATTTTAGTTTCTGGAAGTATTTTAACAAATTTGACTTTAAGCTTGTATTTGAGTCAGACAAATTTATTCTGACTAAGAATGGTACCTTTGTAGGCAAAGGATATTCATATGAGGGCTTGTTTAAGATCAATATCAATGAAAAAGATTCTTCTGCTTATATTGTTGATTGTATTTCATTGTGGCATAGTCGTTTAGGACATGTTAATACAAAGAAAATGCATTTCGTGGTTAATTTAAATTTAATTCCTAAATATGAGAATGATATTAATGAAAAGTGTAAAATATGCATGCAAACAAAACTAACAAGATTGCCTTTTCCAAAAATAGAAAAAACTACATCTTTGTTGTAATTAGTACATAGTGATGTTTGTGATTTGCATGGAACGCCTACTAGAGGTGGTAGTAAATATTTTGCTACATTTATTGATGACTTTACAAAATATTGTTACGTATATCTTTTAAACTCTAAGGATGATGTACTTAATATATTTAAGACATACAAAAATGAAGTTGAAAATCAATGTGATTCTAAAATAAAATGTCATAGATTTGATAGAGGTGGTGAATATCACTTTCCTCAATTTTGTGAAGATATGAGAATTATACATGAAGTTTATGCACCTTATACACCACAACAAAATGGAGTAGCACAAAGAAAAAATAGGACACTAACTAAAATGGTTAATGCTATGCTTTCTTATTCTAGTTTAAGTAAAGGGTTTTGGGGAGAAGCACTTTTAACTCCATGTCATATTCTGAATAGGATACCTGTTAAAGATAATAAGAAAACTCCTTACGAATTATGGAAGAATAGAAAACTTAATTTAGGTTATCTTAAAGTTTGGGTTTGTTGAGCTATTGTAAGACTACCTGAAACTAACAGAAAGAAATTAGGAAGCAAAGGTGTTGAGTGTATTTTCATAGGTTATGCACAGCATAGTAAAGCCTATAGATTTTTGGTTAGTGAACCTAATGATTCTGTTGAGGTAAATACAATAATTGAATCGAGAGGTGCAATTTTTTATGAACAAAGGTTTTCTTCTATTCCTATAATTAATAATGAAAAAGAAGTTAGCACTCCTTCACAATTATCTGATACTCCTATAGTAGAACAATAAGAAATTAGAAAAAGTAAAAGACATAGGAAGGAAAAAAGCTTTGGTCCCGACTTTGTAGTCTATTTTGTTGAATGAACTAGAGACACATCTTGTAATCAATATTCTTTGACTCTTAGCGTTGAAACAGACCCACAAACTTATAGTGAGGCAATTAAGTCTGTAGATTCAGCATTTTGGAAAGAAGATATAATATGATGAAATGGATTCAATTTTGGGAAATAAAACTTGGAAATTAGTAAACTTACCTCCAGGATCTAAACCCATTAAGTGTATATGGATTTTTAAAAAGAAAATGAAAATAGATGGAACAATTGATAAATTCAAGGCTAGATTGGTTGCTAAAGGTTTTACACAAAAATAAGGAATTGATTATTTTGATACCCATGCACCTGTTGCTAGAACCGCCACTATTAGAATTTTAATTTCATTAGCATCTATATATAATTTTGAGATTCATCAAATGGATGTAAAAACTACCTTTTTAAATGGTGACTTATAAGAAGAAATTTACATGGAACAACCTGAAGGGTTTGTTATGCCTGGACAAGAAAATAAAGTATGTAAACTTATTAAGTCCTTACATGGCCTAAAACAAGCACCTAAACAATGGAATGAAAAATTTGATAAAATTATTATTTCTTATGGTTTTAAAATTCATGAATCTAATAAGTGTGTTTATAGTAAATTTGCTAATGGTAAAGGTGTGATCATTTGTTTATATGTAGATAACATGTTAATTCTTGGTACAGATTTAGAAAGCATTAATAATACAAAGAGTTTTTTGTCTTCTAAATTTGATATGAAAGAGATGGGTGTAGATGATGTCATATTAGGAATGAGAATAATAAGGAAAGATAAAATTATAATTCTCACTCAATCTCATTATGTTGAGAAAATTTTAAAGAAATTTAATCAGTTTGATTGCACACCTGTTAGTACACCTTTTGAACAACGGCTAAAGATGATCCCTAATAATGGTAGAGCTATTTCACAATTGGAATATGCACGAGTAATTGGTAGTTTAACGTATGCCATGACATGTACTCGGCTTGATATTGCTTATGCTGTTGGTAAATTAAGTAGATATACTAGCAATCCAAGTTTATTGCATTGGCATGCTGTCAATAGAATATTAAAATATTTGAAAGGAACTATGGACTATGGTATATACTATAGTGGATATACTTCAGTATTAGAAGGTTTTCTGATGCCAGTTGGATAACTGAGCGGGAGGATCATTCCTCAAGAAGTGGATGGATTTTCACTCTTGGTGGAGGAGCTGTTTATTGGGGATCAAAGAAACAAACTTGTATAGCTGACTCTACTATGGCAGCTGAGTTTGTAGCATTAGCTGAAACTAGTAAAGAGACAGAATGGTCAAGGAATTTATTAATTGAAATTCCAGTTTGGCCAAACCAATGCCTCCAATATCTATACATTGTGATAGTGAGTCTACACTTTCCAGAGCTTATAGTAAAGTGTATAATGGAAAATCTAGACATATTGGCCTGAGACATAGTTATGTCAGACAAATGATTACATATAGTGTAATCACAGTGGATTATGTAAAATCAAGTCAAAATTTAGCTGATCCTTTTACAAAAGGTCTTGCAAGAGGACTAGTGTCTAAGACATCAATAGGGATGGGACTAAAGCCCATTAATAATAATCCCTCTTGATGGAAACTCAACTTGAAACTTGATATATTCAAGTCTCAAGTTCAATGATTAAAGTACATCATACGACGTTATTGTAAGCACTATAAAATTTAACATCCCAAGGATAAGTGCTTAGAACATGTAATGAATAATGAAAGAGGATGAGTTTAACCTTAATAGATTTATGGTGTTTTAAGTTACATGGACACCTATGATAATCTACCTATATGAGTGTGGAAGTGGTGCCGTTTCCTATGAGAATTGGTCTTGACTCTAAAGCACTAATGAAATCAAGGTACAGACACAAGGCCTAATACATGTGTCGGCTTATATGGATAATCAGTGACTAAAAGATTTGTATGTGAAGACAAATCCGGCTAATCAATTTAGATTGATAGTTCAAAGACAAGTCTACTATACTTTCGTGGTTAACCTTGACGAACCTTCACGGGGTATTGGTTCAAGTCGTGAGACACCAATGCTTATACACAGTCTTACAGACAATCAAAGATTTACAAAACTTATTTTGAAAATGGTGGAGGAATGTTGTTGATTTTTAAAATAATTGAGTAAGAGTTTTTGGGTGTAAAAGCTTAAAGAGCTTGTCCCACATTGGAAGAGTGAGGAAGAGGTGGGAAGCTAACCCAAATATAAAAAGGGATAGTGTCCCACATTGGAAGATGTACAAAGATAAGTGTCACCACTAAGCTATAAAAGGAGTGGGCAACCTTTGAGTCCCACATTGGAAAAAGATTAAGAATTTGTGCACTTAATAAGTACAAATGGAAGATGAAGAGTTAATTCATCTAGCATTTAAGAGGCTATTCATGAGACCTCAATACGATGAGAAGCACCGTACGCACATGCACACACGTGCGCGCGCGCGTGTTGGTGCGGGGCAGTGGGCTATAGAGGCGCTAGTGACGCACTTTGCACTTCGCACGCCGCGTGTCCGCCGTGGTAGCGGATTGCCGGGATTCGTCCGGATCGAATCGCGGTAGCTCGGGCGCAGTCACTTTTTGGTTGAAACGTGAAAAACCGATTCGGTATTGTTATACCTGTTCGAAAATGACTTAAGACTGTTGCTAATTAACAGTCATACCATTTCGGAATTGATTAAGACTGTTAATCCAACGGTCATGACTCTTGAAGACAAAGATTTTCGTTATCTATGAATAAAGGCAGCCTAAAACGAAATTGGATAATAACAAAAAACCCAATTTCAGATTTCCAAACCCTTTTATTACTCTCTTACAATTTATAGGAGGTACAAATTCCCTTATTCAGTTTTGTGCACCGAAACATAATAAGAACTTGATTGACTTTTCTTCGTTGCTGCATCTAAGGGATGTCTTCAAACATACAATTTGCAGAGAGTGCAATTGCTTCATTGTATCTTGAGTACGGATTTGCTGATTCCCGTTTGTATATAGAAGTTGTTCGTGTGTGGGCAAATGATTTATTTAGGAAAGTGACATCACACCTTGAAGTTTTCTATTATATTCAGAAGTTACATTATTGTATTGAAGTTGACTTTACTGTGATATATAAAGAGTTCCATTTCTCTATTTGCATTCATATTATCCAACAATCTAAATACAGTAATTTTAGAAATGGCCGACTCTTCCAAATCACTTCGACAAATAACATAAAGCTTTGTCAAGTTGGACCGTTTTGATGGTGGTAATTTTCTACGTTGGCAGAAAAAAGGTTCATTTTCTTCTAACAACATTGAATATTGTATATGTCTTGTCACAACCGAAACCAAATGAAGATGAAGATGAAACCGTGGAACAGACTAGGCAACGCACAAAATGGGAGACCGATGATTACTTGTTTTGTGGTCACATTCTCAATGCACTTGCTGATAAATTGTTCGACTTGTACCAAAATGTTGGGAGTGCAAAAACTTTGTGGGAAACATTGGAGACCAAATATCTTATGGAAGACGCTACAAGTAAGAAGTTCCTTATCAATCAGTTTTTAAGCTTTAAAATGCATGGTAATAGGCCTGTGCTACAACAATTTCATGACATCCAACGCATCATAAATCATTGCAAACTGAAAAAATTAAATATGGATGATAATGTAATTGTTGTTGCCATAATTGAAAAACTTCCTCCTTCTTGGAAAGATTATAAGAAAGAACTCAAACACAAAAAGGAGGATCTTTCACTTGAAGAATTAGAGACTCATTTAAGAATTGAACAAGAGTCTCGAATTCTAGATGGTAAAGAGGAACAAGAAAATTCTGTTTCTAAGGTCCATGTGGTGGAGGAAGGAAAGGAGCAAAAATATGGCAATCATGGAAAAAATAACAAGCGGAAGAATTTTTCAAATAATTCTAAAGCAAACAAAAAGAAGAAAGGAAATTGTTTTCATTCCAACAAACCAGGTCACTTCAAGAAGGATTGTCGTGAGTTCAAGAAACTAAAGGAAAAAGCAGGGACATCAGACACAAAGTAAAAATTTGCTGCTACGATATCCGAGGCTAATACGCTTGGAGAAGATAACTCTTTGTGGGTTGATTCTGGTTCCACAAGGCATATTTGTAAGGACAAGAACTTGTTCTCTACCTATGAAACAGTGGAAGGAGATGTTCTCTACATGGGAAATTCATCTACGGCTGCGGTTAAAGGCAAAGGTACAGTGGATCTCGAATTCACTTCCGGGAAAATCCTTAGCCTCACCAATGTTTTTCATGTTCCTGATGTTAGAAAAAATTTAAATTCTGGACGTATTCGTAACAAATTTGACTTTAAGCTTATATTTGAGTCAGACAAATTGATTCTGACTAAGAATGGTACCTTTGTAGGAAAAGGATATTCGTATGAGGGCTTGCTTAAGCTCAATATCTATGAAAAAGATTCTTATGCTTATATTGTTGATTGTCTTTCATTGTGGCGTAGTCGTTTAGGACATGTTAATACAAAGAAAATGAATTTCATGGTTAATTTAAATTTGATTCCTAAATATGAGAATGATATGAATGAAAAGTGTAAAATATGCATGCAAACAGAACTAACAAGATTGCCTTTTCCAAAAATAGAAAAAACTACATCTTTGTTGTAATTAGTACATAGTGATGTTTGTGATTTGCATGGAACGCCTACTAGAGGTGGTAGTAAATATTTTGCTACATGTATTGATGACTTTTCAAAATATTGTTACGTATATCTTTTAAACTCTGAGGATGATGTACTTAACAGATTTAAGTCATATAAAAATGAAATTGAAAATCAATGTGATTCTAAAATAAAATGTCTTAGATCCGATAGAGGTGGTGAATATCACTTTCCTCAATTTTGTGAAGATATGAGAATTATATATGAAGTTACTGCACCTTATACACGAGAACAAAGTGGAGTAGTAGAAAGAAAAAATAGGACACTAACTAAAATGGTTAATGCTATGCTTTCTTATTCTGGTTTAAGCAAAGGGTTTTGGGGAGAAGCACTTTTAACTCCATGTCATATTCTGAATAGGATACCTGTTAAAGATAATAAGAAAACTCCTTACGAATTATGGAAGAATAGAAAACCTAATTTAGGTTATCTTAAAATTTGGGGTTGTAGAGCTAATTTTAGACTACCTGAAACTAAGAAAAAGAAATTAGGAAGCAAAGGTGTTGAGTGTATTTTCATAGGTTATGCACAGCATAGTAAAGCCTACAGATTTTTGGTTAGTGAACCTAATGATTCTGTTGAGGTAAATACAATAATTGAATCGAGAGGTGCAATTTTTTATGAACAAAGGTTTTCTTCTATTCCTATAATTAATAATGAAAAAGAAGTTAGCACTCCTTCACAATTATCTGATACTCCTCCAGTAGAACAAGAAAAATTAGGAAAAGAAAAAGACATAGTAAAGAAAAAAGATTTGGTCCCGACTTTGTAGTCTATTTTGTTGAAGGAACTAGAGACTCATCTTGTAATCAATATGCTTTGACTCTTAGCGTTGAAACAGACCCACAAACTTATAGTGTGGCTATTAAGTTTGTAGATTCAGCATTTTGGAAATAAGATATAAATGATCAAATGGATTCAATTTTGGGAAATAAAACTTGGAAATTAGTAAACTTACCTCCAGGATCTATACCCATTAAGTGTAGATGGATTTTTAAAAAGAAAATGAAAATAGATGGAACAATTGATAAATTCAAGGCTAGATTGGTTGCTAAAGGTTTTACACAAAAAGAAGGAATTGATTATTTTGATACCCATGCACCTGTTGCTAGAACCGCCACTATTAGAATTTTAATTGCATTAGCATCTATATATATTTTTGAGATTCATCAAATGGATGTGAAAACTGCCTTTTTAAATGGTGACTTAGAAGAAGAAATTTACATGGAACAACCTGAAGGGTTTGTTATGCCTGGATAAGAAAATAAAGTATGTAAACTTATTAAGTCCTTATATGTCCTAAAACAAGCACCTAAAGAATGGCATGAAAAATTTGATAAAATCATTATTTCTTATGGTTTTAAAATTCATGAATCTAATAAGTGTGTTTATAGTAAATTTGCTAATAGTAAAGGTGTGATCATTTGTTTATATGTAGATGACATGTTAATTCTTGGTACAGATTTAGAAAGCATTAGTAATACAAAGAGTTTTTTGTCTTCTAAATTTGATATGAAAGGCATGGGTGTAGCTGATGTCATATTAGGAATGAGAATAATGAGGAAAGATAAAAATATAATTCTCACTCAATCTCATTATGTTGAGAAAATTTTAAAGAAATTTAATTAGTTTGATTGCACACCTGTTAGTACACCTTTTGAACCGCTAAAGATGATCCCTAATAATGGTAGAGCTATTTCACAATTGGAATATGCACGAGTAATTGGTAGTTTAATGTATGCCATGACATGTACTCGGCCTGATATTGCTTATGCTGTTGGTAAATTAAGTAGATATACTAGTAATCCAAGTTTATTGCATTGGCATGCTGTTAATAGAATATTAAAATATTTGAAAGGAACTATGGACTATGGTATATACTATAGTGGATATCCTTCAGTATTAGAAGGGTTTTCTGATGCCAGTTGGATAACTGAGCAGGAGGATCATTCCTCAACAACTGGATGGATTTTCACTCTTGGTGGAGGAGTTGTTTCTTGGGGATCAAAGAAACAAACTTGTATAGCTGACTCTACTATGGCAGCTGAGTTTGTAGCATTAGCTGTGTAATACCCCGTATTTCTGAATATTCCGAATATTATATTTAATTAGATTGGAGAATTTAAATGAGAAAATACCGGCTTAATTTAAATTACGTAAGAGTAGTAATTTAAAGAGTTTTATTTAAATTGTAATTATGGAATATTAATCGAGAGATAGATACCGGTTTATATTGCCTCATTTTATTTACTTAGTGCGAGTGGTAAATTGTTACTTAACGCGTGTAGACCGTGTTGGGGTGAGAACGATTAATAATTTTTAAGTTACTCAAATGATAATTTAGAGGTCCCCAATGAGTCCAGAAGGGTCAAATTAGTCAAAATAGTATACCCGGGTATACTAGTTGAGTCCCGGGGTAATTTTGGACTAAACCGAGACCTTTCGGGGGCGTTTTGGTCTTTTAACATAAGAGGGTATGGAGATCTATGAAATTGGGATTTTTATATCAGCCGTATGATAGAGGAATTAGGGTTAGAACACCCATGACAACACCAATACCATTAGAGAGAAGAGAGGCACAACTTTCTAAGGCAAAAGGAAGAATTGGGAAGGATTCAAAGGGATTTTTACCATCAACTTGTTGGGGAAGAAGGATTGAAGGATGAAGATCATCAATCATCAACAACAACCACGAAATCAGACACTACTGATCATAAGGCAAGTTGTTTATTTCAAAAATTATAAAGTTATAATACCCATGTGTAGGGTTTTTAAATAGTGTTGTTTAAATCATTATTTTGATTGGAGAAAGATGTTATTTATACATGTTGGGATAGGAATCGCATGTAGAATGATTTACCTTATGTAGAGGTTTAAGATTCAGATTAGACTTGATGATTTTTCGGATTTAAAATCTGGATTTTGAATGATAATATGGGAAGAACACCATAACTAGGGTTTCAAGAAATTCTGGATTTTAATTCATTATTTCTTTAAAGTAATTGGAATTTTGATGTATTTGAGATGTTAGAAACTGTCCTAGTATATGTGGAAATATGTTAGGATCATTGGGTCAAAGTTTGGTGGACTATAATGGAGTTTGAAGGTTTGTTAATGGAGGAAAAATCTTAATGAAGAAGACAACTGCGTCTGTCCCTGTTCGATCGATCGATCGATCTCGAACTATCGATCGATCGACTATGTCGATCGATCGAACCCAGCCGTCGATCGATCGACGCAAGCTGTTTCCCAAAAATTTTGTGTTTAATTCTTCGTTGAGTTCGGGAATGAATGAGTATTCTAGGATTTACATTATACTTATATGGGAGTGAGAATAAGACCAGTAGGTATATTGTTGAGGTCCGATAAGGCCATTGGGTGTAGGGCTTGGATTACGGACCGAGGAGAATAATCCGATTTAGTAGAGTATCGGGGATTTCGTAAATTGAACTACGGGGTGAAGTAAATTCAATTTAAGTAATAAACCAGTAGGGTAAGAAATAACTACTGAAATTATATGTAAGGTGTAACTAGGACCCTTAGAGTTGTGTGAATACTCTAATAAATACGATTAATGAGATAAATCGAAAAGCGAATATTGTACGGTAGATATATGAGATTAAAATATTACGTACGTATATGACTAATAGGTCGGGCGTGTACCTACTGAATTATGTGACCTTTTAGGTAGAGAGATTATACCTAAATTAATTATGTTAGGGTCGATGAGACATTCCGAACTAACATAAAGATATTATATGTTAGGGTCGATGAGACATTACGAACTAACATAAAGATATTATATGTTTGGGGTCGATGAGAAATGCCGAACCAAACTTTGAACTGGTGTCGTGATGAGAGAGTCCCGAACCAAAATATGTGTATATATATATTTTTAAAAGTAGTTGGGGTCGATGGATAATTCCGAACCAACTCTCACTTGGGGTCGATGAATCATTCCGAACCAAGAGTCCTTTACGTGTATAAAAAGGGCAAAATAGCAATGACTGATATTTAGTATATATTGTGTGTGATATATATACTTGATGATACCCTACTTCCGTGTGTTAGTAGATTGATACATATTATGTATTTAAAGATACATACTGAATTGGTAAGTTAAGTAGTGAAACTTAATTTCGAAATGCACATTTAGATAGAGAAAATCTATTTAGTAATTCAAGTAGTGAAACTTAATTACATAAGTGGGAAGTCAACAATTGTGAGAATTGTAGTAATTTTAGTAGTGAAACTAAATGGTAAGTCTTGAAAAATAACATAGATGAAATGTTACTTGAGAATTAATTAACATACGCGAGATGTTAGTGAAACGGTTGTACTGTATGGGCGGTACTGGAACTTAGGTACAGATAAGTTCAGTTGACTACTTTGGTTTTAGTTAGCTTGGGAGGTATGGCTAGATAAATTAAGTGTAGAACGTTAGGTGTGCACAAAAGACGAGGGGTGAGTTAACTCAAGAGAGTGTACGAGAACCTAACATGTGTAATCTATAGTCGCATTTTATATTGTGATAAACGCTTGCTAAATATTTTTAAAATGTTTTGAGTACTAACTCTTGCTATAAAATATTTTTAAAACCTTTTAGGTGTCCAGCCACAGGGATGCCATGTATGATGATTCCATTCCAGGGACTCGGAGCTGTAGCACAGTGGATGCTTACAGGATTTTGACTAGACAATATCTCTCATTTAGATCTAGTACAGGATCTCATACTCTTCTATGTATGGACTTGTGGTCCGGTATTAGTCTCAGATGTTAGTTTCAGACTAGTGGTTATTCTATTGTTGTTTGGGATTTTTTAGCCGATGGTTTATTCGGTAATACTTTTGTTCTGTTGTACTTCACTTTGTTGTATGAATCATAGTACATGATTATTTGTACTCTGTTCCGCATGGTTGATTTATCTGTTTTAAGAAAGATAAAATTTGGCACCGGTCTAATTTTACTTAGGGGATTAGTAATTAAAACATTTTTCGACAGTGATGCTAAGAATGAACCATTTGAGAAACCTGTTTTAATTTAATAAAGGCCTGATCACCCGATGTTTAATTAGGCGGGGTGTCACAGATGGTATCAGAGCATCAGGTTCTAGTTTCCATAGGATCTGTACGGATTACTAGGTTTTCAGCGTATCGTTTGATTGATATATAGCCCTATCTTAGAATGATTGTACTCCTCTACGTACATAGTTTACGTTCTCCTGCTATTTAGTAAATGTAGTGTTATATATACGAGTTCGATTGGGCATGGTACGTTTTAACATGGCGGTAGAACCAGCATTGGCGTTGGAAGTACTGCAGGAGGGAGGAGCACGGCATAAAGCATGGGGTGTTCGAAGATGGTAATCATAGGAGAGATGACCTTTGTCAAGGTCACTCCTAGAGTGTAATGGAATTAGATGCTGCAAGGGTTATTGAGGCATAGCAGGCATTTTCCAAGTGTCGCGACGGCAAGGGGGAATGCTAATCTAGACCCGCCCAATACAGGGATAGTGGGAGGGTGTCTGAAGAAATTTTTAATGAGAACGAGCCGTAATACGTGATAGAACGGCGACTGTGCATGTTAACCAATGGAAGTAATATGTCCAGAGGTTTTGGCATTAAGGATGGAGTAGAAATACTCAGAAGTGAAAAAAAAAATTTGAGTGAATTTTTGAGGCAACGTGGCGGAGATGCCAGTCACTACATTCGGACCGAGGGTTCGTATACGAATAGAGGAACCTTACAAATAGTTTAACCGCAAAGTTCTCCAATGATGATTCAGAAGCGAAGTTAATGGGAATATCTGAATCCCTCACGTGAAAACCTGGTAGAGGCCAATCGTGAGAGAGAAATTTATCCTTTTTAGTGAACTTGTACCGATGAGATAGGTATAAAGGAAAAAGAGCCCTTGAGAGAATGAACTCTCGAGTTATAATTCCAATTCCGGTAAAACTCTTCTTGGATGACTTATGTTTATGAAGAGAATATGGTACTTCCGACAACGTGAAGTAAATGCTCCTAGGTGGGTGGAGCTAAGGGAGTATATGGGTTTTAGCCTCGAGTGAATGGAGTATATGACGATGCCTCACCTGAAAAAGGGTCGAGTTGTCATTATTCATCAAAATGTGAGAGACTTCGGAGATTATGAACATCTCATAGAAATTGATTTCGGTGTGTGGGAACCTAGAAGATGTGAGTCAAGGTATGTAGTATGACCGCTGAGCGGAGAGATCGAGCTCACCGTTGTAATTAGTGCTAAAGACTTAGTGATAGTATAAGCGCGGTGCCACTTGACTCCTTTAGAAATATTGGAGTATGGTTGCACATATTGTCGAGGAATCGAATTTGAGCATATCGACCATGTGTTGCTCCGATAATGCTCGGTAAGAATACATGGGGAGAAGTCCCTTCTTTAAGTTCGGTTGCGAAAGGGAATACGACTGAATTTTTTGTACGATAGGAGAAGAGACATTGTTAGATGCTAGGGCATCAGTGGAGCCGGTAGTGTTGTGGAGAAACACTGAAAGGCTTACCTCACCACGAAGGGATAAGTGGGACTTTGTGGGCAAGAATTTGATTTTTGGTCTATAGGGTATTGAGAATACCCACAAGATTGTGGTCACGTCGTGTAGACTAGGCTAGAGTTGAAGAAAAGCATGTTACGGGTGCGACATTTGTAATGTTTTACAAATGTACCCGGAGAAAAGGGTGTATGGGCGCCCTAATCAATAGGATTCCTTAGACATCCGAGATAGAGGGATGCGGAGAATTATTTTGTACACTGGTGGGGAAATTAGAAGACAAGTCGTATCGATGAAATGGGTTGAACGTTATGGGAGATAGACGATGATCCAAGATTATATGTGCTGAGAGATCCAGCACACCCTATGGGATGAAAGTCGGTGGGAAACCATTCAAAAAGTTAGCTCTTGATAGGGGAGACCTAACTGTGGTGAAGAAGTAGAGCAAGGTACTACTTGACTGAGTGTTGTGAGTGACTTACGTGTTACTAAAATGTTGATTCTTATAAAGTAACCAACCCAAAAAGGGCGCCAATTGCGAAGAGTGCACGGATTGTAAAGTATGATAAACCCGGAGAGAAAGGAGAATAGAGTACCACTTGAGGAAAGATGGCGTAAGTGGGAAGCGATGTTGAGGAGAGACATAGTGAGATTGTCTCCAGATACACCTTTAGTTAATAAACAAGATAGACTCAAAAAGAACAACTGGAATGTGGTAGTGAACCCACATTTCCAATGATGGAATGAGGAGACAAACTTATAAATTACTGATGGGTTGTGAACATCATAATTAAGCCAACATTTCGTTGGAGTTAGCAAAATGGGGTGACAGAGATGGATTAGTATGGAGTTGAAAAGGGAGAGTGCACAAATGCACGATGCCGCTCTACATGATTGTGAATCAGGATGAAATCCGAAAATTCCACCCTGTGAGATATGGTCAGGAAGGAATAGAGATAAAGTTTTATTTTGAGTACGTTGTGTTACCTACGACTCAATGTTAGTGAGAAAGAATGATGATACGCCCTTATGATAGTGGAATTTTGGAGAAGCCCACTGATAAATTCCTAGGTTGAATGTATGCCTATAAGAGCATATTTATAGGTAGAGTGAGTACCTATATGGATTGTACATGAGGATTAGGTTCGTGGGTACCGATTACGAACAATACATGTACTTTGAGTGTGGTTCGAGGAGAAATTTTGAACTTTTAGTCCTTAACGCGTGATATGAGGACATTCTATTGGAGTATGACATTTAGGGTATATGAAATGTGTAATATATGGCTCACAAATTGTCTACTCATGTGAGATGATATATATATATACATATATTGGTGCTCGAGATGTGATTCCGAGACAAGTAATTAATCACTATTGGTGATCGAGGTGGAATTCCGAGCAAATAACCCCAAAAGTGTTATAGAAGAGGGGTGATTATAAAATAAGTGTCGATAGTATATATTATGTGTACGATATATATACCTATTGATTTTTCCTACTTATGTGCGATAGTAAGTGTGCTTAATCTCTGTATTGGGGTCGATGATGTTCCGGACCAATACATGAGGGATCGATTTGGGGTCGATGATTTTTCCGAACCAAATCGATGATAAATATTGGTATCGACGGAAGGTCTGAACCGACATGTGCATTACATTTACTTTGGGGTCGATGGATTCCCGGACCAATGTAAATGATAGGATTATTGGGGCCGATGATTTTTGCCGGACCAATTTTCCTTAAAGTATATATTGTGTGTGAAATATATACCTTATAATATTCTACTTATGAGTGATAGTAGGCACTTAGATGTTATATCGAGATATACATAGAATGGGTAAATTAAGTACGGAGAAACTTAATTTCAAGAACTAACATTGGATTACGAAAATCTCTGGAGAAATTAAGTAGTGAGACTTAATTATGTTATATGCGGCATGGGTAACATGCGATAAGAATTTATAATGGAGCAAGGCATGTACTTGGGATGACCGTTAGGATGTTATGATTTGGTATTGGGTATTAGAGGATGCAATTATATTTAAGGTCCTTAGCCTTAATACCAGCCTTATCCTAATTTCGAGGACGAAATTCCTTTGCAAGGGGGGAAGTATGTAATACCCCGTATTTTCGAATATTCCGAATATTCTATTTAATTAGATTGGAGAATTTAAATGAGAAAATACCGACTTAATTTAAATTACGTAAGAGTAGTAATTTAAAGAGTTTTATTTAAATTGTAATTATGGAATATTAATCGAGAGATAGATACCGGTTTATATTGCCTCATTTTATTTACTTAGTGCGAGTGGTAAATTGTTACTTAACGCGTGTAGACCGTGTTGGGGTGAGAACGATTAATAAATTTTAAGTGACTCAAATGATAATTTAGAGGTCACCGATGAGTCCGGAAGGATCAAATTAGTCAAAATAGTATACCCGGGGGTACTAGTTGAGTCTCGGGGTAATTTTGGACTAAACCGAGACCTTTCGGGGGCGTTTTGGTCTTTTAACATAAGAGGGTACGGAGACCAACGAAATTGAGAGTTCTATATCAGCCGTATGATAGAGGAATTAGGGTTAGAACACCCATGACAACACCAATACCATTAGAGAGAAGAGAGGCACAACTTTCTAAGGCAAAAGGAAGAATTGGGAAGGATTCAAAGGGATTTTTACCATCAACTTGTTGGGGAAAAAGGATTGAAGGATGAAGATCATCAATCATCAACAACAACCACGAAATCAGACACTACTGATCATAAGGCAAGTTGTTTATTTCAAAAATTATAAAGTTATAATACCCATGTGTAGGGTTTTTAAATAGTGTTGTTTAAATCATTATTTTGATTGGAGAAAGATGTTATTTATACATGTTGGGATAGGAATCGCATGTAGAATGATTTACCTTATGTAGAGGTTTAAGATTCAGATTAGACTTGATGATTTTTCAGATTTAAAATCTGGATTTTGAATGATAATATGGGAAGAACACCATAACTAGGGTTTCAAGAAATTCTGGATTTTAATTCATTATTTCTTTAAAGTAATTGGAGTTTTGATGTATTTGAGACGTTAGAAACTGTCCTAGTATATGTGGAAATATGTTAGGATCATTGGGTCAAAGTTTGGTGGACTATAATGGAGTTTGAAGGTTTGTTAATGGAGGAAAAATCTTAACGAAGAAGACAACTGCGTCTGTCCCTGTTCGATCGATCGATCGATCTCGAACTATCGATCGATCGACTATGTCGATCGATCGAACCCAGCCGTCGATCGATCGACGCAAGCTGTTTCCCAAAAATTTTGTGTTTAATTCTTCGTTGAGTTCGGGAATGAATGAGTATTCTAGGATTTACATTATACTTATATGGGAGTGAGAATAAGACCAGTAGGTATATTGTTGAGGTCCGATAAGGCCATTGGGTGTAGGGCTTGGACTACGGACCAAGGAGAATAATCCGATTTAGTAGAGTATCGGGGGATTTCGTAAATTGAACTACGGGGCGAAGTAAATTCAATTTAAGTAATAAACCAGTGGGGTAAGAAATAATTACTGAAATTATATGTAAGGGGTAACTAGGACCCTTAGAGTTGTGTGAATACTCTAATAAATACGATTAATGAGATAAATCGTAAAGCGAATATTGTACGGTAGATATATGAGATTAAAATATTACGTACGTATATGACTAATAGGTCGGGCGTGTACCTACTGAATTATGTGATCTTTTAGGTAGAGAGATTATACCTAAATTAATTATATTAGGGTCGATGAGACATTCCGAACTAACATAAAGATATTATATGTTAGGGTCGATGAGACATTCCGAACTAACATAAAGATACTATATGTTTGGGGTCGATGAGAAATGCCGAACCAAACTTTGAACTGGTGTCGCGATGAGAGAGTCCCGAACCCGAATATGTGTACATATATATATATTTAAAAATAGTTGGGGTCGATCGATAATTCCGAACCAACTCTCACTTGGGGTCGATGAATCATTCCGAACCAAGAGTCCTTTACGTGTATAAAAAGGGCAAAATAGCAATGACTGATATTTAGTATATATTGTGTGTGATATATATACTTGATGAAACCCTACTTTCGTGTGTTAGTAGATTGATACATATTATGTATTTAAAGATACATACTGAATTGGTAAGTTAAGTAGTGAAACTTAATTTCGAAATGCACATTTAGATAGAGAAAATCTATTTAGTAATTTAAGTAGTGAAACTTAATTACATAAGTGGGAAGTCAACAATTGTGAGAATTGTAGTAATTTTATTAGTGAAACTAAATGGGAAGTCTTGAAAAATAACATAGATGAAATGTTACTTTAGAATTAATTAACATACGCGAGATGTTAGTGAAACGGTTGTACTGTATGGGCGGTACTGGAACTTAGGTACAGATAAGTTCAGTTGACTACTTTGGTTTTAGTTAGCTTGGGAGGTATGGCTAGATAAACTAAGTGTAGAACGTTAGGTGTGCACAAAAGATGAGGGGTGAGTTAACTCAAGAGAGTGTATGAGAACCTAACATGTGTAATCTATAACCGCATTTTATATTGTGATAAACGCTTGCTAAATATTTTCAAAATGTTTTGAGTACTAACTCTTGATATAAAATATTTTCAAAACCTTTTAGGTGTCCAGCCACCGGGATGCCATGTATGATGATTCCATTCCAGGGACTCGGAGCTATAGCACAGTGGATGCTTACAGGATTTTGACTAGACGATATCTCTCATTCAGATCTAGTACAGGATCTCATACTCTTCTATGTATGGACTTGTGGTCCGGTATTAGTCTCAGATGTTAGTTTCAGACTAGTGGTTATTCTATTGTTGTTTGGGATTTTTTAGCCGATGGTTTATTCGGTAATACTTTTGTTCTGTTGTACTTCACTTTGTTGTTTGAATCATAGTACATGATTATTTGTACTCTGTTCCGCGTGGTTGAATTATCTGTTTTAAGAAAGATAAAATTTGGCACCGGTCTAATTTTACTTAGGGGATTAGTAATTAAAAAGTTTTTCGACAGTGATGCTAAGAATGAACCATTTGAGAAACATGTTTTAATTTAAAAAAGGCATGATCACCCGGTGTTTAATTAGGCGGGGTGTCACAAGCTGCAACTAGTAAAGAGGCAGAATGGTTAAGGAAATTATTAATTGAAATTCCAGTTTGGCCAAAACCAATGCCTCCAATATCTATACATTGTGATATTGAGTCTACACTTTCCAGAGCTTATAGTAAAGTGTATAATGGAAAATCTAGACATATTGGCCTGAGACATAGTTATGTCAGACAAATGATTACAGATAGTGTAATCACAGCGGATTATGTAAAATAAAGTCAAAATTTAGCTGATCCTTTTACAAAAGGTCTTGCAAGAGGACTGGTGTCTAAGACGTCAATAGGGATGGGACTAAAGCCCATTAATAATAATCACACTTGATGGAAACTCAACTTGAAACTTGATATATTCAAGTCTCAAGTTCAATGATTAAAGTACATCATACGACGTTATTGTAAGCACTATAAAATATAACATCCCAGGGATAAGTGCTTAGAACATGTAATGAATAATGAAAGAGGAAGAGTTTAACCTTAATAGATTTATGGTGTTTTAAGTTACATGGACACCTATGATAATCTACCTATATGAGTGTGGAAGTGGTGCCGCGTCCTATGAGAATTGGGCTTGACTCTAAAGCACTCATGAAATCAAGGTACAGACACAAGGCCTAATACATGTGTCGGCTTATATGGATAATCAGTGACTAAAAGATTTGTATGTGAAGACAAATCCGGCTAATCAATTTAGATTGATAGTTCAAAGACAAGTCTACTATACTTTCATGGTTAACCTTGACGAACCTTCACGGGGTATTGGTTGAAGTCGTGAGACACCAATGCTTATACACAGTCTTACAGACAATCAAAGATTTACAAAACTTATTTTGAAAATGGTGGAGTAATGTTGGTGATTTTTAAAATAAGTGTGTAAGAGTTTTTGGGTGTAAAAGCTTAAAGAGCTTGTCCCACATTGGAAGAGTGAAGAAGAGGTGGGAAGCTAACCCAAATATAAAAAGGGATAGTGTTCCACATTGGAAAATGTACAAAGCTAAGTGTCACCACTAAGCTATAAAAGGAGTGGGCAACCTTTGAGTCCCACATTGGAAAAATATTAAGAATTTGTGCACTTAATAAGTACAAATGGAAGATGAAGAGTTAATTCATCTAGCATTTAAGAGGCTATTCAAGAGACCTCAATACGGTGCGAAGCACCGTACGCACACGCACACACGTGCGCGCGCGGGTGTGGGTGCGGGGCAGTGGGCTGTAGAGGCGCTAGTGGCGCACTTTACACTTCGCACGCCGCGTGTCCGCAGTGGTAGCGGGTTATCGAGATTCGTCCGGATCGGATCGCGGTAGCTCAGGCGCGGTCACTTTTTGGTCGACCCGTGAAAAATCGATTCGGTATTGTTATACCTGTTTGAAAATGACTTAAGACTGTTGGTAATTAACAATCATACCATTTCGGAATTGATTAAGACTGTTATTCCAACAGTCATGACTCTTAAAGACAAAGCTTTTCATTATCCATAAATAAAGGCTGCCTAAAACGAAATTGGATAATAACAAAAAACCCAATTTCAGATTTCCAAACCCTGCTATTACTCTCTTACAATTTTCAGGAGATACAAATTCTCTTATTCTGTTTTGTGCACAGAAACATAATAAGAACTTGATTGACTTTTCTTCGCTGCTGCATCTAAGGGCTGTCTTCAAACATATAATTTGCAGACAGTGCAATTGCTTCATTGTTATCTTGAGTACGGATTTGCTGATTCCCGTTTGTATACCAAAGTTGTTCGTGTGGGGGCAAATGATTTATTTAGGAAAGTGATATCACGCCTTGAAGTTTTCTATTATATTCGGAGGTTACATTATTGTATCGAAGTTGACTTTACTGTGATATATAAAGAGTTCCATTTCTGTCTTTGCATTCATATTATCCAACAATCTAAATACAGTAATATTAGAAAGGGCCGACTCTTCCAAATCACTTCGACAAATAACAGAAAGCTTTGTCAAGTTGGACCGTTTTGATGGTGGTAATTTTCTACGTTGGTAGAAAAAGGTTCATTTTCTTCTAACAACATTGAAGATTGTATATGTCTTGTCACAACCAAAACCAAATGAAGATGAAGATGAAACCGTGGAACAGACTAGGCAACGCACAAAATGGGAGACCGATGATTACTTATTTCGTGGTCACTTTCTCAATGCACTTGCTGATAATTTTGTTCGACTTGTACCAAAATGTTGGGATTGAAAAAACTTTGTGGGAAACATTGGAGAGCAAATATCTTACGGAAGACGCTACAAGTAAGAAGTTCCTTATCGGTCAGTTTTTAAGCTTTAAAATGCATGGTAATAGGCCTGTGCTAGAACAATTTCATGACATCCAACGCATCATAAATCATTGCGAACTGAAAAAATTAAATATGGATGATAATGTAATTGTTGCTGCCATAATTGAAAAACTTCCTCCTTCTTGGAAATATTATAAGAAAGAACTCAAACACAAAAAGGAGGATCTTTCACTTGAAGAATTAGAGACTCATTTAAGAATTGAACAAGAGTCTCGAATTCTAGATGGTAAAGAGGAACAAGAAAATTTTGTTTCTAAGGTCCATGTGGTGGAGGAAGAAAAGGAGCAAAAATATGGCAACCATGGAAAAAATAACAAGCGGAAGAATTTTTCAAATAATTCTAAAGCAAACAAAAAGAAGAAAGGAAATTGTTTTCATTGCAACAAACCAGGTCACTTCAAGAAGGATTTTCATGAGTTCAAGAAACTAAAGGAAAAAAGAGGGACATCAGGAACAAAGTAAAAATTTACTGCTATGATATCCGAGGCTAATATCCTTGGAGAAGACAACTCTGGGTGGGTTGATTCTGGTGCCACAAGGCATGTTTGTAAGGACAAGAACTTGTTCTCTGCCTATGAAACTGTGGAAGGAGATGTTCTCTACATGGGAAATTCATCTACGACTGCGGTTAAAGGCAAAGGGATAGTGGATCTCGAATTCACTTCCGAGAAAATCCTTAGCCTCACCAATTTTTTTCATGTTCCTGATGTTAGAAAAAATTTAAATTCTGGAAGTATTCTTAACAAATTTAACTTTAAGCTTTTATTTGAGTCAGACAAATTTATTCTGACTAAGAATGGTACCTTTGTACGCAAAGGATATTCGTATGAGGGCTTGTTTAAGCTCAATATCAATGAAAAATATTCTTCTGCTTATATTGTTGATTGTCTTTCATTGTGGCATAGTCGTTTAGGACATGTTAATACAAAGAAAATGCATTTCATGGTCAATTTAAATTTAATTCCAAAATATGAGAATGATATGAATGAAAAGTGTAAAATATGCATGCAAACAAAACTAACAAGATTGACTTTTCCAAAAATAGAAAAAACTACATCTTTGTTGTAATTAGTACATAGTGATGTTTGTGATTTGCATGGAACGCCTACTAGAGGTGGTAGTAAATATTTTGCTACATTTATTGATGACTTTTCAAAATATCGTTACGTATATCTTTTAAACTTTAAGGATAATGTACTTAATAGATTTAAGACAAATAAAAATGAAGTTGAAAATCAATGTGATTCTAAAATAAAATGTCATAGATCTGATAGAGGTGGTGAATATCACTTTCCTCAATTTTGTGAAGATATGAGAATTATACATGAAGTTACTGCACCTTATACACCAGAACAAAATGGAGTAGCAGAAAGAAAAAATAGGACACTAACTAAAATGGTTAATGCTATGCTTTCTTATTCTGGTTTAAGCAAAGGGTTTTGGGGAGAAGCACTTTTAACTCCATGTCATATTCTGAATAGGATACTTATTAAAGATAATAAGAAAACACCTTACGAATTATGGAAGAATAGAAAACCTAATTTAGGTTATCTTAAAGTTTGGGGTTGTAGAGCTATTGTAAGACTACCTGAAACTAAGAGAAAGAAATTAGGAAGCAAAGATGTTGAGTGTATTTTCATAGGTTATGCACAACATAGTAAAGCCTATAGATTTTTGGTTAGTGAACCTAATGATTCTGTTGAGGTAAATACAATAATTGAATCGAGAGGTGCAATTTTTTATGAACAAAGGTTTTCTTCTATTCCTATAATTAATAATGAAAAAGAAGTTAGCACTCCTTCACAATTATCTGATACTCCTCCAGTAGAACAAGAAGAAATTAGAAAAAGTAAAAAACGTAGAAAAGAAAAAAGCTTTGGTCCCGACTTTGTAGTCTATCTTGTTGAAGGAACTAGAGACACAACTTGTAATCAATATGCTTTGGCTCTTAGCGTTGAAACAGACCCCCATACTTATAGTGAGGCTATTAAGCCTGTAGATTCAGCATTTTGGACAGAAGATATAAATCATGAAATGGATTCAATTTTGGGAAATAAAACTTGGAAATTAGTAGACTTACCTCCAGGATCTAAACCCATAAAGTGTAGATTGATTTTTAAAAAGAAAATGAAAATAGATGGAACAATTGATAAATTCAAAGCTAGATTGGTTGCTAAAGGTTTTACACAAAAAGAAGGAATTGATTATTTTGATACCCATGCACCTGTTGCTAGAACTGCCACTATTAGAATTTTAATTGCATTAGCATCTATATATAATTTTGAGATTCATCAAATGGATGTAAAAACTGCCTTTTTAAATGGTGACTTAGAAGAAGAAATTTACATGGAACAACCTGAAGGGTTTGTTATGCCTGGACAAGAAAATAAAGTATGTAAACTTATTAAGTCCTTATATGGCCTAAAACAAGAACCTAAACAATGGCATGAAAACTTTGATAAAATCATTATTTATAATGGTTTTAAAATTCATGAATCTAATAAGTGTGTTTATAGTAAATTTGCTAATGGTAAAGGTGTGATCATTTGTTTATATGTAGATGACATGTTAGTTCTTGGTTCAGATTTAGAAAGCATTAATAATACAAAGAGTTTTTTGTCTTCTAAATTTGATATGAAAGACATGGGTGTAGCTGATGTCATATTAGGAATGAGAATAATAAGGAAAGATAAAAATATAATTCTCACTCAATCTCATTATGTTGAGAAAATTTTAAAGAAATTTAATCAGTTTGATTGCACACCTGTTAGTACACCTTTTGAACCACAGCTAAAGATGATCCCTAATAATGGTAGAGCTATTTCACAATTGGAATATGCACGAGTAATTGGTAGTTTAATGTATGCCATGACATGTACTCGTCCTGATATTGCTTATGCTGTTGGTAAATTAAGTTGATATACTACTAATCGAAGTTTATTGCATTGGCATGCTGTCAATAGAATATTAAAATATTTGAAAGGAACTATGGACTATGGTATATACTATAGCGGATATCCTTCAGTATTAAAAGGGTTTTCTGATGCCAGTTGGATAACTGAGCGGGAGGATCATTCCTCAACAAGTGGATGGATTTTCAGTCTTGGTGGAGGAGTTGTTTCTTAGGGATCAAAGAAACAAACTTGTATAGATGACTCTACTATGGCAGCTGAGTTTAAAGCATTAGCTGCAACTAGTAAAGAGGCAGAATGGTTAAGGAATTTATTAATTAAAATTCCAGTTTGGCCAAAACCAAAGCCTCCAATATCTATACGTTGTGATAGTGAGTCTACACTTTTCAGAGCTTATAGTAAAGTGTATAATGGAAAATCTAGACATATTGGCCTGAGACATAGTTATGTCAGACAAATGATTACAGATAGTGTAATCACAACGGATTATGTAAAATCAAGTCAAAATTTAGCTGATCCTTTTACAAAAGGTCTTGCAAGAGGACTGGTGTCTAAGACGTCAATTGGGATGGGAATAAATACCATTAATAATAATCACTCTTGATGGAAACTCAACTTGAAACTTGATATATTTAAGTCTCAAGTTCAATGATTAAAGTACATCATACGACGTTATTGTAAGCACTATAAAATTTAACATCCCAGGGATAAGTGCTTAGAACATGTAATGAATAATGAAAGAGGATGAGTTTAACCATAATAGATTTATGGTGTTTTAAGTTACATGGACACCTGTGATAATCTACCTATATGAGTGTGGAAGTGGTGCCGCTTCCTATGAGAATTGGTCTTGACTCTAAAGCACTCATGAAATCAAGGTACAGACACAAGGCCTAATACATGTGTCGGCTTATATGGATAATCAGTGACTAAAAGATTTGTATGTGAAGACAAATCCGGCTAATCAATTTAGATTGATAGTTCAAAGACAAGTCTACTATAATTTCATGGTTAACCTTGACGAACCTTCACAGGGTATTAGTTCAAGTCGTGAGACACCAATGCTTATACACAGTCTTACAGACAATCAAAGATTTACAAAACTTATTTTGAGAATGGTGGAGTAATGTTGGTGATTTTTAAAATAAATGAGTAAGATTTTTGGGTGTAAAAGCTTAAAGAGCTTGTCCCGCATTGGAAGAGTGAGGAAGAGGTGGGAAGCTTACCCAAATATAAAAAGGGATAGTGTCCCACATTGGAAAATGTACAAAGCTAAATGTCACCACTAAGCTATAAAAGGAGTGGGCAACCTTTGAGTCCCACATTGGAAAAATATTAAGAATTTGTGCACTTAATAAGTACAAATGGAAGATGAAGAGTTAATTCATCTAGCATTTAAGAGGCTATTCAAGAGACCTCAATACGGTGCTAAGCACCGTACGTACACACACACACGTGCGTGCGCGCGTATGGGTCGGGGAAGTGGGCTGTAGAGGCGCTCGTGGAACACTTTGCACTTCGCACGCCGCGTGTCCGTAGTGGTAGCGAGTTGTCGGGATTCGTCTGGATCGGATCACGGTAGCTAGGGCGCAGTCACTTTTTGGTTGACCCGTGAAAAACTGATTCGGTATGGTTATACATGTTCGAAAATGACTTAAGACTGTTGGTAATTAACAGTCATACCATTTCGGAATTGATTAAGGCTGTTAATCCAACGGTCATGACTCTTGAAGACAAAGCTTTTCACTATCTATAAATAAAGGATGCCTAAAATGAAATTGGATAATAACAAAAAACACAGTTTCAGATTTCCAAGCCCTGCTATTACTCTCTTACAATTTTCAGGAGATACAAATTCTCTTATTCTGTTTTGTGCACAGAAGCATAATTAGAACTTGATTGACTGTTCTTCGTTGCTGCATCTAAGGGCTGTCTTCGAATATACAATTTGCAGACAGTGCAATTGCTTCATTATATTTTGAGTACGGATTTGCTGATTCCCGTTTGTATACCGAAGTTGTTCGTGTGTGGGCAAACGCTTTATTTAGGAAAGTGACATCACTCCTTGAAGTTTTCTATTATATTCAGAAGTTAAATTATTGTATTGAAGTTGACTTTACTGTGATATATAAAGAGTTCCATTTCTTTATTTGCATTCATATTATCCAACAATCTAAATATAGTAATATTAGAAATGGCCGACTCTTCCAAATCACTTCGTCAAATAACAGAAAGCTTTGTCAAGTTGGACCGTTTTGATGGTCTTAATTTTCTACGTTGGCAGAAAAAGGTTCATTTTCTTCTAACAACATTGAAGATTGTATATGTCTTGTCACAACCGAAACCAAATGAAGATGAAGATGAAACCGTGGAACAGACTAGGCAACGCACAAAATGGGAGACCGATGATTACTTGTTTCGTGGTCACATTCTCAATGCACTTGCTGATAATTTGTTCAACTTGTACCAAAATGCTGGGATTGCAAAAACTTTGTGGGAAACATTGGAGACCAAATATCTTTCGGAAGACGCTACAAGTAAGAAGTTCCTTATCGGTCAGTTTTTAAGCTTTAAAATGCATGATAATAGGCCTGTGCTAGAACAATTTCATGAAATCCAACGCATCATAAATCATTGCAAACTGAAAAAAATAAATATGGATGATAATGTAATTGTTGCTGCCATAATTGAAAAACTTCCTCCTTCTTGGAAAGATTATAAGAAAGAACTCAAACACAAAAAGGAGGATCTTTCACTTGAAGAATTAGAGACTCATTTAAGAATTGAACAAGAGTCTCGAATTCTAGATGGTAAAGAGGAACAAGAAATTTCTGTTTCTAAGGTCCATGTGGTGGAGGAAGGAAAGGAGCAAAAATATGGCAATCATGGAAAAAATAACAAGCGGAAGAATTTTTCAAATAATTCTAAAGCAAACAAAAAGAAGAAAGGAAATTGTTTTCATTGCAACAAACGAGGTCACTTCAAGAAGGATTGTCGCGAGTTCAAGAAACTAAAGGAAAAAGGAGGGACATCACACACAAAGTAAAAATTTGCTGCTATGATATCCAAGGCTAATATGCTTGGAGAAGACAACTCTTGGTGGGTTGATTCTGGTGCCACAAGGCATGTTTGTAAGGACAAGAACTTGTTCTATGCCTATGAAATAGTGGAAGGAGATGTTCTCTACATGGGAAATTCATCTACGACTATGGTTAAAGGCAAAGGGACAGTGGATCTCGAATTCACTTTCGGGAAAATCTTTAGCCTCACCAATGTTTTTCATGTTCCCGATGTAAGAAAAAATTTAATTTCTGGAAGTATTCTTAACAAATTTGACTTTAAGCTTGTATTTGAGTCAGACAAATTTATTCTGACTAAGAATGGTACCTTTGTAGGCAAAGGATATTCGTATGAGGGCTTGTTTAAGCTCAATATCAATGAAAAAGATTCTTCTGCTTATATTGTTGATTGTCTTTCATTGTGGCATAGTCGTTTAGGACATGTTAATACAAAGAAAAAGCATTTCATGGTTAATTTAAATTTAATTCCTAAATATAAGAATGATATGAATGAAAAGTGTAAAATATGCATGCAAACAAAACTAACAAGATTGCCTTTTCCAAAAATAGAAAAAACTACATCTTTGTTGTAATTAGTACATAGTGATGTTTGTGATTTGCATGGAACGCATACTAGAGGTGGTAGTAAATATTTTGCAACATTTATTGATGACTTTTCAAAATATTGTTACGTATATCTTTTAAACTCTAAGGATGATGTACTTAATAGATTTAAGACATATAAAAGTGAAGTTGAAAATCAATGTGATTCTAAAATAAAATGTCATAGATCTGATAGAGGTGGTGAATATCACTTTCCTCAATTTTGTGATGATATGGGAATTATACATGAAGTTACTGCACCTTATACACCACAAAAAAATGGAGTAGCAGAAAGAAAAAATAATACACTAACGAAATGGTTAATGCTATGCTTTCTTATTCTGGTTTAAGTAAAGGGTTTTGGGGAGAAGCACTTTTAACTGCATGTCATATTCTGAATAGGATACCTATTAAAGATAATAAGAAAACTCCTTACGAATTATGGAAGAATAGAAAACCAAATTTAGGTTATCTTAAAGTTTGGGGTTGTAGAGCTATTGTAAGACTACCTGAAACTAAGACAAAGAAATTAGGAAGCAAAGGTGTTGAGTGTATTTTCATAGGTTATGCACAACATAGTAAAGCCTATAGATTTTTGGTTAGTGAACCCCATGATTCTGTTGAGGTAAATATAATATTTGAATCGAGAGTGCAATTTTTTATGAACAAAGATTTTCTTCTATTCCTAGAATTAATAATGAAAAAGAAGTTAGCACTCCTTCACAATTATCTGATACTCCTCCAGTAGAACAAGAAGAAATTAGAAAAAGTAAAATACCTAGGAAAGAAAAAAGCTTTGGTCCCGACTTTATAGTCTATCTTGTTGAAGGAACTAGAGACACATCTTGTAATCAATATGCTTTGAATCTTAGCGTTGAAACAGACCCACAAACTTATAGTGAGGCTATTAAGTCTGTAGATTCAATATTTTGGAAAGAAGCTATAAATGATGAAATGGATTCAATTTTGGGAAATAAAACTTGGAAATTAGTAGACTTACCTCCAGGATCTAAACCCATTAAGTGTAGATGGATTTTTAAAAAGAAAATGAAAATAGATGGAACAATTGATAAATTCAAGGCTAGATTGGTTGCTAAAGGTTTTACACACAAAAAAGGAAATGATTATTTTGATACCCATGCACCTGTTGCTAGAACCGCCACTATTAGAATTTTAATTGCATTAGCATCTATATATAATTTTGAGATTCATTAAATGGATGTGAAAACTGCCATTTTAAATGGTGACTTAGAAGAAGAAATTTACTTGGAACAACCTGAAGGGTTTGTTTTGCCTGGACAAGAAAATAAAGTATGTAAACTTATTAAGTCCTTATATGGCCTAAAAGAAGCACCTAAACAATGGCATGAAAAATATGATAAAGTCATTATTTCTTATGGTTTTGAAATTCATGAATCTGATAAGTGTGTTTATAGTAAATTTGCTAATGGTAAAGGTGTGATCATTTGTTTATATGTAGCTGACATGTTAATTCTTGGTACAGATTTAGAAAGCACTAATAATACAAAGAGTTTTCGATCTTCTAAATTTTATATGAAAGATATGGGTGCAGCTAATGTCATATTAGGAATGAGAATAATAAGGAAAGATAAAAATATAATTCTCACTCAATCTCATTATGTTGAGAAAATTTTAAAGAAATTGAATCAGTTTGATTGCATACGTGTTAGTACACCTTTTGAACCGCAGCTAAAGATGATCCCTAATAATGGTAGAGCTATTTCAAAATTGGAATATGCACGAGTAATTGGTAGTTTAATGTATGCCATGACATGTACTTAGCGTGATATTGCTTATGTTGTTGGTAAATTAAGTACATAGACTAGTAATCCAAGTTTATTGCATTGGCATGCTGTCAATAGAATATTAAAATATTTGAAAGGAACTATGGACTATGGTATATACTATAGTGGATATCCTTTAGTATTAGAAGGGTTTTCTGATGCCAGTTGGATAACTGAGCGGGAAGATAATTCCTCAATAAGTGGATGGATTTTCAGTCATGGTGGAGGAGCTATTTCTTGGGGATCAAAGAAACAAACTTGTATAGCTGACTCTACTATGGCAGCTGAGTTTGTAGCATTAACTGCAACTTGTAAAGAGGCAGAATGGTTAAGGAATTTATTAATTGAAATTCTAGTTTGGCCAAAACCAATGCCTCCAATATCTATACATTGTGATAGTGAGTCTACACTTTCCAGAGCTTATAGTAAAGTGTATAATGGAAAATCTAGACATATTGGTCTGAGACATAGTTATGTCAGACAAATGATTACAGATAGTGTAATCACAGCGGATTATGTAAAATCAAGTCAAAATTTAGTTGATCCTTTTACAAAAGGTCTTGCAAGAGGACTGGTGTCTAAGACATCAATAGGGATGGGACTAAAGCCCATTAATAATAATCACTCTCGATGGAAACTCAACTTAAAACTTGATATATTCAAGTCTCAAGTTCAATGATTAAAGTAAATCATACAACGTGATTGTAAGCACTATAAAATTTAACATCCCTAGGATAAGTGCTTAGAACATGTAATGAATAATGAAAGAAGATGAGTTTAACCTTAATAGATTTATGGTGTTTTAAGTTACATGGAAACCTATGATAATCTACCTATATGAGTGTGGAAGTGGTGCCGCTTCCTATGAGAATTAGACTTTACTCTAAAGCACTCATGAAATCAAGGTACAGACACAAGGCCTAATACATGTGTCGGATTATATGGATAATCAGTGACTAAAAGATTTGTGTGTGAAGACAAATCGGGCTAATAAATTTAGATTGATAGTTCAAAGACAAGTCTACTATACTTTCATTGTTAACCCTGACGAACCTTCACAGGGTATTGGTTCAAGTCGTGAGACACCAATGCTTATACACAGTCTTACAGACAATGAAAGATTTACAAAACTTATTTTGAAAATGGTGGAGGAATGTTGGTGATTTTTAAAATAAGTGAGTAAGAGTTTTGGGTGTAAAAGCTTAAAGAGCTTGTCCCACATTGAAAGTGTGAGGAAGAGGTGGGAAGCTAACCCAAATATAAAAAGGGATAGTGTCCCACATTGGAAAACGTACAACGCTAAGTGTCACCACTAAGCTATAAAAGGAGTGGGCAACGTTTGAGTCCCACATTGGAAAAATATTAAGAATTTGTGCACTTAATAAGTACAAATGGAAGATGAAGAGTTAATTCATCTAGCATTTACGAGGCTATTCAAGAGACCTTAATACGGTGCGAAACACCGTACGCACACTCACACGCGCGCGGGCAGTGGGTTGTAGAGGCGCTAGTGGCGCACTTTGCACTTCGCACTCCGCGTGTGCGTAGTGGTAGATGATTGCTGGGATTCGTCCGGGTCGGATCGCGGTAGCTCGGGCGCGGTCACTTTTTGGTTGACCCGTGAATAACCGATTCTGTATTATTATACCTGTTGGGAAATGACTTAAGACTGTTGGTAATTAACAGTCATACCATTTCGGAATTGATTAAGAATTTTAATCCAATAGTCATGACTCTTGAAGACAAAGCTTTTCATTATCAATAAATAAAGGCTGTCTAAAACGAAATTGGATAATAACAAAAAACCCAGTTTCAGATTTCAAAACCCTGCTATTACTCTCTTACAATTTTCAGGAGATACAAATTCTCTTATTCTGTTTTGTGCACAGAAATAGAATAAGAACTTGATTGACTGTTCTTCGCTGCTGCATCTAAGGGCTGTCTTCAAACATACAATTTGCAGACAATGCAATTGCTTCATTGTATCTTGAGTACGAATTTGCTGATTCCCGTTTGTATACCGAAGTTGTTCGTGTGGGGCAAATACTGTATTTAGGAAAGTGACATCACGCTATGAAGTTTTCTATTATATTCAGAAGTTACATTGTTGTATTGAAGTTGACTTTACTGTGATATATAAAGAGTTCCATTTCTGTATTTGCATTCAGATTATCCAACAAACATTTATGTATCTGTTATGTCTGTGGGCAACTGGTTATCACTTGTGTGAATTTGGAATTTTAGAAAAATTTATTATAAATTTCTCCCATTTGGGACTTAAACAATGGAATATTTTACGAGGTTTTCCTTAATACTCCCTTTACCTACTATGTTATAACTATCAATGGATAAATTAGGAGAACTAAATTTTCAAAGATCACATGTGTAGTTTTGCAATTAGTATGTATCCTAAAGTTATTTGGGTGACACATTATAGTAGTAATAAGCTTATAAATGGATTAGATTCGAACCGGATAATTTTTTTTTTGTTAACAAATTTGAATTTGGATTGGGTTTGATAATCTGACGAATAATAAATCTATTATACTGAATCTAAATCAATTAAAGATTCGAATAATCATATTCGATTCGAAAATTCGATTATCTGATTTTTTTAACATATTTTTATGTATCTAAAAATAAATTGAAGATTTTATATATATAAGTATTAATCAGATAAGATCAGATTATTATTGGATCAGATGTACAATATTCCATATTCGATCAATTTAGTAAATGAATAAACAGGTTATCAGATAATTGAATTTCAAAATTAATACCAGATTCAACTAAAGGGATCGAATTCGGATCAGATCCAAATCAAAATCTGATTCGTTGACAGCCCTAAGTAGTAGTGATGGTAGTAGTTATAATAATAATAGTAACAACAATAAGTAGTTATAATTTATATTTTACCTTTATAAATAAGCAATAAATAATTATGAACTTTAAAAAATATATATACTTATGTATAAGGGGACTCATTGTAGGAGTTCCCCCTGGGCCTCCAAACTATCAGGATTGACATCAATGTGTAAGATTAATATTGCATGGATGGTATATTAATGGTGGATGGAAGTCCGTTTTATATTTTTGATGACATGCTATCTTAATTTACTATATCTTTTAGAAAAAAAATCAAGGACATTTGGTAATTTTAACAAGGGTAGAAATTAAAAGTAGTTAAACTAAGTTTTTATCTTCAAAAAAACTAAATCGACAATATGGGATAATGGTAGTATATGTAAGCATTAAGACATAAAAGAAGATTAACTAACGAACTAGTTAATGGAACATAAAGAAGAGAAATTATAAGTGATTCGTTGATAGAAATATTCTAATAAGTGACATGAAATGCTAGAGATGAGACTAACATAGCGTAGAATATGATGATTTTGCATGAATAAGAGGAACAATGAAGAAGATTCTTGGAGTATAACAAGCTAGGGGGGACAAATTACAGAAATCAGTTGATGTAATTATGTGGTCCAAACTGTAAAAGCCTAATATCAGGTAGTCCGAGCAGGTCCAACAGAATCAACACACCACCCCAGCCAAGTTCAACAGCACGTGGAGAAATAAAAATGCTTATTATTTAAATATTGATAGTCTTAGTTGGTTACCTACAATCTTGGATAAGATAATTAGGAGTCACCAGATGAGTCAATAACGAGCTAGGAGAGTTCCTCGTATGACTCAACAATGTTTATTGCATTAAATACAACTCTTACCCTACGGTCAAAGGGGATGTAACTTTCGGACTTTGAGAGATATTAATAAAAAAATAGAAACCCCTATGTGGATGTAGGGGGCTTTCGAACCACGTATATCATTATGTTCCATTACATGTTTTCTAGAAATACCTTATTGTCATTAATTGCACTCACAAATAGTGCCGTTTGTGGGAATCAATCTTCTTTTCCATGAAAGCAACCCATACAAATCACAAATGCCTCACCATCCATACAGTGAACCCCTAGCCGACGATATGAGAGCTAACCTAGCTCCATTCAGGATCAAATTTAAGGTTCATCAAGACGAGAATCCAAGATTTTTCCAGTTGTAGTAGCTATCCGAGCAAAGTAATGAGAAGTCCAAATCAACCCAGATCTTGTGGCTGGTCGATGCGTAAGAAGAACAACTCTAATGGTAAGAGGAGGTAACTCGCCTCCAAATAGAGGAGAATGCACGCTTCCAAATAGGACTGGAGAAGATGGATGAATAACTCCACCAGGATAATCAAAAGAACCTTGGTTGGACTCGTAGTCCTAGGCGAGCCAAAATTGCAGCCGAAGAAGGAATAATAGGAACAACCATTAGCTTTTGAAGAACTAAAGTCACCTTGTGAGATACCACCGGGATGAAGAGCACTACAGGGATGATTTAAGGAGTTTGGTCCGAAGGGAGATGGACCAATACTCAACACACCAAGGATCCATATCCACAAAAGATCTAGCGAGAATGGATTTAATCACCCAAGTGAAGTATCCTTTCTTAAGGTCCATTGAGGAAGAGGAACCCACGAAGAAGTTTGTAGCCTCAAGGATTAATATTTACGGTGGCTAAAAAAACCTATAGATCATGTTCGCCAGTATAGGCAAACCATGACTCCATATAATCATAATTATGCTCTTATGTGTCATATATTCTTATCTTGCTTAGGAGATGTTGCTCAGAAGTGGGTTGAGAGGCTTCCTTACATGTCGATTATAAGCTTCAAGTCCTATGGTGAGGCCTTCACAACTCGCTTCATAATTAGCATCTCCTATATGAAGATAATGGATTCTTTAGTCACTATGAGGAAAAAGCCACAAGTGATCTTACAAGAATATATTAAATTCTATTGGAAAACATTCAACGAGGTGGAAGACTGCACAGAGCAGGTAGTCATAGCATCTTTCAAGATTAGCTTGCTTTCGACGTCCATGCTGCACCAATCCCTTACCAAAAAAGAAGTGGACACCATTGATGACCTCATATCACTTATTGAGAAATATGCCAAAGTGGAGGACGTGGTCCACACTAGACAAGCAGAGACTGATCGCACTATGGCAAGAAAAGACAATAAGAAGGAGAACACCCCTAAAAGGGTAATAAGAAGCAGAACATAATCAAGAACGGGGAAAAATAATATTCTTACAAAGCTTTTCAACCCATCAACATGATTTTTCAAGAAATAATTTACAAGATCCTAGGGAAGATCAAGGACGAGTAGTTTTTAAAATGGTGAAAAAAGATGGTATGAGATCCGATAAAAAGGAGCAATGCACTTCGGCATGCTTTCAACAAAGAAAATGAAGTAGGACATGAGTTCGCTGCAATGCTCAAGGCACCCGACCTCTAGAAGATCTAGGTAAATGTAGTTAGAATGGAACTCAAGAAGGTCACAGAAGTGATGGAGGCCTTCTAAATAGATCCTGCCCCAGAGCCAAGCTACTAAATGCAGGCGACTAGAGGATGTGGATTACACCAAACACATAGTATTTACGAA
This sequence comes from Sambucus nigra, assembly GCA_949130495.1. Classification (NCBI taxonomy): domain Eukaryota; kingdom Viridiplantae; phylum Streptophyta; class Magnoliopsida; order Dipsacales; family Adoxaceae; genus Sambucus; species Sambucus nigra. The sequence continues at coordinate 717,929,434 of OX422207.1, forward strand.
GGATGATTTAGTCAGGGTAAGAACTCCGATACTAGTAATTACCCTTATGATTACAAAGTGGGATTTAGACAAGATACTTGTGGATTAAGGGAGTTTTTAGCGATAATGTAACTATAACTCTTCCACAAGCTTAAACTAAAGATGTCAGATTTGAAAGAAGTGATCGTACCTTTAGATGGATTCGCAGGAAAGATGACCATGCCATTTTGGAAGGAAGTCCTTCCAGTGAGAGCAGGGAATATTTTGAAACTCGTTGAGTTCCTACTGGTCAACATCGATTCAACCTATCACTCCATACTTGGTAGATGATGACTTTATGCTATAAGAGCAGTCTCTTCGACTTACCACCAGAAACTCACGTGCATCACATATAGAGGTATAATAGAGATTAGAGGCAACAAAGACATTGTTAAGAAATGCTACATCGCCTCCATCATACACAAGCAAGAAAAAAAGAAAGATAAAGAAGTCCTCTATGAGACTCTCCATGATGGGCCTACTCCTTTCATATAACAACTAGGGCATGATCGACTAGGGATGGAGACTAGGATCCACTTTATTTATAGGGTCGTAGGGAAGCTATAAGAGGTAGTTTTTTATGAGAGCCAACCAGGGAGGAAATTCCTTATTGTTACCACTTTGTCTGACCATGAAAGAACACGGTTGATCACCTTTCTGAAGAAGAACATATACGTTTTTATATGGGAGTCATATAACATGCCAGGGTTTGATCCCACGATCACTTTCCATCGCCTTCACATTGATTCAAAATTTAAGCTGATCATACAAAAGCTCATCACATTAACTTGGAGAAGGTAAGGGCAGTGGAAAAAGAGGTAGGAAAACTTCTGGAGGCAAGGTCCATTAGAGAAGTTCCATTCCCAAAATGACTCTCAAACCTAGTGTTGGTCCATAAAATAAACGATAGTTGGAGAGTTTCTATAAAATTTATTAATCTTAACAAGGCTTGTCCAAGGGATAATTTTCCCCGCCAAAGATAGACCAACTGGTCGATGCCACTTTAACCCATGAAAGTGAGTTTTTTAGATGCTTACTCAGGGTACCATCAGATTACTTTGTTCAGCCCCGACCAGGACAAGACTTCATTCCTTACACCACTGGGCTTGCATTGCTATAAGGTCATGCCTCTTAGCCTTAAGAATATTGAAGCCACACACCAAAGACTGGTCATAAATATGTTTAAGCAATAAATGGGGGAAACGATAAAAGTATACATTAATGATATGCTCATCAAAATCAAGTGTAAAGACGACCACCTCAAAGATTTAGCCGACACACTTAAAATCTTCAGGCATTACGAATGAAGCTCAATGCGAGCAAGTGCTCATTTGAGGTCTAGTTAGGGAAGTTCCTAGTCTATCTGGTCAATAAAAGGTGAATCGCAACAAACCCTGATCAAATATAAGCGAGCAATAATATTATTCACTTGAAGATGCTTTGAGAAATCCAAAAGCTCACTGGGATGCTCACAACACTAAAAATCTTCATTTCCAAGTCATTCGAGCATTACAGATAATTCTTTCAGCTACTTAAGAAGGTGGGGGACCTTATCTAGAATGATGAATATTTAAAGGATCTCGGGGAGATAAAATCCTACCTAAGCAAACCCCCATGCTGTAAATTCCTGATCATGAGCATCCTCTCTACATCTACCTTGCAATCTCAACCCATGCGATTAGTTCGGCCTTGGTCTGCGAGAAGGAAGCAAAATATTTCCCCATTTACTATACCTATAAAAAAAATCCTAGATGTCGAGCAGTGCTACTTATTAGTGAAGAAGTTAACCTATGCCATGGTAATGGCCTCCCGAAAGTTGAAGTATTACTTTAAGACCCATTCAATCACCGTCATCATATATTTACCCCTTAAAGCTGTTCTTCTCAAAGCCGACCTGTCTGGACTCTTGTCCAAATGGTCAATTGAACTTGGAAGATTTTAAATACACTTTGAATCTAGGATGACAGTCAAGGGGCAAGCGATGGCTAATTTCATTGCAGAATTTATAAGGGAAATACTCCCACCAATCAACAGATAACTGAATAGCTAAAACATCGCAAGACGAATCAATCCGAGAAATGGGTACTACATGTGAATTGTGCCTCTAATTTAAAAAAAAAAGGTCAAGACTGTGGATTATTTTTGTAGAAGAAGGTCTCAGGTTAGGGTTTAAAGCCTCTAACGATGAAGCCGAGTAAAAAGCACTTATAACCGAATTGCGTAAGGCTCATTTACTGGGGGAAATCAACTTGAATTATATTGTGATTCAAAGTTAGTCTCTAACCAAGTCAATGGAGATTTCAATGCTAAGTATGCAAGGATGGAAGCATACCTCAAAGTGGTGCACGAACTGATATCAAAGTTTGAGGAAGTCCACATTCAATAATTAGTTAGGGGGTACAGTGTGTCACCCCGCCTAATTAAATACCGGGTGATCACTCCTTTATTAAATTAAAATCAAGGTGAACAGTTGGTTCATTCTTAGCATCACTGTCGTAAAAATAACTTTTTCAAATTTAACACCCTATTTAATTAAGCTAAGTGTCAAAACCATTTTTAAACATTACTTTCCAAATTTTATTTTAAAAATAAAGATTTAATTATCTACAACAATTCAATATTTAAAGAATCACACCACAATAATCCTGGAACATATAATCCAATTAATTTAAACATTCAACAACTAAATCCCAGCATTTAAAACTTAAAGTAAAACATACATGCTGAATAAATCCCAAAGTAGCAGTACTAGAAATAACTGAAATACAAATGTCCCAATAAAACAGATAAATAGAGGAAAGGGAGACACATGCCCCAATAACTGAAAATGATAGAAGTGGAATCAAGTAAATGAAATCGTCTAATCAAGTGGCCTGCAACTCCCACCTAAACTTCAACACGTTCCTTCCAATGGATCCTAAGCAAGACGCCCATGTGGCTGGGCACCTGTAATATATACATATATATACAAGAGAGAAAGAGGAATAGAAACGGGTCAGAGCCCAATAGTGTATATGATTTAAAAATTCGTCTAGCAAGTATTTAAATTGATACATGCCAATGCAACAACATATTAGCACGACACTCTCTTGAGAAATTCTCACCTCTCTTCTAATGTGCACTCCTATCGCACTAACCTTCCCAATGGTTTATCTCATCATATATCACACTATCTTTCCCCAAGGATTTAACTTATCTTAGGTGACTCTCATGATTTAAGATTTAACAACATCATGGTTTAAAAGGAAAATTTCATTTAGTACAAAACGCTCATTTCAACTTTATTGATTCATAAAGTTTTTCAATATCATACTATACTTTTCAAAACAAGTATTTACAATTTGAGTCATTATACATGTCTCACTTACCATAACACAGTAGGCAGTTTCCCAAATTTCAGAAGTTCATATATATATTAAATACTCGTATAATATATATATTCTAACAGCACCCCACATAAAAATTATGGTGCGGGCATACTCTGCTATCCAATCCTCGTATCAATCGTACTAAGGGGAATACAAGTTCGGAATCACTCTCAAACTGTATAAATACATACACAAACAATATTGAGGCGAATCATAGTTTCCAAGTGCAAGAGGTCAGTACATACCCTCACGTCTCTTAGGACCGTGACTACCGATTCAATAGCCTATACCTAGGATTTCTATCTTCTAGGGTACGAGTCAATATCCCCCATAAGGCACACGAGATAAGATCGTCCCAGCACGGTAACCTCAGGGATAGCAAGTAGCACGGGCATGTTTTTCAAACATAGATAGCATATGCATACACAGTCATATAACTATACTAATATTACCATATCAATATTGGGTATATTCTCAAATCCCATACTTACGATATTATTTCTCATATCTCATTATTTGTTATCACATGTAACAGTTCGTTTCTAACCTTGATTCGGTATTATTCCAACTTACCACATAACTCTCATGATTTTATCCTCCCACCTATAAAAATTCAGTAGGTATTCATCTATTCTCTTTCGTAACTATTTTACGTAATCTTCTCACTTTAAATACGTAGTTTTATCGTTTCTTATATATGAAATCTCCTAAGGATACAACTCTCGTCTAACCTTAAAGGTCCCAAAACTTATTCATATACCCTACTGGTCCTCTTTATCTCTCAAAACACATTTATAAGGGTGTCCATGAATTATTCCTCATTAAAGTGAATTTCAACTAATTAAGAAGGGAAAACATGAGTCTGCTAGGAGGGGTCGATCAACCGAGGTCTGGGGCTCGATCGATCGAAGCTCCGGGCTCGATCGATCGATCAAGCAGGTATGCGAAATATGCAGTTTTGCAGTTACGGGTTTCATCTTCTAACCTCAACAAATTCCATATTTTTCATACCCAAATGACCCAGAATTCATACTACTAATATCATATCATCATATTAAGAATTCCCTACGTAAAGCATGTGGGTTTCTATCACTAATCATGGATTAACAGCCCCAAAATCTTATATAAATAACAAGAACCCTAGAAATCTCTTAAACATGGTTCTAACAATTATTTTCCAGAAATTCCTTCTTATAAACATCGTAATTCATGGTTTAATTCTCTATATGACAAAGGGTTTCCAGAATTTTCATTCAAACCATAACTACATGAAATTTCCTAACTCAAATCGGGTTTTTCTTCCATATAAATCATCCTAATTATTCCTAAACCAATATGAAAGATGCATCAACGAAATAAGCAAGATAAACACTTGCCTGGGATTTTCAGAAGTCTCGTTTGGTGCTGAAATTGGTGTGGTTGCGTTCCCCATTTTGCGATCTACGCTTTGGCGGTGGCGGCGGTGCAAACGGTTGAGTTTTGAGCCTTGGAATGCCTTGAGAGCTCTCTCCTCTCTTCTCCAATGGCCGTTCTAGTGTTTTGATTTATCTAACCCTAGGAGATAACCTAAACATCTGATATAACCCCTTTAATTTTCGTGGGTTTAATTACCCAAAAATACAAAATGACTAAAATGCCCTCCCGGGGTACTAATTAGGCCTAAAACGCATCGAGACCCAAATCAAACCCCCGGGTATACTTTTCTGACTATCTCGACCCTTCCGGACGCGTTGGCACACTCAAAACGACCATACGAATGACTTATAAAATATTTACTTTCATTTATCAATATTTAGTCCCGACGCGACACGGGCGCGTCCCGACTCAAATTTTCAAAATTGTCATTTTATTCACTCGTGACATTTAATATGACCACTATTATATATTACTTTGCTCATTAGTAATATTTAACAAATTTTCCCATAATTACTAACTCTCATCACGTTAATAATTATAACATAATTAATTTTTGAATTTTTATTAAATAATTAATTCACATTAAATTTAATAAATCCCCAAATTAATATAGCATAAAAATACGGGGTATTACATACAGCAGTCATGCGGATGCTTTAGTACCCCTAAGCTCTGGAGTAGTTTTCGATTCAGGAGAATAATTAAAGTGGAGTTCCTCACCAAGCCTAGCATTAGAAAAGTGATGGCCTCCGAGAATATTCTTTCTATCGAAAAAGGTCTAAGCTAGATTGATCCAATCATTGCTTACCTATAGAACGATGCGCTACTGACCGAGAAAAAAGAAGGCTCGTCAAATTAGGATGCAAGATGCTTACTTTTATCTCAGATATGGGGAAAAACTTTACAGAAGATCCTTCATAGGACCCTACCTCCAGTACGTACACCCTGAAGATGTTGATCGAGTTATCTAGAACTACACGATGGAATCTACGGGAGCCACATAGGAGAAAGATCTCTGGTTTTCCGAGCAATTAAAGACGGTTACTGGTGGTCATATGTGCAGAAGGACGGAAGTATTTATTCTCAGAAGTGTGAAAAAAAATTATCCCCTATGCTTCACTAACCAGCTAGCGAGCTGAAGCGCCTAACCCCTCCATGATCGTTCGTACAATGGGGGCTGGACATCAAAGGGACACTCCTCACCACACTAGGAAATCGCAAGTAATTATTGGCCGTCATAGATTATTTCACAATGTTGATTAAAGTAGAACCATTGGAAAATATTAGAGATGCTAACATGATCAGGTTCATTTGAAGGAACATTATAACTCGCTTTGGGGTACCTAGGAAAATCATAACGGATAATGGCACACAATTTGAGAATGAACCTTTTCAAGGTTTCTGTGATGATCATAGGATCAAACATCACTTCAGTTTTGTGGTCTGACCCCAAAATAATGGCCAAGAAGAAGCCTTCAAAAAAATAATGCTCAATGGCATGAAAAAGAGGCTGGAAAAAGAACAAGGCGCTTGGGTGGACGAGCTTTCACATGTTCTTTAGCATATCACATTATGATGAGGATACCTATAGAGAAAAAACTTTTTGCTCTTACCTATGGAATGGAAGTTATGATTCAACTCGAAGCTAGTCTACCAACCATGAGGACATACGTTATCGAACAAGGACTGAACGATGAAGCCCTTAGCGCTGAACTTGACGTAACACAAGAACAGAGGGAACATGCCATGATAAAGCTGGCTTATTATGAGAAGAAGTTAGCAAAACATTACACAGAGGGTTCAATGCGAGGAAATTTTAGGTCGATGATTATGTGTAATACCCCGTATTTTAATGACTTTTAAAATGAGATAAATTAAAAGTAAATGGGTTAAATCAAGGGGGATTAATTGGAATTATTTATGTGAAAATATTGGAATTAATCCGGATTGAATATTACTAGAATAAGGTAATATGTGATTGATATTAAATATTACTTAGTGAATAAAAGTAATATATGATTGTGATTTACAAAAATTATCGGGATTTATAAATACGACAATTACGGTAATTAAGTCAAGACGCGCGTGTGAGTCGTACCGAGACTATAATTGAATGGAATAAAAAGTAAATAATTTTTACGTCATTCGAATAGTCGTTTCGAGTGAGCCAAAGTGTTCGGAGGGGTTTAAATAGTAAAAAAAGTCTACCCGGGGGTTGGATTTGGGTCTCGGGTCAATTTGGAACCGAATAGACAACCCAAAGAGGTATTTTGGTCATTTTACTTGGGAGATGAATAGTACTTACGAAATTTGGGTATTTTTATTTGAGTTAGGAGATATGTTAGCCAAAGTTTTATTCACCAAAACTCTAAGAGACATCCACTTTGGAAAATGAAAGATTTCTCTAGGAGAGGAAGGGTTGTTCTAGGAAAACCAAGGGACAAAGGCATTTTGCACCACCACTGCCACCACCGGAGAGTGACCGAAAAAGAGAGTAATACCATAGCAACATCTTCCCCAAAGGTTCATACCTACCAAATCAAAGGAAAGTGTTTTAACTCTTTCAATCTATAGCATATATGTTATCCATGGTAGATAGAAAAATATTTTTTAATAAAAGTTTTATAAATCAAAGATGAATTTTGATGATTTTGAATTAATCCTTGAAATGGAAACTATGTAGGATTAATCCCTTGTTGATATTAGAATTATCATCACGAAACTTGGATTTATTTGATGAAGAAATTTGGGGTTTATACGTGTTCTTGAGTAAGAATGATAAATGCAGATTTTTTAAATTAAAATGGGATTAGCATGATTAATCGAAATTCCATGATGATTTTGATACGATTTGATATTATAAATCATGTACGTACTTGGGTATATAATTTGGGATGAATTATAAGGAGTTTGGGATCATTTGATAGAGGTTTTGAGGATGAACTATGTTACAACCCGTGGGTAGAAATATGTAGAAAAAGACGAACATTGTATGATAATGTGAGGACTGTTTTAAGTGGAAATTGGTAATATGCCCATGAGTTATTGAATAAAATCATGTTCTTAACAACTTTGTAGTTTTAAATTTTTTCAAAATCGGAGCTTAAAAGCCTCAAATTGTAATTTTATATTTCTGGGAAGAATGTAACTTTATCGAGAAAAAGGATTACTTAAAATTAAGATATAACGGGCCTGTTATTATGAGTCTGGGTTTTGGACCAATAAGTATGGGTTGAAGGTAGCTACTGGAATAATTAATTAAATCCTTTCGGTTAACAAATGATGTTAGGAGTAATGAAAAATGTGAATAAAATGTGAATTATTAGTTTACGGGATAAACTTGAAATATGCTACGTGTGGGATTTGTATATGGGATGACAGTATACCCATTTGTTGATATATATATATATATATATATAGGTGGAGCGAATACCTATAATATAATTGAGGTTTAAAATACCATGATATGTAGGATATTCGAGATATAAGTATACTACGTATGAGACTTGTAATATGGGATGTGGTTATGCCCTATTATTGATATACATACTGTGGTGACAATTATTATGCAACACAAATAGATAAGAGAAGCGCAATCACCAAGTAAAAATAAGGAATGCAAAACGACAATCACACAACAAAGGATGTACGTAGTTCAAGAAAGATGCCTACGTCCACGGTGGTGTAGATAGTATTATTTCTGTGCTCTCCGAAGGGTGATTACAGAGAATACAGTGTGTCCTTTGCCCTAGATCTATGGTTAGTTATATACATGTTCGTTCTAATGAGTGGGGGTGTGTAACTCCTCCATGTATCCCATCTCCTCTTAGAGTGCCCCTTAATGAGAACGTGGGCAGAGACTAAATCATAATCGGTTTAAGGTATAAGAGGCCTGGACTTTGGGCCGATATAATTGGGCTACTCGTCCAGGCCCATCATTCTAATTTCGGGTACTCACAATTGCCCCAAAGTTTGTTGGGCCGAGTTTTGGGTTCAATAAACTTAAATGATTTGTCATAATGGCTGAGTCGTATATTGTGCAACTTTTCCCAAAATTTGAGGATTGATTCTGGCGGCACCCGCTTCGTGGTTTATGCACTATGATTAGTAACACTTCAAGGTTTTATTCAGAGCAGCCACTTTTCGACCGTCGTTTAAACCTTCAGCATTCTTTCATTTCCTTTGAGCTCTAGCGATTCACACTCTCTTCGTCCAGTCTTCATTTTCATCGCTTTCGATCTTCTTCGTCGTTTGGGCTTGTGATTCTCCATTATTCAAGTCGAACTTTCATCTTGTAAGTCTCCTGTGCCCTCTCATTGTATTTTTTCTTTGAATTTGTAGTTCCTTTAGGGTTTTTTGATGGCGAAGGTTGGTAATAGGTCGATCTCTGAGTTTAGGAAGTTTTACAATATTCCTGAGTGGGTAAAGATTGAGTGCACCTTTCTCCCTAGAAACGTTAGAGAGATAGAGAATGCCCACTGGATCCTTGTCTTGCTGCTTTCCCAAGGGGGACTTACTTTTCCTCCCAACAATCTATTCTTGCATTTCTTTGGTTATTTCAACATTGTTACCGCACAGTGTTCGCCCAATGTGTGGAAGATAATCAATGGTGTTCATGGAATAAATCAGTTATATGGTACCAAGTTAGGGCTCGCCGAGGTCTGTTTCTGCTATTCTTTTTCTCGGACCAGTTCTGGTGTTCTTTATCTCAAAGCCAGGAGTCCTGATAGGGTATTGGTAGTTAACCTACCCGATTCCCATAAGGACTATTGGCAAGAGGGCTTTCTTGCTAGGAATTGGCAGTTTTCTCCCCAGTTTGTGGGGTCGAGGGCTGACAGGTTCTCTGTTCCCTTTTATGGGGAAGAATACATAGGTAGACTTTGCTCTGTTCTTTTAATTTTTGTTATTTTTTGAGCTTTCTGATTTTTCTCTGTTTTTTCTTCAGCGAAGTCGAAGAACTTGGAACCTGCTCTTAGCGAGGTTCGCCTCTCGGAATTGGTTAAGGCTTGGAATATCAGGGAGCCCTTAGCTGACGATGAGCATCCCCGGTCTGCTACTTTCTTGCTCGAATATAAGAACGTTGGTTCTAGTTTTATAGCGAGGCCAGTGGACTGTATCCCTGAGTTTGATACTTCCGAGGAGACAGCTGCGGATCCTATTCAGTTGGACGAGGAGGAGAGAAGCTCTGAAAGTGATATTCCAGGTGGTGTTGGAGGCAATTTGGGTGAAGGGATCTCCAGTAATAGTAGCTCCTCTGATTCGAGGGAAGTTTATGAAGTTCAAGAATCGTCAAGCACATCCAACAGTTCGGACGAGGAGATGGTTACTCCAAGGAAAAACCTGATTCGGGATGATGATGATGACGATCACGTGCTCCTCGCTCAGAGGTCAAATAAGCAGAAGTCTAATACTGGGGCTGTAGCTACTGGATCTCGGTCTTCTACTCAGGAGTAAGAGAATAAGAGGAGAGAAGAAGAGCAGGTGAGAGAGAGAGGGAGAGAAAAAAAGAGGAGGAAAGAAAGAAGGTGGAGGAGAAGAAGATAATGGAGGAGAGGAAGAGGATGGAGAAGGAGAAAGATGGAGTCAAGGACGAAGGCTGGGCAAGACTTAGTCCGAGTGTCTGCTTTGCCCGAGGGGGCCTCAGTTGCCATTTCTCCTCAGCTAGCTCTTGCGCTGCTCGAGAGGGCAGTTCTCCTTGCAGATCGCTAGAGGGCGCTCGGGTCTGATCAATTGGCCCTACAAGCTAGCCAGAGGCTAGCCTTGGTAAGATCCTTTCCATTTTTTAATTATTTAACAAGTTTTAGATGTTTCTACTTTTTAATCTCATTTTTATTTCTAGCAGTTTGTGATAGACTTCGCCGTGCTCTATCACTCTCGCGATGAGCTGGTGAGAAGGAATGGCGAGCTGGAGCAGCAAAAGTCCACTCTGGAAGTCAGGGGTTCTCAGCTGGAGGCTGATTTAAAGACTACTGATGCTGCCAGGGCTTCCTCTGATCTGGCTCTCGTTAATTCTAATCGAGAGAGGGAGGCAGCGGTTAAGGAGCTGAACAAGCTGAGGCAGGCCTATGACTTGGTCTGCTAGAGCAAGCTGGCTATCGTGGAGGAGAACAAGGTTCTGACCGAGCAGTTAAAGGAGAAAGAGTCCCAAGTAGCTACTATCAAGGAGGATTCATACAACTCCAGGTGGACTGCTGCTTATGAAGACGTCGAGGTTCAGATAGGCTATATCAGCCGTCTGAACTTCAAGAAAGGCTAGAACAAGGATCTCTTAGTTGCTGGTGTTAATGCTGAATCTCCTTTGTTCGACGAGCATGACCCAGGTCTGAAGCTAACTGTGGACGAGGAAGCCCCTGCCCCAGCCATTGAGGGTGTTGATCTTGCCTCTCAGATAATTTCTGTAGGTGCTTATCCTGCCCAGGCGACTGAGGGCATCCCTGTAGAGGGGGATGCCTCTGATGCTGCTGACAAGGGGAAGCAGCTAGCCACTTCTGGGTAGCCTAAGGTTGCTAGTTAATCTACTTTTAGGGCTATTTTTGTACTTCTGCTTGTAATTTTCCCAATTTCTGCTCGATGTACTTTGACTTTTATTAATAAAATGAAAAGGCTTCTTTTGCCAGTGCATTGATTGATTTTTCTCTCCATTGACCTTTTATGTCTTGTAGTTGGCTGACGTAAAAGAGTATATTCCTGCCACATCTCATTTGGGCAGGACTCTTGGTCCCAATGCCAGTCCTCAGGTTCGCCAGGCCCTTATTAGGCTTTACAAATCTCTTAGGTCAAGGAATCAAAAGTATAAGGATCAGTCTGAGCTTGTGGCCAAGTTGAAGGACAGGCTCTAGGAGATGGAAGAGGTTGGTACCTCAGTGCAAGAAGAGGTGAATGCATTGATAACAAAGCTTCTCGATGATTCTGAGATCAACCAGGTTGGTGAGATGTTTTAGCAAGATAATGAAGCTTTAAGGAAAGAGGTCTCGCGTCTTAGGGAGCACGCGTCAAGCACCATTCCTGCAGTGTTGCCAGGCTCTTCATCAACACAAGCTAGGGCTGGCTCAAGCGATGTTCCCCCTGTGCTGCGAGGTTATTCGCGATCTAGGGCTGGCTCGAGCGACGTTCCCCTGTGTTGCTAGGTTCCACTGATCCATTCGTTTCGCGAGCTGGCAGGAGCACCAGGCGTTCAGATAGTGAAATGGAAGAGCTCCATGGTGACGTCTAGCGAGCATATGTGATTGCTGCCGGGCTCCAAAGGGATGTTACTCAGCTGCGACATCTGTTTAAAAAAGGATCTCGGCGAGTATGGGCTGATGGTTATGACCAGGGTTGGCTGGATGCCCCGACGAGGCTGATAAAATTTGAGGAGCTAGCTTTCATCAGGGGGTGGTTGAGTGCTTTAAAGGAGATGCAGGTTCTAAGGAACTCTATGCTCTGGTATCGCCACGAAATATCTCCTTCCACTCGGATGCCCAATCCCTTCCGGAGAGATAATCAGTGGATACCCATCGATGCTATCCCTTGGCAGCTATTGGAGTTAGATGCTAACGAAGCCGAGGAATAGTTGGTTCCTTCTCCTGATGATGGTCGAAGGGCTCAAGTGTCTGATTATCTCGTTCAGAGGCCTCATCCCCACTGAGATTTTGCCAGTAGCTACTCTATGTATTTTGTGTTGTAGTGATGTTATGTCAATGTTTTGGGCGAGCTCGCCGACTAAACATGTATTGTACTTGTTGTAAATATGGTGGATTAATATAAAATTTATGTTTTGGGCTATTTTAGCCGACTAAACAAGTGTATTATATTTTCCATATTCTCGCTCATTTATGATCTCTAAATTTGTATTATCATACTAGTGTCCTTCTAGTCCAGTACACTATCGAGGTACCATTGTGCACCACTTTACCTTTTAGGTCGTGTCGTTACACTACCTTAGGCCTAAGTGTGTCAATTGGTGAGGACACACCTAGTGTTGGATTCTCTATCCGATCAGGATTTTATTCAACCAAAGATGGTTTGGCGACCAACTTTAATTTGGCCATATTGCCTAAGGATCTCTTGTAGGGCTTCATATATTGCCAGGGGCAATGCTAAGAGGTCTTTCGTGTTTCATAACGAAAGCTTGAGGAGGGTGATTTCCCTGCTATGGTGTGATGACCAATGTGCTTGTCATTTGGGAAAGATGTGTGATAAATCTTATATAACTGTTATCCATTAGAACGCAGCCATTAAACAACTTTCATTAATGACAAGGAAAATGAACTAATAGCTCCACAACAAAAGCATAAAAGAAGAATCTGAAAATAGAATTTCTTGAGATTGGTTGAGTAAAAGCGTAAAAGAAGAATCTAAAAATAGAATTTCTTGAGATTGGTTGCTTTCCATGCTCGGGGGATTTCTCTGCCTTCTATTGTTTCTAAATGATAGGCGCCTTGAAGATTATCTCTTGTTATCTTGAATGGTCCTTCCCAATTTGGCCCTAGCTTGTCGTCTGATGGTTTCACTGCGCTGCCCAGGACTTTTCTTAGGATATAGTCCCCAACTCGGAATGTCCTCGGGTTGACTCTCTTGTTATAGTGCCTTGCGAGCTGTTGCTGATATCTCGCTAGTTTTACCAGGGCTAGCTCTCGGCTCTCGTCGGCTAGGTCGAGATCAGCGAGCAATGTTGCATTATTATGGCCTTGGTCGATAAGGTTGAACCTCATTATTGGCAAGCCGGCTTCTAGTGGAATAACTGCTTCCATCCCATATGTCAGCAAAAATGGGGTTTCTCCCATTGCTCGTCGTGGAGTGGTTCTATAGGCCCATAGAATGTGTGGTAATTCATTTACCCATGCGCCTTTGGCTCGCTCCAATCACTTCCTTAATTCGTCAATCACTGTCATGTTGGAAGCCTCGGCTTGGCCATTGCTTTGAGGGTAGGCCACCGAGATGAAATGGTGTCTGATTCCATGTTCGTTACAGAAACTCTGAAAAGAGCCGCTTTCGAACTGCGTCCATTGTTGGTGATGATGGCTCTGGGGATGCCAAAACGGGTGATTATATTTCTCCATATGAACCTTATTATATCTATATCTCAGATGTTCGCTAAGGGTTCTGTCTCGATCCATTTGGTGAAGTAGTCAGTCGCGACCAACAGATATTTGCGACTGCCGGTGGCGGTAGGAAGTGGTCCTACGATGTCCATCCCCCATTGGGCGAACGACCATGGGTTGGATAATGATTTTAGGTCGTTGGCAGGTTGGTGGGCCATAGAAGCATGAAGCTGGCACTTCAGGCACTTGCGGACATACGCAGCAAAGTTTATTTTCATATATGGCCACTAATAACCCTCCTTCGTTGCTCGAAAAGCCAGGGATCTTCCTCCAATATGGCATCCACAGATTCCTTCATGAAGATCATGTAGAACTTGATCGATATCCTTTGGGTGAACACATTGTAGGTAGGGATCGGAAAACGATCTCTTGTATCGCTTGCCCGCGGGAGATAAGTGAAAGCGAGCAGCTTTGACTCTTATCTGGTGAGCAGTCTTCTTTTCATCTGGAAGCGTTCCATCACTCAAATAATCCTTTAGTGGGTCCATCCAGTTGGGTGCCGACTCAGTATGGAGCACCTGCTCCACGCTTGGTAACTCGTCGTCACGATTAATGCTCGGTTGAGCGAGGAAACCGATAGGGATTGTTCTTTTTAAGTCAGAATCGATTGCTGAGCTTAGGGCTGCTTGGGCGTCAGCATGGCTGTTTTGTCCACTAGGGAACTGCTGGACATTGACTTCCTCAAAGTCAGCCAATAGCCTTTTTGCCAAGGCGAGGTTGGCTGCCATCCTTTCATCTTTTGCATTGTAGTCCCCGATGATCTGATTAGAGACTAACTATGAGTCGCCAAACACCTGTAATTACTTTGCTCCCAAAGCGTGTGCTTTTTAGAGGCCGACTATCAGGGCCTCGTATTCAGCTTCGTTGTTGGAGGCTTCAAATCCAAGCCTAATTCCCTGCTCGAGGATTATATTTTTTGGAGTGATAAGAATGATTCCTATGCCTGCACCCTTTGAATTGGAGGCTCCGTCAATAAATAATTTCTAGATTCCCTCCGTCGTGTGGCTCCCTTTTTGTTTGGCTGGCTGTGGTTGGCTGCAAGGCTGCTCGCCTGTGAATTCGGCTATGAAATCAGCAAGGACCTGCCCTTGATTGTGTTCCTTGGTTGAAATTGGATGTCAAATCGTCTGAGCTCGACTGAACATTTAGACAGTCTGCCCGATAAATCTGCCTTCCTCAAGATTGCTTTAAGGGTGTGCGATGTAAGGACGATTATAGTGTGGGCTTCGTAATAGTGCTTCAGCTTTCTCGAATCCACTACTAGTGCAAAGGCGAGTTTCTCCAGAGGTAGGTACCTCTGCTTGGCCTCAAGTAGTATTTTTTTCATGTAGTAAACGGGGTGATGGATTCCTACAACTTCGCACATTAACGCATAACTGACAGTGTGGTCGGAAACAGAGAGGTGCAAGTACAAGGAATCTGTTTGTTGTGGTATGACGAGCAGTGGTGGAGATCTTAGGTAAGCTTTGAGCTCAACCAATGCCTGCGAGCAATCTGGGTTCCACTCTACCGTTTTGTTTCCCTTTAGAAGCTGGAAGAAAGGCTTGCATTTCTCGAAGAATTTAGAGATAAAGCGATTTAAGGCAGCGAGCATGCCAGTGAGCTTCTGTACGTCCCGGATCGTTCGAGGAGGTTGTACCCTGTTAATTGCATCGATCTGGTCTGGGTTAGCCTCTATGCCTCTCTTACTGATCAAGTACCCAAGAGATTTTCCTGACTGAACACCGAAAGAACACTTGCTCGCGTTAAGTTTCATTCAGTATTTTCTGAGGATTTTGAAGGTTTTTGACAGGTCTGAGAGGTGGTCTTCTCTCTTCTTTCTTTTAATGAAAATGTCATCGATGTAGACCTCTATGGTGTCTCCCATCTGGTCTTTGAACATCTTGGTGACCAGCCGCTGGTAGGTTTCACTTGCGTTTTTGAGCCCAAAGGGCATGACCTTGTAGCAGTATAACCCAACTGTGGTGATGAATGCTGTTTTGTCTTGGTTTGGGGCATATAAAGGGATATGATGATACCCTGAGTATGCGTCCAAAAAAATCATTCTCTCGTGAGCTGCAGTGGCGTCTACCAGCTGGTCAATTTTTGGGAGGGGTAACTGTCTTTAAGGCACTCTCTGTTGATTTCAGTGAAGTCGATGCAAACTCTCCACTTCCTGTTGCTTTTTGGAAATAATACTGGGTTGGATAACCACTCGGGGAATTGTACTTCCCGTATGAATCCTGCATCCAGTAGTTTTTCTACTTCTTTTTCTATGGCTTTTGCCTTCTCGGGTACAGTTCACCGTTCCTTCTGCGTGATTGGTTTGAAGGTGGGATTAACGTGCAACTGATGACAAACCATACTAGGATCCATTCCTGGAAGCTCGTATGGTTCCCATGCGAAAACATCTACGTTGCGCCTCCGTAGAGTTGTCAATTCCTTCCGTTCCTGGTCAGTGAGAGAAGTTCCAATCAGGAAAACTCTGTTACTGTCGCTATCATTAGCTGTAACCTCTACCAGGTCTTCGATGACCCTTTCATAGGGGAGGATCCTGGTCTCCTCTACTCCAAGTCTTCCGTACTTTAATTGATATTTAGAAGGTGTCAGACCCTCTTGTTCTTCAACTTTCTCGCTGGGCTGATCGGCCTTCTTCTCTGGCCTCAGTCGGATGGCTACTATGAAGCACTTTCTTGCCATCGCTTGATCACCATGGATCTCCATTACTCCTCGCTCGGTTACATACTTTAGTTTCTGATGGTAGGTCGAGGAGACTTCCTTTATTTCATGGAGCCATCCTCTGTCGAGGATGGCTTGGTATGGAGAGGCGATGTCAACCACTAAAAACTCAATCATCTTGGAGACGTTTCCCGTGCGCACGGGTAGTATAATTTTTCCCAGGGGCATAGTTATTTTTCCAGCGAAGCCAACTAAAGGGATAGTAGCTTCCTTTAGGTTGGCGACGCTTAATATCAATTTTCTGAATAAGTCCAGATACATTACCTGGGATGAGCTTCCTTGGTCGACGAGCAACTTGTCGACGTCAAAGTTTGCTACCCTGAGGGTAATGATCAAAGCATCGTGATGTGGGGTTCTCACTCCCACCAGATCTTCATCTGTGAAAATAATATGCTTATTATAGTTGGCGTCCTCTGCTCCTCGACGCTTTCCTGACTGTGACTTTGCTGGATCGATCTGAAAAACTTGCATCTGAAGCACCTTATACCTTTGATTTTCTTAAGTCTATACTGTATAAGTGTTCAACTAGTTTGGAAATAGTGACAAAATTTGTTGTCCATCCTAGAATCCAAAAAGCCTCAGAACCTATCTCTCTAATCCTCTTCAATGATCTATGAAGGAATAAAATGAATCACACTACACACAATTAGAAGTGCATACATGTGTTAATATTGCTTAAAATTGAGCGTGTGTTTAATTCCCCTTGAATTGGAGCTTTAATAATTTTTTGGGAATTTTTAAATATTTTATAAACATTTTAAAACATTTTTTTAATAAATGTTTTCATAAATAAAATGGGATTTTAAAGTTTGTGGGGTTAATATCTTATTTTGGAAACTTCAGTTTTCACTCGAATTGTTTGGTTGGGTAGGATCTCAAAGCGCTAGAGACTTCAGGGTACCTTCTGTAATTATTTTAGACGCGCGTGTGAGAGCCACTCACAAGCCTACACTTGTCATCCTCCTGATGCTTCGAGTTGTGTTTATTTTGTGAGAAGGTTGGATGGTTGATTTGTGATCGTTGGATCATTCCTAATCGAGGGTCTGCATGTGTTCTTGGTTAATCCCTGTGCTATCCATATGAACCAATCACAATCATTTTAAACCACCGATGTTTTATAACCTTTGGATCAAGTCAAATCCTGCAAGACTTGATCTCAGCCCTTGATTTCCCTCGAACATCCAGAACCTTCCCTCAGCCCTATAAATACCCTCCACTTCTAAGCCTTAGAAGAATTTTGGGCATTCGTCTTTCTGAGAGAAAAAAATAAGAGAGAGAAGAGAGAAGTGAGAGAGAAGAGAGAAAAGAAAAGAGAGAAAAGAGAGAAAGGGAAACTGTTAGCCAAACCCTAACCCTAACCCTAAATACTTCGCCTCTGAAACAAACCTTCACATATTCAACCCCAAACACAACCTTGAGTGTTTGAGAGAGAGTGGTTTGTTCATATCGTTGCTGTAACCTCTTGATCTTTTGATCTTGCTCACAACTTAAACTATAGAGTGAAGATCTTGTTTCTTTTTCCATAGAAACGTTAGATCTATACTCTGCATGTTACATTTTCACTAGATCTGCATATTTTTACTGGATTTAAGAAAATCGTTATTCATTTGGTTTTGAAAATGTTTTCTGGTTTCTATTCTTACGAAACTTAACCCTGACCTAGTTGGATTCACACTTGGAGATTTTCAATCTCACAAATGTTTTCAAAAAGAGATTGATTAAGATCTTGACCGATTTTATAAGCGAGATATCCGTGGAATCTAGGATAGAATAAAGGTCAAAAAGGGTTGAAGTTCTGTGAGAAAGAAATAAACTAAAATCACTGCATATAGACTTTATGTGTAATTTTTATAGGATTGTCTGTAAATCTAAGTGTGTGTGAGTTCATGCATGTGAATAGGAATCACTTCACAAACACTTAACACACTACTACACTGGAAGTGTTGTGTTTAAGATCAGAGATCATTGAGTCGACGTAAGGAAGATAAAGCAAAGGAAGTTAGCAAACTGGAAGAACATCATCAACAAATCAGATCTATGAGAAGTTAGAAGGACACCAAGTGGGGTATATTCCTAAACTTAGAATAGGTTGATTTGTGTGCTTGCATGTTGTATTGTTTGTAACTATTATTTGTTATTAGTGGATTTTTGTTTTTGTGACTTAGAAGTCACCGTGGATGTTTCCTCTGTTGGGAGAGGTTTTACCACGTTAAAAACTGTGTGTTGATTATCTTCATCTACTCATCTCATTCTATAAGTGTGCTGAATTTTTGAAACTGCCTTAGTTTTAAAAACTGATTATACAATCTTAATTACTCTCGTACATAAGTTTCTTTGTAAACACATCTTGTTTATAATTTTTATTTTTCAAAAGAAAAGGGTTTCTCCAACAAACATTTCAGAGTTGCTTTCAGTTTAATCTTGTATTAAACGGCATTAGCAACGTTTTTCAGCATCACCGCTGTAAGTTTCTTCATCTCCATTCGAGATGAATTTCCCTAGATCTGTCTGGCATCAGAGGCCCCAGGAATTACCGCTAACTCATGTCCAGCATCATCGTCGAGCACGTTGTCGAGTCTCGCCTCTCTATTGGCAGTCGCTTTCTCTGCCTTCTTCTCCATGAATTCGTTCAAATGCCCGGATTGGGCTAGCTCTTCTAGGTGGGACTTAAGAGATTTGCAATGCTCAGTCTTATGTCCTCCCTCTTTGTGATAGGCGCATCTTAGCGCATTGTTCCTCTTCGAGGGATCTCCTCCCATCTTCCTGGGCCACTTGATGAATGGCTTGTCTTTGATTTTTGCGAGAATTTTGTAAATTGGTTCTTTGAAGACGGTGTTGACCGCCTGAAATGTTTTCGACGCGTCATTATTGCCTCAATTTTTGGAGCCATTTTTGCCCCCATTCTTTACTCCTTTCTTATAGTTCTCAGTTTTGTCACTGCCCTTGTTAGTTAGTTTAGCTCGACCGTTTTCCCCTGTACTGAGGCAGGTGACATCTTCCACCTTGGCGTACTTCTCGATGCGAGCCATTAGGTCGTCAATAGTCATAGCCTCTTTCTTTGTCCGGGACTGGTATAGAAGGGAGGAGCTGGGTAGCCCTATTTTAAAAGCGGCCACTGCCACTTGCTCCGAGCAATCCTCGACCTCGTTGAATAACTCCTAGTACCTCTTCACGTAGTCTCGGAGGGTCTCTTGAGGTGTTTTATTCATTGTCAGCAAAGCATCCATCCTTTTGGGATGAGAACTACTAGTAATGAATTGGGCTGTAAAGAGCTTGACCAGGGATTTGAAACTCCTGATGGACCGGTGGGGGAGCCTTTCGAACCATTTCTGTGCCACGTCATGCAGGTTCGAGGGGAAAATTCATCACATTAGTGCGTCCCGGTGGTTCCAAAGGGTCATGGCCTATCGGTACTGCCTGACATGATCATTGGGATCATTCTTACCGTCATAAATTTTGAACCTTGGAATGGCAAACTTCTTGGGGGCTTCTTCGTCTTCAATTTCCCTCGAGAAAGGTGACTTCATTTGGGTTTTAAGAGCTCGCCTAGCGAGTTTTCGAGTCGATCTGGTACCGTGATGGGCAGGAGGCTGGTCCATCTCCCTATGGACCAGACTTCATATGTTCTCGTTGCTACGAGTAGGGCTCTGATAACGGCGAGCTTTTCACAGGTACTCGCGTAGGTCGTCCTCTGACTCGTCTCCCTCGATCTTTTGGGATCCTCGCCTGAGGCTCCTTCCTCAGCTGCGAGACTTTCTCGCCTGAGGGCTAGGGGTGCGGTACGGACGTCTCCTGGTATCATGATGGAGCTTTTTCTTTAGTCTCTCTAATCTTCTTTTCAGGCGAACATTCTCAGCCTCGTGTCTACCAGAAGACTCCTTCTGCTCCTGGAGCCTTGCCTCATACGCATCAATCAGTCTAGATATCTGCGTGGATCTTGCTGGTCCTTGGCTTTATTCTGAGGCTGGCCTTTCTAAGCGAGCCCTCTGATCTGAACGTCGAATTTTAGATCTAATCCTACGAGGAACAGGTGATTCTTTAATATCCCCTGCCTGGGGAGCATTGCTACTGTGACCGGACATTTTAAACTCCTTTTTTGGTGTGGACTTTCTTAGGTAAGATAAACGTTCCCACAGACAGTGCCAATTGTGGTGATAATTATTATGCAACACAAATAGATAAGAGAAGCACAATCACCAAGTAAAAATAAGGAATGAAAATAACAATCACACAACAAAGGATGTATGTGGTTTAGCAAAGATGCCTACATCAACGGTGGTGTAGATAGTATTATTTACGTTCTCTCCGAAGAGTGATTACAGAGAATACAGTGTGTCCTTTTCCCCGGACCTAGGGTTAGTTATATATATGTTCGTTCTAATGAGTGGGGGTGTGGGACTCCTCCATGTTTCTCATATCCTCTTAGAGTGCCCCTTAATGGTAACGTGGGCAGAGACTAAATCATAATCGGTTTAAGGTATAAGAGGCCTGGACTTTGGGCCGCTACAATTGGGCTACTCGTCTAGGCCCATCATTCTAATTTTCGGTACCCACACATACATATACAAACACACACACACACATATATATAAACACACACAAACACACACACACACACACACACACACACACATATATATATATATATATATATATATATATATATATATATATATATATATAGGTTGAGTGTATACCTATATGATGATTTGTGTGTATGACATACCCAGCCTATTTGCTATCGTCGGGAGGTTTGTGAGTTGAGGGCAGTCATATCGTGATGAGCCTTAGGGGGGATTTTTGACTTGTGCCTTAGAACATAGGACTTAGGTTGGATTGCCATGTGTGAAAATAATGGTATTGAACGGTCATTTGGGTGCGTTGGTCTATGCATAGCCCAAAGGCTTAGGACTATGTTTGCCTCTAATAATTGTGTATGTTATTTATGGTTAGAGAGATATACCGAACCGACAGTCCTTTGTACAGTGACGAGATGTATCCGAACATGATAGCAGAGTATGCATGCACCGTAGCTGAATCTCGGGATGCAGTGTTGTATATATATAATAGAGTGAATGCATATATATACTTGTTATATTATCTACTCTGTGAATTCAGTAGACATGAATGATAGTGAAATCTGAAATGAATTAAGTTGGTGAACACTTAATTATATTAAATTGAAAAGGTGCTTATCCATGTTAAAGAAAAAATGGATATATATGCATTACTAATATTGCGAGAGAAATACGTGGGAATAATATTGGGCTATATTTATATGTTAGGTTGTAAAGAACTAGTTAGCATGGGAATAGTAACTAGTATGATTTGAAGGTACGTCAGGCGTGTACACTAGATGAGAGGTGAGAATATCAAGAGAGAGTTCGAGAATCTAACATGTACATAATAATTGCTTAATTGCCCTTGTTAATCACTTGCTATTTTTAAAAATATTTTACCATCGCGCTCTAACCCATTTTCTTGCATATTCTCGCGTGCCTTGTATCTTCTATATTAATTGTCTAGTCACAGGAATGGCAGGCATACAGGATTGGATACTTGACATACTATGGATGCTATGGAGTTGCAGACTTTGCTCAGACGCTTTCATTATCTTGATTCATATATCCGTAGTAGTTAGTTCATTAAGGGAATGTCGCCCAAGGATTCTAGTTATTTCGATTCTATCTCAAACAGTGGTATTACTTATGTCAGTTTTGATACATTCAGTTTATTTGGATTATTGTATCGAGATATTTAAACTGGGGAGTTTATTTCAGTTATATTTAATTTAGTTGTGATGTTACTTATCTATTATGCATTGTTGTGGAATGGATTACATGAAATTGTTTGTAATGGTATTAGGTGATTAACAAAAATAAAATATTTTTTGACAGTAATACTAAGAATGAACCAACTATAGACTCTGATTTAATTGGGTATAGGACTGATCACCCGATATTTATTTGAGTGGGGTGTTACTGGTGGTATCATAGCATCAGGTTCTAGAGTACTTAAGATCTGTACGACTATCTACATTTAAGCGCATTATCCTTTGATGTAGAGCCTTATGATTAGGATTGTTGTATTCCTTCACGTATAAATATTTACGTTCTCTTGCTATTGAACATAAGTGGTGAAATTCTTATACAAGTTCGGTCGGGCTTCGTACGCCGAACATAATAGGACAACTAGCGAAGGCCATTGGACAAAATGCAGGAGGAAAGGCTAACCAGGAGCCTTAGTGTATTTTGGAAAATGTTGATCAAGCTAAAATTCACCCTAATTATTGTTCAATTTTATGACAATAAAGAAATCGCTTGGGAACTATAGTTTTCTTAAACACCATCGTTGGTGACGATGGTGCCATTCCAGACTCACCCAGCATTTATCTATGAAGGGTGGCAGAGTTGGAAGGATTTTATAAAAAAAATGAACATTTATAAAATGTGTGAAGGAAGAAGAGTGAGGGGCCAATGGAAGTAGAAATCCAAAGGTAGTTGTACAGGGTGAAGTGTAGCAACACCCAGAATTTAAGAATTTTTGACAACATTTCGCTCATAAGAGAAATCTTAAGTAATGGAAATTAGACTTCGTATATAAAGAAGTTGGTATTGAGATAAATGTGGAATTTGGGGGTATGGTTTGATCGTGAAATCATTCATCTCCTGTTGTAACAGATATGCGAATGAAATTGTGAAAATTTGGACCTTATCATAAATGGGATGTACCTGACAAAAATAAGTTACTTTTTGTTGAAGAATTCGTGATTTATATACCCATGGGTAGATGGAAAAAAAATCAGATTTAGATGACCAATGACGATGTCATCAAGGGTGTACATTTATGAATCAATATGAATGCTTTCATGAGAAGGGATTCAAGGGTGTTGGAAAATTTAGTCGAAAAGTGAGACTAGGGTGAACGAGGATAGTAGAACACCACTTAGGGGCATACCCAGTAGGGGGGACCCGTATACATGGTCTAATTAAATATCTACTAAGTGGAGGCGAATTCAGTCAAGACTAGTATAGTCGATAACGAGTTCCATAGGGAAAATGGAGCTGAAGAAATCAGTAGAACAACAATTGATGCTAGTATTGTTAAGTTCAAAATGGTTTGTAGGACTAAGGACAGGGGAAATGAAACGAAAAGTTATTCCAGGTGTAGAAAAAAAAACAGGGACTATTAATGTTGAATGAGTCCATAAAAAGTGAGTGGGACCCATGAGACTGGGAACAATAGATGTGAATCCTAGGTATGGATATCATCATATATGTTTATGGGGTAGTGAAACCCGCTGTTGACACCCGTAGGGAGAAACGGGTAGGATTATTAAGAATTATGTTATTATATACTACATTTTTTAGTGAGGAATGTAGGATTTATTACAGTAATGTGTAGTGACCGATTTTCGAGTATTGAAACGATGGTAAATTGTGTAATAAGACTATCGTATTTGTTATTTCAAAGTGAACCATATTAGTTGTGTTAGGCGCCACCTGAAATAAGGTTGGGCCTAAGTGTATAAATTTATAGATGGCATTCTATACTTGGCATCTGTGAGTATGCCGGTATGTAGGGACTTGCTGTTGATGTGATTTAGGATATATTTTGATCTTAATTAATGCAGAGAGAGATATTTCTCGTTATTTTGTAGCACCAAGAGCTTATGTTAGTGGGAGCGCCATGTGTAATATTATCTTTGAGGGGCTTGAGATTGGATGAGTAGACTTTTATATAAATAGTCAAAATCTGCTGGGAAAGTACATACTAAGGAATAAGGACCTGAAGGATTTCGACGACCGACTAGGTTAGGTAGTAGTGTATCGGGGGGGGGGGGGTTCCTTATTTGGATTTCGCTCTGTGAGACACCCCATGCATGGAACTAGCAACATTGGGAGTCGAAGTAAGTCGGGTCTTTAGGATATGGGTTTAGAACCTTTGTTTAATATGTATATGTTAAAAGTAAGAGTTATGGGTTATAGTATGATTTAAGGATAGTGGAGTCGCCAAATGTGAATTTGAAAACCAGTGGGATATGGATTATATTATAAGTAGTAAGTTGGTAAAGTGTAACCTTACAGAGTAATCACGCCTAGTGTATGATATCACATCCATTTAGATCGTATGTTGAAATGTACACAACATAGGGTGTATGAGTGCCCTAGATAGCTGTATTATAGTATTTTCCATAATTGAGAATTATGGCGCAGTACGCATTTTAGAGGTAAATAAATGTAGAAGTTATGACTACATGACTTATCTATTTGATAGTTTAGGACAGTTAGGAACGCTACTCCTCAAATTTCCACGAGGATAGTATAGGAAGAATTCGATAAAGTTTAACTCGAGAAAGTTGAAACTTACATGGTAAGGTATGTGGAGGCCTACGTTTCATGAGAATCTAAAATTTGAAGAGATGGGGAGAACATGCGACACGCGGTGATGGCATCGTTGCACGAGTCATTGTTGTGGATGCGTTTGTGAGAAAGATGAAATTCATCATGATATAAAATTATAGTAATGATGGCATAAAACCAAGAAAGAGATTGATGAGTTATAATTGAAAGGGGACCATTAGAAATTAATAGGGTTCCTTCAGCCGTTGGAAATTCCTTAGTAGAATTGGGCGAGCGTATCCCTAAATTATCACAGAGTTAATTACTTCGCAAACGGATCACGACCCTATATGGGTGATAGTGGGTCGAGTAATCAAAGTAGCTCACGTTATGCCAGTTAGAACTAATCATAACGTGTTACAATATACCCCAATTATTATTCGTGAGATAGTAAGGTTATATGGGGACATTTCAACATTGTGTCTGACAAAGACAAGAGAGTTATCTCTATATTATTGGGAAGAGTTTTCTAAAGGCCATGAGTATCGAGATGCGAATGTATATGAACTAACATACCCACAGATGGATGGGAAGACTGAGAATTCTAGTTACATATTGAGGCATATGTTGTATTTTAGATTATGGGAAGATTTAGTGTCATATTTGGAGTTTGTGTACAATAACTCCTCTCAGCTCATTTATGGTATGACTCTATTTGAGGCATTATTTAGAATACCTTATCATCTTTCTGCTTATTGGCCAGAGGTGGATGATAATGAGATACTCGGGCTAGAGGGAATCAAGGCCCGTAAGCCAGAATTGAAATGATTTGGTGTTACGTTATTGCATGTTGGAAAAAGAGAAATTTTCACTAAGATACGTAAGACCATTTCCTATTATTGTAAAGTTTGGACCGATAGCTTACAGGCTTGGGTTCCATAGTCCTTTACTGAGGCAGCATTGCGAAAATGTGTTGGCATTTATAGAATATATTGTGTGTAAAATATATACTGCACAAACAATAATAAACTACTGATATGACATAGTAGTAAGATGAATTTATATATATCTAAAGACTGATTAATCTACTATAGTGCAAATAGTACGAGGATAGATACTGATTATCTAAAATTAAATTTAGGTAGTGAAACTTAAATGATAAGGCTTGGAGTATAACATCAGTAAGGTCTTCATTATTAGGGGTATTTGGTAGTGTACTGTTTGGGCGGTACGACGGAGATTACATGAGATGTGAGATTAATATCCAGAGTTGTCCTTACATACCTTAATTTTCGAATTTCGGGATGAAATTTCATTATAAGGGAGGGAGTATGTAATACCCCGTATTTTAATGACTTTTAAAATGAGATAAATTAAAAGTAAATGGGAATAAATTGGAATTACTTATGTGAAAATAATTGGAATTAATCTGGATTGAATATTAGAATAAAGTAATATGTGATTGATATTAAATATTACTTAGTGATTAAAAGTAATATATGATTATGACTTTATAAAAATTGTCGGGATTTATAAATACGATAATTATGGTAATTAAGTCAGGACGCACGTGTGAGTCGTGCCGGGACTATAATTGAATGGAATAAAAAGTAAATTATTTTTATATCATTCGAATGGTCATTTAGAGTGCATCAAAGTACCCGAAGAATTTTAAATAGTCAAAAAAGTCTACCCAGGGGTTTGATTTGGGTCTCGGGTCAATTTGGAACCGAATAGACAACCCAAAGAGGTATTTTAGTCATTTTACTTGGGAGATGAATACTACTTACGAAATTTGGGTATTTTTATATAAGTTAAGACATATATATATTATCCAAAGGTTTATTCACCAAAACTCTAAGAGACATCCATTGAGGAAAGGGAAAGATTTCTCTAGGAGAGGAAGGGTTGTTCTAGGACAACCAAGGGACAAAGGCACCTTGCACCACCACCACTGCCACCGGATAGTGATCGTAAAAGAGAGGAACACCATATCATCATCTTCCCCAAAGGTTCAGACCTACGAAATCAAAGGCAAGGGTTTTAACTCCTGCAATCTATAGCATAAATGCTGTCAATGGTAGATAGAAAAAGATTTTTTAATAAAAGTTTTATAAATCAAAGATGAATTTTGATGATTTTGATTTAATCCTTGAAATGGAAACCATGTACGATTTATCCCTTGTTGATATTAGAATTAACATCACAAAACTTGGGTTTATTTGATGAAGAAATTTAGGGTTTATACGTGTTCTTAAGTAAGAATGATAAAATGCATATTTTCTGAATTAAAATGGGATTAGCATGATTAATTGAAATTCCATGATGATTTTGATATGATTTGATGTTATAAATCATGTACATACTTGGGTATATCATTTGGTAGAGGTTTTGAGGATGAATTATGTTACAAGTCGTAGGTAGAAATATGTAGTAAAAAGGACGAACATTGTATGATAATTTTGGGAATATTTTAAGCGAAAATTGGTAGTGTGTAGACGTATTCTTGTATAAAATCACGTTCTTAACAACTTTGTAGTTTTAAGTTTTTTCAAAATCGGAGCATAAAAGCCTTAAATTGTATTTTTATATTTTTGGGCAGAACGTAACTTTATCGAGAAAAAGGATTACTAGGAATTAAGATATAATTTGGACTTGTTATTATGAGTCAGGGTTTTGGACCAATAAGTATGGGTTGAAGGTAGCTACTTGAATAATTAATTAAATCCTTTCGATTAACAAGAGATGTTAGGAATAATGGAAAATGTGAATAAAATGTGAATTATTAGTTTATGGGATAAACTTGAAATATGCTACGTGTGGGATTTGTATATGGGATGAGAGTATACCCATTTGTTGATATATATATATATATACATAGGTGGAGCGAATACCTATAATATAATTGAGGTTTAAAATACCATGATACGCAGGATATTCGAGATATAAGTATACTACGTATGAGACTTGTAATATGGGATGTGGTTATGCCCTATTATTGATACACACACACACACACACACACACACACACACACACACACACACATATATATATATATATATATATATATATATATATATATATATATATATAGGTTGAGTGTATACCTATATGATGATTTGTGTGTAAGACATACCTAGC
The DNA here is from genome assembly GCA_949130495.1 of Sambucus nigra. Taxonomy (NCBI): domain Eukaryota; kingdom Viridiplantae; phylum Streptophyta; class Magnoliopsida; order Dipsacales; family Adoxaceae; genus Sambucus; species Sambucus nigra. The sequence continues at coordinate 717,957,523 of OX422207.1, forward strand.
CTACTTGCTATCGACGGGAGGTTTGCGCATTGAGGCAGTCATATCCTGATGAGCCTTAGGGGGGATTTTTGACTTGTGCCTCAGAACATAGGACTTACGTTTGGTTGCCATGTGTGAAAATAATGGTATTGAACGGTCATTTTTGTGCGTAGGTATGTGCGTAGTCCAAAGTCTTAGGACTATGTTCGCTTCCAATAATTATGTTTATTATTTATGGTTCGAGGGATATACCGAACCGACAGTCCTTTGTATAGTGACGAGATGTACCCGAACATGATAGCGGAGAATGCATGCACCACAGCTGAATCTCTGGGTGCATTATTATTATTATTATTATATATATATATATATATATATATATATATATATATACTAGAGTGAATGTATATATATACTTGTGATATTATCTACTGTGTGAATTAATTAGACATGAATGATAATGAAATCTGAAATGAATTAAGTTGGTGAACACTTAATTATATTAAATTGAAAAAGTGCTTATCCATGTTAAAGAGAAATTGTATATATATGTATTACTTATATTGCGAGAGACAAACGTGGTAATAGTATTGGGATATGTTTAGATGTTAGATTGGAAAGAACTAGTTATCATGGAAATAGTAAACAGTATGGTTTGAAGGTACGTTAGGCGTGCACACTGGATGAGAGGTGAGAATATCAAGAGAGAGTTCGAGAATGTAACATGTACATAATAATTGATCAATCGCACTTCTTAATCACTTGCTATTTTTAAAAATATTTTACCATCACCTCCCTTTTATATTCTATATTAGGTGTCCAGTCATAGGAAAGCCAGGAATAGAGGATTGGATACTTGACATACTATTGATGTTATGGAGTTACATACGTTTCTTAGACGTTTTCATTCTCTTGATCATACATCCGTAGTAGTTAGTTCATGTAGGGCATGTCGGCCAAGGATTCTAGTTATTTCGATTATATCTCAGACACTGGTATTACTTATGTCACTTTTGATACATTCATTTTATCTAGATTGTTGTATCGAGATATTTAAACTTGGGAGTTTATTCCAGTTATAGTTAATTAAGATGTGATGTTACTTATCTATTATGCATTGTTGTGGAATGGATTACATTAAATTGTTTGTAATGGTAAAATGAGATTGTATTAAATTAAAATTTGAAAGTTTTTATCACCAGCTTAATTGAGTATTAGGTTATTAACAAAAAGAAAGCGTTTTTCGATAGTGATACTAAGAATGAACCAACAGTACACTCTGATTTAATTGGGTATATGAATAATCACTCGTTATTTAATTGAGCGGGGTGTTACATTATGTCCTCGAGAAAGTCCTCGGTAGTGACAAAAGGCCCTCGGACGGCAAGTTAGGGCCTTACTGGGAAGGTCCATTCAAAGTGATAGGAGATGATTTGCAAGGAGCTTATCACTTGGAAACAATGGAAGGCAGAGAGATACCCAGACCATGGAACACAACCAACCACAAGAAATTTTATTTTTATCTTTATTTTCAACATATTCAGTTTATAAAAATACTCATTTCAATACTTGTGATTCTCACATTTTAAATTCAAGTTATTAATAAATATCCAACTTATTATCTCAATTACTTAGCTTTTTGGCTTTGCATTGTTCTGAAGTAGTAGGCTTACAGTTGATATTAACTTTTGCACGCCGATCAAACTTACCTTAGCTTAATTACAAATGCAACTATTCTTATTATAATTAAAGTTAAGGCCTTTGGCTCTTTATCATTACAAACACAAGTGACCTTATGAATTGCTCTGGAAAGAAAAAGCCCTATGGGGATCCCCAAGCATTAAATGAACCCAGCTTGGTCGGATAAAATCCTGAACAGTTGTATTTTTCTTACACCAATTGCATTTCTGCCATAGTCTATTTTTGGCCTAGGGTAGTATAATGACACAACCTAAAAGGTAAGATAGGACAAGCGTAACATATAATTGGAATAAATGAATGGAAAAATACACGAGATTGATATAAATCAACTTGACTATAACATTCGATTATAAGTTACAAAAAGAAGCAATTATAACAAAATCTCAACATGAGAAACACTAATTACAATAGGTTATGGTCAACAAGAGAAAAATTTGACGATCTCTCTTCTTTGCCTGTCATTGGGATCTGGTTGGATCTCGTTATCGCTATCATAGGATTCCACGTAACGTTTGGTAAGATGAAAAGGAACATCATACAAACGGATCCATTTTTTCTCGCTGCCAAAATGAGGATGCTTATACGTTGGGTAATCAACTTGGTACATATAACAAAGTTGAGAATCCTTAAGAACCTTAAAAATTCCAAAGATATTTTTATTAGCTGTTCTTATAAGTCACGCTTTTGTCTTCCTCTAGTCTGAAAGGAGCATCCGACCGAACTTCATCACAACTCGCTAACCATGCCACTCAGGGACCTATCTTGAACAAGTAGCGAAGCTTGGTCACATCGTAACTAAGTTTCATGACTATGATATGAGCTCTTCGACTACTTTACCTAGCATCAACATACTTCTTCTTGACTTCATCGTTCTCATACCGTAGAAGGGCACCAACATTGCGAATTTTTTTTCCCCATCAAGTTCAGCCATCAAATTGTTCACCTCCTCTTGCATAAACACTTCTACATCCCTCAAATACTTTAAGTCATCCTTCAGCTTAGAAACTAAGGTTGTCTAGTCCTTATAGGAATTATTCATATTCTTAAGAGACAAGCAAACATATACAATAATCAGTGAGCCTAAACACTAGAATCCCGACCAAGGATGACATTTAAATTACCAACAAAGGAAACAATGCCTTCAGTAACAAACTACAAAAGTGAACACAAGCAAAGGAAAAAACTCAACAAGGCACTTAAATAACATTACGATGAAGGGAAAGTTTATTCCACTAATAAACTTCAAAATGGATAAAGCCTTACAAGAAGAAAATAAATAAAAGGTAAGAAATACAAGTTATAGACTAAGCACTCTTGTTCTTCACAAGCTTTTCAACTTCTGTGACTTTACCCTTGGATGCCACATCCCAACTCTGGTTGTATGAGACAATGGTGATAGCTTCCTCTTTAACCCTTGATGGAGAACCCAAATTTGTGCTCACCGAATAGGTCGGATTTCGCTGGGACATTGGTCCTCACCAAGGCTGCATTCTAACCTTTGTTGAAATTGGACTTCCAAATGAACGCTAACTGTCTTTTGGCATCCTCAAAGGCTTTAGTGTAGCCTTTCTCAAAGCTTTCTTCCTTGGCAGAGGGGAATTCTTTCTCTTCCTTTATTAACCAAGATTACTCGGGCTTCAGTTGAGTATTCTCAACTTTTAACTGGTCAATATCTATCTTTAGTGCATTTATGGCATTGCTTGTGGACGTTTTTGCGTTATCATATTCCTTTTGGGCATTTTTCATCACCTACTACAAATTTCTTAGAGCCTCGCTAAGCTCATCGTTGATCTTTGACTGCTCTAGATGACTATCCATGATCTGAACATAATCTGCCACAAACCGCGAATAAAGAAATAAAGGATATGTTAGACATCTCAATCTCAGAACAAAAAATGCGTAAAGAGGAAAAAAGACAAATGTTCCTTACACGTGATAGAGTTTAAGCGAGCGAGATGTAAGTTGCTCGAGGGAAAGATGTTTGAACTGTTCATGACCGACTATAAGAAAAACCCTCTCTTAATAGACCATAGTCGGTAAGGGTCCTTAGCCATAGAAGTTTCTAGTGAAGTCCTCACAGGAGGATAGAGATCAGCCTTTTTGGCAGGTTGAGGGATAGGGAGGGCTTAACCTTCTTATTCTTCTCCTAAATGGATAAGCTCGAGTCAACAACCTTAAAGCCTTAATGTTTAGTCCTCTTCATGGACTTGGCCTTAGGAGAGGAGGCACCAACCACAACATTATCATCACCAATCAATAGAATATTCTTCCTGGGGAACATGGAGTCCTCCAATTCAGTAAGTATGGACTCCACTCTGAGAGACTCAAAGGAAGAGGAGACATAGGGTTCCTCATCCGACAAAGAAAGGTAGGAGATACTATCCACTAGGCGAGCAGTAAAGCTACCAATAGTATTTCTATATTCTAAGATAAAATATTCCAAACGGGGATGAACACCACCAATAAGTGGCTCCCTCAACCTCCAAATCTTCAATAACTCTGCCCCGTTGATGTGGGTAAGAGCATATTCCTTCTTCTTCGAGCGAGCTGTTCAAATCCAGGAATGAGTAAAGACAATTCAAGACATGAAAATTATAGAGAAGTACGTGAGAACTAAGTATCAACCTATATCACTCCCCCAAGATGTGCATAAGAACACAACAACTGTTCTCCCTTGGGGAGAGACGAACATTACCAGTTCTTCACAATGGAACCCTGATCCCAATATCCCTTATTGTAATCAGGAAGGTTCACTATAAGGACATTATTCTCCTTCCTCGACTTTAGGTATACAAGACCATCATTGGTGTAAGACCAGGAGTAAAAATATTTATTTTTTGGGATACCCATATTGGTCCCATGCAGTTGATTTATTATGTGTATCCCATTAATAATACACTAAGTATTGGGGGCACATTGAGCTAAGACGTCTCCAAAATATTCACAAAATTCATAAAAGAGTTGGTTTGAGGGAAAATTTAATCCTCACTAGATCGCAGTTAGTGTGTGGATCTATTGGCCCCCATCAACTGCAATAGGAATTCTCGACAAGGGGACATACTCAATTGTTACCCAAAAATGGATGTAATATGTCTTCCTAAAGTTATCTAAGTTTTTTCAATGAATAACGTTCACCATTTGTGAACAAAGATAGAAGAATAATGAAAAAATAGAGGAAAGCTTTGAAGATGGAAAACGAAGGAAAGCTACAATACTTATAGAGCAAGCAAACGAAAACAATGGGTTTAGATATCTTTTTAGGAGTGAGAAGAAAAATGATGGTATAGAATATGGAGTTAAGTGACGTTCAAACTATGTGCAAGCAATCATATGGAACAAAGATCAAGAATGGTTTTTGGTGTTTCAAATTTTCAACAAATGACCAGCGTATCCCCATCGGTTTTAACTAATCACAAGTATGTTTGACCAAAGGTTTTCAACATCATCTGGAAAAAAAATTTGGGCCTATAAAGAATTCAAAATTCCTTGGTCCAACTCTGGCCCAATTTTGGCCAAGAATTTTAGGGGAAATTATGGGGTCCAAACCATAAAATCCCAATTTTGGGTAGTCCGAGCTGGCCCAACAGAATTAGCACACCACCACGATCATTTTTAACAACGTGTGGATAAATACAAGCACTTAGGAGAGTTCCTTGTACAACTCAACTACTCTATATTACTATAAATACAACCTTCACCCTAGGGTCAAAGGGGATATAACTCTCAAACTTTTAGAGACATTAATAAAAATTGAGAAATCTCTTCGTGGACGTAGGAAGTTGTCGAACCACTTATATCTTTGTGTTGTGCGCCTTTTATTATATTCTTTCCATTATATGCCTTCTAGAAATACCTTATTTTGATTAATTGCACTCATAGTAATGAAGAAGTGTAATGTTTGGTAATTATGGGTTTGTTTTAATATATGACAAAAAACACAAGGAAAGAAAATATTGAAAGATAAAATTTTCTAAGAAAGAATTTAGAAAAGAGATGCATAGTTTGAAAGAAGTAAGAGAGGTTAAGTTTGAAGCATGTGATTCTTTATACAAACTAAGAACAAAATAATGATAAAAATACCATTTATAATCTTGATAAAATTTGGGATTAGAAATACATGTTTTAATAATATTAATGGAATTCAAAGTGATAATTTGGATTCTTAGTTAATTATGACAATCTAAAAAAATGTTAGATAGTTATTTTAAGAGACTATTAGATGAGTTCGTGAGGGTAGATTACATATGGATAATTTTCATAAACACAACAATAAAACCTCCTATTAGGTTACTTTTAAATAACCTTTATCTTACCCACTACACAATTGGCACATAACTTTCAAAAAAATTATTTTTATGTTAGTTTTTAGAGTTAATGGGGCCACGATAAGGATTGCTCTAAAAGGGGCGTACTTCGGTGGATTTTATGGCCAAATGGTTTAAAAGTTATTGTCAGTGAATATTTATAAAAACAACAATACATACTTATAAAAAACAACCGAGATATGAAAAGTTGTTCTACTTATTCGAATTATCGAGGAATTAAGTTTACAAGACATGCAATAAACTTCGAAAAAGAGTAAGTGAATATAGACAGAGAGTAAAAGTGTTTGATAAAAAGTTTGAATTTATAGTTAGGTTACCAACAATGGAGGATACTTATCTAGTAAGCATATTAATGTAAATGTATATACATAAAAGAAATACCTTTTTTTGGCTAGAAAATAAATTTATTTATAAACAATTAGGAGAAAAAGCCTCTGCTATGACTCTTAAAAGAGCTAAAGAAAAAAAACAAGCAATCTATGAAAATTTATGATGTCTTGAACACGAAGCAGAAGGTCTTAAATTATATTTAAGAGACGATTTCTCTTCTTCTGTTAAGAATGGAAAAGAGTCATGTTTACTTCTAACCTTTGTTTTTACTCCGATCTCGATATCTTGACTGATAGCATCTGAATCTTCAATGTTGCCTAAGAGATCAGCGAAATTACTGAGTGGATTATTGTAGATTTGATATTTATTTTTCCATCGATTTTTACTAGCTGAGTCATTAATAATATTTGGGATATCAACATATAAATTAAGTTCAGAATCAGTACCATCGTCTTTTTCTCACAATGAATCATTTGTTTTTTTTAATGAAACCTCATTTGAGTTTGGAATGTCCTCTAAAGGGGGAATATCATCAAAAGATTATGACTCATCATTATTAAAAATGACAATTTCCCCTGAATACAAATTCCAAAATTTTAACAATTAATTGTGTTCTCATATTTACAATTATTTAGGGGTATGTTCATCCTTTTGTAAAGTGGCCATATGAGTATTAAATTCTGGATTAGGCAACACCTTAGTTAATAAGTCCTCTATATGTGAATCCAATGTCCCAAAATATGTTATAATATCTATATTATAACTCTAATATGATAGTATTAGAGGTTAATGTTATCATTAATGCATACTCCATTTTCTGCCAGATATATATAACCTATGGATGACTTTTGAATTTCAAAAGTCTACTTGTCATAACTTAATGCATTGTTTTTAATGAATGGTAATTGTCTTTTAACTTCTTACTTCACAAATGTGCTTAAAATTTCAAGACCTTCACATAGAACCCTCTATTGTATTTAGAATAATGATATGAGTACAAAAATCTTCCTCAAATCTGATGTGGATTTCACTTACTCTCTCACCTGTCTATTCAGTATTGCCTTGTGTTACGGAGTCCCAGGACACCATATTAATTACTTTTTAGAAGAGTTTTAAAAGAATTACTAGCATGAAGGCCACGCGATGCGTGGCCGTGTATATGAATTAATTGTTAGTAAATAAATTTAGAATAGTCAATATCGTCAATTGAAATAACATAACTAAATATGAATTTTATTCAGAACGCGGGTAATATTTTACGATCGTCACAAATTTTTCCACCATTATTATCATTGATAAAAAAAAATATTTCTTCTCACTAAAATCAATGTTAACATAATTTGAGAGAATGAGAGAACAAATAATAAGAGACTCACCATGAGTGTTTTGCGGTCACACACATAAACCTCCATACCACCATATCTATTAAAACTCAATTCCCCAAAACCCATATATAGGGAAAGGATAAATATCGGGTTATTGAGGTGGATGGCAGGAGGGTTTTGGGGATGATGGTGAGTGAGTATGATTCGTGGGTATGGAAATCGGGTAGGTAAGGTGGTGTTAGTTTTGATTATGGAGATGGGATGTTAATGGAGGTGAGAGGAGAGAGATAGTGTTGGGGGAACCTATATATCAATTGTATAGATACACAATCACATGTACCAAATGCTTGATGTAATGTTTGAGTGAATCTCTATGTTTGAGCAAATGTCTTTTATTAGTCTTTATTTCTTTAAATTGTATTTCTTATTGTATTAGTGTGTTACCATTTAAGGATTGGATATCCATGATATGCATTCATCAGGCCTATAAGGTAAATAATGTTGATAATATCTTATGAAATCTACCATAAGGCAAGTGATTACAGTAATATCTCTTTAAGTGGTGATTTGGTCTTAGGGCTTGACTATCTCCTCTCTTATTATTCAATACCACGATCAGAGGTGAGAAGGCATGATTCCCCACAGAGACTCACCGATTCAAGAATACGATTCCTCCACCTCCTTTATCTCTCTGCTAAAAATACTGTACTACGGTATGTAATGGTGGTGTTTGGAAGGTCACAAATATCAGTCTGCTACATCACAAATGTTAATGACCTTTACTAGGATTTACTTAGAGTTGTATAGAACCCATAACTGTATAGAATATAACCTTTATGTATCTATCTACCTTTTATAGCTCACATATTTTTACCCATTTTCACCTCAAATACCACTGAATATCGTGAGTCTAAGACATGGAAAGTTCAGTTAATGCGTCTATTTTTTATTTGGTTGTATATTCGGAACAATCTGTATATTTATGATGATGATTTCTCAAATGCCTTTTTTGATTATTTGTCTCACAAGCCTCAAAATTTTAAGTCCCCCAATTTATTAGAGTGTTTAGATATGTCATTTTTTTTATATAAACATGTTTTATTTTTTGTTAATTTGGCTAAGATTCTAGATGGAAACTTAGTATGAGGATGTATATAATATATGTATGTATACTTTTGTGTGTTTATATATATTTATACATATTTAAATCTCAATTTCTTTCATTTGTACAATATATTGTGTGAAAAAGGCTACTACAACAAAATAACACAAGTTACATAAATTCGGCCACGCATCGCGTGGCTTTCATGCTAGTTACTCTATATAATAATATATGTACGTGTTGAGTTGTTGACAAGCGTCCAAAAGGTAAATGGGCTTTTTGAGATTATTGATTTATTTTAAATTAAAAATAACAGGTCTCTTAAAATCCTAAATCCTCCTGACATAACTTTTTTCGTCTTTATACGTGTGAATATTTTATCAACTGCTTCAAATGTATGACGATGATCCATAGGGGCTTCATCCCAAATAATTAATGAGCACTTTCGAATCAACTCAGAAAGATTGGTTCCTTGTCGTATGTCACATGTGGATGAAGCACATATGTCAATCGGTATTGCAAAACGTGAATGTGCTGTTCTTCCATCTGGTAACAATAATGCTGCGATGCCAGAGGATGCTAGGGCCAAAACAATCTTACCTTCGGATCTTAATCGGGCCATGATAGTCTTATATAAATACGTTTTGTCGGTTCCTCCTGCACCGTAAACAAAATACAATCCTTCCTTCTGTTGATTAACTGATTCGATCACATTTTTATAAACCAACAATTGATCTTTGTTTAATCCGACATGTAGTCTTTGGTGCTCCGAAGACATTTCAGCCATATCGTACGATTTCTCTTCACGAATCAATCGATTTTCCATATCCCTTATTAAAGATTCATCTGGAAGTGGTAGGGGTGGAAAATCTCTCAGACTTCTGTTGTTACGATGCATAATTTGTTCTATTTCATAAATTGCATAACTTTGAAGTTGAGAATCAGTTAAGACCAAGTTAGGAAATTGGAGTTTTTTCCTATGCATGTACAAAATATCTTCAGAAAGAGTATGCCAATTTTGTTCCCAAAGAGCTAAGGGGTCAGTAACCTCACAAAAAAGGAGTATCGTAACAAATAATTCACGTATTTGATTACCGGATGACCAGGTAGAAGCATGGGAAAGTGCATCGTGCCATTCTTTGTCTCCATCTAGTAGACCCAGTGCATAACATGCTGATTTGAAGGTCGGATATGTTATACCATTTACTGTTCTAATTTCTTCATAATTGCGTGGCCCTCTTACAATATTAAGTAACATCCTTAAGTAAAATCTCTCACCCGATGCTGGATGTGCATAAACAATTCGACCAATGCAATTTTCTCTTTCTCTTCTTTTCCACATTTTGAACTTTGATTGCCATACCCATTTTGTAGGGAACTCAACATAAGTTAATTCACGTGCATCTGGATGTTCAAAATTCATCCTCATCCATTCTGTGAACATTGTTTTCTCAACATCTATTCTGTTAACGACGTTGTCTAACCTTTAAGAGTCCTTAAATGTTATATTCTGATGATCTGGTAAGTGGAACGTTAATCTCTCTACAGCAACGCTTCGATGTTGAATATCGAAATTAAAGATCCTCCATGCAGACTCACATGAAGATACGTATGTACAATCAAGATATGATCTAATCTCATCAATATGTATAACATCATCCTTGCCTGTTCTTTCATTTCTTTCAACATTTTCTTGTAATACAACCCTTGCTTTGTCGGCACCCTTGTTGACATACTTAAATAGATACTTAATAGCTCCAGACTTGGTACACAACTCTACGTTGATGTGTGCGTCGTATGTGATAATCAAGCCTCTGTTATGAGGTACAACAAATCTGTTATCAAGTTTAATTCCGTTTCTGTCAACAAAAACTCCATTATCTCTCCTTTTGTAAACAGGAAATCCATTTTGATCTAAAGAGGTTTCTGATGCATAGGCCTTAGGGAATTTTTTGGAGAAAATTTCTTTTGACATACACGGGGAGTTACGATTTGCTTCACCGCAAGGTCCGTGCATCATAAATTGGGAAATAGCTTTGAAACAAATAGGATCTTCTTCCTCATTGGGTATTTTAGCTGATATAATCTCATCAATTTGGGTTGATGTTTGAGGTTTATCCTCAGGGTGCAGGAATAATATGATATGAGCATGCGGCAATCCTCTCTTCTGGAACTCAATCGTGTAAATAGCTAAAAAAAAGGATAAATTAGATTAGCATAAAATTATTGAACAGAAATATATTAAATAGAAAGGTACTTACAAGCTTGGATTCGCCCAAGTCGCTTATTATCTTTCAAATCTTTCATAAAACGATCGAGCTTTATTTTAAAGCATCTTGCAATAATGTCCGGACGTTCATCGGGTTGTTGCCCAGGATTTAAGGATAAAAATTCGGTAATTTCAGACCACTTAGGGTTCGATGTGAAAGTGATGAATAGATCTGGGTTGCCAAACCATCTACAAATTGCCATAGCATCCTGGAAGCTTTGATCCATGTATCTTGGTCCACCGGTGAAACTGGAGGGAAGAACAATGCGTTTACCAACAGATGCAGGTGTGGTATCTCCTCTTAATACTGAATCCTTAAGTCCTTTGTAAAGCTCAGAACGCAACTTAGTTTGATTTAGGCTTATCCAGCGTAGCCTCTCTTCCTCTATACATGTGTATGCATCAACAATGTATTGTTGAAATAAACGACCGGAAAGATGTAATAAATTTGATTCATTCGATCTTTGTTGTAGTTTATAGGAATAAAACTCCCGCATGGTTACGTATTCTCTCTTTGTTTGACGATGACCAAAATTATTTGCGTAGCGAATGTGTATATGATATCCATCTTCACCATACGGAAAAATGATTGGATATTGCATTGCCATAAATGATGGATGTAGCTCGCTTATACGCTGCAATCCGGTAGACTTATGATGAATGATAATGTCACGTCTATAATCAGTATCAGAAAGGTCACCAACTATCAAACTAGCAACCTCAGAGGCTTGAGGCAAATTATAAACGGGTGGGTCAGTACGCCTTTTAGCGATCAACCTTAGTCGAATGTCTGCGAAATCAGATTCTTTGAAATGATCACGCGCCATTCTAAAAACCTTTGCTAGTTCGTTGTTTTCATCAAACATTTGGATCAGTCCTTTGACAATTAAAGGTTCAATGTTATTGTCATTTCTTGATGATCTTATAGCTGATATACGATTTGATAACTCATCTTCAGTATCGTAGATGTACAATTGCGCAAATTTTGGTCGTTCACCTTCACTTGGTAGTAAGGAACCAATTTTATGATGATTTTGTCCGCTTATTCGATATACGTATGGGCCACGACCATTATTGTATCTATTACCAATTTTTCCTCCTATTGAGGTGAAAGCAAACATTGAGTTGTATGCACGGATATTGATTCGAAATTTTGACGAACGCACACCGCCGTTGTAAGACAGTAAATCTAGGAGGAACGATGGGGGTTCCTTGTTAAATGGTAGTCTTATTTTTCCTTCTTGACAGCATAGGGAGAACTTAGGAGATGATGTATTTTTGTGTTTATCCGTGCGTTCCTCATACCACATAATAGCAGCGCAATAACTACATTGCTTTGAAGGAGGACCAAATGTCCAAAGGGCATACTTCTTACCTATAATATATTGTAAAAATGAATATTCATTTATAAAGATTTGCTACACACTGAAATAATAATTATGTATTTTGTAGTGTCTTACTATTGATGCATGCGGTTGAGGCTATAGTCTTACGATATGAGGTAGATGAATGACGTTTTCGTTTACCTGTTGTAAACAAAAAAGTAAAGTTCGTTATAAATTTACATCATTCATTTTCTATTAAATTGAATGTTTGAGAATTTAAATTCATACCCGATATACGGCTTTGGGGATTAATGATTGTTATGTTGGGGGTTGGATTTGATGAATTGGATTACAGTAGTGCACGTCTTGCCCATTCTAACGTGTACCCACAGTATACACCAATGGTTGCGTTAGGTTCAATATTTGTAGAAATTGAGCCATCAGCATCTACCCGGGATCTCGAAGAAATGGAATTTACATGTGTACTCCTGAATATGGGTAAGTTAACATTCATTGAAGTACGTGAGTACGTTGAAGGTGGATTGGGAGACAAATGGGTAGAGGTTGATACTAAAGGATTAATTTGGGGGTTTAATGGTCGATGAAGCGTTGAAGAGCGTATGAACCTCCTATGCATCCTAGCTTGTCTACATCGTTCTCTATAATCCATCTGAGCATAAGATGTATATTATTTTAGTAATAATGCTAAATTTAACGAATTACAAATATATTTATATAAGATGATGAATTTATGAAAATATTTTTTAATAAATACCACATAGCATAGGAGTATAGTAACAGCGTCAAGGCTTACAGATTACTGGCATTGTATAACATGTATAAAGACCATCATCAATATTATCAATACTTAATGATTATTGAATTGAAATTGACAAACAAATTTCATACAAATTATTTCAAATAAAGATAATAATAACCTTTAAGGGAATGTGCACATTCTTCACAAAATGCTGCAAAATGTTTAATTTTTCTTATTCACAAAATGTTTACAATTTTCATTCATAAACAATTTATGGATGCTCTCTCTTATATAGGTATATAGATTTAATTTGGATTGTTAAATTCTTCTTTATAGTGTAACAATTAACACAAAAAAATATATTAAAAAAAAGGATTAATTTTGATTCAAGGATAATCTTAATCTCAATATGAAGTCTACTTAAAGTGGGTTTTCTATTCTTAAAGACTTCTACCTTAAGAAGGGACACTGGGCCTTGATGGGATGGGAATTTTATTCCTGTTTAAATTGTGATTGCATGCTATTGTGATTTGTTATGATTCTTTCATCGCTTGAATGTTGATAAATATACTATGCTAATTAATTGATTAATTAGTATCCCACATTCATTGTGGACCACATGGATTTTTATTATGACCGGCCAAGACCACAATTTTCTAGAAAATTCATTTACATTTTTCTTTTCTAAATTGATTTTAATCACGTAATCATTCTAAAGGATACCTATATTTTCATGTCATTACGTGGGTTTGATTTTTTATCGCGGAATTACTTACTTTGGGCATGTCCGAGCATGATATGACTATCGGCATGCATTGACTTGTGGTATAGGAGAGCGTATGTACTACTACTATAGCTAGCATCTTGTCTTTTATAAGATAGTAGATGAGTAGACTTTATTCGAATTAATAAAACCTGTAGAGAGGTTATAAACTATTGACTAAAGACTTGAGGAGTTTCGATGACCGACTACTTTAGGTAGTAGTGTATCGGGGGGGTTCCTTGTTTGGATTTCGCTTGCGAGACACCCCGCGCATGAAACTAATAAACGTTGGGAGTCAAAATAAGATAGGTCTTTAGGATATGAGTTTATAACCTTTGCTATTATAATGAAAGTTGTACGATAGGGTGTATGGGGGCCCTGGATGATTGGATTGTAGTAGTTTTCAAAATTGTGAAACAGTAAGTAGTTGTGACTTCAGGATTTATTTGTTTAATAAGTGAGGATCATTTTTCCCAAACATTGTCACGAGGATGGTATAGGGAAGATTAGGTATAATTTAAATTTGATTCAGTTGGAACTATATGGTGAGACTTAGTGTAACATCGATGGGGATTTTCGTTAATATACTGTATGGGCGGTACTACTTAGATTTCTTGCGATGTGAGATTTATACTCGGAGTTGACCTTATCAGTATGGTTCATTTTTCTGAATTTCGGGACGAAATTCTGTTATAAGGGGGGAAGTATATAATACCCCGTAATTTTAATGACTTTTAAAATGGGTTATATTTTAAATTAATGGATTAATTGGATCTTATTATAAATTAATTCATTTGGGTTTTATCCGAATTGTGGATATTAAAATGGATGATTCTGAATATTACTTAAAGATATTTAGGTAATATATGAATGTAATGTCATTGATATGACGGTATGATATAAATTCGATAATTTGAATTTTTAGTCAGACGCGGTATGGGACGTGTCGGGACTAATTTATTAAATTTAAAAGGAAATTTATTTTCTATCGACCTTATAGTCATTTCGACTGCGTCGTTGCGTCCGGAAGGTTCGAAATAGCCAGAAAAGTCTATTTGGATGTTAATTTTGAGTCTCGGGTCATTTGGAAATGAAAAGACAACCCAAAAGGGCATTTTGGTTATATTTACAAGGGGGATGAATAGTGATTTCGGGTTTTGTCTTATTATAAGTATTTGGAGATTAGTGTATGTAGGTTCGTTTCATCTCTTCTACACAAATTTAAAAGTCATCTTCTTAGAGAGAGTGGAAGGTTGCTTGGAAAGAAAAAGAAGTTTGCTTGGGAAGGAGGAGAACCAAAGGTCAAAGGTCACCACCACCATCACCACCCGTGTTATTCAACTCCAAAGGATCAGATCTTCATTAGAGGCAAGTGTTTGATATTTGCAATTTAAGTTCGTATATTGTCCATGTTAGGTTAGTTATAAAAAGAGATGATTTTCATGCTTGGAAGATGAAAGGATATAGTTGTTAATGGATTTTTGGAATCTAAAAATATATAGGAATTAAACTCATGTTGTAGGTAGTTAGTAATCCAATGAATATTCATCAATCTGTGGAAGAAATTCTAAAAATAAGTTAGTGTTCTTGAAGATAATATGTTGATAATTTTCTGGAAAAAGAGATAAAAACGAGTGGAATGAGAAGAGCCAATTTAGAATGTTTAGATCTTCTTTTTGAGTGCATTTGGATGAGATTTAAGAAAAACTCAAAACACATACCTGACTCAATTTTTCGTGTAGAATCCAAATCTGAAGTCGGATTGATGATTTGAATAATTTTTGGATCTGATTTTTCTGAGTATTTAAAATATGAGAATTCATGATGTTGTTTCTTTTTAATGTTGGTTCTAATCCCAAAACTTTTGTAGATCTTCGGTGATTATTAATTGGATATTATGGGACTTAGAGAAGATCAGTAAGCCCTAGTTAAGATTTGAATTAATTTGATTGGGATTTAATTGATTAGAATTATGATAATGAAAGTTAAAGAGATTTCGGTTGCTAGATTCATGTGTTGGATTATAATCTGTTTGTATCAGGATTAAGGATAGTTCAAGTAGGGGAGATTTAATATAACACCTGGGTAGCCTTAGGGTTACAATTTAAACATCAAGGACTAAGTTTAAGCTCATTATTGATTTCGCAAGGGCTGAGTGTAGTACAAGAGCGTAGTGGTATGGCTCCTGAATAGAGATGGGAGTTTAGAACACATTTGGTTAAAAGATGGGATGAGGTTATTCCGATCGCATATTTATAGTTGACGAACCTCCTCGATCGACAAAGTTAAGTAGTAGTGTATTGGAGGGGTTCCTTGTTTGGATTTCGCTTTGCGAGACGCTCCGCGCATGAACCTTAACGACGTCGGGAGTGGAGAGATGTTATAGGATGCGAGGATAATTAAATTATGAAGTAAAGATATGACATTTTAATACGTGGGATTTAAAGAGATATAATGCTACGTAAGGGAATAATCTAAGGTTAATGTGAGTACCTTGTTGTTAGTATACTATAGGTATGATAATACCTATTTTATTGATTAATGATTATGTGTATGACATACCTAGCTTACTTGCTATCGGTGGGAGGTTTGCGCGTGAGGGCAGTCATATCCTGATGAATCCATGGGATCTTTGATTTGTCGCTCGAGAACATAGGTCTATGAAAGACTTATCAGGGAGTTGATAAGTCCGCTGACTATGGGTACGTAGGTATGTGCGTGACCTATGGGTATGAGAACTATGTTCGCCTCCAATGATTGTGTTGTTGTTAATGGTTCGAGGTATCCTCACCGAACCTTTTGTCCCCTTTTCGGCGACCAGCGATATTGGGACATGATAGCAGAGTAATGCATTGCACCGCAGCTGTGACTCGGGGTGCCGTATTATATATGAATATATATATATATATATATATATATATATATATATATATATATATATATATATATAATGGATTAAATGAATGAATGGATATTTATTATGGTTAAATCTATCTACGGTGATAATTGTAGATAACGGTGAATAGAGAAAGATAATTGAATTAAGTTAATGAATGTTTATTGAAAAAATTAATTCATATTAATGAGAAATGATTCATGTTAATGAGAAATGACGAGAAATGTAAATGATTAATAATGTGACGTATGGTATGGGACATACGTGGATTATGATAATGGGATGAAATTATAATATGGAGACTAGAAAAGAGGAACCATTAACTAGGAGGTTAATAGGAAACGTTAAGTGTGCACTCTAGTTGAGAGGTGAGAATGGCAAGTGAGAGTTGGGTCTAACATGTACATAATAAAAGATTTATTGCACTTGTTAAATACTTGTTGTTTTAAAAATCATTTTCACAATCGGGCTCTGACCCGTTTCCTTGCATATTTTCTTTTCTATTGTATCTTCTATATCATGTGTCCAGCAACAGGGACGTCAACCTTAGCGGATTATGACAGGCTATGGATTTATGGAGTTTTGCTTAGACGCCTATCATCATTTGATTCACAGTATTCTCTTAGTAGGGCATGTCGCCCAAATGATTCAGTTATCTTCTTCTATTGGGGTCAAATACTATGATATTCGTGTCATTTTAATACATTTGATATTGTTGGGATTACTGTAATGGATTGATATTATCTGGGAATGTTTATTCCAATTGCATTCAAATTATTTTGTGTTATCTAATTGGTTATCAGTGTTGTAGAATAAAATGTGTTGTGTTATTGTTAAACTAGAAATGGATTTTGTTAAATTAAAATTTGAAAAGTTTTTAACACCAGCTTAATTGAGTATTGGGTGAGTTGTATATCGATCACACTATGTCAGTTTTTAAGTTGTCAAAAACTGACAAAGTTTGATCGATTTTTTTAAAATAGTAAAAAAATTCATTTTGAGCTCATTATTTTTTTATGATCCTACTGAAATGTTAAAAAATCATAAAAAAAAATCAACTCCAAAATATTTTTTTACTATTTTAAAAAAATGGCTTCATTCAAAGGCCGAGAGACCTCTCTCTCTCTCTCTCTCTATATATATATATATATATATATATATATATATATATATATATATATATATATATATATATATATATATTAAAGATAAAGTAATCACACCGTTCATTCCGATGCGCTGTTTTCTTAAAAATATAAACTACTAACAATCTCAATTACACAGTACCAACCTTACTATTCTTTCATCTTCAATACCAGAGAATCAACAATAAATGATTTCTTTTTTTCTTTTGGGAAAAAAGGCAGATTAAGATCAACAAACACATGCTAGATGTGATAGTTATTAGGATCTGCTGAGAATACAAACGACCACCGAGAGAGAATAAATCAATTAAGAAAGAGAGAGAACCTGCTGGAGATAAACCATATATACATATATACACATATAATCTCTCTCGCTATATATATATATATATATATATATATGACCAAGAGGAAACAACTGGAATAAGAAAAAAAAATAGGAAGAAGGAAGCACATACCTGTTCAAGCACTTAAACAATGGAGATGGGTTCTTTCTTTTTTTTCCAAAAAACCCACTTAGCGTCTTTATGCCATGGAAAGGCAGGGTTAATTTTTTTTCTTTTTTTTGGGGGCAACAAACGAATGAAGCTGAGTTCTTTTTTTGGGGTTTGTAAACTAAAATGGCTCTTGGATTTTGTTTCCGAACTATTGGAATTTGATTAGAAGGATTCAATGAATTGAAAGGGATAAAACGTAGGGATAAGAGAATTCAGTTTTGGACGTGTCATATTAAAGCGAGAAGACTTAATGATATTTAATGACTTTGCCATGTGTCAGCGTCACACGATTTCGGTCTATAATTTTTATATAATTATATAAATTTGGGACTCATAGCATTACTCTTGTATTTATCTTCAATCCTTGTTCTCTTCCTCAATTTGCACATATCTATGTTTCTTGGGAACCATTAAAATAGAAAAACCAAAGTTTCTCACTTGGAAAAAGAACGAAAAATTAAATATCATCCACTTTAACTACATCCTTTCACGTCCATTCAACTTACTGACATTTCTTTTCCCCTATGTCTTATAAATTGTAGTTATATGCTTATGGAAAATATAGTCAACAGAGCGATGTATGTTTTTTTTCTTTTGACCCTTTCTCCTACTCAAAAGCAAGATCAATTTTTCCACACCCCCAATCTCACTAAACCTTTAAGATCAACACCACTCAGGTAGAATATTGTTCTGTACACAACAATAGCAAACAGTCCCACATAAAGTAAATTTATGTTTTTGTAACTAAAGTAATTTATGTGTTTACTTATCTGTAACGCCATTTTCGGTTTGTTGATTGATAGCATGTGATGAGTAGATATTATTTTACTATGAAGATCAATGCCCCAAATCAGTCTCTCCTTTGGTGACGCTCATGACAATAAGGTAATTCCTATAACAAACTCATGAGAAATTATTCCATATGGGAGTGTGCTAATTTAATTTAAAATCAGTCTCTTTTGGTTACAAAACTAATTAAATTGAAAAGGTATAAAAAGATAGATAATCGTGCAGGTGTATGTCCAATCGACAGATCACAACAACTGATGAAGATGAGAGAGATAAAGTTCTGGAACATCTCGTAGTAAAAACTTGCATGCCGCATCAAATTTGACAAATTGGTGAGGAAGGTTTTGTAAGTAGATTCAAAGGCGACATACCCAAAGATTTAGGTTAACTCCAAGTGTGCATCTCAACAGTAGAGTCCACAACTAGAAAAACTTAATTATTGGATTTATTTGTCATCATTTATCTGGGAAGAAGAATCTGTGAAGGACAAATTTTTCATTTTTCAGCCCAGTTTTGCAGTCCCGGAGCCTGATTATTTTGAGTAATTTTGGCTTTGCCTTTGGCTGGACGAATTGTTTTCTTAATGAATTTGCAACTAAAAATTAAGTGACCTACACAGTTACAATATTAAAGTAAGATGGTTGATGGTCAAACTCAATCTTGATTAGAGTCTTCATATCTTCATGTTCAATAACAATTACATTAGGAAGATTATGCGAAAAATCAATATCCACAAGAAATCTAGAATGTGTTCCATAATTTTTATCGATAGTGGTTTGATCAATACAAATGGGTGTGCCTATACCTTTAGCAATTTCTAACAACAATCTGGAGTGCCAAAATCATCAGGTAAGTCTAGAAACCGAACCCAAACCCAAACATGTGCACGAGAGGTGATAAAATTTGAGGGGTGAAATTGAGAGACCAAACAAATGGTTTGAAAGAACCTAAACCATATTAAATGACCAGTGTGGATGAATTGATGAATCAACACAATTGAGTATAGATTGAAAATTGATAGGCTGAATAAATTTTTTCAGTGCCTAAGCACGAAGTGATAAGCGCACGGAAAATGTGAAGTTGATATTAGAGTGTACATATTTTTTATGGTATTAGCTATTTTCCCCAAACACGATATTAGAGTGTACATATTTTTTTAACTAGACATGAACACGACCCAAAAAATAGTCACTTTTGTCATTTAATAAAAAGAAAAGAACACGGCTATTCGCAATCTTATTTTTTAAAACATGGCACGGTATAATACAATTAAAAATCTTATTTTTTTAACCTTATAGAAATACGATACGAAATCTCTTTTTTTTACCTTGTACCAATACGTGACTTTTATTTATATCATGTTCATGTTTGGCTAATAACATTCTTTTTTTTAACTAGACATGAGCACGACCTAAAGAATTGTGCTATGTCATGTTGTGTTGTTTTTTAATTAACCAAGCACGAACACGATCTAAATAAAAGTGACACTATACAATATGACTCGAAATATTTTTTTTATCTATCACGAAGACAAAATGTTATTTATTATTTAAAGTAAAAATGGTGAAAAATAATATGATTATTAGACTTCTTTTTAGTTGACCGAAATAAATGAAAGACAATATGTTAAAAATTAGTAATTGTCAAAAAGGAATAATATTGTCATTGTAATTAATGGTGGAGTGCTATGAGAATTGTGGGAGTTCAATAGCTGTGCCAATTTTATATTCATGTTTTTTTCAACCATTAATGTCCTAATTTGGTTTTAATTAGTTTTGTTATTTGTATCATTTGGACAGCTCTTGCACACATTACACGGTTAGTTTTGAAGGTATTGGTCGACTGGAAATGGCCATCAACCTCAACTTTACTTCCATCGTCGAACTATTGGAAGAGGTTGTTTATATATTTAGGGGAGGGAACAAAATATATGAAAAAGAGTGGAGAACTATTTGGTGAAAGGAACTATTTTATTAGAACTCACTAAATTTTGCTTGATACAAAATGTGGAGACAACACCCCTATTTATACTATCCTCCAACTCAAATGAATGGTGGAGATTAAATTTACATCAAGGGTCAAGATTGAATCTCTAGAACCTTCCACATCTATCTACCATTTCTTACACTCTCCACAATACATAAGATGGATCTAGAATGTTCTTGGCAAAATATCACTCTTAATGGGTCTAACTTTATAGAGGCCCAATACTAACTAATTAGACAACCCAAACATTTAACCCAAAAATACAAACTAATAAAGTCCAATTATTTTAATTTCAAAAACAAGTTTAATTTTCAACACCCCCTCTTAAACTTGGTTTTGCAACTCCAAGTAGTCTTCGTAGCTTGTGGAACACTTCATGCTTGAGTGGTTTGGTAAAGATGTCGGCAACTTGATCATGAGACTTTACGTACTTCAGTTGTACCTCCTTCTTTTCCACACATTCACGAAGGTAGTGATACCTTGTGTCGATGTGCTTGCTTCTGTCATGGAAAACTGGATTCTTTGCTAATGCAATCGCCGATTTGTTGTCGACGCATATCTCAGCCGTATCTTCAGGTATGTTAAGCTTTTTCAATAAATTCTTTAACCAAATTGCATGACATACACAATTTGTTGTGGCGACGTATTCAGCTTCACAAGTGGAAAGGGTGACAATAGGTTGCTTCTTTGAACTCCATGTGAATGCAACGTCTCCCATGTAGAACACGAACCCACTTGTGCTTTCTCGGTCATCTAAGTCTCCTCCCCAATCACTATCACTGTAGCCAAAAAGCTTGAAACTGTTAGAGACTGAATAAAATAATCCATAGTCAATCGTTCCTTTAACATAGCGAAGGATCCTTCTTGCAGCCTTCAAGTGTGTTATTGTTGGAGTTTCCATATAACGACTGATAAGTCCAACTCCAAAGAGGATATCGGGACTTGTGCATGTTAAGTATCGCAAGCTTCCAACGAGGCTCTTAAAATATGTTGGATCCACTATTTCTCCTTCTTCATGCTTTGACAGCTTGGTTCCACATTCCACGGGAGTGCTTACGGGCTGACATTCATTCATCTTGAATTTCTTGAGAACATCCTTTGCATAGCTTTCTTGAGAAATAAATATTCCTTCTTTCTCTTGCTTTACTTCTATACCAAGATAGTAGGACATGAGCCCAATATCGGTCATCTCGAATTCTCTTGTCATCACCTTCTTAAACTCCTCGATCATCTTTGCATCATTTCCTGTGAAGATTAAATCATCCACATACAAGCAAACAATTAACATATCTTTATTTCCATTCACCTTTGTGTATAGGGCATGCTCATAAGGGCATTTTTTGAAACCATTTTTATGAAGATATTGATCAATTCAACTATTCCATGCCCTTGGTGCTTATTTTAGGCCGTATAATGCCTTGTTCAATTTTAACACCTTATCTTCGTTGCCTTTCACAACATACCCCATGGGTTGCTCTACATATACTTCTTCTTCAAGATGGCCATTTAGGAAAGCAGACTTCACATCCATTTGATGGATTTTCCATCTATTTTGAGCTGCTAAAGAGATAATTAATCTTATAGTTTCAAGACGAGCAACTGGAGCAAATAACTCTTCATAGTCAATTCCATACCGTTGCTTAAATCCTTTGGCGACTAATCTTGCTTTGTACCGCTCCACTTATCCTTTAGCATTCTTCTTGGCTTTATACACCCATTTGACTCCAATAGCTTTGTGCCCTTTGGGAAGACTTGTCAACCCCCATGTGTCATTCTTCTCAATTGCTTTTATCTCATCATCCATTGCATCCTTCCATCTCTTGCTTTGTATGGTCTCTTCAAAACCTATAGGTTCACAATCGGCAAAAAGACAAAAGAGAGTTATATCATTCTGATTTTCAGTTACCTCATATATTTCATCCAAGCTTCTGAAACGTGGGGCTCTTTCATGTGAACTTTGACTTGATGATGATGATGATGATGGATCTCCATGAGTGGATGATGGTGGTGATGGAGGTGGCGTAACAGGATCTTCTAACTCTCCATTGCTGCTATCTTCATCTTCTTCTTCAAACAAAGGAAGAAAGTCATAGTTTTCCTCCTGGGCATCCCACTTCCACGAGCCTTCTTCATCAAACTTGACGTCTCTACTCGTGATGACTTTTCCACTGATTGGATTGTACAACTTGTAACCTTTGGAGCGTGAATCGTAGCCAACAAATACGTATTTTTCACTCTTGTCATCAAGCTTTGTTAGCTTTTGATCTGGCACATGAGTGTATGCAATGCTCCCAAATACTCTCAAATGAGAAATTCCGGGTTTTCTCCCGCTCCATGCTTCTTGTGGAGTTTTATTCCACACACTTCTAGTGGGGCTTCTATTTGACAGATAAACGGCACAATCCACAGCTTCGGCCCAAAATTCTTTTGGCATTCTTTTACTTTTCAACATGCTTCGAGTCATATTTAAAATGGATCTATTTTTTCTTTCAGCAACTCCATTTTGTCGAGGTGAGTATGCAACCGTTAAAGGACGGCGTATCCCATTTTCTTCATAAAACTTTTCAAACTCTTTAGAAGTGAATTCGCCTCCTCTATCGGATCGCATAGATTTTATTTCATAACCACTTTCTTTTTCCACAAGTGCTTTAAATTTCTTAAAAGAACAAAATACTTCTGATTTTTCTTTTAAGAAATAGACCCATGTCTTTCTACTAAAATCATCAATGAAAAGTAGAAAGTATCTATTTTTGCCAAAAGAACAAGGAGTAATAGGGCCACACACATCGGTATGAATGAGTTCTAGGGGCTTCTTTGCTCTTGTAATTGACTCTTTTGGAAAACTCATTCTAGAATGTTTTCCAAGTAAGCATCCTTCACATAATTGATCCGGATGATTAATGGGAGGCAACCCATTAACCATTCCTTTGTTATGCAATAATTTTAAGCCACCAAAATTTAGATGCCCAAACCTTAAGTGACAAAGCCAAGACATGTCTTTAAAGCAAGCATTTAAACACATTGCACCTTCACTTTGAATGTTTAGCAAAAACATTCTATTTCTTGCCATAGGTACTTTAGCAATTAAATTCATTCTTTGGTCTCTTAAAGAAAGACTATGATCTTTCATGTGGATATCATAACCTTTCTCTAAGAGTTTCCCCATACTCAAGATATTTGTTTTCATGTTTGGCACATAGTAGACATTTGAAATAAATTGGTGCTTCCCATTTTTCATACGAATCAAAATCTTACCTTTTCCTTTCACCGGCACTTTTGATTCATCTCCAAAAGTAACATTGCCCTTTACCGATTCATCAAGTTCCAGAAACATGTCCTTTTTTCCACACATATGGTTGCTTGCTCCCATGTCAAGATACCACATCTTGCTTTCTCCATTATGTTCTCCTTTGTATGCTAATAACAATGTCGAATCCTTATGCTTTTCCTTTTCAACATAGTTAGCCTTCTCCTCCACAATATTCGAATTACTTCTGCATTCCGAAGCATAATGGCCAAATTTTTGACAATTATAACACTTAATTTGAGATTTTTCGTACCTTGGTCTCGTGTTTCCTTCTCTTCCACGTCCTCTTGCTGGATATGAGTTTTGCCTTTCATTGTTGAAATACTTCACACCGCCTTTTCCTCGAAATTGACATCTGCCTCTTCCTCTTTGGCTCCGTTCGTTGTTGTATTCTCTTCCTTCTTTTAGAGTAAGCTTTGTTTGAAGAGCTTGCTCTAAAGTCTCCTGACTTTTCCTGTTAAGTCTCTCTTCATGGGCTTTTAAGGAACCCATGAGTTCATCAATTCCCATAGAATCTGTATCTTTAGATTCTTCAATTGCTACAACAACATAGTCAAACTTGGAACTTAAAGAGCGGAGGATTTTTTCTACCACCCGTGTGTCACTCATATTTTCACCATTAGTTTTTAATTGATTGAAAATAGCCAAAACTCTAGAAAAATAATCTGAAAGTAACTCGGAATCTTTCATATGCAAAGACTCGAACTCACCTCTAAGTGTTTGGAGACGAACCTTCTTTACCTTCTCAATCCCCTTATGAGAATTTTGTAGAGTCTCCCATGCTTCTTTGGCGGTTGTGGCAAACGCAATTTTCTCAAACGTACCTTCATCCAATGCTTGGTGAATGAGAGTGAGGGCCTTTTGATCTGTCCTCCTTGCTTCTTTTAATCTATCCTTTTGAGCTTGAGATAGAGTGGCTTCATCTTGAGGCTCATTGTAGCCTTTTTCAACGATCTCCCAAACATCTTTAGAAGTGAGTAACACCTTCATCTTGATACTCCAATGGTTGTAGTTGTCTTTGGTGAGTTGGGGAATTTGGAAAGGAACCATACCATTAGCCATTTTAGAACCTTGGCTCTGATACCACTTTGTTGGAAGAGGTTGTTTATATATTTAGGGGAGGGAGCAAAATATATGAAAAAAGAGTGGAGAACTATTTGGTGAAAGGAACTATTTTATTAGAACTCACTAAATTTTGCTTGATACAAAATGTGGAGACAACACCCCTATTTATACTATCCTCCAACTCAAATGAATGGTGGAGATTAAATTTACATCAAGGGTCAAGATTGAATCTCTAGAACCTTCCACATCTATCTACCATTTCTTACACTCTCCACAATACATAAGATGGATCTAGAATGTTCTTGGCAAAATATCACTCTTAATGGGTCTAACTTTATAGAGGCCCAATACTAACTAATTAGACAACCCAAACATTTAACCCAAAAATACAAACTAATAAAGCCCAATTATTTTAATTTCAAAAACAAGTTTAATTTTCAACAAAACACTATCGTAGGTGCTCAAATTTTTTTTCACTCACTTACTAGGTAATCTCTATTTATCTTTCGTATCATTTGAAGCTGAGGATGTGATAGATTAAAGGGTTGGTGGTGGTGAGTAGTGTTAACTTTGTGATTTGGTAATGGGTTTGAGTTAGGATAACTTTCCCTGAAGTTTTGTTTTCGTTTATTTGTTTTGCACTATAAATCAGTTGTTTGATTTTGAATTTATTATTCCATTTTTATTCCCCACCACCACCCACCATAATTTTTGCTGTTCCTAGGCTGTACTATTAGCTGCATATTGAAGACTTAGAAGAGTTAGGATTTGAGTTCTTGGAGTTTCTTTTGCAGAGTTGCGTATCTCTTTGTCATGGTTGTGGTTTGTGTGGTTTGGGAATAGGGGATGTGAGTTGGTTATCAAACGTGACAACCCTTTTTTGTTGATATCTCGTGTTTAATGTCATGTATGTATATATGTATTCCCCAGGCGTTGTTTTTTAAGATCTATAGTTATCGCTGACATTTTGTTTTATAATTTTTTTTTATTTTAGTCCAATTTTTTAAGTTTTGTTAATATATGTTTTTTAAGAAAAATATTAAAGTATATATTTTAGTAATAGTTTAAAACAATTTGTTATGAAGATATTCATTTTTTTTTTAATTTTATCTTTGAGTGTTATTTCTTTAGAGAGGATATTATATTTCAATTTTTTTTTATATTTGTTAAAATAATGTTTGATTGTAAATTTTAAAATATTGAAAAAAGTCTGTATCATATTATTTTAGTTATATTTTTGTTAAAAGTATGACATTTTAAATTTATTTTAAGCATGCAACAGAAGTATCACTGAAATGAATTTAAAATATGATATTGAATTTGTAATATATATTTTAAAATTATTTTATATTTGTTTAGTGGACAACGCCCGCGCATCTTAGGGTACCTCCTAATTATAACCTATATTAACCGATCCAAGAATCTGATCAGGTTAGTGGACTTTCTTTTTATCCGATTTTGAAGACTTCTCAATTCCCACGTCTTTCTCATCTAGTAAGCTGAAGTATCTGACTCATCTTGAAACTCCTTTTTGTTTTCTTCTCTATTAAACTCGGGCAGATCTAAGTACATACCAACCTCCTTATTTTGAATTCCATACCTATCTAAACAACGTAACCTTCCAGGATTATCTCCTTTTAAGTTGGAGTTATCAATCGTTGGAGTCTCATTGTCCTGAACAAATATTACTGTTCCACCTAACCCAGTTGTATTGAAAATATCCAAATTTTTTTGGGATTATCCCATTTTCATTTTGAACAGTCAACACCTATTTTTGCATAGGAAATCTGACCAACTCTTTGGACTGGCTTCAACACTTCTGAACAGGTATGCCAGTTGCTAGATTACCATTTTCACCTACTTGGATGCCATTTTTTTTACCAAAAAATGCATTCGACCTAGAGCCTAGAGGAACTTGTTGAGTAATCCTATGGTGTTGAGGCAAATTATCATACTGCATATTATATAAATTTCCCAGAGATTTTCTTTTGATATTTCTACAATTTCCCTGAGATTTTCTTTTGATATTTTTGCACGTTGATATTTGGTGATCAATAGTATTGACGTTATGTCAGACAAATGTAAATTGACATAGTATTCAATACCACCATAACATTCACAAGGAAATTGTTCAAACTACAAGAAAAAACATCATTTATTTCAATTTAAAAATTGACGTTATGTCAGATAAATGTAAATTGACATAAATGATATTTATTTACGTCAATTTGGCTTTAAAGGTACATTTTTATTTCAATTTAAGTAAAATTAAGATAAAAAACAAACCGTATATCTCATTTTATATATAAATAACATAAATAGAATGTTAATTATTTTAGCCTTTGAGTCAAAACTGAGATAAATGAAAAAAAGAAGCGGGCATTTTTTTTGGCACTCCCGCTCCAAAATTTGCTTCTCAAAATTCTTTCCCAGCTCTCTCTTATTGATATCTCTCTCTCTTTATTGCACAACTCTCTCTCTCTCTCTCTCTCTCTCTCTCTCTCTCTCTCTCACTCTCACAACTCTCTCTATCTCTCGCTCTGACATATAACTCTCTTTCTCGTTCCACCTCCGGTGCCGTCAAGCTTCCATCACGCAGGTACAAATAACTCAGGATTGTCTTAAATTTCTAGGATTTTCCAGATTGAGTTCTAATTTATGTTTGATTTGTTCTTGATTTTGTTATTATTTTTGGATTTGAATTTATGTAGATATGGATTGGCCAAATTTGTGTATATATATGAACTTGAAAGTGTTTGAAACTCCATCAAACGTCCCCACCATCCCCATCGTGCCCCTCTCTAAACCCCATCATTTGATGAACAATCTAAATTGAGAAATGATGGGGTATTCATCGACCTAGAAGCACAGGATCCTATGGTACCTCTTGTTCGATTTAATAATCAGTTTTCCTTCTTCATTTTAGCAGTTACGAGAACCAGATCCACTAAAAAAATTGTTGAATTTTGTCCATAGTGTGACTTTTTGACTATATTGTTAAAAACGAATATTCTCTATTTAGTATGATTTTTTTGCGATGGTATTATTTGAATGCAATTTATGAATGATTCAACTTTACAATTTGAAGAGATTTTGATTGGCTAGATTGAAAAGACCAACTCATATGAGAATGACCCTAGATGGCTAAAAAAAAGTTAGCCTTTTGGGATTATATAATGATTTGTCCGTGTTTTCTTTTTTCATTATGGAATGTTTACGTTCTATTTATTTGATAAACACACACTTAAAACATATGACAACACACGCGAGAAGGCACACACAATCATTTCTAACCACTTTTATTAAAGCTTACTGTGATCCAAGACATATAATGCATGATATGTTCTCTTCAGTTTGTACTTTATACAAATTTTTAGTCACAGTTTTTAAGTTTTGAGTGTTTAGTTGTGCCTTTGTTTTTTACACTTTTATTTTCAATATTAGGCCTATAACTTAACGTGGCTGGGCTAGTAGGTTGCTGAATTTGTATTTTGTCTGTCTGTCCATCAATAACTGCGTGCGTTGCCTAGTGGATGTGAAGAAATGGGACATTATTTTGCAATAATAAGCCAAGCTACTATATTACTTACTGGGAAAAATAAAAAAACAAGACAAGATAGTATTTGTAGCAAATTTTCCTTTACAATATCTATTTACAATCTTCTAATAACTACTGCGTTTTATCTAATTTTGATTGACTGTTGTTATTTGTTTTTCATTGTCTACAGATCGTGTTTTGCACTGTTAGGTATTCTGGGCCAGATACAAGAAATCTTATCAATGAAGATGGAATAATGCCCTTAAGTTATTTCTTGTCAAATCTTCTAACTTTCTTTGATCAGTTCGCATTTTAAGGTATCATTGCCCCAATAATCATTGTGGAAGTGTTTGGGACTTAATTACTAACTACTAACCTCATTGAGATAAATTTAGACCCTATACATTTCATCTAAAATATATTTAGCCCGTGTGAAATGAAAAATGGTAAAGCATTTTCAGCTATTCGAAGTTGTAAGCTTTGTTCGTACAAAGTTGTAAATAAGTATACACACTATAATGATGTGATTTCGATCACAATAATTAGGGAAACATAATATTTAGCTATTTGAAAATAGCGGAAATTAATTTTAAAATATCCTCATTTTCATTACAAGCAGTCCAATAGCAACATTATGTCTAGAATAGTGACTTTAGTAGTGCTGCATGGGAAAAGTAGTGTGGCAGTGCCACATCAACCCTGGTAATGGTGTGGAAATATCATGTCATCTGCCTCATGTCACAGTGACTTTAATTTCATGAAGTCACCGTTTTGAACTTATGTTGCTATATGTGTGCGATAATGTCCCTATTATTTTAAAAAACTCCTAGACTAAATAATATTTTTTATGTAGTCTTGGGGCTAAATCTTAGATGTCCGAAATACTTATATAAATTTAACTTTGAATTGGTGAAAAATACTTTTAAGCTGGGTGAAAAATATTTCACCCTAAACCAAACCAAACCAAACCAAACTTCTAGCTACGTACTGACTGCATTTCACAAACAATGATTATGTTCATAGTAAGATAAAGATGACACATAACAAGTATATTCATGTAGCCAAATGATGATGAAGATCAATGGATGCTGTCATAATGGCTTTAGTATTTTCCTAATCAAATTTTTTCAAACAAGTATAATACTAAATTAAGATAATATTTTTCTATGTAAGACATTTATCTTTAATAGAGAGAGTGGCTATGCAAATGTGACACCCCGTCTAATTAAATACCGGGTGATCACTCCTTTATTAAATTAAAATCAAGGTGAACAGTTGGTTCATTCTTAGCATCACTATCGCAAATGAAAAACTTTTCCAATTTAAACACCCTAATTAATTAAGCTAAGTGTCAAAACCATTTAAACCTTTTATTCTCATTTTATTAACTCCGGTTATAAAACCTTAAACCATTAACATCCAAAGAGTCACACAATAAGTAAAAGAATAAAATGAACATTCAAGAGTTTACCCAACAATAATAAATCCCAACATTTAAATACTAAGGAAAAACATCCTAACAGTAACAATCCCGAAATAAATATTGAAATTAAAAGAATTACAATCTCTGACAATATCAACTAAATAATGCAAAAAGGGCAACACATGCCCCCACTGCATAAAGATGAACTAGAAGCAGAGTAAAAAATGAGGTCGTCTAAACAATGGCCTGCAACTCCCACAAAAGTGTAATACCCCGTATTTTTTGTGATATTTATTAATGGGATTAATTGAATTAAATGCGTATTAATTGGAAATTAATCCGGATAAAAATACTAGCGAGATGCGAGTTAGTATTTGATATTAATGAGTATATATGGCTATATATGAATATGGAATTATTGATTTGTCGTGAGATAGAAATACGACAATTTGGAAATCTTGTTGAGACGCGTGTGACAGTCGCGTCATGGAATATAATTATGATAATTAAAAAGGGAATTTTATTTCTATCAACCGTATGGTCATTTTGAGTGCGCCAACGCGTCCGAAAGGGTCGAGATAGTCAGAAAACACTAGCCGGGGGTTTAGTTTGGGTCCCGGGGCATTTGTAGGCCATACCGACAACGTATAAGGGTAGTTTGGTAATTTTAGAATTTTGGGATTTTTGATTAACGAATTTTAGGAATTTTAAATGGAAAATTAAAAGACCCACTAACCCATTACCATCCATTAACTGATTAGAGGGCTACGGGGGTTATTAGAATTAGCCCCAAAAGATCCTAAGACAAACCCTAGCCTCCATTGCCACCATTAGAGAAGAGCTTGTAGAGGGAGAGAGAAGAGAGGAGAATTCTGTAGAGAGAGAGAGAGAAACTCATCAATTCGTCATCAAATTTAGAGATAAACATAAGGCAAGTGGTTTAATTTCATTATTTTGCAGAGAATGCTTCTTCCATGCGTAGGAAATTCAAATAAATTTTATTGTTCTTAGAGTATGATGAAAACCCATTTAATTGGATGTAGAGATTTAAGAATCTATTGAGGAAATTGCATGTAGAACGTTGATAGGATGATTAGTCAGATGAAAATACATCTTTTACATCATAAAAACGGATTTAGTTATGTCTATGAATGACTTGATTTTTCTAGGGTTCATGTTCTTGAGATTTGAAAAATAAATGTTAGAGATTTGATAATTTGATGTAGTTTAGGGTGATTTGAACCCATATAAATGTTGTAATACGGTTGAAACATGTTTAGGAAGGATTAGATACCTTGAAACATTGTTGGAATGACATTTAGGTGAGATTAGAGGTGAAGAGAAGTTGGAAAAACGAGTTAAGGAAAATCTGGGATCAAATCTGGCCACTCGTTAGAAGACCTGCCCAGGTCGTTCGAACGAGCTTCTAATGAGTTGACAGTTTGACTTCTAATGAGAGGGATGTTCGTTCGATGACTTTCGTTCGAACAAGATCTCGTTAGAAGGCCCAGTTCCTTCGAACGAACTCTCGTTCGAACAGCCTCGTTCGAACGAGACTTCTAATGAGTTGACAGTTTAGGCTTTTTAGCCTGTTTTGAATTCGCGTGTCCCGTAACCTTATTTAATGGTAGAGATAACCTTCCCTTGATGATAAATAGATATAGTAGGGACATTTGAGATATAATGAGGAGTAAAACCTAGAAGTGTAGTTGAACCTAAAGGGAATTATGGAGTAGGACGTGAGTGTCTATTACGATGCGAGAACATTTACGGCCTAAATTATTATATTAACCGGGAACATATAAATTGTGTAGCTCTATATGTCGGTCCGAGAATGAGAAGTGTACCACCAATATATTAAGGTGATTACTAAGATGTGTGCATACTTAGTATATGTATTACTTTTATGTGTATGACATACCTACCATACTTGCTATCACGGGAGGTTTACGTTCGCTTAGGGCCCTCTAATCCTTGTGTTGCCCGGATTTAGACTAGTACCTCGATGAACATAGGTCAGAGAAGGACTTATTGGGATATTAATAAGTCTACTGATCGTGGGAGCGCAGGTATGTGCGTGACCCATGTGATGTGACTGTGTTCGCCTCCATTATTTGTGATGTTGTTATCTGAGAACGATTCCTGAGAGATTCGGAATGCGTGATCCTTATGTACGTGATGTACCGGGATGGATAGCAGAGTATGTG
Source organism: Sambucus nigra (assembly GCA_949130495.1). Lineage (NCBI taxonomy): Eukaryota > Viridiplantae > Streptophyta > Magnoliopsida > Dipsacales > Adoxaceae > Sambucus > Sambucus nigra. The sequence goes on from OX422207.1 coordinate 717,990,255, forward strand.
AGCACCGCATCTAGTCTTGGATGCTTGTATTGTATATTTATGACATGAATAATATACACTTAATTAATAGGAAACTCTCATGTTGGTATTGTGAATATAATTATGGTAATGTTTTGAGAAAACATAACGGGTTAACCGATAGTAAATTGTATTACTAATTGAGAATTTGAGTTTAAGTAAAGCCCTCTATTTAATTGATAACGCTAGAATGTGATATGGGAAATCGAAGAGTAAGGGGTAGGACTTATTACGGTTTGGTTAGTTAGGTATGTCATTTAGATGGGTACGGTACGTTAGGAGTGCACATGTAGTCGAGAGGTAAGAATTTCATGTTAGTGCACGTCCTAACATGTATTTTGCATTTAATGTTATTAAAACACTTGCTATTTTTAAAAATGATTTCCACTTTCGGGCTCTGACCCATTTGCTTTCAAATCTATTTTTGTAGAAACCATTTTAGGTGCCCAGCCACAAGGACACCATGCTTAGGATCCTCATTCAGGTGACGAGCTGTAGCTGTTTGTGAAAGTTAGAGGACTTTGCTTGTAGACGCTTCATCTATCTTGACTCCATATTCAGCATTTATCAGCTGTAGGGCATGTCGCCCATTTCTTTTAGAGGCATTTCATTTATTTCAGTTATTCAGACTTCGAGCATGTAATTAATTCAGGATTCAGACTTATGTTATTATTTCATTCATGGGATTGTTGTGAGGAGTTTTCCTCCGGACTTATTATTATTTGTTGATTATTTCATTACTTCGTTATGGTGAATGGATTATGTTGTTCTTCCATTATTCTTTTATCGCATGTTAATCAGACTTAAATTAAAATTTGGCAACTTACTTTTTAAATACTAGGTGGTTAGTAATTATTAAAATGTTTTCGACAGTGATGCTATTAACTGAACCAACTTGGCATTTTGTATTGATTTAATAAAGGAGTAGCTACCCGATATTTAATTAATCGGGGTGTCACAGGTGGTATCAGAGCATCAGGTTCTAGTTTCCTTTAGGATCTGTACGACTTATTATGTTTTCCGCTGAACTTTCTTTGATATAGAGCCCTAATTCTAGGAATGTTGTGTTTATCTATATACTCTGTAAATTCGTACTTCTGCGATTTGTTTATTTGAATGACGAACTCATCCAAATTTACTTAAATTTCAGATGAATCGTCAAGAAGAACTAGCTAAAACGGTTAGGGGAGTTAACGAGCAAGATCGACTCACACCTCAGGTATCCCCAGAGAGAATATCAACCGCCGAGTTAGCAGGTATCGTGGCACAAGCAGTTACCACTACAATTCTACAATACCAAGAATGCAACATACAACTTAAAGGAAGCAAAAGACCTAGAGAAGTTACCCAAATGCATGTGACTAACATTGAAAATCGTGCGAAGGCGCCGAATCTGCGACAACAAAATAATCAAGATCGAGTGAGTTCCAAAAGTAACGAGATTCATGTGCAGGGGCAAAAGTGTCAGGGCCAACAAAGTTGGGTTCTGAATGAAATCACTAAGAGGTGTTCCGGTTGTGGAATGGACAATCACAAACGTAAATCTTGTCCGAATCAGACTGGGGATAAACTACGATCTGACCAGCGAAGAATTTTGAAACTCTGCTATAAATGTGTACAACCGGGTCACAAGTGGATGGATTGTCCTCGCCCTGACATAGTTTTTCCGCAAATCTCTCCCCAAGGCCAGCAAGACCAGGGAAAAAGAGAGACTAGTCAACACCGAAATGAAGTGAAGTAGTTTTGAGGGAAATGTTTCATTTGTGGTAAGATTGGCCACAAATGTCAGGATTGTCCTGATAGGGGCAAGGCCCTGCAGCAGCAGCAGGGTGCTCAACATGAGCCACAGAGGCCACTTTTTCCAGCTGCTCTCCCAGCTCCAGCCCAGGTGCCAGCACTACCAGCCATTCCCGCAGTTCCTGTGCAGCAGGAGCAATTACAGTATGGACGTGTCTATAACGTCCACCAGGCAGCAGATCCACAGGCACCACCCGCGATTGAGGGTATGTTTCCTATCCATGGTACTATGGTTCGGGTTTTGTTTGATATGGGGGCAACGCATTGTTTTATAGCTACACATTTTGCGAAAGCCTTAGGGTTGTTATCCACAGCGGAGAGCACAGTGATGTGTGTAGACTCACCATTGGGGAGTGGGTCGCTTATTTTATTTATATGCCGGGGAGTGGGGGTAGAGATTGGTAGTCTGGTATTACCTGCAGACATGTTGGTATTAGATATGCATGTGCACGATGTGATTATCAGTATGGATTGGCTCGCTGATTATAGAGCCATGATTAATTGCTTCGGTAGGAGCATTGTTTTTCCCATTCCGGGGTAAGAGATGTTTGTAGTGGCGATGCCTAGCCCAGAGGGAGGTTCGACCGCTCATTTGTACTACATAGAGGAGGATACCTCTAAGGAGGTTGTGATTCCTTTAGATTCGATCCCAGTTGTCAGGGAGTATTCTGATGTGTTTCAGGAGATACCAGGTCTACCCCCAGTCGAGAGATAGACTTTGTCATAGACTTATTACCAGATACGAGACCTATAGCACGCGCACCATACCGTATGGCTCCAGCTGAGATGAGGAAGTTACGGGATCAGATTGAGTAATTGTTGGGTCAGGGGTTTATACGGAGGAGTACTTCGCCGTGGGGTGCCCCTGTGTTGTTCGTGAAGAAGAGAGATGGTTCACTGAGATTGTGTGTGGACTAGCGGGAGTTAAATAAGGTCACGATACGGAATAAGTATCCGTTGCCTTGAATCGATGACTTATTCGACCAGTTGAGAGGAGCTTCTTTCTTCTCAAAGATTGATTTGCGATCGGGATACCATCAGTTGCGTATCAGGGAAGAGGACGTCTCGAAGACTGCGTTCTTAACGAGATATGGTTTTTACGAGTTTCGGGTTATGCCTTTTGGTTTAACCAATGCTCCAGCCGTGTTTATGGACTTGATTAATAGGGTGTTCAGGGATTTCCTAGATCAGTTTGTCATTGTCTTCATCGATGATATTCTGGTTTACTCCCAGACTGTGGAGGAGCACGCAGAGCATTTGAGGCAGGTTTTGCAGACGCTACGTCAGAACGAGCTGTATACAAAATATGAGAAGTGCGGGTTTTGGCTGAAGGAGGTCCAGTTTTTGGGACACATTATTTCTGACCGGGGGATATCTGTTGATCCGGGGAAAGTATCCGCGGTGAGGGAGTGGGGACAGCCCACGACACCGACGGAGATCCGTAGTTTCTTGGGACTAGCAGGATACTACAGGAGGTTCATTCGGGGATTTTTGAAGATAGCAGGTCCTTTGACACATCTGACTCGTAAGGGTGTGCCATTCATCTGGAGTGATGCCTGTCAGTTGGCATTCGATGAGTTGAAGGATAAGTTGACTTCAGCACCTGTGTTAGCATTGCCGAGATCGGGAGTTGAGTATCTAGTCTACACCGATGCGTCCTTGCAAGGACTTGGAGGTGTATTACAGCAGGAGAGTCAGGCCATTGCTTATGCATCCCGTAAGCTAAAGCCTCACGAGAAGAATTACCCCACTCATGACTTGGAGTTGGCGGCAGTTGTATTTTCGCTTCGTATATGGAGACATTACCTTTTGGGGGAGAAGTTTCGATTGTTCACGGACCAAAAGTCCCTACAGTACCTATTCACGCAGAAGGAGTTGAATATGAGGCAACGGAGGTGGCTTGAGTTCGTGAAGGATTATCAGTTCGATATCCAATACCACCCGGGGAAGGCTAACGTGGTAGCAGACGCGTTGAGCCGCAGATCTGTTGATGAGGTGGCAGGGGTGTGGAAGGCAAAGTGGAAAGAATTGGGACACCAGGATGCAGTGGCCCGATCATTCATGTCAGTAATGACTGTTACACCGCAGATTGTCACGAGAGTGGTAAAGGCACAAGCAGATGACTCGTTCTGTCAGGAGATGATAGTTCGATTACTAGCAGAGGGAGCTGAATCCTATACCGTTAGCTCAGACGGGGGATTACGCTTCAATGGAGATTGGTAGTTCCGGAAGGGGAGGAATTGCGGCACGAGGTGATGGCAGAGTCACACGGCTCACGATTCGCGGTACATCCCGGTGGGGACAAAATGTACCAAGACATGAGACGTCAGTATTGGTGGAGCGGGATGGAGAGAGATATTGCCGTATTTATTTCTAAATGCGCCTTTTGTCAGCTAGTAAAAGTGGATCATCAGAGACCGGCAGGACTTCTACAGCCATTGGAGGTCCCGATGTGGATGTGGGAGAGCATATCCATGGACTTTATCACGGGGTTACCTACGTCACAGAGAGGTCACGACTCCATTTGGGTAATTATGGACAGGTTGTCCAAAGTCGCTCATTTTCTACCCGTAAGGACAAACTACACTACGGGACAGTATGCCCAGCTCTTTATTGCAGAGATAGTGAGACTTCACGGTGTGCCCCTTAATATCGTGTCTGACCGAGACAAGATATTTGTTTCGCGGTTTTGGGAATGTTTTCAGGAAGCCATGGGCACGGAATTGCGGTTGAGTACGGCGTATCACCCACAGACCGATGGGCAAACCGAGCGTACAAACCAGATGTTGGAGGACATGTTGCGGATGTGCATCATTGACTTCGGGGGTGGATGGGAGCAGTATCTTCCACTGGTAGAGTTTGCTTACAACCACTCCTACCAGTTCACCATTGGCATGGCTCCATTTGAGGCGTTGTACGGTAGACCTTGTCGTTCCCTAGCATGTTGGTTGGAGGTGGGGGACAACAAACTACTTGGGCCGGAAGTGATTCAGGATACTTCGGCAAGGATATAATTGATTCGAAGTCGCATTCGGGTAGCTCAGGATCGGCAGAAGAGCTATGCTGATGCGAAGAGATTCTTCAGGGAGTTCCAAGTGGGGGACCAGGTTTTTCTCAAAGTATCTCCTATGAAGGGGATTATGCGCTTCGGGAAGAAAGGGAAGTTGGCACCGAGATATGTGGGACCATTTCCTATTATTGAGCGGATTGGACCGGTTGCTTATAGGCTTTGATTACCGGAGCATTTGCATCGGATTCGCGATGTGTTTCATATTTCCTCGCTAAGGAAATATCTTAGAGACGATTTGGCTCATTCTCACATTGCTTTAGAGGACATCTATCTCCATCCTAATAGCTCCTACGAGGAGGGGCCGATTGCTATTTTGGACCGAAGTGAGCAGAAACTGCGGTCAAAGATAGTTCCGTTAGTGCGTGTTCAGTGGTGACATCATAATGTCGAGGAGTCCACATGGGAGCGCGAGGATGAGATGAAAGAATGTTATCCAGAGTTGTTCTTACCAGGTACTTTCTAGTTCTGAATTTCGGGATGAAATTAAGTTATTAGGGGGGAAGTATGTAATACCCCGTATTTTTTGTGATATTTATTTATGGGATTAATTGAATTAAATGCGTATTAATTGGAAATTAATCCGGATAAAAATACTAGCGAGATGCGAGTTAGTATTTGATATTAATGAGTATATATTGCTATATATGAATATGGAATTATTGATTTATTGTGAGATAGAAATACGGCAATTTGGAAATCTTGTTGAGACGCGTGTGACAGTCGCGTCATGGAATATAATTATGATAATTAAAAAGTGAATTTTATTTTTATAAACCGTATGGTCATTTTGAGTGTGCCAACGCGTCCGGAAGGGTCGAGATAGTAAGAAAACACTAGCCGGGGGTTTAGTTTGGGTCCCGGGGCATTTATAGGCCATACCGGCAACGTATAAGGGTAGTTTGGTAATTTTAGAATTTTGGGATTTTTGATTAACGAATTTTAGAAATTTTAAATGGAAAATTAAAAGACCCACTAACCCATTACCAGCCATTAACTGATTAGAGGGCTACGGGGGTTATTAGAATTAGCCCCAAAAGTTCATAAGACAAACCCTAGCCTCCATTGCCACAATTAGAGAAGAGCTTGTAGAGGGAGAGAGAAGAGAGGAGCATTCTGCAGAGAGAGAGAGAGAAACTCATCAATTCATCATCAAATTCAGAGATACACATAAGGCAAGTGGTTTAATTTCATTATTTTGCAGAGAATGCTTCTTCCATGCGTAGGAAATTCAAATAAATTTTATTGTTCTTGGAGTATGATGAAAACCCATTTAATTGGATGTAGAGATTTAAGAATCTATTGAGGAAATTGCATGTAGAACGTTGATAGGATGATTAGTCAGATGAAAATACATCTTTTACATCATAAAAACGGATTTAGTTATGTCTATGAATGACTTGATTTTTCTAGGGTTCATGTTCTTGAGATTTGAAAAATAAATGTTGGAGATTTGATAATTTGATGTAGTTTAGGGTGATTTGAACCCATATAAATGTTGTCATACGGTTGAAACATGTTTAGGAAGGATTAGATACCTTGAAACATTGTTGGAATGACATTTAGGTGAGATTAGAGGTGAAGAGAAGTTGGAAAAACGAGTTAAGGAAAATCTGGGCTCGAATCTGGCCACTCGTTAGAAGACCTGCCCAGGTCGTTCGAACGAGCTCGTTCGAACGATCTTCTAACGAGTTAAAAGTTTGACTTCTAAAGAGAGGGATGTTCGTTCGATGACTTTCGTTCGAACGAGATCTCTTTAGAAGGCCCAGTTCCTTCGAACGAACTCTCGTTCGAACAGCCTCGTTCGAACGAGACTTCTAACGAGTTGACAGTTTAGGCTTTTTAGCCTGTTTTGAATTCGCGTGTCCCGTAACCTTATTTAATGGTAGAGATAACCTTCCCTTGATGATAAATTGATATAGTAGGGACATTTGAGATATAATGAGGAGTAAAACCTAGAAGTGTAGTTGAACCTAAAGGGAATTATGGAGTAGGACGTGAGTGTCTATTACGATGCGAGAACATTTACGGCCTAAATTATTATATTAACCGGGAACATATAAATTGTGTAGCTCTATATGTCGGTCCGAGAATGAGAAGTGTACCACCAATATATTAAGGTGATTACTAAGATGTGTGCATACTTAGTATATGTATTACTTTTATGTGTATGACATACCTACCATACTTTCTATCACGGGAGGTTTACGTTCGCTTAGGGCCCTCTAATCCTTCTGTTGCCCGGATTTAGACTGGTACCTCGATGAACATAGGTCAGAGAAGGACTTATTGGGATATTAATAAGTCTGCTGATCGTGGGAGCGCAGGTATGTGCGTGACCCATGTGATGAGACTGTGTTCGCCTCCATTATTTGTGATGTTGTTATCTGAGAACGATTCCTGAGAGATTCGGAATGCGTGATCCTTATGTACGTGATGTACCGGGATGGATAGCAGAGTATGTGAGCACCGCAGCTAGTCTTGGATGCTTGTATTGTATATTTATGACGTGAATAATATACACTTAATTAATAGGAAACTCTCATGTTGGTATTGTGAATATAATTATGGTAATGTTTTGAGAAAACATAACGGGTTAACCCATAGTAAATTGTATTACTAATTGAGAATCTGAGTTTAAGTAAAGCCCTCTATTTAATTGATAACGCTAGAATGTGATATGGGAAATCGAAGAGTAAGGGGTAGGACTTATTACGGTTTGGTTAGTTAGGTATGTCATTTAGATGGGTACGGTACGTTAGGAGTGCACATGTAGTCGAGAGGTAAGAATTTCATGTGAGTGCACGCCCTAACATGTATTTTGCATTTAATGTTATTAAAACACTTGCTATTTTTAAAAATGATTTCCACTTTCGGGCTCTGACCCATTTGCTTTCAAACCTATTTTTGTAAAAACCATTTTAGGTGCCCAGATACAAGGACACCATGCTTATGATCCTCATTCAGGTGACGAGCTGTAGCTGTTTGTGGAAGTTACAGGACTTTGCTTGTAGACGCTTCATCTATCTTGACTCCATATTTAGCATTTATCTGTTGTAGGGCATGTCGCCCATTTCTTTTAGAGGCATTTCATTTATTTCAGTTATTCAGACTTCAAGCATGTAATTAATAAAGGATTCAGACTTATGTTATTATTTCATTCGTGGGATTGTTGTGAGGAGTTTTCCTCCGGACTTATTATTATTTGTTGATTATTTCATTACTTCGTTATGGTGAATGGATTATGTTGTTCTTCCATTATTCTTTTATCGCATGTTAATCAGACTTAAATTAAAATTTGGCAACTTACTTTTTAAATACTAGGTGGTTAGTAATTATTAAAATGTTTTCGACAGTGATGCTATTAACTGAACCAACTTGGCATTTTGTATTGATTTAATAAAGGAGTATCTACCCGGTATTTAATTAGTCAGGGTGTCACAAAAAGCTACAGCGCGTTCCATCCAAAGGATCCTATGCAAGACGCCCTTGTGGCTGGGCACCTGTAATACATACATATATATACAAGAGAGGAAGAAAAAGAAACTGGTCAGAGCCCGATAGTGTATATGATTTTAAAATTTATTTAGCAAGTATTTAAATTGATTACAGGCCAATGCAACAACATATTAGTGTGACATTCTCTTGAGAAATTCTCACCTCTCTTCTAATGTGCACACCTATCTCACTAACTTTTTGAATGGTTTATCTCGTCATATAACGCACTAATCTTCCCAAATGATTTGACTTATCTTAGGTGACTCGTAAGACTTTAGAACTGAACAACATAATAGTTTTTTTTTAAAGGATAAATTTCATTTAGTGACAAGTCTATTCTTTTTAACTTTATTAATGAATAAAGCTTTCCAGTATCATATTATACTTTATCAAAACAAGTATTTACAATTTGAGTTATCAACCATGTCCTACTTACCATATCACAGTAGGCAAATTCCAAATTTCAGAAGTTGATATATATAAAAAATACTCATATAATATATATATTCTAACAACACCCTACATAAAAATTTATGGTGTGGGCATACTCTGATATCCAATCCCCGTATCACTCGTACTAAAGGGAATACAAGTTCGGAATCACTCTCGAACTGTATAAATACATACACAAACAATATTGAGGCGAAGCATAGTTTCCAAGTCCAAGAGGTCAGTACATACCCTCACGTCTCTTAGGACTGTGACTACAGATTCGATAGTCTGTACCTAGGATTTCTATCTTCTAGGGTACGAGTCAATATCCCCCATAAGTCACACGAGATAAGATCGTCCCAGCGCGGTAACCTCCGGGATAGCAAGTAGCGCGGGCATGATTTTTACAAGTATATAATATATGCATACACAATCATATAAATATACCACTTTTATTATATCAATTTAGGTTTATCCAATAGCCCACATTCACAACATTTATCCTTATTTTTCCATTATTATTTATCAAGTATAATGGTTCGTTTCTAACTTTAATTCGAAGGGTTTTTCCAACTTACTATGTAACCCTCATGGACTCTATTCTTCCAAATGTACAATTCAGTAGATATCAATGTAACTCTCTCTTACGTGTCTCTGTCCTTTAATATATACTTACATTTTCCCTTATGCAAAATACCCCAAAAATATAGATTTCGCCTTACATTAAAGGTCTCTTATTCATTAATGAATCTTACTGGTCATCATTATCTCCCAAATAATCTTAACAAGGATGTCTAAGGAGTTTTCTTCATTTCAAATCAATTCAACAAATTTAAAAGGGGAACATAACTCTGCCAGGAGGGGTCGATCGATCGAGGTTAGGGGCTCGATCGATCGAACCTTCGATCGATCGGAGCTCTGGGCTCGATCGATCGATCAAACAAGTATTGCGATTTTTGCAGTTTTGCAGTTACGGGTTCTAACACACATCTTCATCCAAATTCAAGTTTTGCATTCCCAAACGTCCAAAGGTTTATACTACTAACATCCTAACATAATGTTATGTATTTCCTACGTAAAACATGTCAATTTCCGTCACTAAACATGGATTAACAAGCCAAAATTCATTTAAAATTCAAGAACCCTAGAAATCTTTAAATCATGGTTCTAATCTGTTTTCCCAGAATCTCCTTCTCATATAACATCAAAATTTCGTGGTTTAATTCTCTACATCACCAAAGGTTTCCAGAATATCATTTAAGTCATCACAACATGCAATTTCCTATCTCAAATTGGGTTTTTCTTCCATACAATTCATCCTAATCACTCCTAAACCAATATGGAAGATGCATCAACGAAATAAGCAAGATAAACACTTGCCTGGGGTTTTCGACGTTCTGGTTTGGTGCCGAATTTGGTGTGGTTGCGTTCCCCGTCTCGCGATCTACGCGTTGGTGGTGGAGGCGGTGCAAACGGATGGATTTCGGGTCTTGGATTGCTTTGGAAGCTCTCTCCTTCCCTCTCATATGGCCGTCACTTGTCTTTGGTTGTTCTAACCCTAGAAGACAACCTTAGACATCTGATATAACCCTTGAAATTTCGTGGGTTTAATTACCCAAAAATGTAAAATGACCAAAATGCCCTCCCGGGGTACTAATTAAGCCTAAAATTGCCCCGAGACTCAAACTAAACCCCCGGGTACACTTTTCTGACTATCTCGACCCTTTCGGACGCATTGACGCACTCAAAATGACCATACGAATGACATATAAAATATTTAATTTTATTAATCAACATTTATTCCCGACGCGACACAGGCGCGTCCCGACTTAAATTTCCACAATTGTCATTTTATTCACACGTAACAATTCTATAAAAATAAATCTCATATATTTCTATACTGATCCAGTAACATTCAACAAATAACAAATTCTCAATAATTACTAACCCTCGTCACGCTAGTAAATATTTAAAACAACATTTCAGATTAAAATTAATTTAATTATCTCAATTAATTCCCTAAATTTAAAAGCCATTAAAATACGGGGTATTACATACTTCCCCCCTAATAACGGAATTTCGTCCCGAAATTCGAAAAATACGGTCTATTAGGTAGCACAGTTCTGGATATCCTTTTCCGTGCACAAACTATTTACATCGTAAGGCGCTCAATCACTATAGTCCTTTCTTCACAGCAACATTGTTTTACATTCTCATTGGAGACACTTCACATTGTGCTCCCAATCGACAACATTTGCATATGTCACGCCTATACGTTATAATTTCATTATCTCACTATCATTAGGAGGCCGAACCTCACTACATGACAAATACTCGGATTTATTCATATACAAAACTCCCATTCTGATAAAATTATGCGAACATTTGATCACTCTTGCTCGCCTAAAACAGTCGTGGAATTCTACCACAGTTATCGGATGTTCTCTCGACCGATTTAAAAAACTCTGATTATCTACTCTCCTCTGAACATACGGAATGAGAATAGTCGAGGTTCTTCCATAACAAAACCTTAATAAGCACCTTGCACGCAACAAACGGGTACGAGTGCTTCTACCGAGCATTCCTGAAATCATCTTACCAATATTCCAAAATCTCCTTCACGTGGCTCCACAAATCTTTAATCACCGTGCGCCCATTCCCTGGCTACGGGTGATACATCCTACTCGAAACGAACCCTTATCTCCCCTGGTTTCTGAAATCCTATATCAAAGGTGGGATTCACCAATCTCATCCTGATTTAGAAATTTATACTGCATCGGATCATGCACTGGCGCGATCCTTCCTTTCAAAGGAAGTCTGGGGCATACTAGTTAATATTGTAAGTCAGCTTAAAGGAGTATCAATCACCTCCTTCTCGGCGACTTTATTCACATGTTCGGGATGAACCTTTGATCTTGGTTTGAGGATGGAAACCCATCCAAGAACTGTACCGACTTTACCGACCTCTTCCAAATTCAGGAATTGTAGCTAAACACAAAATTCTTTTGTTGATTCTCCTCTTTCAACCCAACCTTACCAATGGGCGGTGCATGTAGAGACTATCACTACGTCCCGCTAAACATCGATTCTTCCTTGAAATGTCTCACATTAAGTGACACGTAATACTCCCCTTCCTTCCTTGTAGTATGCCGAAAGTTCCACCCGTGCTATTCTCTCCACGAAGCGCACTCCTGGATCTCTTATACCATACCAAATCATCACCCTTTTTATGTGCAATTCGCTCTCATACTCGCCTACTAAAAACTCCGCTCCGAGTGTTCTTCATAATCATTTAATTCTGCTCCATTCAAGGAATACTCTTCTTAAATGACTTCCCACAGTCTTCCAATTCAAATTTGGGTGTGCTATTCTAATTATATACCTATGTATGGATTATTGCCCCTCATGTGACGTTTAATCCACTCTATCACTTCCACTTCGTTTAAATAGTCCCACAAACATATATGACATACGTCCATGACCACCTCCCTTCGACTCGGACGATTTTAACTACAATTAACCGAGATGCCCACATTCTTGCAACACCCCGACCGCCCTAGAAGAGCGAACGGTGTGTTACTCATCCGTAGAACGAACTAAATTCAACAAAATAGAAGGAATAGGCATTTGAATTCCATGACGATAAAAGAGGAATAATAATTCTCAACCTTCTTCAGATAAGTATAACAATTTTCCCAAATAGGTACAACAACCAAAATAAATCAGTAACGCTCTATTCATCAAAATAATTTCAAGTCATCTCTTTTGTATAATAAAGTTCTTTCCAGATAATACATGCTAAAAATCATTCCAACTCTTTATTCGCCTCGTGTTTTGAACGCGGTTACGACATTTGGGTACTCTCAATCACCCTAGAAATCAAAATTCTTAAATTCTCCTTATCATCGTTCCACTCCTCAACTCGTGGGGTAACTTTCAATGCTTTCTTACCACAAGATCCGGTTTCCAATAGCTTTAAGACAAAATTCAACTTCCAACTTACATACATAATTACTTGATCCCATTTCGATCAGGGTACCGAACTCATGGAATAGTGACCAAACGTCTCCCTATTTCCAACCTTACGCTAAGTTTCATGCGTCGGATGTCTCGCAAAGTGAAATCCAAATAAGGAACCCCCCCGATACACTACTACCTAGCATTGTCAGTTATCGAAATCCGTTAGGTCCTCCGTCCATAGCATATACCCCTTTATTTCGTCCCTTGACAGAAAAGTTACAATTTCTCCCGTAATTATGCTTAAAGAATGTTTCACTAATTGCACTATTGTTCAGTATAGGGTGGTGGTAATGGCATTCCATAAACCTCGAATACATACAATCGGAATTCTCGAAATTCCTTTCCCTAATAATAGGGGTATAAATATTAACTCCCACATCTCTAAAGGATAAATATAACAATGCACTTTTCCTATCACTAAGTCCGGAGTGCTAAACATAATACTGAGTCAAATCTTTTCGCTCCACGGTAAATCCCGATACATACAGAATTATACTGACAAAGTCTATACATACATTGGCATCGAATATCTCGAGCTCACTATCTCCTCCGAAGTCTCTAGGATAGATAATATAAGTGGGAGTCCAACCTTCTTACAGGTAAAGCCTCGCCAAAACAAAACGTGTTGCACTAATGCAACCACTCCGTTAGCCTTGCAATGAATGCTCATTATCGTACTAACCATTTCTGTAACGTTTTATCAAAGATAATACTATACTCGTATATCGCATCACTACGACGAGTAACCTCAATAAAATACGTAATACTGTTAATATACACATTCATCCTCCGCGGATAGAACCAAAGAAAAATCCCGCTACGCTAGGGAAAAATACTCACATAATGGTAACATTTATAACTATATGCATTAAACTCGCCTCACATGCTAATCTAGCAATGAACAAAATATGGTGACTCGCTCGTGTCACATAAACACTCCGCATCCTCTGAGGATACAACTTACACTTCTACCTTGTCAATCGTCTTAACTGCGCAAATGGTTTCAGGACATAACACGTCTACTCAAACCAAACAAAATTACTTTAATCGTTGCCTTTTACTAGGCACCGTATTCTTGTCCTTTTACTCACTTTGGAACATATTATCGCGAGCGATCTCACTCCGCACAAAATACCTCAATACCTAATCCACTTATCACCTGTCCTACTAACCAGGTTAGGATTGTCCTTCTCTCGGACTTTGGTAGACTCGATTCCTGTTAGCCATCCCGGTTGTTCCCTTAGCTTTTTAGGCCATAAAGATCATGTTACTATTTGTAATAGTATTTACTGAATTTACCATCACTTGGTAATAATTTAACTATCTGAAGCATTTAAATGGGTCCCCCGATGTGTATCCACATCCCTTTGTGGTGCTACACTACCACCCTCATATTCAGTCTTATTCTCGACTAACTTCTTCGATTCCTTTAAGCTTCCCACACAAGGAGCATTATCATCTTTATTCAGAAAATACAACATTGTCAACCTCTGAATCAACCGTCCATCAGAATTTCCTCCTAGAGTATTTATCAATTATTATTACGAGTTGGTCTCCCACTTGGAGTCGTTTCCTCACTAGTATCTACCTCTTTCGATACAAAATTTTCTAATGATTTGGATTCATATCCACAATTGGACTTCTGTCATGCCCTCCTGCGATGAGTTCAGAACCACGTTTGCTTCTCATCCTGAACAGTTGAGGAAGGAGCATACGGTCAACACTGTACCTAAGGTTCTCCTATAGGGATAGCATTCTACTTCTAAAATTAGTGGTTGACTCCAACCATTATAATTTCGTCTGAAAAGACAAGAAAATTTTTCTCTAAATTTTCACTTTCAATTTGCCACACTCCGTCCTATATCTAAGCTTTTGGATACTTTACCTCCTTTGGTAACGACACATAATTTCCGCATTTCTAGAATTTTCCACTGACAGTCTCTACACGTTTTTGTAATACATTGGGTAAATTTACCCCCGCACCTCATTTGATTATAACAGCATTTGGAAATCACTGCTGCGCCTTAGTCGCCTTTCTAGTCTTGGCTTCTCGTGCCATAATGGAGGTGACCTGAACTACGGTCATCATCCTCAGATATATTTTATAATCTCAACTGAGCCCTGCCTCCTGATGTACGCTTAACGGTCCTCTTCTGACATCCGTCATCGCTCGGCACACGCACACATCCGAACGAAATTAAAATTCACTAATGTATACACATTATAGCAGGAGAACAAAATCTCGTCAAAGGAATTGAAAATCCTAAACATAGGGCTCTATAACAAATAAAGCAACGCAAAAACCATAATAAGCCGTACAGATCCTAAGGACACCAGAACCTGATGCTCTGATACCACCTGTGATACCCCGCCTAATTAAATACCGGGCGATCACCCCTTTATTAAATTAAAATCAAGGTGAACAGTTGGTTCATTCTTAGCATCACTGTCGCAAATGAAAAACTTTTCCAATTTAAACACCCTAATTAATTAAGCTAAGTGTCAAAACCATTTAAACCTTTTATTCTCATTTTATTAAATCCGATTATAAAACCTTAAACCATTAACATCTAAAGAGTCACACAATAAGTAAAAGAATAAAATGAACATTCAAGAGTTTACCCAACAGTAATAAATCCCAACATTTAAATAATAAGGAAAAACATCCTAACAGTAACAATCCCGAAATAAATACTGAAATTAAAAGAATTACAATCTCTGACAATATCAACTAAATAATGGAAAAAGGGCGACACATGCCCCCACTGGATAAAGCTGAACTAGAAGCAGAGTAAAAAATGAGGTCGTCTAAACAATGGCCTGCAACTCCCACAAAAGCTACAGCGCGTTCCATCTAAAGAATCCTATGCAAGACGCCCCTGTGGTTGGGCACCTGTAATACATACATATATATACAAGAGAGTAAGAAAAAGAAATGGGTCAGAGCCCGATCGTGTATATGATTTAAAAATTCATTTAGCAAGTATTTAAATTGATTACAGGCCAATGCAACAACATATTAGTGTGACACTCTCTTGAGAAATTCTCACATCTCTTCTAATGTGCACACCTATCGCACTAACCTTTTTAATGGTTTATCTCGTCATATAACGCACTAATATTCCCAAATGATTTGACTTATCTTAGGTGACTCGTAAGACTTTAGAACTGAACAACATAATAGTTTTTTTTTAAAGGATAAATTTCATTTAGTGACAAGAGTCTTCTTTTTAACTTTATTAATTAATAAATCTTTCCAGTGTCATATTATACTTTATCAAAACAAGTATTTACAATTTGAGTCATCAACCATGTCCTACTTACCATATCACTGTAGGCAAATTCCAAATTTCAGAAGTTCATATATATATTAAATACTCGTATAATATATATATTCTAACAGCACCCTACATAAAAATTTATGGTGTGGGCATACTCTACTATCCAATCCTCGTATCACTCGTACTAAAGGTAATACAAGTTCGGAATCACTCTCGAACTATATAAATACATACACAAACAATATTGAGGCGAAGCGTAGTTTTCAAGTCCAAGAGGTCAGTACATACCCTCACGTCTCTTAGGATCGTGACTACCGATTCGATAGTCTGTACCTAGGATTTCTATCTTCTAGGGTACGAGTCAATATCCCCCATAAGGCACACGATATAAGATCGTCCTAGAGGGGTAACCTCCGGGATAGCAAGTAGTGCGGGCATGATTTTTACAAGTATATAATATATGCATACACATTCATATAAATATACCACTTTTATTATATCAATTTAGGTTTATCCAATAACCCACATTCACAACATTTATCCTTATTTTTCCATTATTATTTATCAAGTATAATGGTTCATTTCTAACTTTAATTCGAAGGGTTTTTCCAACTTACTACGTAACCTTCATGGACTCTATTCTTCCAAATGTACAATTCAGTAGATATCCATTTATGTTCCAACGTAACTCTCTCTTACGTGTCTCTCTCCTTTAATATATACTTACATTGTCCCTTATGCAAAATATCTCAAAAATATAGATTTCGCCTTACATTAAAGGTCTCTTATTCATTAATGAATCTTATCGGTCATCATTATCTCCCAAATTATCTTAACAAGGATGTCTAAGGAGTTTTCTTCATTTCGAATCAATTCAATAATTTTAAAAGGGGAACATAAGTCTGCCAAGAGGGGTCGATCGATCGAGATTAGGGGCTCGATCGATCGAACCTTCGATCGATCGAAGCTCTAGGCTCGATCGATCAATCAAACAGGTATTGCGATTTCTGCAGTTTTGCAGTTACGGGTTCTAACACATATCTTCATCCAAATTCAAGTTTTGCATTCCCAAACGTCCAAATATTTATACTACTAACATCCTAACATAATGTTATGCATTTCCTACATAAAACATGTCAATTTCCGTCACTAAGCATGGATTAACAAGCCAAAATTCATTTAAAACTCAAGAACCTTAGAAATCTCTTAATCATGGTTCTAATTTGTTTTCCCAGAATCTCCTTCTCATATAACATCAAAATTTCATGGTTTAATTCTATACATCACCAAAGGTTTCCAGAATATCATTTAAGTTATCACTACATGCAATTTCCTATTTCAAATTGGGTTTTTTTCCATACAATTCATCCTAATCACTCCTAAACCAATATGGAAGATGCATCAACGAAATAAGCAAGATAAACACTTGCCTGGGGTTTTCGACGTTCTGGTTTGGTGCCGAATTTGGTGTGGTTGCGTTCCCCGTCTCGCGATCTACGCGTTGGTGGTGGAGGCGGTGCAAATGGATGGATTCCGGGCCTTGGATTGCTTTGGAAGCTCTCTCCTTCCCTCTCCTATGGCCGTCACTTGTCTTTGGTTGTTCTAACCCTAGAAGACAACCTTAGACATCTGATATAACTGTTGAAATTTCGTGGGTTTAATTACCCAAATATATAAAATGACCATAATGCCCTCCCGGGGTACTAATTAAGCCTAAAATTGCCCCAAGACTCAAACTAAATCCCCGGGTACACTTTTATGACTATCTCTACCCTTTCGAACGCGTTGGCGCACTCAAAACGACCATACGAACACCCTATAAAATATTCATTTTTATTAATCAACATTGTAAACGTTGAGCTTTCCTAAATCAAAGCTCTGATACCAATTTGAAGAAGTAACAATTTCCTTTTTAGTTATGCGAAAGCGGTGATGATGGTTCAATAAAATTAAACAATTAATATATTCACTTAAACCAATTAATTAATCCAAGTCCTAGAATTTGCCTAAGTCATATTTATCAATATTAGCAAATTAGGCGAAACAAAATTTTAGCAAATGACTTGAATTAAATAAACTTTACCCAATATTTAATATAAGTCCTAAATTAAATTGAGTGTGATGATTTAAACCAAATTTTATCTTGAATTATTCTAAACATGCGTTCTACGTTGTTTTGCAAGATAAAATAAATCAATCACACTACGCCGCGATGTACGAGGAAAAACCCAAGACGGGAAACAACCTCGGACGGCCCTAGCCATAAATCCACTAGATACGGAATTACAAGTACAAGACAAAAGACTTACAACACACGACTTGATCCCTCTCAAGCCCCGACGCTTCTTCTTGTAGACACCTCTTCCTAGCGGATAACCTTGGAACACCATCACGGTCTCGGAATCCACCGATAAGACTTTATATGGTCACCGTCACCTGAGCAAGGAGCCTTTTTCCAAGTGGGTAGAATCGCAACAAAACGTCTTCTTCTTTGATGGATGTAGAAGAAAACCAAAACTTCTATTTGAAACAGAAGAGATAAACCGGTGCCAAACTCCAAGCAATTGATATGTATATATGTGAACTTGGATAAACAATATGGGTGTAAAACTAGAGTGATAAAGTATTTTCTCTTCAAAAATAGCACTCAAAACTTGAACATTTTCCTTAAACAATTTTAGCTCTCAAACTCTCTCTAAGAGATGGAAAAGTTAGGAAAAGTTGGAAAAAGTTAGATTGGAAAATTTTCTCCCGCACATATTAAAATCTGAAAAAGTTGGTTAAAAACCAAGTGGGGTAGTGGGTGCAAAACTGCCAAAAAACTGCCAAAAATTGTTCCCGCCTGGCATCTCGTTCGAATGACATTTCGTTCGAACGAAATCTCGTTCGAACGAGACTTCTAACGACGTTCCAGATTGAACTCGTTAGAATCTCGTTGGATATCTCGTTTGAACAGAAGGTTCGTTCGAATGACATATCGAACGACATTCCAGTGGCCTAATATGGGAACTCGTTTGCAGGTTCGTTCGAACAACATTTTCGTTTGAACAACAATCTCGTTCGAACAACTCTATCGAACGAAAAACCAGAAAGTTTGAATATTCTTGTTTAAGCCCAGAAAACTTTATAAACATTTATTTAAAGTTTTAATTACTTCTTTCTTAAAACAAAATGCAGTTTTTATAAAACCTAACACCCAATAAACTTGTTCCAAGCTCCTATATATCTAATATTGCATTCATACCTTGGGAGCATGGAACTATGGTTGATGACGTAGAAATGAGGCACGCAAACCGGCATATTTGATGAGGCGTTATACTCTTTGCCGCTACGTCTTCAACAAACATTTCACAGGCTTGAGAATATTACAATTAAATACTATCCTATGAATAAATGTTTTTGTCCGGAATTGAGCCAAAACTATATATGGACTCAATTGGAAATTTGTGTCCTTACAAACATTTATTCCCGACGCGACACAGGCGCGTCCCGACTTAAATTTCCACAATTGTCATTTTATTCACACGTGACAATGCTATAAAAATAAATCTCATATATTTCTATACTTGTCCAGTAACATTCAACAAATAACAAATTCCCAATAATTACTAACTCTCGTCACGCTAGTAAATATTTAAAACAACATTCCAGATTAAAATTAATTTAATTATCTCAATTAAATCCCTAAATTTAAAAGCTATTAAAATACGGGGTATTACAGCAAATACCTTATTTCTCCGCTTACAAACAAGATTACCAAAAATTCAAGAAGAACTTTCAACTCTAAAGTCTTTATCGTGTAAAAGGCTGTATATACATGTGGAGTGTATTTGCAGGTAACTCATTTCCTCAATTGCAGACCACATGACTATCAACACCTATCCCTTTTAACTTTACAAGTCTTTACCCATTTTACAAGTCTAAACACAAGTCCACAACACCAAGAAGATGACCACATAGACTCTGCAAGTCTTTGCAGTTTGTCAAATAATGTGCATGAAACATTCAAATTTGTATAGAGACTAAGATTTTAGGGTAGTTTATTTTATTTTCTTATTATTTATATTTGGTTACTGGATGTTGTGAGATTCATTTAGGGCTGAATATCCGAACAACTTTATATAGTAAATTTGTTGGAATGTGTCCTATATCGTCCGACTTTGCTAATTCTGTGATGGTTATAAGGCTTATATTCCCCTCTCATTAACGACTTAGATTTAAGGAGTATAATGGGGGTGGGTCTGTT
Source organism: Sambucus nigra (assembly GCA_949130495.1). Lineage (NCBI taxonomy): Eukaryota > Viridiplantae > Streptophyta > Magnoliopsida > Dipsacales > Adoxaceae > Sambucus > Sambucus nigra. Next base: position 718,010,614 of record OX422207.1, read on the forward strand.
CTACTTGGTATCAGAGCTTGGTTAGGCCTATGTCCGGTGCGCCGAGTAATCCAACTTTCGTGTTGTGGTCCAAGAGGGTGTGTTGGAATGTCTCCCACATTGCAATTCTGTGATGGTTATAAGGCTTATGTTCCTCTATCCTTAACCTCAAGTGTCGTGGATGAATTTATCTATTGCACTACTTCATTAAGAGTTTAAAAAGTTGTTATTTACTTATTTCCAGGGGTGTATCTTGGGGTTAATATCTATTAGTTCGGTAGGAGTTTTTGGAACTTAAATAATAGTTTTAGTGATGGGTTATAAGGATGATGGTATCAACGATTTCTATTTAATTCTAATGTTATGTTTTGAGACTTGATTAGAGTTACATGCTGCGTAGTACTTCTTTTTCTAGAAAACCAATCACTGATTATGAGATTAGGTTCTTTACATAGTTGAAGTCTATGGCTTTGTTATGATGGCATTATTTACCACATAAAGAAGAGTATCCAAAACTATACTTCCTTTGGTGGACAAATATATTTATTTGGCCACTTAAATTTCGTATAAGACATAAATATCTTAGATAATACATCTCATGTTCATTAGTTATGGAGTTTGTCTGCGCAATTCAATAAGAAAATATAATTTGCAGAATTTATCAAATTTGTTAAGCATCCACACTAGACCAAATAACAATAGATAAAGAGCCCCAATTTGTTACATGAAGCCATGACAAACCTAGACTTAATAAGTTTTTCCAATGTAGATGCATGGAAATATTATTTCTCTACGTATTAAAGTAAAAAATTAGCTTGTTTGTGACTTTTGGGGAGTATGAGGTGAAATGATAATGAATTAGTTAATTATGACAGAGTCTAGTTATAAACTATGTGAAACACAAATATAATGGAATCAATAATAGCAATGGAAAAAGTTGACAAACCATTGATTTGCAACGCAGAATACGTGTGATTTATTAATGAGCAGAGCATTGTGAGTATGTGTTGTATTTTTGTCGTATAATATATGTAATATTTGAGGTATATTGTGTTCTTTGGTACCTATTCACATATTATAGGTCAAAGGAAGTGAAGTTCATATCTGTTATTTATCATTGTATTTGAGTTAAAAAATAGTACATAGGCAGTTTCATGATTAAATTATCTAACATGTGTCCAGTAATGATACTAATGTGATGTATGTCGATGAATCTCTACCCATTCACATGGTTTGGATTATTTAATATTCTTGTTTGACATGAAGTAGGAGGAGCATGGTATTTGCTGTGTGCACATGACGTAGAAGGAGCATGAAGTAGACTTAGTTGTGTACACATGAAGTTGAAATATGCAATTCAGCTTTGGGCAATTCTCAACATCGGTATGCTCATTCTCACATGAATTGATACTGATCTTGCAGTTCTTCTAGATAATCTCAGTAGTGGGGGTTGAAGGGGAACTTATATGCGTTTGAGATGAATTATTGTGTACACATGAATTGCTGTGGACACATGGATCTGTTCACTAACCCCCCAACGACTAACTGTGTACACAAGAATCTATTCTATTTATAATTGGACATTTTTGATGATTTTAAATATCTTATATTTTCATAGGAATCTTCAATCATTAACATTTGATTTACCTTAGGCTAACTGTGTACTTCAATAAACATCAGGAGCTAACTGAGTCTAGAAATGAGTTATGGCAAGATTTAGTTTGATGTTATTTTTGTTGTGGCTAATAATGGTAATAGGTGTTTGTTCATATTTTAGTTATTTCGGGTCTGAACAAACTTTCAAATTCCTATAAATTCTTCATATTTTGTTCGTTTTACTTTTACCTTGCTTGATGTTGTTTTTATGGTATTTTAGTGTGGATTGTATATGTATTCATATTAATGTTAACACTTCATTGTTCTTGTGATGAACTTTATAGATTATAAGTAGATGAGGGTTTGGTATATTGCTTTTACCTTGCTAGGTTTATAATTCGGTATTTTTTTCGTTTAATTTTTTTCTCATTACGTGCTCTGCATTTGTTATGTATTTTTTTTCATATAATTTTTTTCTCATTGCGTGATTTACTTATAACCCACACGTGTTTTAATTTGGTGTAGGCATTGATAGAGAACAAAGGGGGATCTATGATATAGTTTATAACAACTGCTATATATACACTCAGGGGATTATAAGCAATACACTTGTAGCTAATATATAATACACTCAAGGGCTGATACAACCTTATAGGTACACCTGAGATGATATGTATATTTCTACATATTTTTACCCTTTCTTTTAAGCCATTTAAATATTTGAAAATCCAAGTATATTGAATAGCAATTCAAATATTAATTATGGACATAAGCTATTATTGTGTGTTTTTAAAGATGACCACACTATGGTTATGTTGGTTAAATTTCTATTTTAATAAATGACTTAAAAAAAATAGTAAGAGTTGATTGTCCCCATTTAATCCGCCAAATTCAAGCACTGAACGCTGCGAAAATTTCATATGTTCAAATTTTATTTGTTTAAAGAAAAATAGGTGTTCAAATTGTAGTCTTACAAACTAGATTTCAATAGGATTCTTCATCCGTTTACGTACTTAATCTGGTTATGAGAGTCTAATTTATTTATTCACTTAATCAGGGATGATTAATACCGAGAAGTACTTCATAAAACTAATTTGATGTTTAGATTTTTTATGCTTAATCTGATAATTTTTTCTCTTGATTTCTTTTGTTAAGGATGTAGTTGTTTTATACTGTTCGACATGAAGATCTGACCAATGATGAATTGAAATATTACTTCACTGCCCATGTGTTTTGTTCATTCCAGGAAATCATCTCTATATGTTAGATATGATACATTCTTCATGTTTTTTTATCAACGTGCTGAGTACCATAGTTTATGCTTCATTTTTTCTTATCTTTATCATCTTTTCTAAATCACTTTCAAACCAAACATAGGAGAACACATATAGGACACATCCACAAAATCAAAACATGCGTCAAAGGCACCGAACAATAAACTAATAGGAGACTAACCACCTATTACCACTGCCGGCCACAACAAAAACAACATAAAACTAAATCTCTCAAACAGATACAACCAAATCGGAGAAGGAAATACCAACACAACCAACATGCCCCAACAACACTACAACCCATGGTCGTATTTTCTGTGGCTTTTTAGTTAAATCGGATTTGATTATGATGTCTAATGGTCATGATTTTTGTTTTAGGTTTAATTTGAATTGAAATGTTTAAGAGGATCACATAAGGCTTATCAAATGCAGAATATATTCATAAATGTATAAATCATGACACGAGTCTTTCAGCAATAGCCTATTTGTGACCATGATAGGTGTAACAACCCTTACTTTTAAGTAACTGATTTTGTATAATTTTGTCATGTGAGATAATTATATAAAATTTTGGAAATTGGAGTAAATATTATTTTAAGTGATTTGAGAGTTAATATTTACTGAGATTTGCATATTTACCGTTGAGAGAAGGTAAATAGCATCATGTTATGTTTTATTGCGTCGTTGTGCTTTAAGCGACGGTTATGGCATATATTTTGAATTGGATTATGATTACTGAATCAATATAACATCGGAACATAAAATATTGTACGATATTTCGGATGCCAATTTGGAGGGTGCAGTTAGTCCTGAAATAGTTGAGATAGTCAAATTAAGTACCATATTGTATTTTTGAGTTTCGGACACTTTTGACAGGTTATGACTCAATTATGTAGTTACGAGTCATTTTAATGGTGTATTAACTTTTAAGGGGGGGGGGGGGACAAATGTTAAATCAATGTTTAAGTCTCCCAAACCCTCTTACTTCCCCAATTATATGTTTTACACTTTGAGAGAGTAGAGAGAAGAGAGAGCTTGGGAGAAAATGGAGAGAAAAGAGAGAGTTGGAGATTTGGAGCTGGAATCGTTACTATGGGAAGGAAATCGGAGAATGAAAACTTGAGGAAAGTTTCTAACTTGCTAGTGTATGATTTAATGTGGGTAATTTGCATATATAGTTATGTTTTTGGATTTTTAACCATTATTGGGTTTTATGATGATTTTAGTGTTTAAACCCTTAACATTGGATTAAAATTTGATTTGAGTTGGAATTACTACTTAGTTTTTGTGTAGAAATGATTTGGGTAGAGAATAACTTGAGTTAGTTGAGATTTGAAGAGAGAAATTTGAGTTATAGTCGAAACATGGCATTCTGGCCCAGGCAAATCGATTCGGCCCTAGCGAATCGATTCGCTAAGGGGGTAGGCTACATGTCTGGGTTGGGCAAATCGATTCGGATCATCTGAATCGATTCGGAGATTTGAGTCCTCTTAGCCAAATCGATTCGGACGATCCGAATCTATTTTCTTTCAAGACCGAATCGATTCAGCCAGGGCGAATCGATTCGGAATTTCTACAGTTTTAGGATAGTTTTCCAACTTTGTTTTTATTCCTTTTCTTTTAGGTTTAAGAATTAAGAACCTTCCCTTGGGAAGTAATAAAGAAGATTAGGGGTTCATATTAGGAGGATTAATACTCTAGAATGGTATGGGGTAATTGGGCTTAATTCATGGGTTATTCCATAGAGGTTAGTGTCATTTCCTCTAGTGGGCTAGCATCGGACTAAGAGAGGGTTAAATGTTATGGTCTAGGGTCTTTGGGAGATTAGTATTGAGGAGAATTGCCATTGATGGCTTATGGTATTACTTTGAACTCTTGGAGACGAGTGTAAGGATAATTGTACTTCGTGGCCTATATCCTTAATAAAATATGACTTCGTGAATAAGAAATGCATATTTTAGATTGGCGAGTAATTGTTAAGTATAAATGATTTTTGAGAATGTAGAAAAGGTGAATGTTTTAAATAGGCATAACTTGTAAATGATAATTTTCATATACACACCTCTCTAAATCGCTATCATAAGGGAAGTTACGCGCATGAGGTGAATTCCTCTGGCTAGTAAATGCAGGGTGAATGTAGTTCTCGGCCATAGGACCGGTTATTATATATTGTGTTATTATTGTTCGAAGTGAGGTAATTTCAGGTGTGGTTATGACTCACTGTCGAAGGTATATGGCCGCTTCCCGACGTCACGCAATGTAGGATGCCCAGGTTGTCTTGTGCGATAGGCCCTAAAAGATGATAGCTATTTAGGGGCGCGTCCAGTGGAGAAACTCAAAAGGGCGGTCTTAGAATCGTTATATGATGTGATTATAACTATTATTAATAAAAAGTGGAACATGTAATGATGGAAAAGCATTTTGTGAAGATAAACTGCTTTGAATATGTTTCCTAGAGAAAAAAGGGAACGGTGAAGTTAAATGGTGTAAAACTGAACTAGTGAAGCATTTTGTGAAATAAATTGCTTTAAATATGTTTCCTAAAGAAAAAAAAAGAAAAAAAAAGAACTGTGCATTTAAGTTGTGTAAAAGCTGAAATGAAATATCATTAAGTGAAACTTAGATATTTTCCTCATGTGTATATGAACATATAGTAGTGTCATTGAATATGTGCTAGGTTGTGCTTTTAGATTGAGAGGTGAGAATTCTTATCATTATTAATGAGAGAAAGTTTCATTTTCGATGGATGATAAAATATTCATAACTGTCATGCATTTTATTCACATGGTGATCATATTAAACCGGGCCCTCACCCGTTCATATTTCTTTGTTTTGCATGAATTCTATATTCACCCGGGTGCTCTACCGCAAGGACGACCGTATTGACCTATCCATCACAGTTGTCTTGGAGCTATAACATGTTGCGGATGTTGTAGGATATTTGTTATAAATGCTCCTTTCTTTTGTACTCTAGCTATGATCAGTTCACACATTCAGGTGTGTTACCCAAGTTTTGTACTTGTTTAATATAATGTGATATTAAATTGTAATACTCGGTGTAACCTGTTTGTATTGGTCTGTTAACCGACAACTTATTCGATTATTATTTTGTGCTTAATTGTTAGTGTTGTTCGTTTGTTTGTGATATCCACCTTCTTTTCAAATTGAATTGTCTAAATAATTTTCTTTAAAATTATAAATTAAATTTTGACACTCCGTTTTCTAAAATAATTGGTGGTTATCTCGTATTATTATTTTATCGACAGTGATGCTAAGAATGGACCATCTATGATCCCTGTAATTATTGGAGTATCGGGCCACCTCTTATTTTAATGAGTGGGTTGTCACAATAGGCTGTCATCCTTTATCTCTCTCTAACTTAATTTTGTATGGTATTAAATTTATATACAAGTATGGTCTACTTAATATACCAAATAAACCTTTTGTATATTTTGTTGCTGGAATAAGGCACAATCGTGCTTTATGGGTGGGGGTGCAGAAACACATTGCACGAATAGAAAATTATTCTACGATTTTTGTACTTTACCATGGAACTTTGTCTTTTCTTATCTAATAGGAATTAATTTGTCTCAAATTAATGTTACCATCACACACATTTTTTCTTTTCAAATACGATACATTAGTGTTGATGGAAAACTTTCACACACTAATTTCAATCACCATTTTCTTTACATAAGCTACTTATAGTATGGAAAAAAACTTTTAGTTTCACCGTGCCATCGGCTTTACCGTGTGTTGTGGAATAATATAAAGTGGTTCTTTCATTGTTTATTCTTTTCCTTCTTTGAAATGATATAATCAGTCAAAATGATTCCTTATATAGTTGTGAAATACTATAAAGTGTGATTATTTGATTATTTGTTCTTTGCATTCATTGAAATGATATAATATGATTTTTCTATTTGACATCTAAAATTAAACTTCAAAGTTCTCAATTGTGTTGCATGCTTTTTCAGGTGTTTATGAACCTAAACTGTATATGCATTAGCAGGGCAATCATCTACCTGAGTGGACACATCAAGTTGAAGTATAAAAGGGGATAATGATCAAGAGCTATCATCTACTTGAGTGGACACATCATGTAGAAGTAGAAGAGGGGATAATAATAAAACAGTATATTCTAAGCCTGGTGTGATAAAGGTGTAGGTGAACCGTAAAGGTAATTTAGTGGTAGGTATAAATCTAAGAAGTTTAGTATAAATGTAAGAGATTTAGTGTTCATTAGTTTTATTTTAGTGTTTGATAGAACTATGGGTGCTTTTTATTTCTTAAACAAGGCGAATAGTCCATTTTGATATTAGAACGGTCATATCGCAGTTGAGAAGGGATAATAGGATCATTGATGATCATTGATGATCATTGATGATCATTGATAATAGGATCATTAAACAAGGCGAATAGTCCATTTTGATATTACAACAACAAATGTTATGTCTTACATTTTGGAATGATAGGATCATTGATGAAGTTTCAATTCAATGTCTTACTTTTTTTACCTGTTATACATTTTCTGCCTATACGAGTAATTGCTATTGTTGTTATGAACTATTAATTTTGTTGTTTGTGTATTTTATATTTTTTAAATAGGATGGATAGTCCTATAAATAGAGGAAACTCTGCCTAATTTTTTTAAAGGTTTTATTGTATAATTTTTTTTTTCGATTTGTACTCTTTTATTATTTGTTCAGTAATAATGTTTTTTTGTTAACTAGTGCCGAATGCAAGGAAATGATAATCTTCATTGCGGATATTTTGTGTTGAAGTTCATGAAGTACTTCATGGAGGATCCTTCCATACCTTTTGAATCAAAGGTATGTTACCACTGTTTTCTCTTTTTCAGCTATTATATAAAATATTGTTTAGTTATTAACTATGATATACCGTAATAATAAATTCTATTATATCTTCAATTTTTTAGATGAGAAGATTGCACAATAAAACAACGTACTCGTTGAATGAGCTAAATGATGTTCAAATGGAGTTTATTCAGTTCATTACGGATTATATATATTAGGTAGTTCCGAATAACTATATTTTGTTATGTCATAATGACAATTTATTGAGATGAATGTGTTATGATGAAAACTATGTTGATTATATTTGATTGCAGTGTTACTCATTCTGGGTTGGATAGCATGAGAACAAACTTGATCGAGTATTACATTCGACACGTCCTAGCTTGAGTACTATTTTGGATTGTGGATCTTATGATGTAGTTCACAATGTTAGTTTTTGGGCATTGTGATGTATCATAACTATTTTTAGGATATTATCATGTATCTAACTATACATTAGCTAGTTTTTGAATATCATCACGTAACTCACACACTAGCTAGTTTTTGGATATGTTGTAGTTGACATCAATTTTTTTTTTATTGTAAGTATCTTGATGTATATCAAGTACGTGATATTTATGTCCTTGATTACTATCTACATACAAGGAATGATTTAACCTCAAATAATAGTTGTTTATTGATGGAGTAATACTTTTTTTAAATTTTTATAACAACATTTATGCCAGTTTTGAAAAAACTCTCATAATGTAAGGACATATTTTCATCTCCGTTATCAATTTGTTATGTCATATACCGATACACTGTCAAAGAGCATTCAAGAGCAATCTACATCAAATACGGATCCGAATTATTCAAGTTCTTTATCATTCAAGACTCCGCGAAGTTTACTTTGGTAAGGTTATGTTTTAAATATCTTAACTTTTCACTTAGAGCTTTTGGGAGATTTTTACAAAATATTTTCTAAGTGTTGGAGCGGAATTTTTTGTCAAATATTGAGAATGAGTATTTTTTCTAAGTTTTGAAGCGGACCTCGATTTTGACGCCCAGGTCGTTCGCGCGAGATCAGCATCTTGTTCAAACGAGATTGGAAGTCACGCGATGTCGTTTGAACGACATGCGTACTTCGTTCGAGCAACATATGCTTCTCGTTCGAACGAGCTCGAATTTCGAGGTGGTGCGTTTTTATATAAATACTCATTAAATGGTAATGTTTTCATTAAGAAATCCATACGTTTTCGAGAACAGAAACACTGCAAAAGCAGTAATCTTTAGGCTTCTTCTTTTAGGGGTTTAATCCCTTTTTGATTTATAATTCACAAAACTCCCATCTTGCTTTAGTGAATTGTTTTGGTGTTCAAGAACACATCTTTGCCTTTTTTTCATCTTTTGTGGAGTGCGTCTCTACACCATATGGCTGCGTGTCATTGAGGATCTTGTTGCGTGAAGATTCTTTGCTGAAGATAGGACTGTGAGTCCTTGGAGGGTGCTGCTGGTATTCTTTTACTGAATTCAAGACTGCGAGTCTTTGTGGGTATGCTGCGCATTGATCCATTGAAGATTTCTCTATGTAATTGTAAGTTGCGATTTATAGATTCATAGTGAAATAAAGGTTTTACACGAAAGGTTTTTTTTCCTGAAATCTGTGTCTCAGCATATTTGTTGTGTCGCATGCGGTATTTGTTTATGGTTTGTCACACGCACCATAGATGCATGTTTAGGGGCTGAATTAATAGACTCTAATTAAATAAGTGAGCCAAATTAGATATTTGTGAATTTAATCAATTATCACATAGTCGCACCTTTTCAAATTGGTATCAGAGCGGGTTGCGCTAATTTATCGCGTATTCCTATTTTCCGCAAAATCGTGTGATATTGATTTTTTTTGAAATATCAGTTTTGTGAAAAATCGCATTTTTTCTATGGAGCACTTCTATAATAAGATGTCTATTTTTGACGGGTCTAATTATGCCTATTGGAAAGCTCGCATGCAATCTGGTTTAAAAGCCATTGACGAGCGTGTTTGGTACCTTTGCGAAAATGGGTGGACTCCTCCCACGGTCACCGTTGATAATATCGCCTCTTTAAAACCCGTGTCAGCCTGGACTGAAGATGATCATAAAATGTCTAAATATAATTCACGTGGTTTGAGTGCTATTTCTGGAGCTATCACTCCTGATGAGTTTCGCCGAATTATGACGTGCACCACGTCTAAAGAGGCATGGGATGTTTTGAAATTGACACATGAGGGTACGAACGCGGTTAAAGAATCTAAGTTACAAAATTTGGCCACCCAATTTGAGACTATCACCATGTCTGAATCTGAATGCTTTGATGATTTTTATGCACGTTTGTCGGACATTATTAACACCAGTTTTAATTTGGGTGAGGTGGTTGATAACACGCATGTCGTTAAAAAGATTTTGAGATCTCTCCCAAAACGTTTTATTCCTAAAGTCACTGTTTTGAATTCTTTGGGAAATTTGAAATCACTTAAGTTGGAAGAACTTATAGGAGATCTTCAAACCTATGAGATTGACATGTTTCCTAAAACCATTAAGGCTAAGGATAATGGCATTACTTTAAAGACTCATTGTAAGAAAAAGAAAAAAAAAGTTTGTGAGTCCGATTCTAAGGGAGACTTTGATTTTAATGATATGGCCTTGTTTGCGAAAAATTTTAAAAAATTTCTCAACATGAACAAAAATAATTCTTCCTATAAAAATAAATTTTTTGAGAAAAATAAAAAGAAAGGAAAGGCCAAAGAAAGCGGTGAGAGAGAAAAAGAGAATGACTCAGATGAGGAGTGTGAGGAAGATCTTGAGAACGTGACTTGTTTTGAATGTGGGGGTAAGGGACATAAGTCATTTGAGTGTCCAACTTGGCTTAGAAAGAAATGGAAGAAAGTAGCCATGCCTGACACACTTAGTGATAGTGAGGGTGATGAGGGAGATGAGTCCAATAAAGGTTTAGCACATGGGATGGTTGTCGCTTTTTCTAGTCGTGTGAGCACACCCACTTTGTCTCATGAGAGTGCACACGAGAGCGATGATAGTGATTTGTGTACTTCTAGTGATGATGAGAGCGAGGAAGAAAGTGGAGATGAAAGTGAGCTCCAAAATGCTTTTAGAGATTTGTACACCGAGATCTTGAAAACAAAGAAGTATAATCGTGATTTAGGTCGTCGGGTTTTAGATTTGGAGAGAGAGAAGGAGGTTTTGAGAAAGGAGAAGTGTGATTTAACCGACACATTGTCTAGTCTAACAACACGTGTATCCCAACTCGAGAGTGATCTCGAACGTGCTAGGGAGGTCAAAGTCATTTTTGAGAACGCACCCAAGAAGGTTGAAAAGGTGGTTCTTAAGGGTAAAGGTGAGAAGTTAGGAATAAGTCATGACGGTGCTTCTACTTCCGAATTAGAACCCGAGCCGGTTCCACCTTTAGTGATAGATTCACATGAATCACACCCTCACCCACCTAGGCGTCCCATTCCTATTAGGAAAGTGCGTCCTAGAGTTTTTGAGAGAGGTGTTACGAGGCCTATTTATGTTTGCTCACATTGCAAAAGGAGAGGACACCTTAGGGAATTTTGCTTTAAGTTGGGTTATGTGTCACGTTTTTCTTCTACACGTATTTCTGATGCACATGCACCCACACATGATTCTTTACATTCTCCATGAGACTATATGAGAGAGTTTTCACATTTAGGTGAGCAAGTTAAGTTTTTAGTCAAAACTTCACAAGAATTGATGGAGGTTTTTCATAAGTTGTCACCACCTTTGGAAAACCCCTCTGCACCTAATGATTAAGGTTTGACTTGTTTACTAGCATAGGGTGATTTTCATGATGACATTGTTTGCCTATTGCTAGTATGTATCATTTTTGTATATTTTTTGTTTTGAATTTTTTTTAAAAAAATACAAAAAGATTTTATTTTGATAAAATTTTTGAAAAATCCAAAAAGATTTTTTGTATTTTGTTTGCACCTTTTATGGATGAACACTTAGGATGACCAAGTCATAACATCATTCCATTTTACATCTGACTATTTGATAGTGTTTTGAGACAATAGGTCAATTCATCCTTGTGCTTTATAACGTTTGGAGTCATTTAGATGTAATTAAGTGTTACTTCCTACATGTTTGACTCATGTTTCCTTTATTGCACATATGCACGGATTTGTTTGATTATTGTGCTTGTCTTATCACATGTTGGTTGGGTCTTTTCACTTCAATCCTGTCCTTAAAACGAACCAAGAGCGATAAATTTTGATAAGGAAATTGTGCATATAAAAACCATTTTGTGAGTTTGTGTGTTTTGTTTGAAAATGGGGAAGGGTTGCGAAAGGTTCATTTTGCCTTTGCGAATACTAAGACACCGTTAAATTGGACCTTAAAAATGGAGGAATTTTATTATCCAGGGTCCAAAGAAGTTTAAAAGATCCCGAAAAAATTTAAAGGCAATAAAAAGAAATTCATGCCAATTATGGGCCATTTAGGTATTTGCACCAATTCTCTAAAGTTTGAGAATTTAGTTTATTCACCTCTAAATGAAAATATATATGAGGGAGTTTGGTTGGAGAATTAAAACGTGTTTGCACGTCCTTAAAAATCTTGAAAAAGCGCTAAATAGTTTTGGACGTTATTGGTGTGGAAATCATTTAGATTTTGATTTGTTGATTTGCATAAGACGATGTCATTTAAATTTAACAAATTTTTACACCTAAGGATTCTTTTGATGTTCATTCGTTAGGGATACACGTATTCATCGTGCATATATGATTGATTGAGTTGATTTCCTATCGAATGTGTTGACACCCATTCATTTCGTTTCCATGACTTGGTTGTTTGACTTTAAATCCATGGTGTCATTTTTGTATCATATTTTTCAAAGTGGTATCTTATTTTTGTATGAAAAATTGAAAAATTCAAAAATAGTTTGTGAAATTTGTGAGATACTCCTTTGCATGCGCGTAGCTTGATTCTTGTTTGCTATGCATTTTTATCGTGACACTCCATATTTTGATTATTTCTTCTTATCTGTCTATTTGGGGACATCATAAAAAGGGGGAGAAAGAATTATCATGTTATGGGGGAGTTTTTGCATTATGGGCGAGATTTGATTATTAATGCTTTATTCTTATATCATTTCAAACTCGATGCGTCACGAAGGTTTTTGCTTTATCTCTTGTGTGTAGGTACAAAATTGAAGATTGATATATTGCACACCCTGATGAGAAAAGCTTTGAGATTTGACGAAGATGATTGAAGAACAGTTTTGAAGTCTTGCAAATTTATTCATGGGAGAGTAGATTTGTATAGGAAATTTGGTATTTGATAATTTAGATTTTTTATGTATGTACCGGCATAGACATAGGGGGAGATTTGTAAGGACATATTTTCATAGGTCCGTTATCAATTTGTTATGTTATATACCGATACACCGTCAAAGAGCATTCAAGAGCAATCTACATCAAAGACGGATCCGAATTATTCAATTTCTTCATCATTCAAGACTCCGCGAAGTTTACTTTGGTAAGGTTATGTTTTAAATACCTTAACTTTTCACTTAGAGCTTTTGGGAGATTTTTACAAAATATTTTCTAAGTGCTGGAGCTGAATTTTTCGTCAAATATTGAGAATGAGTATTTTTTCTAAGTTTTGAAGCGGACCTCGATTTTGACGCCCAGGTCGTTCGCGCGAGATCAGCATCTCGTTCAAACGAGATTGGAAGTCGCGCAATGTCATTTGAACGACATGTGTACTTCGTTCGAGCGACATATGCTTCTCGTTCGAACAAGCTCGAATTTCCAGGTGGTGCATTTTTGTATAAATACTCATTAAATGGTAACGTTTTCATTAAGAAGTCCATACGTTTTCCAGAACAGAAACACTGTAAAAGCAGTAATCTTTAGGCTTCTTCTTTTAGGGGTTTAATTCCTTTTTGATTTACAATTCACAAAACTCCCATCTTGCTTTAGTGAATTGTTTTGGTGTTCAAGAACACATATTGCCTTTGTTCATCTTTTGTGGAGTGCGTCTCTACACCATATGGCTGCGTGTCATTGAGGATCTTGCTGCGTGAAGATTATTTGCTGAAGATAGGACTGCGAGTCCTTGGAGGGTGCTGCGGGTATTGTCTTGCTGAGTTCAAGACTGCGAGTATTTATGGGTTGGCTGAGATTTGATCCATTGCAGATTTCTCTATGTAATTGTAAGTTCAGATTTATAAATTCATAGTGAAATAAAGGTTTTATCCGAAATGGGTTTTTTCCTGAAATCTGTGTCTCAGCATATTTGTTGTGTCGCATGCGGTATTTGTTTATGGTTTGTCACACGCACCATAGATGCAAGTTTAGGGGCTGAATTAATAGACTCTAATTAAATAAGTGAGCCAAATTAGATATTTGCGAATTCAATCAATTATCACACAGTCGCATTTTTTCACATAAATTTGCTAAAACTGAGAAAAATGCGATGTTATTTATGTCAATTTTTCATGAAATGGGATTCAAAATATGGTGAATAGCGTAGTTTTTATGCGTGTTCTTAAAAACTGAGATAAATGTGATCTTACATATGTCAGTTTTACGAACATTTATGTCAGGGCTTTATATTTCAGAATTGAAAATTTCTAAAACTGACATAATTGGTCAATTATGTTGAAGAGTGCTACAACGGAATAAATGCGACTTCTCAAATAAATCAATTTTAATTTTGTGTCAACCAAACCAGTTTTAATGAAATCCAAGTTTTAATTAAGTCCTATTACATGCATCTAAATAATATGAAATCGTAAAGCAATAGGCATGCAAAGGAAATAAAATTTCAGGGAAAATCCCCCATAGAGGCAAAACCTTTTATTTCACTATAATTAGTAAATCCTAACATACAACCGTTATAATGAAATAGATTTTTGGCACACGAATACCCTTAGGTGTTGGTCGGTGTCGTCAGCAATGGATCCACACGCACCAAACACGTAAGAACCGCAGTCCTACGGTCAGTCCAGGAATACCGCAACACTCCCTATGAACTTCAGTCCAAATCAGTAAAGAACATTCACGCAACAAGATTGTCAATGACACACAACCATTAACTTCGTAGCGACTCACTTCACAATATCACGTAGCTCTCAGTTTTAGAGATCTCCTCACAAAGAATAAACCAGTAGCAAACTATGTTTCGGGTTCCACAAAATAACTCACACAAAAGCTATTAGTATTGTGAATTGTAAAACAAAAGTTATGAACTCTCAAATGTGTTGGAGAAAAAACCTAAACGTATTATGTGAAAACAAGTATTTCTCCACACGAAATCCAATGGAACCATTATTTATATTAAAACTTAAGGCAGTGACGAGTCATGGCAAAACAGCTCTCATTCGAACTACAAACGACGTCGTTCGAGCGACACTCCATCTCGTTCGAACGAGATGTGACGTCGTTTGAAAGACAGTCGCTGATCCCCTTAAAAAAAGACTTTAAAGTTTTAAATAACTTGGAATCCTTAATATCCAAAACTGTTTACGGGATCTGGAGAATTTATCCAAAACTTTTTAAGATAAAATATTTTTTTTGAAAAATAAAAATAATATATCAAAATTTCAAAAACCATTTTAACTTTAATAAAAAATATTTTAACACGTCTAATGTGAAATGAAAATGAAACTTAAACACATTTTGCCAAATTCATCCTTGTTGGACTGGAATGTTGAAGTCTTCTTGAAATTCGTATTCGTCTTGTGTAGGTGTAATCTTCTTAATCCTTCGATGACTTGAAACCAACTTGTATCAATATATGACATACTAATTGTGACGGACAATGTCCTTACAAATCTTCCCTTATGTCTATGCCGGTACAAAATAAAAATCTCTGAATTATCAAAATCAAATGACCTATACAAATTCACCTTCCCAAAAACTCAAACGCGGAAAGAAAAACTGAACAAGTCTTTAATTTATTCAAACGATGCTTCAGTAATCAACTTTTCAAATCTCCAAGCTTTTCTCATCAGGGTGTGAAATAAACATCTTTAATCGTACCTACATGCATGAGACAAATTAAAAATCTCGTGACGTATCGAGTTTGAAATGATATAAACATAAAACATGTAAGCATAATCCAATCGCCCCATACATAAACTCCACTATAAAATGATAATTTGTTCTCCCGCTTTGTTTTTTTCCCAAAATAGACAAGAAAGAAAATAAATCACATGAAGCAAATTGGGTTGTCACAGTAAAACAAAGAAAACCTACTATCTTTGAATTTTTTAATTTTTTATACAAAAATGCAACAATGATGTTACAGAAATCACACACCATGAATTTACACTAAGATGACCAAATCGTGAAAACGAAATGAATGGGTGTGAACAAATTCGAAAGGAAAATCAACTCAATCATATAATATGTGCAAGATGCATAAGAGTACTCCTAATGCACGAAGATAAAAAAGTAGTCCTTAGGTGTAGAATTGTTAAATTTAGATGACATCATCTTAATTATATCAACAAATCAAAGTGTAAATGATTTCTACACCAATAACGTCCAAAACTATGTAATGTTTTTTCATGACTTTTAAGGACGTCCAAACCGTTGAAAATTCCATCCAAAGTCCCCCATTAAAAGATAATACTTTTATTTTTCTTATGAGGTGATGAAACTAAAAACCTATTTGCCCATTTTTGACATAATTTTATTTTCATTGAAATTTAATTTTTTTGAGCTCTTTGAAACCTCATTGGACCCCGGATAATTTTCAATTCCTCACTTTTTTAGGTCCATTTAAATGGTGAATTAATCATAAAGGATAAATGAGTACCTTTCATAGCCCTTTCCCATTTTTCGAAATCATACAATCTCACACACGGTTTATATCATGCACTACTTTTTGTCAAGTTTTATCGCATTTGGTTCATTGTATAGACAGAATTGAGATGGAAACACTCAACCAACATGTGATAGACAAGCACAAAAGTAAAAACAATCCATGTATGTGTGCAATAAATGAAAAATTCAATCAATCATGTATGTAGTAACACTATATCATCTCAAAGACTCCAAATTTTGTAAAGCACATGAATGACACAGTATATTGTCTAAAAAACTATCAAACATTCACATGGATATGGCATGAAGTTGTGACTTGATCATTATAATTGTCAATTCATATAAGGTGCAAACAAATTACAAAAATCTTTTTTGGATTTTTAAGATTTTTCTAAACTGAAAAGCTTGTTGTAGTTTTTAAACACTATTTAGAAACAACCCAGCAGTACCAATAACATATAACTAGAAGAAACAGGGGACTACAAAAAAAAACTCCAGAGGTCGTTCGAACGAGATGCCATGTCGTTCGAACGATAGGCGATCTCGTGAGAAGATTTTACGCGAGATGCAATCTCGTTAGAATAATCGTGTGCGATATTGATTCAAATAGATTCGCAATTTTCAATAATAAACTTATTTAATTTGAGTCAATTTATGAATGAAATAAATTCAGCCCTTAATCTCAAATAATGTGCGTGAAAGTGTAAACCGGACGGTGAATGTTACCTAACGGTGACCCTCTCCTTAGATTCCTAGGTGGCGCTCTCCTCATTTTAGGGACGGTGGATCTCGCTTAACAACCCTCAGTGTTTCTCTCTTAATAACCCTAGGTGCCTCTCTCCTAACACCCTTAAGAGTCGCTCTCACACGTTTGGGGTTGGCTTTGGGAAAGGGTGCGACACTCTCATCGAAGCCTATACCACCCCTATCCTTCTTAATTTGGACAGTACCTAAAATTTTATCTAACATTTTGGACCGAGACTCCCAATCAAATTTCACCTTGCTTGATTCTTTCAAACTCTTCTCAAGCTCACCTATACTTGACTCGATTAAGTGTCTACAATCCTCAAACTCTAAAAGTTCCTTTTTCATAGCTTCCATCACATCTCGAAGACTATTTCTCTCTCTCCCTCGACATATCCTAGCTTCTCTTTCAAAATTTTCTCTAGTGCCCTAAGTTCTTCAACTAAAACATCATTATCATTTTTTAAGGCACGTTCTTGAAATTGGGCTTTTAATTTCAAATTTTCTTTCTTTATTTTCAAAGCTTCAGCATAAATTTCATTGAAAACCGTTTGCAAGTCACGCTCATCCTCACTCCCATCACCCTTACTATCATCACTAATCGCACGGGTGGGAAGCTCTCCCCTAGAAGTATAAAAAACTTCTTCTTCCGAATAACTCTCACTAAGGATAGAAACATAAGATGTCAATTTTTTCAATTGCTTCCTTAAATTTGTGGGACACTCATCTGTCGTGTGACCAATTGGCTCACATCCCGAACACCTCTCAGAATCATTTTTAAGAGAAGATATAAAACAGGAGTTGATGTGAATTTTCCAATTAGACTTTTAATGAAAACCCAAGTTTTAATTCAGTCCTAACACATGCATCTATGTGATATGAAATCATAAAGTCATAGGCATGCAAATGAAACAAAATTTCAGGAAAAATCCCCCAAAGGGGTAGAGCCTTTTATTTCACTATAATTGGTAAATCGTAACTTACAATGGTTATAATGAAATAGATTTTTGACACACGAATACCCTCAGGTGTCGATCGGTGTCGTCAGCAATGGATCCACACGCAGAAAATCCACAAGAACTGCAGTCCTATCGTAAGCTCAGGAATACCGTAGCACTCCCTATGAACCTCAGTCCAAATCAGCAAAGAACCTTCACGCATTAAGATCCTCAATGACACACTTCCATAAACTTCGTAGCGACTCACTCCACAAAAGCAAGTAGCTCTCAGTTGTAGATATATCCCCACAAAGAATAAACCAGTAGTGAACTATGTTTCGTGTTCGACAAAACAACTCACACAAAAGCAATTGGAATTGTGAATTGTAGAAACCAAAGTTATGAACTGTCAAATGTGTTGGAGAATAAACTTAAACATATTATGTGAAAACCATTATTTCTCCACACGAAATCCATTAGCTTGACACCCTTATTTATATTAAAACTTAAGGCGGTGACGGGTCATTGCAAAACACCTCTCGTTTGAATGACAGACGACATCGTTCGAGCGGCACTCAATCTCGTTCGAACGAGATGTGACGTCGTTTGAATGACAATCATTGATCCCCTTAAATAAAGTCTTTTAAAGTTTTAAATAACTTGGAATCCTTAGAAACCAAAACTGTTTACGGGATCAGGAGCATTTATCCAAAATTTTTAATGATAAAATCTTTTTTTTGAAAATTCAAAATCATTTATTAAAATTCCAAAAATCATTTTAACTTTTATAAAAAATATCCCATCACTTTTAATGTGAATTGTAAATGAAACTTAAACACATTTAACCAAATTCATCTTTGTTGGGCTTGAATGTTGAAGTCTTCTTAAAATTCAGATTCATCTTGTGTAGATGTAATCTTCTCAATCCTCCAACGACTTGAAACCAACTTGTATCGGTATATGACATATTACATGTGACAGACAATGTCCTTACAAATATCCCCCTAAGTCTATGCCGGTACAAAATAAAAATCTCCGAATGATAAATAAAATGACCTATACAAATCTACCCTCCCAAAAACATAAACGCAGAAAGATAAACTGAACAAATCTTTAATTTATTCGAACGATGCTTCAACAATAAACTTTTCAAATCTCCAAACTTTTACCATCATGGTGTGCAATCCAAACATCTTCAATCGTACCTACACACATGAGACAAAGCAAAAACCTCGTGACGTATCGAGTTTGAAATTCTATAAACATAAAACACGTAAGCATAATCAAATCTCCCCCATACATAAACTCCCCCACAAATCATAATTCGTTCTCCCCCTTTTTATTTGTCCAAAATAGACAAGGAAAAGAATAAATCACATGAAGAAAATTGGGGACTCACTGTAAAACAAAGCAAACGTACTATTTTTCAAAATTTTAATGTTTTATATAAAAATGCAAAAACGATGTTACAAAAATCACACACCATGATTTTACACTATGATGACCAAATCGTGAAAATGGAATGAATGGATGTGAACAGATTCGATAGGAAAATCAACTAAATCATATCATATGTGCAAGATGCGTAAGAGTACTCCTAACGGATGAACACAAAAAATATTCCTTAGGTGTAGAATTATTTAATTTAGATGACATCGTCTTAATCATATCAACAAATCAAAGTATAAATGATTTCTACACCAATAACGTTCAAAACTATATAATTCTTTTTCATGACTCTTAAGGACGTGAAAACCGTTGAAAATTCCATCCAAAGTCCCTCATTAAAAGAAAATGCTTTTATTTTTCTTATGAGGTGATGAAACTAAAAACCTATTTGCCCATTTTTGGCATAATTTTTTTATCGTCTTTTAATTTTTTCGGGCTCTTTGAAACCTCATTGGACCCCTGATAATTTTAACTTCCTTGTTTTTTTAGGTCCATTTAAATAGTGGCTTAATAGCAAAGGATAAATGAGTACCTTTCATAGCTGTAAGGACATTTTTCTCATGTCCAATATGTTTCATTTATGTATGTCGTACGCCGCTACATTTGGCTCGTCACCTCAAGATCGCACATGACGGCCTCTATCCGAATTCCGGGAATCAAGCATTCAACATCTCCATTAATGTGTCCTATATATGCCTCAACGACTTCACGTTCCATGATTTTAGGGACTTAATGCAAGTGGTACGCAAGGAAAGTAAAAACATTGAAAAAAGGCTTGATAGGGAAGTTCAAGGGCATTTTCGTAATTTCACATCCATAGTTAGGAGGTCTGGTCAACTGGAAAGTTGAAGAGCTCGCCGCAACGAAGATACTGGAAGAAACGGCACCTCAATCCGAGCTACGGTGAAGAAGTTATGACCTTTTGAAGTTGGAGAAAATTCCTTGAAGAATGCTGTTTTTTTTTTTAACCTCATACCAGAATGGGAACACCAAACCGGTTCGGTGTACCCCAGATGGGGTTCGGTGTACCTGTACGCTGATAAGTTTTTAAGAGTTTTAACAAAGCGGGATTCTTCATAATTTTTCCTATAAATACCAACTTCGGGGGAGTTGTTTTGCAAGACTTTAGAAGACGTTTTTGAGAGTCCAAATTACTCTAGTCTTCATATTTTTGAGTCCCAAGACTCATGTTTTGATTCACACAATTGCCAAACCTTTGTGAATCTTTTTGGTAACCCAAGAACACAACCTTGTGTTTGTTCAAACCTTTGTGGAGAGATCTTTGCAACCGAGGGCTGCGTGTCATTGCTGAGGGAGTCTCTACAAAGTTTTATGGCTGCGTGTCATTGAGGAGTGCTGCGGTTCTTCCTTTGCTGATTGGACTGAGGTTCATGTGGGTTCGCTGCGTGTGGATTCATTGCTGTATTTCATTGTAAATCTTGTAAGTTGCGATTTACGCTTTATAGTGAAATAAAAGGTTTTGCCCTGCGGGGATTTTTCCTTAAACTTGGTGTCACATGATTTATTTGGTTATGGGTTGACACACACACGCACCTTAGATGCATGTTTAGGGGCTGAAATTTAATAAGTGTGCTAAATTAGAAATCTGCGAAGTTTTTCAATATCTCGCATTCTCAAATTGGTATCAGAGCAGGTTACGCTAATTTATTGCGTATTCCTATTTTCCGCAAAATCGTGTGATATTGATTTTTTTTAAATCAGTTTTGTGAAAAAATCGCAATTTTTCAATGGAACGCCCGTTTAATGAGGAGCCTATTTTTGAAAAGGTTCACGACCAAGCTAAAAATTTAAAAAGTTTGAATTTGAAACTTTGCAAAAGAATTAAAGTTTTGGAAAAAGAAAATTCTCGTTTTAAAATTAAGATTGAATATTTGCAAGAGTTCCAAACTCAAAGTGGTATTTGTCGTGAGCACTTTGGTAATTTGTGTATTGATTTTGATTCTTTGAAAATTGCCAAAAAGGAGAGTGATGATAGGGTCCTATTTTTAGAAAAGGAATTGGAGGACCTTAAAAATTCGATGGTTTGTGTTTGTGCCAAAGATGAAAGAAATATTTTAATCAATGAGTTTGTGGCACGTGAAGAGACTCTTAGGGAAAAGTTTGCTTTAATTGAGGGGGAGAGGGATACCCTTTTAGAAATTGTAGAAAATTTGAAAAAGAAATCCCTGTCTTGGGAAGAGTCTAATTTGTTGCTTGAATCAAATATTTTGAAGATGAAAAATGATTTAAACGATTCAAGTAGGTTTGATTGTGATGGTAATGGCTCATCTTGTTCTCATGCTTCTAGTGCTAAAGCCAAAACCATTATTTGTTTTAGAGGGTCAATCAATCCCAAGGACATTAGAAAAGATCACACTTTAGGTAACATTCCTTCCGTTTACACATGTTCACATTGTGGTAGGAAAGGTCACCTTAGGAGATTTTGTTTTGATCTTGGAAGAGGTCCTAGGAATTCGAAGTCTAGTATTTTGTTGGTTCCCAAAACCCCTTGTCGACGTGTTTCATCCATTTGGGTTAGGAAATCACTTTTGGTGGAACTAGATTTTAGACAAGTTGATTCCCGTTTGCTTGCACATGATTCTTCTCTTGCCATATCATATAGATGATTGTGTTTGCATGTTTGTCATACGCTAGTTATGCTTTTTGATATATTTTTGCTAGCGTTGTGACATGTACCTTTTGTATATATTTTTTTGAAAAATTTTGAAAAATACAAAAAGATTTTTTTTGTTGCACCGTTTATGGATGAACACTTTGGATGACCGAGTCACAACATCATTCCATTTTTTCAAGTGACTGTTTGATAGTGTTTTGAGACAATAGGTCAATTCATCCATGTGCTTTATAATGTTTGGAGTCATTAAGATGTAATTAAGTGTTACTTCCTACATGTTTGACTCACTTTATCCTTTATTGCACACATGCACGGATTTGTTTGATTATTGTGCTTGTCTTATCACATGTTGGTTGGGTGTTTTCACTTCAATCCTGTCCTTAAAACGAACCAAGCGCGATAATTTTTTGATAAGGAAACTGTGCATATAAAAACCGTTTTGTGAGTTTTTGTGCTTTGTTTGAAAACGGGGAAGGGCTGCGAAAGGTTCATTTTGACCTTTGCGAATACTAAGCCACCGTTAAAAAGGACCTAAAAAATGGAGGAATTTTATTATCCGGGGTCCAAAGGGGTTAAAAGAGCCCGAAAAAAATTGAAAGGCAATAAAAAGAAATTCATGCCAATTATGGGCCATTTAGGTTTTTGCACCAATTCTCCAATGTTTGAGAATTTAGATTACCTCTAAAAGAATATATATATGAGGGAGTTTGGTTAGAGAATTTAAAACGGGTTTGCACGTCCTTGAAATTCTTGAAAATGTGCTTTATAGTTTTGGACGTTATTGGTGTGGAAATCATTTGACTTTGATTTGTTGATTTGCATAAGACGATGTCATTTAAATTCAACAAACGTTTACACTTAAGGATACCTTTGATGTTCATTCGTTAGGAGTACACGTATGCATCGTGCACATATGATTGATTGAGTTGATTTACCTATCGAATGTGTTCACACCCATTCATTCCATTTCCATGACTTGGTTGTTTGAGTCTAAATCCATGGTGTGATTTTTGTTTCATATTCGTTCATATTGGTATCTTATTTTTGTACGAAAAATTTGAAAAATCAAAAATAGTTTGTATTTTTTTGTATACCGTGACACCCCGATTTTGCTTATTTGATTCATTCTTCTCATTTGTCTATTTGGGGACATCATAAAAAGGGGGAGAAAGAATTATCATATTATGGGGGAGTTTGAATTTTGGGGGAGTTTTTGAGATGTTGCTTATGTTTTTATCATATATTGATATCCATGTTATCTCATTTCAAACTCGATATGTCACGTGGTATTTGCTTTGTCTCATGTGTGTAGGTATGAAGATTGAAGATCTATATGTTGCACACCCTGATGAGAAAAGATTTTAGATTCCTGAACATTCGAAGAACAAACGATGAAGACTATTCATTTGTACCTTTTCCAGTTTTGGGTTCATGGGAGGGTAGATTTGTATAGGCAATTTCATATTTGATAATTCGGATTTTTTATGTATGTACCGGCATAGACATAGGGGGAGATTTGTAAGGACATTTTTCTCATGTCCAATATGTTTCATTTATGTATGTCGTACGCCGCTACATTTGGCTCGTCACCTCAAGATCGCACATGACGGCCTCTATCCGAATTCCGGGAATCAAGCATTCAACATCTCCATTAATGTGTCCTATATATGCCTCAACGACTTCACGTTCCATGATTTTAGGGACTTAATGCAAGTGGTACGCAAGGAAAGTAAAAACATTGAAAAAAGGCTTGATAGGGAAGTTCAAGGGCATTTTCGTAATTTCACATCCATAGTTAGGAGGTCTGGTCAACTGGAAAGTTGAAGAGCTCGCCGCAACGAAGATACTGGAAGAAACGGCACCTCAATCCGAGCTACGGTGAAGAAGTTATGACCTTTTGAAGTTGGAGAAAATTCCTTGAAGAATGCTGTTTTTTTTTTTTAACCTCATACCAGAATGGGAACACCAAACCGGTTCGGTGTACCCCAGATGGGGTTCGGTGTACCTGTACGCTGATAAGTTTTTAAGAGTTTTAACAAAGCGGGATTCTTCATAATTTTTCCTATAAATACCAACTTCGGGGGAGTTGTTTTGCAAGACTTTAGAAGACGTTTTTGAGAGTCCAAATTACTCTAGTCTTCATATTTTTGAGTCCCAAGACTCATGTTTTGATTCACACAATTGCCAAACCTTTGTGAATCTTTTTGGTAACCCAAGAACACAACCTTGTGTTTGTTCAAACCTTTGTGGAGAGATCTTTGCAACCGAGGGCTGCGTGTCATTGCTGAGGGAGTCTCTACAAAGTTTTATGGCTGCGTGTCATTGAGGAGTGCTGCGGTTCTTCCTTTGCTGATTGGACTGAGGTTCATGTGGGTTCGCTGCGTGTGGATTCATTGCTGTATTTCATTGTAAATCTTGTAAGTTGCGATTTACGCTTTATAGTGAAATAAAAGGTTTTGCCCTGCGGGGATTTTTCCTTAAACTTGGTGTCACATGATTTATTTGGTTATGGGTTGACACACACACGCACCTTAGATGCATGTTTAGGGGCTGAAATTTAATAAGTGTGCTAAATTAGAAATCTGCGAAGTTTTTCAATATCTCGCATTCTCAGTAGCCCTTCCCCATTTTTCCAAAACATATAATCTCACAAACGGTTTATATCATGCACTACTTTTTGTCAAGTTTTATCGCATTTGGTTCGTTGTATAGGCAGAATTGAGATGGAAACACTCAACCAACATGTGATGAACCGACGCAAAAGTCAAACAAATCCATGCATGTGTGCAATAAAGGACAAATAGAGTCAATCATGTATGTAGTAACACTATATCATCTCAAAGACTCCAAACTTTGTAAAGTACATGAATGAGACAGTATATTATCTCAAAACACTATAAAATAGTCACATGGATATGACATGAAGTTGTGACTTGATCATCCTAATTGTTAATTCATATAAGGTGCAAACAAAATACAAAACTCTTTTTGGATTTTTCAAAATTTTTCTAAACTAAAAATCTTTTTGTATTTTTTAAACACTATTCAGAAACAACCCAGTAGTACCAAAAACATATAACAGGAAGAAACAGGGGACTGCAAACAGAATTCCAGGGGTGGTTTGAACGAGATGCCATGTCATTCGAACGATAGGCGATCTCGCGGGAAGATTTCACGCGAGATGCAATCTCGTTAGAATGACCGTGTGAGATATTGATTCAAAAAGATTCGCAATTTCCAATTGTACGGACACAATTTTCCAATTGAGTCCATTATTGTTTTGGCTCATTTACGGACAAAAACATTTATGTCATAAGATAGTGTTCAATGTAGATATTCAAGCCTATGATGTGTTTAGTTGAAGACGTAGCGGTCAAGTGTATAAAGCTTCATCAAATGTCGTGTTTCAAGTGACTTCTTTCTACGTCACCAACATACTTCCAATTGCTCCTAAGGTATGAATGCATTTTAATATATATATATATATAGGATCTTGGAACAATTTATTATTGGGTGGAATTTTATTTTAAAACTGTTGTTTAATTTTAGAAAGATTTTATAAAAACTTTAATATAAACTACTTAAAAGTTTCTGGGCTAAATCTCAATTTTTTCAGCATTCTGGAATTTCGTTCGAATTGTCGTTTGAACGAATTTTTCGTTCGAACAAGAATATCGTTCAAACAAGTTTGCCAACGAGTTCCCCAAAAGGCCACTGAAATGTCGATCGAACGAGATTTCCAACGAGATTTCTAACGAGTTCACACTGAAACTTCGTTAGAAGGCTCGTTCGAACGAGACTTCGTTCGAAACAAAATGTCGTTCGAACGAGTTTTGGTGGGAACAGTTATTTGGAAGTTTTGAACAGTTTTTTTCCATTTCCCACTTCTTTTCCCACTAACTTTTTACCTGAATATATAAGTACGAGAACCAAGTTTTTTAACTTAACTTTTTCAAATCTTTCCATCTCCTAGAGAGAGTTTTGAGAGTTCAACTTTCCAAGAAATAGTTCATTGTTTAAAGTGTTAATTTTTCAAGAAAATATTTAAAAGCACTTTTGTTTACACCCAAAGTTTGTTTATCCAAGTTTCAAATATATATATCATTGCTTGGAGTGTTTTGGCACCGGTTTATCTCTACTGTTGGAAGAGTGTTTGGGTTTTCTTCTAAATCCCTCAAAGAAGAAGAAGTTATTTTTTGGCTGCGGCATTCTTACATGGTGAAAGGCACTATGTGTGGTTGACGGTTACTTCCTAGTTCCTCATTAGTGGATTCCAAGATTCCGGTGGACTCCGGGATTGTCGGCTAAGCAGAGGTATTTGCAAGAAGACGCGTTGGGGCTTGAAGGAGTCGAGTATAGTGTTGTAAGTCATCTTGCTTGTAGTTGTAATTCCGTACTCAGTGGACTTAAGGCTAGGTCCGTCCGAAGTTTTTTCTCGTTGTGGGTTTTTCCTCGTACATCGCGGTGTAGTGGATTTATTGTTTATTTTATCTTTTGCAAAATCACCTAAAACGCATACTTAGGTAAAAAGATGAAATTGTTTTATTTCACTACTTGTTTAATTTGGTGCTAAATTAATTTGGGTAATGTTCATGCTTTAAATGTGGACTTAATTCAAGTCATTAATTTAATTTGTTAAAATTTGGTTTGACCTAATTTGATTAAATAAAAAATATGACTTAAGCAAATTTCTAGGACTTTCATTAATTGTGTTTAAGTCAAATTAAAAGTGTGTGTGTGTTTTGCCCTATTTCACTTTGTGTAATTTTAATTTTGAAAATAAATTAAAATTTATTTAATTTAACCATCATCTCGCTTCCGCACCTATATAAAAGAAAATTGAAATTTGACTTGTTGAAGCAAGATTTATAAAAATTGGGGATTTCATCGCTTTTTAAATTGGTATCAGAGCCAACACGATAAATTATTTCGTTAAAGATCCTTTAAATATTTTTGGCTAAAAAGGAATTTTTCCCAATCTCAAAATTTTCTATTTTCGATGGTTCTAATTACGCGTACTAGAAAGTGCGAATGAAATTGGCACTTAAATCTATTGACGAGAGGGTTTCGATGTCTGTAGTTAGCGGGTGGTCGCCACCAACACATTTAGTAGATAAGGAACGGGTTCCCAAACCGGTCGATAGATGGAGTGAGAACTAATTTATTTCTATTTTTAATTCCTGAGGTTTAAATGTCTTGTTTAGCGCGGTCACACCGGATGAATTTTTTTGCATTATGACGTGTGAAACCGCTAAAGAAGCTTGTGATATTTTGCAACTCACTTATGAAGGTACAAGTGTCGTAAAAGCTTCGAAACTCCAAAACCTCACCACTCAATTTGAAACCATCAAAATGAACGAAAAAGAAACTTTTGATGAATTTTATGCTAGACTTTCCGATATTGTTAATTCATCTTTTAATTTGGGAGAGAAAATAACCGACAACTGAGTAGTAAAGAAAATTTTAAGGTCCCTACCCAATAGATTTATTCCAAAAGTGACCGTTTTAAATTCTTTACCAACTTTAGCCTGTACGAAATTAGAAGAGCTCATAGGTGATTTACAAACCTATGAACTGGACATGTTTCCTTCTAAATTTGAAAAGAAAATTGAAAAGGGCATTGCTTTAAAAGCTTGAAAAGAGGATAAACAAGTAGTAGAGAGTGAAAGTGATAGTGACTCGGAAGATATGGCCTTGTTTTCTCGAAAATTTTGAAAATTTATTAAATTTAACAAAGATAAATTTAAAAATGATTTTAAGAAATTTGAAACTTCTAAGCATGACAAAACCGAAAGGATCCCTAAAACTCCTAAAGAAAATTTAAATAGGGACGGGTTAGAAATGTGTTTTGGTTGTGAAGGGTATGGCCATAGGTCTTTTGAGTGCCCCACTAAACTAAGGATAGAGGGTAAGCCACCTATTTCATATAATGCTACCCTTAGTGATAGTGATAAGGAAGAGGGACCCGATTCCCCCACTAAGCCCAACTTTGTGGCTTTTATGGCTAATCATGTGAGCATCGATAGTGAATCTTCTCATGAATACATTCAAACACATGACACTTCTGTGGTCAATGTTTATGATTCCCTTATTTTTTATGGCAGTGAGAGTGAAAGAGAGAGTGAAAATGATGAGGTTGATGTCAGTGAACTTCAAAATGCTTTTCAAGAACTTTATGAAGAATCAATTAAATTGAAAAGAGCTAATTTGAAGCTATAATCTTGTATAAAAGAGCGTGTCAAGGTCATTGATGATAGTGCGTTAGTGAAAGACCTTAGGACACGAGAGAGATCTCTTCGAGAGAAGCTAGAATATATAAAAGGCGAGAGAGATAGCCTTAGAGGTTTAATTGAATCATTGAAAAAGGAGCTTCTCGAGTTTGAAGAGAGAAATGGTTTGTTAGAGTCTAGAATTTTAGAATTACAAGAACAATTAAAAGACTCTAGTAATGTCAAATTTGATTTGGAGTGTAGGTCCAAAAAATTAGATAAAATATTAGGAACGGTCCAAATTAAAAATGACACTTGTGGTTTAGGCTTCGATACTTGTAGTGAATCAACTCATAAGTCCAAAATCAATGTTTTAGGAGAATCCACTAGGAAAGATTTTAGAGATCACTCCTTAGGTAAATCTTTTCGCCGTGACTATAGGTGTTCACATTGTGGTCGAAAAGATCATCTTAGGAAATTCTATTTTGATCTTAAAAGAGGTCCTAAAAAATCCGTTTGTAAGACAACCAAGGTAGCTAAGATACCTACACCCCGAAATTATCATTCGTCATTAGTTTGGATTAGGAGATCCGACTTGGTAGCTTTACAAGATAGGGTATTTGATTCTCATTTACTTTCACATGCTTCCTCCCTTGAAAAATTTAAAGGTTGAATGTGTTAGTTTTGTTTGCATACTTTAGCTTTTGTACTTCATGCTATATCAATATGCTAAATGTATGCTTGTTTAATCATTTTCTAGTCATTTTGTTATCTCATATCTCATGCTAGAATTATGATTTTTGTTTATCATTTGCCTCTTACCTTTTAGTAATTTAGGCCTAATGAAAATACAAATGATTTTTGTTTGTCTTTTGAGTACATATTTTTATTTTTGGTTAAAATTTTTTTAAAAACTCAAAAAGATTTTTTTTTTGTGTATTTTAGTTTGACATACTTTATGTGTCATATACTTATGTTTGAATCCCATATTTTTCGCTCTCATGTGGCTAGAACTTTTGGTTTAGATTGTCAATCCTTATTATGTTCTTTACCATGCTTACATGGAGTAGTTGGATTTTGTGTTGTTTAAATAGATTCTATTTTTATATGCCTCAATTCACACATGCACGAGCTCTTTTGAAATTTAACTTCATATGTTATATTTGAGCTTTGTGAGGTGTTCTTCTATCAATTTTGTCATCTATATATTTATGACCTAGGAGGACTAGTGCATGTCAAAATTCGTTGCACGTGAGATTTTCATGAGATATACAAAAAATGATATATATAAATGTGCACGGGGAAGGGCTCCGAAAGGATTTATTATCCTTTGCCAATAGTAAGCCACCGTTTTGTTTGGACCTAAAAGAAATACGTGGTCCAAAGGCCTAAAATAAAATATTGCATTCAAAAGAAAAATAAATGCCAAGGCCTATGTTTTTTTGATATATTCATTCAATAATATATATGCTTATTGAGGGAGATTGGATGGTCAACGGTTTGCACAATGTCTGTTTATCCTAGTCGCGCTAACAATGTCATGACTCTATTAGTTTGTAGAAACATCAATATGCTAGGCTTATATGCACTATGTATGTTTGTTCAGTGAGTTCAATTTATATTGTCACATGAGGTTATATTCAAATGTGATGAAGTTTGCAATCAATTGAGAACTCCGTGAACATGTTTTAAGTGATTGGGTCTAAATTTAATAGTTATTAGTTCACACCCCAACACTTCCGTTTCCATATGACACATTTTTGCCATATGAGTGTGAAAAGCTAAATGTATTTTGTTTCATGTGTAGTGTTTATATCTATATATATACTTGCATGTGCATTATTGGTATATTTAGTCTATGTATATATATGATATTTTTCTGTCTTTGCCTTGCTCTCTAGTCTATCTATGATTTAATTCATAATTGCTATCTATTTAGTTGCATACTTTGTTGATATCACATGCTTAATACTTCATGTATCATATCGGTATCATTTTCTTGCATCTTAGTTGGTATCCGTTATTATTTGTTGGATTAGTTATGATTTTGTTGCCCATGAGCTTTAATGTTATGATCACTTTATGCACCATTATATGTTTCAATTAGTTTTATCCTTTGTCTATTCCTGAACAAAAAGGGGGATATTTATAACAAAAATGGTATCTAATCCTATTATAATCGAATCTTAGTTTGGGGAGATTTATCATAGGGGGAGACGTCTTTCTAAGTAGGTCATGTATTTGATAAATGGGAGAATTAATTTAAGGAGAGTATTTAATTTACATGCATTTGATATTCTTGATATTCCCTATGCATTTGATAGTTTGCTTAAGTGTGCAGGACTACTTCTAAGTGACAACTTTCATCATCGACAAAGATATTGATCCTTGGGTTGTTTGAGTTAAGCATTGTATTTTTATTTTGGGTGGGACATTCTTATTAGTCTAGTATAGCTTGACGGCCCTTTAGGATTTTTGTTAGTTTTTTTTCCGGAATAGCCAAAGGGGGAGATTTGTAAGGACACAAATTTTCAATTGAGTCTATTACTGTTCTGGCTCAATTCTGGACAAAAACATTTATGTCATAGGATAGTATTCAATGTACCTATTCAAGCCTATGATGTGTTTAGTTGAAGACGTAGTGGCCAAGTGTATAAAGCTTCATCAAATGTCGTGTTTCAAGTGCCTTGTTTCTACGTCACCAACATACTTCCAATTGCTCCTAAGGTATGAATGCATGTTAATATATATATAGGAGCTTGGATCAATTTATTTTTGAGTGAGATTTTATTTTAAAACTGTTGTTTAATTTCAAAAAGATTTTAATAAAACTTTAATATAAACTATTTAAAAGTTTTTGGGTTAAATCTCAATTTTTTCAGCTTTCTGGAAGTTCGTTCAGATTGTCATTCGAACGAGTTTTTCGTTCGAACAAGAATATCATTCGAACGAGTTTGCCAACGAGTTCCTCAAAAGGCCACTGGAATGTCGTTCGAAGTATCGTTCGAACGAGAATGATGGTTTGAACGAGATTTCCAACTAGATTTCTAACGAGTTAACACTAGAACTTCGTTGGAAGGCTCGTTCGAACGAGACTTCGTTCGAACGAAAATGTCATTCAAACGAGTTTTGGCGGGAACAGTTATTTGACAGTTTTGAGCAGTTTTTTCCCATTTTCCCACTTCTTTCCCCCACTAACTTTTTACCTGAATATGTAAGTGCGGAAACCAAATTTTCTAACTTAACTTTTTCACATCTTTCCATCTTGTAGAGAGAGTTTTGAGAGTTCAACTTTCCAAGAAAAAGTTTATTGTTTAAAGTGTTAATTTTTCAAGAAAATATTTAAAAGCACTTTTGTTTGCATCCAAAGTTTGTTTATCCAAATTTCAAATATATATATCATTGTTTGGAGTGTTTTGGCACCGGTTTATCTCTGCTATTGGAAGAGTGTTTGGGTTTTCTTCTAAATCCCTCAAAGAAGAAGAAGTTATTTTTTGGGTGCGGCATTCTCACATTGTGAAAGGCACTACGTGTGGTTGAGGGTTGCTTCCTAGTTCCTCATTGGTGGATTCTAAGGTTCCGGTGGACTCCGGGATTGTCGGCTAAGCAGAGGTATTTGTAAGAAGACGCGTTGGGGCTTGAAGGAGTTGAGTCGAGTGTTGTAAGTCATCTTGCTTGTAATTGTAATTCCGTACTTAGTGGACTTAAGGCTAGGGCCGTCCGAAGTTTTTTTCCGTTCTGGGTTTTTCCTCGTACATCGTGGCGTAGTGGATTTATTGTTTATTTTATCTTTTGCAAAATCACCTAGAACGCATACTTAGGTAAAAAGATAAATTGGTTTATTTCACTACTTGTTTAATTTGGTGCTAAATTAATTTGGGTAACGTTCATGCTTTAAATGTGGAGTTAATTTAAGTCATTAAATTAATTTGTTAAAATTTGGTTTGACCTAATTTGATTGAATGAAAAATATGACTTAGGCAAATTTCTAGGACTTGAATTAATTATGTTTAAGTGAAATTAAAGTATGTGTGTGTTTTTCCCTATTTCACTTTGTTTGATTTTAATTTTGAAAAGAAATTAAAATTTGTTTAATTGAACCATCATCTCGCTTCTGCACTTATATAAAAGGAAATTGAAATTTGACTTGTTGAAGCAAGATTTATAAAAATTGGGGGTTCCACCGGTTTTCACCAATCACAAACTTATTTAATTAGAGTCTATTTATGAATGAAATCAATTCAGCCCTTAAACTCAAATAACAATGTGCGTGCAAGTGTAAACCGGACGGTGAATGTTACCTAACGATGCCCCTCTCCTCAAATTCCTAGGTGGCGCTCTCCTCACATTCCTAGGTTACTCTCGCATGATATTCCCAGGTGGCTCAATGTCTCTCTTTTAATAACCCTAGGTGCCTCTCTCCTAACACCCCTAGGAGGCTCTCTCACACGTGTGGGGTTGGCTTTAGGAAAGGGTGTGACACTCTCATCAAAGCCTATTCCACCCCAATCCTTCTTTATTTGGACAGTCCCAAAAATTTTATCAAACTTTTCGTACCTAGATCAAATTTCACCTTGCTTGATTATTTCAAACTCTTGTCAAACTTACCTATCCTTGACTCGAGTAAGCGTCTAGAGTCCTAAAACTCTAAAAATTCCTTTTTCATACCCTCCATCATCTCTCGAAGACTATCTCTCTCTCCCTCGACAAATCATAGCTTCTCTTTCGAAATTTTCTCTCGTGCCCTAAGTTCTTCAATAAAAAAATCATTATCATCTTTAAGGCACGTTCTTGCAATTGGGCTTTTAATTTTAAATTTTCTTTCTCTATTTTCAAAGCTTCAGCACAAAGTTCATTGAAAGCCGTTTGCAAGTCACGCTCATCCTCACTCCCTTCACCCTCACTATCATCACTAATCACACGGGTGGGAAGCTCTCGCCTAGAAGCATAAAAAACTTCTTCTTCCGAATCACTTTCACTAAGGGTAGAAACATGAGACCTCGATTTTTTCAATTGCTTCCTTAAATTTGTTGGGCACTCATCTATCATGTGACCAATTCCCTCACATCCCGAACACCTCTCAGAATCATTTTTAAGAGAGATATAAAACAAGAGTTCGTGTGAATTTTCCAATTAGACTTTTCAAAAATTTGAAATCCAAAATCATCAAAACCTCCAAAAGCCATTTTTAAGAAAAAAATAGGATCAAACACAATAACTTAGTGCAACAGGCTTT
Organism: Sambucus nigra; assembly: GCA_949130495.1. Classification (NCBI taxonomy): domain Eukaryota; kingdom Viridiplantae; phylum Streptophyta; class Magnoliopsida; order Dipsacales; family Adoxaceae; genus Sambucus; species Sambucus nigra. The sequence goes on from OX422207.1 coordinate 718,044,321, forward strand.
GACACAACAATGCGTGCAAAAATTAGGATCACGCGATAAAATAGCGTAATCCGCTCTGATACCAATTTGAAGAGTGCTATAGCGAAATAAACGCAACTTCTCAAATAAATCAATTATAATTCTGTGTCAACCAAACAAGTTTGAATGCAACCCAAGTTTTAATTGAGTCCTAACACATGCATCTAAGTGATATGAAGTCTTAAAGCAATATGCATGCAAAGGAAATCAAAATTGAGTAAAAATACCCCACATGGGCAAAATCTTTTATTTCACTATAATGAGTAAATCGCAACTTACAACGGTTATAATGAAATAGATTTTTTTACACACGAATACCCTCAGGTGTCGGTCGGTGTCGTCAACAATGGATCCACACGCAGCAAACCCACAAGAACCACAGTCCTATCGTCAGTCCAGTAGCACCACAACACTACGTATAAATCCCATTCCAAATCAACAAAGAACCTTCATGCAACAAGATTCTCAATGACACTCAGCCATAAACTTCGTTGCGACTCACTCCACAATAGCACGTAGCTATCGGATGTAGAGATCTCGCCACAAAGAATAAACCACTAGTGAACTATGTTTCGGGTTTCACAAAACAACTCACACAAAAGCAATTAGGATTGTGAATTATAAAACAAAAGTGTTGGAGAATGAACCAAAACGTATTCTATGAAAGCCAGTGTTTTTCCACACGAAATTTGGTAGCCTGACACCCTTATTTATATTAAAACTTATGGCGGTGATGTGTCATGAAAAAACACCTCTCGTTCGAACGACAGACGACATCGTTCGAGCGATACTCCATCTCGTTCGAACGAGACGTGACATCGTTTGAATGATAGTCACTCATTCCCTTAAAAAAGACTTTTAAAGTTTTAAATAACTTGGAATCCTTAGAAACCAAAACTGTTTACGGGATCATGAGCATTTATCCAAAGCTTTTTATGATAAAATATTTTTTTTTTTGAAAAATAAAAATCATTTATTAAAATTTCAAAAATTATTTTAACTTTTATAAAAAATATCCCAACACTTTTAATTTGAAATGTAAATGAAACTTAAATATATTTTTACCAAATTCATCCTTGTTGGGCTTGAATGTTGAAGTCTTCTTGAAATTTGGATTCGTTTTGTGCAGATGTAATCTTCTCCATCGTTCGACGACTTGAAACCAACTTGTATCGGTATATGACATACTAATTGTGGCGGACAATGTCCTTACATATGTCACTTTTTGAATGACATAAATGACCATTTTTCTTGTAGTGAAATACAATTTTGATTGTAATTTTCATCTCCTCGTAATCAATAACAAAAAAAATTATTTGAATAAAAAAAAAATAATATTAACAAGAACTCTAGCAAATAAACCATATTTTTGCTCTAAAGTGGTTTGATCAATCCTAATAGGGATACCCACTCTTCTAGCAATCTCAAACAACAATCTTGGGTGCCAAAACTCATCCGGTAAATCCATAAATTAAACCTAAACTCACGCATTGGATGACACAAAATTAGTTAGGCAAAAGTTTGGAGTCCAAATCATAGGTTTTAATATACCTATTTTTTATCCAATTAGCCCTAAAATCTAAGTTTTTAACATATCATATAAAGATTCAAAAAATAAACTTTTGAATCCCTTACCTTTTGGAGTTAATTATGATGGATTTTTCATTTTCTAAAATGAATCCAATGAGTTCTTTAATTCTTGAGCAGTAACTGGTTTTTATCCTTTGACAATGTTAGTCTTCCTAAAATCCTTGATTTACAAGAATCCATGGATTTCTTATAAAACTTTAATGAAATCTTTACATGGGGAATATCATCCTTATAATAAGATTCTGGCAGATCAGAAAGATGGTGAGAGATACCTTCATATGTTTATATTTGAGCTTGTGAAGACTCCTTTCTTTGGAGAACTTATGCATATGTTTTGGATGAATACATTTTTAAAACTAGAGTTGGAAATTATTTTGGAAGGATGGATTTTTGGCTGGAAATCTTATCTCTGAATAACTTCCTAGACTATTATTTGTATAACCATTACAGAAAAGAAATACCTGGATGTGTTTTTAATAAAAACTAAGATAAAGTCCCTAGGGATATAATTACGAGTTTTGGATTGCTAAAGAGAGAGTTGTTATATGTTTGTTTTTAGAGAGAGAGTAAGTGGATTTAAAATTAGTATATGTGAGGAGTATATTTGTTTAAATATATGCGCTCTATAATGAAAAAGGACTTGGAGCGTTAATAAAAAGTCAATGAGATTTTATGCATCATTAACCCAATAAATGAGATTAGTCATAATATTGCCAAAAAAAAAATACACAAAAATGATAAACTAGAACCATAGAGAAAAACTTGAGTAACGGAATCGTTTAAAATTAGTAAGACTAAAACTAAATTCTTCCGAATTAAAAGCACTATTTTTTTTGTGTCGTTCAAAAGTAACAATTAACCCTTTGTTTTTTAACATAATTAAGGAATTAAATTTTACGATAGTGATTAACAGCTGAGCTTGACCATTAATTCTGTGATTACTTTTAAATCATAAAAATAACAAAAATAATCATTTTCTTGTTATTTACACTCAATCATAGTGCTTATGTGAAAGGCGTGTTGTTTACAATTTGAAGGGGAGGTTTTACAGAATGATCATCAGACATGCTATGATGCATAAGATAAAATGTTGGTGAATTTAGAAGCAACATCTTCGAAATAAATATGTGCATATTAAGATGAATCCGTGGTTATCCACACAATAAGGTTGAAAACAAGCATATTCATGAAATGATAAAAATAGTTGAGATACAAGATAATTCATAGAAAATCACTATACATGTTTTGAAAAGTCAACTACTGCGCTGTAGAAAAGTCAACTGTTGCCCCATAAATAAGAGGAGTCTTATTAATATCGATGGTTTAGGGGGAGGGTAAGGCCGAATTTATTTGGTGGATTATTGTGTGTTTATAGCTGATGATAATTTTTTCCTTTTTTTTTGTCTATTTCTTTGAAAGATAAATGATTAGGAAACATCTGCCAAGTAGGTTTTAAAACCAAACAGTATGTGGAATATTGGAGTTTAAAATATGGGATATATACTAAATAGTTTATTAATTTCTTTTTAATACATATATAGTCTAAGTATTTTTATTTGGCATCAAAAAATCCTTCATCATGTCAAAATGACTTTACCATGTTTGCGCGGACCTTTAAAGATAAGAGAATAAGAGACCCCTTCACTATGACAAAATAACTTTACCATGCTTGCACGAACCTTTAAAATAAGAGAATAAAGAACTTTTTGATACAAAATAAAAAGTTTGGAATAAATATGTATTAAAAAATATTTGAGAAACTTTTTGGTATTTAATCCTTAAAATATTATATATATCCTATATATACGATCAGTTTTTGGAATATGGAATTTCCTATCCGTCTTGCAGTCTTACTGAAGAGCTGCATGAAGCATGCTGAGTCCAAAGTCTCGAAAAGTTATGGAATATCAAAACCTGAACAATTTCTTTAACTAAGCAGCCATCCTTGTATATTTATATACATATGGTAGGAATATTATGGAGATATATATATATAGGAACAATTTTTGGAATATGGAATTTCTATCTGCCTTGCAGTCTGACTGAAGAACTGCGTGAAGCATGCTGAGTTCAAAGCCTCGAAAAGTTATGATATGTCAAAACCTGAACGATGTCTCTAATTAAGCAGCCATTCATGTATAATTATATACACATGGTAGGAATATTATGAATTTACTAATACCAGTTAATACTGCACTACTTCATTGACTCAGAATGGTTTTCTAATAATTAAAGGTTGTTACTCTCAACAGGATTCTTAACTAATACAATAACCCTAAGCTTGCTATAATTTGTAGATAATAGTAGGTTGCCAGTGCCACCTTAAACAACGTACTTACTTTAATTTAGCTTATCTCACTGTTTCAACGTAAATTTAACAAAGAAGTAAACACCCTTTTCAATTTCTTATATGGAAGCATTAAATAAATGCCCGAGTATTGTATAGTTTATGATATCGTAGTCAAGCCTAATAGCATATTTCCAGAACTGGGCAGAATAATTTTATTAGAACCCTAAAGAAAATATTGGTGTTTTATACATTAAACAATTAAACAAAAGATGAGTATGGGACTCTTTCCAAGTTCCAGGACACTCATGAATGGTATATACAATATAATATTTTTTGGGTTGGCTGACTTATATGAAGTATATACTCTGTATATAAAAAATTGCTTATCTGTTAACATTTTATAGATAATAGAGCGTTTTCATCATTTGTTTACTTCAAATACACTATATTAATTGGCTCTCTAAGAGCATGCGTCAAGAGAAGTATGATGAATGCATAAAGTATTAAGAATCAACTTAAAATATGAATTCAACATCACAAACGGTCTTAGGCGCATAAGAAAACGCGGTGAGGAGTTGCCGACTGTGTTATAACATCATTATTTGGTAATCCTTCCTATTAGTCAAGTTGTAGGATGATGTATAAAAGTCATCTCTTGTTTTGTGGAAAAGAGTCATTCTATTTCTTTGTGTAACATTTTTTTTAAAAGTGAAAGGGAAGCTATATTAAATCAAAACTGGATTACAAAATAAGGGTTTGTCCTAAAAACAAACTACCGTTGACAAAATAAGGGTTTGCATCTTCCGGGCTTCATAGGCGGCAACAAAATGCGCACAATTTTTAGAGAGAAAGTGTAACGGCAATGTAAATATACATTGTCGCTACACATTGCCGGTCCAGACCGTTGGCGTATAAGCCTTGCCCTTTCAAGCCATTTTTATAAAATATAAAAAAAATTATTCTCACAACGGTAGGAATTAACAGCCATATATATATATATATATATATATATATACACAGTCCTGCTCTTGTGCGGACTAGTCCGCATTTTAAGAATGCGGACCCGACATGTGTCACCTGGCGGTGCACCCAGAAAAGAGAGAGAGCGTGCCTATAATTTAGGCAAAAATTTCTAGGGACACGGTTAGGTGACACATGTTCGGTTCGCATTCTTAAAATGCGGACTAGTCCGCACAAGAGCATTATTATATATATATATATAAAGAGAGAGAGAGAGAGAGAGAGAGAGAGGCTGGATCGTATACGGACCTAGTTTACGGACCAAGTTTACGGACCGCTACCGTCCAAGAATTATCTAGGGACCGTTTTGTCTATTTAGGACCACCTTTTGGGACCGCGATGTCTTTTAACTTCTTCTAAGTTTTTGGGAATATCAATTTTTACCCCAATGATTTCTAAGGTCTTTTAAGCTTATTTTAATGCTTAATTAATCTGGAAGTCTAAGTGTGGAAGTTTCAGGGCTACTGCTACTTCTCAATCTTCTTCCGTCACTATTGTATTGGAATTCTGAATAGCGAGGATTATCTATATAAACATTTTCTTCAGGGAGTCTAGAAATTGAAATAGGTCTTGATGGAAAATATTCTAGTCTTAAATACCTTATACGGTATCGTGGATTTACCTGTCTAGTTTCTTTATATATTTGATTAACAATATCGATTATATCGTTATCTATAAATTCGTCTAAATTATTATCACCATAAGATGACAAAAATCTTCGGTACATTCTAGGGGCAGTTGTCTCTACGTTTTTAAGGAGAGAAGGGATTCCTCCGGCTCTAATTAAAGTAGTCTTTGTTTCAGCTAACCTTTTACGTCTAACAAATTCTAATACGTCTATACTGTCTTCAAGTATCCTAGTGTATTCTAGATATTTCTCAGGTCTTGATAGTTTTTCTGCAAAATCTTCGGTTCTTAGTTTTTGTCTAAAGAGATCTCGGATCCCTGTTCTAATTATTTCTATTCTAGGTACTTCTCTTCCTAACCACTCAATGATCTGGTCTATGTATTTAAAAGTACCACCTGCATATACTAAAGCAGATTCTATAAGTTCTTTATCTTTAGGGTCTGTAAGAGTCCAGTCTTGAATTTCTCTAGTTAAGTCTAAACTTGTTTGATTAACAAATTCTAAAAAGTCTTTAGTGATTTGTAAGCTCATATAAGATTCTTCTTAAAACAATAATATGTAAAATAGTTAAGGGTTTGGTTCGAGTTATACCTTCCTTCTGGTCTGCAATATCTTTATCTTCTTCCTTTTGTCTCTTTAGCTTTGTCACTATTCTTCTCCGGTCTCGGCCTCCTACAACTCTCTCTTTATGTGTTGCACGTCAATCCACTACTTTGGCGGCTGACCCGTTTCCTGCCTGTATGCCTTCACGCCTAACGCCCACCCTGGCTAACGGCTAACGGCTAATCGGCACCTGACGGCGGTTCACCAGTATAACACCTTGTGTGCTACACCAGAGGTTCAACACAATAGTCATCTATGAACAGAAAGTTGGAGACAATTTGGATAATAATAACAACTTAGCATAAGAGATTTTTGGAAAAGAAAATACTTTTATTGCATTGCATAAGTAAATACAACTCTCCCCTCTCCCCTAACTATGAGAGGTTTACTCACTCATATACATATTACTCTCTACAAGCATACTCTCTCTCAAAGTCTAACAATCTCTCACTCTCTAAACACTGATGTCTAAAACATAAATGGACGCTCCCTTTTATAGATCAAGGGCACTACAATCGACTGGCAATCGGCTATCAAAAGAGATCCGGTTTAAAGAGATACAAATTATTAAAGTCTTATACTATTTGCTTTACATAAAGTAAATCTGTCGTCTAGCAATAATTCTAACCTAACGTCTTTGCAAGGGTCTTTTTCTTCTTTATGAAAAGAAGCAATCTGGGGGCCCGTGTGGGGCATGTCTGAGCTGCAGGCTGCAGGGGAATCTAATTATAGTCTTGTCGTTTTGCATAAGTCTTATCACAAGGCATCTTCTGTCTTTAATAATTCTTCAGCTAACGAGGGGTCCGTCTTTGTTCCATCTGTGTCTTCTTCTTCCTTGTCTTGGTTTGGTAGGGCATTGTTGAAAAATTCATCAATGAGGCCTACAGTTCTAAGGCTAGTTGGCAAAGCTATTTCTACCATTTCTTTGGATTCTTTCTTGAGCCTTCCGTTGAATGGCTCATCAGCTTGAATTATCAGGTCTTCTTTGTGGTAGGCAGTGTACCACCTGTCTTCTCCTGTTAATAACTCCATGATTTCTATAGTCTCCATGGCTTGAGCAATCTGGAGCTTGGACTTATCAAGAATTAATTCTTTGGTCTCATCATCTGATAGAATCTCAACGTCTTCGAATATATAACTAGAAAATCTAATAAGTCTAAATCCTTCAACTCTCATTCCTCTACAGGAACTTGGAGAAATCTGGTAGATTCGAGAAAATAGAGGAAGGAAGTCTTCTACCTTCTTAATATACTCATGGACTATTTTTTCAAGAGCAACAGAGTCTTCAATGTCATTTATCTAGACGAGTCCAATGAACCTGTGGTCTGTAAGGGTTATATGAGTCATTTTTTATTTTCCAAAAAGATATATTTTTGGGACGTCTTTGAAGAAACCTTTAATTATTAAGGCATCTCCATTTATTTCTGATAATAACATATTAAAATGATCAATAATGTTATTAGTTTCTTTTTTAAAGTCTTCTGTTAATGGAAGATTATTATGACCAAATGGTATAACAATCTTAGTCTTAAAAGTCTTTTTCTGATAACAGAAACCAATAGGTCTAGTTTTGGAGGTTTCTCCAAGATTCTGAGCATAAGTCTGAGTCTGAGGTCTAGGTGCAACAGTACCACTGAGTTGGGTAACTGCAAGTCTTTGAGTACTCATGAATCTGGCAATGGATACCAAATTTTGTTTGAACTCGATCCATAGTCTATTCTTCACATTCCACCATATGGTGTCTATAAGAGTATTTTCGTCTTCTAAAAATTCTCGTCTAAATTTGATCAAGTCTGGGTATCTTTGATCGGGTCTATATTGGGGAAAGTACATCTTCCCAATGAGTCTATTTTGAGAAATTATCTCTTGTCTAGATTTTCTAGGAGGAACTAAGATGTCATCAAAGTTCTCTAGGATAGGTCTTTCTTGAGAGTCTTGAATATGCGTTGGTCTTTGCGTTATACCAGCATTTGGTCTTACGTGTCTAAGATAGTCTGCGACGTCTTCCCTGTTTAGTCTATTTGTTCCAGACGAACTCATGTCTTCTAGGTCTTCTGTTTGCAACATAAAGCATGAAATAATGTTAGTGTTAGCAAACATTGACTCTCTTGATATAATGTCTGGAATGGTATTTTTACTTCCCTTAATATGAATAACAGAGAAGTCATAACCATTAAGAAATTGTTGCCATCTAATGATTCTATTAGTCCTTGATTTGGACAAGTCTAAATCTCTAAATTTTATTGCATAAGAAGAGTCAGTATAAACAGTAAAATGTTTAGGTCTAAGAAACAACATATATTTTTTTATTGCCCTTACTATAGCTAAAACTTCTTTTTCATGGGCAGTGTATCTTGTTACTGGGTCTGTGAAGGTTCCAGAACTATGTCTACAAAGTTTCTTCTTTTTTGTCTGATGATCAATGGCAAAGTATACTGCTCCCCATTACTTATCATAGGCATCTGTTTCTACTATAAACTGGTCTTCTGCATTAAGCAGTTCAAGTAAAGGAATGTTCTCGACTGCATCTTTAATTTGTCTTATTACTTCAAAATCGTCTTTAGTCCAATAAAAGGGATTGGTTTTGTCTGTTCCTTTTAATTTGGATGTTAAACTTTGTCTTTTTGAAGAAAGGTCTTTAATAAAATCTGCAGCACAATTAAGCAATCCTAAAAATGATTGTAATTGTTTTCTATCTTTGAGTTGGTCTGGGAACTCAAGAATCTTTTTGGTTATGTGTTCTGCTAAGGATAATTTTCCTTTATTAATATGCATTCCCACAAAGTCTATCTCAGTCTGAAATAATTGCATTTTCCTTTCGGAAATAACAATACCATGTTTGTCTAATTCTAGAATAATCTTTTTAAGATGGTCTACAAGCTCTATCTCTGTCTTACTGGCTACAAGAATATCATCTATGTAAACAAGATAAAATTCTGAATAAGGTCTAAATATATTATCCATTCTTCTTTGGAAAACTTGAGGAGCATTCAAGTATCCAAATGGCATGACTAACCATTCGTATTTTCCTTGGGGCACACTAAAGGCTGTCCAAGTAATACTGTCTGGATGCATCTTAATTTGCCAGAAGCCTGATTTGCAATCAAACTTACTGAATATAATTCTATCTTCGATTAAATTAATCAAATTATTCTTGTCTGGTATCTTATAAGAATCAAATTCACAATTCTTATTTAATTGTCTATAATCTATAACCATACGTCTTTTTCCTCTTTTACGTTCAGATTCATTTTGAACATAGAAGGCTAGGCTATTATGTCTACTTTTACTTTCTCTAATAATGCCTAAATTAAGCATTTCGTCTATGTCTTTCTTGAATTCTTCCCTATCTTCTTGTGAGTATCCTTTCTTATATGTTCCACCATTAATAGTGGCGTCTGGGTTAGTAGGGATGATTTCACAATAACTTTGGTCTTTATCCCACTTAGAGATGGGATTTTCTCCTAAAGTAGGCTCTTCTAGTTGCCTAATCTTTTCCTTTTCTACTTCTATATCCATTTTCTTCTGCTTGGATATGGCTTGAATCTGTAATAAGGTTTGCTGGGCTTGATCTAAAATGTCTTGTTGTATAAGCGCTATTTGCTTATAACACTTTTGGTTTGGACACTTACACTCTTTTTGTAAGGGTTTAGTTATTTCTAAGGCTTCTTGTTGGGTTGTAGGTCTAGGTCCACCATGCTCAGCTGAAGAACTCTGATGTTTTATGGGTCTATAATTTGGTTTGACCTGCATAAGGTCAAAGGCAGTCTTATGATCTATTAGAGGAGCTTTAATATTAAATTCCTCTTGATCACTAATTAATATCTTATCATTATACTGAGTATAAGGATGATATTTACTAATAAAGTCTTGTCCTAAAATAACATTTCCTGTGAAACTAGGACGAGGATCCATTATCCAAAACCGATGATTAACGGTTTTGTTGGTCTGATTTCCTAATTTAAAGTAAATAGGAATAGTCTGGAAATATAAGGTAAATGGATCTCCATTAGACACTTTACCATAGATTTCTTTAGTACTTTCTAAAAAGTAGTCTTCAGGGAAGGCATTAGCCTTACAAATACTCTGAGAGCACCCTGTATCTATAAAGGCTAAAAGTCTTTTAGGGTAGTCTTTATGTTGAACAAACAATTCTACAAAACAAGCATGCGGTTTAGTAGAAATTCCTAAATTGTTCTTATCTAAAATAGATATTCCTTTTTGAAGTTTATCTATAAAATCTAAGGGTGTTTGTTCTTCTGAACTACTATCAGAATGGCATTCTTCTAAATCATAGGAAATTCCTTTTCCTTTGAAGTCTTCATTTTCTTGCAATCTTTTGGCTACATTTCTATCAATGTCTTGATAATATGTTTTAATATCTAAGTCTATTTGAGAGTCATACCGGCTAGTATAGATTGCATTAAATCTAGTTCTCCAACAGTCTTCATGGTAGTGTAGTTGACAAATGATACAAACTAGAAACAATTTTGTTTGTATAATCTCAAAGCATTCTACACATCTAAAGTCTTTTTTGCTACATTTCATTTCAAATGTGCAATAATGTCTTTCGTCAAAGTAACATCTAGGTATATAGGTTAGTAACTCAGGATTACTAACTGTCCATCTTTTCTTTAAAAAGGGGCTTAATATACACTTATACCAAGCGTCTTCAAAGTCTATATATTCATCATCTAGATCGCCTTGATCAGTCTGCATCATATATAAGTCTAGGGTATCCTGAGAGTCTTCATACTCATCAGTATCACTATAGTCTTCTGAATCACTGTCTGTGTAAACACTATAGATACTAGTGTTATCATCATCTTCTATGTCTGATATTGCTATAGCATATAAGATATCTAATTCTTCTTGATCTGCATAGTCTAATATTGTATTAATAATATTAATACTTTCTTTATCTTTCTTATTAGGGCAGTCTTTAGCAAAGTGTCCTTCTTTGCCGCAGGTCGAACATTCTTTGGTGGCAGTCTTAGATTGAGCTATGTCTTTTTCTTTCCTATAATTAGGAACTTTCTTATACTTACTAGTATTCTTCTTAAAGTATCTTCTTTGGTTAAATCTATTTTTCTTAGTCTTAGGATTCTTTTCCCTAAAGGTAGTGGATTGTCTAAATTTATACTTCTTTGGCAATCCTAAAGGTCTAGTCTTAAACTTCCTATGTTTCCATTCTAATTTTTTTTTGAATTTCTTAGATTCACTTCCACATACCCATTGGATTGGAGCGATGTCTCTTTCGTCTTTGATTGGAGGGATCTGCTTGAAAGTCTCTTATATCAACTTTCCTTGAGTTATATCTCGTCTCTTAGATATGATATAGTCTTTGGCGAAATTGATTCTTTCACCAAGGGAGTTATTCTTAACTCCAGATACTCCTGGCCAATTCCTATATTCATTAATTAGGATTTGTCCTATGGCTGGTATCTTTCTAAAGTTTTCGTCTTTTAAGGTCTCTCCAAATTCTTTAATTTGGTAATATAGCTGTTCATAATTATTGCTATATTCATTTATCTTATCTAACTTGCAAATGCTAAGGAAGGATAACTTAGTTTTTGATAGGTCTTGTTCATTGATCTGAGCTAGATGTCCAGCTCCAATAAATTCTGAGGTGAACAATTGAATATATTCTTGAATTGACCTTTCTTCTAAGTTTTCCTTCATCTTCTCAATCTTTGCTAAGGAGTCTTCATCTGTAGCCTTTCTTAAACTATCTAAGTAGTCTTTTGCAATACCTCTAATGGATTGCTCAGCGTACTGCTTACATGAACTTGCATCCCATTGTTCATTAGATGCAAAACACATGTTCATCTGATTACGCCATTCGTCTAAGGCTTTCTTCCTATCTTGCACATTGTCTAGGTTGAGGTATATACCTACAGGATTTATGGATTGGCTTGCCATAGTCTTAACAGGAGTGAAACTCTTGTCACTAGTTGGGAATTCTTTTATATAATCAGGTTTAGTCTCAACTAAGGTGCTAGAGTATACAGGAATATTTAATCCTATTGGTTTACTACAAAGTCTAGGAGCATCTTCTAGCCTACTACTACTTCCTATCTCTTGTTTGCTAGGCTCTACTTGTGTAGCTGGCATTAGTCTTTGTTCTCCTTCTTCTATTAGTCTTAAGTTTCTAAGAAGTTCTTTAGTATTTTTTAATTTTAATATGCGGTCTTGGGCTATCATATTAAATCTTTTTCTTTCTTGAAACCTAACAGAATGACTTTTCTTAAGGTTATCTTTAAATGTCTTCATATCCAATTCTGAGGGCTCATGTCCAAAGTTTTGGATCCTAGATTTTTCTTTAACTAAGTCTTTTTGTTCAAATGATATTCGAGGTCTAATTGTCGGACCTTGTCTAAGTAAACTAGCACTAGTCTTGCTACTACATTCTCCTTCTGAAGGATCATTGATTATGGCTTCTCCCATATTCCTAAATCTAATTTCTTCGGTCTGGATGTTCTTATTGACAATCTTAGGGGGACCAAACTGGATGGTAGCATTTCCAGTGACGTTGTCTTGATTAATAAATAATTGTTTATTTTGTATAGTCTTAGTTTCTTGAAATTCTGGCAATTGCCAGAGAGTCTTAGCTTTCTCTTTCATAGGTCCAGTATTCCTAATACTGTAAGTATGATTATAGTCTAATACATTGGTTCTAACTAAAATTTCTTCATTAAGTCTACCACTAGGAATTCCCGATTGCATTCCTTCATAAGGGAATTGGGAGAACTTCACATAGCTTTGAAATTCTATGTTTATATTAGCGTCTGGGATAATATAATCTTCATAGCCACTAGCATATAAGATTAATTTAAAATGTTTAGCTGTGTCTACGGTTACTGTAAATGCCGGAATGACATTAAAGTATCCTATGTTGTCTGACATTTCTAATTGGGCTATCCCAATAAGACTTTTCTCATAGTCTTTCCATCTTTTGTCTACTAAACAACATAATATGTTGATATTATTCTGGGGTCTATGTAATCCTTGGATTCTTGCTTGGAAGAGTCCAAAGGTTAGGAATTGGAAATTCCTATCAGTTCCTCTAGATCGAAGCCATTCTGAGTCAAATACTTGGAGCTCATTGTAGGATTGGTCTAACACATGATTTCTACAATGGTAGGTCATGTTATAATTGGGAGTCTTAGGAGTGGCACCTTCTTTAAATAAGTCTATGTATCTAACGGCTGGAAGTTGTCCATTATGGATGGAATCTTCCACGATCTTCCAGTCCACTTCACCCCACTCTTTCCATTGGAGAGGATTGGTGAAATTTCTTTCTTTCCACCATGTCCTAACATTGGAGGATGAATCCTTAAGTCTTTATAGCATATGGTTACTCTGTCCTATATTTGGGATAGAGCTAACTATCTTACTGGTCTTATCTAGTCCATCGTTTATGACTCGTCTACCTATAGTATTCTTTTCTCTAGTTTTTATAGGAGGGGATTCTTTAAACTTACAGGTGGTTACCTGTTTTTGTTCAAGTATTTTTTCAATTCTTTCTATGAAGTCTGAATAATCTTTTTGTCTTTTCATCTGATTAAGGATTTCTTCTTTAAAATTCTTATTCTCTTTTCTAGTCTTTTCAGAAGTTTCTTCATTATGTCTAGCTAGAGAATTAACGATGGTTTTACCAACGTTAGTGATATAGTCTTTTACTTCATTATCTTTTTCTAGTTGTTGCATAGTTCTAACTCTTATGGCTTCTACAGTCTTTTCAATTTTATCTAACCTAGTTAGAACAAAAGGAGAGTCTATTTCTGCTTGGGAAGGTTTATTATATACGGCCTTAATCCCGTTTATAATTTCACCGTATTTTTCTTCTACTTGGGCCATGTCTAGTCTAAGTTCATTAATAATACTATCCATTTTAGATAGATTATGTCTTTCCATATTATTAACGTAATTTGCTAAATTATGTTGGAATTTAACAAAGTCTGTGTAGAAGGTAGTTAATCCTTCTGTCTTAGCCTTTAAGTCTAAATGCAAGTCTTTAACAAAGCTACTATTATAGTCTTGGGTAGCTGCTATAGATGTAGAAATTAAATTTAATCTTTCTAATATAAGTCTAGTTGCCTTAGCTGCGTTGGCAATCTCATTTTTATTTATCTTGTAATAAAATCTATCATCATTTATCTTTTCTAGAATTATTTGATAAAATTCTTATAAGGTCTGGATGGAGAGGTCTTTTGATACTTCATTCCAGTCTGATCTAACTATCTCCATTAGGAAGATAACTATTAAGTCTAGGGATAAGCTTAGCTTGTTCTTTAGTAAGTTTAATTAACTCACTGTCTTGATTTTTAATTAAAGTTTTAATTTCTAAAATGTCTTTGTTAAGGACTTCTATATGATTAGTCTTAATATTTATTTCTTGTAACACGTGTACTAAGTCTATTGGGATTTGATTACCTATGTCTAATAATCTTTTAGAGATATTTTTTATCTCTGTTTCTAAAGTATGAGTGTCTTTTATTAATTGTCTTAATATAAGCAGTATACACTTATTTTGGTCTATTATGCTATTAATAGCACTAGCAGTAACTTGTCTACTGTCTGTGTGTTTGGCTGGGATATGTTCAATATGTGAACAACCGTCTATGTGTGTGGTTAACAACCTTCTGAGTCTAAATCAGTTATGGATATAGGTTGGTAGTCTGGGTTGGATGCAAAAATATCTTGGTAAATGCGAGGGATAAATCCCAAGAGCATTAAAGTATTTTTACCGTATGTCTAAAAGGAACATCTTATGGCTCTAATACCAGAATTAGAGTTTTGGTCGGAATTTGGTGAGGTTCTAAAATCTATAAGGTCTTGATACCAATTTTGGGTCTAAATTATAAATCTTTTAAATATATAGTCTTAAACTAAAGTTTTAGTATAAAACAAGAGGGGGACCATCTAGGGTAAATAACAAAAGTCTTTGGAACCACGGGGGGACCACTTTCGGGATAAAGACAAAGTCCGCATGGGAAGTCCGCACCTGAGCCTGGGTCTATATATATATATATATATATATATATATATATATATATATATATATATATATATATACAACGTCTATATATTTTTCTATATATACACAAGACTCCCCAAATACTTTAACACCAACACTATTTTTCATCCTTTCACTCCCCAAGTAATTTAA
Source organism: Sambucus nigra (assembly GCA_949130495.1). Lineage (NCBI taxonomy): Eukaryota > Viridiplantae > Streptophyta > Magnoliopsida > Dipsacales > Adoxaceae > Sambucus > Sambucus nigra. Next base: position 718,059,642 of record OX422207.1, read on the forward strand.
CACCAACACAAATTTTCATCATTTCAAATTAATTCTATGGATTCTCTTTCTCAAAGTGCACCTCCCAATTCGAGCCGGTCACCAAATTTCAATTCACATGACGAGGTGTTTCTTTGTGTGGCGCATGTAAAATATTCTATAGATGGTGCTATGGGGACTAACCAATCCGGTTCAACCTTGTGGAAAAAAATTACTAACGAATATAACACTAGCGAGGGTGTTATTTACAAACACACCGAGAATGAGTTGCAGGGAAAATTTTGAATAATAAACAAAGAGTGTTTGTTGTATGCGGCGAAGTTGTCCCAAGTATATGAAAACGGGAAAGATAGCGGCACGACAGAGGTTACATGGGCAATTATAATTAATTTACGTTTAATTTATTATTTATACTTAAATTCATAATTTTACAACACTGATGTGGTAATTTGTTTATATAGCTCCAACGAGCTAGTGATAAGTTTCAAAGCAAAGCGGGTAATAAATTCGGATATGACCACTGCTACGAGGTGCTACAGGAGTTGATGAAGTATTCCATGTCAACCACCGGTTCACAGTATACCGATGAAGAAAATAATGAGAGCCCTCTTGATTCGAACGACACCGAAACAAAAGAATTCAATACTGCTCTAAAGAGACCGACGGGACATGAAACTGCGAAACATAAAGGGAAGAAACGAGCGGCTGCCAACAGTGTGGCTGCACACACTGTCCTTTTAGATAACTCTGACGAATTTAATGCACTTTATAACAAAAATTCTGAAGAATCCCAAACAATAAGAAGAATTCTAAATGACAAGATTGATGGTTTAATTACAATTCACTACAAAGAGAATGAAGCTCAACATGCCTTTCACGAGATACGAATGAATGAGATAATGCATCATCGAACTCAAGCATATCATAACTTCTCACAATAGATAAATAGATTTATATGGTTATCTATGTAATGAAATTTTATTAGTTATTAAATTCTTGACCAATGTTTTTCAATTACTATTTTTAGTTAACCAAATTCTAATGGCATGGATAAAATTGTGTACATGGATAAGATTGTTTACATGAATAAAATTGAAACTGCAATCAAGATGATGATTCTGTATGACGATTTCAAATGTGTTCCATAAGGTCATCACGTAACTATTTATGGGCATCCTTGATTCACATATTCGCCTCTCGCACCTGCTATTAATAGTGGCCAGAGACACTTTGCTTGCTTAAGTAGGGCGATGGCTCACGTAAGGGAAGGTCAGCTCGTCAACTCCTATCCCATAACTCCTTATAGACAATCATATTGTGTAATATGACACAAGTCTTCATACTAACACGTTAATCTTTATATGCCCAGAAATTTTCTGAGTTTCTCATAAAATGGAACTATTATTATAAGATACCAAACACCCTTTCCACATCCTTTCGGGCTCCTTCCCGCGCTCGTGTGAATATCCTCTATTTCTGAGTGATTGGTCTCTTAAAAATCTTGACACTAGTTGCGAGGAACAGATAAATACCATCTGCAAGGTAGTACTCCGTGTCATACGTATTTATGTTTACTTCGAAGTGGATAGGGGTACGATTTCCTTTCAGAATTTCTTCAAACACGTGAGATTTGGCTAGAACATTCAGATCATTACATGCACCAGGCATTCCAAAGAATGCATGCCAAATCCAAGTATCATAAGATGCCACGGCCTTTATTATAGTGGTAGCATGGCAATGGCCTTTATATTGTCCATTCCATGCACGTGGATAGTTATTCCATTCCAAGTGCATACAGTAATGCTACCAATTATCTCGGGGAGACCACATCGCTCATTCTTGGGCTGCATACGGGCAATATCTTTGTCCATAGGCTTGCGAAAATACTCTGGGTTAAACACCTTCACTACTGCCCTATAGATTCATTTTAAAGTCTCAATCGCCGTTATCTCGACAATTTTCATATATTTGTCCTATAAATCCCTTCATCCACCGTACGCCAACATTCGAAGTGCACATGCAATCTTCTGGTGTGAGCTTAATCCCATTTGTCCAACACAATCGGCTTTCTGAATGAAATATGAATCTTTTTTATAGACGTCTTCCAAAATACGATTGGAGATCGCCTTGTTCGTCCTGAACAAACGCCTGAGCATTTATTCAAGATAAGTCGGGTTCTCTTAAAAATAGTCTCTCCATAAATTGCGATAAGCCGTCGCTCTATTGTGGTGAACCGTTCTTCGATCATATATTTCCCTACTACTATGAAGTAAGGACGATTGATAGATTGCGCTTTATAATCTATTGTGGATCCTGACGGTTTCATCATCTGAATCGAGATCATAAGCTTGGGCGATTTGCGATAATATCATTTCCTCCAAATCATTGTTAGACATTCTTTTTATGGATTTGTGAAATATTTTTATCTTAGGAGTAGTAGTTGTTATGCTCTACACCTATGTAAGTGCTATATTTATAGTACAGAAGCTGCATAATCACGTCCAACTTTTATCAGCATGAATAGTATAGACGATGTGACCACTCACACTTCGATGGTAAAAAAGACCCGCCCAACAGGTTTTGAAACTGAAGATGCACAATCACGTTCGAATTTTATCAGTTTGAACAATAAAGCTGATGTGACCATTCGGACTAGGACGGTAATAAAAGACCAGTCCAGTAGGTTTGTAGACTCTAGCTGCATAGTCACATCTAACTTTTATCAATCCAAATAGTTTCTCAATTGAAAATGGATATTTTAAAACAGAAACATAAATGGACGAGTTATAACACTCGAAGGTAAAACATTATTTTGATGGTGTGACCACTCGGCATTCTAAGGTAAAAAATTACCCGCCGAGCAGGTTTACAAAATGAAATATGGCCACTCGTACTTGCAGAATGAGTTGCTTGGAAGGTTGAAAATCACCTATAAATATTTTGAAATTTATAATTTGTTATGTATCCTTATATTTGAAAGAAATTCCAATCCATTAAATTACAAAAATGGCTTTACCTCCCTACAATTCATCCATTTACAATGGATCATACAAGAATGCTGTCGGTAATGATTGGTATGGAAAGAAAGAAATTTTCCAAACTTATCAGATTGATACTTCTTGGCATTTTCTTAATGGCTTTGGTCATATATTCATAATCTCCCCCAGTTCAGAATTTGAAGACGGAGTTGAGTATCCTTGGGAACACCTGAACTAACCAGATAAATATGATGAAAGGTGCGACTTGGAGTTGGTTTGCCATTACCATCACATACCTGTGTCAAACAATTGGGCTGCCGCACTTTGGCCAATATCGTGTCCCGGAGAATCGAAGTTTTTTGTCTTGATTTATTGGAGGAAAAGATATGTCAGATGGAGAGGTGCTTGCATGATATGACAAACCAAAACACGCGATGCTATCAGGGCGTCACATTTAACAACAATTAATTAACACCTATATTGACTCTGCGTTGGCATCAGATAACGACATTTCTGACTACACCAATTCTAGTTAAGATTACATTTCGGAATGCATCTATGAAAATGATGGGGAAGAGTACGAACCAAATATATAAAACTATAACAAATACTATGCTGAGTCCGATACACAACGATCTTACTTACCTATATGTTTAGTGTGCAATGGGAAACCATTTTGTTATAATTCTACTAGGTTTGACCTAAGCGTTTGAACATATAATCCTAGTAATATTGTCTTTCAATATGAATGTTTGTACCATAATTTATTATCAATAATAAAGGAACAATTTATTACATTATAAACTAGGATGGTAAAAAAAAGACCCACTTACACTAGGACGGTAATAAAAGACTCGCCCAACAAGTTTGCAGACTGTAGCTGCATAGTGACGTCTAACTTTTATTAGTTCGAATAATAAAAGCAATGTGACCACTCAACTTGGACGATAAAAAAAGACCCACCTAGGCTAGGATGATAGTAAAAGACCCGCCAAGCAGGTTAGCAAACTGTAGCTGCATAGTCACGTCCAACTTATATGAGCCCGAATAATAAAGATGATGTGACCACTCAGACTTGAACGATAAAAAAAGACCCGACCAACATGTTTTCACAGACTCATGTGATTTAACAGTGTAAGTCTAATACATATCACACACTATCAAATGGCAAGCCATAAATAAACTGATGATTATAACCCAAGTAGAGGGCGGCTGAATTACTTCAACCCAAATATAACATCCTGGAAAAAAGAGCCCTTGATGGTCAAGTAGAAATCTAAAGCATCAAAATCATTTGATGTTGGCCATGTTGAGGAAGTTTCATCCAATTTGACTAACCCAGGAATCTATGAAAATCCCTATGGAGGGAGTTGGTTTGGGGAGAAAAGGGTTTTTGAGAACATTCCTATATGCAAACTACATTCTTAAGGTGATGTTGGACATGTGATGAAATGGTTACCTCCAACAAAGGATAATATTCCTTGTGATAATCATTTGAAATGGCCTAGGTTATATAATAGACGCTGCGATTTAGAGTGCTACTGTAATTGGCATGGTTTAGCCATGCCACAAGAACAATCTGCAAAATATTGCAAAGATCCAACCAAAGACAGTGAGAAATGTATCCATCTAATACAATGGGAAATTGAGCAAATGGAAAAAAGATTACTTTGCTGGCATTGTAAACATTTGATAAATACGGAAGTTGACGATCCAATGTATGCATCGGATCCGAAACTTCAAGACTATAAAAAGGACAATTTCGACATGGATTTTGTACAACGTCTACCAAACATGTTGATGGGTGATGGGAATTCAATATGTTGCGATCCGTGGTTAACTAGGAAACCATGAAGTAATTAATATGTAACTTTCTTTTCTATGTGTTTAACATGTCTACTATGTTCGACCTAAGCATTGGAACATATAATCTAAGTAATTTTGTCTTTGAGTATGGTGTTTGTACCTGAATCTATTATCTATAATAAAGGAACATATTATTACATTGCAAACTCTCAATAATAAAGGTACAAACTATTAATTACTAAAAAAGATTTTACTATCATAAAAAATTATTACATTACAAACTTCACTTTAAATCAGACCCCTACCAAGATATTGGTCATAAGGAAATGCATTGAAAAGTCTAAAAAAGTCATCGACAAGAGATGGTTGACTAGACGATCCTCCGGGATCTTGTGAGGGTGTATAAGTAATATTAGGAGAAGCAATAGGATATTCATATCCATATATGTATGGTGGTATGTGTTGCGGAATGGGTTTGTGCCTGGGATCTGATCTTGGTCCAACGCCTCTCAGATTTGTAATCTCTTCTTCTTTCTCTTCCATAATTTCATCTTTCTCTCGCAACCACCTCTGCCGCATAAGCTCTCGTTCTAAAGTTTTGGATTTTATTTTCTCGATGTAGTCCTCTCTAAAAAAACCGTATCATGACATTATGACCGTGAGTAAAATTATCCGGGTGGTAAGTTATTATGTATGCTTGGCGGATCTAATTGAATGATTGTTGTGCCATTCAAACGTAAATCTGCAACTTCAAACTCTCTTGATAATGGTATAATATTTGATGAAGAATATATTCCCTGTGTGTTGTACGTATGGGCAACCTCCCATCTATTTTTCGGTGAAATGTGTACCCATAAATCAGAGGGTACAATCGAGGCGAACCCCACATCGTCATGGTTTTTACACCAAAATAGTGCGGGTAATATTTCACCCTTACCCATAATCTTCTAGTGTGTCAACCATTACTCCTATGATGATGCCGTGACACGAGCAATTGCAGGTTACCAATTGCCAATTTATTGCATATATATTTTTCTAGGAATGAATGCCATAGGATAAGGTGGGTTTTCGATTATGGCAATGTGAGTTAATATTTAACGGTAGCAGTGGTCTCCGAGATACCAAGTCCCACCTAACTCAAAATTGAAAAGCATGAACAGTCTCTGAGCCAAATCATGAGAAACTTTAAAGGCATCAAACTGGTTTTCTGCCAATCCCATAAAAGGTTGCCATATAATAGACTCGAGAGAGCGCATTTCTAGTTGCTCATGCATGGACGAACTTTTGAACCTCATTTATCCCATTATAACACCATGTTGATTAGTCACCCATCGTAGCATACACGACCACCTTTCCACTGCATCATCGTGCAATATGGGAGACATCGTGCAGAGGTATTCGTAGCCGAAGTATTGCGGTTATAAAGAATAACTAATTAATAATTGGTATATTCATAAAATAAATACATATAAATTTTATGGACGTGATTAAAATGTCCACTTCGAGAAGACCATACCTATATAAGTTGCCAGAAATAATTTACTATTTTCTACGCATTTGTAGTGCATGCATCAAGGGCATACTAAACACGTGCTAGAATGACAGAACCCCAATCCTTAGCTGCCATGTCGTTTAGATCATGCAAATAAATTGGCCAATCCACAAACACAAAATTATGGCCCGTCGGAAAAAATATGGAGCTCAGCACAAAAATAATAAAATCTCAAGCGATTTGTTCTCCGCTCGCTAATCTATGCTTCAGGTCTTATTCACACCAATTAAACATGTACGCTTTTAGCGTTTTGCAAGAAATATTTTGTCCTTTGTAGTCTGAGAGGCCTATTTTGAAAAAATATAGTTCAGATTTCCTCCATAGTATAAGGACTAGATGTTGGAAAGATGGGCAAAATTGGATGGATTACAATTAGAATTCCTAAAACCAAATAATTTAAGAAGTATTAAATATTGAAAGTTTAAAAAATAGTAGATAAAAATAAATACAGTGCGTAGCATTATTATTGAAATATTACCGGATAAATGCACAAAATCATAAAGGATAATCCCTAAATCCACACCCAGTAGATGAAATGTATGTGTTATCTCCAACCACCTACTTATCAGCGCTCCGATCATTTGGTTGTCCGAGTTAGGAAAAGTTTCACTAAACAAATGACTGAAACTGAAATTCGCAATGGCCTCTCGAACTACCGGAATCTGTGATAATTTGGCATACACATCAATCGAACTTTGGACACTGCCGCACATGTGAAATTGACTTTCAGTTGCATGAGCATTAGGATCAACAATCGTGTCTCTCGCATGCGGTGTACTATCGCCATACAACTAAAAATAATTTTGATACATGATTGGCAAATTCGATGGAGGGGATGGATTTTGATTTGGTTTTGCAATTTTTCCATACCAATTTCTTTGAATCGCAAACATTTTCAAAACAAATAGTATTGACTATATAAAAATATGTGTATGGTTTCTGGGATATAAGAATAAACTTGTATTTATAGGAATAATTTTGTGAGTATGAAAAAAATGAGATAAGATGTGTTGTATTTATAGGGGTAACTGTATAAATGTTTTAAGAGTTAATGAATACATTACAATGGCTATAATGTAACAACTGGGAATTAATGGTCGACCACCTGGGTGCATAAGACTTACCTGCCCACGGTGTGACCCCCATTTTCCGTCTACTGCCACATCAAATATTCATCTTCCCACTATAAATTCAACCCAATCAATGTATCTAAAAAGATGCAAATTTTCATCTTTTGCAAGCATCCAACTAGAGATGGCCTTATCGCAAAAACATATTCACACGTGTTGAAAATTGCGCACTTCTGTATCGCCGGAGCAACTCCCGAATATGATGGTTGAAACATTTAGCCTGATAAAATAATTAGAAAGGTTGAAATAAAATCCGTTTAACATGTATCTTACATATACCTTTAAGATTGGCAAGATGAAATCCCTATTTTATTGCTCATATTTCATCCATATCATTAGCGTTAAATCCTATATTTTTAGCATAACCCTAAATAGATTTTCCTTTTGAGTCTCTAAGGACACCACCTATGCCCACAAACTTATTATAATGGTTACAAGACCCGTTCGTGTATAATTTAAGAGGGGTTTTGTTTGAAGAATTTCAACAAACATCCAACTTGATATTCTTTAAGTTACGAAATGTTTTTTTATTAAAATATTTATTGTTATTATAAACATCATCATTAACTTGATGATTCAAAGCATAGAGTTGAGCCGAATAGTTATTGGCTTGAAACTTGATATTCTTTAAGTTAAGAGATTTTTTTTTAAAATTAAGATATGTATTATAATTGTAAAAATCATCATTAACTTGATGATTCAAAACACAGAGTCGAACCAGATAGTTATTGAAAATAACATTATTACACATAATCAATTAACGCCAACAATGAAATAATTTTCTTACAGATTCAACACAGTTATTCGTAAGATCATCTATCTTATGTGATGAATTTAAAAAAAGGTGATTATGTGAAGAAGGTACATAAAGTCCAATTGTATTCATTATTAACAAATTTGGGACATTGAGTAAGAAAGGAAATAGGAAAGTCAATTTGATTAAATAATAAACATTTATTAGATTGAATAATATGTTTAACATATAATACATCGGGAGTTGGAATAACATTATAAGACAATAATTAAAAGATAAATTTAACTTTAGTATTGCAAGGAGGATTCCATAACTCAAACCAAGGTAATAAATGATGATTTGTATTATTTTGCGTTTTTCTTTTCAGTGAACTAATTATATGTTTATTTAATATTAAAATATGCCTTTTTTTTTATTAGGACTCCTAAAAGAAATATCTTTAAATTCAAAGTCATATTATGTAATGCCACTAATAACCCCAATAATAAATTGATAAATAATTTATATAGATATCTAATGTTCCAAGTATTAGCCATACCCAACCTAAATTGGGACACCTTGAAATTATTTTTTTTGATAAGCAAATGATTCAATAAAACAAACCTTCCTAAGGGGGAAGAATTTCGTATACATGAAGTATACAAAGCAAAAAACATGGTTCGGATCCCAGCACCGACTAGCCTAGCACTTGGAACTCCTTTAAGAACACAAGAAAGAGAGGCATCGACGAGTCTTGCCTTTTACTATACCAAATAAGGAGAAGGATCAGAATATTGTACCGAATTCAAGAGGGATCAAGTTCGACCCCCTCAAAGCATATCCTATTCCTTTCATGCCAGATAGTCCAAAATATACAATGAGAGGTCATCATCTAGACCACCCGTGGGCCATGGCAACCTCTAGGCCTCCCCTAAGCCGCCATCATCTCGTACACTATATAAGGCATCATCCAATAAATCTGTCATAATGAAAAGAACACATCACAAAGACTTTGAGTAACATGATAGTGTAAAAGCAGGTGATTGGACGTCTCCTCCTCTTCTTACATAATCAATATTTGATAGACAACCTTCTTCTTCTTCTTCTTCTTCTTCTTCTTCTTCTTCTTCTTCTTCTTCTTCTTCTTCTTCTTCTTCTCTGAAGCCCCTCTATAGTCAAAATGGCATGTCTTGCAGCAGTTCACATAAAGAAGCAAACATTGGGAGGTGCATGACTCTTCCAGATAGGGTTACATGGAAAATAATCACCCCCACGTCCCCTTAACACATGGTAGTATTTATTCATAGAAAAAAGACCATCCTAAAACCTCGCCCACTTCAAACCATCTTCCCCAAAGGACAAGATGGGATCCAAAATCAACCACTCAAAGAACACATTCGCCTCCTCCGTCTCCAATTCCGGAGTTCCCTCCTAAATTTTAGGTCTCACACCGATCTATCCCCTACCCTTCGTCTGTGATTTTCAATTGTCCCCTCTCTATCTCCCCTAATCCGAAACATCCCAGGGTATAGGTCCTCCAAAGACCCCCCCACCAAACATCCCTTCAAAACCTGACACAACTCTCATTGTCGAGATGCTAGGAAGTGAGCTTAGAGAAATCCCCCCACCCAAGTGCAATATTCCTCCACCACCGAAACCAATGAGCATAGAACCCCACCGTATGACCCCACCCATATGAACCGATCCCATACCTAGCTACAACCACTTTCTTCCACAATTTTTCGCCTTCCTTATTAAAGTGCCACGAACACTTTCCCAGTAAAGACTTATTAAAATGAGTTAAACTCCTCACCCCAACCCCATCCTATTGCAGCGTCTTGCACACCTCATCCCAACTCACCAAAAAGTATTTAAACTAATCAACATTCCCTCTCCATAGAAAATACCTCATCATATTATTGAGCCTCTTGCCAACGAAACCAGGTAAAGGGAGAGTAGACATAAAATATATCGGAAATCTCAATAAGACACTCTTGATCAACGTCAACCTAACCCCTTTGGAAAGGTAACTATGTTCCAACATGCTAACAACCTTTGGATCCTCTTAAGGATCGAATCCCACATTGATGAAGACTTAAACTTAGCCCCTAAAGGGAGGCTAAGATAACTATAAGGGAGCAAGACAAACCGACAACCGAGCACACTAGCCAGAAAGCCCATGTTACCCACCTCGCCAACGATAATCAACTCACTCTTCCTGTTGTAGATGTGCCCTTGACATTATTATCACAATTATGAACCTTTAATAAGGATTATGAAGATTTATTGTTGAGCCAATTATCATTCCAAAAAGTATTGTTAGACTTATGTAATGACCATGGTAAACCTTTGTTCAAAATAACTATTTGTTTAAAAAATTTATATCAAGCCCAGGAGTTTCCATTTCTAAAGACGACACTTCAAAATATTCCCATTGTGAATCTTCTGATTGAATGCATATTGGAGTTCTTGCTGTTGCAGCTCATGCTATTTCTAATTGAAGCCCATTTACAATTTTCTATAATCCATGGTTTGTTGAACATCTACTCTCTCTCTCTCTCTCTCTCTCACACACACACACACACACACACACACACACACATGCACGCGCGCGCGCACACACACACATACACATGTGTGTGTGTGTGTATATACACACACACACGTAGAACATAGAAAATTCATCATTTTTTATTACCTGATTCAATTTCTACTTCCTCACCTCACAGAGTGTGCCCCTTAGAATTTGTCGTTCCTTCAGCAAAATTTAAAAAATCTTTATATAACACCAAACTCTAAACTGCATGAGGTTAGGAATGATGTTTGAAACATAATTAATTTACTTAGATGTTTGGTGTTATAATGTTCTCATGAATTATGCCTTTTTTGAATTAAACTTGGTATATTCTCTCATCTTATAACACGAGTGAATGTTCTCAAGATTCGAAGACATTGTTTCTTATTTCCTCTAAAGTATGAATCCATTTCGAGTTTAGAGGTGTAAAATGTTGTTGGTTTTTATCAAGATATATTATATGCATAACAAATTTAACATATATTATCGACTTAGGAGATAAGTTTTTGGTCCTAACATGTTTGGTGTCCAAATTGTATTTGTTAAGACACCTACACGGACATGGCCAGTAAAAACTTTGAGTGAAATAATGATGTATGACACTTATGACTTCGTTGGATTATCAATTATTTTAAAGTAAGCTAAAAATGTATAACTTATTTTATATTATTATATTATTTTTATGCTCTTTTATTAACATGTACACGAATGCATATTTATATGTAAATGCAAAAATAGGCATCCGGGAGTCAAATTCCATCGTCCATACCAACTAGTTGATAGGATGAATAATCCACCACCTGATTCTTATAAAAAGGTTATCTGTAAACCAAGTAGTGGAATTATAGTTTATATTAGGTGGTTTGATCCTTGATATATCTTTCAATAATTGATCTAGAGTAATTTATTTTGAGTAATGTCTAATAAAGACGTTGAATTTTTTTAGTAATCTAGTTTAAACTGTTAAAGTGAATAATTTGAACTGTGTTGAACTACTTCTAGGAACTAAATTTTGTTTTATTGCTTTTGTAGGTGGTAATTTTATAAACCAACCTCATTATAATATGTTGTTCGTAGTTGGTTTCATAATTGGTAATTTATTTTGCATAATTTTTTGTATGATGCCCGAAATGGTTTTTTTGAGATATTATTCTTGATGTTAAATTTAGGTTCTAATAGGTTTTATGTCTACGTGATATCCGAAATGTCTGAAAATATTGAAAATTTTGCGAATTTTCAAAATATAAAGACAACTTAACATTCGTCACTTCTATGAGTAGTGATAATGTATCACTGCTGTAAGTGGTTAAAATTTGTCACCGCTATCAACGGTGACAAATATGACGTTTATCACTATCGATAATAGTGACAAAATGGGTACGGTAATGGCTATCAACATTTGTGACCCAATAGGGGTGATACAAAATATTTTTCACTACTCATAGTAGTGACAATTATTTTTTATCACTCCTAAATTGTTTCCGTATATAGAAGTGAAAAAGATAATTTGTCATTGTTAGTGTCAGTGACAAATTGCTTGTTTTGGTGTAGTAATCATAATTAATTCAACTAAATAATTATGACTACACTCCAGTTTTACCATCTAAAAAATTACTCGGATATAATGAGGCCTATTTTTGCGAAGTTGATAATGGTGCGTATTGTGATTCCCCATATTAAGCTTTTGATACCTGCTTGGTCAAATCAATTTTCTGCTAATTGATTTTAACCAACATATAATAAATTCCTTAATTCTCATACTTATATTATTTTTCTAATCCACCGAATTATAAAACAATCCACTGATCATGTTTAAGTCGTGGAAACATATCTTATAAGTCTAACAAGGGATATCATACTCCAAGATATTTCTTCGACACAGATTCCTCCTAATTATTATCTCAGACCAACTCACAATACAAAATATAATCGCACCCATAAAAATCAAAGCCATAATTTTTCAATCATTCCAATCATCATAACTCCCGAGATTAAAAATCTATGCACCGTTTAAAAATTATGTGAGATTACCAAAGTCTAATCAAGATAGCCCTTAGATTTAAATCTTATAGATTGTCATGTTCCATACATTCATGGATGTATAACTCAAAATCCTCTGTCGAACTATCATACAAGTTCTCTAGCCATCAGATATGTTCCTGTAGTTTGAGATAAACTACTAGGATTTTACATGCAAGTATGATGATATGATGTACACTCCATATCTAGGTTGTGAACTATTCAATTGCACTATAACCAAGATTTCAATCACCCTTGATCAAGCTGAATTTAACTCATCGAAATTCTTACTACTTACAATTGACTGATATATATAGAATAATATATTTGAACCATAAATATAAAGCATTATGACACACGTGATTCTGATTTCATATCAACTAGACAATCCCTTTATTAATAAATAAAATTCCAATACAAGGTTTTAAGAATAAAACCCCAACAATCTCCCACTTAGTCTTAAATCTATATTCCTATGCATTTGACTTGCATTCCATTATCTTGTAAGTTGTTTATAAAAGGACCCATCAAGTTGTCTTAAGATGTAATATAATGATGTTTCCCCTCTATACGGTCTCCTGAATCACATGATACTTATGATCAATGTGGTTTGCCCTTGTACGAGTCCTTATTTCTTTTGAGTTTATAACTGCCCCACTATTATCATAATATAGTGTACTAGATGGATGCACTAAAGGAACCAAACCACAGCCACGTAGGAAATTCTAGAGACAAATAACTTTATTTTCTTCCACTGAAAAGATAACAAAACCGTCTTCTATGATAGAATCAACAATACATGATTTCGTAATACTCCTATAATTTATGGCTCCACCTCTCGTGGTAGACACATATCATGAGTTCGATCTCCTAGAACCCTTAACTAATTGAAAATTTGAGTCTGTATACCCTATAGGTACTAGACTATCTCCTTATTAAACTAATACATAATCTTTAGTCCTTTTTAGGTACTTAAGAATGTGCTTAACAACAATCAAGTGATCTTTACTTGGGTTTGACAAGAATATATTGATCATGCCAACAAAAAAGACTTTTAATCTTGTACAAACCATATCATACACAAGGTTGCCCACCGCCAGAGAATAAGGTATATCTCTCATCCTCCATACATGATCAAGTTTCTTTGGGAACTCGCCTTTAGATAAAGAAATTCCATTCTTAGAATAATTCTTAGAACTGAAAGAGAGAAACACTTTCTTAGAATAATTAATGGTAAACCTTATGGGCACATCATCAATATAAGTGGCTAGGGATAAACCCAATATACTATTTTTTCTATCACACAAAAGCTTGATCCTAAGGGTGTGACTAACTTCCCCTAAGTCCTTCATATAAAATCAATTAGACAACCATACTCTTATACTAGATAATACACCCACATCATTCTCGATTACAAGAATATCATTCACATAAAGCATTAGAAATATCACTAAATGTCCATCATGCTAATACACACAAGTTTCATCTAGGTGTTGGTCAAAATAAAAAGACTTGATTACTTGATCAAAATGAAAGTTTTAAGACCTCATAACTTCCTTAAGTACACAAATGGATCTCTTAATTTTGCATTCTTGAACATTTTTTATAAATCCTTCATTCTGTATTATATAGATCTATTCGTCAAGACTACCATTCAAGAAAATGTACATTTTAAAAATATCAATAATGTTATGATCCACAATGGATAAGAGAATCCGAATAGACTTTAACATGTCTACTAGAGATAAGGTTTCCTCATAGTCAATCCTCTTTTTATGAGTAAACGTTTTCAAAATAAGCATTTCTTTGAAGGTTTCCACTTTACCGTCAACCCCACCCCCTGCCCCACCACCCCCTCCCCCACCCCCTCCCCCACCACACACACATACACACACACATATACACATAACCCCCCCACCCCCACCACCACAAATGCCCCACCCCCTGCCCCACCACTCCCTGCCCTACTACACATACACACACACACAAGTGCGCACACACAACCCCACCCCCACACATAAATGCACACACACAAACCCACCACTCCTACCCCCTCTTGCCCACCACACACACATGCACTCACACACACACCCCTATACATGCACGCACACACACACACACACACACACATACACACACACACACACACACATATATGCAAATGAAAGAGAAAGAGAGAAGAAAAAATACCTTAAATCATAGAGAAAGAGAGCAGTGGCGTAGAGAGAGAGAGAGAGAGAGAGAGAGAGAGAGAGAAAATGGGGGGAGTAGAAAACGGTGGAAAAAGAGAAGAGGGAAGGGTTTTTTTACTTATAAACTTGTCACGGACCTGTCACGGTCCTTGACCGTGACAAGTTTATAAGGTTGTCATGGTTATTGATCGTGACAAGCCCGTGATAAATGTTCTTATCACGGACTTGTCATAGTCATTGACCGTGACAAGACTTTATCACAGGCTTGTCACGATCAATGACCGTGATTAAAAAATGCGTATTTTTTTTTGTCACGGTCATTGACCGTGACAAGGGTGGCCGGCTCAAAAGTGACAATTTGGTCTTTTTGGTGCAGTGCGAGTCTACACTTGCCTCGGTATCCACCGATATAGCCAACAACTATCAATTAACAAGTACGAAGTCCACCGCACGAAACAGGTTCTTCTTATGATGGAAGAATTAAACAATGGTGAAAACATAAGATTGGTATGACATATGGTATGTAAAATCGAATCTAGTAAAGACAAAAGATGCTTTTAGCTTAGTAAACCTTTGGTAAAGAAATGCAGAAAACATATGGGTTATGTGTAATTCGGTATGTTATGCACATCCATTTTTCTAATAAAAATACGCCTTAAATAAAAAATTTAATGCGGCGTGTTGTTAGAACAAAATCATCATATCGTTAGAACGAACTAGGCATCTCATTAGAAAGAGAAAAACATGTCGTTAGAACGATAAGCCAATGACGTTTGAATGACTATTAAAGTCGTTTGAACCACAAAATACAAGGAAGTGTTTCACACGACTCTAAACAAGAAATATCTCAGAAAAATCATTTTAAAAACATTTTAAACTCTGATTTAAATAAAATATCATAAATAGAATTTTTTTTACCGAGTATTCATAAACCAATATGTATCCATACTTAAGAGAATCTTGAAAAACCAAAGTTTACACATGAAACGTGCACCAAAACTACGACATGATGTATCTTTGAAGCTTAGGCGCTACGTCTTCAACACAACGTCATAGACTAAATATGAATCGTGACAAGTAAAATCTATCCTATGACACAAAGTGTTTTTTGTTTGAAATAATGCCAATACAGACAAATTAACACTATTTGGAATTTTGTTCTTACAAATCTCCCCATTTGGCTATTCCAAGACAAAACTCAAAAAGTAAAATGCCTAAGTCGGGTCATCAAGTCATATGACCTAAAATACCATCTCATAAACCCTAATAGAAAACACGGGACATGGACTATCAAATGTAGCTATCAAATGTGGGACGACTGATGAGCATGAACTTTCCTCATGTGATGTAGTCGTAAAATCTCGAATCACTTCACACACAAAATAAAGAAATACCATGTGCAGTATGGAGAAACTAATATAAAATACTAGAAAAAATCTCCCCTACATCACATATCTATCTCACCCCTTTTTTGTCTCACATAGACAACTTGTGAGAAAAATAAACATATACATGAATATCTATCTTGAGTATAACATGAAGCATATCTAGATAAACATGAGAAACTAGCTAACAAGGGATACATATAGGATAAGGCTTATCTAGTAAGCAATTACAAGGAATAATCATCAATATCAAATGATGTGACTAAACAAAATCAATGGAGTGTAAAAATCAAAGTATAAATAATTAATATTCACTGCATATAAACTGACCAAAAATAACCCAGACATACCAAATAAATATAATATCAGAATAGAGATTAAACATGTACAAAAATAGATCAAAGAGACAAAAGTCCTGACAGGTTGTTCAAACGATAACGCAAGGTCATTCAAACAACTGTAGCATGTCGTACGATCCATGTAACTAATGACCCAAAGTAGTGTGATGTCATTTGAAAGGTCCATCTAATGACCATACATGTATGTCGACTTAGCTTGTTTGATACGTTGTTTGATCCAGTCATCCAATGATAGGGACTTATTGTTCAAACGACAGCGCACAGTCATTCTAACAAATTATCAAATTCTCAATTCAAGCTCAAATTTTATGCAACAATTGCCAAGAAAAAAAATATCTGATAAAATCAACTGAAAGTATGAAATCAATAGCAAAACAGATTAAAAAACAAACATATGATTTATATGTTAACATAGTATCCATGTGCTCAAACATGGAATGGAGTGAATGGGTGTAACTAACACAAATGAATCAAAATCCAGGCAAAAAGATACATTCAAGATGCTTTGATTGGCCATGAAATATGATCAAACTACGTTTTATCCATATGCAACAATTAAACTTGAACTTAATGAACTAAACAAACATCACTCACACAAGTTTAGAATTTAAACGACTTCACAAACAATATCGTCATGCCACAACTTTTTTAACATAGGACTTGTTTATGAAAATTCATTGATCTTCAACTAAAACTCCCCCAAACATATATGATAAATCTTTTCTATTCATTTTCCTTTTTAACATCTATTTTTATGAGATTTCCTATTGGACCCATTTTTGGCATATTTTTCTTTTTAGTGCCTTAATTTTTTCTTGGGCTCTTTTAAATGGTGGCTTTCATGACGAGTTCATATGCCTCTTGCAGCCTTTTCTCGTGCACACTCATCATTTTTTAATATGCAATATAAATTCTCATGGGCAACGGTTCTTACATGCACAACTCCCCCTAAGTCTATTATGTGCGTAGCTGACAAAATTGAGAGTTGAACGTCTCACAAAACTCAAATATGCATGAGAAGTTGAACATTCAATTGCTCGTGTAAGTGTGCGATGGCATATATATAGTAGAATCTAAATTTAAGTCAACTTCAAAACAACCCCATTAAACAAATTATTAAGATCAATCTTTGTATCCAAAACTATGACCAAATGTAGTAGCCACGTGGAAAGATTAAAGGATGGGGGTTCAAGCACACCAATATGCCACATCAAGTGTAAACTCACAACACAAAAATAAAACGAAAATATTTTGTGTTTTTAAAAAAAATATTTTTGACCCCAAAACAAAATCTCTTTGTATTTTTGTAATAAGACTCAAATAAAAGGAAAAAAAAATATAATACGAACAGATTAACATGTCATATTACTAGCAAAGATATATCATGAAGCAAACTAGCGAATGACAAATATGCTAACACAATCATCCGTAAGAGATATCATGAGAAATATCATGTCCAAGAAAACGAGAGTCGTGAAGTCTAATTCCTAAAGCCTCTAAGTTCAATTTCCTATCCTAGTTAGGTTTATAAAGATGCATGAGGGTTTTGGTAACCTAAACGACTTTATTCTTAAATTTTCTAGGATCATTTTTAAGGTCATAACAATAATGCCTAAGGTGGCCCTTCCTACCACAATGAGTTCAAGTGAAAACACGACCAAGTATGTTACCTAAATGTGGACCTCTTCTAACGTTCCTAGTGGGATCTTTCACACAATTGGTATTGACTTTGGGAATGGGAACAATATGATCATCGAAGATTATACCACACCTATCATCTTTGATTTGGACGGTGCCTAAAATCCTATCTAAATTTTCTGACCTAGCCTTCAAATCAAACTTGACCTTACTCGAATCTCTCAATATCAACTCAAGCTCACTAATCCTACACTCGAGAAAATTCCTAAACTTCTAAAACTCTAGATTCTACTTTTTATAGCCTCTATCAAACCATGAAGACTATCTATCTCACCCTCAATGTATTCTATTTTATCCCGAAGAGTCCTCTCCCATGCCTTAATATCCTCAATTAATGCATTATTATTTTCTACATCACTCTCTTTTAACTTAGCATGCAACTTTAAGTTTGACTTCTTCACCTTCAGCGTTTCCTCATACAATTCATAGAAGGAAACTTACAACTCAATTTCCTCCACATCCTCATCTCACTCTCTTCACCCTCACTCACTTGGGATTCATAAACTATGGCCTCAGAAGTGTAATTAACATGAATATCGTTATAAGAAGATTTATCGCCATCGCTCACATGACAAACCATGAATGCAGAGTTGTTATGGTCATTGGGGGTATCTTATCCCTCTCCTGGTCCACTATTACTAAGGCTGGCATTATATGAACTACGTTTCTTTCCCTCCTTCTTAAGTCTAGTAGGCATTCCGCCACCCTATGGTCGTAACCCTCACAACCAAAACACCTCTCTGATTTATCCCTCTTATCGTTCTCACTTTATTTTTTTGAGACGTGATCGACCTTGTTGTTATTGAATTTATTAAGTCTTTTTTCATCTTTCGATTGCTTTTGGAACTTAAGAAATGTTTTGAAATTCTTATCTAACAAGGTTACATCTTCGAAATTGGTGTCGGGTTCATCATCCTTTAAAACTTTTGTTTCCTCCTTCCGAGCTTTCAAAGAGATGCCTTTTATTTGTTTGACACTTTCATGGAGGTAAACATGCCAAGATCATAAGTTTGTAGGTCACTTACAAACTCTTCTAGTTTCTTTGAGTCAAGTAAACGTAAGGAGTTCAAAATGGTCACCTTTAGATCAAATCAAATAAGCAACGACCTTAAGATTTTCTTTATGAATCGATTGTCGGGTATTTTCTCTCCCAAGTTAATTGACGAGTTGATAATATGGGATAACCTAGCGTAAAGCTCATAAAATGTCTCGCTCTCAAATATCTTAATAGTCTCAAATTGGGTGGTGAGGTTTTGGATTTTAGACGCCCTATCAGTGATAGTTCCCTCATGAGTAAGTGTATGGATATCGCAAGACTCTTTTTACATCTCACACATCATAATATAATTATACTCTTTCGGGGTCACAGACGAGGATATAGCATTTACACCTTTGTAATTGTAATGTGCAAGTCTACGTTAGGCTTCGGTCCATGCCTCAATAGGTTTTAAACGTGTGGCCTCACCCTCTCTCGTGACTGATAATGTCCACCCTTTTTTAATCGCAAACCAAACACGCTCATCTATAGCCTTAAGTGCACTCTTAATACATATTTTCCAATAAGTATAATTCGACCCATAAAAAATAGGTGTTCTAAAACCTTCATAAATACCAGAATTCATACCTAAAGACATGTGGGATCACTCACACAATAAAATACCAATTTGTAAACGCGACAGTCACTTTATGTGTGTCCTATAGGTGAAAAACAATTTTACCTTTTATAAAACCCTTTTTCTAATTTTATCAAGCACTAATTTTGTGAACTAATTTCAGTTAAGCCAATTTTATATTCTTAACCCTAAGCATGTATCTAGTGTGATTGAGAAAGATAAAGTAAAGAATGATCACAAAACACGCCAATATACTAGGAAACCACAATGGGAAAAAAACCTCGGACGGTTGAGGCCATAAAATCACGATGATACGGTATTATAAAGAAATATTACAGTCTAGTCAATGACTCGATCCCCATAAGACGTGATGATTTTTCTTCCCTTCAACCGCTCCTCCATAGTGCAATGCAAGAGTCCAACTACGACTGGTCCATAACATATGAGTCCACGCGCCTCTCGGTATCCATCGATACAACCAACAACTTCCAATCAGTAAGTACGGAATCCACCACACGAAACATGTTCTTCTTGTAATGGAAGAATGAAACAATAGTGCTAACACAAGATCTCTATGACATATGGTATATAAACTCGGATCTTGTAAATACAAAGGATGTTTTTAGCTTTGGAAACCTTTGGTAAACAACTGAATAAAACGTATGGGTTCTGTGTAATTTTGTATGTTCCGCACACCTAATTTTTTAGGAAAAATACGCCTTAAATAAAACTTTGATGCAGCCCCCTATGCTAATGAAATTAACATATCATTATAACGAACTAGACATCTCATTAGAACGAGAAAGGCATGTCGTTAGAACGACAAACCAATTACGTTTGAACGACTGTTAAAGTCGTTTGAACAACAAAAACACAAGGAAGTGTTTCATACGACTATAAATAACAATTATCTCACAAAAATCATTTTAAAAAGATTTTAAACTCTGATTTAAATAAAATAACATCCTTAGAAATTATTTACCAAGTGTGACACCCCGACTAATTAAATACCGGGTAGCTACTCCTTTATTAAATTAATTCAAAATGCCAAGTTGGCTCAGTTGATAGCATCACTGTCGAAAACATTTTATTATTACTAACCACCTAGTATTTAAAAAGTAAGTTGCCAAATTTTAATTTAAGTCTGATTAACATGCAACAAGTGTAATGAAGAAATAAATAACACCATTCACCATACTGAAGTAAAACGAATAACCATCACAATAGAGTAAATAAAGTCTGGAGGAAAAAATCCTCACTACAATCCCACAACTGAAAAGTAAACTGAATACTGAAACAATACATGCTAAAATCTGAAAATTGAAATGTAAAAGATGCTCTAAATAGAAATGGGCAACATGCCCTACAACTGATAGATAGTGACTCTGGAATCCAAAAGATAGAAGTGTCTATAAGCAAATCCCTGTAGCTTCCACAAACAGCTACAGCTCGTCACCTGAATGAGAATCCTATGCTTGGTGTCCTTGTGGCTGGGCACCTAAAATGGTTTTACAAGAAAAAGATTTGAAAAGAAAACGGGTCAGAGCCCGAATGTGGAGTTATATTTTAAAACCTGCAAGTGCTTTAAAAACATTTAAAACATTAAATGCAAAGTACATGTTAGGACGTACACTCACATGATATTCTCACCTCTCGTCTAACTGTGCACTCCTAACGTAAGTACCCATCTACAACGATATAAACCACTAGCTAAGTGACATCATAACTAGCTAGACTGTAATAGTTTCTACCCTTATTACCCAGTTCTATTAACATATAACGCTCGTAATTAGATAGGGATTTAATGTAAACTCAGATGCTCAAAATGCAATATATATTTCTCTATCAGCTAACTCAAAACAATACCGTAATTATATTCACAACAATAACGTGAAGGTTCCCATTAATTAAGTGTATATTATTCACATCATAAATATACAATACAAGCACCCCGAGGACTAAGCTGCGGTGCACACATACTCTGCTATCCATCTCGGTACATCACGTACATAAGGATCACATATTCCGAATCTCTCAGGAATAGTTCAGATAACACAAATCACAAATAGTGGAGGCGAACACAGTCACATCACATAGGTCACGCACATACCTACGCTCCCACGATCAGCAAACTTATTAACATCCCAATAAGTCATTCTCTGACCTATGTTCATCGAGGTACCAATCTATATCCCCCCCGTAGGCACACAAGGATTAGAGGGTCCTAAGCGAACGCAACCTCCCGTGATAGCAAGTATGGTAGGTATGTCATACACACAATTCATATACCAATACTAAGTAAACACACGTCTTAGTAATACCGTATTTTAATCGTAGTACATATTGCACTCTCGTACTAACTATAATTATCACAATTTGTACTATTCCGATTTGTAATCATACGCGCCATAATTTCTCACGTCGTAGTAGACACTCACGTCCCAACCCAAACCGTCCATGTAATACAACCCTCGTATGTAAATTCCTTCTCATAAATACCCAAATGTCCCAATTCTATCATTACTACATCTACGGAATGATATCTATATCCTCGAATAAGTTTACGGAACTCCAAATATCAAAACAATCCAAAAAGGACCAAACTGTCACCTCGTTAGAAGTCTCGTTCGAACGAGACTGTTCGAACGAGATTCCTCTGCCAACTCGTTAGAAGTCTCGTTCGAACGAGGCTGTTCGAACGAGGTCCCAGTTAGTTCGAACGAACTGTACCTTCTAACGATATCTCGTTCGAACGAGATATCGAACGAAATCCATTCTCGTTAGCAGCGACTCGTCAACTCGTTAGAAGCTCGTTCGAACGAGTTCGTTCGAACGACCTGGGTAGGGGCTTCTAACGAGATGCCAGATTCGTCCTAGATTTTTCCCTTCCTCATTTTTAACCATTTTAACACTTCTAATCTTATCCAAAGTTCATCCCAACAACGTTTTATGGTCTCTAAGTGATCCTAAACATATTCAAGTCAACTCCTAATATGTTTTCAAGGATTAAATCTCTTCAACATCAATTAACATATGAATTTCTACACTTTTCCCCAATTATCTCAAGAACATGAACCCTAACATTTTGAATCAAGAATTAACCCAACAAAATCCGTTTTAATTTCTTTTCAATCATGTATATCATCAGTAAAAACATCTACCTATCATTCTACATGCAATCCTTCTCAAATTTCTCAAGTTCTATGATCTAAACTACATGGGTTATCATTATCTTTCAAGAACAATTGATATTCTCCAATTTCTAACATGGAAAAGACATTCTCTGAAATTAAATGGAATAAAGTCACTTGCCTTGGTTTGATTTCTGACTTTGGTGTAGGTTTGATGATGTTTTTCTGCAGAATTTCCTCTCTCCAAGCTCCTTCTCCAATGGTGGCTTAAGGTGGCTAGGGTTTGTTTTGGGGAAAGTTGTAAACCTAAAGATAACCTCCGTAGCTTAATGGTTTAATATAGGATGGTTAGTGGGATTTGTGGGTTTAATCCACATCAGATTTACATCTCAAATTTTCGTCACTTTTAATTCCTAAAAATGTAAAATTACCAAAATACCCTTTAAGTTGCCGGTATGGCCTAAAAATATCCCGGAACCCAAACTACACCCCCGGGTAGTGTTTTCTGACTATCTCGACCCTTCCGGACGCGTTGGCGCACTCAAAACGACCATACAGATTATAGATTTTAAATTCACTTTTATTAACAAAATATCATACCGTGACGCGGCGGTCCCACGCGTCTCAACCAAATTTCTAAAATGCCGTCTATCAATCTCATGACAAATTTTATAATACCAAGTTCATATATAATCATATATGCACATAATCAAATACCAACTCACATCTCGTAAGTATTTATAACCCGGATTAATTTCCAATTAATACGCATTTAATTAATTAATCCCAAAAATAAATATAGTCAAAAGTACGGGGTATTACATACTTCCCCCCTAATAACTGAATTTCGTCCCGAAATTCGAAACTAGAAAGTACCTGCTAAAAACAACTCTGGATAACTATCGCGCATCTCATCCTCGCGCTCCCATGTGGACTCCTCGACATTGTGATGTCGCCACTGAACACGCACTAACGGGACTATCTTTGACCGCAGTTTCCTCTCGCTTCGGTCCAAAATAGCAATCGGCCCCTCCTCGTAGGAACTATCCGGCTGGAGATCGATGTCCTCCACAGCAATGTGAGAATGGGACAAATTATATCTAAGGTATTTCCTCAGTGAGGAAATATGGAACACGTCGTGAATCCGATGCAAATGCTCTGGTAGTCCGAGTCTATACGCAACTGGTCCGATCCACTCAATAATAGGAAACGGCTCCACATACCTCGGTGCCAACTTCCCCTTCTTCTCGAATCTCATAATCCCCTTCATCGGAGATACCCTGAGCAAAACCTGGTCCCCCACTTGGAACTCCCTGAAAAATCTCTTCGCATTAGCATAACTCTTCTGCCTGTCTTGAGCTACCCGAATGCGACTCCGAATCAACTCAATCCTTGCCGAAGTATCCTGAATCACTTCTGGCCCAAGTAGTTTGTTGTCCCCCACCTCCAACCAACATGTTGGGGAACGACAAGGCCTACCGTACAATGCCTCAAACGGAGCCATGCCAATCGTGAACTGATAAGAGTTGTTGTAAGCAAACTCCACCAGTGGAAGGTACTGCTCCCATCCACCCCCGAAGTCAATAATGCACATGCGTAGCATGTCCTCCAACATCTGGTTGGTGCGCTATGTCTGCCCATCGGTCTGCGGATGATAAGCCGTACTCAACCGCAATTCCGTGCCCATTGCCTCCTGGAAACTCTCCCAAAACCTCGAAACAAATATCTTGTCTCTGTCAGACACGATATTTAGGGGCACACCGTGAAGTCTCACAATCTCTGAAATGAAGAGCTGGGCATACTGTCCCATGGTGTAGTCAGTCCTTACGGGTAAGAAGTGCGCGACCTTGGACAACCTGTCCACAATCACCCAAACGGAGTCGTGACCCCTCTGCGACGTAGGCAACCCCGTGATAAAGTCCATGGATATGCTCTCCCACATCCACACCGGGACTTCCAATGGCTGTAGCAATCCTGCCGGTCTCTGATGATCCACTTTTACAAGCTGACAAGTGGCGCATTTCGAAACAAACTCAGCGATATCTCTCTTCATACCGCTCCACCAATACTGCCGTCTCATGTCTTGGTACATTTTGTCCCCTCCGGGATGTACCGCGAACCGTGAGCCGTGCGACTCTGCCATCACATCGTGCCGTAATTCTTCCCCTTATGGAACCACCAATCTCCCATTGAAGCGTAATCCCCCGTCTGAGCTAACGGTATAGGACTCGGCTCCCTCTGCTAGTAATCGAACTATCTGCTCCTGACAGAACGAGTCATTAGCCTGTGCCTGTACTACCTTCGTGACAATCTGCGGTGTAACGGTCATCACAGACATGAAAGATCGGGCCACTGCATCCCGGTGTCCCTATTCCTTCCACTTTTCCTTCCACACCTCTGCCACCTAATCTGTTGGCCTACGACTCAACGCGTCTGCTACCACGTTAGCCTTACCCGGGTGGTACTGGATGTCGAACTGGTAGTCTTTCACAAACTCAAGCCACCTACGTTGCCGCATATTCAACTCTTTCTGCGTGAACAGGTACTGTAGGGACTTGTGGTCCGTGAACAGTTGGAACCTCTCCCCCAAAAGATAGTGCCTCCAAATTCGTAGGGAAAATACCACTGCTGCCCACTCCAAATCATGCGTGGGGTAATTCTTCTCATGAGGCTTAAGCTTACGGGAAGCATAAGCTATGGCCTGTCTCTCCTGTTGCAATACACCTCCCAGTCCTTACAAAGACGCATCGGTGTAAACCAAATACTCAACTCCCAGTCTCGGCAATGCTAACACAGGTGCTGAGGTCAATTTGTCCTTTAATTCATCGAATGCCAACTGGCAGGCATCACTCCAGATGTAGGGCACACCCTTACGAGTTAGATGTGTCAAAGGACCTGCTATCTCCGAGAAACCCCGAATAAACCTCTTGTAGTATCCTGCTAGACCCAAGAAACTACGAATCTCCGTTGGTGTCGTGGGCTGTCCCCACTCCCTCACCGCTGACACCTACCCGGATCAACAGATATTCCCCGGTCGGAAATGATATGTCCTAAAAACTGGACTTCCTTCAGCCAAAACCCGCACTTCTCATATTTTTCATACAACTCGTTCTGACGAAGTGTCTGCAAAACCTGCCTCAAATGCTCGGCGTGCTCCTCCTCTGTCTGAGAGTAAACCAGAATATCATCAATGAAGACAATGACAAACTCGTCTAGGAAATCCCTGAACACTCTGTTCATCAAGTCCATAAACATTGCTGGAGCGTTGGTCAAGCCGAAAGGCATAACCCGAAACTCGTAAGAACCATATCTCGACAAGAACGCAGTCTTTGAGACATCCTCCTCCCGGATACGTAACTGATGGTATCCCGATCTCAAATCAATCTTCGAGAAGAAAGAAGCTCCTCTCAACTGGTCGAATAAGTCATCGGTTCGAGGCAACGGATACTTATTCCTTATCGTGACCTTATTCAACTCTCGGTAGTCCACACACAATCTCAGTGAACCGTCCCTCTTCTTCACAAACAGAACTGGAGCTCCCCAAGGTGAGGTACTCCTGCGAATAAAGCCCTGACCTTACAGCTGCTCTATCTGATCCCGTAACTCCCTCATCTCAGCTGGAGCCATACGGTACGGTGCGCGTGCTATAGGTCTCATACCTGGTAGCAAATCTATGACGAAGTCTATCTCTCGACTGGGTGGTAAGCCTGGTATCTCCTGAAACACATCTGAATACTCCCTGACAACAGGAATCGAATCTAAAGGAATCACAACCTCCTTAGAGGTATCCTCCTCTATGTAATATAGATGAGCGGTCGATCCTCCCTCTGGGCGAGGCATCGCCACTATAAACATCTCTTGCCCCGGAATGGCAAAAACAATGCTCCCGCTGAAGCAATCAATCATGGCCCTATATGCTACGAGCCAATCCATACCGATGATCACATCGTGACCATGCATGTCTAACACTAACATGTCTGCAGGCAATACCAAACCACCAATCTCTACCCCCACTCCGCGGCATATAAAGAAAATAAGTGACCCACTCCCTAATGGTGAGTCGACACACGTCACTGTGCTCTCTGCCGTAGCTAACAATCCTAAAGCTTTCGCGAAGTGTGTAGCTATAAAACAGTGTGTAGCACCCGTATCAAATAACACCCGACCCATAGTACCATGGATAGGAAACGTACCCTCAATCGCGGGCGGTGCCTGTGGAACTGCAGCCTGGTGGACGTTGTAAACACGTCCATACTGTAGCTGCCCCTGCTGAGCTGGGACTGCTGGAATGGGTGGCAATGCTGCCATCTGTGGCGGTGCGGGAAGAGCAGCGGGAAATATAGGTCTCTGTGGCTCCTGGCGAGCACCCTGCTGCTGCTGCTGTGGGGCCCTGCCCCTATCAGGAAAATCCTGCTTCTTATGGCCAGTCTTGCCACAAATAAAGCACTTCCCTGGGAAGTTCCCTCCCCTCTGCCCCTGCTGTCCTCGGCCCTGGTGGCCATTACCGTTCCTCCCTTGGCCCTGCTGGCCCTGATGAAACTGCTGCCCATTCTGCCCCTGCTGGCCCTGATGGACGTTTGGACCCTGATGGCCCTGACGGAAACCTCCCTGTCCCTGCCTGTAGTTCCCTGATCGGAACCTCTTATTATCCCCCTGCTGGGAGCCCTGCTCATTCTGTCTCTGCCCCTGACCCTATTGTACCCCGCTGGCACCATGTCTTCCAGTCCTGCCCTGATGGCTAGACTCCCCCGACCTCTTACCCTCGGCCATATGAAAACGGTGGTCCTGGCAGTGCAACAATGCAGCGTTAACCACATCAGAATAAGTGGCCAACGATAGGTTCCCTAGCAGATGCTGACGGATCCTCCAATTCAACCCATCGGTGAACTTCTCAATCTTCTTCTTCTCTGTTGGAATCTCGTCTGGAACGATATTCAACAGGTTAGTGAACTCGGCCTCATACTCGGTCACTGTCTTGCCTTCCTGCCTCAGACTCATCAGCTTCCTCCTCATTTCCGTATGAACAGACGACAGAAAGTACTTGCGGTCGAACCGCACCCAGAACTCCTGAATCGTGAGGGTATCCCTCTCCTCCGCGGTGGTAATGGACTCCCACCACTGTAGCGCAGATCCAACTAGCTTGAAAGTAGCTAGCACCTTCTTCTGAACATCAGTGCACTCATGCATCCTCAAGTGCCTCTGCATGTCTTTCCTCCATTGGCTCGAGACTACCACATCTGAGCTACCTGCAAACTCTGGCGGATGCGCTTTCTGAAAAGCGTCACGTACACGCTCCCAAGCAGACGGGAATGCATTAACCTGTACTGGCGCGACAACCGGCGCCTGAGGTGGTGCCTGCTGAATAACGGCAATGGCGGCATTTACCGCTTGAGCTACTATAGCTGCAACCTCAGCGGCGTTCATCATGCCCTGAACTGGAGCGGGCTGGGGTTCGGGCATTGCATCCCTGGGAACTCGTCGTGCACGTCGTGGAGGCATCTGAAATAAGAACAAAGTTTATAAGTTCACGGTTATAAACTTAATATAGCTGAAGAACGAAGCATACAAAAAGGAGTACAACAGTCCTAAAATATAGGGCTCTATATCAAAGAAACTTAGCGGAAACATAATAGCCGTACAAATCCTAAAGGACACTAGAACCTGATGCTCTGATACCACCTGTGACACCCCGACTAATTAAATAGCGGGTAGCTACTCCTTTATTAAATTAATTCAAAATGCCAAGTTGGCTCAGTTGATAGCATCACTGTCGAAAACATTTTATTATTACTAACCACCTAGTATTTAAAAAGTAAGTTGCCAAATTTTAATTTAAGTCTGATTAACATGCAACAAGTGTAATGAAGAAATAAATAACACCATTCACCATACTGAAGTAAAACGAATAACCATCAAAATAGAGTAAATAAAGTCTGGAGGAAAAACTCCTCACTACAATCCCACAACTGAAAAGTAAACTGAATACTGAAACAATACATGCTAAAATCTGAAAACTGAAATGTAAAAGATGCTCTAAATAGAAATGGGCAACATGCCCGACAACTGATAGATAGTGACTCTGGAATCCAAAAGATAGAAGTGTCTATAAGCAAATCCCTGTAGCTTCCATAAACAGCTACAGCTCGTCACCTGAATGAGAATCATATGCTTGGTGTCCTTGTGGCTGGGCACCTAAAATAGTTTTACAAAAAAAAGATTTGAAAAGCAAACGGGTCAGAGCCCGAATGTGGAGTTATATTTTAAAACCTGCAAGTGCTTTAAAAACATTTAAAACATTAAATGCAAAGTACATGTTAGGACGTACACTCACATGATATTCTCACCTCTCGTCTAACTGTGCACTCCTAACGTAAGTACCCATCTACAACGATATAAACCACTAGCTAAGTGACATCATAACTAGCTAGACTGTAATACTTTCTACCCTTATTACCCGGTTCTATTAACATATAACACTCGTAATTAGATAGGGATTTAATGTAAACTCAGATGCTCAAAATGCAATATATATTTCTCTATCAGCTAACTCGAAACAATACCGTAATTATATTCACAACAATAACGTGAAGGTTCCCATTAATTAAGTGTATATTATTCACATCGTAAATATACAATACAAGCACCCCGAGGACTAAGCTGCGGTGCACACATACTTTGCTATCCATCCCGGTACATCACGTACTTAAGGATCACATATTCCGAATCTCTCAGGAATAGTTCAGATAACACAAATCACAAATAGTGGAGGCAAACACAGTCACATCACATGGGTCACGCACATACCTACGCTCCCACGATCAGCGGACTTATTAACATCCCAATAAGTCTTTCTCTGACCTATGTTCATCGAGGTACCAGTCTATATCCCCCCCGTAGGCACACAAGGATTAGAGGGTCCTAAGCGAACGCAACCTCCCGTGATAGCAAGTATGGTAGGTATGTCATACACACAATTCATATACCAATACTAAGTAAACACACGTCTTAGTAATACCGTATTTTAATCGTAGTACATATTGCACTCTCGTACTAACTATAATTATCACAATTTGTACTATTCCGGTTTGTAATCATACGCGCCATAATTTCTCACGTCGTAGTAGACACTCACGTCCCAACCCAAACCGTCCATGTAATACAACCCTCATATGTAAATTCCTTCTCATAAATACCCAAATGTCCCAATTCTATCATTATTACATCTACGGAATGATATCTATATCCTCGAATAAGTTTACGGAACTCCAAATATCAAAACAGTCCAAAAAGGACCAAACTGTCACCTCGTTAGAAGTCTCGTTCGAACGAGACTGTTCGAACGAGATTCCTCTGCCAACTCGTTAGAAGTCTCGTTCGAACGAGGTTGTTCGAACGAGGTCCCAGTTAGTTCGAACGAACTGTACCTTCTAACGATATCTCGTTCGAACGAGATATCGAACGAAATCCATTCTCGTTAGCAGCGACTGGTCAACTCGTTCGAATGAGTTCGTTCGAACGAGTTCGTTCGAACGAGTTCGTTCGAACGAGTTCGTTCGAACGACCTGGGTAGGGGCTTCTAACGAGATGCCAGATTCGTCCCAGATTTTTCCCTTCCTCGTTTTTAATCATTTTAACACTTCTAATCTCATCCAAAGTTCATCCCAACAACGTTTTATGGTCTCTAAGTGATCCTAAACATATTCAAGTCAACTCCTAATATGTTTTCAAGGATTAAATCTCTTCAACATCAATTAACATATGAATTTCTACACTTTTCCCCAATTATCTCAAGAACATGAACCCTAACATTTTGAATCAAGAATTAACCCAACAAAATCCGTTTTAATTTCTTTTCAATCATGTATATCATCAGTAAAAACATCTACCTATCATTCTACATGCAATCCTTCTCAAATTTCTCAAGTTCTATGATCTAAACTACATGGGTTATCATTATCTTTCAAGAACAATTGATATTCTCCAATTTCTAACATGGAAAAGACATTCTCTGAAATTAAATGGAATAAAGTCACTTGCCTTGGTTTGATTTCTGACTTTGGTGTATGTTTGATGATGTTTTTCTGCAGAATTTCCTCTCTCCAAGCTCCTTCTCCAATGGTGGCTTAAGGTGGCTAGGGTTTGTTTTGGGGAAAGTTGTAAACCTAAAGATAACCTCCGTAGCTTAATGGTTTAATATAGGATGGTTAGTGGGCTTTGTGGGTTTAATCCACATCAGATTTACATCTCAAATTTTCGTCACTTTTAATTCCTAAAAATGTAAAATTACCAAAATACCCTTTAAGTTGCCGGTATGGCCTAAAAATATCCCGGGACCCAAACTACACCCCCGGGTAGTGTTTTCTAACTATCTAGACCCTTCCGGACGCGTTGGCGCACTCAAAACGACCATACGGATTATAGATTTTAAATTCACTTTTATTAACAAAATATCATATCGTGACGCGGCGGTCCCACGCGTCTCAACAAAATTTCTAAAATGCCGTCTATCAATCTCACGACAAATTTTATAATACAAAGTTCATATATAATCATATATGCACATAATCAAATACCAACTCACATCTCTTAAGTATTTATAACCCGGATTAATTTCCAATTAATACGCATTTAATTAATTAATCCTAAAAATAAATATAGTCAAAAGTACGGGGTATTACACCAAGTATCCATAAACCAATATGTATTTTTCATGAGAGAATCTCGAAAAACCAAAGTGTAAACGTGAAATGTGCACCAAAACTACGTCATGATTTATCTTTGAAGCTTGACCCTACATCTTCAACACAACGTCATGGACTAAATGGAAATCATGACAAGTAAAATCTAACCTATGACTCAAAGTGGTTTTTGCACCGAATAATGCCAATACTTATAAAATGACACTATTTGGAAATTTTTCTTTACTTGAACTTATTATCTTCACCAAAATTTTAAACTGAATTTTCTTCTGCTACTACTGCTGCCTTGCTATGATCGCCCATGAACGAAAACATTTCTCCAAAACTGAGATCCTTGGTTAATTGGAAACCTAAAAATAATTACAATATGATTAGGGAATCCCAAACCTACACATCAGGTACCGATAGATTTCACCATAAAACATGTCTCAATGACTAAGGAGACATTAACATTTCCTTTCTTCCTTGCTAAGAATACCTGGCACCAGTTCTTCTGATATCAAGATGGTTTATAGATATAACAGTTTCCCTTTGGCTTGTTACCATCCACCTAAAATTTAAAAGAACTTTTAATACGCACATATTGTGCATGTGACTTCTTCTTCTTTTTCTTCTTTTAGGAAGAAGATGGACTTTTCTTAATAACCTGAAGAACACCCTTATACTTGGTGATATTCTCTGTGGCTTGTAGTTCTTTAAGTAGTTGCACCTAAGAGTATTCAAACTTATTCACAGAAGAGTTTAGGTGAAATCTTTTAAAAATTGATCTATGATTCCTCGTCGATTTTAGATTCAAAAAAATTCAATTACCCTAAGGTAGACATCATCTTAAGAACATGATCGCATGCTTACAATATGATTCTGATCCTCAAACGTGTCCTTGAGGTTTATATTCATGTTATAAGTGGTTGTCATGTGCTGGTGTTGGTGTTTTAATAATTAATCATAGAGGTTAATATGTGTTAACAAGCCATATGATAATATTTTTGTACTCCTAATATGCTTGTTCATCCCTTTTGGGCAACCGCTTATAAGGCTTGGCAGGGAAGGTTTCAGTCAAAATAAACTCATAGTCTTCACTAGTTAGGACAATGTCTAGATTTTTTTTTCACTCTTTATAATACATTATATTAAGTTTGTTTTCTTTTAATATTGAAGCAAGTGGGTTGAATGAAGATCCCATTTTGAAATATTAGAACCATAAATTTTGAAAACGTAATTTATTTCAAAATAAAAATGTGAGAATTAACTTTGATTTAATTTTAATATGGCATCTCTTTAGCATCAGATAAAAATAAAATCCCATCGAGCATCCTTATTCCTTTATGAAGTTATATATCTTATTGGGAGCTTAAATTTCTCTATCATGAACTATAAAAACTTTTATCTTTCAATTATATACTCTGGACAATTAATGAGCTTCTATCCAACATAATTTAATAGTTGTCGTCTTTTGATCCCATAATTATTGACAGTGACTCCATTGGAGAGGAAATAAATAATTATAAGTGTATACTATTGATTCATTACTTGAATTATATACCACTCATTAAGGACTTCCCCGGGTGGTGGTGGTGTCAAACTGACTCACATTCTAATTCTTGGAATTATAACTTAGGGTCTGTTTGGTTTAGAGCTGACAATTTTTGACCCGATAACACGTTTACGATAATAACCTGAAATGACCCGAACATGACCCGATTAGCTTGTATAGATTTAAGAGTACCCAAAACTTATACTAAAATAAAAATCAATGCGACCCGAAAATGACACTATTAACTCGAACTGCCACCCCTAGTTTGGTTTGAATTGGGCAAAAGTGATGGCATGACAAATTTTGCCTAGACAAATATTTTTTCTCTCACATCAGGCTATCAAACACCAAATGAGGTAAAACAAGTTTTTTAGGCAAAATATTTTAATAAGAATTTTTTTTAATAAAAAACAAGGTTTTTTTTTGTAACATAAGAAAACACATTTTTTTTTGTATAAAAACAATTTTTTATGTTGCAAAATAAGATTTTTTTTTTGTAAAATAAGAAAACATTTTTTTGTAAAAAACGAAGACACTTGTTTTTGCAAAATAAAAAAACAATTTTTTTTTGTAAAATAAGAAAACAGTTTTTTTTGGCAGAAAAAAGTTTTTTTTTGTTGTTAAATAAGAAAACTGTTTTTTTTAATAAATTTTAAATTATTTTTAAATATTCATAACAGTTTTTAATTTTTTTAAAACATTAAAATCGTTTAAGAAGTTAGCAAATTTGTTTGCAAATATTTCTCACTCAA
The DNA here is from genome assembly GCA_949130495.1 of Sambucus nigra. Classification (NCBI taxonomy): domain Eukaryota; kingdom Viridiplantae; phylum Streptophyta; class Magnoliopsida; order Dipsacales; family Adoxaceae; genus Sambucus; species Sambucus nigra. Next base: position 718,093,777 of record OX422207.1, read on the forward strand.
ATAGGTAAGCAAAGTTTGCCAACACCTTATGCATAATGGGTGTTGTACACTGGCAAATAATATCACGACAAATTATGCAGCCAAACACACCAAATTATAGGCAAATACTCCATTTGCCAACTTATTTGCCATTTTTCATGGCAAATAAGGGTAACCAAACAGACCCTTAAGAGTTTTAAGAATACATGATGTATTGATATAATTCCATTCGTTAGGGAGACAAACAAGCTGATGTGAAGAATCAATCATAAAATTATTAAAACACCAATGGAGATCACATGGTTTATGATGAAATTGCTCCCCCGTTTAATATTTAAAAATTTGAGGATTTAAAAAAAATAATTTATTCAAATATAAAAGTTTGAATTAAATCTTTGGTAATTTTTCAATTTACTTGAAAAATTATATTTCCAAATCTCAATATTTTATTTTAAAAAATATTTTAAAATTAAAAGAAAACCATGATATATTAATTTAATTTACATTTTTGAATTAATTACCCGATTAAATTAAATTTAGAAAAGAATACATATAATATTTTTTCAAGAAATTTTTTATCTAGGTCCGTCTTTAAATAATGAATCTTATTGTCCACATAATCGGGTGTCTCTAATTATGCAATTAATTAGCATATAAAATCATACAAAAAATATAATAAAGATACATACCAATAATAAATAATTGAAAATATTAAAAAAGAGGACAAAATTTCCCTTTCTCATTATGGCCGAAAGGCTTCCTAAAATAGAATCCTCGGATAATGAGGGCACTAGATCAAATTAACTTTTCACGGAAAGAAATTGTTAAAGAAGAGTCCCATAATCCTTGGATAAAAAATCTCCCTGCCACTTGTCTGCCTACCACCGGTATAGTGACATGGTTCCCATGCACTAGCGTCATGATTTTTTATCCCTTATGGTTGTTTCTTCTTTCTTTTTTCTCTATAGCTTCTGCAACCTTCATAAAACATCCATAGATGGTCTTCAAACTTAAGGATAACCCATGAAAATCCTTCTTACAAAAACCCAATACATAATAGGAAAAATAAGATTGCATCCCCTCACAATCACCCATAACACATCAATTAAAATATTAGTTATAAAATCCTAATTAGGACAACTAAATCGAATGTAAAGAAGAAAATAACTACGGATAAAACTTCGTAGAATCCATTCACACAACATACACTCATGTGACCATGATGGAAGGGATGTAATCAAGAACATCCTACAAAGCCATGTTAGTACAAAAATACATAGATTCATGCACATGTGTTTATCATGCAACCAAGTGTTTGAAGGTTGAGAAAATGGGCCTTCCTAAAAAATGATCATTTCACAATATGGGTTCTGATACCAATTAACGGGTATCGATATACAAAGAGTAAAAACTTAACCCATTAATCTTCGAATGATTACAAAAGACGAAGAATAAAAACTAAAAACTAGGCTTGAAAACCCAACACTAGGGTTACAAATACATTACCTTTGCGGATTTAGATGCAATCTAATATGGATAACACTTTTATTAAAGATAAAGAAATTCCTTTTGGTCTCCAAAATCTTAATTGTGTCCATAAATGCTTGGATTTTCTACTAAATGATCATCCCAAAGGTTGCTAGGTGTGTGGTCACTTTTTGATATGATAACTTTTGAATTTGAGTGAGAAATTTCCCTCTCTCTTAGCCTCTTCATAAAAATGTGAATAGTGTTTTCTCTCCCTCTCTCTAGCCACCCTATCTTACACTAATATATATTAGCATAAGAAGTGGGTGTGTCCTAAATCGGGCTTCCAGAGAGTCTGGTCCTAACTACAGGGGCATATGTACTCTACAAGGGACCCAAGATAAATAATTAAATTATGTTCCAAATAGATACTTAGAAATATCAATTTATAATCCCCTAATATATTTTCTTTATTTATTTGATCATAATTAATTCCACTAAATAATTATGACCGCACTTCAATTTTACTATCTAAAAAATCATTCGGATATAATGGGGTCAAATCTGGAAAGTTGATTATAATGCATAATGTTATTCCCTGCGTTAAGCTTCTAAAACCCGTTTAGTCAAATCAATTTTTCGCTAATTGATTTTAATAAATTGCTTAATTCTCAGACCTATTTGATTTTTCTACTCCACCAGGTTATAAAATAATTCACTAATCACGTTTAACTTGTGGAAACCAATTTTATAATTCTATAAAGGGGTATTGCAATTCAAAATTTTTCTTGGGTCTGAATTAATCCGAATTATGATCTTATACCTACTCACACAATATTTCCCAACTTGTGGGGATCTACTGACTCAATATAAAGTTGAATCGCACCCATAACAATCAAGCAACAATTGTTTAAGCATTACAATCCTCGTAACTATCCCGATTAATAATATATTAACTATTTACAAATGGTATGAGATTATCCAAGTCTAATTAAGACAAGCCTTAGACTTTAATATCATGGGTGTTCATGTTCAATACATTCCTGGATGTACCTGCAGACACCCCATTCTAGTATGAAATTCCCATACCACTATAATTTCATGCAAGCTTTTCTCAACACATATATATATATATATAATCAAATCACAAAAAACTTATTATTTGACTTAATCATATCTTAATACATGAAGATCAATATATCCAATATATTTAATTATAATGAATCAATGAAATAATAACACAACGTATCTAGTTATGAAATCACACATTGGAGGAGATCAAGTAGGGAAGATAAACATGCATGATTTTTTTAATACACTAAAACTCAAGCGTACTTGAGAAACATCCATGACTCCTTCTATAGAGAAAAATAAAAATTTCTTTAGAATAAAAAACGGAATACAAAATTACTATAAGATTAACAAAGAAGGAAATACAAAATTTTCTTAACATGAGAATCCACTCTTAGGCAAAACTTTCACTTATATCTCCTGACTCTTGTAATCTTAACACGTTGACTAGAGATATACTCACTCTAACAACCACTGATTCCATTGTGAATGTGTAACATATACATTGTAGTGAAATGTTCTAAACTCTATAACATGTAACAATTGAATTCAACACCAATAGTTACAAAACATTCTACATTTACAAAACAAGATTGCAAATATCATTAGACTAAGTTTTCTTAAAAATTTATAAAATATATTTTCAAATATTGATTCAAAATATCAGTTCACATAGATTTCAAGATATAAAAAAATTAAACAGAAGTCTGAAAAAACTAATTTGTCATTTTTCTTTTGATAATTTTTTTCAAGCCACAAGCACGACCCCCTTCAACAGGTCAGGGGCAAGAATGGGGGTGTTGACCTTACTGGACCCCTCAGAAATAGTGGTAAAAAAAGGCACAATGGGGGCCTTCAAGGCCAACCTATTCTCTCTCTCTCTCTCTCTCTCTCTCTCTCTCTCTCTCTCTCTCTCTCTCTCTCTCCTCCTTCTTCTCCCAGGAAGGAGCCACTAGCCCTTTGGGAATCACCCTCTCTTCTCTTCAAAGATTTTATTCGATCAGACAATATAGCCTGGTCATATCTTCTTCTTCTTCTTCTTCTTCTTCTTCTTCCTCTTCTTCCTCTTCTTCTTCTTCTTCTTCTTCTTCTTCTTCTTCTTCTTCTTCTTCTTCTTCTTCTTCTTCTTCTTCTTCTTCTTCTTCTTCTTCTTCTTCTTCTTCTTCTTCTTCTTCTTCTAAGACAACTGGTTCAGAGGTCCCTACTTTAGGAATCGTCAAGTCAGGGACTTTATCAATCGTTCGAGCAATGAAACTACTGGTGGTGTTCTTAAACTCTAGAAGATAAGCTTCAGAGTTGGGGTGCTTATCGTCTAGAAGTCTCTTGAACTCTCCAATATTTAAGGAGATTAACAACGTTTACCTTGCTCAATTCAGGTTCTTGATTTTTATAAGAGATGCAAAATAGAGGAAAAAAGTATAAGCCAGAGAATAGGAAACAAAAGTAGTGAGCAAGTGAACAAAAGAAAAAGAAACAGCAAGAAAATAAAAGAAAATAGAAAGAGATTTATATTTTCTTCCCCTAAGTCAGAGATCCAGTGCCCTCGGTACCAATTACCCACAGGTAGCAGAGGATGTTGCCAATTTCTAGCATTAAAGTCATGACCCCAGTAATCTTTATGAGAGTTGAGAATATTTACAACTAGAACCCTATCAGCTTTTCTCGTCTTCAAATACAAAATACCGTCATTGGTGCATGACCAGACGTAACAGTAGCAGAGCTCATCAAGTCCTAAACTGTTACTATTCAACACATTTATTTTATAAACCCCATTTACAATCTTCCAAACATTTGGTGCATACTGAGCAGGGACGACATTAAAGTATTTGAAGAACCTTAAAAAAATAAGGTTTGGGGGAAATGTCAAACCCTCCGTGTGATCAAGAGGTTATGAATCCAGTGCACCCCTTTGATGACACAAAGATCTCTAGGGATGAGGGCACAATCAATTTCCACCCAATAAGGAATATTGTAAGACTTTCTAAATTCTACTATCGAATTGTTATCTCACAGTGCCATGGATGATGAAAAAGAAAAAATCCCTAGTAATAGACGATGAACAATCGAAGAAATGAAAACAAAAAGAAGATGAGAGGAACTTACATGAATCAATAAAAGATCTAAATATGAAAAACTAAAGGAGTAGACATTGGAAGTTTCATGGACGAAGAAGTGTTTGAAGGATAGCGGTCACAGTTGATGTATCTTTATTTGAACTTCGAGCTAATAATGGAGTATAGGGACTAAGGAGGCTCTTGGCATTTAAAATGCATGCTCGAACCAGCGTATCCCTATTTTTTCAACAAAATCATAAATTTTCCATGGTGTTTGACCTCGTATGATCATGCCCTCTTAAATTCACAAGAATTACAAGTCTACCACTACGACTTTAAAGTAAGTTTTAGTCCACAGGCCTTGGACTCACTTAAAATATGTTGGCCCAATTATTCAGCCCAAAATTTTTAGGGGGAATTGTGGGGACTCATTTATTTTGGCCCAAGATCGTAGCCGACCAACCCAGCATAGAGAGTGTACTGCCCGACCCAAATCAGTTATCCATTAAAGACTTGCGTATTTAACATGAACTTAAATACTTAATGATATACTTAAATTGGTTACCAACAATATTAAAGGCGATTTTTAGGGTCACTATGAGTTATCCACATGTTAATTGAGTTCCTTGTATATCTTAATCTCTTTTTTTACACATTTATATATTGTAAACCTTGGTCCAGGGCAATGGGATGTAACCTCGAGCACTGAGAGATAATAAAAACATAGTAACCTCTTCGTGGATGTAGGAAAGTTATTTAACCATGTATATTTGTTATTATGTGTGTGATAAATTGCTTTCATCGTGATATTTATTTCCTGATAATTTATTGTGGTAATTTTTGCACTCATAATATGATTCCGACCTTCCACTGACCTCATACCTTCAACATATATTGAGTGGTTCCCCTTGCATCTTACCACTTGACTGAACTCATAATTGGAGGTATATATCAGGGAACTCATTCATATACGTGGAATATATCGAATTGTCTCTCACACGCACTGTCTCTATGAGGCATATTGTGAGGCAATGCACGTACACTCAAGTATATCAAATGGCTTGTCCACACGTACAAATGAATGAATTCCATTATACGCAAGAGGTATATCATGTAAGTCATGCCAACGGTGGTATCCTTTATATTAACTTACCCAATGCATCAACCTCATATAGGCGTCTACTCTAGGACACTCATACTTAGTTTTTCATTTATAATGTGAAATGACTAAAATTACGATTCACTTTGCCACCCAATTATTGCAATATTTCACCCATTTTTACAATATGACAGTGTTCGTGAGTGGAAATAAGTCAAACTGTGTCTGACATCATGTACCCTTTCTTTTCCCCAAAATAAGGTTTTGTGACATTATTCTTCCATCCTAGGCAAAACATAATACAAGTGGAACCTAATAATAACAACTATGATGAGGATTTTCCTTTTTCTCCCTCTTTTTGAAAAATACCAAAAATCTTTTCCCCTTATTTTAAAAAGAAAAAGAAAAAACCAAATATATTCATATTTCCCTAAAAAAAACTAAAACCTTTTTTCCTCTCAGATGTGATCGTGTACCCTGAATTTTGGCATGGATCCCTATTGGCTCCGATCTTCTGTCAAACCACCCTGAAGCTCCACTGCTACCTCTACTTCTTATATTGAGTTTATGTTACCCCATTAAAGGTTATTCATGGAGATCATTGACTAGGTTGCGAATGCTCAAATAAATTTGATGGCCATCCTTGATAAGATGGACAATCTCCAAGAAGAAGTTTAGGAAATGAAACGACACTGGGTCTAGGATCCTTAGGCTCCTTAGATAGAAATCCTCTTTACCAATGCCATGGGTCCTCCTATAACTGAACTAGTATGAGTCACAAAACATTATGCACATGCCCCATGTACCCCACATACTAATGTGCCGCCACTAGCTCAGTTACCGATTCAGAATCTTGTCCAACCAGTGGCTAACCTACTATTGCCAGTGGATCCCAAGGAGGAAGAACTAAATGAGGTCAAGGAGGAATTTAGGTTGCAGCCTAAGAGATTCTATGAAGTCAAGATTTCATGGACATGGAATACACCCACATGTCTCCCTATCCTAAGGCCAAATTATCTAAAAAAATAAAAATGTTGGACATTGAGAAGTTTGGAGGTAGCGGGCTGCCAATTGTGCACCTCTATAGCTATCAATGTGTCATGAATTTACTTAAGACGTTAGAGGAAGTTATGGCCTGAATGTTCTAACAAAACCTCAAAGAAAGTGACCTCAGGTGGTTCCTGTCACTTGAAGAGTCCAAAATACACAATTGGGAAGGTGTGGACAAAGAGTTCATGACACTTTATAAGTATAATTAAGAGTTAAAAGTCACTTGCAGAGACTTAAAGCTGCACAAACAAAATACATGGGAGTCAGTCAGAAGCTTCATTGAAAGATGGATAGAGAAATCAGCTGCCATAACAAACAAACCGTCAGAAGAATAGGTGACCATATTAAAGAAGAGCTTCATGACCTACTTGAGCTTCGATGGAAGGTCAGTACTACCCTTGATCCAGATCCTTCCAAGAGGCTAGGGTAGAGATTAAAGAAGGGGATGCTAGTCATAAAGAAGAATCATAACCAAAAAGGTTGATCGGGTAGTTCCTATCATGAATGCATGACAAGTTGGACAACACTTCAATCTCAACCATCAATAACAAATCCCTACCTACCAGTTCTTGGACACCTGAAAGTTGTCCTCACCCTAATAAATAGGAGTATATTGAACTCAATGCTCCTCCATTAAATGTTTATTAATCCATGCTTGCCCAAATTCTCATTAAACCCTTAAAACCTAAACCATTGCCAGATTCTCTTAATAGAAAGTTCAAATAGGATGCCCATTTTTAGTTCCATCAGATCATTGGGTATACCACTGATCAATGCTTCAACCTCAAGAGAGTTATTCGGAGTCTCACACAATGGGGTATCATTTCCCCACCAACCAATCCTAAGCCTAATACCACCCGTGATCCTCTCCCAGTACACATAACTGGGGTAAATGCCATCTTTGAGGAAGGTGACCCATAATTTGACCTCTCAAATATAATCACGCCCATCAAAACACCCAATCTGCCTAATATCTCACCGAAATCCCTCAAAACATGCTCTTCCTTCCTCCTATATCCTAGAAACTATACCAATTAGGATCTATCACTCATCACCCGAGTATGCATTATTATTATTACTTGATCAGAAGTGGGAGGCATGGAATTACCTCTGGTTCTAGATCAACTCCAAAAGTTTGGGCTGAAATTGCCCTAAAAATGACTATTGATTGTGAGAAGACTAGTGATTTATTTATGGAAGACCGGAGGTGGGTCGTAAAATTTGATGAATGGGTTATGCCCACAGAACAATTCAACTTATATGACATCGCATAGTTCATGTCAGACATCTTCCTATAAAGAGATATGAACAATCTCTAAGTTTCTCATGATCATGAAACTCCAAGGGTGCCTGGTCCCTTCATGCCTCCACTTCCTCACTAAGTGGGAAGATCTATATGATGAAGTTGTGGAGGTTATTGAATGGATAGATTTTGTATGGAAGATAAAATCTTTTCCATTCGATGGAGGACAATGTTAATAGTTCATATGATGAATCAACTATGAAGATGTCAGTTCATTTATTTCTTCGTGTGAGATGCTCTCCTTAAAATAATTGATAGAGGCCAATAAAGTATCCATTACACCCAAAGTAGATGAAGATATAGGGTTCTTATTCTTCCCTACCTTCGTTAACCACATGATCCGATATGAGAGACATTACAAAAATTCCATTCTTTTCTCAACTGGAACATATAGGGGAAAATGAGTCATTAAGGATTTCCCGATGCCAGAGATGACAATTGAAGAAAGAAGGGTCCTAAACAAGCTAGAAAAGACTCAGGCGAACATCACCTTATGTGGGATCTTCATATTCTCCTAGTTGCACAAAAATGCCCTTCTAAAGCTCCCCACAAGACCCACGGTTCCTCCCACTACTACCCATGAAGAAGCAATGCATATGGATGGATCTCTAAATGCTACCAGAATATTCTCCTTATTCGAAGAAAAAATTCCAAAAATTGAGCCTGATCACAACTACGCCCTCAATATCTCCGTTGAATTCTTGGGGAAGATGGTTCCATTGGAATTTATAGATAACGATTTCCCCTCAATTTTTGCCCACTCATAACCCTCAACTACATAGGGATAAAAATTAATAATATCACTCCAACATCCATCATCATGCATGCTTATAACAATACTTTTTGAGACTATATGGGTTCCATCACTAGGGGATGGACCTATCCACCCCAGCAGAATTCCAAGTCATCGACATACCTGCTTGTTTCAACCAACTCATTGGTTTACCATGGCTCCACAATATATGAGGGGTATCTTCTTCCCTCCACCAAAAATTGAAATTATTTGCCAATGGCAAAGTCATAAAAATTCTCGAGGATGATGACAATTGAAATGGTATTAGCAACAACAACCTAACATTAGAGATTTAACAAGGGGCCAATAACATGTTGCTCAACGCTTTTAAGATCGACCCACTTCTTATCCCAGTTAGGGAAAATTTCAAAGACCATGTTTTTCCATAGAACAACCATAACGAGAATGTCAACATAATTCACATGTTTAAAAATGTGCATTTCATGCCCGAAATGGGGCCGAGTCGATGCCAACAAAGAATTGTCAAACCGATAGTCTTGAATGAAGCCTTTACCCAATTGACTGAACTCAAGGTACTTTGCATTCCCTATTAGAAAAGGATCTTTGAAAGAAAAAAGATGATCTCAAGAGACTCCCTAAATGGGAAATTTGTTTAGGAGGGTGATGATTTTCCCTTTTGTTGATTCATTAAACCATGGTATGACCCTGCTGACGGAAAGATGAAACTAGGGCTAGAAATCTTCTTTGAAGACAACATCACCTTGGATAAAGGGAAGAAACATGAGGTAGATCCTCCAATAGACAAATCCATAAAAAACACTAAAATTTCTAGGGATACTGATACCGATGAATCATTCGACCTGAACATACTGGGGCTAGACTTATGCATGATCCACCAAAAATCTAAGTTGTCTGACCCATCCAGGAAGATCACTATTGCTAGTTCACCCCTTCTCAATTGGCATGCCATTCCTATTCAGTCCGCTCAAGTCAACCTCAACCCTGCTATCCATTCAGTAAAAAATACCCGAATATACTTTTTTTCTCCTATTTTTGATGTAATTGTGAAATAGGTCTCCTTTGATGAGGTCCTCACTTATGTATATATTAGAAACACTTTCAATGAAATAGATGATAATTTTAAGTATCTTATGGTGCCTTACATTAATTGTCTTGATTCTAATTGAACTTTTAATGAAGATGGTTTAATAAATGAATAATTCTTAACCGGTCTCGATTAGGAAAATATTAAATAATATAACCGCAGTCAAACTAATGATGATGTGACTTTTGTTATTAATATCCATTTTTGTAGACATCCGCGTGAGATTAGGATAGGGAGTATCCTCAATGAGCATGACAGTTCATAGTTTAAAGAGATTCTGGAAGAGTTTATGGAAGTCTTTGCATGGTCCTTCGACGACATTCCTGGCATTAGCCCCGAGGACCACAACATGAGATCCCTACCTTCGTAGAGAGCAAACTTGTCAAGAAGAAATTGATGAAGCTCTGGATGGAGTGGTCACTCAAAGTCAAAGATGATCTATTAAAAAAGTTAAATGTAGACTTCATTCGCGTGGTCGAATATCCATCCTGGATTGAAAACATTGTCCCCGTACTGAAATTGGGAGGGAAAGTTCTCATGTGCATCGAATATCGATATCTGATCAAGGAATCCATGAAGAGATGATTATCCTATGCCCAACATCGACATAATCATAGACAACACTACCAGTTAAGCACTCAAATAATTTATCGACGGTTTTGATAGAAATAACAATATTAAGATGCATCCTAACCATCAGGAAAATACCACTTTCATAACCCTGTTAGGAACCTTTTGCTACACAGTCATGTGTTTCGGTCTCAAGAATGATGGGGCTATATACAAAAGGGAAATTAAAATTATTATGCATGAACTTATCTTTAAGGAAGTTGAGGGCTATGTCGAAAATATGATTATCAAATCCAAGACTTGATAAGGTCACATTCATGCCCTTAGCAAATTCTTCGAGCTTCTACGACAGTATCAGACGTGACTTAACTCATAAAAATATATATATATATATATATATTCAGTGTCATTAAGGGAAAAATCCTCAGATTCATGGTTAGTGAAAAGGTGTTTGAGGCATACCTTGTCAAACTAAAGCTATACTCGAGATGACACCACCTGGGATGGAGAAATAAGTGCCTTAATTCCTAGGTAAGCTCTAATACATCAGGTAGTTCATCATCAAAATGACCTTCATATGAGAGCCCATCATCAATTTTTTTAAAAAGACTCAACTAAAGTTTTTAATGAGGCATGTCATGAAGCCTTTGATTAGATGAAATAATAGCTCACCTTACCTTCTTTACTCATGCCTTCAGAACAAGTTCTCCCTTTATTCATATATATGACTATCACCGGCACTGCAACATGGGCTATGCTATCCCAATACATTAAGGAATCTCATAAGGAGAGATCAATCTACTACATTAGTTAAAATCAAGCAGAGTATGAAGTAAACTATAATGCATTAGAGAAGATATGTATCACTTTGGTTGGCGTCATATAGAATCTCCAACACCATATGCTTGCATTTCCCATCAAACTGGTGTCCCAAATGGAATTGATGAAATACCTACTAGTGAAGCCCTCATGTTTTAGACACATGGCCCGCTGGTTGATGTTACCGATTTGGTATCACATATGTCACGCATAAGGCTATGAAATGTATAACCATCTCTGATTACCTTTCCAAAAATTCCATGGAGCAAACTGAGCTTTTGATTTTAAAATTTCTAGATGAAGACATCCTATGCACCTCTCAGGAGAACCTCAATTGGTAGATTTTCTTCGACGAAACTGCAAACATAAAAGGGTATGGTATTAGGATATTTCTAAAGCCCTCGATGATTCTCACACCCCCACTTCTATCAAATTGAATATCCCTTGCACTAATAACATAGTTAAATACGAGGCATGCATCGTAGGTCTCAAAATATCCCTTGAGAAAGGAATCAAACGAACGGATGTCTATGAGACTCCACCATCATCATGGGGAGAATCCTCAGAAAATGGAAAGTAAAAAATGAGAAGATCCTTACCTTACATACTCACCAAGAATATCTAGCCTCTAAATTTGAGGATGTAACCTTCCATTACCTTCCTCGCTTAAGGAGTAACCTATCCGAATCACTTTCCACTTTGGCCTCTATGATTGACATGGCTGAGGGAATAACAATAGCCCCCTTTCTAGATAAAAATAGGCTCCACCGGCTCACTGCTACCACATTGATTTTGTTACAAAATAAGATTCGGATTTGACGTGACAATGGTATTATGACATTTGGTTCCTCCTTAAACATGGTAGTTATCCCAGAGATACTGATAAGAATGACCATGCTACCTTTTGCAAATTGGATGCTCAGTATATCATCTGTGTCCCAACAGTCTTCAAGAAAAACTTCGATGGAACCCACTTTCACTTAATAGTAGGGTTAGGATGAGGAAATGATGCATAAGATCCGCAGTGGGGCATATGGTCCTTATATGAATTATTATATGCTTTCCAAGAAGATCATTTGTTAAGAATATTACTGGACCACCATGGCTTAAAATTGCAATATTTATGTTTGAAGATGCCTAAAATGTTAATAACTTTCCAACCTTCATCACTTACCTCCTTGGGAGCTATACACTATGATCTCTCCCTGGTCCGTTTACACTTGAGGCATGGACATCATCAAGAAATCCACTTGCAAATATTCAAAGAGGCACGACTTCATTCTGGTTGGCTATGACAACTTTATGGAATGGGTCAAAGCTGAGTCATACGTAGTCTTCACTGTGGGGAAAGTAGATAAATTCATAAAAAAAACATCGTCTGCCTCTACGGAGTTCCCCATGAGTTGGTGTCACATAATGGACTCTATTTTGAGGCTGAAGTCACATAATCAATTAATAAATATAAATTTCAAAGGCACAAGTGATCTCCTCACCAACCACAAACCAATGGCATCATCAAAGATTTTAATAAGAGATTCAAAACCATCATTAACAAGATAACGGAAAGCTATAGAGACTAGGACAATTGGATTCCACATTCCCTCTAGGTCTACGGTACCTCCATCAGAACACCCACTAGGGTTACTCCCTATTCTCTGGTAAACTGTATGGAGGTTGTACTCCCTATCGAACTTGAAATACCTTCTCTATGAGTTATGGTCAAAAGTAAGGTCAGCGAAGAAGAGTGGCATCAAAACTGCTAAGATGAACTCATGCTCTTAGACAAAAAGAGGTTGAAAGCTCTATATCACATATAAGGGTACCATCATCATATTTCTCTATCATTCTATTAAAAGGTCAAGTAATGCGGTGTCCAAGAAGGAGATCTTTCTCTTAAGGAGATTTTAGAACCCTTCTAGGATTAGAAAGGAAAATTGAAGCCCAATTTGAGTGCCCCCTACATCTTGAAGAAAATCCTATCGAGTGGTGCCGCTATGATCATAGACCTCGATGGAGAAGAAATAGCACCTCTAGTCAATTTGGACTGTCTCAAGAAATTTTACCCTAGTCCGAACTCTCATCGCGCTGTGACTCTTCTAATCCCAAACCTATTCTAAAAAAAATTCCTTCCTTTCCAGTTTAAACTACGTAAGACCTGATCCTCTAAACCAATTCCCCTTTTCAAGATGAGAAGTTCATAATTTTCAAACCCGACAGAGGTATATAGGTAGCCCATGAAACATACATGAGCACCGTCCTTTCTTTCTCTCACATAATGCTATTCTTTTATCCCTTCGAGAACGATGGTCTCTCTCTCATAATTTAAATGAACAAAAGGATTATGTATGCCTTAGAGATCAGTATAATTAGTTAAAAATACATAATTGAAATCATGATTCTATTATTAAATAACATGCTACATGATATATCAATAATGGGGATGAAAAAAAGCTCACCCCCTTAAAAGCCGCATAAAAAACATCAAAAACCCAAACACATCATTACCAGCTTTTAAAAAAAACACCTCTTAGAACCTACACAAACTTCTCATAAAATTTCATCGCTCCCTCTAATGCCCAAGAACTTATCTTCAACTTCGCGAAGGAACATCTTCATTGTCATTGCTTATCCATAGAGGGACCCAAGAATCCCACTCCTGGTTGTGGCTCCGAATGTACTCCATGAAACGATAAAACTTTATAAGATAGACAAAACCACGACACCGTCTTTCGAAGTGTCAAAAATTGCAAGCCATCTATGACCAGTCCTCTCAGTTAGAATCTTCTCAACCATCCACTTCCACAACTACTTTAGGTAATCCACGAATATGAACCCATCCTTACATATATATTGAGATGGACGGGTGAACGATTGACGACATTACCATAAGGGCTTAATATCATCCTCTCCGATTGCGCCAAGTCCTCCACAAGAAAGAAGTTGGTTATGCGAGGATGAATTATTTGGTTCCACCTCTAACATGGAAAGTATAAAGAGTTCTAATGAAGGGCCTACCAATCGAACATACTGATAATCTCCCAGTTCTAATATAGCCAATAAGTTCCCCCACCACAGTACAGACCAATGAAGAATCTAGGTCCCATGATCTACAAGATAGTTCATCTACTTCTTTATCATTAAGCTAAAGATGAAAAAAATATGAGTAAAATAATTGGGAACAACCGATAGAGGGGACATGGGAGGGGAAGTAGAGGTAGTCTCATAGATAACTACATGAACAACATGATAGGGCTCCCTCATAAGAAGTTAACCTGACCCTCCTTATAGGGATCCATACCATTTAAAGTCTCTACTATTACCACAGCTGATCTATAGTGGTAAGACATCCACAACACTATTATGGCTATCTAAAGGTCAGTCATCATATCACGTGTTACCAGAAGAAGCCTGGAAATCAATCCTGGGGCTACAACACTAGCAAAGCCATTGATAGTAAAATCCCTCTGGCGGGTGGAGTTTATTACCTTAAGAAGTAAGATATTCCCTCCATGCACCAATATATAGGTAGTTAAAGGAGAGACATGGAGAAACTCTTCTAGTGACATTCGAGGGGAATGGAAAAAATCAGGCATGGTTGCTTCCACACATGGGTTGACACCATATATATCCAAAACTTCTATATAGGTGGGTCACATTTCATTTAGGATGAATTGAAATACATGGTCTTCAGGGTACCAAAATTGCGCCACTGATTCTAGAAGATTTTAATTTATAGGGCGGTTACGCCACAAAGAGACATAGCGCAAACCAAAAGCTTCGTAATTAATGTTATAGAGGCACATGGCCTCTAAGCCTTTAAGATAAGTCGAGAAAGTTTTAAACATTGAAAGCGCCATTTCATAAGAAAAAGAAGGATTGCAAAGGAAAGAAGTTTGAATTGTGGTGATGAAAACCACGATCGAAGTCTCTTTTTATACTACAAGCATCCATAAAAGACAAGTAATTTAAGATACTGCCAAACCTTCGGATCCCAACTACCCATAAGTACATAGGAAGCGCAATCAAATATATGGAAGTGATTTTGACTTGAACTTTAGGCCGATAGGCAAGGCAAGGGGTATGCCGATCGACAACCCCCATTTTTGGAAATCCTTTACTTTTCTCTTATGTATATAACTTCCAAAATAAAAACTTTTATTTATGAAAAATCTACCTTTGAGTTTTTCTCCTATTTGTTCCATTTTATCTTATTGTAAGAGGGTAGTTTATATTAAATGGAGGCGTAACCCCTTTTGAGTACAGTAATGATAAGTTAACCAGCAACACTATTGATTAACTACAAAACACGCAAACACAACTTAGTGAAGATAAAATCAGTTTGAACTCACAAATCTCTCATGTATAACTCAGAAGATAATAATGAACTCAAAAGCAAATCGCTTAGAGGGAGAGAGAAAATGAGCACCCTAGATACACCTTAGTAGGCAACCAAACACCCTAACCACTCTCAAGTATCTCTGTCAAGTATTAAAGTTTCATAATAAATGACAATGGTGGGTGAGTAAACTCTCTGGTTTGTAATAATCTCTCTTTGATGTATATTCTCTCTAGTGATAACTCCTGAAATCTCAAAAAGAACCTCTCTCTTCAGGGGTGGTTGGGGTCCTTAAATAGCCCCCACACCACTCCCGAGGTAACTCAGTCATTAATAAATGTGAAAGACATCCCTCATACTTTATGTCACAAACATTAAATGTTTGATGCCCTAGTTAGCTCCACGTTATGAACATTAAATGCCAAGACATGCCTTTTGCCTAACCACTATGTGTCAGGGGATTGTCTCCATAGATGTGGCTCACGAATTGCATGAAAACTCAAAATACCATAGTGGTTTACTCAAGTGCAGATTTGACATTGCCTTGATGGCTAGTGACATCACATATGGTAGATGTGACATTAAGTAGAGGGCTATTTGGCTCATAACTCAATGCCCGATGGAACTCAAGGCTGCTCTACTCGAGGTTCCACAGTCAGGGTCCTTCAGTGCTTTACCAGGTGTATCCAATATGGTCAGGACAAGACCCAACGGTGCCTCACTTATCAATCCTCCAAACCAAGTCCCTCTAAAGTTTCCACGACGAGGTCGTTAGATAGTGCATGAAAGCTCTCCCAAGCCCTACTAAGCCTGGTCTCTCGCGAGTACCGTTCGACCTCACAAAAAATCATTATACTCATTACATCATTACAATCGTTATAGCTCATAGTCAATGTAAACAAAAGATACAATATAACTAAATTAAATAACAAGACTAAAGGATGAGCTTTCTCGATTAGTTTCTTTGCTGGAAGATCCCTCTGGGCTACCACGCTGAGCTGCATCGCTTTAAGCTACCTCTTTGCCTTAATCGCAAACACTGTTGTTAATGGGGGGATTATCTCTAATCTCAAGATTACTTTCAAGCCCCCTCTACACTTATTTTTGCAATAAAACCTCAGTATCAATTTAAAGTGCATTTAGACAAAGCCACTAAATTAAGATGACAAAAAAATGCATCTTACATTAACTCGTTCAGAGGTATATAGATGGTGATTCATCATTTATGGATGTCTTTTGATTTTGGTCCGATGGAACTGGCTGAGAAGTCTCTCAATGATTGTTCTGTATGGTGACAGACTCAGGTGTTTCAACGCATATTCTCCATTCACTTGGTAAATCACCATGTTCGAATCACCCTTGATGCAAAGTGAACGAATTCCCCTTCGAAGGGCCTCTAGCAATCCCAGTACCAATGCTTCATACTCTGCTTCATTATTGGAACAAGGGAAATCTAATTTGTAGGAAAGATAAATCTCCTCCATTCCTCTTGAAAGAATAACCCTTGCTCCTCCTTTATTTTATGCTGAAGATTCATCGAACTGCATTATCCATTCTTCATCTCTTGTATCTAAGTGATTGTCTTGAAAATCGTCTCCTGGAATACTTTCTTTGGGTGGCTCAAACGTACTAGAGGGGAAGATTGATAAAAGGTCTGCATATGCCTGGCTCTTGATCACGCGAGGAACCACGTACTTCAATTCATATTATGAGAGGATGAGGAACCACCTAGATGCCCTACCAATCAATATAGTTCTTGACAATAAAACCTTAATGGGATCACATCTTATCACGATATGAATTGTAAAGGATAGCATATAATGTCTAAGTTTTTATGCTACAAAGACTAAGGCTAAACAATGACTTTCCAAGCTACTATACTTGACCTCTGACCTATGTATGATTCTACTGAGGTAGTAAAATGTCTGCTCTTTCCCTTCAATCTCTTGTGCTAACAGAGCTCCAATAGAATTTGTGGTGAATGTGAGGTATAGCTGTAACGGTATTCCTGCCCTTGGGGGAACCATGGTTAGTGTTGAAAAGATCAACTTCTTTTGCCCAATAAGAGACTCTTGGTGAACCTCTCCCCACTTGAATTTTATGTTCTTTCGTAATAGATGCATCAATGGGTGTGTTATTTTGTCCAATCCAGGCATAAATCTCCCGAGGTAGGAAACTTTATCGAGGAAACTCTTCAGGCCCTTCGCCGTTCCTAGACTTGGCATCTCCAAGATCGCTCGCTATTTTGTCCTGGTCCATCTGTACCCCCTGTCGATCGGCCATAAAACCTAGAAACTTTCCACTTGTTACTCCGAAGACACACTTTAGCTGGTTCATTTTCATCTTATACTTCCTGCATCAGGCAAACACCTTCCTCAAGTCGCTCAGATGGGACCCCTCCTTACTTGATTTGATGACCAAATCATCCAAATAGAATTCCCCAAATTTGTGAAAGAAGTAATGGAAAATGGCCATTATTATTCTTTAGTAGGTAACCTTAGTGTTCTTGAGTCCAAACGACATGACTTTGTACATGAAGTTTACCAATGGGGTTCTAAACACCATTTTCTCTAGATCCGTAGGGTCCATCTTGATCTGGTCGTACCCTACACACCCATCCATGAAGTTGTACATCTCATGACCAGCCGTTGCATCTATCAGGCTATCAATGGAGGTAGAGGGAACTCATCCTTGGGTCAAGCCCTACTCAAGTCTCTGAAATCCACACAAATCCTTATTTGATTTTTGTCTTTCTTTTCCACCGGGACAATGCTAGACAACCAGAGTGGGTGTTGTATCAGTTTGATAAACCCCGCTACCAACAATCGTTGTAATGCCTTCATCGGAATGGCTGAAGGCATTACATTCAACTTTTGGCAGCTCACTTCTTCATCCAGTCCTTCCATTTATGTGTATTTCCACGCGAAAACATCTTCGAACTCCCAAATCAACTCAACCAAGGCCTCTCGTTTCTTCTTGCCAAGATGCTTCTCAATAAAAATAGGCCTTGGTTCCTCCTCCTCCTTTACCAAGTTTAGCTGCTCCAACTCTTGTGCTTACGACTTCGATTGATCTTGCATGTAGTCTGGTTCTTCGACAACATCTTCCACGGACTCCTGTATATTGGAGTTGTCTATCACCATACATTTCCCCCATTAATCCACCAAAAAATACTCATATATCGGGTCAACCTCATTATCAGCTTCTTCGGCCGCCTGTTCACACCATTATAACCGATACACCATTTTTCCCTCTTCGGTAATAACCTTCTTGCATTGCCTGCTGGTAGTTGTAACTTCCTTACTGTTTTTCTCTCTAGAAGCCTCAGTAACTCTTCCTCTTGAAAAATAGCTCATCATCCTTTGTCATTGGACCTCATACTCCATTGGATCCACTCTAGGCCTCGTCCTGTCTTTGAGCTGTTTCGAGATGTTTTGGGGCTGAGGGACCACCTAGTGGGATTCTTTGGCCATCAATCCTTTGATTCTTGAGACTTTGTTATTCTTCTCATTCAAGGGCCCTATCCTTTCTCTGATCGAGGGAACCCACGCTCCCTCCATTATTCTCATTAGTACTCTAACATCCTCCCGTAGTTCTTTGTAAAATGTTACATCAACAAGGTGAGCTTCTTAGACAACGAAGGGCCTCTTCGTAGTTCTAATGGTCGCCTCTGTTCCCTTGATATTCTCTTTAGCGCATTGGTGATACGTCTAAGGAACTAGCCCTTGGTTGTGTATCCACACCCTTTATATCAACCGATGGTAAGAAGTCGCACTCTCTATCACGTGGAATTTGATCTGGGAACTCAGATTTATCATCACAATCCCAACGTTCACATAACCAATGGACTTCGAAGACTAGTTGTCATAACCTGAAATCACTAAAGGCATGAGGACTAACCTCTCCTCTAGAATATTAGCTACGTGGAAAGAGTTGATTGGCATGATGTTGATGGAGGCTCCCCATCCATAAGAGCCCTTACAAAGCTAACTCCATTGCTGATGGCAGTCAAATATAATGGCCTATTATGAGGGAACCTTACCACCCAATCTGCATTGATGAATGTTATCTCTGATAGGAACCTCTTTACCAACCTGGCCATGGGTCCCTTCCATCTCAGTGAAGGGACTGTGTTCTTCCTCACAATATCAAGGATCTCCTGGGTTATTTCTAATATACTCTCCTTTGGTATCCTTACCTGGTCGAAGAACCAAGTAAACTTTTGGGATTTTTAAATTTCCCAATATTCAATGACTTGGTCTACTTCTTCACCTTCAATGTTATACACGTCCTAGCACTTTCTTGATCATAAGCCAACACTACATTAGCGATTCCCCTAGTGCAATTTTCCAAAGATCCTTCAAACTCCTCTTGCTCAGTCGTTAGTCCCCTTACTTCTGTTTCTGCTTCCTCATCATAGGCCACCACCATATTGGCCCAATGTGCTGGGAGTGGGTTATTGTTACCATTTTGAGGAGGGATTTACAGCGTTCCTGCCTTCACATATTTGTCGATGACTCTTCTTAGTGTGAAATAGCTCTCTGTTGGATGGTTGATCTTTTGATAGAGCTGGTAATATTTGGGATCTGCCCTGGTTCCAGCGTCAGGTTCCCCAACGAGAATGCCCTTCGATTCATACACCATTCCTCCTTGAACCATGGCATTGTAACAACTGAAAGCCTCTTCTACTGTATAAGGCAACGATGGTGGATCCTCCCTGTCTCTCCTAAACTTCCTCTTATTGTCCCTCTTCATTAGTTTAGCCCCATTTGTTCCTTAGGTATATCCCATCCGTGGGGGCTGAGACGTCCCTTCCACAGGTTGTATCGTCTTTCTGAACATCATTGGCACCACCACTGGGTTTGGTCATACAACTAACGAGATATTCCTTACTTCTTTTAGGAATTCAGTAAAAGTCCCCTAGCGCGTCACGTTAATAAGATGGCAGATGTACTCAGGAAGCTGTCCTTCTGCACAGATCTATAGTAGTTTGGATTATTTGTCCTCCTCCCTCACATCAAGGGACCTTTCCCTGAACCTTCGAACGTATGCCATTACCTCTTTTCCTGGTCGTTGCTTCTCTCTCCCCAGTTGGGTCAAGGTAAACTCGTCTTCTGCTAGAAAGAGCTTTTGAACGAAAAAAATGTGTATCTCCTCCCATGTGGAAACAGTTTTGGGATCTATGTGAGAATACCAGGTATATGCTTTATCGGTTAAGGATTTAGAAAATTACCTCAACCTGAGTTTCTTGTTACTGCAATGCGCCCCCAAATGTTCAACAAAGCGTTTAATGTGATCCTTCGGGTTTCCACCCTTTCCTGTGTATTTTTCAAAGATAGGAGGAACATAATCTTTTGGGTAGGGCTCATCATTCTTCTCTTGAGGGTAAATCATTCAAAAATTGTCATAAACGGAAGCTATCTCGCCAGCAGATTGCGAGGAAACTTGCATGAATTTCAGCAACTTTTTCTGCATCTCTTTCCTCATTTCTTCCATAGCTGATGCCGTTGAAGGAACGACCAGAGGGACCATATGCGGAGAGCCCATTACAGCTGGAGAAATCATAACAGTTGGAGCCATTGATACACCTGGAGTTCCTACTATTAGATTTACGACAAATGGTATACTTGCTGGGACCGTTCCTGTTAGAACTGCACTTGGTGGGGCCGTTGGGACTGCCCCTGGTGTCACGAAGGAGTTGGCCTCAAATCCCCCCAACACCGTTGAAGCTACGGGAGTTTGTAAAAACTCATAAAATTTATTCATGAGGAGTTCCACTTGGGCTCGTCTCAACCCAGCACTCGTAGAAGCTTGTATCACCCCTGGGACACCTGTCGCCGTTTGAACCGGAGGTACCTACAATCGAGGGGATCCGTCCTTTGAAGCCTCCAGCTCTCTTGCCACTTGTTCTTCATTGTGTTGAATATCATCAAAGTTAAGCCTTCGATTAACGTTATCATGCGCCATACTCCTTGCTCAGAAGAATGCCTCCCCACTAGAGTCGCCAAATGTAAGAGGGTCAGAAGCAACTCGTTTAGAGGGAGAGAGAAAATATGCACCCTAGATACACCTTGGCTGACAACCGATATAGAAATATACACCCTCGGCTATGCCAAGGGTGTCCTCATCTCAGATGAGGGCTCAAGGCCAGGTCGACCCTTAAGCGTAGGCTAGATGACCCTACAAGGGGCCGACCCCACATCATGGTTCGAACCTCCAGCATAGGCCAATCAACCCCGTAAGGGGCCGACCCCACTTCATGGGCAGACCCCACTTTATGGGCCAACCCTCCAGCATAGGCTAGACAACCCTATAAGGGGCTAACCCTCCAGTATTAGTGAGACAACCCTATAAGGGGACGACCCCTCATCCTAGGCCAGACAACCCTATAAGGGGATAATCGTACGAGGCCCACATCTAGCCAGACTTGATGCCATCATCAAATTTAGCCTCAGCCTAGCATCTTAGGCCAAGGGTGATGTCATCACAGAGCGTGATTTGGGAAACGCGTGGAACCATGAATGTGGGATTCATATGGAACGTGGACTAGACCATTGTAAAAATATCACCCCCTCACGTGAGGGAATATTATGTCATCATTAATTTCAAGTGGCACATCCAGGTGTCAGCAGGGGATTGGCTAGATCATCATTCACATGCACCATGCATGCTTGGGGGGTACACTACCCCCCCAAGCCCTATATATACTTTTCATCTTCTACCTTGTAAAGGGATCGATAATTATAACCTTAGATAAAACTATGCTTGTACACACAGTAGAGAGAGAGAGAGAGAGAGAGAGAGAGAGAGAGAGAGAGAGAGTGAGCTTATGTGCACTGTATCCAAGGCTATTAGCACCCATATTTAGTGGATCACACACTCATAGTGGATGTAGTCCAGATTAGCTGAACCACTCTATATCATTCTCTTCATTCCTCTTATACTCATCCCCTTCTATATACTTATACATATATATCTCTATGGCTGCCATTCTTATCACTGTTTGAGCTTTCCACCTCTTATCTGGTGGTGCTGAATCTTAGCATCTTTAGTTTGGCACCGTTTATGGGAATGAGAAAATATCTCTTCCTTTATACAGCTTAACCTCACCAAAAACTCTGGGGGTGAACCAGTTCTCCCCCGTTGTGTGGAGCTATTTCACCATTGAAAGAGATCCATTAAGGTTCTCAAGATCACCAATCATTCAGCTCTTCATAGCTCAAACATATGGCACCGGAGATGCCACCACCACCTCCTCCGCCGGATAGTGGAGTAGGACCTAGTTGCAGTCATGCACAACCTCCGTCTGAGATGGCTGATGTGGCCGTCGTACTGAAGTCTTTAGCTATGAGCCAACGAATTGTGCAGCAGAAATTTACTGCTCTTAGCCAAAACATACTAAGACCACCAGGAGTCTCACCGGAGATGATTACTCTGGCAGCAGCTCCAGGGCAGCATGAGGCCAGAGGACCACCCCAAGCACCATACAAAGACTTTCCACCTCCACAAAGGTGGAGGGATATTGTTGACCCCCAGCATCTACGCCTGGGGAGGCAAGGAAACCCTTTCCCAGAAGACAGATATGATGATCTGGAGGTGGAAGAGGCCCCCATAGAGTGCTAGGAGCCGTATGAGGTCTCCAATAATACTCTGCGACCTATCCAGGAGAGAAGAGAGAAGTGTGGAAGGTAAAATCCTGACGATCGCCCGAGAGGATACACTTTCGATCGTCTAAGTAGGGGGTCGGCCTTTGAGAGGTTGGGCCCAGTAAATGACCTCCGAGGAGAATTTTCTCGATCAAGAAGTATTATGAGGCCCAGGAGGGAGGCAGCAGATGGTCGACCCTACGGGGGTCGATCCTATGGATGGGACGATGGTGAGGGGGAAGTTAACAACCAACACAGACCTACCACAACATAACCCTTTGCTCACCTCAAAGAGGCAGTATGGGATAACATCGGCCAAGTCAACCCTACGAGTCCCTGGAACGACTTTATCCAAAGGCTGGAGGATTAAATTGGTGATATCCTGAAACGCAGGTATCCCCTTTGAAGAGGATACTCCATAGGCTCACCCTTTGTGGCGAAGATAGTCAACTTCCTAACGCCATCCAAGTTTAACCCACCCGTGGTCACCCCAAGGTATGACGGGACTACCAACCTTGTCTATCATATTGAGATGTACCAATCAGTGACAGATATATACTCCATCTCAGATGAGATGAGGCGTCATGCCTTTTCTGGCACTCTGACTGGGGCCTCACATGTCTGGTATATGTCTCTTCCGAAGAACTCCATTGAAATATTTAAGCAGTTAGCATACCAGTTTATCCATAACTTTTGCTTTGGAATGAGGCCACAGAAGAAGACCACACACCTGCTCTATGTTAAGCAAGGTAAGAACGAGAGCCTAAGAGACTACATAGCCAAATTAAAAAAAGAAAAGTTAGAGCTCGAGGATTACGAGGAAAGTATAGCCATGATATCCCTCATTGGGGGACTCCAGAAGGGGAAGTTATTATGGAAGCTTGCCAAAGACCCCATAAGACGATGACTAAATTACTGGCAATAATGAGAAAGGTGATGAATGACGAAGAGGCGATAGCCGCAAAATACGAAGATGAAAAAGGAGGCACTAGTGGGGGTATGTACTAGAAAAAGAATAAGGAGGGGAAGAAGAGGCTAGCAGATGACAAATTTGCTGATTATACCCCTCTAACGGTTAGTTGTGAACACATCTTGAATGAGATAAAGAGTGACCGATCCTTGAAGTGGCCTAAGAAGTTGAGGGTAGCCCCTCACAAGAGGAACAAAAACTTGTGGTGTGAATTTCACCAAGATCATGGCCATGTGACCGACAAGTGTTTTGCTCTGAAAGATGAAATTGAAAAAATGTTGAAAGAAGGGAAGTTAAGGAAATACATTGACAAGAGTGACTTCAAGAGGAGCCGAGGGGACAACCCCAGGAAGAAAAGAGGTGATACGTGTAGAGAAGATCCTCCAAATAGAAGGGACGACTCTTCGGATGATGAGGATGACCCTAACCTCCCACCGAGAGATGACCACAGCCTTGTAAAAAGACTTAATATGATCTCACTCGGTGTAGGCATGTTCTCTGAGGGACTAGCAGGAGGAGGATCGGAGGTTGCCGACAGGGAGGACCGTGTAGCTGAAGCCAATGCTGTAACAAAATCCATACACTCGACCTCTATTAAAGCAAAGTCAGAAAAGAGGAAGAAGGTTGATATGGATACTCTCATCGTGGGGTTTTCAAGAATGGACTTCAAGGGCCTCTTAGCCCCACATGATGATCCTCTTATTATCACCACCAGGGTACACAAATATGAGGTGCCGAGGATCTTGGTGGATGGGGGAAGTTCTACAGATGTGATGTTTTATTCGTGCTTTAAGGCCTTAGGACTTAGCCATGCTAGGCTCGTCCTGTACCATCACCCCTTGATTGGTTTCAGTGGGGTAAAAGTTCATCCTTTATGAGTGTATGATGCCGATGTTAGAATGGGGGATGAGTGGTCGAGATGACTTACCAAGAAGGTTAACTTTTTTGTGATGGATGAACAGGTCTTCTCAGCCTATAACATTATACTGGTGCGAGTGGCCCTCAAGGAATTTGAGGCCGTTCCATCCACAGTTCACCAGATGATAAAATTCCCGAACCCTTAAGGGGTAGGGGAAGTTCAGGGAGACCAGATGACAGCACGTGAATGTTACTTTAACTTCGCCAAAGAAAGAGAGGAGCATAAGAAGGCAACGAACTACTTATAATATTGGTACCCTCGACCCCAGGGATGAGACAAAACTAAAGAAAGGAGAAGCCACAGAAGAGGTAGAATCCATCATCCTCAATGAGGATGAGCCGAAAAAACCCGTCTAAGTTGGCAAAGCTCTAAAGACATGAATAAAAGAAGACCTCATCGGGCTGCTAAGGAGAAGAAAAAATGTCTTTGCATGGAGTCATGTAGATATGCCAGGGATCGACCCCAAAATCATGAGCCATAAGCTCAACGTGGTAGAGGGAGAAAAGTTGATAAAGCAGAAGAGGAGAATTTATTCTCAAGAAAAATATAAAGTCATAAGGGATGAGGTCAAGAAGATAGAAGATGTTGAGTTTATCAGGGAGGTCATCTATCCCAAATGGCTGTCCAACGCAGTCATAGTACCCAAGGCCAATGGGAAATAGAGGATGTGTGTAGACTTCACCGACCTCAACAAATATTATCCCAAAGACAGTTTTCCTCTCCCTCACATTGATCAGATGGTAGACGCTACCGCAAGCCATGAGCTAATGAGCTTGATGGATGCCTATTCAGGTTACAACCATATCTTCATGAGAGCCCTGAGGATTGAGAAAAAATGTCTTTTATTATCGACAAGGGGACATACCGTTATAGGGTCATGCCCTTTGGTCTAAAAAATATAGGGGCAACATATCAGCGCCTTATGAATAGAATGTTTGAACATTAAATCGGGAAGTCTATGGAGGTCTATGTTGATGACATGTTGACCAAGAGTTTAAAGGATGAGGATCGTGTGGCCGACCTCGAGAGGACCTTTAATATGATGGACAAGTACCAGATGAAGCTCAACCCAGCCAAATGTGACTTCGGGGTCGGAGCAGGGAAATTCTTGGGGTTCATCGTCAATCAAAGAGGCATTGAGGACAATCCTGAGAAGATAAAGGCCCTTCTAGAAATGAAGACCCCCAGGACCATTAAAGACATTCAGAGGCTTACAGGGCGAGTGGAAGCTTTGAATAGGTTCGTATCGAGAGACATATACAAGTGCCTAACATTCTTCAAAATTCTCAGAAAATCCTTCGAATGGAATGAAGAGTGTTACCAGGATTTCAAAGAACTAAAGTCATACATAGGGTCTCCTTTGCTGTTGTCACGACTAGTGCAGGGAGAACAACAACATGTGTACCTAGCCATCTCAGAATCAGCCATCAGCGTAGCCATTATGAGAGAAGAGGATGGGGTACAGAAGCCTGTATATTACAACAGTAAGGTGCTCCAAGGGGCAGAGAAAAGATACCCAAGGATGGAGAAGTTATCCTATGACTTGATCCATGCATCAATAAAGATGAATCCGTACTTCCAATCCCATATAATGGTCATCCTCACTGACTCTCCTCTTAGGTAGGTCTTGCACAAGCCAGAAAAATTGGGGTGGCTAATGGCCTGGGCTATAGAGCTGGGAGATTTTGACATTGTATATCAACCTAGGGTGTCCATTAAGGGCCAAATATTAGCAGACTTCGTGGATGAATTTACTTGGGAAGATAATGAGGCTAAAGATGAGAGGCTCGAGAAGACAGATACCCGACAAGGCAAAATTATTGACCCACCCACGGATAAGGCTGAGATAAGCACTGATAGAGAGAAAGTTGACAAAAACAAAGAGGGAAGATATCTCTTTAGATAGGGATACATCAACGAGGGAAATTTCTCAGAGGAACAGGCTGTGTGGAGCCTCTTCATTGAGGGGTCCTCTTGTGAGAGCAAAAGTGGGGCCGGATTAATAGCATCAGCACTCGACAACACATACATTGAGTATGCCCTGAGGTTCAACTTCATATCCTCCAACAACGAGTCTGAATATGAAGCCCTAATAGCAGGCCTCTCCTTAGCTAGGTCTTTTAGTATTGGCCAGATCTTGGTCCTTAATGATTCAAGACTTGTGGTGAATCAAATACTAGGAGCGTGTGAGGCTAAGGATAAGAGAATGGAAAAATATCTTGATAGATTGAAGTCACTATTGAAGATATTCGGAGAAGTAAAGTTGAAGAGGATACCTAGGATTGATAATGGTTGAGTTGATGCACTTGCTAGGCTAGCCTCAACAACTAGGACGGATATCGGGACGATAGTCCCAGTGGAAATCTTACCTCGACCAATGATTAAAGATGTAGAGGGAACACTTAGGTCTTGATTAAATATGAATAGGGAAGATTCGTGGATTGACCCCCTAGTCAAATACATCAAAGAGGGGGAGATGCCAGAAGTAAAACAAGAAAGGAAGAAGTTGAGATACAGAGCTGCAAAATTCACTGTCACCGCAGACACCTTGTATAAAAAGGGGTTCTTTCTCTCCTTTCTCAGATGTGTGCACCCATTCGAGGTCCCGCACATCTTGTAAGATGTGCACGAGGGGTCATGTTCAAGCCATATTGGGGGCATGTCGTTAGTAAAGAGGATAGTAACCCAGGGATATTGGTGGCCAACCTTTGGGAAAGATTCCACAACATACGTAAAAAAGTGTGATATATATGAAAGGTTCTCCACCATCCCACACCAGCCCCATCAACCTCTTACCTCCATCACAGCCCCATGGCCATTCGCAGTATGGGGAATCGATATACTAGGACCCTTGCCTAGGGACGTCAATAACTATCGATACTTAATCGTAGCAATTAACCATTTCTCAAAATGGGTGGAAGCGGAGCCGATGTTCATGATTACCGAGCAGAAGACCTTCCAGTTTATCTGGAAAAACATTATATGTAGATATGGTCTCCCCAACACCCTCATCTAAGATAATGGGACTTATTTCAGGAATGCATCCCTCGAGAAATACTGTGAAAGGGTGGGAGTTAAATAATTCTTCTCTACCCCAAGCCGACCTCAGGCTAATGGGCAAACTAAAGTTACAAACAGAACATTCCTAGATGGGATCAAGAAAAAACTTGAGGAGGCAAAAGGAAGATGGATTGAGGAGTTGTACGCTATACTATGGGCCTACAGGATGACAACAAAGACTCCTACAGGGGAAACCCCGTTCATGCTGGCGTATGGCTCAGAAGCTATCATCCCCATCGAGATTGGGTTTCCCACTCACAGAGTTCAAATGTATGACCCGCCAGAGAAATATGGAAGAAAGGAGACTTGACCTAGACTTGATCGAGGAGAGAAAGGAAGACGCTGAGATAAGGCAAGCAACCTATCAATAGAGGACTGCTAGGTTTTACAACAAGAGGGTGAAGCAAAGGCCAATTGCTATGGGGGACCTAGTCCTAAAAAAGACCCCACTTCATAGGCCAGACGACCCTCCAGCATAGTCCAGATGACCCAGTAAGGGTCCGACCCACTTAATGGGATGACCCTCTAGTATAGGCCAGGCGACTCTACAAGGGGCTGGTCCCACATCATGGGCCGACCCTCCAACATTAGACAGACGACCCTATAAGGGGATGACCCCTCATCCAAGGCCAGACGACCCTATGAGGGGATGACCGTACAAGGTCCACGTCCATCCGAACCTCATGCCAACATCAAATTTAGCCTCGACCGGGCATCTTAGGTCGAGGGTGACATCATCATAATGCGTGATTTGGGAGACACATGGAACAGTGTGTGTGGGACTCATATGGCACGTGGACTAGATCGTTATAAAAATATCACCCCCTCACGTGAGGGAATATTATGTCATCATAAATTGTAAGTGGCACATCTAGGTGTCAGCAGAGGATTGGCCAGATCATCATTCACATGCACCATGCATGCTTGGGGGTACAATACTCCCCTCAAGCCCTATATATACTTATTATCTTTAACCTTGTAAAGTGATCGATAATTATAACCCTAGCTAAAACTCTGATTGTACACACAGTATATAGAGAGTGAGCTTATGTGCATTGTATCCAAGGCCATTAGCGTCGATATTTAGTGGGTCACACACTCACAGTGGATGTAGGCCAGATTGGGTGAACCACTATACATCATTATATTCATTCCTCTTATACTCATTCCCTTCTATCTACTTATGCATACATATATGTCTATGGCTGCCATTGTTATCACTGTTTAAGCTCTCCACCTCTTATCTGGTGGTGCTGAATCTTAGCATCATCAACAACCAAACACCTTAACCACCCTTAAGGATCTCTGTTAAATATTAAAGCTTCGTAATAAATGACAATGGTGGGTGAGTAAACTCTCTGGTTTGTAATAATATCTCTCTAATGTATAGTCTCTCTAGTGATAACTCCTGAAATCTCAAAAAGAACCTCTCTCTTTAGGGGTGGTTGGGGTCCTTAAATAGCCCCCACACCACTCCCGAGGTAACTCAGTCATTAATAACTGTGAAAGACACCCCTCATACTTTATGTCACAAACATTAAATTCCTGATGCCCTAGTTAGCTCCATGACATGAACATTAAATTCCAATACATGCCTTTTGCCTAACCACTATGTGTCAGGGGATTGTCGCCACAGAAGTGGGTCACCAACTGCCTAACAACCCCAAATACCATGGCGGTTTACTCAAGTGTAGATTTTACATTGCCTTGCTGGCCAGTGACATCACATATGGTAGATGTGACATTAAGTAGAGGGTTGTTTGGTTCATAACTCAACGCCCGATGGAACTCAAGGCTGCTCCGCTCGAGGTTCCACAGTGAGAGTTTTTCGTTGTTTTACTTGGTGTATCCAAGATGGTTAGGACATGGCCTAACAGTGCCTCACTTCTCAATCCTCCAAACCATGTCCCTCTAAAGTTCCCACAGTGAGGTCATTCGATAGAGCATGAAAGCTCTCCTAGGCCCTGCCAAGCCTGGTCTCTCGCGAGTACCGTTCGACCCCACACAAAATCATTATACTCGTTACATCATTACAATCATTATAGATCATAGTAAATGTAAACAAAAGATACATCAAGACTAAATTAAACAACATGACTAACGGATGAGCTCTCTCGGTTAGTTTCTTCGCTGGAAGATCCCTCTGGGCTTCCACGCTGAGTTGCATCGCTTTGAGCTACCTCGCTGCCTTTATCCCTAACACTGTTGTTAATGGGGGGATTATCTCTAATCTCAAGATTACTTTCAAGCCTCCTCTACACTTATTTTGCAATAAAACCCCAGCATCAATTTAAAGTTCATTTAGAGAAAACAACTAAATCAAGATGACAAAAAAATGCATCTTATATTAACTCGTAAGAAATGATTACATTTGTTTTTACAATTATATAAAAGCAGAGAGAAAAATAAATAAATTGGGACACTATGTGTACCCTCCAAAACCACAAAACCCCCCCTCATTAAGCGCCCCAGTGAACACACTTGCCCGACGACGTGCCGTAGAATCCCTACTCCCAAAATTAGAGATCTCCTCAGATGTAGTCAACATAACTAGGAAGGAACTAATCGACTTTCTCACATATTCAGATAATAATGCCATTTAATCCCGATTATCCCGCAACTAGGTCGTCGATACGTGAATAGTTTATAAAAGAATTAAATCACCAAAGATAAAGATAAATATTGATGGGAAGAGGAAAATAGAAATATGGAAGAGGAAAAGGGTTATATATCTCTCTGAAGAGACTCCTCAAGAAGACCTGCAAAGCCATTTATTTCCTCATGATGGAGATGATGCACGTATACCACCTCCCCACCGCCCACAAGAATATGATAAGAATGGGTGGAAATATAGCGTAACTGAACCTCCTCTACTTCCGGTGCCACACCTTCCCCTGTGCTATGGGCCGACGCTGCTGGTACGTTTTACCCCTCATTAAACTTATTATAGGTGTAGGCATATTCTCCATATCATAAATGGAATACATCATTAACCAGCTAGTATAAAAGTCCATATAGTAGTAGCCCGACATCATATTGGTGTGGTACGTATAGGGCTTGATCTCCACCACTTCTACCATTACCTCATCGTACATCTCCTTCACCCACCTCATATACTCCGGGGGAGCGGATATTGGAACACCCAACTCACCTTCCACAATATTTTTCACATCTCTCTCTCCAAGGTACGATCGAAAAAAATAACTAGGGGTAAAAGGTCACATGTTT
This sequence comes from Sambucus nigra, assembly GCA_949130495.1. Lineage (NCBI taxonomy): Eukaryota > Viridiplantae > Streptophyta > Magnoliopsida > Dipsacales > Adoxaceae > Sambucus > Sambucus nigra. The sequence goes on from OX422207.1 coordinate 718,125,207, forward strand.
CCTCAACAAGACTCAGTAGTCTACTAAAGTGCAAAGCAAAGTTTTAATACCAGGAAAAAGATAAGATAAGAACACTAACTTGGTTAATCGTCAGGGCATTCAACGCCGACCACACATCCTTCAAAGATACGGACCAGTTCGACTTCCTCCATCTACACATCATGGAAAAATTCCTTGACTCACTCGCCATTAAGGATAACAACCCGATGTTGTTCCTAATCAACTCATAAAACTACATATATAGAAGCCAATGCATATGTAAAAAATATTGGAAACAAAGGATAACGAGAAAATAAGAGGAAATTAAATCTATAAATTACCTCCAAAATATACATGGGCCTTGTGAAAGTTTATCAGTAGCACTAATTAAAAGAATCCAAAGAAGCATAGAGGTATGCTAACATAAATCTCCCCCAGTCATATATATGGACCTCTGAGATGATACTCAAAAACAGAAGAAACTACAAGTGACAACATTATCACTCATCATCCCAATGAACCCCCCAGCAGAAGAAAAATAAATAAGCGGGTTGCCTACTTCACTTTCCACCTGTTGGTCTTATCAATATGCCTAGAAAATAAAGTCTCCTTATGCATGAAGATGAAAATAAAGTATTAAGACACAATCCTCCTTATGTCACCTAAGGCATCTTGCACTACCACCTCAAAAAACACGCATTGTTAAATCCACCACTATATAGTGTCCCTCACACTCTAGCACCATCAGATATTGAATGTACAGAGGAGTCACTGTAATCTCCACAATGCCCAAATGGACACTTTTTTCCCAAGTCTAATAGTACCACAAGGGAACACAGTGTCTGATCCAAAGCCCCTACCAATGGGTTGAATCTGGTAGCCTCTAGCATCAATCAAACAATCAAAGAAAGGGGGTCCTAGACTTCCTTCAGTTTAGTCGACCCCGGATAATGAATTCTTGAAAAAGCTATCTTAACCTAAATAAAAAAGAAATAAAAACCCTTTAACATCCCAAGGATAAAGAGGGAAAGAAAAAGAAATGGAAACCAAAGGGTAAACTCTTACATAGGCATTAGGGTTCTTCACTTTAATTGAATGATGATGCATTGGATCTTGAAAAAGAACCCTATCATCAAGCACATGATCGAAGTTATCATAAACATTCTCATTCCCCAATACTAGTGGCATAATAGCGTGCCGTTCCAAATTTTACAAATCATCAGTTGCCATTCAGTTATTGTCTAAGGTTCCCTCCATGAGTATTTTAAAGAATATAAACTCAAAATATTGATTACTAAAGAAATTAAGTAAGAGATTCAATCGAATGAATGTGTGAAAATATGAACAAGGTCCCTCTATTTTTATGAGGGATTAATGTGTATGCCGATTGACAGTCCCCTAGACCATCTTATTGGTAATGATCTTTACCCTCCCCCAAGAAGCCCAAGAGTTTGTTCCATATTCCAATAGGCACCCCGGCTATGCCTATTGCGGCCCCCCTCAAAATTTCATTACAAAAGAACCTAAAAGGCCAAGAATTTCTCAAAAGATTCATAAAAATTCCCAAAAACTCCTCACAAACCACAACTCTGAAAAAATTCATTAAAAATCACGAAACAATTTTCAAAGTTTTCATCAATACCTAACAGGTTTAGAAGCATAATGAATCAACACTCACAAAAGCTGTCATCACCAGCGTACTCCTTAGCAAAACCAACATCCAAGTTCTCTTGTACTCATAATACCAACACACTCCCTAGTCGGGTCAAGATTAAAGAGGACTCCCCATAAATAAATCCTTTGGTTCGAAGAATTAACCTTAACCCTTTGAATCGGTCGTCTCCACTCTATAGGTCCCTTGAATTGACTTAAGTCCCTAAAATCGACCTCATCACTATGAATCAGTCACATAAACTCTTTAATTTTGCAAAATTGACCTAGGTTCATATAATTGACCTCAACCCCCTGATTCAGTCATTTTAACTCCTTAGGTCTAGAAAATCGACCTTGACACCGTGAATCGATCATTTAAACTCTCTTGGTCCACATAATCAAGCTCACCCCCTTGAATCAATCATCTCAATCTTTAGGTCCTTAGAGTTGACCAAGGTCCACAAAATCAACTTCTACTCCCTGAATCTATTGTTTCAACTCTTTAGGTTCTCAGAATGGACTTAGGTCTATATATTCACCCTTAATCATTTGAATTAATAACATTAACTCCATAGGTCTGCAAAATTATCCTAGGTACACAAAATTTGCCTCGATCCCCTAAATCATTCATTCTAGGATTGCAAACTTGGCATTGACCCCTTGAATCGGTATTCCTAACTCTTTATGTCCACATAATTGCCCTAGGTCTGCAAAATCAACCTCAACCCTTTAATCAACCATCCACTGACCCCCAGTAGAGTCCCCAACCATTAAGCATCGATGAGGTTTCTCTCTTTTGATGACCTCAACTTGTTTAATCTCTCCCATCGAGAGGCACTGTAGATACCCCATCTTGGTACCCTTAAATAACTCTTTAAGTCCTTAGAACTACTTTTCCCACCATAAGACCCTAGGTCCTGATCTAAACCATAATCTAGAGACCAATCGATGCTCTTCAAACCCAATCAACCCTCCATCCTAAGTGAAGTTCATTGAAACCTCATAGGGGTCTGAGTTCCCTTTCCAACAGTCTAAATCATGCACAAATCTACCTACAATTTGTGTGTACTCACTTTTTTACTCCTAGCCCTGATCTAGAGGTCATCGCGCACTTCTAGATCTAATTTGACCTTGGTCACCCCTTTATCCTGAGCAATTGTCATTGAAACTCATCCCCTTTCCAACGGTCCATAGTGTTCATGAATTGGCCTCACGGTTCATACAAACTCACCTTTTTACTTTGAGACCTAATCTAGAGGCCACTGGTCACATCCGAGCCCCATTTCACTTTGGTTAACTATCCACCTGAGAAAAACTCATTGATATCTCATACGGATTTGAATACCCTTTCCAATAGTTCATTCCATACGCAAATGGGCCTCACGGTTCTCATTACTTGCCTTATTACTTCGAGAACTCCCTATCTATAGACCATTGGGTGCTTTCGAGCCCCATTTGAATTTGGTCAGCTCTCAAACCCCAGAGTAGCTCAATGGATTTTAATAGGAATCCGATTATCACATTTAATGGTCTTGTTAGTGTTTGTTTTGGACTTATGATATGCCTTTTATGATAATTTTTTCAAAAAAGTCTGTTCCAGACTACCAATTGGCACCCCATACCCCCTGCCTATCGTCAGGGTGTACTTTTCTTGACCAGAAAGGAAGGTCTATGACGATAGGTAGGCCAGGGTCCATGCATATTATCACTCCCTTAAACTCTAATTTTTTATTATTTTAGGAGACCATGACCACATTCCTAAGGAGTCCCTTTTAGAAGTCAGAACATTCCCCTTGAAATTAATGTATCGAAATTCTATTTTCCCAAATATTCTCTCCATTTCCTTTTATCATTCTCATCCATTTTAACCCCACTTTCCATTCTTACCTCATCACCATCCAACCACCTAAAAATCAGCCCTTGCTGTTGCAAAATCAGAATTAAAGTTCTCTACAAGGTCTTCCCTTATTCATTTAAAACTCACCTAATTAGTAGTAGTTGTTTAGTTTTCTTTCCATTTGTTATATATCTTTGTTTCTTTTCTTCATTTAAAAACTAATCTCACTTTTTATTATTTTGTACACCCAAATATTATTTTCGTAAAGTAGAAAAATCCAAAAGAGGATTTTCCTATAAACCCTAAATTAGAGTTTCCTAATTTTACACATTCTGTACACTTGCACACATTTTTAAAAAATAAACTAGATGAAATTCTAAACTAGGACTTATGGGTTAAACCCCACACTAATGTATTTTCGAACTATATGAACTTTGATGGTCTTTTTCCTATGTAGGCGTCCCGATCCAATCTTAGGATTCAAGTCCTATTTTCTCATTTATTCATTTCATATTTTTTGTGTTTGCTAGTTTTTCGGATACGAGTGCACCAAAATATTCATGTTTTTCTCAGTATACACACTCATTTCTTCCAAATAATTTCTGATTCAACGAATAATCATATTATAATTTTATGTTACTTCTCTTGCACACTGCTTAGTATTAGTTCACTATGTCTTTCTTATGATGTGACTTGATTGTTTTTTTTCTCTCTTTATTCACACCGCACGCATGTACACATTTATAACATTTTAAAGAAAAGTAGAATATTATCATAGACCATGGAAGACTAAAAGGGTAGAATGGGTTCCTAACACCTTCACATTCCATAACTTTGTCCCCACCCTTAATTCATCAGGTTTCATACGCATCAATATGTTTTTTTGATGTCATTCTCTCGAGAAGGGTACATTTATTTTTCCCATTTTGAGCAAAATAGTCTAGCAACTCAATTTCTATATTTTTCTTCCCTTTTGATGATGATTGATTGATATTCGTGGCATCCTGCGAAGATCATAACAAGAGAAAAAAAGAGGACTCTATTATCCTCGAATCCCCGCACATGTGGGAGAAAGGGATTTCTCTTATTTTTCTTCCCCTCTAATTTCTGGGTTGGCCTATGCTGGAGGAATCTAACCTAGATGGCCACATTACCCATATTTGATGGAGAACACCAGAGGTAAGAGTATCCAATAGGCTCCATAGGGTCTCGAGTGGCTCAAAATCCCCCAGCATAGAACAATCTCTCCTTCTAGGTCCAAGTTAGTGGCCATAAAAGACCTCTAGAAATTAACCACCAATTGATAAAGGGATATCCTAAAGGACTTCAAGATCCTCACCAGCTCAAAGGTAGTGAGAACTTGGCTCATTTATTAATGCTAACTTGTTGGAAGACTAAGGAACAAGCTCTTTTATCAGGATGTAAAACCCCCAGAATGTTGGACTATGGAATCTGGTTCATTTTCGATATTTTTATAAGGTCTTTATAAAAGATCGTGAAAGAATAATGAGCCTAATTAGCGAATTTATGGTTATTTACCCACAGGTAGTAGATTATCAATGACCTAGAAGGGATTGTCCAAGTGGTAAGATGTACAGAGTCCTCAACCCTTTGATCCACAGTTGGAGGAAGATAAACACGAGGTCCAATAGTTGAGAGAGGTGTGGGGTCCAAGACTTTGGAGTGAGATTCTTTTAGGAAACATTTTTCTTTTGAAAAAATAGGTAAAGAAGTTTCTTAACAAAAAAGTGTTAGAGAAAAAATATAGTTAAAGTCAGGAGTAAATAATCCAAATGAGCCCAAAGGGCTCCTTTATTACTTCATGGTCTAGAGCTTTAGTCCCTTTAACCCCCATGGAACGTCGCATTATGTACTCACATCCACTTGGACACTCAATGAAAGGTCCTTACAAATGCAATTGAATTTTCTAAAGATATCAATGGTTAGTTACTCTCTTAACCACAACTTTTGTAATGGGTAATTGTTTCCATTTAAAATCTTTGCAAAGGGAAACAAGAGGACAATGATGATACCATATCTATCCCATGGTATTCCAAGAGTTCTTAGGCCCTCTATTTCCTTTAAGTAAGGACTAAGCTTCTGAAGGGAACCTCATAACTCTATCATACCACTAATAAGTCCCCGAGGTATCCACTGACATAAAAAAGGACCATAGATGTAGCACATGCATCAACCGTATCTTCCATCTGCTAGAAAGATTAGTAGTTCTAACATATCTCTACAACAAGCTCATAGACCTCAACACTAGCATCCCCCGTGTTTAAGAATAGAATATACCTTAGTCTAAAGAGAAATGATCTTCATAGATCATATAACCCTCGGCCCATATGTATATATAACTTACTTCCTATATATCCTATTACCGACCATTAAGGATTCTAGACCTCCCAAGCGTCTTGTAGACCCCTACAGTTCGTCTCGCGAGTATGTGAAAAGTACATCACTATTTCACCTATCGACACCACTCGACTCCTTTTGTATTAATGACTCCTATTGTCATTACATGCCCATAACTACCTGAAAACCCATTGAGCCGCATTCTATATCCTTATTCACGCCATCAAAACTCAGAGATATTATAACCATGCTATGAAAGTCCACTCATTCTCTATCCAAGATTTTGTATATATAGGAAAGAAGAGATAATAGTTGAGGATAGGTTTACATCATCATACTTATATATAACAAAGTGTCCTAGCCCATGAAAGTGTTTGATCATTGTTCCCTACACTCTTAACCCATTGTTGAGAATATGAAATTATATTTTGGATCACACCCAACTATACTACACATTATACTCCTTATTAGGCTCTAAATAAATACTTAATAATCCTTAGATAAGTCTATCAGTTACTCCTTAAGTATCTTTAGATTTTTGACAAAAGGCCATGAGATATACTAGATTATAATATCTCTTTTATGATCTAATAAATAGTACAACAACCTTTGCCAATGGATGTATGATCCTCAGTTGAGGCCCAAACTACATTAAATTCATGGCTTACACTTTGAAACTTCACCAATTTTACCTTTCTGAGGTCTCTAGTGGAGTACTTGTTGGGTCGAAGGTCTCATATGATTTCAATACCAGCCATAAAGGGTAAGGAGAAAGTTGATGAGGAGACTACTACTCCACCCCCCTCACCAATAAAGACAAACTCAACATCAACCCTCGACTTATAATCCAACCCAACTCCACTATCCTAAAAAGATTTGATCTAACTAGGCATCTATATTATCAATATACATGGAAGATAACGAATCAGATAGGGAAAAAAGTATCCAAGTGCCACCTTGGCACACAATAGTACACTGTATGTTTATGAGTCCTAAGTAATAGTGATTCAAGTGTTTTTGAGGAATGGGGATGACGTATTATGGTTGAATGATCAAGGTGTCTTTATACATATCAATGGCATGGGGGTTATATGTCATTTGGTCAACGCACCTTCTTGAGCTATTTTGAGCTCTCGTATTTTATGGACTCAAGAATTATGTGATACATTGTAATTAAACTTGTGTGCATGTGTAATTTAATGGTATTGATTAGTTTTGAGTTATTGTATTTAGGTTGATTAATTTAATCGCACATTTGGTTTGATTAATTTAAATTCTCATTGAAATGCTGTGGATGTTGCTATTTTGTTCAACTAAAAGAATTTTTTTGGGGTAATTTGAAGAATATTTTCAGCTGGGCAGTAGTTGATACCTAGCATTTTTTTTGGTTTTAGGTTTATCACGATCAAGGACCATGATAAGTTCCTGACAATTTTTTAGGGCTTGTTATGGTTAAGGAACTTGACAAACCCATGACATTGTCAAGGTCATTAATCGTGAAAATATCATTACAATTCTTTATTTTCCATGAAAAGGTTATTGTTACAAATTTTTTTGATAAAAAATCCAACCTAATAACAACCATGACAATAAGGAATTATCATAGTCAAGGACCGTGACAAGTCATTTTGTCGCGCCTTGGGGTGTCATCTTCCTTGATCGTGATAATTTTTTCCATGACAAGGAGGTTATTTTGGTGTAGTGTGAAGTCTGAAATTCTTTACCAGAGGTTTGTTGTAACTGGACAACTACGTAATAGATATACATTCCTAATAATAGGGAATAAGAACCAAAAAACATTATTAGTAGTAGGGCATCTAATTTTTTGTATTTTAGTTGTGACACAAATATACTGTTGGAAAATTATTTTTATGAACCTATTTTAAAAGAAATATTTCTTTCAGACTCTAAATTGGTTTTGAAAAATATTTGATTATTTAATAAAATTACTTTTTTATCAAAATTTGGTAATCTTTTATTTTTCTGGTGCATTTGAAAATAATTTATACATTATAAGGATTGTTTCACCCATACCGCTAAAAAATTAAATGAATAATATTAATTGAAATCATGAAAGATTATATTTACTTCTTAGCTTAACCAAGCATAATTTTTTGACTTACACTTATATCATTGTGGTATATAATGGAATTCGAAAATAGGTATAACATGGACAATTGAGTTTCATTATTAGTGAAGGCACTTTGAGTCGGTGAATCATGTTTACAAGGTAAAATGACTAAGAGGACTTTGTGACTAAGTTCTAAAGAATAAAAAATATGTTGGGTATTGGTTTATTGGGTTATATATGGTCCTACAACTATCGAGTATAGATGTGGTTATGAGTACTTAATAACTACATATGGCATGTATATGTTTACCATATGCACCATAAGCCTAAAACCTTTAATTAATTGAAAACGTATAAGACTGAGGTGGATCATATACGAGATAACAAAATCAAAACCCTATTATCTGATCGTGGGATTTCATTCCTCTTTGATAATTTGGGAATAATTTATCATAGGTGTCGATTATATCAGTATTTTCTTCAATGAGTATTTATCTATGGAATGATGTATCGGACAAAAAGAACAAGACTATTTTAGATATGATAAGGTCTATGGTTATTTATTCAAGACTGTAATATTCTTATTGGGGTTTTACATCGTAGATGACTATATACATTATGACATTAGTATCATATAAATTGGTCTCTTAAACTCACATGAACCTGTGGAATTGAAGAAATCTTACTGTAAGACATGTTCGGATGTAGGGGTGCCTGACACTTGTGCTGTAGAAGGAGCCAAGATAGTTGTAATCAAGGACAAAAATATGTTTCCTTGTTGGTTATCCCAAAGATTCTAAAGGTGGTTTTATGTCATATTCCTAAGCATAAGAAGGTTACCGATGTCATCAATGTTCGATTCTTTAAAGAGGATTATGTAATAACATAAGTTCACATAAGTAAGCCAATATTACAACTGAATCATTAACATTATATTATTGGTGTTGTTAGACACCCCAGATAGGAATAAATACAACTTGATATCAATAATTCATTATCTGACAATAGTGAGATTATTATCAATGATCATGTAACACGTGTCACTTATATTGGATCACAAGTGGAGCCATATCATGATGGAAAATTTAAGATAAATCCTAAAAGTTTGATGAATTTGGGTGAAGACTTTATGAGATCCCAAGGAAACACTAACTAGGTCCTGAGAACTACAATGAGGCATTCCAAGATAAGGGCTTTTAGCTTTGACTTTATGAGTGCGTGTCCTCTACAAAATTGTGTCCGTTATTTACTATATTTAATCTTTTATACTGTTTAACCTTTGTGTCCAACACACAAACACACACACACACACACGTGTGTGTGCATGTGTGTGCGCGCTTTTCAAGGCTTATTTGAGCTTTTGTAGGTATGGGAACGCATAACTAAGCAACTGGTTGCATTTCAGGAAAGTTCCATTTGAAGGTGCATTATCAGGGGAATTTCAATGATTGAATAATTTAGGATTCTATCTAAAACTTTTTACGAAAGCATGGAGTCTGAGTTAGCTTTGTGTAACCACCGATGAAGCTCCATTCTGACATTTATCGAAGAAGTTACGATAATTTTTTGTGTGATGAATAAAGTGACGAAGGAAGCCAACAAAAAGTTTCAAACTCCCAAGTGCCGAATCGATTTGGTCCCTTCCCCGAATTCATTTAGAAGAAAAAATGCGCTGGATGTTTTTGGCTCAATTGATCAGCCCCTGGCTAAATCAACCGATCCTCTCAAATTTGAGATATTTTCGAAGCTTTTGCTTTCATTTCTTGGATTTAATCTGCTTACTATAAATAGTATGTGCAATTTTATTGTGCATTATGTTCTTTTATATCCTCATTTTTTTATTAGTTTGATGTTTGGGAGCTTCTCTTTATTCTCTCCTAAGGCACGAGATGTAAGTTACTATTCATCATTTTCTTTATTTCTTTATTATTTTTATTTGTTTTCCTTTCTTTGTAAACTATATTTAACTCAATATAATTAGTTTGTATTGATTCATTTCTTGTTTTATTTTGTATTGATTCATTTCTTGTTTTCTTTATTCAATTAGTTATTTAGCTTATTATACTATGCTTTGTAACTAGTTTATGGGTTACGATCCCATTTTCACCATTAGTGGATACTTGATCTTGTAATCTAGGATTTGGCTTGAATGACTTTTAATTGAATCCTTGTGTATTACTATATTATATGTTTAACTTCCTTTTATGATGCAATGATACTGTTTATATCGATATTGCAACGTTAATCAATTTATGACCATATTCAATCAAAAGTTTTATCTTTCATTTTTTGGTTTCATCTATTCATGTGGGATGTTTATAATCAATTGAATATGCTCGATTAAGTTTTTCTCCTCCTAATTATTTCTTGCCATTTAATTTAGTTTATATATTTTCCTAATGATAATTGTAGTTGTGCTTATCTAAACATTATCTTTTATTTTCACCGATTGAATAATGAATATATTTCATCTTAAAAATCGTTCTCTATTGCTTTAATCCGTCCTTGCCGCTACACTCCATAGTGTACCAACTTGTGGGTTTTGTTAGGATGTAAACACCCAAAGAAAATATATTTACTTATAAATTTTATGCCTCATCATATCTAAATGTAATATGAGAGATGAATTCATCTATATTTTGATAACATGTTGAGAGATATATTGTTCAGTATCATGCTCATGAGAAGGACTCGGTATTGCACCTACAAACCCAATAGTACATAAGATCAAAGCTTAGGTAATTAAGTTATACACGTGATGTGTGTGCAAGTATGAGTATTTTTATTGATAATGGGAGAATATATATGTCGGACAAAGGGTAGCTTCGGTGGTGGTTCAGAATGGGAGTGGACCGAGAGATATCCAATATATACAAATCATGTTTTGATTATCAAATGATCACTAGCAGGAATGTATTGTCCTTCGATCTAGTTTAATGGTGTAGAAGGAGGTGGAGTATTTAGGGTTGGAGTGGACCTAAAGCCATGATAGAGAACTATGTATCCCTAATCGACATGACTAAAATCCCGCATGTGTCGTATGCCTCGGTCTAGTCACTTTTCATTTGTACTAAAGATGGGGCATCCCTAATAGATAATACGTCACCAGACATATTATAAGGCTTGATCTTCGCAATTTTAGTTTGGTATATCTCCAACGTATCCAAGAGGACTTGGGATTAAAGTCAATGTACTTATGACAAATGGGATATATATATGAGCGTAGGGGATGGGATAATGGGTACACGATATACAACATTATGGTATTTATGTAGCAGTTCCATTGTGTTGGATTGATATATATTTATACGTTAAAACTAAGTCAATCAAAGATGGGTTTTTGATAATTATTCCAAGAAAACGCATATTCGGGAATTCCACCATAGAGACGAGTTGTGTTCTATCGAAGAAACGCTAGTAGTAGTCCGATTTAAACACCCCAAGTTTTGAAATGAATCGACTCACATAAATTTTTTGGATAACGGTTTTGAAAAGTATGTTTCATGTTGTATTTCGTTATACTCATTTTTTAACATTTATTTATCAAGTTAATATGAAATACTAACTCACCAGACTAAGGTGATGGGTTATAACGATGATTTTGAAATATAAATAATGTAAAGTGTGAATTTAGTCCCTTAAACGGGAGCCGGACTGAGTGAGATAAACATATATCGATAGTTTATCACAATATATATATATATATATATATATATATATATATATATATATATATATATATATATATATATATATATATATATATATATATATATTTGGGTATTCACTCGATGTTTTAGAAAAGGGTTTTTCCCTTGTAGCATGAGTTGATTTTTTCTCGGGTAGGTGTCCTTAATGAGGTGACATTGTTAGTTAGGAAGATCGTTATTTGGAGGAACTGACGCACATAGGTATGCCTTTATTTATCAAAGGAAATGACTTCTCTTAAGTACGAACTTTCCTTAGGGGGAGAAAATTTTCTCAACGATGAGAATCACTTGGGACTTTTCATAACCAATTGAAGTATCTCGGGTGCACGTGATTGAAGAAAGTTAGAAAATTGAATCAATGTTGGGTTTTGGGATTCTTTTCAATGTTTGTTAGGACCTATATTTTTAGGGGACGATTGAGGTCCTTTGAATGTTCGATTAAAGGTTTTACATGTTTATGGTGGATAGGGATAAGAAGACATGCATAGGGATGGGGTAAGGTTGGAGATATTTTTCAATCATTACCTTAGGATTATTTACCATTTTGAGGGGAATTAACTGTTCAGTTAAAGGTCCCCCTAAAATATTTTTCCTATTTTGCAAGGTTTTTTGTTTTCTCATTTTGGCCGCTCAAAGTTTTATATCCCTAATTTTTACTCCTTTATTTTTTGGGTTGGTTTCCAACTTTTATACTTTGGAATTTCTAGTGGGTGTTTATTGAGGTATTTTTTTATCGATAAGGATATATGACTCACACCTTAATTGAAAATTGGGGTATCCATAATGGCCGTTGACTAAGAGGGTGTGCGTTTGGACACTCTTCATCAAAACTAGAATAACAAAAAATAGGTTTGACTATTTTTAACATGGGTGCAGATGTGGGTGTAAGAGGTAGAAAAATCACAGGGGGATTGGATTTTGGGAAGTGTCCAGGAATTTAACCATCGACATTTAGCCATTCTATTAAATAAGTGGAAACATTAACTATTTTGTTAAACGGTTATGAACCTGAAACATTTAAATGTCTCCTGCTTTCTTATTCTCCCTCATAATTCTTTCTTTGTGACTTTAGTAGTCATTTTTGAGGTTTCCTTCTGGGGCTTTCCTAGATTTTTCTTGCACTATGAATCGATTGGAGCCTAATATGGTTGATTGTGGACACCTTAATTTTCAATCGGAGTGTGAGTATTTTTTATCCGATTCACCTAAAATCCATGAAAGAACTATAAAAACCCCAAGAGAAAATCTTTTAACGATTAAAGTACAAATAAGATAAAACAAATCCAAAAAAACTTTTGGGGGGTTCTTTAACCAAATGGCTAAAGGGATTTAACTTAATGGTTATCAACCCATAGTAATATTTGCCAAATCTCTGTGAGTCTATCCATGTCCATACACGTGCCACACCACCTATATACACCCTACACGTGGCACTCTGGATGACCTATCAGTCAAAGAAGTAGGATGACTGAGCGGTCAAAATTCCTTCATCAGAACCTATAAAACAAGGTTCCCGCCCGCCTTGAAAAGAACCCTAAAACCCAACATTGATTCGTTTTTCTAAATTTCTTTAATCCCGAGCACTCGAGATACTGAATCTCTTCCTGAAAAGTACCGAGAGAAATTCGTACTTCAAAGAAATTTATTTCCCCCGAGGAAAGTTCATACTTCCTAAAAGTCTCTTCCCCCAAGTGAAGTTCATATTTCTGAAAAGTCGCCTCTGAGAAACAGAGGAACCTCTGTACATATCCTACAAAAGTCGGAACTTCTAAACAAAGCTCTGTTCAATCAAACAAATATCTACTGAAACATTGACACGCCTCATAACGACTCATGCTAAAAGGATAAAGAAACTCTATACGAATCTCAGGTCATTTAGCCCATATATATATATATATATATATATATATATATATATATATATATATATATATATATATATATTATGATAAACTATCCATATATGTTTTTCTCATCTTTTTTTTTTGTTTTTTTTTTGCAGAAGAGGATATTAATCCCGTAAATTTTATTAAAAGGAGAAAGAGCCTCTCCTAGGTGGCTATATAAACTAAAACTACAACTAACAAGAACATCTAATACTAGGAAAACCTAGTCTATCCATGTTAAAAGCTCCTTTAGCAATAAGAGGAAGATCACTAAACATATGAAAGCACTTGGATTCTTGATAGGAGTAAGAAAATTTTGCTATGGCATTTGGTACATTGCTTTTCCTTCCAAATATGATGGAATTGAATATCATTGCCTTTAATAAAACCTTATATCTCATTGATTATTTCTTTCACTTCCCAAGGAGGTTTCCACTGCTTTGAAATCATCATGATCGCTGCTTTGGAATCTGATTCAATAAATACGTTTGAGAATCCTTTTTTAACCAACCATTGAAGACCTGTCTAGATAGCTTTAAACTCAGCCTTTAAAGAAGAGGATTGAACAATGTGATTAACAAAAGAAAACAAGAATTCTCCATTATGACCTCTGAAAATGCCCCCAATACCACTGATTCCTAGATTACCAATGCTAGAGCCATCCACATTAAACTTAATGAACCCATCTGAGGATCTTTCCCATCTAACAATATGAAGTTGCTGCTGCTTAACTTTAATTCTAAAATTGAAGGTATCTTGAATTTTGGATGGTAATCTCAGAGGACCTGCAAAAGAAATGTTAGTGAAAATAGTTGAGATAGTTTTTATAATATGAGAAATGATTTTTCCATTTTCCATCTCCTCATTTTCGAATAAACTTTGACAACTAGCATTCCAAATTTCCCATAGTATCACCAGAGGGATGGTCTGAAAAAGATCTATTTGAAAACTTCCTCTAGATTTAAATAACCACCAAGACATCAACATGGCTTTTATAGACTGATAAGATGGAAACATATCTCTTAAATTGAGAAAAAACTTCCAAACTTCTTTGGCAATCTTCCCTTCTAGAAACAAATGCTTCAGAGATTCGATATTGTCCTTATAGCACTGGCATCTAGAACACAATCCGATGCTAACTCTTTGAATATTATCATCAGTAGGGATGGCTTTCCTGATTAATTTCCACCCAAAGATGGATATTTTAGAGGGGATAAGAGGAGACCATAGAAGTTTCCAACTTTGAGAGCTCACTGCAGATCTTCTACACACTTGGAAAGCATATTTAATGGAAAAAAGACCATCAGGATAAGGTTGCTAAATCACCTCATCATGAATCGACTTTGAATGTTTAGCCACCTCTTCTTGAACTCTTCTAATTCTTTTAATAACATGAGAGCCAACAACACCATGATATATGGAATTCTTATATTTGTTCCTCATGAATCTTCCCCACTACCCTTGAGAATGGTTTACCCTCCAAACTATCTTGAAAGAGAAACATTTATTCACATCTTTAATATCTCTCATACCAATTCCTCCTTCTTTAAATGGAAGGCAACAATTTTCCTACTTGATCCAAGCTTTTTTTTTTACCTCTAACAGCATCTGATCCCCAAAAAAATTTGCTAAAAATAGAGTGAATTCTATTTATAACAGATATAGGAGGATTTAACGCTACTAATGTATAAATTGGAATGGAATCTAGAACATGTTTGATCAAAACCATCCTACCCGCAGTTCATAAGAACTTAGTTTTCCAACCCATAAATTTGTTTTTTTATCTTCTCAATCAAATCTGAATAAAATTTAGCCTTATTTTTGCAAGAAAAAAGGGGACAACCCATATAGACTAAAGACATTTTCTTACTTTGATTCTTCCTTACCAAAGAGAGACCTTCAAAAATTGTAAAACTACTTTTATCCCTGTTAAGAGATTGACCTAAAGATTTTTCATATTTGATAAAAAAATTCATAAGGTTTTGCAAACTTATTTTCCTCCCATTTACAAAAACAATAACATCATCAACAAAACTTGATGAGATATTAAGGGGCTTCTAGGAGGATGAGAAAATGGACAAATCTTCTTATCCTTAACAAGTTGGTTTAATCCTCTCGAAAGCACTTCTGCCATGATAATAAAAAGAGAGGGAGATAGAGGATCCCCTTATTTTAATCCTCTCGAAGATTGAAAGAATCCTGAAGACTTGCCATTTATACGAATAGAGAACCAATTTTTGGATAGAAATCTCCAAATGAAATGAATGAAGGTTTCATTAAAACCAAATCTTCTAAGCACTTTAAGGAGGAAAATCTAAGACACTCTATCATAAGATTTGTCCATGTCCAATTTAATGATAACATTAGAACCATGACTTTTTATATTGAGCAAGCTAACCATCTCATGAGCTAAGAGAATATTATCTTAGATATTTTTATACTTGATAAAACCACTTTGATTATGAGATATGATGAGAGGAAGAATATGACTGATTCCAGAATTGAGAATTTTAGAGATAATTTTTTGAGAGAAGTTCCCAAGACTAATAGGACGGAATTGAGAGCATTTAAAAGGATTCTTAATTTTGGGGATAAGCTCCACATTAGTTGTATACCAACTTTTTGGAATGGTATTACAAACAAATAAGGATTTCACAGCTCTAATTAAGTCATTCTTGATTATCCCCCAACAGGAGATATAAAAAGCTCCACTGAAGCCATCAGGACCAGGACTACTATCTTCATTTAACTGATTAATGGCAGTAAAAATCTCCTCTTCTTCAGGAAATTGTGAAAGATTTCCATTCATCTCAGCATTAATGACCCGTGGAATAACATCCAAAACAGATTCATCAATATCTACCATGTCAGAAGACCATCTCTCAAAGAAATGATGGACAAAGATATTAGCAATTTTAGAAGGGTTCTCCTTCAAACAAAGATTCTTATCTTTAATTTTTAGGATTGACAACTTATTTTTAGAAACCTTAACTACAGTATGGAAAACATTAGAGTTTTTATCACCTTCTTTAAGCCATTTGATTTTAGATTTTTGCCTCCAGAAAACCTCTTCCTGCTTTAGAACTTCTTTTATCTTGATTCTAGAGTTTTGCATATGCACTCTATTTGATTGAGTTGGATTAATCTCAAAAGCATGCACCACATCTAACACCTCATCCTACAGATCATGAATGTTCTGAAAAAGATTTTTAAAAATCTCTTTATTCCACACCTTGAGGGCAACTTTCAATCTCTTGATCTTGTCAGAAAAATAAAACATAGGATTTCCATATGACTGAGATGGCCAAGCCTGGCTAATAAAAGGATAAAATGAGTTGTGGGAGATCCACATCTTCTGAAAGATAAAAGTCCTAGGAATAAGATCCAAGTGACTTTTAATGGAAAGTATGAGAGGAGAGTGATCACTACACCTCTTAGATAGATGAGTAATTGAGCAATTCTGAAAAGTAGAAGTCTATTTGATATTGACCAAAGCCCTATCGAGCCTAGCACTGATTGCATCTTCCTCAACTCTATAATTGGACCAAGTATACCAAGATCCATGGAAGCCAGATAAAAAATCCCACAACAATTAACGCAATCTTTGAAATCTTCCACATATTGGAAATCTATAGAATTAGCCCCTATTTTTTCTTCTTGACAATACACCACATTAAAATCACCAATAACAATTTGAGACAAGTCTCCATAATTATAAGATAAGAACTCCAACTCACTCCACAAAATTCTTCTCTCCTTAGCAGTATGTTTAGCATATACCACAGTAACAATCACATCACTTCCCATATTATCATATGAAATTTTCAAGGACATAAATTGCTCTTCATTAAATAGGACCTGAACTTTCATCAGATTCTTCCAAAAGAACCAAATTTTATTGGTTTTATTAACAACAACTTCATCAAACTTCCATTCCATCAAAAACTTATTAATTTTGAGACTGTCCACCTTTGGCTCTATAATAGACATAACTGGCAGATTGAATTCCTTAATTAACTTTTTGATCCTTATATTTGTTGATTTGTTAGCCACCCCATGAGCATTCCAACTTAGAAAGTTAATCGTTGAGATAATTGAAAGGAACTCCTCCTCATGCTTTTCCCCTGAGATCGTGTAATCCTTCTAAACATAGGACATTTTGGAGCTATCTTCGTTTGCCTTTCTTCTGCAACCATTGTATCCCCGTGATTCAACTCTTTAACCTTTTTCTTACTAAGCCTTTGCTGCTCTTGATAAGCTTGCCATTTTCTGTCAAAATAATCAAATAAAATAAGAAATTCCTCCTTCATCACATAAGTTCCATTCTTCTTCTCTCAGAATCTGAATTATAATCCTTCTTTTTTGCTGGATGATCTTCATAATTGGGAAGGTCAGTGACTTTAGGTTAAAGGTTAAATTCATTAACAATGAAGGCTTCTAGATGAGATATCTCACAATGGTGAATTTTTTGGATATGTTGAGAAATAAGAGAGGAAGTTTTGTAAATAGGAAACTTTTTTATAGGTTGAGGACTTCGGTCTTGGTTATGAGGCAGAGTTCTAGAAGGGTTTTGTGATGTTTGAGGAATGATATTAATAGGAGATGCTTGTAGTTCAATTAATTTTATACTTTGGATTAATCCAACTGTACATTCTTACTTCATATCAAATAAAAGAACTTTTTTTCGAATCTCTTCCATACTAGGCCTTCCATGTGAAAACTTTCCTATTATTGAAAACTTAAAAGGTTCAGCTGATATCTCGACATCTTCTTTAGAAAACATTACCGCATGTTCTCCTTTAAACATCGAAGGAGACTTGAGTTTCACTTCAAGAAGTGGTTTATTAGAAATTACAGAAGCAAAAGACCTTGACCAAATGTTATTTGGATCTGGAGGTTTGGGTGAGAGAGTTTCAAATATTTTGAGCTTCCATGCAAACCCTAGTAGGGTTTACAAGAGAGACAGGCTTCGAAATTCCTCCCCGACCAATTAAGTACACCGACTAATTAAATATCGGGTAGTTACTCATTTATTAAATTAATACAGAATACCGAGTTAGTTCAGTCTTAGCATCACTGTCGAAAACATTTAGTTAGTTACTAGCCACCTAATATTTAAAACAGAGAGATGCCAAATTTTATTAATTAAATTAATTAACCAAGTAATTAAATCATCATCCATCAATCGCATAAAAAATCTCATATGAATAACCAACGTAAATAAATAAACTGAGTCTGGATTAAACACTCCAAAAATAATAATTGAGCAAAATAAAATCCTAATACAAGAGTCTGAATAAATAAACCAACATCTGAAATAAAGAAAGTCTGTATCTACAATTTCTAAATAAGAATGGGCAACATGCCCTAACTGACATGAATGACTCTGAAGGAACCAAGGGTAAATATGGAGGCGTCTAATACCGAGACCATGTAGCTTCCACAACAGTTACAACATGTCTTTAAAATGGAACTCCTATGCTTGGCATCCATGTGGCTGGGCACCTAAAAGGTTTTTACAAAACAAAATAGATTTGGAGGAAAACGGGTCAGAGCCCGAGGTGAAAACAGTTTAAAAATAGCAAGTGTTTAATTGCATTAAATAGTAAATATAATACACATATTAGTTATGTACTCTCACATGAGTTTCTCACCCCTTAACTAATGTACACACCGAACATATACCCTTAATCCATCCTAGTTATTCCACTATCTAACTAGTCCGTACTAACTCCTGTTTTCACATTCTAATATAGAGTGTCTACTCGTATTTCCCAATTACGTCATACTTATATCTCACATTTAAATTAGTCAAATTACTTATCTCAAGTGCTATATAAATTCTCACATTTACATTAATCAAATTACTTATCTCAAATGCTATATAAATTCTCACATTTTTAACCCATTTAAATATCTTAGTTATTCATATCTACTAAGAAACAATGGATTAATCACAAGTGTGTGTGTGTGTGTATATATATATATATATATATATATATATATATATATATATATATATATATATATAAAATTCACTAGAATAATACATATACAAATCCGTCACCCCAAAAGGTTGGAACCTGCGGTGCACACATACTATACATCACACACGCAAGGATTTACAAGTTTCGAATCACTCGAGAACCGTATAAATACAATTCACACATAATGGAGGCGAACATAGTTCACATACCCATGAGTCACACACATACCTACGCTTCCATGGTCAGCTGACTTATCAACTCACAAATAAGTCTTCATAGTCTTATGTTCTTGAGTTACTAATCTAAATCCTCCCGAAAGCACACAAAGATAAGATGTTCCTCTTCCAAAAATTAAACCTCCCGTGATAGCAAGTGTATTAGGTATGTAATACACATAATCTTCCAAATACTAGGCAATCACACAACCTAAGTATTTATCAACATTAATATAGTTACTCTCTATCCTATATTACGAGTCACATACACATTTTAATGTCATCCCAGATATTCTTTGTAATACAGGTAGTGCGTCAACTCTTTCATCGTACAAATCCAAATATGTAAACCTATCTCAAAGGTTACTAAGTTACCCCTTACCTCCAAGGTTATTTAAATAATTCAAAGTCCCTCTTCTACTGGTCCTAACCTTAAGTTGTCATTCATCCAAATTTCAATCCCAATTTATAAAATTTCTAACGGTACCGCACTCGGTAAAGCCCGTAATTATCCCATTCAATCCCAAAAGGTATAAAAAATTTCGGGCATAAACTACAACCCTATTGACCTAAACCAAGTCCCATAATATTCTATTAAACCACCTAATAGTTCTTACAAGATTGGGATTTTTCAAACCTTAAAGGTAAATAATCTCCAAAAATCAGGAGGAGTCGATCGATCGAGGTAAAGGGTCGATCGATCGATCTAGTCGATCGATCCAATAAGTATTGCGATTTTGCATAATTTTGCCTGTGGATTTCATCAAACATAACCCTCAAACCCTCTACTATAATGTCCTAAACTCCCAAATATTTACTCCTAACATCATACCAACATAACTACATAAGTTCCAACGTTTTAGAATCATCAAATCATAATGAGGAATCAATTTCTTAGATCAAATCACATATTTTTCATAAAAAACCTAGTTCTCCTATTTTCTTCAAGAACATTATATAACTCAATACAAATTCATAATTCTCTGCACATGGATCATAATTTCGTGGTTGCTATATCCCAGAAGTTAAACTATATGCAAAACCTACAAAGATTAAGATTTTAATTGTTCAAATCCATTCATTCATCATTTTTCAAGGTTATTATCCAATTCTAAACTAACATGGGTGATGTATTCATTGAATTATTGCACGTTAAATCACTTGCCTGGAAATATAAGTTATGATCCTTTGGAGAAGATGATATGGGAATAATCAGCTCTTTTTTATCTATCCGATGGTGGTGATGGTGGTTCAAAAAGCCTAAAGGTGGTGGTTCTCCTTTGGTAACTTCCTCCACTTCTTCTCTAATGGCCGTCTGTGAATTTTGGTGATGGAAACCCTAAGGATCCTAAGTATTGGCTGATGTAATTCACTTAAAATTAGTGGGTTACTATTCCTCGAATAATAAAAATGAATAAAATGCCCTCCTGGGCAGCCGGTTAGGCCTAAAATGCCCCGGGGCCCAAACTAAAACCCTAGCTAGTGTTTTCTGACTATCTCAACCCTTCTAGACACATTGGCGCACTAAAAATGATCATACGGATGACATACAAATAAATTACTTCTAAATTCATTAAATTGGCTCGTGACACGACTGACACGCATGTCCCCACTTAATTATCGAAACTGTCGTATTTTCAACTCGCGATAATATTAAAAAATTCATAATCATATATTACCATACTCACTCAGTAATATTCAACATAATTATCATAGTCAAATACTAACTCTTGTCTCGTTTGTATTTAAATTCGGATTAATTTCTAAATAATTTCTCAATTTTAATTTAATTAATCCCATAATTAAAGGCCATAAAAATCTGGGGTATTACATACTTCCCCCTAATAACGTAATTTCATCCCGAACTTTAAAAAATATGGCATACCAGGTCGTACTCAAAACCAACTTCAAAGTAAGGCTCGATCACAATAGCCCCCCCCCCCCCCTTCACAACAAGCTTATTTAACACTGTCGATACCTTATTAGTTATAGGGTCACACCTCAATAACGGGACCTCACCTTGTGTTCCGACCAAACAACATTCGAAAAAGAATATCCTATACATCATTGGTCGCATTATCTC
Source organism: Sambucus nigra (assembly GCA_949130495.1). Taxonomy (NCBI): domain Eukaryota; kingdom Viridiplantae; phylum Streptophyta; class Magnoliopsida; order Dipsacales; family Adoxaceae; genus Sambucus; species Sambucus nigra. Next base: position 718,146,986 of record OX422207.1, read on the forward strand.
AATATTGTTGGGAGACCACACCTCAGTTCCTATCAACTCCCGCGTTTATCTAAACACAAAACTCCCATCCTGGTAGAAACCATATGAACTTCAGACTACTCTTGTGCGTTTTTTGAATCTCTGTTCCCAGTTGTGTAACTTTTACAACATGCAATACCCATCTAAGACAGTTTGAGGTTATCCTATTTTAGTCATCAGACTCTAACTCATGACAAATCCAAAACTCTTATTATCCGCTCTCCTATGAACCTCAAACTGTCCAGAGGAAGGATAATAAGGTTTATCCACACAAAACCTCAATAATCACCTTGTCCATAATAAATAGGTATGTATGCTTTCACATAACTCTACCATTATGTAATATTCTCTCCCCATTATCGTATTATACTTCACTTACTAGCTATACCCGTTGTGGAAATGAAATGATCGCAATGAGTACAAAATTACATTCATACAGATCCACAATCGTTAATCACCTTGCGTTTACTCCTTGGGCTATAGGTAATTTTTTGGATTTTAAGGGTAGTTAGGAGTAGTATTTACCTTTGGTAAATTTCATGTATAATAACTTGTACCAGTTTACTACTGGCATGTCACCTTTTGAGGCTATATGAGATACCTTATTACCTACCCTCTTGTTGGTTAAAATTGGTGGGGATATCGTCATATATAATTGGAGGATATATATTTATAGGGAGATATTTATTATGAGGAGATACATGTTGCCATTTTGGGCCACAATGAGTGGAAGTTTTTATCAAAGGTGATACCATTAGTCCGTGTACTGTGGAATGGCCACAATATTGTCAAGTCGATATAGGAGCGCAAGGATGCTATGGAGGAAAAGTATCCAGAGCTCTTTGTGGCATGTACGTTTGAATTTTGGGGTGAAATTCTATTATTGGGGGGGGGGGGGGAGAATGTAATAATCTGTACTTCTATTAGTATTTAATTTCCAAGTGTTTAATTATTAAATTAATTAAGGGAAAGTGAATTGGTTTAAGTAAATATTAATTGTGAAGGCACATACAGGATTCCCTCTTATCAGGGGAGGATACAATAGTTATTGGCAAGCAGATTGAAGTCATACTTCTTCAGTTATGAGGGTGGCTTATGGTTTAATGGGAAGTTGATTATCCCAGATGATGAGGACCTACATCGTTTAATTATGGAGGAAGCGCACGTGTCACGATTTATGGTGCATCCTAAAGGGGATAAGATGTACCATTATATGAAGAGACAATATTGGTGGGCCGGTATAAAGCGATACATAGAAGAGTTTGTATCAAGGTTCCCTACTTGTCAGATGGTGAAGGTTGATTATTAGATACTAGTGGGGTTTTGTAGTCGTTGGAGGTTTCATATAGAATTGGGATAAGTATATCGATGGACTTCATTATAGGGTTACCGATGTCGTAGTGGGGTCATGATCCCATCTACATTATTATGGAACGATTGGCCAAGGTATCTTATTGCTTTCCAGTTTAAGTGGGTTACAGGATGGGGAAATATGCCCAACTTTTCATTACAGAGATAGTGAGGTTGCATCGGGTGTCTGTCAACATTCTTTATGATTGGGATAAAATGTTTGTAACCCATTTATGGTTAGGTTTTCTGAAGGACATGGGGATGAAGTTGCGTTTGAGCACTGCCTATCACCCGTAGACCGATGGACAGATGAAGAGGGTGAATCAGATATTGGAGGATGTACTAAGGATGTGTATTCCGGATTTTTTAATGGTAGCTAGGATCAATAGTTAACTTGTACCAATTTACTTTTTGCATGATGCATTTGAGGCTTTATATGGGAGACCTTGTCATTTTCCCTCTTGATGGTGAAGGTGGATAATAATAAGCTTCTTGATCCAAACTTGATTCAAGAGATGTCGAAAAGGTTTGAGTTGATTAGGAGTCGTATTTTTGTAGCTCAGGACCAACATAACATTTACGTTGATGTGAATTGGAGATTCTCGGAGTTTGACCTGGGTGATCAGGTGTTTCTGCGGGTATCTCCCATAAAGGGAGTAATTCGATTCAAGAATAAGGGGAATTTAACATTTAGGTATGTGGGGTCTTTTTATCACTGAGAAGGTAGGTCCGATTGCATATAGGCTCGCCTTACCAAGACATTTGCAACGGATTCATGGCATGTTTCATATGTCGTCATTGGGGAGGTACCTCATAAATGACGTGGCTTATTTACATATATCATTGGAGGAAAAAAATTTGTAGCCAAATATTTCTTATGAGGAGATACTTGTTGCCACTTTCGGCGGTAGTGAGCAAAAAGTTCAATCAAAGGTGGTACCACTAGTGCGCGTATAGTGGGGACACTCCAATGTTGTCGAGTCGATGTGGGAGCATGAGGATGACATGCAAAAAAAGTATCTAGACCTCTTTGTGGAAGGTATGTTCAAATTCCAAGGACAAAATTCCATTATTAGGGGAAGAATGTAATACCCTGTACTTTTATGAATATTTAATTTCCACGTGTGAAGTTATTTATTAATTTAATTGTGAAAATTAAATTAGTTTCGATAAATATTATTTAGGGAGTTAAGGATCAATGTTTATTATTATTATTTACTTGCATGTGATAAGTAAATAGAGATGTGATTTATTATATGTCATTTGTGGATGAAAAATGAAAATTTATTACGTTATGTCGAATGAGAGTTACATCAGAGGATTTATATATTTTATAGGAGACACGTAGCATACGCACGTGTCGGGACCAATTTATAAGATATTGTTGTACGTTTAGTTGGGTGACTAAGATGGCCTTTTTAAGTGCACCGGTGGTCTGAAATGGGACAAAATAGTTGAAAATAGGTACTCAAGTGTTATAGTTGATTTTTGAGGGTTTTTTAGCCATGGTAGGTCCCGTATCGGGGTATAATGGTCTTCGTAAACCTAGGGTTTAATCTAAATATGTTTTAAGATGTAATCAAGGAGTATATAATATTTAGAGAGGTGGATGACAACTTCACTTTTCTCCTAAACATAACTGAGATTAGGGCGGAGCTTAAAAGAAGAGGAAAAGGAAGAAATATAGAAGATAACTTGTAAAAGAGAGGAGAAAAGTCAATCTCCATACTCAAATCATCCCTACATAATGACACTTTAAATTCATATCCAAAAGGTAACTGTTTACTTGCTTTAGATTGCAAATTTTATGGCTAATTATATTCATAATCAATTTTGAAAAAATCTGAGATTAAAAAATGTTATCTTTGATAATCCATTAAAGATGTCGAATTATGTTTCATCTTCGAGTTTTAAATGAGCAAGACTGATGATGAATAAATGAGAAATTGATAATATAATTATGGGTTTATGAAAATGAACATGAGAATATTCATAAGTTGTTAGAAATAAATAAATTTTAAGGATAGATAAATTATTAGTTTTTTTATGGATTGAAGTTTAATTTGATGTTAGAATACTTCTAGGTTGATATTATACTGACGTGGGCTATGAATTGAGCTTCTAGGATGCCTAGGACGCCCATTGGAGGGTTTTAGAGATGAAAACCCAAGAAAGAAAATGACTAGCAGCCCATCAAACTGAACTGGTTCACCGAGCGAGTGAATCTGTTTAGTCTAACGAACAAGTTCGGTTTGATAAGCTAACCAATTCTATTTACTGGCCTGCCCATAATTTTTTTACTTGTTGTTTTGACCCTTTAAGGCTTACGAAATGGGCATCGGGGCTTCTGGGATAGATTGGGACTAGTGAGGATTATTTCTAGGGGTTTGTACGGGTGTTAGGCGAATAAATAGATGGATTCGGGCGAGATGAATCAACAATTTAAATGAGGGAACACTTATATGCATAATGAAGAAGTCAGTTCGGAGTTTGTATGTTGTGGGATTTCTATACGAATTCATTACTCTGTGTGTGTGTGTGTGTGTGTGTGTGTGGGTACGCGCGCACGCGTACGTGTGCATATGTTTGCATATGTTTGTTGCTTGTTTATACGAAACATACCTACTCGTTAATGCTATTGTTAAGAGGTTGCACATTGTGGTAGGTCCACCCTGGCAATGACTAGTAGGTGTTGGACTGATTCCTCCGGTCATAGTACTATTGCATGGCCACTATCCATGTATGAGGATAAGTGTTGGTTTAAAGACCGGTTAGGTAAGATATGGTTTGGTTGCGACCCTCGAACGTATGCTTATGACCACCTCCATTGTTTATGTTTTTCTTTTAGATTTCATGGTGAGATTATAACTAGATGGCTTAGTGTTATACATGTTATGCCTAGATCCTGATAGCACATGAGGGATGTATCCGCGAGATCCATGCTCGGACAATAAGGTTATCCCTATACAACGAGTGATGTATATATATGTTTGTGTGTACGATATATGGTGTATAAATCTATTTATAGCAGTGGTGTATCTATATTATTATATTGTGTGAACATTTATTTATAGCTCGCGTGTTGCTATTATATTATTTATGAACGTATGCCTAGTGAGGGTAGTATATACTTAGCTAACGGTGACTATTATCGGCGTGGGCCTGGGTAGTGTTTATTGTCCTAGTTATAATGGGTAGTTTAAGTAGGATAATAAAATGAATCCGTTAGATGCACACTGTAGATGATAGGTGATGATGTCTCGAGTGAATGTGAATGGAAAATTAATTGTGCAAGTAATACATTATGAGTTTTATTTATTTAAAGTATTTAAATACTTGGAAAATGTGTTCAAACATTTTCGAGCTTCAACCTGCTGGAAAATATTTTTTCTTTTTTTCAACATCCTAGGTGTGTAATAGCCACAAGGAGAGCAGGGATCTATCTTTCATGTTGTTGCGAGTAGTAGTTGTGGATACTATGAGATTATTTTATCCACCTCCGCCTCTTTCTATCTAGACATGACTCAATTTCCTTTAATTTTTATCCTTTGGGGCGGTTAACCTTAGTGGGATAGGACTTTATATTTATTTATTAGTTTTTATTTCCGTTGGATGATTACTTGTAGTGACCAATGGTTTGTTATGTTTACGTTTATTAACTTATGCATATGAATTTTTCTATCTCTTTTGTATATATGGTTTTACAGTGATTTATAGTTATATTAATTGTTGTGACAATGATGTTGAGAATGAAATTGTACCTGATTCCTATTTTATTTTAATAAAGGATTGGTTACCCAGTATTAGAATAGGTCGGGTGTCATAGTTATTTCCACTACAATTTTACTCCTTAACACCATTTTCCACCAAAAACACCACATTAGTACTAAAATATTATACAAAATAACTAAAGTTACACCGTTTAAAAAATCAAGTAGTATATAAACTAAATTTCACTACAAACCTCATTTTTGCTTCTTTTCCTCTTTATAAAATTCAAACACTCTCTCTACAGAAACACCCATGAACACCCAAGACATAATAATTTTGAAGTCGCAAACATCGAAGATTATCCTGGTATGTAAACCCTCACTAATCATTACAATTAATATTGTATTGCTAGAAATATGATATGTTCCTTGCATGTAAATCGTAGAACAAAAATAAAAAATCCACTTGTTTTAAAAACCCTACTTTTCTCTAATAAACCTAACATAAAAATTGCATATGGAAAATGCGACCTAAAAAAACATGAAACGGAAAAGAAATAAACTAGGTAAAAACCCAACATAAACTGTATACATGACCTCCCATTGTCATAGGTTACAAAAGTAGATTGTGACATTTGACCGTGTACTCTTAATACACACGGTGGAAATTAATCGTTATAATATTTCCCCATATGTATAAATACATCATGACCAATTGTCACTGTGGGTATGATAAACACATGGTCATCACACATTGTAAATGGTATTGACATAGCCAAAGGTCACCACAATTGTTATTCTCACGACCATTAGAATTCGTGGTTACTAATTTCAACATGCTACAACCTACCGTATTATCCCCCGGATGATAATGACTGTGTACGCTTGGTTTTTACAATTGTTCATCCCCAAATAGAGTTGAATTACAATTATAACCCATTGTGATTTTATGCAGTGACATAATATATTGTATATACTATTTTCAATTACATTGAATTTTTTAATATTTGTCTGTAGAAATTAAATGGTAATGGAAAGGAAACCTTAAACGGAATCTAGAAGGAAGATGATGGTAGAGTCTTCTCAAACAATTAAGAATTAACCTAAGCCTAAATCAAACAACACTAGTGAAGGTTACTCATCAAATTAAGATGGTGGATGTTATAAGAATGTAGTCGAGCTGAACAAAGATGATACTATAGAGCACAAGGTAAAGGAAGTAGAGGAAACTATAGATGAGAGGGAGAAAATGGTTCAGAAAGTAGACAAAACTAGTGATAATAGGGAAGAGGAGTTTAATAAAGTAGAGGATATTGGTTATGATAGGGAATAGGAGGTTGAGCAAGTAGAAGAAATATGTGATGGTAGGGGGAAGGAGAAGGTTGATGATGAGAATAATAGAATTGAGGAAATTACTAGTGATCATAGGGAGAAAGGTGTTAGTGTTGACGAAAGTAATGATGATGCAACTACTGATGATGAAGATGAAGACATAGTTAATCTTTATCGGTTCTAGACAAAAGCGCAAAGAAAAATGGAATTATTAGTGGCAGGGGTAATTTGTTGTTATGTATGTAACATTTTTGTTAGTTAGTGGGGTAATATGCTGTGTAAAACATTTTTTGTTATTTATTTGTTGGGTAATTTAATGTGTTTGAAAAGTTGATTGGTTTGATTGTTGTGTGTATGTTGGTAACATTTGATAAGTTGATTAAGTTGTTGTGTGTTTGTTTATAATATTTGATATGTTAGGTTTTATGATTGTATTATATTTCAACGATCAATGAAAAATGTTTTGATTGAAATGGTATGTTATAATTGATATTTTTTTAGTTGATTGATAATTTTTTGTGAATGATATATGATGATGAATCCTCCATTAAATGTGATGTACAACTTCACCGCATGAAATCATAGTTGAATGCTCCATGGTATACACTAGTCGTGACATACAAACAACACCACATTTATTTATCATTGTGATAATTTTGTGCCAAAATTCCTATTTATTCAGAAGTATTTGAATGGTCACTTAGCATATTGTGAGGACATGATGTAATACCCTTTAACCATGCTTTATCTTCTCACATCCTCATTTCACTGTTAGATTTGGGTGCTAAAATTTAAATTTTTAATGAAGTAACATCACAATCACTTAACACCGTGTTTTGAAAATGTACGATATACAGTAACCGCGAAATATTTCTTCACAATAAGAAGACATCTTCATTTTAAAAGGAGAAAGTCAGTGCAAATATTTCACAGTGACATGCGATTGTCCAATGTCCTTACATGGTTAGTTATCATCGTTGTACTGATAGCTACGGTTCCATTTGACCGAGTGTTATGGTATTATTGTGGTGGTTGTTAGAATATGAAAGCAATAGAAAATTTACATCATGCATGCATAAGGTTGAATTGAAGTTTAATAAGATCATTCAATAGTAACATAAAATATAATTCCATATCCTTCCATATCATTCACAAAGAGTACATCACTATGTTCTAGCAGAAGTACATTAATTCCTTCAAATATTAATCTACGTCAAGTCCTTCACAAAAAATCTACTTCAACTACTTCATATCCTTTACAAAAAAAATAATAAAAGTCCATAAAATTACAACAAGTCCTTCATAAAAAACTAATTGAACTAAATAAACTCCTTCCCTAAAATACACTTCACCTAATTAGATGATATCAAAGTTGGTTCATCCTCCATTGCGACATTCCCGGTGAAAATATTTTCAAACGTAGCTAACCTAATATTGAACATATTATCCCACTCCTCAGCCTCGTATGTTGCGTTCGATCTCCATAGGGAAACAAAAGAAGGTAGGGATAAAATCATGTGCACTATAGCGACACCCAATCTATGATTCTTGCATTTAAACTAAATACAACGCAGTTCTGTTGCAATGGTGAAGTTGTCCCGACATTGGATGACATAAATGTCAAACATTAGAGCTTGGATATGAGAACAACCATTAGCTTTAATGCATTGGCAACAAGATACCTGAATTCGGGCATGATAAATTATTTATCCATTGATAATGTATGACATAATTAATCAAGTATTTCTTTATAAGATTCAATAAGATATGATTTCATTATGGATTCATATAGGCTTTTGTCATGATACAACACTCTCAATGTAGTGCTACGAATGACATAACTCTTCTTAATATCATTAACAACACTTGCACCTCGTGTGATAGTCATGCATCCATAATTTCCATCCATTCGGAATTCGAAGATATCTTCCACATAATGTCAAAAAATTTAGTACATGTCGAATGTATGATTTCATATACGTTAACCATATCTCAGAATCTTTGGATTTGAAATGTGTATGGTTATGGAGATTCTTTTTCATACCGGACATTCTAAGTGCATCGATCTTCCATGAACATGGTAGTATTTTTGTTGATATTGCATTATTCTTATCACTCTCACTTAACCTCTTCTCCTTAGGCCTACCACTTTGATTCGTTAGAGTCGGTTCCATCAATAGAGTAAATGATGGAGCCATGATCACCATTACCTTTCCAAACAACATATTCCTCTCCACCTCACCGTCCTTCCCCCATATCTTCTTAAATAGTCTCATATTTGGAGTATAATCAACATCACGATACTTATGGATATTAGGAATAATTGCAAGTTTTCTCAGATGGGAATCCAATACCCATGTTAGAATGGGCTTTCCTTATTTTTCCCACATTGCTAACTCATGTGCACATGGCAACCCATAGATGGTTCGCATACTAACTTTCCAAATTGGGTGTTACCAAAACTTTGGGAAACAACCGACCTTAATAAGCCCAACTCTAAAATATTCATGTACAAGGTGTAGTGCGACACTGTGCCACCAATTTTTCTCATAATTGGGTCCTTATGCATGTACTTAATCGTCATAAGTGACTTTTCCAACTCCACATTAATATTTATTACTTAGTGATCCAACAAGGCCTACATCCTTTTCCAAGATATCACAAAAGAACTAGTGATATTATCCAAAAGTTTTTTTTTTTAATTTCGCATGCACCCCTTCGCCCGGTTAGTTGTTCACTTGCCCCTATGCATGACCTTATTAGTCCATGCGTTTGTAAATTATTAACTCATGAGCATTCGAAATTTGATAATATATACAATAAGATTTGGAAATATCGACCAAGAATATGCAAGTCATTCCTAACTATGATTGAATTATTAGTCTGTTTCAGATTTAGTAACCCAACGCAACCCTAAACAAATAATTTCTTATCTTTCGTTGTGAACCCATATTTTGTACATGCCCCTCCCATATTATTTTGGACATAGAACACACATAACAACGTTGTTTCTGAAGGAAAAATGACTCGTACAACATTTAGACCAAATTTTTGTCTATCGAAGACCAGCTAGGGATAGTACTCCCAAAATGTCCAAAAGCCCACTGAAAAGTTTCTTCCTTTAGAGTCGCCGAAAAGTGAGTGCAATGCAGAATGACTTTCCCATTGAACACCAATTGTTTCAAATAATGACATGTTGTAACGATTGGTTTTATATGTTCTTTATAAGAGGATTAAGGTTAGAAAACACTTGGCCAAAAATGGATGTTAGTTGTGCAACAAAAAATTCCTTAATGACATTGGTGATCTCACACCGGCGATGCCAGTGGACATAATGTTTCTCGAAGAGCAAATGCATGAGTTGTTACATTGGATTAGAACCTTTCATCTCGCAAGATTTCATTTTATATTTTTCATTGTAAATTTCTCTCATAGTAGAACAATTATCAATGCTTATTACTTCAAGGTTCTTTACACCTATTTCGGGCCTACGCCATTTTGTGCCAACTCCTTGGCAATTTTCCATTTTCCCAGGTTAACCGACCAATGTATTATTGACAAACTAATGTTGTTGACACCTTATAATTATGGACTCCACATACCACTTCCAACCTCCATGATTCCACCTCCAATGGGACAATCTTTACATTACACCCAAAATTGGAAATGGTTATAGTTAGTGGGTCAGGGTGCAACCAATGACTAAGGGCACTACAAGAAAACTTATCTTCAGCGACGTTTTATAAACGTCGACATATCCACAGTCCGGAAATACGCGTCATTTATTAAAAACGTCGAATATATATTTACGACGTTTTCTGCGACATTTTTTAAACATTGGGATTATCCTTACCCTGGTGGTATGCTTGCAACCTTTTCGAAAAAACTTCAAATTGTGGTCAACGTTTCTCTAAAAGCGTCAGGAATTTTAAATTATATATTAACAAACCCTTTCCATCATTACTTAAAAACATCTTAATGTTAACTAATTTTTCCCATACTATAATCCAACATTTTTTTGTAAAGAACGACCAAATAATATAAAAATTAGAACTTGAATATAAATTTATTGCCTACTTTTAACTTTAGATGAAAACATCAAATTTCTCGAGCTAAATATATATTCAAGGAGACATCATTAATATTATAATTGATTCATCAATACATTGTCAATCAATAAAAAAAAACAGGTACTATATTAACCAATCATCCCAAAACAAAATGAAGAAAGTGTATCTTCAACCACCCCAAACGAGCTATCTACTAATAAGATAAAAAAATTGTACCAAAACATTCCAAATTAAATATGAATGTAAACTATCATAAAAAAAATGCTAGAGTACTATTCAAAAAGATATCCATGACCATGAGCGTGATAAAACCACCTGCAAAAGGAAAGAAAAAAAGTATTAAAAACATAATAAGCTAATGTAAAAGTGATATGCACAAAAGAAAAATGAAAAGTGGTTAGGGACTTACTTTCCAAGTCAAACTTTTCAATTAGTTAGTATTTTTTTCCTTATTCGTCGTCATCCACTCCTAAAATTGAACAAAGGAAAAATTGGAAGAGGGAATAATTAGATTCAATATTTTCAAATCAACAACTTGAATGAGCAAACCCAAAAACATTGATATATATAATGACAAAATAAATTTTCAATTATAAAAGTACCAAAAAACGTAATATATTACCAAAACATATTACCATATAGCTTGTGAAGTTTGCGACCCGACCTAAATAAAAAACTTAAGCCTCACAATGTACACCCATACCATGTACGTGCCCAACTCACATCCCCCTTATACTCCCTAACCCTCTACCAGCAATCCCACGCATTAATTCCCACCCAACTCCCAACAACCTGACCTTCCTGGAAGCCATACCATGCACACACCCAACCCTAGTGCCTAACCCACTAACACCCAATTCTCTAACTCACTACGCATATTATCCCCTCCCAATCTGCTCGTGTCTGTACCCCCAACCTACTCCCATGTACCTGCTATCCCACGCACCTCTCTGTTATCCCTAACCCATTACCTGTTCGAGGAAATCAATACTCTTTAAAGTACTCATCTTCTCACCTCCTATGAAACCAGCAAGTCACCAAAAAATAAGTGAGGAGTGGAATCCTTAACTCAAATGTTTTATTTTAGAAGCAAAGCTCTTGTGGAGCAAAAGTTACCCATAGAAAAAAGAGCTGTAGAAGATAATTAAGCCCAAGTTATAAACCTTCTGAACAAACATTTCGTCATAGAAAAACACAAAACACAATATATTACCATTCCAATCACAGATTTTGGTGCAACTTTCAGAAGATAGAAAATTAAATTATAAGAACCCCTATGGAGTCAACAAACAAGAAATATATTAAAATCACAAAATGTAAACACTCCGAGATGATATTATTTATCTAATGAGAAATGAGAATGTAATAAACTGAGTGGCATCTGAAAATTGTGTACATCATATCGAGCCTCTCCGAGAGAGTGATGCATGGGCCCTCTTCTGTAAGGTCTTTTAGGGTCACCCGAATAGCAATTGTCCGATAGATCTTGAAGCATGAGTCCGAGTGATTATGAAAAAATTCGAAAGGTTACCTCTCGCAATAGTGGAAATTGGGGGGCTCACGTGTTCAAGGAATAAGACAGTTGTTGACTGGTAGAAAGTTCACGGTAGCCTAAATTAGTAGACGATTTACAACCCATGCTTGAACGAGTGAAGGGATCCTTGTTGAAATTTATTGACCTACCGCTCTACATAGAGTGTGTACTGCTGTGTTTTTCGTGATGGTTTCCCTATAAAATAGAAAAATTATATTCAACTTTGGGTTCCAGAGGGGTTTATTATAAAAAGGAAAGGAATGCCAATGAAGGAGGTGGCATAGGACTACCTCGAGGTACTTCTCTTCCCAATCATAATCCATGTCACCGAGACTAATGAATGGGGGAGGGTAAAGACATTTAGAGTTCATGACGTAATGCGAGAACTAGTTGTGATGACATAAGGCTAGAAGGGAAATATCAGCGCCTATTCACAACATTTGTTAAAAAAATAATACGACACAAAACTCATTTTAACCAAGACATCATAAAACTCAATTTTATCCCACCATTTCAATGCAAGACATGCATATACGGGGAGATGACCATGTACCCATTTTAATTCAATAAATTATTACAAGAAATACAAACATAAACATATTTTCCACATTACAATTTTAAGCTCTTTCCATAAAAGAAACATTTCTATTCGTTTATTTTCTCTCATAAGAATTTGACAAGAAAAATATTGTATCCTAGTAACAATTGATCACAGTAGATATTCTTAATATATTTTTTACTACTCAGAGTTGATGTAGGAAAAAAAAAGTAAGGATGCATTTTTATTTACCTGGAAAAGAGAAAATTGAAAGCACGGAATGAGGGTTTCACTTAAATTATTTAGTCTTCGATTTCTCGAAGTCTTTTGAGACCTACATGAGTAAAGAATAAAAAATTATTTTCACCCTAATCATAACTTTACGAAATGATAGTCATATATTTGTAGTTACCTACAAACTTTAGAGTTTTTTTTGTAATTATTCATTGATGTAATATAATCACTATTCCTTTTTGGATTGTCCCAAATTAAAGGTCCACTTTCCTTTTTTTGGACATAATCAATGAATCAAGTTCAGTGTTGGTGAATAATAATTGATATTGACCATTGATTGAGTGTATCCTTAATATATATAAAATAAAAACATGGACATGGAATCTTAATTTGAGAAAAAAGAAGTATAATTTTGTTCAAAATAAATCTAGTGTCTGAATATTTTACTTATAAGTGTACAATACACATAATTTATAAGTATGGATTATAATCTCATTAATCCAAATAAGAGGAAATTTCATTCTAGTTAAAAAAATATGCAATAGTGCACCGTAACACTCTAAAGCTTTAAATAACCAGGTTTAATATCCATAACAATAAGCAAAGCATGATGAAAAATGAGTCCAAAACTTGATGTAGCTCCATTGATAGATACCAATACATATCAAACTACATTTCCTCAAAGCTCAAAAGTTCGAATTTATTGAAAATTGAAACTAAAATGCAATTTAAAGATAGCAAAGTTTTCGATTTCTTCTTTTACCTTTTATTATACAACAACATTACCCAGGATAAGAAGCAACAAAGGTTCCATGATTCTAAGAAATGAATAGATCTAACCTTAAACTAAGAAATGAATAAATGATTGTAAGAAATCCATTTCGATTTCTTCATCTGAATGAGAGTTTCAACGATTTTGACAGAATGAGGGCAGAGGGTTGCTTCTCGCAGTTTGGTATTTTGAGCAGGGAAGGCTAGGGCTTGGAGGGTACAACAAACACTTTGAACGAGGGAATGTTTGGGAGACTTGGAGGGAACTGAAAAATAAGATGATGTAAACCCCTCCACGCCAAATTAATTTCTTAAACGACGCTTTTATTAAAAAACAACGAGAAATAACTCACATTTTTAGTAAACGTCACAATATTTTGGTGTTTTACACAAAGTCAACAACATTTTCAACAATTATTTAAGATCGTCGAGATTTTTCCAACTTTGTAAAAAGAACGTTGCTAAATCCTCTATATACCGATGTTTTTCAAAACGTCGTAAAAAAACGTCGTGGCATCTAAGTTTTTTTTGTAGTGGGGTTCAGGGTCCCCACCCATGACCCTACCGCTTTTTCCATAACATGATAAGTGTCCATGATTTAAGGTTATTTTATCAATGGTATTGTAATGGTATAAAGTCTTGACATGTCGGGTCACGGTCACTAACCATGATACCCCATGATCGAGGATGGTGCCTAATGTCCCGTACGTTTAGTCATACTAATGGTCACGGTCATTACCCGTGACTCACCAATGACCAAAAACAGTGATCAAAAGTATTTTGGCAACAAAATTCCCTCCAGTTTAGTTACCAAGGTGGTCACGGGCTATAATCGTGACCCACTATGACAATTGATAGTAAAATTGGGTCATGGGAGTTAATTGTGACCCCTAAGCCTATTTTGAAATGATCACGTCATTGTGGTCACGGTCCCAAACCATGATTCACTGTCATACTTAATGTTCGTCACCTTACTATGACACCCCTCCTAATTAAATACCGGGTGATCAGTCCTTTATAAAATTTAAAACAAAATGTTTGGTTGGTTCATTGTTAGCATCATTGTCGAAGAACAATATTCTTTATTAATCACCTCATAATTAATTGAGATAGTGTCAAAACATTTGAACCATTTAAAAAATGTTACTTAATTTAAACCATTTACACATTAACAATTCTCATGAATAAATAAATAATGAATAAAACACCATCTAACTTAATATAATAGAAGTGGATTAAATGTTCCAGTTAAATAAAGTCCAAACCATCAATCGTAATGATACTGAATCCAACTGAAACTAAAATGAAATGAGTACAAGTATCTTTGACATAAGTGAAATAAGAATGGGTGACACATGACCTAATTGAGGACCCTAAATCAAGGAACTGAAATCATAGATATGGAGGCATCTAAATACGAGGACCTATAACTCCCATAATAGCTTCAGTGCATCGAAATATCCAACTGTCTAAGCTTGGCGCCCCTGTGGCTGGACAGCTAAAAATAATTTCACAAGAAAAAGAGATTTTGTAAGAAGCGGGTCAGAGCCCGAGTGTAAAATATTTTAAAACAGTTTAGCAAGTATTTAAAGATGAAGTAAAGAAAATGTAATACACATGTTATCTTTTCAAACACCTTCTTGATATTGTCACCTCTCAAATATGGTGCACGCATAACGTACCTGTAAACCATTCTAAACATAATTATCATCTATCTAGATTATATACATAATCCTTATAGCTTACCAACTGTAGTGATAACTTGTGATCACCACATACTATTATTATTCAATGTTATTATATTTACTATCCAGAGTAAGCGTTTCATAATAAAGTTAGGTGTTCACATGCTTACTTTACTTAAGGACTCCTTATCTTTCTTATCTACAAATTTCATGTAGTAGATAGTATCACAAGTATATATACATTTTCACAACTATATATTATATATACTAATACGGAACACCTAGACTCAGCTGCGGTGCGTGCATACTTTGTTATCGACTCCTGGTACATCTCGTACTCAATAAAGGACAATAGGCTCAGTATCTCTCACAAACCATAAATACAAATCACACACATTGGGGGAGAACATAGTCCTAAGCCTTTGGGTTACGCACATACCTACACACCCAAATGACCATTCAATACCATTGTTCACACAAATGGAAATCCAATCTAAGTCCAATGTTCTGAGCCACAAGTCTAAATCCCCCCGAAGGCTCTTCAAGATAAGACTGTCACCTTCATAACCTCCCGCGTTAGCAAGCAGCGTAGAATGTCATACACATAATAAATCAGTAATGTAATAGGTGTTCATCTCACTTATATATATATATATATATATATATATATATATATATATATATATATATATATATATATATATATATATATATATATATATATATATATTCATAACACAAATATAGGTATACTCACGTCCCATATAAAAATTCTCATACATAGTATATTATTATCCCGAATATCCTACGTTTCATTAGATGATAGTTTCACTCTTTATCGTACGCTGTCGAGTATTACTCACCACTCAAAGTGTACCCTTTATTCTACCATAATATCAGTAGGTAACTCACTATGCCTCACTGGTCTAGTTCATTGTTGTCCTCAAATTTCCATCACTCGAATTAATCTCCGAATTAGGTAAGCCACTCGCGTTATCCCAATTACGTTTATCATAAATACACCATTATGAGATCAAGACTAATACCCAACTTAGGCCTACTGGTCCTCTAACATATGCCCAAGTAATTAAAAATAATTCCCAAGAATAAATTCTAAATGAATTATTAACCATAATTAACAAAAGGAGAAAATTGGGCAAAACTGGACAGTCGAATCGATTCGGCATATACCGAATTGATTCACTTTGCCAAATCGATTTAGCTTCGACCGAATCGATTCTCCCCTACGGGTCTGGAAAAATATGCACTTATGTTCTTATGGGTTTTATTAATTTCCAACTCCAAATCTTGGTTCTAATCATCCCAAACACCAATTCAATGCTACCAAATGTTATAATAACATATATAAACAAGTTCTAATGATTACCGATCACAATTTCATCAAAGACATAAATTTATTTGGGTTTAATTCAAGAATAATCATTATGAACCCTAGGTTGTTGTATTCTTCAATAACTTCCATAAAAATCAGATTTGTTCACCAATTTAAATCAAATTTCATGGGTAATCATCTACCTATCATGGGGAAACAATCCTACATAATTTTCAGTCTCCAATTTCATCAATTTCACATTAGCAAGATTTAAACACTTACCTCTTTAAGGAATGTCTAATTCGTTGGTGTAGTTTGTATGATTGTGTTCCTCATTCTCTGATCTACGCGGTGGTTGTCTCGTGGTCCAAGATGGTGGTTCTTGGCGTTAGACTCCTAGAATCGTCTCTCCTTCTTCCTCTGTGATTGTCCCATCTATTTTGTGAATGAAAACCCTAAATTCTATTATGTATCAGATATACTACCTCTCTTAATTTCGTAGGTAATTATATCCCAGAAATAAAAATACAAAAATGCACTCCCGGGATGCCGGTTTGGCCTAAAATTGTCCCGGGACCCAAACTAAACCTCCGAGTAGACTTTTCTGACTATCTAGACCCTTCTGGACACATTGGCGCACTTGAAATGACCACTTGGATTACTTATGTGACACCCCACCTAATTAAATACCGGGCGATCACTCCTTTATTAAATTAAAATCAAGGTGAACAATTGGTTCATTCTTAGCATCACTGTCGTGAAAATAAATTTTTCCAAATTAACACCCTAATTAATTAAGCTAAGTGTCAAAACCATTTTTCAACATTCCTGACCAATTTTATTTTTAAAGGAAAATTATTTATTTAATTAGTAACAACATTTTCAATAAGTAAGAATCATACAACAATTATCCTGGAACATAATCCAATTACTTTAAACATTCAACATCCAAAATCCCAACATTTAAAACTTAATATAAAACATACATGTGGAGTAAATCCCAAAGTAACAGTACTAGAAATAACTGAAATACAAATGTCCCAACAGAACAGATAAATAGTGGAAAGGGCGACACATGCCCCAATAACTGAGAATCATAGGAGTGGAATCAAGTAAATGAAATCGTCTAAGCAAGTGGCCTGCAACTCCCACCTAAGATGCAGGACGTTCCTTCCAAGGGATCCTAAGCAAGACGCCCCTGTGGCTGGACACCTGTAGTACATACATATATATACAAGAGGGAGAGAGAGAGAGAAAAACGGGTCAGAGCCCAATAGTGTATATGATTTAAAAATTTGTTTAGCAAGTATTTAAATTGATACAGGCCAATGCAACAACATATTAGTGCGACACTCTCTTGAGAAAATATCACCTCTCTTCTAATGTTCACTCTTATCGCACTAACCCTCCTAATGGTTTATCTCATCATATATCATGCTATCCTTTCCCAATGGTCTAACTTATCTTAGGTTATTCGCAGGATTCAAAATTTAACGATTCAATTGCTTGAAAAGAATATTTCAATTAGTAACCAAAGTTCTCATTTTAACTTTATTAATCAATAAAGTTTTTTAGTGTCATATTATACTTTCTCAAAACAAGTATTTATAATTTGAGTCACCAACCATGTCCTACATATCAAATCATAGTAGGCAGTTCCAGATTTCAGAATTTCATATATGTATTAACTACTCGTAAAATATATATATATATATATCATAATAGCACCCCAAAATAAAACTATGGTGCGGGAATACTCTACTATCCAATCCCTGTATCACTCGTACTAAGGGAATACAAATTCAGAATCACTCTCGAACTGTATTAACACATACTCAAACAATATTGAGGCGAAGCATAGATCCCAAGTCTCTAAGAGGATGGCATATGTCTGCGTCTCTTAGGACCGTCCGAACTATCACTGCGATAGCCTGTACCAAGGATATCTATACACAAACAATATGAGGCGAAGCATAGATTCCAAGTCTCTAAGAGGATGACACGTGCCTGCGTCTCTTAGGACCGTCTGAACTATTACATCGATAGCCTGTACCAAGGATATCTATCTTCTAGGGTACAAGTCAATATCCCCCATAAAGGTCCCATCGAGATAAGACTGTCCCAGCGCGGAAACCTCAGGGATAGCAAGTAGCGTGGGCATGATTTTCACACATAGATAGTATATGCATACACAATCATATAACTATACTAATATTACCATATCAATAATGGGTATATTTTCAAGTCCCATAGTTACGATTTTTATTTATCATTATTTAGTTATCACGTATAACCGTTCACATCTTACTTTAGTTTGAGGAACCTTTCCACTTACTACATAACGCTCATGGATTCTATCCTCCCAAGTATAAAATTCAGTAGGTATACACATTTGCCCCAAAGTAACTCTCTTACGTGTCTCTCTCTTTAAATCATAAATTCACCGACCCTTATGTAATTATCCCAAAATACAATCTTTGCCCGACATCAAGGGTCCCAAAATCTATTCACACGTCCTACTGGTCTTCCCTATCTCCCAAAACATTTTATTAAGGATGCCCAAGAATTATCTCACAATAAATTGAATTTAACTCATTTAAAAGGAAATAGGAGTCTGCCAGGAGTGGTCGATCGATCGAGGTCTGGGGTTCAATCGATCGAACCTTCGATCGATCGAAGCTCTGGGCTCAATCGATCGATCAAGTAGGTATTGCGATTTCTACAGAATTGCAGTTACGGGTTCTAACACATTTCTTCATGAAAATCCATATTTTTCAATCCCAAACATCTCAAAAATTGTACTACCAACATTATACCATCCTACTAGGTATTTCCAACGTGAAGCATGAGAAATTCTATCATTATACATGGATTAACCAACCAAAAATTATTATAATTATCAAGAACCCTAGAATTCTCTTAAACATGGTTCTAACAAGTATTTCCAGAAATTTCCTTCTTGTAAACATCATAATTTCATGGGTAATTCCTCTACATGGCAAGGGTTTCTTGAATTATCAATTTATTCTTCAGTACATGCAATTTCCTAACTCATATCTTAGGTTTCTTCCATAAAAACTCATTCTAATTACTCCTACACTAATATGAAAGATGCACCAACAAAATAAGCAAGATAAACACTTGCCTGGGATTTTTGGTGTTCTGATTTTCGGATGATTTTGGTGTGGTTGCGTTCCCCGTCGCGCGATCTACGCGTTGGTGGTGGTGGCGGTGCAAACGGATGGATTTTGGGCCTTAAATTTGCCTTGAGATCTCTCTCCTTCCTCTCCTATGGCCGTTCTTGTGTTTGTGTTTTCTAACCCTAGCTGACTAACCTAAATGGCTGATATAGATTACTGATTTTCGTGGGTTTAATTACCCAAAAATGTGAAATGTCCAAAACGCCCTCCCGGGGTACTAATTAGGCCTAAAAATGCCCCGAGACCCAAACTAAATCCCCGGGGTACACTTTTCTGACTATCTCGACCCTTACGGACGCGTTGGAGCACTCAAAACGACCATACAAACAACTTATAAAATATTCACTTTTATTAATCCACATTTAGTCCCGACACGACACTGGCGCGTCCTGACTTAAATTTCCACAATTGTCATTTTATTCACCCGTGATAATATTATAAAAATAAATATCATATATTACTATACTCATCCAGTAATATGCAAAAAATAATATATTCCCAATAATTACTAACTCTTGTCACGCTAGTAAATATTTAAAACAACATTTCGGATTAAAATTAAATTAATTTATCTCAATTAAATTTAATAAATCCTTAAATTTAAAAGCCATGAAAATAAGGGGTATTACAACTTATAAATAATTTACCTTTTTATTCCATTCAATTAATCCCGACACGACTAAGACACGCATTTCGACTTAATTACCGTAATTGCTAATTATCGTATTTCTCACTCGCGACAATTACCATAAATTCACAATTATATTCACAATCATATATTACTTTATTCACTTAGTAATATTCAATATAATTCTCACTAATAAATACTAGATCTTATCTCACTTGTTAATATTTATTTTAAGTTGGATTAATTATTAATTAATTTCCCTTATTTAATATAATTAATTCAGTATTTAAAAAGCAATAAAAAGACGAGGTGTTACATACTCCCCCAATAACGAAATTTCATCCCACAATTCAGAAAATAAAGGTATACCTGGTAAAAAAACTCTGGATATTTTTCTAATATCTCATCCTCGTGCTCCTAGGTAGACTCCTCGACATTACGATGCCCCCACTCATCACATACTAATGGTACTACATTCGACCTTAGTTTCCTCTCACTAAAATCTAGAATAGAAAATGGCCCCTCCTCGTAGGAACTATCGGGCTTTAGATCAATATCCTCTAAAGCAATATAAGTGTGTGCCAACTCACCCCAAAGATATCTCCTCAGCAAAGAAATGTGGAACACATCGTGAATCCTATGCAAGTGCTCGGGTAACCCAAGTCTACAAGCCATTGGCCCAATCCTCTCAATAATAGGGAATGCCTCTACATACCTCGGCGCCAACTTCCCTTTCTTACCAAACCGCATTATTCCCTTCATATGAGATACTCATAGTAATACCTGGTCCCCACACTGAACTCCTGTAAGAATCTCTTGGCATTGGCGTAGCTCTTCTGTCTATCTTGATCAATCCTCATATGACCCCTAATCATATCGATCCTGGATGACGTATCCTAAATCACCTCTGGCCCAAGTATCTTATTGTCCCCCACCTCTAACCAACAAGAGAGATAACAACGCTTCAAATGGGGCCATGCCAATAGTAATCTGATTAAAGTTATTGTAGGCAAACTCCACCAACAGAAGGTACGTCTCCCAACCTCCCCCAAAATCCAAAATACACATATATAACATATCCTCCAGTATCTGATTAGTCTGCTCAATCAGTTCGTCCGTTTGTGGGTGATAGACAGTACTCAAACGCAACTCAGACCCATGGCCTCCTAGAAGCTCTCCCAAAAATGTGACACAAATATCTTTTCCCGATCGGATACAATATTTAGGGGAACCCTATGTAATCTCATTATCTCTGCAATAAAAATCTGGGCATACTATGCCGTAGTATAGTCAGTCCGAACTAGAAGAAAGTGGGCTACCTTAGTCAACTAATCCATAATCACCCATATCGAATCGTGACCCCTCTGAGCAGTAGGTAACCCTGTAATGAAATCCATGAAAATGCTCTCCCATTTCCACATAGGAATCTCTAGCGGCTGAAGAAATCCTTTCAGTTTCTTATGGTCCACCTTGAGTAGTTGACATGTGGCACACTTTGAGATGAACTCAACAATGTCTTTCTTCATGGCATTCCACTAATACTGCCACCACATATCCTAGTACATCTTATCCTCACTAAGATGTACTACAAATCGAGATCCATGTGACTTTGTCATCACCACATGTCGTAGATACTCTCCCTATGGAATGATTAGGCATCCATTAAAGCGTAAACCCCCATCTGAACCCACAGAATTAGACTCAGGTCCTTCAACTAGAAGCCATACAATCCGATCCTGGTAGAATGAATTTACTGCCTGAGAATGTACAACCCTCATGACTATCTGGTGTGTAACAATCATAAATGATATAAATGATCGGGCAACTACATCCTGGTATCCCAAATCCTTCCATTTCGCCTTCCACATCTCAACCATCTCACTTATTGGCCTCCATCTCAATGCATCAGCTACTACGTTAGCCTTCCTCGGTTGGTACTGGATATCAAACTGGTAGAAATTCACAAATTCAAACTACCTCCACTGACACATATTCAAATCTATCTGAGTGAACAGGTACTGGAGTGACTTGTGATCTGTGAACATGCAAAATTTATCCCCTAAGAGATAATGTCTCTAAATACGAAGTGCAAACATGACTGTTGCTAACTCCAAGTCATGAGTGCGGTAATTCCTCTCATGAGGCTTAAGCTTATGGGAAGCATAAGATAAAGAGTGATCCTGCTACTGTAACACTCCACCAAGCCCCTGTAATGATGCATCTGTAGAGACTAAGTACTCCACTCATGGCCTAGGTAGTGCTAAAACTGATGCTGAAGTTAGCTTATCCTTCAGCTCATGAAATGCCAACTGACATGCATCATCCCAAACAAGTGGTACACCCTTACGGGTCAAATTAGTCATCCGTCCCGCAGTCTTCGAAAACCCTCAAATGAACCGTCTGTAATACATGACTAACCCCAAGAAGCTATGCATCGCTTTCGGTGCTGTGGGTTGTCTCCACTGCCTCACCACTAACACTTTATTTGGGTCTAATGACATCCCCAACTCAGAAATGATATGCCCCCAAAAGTGAACCTCCTTCAGCCAAAACCCACATTTTTCATACTTATCATATAATTTGTGCTCACGTAGTGTCTGCAGAACCCGACACAAATGTTCGACATGCTCATCCTTGGTATGGGAAAAAATTAAGATGTCATCTATGAAGATAACGATAAAATAATCGAGGAACTCTCTGAACACCTTATTCATTAAGTCCATAAATACTTGTGGTGCATTAGTTAGCCCAAACGGCATAACCCAAAACTCGTAGGACCCATATCTCGTTAGAAAGGTAGTCTTGGACATATTCTCCTGCCTGCTCCGTAACTGATGTTATTCTTACCTTAAGTCTATCATTGAGAAGTAGGAAGCTCCTCTCAACTGGTTAAATAAGCCATCAATGCGAGGCAACGAATACTTATTATGTATCGTGACTTTATTCAACTCCCCATAATCCATGTATAATTGCAAGGATCCATCCCTATTTTTCACAAACAAAAATGGGGCTCCCTAAGGTGAGTTACTCATACGGATGAAGCCCTGTCCCAAAAATTGATCAATCTGATCCTATAACTCCCTCATCTTCGTTGGTGCCATACGGTAAGGCGCACGAGCCATTGATCGAGTTTTAGGTATCAAATTT
Source organism: Sambucus nigra (assembly GCA_949130495.1). Taxonomy (NCBI): domain Eukaryota; kingdom Viridiplantae; phylum Streptophyta; class Magnoliopsida; order Dipsacales; family Adoxaceae; genus Sambucus; species Sambucus nigra. The sequence goes on from OX422207.1 coordinate 718,170,536, forward strand.
ATCAAAAATTTTATCTCTCTACTAGGAGGTAACCTCGGTATATCCTAGAACACGTCAGGAAACTCAAAAATGACCGAAATGAAACCAAAGGAAATCACAACTCTCGTAAAGGTCTCCTACTCTATATAAAACAAGTAACTGGACGATCCTCCCTTAAGGTGAGGCATCGCCACTATAAACATCTCATGCCCGAGGATGGCAAGAATAATACTCCTACTAAAACAATTGATCATGGACCTATACGTGACTATCCAATCAACCCCAATAATAGTTTCGTACTCATACATGTCTAAAACAAGCATATAGGATGGAAAAATAAGACTCCCAATATCTATACCCAAACCTCGGCATATAAAGAAAATCATCGCCCCATTACCCAACAACGAGTCTACACAAGTCACTGTACTATCGGTCGTGCCTAACAACCCTGTGTCCCATGCAAAACTAGTGGCTGTAAAAGAGTGTGAGGCCCCCGTGTCAAACAAAATATGCCCCATAGACCTGTGGATAGAAAACATACCCTATATTACGGGTGGAGCCTGTGGAACTGCTACTTGATGGACGTTGTAGACACGCCCATACTGTAGTTATCCCTATTGAATTGGGGCTGATGAGATAGCAGGCAAAGATGGAGCTAGTGCTGAGAGAGCGATTATGAAGATCGATATCTAGGGACCCTTGTGAGCACCCTACTACTCAGGATACTTCCCCTTGTCGGGCCAATCAAATTATTTGTGGCCAGTCTTGCCACAAGTGAAACATTTACTAGAGTATTTACCTATTTTCTTCCCCCATTGGCCTCGATCTTGCTGGTCGTTGCCACCTCTCCCATGGCCTTGATGGCCCTGATGGAACTGCTATTGGCCTTGGTGGCCCAACAGTCCCTGCTTGCCCTGTTGATCCTGGTGGCCTTGCTTAAAACCTCCCTGTCTATGAGGAAAGACCCTTGATCTGAACCTCTTAGTAGAATCCCTCTAATGGGAACCCTACTAACTCTGCCTCTACTGACCCTGAGTTGCTGGTGCCCCACTGGCACTACCCCCACCTGTCCTGCCCTGTTGGCTGAACTCACCTCCTCACTTGCCCCCTTAATATGGAAGTGGTGATCCTAGTAGTTTAGTAATGCATTATTGAGTACATCAGTATAAGACTTCATAGAGAGGTTACCCATAAGATGCTATCGAGTCCTCTTGTTCAGGCCATCCATAAACATTTGAATTTTCTTTTATTCAGTAGGCACCTCAGCTGGTACCAGGTTTACTAGTCTAGTAAACTCCTCCTCATATTTCGCTATCGTCTTCCCCTCCAGGGGAGTTCCAGTAATTTCCACCTCATCTCAGTCTGGACGATAGAAGGAAAATATTTACGGTCAAATCGCACCAAGAAGTTCTGAATCGTCAAAACATCACGCTCCTCTATGGTAGTAGTGGACTCCCACCACTGTAATGCAGCCCCACCTAGCTTAAACGTAGCTAGTATCTACCTCTGCCTCTTCACCTCCATGCACTCATACATCCTCAAATGCCACTAGATATCTTTCTTTCGTTGGCTCACCACAACCACATTTTAACTCCCCTGGAACTCGGGGGGGATGTGCCTTCTGGAAGCCATATCTGACTCGCTCTCTAGCAGAAGGTAACGCATCTACTGGTGCTAGCGGGACTGCCTATGCCTATGGTGGGGACTATTTAACTATTGCTAGTGTTGCATTAACTGCGTGAGGAATGATGGCAGCAACCTCTACAGCATTCATTGTATGTTGAGTCTGAGCTGGTTGTGGCTCGGGTTGGGCATTTTTGGCCCTCGGTGCACGCCTGGGAGGCATCTGAAACGAAAAAGGATTTATAAGTCCAAAATTATTATATGTGAAATATCTAAAGACGTAATCACATAATCAGGAATGCAACAATCCTAATAATAGGGCTCGATATCAAAGAACGCTAAGCTGAAAGCAAAATAAGCCGTACATACTGTAAACAAACTCTAGAACATGATGCTCTGATACAACTTGTGAGACCCCGCCCAATTAAATACTAGGTGATTAGTCCTTTATAAATTTAAAACAGAATGTTCGGTTGGTTCTTTATTAGCATCACTGTCAAAAAACCATATTCTTTATTAATCACCTAATAATTAATTAAGCTAATGTCAAAACATTTGAACCATTTAAAAACATTACTTAATTTAAACCATTTAACACATTCACCATTATCATGAATAAATAAATAATGAATAAAACACCATATAATTGAATATAATAAAAGTGGAATAAACGTTCCAGTTAAATAAAGTCTAAACCATCAATCGTAATGATACTAAATCCAACTGAAACTGAAATACTGAAATGAAATGAGTACAAGTCTCTCTGACATAAGTGAAATAAGAATGGGTGAAACATGGGCAAAAATAGACAGCCGAATCATAATTAACAAAAGGAGAAATTGGGTGAAATGGGACAGGCGAATCGATTTGGCTTCGACCGAATCGATTCTCCCCTACAAGTCTGGAAAAATTTGCACTTATGTTCTTATGGGTTTCATTAATTTCGAACTCCAAATCTTGATTCTAGTCATCCCAAACACCAATTCAACATTGCCAAATGTTATACTAACATATATAAACATGTTCTAATGTCTACCGATCACAATTTCACCAAAGACATCAATTTATTTAGGTTTAATTCAATAATAATCATTATGAACCCTAGGTTGACATCTTCTTCAGTAACTTCCATAAAAATAATATTTGTTCATAAATTTAAATCAAATTTCATGGGTAATCATCTACCTATCATGGGGAATCAATCCTACATAATTTTCTGTCTTCAATTATGATTTAATTTCTCCAATTTCATCAATTTCACATATGATTCATAATCAATTTCAACCTACACTAACATGGGTTATATTATTTATCTAATTAAGAAACATTTAAACACTTGCCTCTCAAAGGAAAGTCTGATCCATTGGTATGGTTTGTATGGTTGCGTTCCTTATTCTCGACTTTTAGCGGTGGTGGTCTCAGTGGTGTAACATGGTGGTTCTTGACCTTAGACTCATAGAATTGGTTATCCTTCTTCCTCCGTGACTCTCCCTTGGATTTTGTGAATGAAAACCCTAACTTCCCTTATGTATCAGATATATTCCCTCTCTTAATTTCGTAGGTGATTAAATCGTAAAAATAGAAATTACCAAAATGACCTCCCGGGATGCCGATTTATCCTAAAATTACCTCGGGGCCCAAACTAAATCCCCGAGTAGACTTTTTTGTTTATCTCAACCCTACCGGACACATTGGATCACAAAAAATGACCATTTGTATTAATTAGAAATAATCAACTTTTTTATTCCATTAAATTAGTCCCTTCATGACTGACACGCGCGTCCCGACTTAATTACTATAATTGTCAATTGTCGTATTTTCACTCACGACAATTCTCATAAATTAAAAATCATATACTATGTTATTCACTCAGTAATATTGAATATAATTCTCACTAATAAATACTAACTCTTATCTCACTAGTTAATATTTATTTTGATTCGGATTAATTATTAATTAATTCCCCATATTTAATATAATTAATCCAATATTTAAAAAGAATTAAAAATACGGGTGTTACACTTACTAGTCACAGGCAAAATTGTGACCCGTTTATAAGGTATTAATTAAGCCAGAACCCTCTATTTTATTTTGCTGATGTCTTGAAAATCATAAAAATATCCCTCTCTTTTTTAAACCCAATCCTTCCGATGACACCCTATTTTTCTCTCTCCACATAAAGTATTTATTCCATTTTATGTCATTTATTGTGTGTGTTATGTATGTGTGTGGGTGATCAGTGTGTGTTCTATATGTATCTTCTCCGTGTGTGTGTTCATTGTGTGTGTATTCACTCTGTGTGTGTGCATTGATATTCAAAAAATATAATTATTGATTTATTGTATTCAAAAAATGAAATTACATGAAATTGGTTGTTGTTCTTAATTTTGTTTTAATATTTTTTTTGCATAATGAATATTTTTCACGCCTTGAATTTTTTTACCATGATAAATGCTTTTTAATATATATTTTTTTGTCCTTATAATGAACAACAATCAATTTATATGTACATCACCCATTCTACATTGAAATATGACCCCATTTATTGTTAGAAATTGTATATAAAACCCTTGATGTATAATTGTATAGGAAAAGTCAAGTTATATAATTATGTTCTTGGAAATCAATTAAGTAGATGACTTAAAAGGAGTATGGGATAATCTTATGTTGGATTATAGGTTTGATACAAATGATGGATACTTAAACTCTCACTCTTTTAATTTTTTATAATAACCAATTAACTAATTATTTGTCTTAACAATGAACATACCATAACAACTAAAATGTGCACTCTATTAATTCTTCAAAACTGAACATCTTATGTTTGATGACCGGATGGAAAACCATAACTTATTTAGGATTAATTAAAGCCATAATTTGTTGTGTCTTCACCCTTGAGACTCATATTTCACCCCTATATAAATATATATATATATATATATATATATATATATATATATATTATGAGGGTTTTTCCAGTCTTCTACCACTAGCCTGGATATAATTGCATTTTTGGAGTTAATCATATAACTGAGAGCATTTACAGAGTTGGTATACCCTATATTTTCCTCCTCATCCCTCAAAACTCTCTATCTCTCTCTAAGATCCTTAGAAGGGATTACAGCCAACATAACCTTATCAAACTAGAAACAATTGATAAGTTTGATTTGAAATGATAATTTCTAGTGTAATTCACGTCGACATAGTTGTAGTTTTATGTATGAGTTATGCTAAAAACACCTACTCTTAGCATGAACTAGTGAATGTGGGGTAATATATTGCATTGTTGTGTTAGTCACTCAATGTACAATGCATTTTAAAAACATTTGGTATTAGATAGGTATTAAGTGTAGGTGTGTGTATGCATAATATTAATGTATATATTCTTTATATATCTACTTAGCTTTTCCTTTCATATTTATCGCAACAAATTAGATCCATACAAAACTTTGAACAACAACTTCAATTATTACTTACCCATTGATGTTCTTGTGTTTGATCAATTTCAAATTTTAGAATAGAACAACCTCATCACCAACTTAGAGCATATCAGTAATGTGAAAAATGAAGAATTGTAAATTTTCAGCCAAAGAGAAGAGTTTAATATTAGCAAACTTTCTCAGGCCTCAAATGTGTATATATATAAATCTCTCTCAACACTTTCTGAGCAGTAAAACATTACATCTTTTACACAGCTTCTGATATCCGGGAGTAGCCCTCAAGCGAGAAGAAACTGATGTTTTCCCTCAAGAAGGAATGATTCCAATATTATACACACATAGTGTTGATGCATATGTGTGTATATTGCGATCATTCTTGCATGAGGGACGAACACCAACATTTTTTTCTCTTATGGGTTGCTCCTTGTGATCAAACCTTGTGTAAAAGATGTAATGTTTTACTAATAAGAAAGTGTTAGCTAGGGATTTTGGTATACAAGAAAAGTCATTTTTCCACACACAAACATATAAGAAAATTCCTCGGTTGGATTTATCGGATAAACCGCACCCCGTGTTATATGCAAACTACGTGGACTTTGATGCCTTTTAGGCTACGTAGGCGTCTCGAGAAAAATTCGAGATTCGAGTCCTCCTTTCCTATTTTTTGTTGATATATTATTTCTATATATTGTATTTGTGATTGATTCTTGCATTTTGTCCAACGTGTACCATCGTCCTCCTATAAACGATCGGTGACCTGATAAATGCATACATAAATATTTTGATTACTATTTTGGGAATACTCCTAAGGATGACATCATTCCACCTTTATCCATGATGCGAGTCGAGTAATTCCACTCTCTATTTATATATACACGCACACATTTCACGGAGTTATTAAGGAGAATAATAACACATGCCCATGAAAGATTGAAAGGGTGGGATAGGTGCCTAATACCTTCCCATTACGTAACTTAGTCCTTGAATCCTTGAAATATTGGTTTCGAAATGTCTTTGATACCGTTCTCTCGAGGCGACAACATTTCTTTTGCTTGTTTTGTGCAAATTATGTTGGTGACTCAATCTGTACATATCACCCCACATTCATGACGACCGAAGCGCCCTGAGGAAGGGCATGAACCCTTGCACGTGTACGCAACGACTGGGAGGGGATGGACACAATAACCTTGTTAAAGTAGCAACAATTGATAAGTTTGATTTGAAATAACAATTTCAAGTGTAATTCATATATACGTAGTTATAGTTTATGTATGAGTTGTACTAAAAACACCCACTCTTTACGTGAACTTTTGAATGTGTTTGATATATTGCACTGCTGTCTTAGTCTCTCAACATACAATGCATTTAAAAACTATTGTTTTATTAGATAGGTGTTAAGAGTAGGTGGGTTTATATATAATCTTAATGTATCTATTCTTTATATATCTACTTATCTTTTCTTTTCTTATTTATTGGAGGAAATGAGATCTTTGCACAACATTGACCAATAACTTTAATTATTGTCTACTAACTAATGTTGGTGAGTTTAAACAAAATAATTTTAACAATATGATCAAAATAACTTTAAGAATCCATCGGGTTGCCCTCGAGTTTGAGAATTGACTGTGGGGAAATAAGGCTCGGAAGAGCCCGTTGGTCTTTTGGATAAGAGGGAAATGAATCATTCTTATAAACCGTAAGGTTGATTCGTGCACGCGATCGACCATTAGAAAGGTTATATATGGACCTTAGATGTTACAAAGAGCTTCGTTCAGTTCGGAGAGTTGACCTTCATCAAATGGGTTGATAACCCTTCGCAATAAAATGGATCATTTGTCCCTACTATAATACTGAATTATTCACGAGATAAATTATTGGAAAATTTATTTAGAGACCTTCTAAGATTCATTCAGTCTCATTTGAGCTAAAAAGTTAACTTGAGTCAAACGGATTTTGGGAGCCCCCAATGACCTCCACATCATTTTTTGGGGGAAAATAGTCCGTTCATTCAAATTATAAGGCCAATTTGTGCATGGGATGGACTATTGGAAGAGAATATTGAGGGTCCAGTGACTTTTTCACTCAGGTAAGAGAGTTAATCGAAAGTCAACGGGGTCCGAGTGCGCATGATGGCCTCTAGGTAAGTACTCGGAGTATGACCTAGGTCTTATTATGAAAGAGGGAGTTCTAGGGACCTAAGGATATGCTTAAGAGGGTACTTTAATGTGGTGTTTAAAAAACCCCTCGAAGGACGAGCATAAAACAAGTGAAGGCCGTTAAATACACACCACATTAACGTTGGGAGAGAGAGTGTTTAAGGTTAATTTTGTGGACTAAAGGGGGAGGGGTGACTAGTTCAGAGGTTCGAGGTCAATTCTGAAGAGTTAGGTTTGTGCTTAGGATGACCGATTAGGGGGGCGACGTAGATAATGACGACCTAAAGTTGTAGCGACCAATTCAGAGGTGCTAGTTAATTTTTAAGACCTAAAGTTCTAGCGATAAATTATGTGTGTCGAGCTTAATTCGGCGGACCTAATCCTGTAGCGGAAAATTCTAAGGGCCAAGGTTAATTTTGAGTACCTTGAGTTGTGATGACAAATTATGAGGGCCAAGGTCAATTTTGAGGAACTTAAGTTTGTAACGACCAATTCTGAGGGTCGAGTTCAATTCCGAGGACCTACGATTGTGATGACCATTTCTAAGGGTCGAGGTCGATTATGCGGACCTATAATTATGACGACCATTTTTTAGGGTCAAGGTCAATTTTGAAGACCTACAATTTGGGGAACCAATTCTAGGAGTCAAGGTAAATTCTAAGGACTTAAATATGTACGGACTGATTTTATGGATTAAGGTTAATTACGAGGACCTAGAGTTGAGGGGACCGATTATGCGTGTCAAGATTAATTCTAGGGGACCTAAAGTTGTATAGACCAATTCTGTGGGTTAAGGTCAATTTTGAGCACTCAAAGTTTAGGGGAACCGATTCTGTGGGTCGAGGTCAATTGGAAGGACCTAAAGTTTGGGGGGACCAATTCTATGGGCCGAGGCCAATTCTGAGGACCTAAAGTTTGGGAGGACAATTCTATGGGTCAGGATAAATTTTAGGACCTACGATTACGATGAACGATTCTATGGGTCGAGGTCAATTTTGGGGACCTAAAGTTGTTTGGACCGATTCTACGAGTCAATGTAAATTCTGAGCACTTGGAGTTGTAGGGACCGATGAGGTCAATTCTGAGGACATGAACTTTGGGGAACTGATTCTATAGGTTGAGGTCAGTTCTGAGGAACTAAAGTTGTAGGGACCGATTCTGAGGGTCGAGGTTAATTATGAAGACTTAGGATTGTGATGACCATCTCTAAGGGTCGAGGTCGATTATGAGTACCTTCAGTTGTGACGGTCATTTTTTAGGGTCGAGGTTAATTTTGAGGACCTAGAGTTTGGGGACCGATTCTACATGTCTAGGTCAATTCTGAGGACATAAAGTTATTGGGACTGATTCTACGGGCAAAGGTCAATTTTGAGGACCGAGGATTATGATGACCATTTTTTAGGGTTGAAGTCAATTATGAGGACCTAAAGTCTTGGGGGAGGGGGGGGGGGGAGATTCTACATATCGAGGTTAATTTTGAGGACCTAAAGTTATAATGTGACTAGTTGTTCTCCTTGGAAAAATTTGAATTGGGTGATGAAGATGCACCTACTGTCCTATTCGGGATTGTGTTATGTTAAGACTCTATTGGGAAAGGATTTATTTTCGATATATCCAGTAGGGTATTATGTTATTTTGAAATGGGATAACTTCGCTAGGGAATCCGTGAGGGATTTTGATTGCAGACATATCTTGAAATTTTGATGGTGGATTGGGAGAAAGTTCATCTTGGAGATTCCACTAGGAAACTAGGAAGGTATTATCTTGAAATTACAATGGGGAAACGTTTGATTTGAGGTTGGGATTTCGCTGGGAAAGGCTTGAGATTTGATATTTCGTTGGGGAATCGTAGTAGACATGGGATGCAATCGTATTGTTTATTTTGTTTGTGAAATATGTTTAGGGTAGGTTAGGGTTTATACTGGGATAAAAGCGTAATATTGATCCTACTGGGGATTTCAAAAGGTTGTAAGGCGTTTAGTGCTCCAAAAAATGGTTTTCTTGATGAAGAAGTGTTCCAATATTTGTCTGGTACTTTTTGGAATTTTCTAGGTAATTCTTTGATTTTTCTTGCATTTTTTGTACAAAATTTGCAGGGGGATACCGATCGGCATGCTGTAGGGGTTGCCATTTGGAAATGGCATGGAATCCTAGGATGCCTTGGCAAGAGGATTAGGTAGGTGCCGATCGATATGTGCAGGGGTCTGCCGATCGGCATGTCGTTTAGTCTCCTATAAAAGAGGGCGATCCCTCCTAATTTTTCTCACCTTCATGCATTTGAATCTCATGATTATTCTCTTTAAAAACTATTACTAAGTCCTTTTTCCTTTAATACTTCAAATTATAGGTTCTTTTATCAAGGGATATAATTTGGAGTGGTTGAACGTGAACGACTGGGTTGGCCTAGAGTGGAAGTCTAGGGTGCCCTTAACCTTTGGTACGAGAATGCTTTTGATTTGTTTACGCCTGTTGTTGATGAGCGCACGCTTCTATGCGAGTCTGCACACCACCATTCATTTAGGGCGAGGAACCCTAGTGGTTATGTAAGTATGGTGACTTTGGTATTCTTTTTTTTATTTTTTTTATTTTCTTGTGCTAATGAAAGGTCTGTTCTTTTCTTTTTGCCCTGCCTGACTGATATAGATCCTTGGAGAATGCATTCTCAAAGGATAGCTGCATTGAAGGATGTTTGGGAGCATCTCCCGGCAGTGGTTCACTGGAATAAAGTTACTCTCAATGGATAACTTTCTACGTCTTTCGATTCACTATTACTTAAGGTGGTGTTAGATGCTATCGATTTTTCCCTCCTTCTTAAGTCTAGAGGGACACTCGGCAACCTTGTGACCATACCCCTCACACCCAAAACACTTATTCGACTCATTCCTCTTAACTTTCTGACTCGGCACTATCCGTCAAACTCTTTTGAAACATATGGGCCATTATCTCGTCAGAGGTGCCAAGAAGGGCCATGGATCGGTAATAACTATGAAGGTGGACAATTGGAGGCCCGCTAACTGCAAACTTCTCGATGACTAGCATCTTGAACTTCTCGAGAAATCTCTCTTTGGGATAGAGAGACATAAAGGTGTAGTCCATGTAGTTCTCAGATATCTTGACTTGATTGAATTTCTTGGATAGTAGTTTGAGGTATTCTTTGACCTTGTTTAGTTCTTCCTCCTTGGGATCAACAAGCACTGGTAAGTTATCCCCTGATTGGGCAAGGTTTGGCATAAGGAGATGGACTTTCGGTGGACTATTGGCAATAACGGCATGATGAGCATGCTGATATTCTTTTCGAACCCAGAGTAGGTGGACCCATGGCACAAGGAAAGATAACCTCGGGTTCTTTGAGAATCTGGGCCCATTTTACTGCATCTCATGGACCTCAATTTGAAGGTTGTCGATCATGCAATCAGATCAGGTTGTACATTCGATGTTTAGTTGGTGTTTTTTTATGAAGAGTTGGTGAAGGTAAGTTCTGAACTCGGATGAAGTAACAGAGGAACTAGCGGAGCTTTGGGGAAATTTGATGGAAGACCGAAGCCAATAGGGAGCCAGGCTAAGAATCGATTATAAGATTGAACTACGAAGGAAAAATGGTTCGAGTTTATTTTGGAAAGAGGGACGAAATAATTATTTTTTGGTGTTTTTAACAAAGGGGAAAATGTTTTTGGAATTTTTGGATATATTGAGAAAAAATATTTTTGGCATTTTTTATATAATGAGGAAAAATGTTTTAGGTATTTTATTTTATTTTTTGAAAAAAAGGAGGGAAAATATGAGTGAAGAATCTCATCATGATTATTATTATTATTATTATTATTATTATTATTATTATTATTATTATTATTATTATTATTATTATTATTATTATTATTATTATTATTATTATTATTATTATTATTATTATGTTTTCACTTGTATTAGGTTTACCTAAATGCAAAAAATGCGAGACAAGACCCAAGCCTGGGAAAATTGTATTTGAAAAATATGTAGGACCTGGTATGACTTGTTTCTAGGCTCATGGACAGGGTCTTGTTTTGAAAAATGTTGAAATAGCTCAAAAATTTGGGCAACATGCCTACCTATAATTTCAGTAGAGTTTTGGGTAGGAACTAACAAACTAAATATGATTGCCATAAGTTTCACACCTATATAAGGTTTATGAAGTTTTTTGGGATAGTGGTACGGTTCCTCCCACTTGGCATGACTTCCATGATATAATTATTACTCTTAAGGGAAATCTGTACGTGTGGACAAGCCATTTGATATACCTAAGTGTACTGAATTTCTGTACTATAGACCTCATGGGTATAGTAGGTGTGAGAGCGAATTCGATATTCTTGATGTACGTGAATAAGTTCCCTACTATATACCTACCTTCCTGAGTTCGATCGAGATGTAGGTTGAAGGGGGAACCGTTCGATATACGTTGAAGGTACTAGGCTAATGGAAGGTGATATTTATATTTCTTCGGCTAGCTTCGACCTTCCATACCAGCATCCATCACAAAGTGACCCTCCGGGATGGGAAATTTTTTTGGTCAATATTGTAATGCTCTTGGTGATGTAGTGAGCAAACGACATTATTCTTAATTAGTATATTCTAGAGAGTCTTTTATTTCGCATGATGCATAAAAGAAGCATTATACTAATAAGGAAGAATATACAAGCATCATGAAAAGTAAATCTAGCATGGAGAATGAAGACTACACTAAGCATGGATACGTGTGAGTGATACATGAATATCTACAGGAGAGTGTATGGTAGTGAGCCTAAGCATAGATCAAATACAAGTTGCATGTGATATGTGGAAGTGAACATGGATATGTGCAAGTTTGATAAGTGGAGGTGTGTGCTAATGAAGCTTAAACATGGATATTCTAGGTGGTGTGTGAGGCGTGTGGGTATAAGTAATCCTATATACAAGTGTAAGTGGTGTGAGGTGTAGATGAAGGGTATTTACTAATGAACTGAAAAATAAGTGAGAAGGGATATATACATGAGGTACATATGTATGAGAAGTATTAGAGAAAAAAAGGAGTATACAGGTAGGTGCATACGCACACATTCAGACAATAATAACACCCATGTAAAAATAAAGTCTAGTCCTCTTCTGAAGGATTATTCCCCACCAGAGTTGCCACTTCCGCCATCTCTCTCCGGATTGGCGCACGTGCATAGGTTTTTTGCATCCTTATTCGTGGATATTAGGCCTTCGTCGATGTGGGGTGAAATGTAGAGATAAAGTCACGAGCCTATTTTGCAAAAAACATGCAAAATAAATGTTACCGCCTCGAGAGAACTGCATCAAAGACATACTGACGCTTGCGAAACAAATAATTGAAGGATTCGGGGATTAAGTTATGGAATGGGGAGATGTTAGGAACCTATCTCGCCCTTTCGACCTCTTATGGGCTTGTGTTATTATTCTCCTTAAAAACTTCATGAAGTGTGTGTGTTGATGTATAAATGGAGAGTGGAATTACTCAACTAGCATCATGCATAAAAGCGGAGTGAGGTCATCCTTAGGAGTGTTTCCAAAATAGTAATCAAAATATTGTGTATGCGTTTGTCGAGTCATCGATCGTTTATAAGAGGATGATGGTACACGTTGGACAAAATGCAAGCATGAATCACAAATATAATATATGGAAATAATACATGAAAAAAATAGGAAAGGAGGACTCGAATCTCGTAATTTACCCGAGATGCCTACGTAGACTAAAAGGCTTCAATAAACACGTAATTCGCATATAACATGGGGTGGAGTTTATCCCATAAATCGAAACGGAGACATTTCTTATATGTGTGTATGTGTGTGGAAAAAGGATGTTTTAGTGCAAGAAAATGTAGTGAGAAATCCTCATTTCGAATTTACAAGAAAACCTTATTTTCCTTATTTTTTTTTAGAAAATATAGTACTTGCATTACTACTAATAAAAAGTTGGATAGTAATGGGTGCGATCTAATAGAATTAAATGCTAAAAATGAGAATTAAGTAATAAATGCAAAAGTGAGAGAATCTAAAGAGAAAGTGAAAGATTTCAATCTTCTTTTGAAGCTTTAAAGTTGATCTTGATTGTTGAAGGGTTGTTCTTGCAAGTGGATGAAGGTGGTAGGAGGAGGGGGAAGGTAATTTGCCAAATTCGGTAAGGAAGGGATGGAAATGGAATATGGGGGAGGGGTTTCAATATGGAAACCATGTTGACTTCGAGAGAATGTTGCTGAGATCACTAAGACGGTTTTTTCTAAGGTGCCTTTAGAAGTGAGATCATAATCTACTTATATAGGGTCAAGGGGTGCTGATCGGCATCGTTCTTGACATGCCTATCGACAGGAAACCCAAGACACACTGTACGCAGGGAAATGGGTTTGTGATTCTATCGTGTTAGGTAAATTTTCTAAAAAAATGATCATAAAAAGGAATTCATTATTCTGAATTGAACATGGGATGAACTGTTAGAAAGGGTATTAAAACACCTCTAAGAATCTATCAGGCCGTTCCCAGGGTCGTGAATTGACTGGAGTAAAACAGGTATAGGAAGCGCCCGTCGATCTTTTTGATAAGAGGGAAACGGATCTTCGTTGAAATCATAAGGTTGATTTATGAATAGGGATGACCGTTAGAAAGGAAATTCGATGTTCCCAAGAGATTAATTCAGTTTGAAGAGTTGACCTTGGTCAAATGAGGCTCTAAAGTACCCCTTCGCAGTTAAATGGGTCGTTAGTTCAAACTGTAAGGTTGATTTGATCACATGGTCGTCAATTGGAAAGGATATTCAAATACTTTCAAAGATTCATTTAGTCTCGTTTCAGTTGAATAGTTGACTGGAGTCAAACGGAGCCTAGGAGCACCCGTTGACCTCCAAATTAGTTTTTGAGGGAAAATGGTCCGTTTGTCTGAAATGTAAGGATGATTTGTGCATGGGAAAGACTGTTAGAAAAGGGGATTCAAGGCCCTTCAAAGATCCAATTAGAGGTCGCTCAGGTGAGAGAGTTGACTAATAGTCAAATGGGGTACAGGGGCGCCTGATTGCCTCCAAATACTCAGAGTATGGATTAGGTGTTTTGATGAAAGAGGGAGTGTTATGAATCTAATGATATCCTTAGGAGGATGGTATAACGTGGTGTCTATAGTTATGTTGGTTGTAATTAATTATGAAGACCTTTTAGAGAGAGGGAGAGAAAGAGAGGGAGTTTTGAGGGGTGAGAAGGGGGATATAGGGCCTATAAATTATTTTTCATCATGTTCCATACTTTATCTTTGTCCAATAGAGGCATGTGTTTATTTTTCTTTAATTTTTCTTGTTGGATTATGTCAAATGTTAAAATGTGATTAACCTAACACAATGCGTAGTCACAGGATGCCCGGTTGGAGAAAATGACAAAAATATTCAAATAGCTAAACTTAGGCTCGAAAACATGTCGTTGAAAGAAAAAAAATGCAAAAAACCCACCAAATGACCCCGCGAGAGGCACATACACCTCCCATGGGACCAACATAACAAGTAGAAACTCATCACGTAGTCACGAGATGCTCGATTGGAGAACATGACCAAGAATTTCAAATAGATAGACTGAGGCTTAAAGGCGTGTCGTTGAAGGGAAAGAAAAGAAAAATAGCCACCAAACAACCTCGTAAGAGGCACTAACACCTCTCATGGAACAAACATAACATGTAGAAACTGACCAGGTAATCACGGGATGCCCGGTTGGAAAACATGATAAAAAGTTATAAATAACTAAACTTAGGATTGAAAATATATCATTAATGGGTGAAAATGAAAAACAACCCCCAACAGCTCTGCAAGAGGCATGAACCCCTTTGATAAGACCAACATAGCAAGTAAAAACTGACCACGTAGTCATGGGGCACCCGGTTGGAGAACATGATAAAAGATAAAAAACAAATATTTAGACTTAGGCTAAAAAACATGCCATTGAAGGATGAAAATGTAAAACAACCCCCAAACGTCCTTACGAGAGGCACACACAACTCCTATGGGACCAACATAACCATTAGAAACTCATCTCATATTCATGAGATTCTCGGTTGGATAAAATGACCAAAAAATGCAAATAGCTAGACTTAGGCTTGAAAACATGTCGTTGAAGGGCCAGAAAGCAAAACAGTCCCAAATGTCACGAACATCTCTCATGGGAGCAATGCAACACGTATAAACTAATCGCATAGTCACGAGATGCTCGGTTGGAGAACATGATAAAAAATTACAAAGGGATAGAGTTAGGATTGAAAATGTTTGTTGAAGGGGGAATGAAAATTATCCCTCAAATGGCCTTGCAAGATGCATGGACACCTCCCACGGAACCAACATAATATGTTGCAACTAACCGCATAGTCACGGGTACAAGACCAGTGGTTAACTTATACTTTATGTTTTGGAATGCCTTCTCACATTGAGAAGTCTATATAACTGGTATTTCATTTCTAGTTAACTTCATCAATAAGACGACAATATTTGAAAATCCTTCCACAAAATGGAAATAATAACCACCTAATCCAAGAAAATTTTTAATCTTTATAACACTATAAAATGGTTTTAATCACTAGGATTCCATTTTCAAAAATCACATGTTCTAAAAACAATATTCGTTTCATTGAGAAGTCATATTTACTATTTTCTGATATGAACATTGGTCTCATCAAGTACCTAACATTGTCTCTTGACTTTTGGCATGTGAATATGACTATGATTTGATCGAGAAAATGTTGGAATATTTGATGTATTAGGTTTGTAAAGGATGAGAGGGCATTGGTTATTCCAAAATGCATTATGGTAAATTTAAAATGTCCACAATGAGTTCGAAATGCGGTTTTTGGAATATCCTTTTCTCTTGAGAGTGAGATTTTTGTTCAACTAGATAAATTAATATAATTAATCCCAGTATTTAAATAACCAGATTTAAGTGCCCACCTAGGTTATGCATCTAACAATGATGGATTAATAATAAAAACATTCAGATCATGAAAGATTTAATCACACATAAGAAGATGAGGACAAATCCCCCACAGGGGAAAAACCTTTTTATTTCAATATGATTTGTAAACACTTACATACATAGAGAAATAAAATTTGACAAACGAAGACCCTCAGGCATCGGTTCATTGTCATCTTCAAGAGTTTCTCATAAGACGCCCCAAGTTCAGTAGTGTAGAGAACCCTTTCTCAACATAGGATGCTCCAACGATGTGGGTATCGCTGGGTTTAGCATGATTCACACATAATTTTGAGTGTTTATGAATCTTAAAGTGTTTGGGCTTGATAAAAGGTGAAGACTTGATAAATTAGGTCTGATTAATGTTTCCTCCAAAGTTTTAAAAGAAAAGGTCTTCGAATTTGGCAATTTATAGAACTCGAAGAAAATAGATACGCCGAATTTTTCTGAGCTCGTCAGACCGGTCTGGAAAGGATAATCGAATTGGTTCAGCATCCGCAACGGTTCATTTTTCTGTTTAAAAGGATCGGTCCACTTGTTAAAACTTGGCCAAAGGTTTTCCAGAGCCGAATCGGTTCATTTTTGCATAGGAGCAGATTGGTCCGTTATCCAAACTTGGACATTAAGATTTCAGGTTATCGGACCAGTTCGATTTTCTTTAGGACCGGATCAGTCCGGTCTCTGTTTTTTTTCAGTTTCTCTAAATGAGGACTCTTATGAACTGAAAAACGTTACCATGAACACACTATTAAGGGAAATGAGCAAGACGCACGATGTTGGTGATGATGGATACGTGAAATGCAGAATTCAGATTGAGGCCGTCGAAATACGATCATGTTGAAACGAGCCAACTATAGCGGTGTACGATATATATTCTAGAATCTAGGATAAATCATTAATAACTAGATACTACCCTGAACATTTATAGAACACGTCATTACAAATCTCTCATTATGTCTATACCGGTACATACATAAAAACAAAATTCGAATTATGATCCCTGAACTTAAAAGGACCAAATGTCATACAATGTAGTAGATCCACTAAACCCAAAAATAGGAAAAACTCAATGAATAAATTTAACCATCTTCAAATATTCAAACTTTCTTTGTACTCATCAAGGTGTGAAAAAAGATTCCTCAATTTGATACCTACACACATGAGGCAAGAAACAAGTACCCGTGATGCGCAACAGTTTGAAATATAATGATAAGCAACAATGAGTATATCCAATATGAGCAAGCGTATCATTATGAAAGAACAAACAATTCTCCCCCATAATGAAAATAAATCAAGCTCCCCCATAATTCTTTCTCCCCCTTTTTATGATGTCCCCAAATAGACAAATAAGAAGAGCAAAAAAATGAAAATATAGAATGTCACACGAAGAACCACTTTATCTTTTTGAATTTTTAAAGTTTAGCTTTCAAAAGTAAACAACACAAAATCACACCATGGAAAGCACACTAAGACAACCAAGTCCATGGAAGCAGAATTGTAGGGGTGTGAACAAATTTGATAGGACAATTAATGCATACTAACATGACATACATGCACGATGGAATATCGGATACTCCTAATGAATTTACTCAATCTCATCCTTAGGTGTAAAAGAGGTGAATTTACCTAAAAATTGACTTAACCAACTCCCCAACTCAATGTCTAACATGAATTTCACACCAATAACACCCAAAACTATTGAATGCTTTGTCAAAATGTTTTTCAGAAAGTGCAAAATCGTTAACAAAATCTCCATCCAATCTCCCTCAAGGATATGAATCAGCATATACAATTAACTAGGTTGGCCCAATTTTGCAGCTTTTTTAAATAACCTTGGCAAAGTTTATTAGAGGCATGCTTTTTAAGGTCTTTTTAAACAGAGGCATTTCTCGTAAAGATTATTAATCTTTCGCAGCCCTCTTTTCATTTTTCGCTCATCAAAATTTTATTAAATAAAAGTCCTCAATGAAAATAGAATAACATGCACCTTTTCATTTGTCAAGTTTTATTGCATTTTGTTCGTTGTATAGGTAGAATTGAGATGAAAACACTGACCAACATGGGATAACACAAGAACAATAATCAACCAAATTTGTGCACGAGTACAATAAAGGAGATAAGGACCCAAACATGTAGGAAGATATCACCAAACACTTCTCAACAACACCAAAACACTATAAAGCACATAATGAAATGAAGTAGCATATCGATTCACTACCAAACTATCACGTGAAAGATGAAGATGATGTGGTGACTTTGGTCATCCAAATGTCTAACCACAAAAGGTGAAAACAAATTACAAAAATCTTTTTGACTTTTCATTTTTTCTTGAAAGGAATCGAAAATATTTTTGAACCTTTCATATATTCCTAAAAACCAAAAATCTTTTTGTATTTTTCAAAGAGTAAAGAATATTGCAATATAAAAAATGATACAAATGAGACAGTCTAGTAATAGGAATCAGATGATATGAATATGAAAAATGAATCCTACTCTAGAATTGGAAATACCCCTCAGTTAACTATGCAAATTACTAAAGACTTACTAAGACTCTTGAATCTAAAGGCGTCTAAAGGCTTTGTCATAATATCGGCTAACTGAAGGTCAGTAGACACAAAACTCAAGCATACGAACTTTTCATCTACAACCTCACGAATAAAGTACTCACGTATCTTAATGTGCTTTGTGAGCGATTGCTGGACATGATTGCGAGATATGTGTATATCCCTTATGTTATCACAGGAAATGGCCATGGTATCCTATGATATCCCATAATATTCCAGCATCTGCTTCATCCACAGAAGTTGCGTGCAACAACTCCCGGGTGTTATATACTAAGCCTCAACAGTGGATAAAGAGATGGAGTTTTGCTTCTTGCTCAACCAAGAGACAAGAGAATAACTAAAATAGAAACACCCACCAGAAGTGCTCCTACATCCATCTGCATCCTTGTCCCATTCGATATCCGAATAGGCGGAAAAATGGTCATTGGTATCAAAGGAATAAAAAATGCCAAAGGAAAGACTTCCACTCACATATTTGATAATATGCTTTAGATCTAGTAAGTGTGACTCTTTGGGGGACGCCTAATATCGTGCACAGACTCCAACACTAAAGGCGATATCGGGATGACTAACAGTAAGGTAGAGAAGTATTCCTATCGTACTCCTATACACGGTTTGCTCAACGTCCTTGCCTAAAGTTTCCTTACTAAGCTTTGTCGATGTACTCATGGGTGTACGTGCATGCTTAGCAAAGTCCAAACCAAATTTCTTCACTAGGTCTCTAGCATACTTGGATTGGGAGATGAACATCCCATCCTCTAGCTGATGAATCCGGAGACCAAGGAATAATGTAAGCTCACCTACCATGCTCATATCAAACTCACTCTTCATCTCCACCTCAAAGTGATGAGCATGCTGAGATCACGTGGATCCAGAGACTATGTCGTCCACATAGACCTAGGAAACTAAAATAATACCGTCAACTCTCCTAACGAACAAAGTAATATCAATTCTCCCCTATGAAAGTCACGAGCTAAAATATAGGAAGTAAGCCTCTCATACCAATCACGGGGTTCTTGCTTCAAACCATACAAGGCTTTCCTCAGATAGTAGATGTGTTTAGGATGCTTAGGATCTTCAAACCCTTTTAGTTGTTCCACGTAAACCTCCTCCTGTAGAATGCCATTCAGAAAGCCACCCTTACATCCATTTGATATAACTTGAAGCATAAATGACATATAATGGTGAGTAGTAAACGGACGGACTCAAGACTTGCAACATGAGCAAATGTCTCATCAAAGTCAACACCCTTTATTTATGTATAGCCTTAAGCCACCAACCTAGACTTCTTACGGATATATTACAATTTTCATCCATTTTATTCTTGAAAATCCACTTGGTACCAATCACGTTAGTCTCACTAGGTCGGGGGATAAGTTCACAAACATCATTCTTTTTAAATTGAAGCAACTCATCCTGCATAGTAGATATCCAGTGTTCATCCTTGAGATTTTATTTGTGATTTTTGGGCTCGACTTCGAACGTGTAACATACATAGCTAACAACATTCTCTAGGTGACGCCCAGCGTGGGATCTCCCAAAATGGCAGTAGGGTCATGACTATTGCGAACTCGAGCAGGTGTGTCCCCTAAGACAGGAGTAGGGTCCACCCTGGTTGTGAGAGGCGCAATAGTATCATCAAAAGAATGTGTGTCATCCTCATATAACTTGCTGGGGTCAATTAACATCGGAGGTTCATCATCTTGCACGATGACATTAATTGACAACATAACCCTAGAGTTGCTTAGGTTAAAAACTCGGTATGCTCTACTGTTCGATGAATATCCTAATAGAATTTCCTTGTCACTTCGGGAGTCGAACTTTCCTAGTTGCTCTCTATCCCGTAGGATATATCATTTACTCCTAAAGACACAAAAATATGTCATGTTTGGCTTCTTTACAATCCAAAATTCATAAGGCATTTGAAGTGTGTGTGGACGTAAGTAAACCCTATTCACCGTATGGCATGTGGTAGACACGGCCTCTGCCTAAAATCTCCTAGAAACATTCTGACCAATAAGCATAGATCTAGCCATTTCCTGAATCATCCGATTTTTTCTCTCAATAATCCCATTTTGCGGAGGTGTTTTTATGGTAAAAATTTCATGTTTGATCGTAAGTCTATCACAATAAAGATCTAATTTTTTCTCCTGGAATTCAGTTTCGTTGTCACTACTGATTATATTGGTAGTGACACCGCATTGATTTTGTAGGACACAACACTTGGTCATAAAAAATTAAACATCATCTCATTTCTCTCTCAGAAAACCTATGATAGAATATCTAGAGAAATCATCCACCATCATGCGGCTATACCTCTTACCACCCAAAATCACTATACGAGTAAGACCCATAAGATCCATGTGAATCATCTCAAGTACTCTAGAGGTGGTAATGGAGTTAAACTTCTTGTGGGGGCTACGAATTTTCTTTTCCAACTGACACCACAAACTGTGGAAGTTGGTCTTCTAAGATAGGGTAATCCACGTACTAGATCCTTTTTAACAAAATGATCTAAATATCTAAAGTTCACATGACGTATACGTTGATGCCACAGATCCATAGAAGTGATCATGGCGCTGTTGCAGAGAAATGAGGACTTGGGTACTATCCCATAGCAATTATCTTATATCCTCACCCCTTGCAATACCAGTGTACCGACATGATCATACACAGTATAGGCATCCCGATAAAACTTAACTACAAAGTCAGCATCACGCAGCTGGCTGATGTGGAGAAGGTTTGCCTTTAAACCTTTGACCCTAGTATCTCGATAGTACCTTGTCCTAGAATGCTAGACCTGTTCCCATCACCAAAAGTGACTTTACCTTCCTTGTGATCCACTACGGAGGTAAAAAATGAGACATCACTAGTCATGTGTCTATAACACCCACTGTTAAAATACCATTGTGAGGTATTTTGAGATTTCAGAACAACATTAGCAACAAGAGCTTTGTTTCCATTCTTAGGTACCCAAAAGGAGGTAACCTTTTGTTTTCCCTTATTTTTGAAGATTATAGTTGCAAAGTTTGTAGTATTCACAAACGATCCAGATAACCGTTGAAATTCTAACATTAGACTCTGGGAAGTAGCGACTAAAAACTCAACCTGATCTCTCAGTCTCATGAGATTAATCGTGGGGTGTGATGGAGCAAAAGTATGTCCTGTCCGACCCAAACTATTAAAAAACTCTCTCAGGTAACCTTTCCTCTTACAGTAAGTAGAAAATTACACAGTCTGAGGTCTTCCTCGGTTTTGTTTTATTGGCCGACCAATTTTCTTGGGTTTGGGTGGATGACCATAAGGATTCGTCATAAACTCAGGAACTAGTTAAGGTGCCATTTGTGACGTGGATGCACCATCAAACCTAATTCTTGGCCTTTCACCAAATCTGCGCCATGTTTCCAGATCTATCCTCGATTTGAACCTTGACTTTTCGTGCTCTTTCAAGATCGTGTGTGAGTTGGTCAACAAGGCTTCAAGTATCTTTCGATCCTCTTCAGATGCACAAATCTCTCTCGTCAGATTATCCACTTATTTTGTAATGTCCCCTTTGACTTTCTCCAAACACGTCTCTCTCTCTCTCTCTCTCTCTCTCTCTCTCTCCAAACAGGCTTTCTTTCTCTCTTAACAAACTGACTCTCTCTCTCTCTCTCTCTATCTCTCAAAACGGTGCACAAGGATGACTCACTCTCTCTTATCTCTCCTAGATCTTTCTCTAACACTATAATCCTAAGAACTAAACTTTTATTATGCTTTTTGGTTTTAAATGCATAAGCATATAAATCAGCATAATCATGACTAAGGTCACTCTCGCTCTCACTCCCTGAATCCTCTCTCTCACTCTCAGTGTCGAGGTCTCCATGTGAAGAGGCATGTTCATCGACGTGAGGTGCATCAGAATATCTTATGTGGCTATCCATGAATGCGGTGAAGTTTCACTCATGCGGTGATTCTTCTACTGAATCCACCGACTCGACCTCGCTATGGTCACTCAGGGTAGCATTTAGAATAACTTTGCATTTTTCTTTGGCAAGTCTTTTCAGCCTTATAGCACACTCAAAAGCTCTATGACCATTACCATCACACTCATAGAATCTCTTTTCTTTTCTCTTAGGTGTGTCCTTCTTTTCCTTTTCAGAATTTTTATTTTTCTCAATTTTTTTATCATTAAACTTGCCACTATTTTTTAACTTGAGAAACTTCTTAAAATTCTTAGCAAACAAATCTAAATCATCTAAATAAGAGTCGAAATTAGAATCTGATATATTTTCATCACATCATTTAGACGATTCTACCCTCCTCCTAGTTGACTCAAAATTCATTTTATCTTGGGTCGTAAGTGCAATTCCTTTATCTTTTGCTTTTACAACATTAGGAAACATGTCTATTTCATAAGTTTGAAGATCACCTACTAATTATTCTAATTTAAGGGAGTTCAAGTTTCCTAAGGAATTTAACATTGTGACTTTGGGGATGAAACGCTTAGGTAATGAACGAAATATATATTTAACAACTCTAGCATTACTGATGTGTTCACCAAGGTTGAAACTAGTATTAGCTATATTAGATAAATGAGCATAAAATTCATCAAATCATTTAGATTTTAACATGGTAATTGTTTCAAACTGAATTCTTAAATTTTGTAGTTTCGACTCTTTAACAGCATTCGTTCCTTCATGGGTGAGTTGAATAACGTCCCACGCTTCTTTAGACGTGGTACACGTCATTATTCGTCGGAACTCTTTAGGAGTGACGGATCCCAAAATGGCACTAAGTCATTTAGAATTATACGTGGAACCATTTAAATTCATCCTCTGTCCATTGAGCCACATATTTTAAATTTTCCATGATTTTAAAAGTGATGGTTGTAGGTGTCCACCCATTTTCAACAAGGATCCACACACATTCATCAATGTCTTTAGGGCATAATTAGTTTGGACTTTCGTATATGCATAGGTAGACCCATCAAAATCTGGAATTTTACTAAATGATTTTTCCATTTGAACAAACTCTTTCAATAAATCAATTAAAAAAAAATATATTCAGGAAAAAAATTGCTGAAAATTACACGGTGAAATTGTGTAATTAGCTTTGATACCAATTTGAGAGTGCACTTTTTGTTCAACTAGATAAATTAATATAATTAATCCCAATATTTAAATAACCAAATTTGAATTCCCACCTAGTTTATGCATCTAACAGGGAGTAATTAACAATAGACACATTCAAATCATGAAAGATTCAATCACACACAAGCAGATAAGGAAAAATCCCCCAAAGGGGCAAAACCTTCTTATTTCAATATGATTTGTAAACACATATGTACATAGAGAAATACAATTTGACAAACTAAGACCCTCAGGCACCGATTCGTTGCCATCAGAAGAGCTTCTTGTAAGACGCTCTAAGTTCAACAATGCAGATAACCCTTTCTCAACACAAGATGCTCCACAAATGTGGGTATTGCTAGGTTTAACACGATTCACACATAATTTTGAGTGTTTGTGAATCTTAAAGTGTTTTGGATTGATAAAATACTAAGACTTGATAAATTAGGTCTGACGAATGTTTCCTCCAAAGTTTTAAACGAAAAGGTTTTCGAATTTGGAAAATTATAGAACTCGAAGAAAACAGATAGACCGGATATTTCTGAGCTCGTTGAATCGGTCTGAAAAGTATAATCGGATTCTTTTGGCATCCAAATCAATTCATTTTTCTCTTTAAACGAATCGGTTCGCTTGTTAACACTTGGAAGAAGGTTTTCCAGATCCGGATCGATTCGTTTTTGGATAGGGCCGGATCGGTTCGTTATCCAAACTTGGAAGTTAAGACTTTAGGTTATCGGACTCGTTCAATTTTCTTGAGGACCGGATCGGTACAACCTCCATTTTGCTTTGGCTTCTCTGAATGAGGACTCTTATGAACTGAAAAAAGTTACTATATTCACTTGATTGAGGGAAACGCGCATGACACACGATGTTGGTGATGATGGATACGTGAAATGTAGAATTCTGATTGAGGTCATCGAAATACAATCGTGCTGAGATGAGCCAACTGTAGCGGTGTGCGGCATATATTCTAGAATATAGAATAAAACAAAAATACCTAGATACTACCCTGGACATTTATAGAACATGTCCTTACATCTCTAACTCATAATTGATGGTAACTATATCGTAAGTATATCTTTGAAAAGATCCTTGCACGCCTAAGTGGATCGAATAAATATCTGATTCTGGGTATGAAATATTTATGCTTAACAGTTACGAAATTCAATATACTATACTCTACGCACAATCTAAAACTTCCACCACTTTTATCACTGACAAAATAATGGCTACCCAAGGTGATAAACTAAGATGAATAAAAACCATTTAAAGTAATCATGTAGTTGGGTAAGAAGTTCACGAAGTTCTATAGGGGGCATTCGATATAGAGGAGTTATTTTGGGAAAAAATTGATTATATCCCCAATTTCTTGAGAATGTGGTGTTCCATGTAATGTGTTTAGAAAAACATCATCAAAACATTCTAAGATCCTACAAATCAAAGGGTAATTGATACTTTGAATTTGGTATGTCGAAGTTCGAAATGAATGGTTCAATGGAAATTTAAGGACTGATTATCTTGTTCTTGGGGGTCTGTTTGGTTTGGGGTAAAATAAGTTTCAAAGCGGTGAAAATTAATATGGTGAAATATGTTTTCACCTATTTAAAGTTCTATTTTCTTCTTTATTCTTGTTTAAATTTTCATACTTATACGATGTCCACTTATTCAAAATGTCAACCCAACACAAGTTTAATTTTAAATATGTGAAAAAACATTTCACCATTTTACTTTTCACCGCAAGTAAAAGTATTTCTCCCCGAACCAAATGGACCATGAAAGTATACTCTTTTCATATAACAATCAATATAAGTGGTGTGTTTATAACACATCCATTACAATAATGAAATAAAATTGCGTATATCTAAGATTATTACATTTACATTGTGTGTACCTATACCTAGTTCAATTTCACATTTTTCCTAACGTTGGGTAGGTTTGCTAATTTAATGAGTAGGTAATTCAAATTCTAAGGGAGTATCTAACGACTCATATAAAATTTGTAGAATTTTATCTAGTTTAAGACTAATGAATTAGTGAGTTGATCCAGAATCAAATCAGATATGGGCGGTATAATTGTGAAAGAGTATCGTACCTTCCACCATGTCATTTAAATTTCAACCGGGTAATTTAGTAGAATTCTTCCTACATTCGGGGATTGGCTCAAGATTTCTATCGGCATTATAAGGCATACACTTAGTATAGGAAGACGTTATTCCTTTGGTTCTAGTGGAAGTAACGGTTTCATTTCTTATCAATGGTGGGTATAACTTGGGACACTTCAGACATTTGTGCATTACCTCTTAACACTCATGGCATTGAATCACGAGATTAGTAGTAATATTATGAATTTGGAAATATGTTTGTCCATAGTGGAAGGGATAAGGTTGGACTAGGGCATTGGGTGAGTTTTAACAACATAATTATTCCTATTTATTGGATTGTATGGGCGTACATATCCACCTAATGAGGGATTATGTTCAATAATTGAGGCAACTTTAACAAGTTGGGAAAAGTCTCTTATTTGAAAAACTATAATGGATGTTTTAATACTTAAGAGTAGTCCACTCTCAAAATGCTTGAAATTATTGACTTCGATTCTTACATACTTGGATGCCCAATGGGACAACTCAGTAAACATGGCTTCATATTGGGATATAAACATGTTGTGTTGTTACAACCTTAGAAAATCAACAGTTAACTAGTCTCTTTCGGTCTCAAAAAAATACTTTTTGAAGAAAATTTCTCCAAACGTTTCCTAGGTTAGGGTGGCTACATTATAGTCTTGGTCTATAACTTGCTATTAGAAGTTATCTTCTCTTTCAAACATGTATGACATAAAAACTACTCAAAGGTTGGCAGGAATTCTTACTCCACAGAATATCTTCATAATTTAGCGTATCTAATTATCAGCTTCACTTGCTCCAGTCTTTCCAAGAAAGGAAGGGGGTATTTGTGTTAGAAATTCCTTAAGATCATTAATTCAACATGTCTTCATTGCATCTTATTTCTGAGTCGTGCATTGAGTCAGTGAATGATCTTGCATAGCGAGAGATTTTAATTCTTGGAGGCATTTTATGATTCCTTCGATGTAATTTTGCTCAGTTTGGGCTTCGTTGGGAGGCGTGAGAGTGTTAACCATACTTTAACATAACGCGTTATATTTGAATCAATATGATGCATAAGAGTAAGTATATATAGGTAGAGGACATAGAAAGAAACTTTTAATGAGGGCATATTATACAACCCCCGAGTAGTTTTATTCATATTATTCAGGTCATATTGTACAATCTCCAAGCATATAAAAAGCAACTTTTAATGAGGTCATATAATAAAACCTATGATTAATGAAACTAAGGTTAAGGGGGAAATAATAGAATTTTATTCATAATATCGATAACTTGTAAGCGTATATTGTCAGGACAAGCTTCGACGCAAAAGAAAAAAAATTAATAAATATAATTGTAAAGTTTAAAGGTTGTTTTGTAATTATTTTAAGAAGTTTAAAAGAAGGTCTTAAATTCGTATTTGAAAAAGGGTGTAGAAGACTTTTTGACTTAAATATTACCAAAGAATATGTGGAAAAGGTTGGGATAAAAACTCAAAATATGAAAAAAGTTTGAGGGGTGGATTTGTACTTTTTGGAAAATAATTTGAAACCAAGCCTTTGAATTTCTATAATTTGATCTAGGTTTAACCCTATATCATTTTAACAAGAAAAATTTAATAAAAAATTAAAAAAAAGTTAATTTTTTTTATTAGCCACACGCCCTCACACGCTAGGCCAATGAACTGGTCAAAAAGTTCATCTTCTACCTCTCGACAGGTTATTAGGGTTAGGTCAAAACATTAACCTCAAATTACTCCTAATATTCTATACCATTTTAGATGATGTATGAATCAATCCAACCTATTTTTTCACAAGGAATTTAAATATATAAGTGTTATGGATTGAGGTTCAAAAAATGATCAAGTTATGACACTTATTTTTTTAGGAAATTTGACCAAATATTTTGTGAAGTTTATGAGTATGGCAATGATTTCTAAGCTTATGGTTCGGTTTCTGATATCCTTAGGAAGAGTTTGGATTTGGTTTGAAGGATTTAGGTGTTTGGGTGAATTTTGAATTTAAAATTTTTGAACTCCAAAAACACTTTTGGGAAATTGGGGGACAAACTCAGTTTTTTTTTAAAAGGAGCACTGCACTTGATCTCTTAGTCTCCTAAGAAACTCATCCATAATTTTGAAACAATTTAAAAGTCAAAGAATAGAGTTTCACCATTAAAGACCAATCTTTAATTATGTTTTTCATGGTTTAAGCTTGTACTGGCCATAATACATGTAATAACTTGGTTCTTTTGATTGGATTGAGGTTGGTGATGGTGAATAAATCATTTTTGATAAACAAAATAGAAAATTATCAATAAAATAGTGGGTTACCAATTTTGAGAGAACAAGTTTTATACTATTGAAATGGTGGATTTTGCTACCGGTATTCATGGGTTTTTTTTATAGGTTGGTCGATAAAGAGGTGGTTGGAGCGAAAGGATATGGATTCTTCCATTATTCAAGAAGATAACCAAGGTGGCACAAGGCGTTCACATGTGCGGGTTGGTTACCATGTGTTTTTTTCCCTTATGTCGTATTTTGGAGGCATTGTTGGCAGGGAGAAAGTCTAATTATATTTATTTCGATTTACGTCCTTTAGGAAGGTCATTAGTATTTATTTTGTATTTTATTCAATTCGTTTACACGTTTAAGGAGCATTTATGTAATTTTATGGAAGTTCAAGGGTTGGGATTGTAAAATTAAATTATAAAGTTTTGTTATGTGGGTGAAATGTAGGGCAAGTTGTGTTTCTTCAAAGGTTTATAGGAGAATTTTGGTCATTTTATAACTTGGGGGTACTTATATAATTAACTAAAGTTCCATGATTTCATAAGTAGTTTCAACTTTATTTAGGGCTTTTTTTATTTGGCTAAGGTGTAAGGGGGATATAAGGCTATATGGTTAACTTGTCATTATTTGATCATTCTAGGGTTCGTTGCTACACGAATATTACACGTGTTTTCAATGTTTTAATCACAATTTGGAGGGAACACCTGAATTTGAAAATATAGGCGAAATGAAAGATCTAAATCTTGAAAATACTCTTTAAGATATTTTTAAGTAATAAGGAATTCATATATTTAAAAAAAAGATGTAAAATTACCTATTTATTGCATTTTTGAAAAAAATATGTTCTAGTGTCGGAATGGTGGACTTTTGCCATGCTCACGATTATAGTTAGTATAGAATAATGGTTGAAATGGTTCATAGCCATGGGCACGGGTCAAATTCTGACCGGGCGTACATTGTCATGCGCAAGAGTTTTAATGAGACCATGTTTTCAATTTGAAGCCAAAGTGAAATAGAATTCAAACAAAGCACATTTAAGAGTTATGTATTTATCCAAAATGGTATACACAACATCTCAAAATGAAATCACATGGTCAGACCTTTAAAAACAAATTTTTGAAATATGTGAAATTGTATGCATAACCAATAATGTTCAATTATTAAATTATCAAAATGATATAAATTCAAATAAATAACAAAATAGAGAAAATTTAGTAGTGCCTCAAAGTTCCAAAATTCCATGTAGTCTAAATGAACTAGCCTAACTCAACTAAAATGGCTCACATCGTTTCAAACCTATATAGCTCCAATGACTCAACAATTCAATGCTTGGACACAAAATTTATCCAACTTTTTTATGATAATTTACATTTTCATTCTCCCCCTTAGGTAATTCCCTCTAACCCCCCCCCCCCCCCCCCCCAAAAAAAAAAAAAAAAAAAAAATCTTTTGATTACTCCTACTAAGCCTAATCTATAGTAGCCATATAATTGTAACACCCCACCCACTTGAGGAGAGAGAACGGAGCGCTAATGCGATAAAATAAATCCAAATTCACAAGTGACAAGGTATAGAGCATCTAAATAAACCCACAATAATATAAATCCACTAATCTCAATCTCTTCAATTACAACAACTAACTCGAAAATAAAATACAAATCTCCAAAGCTCTATACATCAAAATAATACAAATCTTTCCCAAAAGTCCTCGCTAAAATCAATCTCCATAGCGCCCCAAAATCTGCGCTAACCTACCACTAAAAGAAAATATGGGGAAGTACACAATACGACAAGAAAGATGCTCAAAAAATATATGTTAGCGATGAATAAAACGTAACAACACGAGTACGAATACTCAAATCAAAATGAAAATATCAAAGCATTTATCAATATAATTTCTCAACAACACATCAATGGGTCACCAGACCTCACCACATCCGTATATGCTTTATCAAGCCATAGCCCGAGAAACAGGAATTTTGTCGGGTGCCCAACATCCGTGCCATATTAAAATCTCATGACAACGTGCTCAATAACAATATAATGATACCACATGAATCAAAATAATTTCAACAGTTATTTTCCAGATTTCAATGAATTTAACAATTCAAATATGAGTTCAATTAAACAAGAATTCAAAGAGAATGACACTCGCGAGATTTAAGGAGCATATTGCGTAAGACCCCATACCTCAAACCATGATGAGAAACCAATGATCACATCCTCAAGATTAACACAAAAGATCTACAAAAGATCCTTCAAGAACCTCCAACAAAATAGCCCCAAGAAAACCTCTAATCTAAGGTTGGAACTCACAAATCTCAAGGGCCAATGTGTATATAAAAAGAAGAGGAATATAAAATATATTTTCTGCCAAAATTTATGCCAAAAGTATGTTAAAAGGCTTGCCCACGACTTCCTTTTATAATGCAAAGAAATAAAGAGTTGGAAGCCAAAAGACTCCTTTAAATTACTTGTTGTTCACAAAATCTGGGGAGGTCGATCGATCTACTCCCAGGCTGCGATCGATCGATCGTGCCCAAAAATTGACAGTTCGCCGACTTAGAATTCCAAGAGTTAAAAATGATTTTAACTCTTCATTTATTTTCCTTATTTAAAGGAGTCTTTTGGATTCCAACTCTTTATTTCTTTGCATTATAAAAGGAAGTCGTGGTCAAGCCTTTTAACATACTTTTGGCACAAATTTTGGCAGCAAATTTATTTTATATTCCTCTTCTTTTTATATACACATTGGCCCTTGAGATTTGTGAGTTCCAACCTTAGATTAAAGGTTTTATTGGGGCTATTTTGTTGGAGGTTCTTGAAGGAGATTTTGTAGATCTTTTGTGTTAATCTTGAGGATGTGATCATTGGTTTCTCATCATGGTTTGAGGTATGGGGTCTTACGCAATATGCTCCTTAAATCTCGCGAGTGTCATTATCTTTGAATTCTTGTTTAATTGAACTCATATTTGAATAGTTAAATTCATTGAAATCTGGAAAATAATTGTTGAAATTATTTTGATTCATGTGGTATCATTATATTGTTATTGAGCACGTTGTCATGAGATTTTAATATGGCACGGATGTTGGGCACCCGCCAAAATTCTTGTTTCCCGGGCTATGGCTTGATAAAGCATATACGGATGTGGTGAGGCCTGGTGACCCCTTGATGTGTTGTTGAGAAATTATATTGATAAATGCTTTGAGATTTTCATTTTGATTTGAATATTCGTACTCGTGTTGTTACGTTTTATTCATCGCTAACATATATTTTTTGAGCATCTTTCTTATCGTATTGTGTACTTCCCCATATTTTCTTTTTGTGGCAGGTTAGCGCAGATTTTGGGGCTCTATGGAGATTGATTTTAGCGAGGATTTTTGGGAAAGATTTGTATTATTTTGATGTATAGAGCTTTGGAGATTTGTATTTTATTTTCGAGTTATTTGTTGTAATTGAAGAGATTGAGATTAGTGGATATATATTATTGTGGGTTTATTTAGATGCTCTATACCTTGTCACTTGTGGATTTAGATTTATTTTATCACATTAGCACTCCGTTCGCTCTCCTTGGGCGGGTGGGGTGTTACAAATGGTATCAGAGCTTAGGTATATGGCAACCCTCAGGGCTTGGATTTTTGGTTCATTGCGTGGTTAGCAATTTTTGGAGATAGAAAATTTTAGATGATATTCGAGTTAGGTTTCGAGATTAGAGGTGAGGAATTATTTTTGGAGACGAAATTATTTTTGGAGATTGTTAGCCTAATTTTTGAGAGTTAGGCATTCGGCGAATTTCGAGGGCGCAATTCCATTGTTAGTGGGGAAGTGTAACAACCAGCGTAATTTTGGGCTATTTTAATTAATTTTTAGAAAATGGAGGAAAATAAAGTTTTTGATAAAATTATTTTTATTGCTCAAATATGTTGGTTATTATTTTTAAAGGCGAGAATTTCAAACGGTTTCAAAATCAGGACTTGTAAACAGTAATGCACATAGATTCCATAAGACCAATCGATATATGAAAGATCATTATGAGATAATGGATGTAAGTCGGATCAACATGTTTATACCTGAAACCACATGAAATAATAAAACTAGATCATATGGGTAATAACATGCATAAAGAGTAACTCCCCATGCTTTAGGAATCCGTCGATAAAATAATAAGATATATAGATGATATAAAGCATGTGAGAAATGAAAATATCACATATTATGAAAAAGTACATGAAGAATATGCTCCCTTACATGAAACATATCACGAAAAATGATGGTTCTCCCCTATAAACCCATAAAATGAATGTTTTGTTCCCCTAAAGAAAAAAAATATGGGAATCTCCCCCTATCTTAGATGTTTCTCCCTCTTTTGTCATGAAAATTCAAAGAGAAGTAGAAAGATATAGATAACGGGTATAACATGAAAATAACACAAAAACAACACAATTAATAAAAACTAGGAAAGAAAAATATAGATAATCATGTGATATAAACCAATACTATAAAATGGGTATACTCAAAATAGAAATCACCACGAGTATAAGCAACAAACATATGTAACACAAAATGAATATCAAATTAGGAACTAGTAGATAAAATATATCTTACAATAAGCACGTGAAGCAGGAAATGTAATATAAAATAATATAATTAGAATCAAACCATGTGAAGCGTAGATAGACCAATAGAAAGCATTGAGATATGGATAAACACATAAGAAATCTATAACAAACATCCGAAATGTTCCAACAAGTATCTAAAAGTACTCCATAACAAATAAATGAGTAATAGGGTCATATATACAAGTAGAAATGCCAATACCACAAAACGTATGACAAAGTCTCATAAAAAGAAAAATTAATGTTGAGATGAATCAGGAAAGCTAGAATCATTATCAGTAAACTCGTCATCCTTTTCTTACTCATCATAATCATATTCATTATCAACAAAAGGAATATGATTTATGGAAGGAGGTGGATCAAAAATAGAAGTTGGAATGTTTGGGACAAGGCTGATACTCCCCAACTAATAAAAAATGAAAGCAACATTGGTTCTTATATAGGGTTGCTATGTATCCTCAATGTTATGACGATGACTAAAGAAATCATGCATTAGATTCATATGTGACTGTATATCATTAAACTGACCACATAAATAAGAAAATTGGGACTCCATAAACTTTCTAGAACCCTAATGAGATCTATGTAAAGGTGCTAATGTTGTCTCTATTTCATAGATATTCAGCTACTTGTGAAATAACTTCTTCTTTATAGATAGGATGATGAGGTGGTCATTGGGATGTTTGATCAGTGGAACGATATGGGATTATTCTTGAGATGGGTTTAAGAATACTCGTCACATCGTCCGTATAAAGACAAGAAATACCTACCTTGTATAGGTAACTCGTGATCATACTTCCATATGGTAACAAATCACTCGTTTTATTTGTACAAGCTCGATGCATAACCTCCAAAATGAGATCAAGGTAATCAATAGAGCGATCAAATGCATCAACTGAGCTATAATAAACGGCACATCCTAGGCAAGGTGATAGGAAGCAGTTTATAACTAATTCAAAATGAAGTATAGAATATCGATACCTCATAAGGTTGTGTTGGAAAATATTCCCTACCGATGTCTTCCTATACCCAACAAAAATGAACACAACCGTATTAAGAGAAACCCCCCACTACCTGAATGTTATATGATATACCCATATATACCCTCGCCATGGCCGAGGGCGCCCTCCACCAAGACGGGCCCAAGATGGTCTCGTGACCCTTCAAGGGGCCGACCCTTTATTAGGCCGAGACGACCCTTGAAGGGGCCGACCCCTCATCAGGCTCAGACGACCCTTCAAGGGGCCGACCCCTCATCAAGGCCCAGACGACCCTTCAAGGGGCTGACCCCCTCATCATGGATCAGACGACCCTTCAAGGGGTCGACCCTTCATCAGGCTCGGATGACCCTTCAAGGGGCCGACCCTTCATCAGGCCCGGACCCTTCATCAGGCCCAGATGACCCTTCAAAGGGTCAACCCCTCAACAGGCTCGGACGACCCTCCGAGGGTACGACAGTACGAGGCCCAGATTAGGCCAGACTCACTAACATAAGGAACTTTGCCCTCGGCCTCATATCATAGGCCGAGGGTGACATCATCATAGTGCGTGGTTTGGGAGATGCGTGGCACAGTGCACGTGAGGCCCATATGGCATGTGGAAGACAGTTATAACAATATCACCCCCTCACGTGAGGGAATATTATGTCATCATTTGGCATCTATAGGTGTCAACAAGAGATTGGCTAGATCTTCATTTACATGCACCATGCATACTTGGGGGGTACACTACACCCCCTAGGACCTATATATACTTATCAACTACAACCCTATTGGGAAATGGATCGATAATTGTAACCCTAGCTAAAAATCTACTTGTACACACAGTAGAGAGAGAAAGGGAGCTTATATGCATTGTATCCAAGGCCATTAGTGCCCATACTAAGTGGATCACACACTCACAGTGGATGTAAGCCTAATTGGCTGAACCACTATACATCATTGTCTTATTCCTGTTATACTCATCCCCTTCTACACACTTACACACTTATACATCCATAGCTGCCATAGTACTTACAGTTTGAGCTCATCATCACTTATCTGGTGGTGCTAGATTTCAGCATCATCATTATATAACTCGTATTGTAAATATTATCCTTAACATCCAAATTTAAAGAAAAAACCTCCTAGGTAATATCAACATTTATCCCTCTAAGAAAAGTAAAAAAGATAATCATGGATGTAGATTTCATAATTATGTTCGCATAGAAATCCAAACTAGAGTGGCATTGGCGAATGGATATAGATTTAGCAAACATGAACCATGTATACCCTCTATCTAATGCAGCTCAGCTGACCCTCCTTGCATCAAAATTATCTAAAATCAACACCCATGTAAGATCTAACAGAACGATACTAAAACTCACATAAAGCTCGAAATCGTCTATAGTAATCCTAATCATAGACACATCGATAGTAGGGTTTAGGACATGTATAGAGGGTTTTGAGGCATGTCTACCATATCGAGACTTATGTGGTGATGACGGTGGTGACTCTCTAGGATGTGAACTCTCATCTTTTCCATTTGAGGGGTCATAGAAATAAAATTCTCTTCCTTTAATTCGTATTTTCTCTTACGATGATAAAAAAAACTAAGATAAAAATAATGAACAATCAGAATAGAAATGAATCCTAAGAGGGTGTGAGATAACAAAGGTGTAAGAACCTAGAGATCCTAAAATATCAACCAAAATCTCAAAACAAGCTCTTTAACCTATGAATCATATATAAATATAATCGAACAAGTGTAAATCGTCAAAAAATAACATCGACTGAAAATTTATGCAAGTGAAACTAGACGAACTCAATCATATTTGAAAACTAGGTCTTGAACAAGAAAAACCAGATATCCAACCCAAAACCCGCACGGCATGTAGAATCATTCATTTTTTTACTTGAAAAACAAAATTTGACGAAAAATGCACAAGAAACATAATTAACACACACACACACACACACACACACACACACACACATATATATATATATATATATATATTAAACTATGCTTATGCAAGGAGTAACTCAAAATGAATTAAACTATGCTTATGCAAAGAGTAACTCAAAATATTCCATAAACAATTTTTGATTTTTTAATTTTTCATACAAAAATGCAAAAATAATTTTACAAAAATCACATACCATGAATTTACACTAAGATAACCAAATCATGGAGACGTAATGAATGGGTGTGAACTTATTCAATAGAAAAATCAATGCAATCACACATAACATATGTGGACAATGAATATGTGTACCCCTAACGAATGAATCTCAAAATTGTCCTTAGGTGTCAAAAAATGTGAATTTAGATGACATCATCTTAATCCAATCGACAAATCAAATTCAGGGATGATTTTCACACCAATAATGTCTAAAATTATGTTATGCTTTTTAATGACTTTGTCAGGACGTGCAAACCTGTTTTATATTCCATCCAAACTCTCTTATAAATAATATTTCTTTATACTTTTCTTTTGAGGTGATGAAACTAAACTAAATTGACCCACTCTATGGCATAATTTTCTTTTTATTGCCTTTAAAGTTTTTCGGGCTCTTTTCAACCTCTTTGGACCTTGGATTCTATTTTTGCCATATTTTTATTTTCTAGATCCGATTTGAATGGTGGCTCAATTGTAAAGGATAAATGAGTACCATTCGTAGCCCTTTCCCAATTTTCAAATAAAACACACAAACTCACATCAACGGTTCTTACATGCACTAGTTTCATTATCAAGTTTTATTGCATTTAGTTCGTTTTAAAGACAGAATTGAGATGAAAACACATCGACCAACATGTGATAGACAAGAACAATAGTCAAATAAATACGTGCAAGTGTGCATTAAAGGAACTCATGAGTCAATCATGTAGGTAGTAACAACAAGTTACATCTTAACGACTCCAAACATTGTAAAACAAAAAAATGAAATGATAACACATATCAAAACACTATAAAATAATCAAATGGATATGGAATGAAATTGTGACTCGATCATACTAAATGTGTATCCATATATGGTGTAAAACAAAATACAAAACTCTTTTTGTCTTTTTGCAAAAATTTTATCATTTTTTTTATTTTTCAAAAGTTTTATAAAAAACAGAAATCTAATACAAAAAGTACACGTGTCATTACACTAACAAACATATTTCATGAAGCACAACTAGTGTATGACAAACAAAGCTAACACAGTCATCTATATGATATAGGAAGAGAAAAATCAAGTTTAAGCAATCGAGAATCAACTAGTATAACATCTAACTCCGGTAAAAGTGATTGCCTAACCCAAATAGATGTGAAACGCCAAATAGGGGTTTTGGGAATCAACAGAACACTAGACTTCAACTTCTTAGGACTTCTTCTAAGATCAAAACAAAAATGCCTAAGGTGCCCTTTTCTACCACAATATAAACGTGTAAACGGGTGAAATGTCACTTATGGTTTGACTGTTTCTAATGTCCTTGGGATTTATTGACCCTCTAAAGTAAATAATGGTCTTGGCTTTAACAACAGAAGTGCTAGAACTCGATGAGCCACTACCATTGCTACCAAACTTACCGAGTCAGTCAAATCATTTTTCATATCCAAAGTTTTGACACAAGCTAAGAATTAGACTCTTCTAATTTTAGGGACTCCTTCTCTAAATTTTCAATTATTCCTAGAAGGTTATCATGTTCTCCCTTAAAATGAACACTTACCCTAAGAGTCTCTTCGCATGCCACAAACTCATCGATTAAAATATTTTTATCCTCTTTGACACAAACACAAATCCTAGAGTTTTAAAGTCATCCAATTCTTTTTTTTTTAAATTGGACTCTATCATCACTCTCCTTTCTGGACAATTTTAACGCGTTAATGTCATGGACCAAAGAAATAAATTTCTCATGATAAAAACCTCTTTAATTTTGAACCGTTTGCAAAAGATCCATATCTGATTTAAAACAAGAATTTTCTTTTTCCCAAAAATTAATTCTTTTCGCAAACAACAAATTCAAACTACTTAAATCATCAAAACACTGACTCGTGTCATCAAGGGCAGGCATCCGATTACATAAGTGCTCCATCGGAGAAATTGCAAATATTTTTAAAATTTGATTTAAAAAAAAATCAATACCACAAAATTTGGTAAAAAACAAAGATCACTCCATAACTTAGAGAAACCCGCTCTTATACCAATTTGCAAATGATTGCGCGATACCGATTAAACTGAATTTTAAAATTTCAATGTTAACCATTGATATACCCGTTTATACCCTCGGCCTGGCTGATGATAACCTCCAAACGGACGACCCTACGAGGGGCCGACCCCTCCTACAGGCTCCATATGACCCCTCAGGGGGGCCGACCCATCACCAGGCTCCAGACGACCCTACGAGGGCCCGACCCTTCACCAGATTCCAACCGACCCTACGAGGGGCCGACCCTTCACCACTCTCCAGACGACCCTCCGAGGGTACGACAGTACGAGGCCATAATTGGGCCAGGCTCACTACTGGAAGAAACTTTGCCCTCGGCCTCGGCTCATAGGCCGAGGGTGACATCGTGATAGCGCGTGGTTTGGGAGACGCGTGGAACAGTGCGCGTGAGGCTCACATGGCACGTGGAAGACCGTTATAACCAAATCACACCCTCATGTGAGGGAATATTATGTCATTATTTGGCATCTAGAGGTGTCAATGGAGGATTGGCTAGATCATCATTCACATGCACCATGCATACTTGGGGGGTACACTACACCCCCCAAGACCTATATATACTTGTCACCTACAACCCTACAGGGGATCGATCAATTAACTGTAGCCCTAACTAAAACTCTGCTTGTACACACAGTAGAGAGAGAGAGAGGCTTATGTGCATTGTATCCAAGGCCATTAGTGCCCATACTTAGTGGATCACACACTCACAGTGGATGTAGGGCAAATTGGCTGAACCACTATACACCATTATCTTATTTCCTCTTATACTCATCCCCATCTACATACTTATACACTTATACATCTCTATGGTTGCCATGGCTGCTACTGTTTGAGCTCACTATCACTTATCTGGTGGTGCTAAATCTTAGCACCATTAGTTTGGCGCCATCTCTGCGAACGAGAAGACATCTCTTCCTCTGTACAGCTTGACCTCACTGGGCACTCTGGTGGTGAA
Organism: Sambucus nigra; assembly: GCA_949130495.1. NCBI lineage: Eukaryota > Viridiplantae > Streptophyta > Magnoliopsida > Dipsacales > Adoxaceae > Sambucus > Sambucus nigra. The sequence continues at coordinate 718,209,532 of OX422207.1, forward strand.
CCAACGCTCCCCCTGAGAGGAGGTGTTTCACCATTGAAAGAGACCCACTAAGGTTCCCAAGCTCACCAGTTTTTTCTTCAGTTCAACTTTTCATAGCTCAAGCACATGGCACCTGAGATGCCACCACCAACACTTCCCCCGTCGGATGAGGGGGGAAGACCCAGTTCCAGTCAGCCGCCGCCTCAGTCTGAGATGGCTGATGTGGCGGCAGCCCTAAAGTCTCTGGCAGCAAGCCAACGGATGAAGAAAGAGCCGTTCACAGTTCTAAGCCAGAACATATTAAGAGCACCAGGGGTTTCACCTGATATGATTACTCCGGCAGCAGCTCCAGGGCAGCATGAGACCAAGGGACCACCCCAGGCACCACGCAAAGACCTGCCACCCCCTCAGCGGCGTAGGGATGTTGTGACCCCCGGCGTCTACGCCTGGGGAGGAAAGAATACCCTTGCCATGAGGATAGGTATGGAGATCTGGAGGGAGAGGAGGCTCCTATAGAGTGCTGGTAACCTTATGAGGTCTCCAACAATACTGTGCGACCCTTACAGGATAGTAGGGGAAAGTGCGGGAGACCAAACCCTGATGATCGCCCAAGAGGCTCTGCTTTTGATCGCTTGAGCAGGGGGTCGGCCTTTGAGAGGCTAGGCCCAGTAAATGACCTGCGGGAATAGTTGTCCAGGCCAAGAAGCGCCGCGAGATCCAGGAGGGAGGCAGCAGATAGCCGACCCCGAGGACGAGATGACGGCCAAAGGGAAGTGAACAGCCGACACAGGCCTGCTGTAGCAGAACCCTCCGTCCACCTCGGAGAGGCAGCAGGGTATAACATCGGCCAGGCTGACCCTGTGAGGCCCTGGAATGACTCAATCCAGCGGTTAGAGGATAAGATTGGTGATATATTGAAGAGGCGAGACCCTCTTCAAAGGGGGTACACCATAGGCTCAACCTTTGTGGCAAAGATAGTCAACTTCCCCATGCCGTCAAAATTCAAGCCACCCGTGGTCACCCCAAGGTATGACGGGAGCACCAACCCCATCCACCATGTGGAGATGTATCAGCCAGCAGCAGACATATACTCTATCTCAGATGAGATGAGATGTCGTGCCTTCTCTGGTACCTTGACAGGGGCTGCGCATGTCTGGTACACGTCTCTTCCAAAAAATTCCATTGAAAACTTCAAGCAGTTGGTAGACCTGTTCATCCATAACTTCTGCTTTGGGGTGAGGCCACAGAAAAAGACCACCCACCTGCTCTATGTTAAGGAGTGTAAGAGTGAGAGTCTGAGGGACTATATAGCCAGATTCAATAAGGAGAAGCTGGAGGTGGAAGACTATGAGGAGAGCATAGCTATGACAACCCTGATTGGAGGACTCCAAAAGGGGAAGCTGTTATGGAAGCTTGCTGAAGACCCTCCGAGGACGATGGCTGAACTGTTGTCGACAGCAGGAAAGGTGATGAACGCCGAAGAGGCGATGGCTGCAAAATATGAGGACGAAAGAGGAGGTGCAAGTGGGAGTAAATACCCTAAGAAGAACAAAGAGGGGAAGAAGAGGTCCACGGATGACAAGTTCGCTGGGTACACCCCTCTAACGGTCAGTTGTGAACAGATTCTCAATGAGATTAAGAGTGACTGATCCCTAAAGTGGCCTAAGAAGCTGAGGGCAGCCCCCGGCAAGAGGAATAAGAACCTGTGGTGTGAATTTCACCAAGACCACGGCCACGTAAAGGACAAATTCTTTGCTCTGAAAGACGAGATTGAGAAGATGCTGAAGGAAGGGAAGCTCAGAAAGTACGTCGACAAAGGTGCCTTTAAGAGGGGCCCAGGGGACGACCCCAGAAAGAAGCAAGGCGATGCATGCATAGAAGGTCCTCAAAAAAGAGGGGACGACCCTTCTGATGATGAGGACGACCCTGACCTCCCACCGAGAGACGACCATGACCCTGTCAAGAGGCTTAATATGATCTCTCTCAGAGTGGGAATGATCTACGGGGGACTTGTAGGAGGAGGGTCTGAGGTCGCCGAAAGGAAGGCCCACGTGGCTGAGGCAAAGGCAGTGACGAAGACGGTACACGCAACCTCCCTGAAGGTCAAGTCATAAAAGAGGAAGAAGGTTGATATGGACACACTGATAGTAGGGTTTTCAAGGATGGACTTCAAAGGCCTCTTAGCCCCACATGATGACCCTCTCGTCATCACTACCAGGGTGCACGGATGCGAGGTGCTGAGGATCTTGGTAGATGGGGGTAGCTCTGCAGATGTGATGTTTTGGCCATGCTTCAAAGCCTTGGGTCTCAGCCGTGCTAGACTTGTCCCCTACCATCATCCGTTGATTGGGTTCAGTGGGGAAAAAGTTCATCCCCTTGAGGTATATGAGGCCGATGTGAGGATGGGTGAAGAGTGGCCGAGATGGCTCACCAAGAAGGTCAGTTTCTTTGTGATGGACGAGCAGGTGTTTTCGGCCTACAACATCATACTGGGGCGTGTGTCCCTCAAGGGGTTTGAAGCTGTGCCGTCTACGGTCCATCAGATGATCAAATTTCCTACACCTTACGGGGTGGGGGAAGTTCAGGGAGACCAGACGACTGCGAGGGAATGTTACTACAACTCCGCTGAAGAAAGGGAGGCACACAAGAGGGTTACAACCACTTATAATATTGATACCCTAGACCCCAGAGATGAAGCGAAGATAAAGAAAGGAGAGGCTGCGGAAGAGGTAGAATCCATCATGCTCGATGAGGATGACACAAAAAAAACCATCCAAATTGGCAAGTCTCTGAAGCCCAACATCAAGGAAGACCTCATTAAACTATTGAGGAGAAGGCGAAGCGTCTTCGCCTAGAGTCATGTAGATATGCCAGGGATTGACCCTGAAGTCATGTGCCACAAGCTCAATGTGGTAGAGGGAGTGAAGCCGGTGAAGCAGAAGAGGAGAATTTACTCCAGAGAAAAATATGAGGTCATCAGGGACGAGGTCAAAAAATTAGAAGACGCTGAATTTATCAGAGAGGTCATCTACCCTGAATGGCTGTCCAATGCAGTCATTGTCCCAAAGGCCAACGGCAAGTGGAGAATGTGCGTGGACTTCACAGACCTCAATAAGCATTGTCCCAAAGACAGCTTCCCTCTCCCCCGCATCGACTAGATGGTAGACGCTACCTCAGGCCATGAGCTCATGAGCTTCATGGATGCCTACTCAGGGTATAACCAGATTTTCATGAACCCTGAAGACTCGGAGAGGATCGCCTTCATCACTGACAAGGGGACATACTGTTACAGGGTCATGCCCTTTGGCCTAAAAAATGCGGGGGCAACGTACCAGCGCCTCGTAAACAAAATGTTTGAAGATCAAATTGGGAAGTCTATGGAGGTCTACCTAGACGACATGCTGACTAAGAGTCTGAAGGTAGAGGATCATGTGGCAGACCTGGAGAGGACCTTTAATACGATGGACAAATACAAGATGAAGCTTAATCCGACCAAGTGTGTCTTCGGGGTCGGAGCAGGGAAGTTCTTGGGGTTCATTGTCAATCAAAGAGGCATCGAGGCCAATCCTGAAAAGATAAAGGCCCTTATTGAAATGAAGACCCCCAAGTCCATTAAAGACGTTCAGAGGCTCACAGGGAGAGTTGCTGCCTTGAATAGGTTCGTGTCTAGGGCCACAAACAAGTGCTTGCCATTCTTCAAGACCCTTAGGAAGACCTTCGAATGGAGTGCAGAGTGTGACAAGGCTTTCAGGGACCTAAAGTCGTACTTAGAGTCTCCCTTGATGCTATCACGACCGTGCAGGGTGAACGACTTTATGTGTATCTCTCCATCTCAGAGTCGGCCATCAGTGCAGCCATTGTGAGAGATGAAGACGCGATACAGAAGCCCGTGTATTTTAACAGCAAGGCACTCCAGGGGGCAGAGCAAAGATACCCGAGGATGGAGAAGTTGGCCTACGCCTTGATCCATGCCTCGAGGAAGATGAAGCCGTACTTCCAGTCCCATACAATGGTCATCCTCACCGACTCTCCTCTTAGGCAGGTCCTACACAAGCCAGAAAAATCAGGTAGGTTGATGGCCTGGGCTATAGAGCTGGGGGAGATTGACATTGTGTATCAGCCTAGGACGGCCATTAAGGGGCAGACATTGGCAGACTTCGTGGCTGAGTTCACTTGGGAAGATGATGAGGCCGAGGGTGAGACCCTCGGGAAGAAGGATACAGAAGACAGACCCGCAGATAGGGCTGAGACAATCACCGCTAGAAGGAAAGCGACTGAAAACGAAGAGGGAAGGTACATCTTTAGAAAGGGGTCCCTCTCTGAGGGAAATTTTTCATAGGAAAAGACTCTGTGGAGCCTCTTCGTTGACGGGTCCTCCTGTGACAGCGGAAGTGGAGCTGGACTGATACTATCAGCACCCGATGGCACAGACATTGAATACGCCCTAAGGTTCAACTTCAAAGCCTCCAACAACGAGGCTGAATATGAGGCCTTAATAGCAGGACTTTCCTTGGCTAAGTCTCTTAGTGTCGGCCAGATTTTGGTCCATAGTGATTCAAGGCTAGTAGTGAATCAGATACTAGGAGCCTACGAGGCTAAGGACGAGAGGATGGCTAGGTACCTTGAGAAGGTGAGGTCATTACTGAAGGGCTTCAGAGAAGTGAAATTAAGGAGGGTACCTAGGCTCGACAATGGCCGTGCTGATGCCCTTGCTAGGTTGGCCTCGGCAACAAGAACATACATCAGGAGGACGGTCCGAGTAGAAATTTTGTTTCGGCCAACTATTGAGGACGCTGAGGGAACACTTGGCAATTGCCTAAATGTTTCTCAAGAAGCTTCGTGGATGGACCCCCTGATCAGATACATTAAAGAGGGTGAGATGCCAGAAGCAAGGCAAGAAAGGAAGAAGCTGAGGTACAGGGCTGCAAAATTCACTTTCATCGGAGACACCTTATACAAAAAGGGGTTTTCGCTCCCCTTACTTAGGTGTGTGCATCCCTCAGAAGTCCCTTCCATTTTGCAAGATGTGCCATGAAGGGTCGTGCTCAAGCCACATTGGGGGTAGATCCCTAGCGAAGAGGGTGATCACCCAAGGCTACTGGTGCCCACCTTGGGGAAAGACGTCGCAGCATATGTAAAAAAGTGTGATAAATGCCAAAGATTTGCTACCATCCCTCATCAACCCCACCAGCCTCTTACCTCCGTTACATCTCCGTGTCCATTTGCAGTATGGGAATTGATCTAGTAGGACCCTTGCCTAGGGCCATCAATAACTATCGATTCCTCATCGTAGCCATTGACTATTTTTCAAAATGGGTGGAGGAGGAGCCGATGGTGACGATCACCGAGCAGAAGACCTTCCAGTTCATCTGGAAAAATATTATATGCAGATATGGTCTCCCCAACACCATCATCTCGGATAACGGGTCTCAGTTGAAGAATGCCTCTCTACAGAAGTACTATGAGAGGGTAAGTATCAAACAATTTTTCTCCACACCTGGCCGACCTCAGGCCAATGGGCAAACAGAAGTCACAAACAGGACAATCCTAGATGGAATCAAGAAGAGGCTTGAGGAGGCAAAAGGAAGATGGGTCAAGGAGTTATATGCTGTGCTGTGGGCATACAGGACGACGGTGAGGACTTCTACCGGGGAGACCCCATTCATGCTAACTTATGGCTCAGAAGCCGTCATCCCCACCGAAATTGAGTTTTCTACTCATAGGGTCCAAATGTACGACCCCCTAGGGAAATAAGGAAGAGAGACGACTCGACTTGGACCTGATTGAGGAAAGGAGGGAGGACGCTGAGATAAGGCAGACCGCCTACCAACAGAGGATCGCAAGGTTCTACAATCAGAGGGTGAAACAGAGGCCTATCGCAGTGGGGGACTTGGTCCTCAAGAAGACTTGGCAAAAGCCCAACAAGCTTCATCCTAATTGGCATGGCCCATATAGGGTCATCGATGAAGTCGTCCCTGGGACCTACAGACTAGAAAACCTAGAAGGGGAACCTTTTTCAAACCCCTGGAATGCAGATCATTTGAAGAAATACTATCAGTAGTGTTGTAAGGTCTTGATAGACCATAATTGTAATAAGAGTTGCTCCAACAGAACACTTTGAAAATTAATGAGAAATATCAGTGTTTCCCCTCATCCTGTGGTTATCAGTTCTAGAACGCATGGAAACATCTACAGAGAACCACCCTCGACTATAATGGGGGCCAGTGGAGGGGACGACCACATCACTGTCCTCAAGAAAGACGAGGGAAGACATTAAAATCCATTAAATTGGTAAGTTGATCCCTCGGCTATAATGGGGACCTGTGGAGGGGACGACCCCACCATTGTCCTCAAGAAAGACGAGGGAAGACTTTATAATCCATTAAATTGGTAAGTTGATCCCTCGGCTATAATGGGGACCAGTGGAGGGGACGACCCCACCACTGTCCTCAAGAAAGACGAGGGAAGACATTAAAATCCATTAAATTGGTAAGTTGATCCCTCGCCTATAATGGTGGCCAGTGGAGGGGATAACCCCACCACTGTCCTCAAGAAAGACTAAGGAAGACTTTAAAATCCATTAAATTGATAAGTTGATCCCTCGGCTATAATGGGGGCCAGTGGAGGGGACGACCCCACCACTGTCCTCAAGAAAGACGAGGGAAAGGTTAGTGGCTAATAAAAAATAGCAAATCATGCAATAAGCTGATATAGAAGACGGTAAAGGAGACGATATGATATTAATGAAAGCAAGATACAAGATATCCAAGTGTTTTACAAAAAAGAGTACAAAAATAATAGATACATTGTGAGGGTATGGGCTACACGCAGCCACCCTAAGGGACAATGTCAGAGGGCAGAGCCTCAACATCCACCAATGGAGTCTCTTCAATAACCATGACTGGCCGATCCTCAGATGTGCCGACCCCCTCAACCTGCACTTGGGATTCTACCTGGGACAGAGCCTCGGCGATCATTGGGTCGTCCAGTCTGACTGATTCAATAGACGGACGGACCGAGGAGACGACGTCGCCAAACCTGAGGACGACCCATCGGCAGGCAGTCCTAATTCCCCTCTCCAAGTATTCAAGGCCGAAACCTTGAAACTCGTCAGAAACCTTGTAAGCCTCAACAACATCGGCCTCGACTTTTCTGACAGCTTCTTCGAGATCAGTCTTGTGCTGGGCCTCCAGGTTGATCAGGGCCGAGTCCCTCTCCTTGATGATCAAGTCCTTGGCTTGCAGGTCGGCATCGTGCTGCCTCATCAGCTCATCTAGGACCCTATCATGCTCGGTGCTAGCACTCTCAAGCTCAGCCCTCGCAATATCAAGCTCTGTCCGAAGGTCGGCCTCATGCCGAATGGCCCTCTCAGCTTCATAAAACTTCTATTGGTTCTCAGCCATCCACTTGGTGGATGAGGTGATGGCACAAACAGACTGCGCAAAAAATAAACAGATGTCAAGAGGGGCCGAGGGAACAGTTAGTGAAAGAATGAAATTAAACAGATGGGTCAGAGCCAATACCTGTGCGAGGGAGTGCAGACCATAGTCGTACACTTTGGCTGGAGGCATCTTTGACAAAAAGTCATAGTCAGCAGCCGAAGGTGCAGAGAACATTGAGGCCTTCGCTGCCCTCAGATTTACAATGAGCGACGAGGGATCGGCCCTCAGATGTGCCAAGTTTTGAGACCAAAAGGCCCCCATACTGCACGAAGAGGTCGTCCCCTTAGAGGCTTCGACCCTGGCCCTCGTCCTAGAATCAGGCCGAGGGTCAACAGGGGCCTCAGGCTCTTTCTTTTTATTACTATCGGTGGTCGGCTCCACCACCGTCGGCCCGGCGGCCCTCGTCTTCCTCGGAGCCTACTGAGGTTCCTTGCCTTTCTTCTTTGCCAATCCTGATAATAAGCTGGGAGCAGTCATTTACCAAAGATAATCCGATATACCTGCATGATGACCTGATAAGAAGATGACACGTCAGAAAAATGCAGAGATAAAGAGAAAATACTTCAAAAATAAGTAAAGAATGGAAAATGTGCAGTATAACTCACATAGTTCTGTCAGAGGGCCGACCCTCAGACCAGCTTCTTTGAGGAACCGAGGGGTCATCAAGTCTTCGAATTTGGCAAGTTCACCCTCTCTCCCTCATCCTCTAAGTTAATCAACAATGTCCTTCTCCTCCAGGCTAAGTCCAAGGTCTGATCTGGCCTTCATAGAGGGGTTGGACCACTTCCTGGGGACCCTCGGACTATCGGCAACGGGCTCCCACTCCTCGGAGTTGAAGAAAAACCTCTTTTTCCAATCATGGTTGGAAGTTTGTGCCACATGGAGGAGTTTCTTCTCAGACCTCCTTGTCCCCAGATGATAATATCCAGGCTGTTTGGACAAAGAGGTAATGTTGTAACAACCCAAAAATAGGTCAGCCGAGGGCTCATCGGTGAAGGCATTCTTCCACAAGGAAATATAGCCCAGGATCGTCCACGAAGAGTTGGGGGGAAGTTGAGAGGGAGCAACACCAAGGGCAGAAAGGATGTCTACAATGGCAGTATGCATAGGGAATCTGACTCCGATCTTGAGAATTTGTTCGTAAACTGCAACCTCTTCCTCTCCACAATAAAAAACCCTCTCAAACTCAGAGGGAACCCTCATAGTTATGCTGAGAGGCACTCCATAGGCATGCCTCCATATCAGGAGGTCACGATCCCTAACAGAGGAGATAAAGGACGAGGCATGGGAGGTATCAACTTCGTTATCTGTGTCATCGTCCTCGTCCTCAGTCCCCTCCCCCTCGGCCGGAGGGCCCTGTGGAAAAGCCACTTGGAAGGCATGGGGAGACAGGGTTGACACGGGGACAGCCTCAGAGGGGACCGTACCCTCAGCCTCTCGGCCTGGGCTTAAGTCAGACATCTCCCTCCTACTAGAAGTTTCAGCACCAGTTGGCGAGGATGCTCTCTCGTCCATCTCACTTGGTTTGGGTGTCTCGGCTGGACGAGCGGACGACCCACAAGACTGAGACGGTTCAAATGGTTTTATGGTGGCAAGAGGAACGGGAAAGATGGGTCATACCCAATTAGGGTCGACCCCTCGTCTCCTCTCTTCCTCTTCCTCTATTCGTCTGATCTCGACAAAGAGCTTCTCTCTCAAGGATGGGAACTCAGATATTAAGCTATAAAGCCTCCTAAGCATTAAAGGGAAGACTCTACACTTGGAGAAATTACACTAAACTTAGCTAACTTATTTACAAACAAGTGGGAAATTGACCAGGTTGGACTTTTGGATCAAACAAAGGAACTCAATGGTTTCTGTCAAAAACACCCAAGAACCAGTTGCCGGAGAAGACGCTGGAAAACGTTATGGCACAACCTAAAGAAAATGCAACCCCACAACCCTAAAAAGCAAATAGAAATGAATGCAAAAGAGAGTACCTTATAAAGAGAGCAAAAAATGTTGCTAAGACTTGAAGAATTGAAGGATGCAAATGGCGATGAAAGCTGATGAAACTCTAGAGAGAGAATGCTTGGGTGCGAAGAAGAAGAAGGAGAGAGAATTTGAAAATCTCTTAAATACTTTGGTAATGAGTGGGCCCATTTACTGAGAAGGGTATTATTAGGGCACCAAGCCCCAAGCGCAGTGTGCAGCCGCCATACCTTGGAAACTGGAACAGCAATGAGTATCTGCCCAGGTGTCACTCACCTAACTGATCATACATGCATCTCATTTAAAACACTATCCCTCAGCCATCTCAACAGCACCTATGGCTAAGGGCTGGGGGGTGATTGATATACCCGTTTATACCCTCGGCCTGACTGATGATAACCTCCAAATGGACGACCCTACGAGGGGCCGACCCCTCCTACAGGCTCCATATGACCCCTCAGAGGGGCCGACCCATCACCAGGCTCCAAACGACCCTACGAGGGGACGACCCTTCACCAGATTCTAGACGACCCTATGAGGGGCCGACCCTTCACCACTCTCCAGACGACCCTCCGAGGGTACGACAGTACGAGGCCATAATTGGGCCAGGCTCACTGCTGGAAGAAACTTTGCCCTCGGCCTCGGCTCATAGGCCGAGGGTGACATCGTGATAGCGCGTGGTTTGGGAGACGCGTGGAACAGTGCGCGTGAGGCTCACATGGCACGTGGAAGACCGTTATAACCAAATCACACCCTCACGTGAGGGAATATTATGTCATCATTTGGCATCTAGAGGTGTCAACGGAGGATTGGCTAGATCATCATTCACATGCACCATGCATACTTGGGGGGTACACTACACCCCCCAAGACCTATATATACTTGTCACCTACAACCCTACAGGGGATCAATCAATTAACTGTAGCCCTAGCTAAAACTCTGCTTGTACACACAGTAGAGAGAGAGAGAGGCTTATGTGCATTGTATCCAAGGCCATTAGTGCCCATACTTAGTGGATCACACACTCACAGTGGATGTAGGCCAAATTGGCTGAACCAATATACACCATTGTCTTATTTTTTCTTATACTCATCCCCATCTACATACTTATACACTTATACATCTCTATGGCTGCCATGGCTGCTACTGTTTGAGCTCACTATCACTTATCTGGTGGTGCTAAATCTTAGCATCATCAACCATATTTAATCGGTGTCAATTTTCAATCCAATTTCAATCAACCCTCAAACATACAACTATGCGTGGATCAATCAAATCAACATAAATAACTGCTAACACACATATTTCCGGAAAAAAAATCCTTCGGGTAAACCTTTTATTTCACAAATGATACTCACAATGATTATAAGTGAAATCTGCAATGGATTAACCTCAGTAAACCCACATAGGCCGCAACCTATATCAGCAATGGAGTTCCACAATAACTCCACACGAATCGCAGTTCAGTCAACCCAAGATCACCCACGAGTACTCCCTTTAACACGCAGTTACGTCCGCCCAACACCTCCTTCAAGTGGCACCTAGAGCATTAGTAGAGATCTTATCTACAAGAGAAACTTCACAAAATTGTGTTTTTGGGTTAAAAAAAACTCACATAAAGATTGGGATGATTTGTGAATTGAAAACAAAAGGATTTAAATGCTAAATAAAGAAGACAAAGGATTCTGTCAATTTGAAGTGTTTGCAAAAACTAAAATGTCGGGATTTCTTAACAAAAAATGGAGTGGTATAACACGCTTTATATAAAAGACTTAAGGCGGCACGTCGCTCGATGGAAATAGGCAGGTGGATCGAACGAAGCTCAATGTCGCTCGACCGATAGCTTCGCGCGAGATCCATTGTCGCTTGAATGCCTGTACAGGTCGCTCGAATGACAGTAAAAAATAATTTTTTTCTTTTTTATTTCAAAAGTCTGCCTTAACACTTAGAAAAAATATTTTGACAAAAAAATCCACTCCAACACTTAGGAAATATTTTAGAAAAATTATCCCAACACTCTAACTTAACCGTTAAGGTATAAAAATACAATCTTATCAAAATTAATCTCGTGGAGGATTTTTTGTTGAAGAACTTTGATTTTCGGATCCGTCTTGACACATGATTGATCTTTAATAAGTGTTTGAAAGTTGTAGCAGTATACGACACACTCAAATGTACGCCGAATAATAAAATAATGTCCTTAGAATAGATCTAAGTTTTCTCACAATTTGGAGGGAACAAGTTGTAACACCCCATAATTTTGAAGGAGTTAATAAATAATTAAATATTAATTTGAAGGGAATTTTAATTGATTAATTAAATTGGAAACTCAAAATTATATAAGTGTGAGCATGAAACTAAAGTTTTATATGAGTATTTGAAGTGGAATTGTAATTAATATAAATTATAAAAAAATCGTTATAATAATTGTTTGATAAATTATAGAATTTATTTGGTAAATTGATAAAGTGTTTATCATTAATTGTAAATAATTTAAAGTAGATATTTATTTGTAGTTATATTTTATAAATAAAAGTAATAACGATATAAAAATGAGGGTATTAGAGTAATTAAGACTTTACTTGGAAAAGGGTTTCATTTAAAGGTTAGGATAGGAAAAAGATTGAATACAAGTAATTAGGGAATAAATTATAGAAAAAAATATAGAAATGTTTGTAATGGGGAAAGGCTGCTATAGCGGAGGTAGTATGACACTCTAACGAGAATACTAGGTCAATATAGTAGCAAAGTGATTGGGTTAAAAAAGGTTACAACCTTTTTTTCACGTCCTTTTCTCCCTTTTTCTTCATAATTTCACAGAACCAAGTTCTGACCCCACTGTCTCCTATTAGCAATACACCATTTCATCTTAATCCCCAAAAAAATTCTCACTCAAATTACACCAAATAAACAATAAAATATAACCTATAATTCAATCAATAATTGGACGTTTCAGAGCACTTTTTTAATTTAACTTTGCACAAATCACAATAGCCTTTGAGGATTCATTTTATAATACTTTTTTAGAGGACTTATTTTACAATTCTCAATTTTTTTTTTTGTGCCTTCCTACCTTGAGTCAATATAACATTCAATTGCCCCCAATTTATATAATTAAAAAAATTCTACCTTAGCCTAATTTTAACAATTAAAATGAATTAGAGATAATTAGGATTAAAATTTGGAATTTAAGAATACAACAATACTAGAAGATAAAATTTTTAAAATTATTAAAGTATAGTTAGAATTCAACATTAATACTATTTTGAATTTGTAATAATTTTAGAAAAATGGTAGAATTCATATGTAAATTCTTATTTTTATAATTCTCATTTCAACTTTAATCATGTAAACGCTAAATAAAAATATAGGTTTAATACATGAAATTGAATTAAGGTATTATCACTCTTGATAAACATTATATAGAAATTCATATGTTTATAGGGAGTTTATATAGAAATTCATATGTTATAGAGAATCTAATATGGTGGCAGATGCCTTAGCCAATTCTAGAGTGTCTCTCCCTTCGCTTCAAGTTTATCATGCCATTAGGGACCTTCCTAAGTTGGTGAGAGGATCTATTAAGCTTAATAAGATGGGATGCCATTACTTAAGGTCTGTCCAAGTTAATGTCTCCTGATATTCTCTTAGGTATTAGTGCTATTTATATAGCCCCTATTTTTTTTCATTATTGTTTTATAATGGGAGTATTTATAAACTCCTGTATTTATTGCTTTGTTATGTTAATTTATTGGGCTCAACAGTTAACTTTTTCTTTTAGTATTTCTCCTGAGCTTGTAAGTGACACTAGAGAGGCTTTTTCTCTATGAGATTTAATAATATTTGTAGGGGTTCCGTCCCTAATCCTTTAAAAAAATAAAAATATATATATAATATTAGAAAATTTCATCATTTATTTCTTCTTGCCCAATTAAGAAGAATGCTCCATATATATGATATTTTTAATGTTTAGACCTAACTCTCATTCTAGTATGTGAAATTCCTATACTTATTTGGATTGAATCATTATAGAACAATTTAAAACCCTCCCTTCTCATAAACATATACGATTATTGATTTGAAAGACATGAAAGTTGTGTACAAGCCCAAATTGAATTAGTGGTGCCTTTGGAATGCATTTTTGAAAATGTATTCTTCACCCCCATTCCATTAGAAGAATAAAATATTATGAGGAGAAATAGAGAATTGAAAGACACATAAAAATAAAAGACATCGAAATAATTAGATATTTTAGAAACTAATTAGTTCGAGTGTATCAAGAGTGGAGATACGTTAATTTTTCATTCATAATTCTATGTAGGGCGCTATGGTTGTTTATCATATATTTCAATGGAGATATTTTGGGGTATCTATGGTAAATGATTTCATATCACGGGGTTTGGTGATCCCAATGGGTATTGGGGGCCAAACATGATTATAATGATTTATGCCAATGTTTTTTGGTTTCTATGGTGGAGGTTGGATTATGGTGATGTTTTGGGTTGTCTATGGTGGAGGTTAAACTTTTTTTATGATGCAAATTTACTTTATTGTAATTTTATTTTTATATAAGCGTGGCAGGACTCTAATTAACTCCAGAAGAGTGGGGTTCTAGGTACGTTCACGGTCTTTAATAATATTATAATTTAATAATGGGACTTTAAATAATGAATTTTAAGTCATGTTATATGATGTGAGTTATGGAAGTTATAAACTATTGATGTATTATTTATTTACATAATTACATGGGGTGTCATCGCTATGTTAGCTTATAATCCCCTGACCATCTCTGTTGAACCCCATTTCAGGTGTTCTTGACCCTCAGGCTTATCATTACTTGCTTATGCATAGCTAAGTTTTGTCCCAACCTCACTATAATTTTTTATGACATAGGTTCCAGCCTTTTATATTTCAATTCTTTATTTTTTAGAGATGGGAGGATTGTCATTTTAGTTTTAGCATGTTCTTTATCCTCTTGTTAGTTCATATTTTATTATGGTGGAATGTGGAGTTTTATCTTATGATGTTGATATTAGGATCTTATTCTAGACTCTGGATTATGGTTTATTTTATGTTATAGTTGGTGGTGATGTTATTCCTATAATGTTATTTCTTTTTTGACATTCTTATCATACTCAAGTTTAATTATCATTATTGTTTTTTTATTAATGCTAAGGATGATATTTAAATAAAATTGACAAAATGTATGATTTAATAAATAAACTTGGTCAACGTAATTTTTAAAAAACTTAAGGGGTGTTACAGTTGGTATCAAAGCATTTTCCTAAGCAACGTAGGTTCTATAGGTCCATTCTAGTCATTTGTGTAACGTTCTTTTATACACTATTTTTCTTTTGTTCTTATCATAATATTAATAAATATGAATAAGTGTTAAGTTTCATATTTTAAATGGCACACAAGAGGAAGAAATGTTCTGTTGAACACTCTACATAGCCCGATCCCTTAGCAACCCTGCAACCCACACCAAAAGCGAAATTCGTTCAGCCTATGCCAGTAGTCCCAGCACCTAATGCACGGGAGCAATACTACTTCAGAGCTCAGATACTCTTAAATTACTCTCAGAGGCCATACAGTCAGGGATAGAGGTGAGAAGATAAGGTCAAAGGGGCATTCATGAAGAATTTCCCACCGATGTTTTCTAGTTGTACAGACCCATTAATAGCCGTGTCTATCTGGGGTCGGGTTCCTTCGGCATGAGCTCAGGCCCTCAAAGTCGGTACGGTGGGGAGGAAGAAGGATGGAAATAAATTTCCCTCCCTCTCTTACCTTCTCATTGTCCAACCTAAAATATTAAATTGACAGTCATCAGATACGGGTAGCACGGAGAGATAGAGTCGCTAGCCTATTATGCTCAAAACAAGCAAAAGAATGTCGCCACCTCGAGAGAATGACATTAAGGTCAAAATGATGCATGAAAAACCAAATATTTTGAAGGTTTCTTGACTAAGTTACGGAATGACAAGTGTTAGTCACCAATTTCACCCTTTCGATCTCTCATGGGCAAATGTTAATCTTCTCCAATTTTTTCCCTATGACGTGTTTAACATAAATAACGGGATAATAGAATCATTCGACTCGCATCATGGAATGGACGGAGTGGGATCATCCATTGGAGAGTACCCAAAAATGATGATAAAAAACATGATATAACTATTCGTTGAATCCCAAATCTCTATGATAGAACGAATGTACACGTCGGATGAAACACAACTATATAGAAGCCTAAAACTCATAAAAGTATATATAATAGGATATAATAGATATATAGACAAGAAAAGCAAAGAATTAAGTATCGAGAATGGATGAAGACACATATATAGCCCAAAGGGCATAAAAGTTCATGTAGTTTGAAAATAGCATAATGGTGGGGTTCAACCCATAAATCTAAATATGGGACTTATCTTATGTGCTTTTGAGAAAAATGTGTTTTAAGAGTGAAAATGCAAAAATGGAAGTCTCATTTTCAGAATTTATAGATAAACCCTATTTTTGTATTTTTTATATTTTTATTCAAATTGATTATGTGCAATACTACTAATAAAGAACGAAGATTAGTTGATGTGAGATGATGAAACAAAAGCATAAAATAAAAATAATATGAATAAACTAGAGAAGGAGGTTGATAATTGAACCTCCTTATAAATACTTGTTATTGAATTTTGAATGTAAGTGTGAAGATTTTGAAGCGGTATGAAGGGGATGGGGTAAATTTTGGTGGATAACCAAGTGGGGTAAGGAGGTGAGGTAAAAGAATATTAAAAATGGACTTTTTAATGAAAGTGAAGGCTCTAATTACGAGGAGAATGTTTTATGATTACTGAGAGGTTTTTTTTCCAATGGTGAGGTCATGGTCCTTTTATAGGGGAACTTGGGACCAAGGAGGGTGCCGATCGACATGGCCACTGACTTACCTATTAGCATAATGCCTGCCTTCTTAAGCAAGGAAAAGTACACCTTGTTGATAAGCCAGGTCCGTGGGATGCCTATAGGCAGTTCGGAACGGATTTTTTTGAAAATTTGGCATAAAGTGCAAACCATAAGTCCAAATTGTGTATGACTACCACAATTGGAAAGATAATTTAGACACCTCTAGGAATCCATCAAAACACTTCCAATTTTGAAAGTTGACAAAAGTCAAACGGGGATTGATGATGCTGGGAATCAGCACCACCAGGTAAGGTGTTTCCAAGCTCTATATGTATATAACAATGGCAGCACAGCTATAGAAAGAGATAAGAGAAGGAGATGAGGATATGAGGAGATCAACACCGGAATATAGGTGGTTCAGCCTGTCTGGCCTACGTCCACAGTGAGTGTGTGAGTAATATCACTGAAAGATGGCACTAATGACCATGGGTACAATTCCCTCAAGATCTCTCTCTTTACAGTATATTTTGACAAGGTTTTTGCAAGGGTTGCATGAATGAGATCCCTTTGCAAGGTAGGGGATGACCCCTATATATAGTTTCTAGGGGGTGTAATGTACCCCCCATGCATGCAGTGAGCATGTGTGTGATATCCTCACCAATGTGGGAATGCCACCTGTCCTTGTCATATGTAAGCAATGATGATGAAATATTCTCCCCCATGTGGAGAATAATCTTGTTACAACTGATTTGTGCCCACGTTTCTTTATCCAAATGTCAACAGATGCTCGGCAGTCATGTTGGTGAATGACGTCGGCCTGGGAGAGGTCGAGATGTAGAGGCTTGGTATCCGCTCAATCCGGGAAGTGTCATAAGGAGTCTCGGCCTGATATCAGCCGAGACATCATGCTGGGTCGGGCCCCAGCAAAGGTAATAATGAGTCTGCTGACGATTATTAGGGCTTTTGGTGACCTCAGCCCAAGCCGAGGCTGAACTGGTACCATGGTGGTTGTCAAGGTTCCCTGACATCTCGGCCTAGGCACAACCGAGGTTGCCATACCCAAGTATATGTGAATGTTGTTGATGCCTATGATGCGCGCAGTACCCATTGGAAGTGTAGATGGCAATGTCGGCCAGGGCCGACCCTGGTCTGGCCGAGGGATGATACCGGGGGCCCCTGGCCTATCTTGGGTCGGTCAATGTCTCAGCCGAGGGTGGTGTCTCTAGGCCTAGGTAACACTTGGGGCATATCAATCACCCCCCAGCCCTTAGTCACATGCGAGAGCAAGTGGATAGGGGATTTCTTCACCTCCGAGGCCTGTTCGTCCCAAGGTTAACACCTGCGTGACACCTGTCCCAGGCTAAGGCTTGCCCACCTGTCTTGCGTGCGATGTCAACTGTCCCTTGGGTTTCCCAAGGCAATGATGGGCCTTGGGAAGTGTGCCCAAGTATTTAAGGGTTAAATCCCACCACTTTTCTCTTTCTTCTTCATTTCTCTCTTTCGCGCGCACTATTTCTGCAAGTTCTCTCCAAGCCTTCTTCACCCCGTTGCTCTTTCGGCAGAGGATCTCCCTTAGTTTCTTGCGAGATTTCTCCCTTTCATCCATCAACTCATCTTCAGGTACCTCTCCCCTTCCATTTCCTTTGTTTTCAGCATTTGGTTTAAATTTTCCGATGAGATTTTTGGGTTTTCCGGTGGCTGTTTGAGTTTTCCGGAGAGATTTTTGGGTTTTCGGGTGGCCTGTGTTTATTTGAAATTCCTTAGTTTGATCTTTAAACCCTTTTATTTCACAAGCCAATCGTGTTTGTGAGTTGAGTTTTCCTCAAGTTTAGGGTCGTTCGAAGTTTTGGGTCGTCCTCTGATGCTCAGGCCCCTGTATCAGCTTCTTGAGGACTTCCCTTCCCTTAGAGAGAAGACCTTATAGAAAATTAGGCAAATAGAGAGAGCTCAGGAAGAAGCTCGTAGGTTACAGGAGTTTCCTGTCAGACCCCTCTTTCCCCCACCTCTCAAGGTGGTATATCCTCATCCTCCTAAGAACTTCTATCGAACATACGTCTCTGCTAACTCATTGCCGATGTCTGAGTCTGAATCCTCCACCTCAGACCCCATGTCTGTGGACTCTTTCTAAGAGGCCATGGACTTCACACCTCGGACTGGTCAGGACCATGACCAGGCCGAGGTCTCTAGTCCCATCTCGTCCCAAAATGGCACAAGTACCTCAAACTCTTCTTCAGAGGTTGAACTTGTTGAGCCAAGTGTGGCTGTGCCTCTCATTCTAGATGCTATCCCTCTGTCGGCCGTTACTGGGGCCGTGTTTGCTCAGAGGTTCCCTGGTCACACGTCCACATCTGCTCCAGCCGACATTGAGGTTGATGACGATGATGATGATGGTGAAAGTGAAGTTGATACCTCTGAGGCGGACGAGTACGAGAGCACAGTCACTGAGGTGGATCTATTTCACTTCAGATACTTATACTCCATCAGTCCCTCAATCAAATTGAGGAGACCTCTGAGGGAAGAGAGGGCCTACCACGGACGAGATGGAGAAATTTGCTTGTATGAGAAGATGTTTAAGTTAGGGTTTCGTCTACCCATTCACCCTGTCATTAGGTCCATTCTTTCCTTCATCAACTTGGCCCCCTCACAGCTTTCTCCCAATGCTTGGAGAGTTATTATAGGGGCCATCATCTTGTGGAGGGCAGTCCACCGCTCTGACCTCCCGGTTCAGGTATTTGCTAGTTGTTACGTTCCTACCTCGGCC
This sequence comes from Sambucus nigra, assembly GCA_949130495.1. Classification (NCBI taxonomy): domain Eukaryota; kingdom Viridiplantae; phylum Streptophyta; class Magnoliopsida; order Dipsacales; family Adoxaceae; genus Sambucus; species Sambucus nigra. Next base: position 718,228,573 of record OX422207.1, read on the forward strand.
AAAAATCATCCGAGCTATTATCACTTCGTAGCTCGGAGGCCTGAGAAGAAGATGCTCCTGGTCACTCAGACCTCAAACCATAATTGGAAACCCCGATATTTTTTTGCTTCAGGGCCATGGGAATTTGGCTCATCTGTTCCCTCTTCCACCTTTGAGCCGAGGATACCCCTCAGATGGGGCAAGGTCACCATGTCTGCCAGGGCCGACCCTGGCCTAAGTCTTTAAAATATCAAAAAGGTGAAGGCCCTGCAAGGCCAAGGGGCACATGGTTTGTTTGTCAAGTTCGAACATCTGCTGACCCCCCAGTATCTCTCAGGGACGAGCCTAGGTGGAAGTACCTTTGTTGACTTTGGTAAGGATTTTTCTTTTTATTCCAAGTCTAACCTCTGATCATTCATGTTTGATTTCTAACTCTTATCTTTTCACTTTTGCAGAGAGACCACCAGGTGTTACAGACGAGTTGTGGGAGATGGCAGCTCCAAGTTTGGCTAGACTTGCCAAGAAGACTGGTTTGAATGCTCCTCTACCTGCTCCCTCAACATCCAAATCCAAAAAGAGGTCCCCTGAGATCCTGACCTCTAAGGATCAGAGGCCGACCTCCAGGCAAGAAAGGGTTTCAGACACTGCGATCCCTATCACAGCCGACACCTTATCGGCTCATTTAGACCAGCTGAAACTTACCGACAGCGTGGTCGGCCACAGCCGACAGGCCATGGACGCCCTTGCCAACATGATGACCGAGGCTGATAAATGTTTTTACAGGGCCATGGACACTTCCATGCTTATTGAGTTTGGCCTCCACAGGGTCGCCCAGGTATGACTTGTTCCTTTTGTCCATAATTTTTCAAGTGCAACGTCTGATGTTACCCCCATCTAACCTCTTCATTATCTGCGCAGGGTGCCACTGCCATGTACCAGCTATCTAACTGGGCTATAAGGAAACTACCTCTCATTCAGAAGGGGCAGGAGGCTGAGAAGGTTGAGAGCACCCTGAGGGCCGAGGTTGACCGTCTGAGGTCAGAGTTGAAGAACGTCGAGACCAAGGCCCAGAGATCTAAGAATAAGGCCCAGGGTCTGGAAAAAGATATCTATGCACTCGTCCAAAGCCACACCAAGGCCCTGAAGGACAAGGACGATGCTCTACAGGGAAAGGTCAATGCAGCTGTGAAGGCTGCCCTTGCAGATGCCTCAGAGACAATAATTTCTGAATACAAAGTTTCTTAGGAGTTCGCAGGTTTTGGTTTTTAGTACCTCGAAAGTGGTATCAAAGACACTACCAGATGGGCCGAGGTCAGAGAGAAGGAGGTTGGCACTATAAAGGCCTCCGACTTTGTGGGCCTCAACTTCACCGACCCTCAGTTTGCCCAGGCATTGCAAGAGATTGAAGACGAGGCCGCTGCCCCTAGTCAGACTGCTACTCTGGAAGGGACTGATCTCGGAGGAACTGACCCTTCTGATGATGTGCCTGAGGTGACCAATGCTGATCAGGTCAACCCAGCCGAGGCTTCGAATGTTCCTCCCTCATATGTTTAACTTGGCCTTGTATTTTGTATTTTTTGACTTGTAACTCTGAACTTGTAGTTTATCAGATATCTGAATGATATGTAATCTCCTCTTTTATTGAATGCCAATTTCTTCGTTTATCTTGACCTTCGAATGTATTTGAAAGCTATATGATCTCTGAAGTAATTACTTAATATGATGTTGTCATAATAAATATCACCAAATTAATGATGTTAAGGGTCTGAGGTCATCTAACCCAGGTGTCTGAGCTCAGACCTCATCACCACCGAGTGATGTTATGAGGGTCTGAGGTCATCTCCTAAGAGGTTAGCCTCATAATAAGTGTCACCAAATTAATGATGTTAAGGGTCTGAGGTAATCTAACCCAGGTGTCTGAGCTCAGACCTCGTCACCATCGAGTGATGTTATGAGGGTCTGAGGTCATTACCTAAGAGGTTAGCCTCATCATAAATACCACCAAATTAATGATGTTAAGGGTCTGAGGTCATCTAACCCAGGTGTCTGAGCTCAGACCTCATCACCACCGAGTGATGTTATGAGGATCTGAGGTCATCACCTAAAAGGTTAGCCTCATCATAAATACCACCAAATTAATGATGTTAAGGGTCTGAGGTCATCTAACCCAGGTGTCTGAGCTCAGACCTCGTCACCACCGAGTGATGTTGTGAGGGTCTGAGGTCATTACCTAAGAGGTTAGACTCATAATGAATATCTGGCCTAAAGAACAAAACAAGAACTTGATATGGAAGCTGATCTTTATTAATAACCTTTTCTCGATAAGATGGTATAATTACAAATTACAAATCCTATGCAACATCATATAAAATATCTCTTCAGGTGATCAGCATTCCACGGGTTGGTGAAAGGTTCTCCCTCTAGGTTCTCTAGCCTATACGTGCCAGGCACAACCTCTTCCGTTACTTTGTAGGGGCCATGCCAGTTCGGGTGTAGCTTGTTGGTCTTCTGTAGGGTCTTCTTGAGAACTAGGTCTCCCACCGCAATGGGTCTTGACTTCACCCTTTGATTGTAGAATCTTGCTGCCCTCTGCTGATAGGCTTCTTTCCTGACCTCTGCGTCATCTCTTCTCTCTTCAATGAGATTCACATCTAGCCTTCTCTTCTCCCCATTACTGTCAGGGTCGTAGGTCTGAATCCGATCAGTTGGCAGTCCTACCTCCGTTGGTATGACTGCCTCTGGGCCATGTGCCAGCATGAATGGGGTTTCTCCTGTAGGTGTCCTTACCGTAGTTCTGTAAGCCCATAGCACAATGTAGACCTCTTCTATCCATCTCCCCTTCGCGTCTTCTAATCTCTTTTTGATTCCATCCAAGTTGGTTCTATTCGTGACCTCGGTCTGGCCATTTGCTTGAGGTCGGTCAGGAGATGAGAAGAACTGTCTGATCCCCACACTTTGGCAATACTTCTCCAAGGAGGCATTCTTGAACTGGATCCCATTATCCGAGATGAGCGTGTTTGGGAGGCCATACCTACATATGATGTTCTTCTAGATGAACTGAAAGGTCTTCTGCTCCGTAATTGTTATCATTGGTTCTGCCTCTACCCACTTTGAAAAGTAGTCAATGGCAACTATCGAGAATCTATAGTTATTGACTGCTCTTGGCAAAGGTCCCACCAAGTCAATTCCCCACACCGCAAACGGCCATAGAGAAGAGATTAACGTTATAGGCTGATGGGGTTGGTGAGGGATGGAAGCGAACCTCTGATATTTTTCACACCTCTTCATGTAGTCGGCAACGTCCTTAGACAAGGTAGGCCACCAGTATCCGTGAGTGACGATCCTCTTGGCTAAGGGCCTTCCCCCTATGTGGCAAGATCAAAAGCCTTCATGAACCTCCTGTAAGATCCGGGGTACCTCTATGGGATGCACACATCTGAGGAGGGGCAAGAGAAACCCCTTTTTATACAAGACGTCTCCTACCAATGAGAACTTGGCCGCCCTGTATCTCAATTTTCTTCTTTCCATCTTGGACTCAGGTAGCTCCCCCTCTCTTAGGAATCTGACAAGCGGGTCAATCCACGAGTCTCCTAGGTTCACATTGTGACAAGGGCTACATACCTCATCCTCCTCGATGCTTGATTTTCCTAAGACCTCGATTGGAATGGTCCTTCCCAAATCTGTCTTCATTGCCGAGGCCAGTCTTGCCAATGCATCAGCGTGGTTGTTGCTCAGCCGAGGTACTCTCTTCATCTTTGCCTCTTCAAAATACTCTAGCAACCCTCTTACCTTCTTTAGGTATCTGTCCATCCTCTCATCTTTGGCCTCGTATGCCCCCAACACTTGATTGACAACCAACCTTGAGTCACTATGAAGTAGGAGTCGCTTTACTCAAAGGATTATTGCTAATAAGAGACCTGCTATCATGGCCTCATACTCAGACTCGTTGTTGGAGGCCTGGAAGTTGAACCTCAAGGCGTACTCAATGTTGGCGCCATCTGGAGCCGAGAGTATTAACCCCGCGCCGCCTCCACTGTCACAGGAAGAACTATCAACGAAGAGGCTCCATACGTCTACATCTGATGAAAAGACCCCTTCTCTCATAACCCCCTTTTCGAAGAGGTATCGATCCTCTTCATTTTCTTCTACTCTGCTCTGAGTTTTGCCCGGGACAACCTCTTCTCGGCCTCGGAAGACGTACGGGGCAGTCTCTTTCGAATCTCAGAAGACACTTCGGTTCGTCTCTTCGCCGCCATCCAAGCCCCTCTCTATCTCGGCCTCTTCCCAAGTGAACTCTGCGATAAAGTCTGCCAGGGCCTGCCCCTTGATGGCTGTCCTGGGGTGATAGGTAAGATCATACTCTCCTAGCTCGATGGCCCAGGTCATCAATCTTCCGGACTTTTCAGGCTTGTGCAGAACCTGCCGTAATGGTCAGTCGATGAGGACTATCATTGAGTGATCTTGAAAGTAAGGCTTCATCTTCCTTGAGGCATGTATCAGTGCATAAGCCAACTTCTCCATCCGGGGATAGTTTTGTTCAGACCCTTGAAGGGCCTTACTATTGAAGTACACAGGTCTCTGAACCCCATCCTCTTCTCGTATGATGGCCGCGCTAATGGCTGACTCAGAGACTGCCAGGTACACAAACAACCTCTCTCCCGCGATGGGTCGGGACAGCAGCAAGGGAGACCCCAAGTAGGACTTAAGTTGATCAAAGGCCTTTTCACACTCTTCGTCCCACTAGAAGGCCTTTCTCAGAACTTTAAAGAACGGAAGACACTTGTCTGTGGCTCTGGAAGCAAACCTGTTAAGGGACGCCACCCTTCCAGTGAGTCTCTGAACATCCTTGATACTCCTAGGAGTCTTCATGTCGAGTAACGCCTTAATTTTCTCCGGGTTTGCTTCAATCCCCCTCTGATTAACGATGAACCCCAGGAACTTCCCGGCTCCTACCCCAAAGACACATTTTGCCGGGTTGAGCTTCATTCTGTAGGAGTCCATGACATCAAAGGTCTTTTCAAGGTCCGCTACGTGAGTACATGCTTTCAGGCTCTTCGTTAGCATATCATCCACATACACCTCCATGGTCTTACCTATCTGTTCCTCGAACATCTTATTGACAAGACGTTGATACGTTGCCCCCGCATTTTTCAGACCAAAGGGCATTATCTTGTAACAGTATGTACCCTTGTTAGTAATGAAGGCTGTCTTCTCAGAGTCCTCGGCATCCATGAAGATCTGATTATAGCCTGAATAAGCATCCATGAAACTCATAAGCTCGTGCCCTGTCATTGCATCCACCATCTGGTCTATCCTAGGTAAGGGATAGCTGTCTTTCGGGCAAGACCGATTCAGGTCTGTGAAATCTACACACATCCGCCACTTTCCGTTGGCCTTAGGCACGATGACTTCATTTGAGAGCAACTCCGGATAAGTAACCTCTCTTATGAACTCGGCCTCTTCTAACTTCTTCACCTCTTCACGGATGACCTCATACTTCTCTCTGGAGTAGATCCTTCGCCTCTGTTTAATAGGCCTAGCATCTCCATCCACGTTGAGCTTGTGGGTCATGATCCCAGGGTCGATGCTAGGCATGTCTGCATGACTCCACGCGAAGATGCTCTGCCTCTTCCTAAGGAAGTTTATCAGCTCTTCCTTGATCCCTTGCTCCAGGGCCTTGCCGAACTGGATGGTTTTTTTCGGCTCGTCCTCATTGAGGACGATGGATTCTACCTCTTCCGCGGCCTCGCCCTTCTTTAATTTTGTTTCATCTCTGGGATCAAGTGTGTCAATGCTGTAAGTGGCGGTTGCTCTCTTATGGGCCTCTCGCTCTTCGGCCGAGTTGAAATAACACTCCCGCGCCGTGGTCTGATCCCCTTTCACTTCCCCTACCCCATAAGGAGTCGGGAATTTTAGCATCTGGTGGACCGTTGACGGCACGGCTTCAAATTCTTTGAGGTCCACTCTTCCGATGATGAGGTTGTAGGCCGAGAAGACATTTTCGTCCATAACAAAAAAGTTTATCTTCTTGGTCAACCTCTTAGTCCATTCATCTCCCATCCGTACATCCATTTCATACATGCCCAATGGGTGTACCTTCTCGCCACTGAAGCCTATCAATGGGTGATGGTAGGGCACCAGCCTTGCCCTTCTAAGACCCAAGCTCTTGAAACAAGGCCAGAACATCACATCTGCCGAGCTTCCCCCATCTATGAGGATTCTCCCTACATCGCACCCATGCACCCTTGTTGTTATGACTAAAGGGTCATCATGGGGAGCTAAGATGCCCTTGAAGTCGAGTCTGCAGAACCCCACTACGAGGGTGTCCATTTCCACCTTCTTCCTCTTCTGCATTGGGTCAGAAGACGTTAGATTCACAACCTCAGGTTTGACCATTGACTTAGCCTCCGCTACATGAGCTTTCCTGTCTGCTACCTCAGAGCCACCTCCTGCGAATCCCCCATATATGGTGCTGACACCAAAGGATATCATTCCGACCCTCTTCACTCGGGTGTTGTCATCCTTTGGTGGGAGATCCGGGTCATCTCCATTATCACCCTATGAATCATCATGCCTTCTAGCCGGGACATCGCTGCGGCACCTGTCATCTCTTCTCTTCCTAGGGTCTTCTCTTCCACCCTTCGGCGTCTTTCCATTCACATACTTTCTCAGTTTCCCGGATTTCAGCATCTTCTCGATCTCGTCCTTCAGAGCGAAGCATTTTTCTGTGACATAGCCGTGATCCTGATGGAACTCACACCAGAGGTTTTTATTCCTCTTATGTGGTGGGGCCTTCAATTTTTCTGGCCACCTCAGAGCCCGGTCAGTCTTGATCTCATTAAGGATGTGCTCACAGCTCACAGTCAGAGGATTGTAATGAGCGAACTTGTCGTCTGCTGACCTCTTCTTCCCCTCTTTCTTGACCTGGGACCTCATAGTGCTACCACGGTTCTCCTCCTCATATTTGGCGGCCATTGCCTCTTCCGCATTCATCACTCTCCCCGCTATTGCCAGCAGCTCTACCATGGACTTAGGAGGGTCTTCCGCCAACTTCCATAATAGCTTCCCCTTCTGGAGGCCTCCTATCAGGGCGGTCATGGCTATGCTCTCTTCATAGTCTTCCACCTCCAACTTCTCGTTGAACCTTGCTATGTAGTCTCTTAGGCTTTCGCCCTTAGCCTGTTTGACATAAAAGAGGTGGGTAGTCTTCTTTTGAGGTCTTACCCCAAAGCAGAAGTTGTGGATGAACTGCTCTGCCAGGCCCTTGAAGTTTTCAATCGAGTTCTTTAGAAGAGAGGTGAACCAACTATGAGCTGCCCTTGTCAAGGTCCCTGAGAAGGCCCTACACTTCATCTCATCAGGGTTGGAGTAAATATCTGCCGCCGACTGATACATCTCAATATGGTGCACTGGGTTAGTGCTGCCATCGTATTTAGGAGTCACTGTAGGAGGCTTGAACTTAGCTGGGGTTGGGAACCCCACTATTCTAGCTACAAACGGGGAGCCCTCCGAGTAGCCCCTCTGTAACGGGTCCCTGCTCTTTATGAGGTCCCCTATCTTCTCTTCGAGACGTTGGATTAAGTCATTCCAGGGTCGTCTCTCATCAACTTGGCCGAGGTTATCCCCTGCCACTTCCCCATGATGGACAGAGGGTTCCCCAGCCACACGTTGACTATTGACCTCTTCCGGCTCCCTGGCTCTTCTCTCCAAGGGTGGACTTTGATCTGGCCGAGCCTTGCCTATTCCCTCTTTGAGATCCTGCCGCGCTCCTTGACCTCGATAGCCTTTGCCTCAGGTCATTGACTGGTCCCAGCCTTTCGAAGGACGACCCTCGGCTCAACCTGTTAAAGGCCGACCCTCTCTGCTGGGCCTCATCTCTTCCTTGGCCGACACATCCTTGACTCTGCCTGTCAAAGGCCGACCCTCTATGTTGGGCCTCGTCTCTTCTTCGGCCGACACATCCTTGGCTCTGCCTAAGAGGTCGTACAGTGTTATCTGACACCTTATACGCCTCCCTGTAGTCTTCTGGGGCCTCTTCAGCTTCTAGGTCATCATACCTGTCCTCCGGGCAAGGGTTTCCTTGCCTTCCCAGGCGCAAGCGCCTAGGGTCTCCAACGTCCCTCCTCCATTGGGGTGCAGGTTGGTCCTTCATGGGCGCCTGGGGTGGTCCCCTTGCGTCGGGATGAGGCTGAGCTGCCGCCGGAGTTATCATATCCGGGGAGACCCCAGGTGGCCTCATCATCATGGTTTGGCTGAGCTGGGCAAATTGCTCCTTCATGGCTTGTTGTGTTGCAGTTAAAGATTTCAAAGCTGAAGCCACCTCCGCCATTTCGGACTGGGGAGGAGCCTGACTGGAACTATCCCCTCCACCTCCAGGCGGCGGAAGAGGCTGCGGTAATTCTGGTGCCATGTATTATCAATAAGGAGCTTGAATAGCAAGTGAGATTAATACCTTAAAGGACCTCTTTCAATGGTGAAACAGCTCCACACAAGGGGTGGTTCCTGGTTCACCAACAGAGTCTCCGGTGAGGTAAAGCTGAAGATTAGGAAGAGACAACCTCTCGATTCCCACAGACGGTGCCAAAATGATGATGCTGGGAATCAGCACCACCAGGTAAGGTGTTTCCAAGCTCTATATGTATATAACAATGGCAGCATAGCTATAGAAAGAGATAAGAGAAGGAGATGAGGATATGTGGAGATCAACACTGGAATATAGGTGGTTCAGCCTATCTGGCCTACGTCCACAGTGAGTGTGTGAGTAATATCACTGAAAGATGGCACTAATGACCATGGGTACAATTCCCTCAAGATCTATCTCTTTACAGTATATTTTGACAAGGCTTTTGCAAGGGTTGCATGAATGAGATCCCTTTGCAAGGTAGGGGATGACCCCTATATATAGTGTCTAGGGGGTGTAATGTACCCCCCATGCATGCAGTGAGCATGTGTGTGATATCCTCACCAATGTGGGAATGCCACCTGTCCTTGTCATATGTAAGCAATGATGATGAAATATTCTCCCCCATGTGGAGAATAATCTTGTTACAACTGATTTGTGCCCAGGTGTCTTTATCCAAATGTCAACAGATGCTCGGCAGTCATGTTGGTGAATGACGTCGGCCTGGGAGAGGCCGAGCTGTAGAGGCTTGGTATCCGCTCAATCCGGGAAGTGTCATAAGGAGTCTCGGCCTGATATCAGCCGAGACATCATGCTGGGTCGGCCCCAGCCGAGGTAATAATGAGTCTGCTGATGATTATTAGGGCTTTGGTGACCTCGGCCCAAGCCGAGGCTGAACAGGTTCCATGGTGGTTGTCAAGGTTCCCTGACATCTCGGCCCAGCCACGTCCGAGGTTGCCATACCCAAGTATATGTGAATACTGTTGATGCCTATGATGCGCGCAGTACCCATTGGAAGTGTAGATGGCAATGTTGGCCTGGGCCGACCCTAGTCTGGCCGAGGGATGATACCGGGGGGCCCTGGCCTATCTTGGGTCGGTCAATGTCTCGTCTGAGGGTGGTGTCGCTAGGCCGAGGTAACACTTGGGGCATATCAGGGATTAGAAGCACATGATGGCCTTTAGATGAGGGGTTTTAAAAGGAAAACAGATCGTTCATGCAAGCCATGAGGCCAATTTGTGCGTGATACGGACTGGTGGAAATCAAATTTACATCCATTTTATATTTCATTAAGCTTCGTTCGATTTGGAGAGTTGATTGAGGTCAAACAGGACCCGAAAACACCCAATGACGTTTTGGTGTAAAACATGTCGTTCGTTTGAACTGTAAGGTTGATTCATGCACATGATGGACAATTGAAAAGGGGATTCATATCACTTCAAAGATTCATTAATCCTTCCATAGGTTAAAGAGTGAATTGGAGTTAAAAGGGTCCTAGGAGTGCCCATTGTCCTGTAGCTTAGTACTCGAAGTATGACCTAGGGTTTATGGGGAGTGGATGAGTGTAAGGGACCTAAAAGGTCCTTGGAGGGTATTAGTATGCGGTTCTTATAAATAATATCAATGGTCAAGCTTGGAAAAAGTGAAGGTCATCAAAATATAGACACCACAACAATGTTGGAGAAGAGGATTAAAGTCTACTCTACGGACCTATGGGACAGAGGCAATCGATTTAGAGGGTCAAGGTAAATTCTAAGGACCTAAGGAGGATTGAGTTTAACACCCAAACCAAGGTTTAGGGTGACCAATTCAGTGGGTCAAGGTCGATTATGAGGACCTAAAGATGTAGTGACCGATTCTGCAGGTCGAGGTCAGTTGTGTGAACCTTAAGATGTGTTATCGATTTTATGGGTTGAGGGATGTAGTGACTAGTTCTATGGGTTGAGGTAAATTATATGGACCTTAAGATGAGTGACCAATCCTATAGGTCGAGGTCTATTCTATGGACCTTGAGTTGTGATGACCAATTCTGTGGGTCGAGGTCAATTTTGAGGACTTGAAGAGTGTTAAGGTCGAGTCTACAAACCTTGGGCTAGGGTGACTAATTTAGTGGGTCCAGGTCAATTCTGTGGACTTAAAGACATACTCACAAATTTAACAGGTCTAGGTCAATTTTGTGGACCTTTAAGAGGGGTGACCAATTCTATGTCCAAGGATGTAATGATCGATTCTGTGGGTCAACGTCAATTCTATGGACTTGAAGAAGGATGACCAATCTTGATGGTCAAGGTCAATTATGCGGACCTTAAGTTCAGATGATCGATTATACGGGTCGAGGCTAATTTTGAATACCTTTAACTGTGTGTAGGTTTGTGGGGAGTGATTCCACTAGGGAATGTGTTGACTTACAATTTTATTGGGGAATGTGTAATAGGTTTGGGTGCAGCCCCACTTCTGGTTATAGTCGGGAGTATGTTGAGATGGGTATTTTGAGAGTTTTAAGGGGCTTAGTGCTATAAAAATGGTTTTCCTACAAAAAATAATCAATGTATTTTTTTGTGGTTTTTATAGGAATTTTTGTAAATTGTTAAAGCAAATTTTGGATTTTTCTGACATTTTTGGGATGAAATTTTGAGGGGACTGCAATAGCTAGGTCTTGGGACGTTCCTATCGATATAGGGCATGGACTATTAAGATACTTGAGGAAGGGGAAAAGAAACTACCGAAATGCCCCTTAGCCTTCTATTAAAAGGGGTGGCCCACCCCTCCTCATTTTTCACACTCCCAAGAAATTGAACCTCTTATTTTCTCTATGTAAAAGTCGTTATGAAGTTCTATCTTCTCCAAGACTTAAAATGGAGGGTTCTTCTAGAAATGTTAACAACAAGTGGGTGTCTATCGATGACTGGGCATGTCCAGATTTGCGGGCTGTGATGCCTCTTGCAATGGGCAATGAGAATACCTATGACTCCTTTGAGTCGGTGAGCGATAAGAGGATTTTTTTGGTCGAGCCCGTGCACCACCATTCTGTGTGGATTAAGAACCCTAATGGATATATGAGTATTATTCCTTTAGTTTTTAAATTTATTCCTTATTTTTTCTTCATCTAATGAAGTTTTTTTTTCTTTTTTGCATACTGATGTAGCTTCTTCGAGCATCGAATCCCAGGGAATGACTGGATTGAAGTACTTTTAGGATCGTCTTCCTAAGGCGATGTGGTGAATGGTTCCTTCTACTGGATTTGGCACATTATCTAGTGCATTGAATGAGACGCCACTCTCTTCTGTGATGTTGTGCACTCTTAGTAATGTGTGGTGGGACACAACCCACACATTCCATCTAGGGATTAGGGATATGATCATTACTCCCTTGGATGTCCAGTAGTTGATAGGGCTGGATTGTAAGGGGCATCATATTGGGGTGGATCATATTCTCAGGGTCACAGAGGAGGTGGTGGGGGCTATTCTGGGTGACATTGGTATAATTATGTCAGGGGATTTTATCCGTATTTTCATGATGATGGATACTCTGCTAAAGATATATAATAATGAGATGAATGGAGGTAAGTTCCATAGGCACCTCCATTGTTTATTTTTCTTTTGTTGGCAGGGTTTGTGGTGGTGACGAGTGGCGACGTCGCCAATATTTGATTTTTGCCATATGTTCAGATTGTTTCATCCATCTAGTCATATGATTGGGAGAGCTTTACTCTATCATCTGTTTATGCTTTCTTGGATGCCTTTCCTTAGTATCATCGTAAGATATTCATAGGATCCACATACCTTTTGGAGGTAATATTTAAGTTTATTTTTCTTTTTATTTTCTTATAGTCCTTTTTGTTTTATTTTTCTAATTTTTGTATTCTTGTAGATGTGTTTTTACAAGGTGATGTGGCCCAACATGGGGTTCATTTCTTTGAAGGGGATTGAGTTTGGGGACTTCTTCAGGATGTACAGATGTAGGAAGTCGAATAACTATTCGAACCAATATATATCCCTAAAGGATGTTCGGGAGGTGATAAACTCCTTGATGAACAACCAAGTTAGGTTCCTTAATTTTTTTTTCTTTTTAAGTTTTTGGATACCTTCTAGGTGGATTCTTCCTTCGAGGACTGTAGGGGCTACGGGCATGCATGCTCAAATGAGGCGGTTATTAGCCCATGACTTTGGGTACATCTGGTACCTTGGGAACTGCATGATGTGTCAGATTATGGAGGGAGAGGTGGAGGTACTACCGTCGGCGCCCCTAGAGTACATAAGACTGGTGAAAGAGATGATGGATGAGGTCTAGGCAACGACGATCGAAGGAGAGCCCTATATATTCTATATAGATATGGTTGTGGTTTAGGACTTCCTGAATTTCATAACTAGTTGGTTAATGCCTCCATGCACATATGACATGGAGAACATATCCCCTCCTTCCACTGCTTTAGGGAGGGGTACCAGTGCACCGGTGGCATCAACCCATAGCATTGTAAGTGACATGGCTGCAACAACGGAGGATGATGTGATCATGAAGGTCACTCCTCCTTCTTATTTCTTCAAGTTGACTAGGGAGGTGTTGAGGGTTCCCTACCACACCATGGGCCAGACATCGAGTTGACGGTTCTTACTGATGAAGCACTTCAGCCTAAGGTATACTTCTCTGTTTCTCTTTTATTTCCTATTTATCCCTTTATTATTCTCTTTAGTGACTTCCTCGACTTTTGTATTTTTTTTTCTCTTTTTTCTTTACAAATTGTACGGGTATCGATAACTTCACTGAGGTGCATTAAGGACTGGATGGTATCGATGTTTGTGTATGTGAACAAGTCATCCACCTTATGTACAATGACTTCATCCACATCTAATGAGAGTTCTAGCTCCGAGAGTGGAGGTTCCACAACGAGTAAATAATGGCGATGAGGCAAGGTAGTCTGGAAGCTGAGGGCAGTATTTTGTGAATCTAGGGTATTTATGTTTATGCTTTGCCGAAGAGATTTATAGGTGTATTTTTTGTATTTTTTCTCTGAAGTTGGTTATTTGGTATGGATTTGGTAGGTTTTAATGTAACTTGAAAGGGGAGTGGTCCGTTTGACTCCCTAAGCTGATATTTTGGGTAACGATTATTTTTCTTAATTTGAAATAAAAGTAATTTTGACATATTTTGTTGTGTCTTTTGATGAATTTTGTATTTGTCCCATCTCTGCCAATCACTAAGGCATGGGTTTTGAAAAATTCATACGTTTTAAAAGTGTATTGAAAGGATCAGGTCCCATGTACTTCTGGGTAAAGGAAATGAATAGATTTTTTAAAAAAAAGTAGAAGGGGGATGATATGAATCATAGCACGCCAAGAGTTTAGATTAAGGGTAGAATTTTTTGAGACAGTCCATATTGACTTCACGCACCGTCTCTTCTTCGTTGTGGTCGATGAGCATGGAGGCGCTACCTGATAGGATTTTCTTCATGATGTAAGGTCCACATCAATTATGCTTTAACTTCCCTCTAGGATCCTAGATGGGTTATATAATTTATTTAAAGGCAGGGTCTCCTTATTGGACACCGCGATTCGTGACTTTCCTATTAAATGATCATGTTATTCGATTATGGTACCCCTGTATATGGTATAGAGTTTTGAGTCTCTTTTCATCTAAGAATGAGAGTTCATCATAGCATCTTTGATTCCAGTCTTCCTCACTGACTCTTCTTTTAAGCATGCCACGTAAACAAGGTACTTCTAGCTCAATGGGGAGAACTATATCGCATTCATTCATGTCTTTGGTGAGAGTGAAGTCTAACTTGATGGCAATAGGGGTGTGCGAGTAGTCAGGGGCGATCAAGAGTATCCCAATGCCATATCCTTTTTTGTTAGTAGATCCATATAAGAACATTTGCATCTTACCTCCTCCTGAGAGGTGCAAAAAATGTCTCTATCTTGGAATTCAGAGTCCCAAACATCGATTCCTTCAATTAGATAATATGTAAGGTAGTCAGAGATGGACCTCCACTTCATGGCTTTTTGTACGACATACACAATGTCGATGTCAACTAGCAATATTAATCAGTGGCCCATTTGATTTTACTAAATGGGTTTCTCTAGAAGTTATTTTATGGGATTTGTGGTAGATACTAGTCTGATAGGAAAAGCAAGCATGTAGTGATATAATTCTTACATGACCCAGACTAGGGCGACACACGGTTACTCTACGGAAGTACAACAAGGTTTGTACCCGTCCAGTTTTCTACTAGGAGAGTAGATATCTCTTTCCCTGCATGATTTTTTAATGTATTTGGATAAAAAAAAATTCCTGCTCCTATATAAGTGGTAGTCAAGTATAGGAGGAGGGGGAGACCTGGTTATGGAGGCATGGGCACTAGAGGTCGGTTGAGGCATCACTTGAATTTTTCAAAGGTTTATTGGCATGCCTTATTTTAGACTTTGGTTGACTCTTTTTGGAGAAGTATGAAAATGGGTTCACAGATAGAGGTCAGTTGGATGATGAACCGACTGATGTACTATAGTTTACCCATAAATACTTTTACTTCCTTCTCCGTCCAGGGTAGTGGCATCCCAAGTATGGATTTCATCTTAGCAGTATCTTCTTCAATCCTTTCCCACTAACCATGAACCCATGGAGTTTCCTTTTATTGATTCCAAAAATTCACTTCTGTGGGTTGAACCACATCTAGTACTATCATCGTCATTCAAAGAATTTTCTCAGGGTCGGGATATGACCTTCCTGAGTCTAGGACTTGATGATCATTTCGCCAATATAGACTTTGACCTATTTATGAATAAGATCATGCATGATCGTTGTGGTAGCCATTTGGTAGGTAGCCCCGATATTTTTGAGTTTGAAGGGCATGACGGTGTAGCAGAATGTTCTCTAAGGGGTGATGAAGGTAAGTTTCTCTTTATCGTCAAGGTGCATCTTAATCTGGTTATAACCAAAAAATCCATTGACAAGTTATTTGAGGTCATGGCTGGACGTGTTGTGCATGATCATGTAGATGTTTGTTAATGGGTAATCATATTTCGGAGATACCTTGCTAAGATTTCGATAATTGATGCACATGCGAACTTTTCTTCTCGACTTCGGCATGAGGATAATGTTTGCAACCCATGTAGGGTATTCGACCACACGAATGAAGACCACGTTCATCTATTTGACTACATTTTCTTTGACCTTGAGGAACCATTCCGTTGAGAGCTTCCTCAATTTTTCTTTAACTGATTTGCATTTGGGAAATGTCGAGATCTCATGCTGAGCTATTTTTGAGTCACTCCCACGCATGTCATTGTATTACCATGCGAAGACGTCAATGAAATATTTTAAAAGCTCTTCAAATTGCACGCTCTCATGCTCGTTAAGGGTCGACCTTATCCTAATCTCTCATAGTTGGTTACTAGAACTGAGGTTAATAACAACAGTCTCATCATCATTACTTTGAACGCGATTGTGTTGTTTACTTTTTACCTTATTGAGCTTAGTTAAGAATTGTACATTTAAAAAATCATCATCATCCGGAGTATTATTATAATTGATGAAATTAATATAAGGCATAACAAGAAACTCAATATTTTAATTTAATTATATTTTCAGGGAATACAACGTTGAGAACCTCATAAAAATAGGTCTCAGTTACTGTGGCCATTCGAGGGTTTTTTGGGGGTCCGGGAGGTTACATCTCCCAAGGTGGATCCCTCATATCTTCCCTTTTTTCGGTGTGCATGCGGGATTATGTCCTTTCTTTGGGTGCTTGATCTTCGTCCATGTGGGGTGATATGTAGAGATATAGTTACCAACCTATTTTTCACAAAACTGACAAAAGAAATGTTGCCGCCTTTAGAGATCGACATCAAGGAATATATTGATGCTTGCAAAACAAATTAATTCAAGGGTTCGGGGACTAAGTTATGGAATGGGAAGGTGTTAGGCACCCATCCTCCCCTTTCAGTCATGGGAATGTGTTAATATTCTCCTGTTAAACTTCGTGATGTGTGCGCGCATAACATAAAAGTAGGACGAAATCACTCAGCTCACGTCATGGATAAAGGCAGAGTGAGGTCATCCTTATCCTTAGGAGTGTGTCCAAAACAACAATTCAAAGTATGATCTAAGTGTTTGCCGATTCACAAGTCATTATATATATATATATATATATATATATATATATATATATATATATATATATATATGATAAGAACAAAGTCACCAAGGTATGTTGGAGGACTCGAGTCTAGGCATTTACCCAAGATGCCTACGTAGTTCGAGGAGGCATCAAGTCCACATAGTTCGATAATAATATGAGGTGGGGTTCAACCCATAAATCCACCCAGGACTTTAATTATATGTGCGTGTGTAGAAAAAGTTATTTTAATGTGACAAAAGGTGATGAGAAATCCCCGTTTAGAATTTACAAGTAAACCCTCTTTTTCTTGTTTTTGGGTTTCTCTTAAGAAAATAAAGTATGTGCAAATACTAATAATAAAAAGTTTGAAATTAAGATATGTGATGGAATGAAGTAAATTGCTAAAGTGAAAATGAAGTAACTAATGGAAAAATAAGAGAATTTAAAGACGAAACGACATAATTAGACCTCCTTATAAAGACTTTGAAGTGGATCTTGATTGTAGATCCACAGATCTCACGATGAGATGATGGTGGTTTGAGGATATGGTATCGGGAATTTACTCAAAAGAGTATCAAAAGGATGGAATGTGGGAAATGGGCTTTAAAGCGGGAACAACTATGAATTTGAGAGAATTCTCTCTGAATTGCAGAGAGGGATGTTCATGAGTTCTTTTCTAAGTGAGGTTATGCACTGTATTTTCAGGCCAAAGGGGGTGCTGATCGGCATGGTCCAGACCAGCCTATCGGCATCGAACCCCAGACACACTGTCGATGGGCAGGGTCCTGAGATTTCCATTCGACAGTTTGAGGCAGCTTTTTCAGAAAAATAACTGCAAAATATTAACCGTAAATCAGAACTGCACACATGGAGGACTATTGGAAAGGGTATTCAGATCCCTTTAAGAATCCATTGAGCCACTCTCGAGATAAGGAATTATCTGATGTCAAACGGGACCTGAAATGCCCATTATTAATTAGATAGAAAATTCTCAAAGGAAAATAAATCGTTCGTCCGAGCCGTAAGGCCAATTCATGCACATGACGGACCAATAAAACGGGTATTTTGAGGCTTTAAATATTTTATTTAGCTTCATCTAGTTCGGAGAATTGACTTATCTTAAATGGGTATCGAAAGAACCCGATGAACTTTTGAAGTAAAATGAGTCATTCATCCGTATCGTAGGCCAATTTGAGCACGGGGCTGACCGTTGGATAGGGAATTCAGAGACCTTAGAAGAGTCATTCAACTTTATTTGAGCTAAATAGAATACCGAGTTAAATAGGTCTCAGGAGCATCGAGTTGTGTACAGATCAATTTTCGGGGTAAAATAGACTCTTCGTTCGAACTATAAGGTCGATTCATGAACATGATGGACTGTTGAAAAAGGGATTGAGATGACTTTTAATATTAATTGAGCTTTTTCTCAAGTGATAAATTTGATTGGAGTTAAACGGGGCTCGGGAGCGCCCGGTGGCCTCCGAATTAGTTTTTGATAGAAAAATTACCCGTTCATCCGAACCATAAGGCCTATTGATGCAAGATATGGATCATTGGAAAAGAGATTCAAACCCCCCTTGAATATTCAATGACCTTACACTCAGAAGAGAAAGTTTATCAGAGTTAAATGAGGCTTGGGATCCCTCAGTGGCCTTCAGATTGGTACTCAAAGTATGAGATAAGTTTTTTGATGAATGAGTGAGTGTTAGGAACTTAAGGAAGTTCGTTGACGGTCCTAGTATAAGGTGTCTATAGGGATCTCCTCGATGGTCGATCTTGGAATAAGTGAAGACCGTCGAATGATAAACACCACATCAATGTTGAGAGAGGATTTTAGGTTGATTATGTGGACCTATAGGGTGGAATTGACCGATTTAGAGGGTTGATATAAGTTCTGATAATATAAGTAGACAAGGATAACCAATTCAAAGGTTCGAGGTCTATTGTGAGGACTTAGGGGGGTGAGGATGACCGATTCAACAGGTCGAGGTCAGTTTTGAGGACCTAAGGAGATGAGAATGACAAATTCAATAGTCGAGGACGTGTTACGATTGGTTATAAGGATCTAGAGAGACCATTTCAAAGAATCGAGGTCAATTTTGAGGACCTAAAGTTATGTTAGGGGTGACCAATTCAATGGTTCAAGGTTAATTCTAAAGTTATGTTGGGGATGACCAATTCAGCGGGTCAAGGCGTATTTTGAAAACCATAGGTTGTGATGACCAATTCTGAGGGCCAAGGTCAATTATGAGAACTTGAAGTTATGATGACCAATTCTAAGAGTCGAGGTCAATTCTGAGGACCTTAAGCTATATCGACCAATTATGAGGGTCAAGGTCAATTTTAAGGACCTTAAGTTGTGATGACCAATTCTGATGGCTAAGGTCAATTCTAAGGACCTTGAGTTGTCATGACAAATTACGAGAGATAAGGTCAATTCTGAGGACCTTAAGTTTGTAAAGACCAATTCTGAGGGTCAAGTTCAATGCTTAGGACCTTAAGTTATGACAAGTAATTTTGAGAACCGAGTTCAATTCTGAGGACCTTAAGTTGCAGCGGCCGATTCTGAGGGACAACGTCAATTTTAAAGACTTTAAGGTGTAGCAACCGATTCTGAGGGTTGAGGTCAATTCTGAGGACCATAAGTTGTAGCAACTGATTCTGCAAGCCGATGTCAATTATGAGGATATTAAGTTTTAGCGACTGATTCTGTGGGCCGTGATCAATTCTAAGAACCTAAAGTTGGGGTGACAATTTCTAAGGGGCGAGATCAATTCTGAGGACTTTAAGTTGTAGCTACCAATTCTACGAGCTGAGGTCAATTCTGAGGACCTTAAGTTGAAGTGAAGGAGATTTTTATTCTATTGAATTTACATTTTTTGCGGTTCCGCTGAAGATTATGTTGTTTCAAAACTCCACCGCGGGGGGGGGTAGGGGGGTAGGTTACGGAAGTATAGAAGATTTGGATGCGGGTGCATCATTAGTTCTGCTTGTGGAATATGTTGAGCGTAGGCGTGTAATATTAATCCTTCTAGGGATTATGATCGGAATAAGATCTTATGATTAATCTAGTCGGGGATTTTGAGAGTTTTAAAGAGGCTCAGTGCTAAAAAAATGATTGTCGTGAGGAAATTGAGGTTTTATATTTTTCAGGGGTTTTTGTGAATTTTTTGAGAAATATCTGGATTTTTCTAGCATTTTTTTGGTACAAAATTTGGAAGAGGGAACCGATAGGAAGTCTAAGAAGGGTTCCAATCGGAAATGGCATGAACTTCTAGGCTTAATTGGGAAGAGGAAAATGCTACTGCCAATCGGTATGCTCTGGGGGTTATCGATCGGTAGGACTCATAGCCTTCTATAAAAAAAGGTGAATCCTCCTTATTTTTCACACCTTTAGTATTTAAATCTTCTGATTTCTCTCTTTATGTAAAGGGGCAGTGAGACAGGGGTCTATGAATAACTGTAAAGGTTGAGGTGTGACCTTCTCTAATGGACGATGCCTTCAAGTTTCTCAATCACTTCTGGAAAAGTTTCTAGTGAAACCTTCCCTATATGGTAACAATGGAACTCAAATTGTAGTCTAATACCGGTAAGAAGATGATCTTAACCACAATAATAGTAACTTTACCCGATTAAAACTCCTCAAAGCGATAGATGTCAGGTGGAGTGAAGGAACAAAGCACTTAACACTTAGAGAGAAAGAGCAGGGAGAGACCACTTAGCGGTCTGGAGTGATTTTGACAGAGTAACGATATAACTTGAGTTATGATCCATCTTGACCTTGCCCAGGAGTCATATTTATACTTGGTCACTAGGGATAAGTTGGCACTTTTTGGGTGCCAAAACTGAGGGGGTTGGTGAGGGATAAGGTCTGTAATGTACCTTTTATCCCTACCTATGTGCATTTGCTTGTCATCTCTCACAGGTGCCACTTCGTGTGAATCGAATTCAAAAAGAAAATTTGTTTGCACTTGAGGACAAAATGTCTAATTTGGTGAATGTCATTTTAGAATGGTAACTTATTGTACAAACTATGTAAACTTGTGGAGGGGATTCTAAGACCACCTCCTATAAAATATTTGTAAACTTGAGGAGGGAGGTCTCAAGGACCACCCTTCTAAAATCTTTGTAAACATGAGGAGGGAGGTCTCAAGGACCACCTCCTTTAAAAATTGTGTAATCTTGAGGAGGGAGGTCCTGAGGACCACCTCCTCTAAAACCATTGTAAACTTTAGTAGAGGTTTAAAGGACTATATCATATAAGATCATTTTTCAATGTTTTCATTTCTTGTGAGGAATACTTGGTTGCTCACTTCAATTGTGATTAAGTGGGAACTGTGTGAGGACTTGGTGACTACTAGGGTCTGTTTATTAGTGTTCTCTCAATCTTAAAGTTATAAGTGGTTGAGATTGATTAACAAACCTTGTTCCTCAGCAACCAAGTCAAAACTCCTAAAACATCCCATCTTGACTAGTTGAGCCCCGCCTACTCAACTAGGCTACCTATATAAGAAGTAATATGTCACTAATTTTGTGTGAGTAATAAATCTTGGGAAAGTGGTCACTCTAAGTGATCCTCCTCACCCACTAGTTCTATTCTACGGGAATTATAATTTCTAGGGGCGGGGAGCCTTTTATAGTGAGCTTACTCGTTGAGCTTTGTTATATGAGTTATTTGGGATGAGGGACCTTTTCAAATGAGACTCCTAGACCCAATTCCAAATCGTGAATTCTTGGGTACTTTGGGGCGAGGAGCCCTTTCTGAGGCCCTCCTCGCCTAAACTATAATTCTGTGAGTTTTAAGACTTTTTGGTGAGAAGCCTTTTCTGAGACCCTCCTCGCCCATTTTAATTTATGTGAGCATCTGAGGATTTTGGGGCGAAGAGCCCTTTCTGGGGCCCTCATCGCCATTTCCATTTCTGTGAGCATTTGAGGATTTTGGGTCAAGGAGCGCTTTTTGGGCCCTCCTCGTCCATTTCAATTTATGTGAGCATTTGAGGATCTTGGGGTGAGGAGCCCTTTTTGGGGCCATCCTTGCCCATTTCCATTTTAGTGAGCATTTTAGAATCTTGAGGAGAGTAGCCCTTTCTGGGGACATCCTCGCCCATTTCCATTTCAGTGAGCAGTTGAGAATATTGGGGCGAGGAGCCCTTTCTGGGACCCTCCTCGCCCATTTCCATTTCTGTTAGCCTTTGAGGGTCTTGGGTCTAGGAGCACTATCAGGGGCCCTCCTCGCCGAGGTTCTTGAGCTATCAAGTGTGTACCCCTCTACATTAGTCCCCTCGTACAAAAATTTGTGTGTTGGGCATACCAATGTTTTTTATACGCAATGATTCATTTATGTCTTGGAATTAAAAAAATCACTATTGTATTGATTAGACCTGTCACTTTAGCCTACTTTTTGGGTCTCGAGGTTGCACGTGTCACTTGGGGAACACACATCTCATCATTGGGAAATATTCAGTCCCTTTTTTCGATTGGCAGTCTACGCGTGTCATTCATACCTCTTCTTCCCCTTTTACCTTACCTTTTATTTTTAAACTCAAATTCTTTAGAGAGAGAAATAAAGAATATGGTTAAAATACTCCATAGTCACTTTCGTGTTTTTCTTGCATTTACTCACTCAAATGGATTTCTCATCTTCTCAAGACCCTACCTCTGCTGTCACCACCGCTACTAGTGAGGTTTTGGTGGGTGTAGTGCCCATTTCTGTTACTGTTTCCATCTTCCTGGACACTGGAACCTCCATCGTCACATCGAAGGTTTTAGTCTCTGCACCTGGTATTTTTCAAACTTCATCTATTGAAGTTCCTTTTTTGAGGGCCTCCTCATCTTCCGCTGTGAAAGTAACAGGTGTTTCTTCCACTATGGATACTTCTTCTAGGAGGGGTTGATCGCATAGGGCTTCCTCGCCCCTTATGACATTTGATTCTCTTGGGGCTTCCTCTCCCATGGATTTTTCTATGAGAAGGGGTTCATCATCTAGGGGTTCATCATATATGGATGTTTCTGCGAGTAGGTGATCCTCGTTTGTCAAGGCCACATATGACTCCTCCTATAGAGGAACCCTCGCCACTGGGCACTCCTCATCTAATGGGGAGTTTTCCACCACTGGGGCTTCCTCGTACGTGGGCCTCCTCGTCACCAGGACTACTTCTTCCTCCTCGCTTATTGTTTATTCCAAGTCTGAAAAGGAATATCTCGTTCCTCATCAGAAAATCGATTTTGGGTTTTATTGTTTAGCGCCCTATTTTCGTAGAGAGGACACTTTTATGACTTATCTTGCAAATTTTGAGCAGGAGCTTGTGGTCAAGATCAACGAGCGACCCCAAGTGTGTTTAGGTGAGTCTTTTATGTTTCCCATAGTTCTTCTTGATTCAATAGTTAGGGTGAGAGTAGACAGAGGAAATTTTCCTCATTCTAGTTTTGAGGTGAAAGCGTGTAGGGGTGCTACATAAGAATGGGGTCTTTGGGTGGATCATATCTTGTCCACCCTCGCACATCGTGCAGTTATTGAAAGCCTTTGTCTTTTTACCACTATAAACAGTCTTAAAGCTTGCTTAGTTGCCAAATAAGAACAAGTTTTTACTTTCTTGGCCTCTCGTTGGACCAGGGATTATCACACTTTTATTACTTTTTGGGGTGAATTTACTATTACTTTGGAAGATATTTACGAGTCGCTCGCTCTACCCTACTTAGGCAGTCGCACCCTTACTGATGGTTTTGAGGATGAGGTTGAAGAGAGGATGGTAGGTGAGCTTCATTCCACTTTGGGTGAGTGCTCGAAGTATGTAGGTATTGAAAAATTGGTTACTTAGGCCGTTTAATACAAGATTAAACTATTGAAATAACTCTGAACTATTTTTTGAGGAAACTTTTTTCTTTAAATCAAAATAGATTAATCACAAGATGTGTTTAAGAAAACATGCAAGAGATTCGTTCAAGATTAGTTAACTAGCTTTGAAAAATAAAACTAAAATGTTTAAATTAGTTAAACCCAACACAACCACAAGAATGAGATGAGGAGATGTAGAAAGATTAAGGACAAGGCATTTTTAATGTGGTAAAACCTCACCCAATGAGGAAACATCCACGACGACTTCTAACTCACAAACCAAAAATCCAGTAAAACAAAATATACAAGTTACAAACTGTTTAACACACATGAAAACTAATCAGACCTAGACAACTTTAGAAATGTACCCACTGGTTTGATTCCAACTTCTCTACAATTCTGATGTTGATGTGGCTTTCCCAGTTTGCTAACTTCTCCACTTTTTTCCAGTCTTTATGTCGACTCTTGTTAATTCCAGATCTTATCTTGTAGCAAACACTCCTGTGTTTGAGTTTGTCAAGTTTTTGTGATGGTTATCTAACACATGCATGCGCGCGCACACACACACACACACACACACACACACACACACACACTCTTGTTTTATACAAACAATCCTAGCAAATTACATATCAGATCTAAATGATGCTGTTTTCAGTTTCTCTCTTCTTTAGAAACAAAAAGACTTTATTTGACCTTTCAAATAATCCCAGAATCCAAGGTTACCTTGGTCGTAAGACTGCCAAGGTCATATCCAGTTTCAGAGGGTTTTGAAAATGACTTTGAAATTAGAAACCACCAATTGCAACTCCAACTAGGTCAACAATCTCGTTTCATAAGAACTAGAAACATAAAATATATTTGTTGATTCTAACGTTTTGAAAAAGCTTTACAGAACAGAACTCAACAAATATGATTTCTCAAGATGAAAAACTAAAATGTGTAGATTTAAATGTAATATGATATTCAATAATTAGATCTACTATTTATATGAAAGAGAAATAAAGATCTAACAAGTAATGTCTAAGTTGGAAACAAGATCTCGAACTCAGAGGATAAAACCTTTAAAAAGCCTTCAAACCCCCACCAACAACACTCTCGAACACACAGGTATAGTGTTTGGAAAATACTATTTTAGGAAAAATGAGTTAGGGTTTGAAAACGAAGTGGGTTTGGACTATTTAGGGTTTCTCTGTCTCTCTGGTTTTTCTCTCTCTCTCTCTCTCTCTCTCTCTCTCTCTCTCTCTCTCTCTCTCTCTCTCTCTCTCTCTTCTCTCTCTATTTAGATGAACTACCAAAAGTTCCCAAATGCTTAGGGTAAGCCTCATTATATTGGGGCAAGGAAGGATCGAGAAAGATGAGGAAAATCCAAGGGCTGAGATATGGTCAAGCGCTTTTGACATTAATCCAACGATTTAATAACAGCGGTGGATTAAACGTCCTCTAATTGGTCTAGAGAGGTTCACAGGGATTGAGTTCAAACGCATGCAGAGCGTTGATAGATTTCATCCAAAGGCTGAGATCACACAAGGTTTACGCGTCTTACAACAAACACAAATCAGGTCGTTATAAGGTTGACAAGTGTAGGGCTCAGATAAGCTCTCACACGCGTGTTTTTAAAATAATTACGCACACACCCTAAAGTCTCAAGCGCTTTCGGATCCTACCCAACTCAACTTTCAGGAATGAAAACATAAAACTAGTAATTACACAATAACCCCAAAATTTTTATAAACAAAGTTTTAATTTCCAAAAAAGTCATTTAAAAATTATTAAAAATTCCCAAAAAATTATTAAAGCCATTATTAAGCCAATATGTGAACAATGTATGAAACCCTAGTGTCTGTGATTGAGCATTATACCTTTAAATGAATCAAGTGTGGCTTAAGAAGAAGATTCTTACGCTCTTTGGTATCTAGGGAATGGGACTATAATTTTGCCACAATTTCCAAACTAGATGATCACTTATACAATGTAGACTCAAGTGAGTCAAGAGTATAAGGTGATTCAATCTCCCCCTTTGGAAATATGAGACAAAATCTACTTTGAGTCATCTAGAACTCGTAGGGGTACAAAGAAATAAGGAAAAACCTATTCCTATACAAAATTTCTATCTATTCATTTCATAGAAAAAGAAAATTACATAACTCAACTAATTATACATCAAACACCCTAATAACATCTATTGAAGACAATGATATAGATTCCTTCATAGAATACTAAGATCAAGCTTTTAGAAATATGTGCAAAAAAAAATATGAACTCATATCATGCAAATTGCTCCCCCATTTTATCTCAAATGGACAAAGGGAATAATACTTAAGTCGTAGAAGTTTATTCATCACAAACCATTCCTATTGATTTTCGCAAAATAAGAAATCTATTATAATCTAAAGGTTTGGTAAATATATCTGCGAGTTGTAAATCAGTAGGAAGATAATTAATTTCTAATTCCTTAGTCTCAACTAATTCGCGTATAAAATGATGTCTAATTTTTATATGTTTAGTTTGCGAGGGTTGAATAGGATTTTTAGAGATATTAATCTCACTTTGATTATCACAATAGAGATGTAATTGATCTTCTTGAATGCCATAATCATTTAGCATTTGTTAAGCCAAAGTAATTGAGAACAACAACTCCCAACGGCTATGTATTCAGATTCAGCTGTAGATAAAGAAGTGCAGTTTTTGTTTCTTACTACTCCATCCTACCAAATTATTACCAATATAGTAATGCGCTTCTAATGTGCTCTTACTATCATCAGTACACCCTGCCTAATCGGCATTAGTGTATCCTATTATAGTACTAAGAGTATCATTGGTGTACGAAAGTCCTAAATTTATAGTGCATTTTATGTATTTAATGATCCCTTTAACAAAAACTAAATGGCTCTCTTTAGGATTGTTTTGATAACGGACACACACGAAAACTCGATACATAATATCAGGACGCGAGGCAGTATGGTATAACAAGGTTCCTATCATACTATGATATAGAGTTGGATCTATGGATTTACCACTCTCATCCTCAAATAATTTAACCGTAGTACTCATGGGAGTTTTAGCATCTTTGGAAATTTCAAGGCCGAATTTTTTTATAATCTCTAAAGCATATTTAGATTGCAAAACAAATAAACCTTCTGAATTCTTCTTGACTTGAAGACCTAAGAAAAATTGCAACTCCCCCATAAGAGACATTTGAAATTCTCTATGCATAATTTCAGAAAAATATTTAACTTCTCAAGGGGAAGTGGATCCAGAAATGATATTGTCGACATAGACTTGAGATATAATGATATCTTTGTCAAAATGTTTGACAAAATGGGTTTGATCATTTCCACGTATCTTAAAACCTTTGTCTAAGATAAAGTTGGAAAGATGCTCATACCAGGCTCTTGGCGCTTATTTAAGACCATACAACGCCTTTTTAAGACGATAAGCATAATTGGGATATTGATGGTCGATGAACCCTTTGGGTTGTTCAACATAGGTCTCTTTAGTCAAGATTCCATTAAGAAAGGAATATTTGACATCCATTTGGTAAAGCATAAAATTAAAGTAACAAGCTATTGCAAAAAGAAGACGAACAAATTCTAAGCGAGTAACAGGGTCAAAAGTCTCGTTAAAATCTACTCCCTAAATTTGAGAGTATCCCTGAGCCACTAATCTGGCTTTGTTTCTAATTATTATTCCACTTTTATCAGATTTATTTTTAAATATCCAACGTGTGCCAATAACATTTTTATGATTAGGCCTAGGTACAAGATAACAAACATCATGAATGACAAGTTGAAGAAGTTTTTCCTGCATGGAAGAAATCCAATGAGGGACATTCAATGACTCATTTACATTCTTTGGTTCCACAAGGGAAACAAAACATGCATAATGAGCATAGTTTCTTAATTGAGATCATGTATGCACAGGCTCACTAGGGTTACAAACAACATTATCTATGGGATGATCTTTAGAAACCCAATTAGGTACTTCAGGTGTCTCAATTTGTAAAGAATCATCTATTTCTCGAGAGTAATTTTCTAAAAAAATTTCAGACTCTTCCACAATAGTTGGTTCTCCAGTCTTACTATCAATAGTAGTGTCACTTATAATAACGTTTATGGATTCCATTAAGGCCTTTATGCAAAGATTATAGGCACGGTATGATCTACTGTCAGGAGAATATCCTAGAAAGATAGCTTTATCTCCACGAGTCTTGAATTTGGATAAGTGTTCTCTGTCTTTGCAGACATAACACGTACTACCAAAGGTTCTAAGGTATTTAAGTTTGGGCTTTTTCCCATACCATAGTTCATAAGGAGTTTGTTTAGAATTCTTCCTAAGATAGACCCTATTGATAATGTGACAAGAAGTTCGAATAGATTCTACCCAAAAATATTTAGGTAAACACTTGTCATGAATCATAACACGTGCCATCTCTTGAAGGGTACGATTCGTTCTCTCAGCAATTCCAATTTGTTGAGGAATCTTAGGAGCACTAAATTCATGCTTGTAACCATTATAGTCATAATACTCTATAATACCAGTATCTATGATCTCTCCACCTCTATCACTACGAATTCTATTTAGTTTAGTGTCCTCATTTTCAATCCGAAGTAGATTTTTCAAAAAAGTTTGAAAAGTATCAGACTTTTTTTTTATGAAGGCCACCCAAGTAAATCTGGTGAAGTCATCAACCAGAACAAGAATGTAACTGTGTCCACAGAGACTAACAGTTCGAGAGGGACCCATTAGGTCCATATGGATGAGATCCAAGGGTTTAGAGGTAAGGATATCTTTAACTTTATTATGAGGTGTCTTAACAATTTTTCCTTCCTGACATGAACCACAGACAATAGTAGAGATAGGTTTGATTTTTGGAATTCCTCTAACTATTTCTTGTGAAGACAATCTACCAAGGTTATCATAATTTAGGTGACCCATCCTATTATGCCATATTTCATTGTCATCCATTCTGGCAACGTTACAGATTTTAGTGATGTTCATGACTAGTATAACAATTTTCAGGATTCTTGAATCCTGTAATTATGCACTCTCATTTTTCATTTAAAATTTTGAAATTATTCTTTGAAAATGTGACTGTATGATTTGAGTCATAAAATTGCGAGATACTAAGTATATTAGCCTTAAGACCTTTTACTAGAAGAACATTTTCAAGAACAGGCATTCCTTCTTCTTGGAGTGTTCCTTTACCAATGATTTGAGATGATACACCATCACCAAAAATAAATTTCCCCCCCGGCAAAGATGGTTTTATTTAAAAGTTTGGTATTATCCCCAGTCATGTGCTTTGAACACCCAAAGTCTACATACTAAACATAAGAGGTGTGTTTATCTTTTAAGCAAGTAATCACAATGTTACACTTCATCTGGGTAATAACTCATCTTTTCTAACCCAAATAGCTCTTGTTTTTGTTTTGCGCATATTTCCTCTCATTTGATAAAATTTGCGAGCATTAGATTTTTGTTGAAAAATGTTCTGCGCATGAGTTTGAATTTTATGCAAAATATAAGGATTTGGTTTAGGAAAGTGCCTTGTTGTCCTTCTTAGAAATGATCTTTTAAGTTTAGTTTGTCTCTTTCTATAGCTAGAGTTTTTATCTGGTTGTCTAGGCAGGGCATAATTGTTATGGTTTCTCCTAGAGTAGTTAAAGTTCTGGTATAGAGGAGTATTACGGACAGGTTTTACTAAACATCAATAGTAGCAACCTTCAAAAGAGTGACCGTATATGTCATAGTAAGAGAAATATAGATTGCTTGAAGAAGTTATTTCTTTAGGTAAGTCTCTAAACATAGGTTTCATGGAATTTTGATGTTGAGCCTTATTCCTAGGAAGTACAGTTTGAAAAGCAGAATCACTCTTCCTAATCTGGGGGCAGACGTATTTAGCCTTAGGTTGACTATCACACTTAAATTAACTTGATTACCCAATATTAAACTTTTTTTTTATTTTTCATCAAACTCATCTTTTAGGGAATGAAAATCTTGGCAAGTTTCTATAGGTCTTTTTCCTCCTGACACTAACTTAACTGATTCAAACTTTTTAGTTTGTGTCTTTAACTTTGGGAAAAATCCTATTCCAGTTCGATCATCAGAATTGGTTTTTGAGTCAGCAACAAAACCATCAAAATAGTTGGAATTATTTTCAAATTTTGCAAATTTTTTGAAAACGGTTTCTATCTTTTCTGTAGATTGTTCCAATTCTAATAATGTCCCTTTATATTTTTTCTCTAGAGTTTCATTTATTTCAATCAAATATTTCAATTTTTTATCAAAAATTTTGACTTCGTTTTCATGAGTTAGACATTGGATAGTATACTCTTCATCGTTAAGTTTAACCATCAGACTTAGGTGTTCTAGTTTCTTAGTGAGATCTTTCACAGTCTTCTCTAGTGTAGTGCTTTTCTTGAGAGTCTTGGCATAAAGTATGTGAATATCAGGAAGGTCTTCAGTGTCAGAATCACTAAGTGAAGTGTGTGAAGTGACCCCTAAGGATTCATTTCTTGAACTCACACACACATTGACATCGTCATTATCTCTTTCCCTTTGACTCACACATCCCGCATAGAACTGGCATTGTTCTCAAAAATTAAAACATCTAAACCAGTAGCAGTGTTATTCGTAACAACGGAAGTAGATCTCTTATCATCATTCTCATACATAGGCATACGCATATCATCATTATATATTTTCTTGGCAAATAAGGACATGCAAGGATCAAAAGCATCATATGGTTCACTTTCCTCATTTTCAGAATCGCTAGAATCATCCCATGTTTTACAAATGTTGGACCTTGTATATTTATTGGTCGTGTTCAGTTTAACTCTATAGTCTTGTGTTATATGACCCAATTTACCACATCTAAAACATTCAATGTTCCTTAAGTCTTTGTTAGGTCTCGTATGAATGTCCTTGTGATGCTTGTCTTGACCCTTCTCATGAGGTTTGTGGTTGGATAATTTGGCTTACCTTATCTGTTTTCCATTTTATTTCTAAATTTGACAATTTTCTTATACTGTTTTGACATCAAGGCAATTTGATTATCAAACTATCTATATCACATTCCTCATCGGAGTCATTATTGGGAATACTAAGATCAGGTTTCATCAGTATAGAGGAAAAACTCAAAGTGTAACTAGTCTATTTCCTATAGGACTGGGTCAATTGTTTCTTAAATTCTAATTCCATTTCCACAGTTCTCAGTTTACTACTGAGTAATTCAGGAGTGATATTTTGGTCACTCATTTCCTTAATAGAATATATTTTGTTATCAAATTTATGTGGTAATGATCTTAGAATTTTAGAGAGAATTTCATGTCTATCATAAGTTATCCCATTAGCATGCAATTTGATCAAAATGTCAGTCAATTTCATGTAAAAGTCATCAAAAGATTCAGAGTCTGACATAATTAAAGAGTTATACTGTTGGATAAGCATTTGTTTTTTAACATCTTTAACTCTAGTGTCATCTTCATGTGTAGTAACCAATGTTTCCCAAGCTTCCTTAGAAGTGGTACAAGATGAGATCCATTTGAACTCGTGTTCATTTATAGACATAAAAATGGAATAATTTCCTTTGTTATTGTTTCGAGAACTTGCTTCTCTTCTTGAGTGAATTAACTTAACACTTTCTTAATCCTCTCATTACTTTCTTCAGTGGCTGGTTTTGTAGGATAAGTAAATCCATTTTCAACAATATCCCAGACATCATCTCATAAGGTTCCATGTATGAAAGCAACCATCCTTACTTTCCAGTAAGCAAAGTTGTTTCCATAAAAAAGAGGAGGTCTGGTCAAGTTACCAAATCTTTTATTTTTCTCGCCCATCGTTTGATCTTAACAAAACAATTTCAGAATCACATGATCTTTAAAGAAAATTTACAAAGCTCTGATACCAATTGAAAAATCTGTTACTTAGGTCGTTTAATACAATATTAAACTATTGAAGTAACTCCGAACTGTTTTTTGAGGAAACTATTTTCTTTAAATCAAAATAGATTAATCACAAGATGTATTTAATAAAACATGCACGAGATTTATTCAAGATTAGTTAACTAGTTTTGAAAAACAAAACTAAAATGTTTAAGTCAGTTAAACCCATCACAACCACAAGAATCAGATGAGGAGATGTAGAAAGATTGAGGACAAGGCGTTTTTAACGTGCTAAAATCTCACCCAACTGAGGAAAAATCCACAGTGACTTCTAAGTCACAAACTAAAAATCCACTAAAACAAAATATACAAGTTACAAACTATTTAACACCCATGCAAACTAATCACACCTATACAAGTTTAGAAATGTATCCAGTGGTTTGATTATAACTTTTCTACATTTCTGATGTTGATGTGGCTTTCCCAGTTTTCTAATTTCTCCACTTTGTTCCGGTATTTATGTTGACTCTTGTTAATTTAAGATCTTATAGACAACACTCCTATGTTTTAGTGTGTCAAGTGTTTGTGATGGTGATCTAACACATGCATGCACACACACACACACACACACACACACTTATTTTATACAAACATTCCTAGCAAATTACAGATCAGATCTAAATGATGTTGTTTTCAGTTTCTCTCTTCTTTAAAAACAAAAAGACTTTATTTGACCTTTCAAATAATCCCATAATCCAATATTACCTTACTCATAAGACTGCCAAGGTCATATCCAGTTTCAGAGGGTTTTGAAAATGATTTTGAAATTGGAAATCACCAATTGCGATTACAACTAGGTCAGCAGTCTTGTTTCATAAGAACTATAAATATAAAATATATTTGTTGATTCTAACATTTTGAAAAATATTTATAGAATGGAACTCAACAAATATGATTTCTCAAGATGAGAAACTAAAATGTGCAGATTTAAGTGTAATATGACATTCAATAATCAGATCTACTGTTTGTATGAAAGAGAAATAGATGTCTAACAAGTAATGTCTAAGTTAGAAACCATATCTTGAACTCAGAGGATAAAACCTTTAAACACCCTTCAAACCCCACCAACAAAACTCTCAAACACTCATGTATAGTGTTTGGAAAATATTGTTTTAGGTAAAATGAGTTAGGGTTTGAAAATGAAGAGGGTTTGGACTATTTAGGGTTTCTTTCTCTCTCTGGTTTCTCTCTTCTCTCTCTTATCTCTCTCTCTATTTAGACAAACTGCCAAAAGTTGCCAAATACTGAGGGTAAGCCTCGTTATATAGGGGAAAGGAAGGATCGAGAAGGATGAGTCAAATCTAAGGGCTAAGATATAGTCAAGGGCTTTTGACATTAATCTAATGGTTTATGAACAATGGTGGATTAAACGTCCTCTGATTGGTCTAGAGAGGTATAGAGAGATATAGTTCAAACACATGTATAGCGTTGATAGAATTTATCCAAAGGCTGAGATCACACAAGGTTTACGTGTCTTGCAGCAAACACAAATCAGGCCGTTATAAGGGTGACAAGTGTAGGGCGGAGATATGCTCTCACACGCGTGTTTTTAAAATAATTACACACGCACCCGGAAGTCTCAAGTGCTTTCGGATCCTACCTAACTCAACTTTGAGGAATGAAAGCATAAAACCAGTAATTACATAATAACCCCAAAAGTTTTATAAACCAAGATTTAATTTCGAAAAAGTCATTTAAAAATTATTAAAAATTCCCAAAAAAATATTAAAGCCAATTTAAATGGGATTAACCACACACAACTCACACACAATCAATTAATGCAATATATGAACAATGTATGCAACCCAAGTCTGTGTGATTGAGCTTTATACCTTCAAATGAATCAAGTGTGGCTTAAGAAGAAGATTCTGCGGCTCTTTGGTATCTAGGGAATGGGACTCTAATTTTGTCACGATTTCCAAAATAGATGAGCACTTATACAATGTAGACTCAAGTGAGTCAAGAGTATAAGGTACTTGAGCTATCAAATTGATTGGGACCACCAAACACTCCTTCACTAAATGGCAGAGATATTGGTTCAAGAAGGTGCCTAAGGGAGAGAGGTCGAGCAGGGCCTTGAAGATTCAGGATGGCGCAAAATTTAACTCCCCCTCGCACTTGGAAGCATTCTTTTTATCAACTTTCTTAGTAGGTATCTTCTCCCTGGGAGTCCAGATGACTCTCATCCCGAACCCTTATTCAAGCTTGATGTTAGACTTTCTCGAGGGAGGGAAGTACCCCTCACAGATTTGACTTTAGGCTCTTTTTATACTTGTCTAGACAGGGTCCATGTTGATGTTGAGCATTCTTGCAGTCGCTATGACGCCATAAACTTTGACAATACCTATATCGTCATGTCTTTTCTTTTTAAGAGATTTCCTAACTTTTCTCAGAGGCAAGGGCCTGCCATAGCGGAGTTTCTCGTACTACAAGGTGGCATAAAAAGACCCCCAAAGTTCTTTTGGGGTCCTTATAGATAATATTGATGAGTTTTCTTTTAGGCCCTGCTGCAATCCTGTTGAAGGTATATTTTCTTGGCATTCCTTCTCAGCTATTATGGGCACTTTTTATTGCCCCACAGATGCGGAGTCTATTCCTACTTTCCCCCACATTTCTGTTGTCATTATGTTTCTTCCTTGAACTTTTCCTTCCCTCACTGAATTGGGTCAAGGTGTGGAGTTCTACCACTCTGATAGAGTAAGAAGGCAATTTGGTTATGACTAGGGGGTCCATACCCTTGATTATCCTTCGAGCACCATCCCTTCTGAGATATACCTCAAGGATTTTTCGAACTTCACATTTGAGGGGGTGGTTAATAGGGTTGGTCATTTGGGCAACTTGTTTATACCTTCACGAGATTATCTTCTACCGTTCACTTAGTCCTGGTTTACCCTATGGAAAAAGTAGGTTTTGTTGATCCAAAACTGCGTGAGGGATGCTCCTCATTAGACTATATATACAAAGATTCCTAGCAACGATAGGTATTTGGGTAAGAGTACCCAAAGATTAGTGTGGCACCCGAGCACCATACCTAAGTCTCATCTGAAGCAGCTCACTCCTATCTTAGTCAGGCCTTTACTCGACAAGTCTATTTATTCCAAATAACCTGAGCCTCAACCTGCTAGGCCCAAGTCAAAGAGTAATTCGATAGCTGTTGCATCAAAGACGAAGCATATAGATGTGGATATTTCTAGTTTCATACCAGCTACCATTACCCCTGTTACCACTGTGCTCTCCCCTGGTGCCACTACTGCTCCTACTCCCCCCCCCCCCCCACTAGTAAGAACTATGGCAAGTAGGAAGAAGAAGAACATCAGTATTAGAACTTCTTCTCCTTCTCATGTACCAGACTAAGGATCTAACACTGATGACCTTGGAATAGATGAGATATATAGGATCGTGCAAGATCAAGGTTATGAGTCCCTTGGGCTGTCTATTGAGGGAGTTGATGTTACTTCTATTCCTATCAGTGAAGGTACTACAACTCATTCCATTTTACATTGCGAAGATAACTTTTGTGGGGACTTACTTACTGGTTCCCCTTCTCTATAATTTGAAGAGTAACTAGTCGATTATAGAAGAACTTCCTCCTATGATGATGAAAGTTCTTCTTCGAATGAGAAAAAATTCACTGACCCTTATGATGATCGGCACTTTGATGCATCTTCTTTGTTGCCAATTTCGAAGGAGTCTTATAGTGTGGGTGACTTGATAGGGTTCCCTTGTGCCTCCAGTCCTACCACTAGGCAGCTATCGTACGGGCAGACTGCTTGAATTACCGTTGTAAGTATCTTTTCTCATACTTCTATTACTATTTTACTCTTTATTTTCCTGTACATAATTTAAGTATGGCTTGTTTCTATCTTCACGGTATTTGTAGGGTGTCTTGATTGCAGCGACTGATCCTGTGCCTTCACTTCCTACCCGGGGACCTTTTATTAGGGCCACGAATTCCATGATGTCATCATCTTTGGGCTTATCAAAGGAGGTTTGTTACTTTCCTCTACTCATTCATTACTTCCTTTATTCTCATTTTTTAAACTCTGGCAGCTATTTACTGTGTTCCCGACATCAGCGAGGACTTCTTTAATATCTTCCTCTTCATTCCAGGTAAACATTATCTCCCCCGAGTCTTTTATCTTTTACTTTCCACATTCTTAAAGTACATCTTTTTGACATCTTATGTCCATGTGGACACAGGTGACTGTTTCTCTTAGCCGCATTTCCTCACCTCCCCCTTCCTTTGTGGTGAGAGGTTCCCCTTCTAAGCTGCTTGAGGTACATTTAACTTGTTTTCTTCACGTTCTTTCGCTGCTTTGCCATATTCTATACATCCATAACTATATCATTTATGTGTATGCTTTTTGTGTAGTGACCTTTTTCCAGCGCCCCTTCTTTATTGGGGGTAGTA
This sequence comes from Sambucus nigra, assembly GCA_949130495.1. Classification (NCBI taxonomy): domain Eukaryota; kingdom Viridiplantae; phylum Streptophyta; class Magnoliopsida; order Dipsacales; family Adoxaceae; genus Sambucus; species Sambucus nigra. The sequence goes on from OX422207.1 coordinate 718,264,258, forward strand.
CCATCCTGAGGAGGTGCTTCTCCTGATATATTTCCTTCAAGAAGAGTTCCTATCTCCCAAGTTTTTATGTTCTGGGCCCATTTTTACAATTACATTTAGCAAGCCTGTCATACAGGTTAGCTCCACCTCTCAGGTATTTCTTATTCTGGTTAGACCTCATTTCGTAATTTTCTTTGTATTTAATCATCTAAACATTTTGTTATGACTTAGTTCGTCACATCTATCGCTACTATCCCGTCGGCTGTCTTCCCCCTTCCTCTTTGGAAGGGTTTTGAGTAAGCCTACATGTGATTCTTTTATCTTCTCGATCACTGCTTCTTATGCTATTAGGATTCCGTTTTTATACTCTCTTTTTTATTTAATGCTAGTTGGTTTCCACTACCTCTTCTGCTCCTGCATCTTTGGTTCCCTTTCCAGTAGTCCCTACCACATCTTGGGGTGATCCTTAGATAGCATTTGCTTCATCCACCCTGGCTGAAGTTCCCTTGTCTGAGGGGCTTGTCCCTAGTTCCATGGGACCAGTCTCAGCGGCATGTTCAACTTTTGAAAACTTTACTTGCTATCTTGATTACACATCTTGCGCATGCAACAGATTTTGTTTCTAACATATCCGTGGATGTGATCCCTTTCCTTATGGGACTTACATTTGAACTCTTATGTGAGTAGTCTAGTAGTTTCTATGCTTGAGGAGACATTGGCCATCCCTCCAACTAGTTCTACTCCTGCCCTAATTGTCGCAGAGTCTTTAGTAAGCGTCATGGTGGGGCACTCGCAGGTAAATGCTTAATCTAGTGGCTCATTAAAACTTATTTTTTCTATGTAAATACTTATTGGCCTTTACATTTTTTCTGTGTGGAAGGGGCAAGGAGTTGCGAGGCTTAACAATCTGATGGAAGGATCATGTATCATGTTACCATGCACTTGACAGGACTTGCACTTCTTCACGTACCGAATGGAATCAATCTCTTTAGTCAACCATTAATACCCTTGTGTCATCAACTGGTCATGCAACTTAGCACCCCCAATATGAGAGGGCTCATGTGCCCCTCTCAGCCCCTTCTCTATGTCCTCTTTGTCTATGCACCTTATCCCCTTCTCATTGTACCCTTTTTTATAAAGATCTCCTTCCACTAAGTAAAAAAGGGCTATCCTTTTTGGCAAAGAAATTTCATCCTCCCTCTCTGAGGGTAGCTCCTCGCCTCTCATATACGTTATATATGGCTGTCTCCAATCTTCTAAGACCTCTACAAAGTTGGCTTCCATCGGCTAGTCAAAATTAGCTTGGCATTTTAGACATCTATGTTGTGGACAAGCATCTTGTGCACTCATGGTGGGATAATAATATTGACCCCATTGCAACCATCGATAGAGAGGAATATCAGTGTCTTTATAATGATTTTGGTGCATTTCTGCCAACCTTTTCTTAGCTTCTTACTCTCCAACACACCTAGCCAGAAGTCCTTCGGGGCTCTTGAAATAGAGTGTTCCCATTAGCATGTGATTGTTAGCTAATTCCAATATCTTCACTATCCCCTCTCTGGTTTCGAGTTGCTTCGCCACTAGGTGACTCCACTCTTCCATCTCATCGCTTGGGAATAAGGATATTATTATGGTAGGCATCGTTCTTCACCATACTGTGATTATTGCTTTTGACTCATCCATAACTTTTGTGCTATTTTGGCGAGTGCGTCGAGATGTCTGATCATTATTCGCGCATGTCTCTCTATAGTTACTTCCAAAAACTATCATAGAAACCTTCAGATGATGTACCCGTACGATGATAAATTAGCTTGCTTGAGGGAGAACTCCCCATTGACTTGTTTTATTACAAGTTTGGAGTCCCCTCATATGCACAACACCCTAATTCCTCTTTTGAGTGCCCGCAACATCCCCAAAATGAGGGCTTTATACTCATCCTCATTGTTTGAGCATTTAAAGTCCAATTTGAAAGAGTGAGTGATCTTCTCCTTCCTGTTTGACAATATAATACCAGCACCCCCTGTCCCTTGAGCACTGGATCCATCAATATCCATCGCCCATTAGTGTATCTAGACTCTGTACTTGAGATCACCCTTGAGAGGTAGTACATCGAATTTTCCACTCCTTCATTCTCTTGGGCTAACAGTGATCCTATGTACCTCTCTGTTGATGTAAGGTAAAGTAGCAGTGATGCCCCCACTTCTGGAGGAATCATTGTGGATGGAGAGGATATATTCTCTTTAATCTTATCAAAGGCCTTCTTCTGTTCATCTCCCCAAATCCATTTGGCTTTGTCTTTCAGAAGGGGTGTGAACGGTTGAGTCACCTCTGCAAGTGTGGTTATGAACCTCCTCATGTAGGATACCTTTCCCAGGAATCTCTTAAGTTGTCTCTGACTCTTGGGGGTGGCATCATCGTTACGGCTTTCATTTTTTCTGCATCTACTTGTACCCCCTGCCTGTTCACCATGAACCCTATAAAATTTCTGTCAGTGACTCGAAAGGCATACTAGGAAGGGTTCATTCGCATCATATACCTTTGGCACCTTTCGAACACCCTCCAGAGGTCTTGTATCTGTTTTTTCTTTTTTGGATTTTACCACTAGGTCATCCACATAAAACTCTAATATGTCATGAAATAGGTAATAAAAAATTTCCATCATGGTTCTCTAGTATATGTCCCCATCATTCTTCAGTCCAAATGGCATGACTGTATAGTAGAAGTTTCCTTAGGGTATTCAAAAGGCAGCCTTCTCCTTATGTGCCGGATCCATCTTAATCTTGTTGTAGCCAACGTACCCATCCATGAAACTATATATCTCACGTCCTGCGGTAGCATCGACTAAGCTATCTATGCTTGGTAGAGGAAACTCATCTTTGGGGCATACCCTATTCAAGTAGAAAAATCTATACAAATCCTGATTTGGCTCTTATCTTTCTTCTCCACTAGAACTATACTAGAAATCTATAAGGGATGAGGAATTGTCTTGGTGAATCTCTCCGTGAATAACTTTTACACCTCAGCTTTTATCTTCAAGTTGAGGTATGCCTTATAAGTGCAAGTGATCTGTCTCATTGGAATGGCATTGGAAAGAACATTCAATCTATGGGAGCTAACCTCTAGGTCTATTTGAGGCATCTCTGTATACTTCCAAGAGAAGAAATCAGTGAAATCCTTGATTAAGCCAACAAGATCTTCTTTCTTCTTTGGTTCGAGATTCTTAAAGATCAGGATGGGTCTACTTTCACCTCCTACCTTCCCTAGATTGATCTCCTCTAACTCTTGTAGTTTCTCTCGGGGTCCATCTTGCATGCATTCTAGAGCTTCCTTTGGCTTTTCAATATGCTCAACAATATCTGACTCATCCACAACAAAGCATTCTCGTGTTGGGTCGGTACTCTAATCCTAAAAAATTGCCCATGAAGACCGTTATAAGCGGTAGATAACCTTTTCATTAAGCAAAACTAGTTTTTTACAAGTTCGGGGAGGTTTGGCTACTTCTTCCAACTTCCTCTTCCCTTTTACCATGTGGGGACTTTCCCTTTCCCCCAAGCAATCATGAACATATTTATTTGGTTAATCCACTCCCCCTACCACTTGCTTTCCTTTTAGCCTTCGTATATAATTTCTTCTTTCCTCATCCAGTTTAGTGTAGAACGATGCATCTACTATATAGGCCTCCTCGATGTAGAAAGGCTTTTAGGTAACTTTGATGACTATCTCTGTGCCTTGAATGTTGTCTTCGCACACTGGTGGTGGGTAGAAGGCATTATGCCATGGGTATGCAACCATACCATTCCGATAAGCATCTGGTTACTGGTTGTGGCATTGATGATATATAATTTTATGTGAGAAGTCAAATTCCGCAATTTAATTCCCACATCATGTATCCAATGGATTGCATTTTGGCACTATCAAATTCGAGATCATTTGTGGCACCGAAAACACTCTTTTGGTCAATTCCTATCACATACAATGTGTTGATTGCAATGATGTTAATAGATGATCCTCCATCCATCAATGCCCTAGGTAATGACACCCCATTAGTCATAACTGTAACATACAAGGGGCAATTATGAAAATAGGTCACATGCCTATCTGCCTCCGAAAACACTACTTCAAAAGTATATCTCTTAATTAGCCTTTCCAATTAGCCCTTGAAATTTTATTGAGGGATGTACACGTTGTGGAACTTCCTCCAAAACTTTTCTTATTATGAGCACCCTTGTGTCATAATTCACTCCTATTTGATCGAAGATCCACTTCAACTTGTGTCTCCTCGCTATCGTTTCACACTGAGAGTCTAAGTCTACTTCGTATGTCGGGGCTTTGTACACATATTCTGTAATGGATGTTCCCCCCAAATTTAGGGCAAGGATGACATCCACTTAGCTCTCTATGAGGATTCCATCCTCATTTTCTTGATCGGGAGTGAAGAGCCATTCTTCACGTTTTCTTTGTAACTCATTTTGGTTCTTACTGCTTAGAGTTAACTGCTTCAACTCTTCAGATATCTCGTCACCATTTTCCCACTACATCATCTCTTGGACTACCTTGTCATCATATGCCGCTACCATGTTGGTAGTTCCAAAGTGATGTGCTAGAAGTGGATTTTCATTAACATCCACTGGGGGTATTTGCAAGGTACCAATGGTCACCTGCTCGCTAATAATTTTTCTAAAATAGTAGTAGTCTTGAGTGGAGTGTTTCACTCGCTGGTGTAACTCACAATGCTTAGGGTTGATTTTAGCTTCTGTTGTTGAAGTTTATCCATTCAATTGAGGGGGACCTGCTACCCCCTCCCGAACCAATGTGAGATAACAATTCATAGCCTCCACTATGCTATAAGGTAGCGGTGGTGGAGCCTCTTCTCTAAATTTTCTCTTTTTGCTAGAGACATTGTTCTTGGATCCAAAACCTCCCTTCTTCCCTTTGGGATTTCCATCCAAATAATTAACTTCCTGTCTCCTCAAGACGTGAAATCTTTCGTAATTAAATGGTACATGTGTCCTCCAACCTGAGGTCCTTGGTTTGATTATCAGGGCTATGGTTCTCATGGCCTTGATAAATTCTCGAAAGGTTCCATCTCTAGCCTCATTGATCAGATAGAGCTTGTATTCCTCTAAGATCCCTTCTACACAAATTTGAAGTAGTCTTTCCTCTGTTACCTCCTCGTGGACATCGAGTGCTCTCTCATGAAAGAGCTTAATGTATTGCATCAACTCTTTGCCAGGATTTTGTACCTTAGCATGAATTCATATTCCATCATAAAGAAATTTTGGAGGAACTGCATGTGCATCTCTTCCCATGTAGGGATTCTACTGGGTTCTAGGTGGGAGTACCAGATCTAGGTCTTCCCTATGAGGGACTTAGAAAACTCCCTCAACCTCAGGTTTTTATCACTCCCATGCACTCACAAATATTCAACAAACCTCTTTACGTGACCCCTTGGGTTTTCCCCTTTGCCACTAAATTTGATAAATGTGTAATACCCCGTATTTTTATGGCTTTTAAAATTGAAGATTTATTAAATTTAAATTGAGATATTAATTTAATAGAAATTCGAAAATTTATTTTTATATTTACTAACGCTATGTGAGTTAGTAATTATTGGAAAATTGTTGAATATTACTAGACGAGTAAAGTAATATATGAGATTTATTTCATTACAATTATCATGAGTGAATAAAATGGAAATTATGGAAATTTAAGTCGGGACGCACCTGTGTCATGTCAGGACTAAATTATTATTATTTAAAGTGAATAAATTATAAGTTGCTTGTATGGTCATTTTGAGTGCGCCAAAGTGTCCATAAGGGTCGAGATAGTCAGAAAAGTATCCCCGGGGGCTTAGTTTGGATCTCGGGGAATTTTTAGGCCTATTTGACATCCCGAGAGGGTATTTTGGATATCTTGCATTTTTGGGTAATTAAACCCACGAAATTAATTAGGTTATATCAGCCATTTGGAATTATCTCTTAGGGTTAGCAAACTCAAAACCTTAGAACGGCCATTAGAGAGGAAGGTAGAAAGCTTTCCAAGCAATCCAAGGCCAAGAATTTATCCGGTTGCACCGCGACCACCACCAAAACGTAGATCGCGCGACGGGGAACGCTATCATACCATTTCATCCACGAAATCAGAACCTTGAATTTCAGGAAAGTATCTATCTTACTTTAATCAAGTTGATGCTTCATTTATATTAGTCTAGGGTTGTTTAGAATTAGTGTTCTTGAAAGAAAACATTAATTGGAGACAAAAAGTTACATGTTTTTAGAGATAAAGATCATATTCTGAAAATCCATTTCACATGTAGAGGTTGAACCACGAATTTCCATGGTATTAGTGATAGAAGATATGGAAAAAGAATGAAAGAAACTAAGCTAAAGAAAAATATTAGGGTTCTTGAGATTTATATAGATTTTCCCCTCTTATTTTGTTATACTTGATGAAAACTCACATATCTTACGTAGGATATTGTTTATATGGGTATACAACACTTGTAGTATAAGTTGTTGGGAGTTTGGGACTGAAATATGATGATTTGGCTGAGTTTGGAGTAAGATTTCCATAGCTGGGTTTTTTGCAGTTTTGCTATAACTGCTCGATCGATCGATCGAGCCCAGAGCATCGATCGATCGACCCCCTTCCATCAATCGATCGACCCCTCCTGGAAAATTGCATTTTTGCTCGTGTTAGCTTAGTCCGATTTTATGCATAGTAAATCTTGATTAGAGTTGCTAGAACATAATGAAACACAAAAAGGACCAGTAGGGTTAAGATAAACCCCGTTAAGTGGGACTTTAATGTGAAAGGGAAAGGAAGGGTAAATGGGGAGATATTCATACTTAGGAAATCATACGTGCGTTGATTAAATAATCGAAATGTCTAGGAAGTTGGATTAGAAGGTGAGTGAGGGCCTACTGAAATTGTACATAGGTAAAGAGAATACTTTGAAAGACGAGAAGTGAGTTTAGAATAACTTAATTATGAGAATAAAATAAACGAGTCCATTATACGAGATAATCGAGTAAAATGTGTAATAACGAATAATTATAATTTATGGGTTGTGAGCGCACCTAATTTAATAATGTGGATGTGAATATATATATATATATATATATATATATATGACGGTGTGATTGTGCATATATTATTTTTGTGTAAAAATCGTACCCGAGCTACTTGCTATCACGGGGGTTTCTGCACCGGGACAGTCTTATCTCGATTGGACCGTTATGGGGGATAACGACTCGTACCCTAAAAGATAGTATCCTTGATTACAGGCTATCTGAGTGATAGTCAGATGGTCCTAAGAGACGTGAGGGTATGTGCTGACCTCTTCGGACTGGGAACTATGCTTCGCTTTCATTTGTATGTGTTTTCTGTTAATACAGTTCGAGAGTGATTCCGAATTAGTATTCCCTTAGTACGAGTGATACGGGGACTTGATAGCAGAGTATGCTAGCACCATAGTTTGTATGAAAAATGCAGATAGTATGTATATATATTATATGAGCAATGGGTATATATATATACTTACTTGTATATGGAAACTTTGCACCATAGATTTTATGTGGGTTGTCGTTTGTATATATATTATATGTGTAACTAATATATATACGTATCTCTATATGGGAACTTTATACTATGCGTGTAAGTACTTAAGAAATGAATAAATGTTTCACTTCACTATAAGTATTCGAAAACGTTATAACGATACAGAATTTTTCTAAATAACGTAAGAAATATTGAAGAGATAGATCTTCTAGAGTAAATATCATAACCTTAATTTCATGTTAAGACAATTGGAGAATAAGTTAGAGAGGTATATTAGATTCATTAGTACGGTAGACGTGCACACTAGATGAGAGGTGAGAAATCTCAAGAGAGTGTCGCATACTAATATGATTGTTGCATTAGCCGGTAAGCATTTTAAATACTTGCTAAACTATTTTAAAATAGTTTTACAATTGGGCTTTGACCCGTTTGCTGTCATTTATACTCTCTAGTGTGTGTATATATATGTATTACAGGTGCCCAGCCACAGGGGCGTCATGCTTAGGATTCTTTGGATGGAACGTGATGTAGCTTTGTGGGAGTTGCAGGCCATTTCTTAGACGACTTCATTGTTGACTCCACTTCTAGTTCTGTTTTATCCAGTGGAGCATGTGTTGCCCTTTTCCATTATTCAGTTGGTTTTGTCAGAGATTGTAATTCTTTTACTTTCAGCATCTTTACTTCGGGATTTATTACTATCCGGATGTTTTCCTTTAGTGTTTTAAAGTTGGGATTTGTTATCGATGGTTAAAGTCTTGAATGTTCATTTATATTCTTATACTTAATGTGTGACTCTTAATTGTTAATGGTCAAAGGTTTTATAATTGGATTTAATAAATTCGAAATAAGGTTTTAAATGGTTTTTACACTTAGCTTAATTAATTAAGGTGTTTAAATTTGAAAGTTTTAATTTGCGACAGTGATGCTAAGAATGAACCAACTGTTCACCTTAATTTTCATTTAATAAAGGATTGATCGCCCGGTATTTAATTAGGCGGGGTGTCACAGGTGGTATCAGAGCATCAGGTTCTAGTGTCCTTTAGGATCTGTACGGCTTATTATGTTTCCAGCTTAGCATCTTCGATATAGAGCCCTAATATTAGGAATGTTGTATTCATTTCTATACATTGGGAATTCATGCTTCTGTGATTGTTTTATGCGAATGATGAACTCATCCAGATTATTTAAATTTTCAAATGAATCGTCGAGAAGAACTATCTAATTCCGTTAATGGAGACCACGAGCAAGGTCAACTCACACCTCTGGTGTCTCCAGAGAGAATATCAACCGCCGAGTTAGCAGGTATTGTGTCACAGGCAGTTACCACTGCGGTCTTGCAGTATCAAGAACGCAGCACACAGCTTATGGGGGGAAAAAGATCTAGAGAGTATAGTCAGTCTGTCATGACTAGCAATAACAAGTGTGTGAAGACACAAAAATCACAACTACAAACTTCTCAGGATCGTAAAAGCCACGAAAGTATCAAATTGTACAAGGAAACTCAAAAGCGTCAGGGCCAACATAGCCGGGGTTCGAGTGAAGTCACGAAGGGATGTTTCAGATGTGAAATGGACATTCATGAACGTCAAACTTGTCTGAATCAGTCTGAAAAGGAACTCCAAATAAACTAGCGAGAACTCTCCAGACACTGCTATAAGTGTGTACAAATGGGTCATAAGTGGAGGGACTGTCCTCAACCGAATGTCATTTTTCATTGAGATACTCAACAGGGCCGTAAAATGAAAAAGTTCAGGGGTAGATTCTTTAATTGTGGCAGGATGGGTCATCGAAGGCAGGATTGCCCAGATAAGAGTAAGATACCCCAGCAACAGGGGAAGAAAAAGCACGAATGTGTGTACGACGCCCAGCATACTGAAACCCAACAGCCATCATCGGCCATTGATGGTACGTTCTTTCCTTCTAGTACTATAGGATACATTTCTATTTAATAGTGGGGCATCATACTATTTTATAGATACTCGCTTAGAGCGTACCTTAAAATTTTTACATATTACTAAAGTATGGTGTCATGTGTAGACTCGTCATTTGGGAAATGGTCATTTATTTTCTGTATACGTCGAGGTGTATGTATATAGTTTGGTAGTTTGGTTTTACCTGCAGTCACACTAGTTTTAGTCATACGTGAGCACGACGTCAATATTTGGCATGGATTGGCTCGCTATGCACAGAGCCATAATAAATTAATTCGGTAGGAGTATTACCTTTGTCATTGCGGGGCAGGAGATGTTTGAGTGGCGATGCCTCACCCAGAAGGGGGGTCTTTCACCTATTTTATTATATAAAGGAGGATACCTCTAAGGATATTGTGATTCTCTTGGATTCGATTCCAGTCGTTCGTGAGTTTTTGAATGTATTTCAGGTGATAAGTGAATTAAGTATCGAGGTATTTTGTGGAAAGTGAAATCACACGTACTAAAATATTTGTCCCGAAGCGAGTAGAGGAGATAAGGGTATGGCACCTAGTAAAAGACAACGATTAAAGTAGTTTTGTTTTGGTTTAGGCAAGTGTGTTACATCCGGAGACAATTTGTGCAGTCAAGATGATTGGCAAGGTAGAAGTATAGGTTTTATCCTTAGAGGATGAGGCATGTTCTATGTGACACGAGCGAGTCATTGTATTTTGTTCAAGTCTAGATTAGCATGTGAGACGATTTTAATGCGTATAACAACGAACAATATTATTATGTGAATATTTTCCCTAGTGTAGCGGGATTTTTCCTTAGTGCTATCCACGGAGGATAAATAAGTATATTAATAGTGTTATATAATTTATTAAGGTTACTCATTTTAGTGATGTGATATACGAGTATATGATGGTATTGATTACAACTCTATAGAAATGGCCAGTACGATAGTAGGCAGTTATTGCAAGGCTATCGAAATGGTTGCATTAGTGCAACATGTTTTGTTCTAGCGAGATATCACCTGCGAGAGGGTCGGACTCGCACTTATATTATCTATCCTAGAGACTTCGGAGGGGATAGTGGGCTCCAAATATTCGATTCTAGTGTGAGTAGGGACTTTGTTGTTATGATTCAATATGCATCGGGTTTATTGTTGAGCGAAAAGATTTAACTCAGTATTATGTTTAGCACTCAGGACTTGGGGATATGAAGAGTGCATTGTTATATGTATCCTCTAGAGATGTGGGAGTTAAGAGTTATACCCTTATTATTAGGGAAAGGGATTTCGAGAATTCCAATTGTATGTATTCGAGGTTTATGGAATGCAATCCCCGGCAATACTGTACGATAGTGCAATTAGAAAAATGTTCTTTGTTAAGTGTAATTTCGGGAGGAGATGTGAATCTTTGCTAGGAAACAGGAAAATAGGGGTACATGCTATGGACGGAGGACCTAATGGATTTCGATAACCGACAATGCTAGGTAGTAGTGTATCGGGGGGGGGGGGGGGTTCCTTATTTAGATTTCGCTTTGCGAGACATCCCACGTAAGGTTGGGAATAGGGAGATGTTTGGTCATTAGTCCATGAGTTCTGTACCTCGGTCGTAATAGGAGCTAATAATTATATCTGTGGGTTGGTAGTTGAAATATGATTTAAATCCAATGGAGCCGATTGTGTGGTAAGAAAGAATTGAAAGTCTTATATTACCACCACGAGTTGAGGGGTGGAACGATGATAAGGAGGATTTAGAATTTCGGTTTCTAGGGTGAGTGAGATTACCCAAATGTTACAATCACGTTGTGAGAACTAGGAAAATAAAGAATTGGTTATTAGTTGTGAAGTGTGTGTGATGCTTATGCTAGTATGCACGGTTATAGGGTGTGTAGACATCCTGGTTAGTTGATGTTAAAAATTGTCCGAGTTGAAGGGACGTGCGAATAAACGTGTGGAATATATATCTGTGAGACTAACATAACGAAGTGAAAGTGGTAGAGTGGATTAAACACCGTGTGAAAGATGATAAATCCATATATACGCCTGCAATCAGAGTAGCACACCGAATCTGGTTGGATTATGGAAGCCATTTACAAGGGGGTATTCCTTGAGAAGGGTAGAATTTAACTGTATGGAGAACAGTCGGGACAGATTTTTAATTAGTCAAATGTTGAGAGCGAATTGTGCATACAAAGAGTGATAATGTTAGTATGGTATAAAAGATCCAGAAGTGCGCATCGTGGAGAAAAGTGCACGGGACGGAACTTTCGATATACACCAAGGAAGGAAGGGGAGTATTAAGTGTCACTTAATGTGATACATTTCAAGGAAAATCGATGTTGAGCGGGACATAGTGAGTAGTCTCCGCGGGCACCACTAATAAATATAGATCGGTTGGAATAAGGGGACCAACTAGAGAATTTTGTGGTAATCAACCATTAATGTAACGGAAGAGGGAGGTAAAGTCGGTAAAGTTCCTTGGATGGGTTGCCATCTTCAAGGTAAGATTCAAGGGTTCATCCGAACATGGGGAGTAAGTCTCCCAAGAAGGAGGTGATTGACATTCCTTTGGGGTGATTTACAATATTAACTAGTGTGCCCCACTCTTCCTTTGAAAGGAAGGGATCGCGCGGGTACGTGGTCCTACACAGTATTGTTTTCTGAATCAGGATGAAATTTGTGAATCCCACCTTCAATATGGGATTTCAGGAAAAAGCAAAAATAATGTTTCGTTTCGAGTAAGAGGTATCACCCGTAGCCGAGGAGTAGGCGCACGGTGATTAACGAGTAGTGGAGCCGCGTGAAGGTGATTTTTGAAATCTTAATGATCATTTATTTTACACCACGGATATAACTAGCAAGTGAAGTATAGTATGGTAGAGTCATGGGGAAAGCACTCATACCTGTTTGTCATAAACGAGATGCTTATTGAGGTTTTTGTGCGAAAGAACCCTAACTATTCTCCTTTTGTATGTTTAGAGGTGAGCGGATGACCGAAATTTTGTATTGGTCGAGAGTAATCCGACGACTATGGTGAAATTCCATGACTATTTTTGGCGAACAAGAGTGGTCAATTGTTCGTATGGTTTCTCTCAGAAGGGGAGTTGTGTAGATAAATCCGAGTAGCTGTCATGTAGTGAGGTGCGGCCTCCCAATGACATTGACATAATGGGAATTAATAGTGTATATTCGTGTCTTATGCAAATTTTGTCGGATAGGAGCACACTGCGAAGTATCTTTAATGAAGAGTGTTAAACAAGCTTGCTGCGAGGCAGGGGCAATAGTAATTAAACGCCCTACTATGTGGATAGGTTGCGTACAGTTAAGGTATCCAAAATGTGTTTTACCAGGTAGGCCTTATTTTTCGAATTTTGGGACAAAATTCCGTTATTAGGGGAGAATTATGTAATACCCCGCATTTTTATGGATTTTAAAATTGAGGATTTATTAAATTTAAATTGAGATATTGGGAAAATTGTTGAATATTACTAGATGAGTAAAGTAATATATGAGATTTATTTCATTACAATTGTCACGAGTGAATAAAATGGCAATTATGGAAATTTAAGTCAGGACACACCTGTGTCGTGTCATGACTAAATTATTATTATTATATAAAGTGAATAAATTATAAGTTGCTCATATGGTCATTTTGATTGCGCCAAAGTGTCCGGAAGGGTCGAGATAGTTAGAAAAGTGCACCCGAGTGTTTACTTTGGGTCTCGGGGCATTTTTAGGCCTATTTGACATCCCGGGAGGGTATTTTGGACATCTTGCATTTTTAGGTAATTGAACCCACGAAATTAATTAGGTTATATCAGCCATTTGGAATTGTCTCTTAGGGTTAGCAAACTCAAAACCTTAGAACAACCATTAGAGAGGAAGGTAAAAAGCTTTCCAAGCAATCCAAGGCCAAGAATTCATCCGGTTGCACCGCCACCACCACCTAAATGTAGATCGCACGACGGGGAACGCTATCATACCATTTCATCCATGAAATCAGAACCTTGAATTTCAGGCAAGTATCTATCTTGATTTAATAAAGCTAATGCTTCATTTATATTAGTCCAGGGGTTGTTTAGAATTAGTGTTTTTGAAAGAAAACATTAATTAGAGACAAAAAGTTAAACGTTTTAGGGATAAAGATCATATTCTAAAAATCCATTTAACATGTAGAGGTTGAACCACGAATTTCCATGGTATTAGTGATAGAAGATCAGGAAAAATAATGAAAGAAACTAAGCTAAAGAAAAATATTAGGGTTCTTGAGATTTATATAGATTTTACCCTCTTATTTTGTTATACTTGATGAAAACTCGCATGTCTTACGTAGGATATTATTTATATGGGTATACAACACTTGTAGTGTAAGTTGTTGGGAGTTTGGGACTGAAATATGATGATTTGGCTGAGTTTGGAGTAAGATTTTCGTAGATGGGGTTTCTGCAGTTTTTCTATAACTGCTTGATTGATCGATCGAGCCCAGAGCATCGATCGATCGACTCCCTTCCATCGATCGATCGACCCCTACTGGAAAATTGCATTTTTGCTCGTGTTAGCTTAATCCAATTTTATGCGTTGTAAATCTTTATTAGAGTTTCTAGAACATAATGAAACACAAAAAGGACTAGTAGGGTCAAGATAAACCCCGTTAAGTGGGACTTTAATGTGAAAAGGGAAAGGAAGGGTAAATGGGGAGAGATTCATACTTAGGAAAGCATACGTGCGTTGATTAAATAATCAAAATGTCTAGGAAGTTGGATTAGAAGGTGAGTGAGGGCATACTGAAATTGTACTTAGGTAAAGAGAATACTTTGAAAGACGAGAAGTGAGTTTAGAATAACTTAATTACGAGAATAAATAAACGAGTCCGTTATACGAGATAACCACGTGAAATGTGTAATAACGGATAATTTAATTATATGGATGTGAATACATATATATATATATATATATATATATATATATATATATATATATATATATATATATATATATATATATATATATATATATATATATGACGGTGTGATTGTGCATATATTATTTCTGTGTAAAAATCGTACCCGAGCTACTTGCTATCACGGGGGTTTCTGCGCCGGGACAGTCTTATCTCGATTGGACCGTTATAGGGGATAACGACTCGTACCCTAGAAGATAGTATCCTTGATTACAGGCTATCTGAGTGATAGTCAGATGGTCCTAAGAGACGTGAGGGTATGGGCTGACCTCTTCGGACTGGGAACTATGCTTCGCCTTCATTTGTATGTGTTTTGTGTTAACACAGTTCGAGAGTGATTCCGAATTAGTATTCCCTTAGTACGAGTGATACGGGGACTTGATAACAGAGTATGCTAGAACCATAGTTTGTATGAGGAATGCAGATAGTATGTATATATATTATATGAGAAATGGGTATATATATATATACTTACTTGTATATGGAAACTTTGCACCATAGATTTTATGTGGGGTGCCGTTTGTATATATATTATATGTGTAACTAATATATATACGTATCTCTATCTGGGAACTTTATACTGTGCGTGTAAGTTCTTAAGAAATGAATAAATGTTTCACTTCACTATAAGTATTCGGAAACGTTATAACGATACGGAATTTTTCTAAATAACATAAGAAATCTTAAAGATATAGATCTTCTAGAGTAAATATCATAACCTTAATTTCATGTTAAGACTTATGGAGAATAAGTTAGAGAGGTATATGAGATTCATTAGTATGGTAGACGTGCACACTTGATGAGAGGTGAGAAATCTCAAGAGAGTGTCGCATACTAATATGATTGTTGCATTAGCCGATAAGCATTTTAAATACTTGCTAAACTATTTTAAAACAGTTTTACAATCGGGCTCTGACCCGTTTTCTGTCAATTCTACTCTCTTGTGTGTGTGTGTATATATATATATATATATATATTACAGGTGCCCAGCCACAGGGGCGTCATGCTTAGGATTCTTTGGATGGAACATGCTGTAGCTTTGTGGGAGTTGCAAGCCATTTCTTAGACGACTTCATTGTTGACTCCACTTCTAGTTATATATATATATATATATATATATATATATATATATATATATATATATATATATATATATATATATATATATATATAGATAGATAGATAGATAGATAGATATATATATTACAGGTGCCCAACCATGGGGGCGTCATGCTTAGGATTCTTTGGATGGAACGTGTTGTAGCTTTGTGGGAGTTGCAGGCGCCATTTCTTAGACGACTTCATTGTTGACTTCACTTCTAGTTCAGTTTTATCCATTGGGGCATGGGTCACCCTTTTCCATTATTCAGTTGGTTTTGTGAGAGATTGTAATTCTATTACTTTTAGTATCTTTACTTCCGGATTTATTACTGTCAGGATGTTTTCCTTTAGTGTTTTAAAGTTGGGATTTGTTATCGATGGTTAAAGTCTTGAATGTTCATTTATATTCTTATACTTAATGTGTGAATCTTAATTGTTAATGGTCAAAGGTTTTATAATTGGATTTTATAATATGGAAATAAGGTTTTAAATGGTTTTGACACTTAGCTTAATTAATCAGGGTGTTTAAATTTGAAAATTTTAATTTGTGACAGTGATGCTAAGAATGAACCAACTGTTCACCTTGATTTTAATTTAATAAAGAATTGATCGCCCGGTATTTGATTAGGAGGGGTGTATCAAAATGTTAGTGGGATATACCCTTCTGGTTATGGTTTCTCATTCACTTCCTGTGAGTATGGGTTTTGTAACTCCTTGTACAAGTGAGATGCCTCGTTTTGAGAGGAGGATAGCAGCCTCCTCACCTCCTCTATCGTAACGGCCTTGGAGGGGGATTCTTATAGACCCACACCCTTTGTTGCTGGTGAACTTGACAATGTTGGAACTTGCTTCGACACCACTTATTGCGGTGGGGCTATTTCTATCGAAGCCACCATCAGGGCAATTGTCCCTTCAGAGAGGGTTGCTACCGGTGTTACGCATCCTTGACCCAAACTTGCAAGGTCGGCCTTATTTTATTTTAATAAATTAAAGAACATGGTCATAAGACTCATATCTGTTATCGGAGCCACTGCTGTGAACTTGTCTGCCCTGTCAGAGGGGCAAATAGCCTTACTCCGATCACCATCACATCTTCATGAGTGGTCTGGTCATTGTGATTCCCATTACCAGAAGGAATGTCATAAAAAAACCAATTGTTTAGAAATGTTCAAGACTTATTTATCCATGGAAGAAAGAATACATCCCCAGTAAAGTCGCCAAATGTAAGAAGGTAGTGAGATTGGGGTCTATGAATAACTGGAAAGGGTGAGCCGTGACCTTCTTCAATGGACGCTTCCTTCAAGGTTATCAAGAACTTTTTCTGGTAAAACCTTCCCTATATAGTAACAATGAAACTCAAACTGTAGTTTACTCCTTGCAAGAAGATGATCTTTACCATAATAATAGTAACTTTACTCAAGACAAATTCCTGAGAGTGATGGCTATCAGGTGGAGTGAAGGAGCAGAGCACTTAACACTTAGAGGGGTACACACTTGATAACTCAAGAACCTGGGTAAGGAGGTCCCGAGATAGGGCTCCCAAGACCCTCAATGGCTAACATAAATGGAAATGGGCAAGGAGGGCCCCAAAAAGGTCTTATTTCTTCAAAACTTAAAATGGATTGTTCTTCAAGTATGTTGTACAACAATGAGTGGCTTTCCACTGATGACCGGGTTGGCTTAGAGTAGCTTTGTAAGGTGCCCATTGCATTTGATTTGTTCGATCCTGTAGCTGATGAGAGTATCCAACAATGAGAGCCGATATACCAACGTTCGTCTAGGCTGAGGAACCCTAGTGGCTACGTAAGTGTAATGAATTTTGGTATTTCATTTCATTTTTACATTTCTCCTTTGTCCTAATGAAGGGTTTTTATTCTTCGTCCTTTACAGATAAGAATTTCTCCTTTAGGTATTCGGTCTCGGTGAACAACGGGGATGAAGGAGGTTTGGGAGAATCTCCCTATTATGGTGCGATGTATGGTTTCCTATGCGGGTTTTGGCCATTTTACATAGCCTTTGGAGGAGACATCGCATTCTGCTGTGGTTTTGTGTGCTCTAGGGGAGAGCAGGTAGGAAAGTACCCACAGTTTTTATATTGGATTCGAGGAGATGACGGTTACTACCATAGACATTAAGAAACCAATGGGGGTTAATTATGGGGGATTTTATATATTGGTGGACCGTACGTTGAGGGTGGCACCGGAGGTGGTGCATGAGGCATTGGGGGATACGAGTAGAATCATATATGGGGATTCTATCTGTATTTTAGCTTAGAGGAAGATGCTTTTAAGGAGGATGGAGGATATGATTGACGGGCAGCACAAGATATACATGGCTCATCTATTTATTTGTTTTCCTTGGGTGTCCTTTCGGTGGTAACGAGTGGTGACGTTGTCCATCTTTAGTTCTTGTCATGTCTGTGAACAATTTTCAACATCCAATTGTATGATTAGGGGATCTTGACTTTGCATTCCTTTATTCTTCTTTCAATGCTTTCAGTCAGTGTTCCCAGAATGATTTTAAGGTATACACATATCTTCTAGAGGTAACTTTATTTTTCCTTTTATGCATTTCCTTGTGTGGCCATCCCCGATCCCCGCCGCCGAGGGAGGAAGGGATCCTTTGGGTCCCGCGCGTCCCCCTCGGGAGAGCGCTTCAGCTGGCGTCAATTTTGTGAGGTGTAAAAATGTAGAGAGACTTAGAGTCGCCAGTCTATTTTACTCAAAACAGACAAAAGAAAAAGGGTAAGCCACCCCAAAAGATGGCATCCAAAGACATACTGGTGCGTGCGAAACCAAAATGATTCGAGAAGGGTTTGGAGGCTTAGTTACGCAATGGGAAGGCGTTAGGCACCCATTTCGGCCTTTCGGTCTCTCATGGATATTTGTTATTTTCCTTTATATTTCCCCCCATGATATGTGTGTATATGTATATATAGAATAGAGGTAGGAATCCTCGACTTGTATCATGGAAAGGATAAAGCGAGTCATCCGTAGGAATGTGATATTAGTGTAGAAAATAGGATTTGCGCGATTACCCCAACGTTGAACGCTATAAGGGAACGATAACGAATGTGGAATAATATGCCACTAAGAATAAATATATAGAATATAATAGAAAATGAGATAAAGTGAAGATAGAAAATAAGAGAAAAAGTGGGAAAAGGACTCGAGTCTCGGGTTTTACCCCGTAGCCTATAAAGGCATCAAAGTCCACGTAGTTCACATGTAAAATGAGGGGTGGGGTTTAACCCATAAATCCAAATGGAGAAATATCTTATTTGTGAATGTGTGTGTATGTGTGTAAAAAAGTGTTTGAGTTGTGAGAAGAGTGTGGAAAAGTGTGAGAATCCCTACTTGGAATTTATGAACAATCCTTCTTTTTCTTATTTTTTTGGGTTTTACTTTTATGAAAATAGGAGATGTGAAATAATACTAGATAAAAAAGTATTTTAAGGTATGTGAAATAATATAATAAAAGGGCTTAAGTAATAAAACAAGTTATTGCAATTTTAAGAGAATTTAGGAGAGAGTTTGAGAAAGTTGGACCTTCTTGGAGAACTTGAGCTTGATCTTGAATGTTGGGGGAGAAACCCTTGCACTTGTATGATGATGGGGAGTGGTTAATTCACTAAGTTTGATGAAAGGGATGATGAAAAGTGGGAGTAAAAGGAGGATTTGGAAGTTGAAATCACGCTGCCTTCGAGAGAGGTTTCTGGGATTCGTTGAGAGTAATTTGTTTCTAATCTGAGCTCCCATTATAAATGAGGCCAAGGCATCCTTTTATCGGCCCAGGGGTCTTCTGATCGACATTTCCATGGCACTACCTATCGGCAGGTGCCGATAGGCAGGGTCTGGGACCTGCCATTTGGTAGTGCACCTCAGGCTTTTTCAGAAAATTGGTCGCCGAGGGCAAACCATTGGTCAGAATCATGCACAGGGCATACCCTTGGAAAAGTATTTCAGAGACCTTTGAAAGTCCTTGGGACTGCCCCCGAGTTTGGGAGTTGACTTTGGGTCAAATGTGGCTCGAAAGAGTTTGTCGGTCTGATGGATGGGGAATCGTTCAGACACAAATGGATCGTTCGTCCGCATGGTAAGTTCGAATCGTGCACAGGATGGACCGTTAGAAATGTTAGGAGATGTACTTCGACATTCCAAAGAGTGTGACTTGGTTTGGGGAGTTGACTTTGGCCAACCGGGCCCGAGAAGCCTTCAGTGACCTTTCAGAGTCAAACGAATCGCTCGTCCGCATGGAAAGTTGGAATCGTGCACGGGATGGACCGTTGGAAAGGTTATTCAGTGCCCTTCGAAGATCCATTCAGCCTCATCGATCTGAAGAGTTGACTTAGGTTAAACAGAGCCCGGGAGCGCCCGGTGGCCTCTAGGTTAATTTCCGACGCAAATGGATCGTTCGTCCGCATGGTAAGTCAGAATTGCGCACGGGGTAGACCATTGGAAAGGGTTTTCAGTGCCCTTCGAATATTCATTGAGTCTCAGTCGAGATGAAGAGTTTGACTTTTGGGTCAAACTGAGCCGGGGAGTGCCCGATGGCTTTCAGGTCAGTACTTGGAACGTGACTAGGGTTTACAGTGATGAGTGGAGGTACTAGGGACCTATGGAGAGTTAGGGGGTAACCAAATGAGGTGTCTACACCTTGCATTATTCTTTTATTCTCTTTTGCTGATTAGAGTTTTTAACAAACATGGTTCTATCAGGTGATTGGGCACAATGCGAGTTTGATGAACCTGAATGATGAGGATTTGGGGGACTTTTATAAGATGTGGTGGCGGAAGTTCAACCACCAGTCAAATTAGTCCTTATCTTTGGCGGACATGCAACGAGTCTTGAACGCCCTGGCAAGCGACCATGATATCTTTCACCATTTCTGAGTTGTTTTTGGCATCTTTATTTATTGAGTAGATATTGATTCTCTATTTGGGATTGCAGGTGACCTTTTACCACTGGGGGTGGCTCTGTGAGATACGAGGGTGAAGTGCCTACATGTACTAATGTGGCAGTTGATCACGCATGAGTTTATGTACGCCTAGTACCTAGGGGAGAGAATAGTGAGGAAGATTATAGAGGAGGAGGGGTCGATCTAATGTTTCGGAACCCTATGTACATAAGGCAGTTGAGAGAGATTTCGAATGATACTTATGCTACAACGATGATCGGTGAGACATTTATGCAATATACGAATACATTGGGGAGATGTGATTATCTAGATGTTGTGATGAGATAGTTGATGCCCTCCAATATCTGTGATGTGAAGATAATGCCTCCACCCACCATGACTTTGTATACGGGTACTAGCTCGCTGGTGGCATCAGCCCACAACACAGGTCGTTGCACATCGACGACGGAAGAAGATAAGGCTTTGATCATTTAGTTTACTCCCCCTTCCTATCATTTTTGACTGAGTTGTGGGGAGTCACTGAATGTGTAGCACCGTTCTCATGCATAGATGTCGGGGTTGACGGGGCTTACAGATGAGGCCCTTTAACCTGAGGTATATTCTATCTTTCTTTACTCATACTATTGATTCTTCATTTCTATTTTACTAACTAATTTGCCTTTTTTCTTGTTTCTTGTTTACTTGTAGTATGTTCGGGTGTCGACCACCTAGCTGAGGGACAACGAGGAGGACTACATGGCGTCCATGTTAGATTATATCAAGAAGTCATCCACTTCATGATTTGTGGCACGTGCAACCTTATATGAGATCTCGGGCTTTGGGAGTTCAGTTCCACTACTCATCGTAGGGGAGAACGTGTCCCTCGTGGGGGTTTAGGGGAGAAAGAGAGAGTTGAGGGTTCGGGCGAGGTCCCATTTATAATTTTCTTTTTTTCTTTTCTATCTGCAAAATGTAGCCCAGTAAAGCAAAATATATGAAGAAATATCCATTTTCTTTTTTTGGATTTTTTCTTGATTTAGTTACTTATCCTATATGCACTTTTAATTTTCTACTGAGATTATTTATTTTATGCAAAGATTGAGATCAATACGTATTTGATAATGAAAGGCAAAAGTTTTATTATTTATAGAATAAAGGAGTTAAAGTAATTAACTCGAGAATTTTTTTTGAGTAAGAATTTATTTTGCGAATTAAAAATATTTTTTCTTTAGAGAAAAATGAGTAAATAACCCAGGGGTAATTTTTTGAAATGAGGATATTTCTAAAACTGATTTTTGATAAAATATGAAAGATGGAGTTTTCCAAAATAAGGGGTTACCGATATGCATACACCTTGAAGTGCCTATGGGCATGAGGGTCGAGTCAAATCATCCCTACACCTTGATTTCACTTTCCTTCATATCAGACTACTCTTGTAGGGATAAACTTACTCAAGTTTTCAGAGTTTTTATTTTTTGCCAAAGGTTTCGAGTATAAAAGGAGGGGTTTGGGATGTGCTTTATCCACCAATACCCACTTTCTCTTCTTGCTTCATATTTCTCCTTCTCAAATGTCTCTTCCCATGTATGAAGGATTTTCTTCCTACTTTGATGATATGAATCCCATGTGCTTGAAAAATTTGGACTATGATGCCTTCAACTTGCGTCGGGTTTCTCTTTGGCGTAACCGAGCCATTGACCGAAACTTATTGGCAACATTGGTACAATTCTGGTACCGGGAGGACCATTCTTCTGTTTGGACCTGGAAAAGGTATCCCACCGATGAGGATTTGTCCTCAATGTTGGGGGGTTAGGTCTAGTGTGGCGACGGCTATCCCCAACTCTTCACATTCTCGTCGAGTATTCCTATCGGAGTTCCTTTAGATTTCTCCCTCACCGGATCTAACATTTGTTACTAGAGGGGATATTTCTCTTTAGGCGGATATGTATTTAGTGCGCTTGAGGATTTTAAGGATGCTATCTTTGCCAGAGATTTAGATTTAGGCCTCACTATGAGTCTATTGCCCGTGACGAGGGACTTGACGACGAAACCCCAGGTGGATGCGATAATGGCATGGATGTCTTACCACTATAATCCTGCGATGGTGGTGCTAGATGAGAACCTAAACGATATGGATGCTTGGAAGGAGGGCCACTCCAACTTCTAAGGTGGATCCCGATAATGTTGTTCATGTGGCTTTCAGAGAATCTTCTTCTTGTGGCCACTTTTAATTTCCATTGGCGGTTGTGCTCAATATCTTTATCAGGCCTTTTTTCATCTTCGGCCCATTTATAAAGAGTTAGGTTAACTAGTTTGTAGAGAATGGGGCTCAGTGTCTTCATTGGTAAATGCAATAGTTGGGGGACTTATGGATTGTCTTACAGTTTGGAGAGTATCGGTATGTACTATTTTGGGGTTTTGAAAATTCTCATCAGTTCCATTTTGGAAAAAAAAAAATTTGAGGGGATCATGTAACATTTAGTTCTGGGTATGGGAAAATGAAATATTATTTTTAATAGAAGGGGGGGATTAAGAGAGTTGTAGCGTGTCCAAATTTTGGACTAAGGGTAAAAGTTCTTAAAACGGTTCAGGTTGACTGGACGTTCCATTTCTTTTCCATCAAGGTCTGTGAGCATAGCAGCACCTCCTGAGATATTTTTCTTTGTGATGTAGGGGTTGCTCTAATTCGGTTTGAATATCCTTCTGGGGTCCCAAACAAGTTCAATGATCACTTTGAGGGCAAGGTCTCCTTCCTGGACGCCACGGTCTTTGACTTTTTAGTTTAATGATCGCGCTATCCGGCAATGGTACCCTTGTGTATGATATGAAACCTTAGGTCTCCTTTCATCCTACAATAATAATTCATCAAAGAAGCTCTGATGTTGTTCTTATTCGTTAACATTTCTTTCAAGTAGGATACGAAGTGAAGATATTTCTAGTTCGATGGGTAGGTTTTCTTCCATACCGTACACTAGAGAATAAGTGGTATCTCTAATTGGCATTCTTATTGAATTACGTTATCCGCAAAGGGCATAAAGAATATTGTTAGCCCAATCTAT
Organism: Sambucus nigra; assembly: GCA_949130495.1. Classification (NCBI taxonomy): domain Eukaryota; kingdom Viridiplantae; phylum Streptophyta; class Magnoliopsida; order Dipsacales; family Adoxaceae; genus Sambucus; species Sambucus nigra. The sequence goes on from OX422207.1 coordinate 718,287,733, forward strand.
GCAACTCTCATCCATCTTGGTGATTATGGTTTTGAGGCATTTATTATTATCTTAGATAACACCATTGGTTTGGAATCGGTAGGGAGAAGATTTGTGTATTTCAATCTCATACTCGTCAACTAGTTTTGTGACCTCAACATCTAAATAGAGCCCATTATATGACACTAACGTGTGAGGAAATCTATATTGGCAGATGATGTTCTTTTTGATAAACTTAGCCACTTTCTTAGCATTCAGTATTGCGTATGACTCAGTTTCGACCCATTTGGTGAAGTTATCAGTGGCGACCAGGATGAATTAATGGTGGTTTGAATATTTAGGAGTAACGTTCCTTATGATGTCAATGCCTCAGGTGGAAAAGGGCCAAGGAGAGGTCATGTTATATAGTTCACAGGGAGGCAAGTGTTGGATATTGGTAAACTTCTAGCATTTGAGGCATCTTCGAACATTGGTCGTGCAATCTTAAACCAAGGAGGTCCAATAGTATCCTTGATAGATGACCTTTTTTCAAGCATTTGACTGTTCATATAGGGACCTCATTCTCCACTATGGATCTTTTGCATCATTTTTTTAACATCTTCCCCTACTCTGCAGTGCAAATGGGTTCCATTGAAGTTTTTCTTAAATAACTCTTTATCATAGATAATATATACTATATATCCAGTTTGTGAAGGGTCACACGGTCTTTCTTATCGGTGTCTTAGGGATACTTTCCATGTTTAAGGAGGAGCCAAATGTCATAATACCATAACCTGGACATATTGGAATATTTTTTGATAACGAGTTCAATGTGGTAGAATTTGGTAGGCATATCTTGTTTCTAAATCAGGAAATGCGCTATTGGTATTTCTTCAGGCAAGTCGATAATGGAGTCCAGGGAATCAAAAATTGTCATCTAGGCGATTCTTTACACGAGGTAAGTAGTGGAAGGTGACATATTTAAACTGGGAGGCCAGTTCTTCTAGGTGGGCATGGAAGTGTAGGAACTTCTCATCTTCGACTTTCTATTTTTTGAGGATTTGGTCGATGATAAAGATAGAGTCTCTGTAGATGTCTACGTGTCGGATTCCTTTCTTGATGGAAATCTTGAGGCCTATAGTACATGCCTCATCCTCATTCATTTTTTTGGTGCAAGGGAAGTCTTGTTTCTTGGCAATGGTGGGTCTGAGAGTCAACAGGGGCGATGAGGAGTACTTGTTAGCAGCTCTGAAAAAGAACATCTTCCATCTAAGGTCCTCTTGAGAGCTAAAAATAATATTTTTTTTCCGAGAATTCAAAGACCAAAATATCGGCTTCTTTCATGGGGTTATTAGTAGCATAGTCGTGGATGGATCGCCCTTTCGTAGATTTCTGCATGATGTACACAATATCTAATTCGGTACACAACCAACAGGCCATTCGTCTAGATAAATTAGTGTTGTAATTTATATGGGATACTATTCTGATGGGGAAGGAAAACATATAGTGTTGTAATTTATATGGGACCCAGACCATGGCAACAGACTATTTCTCAAAATTAGTGTATTTAACCTAGTATGTAGCCAATTTTTGACTAGCGTAATAAATGACTCTTTCCTGACGTAATTTTTTAATGTTTTGTTATATCAAAGACCGTATTTTTGTATCTATTACGGTCAAGTAAATGAGCAGGGGAGACCTGACTGCGAAGGCATATGCACCGGAAGTCGGGTAACGTATCTCTTGATTCGATCAAAGGATTATTGGTGGGACTCATTACAGAGTTTAGTCAAATCTTTTTGGAGAAGTTTCAAAATGGGTTCGTAGAAAAAAATTAGTTGGATAATAAGCCGACCAATGTACTATAGTTTACCCATAAATCCTTGGACTTCCTTCTCTGTCCATGGTGTTATCATCTCTAGTATGGATTTTATCTTCACGGGGTTTGATTCAATTTCCTTCTTACTAACTATGAATCCAAAGATTTTCCTTTCATCAAACGAAAAACATATTTTTGTGCATTTAGCCGCATTTAGTATTGTCGTGGTCACTTAAAAAACTTTCGAACGGTGGGTATATGACTTTCCTGAGTCTTACACTTGATGATCATATCATCTACATAGACCTTAAACTTTTTATGAATAAGGTCATTAAGGATAATTTTGATGGACCTTTCATAGTTATCCCCATCATTCTTTAGATTGAATGGCATAACAGTGTTGTAGAAGGTTCCCCAAGGGGTGATGAAGGCAGTTTTCTCCTGATGGTCAGGGTGCATCTTACTCTGGTTATATTCGGAAAATTCATCGAAAATGACTTGAGGGCGTCGCTAGTATTGTTGTCCACGATCATATCTATGTTTGGTAACGGGTAATCTTCCTTTGGAGATGATTTATTCAAATACCGTTGGTCGATGCACATGCAAACTTTTCCTCCCGATTTCAGCACGAGGATAATATTGACGAGCCATGTAGTATATTCAACTATGCGAATGGAACCCACGTTCAATTGCTTGCACACTTCCTCTTTGACTTTGAGCGACCATCAGTGCATAGCTTCCTTAAATTTTATTTGACCGACTTGCATTTCAGTAATGCTGGGATCTCATGCTGAGCTATTTCTGGGTCAATAATGGGAATGTCATCATAGGACCATGTAAAGATGTCCACGAATTCCTTCAGTAGCGCTTTAAATTTTTCATGTTCATGCTTGTTATGGGTGGACCCTATCCCAATCTTGCGTTGATGTGTACTAGAACCAAATTTTCTAACAATAGTCTCATAATCATTAATCGAAACACAATTATATTGTTTGTTATTATCCTTATTAAGATGATTTTAGAAATATCGACTTTCGAAATCATCATCATCAAAGGTTTGATTATATACAAGAAAAATAATGTAAGTCGTAGCAATATACTCTAAATATTGATTTATTTCATTTTTAGAAAAAATAACATTAAGAACCTCGTCAAAAGAGTTCTCAGTTACATTGATATCAGAAAAGGAACAACAACATCGGGTGAAGAGACTAGTATAGGGTGAATAGCAGGGTCAGGTTGAATCTAAGAAGGTTTGACAGGCACGACATTCCAGTTGAGTAGAGGTATGTCAGCGGATCTTATTTGAGTAGATGAGTCCGGAGGCTCAGTACATGAGTGGACTATGCATAAACTCGTCCCTAGTGTCTACAGGTTGAATGATTCTTTGAAATCACTTTGCTTGAAATCCTCGATAACTATCATGACTTTCTCGGTGAGATATTACACTTCATGTTGGCAGTCTTTAGCCCAAGAGTTCTTGTATTGAAAGAAGATTTTGAACCTTTCTTTCATCATCTTATCGACATGTTATGCCCTTATTCAGGGAAACTGCAGAAAGGGAAGTCTTCACCCTCCTTGATAAAAATTATGTTCAAATAGTCTTTCAAAACATTATTTTCATCTTATAAGCTTCTTTTTGGTTATGGTTGCCAGATTACTTTGAGTTCTTCGAGTGAGGGCTAGTATCCTAGTCCACATAGGTGAAGGCCTTCTTTAGGTATATGGGTTTAAGGATCCCTGGATGGCAGCATCCTAGCCCTATTATGGGCATTAAGTGTATGTTCTTGAACATCTGAATAAAATTGGTGTTTCCATTTGGGTTGTGTTCCGGATAGACTCAGTCTTTGAAATGTTATCCTGCTAGAAGGGGAAATGGATTAAGTTTGAAGCCATAGAGGATAATATCAGCCATCCTATGTTCAATTTCTAATACCGGGTTCCTAGTGCTAGCTTTGTGTGTACTGTCATCATCCCCCGAGATGGTGATAATGTGACCTTTGGCGAAGAATTTTAATTTCTTATTAAGATAAAAAGATACTCCTTGGATGATTTGGATGCATGGATGGCTAAGGAGTAGATGTAAACATGTGGGTATGTCAATGACTTGGAACTCGGTGACAGGATTGATAGGGCCAACCACTAGTCTGAGTTTTATGAATCCAGTTACCTCTCGATGGGTATTGTCATAAGTATGCACAACGACGAAAGTGGGAGTGAGATCACTGAGTTATAAACTCAAAAAATTGAAGGTTCTGAGAGGACAAACATTGAGAGAATATTTGTTATCAATAAGTGAGAGTGGGACTGTCTTTCCCAAGACTTTAACGGAGACATTGAGGGCATAATTGTGTTCAGGGACAATCTTTGGCATCTTTGCTTTGGAAAAATATAGGATTATAGAAGTGGTCAATGATTCAACTATGTTTATATATTCTTCGGGAGTGGTGGAAGAATGGACTTTAGTCCCGATGAGGAGCTTTATTAGAGAATTTCGGTGTAGATCGAAAGAAAGGAAAATCCCCCACAGGGTGATATTGGCTTGGTTATTATTAAGCTATTCAACGACTTTACCTTCTTTGATTGTCATTTTTGCCATGGGAAAAATTTTAGCAACTCCCTTTCCCTTATATGTCTCGACCACATAAGGAATCAGATATTTACCGTGTTTCCCTGACTTAGTTATGTGATTTATCGAGGTGGGGAAGAATAAGAACCTCGTGTCTTTATCTACCTCGAGATGAAGGGATACCATATTGATTTCACTTAATAAATCTTCAAAGAATATCATTCTTTACATACCAGCTACTAGATTGGCTTCTTCCTGACTAGGTTCATCATCTGATCTATTAAATTCATCCCCCTAATCTGGTGTTAACTATGTCTTCTTGCTAAGAGAAATCAATACATTCAACAACCTCAATGGATTTATAGTACAAACATTCCAACTGAGGAAGGAGGTGCAAGAGTGAAGGGACCAACAATCCATGAAGCTTTAAAGTAGTGAGTAGTTCATCAATGTTGAAAATTTCACATGTCTATCAAAATGCATCGGCCATTATCTATACTACATTATCTAGACTTACTTTTCCAATAAGTACCACCCATTCATCTGATTACTGAGACCAGTTTCGAGCTTCCATAAACAAGCCACTGAATTTCTGACAATCGACAGTCATCTCGGCGAGCAATTTCATCCCACACTCTAAGAGTTGGTTTAACATAAGTATTAATTTCTTGTCTTTCCCTTACGACCGAGAACGAACGACAATATATGCCCTTGTAAGGAGTGATAAAGCTTTATCGGTGAAGTATGTAGGGTGTTGGGAAAAATATGGGCAAACCTTAAGTGGTTTAGGTAATATTACGGGTATGATGGGTGCTTTACTTAGCACAATTTGAGCATATGGATCAAATTATAGCCCACTCTCTAAAAATGTGGAACTTATATGGGTTGGAAGTGGGTTCTGAGTGGTATTTTCTTTAGTATTGGCCTGTGGGGCGATGATACCCCGATCAATTAGGCCTTGGATGATATTCTAATGTTGGAAGCATTGATTGATTATATGGCTAGCTTACTGGTGAAAATCATAACGTGAATCGACTTTGAAATTTGTAGGGAGAGAATTTGGAAATGGATAGAGGTTTAAAGGTTTTATGCGGTTTTGGCTTAACAAGGCCTGGTAAACTTTTGATAGGGGAGAATGGTGCTCAGTGTACTCTTTTTTGGTAGGGTTAGGGTAACTTTTCGGTTCCCAAAATATAGTAGGTTAGTAAATGTTGTTGATGGTTGAAACTATAGCATTGGCGAGCTTCTCTTACTTTCAGGAAGTGAATTGTCCCATATAATTCTTCATCTCAGATTCGACTTTGATTATACCTTCCTCAATTTATACACCCTCCTCTCGAAGGGCTTGAAATTTTAGGTAATAACGTCCTCCCATTGATGCTTGAATATGAGACAAGAAGTTCTTCTTCACAATACTAACTTGTTATTCCTTGGAGGGTCTATTGTTCATAGTAGGGGCTTTCACTCTCCACCTTTCTATAAAGCTAATAGCTATCTCCATAAGGTTCTTCTTAAGAATCTCTATATCCTAAAGTGTAACCTCTAGCTCCTCATTGTAATTTTACTGATACATGAATTCTCGGACGACATCCTCCCACCTACGGATTTTAGAGCCTTTGAGGGATATAAACTGATAGAGATCATTTACTTTTCAGGTCATCTAGAACATCTAGGACATTATCTCTTTGGACTCGTCAAGTGGGTTCATGACTCTATGATATCTTCGAAGGTTAATAATTTGGGGCAGCTTCACCCGAACATCTCGATGTTAGGCATCTTGAACTTCTCTGGAAGTCTGGATTTGGGATTGTGAGACATATGGGTGTTGTCCATATAGTTCCTGGATATCTTAACTTGGTCAAACTTCTTTGATAATATCTTGAGGTCTTAATTGACCTTTTTTAGTTCCTCCTCCTTAGGATCGATGGGTTGTGGTAAGCTAGCCCCTAGATGGGCCAGGTTTGAAATAGGGAGTTAAGCTGGTGGCGACCCATTAGCCCGCAAGGCACGCTGAGCATGATGATACTCTTTTCGGGCCCAAATAGGCTTGGGAGTGGGTGGATCCATTGCATGAGGAAAGAGAACCTTGGGTTCTTGAGGAATCTAGGTACGATGACGTTGTATCTCATAGACCTCGATTTAAAGATTGTCAATCTTGGCGCTGAGTTGGGCTAAGATAGTCATTAGATCGGGTCGTAGATTTGGTGTTTACTCACTATTTTCCATAAATATCTTGTAATGGTAAAGCCTAAAATTAGATGAGATAGCCGAAGAATCCAAAGGGCTTCATAATAGTATGACGGAGCACCGAAGCTAACAAGGAACAAGGCCATATTACTTATGTGATCTACCTAAGAGGGAAAATGGTTTGAATTTGTTTTTAAAATAAGGAGGGAGAAAGTTTTTCATATTTTGGAAAGAGGAGACAAATATTTTTTGTATTTTTGAAAAGGGGGGGAAAGAGGAGATGAATCTCAATATGGTTATTATTAATGTCACTGTTACCTTCTCACTTGTATTAGGTTTTCCTAAATGTAGAAAGACTCGAGTCTGGGAGAATAGGGTCTGAAATTATGTAAACACGGTTGGACTTGTTTCTAGGCTCTGGGATGAGGTCCTATTTTGAAAAATGCAAAATAGCACAAAAATTCGGGCGGTACACTGACTCAGAATTTTGTTAGAGTTTCATATGGGAACCGACAAACTAAATATGAGTATCCTAAGTTTGACACCTATGTGAGGTTTATGAAATTATTAGGTTAGTGGAAGGGTTCCCCTATTTGGCATGATTTCCATGATATACCTCTTGCATATAAGGGAAATCATTCATCAGTATGTGTGGATAAGACATTTGATATGCCTTAGTGTACATGAATTTCCTCACTCTATACCTCGTGGGAAGAATACATGTGAGAGAGAATTCGATATACTCTACATATGTGAACATGTTCCCATCTATATACCTCCCGTAATGAGTTCGGTTAAGCAAGACGATGCGGGGGGAACCATTCGATATACGTCGAACCTACAAGGCCAATGGGAGGTTAGATTCATATTGCTCAGGCTAATTGACACCTGAAAGACCAGTACCCATCACAAAGTGACCCCTCAGTATGGGACAAAATTTTGGTCAATATAGCCATGCCCTTGGGGATATAGTGTGAAAACTGCATGAGTCTTAAATAATGTATTATGGAGTGGTATTTTTTATAATCTTTATTGGCATGATGAGTAAAGGGAGAACTATACTGATGCGGGAGCTCATACAAATATTATGAAAAATAAATCTATTATGGAAACAATACTATGCATGGACATATGTGAGTGAGTAAGTCATATGTGAATATATCAAGGTGAGTGAGTGTGGTATATATACAAGTATGGGTGTGTGATAGTGAATCCTAAGCATGGATATTTCAAGTGGTGTGTGAGTGTAAAATGAAGTTAAGTGTAAGTTTGTGAAGTGTACATGGAAAGTATATACAAGTGTATGAACTTTATGAGTGAGTGGAATGTGATATATACATGAAAGAGATATATATAAAGAGGTAAATAAAGGAGAAAATTGAACATATAGGTAGGTTTATACACAAACATAAAGAAAAGAATAACAACCATGCATAAATATAGTCTAGTCTTCTTATACTACTCCCCAGTGAAGTCGCCAATATGTCCATCCCGAGGGTTTTTAGGGGTCTTGGGAGTTATATCTCCGGAGGTGGATCCCGCATCCCTTCCTATTTTTTCATCCTAGATGCTAGATTGTGTGCTTTCTCGGGGCACTTGACCTTCGTTAATTTGGGGTGATATCTAGAGATAGAGTCGCCAACTTATTTTGCACAAAATAAGCAAACACAATGTTGTTGCCTAGAGAGAACGAAATCAAGGACAATACTGGTGCTTGGGAAACCAAGTAGTTTAAGTTTCTGTGGACTAACCAGTGGAATGGGAAGGTGTTAGACACCCATCTTGCCCTTTTGGTCTCTCATGGGCATGCGTTAATATTGTCCTATTGAACTCTGGGATGTGTGTGCTAATGTGCATAATATAAATGGAGGATGAAGTTTCTCAGCTTGCGTCGTGGATAAAGGCGGACTAAGTTCATCCTTAGGAGTGTTCCTAAAATAGTAATTCAAAGTATGATGTAAGTGTTTTCCAAGTCATAAGTCGTTATAGAAGAACCATTGCATATATCGGACAAGAAAGAAGCAAGGAAGCGTATAAAACGCACACACACACACGTATAGTGTGTGTGTGTGTGTGTGTGTGTGTGTGTGTGTGTGTGTGTGTTAATAATATATGATAAGAACAAAGTAACAAATGTATGTGAGAGGACATGAGTGTAGGGATTTCCCCAAGATGCCTACGTAGCCCAAGGGTATCAAAGTCCAGGTAGTTCAAAGATAATACGAGGTGGGGTTTAACCCATAAATTTAGAAAAGGAATTTGATTATATGTGTGTGTGTAGAAAAAGGTCTTTTAGTGTGATGAAGAAGATATGTAAAATCCCCATTTGGAATTTACAAGCAAACCCACTTTTTCTTATTTTTGGGTTTTTCTTATGAAAATAAAGTATATGATAATACTAATAAAAAAAGTTTGAAATAAAGATATATGATGTAATGAACTAAAGTGCTAAAGTGAAAATGAAGTAACTAATGAAAAAAAAACAGAATTTAAAGACAAATGGGAAGAATTAGATCTTCTAGTGAAGACTTTGAAGTGGATCTTGATTGTAGATGCACTGATCTCACGATTAAATGATGGTGGTTTGAAAAAATGCGTGAGAATTTATTCAAAAGATTATGAAAAGGACGAAAAGAATGTGGGAAATGGGATTTAAAGTTTGGAATGGCTCTGAATTCGAGAGAATTCTCTTTGAATTATTGAGAGGAGTGTTCAGGGGTGATTTTCAAAGTGAGTTCATGGCCTCTACTTATAGGTCCAAGGGGGTGAATATCGACAAGGTCCTAGACCTTCCTATCGGCTTATAAGACCAAACACACTACTGAGAGGTAAGGTCTTGTGGTTTCTATTCTGTAGTATGAGGTAGTGTTTTGGAAAAATGGTCATAAAATGCGAACCATAAGTCAGAATTGTGCACGAGGAAGACCATTATAAAGGGTATTTAGATCCCTATTAGAATCCATTTAGCCACTCCAGAGATTAGGAGTTAACTAAGGTCAAACAGGGCTCGGAAGCACCCACTAATCATTGGATAATAAATTCCAAGAGGAAAATGAATCGTTCATCCAAACTGCAAGGATGATTCATGCACGGGATGGACTGTTGGAAAGGGTATTCATATTCCTTTCAGATTTCATTAAGTTTCATCTAGTTTGGAGAGTTGACCTAGGTCCAACTGGTATCGGAAGCACCCGGTGATCCTTCGGAGTAAAATGGGTCATTTATTCTTATCGTAAGGCCGATTCGTGTGCAGTGCGGACCGCTGAAAAGGTATTCATAAGCCTTTGAATATTCATTCATTTTCTCTTGAGCTGAAGAGTTGACCAGAGTCAAACGGGGCCTGGGAGTGCTTGGTGGCCTCCAGATTAGTTTTCGGGGTAAAATACACAGTTCATTTGAATTGTAAAGTCACTTCACCTACGAGGAAGACCTTTGGAAAGGGGATTAAAATCCTTTCAAATATTCATTGAGATTTTTCTCAGTTGAGAAAGTTTATCTACTCAAATGGGGCCTAGGAGCGCCCAGGGACCTCTAGATTTATTTTCGATAGTAAAATGGCTTGTTCGTCCGAATTTAAAGGTCATATCATGCACGGGATGGACCATTGTATAGTGGATTCAAAACCCTTCGAAGATTCAATGAGCGTTTACTCAGACAAGGAAGTTGATCAAACCCAAAAGACGCCCGAGAGTGCCCGATGGCCTCTAGATCAGTACTCAGAGTATGACCTAGGTTTTTCAGTGAATGAGTGAGTTTTAGGAACCTAAGGAGGTTCTTTGAGGGTCCGAGGATATGTTATCTATAGTTACATTGACATCAGGAAAAGGAGAACCAGAAACAGGTGAATAGATTTCTTATATGGGATAAACAGTAGTGTTTGATCGGTCTTAAACAGGTTGGACTGGGATGGAAAGACAGGTTAATAGAGGTACATCAGCAGTTAGGACATGGACGGACGGGTACGACGGTGAAGCATTTTGGTGTTTTGTGCCAAGACTCAACCTAGTGTCTACAGGTCAAAGGATTCCTTGGAGTCACTTCTTTCGTAGTTCTCAATGATTTCCATGGTTTTCTCGATAAAGGGGTTCCAAGTCATGATTCTATTCTTCACCCCAGATTTTGTGATCTTTAAATAAGTTCTCTAGGGCTGGTTTCATGTTTTTCTCAGAAAGTTTATACCATGGTTTGAAGATTCCATAAAAGGGAAAACCTTATCCTTCTCAGATAAACCTTTCATTCAGAGAGTCTACCAAAACAGTCTTTTCATCTTAAGGGATTCTTTTTTATTATTAACGATAGAATGATTTGAGTTCGGCTGGTGAAGGCTAATTGCTCAAGCCATAAGCCATATGGGGGAAAGACTTATTTTAGGACTATGGGCTAAATGATTCCTTACTGGCATCATTCTAGACGCATTCTAGTCTTGAAGTTCATGTTCTTAAACATCTAGGTTACATTGACACTGTAAGGGCTCTACTATGGACATACATGGTCATTAAAGTTATCCCATGCAGGGATAGGGAGCGGATCAATTCTGAAGCCAAACAATAGCTTTTCATTGGTCCCATATTGAATTTCCAATATTGGGTTACAGGTGTTGGCACTATCTAAACTTTCGTCATCCCCAAAGATAGCAATGACCTTAGTTTTAGTCAAGAACTTTAGTTTCTAGTGGAAAGAGGAAGACATTCCTCGAATCTTGTGACCCCATGGACAGATAAATAGTATATTAAAGTAGGAAGGTGTGTCGATGACTTAGAATTCAATCAAAGGGTTAATTCATCCAGCCTCTAGTGTGAGATTTATAGAACCCATCACACCTCGATGAGTGTTATCGTAATCATGTATGGCGACAAATGTGGGAGTGAGATCACTCACTTTAAATCCCAAACAGTTGAAGGTTCTGTGAGGAAAGACATCAAAAGTTAATCCATTATCGGCTTGTGATAGTGGGACTGCCTTTCCCAAAACTTTAATAAAGATGTTAAGGGCATAATTATGATCAAGTTCTAACTTTGAGATTTCTTCTTTGGAGAAAGAGACGAGCATGGAAGAGGTTAAGGATATAACCATATTTACGACTACTTCGGTAGTGGTAGCAGGAAAAATTGTGGGTCTTATAATGATCTTTATTAAGGCATTTCAATAAAGCACAAAGAACATGAAGAGTTCCCATAAGTTAATATTGTCTTGGGTTTACTTGGGTTGATTGAAAATTTTACTTTCTTCAACGGTCATTTATGGCATTAGGAGCTCTTTGTCCACTCCCTTTCCTTTGTTTGCTTCGGCTGAATGGCCACTTGGGTATCTATAAGATTGCCCTGATCTGGTCATATGGTTGAGAGAGGTGGGAAAGAAAAATAACCCTATGGCTTCCTCTATTTTGGGCTGAATGGACACTTTGTTGATTTCTTCCAACAAATCTTCGAAAGAGATAATTCCACACAAGCTGGTAACTGAACTAGATTTTTCATGATTCAGTTCATAATTTGATCTATCGAAGTCATCCACCCATATAGTGGTGACGTTGTACTCCTGCAAAGAGTAATCAATGATCTTGACGACTTGTACATATTTATCAAACAAATCTTTCTACTTAGAGAGGAAATGCAGAAGTTAAGGGACCAGGTGTTCTTGATCTTTCAAGGATATGAGCAACTAATAATTACTGTACATTTCCCCCCATTTAGTAAAATATGTCGTCCATAATGTATACAATTTCATCTAGACTTCTTTCCTCAATCGGTACCACCCACTCATCTGATTCTCGAGCCCACTTTTGGGCTTCCATGAACAAGCCATTGAACTTTGGGTAGTTGATACCAATCTCTGGGGACAATTTTAATCCAAACCTTTGGAGTTGATCTAGCACAGCATGTAGTTTCATGCCTCACTATACAAGCTTGCTTTTGGGGTGACAAAGCTTGGTAAAAAAATTATGGGATACAGGAGAAAGGATGGCCAAATCGTGAGAGGCTTGGTTGAGATCGTGTACGTGCAGGGTATCTTGATAGGCACAATTTGAGCAGAGGGGTCAAAATTTAGGTTATTTTCCAAGAAAATGGCATTTGTTTTGGTTCCTTGTATTGGAAGAAGGTTGTGACTGGTGTTGGTTTTGGAATTAGATGTCGAGATAATGATACCTCGGTCTATAATGACTTGGATCACATTTATGAGGTCAAAGCATTGGCATGATTTTTATACTTCCTCGGTGTAAATTTTCAGGTTAGATTCTTCGATTTAGACTCCACTTTGGTGACACCTTCTTCAATTTCCACACAAACCACTCGAAGGGCTCAAAAGTGCGGGTACTACTGTCCTCCCATGGATGCTCGAATATGAGGTTGAAAATTCTTCTTCAAAATACTCAATTGTTCTTGATCTAATGGCCTATTGGTCATAATGCGACTTTTTCTCTCTAATACCCTCCCTCGTGACTTTGACTGCACCTATGTGATTCGATGACTCGATGTGACCCAATTGAGCGTTAGACCTTGTGAGGTGAATTATGGGCTAAATTTGCTTAATAAGGTGGCCTTGATGTAAGTAATTAGACTTAAAAAGGACTTAAAGTTAATATTGGAAAACTTCAGGGTCATTTGAACGACATTTTTATCTCATTCGAATGAGATTCTAATGACATTCGAAACCCCGATCGAAGCACATTCAAATGAGATATAGTTCTCATTGAAACATGATGCAATACGTTTCGAATGAAATGATAGTTCTTATTCGAACCAGATCCACTCTCATTTGAACGAGATGATCAAAATTTATTTATACATATTCAAAAAATGTTGTCAAAACCTAGACCATTGGATTAAGACACGTGTCATGATCCTATAATAGTAGATCATTTCATGAATAGGGTTCTCGATAATTTATGGATTTCATCTCGAATGGTCTTGGAGTATTTAAGGGATACTAAGGTCATTTAGATTCATTTTATATCAGATTTATCTCTCTCTTTCTAGATCTTGAGATCTTCCCCTCCACCAGGACCACCTTATACCACCCTAGCATCATTCTTCTCCACTTTAACAACTCTAGTATTTCATAGTTTCCCGTATATTTAAGCCTTATAAACCCATAAACACCATTATTGGGCAGAGTTATGAACGTTGGAGATATTGTTGGGGATAATTAAAGAAGGTAAAAAAAGAAAGCGATGGGGTTAGGCGGGGTTATTTCTTGGGTATTTATGGAGATATCATGGAGTCAAGCTTAATGGAGATAGGCAACCTCTTCAAGGTCACCTTAGGAGGTGGGAGGTTTTCATATTCTTCAACATTTCATCCATCATTGTTGAAGCTTCTTTGAATTAGGAAAACTCTACCCTTTAAGTTTAAGAAATATATTTCCTTAATATTTGAACTTATATGTAGATTTAAGAGTAAATGCATGTACGTTATAAGAAAGTTAACTCTCATTATTTGTGTAAAATGGTTTACAAAGGATTTCAAGAGTGTTGAGTAAAATGATATATTAAAATAAAACTTGGTGTTAAACATTTTATGGAATAAAATATTTGAAAATAATACACACACACACACACATATATATATGGCATTTTTTGGGAAAGTGAACATTTGTGCAAGTTTGAATATGTGGGAAACTATGCCCGACAATAGTGTATAAACACATATTTGTGCAAATTCCCAACATATTTGATGTAATATTCCCAACAATGGTGTATAAATATATTTGTGCAATATGTGCAACATTGTTCACTTTCAAACTTGCACAAATATTTATTTCCCAACAATATGTGCAACAATGTTCACTTTCAAGCTTGCATAAATATGTGGGGTTTTATTCCCCAATAAATATTTGTACACTTTTTGTGCAAGTTTGAATTAAATTTTCCTCAATAAATATTACATAAATATTCCACTCACAAATATTTGTGAAACAATATGTGGGATTTTATTTCCCAACAATATGTCCAACAATGTTCAATTTCAAACTTGCACAAATATTTATTGTGTAAACTTGCACAAATATGTTGGGTTTTATTCCCAACAATGGTGTATAAACACATATTTGTACAAATGTTCACTTTCAAACTTGCACAAATAAGTATTCAAACTTTCCACATATTTGATGAACAAAGTGTTAAGTTTTATTCAAATATTATTATATTTCTTAAATAAATCACATGTTAAACTCATTTTCTTGAATTTTTGGAGTTAAAATCCCTCTTCCCATGTATAGAAACCTGTAGTATTTTGATGAAAATTACATAAACAACTTTAGTGAAGGATTTAATGAGTTTTAACATGAAATAAGGAAAATATAAATTTCAGCCCTTAAAGTATGTTAATAAGTTAGGAAAATAAGGTAAGTGTATTTTTCAAGACTATATGTTATGATAAGGAAAAATGGCAAATTATTTCTTAACAAAGAAAGTAATGAAATAAAGAGATTTACATCTTGAGAAGTATGTTACTCCAAAGTGTCCAATAAGTGTTAATGAGTTAAAAATATTTAAGAAGTTAGTGTGTGTAACTTAATAATAGTTTTAGGAAAAAAACACTTGTGAAAATAGAGGAAAAGACAAGTTTGGAGATAAATGGTTAAAATGGTAATTTCACGTAAAGTAGAATGTTTTTATGAACTAAATATATTGAAAAAGGTGTTACACAAAATGGCCCTAAATGAAAGTGATTTTTGCGATAAATTTAACGCAAGTGCCTAAAGGACAAAAAATTGGTGATTTTAAAAGTGTAGTAGAAGATGGGGTGAGATCCCCAAGTTTTCGCTTCGGTCGGTAAAACTGTAATAATGTGGGCATTGGATAAATGTTAAAACACATTAATATAGACTCAGATAGATATGGGGAATAAATAAGAAGGACCTAGATCCCTCGGAGAAAAGACACAAAATCATTGTCTAGAGCATATACCCGTTAAAGTATGCAGATATTTAGAGGATTTTGAGATAAAGATAATGGAAGTGGAACTTGTCAATAGATGAATTGTGTGTTGAATATAAGAAAATGGAACATAACTTGAATTAAATTGATGAATGTTCTGGTTGAAAGATAATGTGGACAAGTGTTATGAAAAATTGATAAATGTCCATAAAATAACAGAATGGTAACATGATGTAATTAAGTAGGTGATTAATCAACATAAAGAGGTTTAATACATAATTAACACAAGTATGTATTCATAAAATATTTTCAACAAAAAATAAGTATTTTCTATTACAGTGCTTGCATGTGTTGAAAGGTGATTTTCTAGGAAAATACTAAGGTAAATTTTGTATAAGTAAATGAGAAAATTTCAGTATAAGAAGTGCCTTTTCCTAAACAAATGGTATTTTTTTCAAAGTATTTAACTGGGTACATTATGTTGGGAAATAAATGTTGAGACAATTAAAAACGGGGTTCTTTATAAGATTAAGGTGAATTAATCAAAACAAGTAATGTTTTGGAACAAAACGATTTCATGCATTAATGTATATGCACATAGGTAACTAAGTAATTGTACGTGAACTTAGGTAAATTGTATCGTTGTATTTTTCCACTGGGCATGTGTCTTATTCCCTCCTATTTTTTATGGCAAGTTGTGTGCAGTTATGTATTTTGAGAGCGTCACACAGGTAAGTATTCTATTTATTTTGTGTTTCTATATTTGTATGTATAGATTCCGGGGGCGTTTCATATGGGTCCCTCAGTTTGATTTAAACCTAAATATCTTGCTAAACAAGTGAAATATTAATTTTAATAAAACTCTATAGCAACATTATCTAGGTTGTCTCGTCGCACTTCACACCTAATGTTTGGGTCGAACCGGGTTGACCATGGGTAACCTATAAATTTGAGTCGGGGAGTTACTAATGGTATTAGATATCTAGGTTCAAGGTTCCTTTTGGGAGTGACGTTGTGAGGTCGGTAGTAGATCTTTGATGTTGGTGTTAGTTTTGGGTCCATCACGCCAGATTAGTGACGGTATTATTTTATGCTCTCGATAGTGGAGTCAA
Organism: Sambucus nigra; assembly: GCA_949130495.1. Classification (NCBI taxonomy): domain Eukaryota; kingdom Viridiplantae; phylum Streptophyta; class Magnoliopsida; order Dipsacales; family Adoxaceae; genus Sambucus; species Sambucus nigra. The sequence continues at coordinate 718,304,253 of OX422207.1, forward strand.
GGAGATTAGAATGATTGTCAAATCATTGCCAAGTAGCAGTTGTCCAAGTTAGTTTCCATTAATAGCTTTCGCGTCCCTGATTTTAACATGTTAATAATTTGCGAGTTTTTGTGTGAGCCACTAGTTGCAGAACTGCAGTTTTGAGTGTGAGGTTCTTTTGTCTCAACCTTTGACGATGTGAATGGTCTATTAAGATGTTAATAAAGGTAAATATCGTCCATTGAATTAGAGACATGACTTATTTAAATTTAACTATGGAGGTTAGGTAACTAGAGTGTCATGTCTATGAGACATTAATCTTGCCATTGGGATGCATTTGGTTCCTTGATTAGGTACTTACGGTTAGCTAATAATCATGATGTTATAATTCGGTAGGCATGTAAAACCCTATTAGTCTTTACTTGATAATGTGTGCTCGGGCCTTAATTGATAGGATACTACTATTATAAGTAAGTGCCTTGGTATTTGTTGATTGAAAGTTGTATCTCATAAGATATGGTGAAAGTTACGGTTTATTCATACTACGTTTGCTACGTGTGAAACAATGATGAGCTGAAGTGATGGTGGAGTGCACCATAAATGGTTTTACATGATATGGTTTTAGAGAGTATGGTGCAACTTTTGATGAAAAGGATCCCTTGTGTAAGGACATTTTTGTCCATTACCAATTTGTATGTCGTATGCCGTTACACCGTTGAAGAAACTCAAGATCGCATCTACATCAACGGATCCGAATATCAAAGCATCTTCAGCATCATAACCTCTGCAAGAATGAACTTGGTAAAGTTTTGTTTTTAAGTTCCTTAAAGTTCATACTTAGTATTGGGAAATTTTTATAAAATATTTTTAAAATGAGGCTTTTAAAATGAGGCAAAATGAGGCTTTTAAAATATTTTTTATTTTCTGGTAAGACGGACCGGTCCGCCCATATTAAACGAACCGATCGGCCCCCGGACCGGTCCGCCTTCCTACCAGACCGATCCTCTTTACTCCAGTATACCACGGACCGATAGCGAACCGATGAAGCCTATTTTAAAAAGAACCGATCCGAGGTCGGACCGATCTGCCTCCTAGCCGGACCAGTCCGCCTGGGATAAAATCGATTTGTTCCGTGTGATGTTTTTCCACCATATTATTTTCTATATATATTCCTACTTCGTTGGTGTATTTTCTAAGTCTTTGAGAAAATGTTTTTAAGAGTTAAAACACAACAAGACTTCAATTTTTGATGTGCTAAACATATTTTTGATTCACACACAAAAATCCCAATTACTTTTGTGAATCTTTTGGAACCCTAGAACACAAGTTTTGCTACTGTTCAACCTTTGTGGGGAGATCTTTGCAACCGAGGGTTGCGTGTCATTGCTGAGGGATTCTCTACAAAGTGTTATGGTTGTGTATCATTGAGGAGAGCTGCGGTTCTTCCTTTGTTGTTTGGGCTGCGAGTCCTTGGAGGGTGCTGCGTGTATTCTCTTGCTGAGTTCCAGAATGTGTGTCTTTGTGGGTTGGCTGCGCGTTGATCCATTGCAGATTTTTCTAGTTAATTGTAAGTTGCGACTTGTATATTCATAATGAAATAAAGGTTTTACCCGAAAGGGGTTTTTTCATGAAAACTGTGTCTCAGCATATTTTTGTGTCACATGCTTTATTTATTTATGGGTTGACACACGCACCTTAGATGCATATTTAGGGACTCTAATTAAATAAGTGTGTTGAATTAGAAATTTGCGAAGTTAATCAATTATCACACAATCGCACTCATTCACCTTGTGATGTCGGGAGTGAAGACTTTGAAGCTTATAGGCATACACGACATCTTATATCCTCCTAGAATCCTTAGTAGTACCAGGTTATGGTTTGATACTTAGTATATGGAAGTAGCGATTGGAAGGAAGTTTTCGGATATTTATTAGGTCTCAGAGGAAGAACTATAGGTTACACAAGTGCCATTGTTTGAAACAAAAAGGGAAATAAGATTTTTATCAAAATATCGTAGCCCGTTTTAGTGACCTAAGTAATGGCTGAATGAAAGGCAGTTTTAGTGCGAGTGTGATTTAAGGAAGTCATTGCAGTATACTTGGGACTAATTGAGTGTGTCGCCCATAGAAATAGAAATGGATTTTCTCTGAAGCCTTGGGATGTTTAATGGTTAAAGTATGTTATGTGTAGAGAATTGTAAACTGGTATCCTTACGATCACCTATAAGTCATGATGTGGATATTGAGAAATCTATAGAGAGTAACTATGATGAGAAGATCATAGGTGATGAAATACTAAAAAGCCTTTGATGACTTTGACGTGGGTGTGCTTGGTGTCCATAGGGAACCAGCTAAGTTCGGTATTATGAAATCCCAGTTCTCTAGTGATGATTGTATTGAGGGTCATGTAATGATCTCATGTTATTGGTCAAATTCTAAGGAGTCGTATCGTGTAGTCCTTGGTGACATCACCCAATTTGATATAAATTGGTGAGGTAACCTTATAAGGGCAATTGAATATTAGTTTCATGATTGCACATAATGTTTGTTGCGTAAGATGACTAGTGTAGAAAGTGTCGTACTTACTTTTAATGGGTACTAGGAAATATATTTAGGACTTAGATTGATGATGCCATGATTAGAGACCTAAAAATATCACCATAGGAGGGATATCGAGCCATAATTAGGATATCAACATATGTCGATAGTGTAGGTTATAATAGCCCTTGAAGGGAAAGGATTAGTTCTTGGCAAGCCTTGCCCGATTAGTATAAATTAGGAAGGATAGACCCGTGTAGTACTAGCTATCCTTGTAGTGCTAAGGGAAATTGGTGTGTCCATCTCATATATTACTTTTGGATAGGATCTGGAGATAGGAATTGTTAAGACCTTATTCCATTGGATGTTATAACAAGGTGAATGTTCCACTTAGTTAGGAACTTCCTAAAGAGTTTTTTAGGATATGATCATGGTATGATAAAGTAGACAATAGAGTAGATGCATTAGATTAGTCATAACATCACCTTGACTAAAGAGACAGATAAGGTTGACATTGATAAAGGTGTTGGCATTCATCGACTGTAGTATCTCTCATTCATCAAGGAATGAACTAAGGAAGCTTTATTCCAAAGGAGGGATGTCCAACATTTAACTTCCTAAAGGACAAAAAATTTGTATCTTAATTTTTTCTCGAGGAGATGAATGGTTCATGATCCGATAGTTCATGGTCGGTGACTCAAGACATGGTGTATGACTATACTAGGATCTGATGAGAATGTCTGGGATGAGTCACAGACTTTGAGCGCATGGCATAGGTTCCACTTTCATAAACCATAACCCTTGCATAGGAATGGGATTCCTTCGAAATGTTGTTTGTTCATCATAATTCGTTGTGTTCTTTTAGTCCTGGTAGTCGAGGATTGTGTCCTTTCGGTTCTAATGGTTGAGAATGGTGTTCATTTGATTTTTATGGTCTGGCATTATTTCACGTTGACGATTCAGTCACAGCACAACTTGACTCACTATGAGTGTGGATGGACCAAGTTTGATAATTCATGCTTGACAATTATGAGTGATCTTGTTTTAAATATCCCTTTATCTGCACAAGTTATCTGTACACGTGGCTATGCGTTCTCCCACACGATTTGCTCATAATGTTCACCTTCCTTAGGATTATCAATATTATGGATTGACTGGTATGGCAATTAGTGGCATAAGTTATAAGGAGTAGAATTATGAATTGAGGTATTACAAGCTGTTAAAACTCAAAAAAAACTTGGCACGTACTGTTGTTTAATGACAATGAGTTGATTGGTACAATATTCAGTTAAGTCCTCCATAGTTAGATGCCTAGAGTGATCCTAGGTTCACAGGGGGTCTTTTGGAAGGTTTTAGTTAAATGCACGATCTGTGACTTGGTTTGTATGTTGTTCCTCAGAGTGATCAACTGGATATGCGAGGTTAGTATCAACTTTAAGTGAATTTTCATGATCAAGAGGACCCAAGAATTTGAGTAGACTTAGGATATGTAGTCCTAAGAATTGAAACAATTTACTATTGAAGATTGGGTGTTAGTTGTATGTCGTCTTCCTCTTGGGTGAGTGTCGATAAATAAATATTCTTGCCCGATAGAGATGCAGGTATTCTTGTGTGTTAGAAAAGGATACTTAGGACTTGATTGAGGCTGATCATCGAGTAAGTGGAGCTTCAAGGGTGATTACGTTACTTTGATCGTTATTCTATGGTGAGTATTAGAATATGTTGTGAGTCGAGCTCTTTAATGGTAGCCCCTTATGAAAGGGCTTATGATGACTTCTTAACAATTGAGGATTTGGATGACCTGGCCTTGAAAGATTCGTATCAAATAGGATAAGGGTTGATAACCTCCAATAACTTAATGATTAATGGATCAATAAATTCAAGGACGAAATTTCCTAAGGAGGGAAGAATGTAACACCCACCCTTGTGACTTTTACCGTACCGATGTGATTTGATTACTTAATGTCACCCAACTGAGCTTTAGACCTTGTGACATGAGTTATGGGCCAAATTTTGGTAATAAGGTGTCCATGGTGCAATTATTTGAAATTAAAAAGGACTTAAAGATGATATTGCAACTCTTCAGGGTCGTTCAAATGACATTATGGAGTCATTCGAATGAGATTTAAATATCGTTCAAACAGTCTTCTAACAACCTTCGAAGCAAATATCTCTATAAGAAAACTTAACCTCTTTCGAAGAACATTAGAATGGGATGTAGTAATCATTCGAACGAGATGCAGCCCGATTCGAATGAAATGTTAGTTCTTGTTTGAACGCGCTCCATTATCATTCAAATGAGATGGTTAAAATTGATTTATGGAGATTTACAAAATACAATCAAATCTTATTACATTGGATTAAGACATGTTATATGATCCCACAACAACAAATCTTTTCGTGAATAGGGCTTTTGGAAATTTAGGAATTTTACCAATAAGGGTCTTGGAGTATTTAAGGGATGTTAAGGCGATTTGGGTTCATTTTATATCAGACTTCTCTCTCTATATCTATCTCTAGCTCTTGAGAGCTTCCCGTCCACCACAACCACCTTACACTAGCCTAGCGCCACCACTATCCACCTTAAACAACTATGGTATTTCATATTTTCCCACATATTTAGGACTTGTAAATCCATCAACACCATTGTTGGGCGAAGTAATGAATGTTGGAGATGTTTTTGGGGATATTTAAATAAGTACAGAAGAACAAAGCAATGGATTTCGAGGGGGGGGGGTGCTTGGATATTTATGGAGATTTCATGGAGGCAAGATTAGTGGAGCTAGGTCACCTTAGTAGGTCGGAGGTTTCCACCTTCTTCTACATTTCATCCACCATTGTTGAATCTTCCTTTCTAGTGGAAAAACTCTCCACTTTAAATTTATGAAATCTATTTCCTTAATATTTGATCTTATATGTAGAGTTTAAGAGAAAAATGCTTATATGTTGTAACAAAGTTAACTCCCGTGATTTTTGTAAAATGGTTTACAAAGGATTCAAAGATTATTGAGTAAAATGATATATTTCAATAAAACCTGGTATTAAAGATTTTAAGGAATAAAATGTTTTAAAAATAATATACATATCTTGTTGAGATATCTGATGAACAAAATTTTGGACTTTTCTTGTGAAATGGCATTTTTGTGAAAGTGGACATTTGGGGAAGTTTGAAGACCAAAATGTGTCTTTAGTCTTGAAAGGTATGTTTTTGCAAATATAATAATGTTTCTTGAATAAATCACATGTTAAAAACATTTTCTTCGATTTCTACATATAAAATCCCTCTTTTCGCGTATAGAGAATTGTAGTATTTTGACGCAAATTATATAAACATGTTTAGTGAAGGTTTTAACGAGTTTCAACATAAAATAAGGAAAACAAATCATCTCTTAAAGTGTTTTAATAAGTGAGGAAATTGCGACAATTTTATGTTTTTAAGACTATATGTGACGACATGGGAAAATGGTGCTTTCTTTGCACGGTTGTATTAAAAATGCCAAATGATTTATTTGATAAAGAAATTAGTGAAATAAAGAGGTTTCCAACTTGAGAAGTATTTTAATCCAAGGTGTTGAATAAGTGATAATGAGTTGAAAACATTTAAGAAATTACTGTGTATAACTTAATAATATTTTTGGAAAATAACACTTCTGAAAATGGGGGAAAATACAAGTTTGGAAACAAATGGGTGAAATGGTAATTTCACGTCAAGTGGAACATTTTTACGAACTAAAAATGTTAGATAAGGTGTAACACAAAATGGTCGTAAATGAAAGTGATTTTTGGGATAAAATCAATGTAATTGTATAAAGTACAAGAAATTGATTATTTTCAATATGTAACATAAGATGGGGTGAGATTCTCGAGTTTTGACTCTGTTCGGTAAAAGTGGAATAATGTGGACATTGGATAAAGTTAAAACACATTAATATAAACTCTGATGGGATGGAAAATAATTAAGAAGGTCCTAGATCCCTGAGGTGAATGATCCAAAACCAATGGCCCGGGCATTTAGTATCATAACTGGCAGTGTGGAGCTCGTTAAGGTATGTGGAACAGTATAGGATTCCTTGAAAAAGATAATGAAAGTGGAACATGTCAAGAGATGACTTTTGTGATGAATATAAGAAAAGACAACCTAACTTGAATAAAATTGATAAATGTTTTGGTTAAAAGATAATGTGATCAAAAAATCTGAGAAATTAGCTAATATCTTTGAAATAAAAGAATGGTAAAGTGAAGTAATTAAACGGGCGATTAATTAACCTAAAGAGGTTTAACCCATAATCAACACAAGTATGTTTTCATGAAAGTTCTCCAATGAAAAATAAGTTTTTCTATCATGGTGCTTTCCTGTGTTGAAAGTTGATTTTTATGAAAAATACTAAGGTAAATTTGATATACGTAAATTTGGAAATTTCGATTTAAGAAATGCCTTTTCCTAAAAAAAATGGTGTTTCATTCGGAGTATTTAATCGGGTGCATTAACTTGGGAAATAAATGTCAAGTCAAGTAGAAAGGGGTTATTTATACGATTAAAGTGATTTAATCGAAACATGTAACGTTTTGGTACAAAATGGTTTCATGCATTAATGTATATGTATGTATATATATAGTAAGTAATTTCACGTGCACATAGGTAAACTTCTTAGTCTCTTTTATGTTGTTCCATTCTATATTGCATTATTGTATTTTCCCACTAGGAATCATCTCATTCCCTCCTCTTTGTTACGGTAGGTTATGGACGGTTTCGTATTTTGAGAGAATAAAAAAAATATGTATTCTATATATTTTGCATTAGTAGCTCTGTATAATATGATTTCGATGATGCTTCCCATGTGTCTTTCACGTAGTATAATTTAAATCAAAATCACAGGACAAAGAACTGAAATGGAAATTTGAATAAAACTGGATTAGTAATATAATCTATATTATCTCATCGCACTTGAAACCTAATGTTCGGGTCAGTTCGGGTTGACCACGGTTAAACCATAAATTTGGGTCGGGGCATTACACTCTCTCCACTTTCCAATGAACCTATTGGCTGATTCCCTAGGATTTTTCTTGATCATCTCTAAGTCTCTACGTGTGACCTATAGTTTTTCGTTGTATTTGTACTGAGACATGAATTCTCAAGATAGATCCTCCCAAATATGAATTTTGGATTGTTGTAGAGACCAGAACAATCGAAGAATTTATTTTATGGTTTGTTGAAACATATGGGCCATTATTTATTCTGAGGCATCAATAAGGGTCCTGGATCAGTGGTAGATGCATATATACACAATTGGTGGTCGCTTCCCTCAAACTTCTAGATGCCTGGCATGTTGAACTTTTCTACCAATCTGGACTTTGGAAAAAGGAGACGTGTGAATTTAATCCATGTATTTTTCGAATATATTAACTTAGTCGAACTTCTTTAATAGTATTTTAAGGTCTTCTTTGACCTTGTTCAGTTCTTCTTCTTTGGGATCCATGGGCACTAGTGGTGTAGCCCCTGGCAGGGCATGGTTCAGAATTGGGAACTGAGCAGACGACGGGCCGTTAGTAAGCGTAGCATACAGGCCATGTTGGTAATCCTCTCGGACCCAAATAAGCTTGAGGGTAGTGGACCCATAACACAAGGAAAAAGGATATCAAGTTCATGAGATTCAAGAGTCTTGGCTCGATGTCACTACATCTCCTAGACACGGATTTGGAAGTTGTAAATCTTAGCACTAAGTTGGGATAGGATATCCATCAGATATGGTGGAATATTTAGTGCTTGATTGATGCTTTCCACGGATATATTACTGAGGTAGATTCCGAATTCAGTTGAAGTAGCAGAGGAATCAGTGGAGCTTTAGGGAGGTTTAATGCAAGATCAAAGATAATAGGGAGCCATGCCAAAGTTAAGTACGAGATTGACCAGAGAGGGAGAATGAATTGGGTTTATTTTGGGAAGAAAGGGGAGTATTTTTGGTATTTTTGAAAAAAGGAATTATTATTTTTGGTTATTTTCTGGTTTTTGAAAAGAACGGAGAATGGTGAGATCTCAGCATGATTATTACTATTATTAGGTTTTCACTTGTATTACATTTCCCTAAATGTAAGAAAAATTCCAGATAGGACTCGATCCTGGGAAAAGATGGGGTCTAAAATATAAGACATGATTTGACTTGTTTGCAGGATCGTAGATATGGTCTTGTTTTAAAAATGGGCTAAAAAGCATGAAAATTTGGGCAATAGGGAGACCGAGAATTTATGGAGAGTTTCTCATGATAACTGGCAAACTAATTATGATTGCATTAAGGTTGATGCCTATATGAGGTTTATGTATTTGGTGGGTTAGTGGAAGGGTTCCCCCTTTTATCATGACTTATATAATATACCTCGGACCTATAAGGGCAATCATTCATCAATACATGTGGACAAGAGATTTTATATGCCTGAATGTACATGAATTTCCCCATCATATACCATGTGGGGGCGGTATGTATGAGAAAAATTCGATATACTCAACGTACGTTAATGAGTTCCTTGCTATATCCATCACATCGTGAGTTTGATCAAATGATACGATGCGGAGAGAACCATATAATATACATTGAAGGTATGAGGCTAATGGAAGGTGAAAACCAAATCGTTTTGGTTAACCTTGACCGAGTAATGTCAACACACATCACGAGGTGACCTCCCAATATGGGAAAAAAATTTGGTCAATATTGTCATGCTCTGGTGATGTAGTATGCAAAAATGCATGCGTCTTGATTATTATCTTATTAAGAGATTTTTTATTTGCATGCTAAGTAAGGGGGAGTATTACCACTATGTAGGAGAATATACCAATATTATGAAAAGTAATGATAGCATGGATCATGAAGACTACACTAAGCATTGGGATAGAGAAGCATGTAAATATACAAGTGTGTGAGATTATAAGGACGTGATTTTACAAATGTCCATCTAGAATCTAGGATTTTTTATGTTGTTCTAGACCATAGTTGATATGTTATAGACCACTAATACCTCTTCATTTGGCACGTTTTCACATGTTCATCCTTGACGTCCATCATCTGAATTTATAGCAGCACACATCATCATAATGCATCCATCACCATTCAACCTGTGTCGTGTATCTTTAATCGTTATCCACTAACTCCACTTCGTTAAAGGTATATTTTTTAATTATAGTTAATAAAATTCATGTTTATATTTGGGAGAATTTTTTAAATGGTTATACCTAATAGTTTTTTTATTAAACCAAGGCCTACTATTTAAAAATTAAAAAAAAATTATTTATGTCATTCAAACGATATTGGTATATCGTTCTAACGACCCAGTCAAACCACAGTACTTGTCGTTTCTTAGGTCGCGCGATACCTCGTTTCTTAAAGGCATCTAATGACCACATACTATTTTGGTTTTTAATACTTCATTTTTAAGATCATTTCTTGAAGGTATCTAACGACATCTAGTGTCATTCTAATGACCTGCTAGATGTCATTCGAATGACATTGCGCCGCTTTTTTATTTTTTGCTGGTATAAGTACCTGGTCTTAAATCAGGTTTTTGTAAGTCTTTTACAAATCTATTTTTTGCAGAACTATTGCAATTTAAGACTTTATTATTTTAGGTTAAAACTTATTTTGATTCACTCAAATATCCCAAATCAGTTATGTGAATCATTGCTAAACCCTTTTCCCCAAATCACCATTCTTGGAGTACATCTTGTGGAGAAGGAAGGCCCTTTCCATTGTTGACATTCGAGATTTTGTGGGATCTCTTACTGATTCTTGGAGTTCTTGAGGGAACTTTTGCTGAAGACAATGAGCTGACACCTGTGGGTATTCAACTATCAAACACTTTGTATTTCTTTGTGTGTTTGTAAGTCGAGGTTTACAATATATAGTGAAATAAATGATTTTGCCCCTTTGGGGGATTTTTTCTGAATCTATGTGCGATTGTTAGGAATGCATGCTATTTAGCTTATTGATTCCAATCGCCTTAGGTGCATGTTTAGGTTTTTATTAAAACTTGAGTTAAAATTGGAATTTAATTAAATAAGTTTAGATTTTTAACGGAAGTGCATCCTCAAATTGGTATCAGAGCCAACTACACAATTATACCGTGTGATTCTTCTGCAAAACTTTTATGGATATAAATTTTAAAAAAATGTTATTTAAAAAATATTATGTTCAATGGAAAAAAAATATAGACGATTGCGAGGTTTTGACGAGATAAACTATGCTTATTGGAAAGCTCTCATGAAATCTATTCTAAAAGCTAAAGATAAGCGTGTCTTGCTAATTTATGAAAGGGGGTCCACTCTTCCCTCTATTACTGACGATAATGTGACAAGTCTTAAACCTATGTCTAATGTAATAGCCCTTAATTTTAATGATTTTTTAAAATGGAATTAATTAGGATTAATTGTGAGATATTTAAAATTAATCCGGATTTCAATATTACTTGGGAATAAAGCAATAGATTATTTATGTGAATATTACTTATTGATTGAAAGTACTATATGAGTATCACTTTACATATGATTATGATTTAATAAAAATTATCGTGAGGGATGAATACAATAATTACGAGAATTACGTCTAGATGTGCGTGTGAGTCATGTCGGAGCTAAATTTAAAGAAATTAAAAGTAACATATTTTATGTCATCCAAATGGTTGTTTTGACTGTGCCAAAGTTTCAAGAAGAGTTTAAATAGTCGAAAGAGTCTACTTGGGTGTTTGATTTGGGTCTCGGGGCACTTTGGAACCAAATAGACACCCCGGAGGAGTATTTTAGTCATATTACATGGGAGGTGAATAGTACCCACGAAAATTAAAGAATACTATATAAGTCTAAAAGGTGGTAAGATACATATTTCATCACCAAACTTAGAGATAAAGACTTAGGGGAGAGTAAGAAATTTCTCTAAAAGTGACGAGACCCCTCTAGGAAGCCGAGAAGTCAAAGGTCATCCTACACCATCACCGCCACCGGAAGTTGGCTGGAAAAGGGAGATGGCCAGCAAAAGACTATTATCCACAAAGGTTTAGACCTACAATTTAAAGGAAAATGACTTAATCTTTTCAAAATTAGCATGTATAATGGCCATGTTAGGATAGTTGTAGAATTATGAGAAATTGCATGATTTAGAGATAAACCAAGATGATTTTAATGGAATCCTTGATATGAGAATTATGTAGAACAAACCTCCGTTTGATTATATATTTTAATCCACGAATTTGGAATTATTTGATAAAGAAAATCTCAGTTTTATATGTTACTCGGGGAGAAATGATAAAAGATGGGTTGTCTGTAAATTATGAGAAATATCATGTTTAATCCAAAGCTATTGATGTTTTAGGTTGTTTAATGACTGAAAATCATTTATATGTATTGTTATATCATGTGGAATGAATTAAAATGAATTTGGGATCTTAAAATAAAGATTTAAGGATACAAATTGGTTATATCCATAGGCCAAATATGCAGAAACAGTAGGCTCATACGTGTTCGGTCGATCGATCGATCGACCTTGAATGCTTATCGATCGAGCAGATCGATCGATCCAAGACTGTTGACAGATTGACAATCCCAGAATTAATATGTTGGTTTTGTTTAAGGCTTCATTAAATTCTCCACTTACAATGATGCTTAGTACAAATTAATTATAGCATAATGGGATTTAGCGAAGGTCAATAGGGTGGTAATTGAGATCCGAAAATTATTTATGGGTGAATTAATCCTTGAAAGTAAAATATTGGATTAAAAGTAATTAGAGTTTATCGAAAAATAAATCTATTTGAGGATAATATGAATTTGTAAAAAATTTTGATTTGGGATGACATGGACCAGTAGGGTGTAGATAATTACCTACTAAATTTATTTGAGAAATAATGGTTAACTTTCGAGTGATGGGAAAGCTCGAAAAATATATGTTAATAAATAAATTCATAATCTATAAATACGTAGGATATTACAGAAAAAAATATACTACATATTGAATTATCATATGGGTTGTGTGAATACCTTATTGATATTACATAGGTGGGGTGAGTACCTATATTTTTATTTGTATGGCATACCTACGCTGCTTGCTATCGGGGTGGAGGTTTCACGTTATGGTCGATCTTATGTAGATGAGCCCACTTGGGGGGATTTTAGATTCGTTCCTTGAGCATAGGACCTTGGACACGTTCTATCGGTGTGAATGATAGTTTCAATAGTTGAATGGGCGTGTAGGTATGTTTGTGGCCCATTCGACTGGAGGGTATGCTCGCCTCGAAATATGTGTTTTATGTTATTTATGGTTCGGGAGAGACGTTGAGCCAATAGTCCTTTTTTCAATGATAGATGTAACTGGACAAGATAGCAGAGTATGCATGCACCGCAGATGTGTCTTTGAGGTTCCGTATTAGTATATATAATAGTGTGATGAATATATAATATACTATGATATGATCTATTGTATGAATTAGTAGATAAAAATGAATAATAAAATCTGAATTGAGTTAAGTAAGTGAATACTTAATACTTAAAGGCCCAGTTCATCTTAAAGAGAAATGAACATGTTTAATTAAAAGTATTGTGTGGGTAATATGGGATAAGGAGAAGAGATATAGTAATAATTAAGAACCTTATTTAGGTAGACAATAAGCTATGTTAGTCGTGCACACTAACCGAGAGGTGAAATTCTCAAGTAAGAGCCGAGAACTAACATGTACACAATACGTGCTTAATGGAACTTGTTAAGCACTTGGTGTTTTTAAAATATTTTACAATCGGTCTTTGACACGTTTACTTGTATATTCTTTTATCTACTATATCTATATTACCAGGTGCCCAGCATTAGGGACGCCCAACTTAGAGGATGGATATTTTGACGAGTTTTTGGAGATGCAACTTTGGATTAAACGCTTACATTTCCTTGATTCCTATCTTTGTAGTATTTGGCTCATTTCGGGCATGCCACCAAGATTCTATTAGTTCCATTTATATTTTGGATTTTTTATCGATTTGATGTTGGTACTGTTATTATCATTTTGTTTTGGATGGTAATATTGAGATATTTCAACTGGAGAGTTTATTCCAGTTACATTTATATTTGTTGAATTTTAATTATATTGTGTTGGGGTGTTACTTATTTTATTCAGTATGGTGGATTGGATTCAATTAAAATAAAATTGGAAAAGAGTTTTGACACTTAGCTTAATTATTAATAGGTGAATTAAGAAGAAATTATTTTCGACAGTGATACTAAGAATGAACCAACTAGATATTCTGATTTAATTTAATAAAGGAATGATCACCCGGTATTTAATTAGGCAGGGTGTCAGAGGTGGTATCAAAGCATCACATTCTAGTGGCCTTAGGATCAGTATGGTTTACTATGCTTTCTATTTAGCGTCATTTGATATAGAGCCCTATAATTAGGATTGTTGTATTCATATTTGCGTATTTACGACTTCAACTATTTTTGCGATATAAATTTTTTTGATAAAATATCTCCTTCATTTAAGATGCCTCCTCGATGTGCACGACGAGCCCCCAGAGAGGTACAGTCAGCCCCACAAGCCGCTCTAGCCCAGGGTACTATGAATGTAGCGAAGGTTACTGCCATTATTGCTCAAGACGTTAATTATACCTTAGCGATTGTTCAGAAAGCACTGCCACCAGCACAGCCAGTGCCACCAGTACTAGTGCAGGCATTTCCTACAACTTGGGAGCATGTCAGGGATTCCTTCCAAAAGGCACATCCACCAGAATTCCAAGGGGGTTCTGATGTCATGACTTCTAGCCAATGGAAGAAAGACATACAATGGCATTTGCATATGTATGAATGCATGAAGGTTAAGAAGCATATCTTAACGACATTTAAGCTGTTTAGAGCAACTCTTCATTAAGGGGAGTCCAATACTATAGCCGAGGAGAGGGATATGATGGTTATTCAGGACTTCTAGGTGAGGTTTGACCACAAATATTTTTTTTAGTTGCTCAGACCGAAATGAGGAAGAAACCTTATGACCTCACCTAGAAGGTGAAGTCGGCTGGCGAGTATGCAAAGGAGTTTACTATGCTTACTAATTTGGTGCCAGCCGAGGTACCCATTGAAGAGATGAAGATACAGATGTTCCCAGACAGCCTTACATAGAGGATTCTCCAGCATTTACTGGGTAATTCTTCTCTATAGACTTATACTGATGTGCTGAATGCATCATTACTTTATTGCTAGGACCATCGTCTTCACAAGGGAAGTAAGTTGGGCTCTAAGTCCAGTCAGTAAATCCAAACTGGAGGTAACAGTGGTAGTAGATAATCTCCATACCACAGGCAATAGAGGAAGAGTGATTAGAACTCATAGCAGAGGGACTATGTTAAACGACAGAGGTTAGAAGGAGTTCGCTTTGGGCAGGGCAGTAATAGAAAGGTCCAGTAGCACAATCAGCATGGCCATCAAGGCTAAGGTAAGGGTGGAAATACTCATCAAGGTCATGGCCAACATGGTCGAAATGGGGGTAAGTTTGGAGGTAGATTCTTCACTTGTGGTAAAATTGGCCACAGGAAGCAGGATTGCCCAGATAAGGGCAAAATACCCCACCAGCAGGGCGAGTATCAGGAGCCACAGAGGCCTATGTTTCCATCCTCCCTTTTAGCACCGGCACATATCATTTCTCCCATAGCCCCACCATAAAAATGGCAGTTATAGTATGGGCGCGTATACAACGTCCAGCAGTTTAGCAGTTCAGCAGCCACCACCCGCAGTTGAGGGTATATTTTCTATTTCTGGGGCTATGGGTTGTATTTTCTTTGATACTGGGGCTTCACATTCGGTTATAGCCACTATATTTTCATGGGCCACGAGGTTTTTAGACACGTGAAACAATATTATTACTTATGTAGACTCACCGATGGGTAGTAAGATGCCTATTTTCTTTATATGTCAGAGTGTGAGTATAGAGATTGGGAGTCTGATTTACAACTCATATGCTTTTGTTAGACATATTAGAAATTATGTTATTATTGGGATGGATTAGCTAGTTTCTTATAGAGACACTATTGGTTGCTTTAGTGGGAGAATTATAGTCGCTATCCTAGGACACGAGATGTTTTTAGTGGGAATGCCTCGCCCCGAGTGAGGATTGTCCACTCATTTGTACTACATAGAGGAGGAGACCTCTACGGGAGTTGTAATTCTCCTTGATTCGATTTCGGTTGTAAAGGAATTCGCAGGCATGTTTCAGGATATACCAGGGCTACTACTGAGTAGGGAGATTGAGTTTGTGATTGATTTACCACAAGGAACTCGATCGATATCCAGTGCCCCCTACCGTATGGCTCCTGTAGAGATGAGGGAGCTGGGAGATCAGATTGAGAAGTTGCTACGATAGGGTTTCATCCATCGGAGTACCTCGCCCTGGGGTGCCCCAGTTCTGTTTGTAAATAATAATGATGGATCACTATGATTATTTGTGGATTATAGGGAACTTAATAAAGTCACAATCCAGAATAAGTAAAGATTACCTCGCATCGATGACTTATTTGATCAGTTGAGAGGAGCAGCGTACTTGTCAAAGATTGACTCCTGGTCCGGGTATCACCAGCTGAGGATCAGGGAGCGGGATGTGTTGAAGACTTCTTTTCTGACAAGATATGGATCTTGTGAGCTCTTGGTTATGCCATTTCTGTTAACCAATGCGCCTGTTATATTTATGGACTTAATAAATAGGTTTTTCAAAGAGTCCTGGATCAATTTTTCATTATTTTTATAGATGACATCCTGGATTTTATTCTCATACCGATGAGGAACATGTTGGGCATTTGCAAAGTAACCTACAGATAATACATGAGCATCAGCTGTATGCAAAATATGAAAAGTGTGGGTTTTGGCACCAGAAGGTGCAATTTTAGGGCATATAGTTTCAGAAAAGGTATAGTAGTGGATCCTAGCAAAGTATCAGCAGTGAAGGAGTGAGGAAAACCCATGACACCGACAGAGGTCCGCAGTTTCTTAGAACTAGCTGGTTACTAGAGACGGTTGATTAGGGGCTTTTCAAAGATTGCGTGTCCAATGATTAATCTAACTCGTAAGGGCGTATCATTTGATTGGAATGATGTTTGTTAGTTGTCCTTCGATGAACTGAAGGATAAATTAACTTCAGCAGCCATACTAGCACTACCTAAGCTAGGATACCTAGAGTACACTGGCGCATCGTTACATGGACTTTGTAGGGCCTTGCAATAGGAAGAGAAGGCTATAGCTTATGCCTCTAGAAAGCTTAAGCCTCATGAGAATAACTACCATACCCATGACTTGGATCTAGCATCAGTCGTATTTTCCCTTTGAATATGGAGAAAATATTTGTTGGGTGAAACTTTTTGCCAATTCACGGATCACAAGTCATTATAGTATTTGTTCACTCAAAGAGAGTGAAATATGCGACATCGCAAGTGGCTTGAATTTGTGAAGGATTATCAGTTTGAGATACATTAACACCCAGGGAAGGCTAATGTGGTAGCATACGCGTTGAGTCATAGGCTTGAGCGTGAACTAGCCATATTATGGAAGGTTAAATGGAAGGAACTGGCCCATCAAGATGCCTTTGATAGGTCATTTATGTCGGTTGTGACCATTAATCCTCAGATTATTACGTGGGTAGTAAATTCCTAAGCAGCGGATCCATTTTATTAGGAGAAATTTCGATAACTTTTGGTCAAGGGAGCAGAGTCTTACTCATTGAGTTCAGAGGGAGGCTTGAGCTTCAATGGTAAACTAATTGTACCAGAGGGGGGAGAATTGCGACACGGAGTGATGTTTGAGTCTCATGGATCTCGATTTGTGGTACATACCGATAGGGATAAGATGTACCAGGATATGTGGTGAAAGTATTTATGGAGTGGGATAAAGAGAGACATTGCAGAGTTCGTCTCTAAGTGTGTTACCTGTCAGTTAGTGGAAGTGGATCACTAGAAGCCAGTCGGGTTTCTTCAGCCACTAGAGATTCCAATGTGGAAATGGGAGAGCATTTCCATGGATTTTATCACTGGTTTACCTACTACTTAGAGGGGTCACGATTCCATATGGGTGATTGTTTATCGTTTGACTAAGGTAGCTCATTTCTTGTCGATTCGAACTAATTTTACGACGGGGAAGTATGCACAGCTCTATATAGCCAATATATTGAGGTTACATAGGGTACCGTTAGATATTATGTTCGATCAGGACAAGATCTTCGTCTCTAAATTTTGGGAGATTTTTCATGAGACCATGGGTACCGAGGTGTAATTAAGTACGGACAATCAACCATAGACAGATGGGCAGATCGAGCATACTAACCAGATGTTTGAGGATATGTTACACATCTATATTTTGGATTTTGGAGGGAGTTGGGAGTAGTACCTTCCCTGGTGGAATTTGAATATAATAATTCCTACCAGTTTACCATTGGTATGGCCCCATTTGAGGCGTTATATGGTAGACCTTTTCATTCACTCATGTGTTGGTTAGAGGTGGGGGACAACAAGTTACTTGGGCCAGAAGTAATTCAGGACACGTCTCCCAGGATTGACATAATCAGGAGTCGCATTCGGGTAGCTCAGGATAAGTAGAACAGCTATGTCGATGCCAAGAGGTTCTTTCAGGAGTTTAATAAGGGGGACCAAGTGTTATTGTGAGTGTCTCCTTTGAAGGGGATCATGAGATTTGGGAAGAAAGGGAAATTGGCTCCGAGATATGTTGGACCATTTCCTATTATTGAGAGGGTTGGACCATTAGCATAAAAACTTGGGTTGTCGGAGCACTTGCATCGTATACATGATGTGTTCCATGTTTCTTGGCTAAGGCAATATCTCCGAGATGAGTTGGCTCACACTCATATTACATTGTGGGAAATTTATTTGTAGCCAGATAGTTCTTATGAGGAGATACCAGTGGTGATCTTAGACCGCAGTGAGAAACTTTTAAGATTTGTGTGTGTTTAGTGGACACACCATAATATGGAGGACTCTACTTATGAGCGCGAGGATGATATGTGTGACCGATACCTAGAGTTGTTTTTACCAAGTATGACTTTTTTGGAATTTCGGGATTAATGTCCATTATAAGGGGGTAGTATGTAACACCCCATAATTTTAATGATTTTTTAAAATGGGATTAATTAGGATTAATTATGAGATATTTAAAATTAATCCGGATTTCAATATTACTTGGGAATAAAGTAATAGGTGATTTATGTGAATATTACTTAGTGATTAAAAGTAATATATGATTATGACTTTACATATGATTATGATTTAATAAAAATTATCGCAGGTGATGAATAGGACAACAACGAGAATTAAGTCGGGACGCGAATGTGAGTCATTTCGGGACTAAATGAAAATAAATAAATGATGATGTAAACAACACCACCAAGAAGGTGTTGATAAGCTCAAACATGTGATAACAATGGCAGCACAAGAGCATATGTATATATGATAGAATGAGGTGAGGAGAAGGGGATGAACACTTGAATGTAAGTGGTTCAGCCAATCTGGCCTACGTCCACTATGAATGTGTGAGTAATATCACTAAATGAAGGCACTAACGGCCGTGGATACAATCTCTCAAACTTTCTCTCTATTGTGTAAAATGACAGAGTTTCAGCAAGGGTTGTATTTTTGAATCCCTTTTCAAGGTAGAGGATGACCTCTATATAAAGTGGTTGGGGGGTGTAATGTACCCCCAACCATGCAATGGGCATATGGATAAGGATCGAACCAGTCTAAGGCTGACACCTGGATGATCTTAGGTAGATAATGATAACCTCAATATTCCCTCACGTGGAGGGAATGATTCGATTATAACAGATTTGTCAATGTATTCCAAACCCTACATGTGCTTGTAATTGCTCGGCCCTGTCTTTGATTCATTTAATCTCGGCTTGGAAGAGTACGAGGTTGGCGAAGTTCGACTGTTGCTTCGTCCGAGGTCAATATCGTGATGACCTCGGATAGGAGGTCCAACCGAGGTTCGGTATGGAGTAGTTATAACGTTGGCTGGGGTCGATGATGATGTTATAGATAAATGAGCTCATGAGACATGATGATTTTGGCTGGTGACCGCAACATTGACTCAGGCTGATGCTGATGTTAGTAGATGATTGAGCCCATGAGACCTTACTGACCTTGGCTATTTGATCTGCCGAGGTTGGTGTGTGAGGTTGATGCAACGTCGTCTAGGTCCAACCTTATGAGAGATGATATTATTGATGGATATCACAGGCTTCGGGTCACCTCGGCTGTGAGACTAGTTGAGGTTAGTTGCTCTGAGTAAGATGATGTACTTTGGGCACATCAATCACCCCCTAGCCCTTAGTCTTTTATGTAATTAGATTACTGAGGGGTATGTTGTTTAGGCCGAGTCTGGATTTCTCTGTGTGCCAACACTTTCTTGACACATGTCACTTGCTAAAGTGAAGCGTGTACTATGATGACATGATCATGCCTTGCATTTTGGGTTTCCTAATCTTTTAGTGGGTTTAAAACCCTTTCTCTTTCTTCCCATTCTCTTTTCTTCTCAAAACTATTCCCACCTAAGCTCTCTCTCTGCAACTTATGTTTCCTTCAATCCTCCGATGTTGGCTGCATTTGAAGGTTTCTCTCGCTTTAAAGTCTCTTCTTCCCTCTTTCACAACTTTTCAGCTACATTTACACCTTCCTTTTCTATTTTTATCCCTTATTATTCATTTCTAAATTTTTTGGCGAGGTCCTATTTTTTGGCAAGTTGTTTCCACCAGTCTTGGTGGTTGTGAGGCTAGGATAGTAGTGATTTGAGTGATTTTGGGGTGTTTTTACGTAGCTCAGAGATTACTTAGCAAGAAAATCCTTTATTTAGGTCTCCGGTGAACCTCCGGTCACCTCCTCCAGCAACATGGTTCTTGAGTGTTCTTGATGTTCTTCACTTAAAAACCTTTCACATTACTAATTTGATTCTTAGATTTGATTGAATTAAGTTTTTTTCCTATTTGTGGTTTTGAGTCCAAGTGTAGTGTCGTCTCACTTATGCTCAGACCCTTCTACCAACTCATAGAAGAGTTCCCATATCTTTGTGAGAAGACCTTTGAGAAAATAAGGCACATAGAGCTTTACCAAGAGGAAACTTGTAGGGATGAGGCCTTCCCTCTCAGACCCATCTTCCCTCCACCTCTGGATGTTCCTGCTGAGGTTCCTGCAGAACCAACACCAATGTCTGAGTCTGATACTTCTTCCTAAGACCCCATGTCTCTAGACTGTTTTCAAGAGGCTATGGATTATTCTTGTAGGAAGGATGAGGTCCTTGAGGAGGTCGAAGTTTTGAGTCATGCCTCATCCCACCAGTGTTCTAGCACCTCACATAGGTCTTTAGATGTTGAAATACTAGGGGCAAGTGTGGCCATTCCTCTATCGGCTTCCATCGAGGCTGAATTTTCTCATAGGTTTCCCTGTGGTCCCCCTGCACCTTCCCAGGACGACGTTGTTAGGGAGGGTGAATATGGTGAGGAGAGTGATGTTGACACGTCTGAGGTGGCCGAGATTGAGAGCTCCATCAGAGAGTATGACCTTATTTCATTTCGGCACTTCTACTCCATACACTCTTCCATCACCCTTAGGTAACCTCTGAGGGATGAGAGGGATTTTAATGGTAGAGATAGAGAGATCTACTTTTATGAGAATATGTTCAAGTTAGGTTTCTGTCTTCCTATCCACCATTTAATCAGAGCTATACTTTTCCATATAAACCTAGCCCTTTCCCAATAATCCCCTAATGCATGGAGGGTTATAATTGGGGTTATCGTCCTTTGGAGGGTTGTCCACCATTTAGACCTTCCAGTCAGAGTTTTCACTGGGTGTTACGTGCCCTCCTCTGCTAAAAATCACCCTAGCTATTACCACTTATTAGCTAGGAAATAAAAGAAGAAAATGTTATTGGTTACCCAGACTTCCAACCATAACTAGAAACTTCAGTATTTCTTTTCCTCCGGGGCATGGGAGTTCGGCCCATATGCGATGTTTTTTTGCTTCTAAAGCCGACCCTGGATTTATCCAGGATAACCACCAAAAAGTTGAGGATCTTCATAATCAGGGTGTATAGGGTCGTCTTTTAAAGTATGAACATCTGATGACTCCCTATTACCTCTCTCAGATAGGATTGGGGGTGGTCCTTTGACAGAGCTTCGTAAGTCTTAATTTTTTGTAAGTTACACCTCTTACTTTTTATATCCCTAATTTGCTAACTCACATGTCTTTTGCAGAGTGCCCTGAAGGTATATCAGACGGCCTTTGGGAAATGTCTGCTCCTAGTCTTGTAAAGTTGATGAATAAGAAGGCTAGAAAAAATGTACCCCTTGCTACCACCTAAAAGAACGTCGACACATCCAAGGTCGATGTTACCAAGAAGAGGAAGATCACAACTGACCCGGAGCCTCAGAGGTCGAGCAAGACTCAGAGAAGGGATCGTGCCATTCCCTGGCTGCTCGTCTTTCTCAGTTAAAGATCAGTGATAGCCTCATTAGTCATAGTTTGAAGGTCATAGAAGCTATCGATGCAATAATTAATGAAGAGGATAAGCCTTTCTTAGGCTCCTTGGTCGTCCCGCTGTTGGCCGAGTTTACCCTCCATAGATCAATTTAGGTATTAGTCGTTCTTTATTTTCTCTCCTCAAGTTTAACCTCAGCTATTTTATAAATTATAGATTATGTTCATATATCTGGCCTTCTATTGTAGGGTCTCTTATCCTTGCATCATTTTGTCGATTGGACCCTGAAGAAGATGCACCTCATAGGGAAGGGTCAGGAGGTTGAGAATGTCGAAGCCTCTTTAAATGCCGAGGTTGAAAGGTCGAAGGTAGAGCTTAAGGAGGTTGGTAAGATGAAGTTAGTTTTCCAGCAGAGGGATACTAATATATCCAAGTTCGAGAAATACCACGATGTGGCTCTGAAGACTAAAGATGATGCCCTTCAAACTAAGGTGCATGCTGCAGTCAAGACTTCTTTAGAGGATGCTGCTGAGAAGGTCATTGAAAACTATAAGGTCTCTGATGAATTCATTAAATTTGGATTTAAATATCTTGATAGAAGTATCAAAGCAACTAGCAAATGATCAGCCTCTAAAGAGAAAGATTCAGGGAGTCTGATCGCTTTAGACTTTCAGGGTCTAGGCTTTGCTGACCCTCGATTTGCTCAGGCGCTACAAGTGGTTGAGGAAGACGATGGTGCTCCGGCTAAGATTGCTCCGAGACTAAAGATGCCGGCCATCAGGATGATGGTGCCAAGGTGACTAACGTCGATCGTGATGGCATGACTGATGTTGCAAACGCTTAGCCCCTTTTATTATGAGGCTTTACAAATTATAATTTTGATTTCCTTTTCTTGTCTGTATCCCTTCATCATTTTTTAACTCTGATGGCATTTTGTAACATCTGATTCGTAACTCTCGAATGTTGTTTTAATCATAATAGTTAATCCCATCTTCTTCAGATTCTATTGCAACTTTCGATGTTATGCTTGAATGCCTATTAAAATGTTATTGAAGGTCTGAGATCACCATAATATGATGTTTATCCTCATATTTTCACCAAACTAATGATGTTTAAGGTCCGAGGTCACCATAATACGACATTTACCCTCATAATTTTCACCAAACCAATGATGTTTAAGGTCTGAGGTCACTATAATATGATGTTTACCCTCATAATTTTCACCAAGCTAATGGTGTTTAAGGTATGAGGTCACTATAATATGATGTTTACCCTCATAATTTTCACTAAACTAATGATGTTTAAGGTCTGAGGTCACCATATTATGATGTTTACCCTCACAATTTTCACCAAACTAATGATGTTTAAGGTCTGAGGTCACCGTAATATGATGTTTCACCTCATATTTTCACCAAACTAATGATGTTTTAAGGTCTAAGGTCACCATAATATGATGTTTACCCTCCTAATTTTCACCAAACTAATGATGTTTAAGGTGTGAGGTCACCATAATATGATCCCTCATAATTTTCACCAAACTAATGATGTTTAAGGTCTGAGGTAACCATAATATGATGTTTCACCACATATTTTTGCTAAACTAATGATGTTTGAGGTCTGAGGTCACTATAATATGATGTTTACCATCAAAAATTTTACCAAACTAATGATGTTTAAGGTATGAGGTCACCATAATATGATGTTTCACCTCATATTTTACCAAACTAATGATGTTTTAAGGTATGAGGTCATCATAATATGATGTTTACCCTCATAATTTTCACCAAACTAATGATGTTTAAGGTCTGAGGTCACTATAATATGATGTTTACCCTCATAATTTTCACCAAACTAATGATGTGTATGGTCTCAGGTCACCATAATATGATATTTCACCTCATATTTCCGCTAAACTAATGATGTTTAAGGTATAAGGTCACCGTGATATGATGTTTACCCTCATAATTTTCACCAAACTAATGATGTTTAAGGTCTGAGATCACCGAATAATGATGTTTCACCTCATATTTTCACCAAACTAATGATGTTTAAGGTCTGAGGTCACCATAATATGATGTTTACCTTCAAAATTTTCACCAAACTAATGGTGTTTAAGGTCTGAGGTCACCAAATAATGACGTTTCACCTCATATTTTCAACAAACTAATGATGTTTAGGGTCTGAAGTCACTATAATATGATATTTCAAATCATATTTTCACCAAACTAATGATGTTTTAAGGTCTGAGGTCACCATAATATGATGTTTACCCTCATAATTTTCACCAAACTAATGATTTTTAAGGTTCGAGGACACCATAATGATGTTTCACCTCATATTTTCACGAAAATAATGATGTTTAAGGTCCGAGGTCACCAAATAATGATGTTTCCCCTCATATTTTCACCAAACTAATGATGTTTAAGCACACAACAAAATTATCAGAAAAACATTTCTCTTTTCATTAACATCCTTGTCATAAAACGATACATGTATTACAAAGAAATAATCGAAACATCATATATAATATTTCTTTAAGTGGTCCGCATTCCAAGGATTGGAGAAAGGTTCCCCTTTGAGATTTTCTAGCCATTAGGTACTAGGAACAACCTCATCAACTACTCGGTAAGTACCATGCTAGTTTGGGTAGAGCTTATTTGTCTTTTATAATGTCTTCTTTAGGACCAGGTCTCCCACAACTATAGGCCTTGACTTCACCCTTTGGTTGTAGAACCTCGCAGTTCTCTGCTGGTAGGCTCATGTCTAATCTCTGCATCTTCTATCCTGTCTTCAATCAAATCCTGATCAAGTCTTCTCTCTTCCCCATTCATATGAGGGTCATAGGTCTGAACTCTATGAGTGGTAATTCCTACCTCTATAGGGATGGAAGCTTCTGAGCCAAGGGCTAACATAAATGGGGGATCTCCTGTTGGTGTCCTGGTTGTCATCCTGTAATCCCATAATACGACATATACCTATTATGTCCATCTCCCTTTGTCCTCTTCCAACCCCTTCTTTATCCCATCAAGGATTGTTCAGTTTGTGACCTCGATCTGACCATTTTCCTGGGGTCGGCCAGGAGATGAGAAGAACCGCTTGATCCCCACTCTTTCACAGTATTTTCCTAAGGAAGAATTCTTGAATTGGGTCCATTGTCTAAGATGAGGGTGTTTGGAAGACCATACCTATATATGATGTTCTTTCAGGTGAACTAGAAGGTCTTGTGTTCTGTAATTGTGACTATTGGCTCAGCCTCTACCAATTTGGAGAAGTAATCAATTGCCACTACTAAGAATTAATAGTTATTCGCAGCCCTTAGAAAGGGTCCTACCAAGTCAATACCCCATACTGCGAATGTCCAAGGTGAGCTGATTAACGGCATAGGTTGATGATGTTGGTGAGTGATGGTGGAGATTCTCTGGAACTTATCACATTTCTTCACATACGCATCAACATCTTTGGCCAAGGTCATCCACCAGTACCCCTGAGTGATTATCGTCTTAGCTAGAGGTCTTCTACCTATGTGACTGGAATAAGAGCCTTCGTGCACATCTAATAGGTTGTGTGGAACCTCTAAAGGGTGTACGCATCTGAGGAGATGAAGTAGGAACCTTTTTTATACAAAACATCTCCTACAATTAAGAACTTGACAGCCCTGAACCTCAGCTTTCTCCTTTCTAACTTTGATTCTGGCAGTTCTCCCTCTCTGATGTACCTAATAAGAGGATCCATCCATGATGCTTCCATATTCTAATTGAGGCAAGGTATGGCAACCTCATCTTCTTCAATGGTTGGATTGAGATAAATTTCAATGTGTACTGTTCTTCTTATGTCCATCCTTGTTTCTTAGGCCAACCTTACAAGTGAATCATCTCGATTGTTTTCTTGTCAAAGTATCCTCATCATCTTCACCTCCTTGAAGCTTTCTAGCATCAATCTGACCTTCTTCAGGTATTTGGCCATCCTTTCATCTTTGGCCTCATACACTCATAGGATTTGGTTGACGACCAACCTTAAGTCATTGTGTACTAGGAGTTGGACAACACTTAGGGCTTTTACTAAGGAGAGACCTGCTATCAATGCCTCATATTCTGACTCGTTGTTTAAATCTTTGAAGTTGAACCTCAATGCATATTTGATGTCGATACCATCTAGTGCTGACACTATCATCCTCGCTACACTTCCATTATCATAGGATGACCCATCAATGAATAGGTTCCAAACGTCTTCATTGGAAGAGAAATTTCCCTCTAATAGGGTCCCTTTCTTGAAGAGGTACCTACCTTCCTCATTGTCAATAATCTTCTTTATCGCTTGGCCTGACTCAACCTCGTCTCGCTTTTAGAAGACGTTACTATCTGGTTCATCTGTAACCTCTTGACTAATCTCAATCTAAGCCTCTTCGCAGGTAAACTCAGCTACAAAATCTATAACAGCCTGCCCATTAATGGCAACACTATGTTCATAAACAATGTCATATTCCCCCAACTCGATGGCCCAGATCATCAGCTTGCCTGACTTCTTAGGCTTATGGAGGACCTGTCTGATAGGGGAATCAATGAGGGTGATCATAGAGTGGTCTTGGAAGTATGGCTTCATCTTCCTGAAAGCATGTATCACCGAATAGGCTAATTTTTTCATCCGAGGGTACTCCTGTATAG
Source organism: Sambucus nigra (assembly GCA_949130495.1). Lineage (NCBI taxonomy): Eukaryota > Viridiplantae > Streptophyta > Magnoliopsida > Dipsacales > Adoxaceae > Sambucus > Sambucus nigra. The sequence goes on from OX422207.1 coordinate 718,330,908, forward strand.
ACCCTTGAAGGGCTTTACTATTGAAGTATATTGGCCTCTGTGCTCCGTCATCTTCTCTTACTATGGCAGCACTAATGGATGACTCTGAGATAGCTATATATACATATAACTTCTCTCCCATAATAGGCCGAGATAGGAGTAGAGGAGACCTGAGGTAGGACTTGATATCCTTAAAATCTTTGTCACACTCCTCATCCTGTTCGAAGGCCTTTCTAAGTACTTTGAAAAAAGGAAGACACTTATTTGTAGCTCTTGAGACAAACCTGTTAAGGGTAGGAACTCTTTCGGTTAACCTCTGAACGTCTTTGATAGATCTGAGTGTCTTTATTTATATCAATGCTTTGATCTTCTCAGGGTTGGCCTCTATTGCCCTCTGATTAACGATGAATCTTAAAAAATTTCCTGCTCCTACCCTGAAGACACAATTGGCTGGGTTGAGTTTCATCCTATACTTGTCCGTACTGTCAAAGGTTCTTTCAAGTTCGGCCACGTGAGTGTCGGCCTTCAAGCTCTTCATCAACATGTCATCCACATACACTTCCATGTACTTTCTTATCTGATCTTCAAATATCTTATTTACAAGATGTTAGTAGGTACCCCATGCATTCTTCAAGCTGAAGGGCATGACCTTGTAGCAATAGGCCCTCTTATCTGTGATGAGCATTGTCTTCTTTGAGTCTTCTGGGTTCAAGAATATCTTATTATAGCCAAAATAGGCATTCATGAATCTCATGAGCTCATGACATGTCATGGAATCTACCATCTGATCAATACGAGGCAGGGACACTGTCTTTTAGATAATACTTATTCAAATCAGTGAAGTCTACGCACATCCTCCACTTCTCATTAGCTTTTGGCACAATGACGACGTTAGATAACCACTCAGGGTATATGACCTCTCTGATGAACTTGGCCTCTTCAAGCTTTCTGTCCTCTTCTCTAATGAAATCATACTTCTCTCTTGAGTATACTCTTCTTCTTTGCTTGATGGGGTTAGCGTCTTCTATAACATTGAGTTTGTGGGACATGACCTCGAGATCAATACCTAACATGTTTGCATGGCTCCAGGCAAACACACTTTATCACTTCCTCAAAAACATCACCAGCTCTTCCTTAATCTCAGATCTTAAGGCTTTGCCAATTTGGACTGGTTTTTTTGGCTCGTCCTCATTGAAGACGATCGATTCTAACTCTTCCACAACCCCTCCCTTCTTGATCTTCCTCTCATATTTAGGATCAAGTTTATCGATTTTGTATGTGCTTATTGCCCTTTTATGAGCCTCTCTCTCTTCTACAGAATTGAAGTAGCTTTCACGTGTCGAGGTTTGGTCACCTTGAACTTCCCCTACCCCATAGGGGGTCAGTAATTTTAGCATTTGGTGGACCGTTGAAGGCACTGCCTCAAACACCTTGAGGGCTACTCATCCTATGATGAGGTTATAGGCTGAGAAGACATTCTCAGTCATGATAAGGAAATTGATTTTCTTGTCAACCTCTTAGGACACTCATCTCCCATTATTACATTCATCTCATATATGCCCAATGGATGAACCTTTTCACCGTTGAAGCCGATTAAAGGGTGATGGTAAGGGACAAGCCTGGATCTGTTAAGGCATATGGTCTTAAAACAGGGTTAGAACATTACGTCTACTGAATTTCCCCCACAAACAAGGATCCTCTGAACTTCATAACCATGCACCCTTGTGGTGATTACCAGAGGGTCATCATGAGGATATAAGAGACCTTTGAAATCAAGTATTGATAAGCCAACTAAGAGGGTATCCATATCTAACTTCTTTCTCTTCTCGTGTTTAACATCTGAAGAGGCCAAGTTAACAACCTCGGCCCTAGTCACTACCTTGGCCTCTGCCACATGGCCTTGCGATCGGTGACCTATGAACCTTCTCCTACTAGTCATCCACAGTTGGTGTTCACCCCAAAAGAGATCATACCAACCCTCTTTACCGAGATAGTTTCATCTTTTAGTGGGAGGTCTGGGTCATTGTCATCATCATCTGAGTCCTCAGCTCTTCTCGATCGAGAATCTTCCTAGAATTTGTCATTTCTTTTATTTTTAGGGTCGTCTCCTCCCCTTTTAGAAGTTATGACATCCATGTACCTTCTGAGCTTTCCAGACTTCAACATCTTCTCAATCTCATCCTTCAGGGCAAAGCATTTGTCGGTCAGATGGTTGTGGTCTTAGTGGAATTCGCACCATAAGTTCTTGTTCCTTTTATGTGGAGGAGCCTTTAGCTTCTCCGTCCATCTCAGTGACCTGTCATTCTTTATCTCGTTGAGGATGTGTTCGCTGTTCACACTTAGTGGAGTGTAGTGCGTAAACTTATCGTCTGCAGCCCTATTTTTTCTATCCTTCTTTCTTTGAAACTTCCCACTTCTACTTCCATTCTCATCCTCATACTTTACACCCATTGCTTCTTCAGTGTTCATGACTCTACCCGATGTTGCTAATAGCTCGACCATAGAATTATGAGGGTCTTCAACAAGCTTCCAAAGTAGCTTTCCCTTCTAAATTCCTCCGATGAGGGCTGTCATAGCTATATTTTCTTCGTAATCTTCAACCTCTAATTTTTCCTTACTGAATCTTGTAATGCAGTCTCTAAGGCTTTCATTATTTCCTTATTTTACGTAGAGCAGATGGGTCATATTCTTCTGAGGTCTTACCCCAAAATAGAAGTTGTGTATAAACCGCTCAGCCAACCCCTTAAAGTTCTCAATAGAATTTTTGGGAAGGGAATTGAACCAAATGTGTTCAGCTCCCGTCAAAGTGATTCATAAAGCTCGGCACCTCATCTCATTCGAGATTGAGTAAATGTCTGCTAGAGACTGATATATCTCAATATGATGTACCAGGTTGGTACTTACATCATATTTGGGAGACACCGTTGGTGGGTTAAATTTGGTAGGGGTTGGGAAGTTGACAATCATGGCCATAAATGGGGATCCCTCTAAGAATCCCCTTTGAAGTGGGTCTCGACTTTTTATGATGTTACCTATCTTCTCTTTCAGCCATTGGATGGAGTCGTTCCATGGTTTTGCAACATCGTCCTGGCCGAGGTTGTCCCTAGCCACCTCAAAAGGGTGTACTGAGGGTCCCCCAACTGCTGCGCAACGTTTGTTATTGACCTCCTAGACACAATCTCGGCTATGCTGGGGTTGGTCATGACGAGGACGATGTTCACCACCTTGCCTTTGTGAGCCAGCTATGCTTCTTAACCTGGATAACCTCTTCCTCAAATCATTAATTTGGTCGAGCCTTTCAAAGGCCGACCCTCTACTCAAGCGATAAAAAACTGATCCTCTTTGCTGGGCATCACCATCTCGTCTTGCTTCACAACCTCGGCTCTATTGTATAGGACGTACTGTGTTATTTGAGACCTCATATGGTTCCAAGAAGTCTGCTAGAGCATCCTCTTTATCAATGTCATCATACCTACCCTTCGGTCAAGGGTTTCCTTACATCCCTAGGCGAAAATGCCTAGGATCAGCAACATCCCTTCTCTGTTAAGGGGTAGGTTGGTCCTTCCGTGGTTCCTGGGGTGGTCTTCTAGCCTCAAGATGTGGTTGAGCAGCCGTCTGAGTAATTATCTTCTATGAGACCCTAAGTGGTCTTATTATATTCTAGCTTAGAAGGGCAAATTGCTCATTCATCGCTTGTTACATTTCAACTAAGGACCTCAAGGCTTCTTCCACCTCAGCCATTTCGGACTGGGGTGGTACCTGGCTGGAACTAGGTCCTCCAACACCAGGTGGTGCAGGAGGTAGTGGTAACTCTGGTGCCATATGTTAAGGCTAAAGACCTTTTAATGAGAATATTAAAGAGATTGATAACTTAAGGGACCTCTTTCAATAGCGAAACAACTCCATACAAAGGGTGATGTCTGGTTCACTACCATGTCAAAACCATAAAAAGGAAGAGATAGCTTCTCATTCTCAGAGACGGTGCCAAAATGATGATGCTGTAAATAGCACCACCAGGTAAGGTGTTGATAAGCTCAAACAAGTGATAACAATGGGAGAACAAGAGTATATGTATGTATAATAGAATGAGGTGAGGAGAAGGGGATGAACACTTGAATGTAAGTAATTTAGCCAATCATTCTTACGTCCACTGTGAGTGTGTGAGTAATATAACTAAATGAACGCACTAACGGCCATGGATACAATCTCTCAAGCTTTCTCTCTCTACTGTGTAAAATGATAGAGTTTTAGCTAGGGTTGTATTTTTGGATCCCTTTACAAGGTAGAGGATGACCTCTATATATAGTAGTTGGGGGGTGTAATGTACCCCCAAGCATGCAATGAGCATGTGCATAAGGATCGAACCAGTCTAAGGATGACACATGGATGATCTTATCTAGATAATGATGACCTCAATATTCCCTCACGTGGAGGGAATGATTCGATTATAACAGATTTGTCGATGTATTCCAAACCCTACATGTGCCTGTAATTGCTCGGCCCTGTATTTTATTCGTGTAAACTCGGCCTAGAAGAGTACGGGGTTGGCAAAGTCCGAGTATTGCTTCATTCGAGGTTAATATCTGTGATGACCTCAGATAGGAGGTCCATCCGAGGTTCGTTATGGAGTATTGGTAACGTCGGCTGGGGCCGATGATGATGTTATAGATAAATAAGCCCATGAGACATGATGATTTCGGCTGGTGACCGCAACGTCGACTCGAGTTGATGCTGGTGTTAGTAGATGATTGAGCCCATGAGACCTTGATGACCTTGGCTATTTGATCTGCCGAGGTTGGTGTGTGAGGTTGATGCAATGTCGGCTAGGGCCGAACTTATAAAAGACGATATTATTTATGGATATCATAGGCTTCTGGTCACCTCGGCTGTGAAACTGGTCGAGGTTAGTTTCTTTGAGTAAGATGGTGTACTTTGGGCACATCAGGAATTAAAAGTAAAATATTTTTATATCATCGAATAGGTGGTTTTGACTGTGCCAAAGTGTTCAAAAGAGTTTAAATAGTTGAAAAGGTCTACTTGGGTGTTTGATTTGGGTCTCGGGGTACTTTGGAACCGAATAGACACCCCGGAGGGGTATTCTAGTCATTTTACTTGGAAGGTGAATAGTACCCACGAAAATTGAGGAATATTATATAACTCTAAAAGGTGGTAAGATACATAGCTCATCACCAAACGTAGAGAGAAAGATTTAGGGGAGAGTAGGAGATTTCTCTAAAAGTAAAGAGACACCTCTAGGAAGCCATGAAGTCAAAGGTCATCCTACACCATCACCACCACCGAAAGTTGGCTGAAAAAGGGAGAGGACCACAAGTAGACTATCATCCCCAAAAGTTCATATCTATAATTTAAAGGCAAGTGACTTAATCTTTGCAAAATTAGCATGTATAATGCCCATGCTAGAATAGTTGAAGAATTATGTGAAATTGCATGATTAAGAGACAAACCATGCTGATTTTAATGGAATCCTTGATATGAGAAATATGTAGAACAAACCTCCTTTTGATTATATATTTTAATCCAAGAATTTGGAATTATTTGATAAAGAAAATCTGAGTTTTATATGTTATTCTTGGACAAATGATAAAAGATGGGTTTTCGGGAAATCATGAGAAATAACATGTTTAATCCAAACCTATTCGATGTGAAATAACATGTCAAATTGATGTTTTAGCTTGTTTAATGATTGGAAATCATTTATAGGTATTGTTATATCATGTGTAATGAATTATAAGCAGTTTAGGATCTTAAAATAAAGGATTTTAGGATGAAAATTGGTTAAACCTGTAGGCCAAATATGCTGAAGTAATGGGCTCATACATGTTCGGTCGATCGATCGACCTTGAATGTCTATTGATCGATTAATCTATCGATCCAAGACTGTCGATCTATCAATAATCCCATAATTCATATGTTGATTTTGTTGAAGGCTTGATTAAATTCCCCACTTCCAACGATACTTAGTGTAAATTAATAATACCATAATAGGATTTAGGGAAGGTCAGTAGGGTGGTAATTGGGACCCGAAAATTATTTGTGTGAATTAATCCTTGAAAGTATAATAATGGATTAGAAGTAATTAGAGTTTGTGAAAGAATAAATCTATTTGAGGATAATATGAATTTGTAAAAATTCGGGATTTAGGATGACATGGACTAGTAGGGTGTAGATAATTACCTAATAAATTTATTTGAGAAATAATGGTTACCTTTCGAGTGATAGGAAAGCTCAGAAAATATATGTTAATAAATAAATTCAGAATCTATAAATACGTCGGATAATAGACAGAAAAATATACTACTTATGGAATTATCATATGGGTTGTGTGAATACCTTATTGATATTATATAGGAGGGGTGAATACGTATATATTTATGTGTATGACAAACATACGCTTCTTGCTATCGGGGTGAAAGTTTTGCGTTATGGTCGATCTTATCCTGATGGGCCCACTTGGGGGGATTTTAGATTCGTACCTTGAGCATAGGACCTTGGACACGTTCTATCAGTGTGAATAATAGTTTGGACATTTGAATGGGAGTGTAGGTATGTGAGAGACCCATTAGGCTAGAGAGTATGCTCGCCTCCAAATATGTGTGTTATGTTATTTATTATTTTGGAGAGACGCTGATCCAATAGTCCTTTTTATAGCGAAAGATGTAATTGGACATGATAGCAGAGTATGCATGCACCGCAACTGTGTCTGGGAGGTGCCGTATTAGTATATAGACTAGTGTGATGAATATATATATATACTATGATGTGATCTATTGTATGAATTAGTAGATAAAAATGAATAATAAAATATAAATTAAGTTAAGTAATTGAATACTTAATACTTAATGTCCTAGTTTATCTTAAAGAGAAATGAACATGTTTTATTAAAAGTATTGTGTGGGAAATACGGGATAAGGAGAGGAGATAGAGTAATATTATATTAGCTTATTTAGGTAGACCGATCATCGATGAGTCCTATGCTTCGTATACCGATACGGCTACGCCGTATGACTATATGGACTTTGTGAAGAGCTGGTTGATGGTGCCCAACATTCCTAATGCCTTGCCCTTCCCTCCTGCTGGTTCGAGTCGGGCGGTGGGGTCTTCCCACAGTGGTGGTGGTCCGTCGGCACCTGCGACGGCAGCGACATCGGAGGTCCCTTTCGTTCGGCTTCACACTCCTTCGTACAACATCCGGTGGGCTGATGGAGGGATAGTGCCGATATTGCACCGTCCCCTTGCGATGGATCCGGAGGAGCTGGGTTTGACAGAGGAGGCCCTTCATCCTGTGGTAAACCTTTCGGTCCTTTTCCTCTTTTTGATTTCGTTTGCTTGATACTGATTCTGCCTTTTCCTTGCAGCAAATTCGGGTGTCGACCACTTGGTTGAGAGACATCAGGGATTGGATATCATCGGTGACTGCCCACATTCGGGATGTTGTCCCTGTTCCTTCTTGCTTGGTGCCGTCAGCCTCATCCGGGGAAGTCTCTGGATCGGGTAGTGGGGGCACGTCATCTCGCCGTGGGGGAAGAGAGCGCGTCGCAGGGGTGGAAGCTCTTGAGAGAGAGGGAGAGAGAGAGAGAGAGAGAGAGAGAGAATGTGGATTCGGGCTGAGTCCCGTTGTTTTTGGCTTTATTTCCTGCAAAATGATGTAACACATAAAATAGATATATGCAATGCAATGTAAATTTTTTTTACTATCTTTTATTTATGATGAATGAATGCATGCACATGCGCTTTTTACTTTGGTGCTGAGACCGTAAAAAGGAATGTTTTTGGAATTTTTGAAGGAAAGTTTTTATTAAAAAGGGGAATTATATAAGAAGAAAATGGATTCTTGAAATTCTGTTGAGAATATCAATTTATTTGAGTTTTTTTTTATTTTTCAAAAGAGGAAAAAGGGAAATTTCCAAAAATAGGGGGTTTCCGATCGGCAAGCACCCTGACCTGCCTATCAGTAGTTCAGTTCAGTCCTATCAATTGAAAGCTTTGAATGTTACCCTCTTCAGCCTTTGGTACCTTGTGGGGTAGGATTCCCTCCGATTTCTACAGGGATTTTGTCTTTTATGAGAGTTATCAAGTATAAAAGAGGGTGAGGGTGGAGTATTTTCATCACACCTTTGCATCCTTATCCACTTGCCTACTATTTCTTTGCCCTACAAGATGGCTCTCCCTGGTAGCCCCGAGTTTGTCAACTACCTCGAAGCCTTGGAAGCTATGTTCTCTTATAATGTCGACTATGATGCTTTCAACATGCGTCGAGTCTCCTTGTGGCGTAATCGACTTTTTGAGTGGAATATGCTGGTGGCGGTAGTACAATTTTGGTACCCCGAAGACCACGTATTCCGCTTTGGATTGGAAGAAATTTGTCCTACCTACGAGGAATTTTCTGCCATATTAGTTGTGAATCCTAGTGTTGCTGCGGCTTTACCCAAATTTTATTGCTCCCCTAGGCATTTGTTGGTCGGGCTTCTTCATATCTCACCCTCGGCGGCCAGATTATTGGTTTCTAGAGGAATGATCTCCCCCCCGGCGGTGTTGCAGTCCGTGCATTTGCGGGAAGTAGGTGATGCTGGCTATGATGTAGCCGTTTTCTAGGTCTGGTCTCAAAATTGCTGTTGGTGATCGTGGAGGTGCAAGTGGACCCACAACTTGTAGCCATTACTTCATGGATGTCATATCGTCGCAATCCTGCGACGGTAATATTGGCGGAGACTCTAAATGGCCTGGATGCCTAGAGATAATGTCGTTCTGACTCTTTGAGGGGTAGTCCTGTGATGATGTTCATGTGGTTGTCTGAAAGATTTTTCTTGTCAACTCCTCCAGAATATCCTTTGTCGGTTGTACCCAACTTCTTTTCACGCTACTTCATCCGCATTGGCCTGTATGTTGAGAACTAGGAGAATTGGATTGTGGAGCATAGGGCTTGTTGGTTGTATTAGTTAGGGCCTTGGTGGGGGCAGTTGCAGCCAGTTTTGGAGCTAGGAGAGTATTCATATGTGCGGCTGGTTGGTCTTAGACAAACCTCTTTTTATTTCCCTTGGCGGATTTTGCGCCAATTCGGCTGGGCGCGGGTCGTCCCCCTTGGACCTTAAACTTCTTTCCAGTAGAGGATTTGACAAAGCTCTTGCATCTGTTGCTTGGGTCTCTGTGGGAAAATCGGCATTCGTCGACCCGTCCCTCTCAGTCTGTCGGGAAGGTTTGCCATGTCCCCAAAGAATATATGAGGTGGTTGTGGAAGAAAGTAGTCAACAAGATGTTGGTAGTAGAGACTGGTCAAAGATGGTTTGTTTTATCTGACTCCATGGAAGGGGGTGTTGTGGTCTTTTCGAAGATGGTTAAGGCTCATCGATCCATGGAATGTTTGCGGCACTCCATTCTAGCAGGAGAAACTTGGGGTCCTCAGGATGTAGATGATGAGGGTGCAGGCTCTTCTGGTAGCTGTGGGTAGGACTCCTGAGGAGTTTATTTATGTAACAAATGTGGGGGGTTTTATCTGGTTTTAATGGTATTGGGGGGAAGGGAGTTTTCTGTTCCTTTTTCTTATATAATTTGTACTATAGTTTCTTATTAATGAAATAAACAAGTTTCTGATCATTTAGCTGTTCCTTTCGATGAATTTTGTGTTTTGAATTATCTATACCGATGGTAAGGCCTACATAATCCTTTTGTTCAAGTAGATGTTTAGAATGAACTGTCGTTCTCGGAGATAAGAGAAGAATATATTTTTTGTGAAAAAGAAGGGGACGTGCTCAGGTGGGATGTATGAGCTGCCTATGTACCTCTGGGATTTTTTTGAAAAGTTTTAAAATAGTTTTATATAGAGGATCAGACCCACGTAGTTCTGGGTAGAGGGAAATGAAGAGTTTTTTTTATAGAATAGAAGGGGGATGAGAAGAGTCATAACGCGCCAAGATTTCGACTAGGGGTAGAATTTCTTGAGACGGTCCAGATTGACTGGACGAGCCATCTCTTCCCCATCCAGGTCAGTGAGAATGGCAACACCGCCAGACAAGATCTTCATCACAAGGTAGAGGTCACTCCAACTGGGCTTGAATTTTCCTCTGGGGTCCCAGATGGGTTCTATTATCTCCTTGAGGGTTAAATCCCCCTCCTCAAAACCACGGTTCTTGACCATTTTATTGAATGAACGCGATATTCGGCGATGGTATCCCTGTATGTGATACAGAGCTTTTAATCTTCTTTCAACCAGAAGGGCTAGCTCATCAAGACGGCCTTGGCATCAGCCTTCTTCACTAACCTTCCTTTCGAGCATGACACGTAGTGAGGGTATTTCTAGCTCCACAGGTAGGACTGCCTCCATACCGTAGACTAAGGACTAAGGGGTAGCCCCAGTAGAGGTTCGGATTGAGGTTCGATATCCCCAGAGGGCGTATGGGATCCGATCGACCCAGTCTCTACAACTTTCGGTCATCTTGCTGATGATGGATTTGAGGTTTTTATTAGTGGCCTCAACTGCTCCATTGGTCTGAGGTTGGTAGGGAGAAGATTTGTGTCTCGGAATCCCATACTCGTTGACAACTTTTGTGACTTCTGCCTCGAAGTGAAAACCGTTATCTGACACTAGCTCGTGGGGGACTCCATATCGATAGATGATATTTTTCTTGATGAATTTGGCCACCTTCTTGGCATTTAATACTATGTATGACTCAGCTTCGACCCATTTGGTGAAGTAATCGATGGCAACTAGGATGAAATCATTCCTGTTTGACGTTTTTGGTGTAACATTCCCTATGATGTCGATACCCCAGGTGAAGAACGGCCAGGGAGAAGTCATGTTGTATAATTCCCGCGGAGGCAAGTGTTGAAGATTAGAGAACTGTTGGCATTTAGGGCATCTCCGAACATAGACGGCGCAATCTTGGGCCATAGTGGTCCAGTAGTAGCCCTGTCGGATGATCTTCTTGGCAAGCATGTGATCGTTCATGTGGGGCCCGCATTCCCCGCTGTGGATTTTATGCATTATCTTTTCAATGTCAGCCCATGCGATACAGTGCAAATGAGTTCCATCGAAATTCCTCTTGAGTAGTGCTTTATGACAGATGATGTACTGAGCGGCCAGCCTTTGGAGGGTAGCTTTGTCATTCTTGTTGGAACCCTTGGGATAGCTACCATGTTTGAGGAGGCACCATATATCATAGTACCAGCAATCGAATAGTTTCGGGTCTTCTGTGGAGACAAGATTAATATGGTAATAATGGGTCGGTTTGTCCTGCTTCTGAACTAGGAAGGGGGTCATTGTTATTCCCTCGAGCATGTAGATCATGGAGGCCAAAGTGGAGAGAGCATCGGCTAGGTTGTTCTTTCCTCGGGGAAGGTAATGGAAGGTGATATCTTGGAATTGGGAGGTTAACTCTTCTAATTGGTCATGAAAGGGTTGCAGCTTGTCGTCGTTGACATTCCACTTTCTGAGCACTTGACCGATGATGAGGGCAGAATCCCCATATACATCAAGGCATTGAATAGCTTTCTTGAGAGCGACCTTGAGGCCCACTGTGCATGCCTTATTTTCTGTTATATTGTTAGTGCAAGGGAAATCCAATTTTATGGAGATGGGAGTGTGGGAGTCATCTGGGGCGACCAGGAGTATCCCAATGCCATATCCCTTTTAATTGGCAGCGCCATCGAAGAACATTTTCCATCGGGGGTTGTCTTGGGCTGTGCAAAGGATATTTTCATTTAGGAATTCGGAGATCTAGACATCTGTTTCTTCTATAGGATAGTCAGCGAGGTAGCCAGAGATGGCTCTTCCTTTAACGACTTTCTGTGTGATGTACACGATATTGAACTCGGTTAGGAGCATCAACCATCGGGCCATTCGACTGGATAAGGTAGGTTTTTAGAGAAGGTACTTGATGGAATCCATTCGAGATACAAGCTTAATGGGGGAGGCGAGCATGTAGTGTCGTAACTTTTGGGTGACCTAGACAAGCGCGACGCATGCTTTTTCTAAAGCAGTGTAGTTGACCTCGTACCTGACCAATTTGCGACTGGAATAATAGACGTATCTTTCTTTGTGGGAGTCTTTAAGGTATTGGGCTAGAAAAGCCCCAGCTGCAGTGTCGGTTATGGTTAAGTATAGGAGCAAAGGGAGACCAGGTTGTGGTGGCATGAGAATTGGAGGTTGGGTCAGATATTGTTTGATTCGATCAAAAGCTTCTTGGCAGGCCTCATTCCAAATCTTGGTTGAATCCTTTTGGAGGAGCTTGAAGATTGGTTCGCAGATGGGGGTTAGCTGGCTGATGAATCGGCTGATATATTGTAATTTCCCAAGAAATCCTTGGACTTCTTTCTCTGTTCGGGGGGGGGGGTGGCATATTAAGTATGGCCTTCATCTTGGCGGGATCTTCTTCTATCCCTTTCTCACTGACCATGAATCCTTAGAGTTTTCCCTTTGTAACGCCGAAGATGCATTTTTGTGGATTAAGTCGCATCTGATACTGTCGCAGTCGTTCGAAGAACTTTCGTAGAGCAGGAGCATGACCTTCTCTAGTTTTGGACTTGATAATCATATCATCCACGTAAACCTCAACCTCTTTGTGAATCAGATCGTGCAGGATGGTTGTGGCAGCCCTTTGGTAGGTAGCCCCAGCATTCTTGAGACCGAATGGCATAACGGTGTTGCAAAAGGTTCCCCATGGGGTGATTAATGTGGTTTTCTCTTGGTGGTCGGAGTGCATCTTGATTTGATTGTATCCGGCAAACCCATCGACGAATGACTTGAGAGCATGAGTGGTTATGTTGTCCACGATCATGTCGATATTGGGTAGCGGATAATCGTCCTTCGGAGACGCTTTGTTTAAATCTCGGGAATCCACACACATTCGAACCTTTCCTCCTGACTTTAGTATAGGTACAATATTGGCTAACCATATAGGATATTCGATCACTCGAATGAAGCCCACGTTTAACTGTTTGATCACCTCCTCCTTGACTTTGAGCGACCATTCGGTGTGGAGCTTTCTCAACTTTTGTTTAACTGGCTTGTAATCTGGGAGAGTGGGGATCTCATGCTGAGCTATTTTGGGATCAATAACGGGCATGTCGTCGTAGGACCATGCGAAGACATCCACGAACTCCTTTAGCAATTTTCGATTTATGCGCGCTCATGCTCGTTAAGGGTGGACCCTATCCTAATCTCACGTAGTTGGCTACTAGAACCGAGATTAACAACAACAGTCTCTTCTTCATTAACTTGAACACGATTATGTTGTTTGTTATTAACCTTATTTAAATCAGTTAATAATTGTTCATTTGCAAAATCATCATCATCAAAAGTTTGATTAGAATTAAAATAATTAATGTAAGGCACAACAACATACTCAAAATCTTCGTTTATTTCATTGATAGGAAAAACAACATTGAGAACCTCATCAAAAGAGGTCTCGAATACATTCGAGTCAATATAGACAACAGAAGAAGAAACAGGGTAAACATTGGGGTTAGGGGAGATTTCAAGAGGGTAGAACTGGCGTAACATGCCAGTTGAGGATAAGTGTATCAGTAGCTTTGATCAGATGAGAAGGGTCCAGTGATACAGTGCCTGAGTGAACCCTGCATAGTGCCAGCCCCAGTGTCTGCAAGTTGAAGGAATCTTTAAAATTTCTTTCCTCAGTCTCTTCAATATTTTTTATGAGCGGTTGTACGCGGTGTGGGAAAATTTTGGCCCATGGGTAGCTATCTTGGAAGAAGATCTCCATTCCAAGCTTCATTTTCTTATCTGTATGGTCATACCACGGTTCTGGAAAGCCGCAAAAGGGGAAGTCTTCACCCTCTTTAATGAATCATCCATTAAAAGAATCTCCCGAGATAGTTTGAACGCAGTGTAACCCTTTCTTTGATCGAGACTGGCGGATCATTCTGATCTCTTGTTCTGATGGTTGATATCTCAAGCCTCAAGGAGGGAAAGCTTTCTTTAGTTCGATGGGCTCCAGTATCCCTTGTTGTCTTTGTCCTAGCCCCATTCCGGGCATGAAGTGCATGCTTCTGAACATCTGAATCATATTGACATTGCTATGAGGGTCGTATTCTGGACAAACCCGTTCTTTGAAATCGTCCCCTGCCGAGAGTAAAGGTGGCTCAACTCCAAATCCTGATAGGAGCATATCATTTGACCCATGCTGTATCTAGAGAATTGGACTGTTGGTGCCTGCGCCCTCGGCGTTATCGTTATCACCCAAGATGGTGGTGACTCACCCATTGGCTAAGAACATCAATTTCTGATGGAAAGAGGAAGAGACACCCTTTATACTGTGGAGCCAGGGTCGTCTGAGCAATAGGTTGAAATAGGCCGGGATATCAATGACTTGGAATTCGATAACAGGGTTTATAGGGTCAATCCCTATTGCAAGTTTTATGGATCCCATCACCTCCCGATGGGTATTATCGTAGGCGCGCACGGCAGCGAAGGTTGGAACGAGGTCACTTTCTTTTAAGACTAGACATTTGAAGGTTCTCAGTGGGCAGACATTCAAAGTGGATCCGTTATCAATGAGAGAAAGCGGTACAACCTTCCCCATAACTTCGACGGAGATGTTGAGTGCATGATTATGATTCGCCCTAATTTTGGGGATTTCCTCTTCAGAAAAGGACAGCATTCGGGTGGAGGTCAAGGACCCGACCAAATTCACCGCTTATTCTGGTGTGGTAGAAGGAGGAACTATGGGTCCTGTGAGCAACTTGATTAAAGCATTTATGTGCTGCTGGGAAGACATGAAAAGCCCCGATAGAGTGATCTTATCTTGAGTTTTCTTCAGTTGATCGAGGATCTTGCTCTCCTTGAGGGTCATTTTTGGCATAGGAAGGTCTTCGACGCCCTTCCCCTTGTCATTTGCTGGTAGAGAGCTTGGAACTTGATAATGTCTCCCAGATCTGGTCATGTGATTTACTGAAGAAGGGAAAAACTTAAATCTAGTTTCCTCGTCAATCTCAGGATGTTCAGCCATCCTATCTATTTTTCTGAGAAATTCTTCAAGTGATATCATCCCATATATGTCGGCTACTGGGCCATTTCCTCCTGAAGCTTGTTCTTCATTTGAAACTTCGAATTCTTCCTCCCATTCGGTGGCAACAATTCTATTTTCCCTCGTGAAATCAGTGCATTCCACAACTTCAACGGCTTCTTCGTATAAGTCTTCCCATTCTGTGGGGATGAGTAAGGGTGAAGGTATTAGGTGCCCTTTTAGCTTCAAAGTGTCAAGTAACTCGGTGATACTGCAAATTTTGTTGGTTTGCCCGAATGCTTCCGCCATGTTCTGGAGAACATCATCTAAGCTGACTTCGTCGGTTAGTACCACCCACCTATCTGATTCTCGGGCCCATTTTCGTGCCTCCAAAAATAGCACGTTGAACCTCTAACAATTGATAATCATCTGTGAGGGCAATTTTAGCCCTAACTCTAAGAGTTGATTCAATACCTCTGAAAATTCCATACTTCCACTTTCAGAACAGGTCCGGACATTGATGCACGCTCTGGTAAGAAGTGACAGTGCCTGATCAGCGGGGCTAGTAGGGTGTAGGAAGAAATATGGGCAAATTTGAAGAGGTTTAGGAGGGTATAGGGGTGTGATTTGAGTTGATGGATCAAAATTCAAGTTTTCTTCCAAGAAGATGGCATTGGTGTGATTTTGGAGTGGGTTATGAGTAGTGTTTGTCTTAGGATTGGCTGGTGGGGCGATGGTACCCCGATCGATGAGATCTTGGATTACGTTTCGAAGGTGAAAGCATTGGTCGGTGGTATGGACAGCTATTTGGTGAATGGCGCAATGAGCATCGACCTTGAAGTTTCTTGGGAGTGGGTTTGGTAACGGACGGGGATCCACGGGTTTTATAAGGTTTCGTCTTAACAGGGCTTGGTAAACTTTGGAGAGGGGAGCATGAAGCTCAGTGTATTCCCTTCGGACGGGGGCAGGGCGGCTTTCTGGTGCCCATGATGTGGTTGGTTGAGAGATGTTGTTGATGGTTGAGACTGTAGCGTTGGCAGGTTTGTCATACTTCCTATGGGTGAACTGTACGGTTACCTTCTTCGGTTCAACTTCTGTTTTGGCAAAACCTTCCTCGATTTCTACTCCTGCTTCTCTGAGAGCTCGAAAGTGGGGGTAGTACTGTCCTCCCATGGTTTCTCGGGCATGGGGAAAGAAATTCTTCTTCACTATGTTGACTTGTTCTTCCTCAGACGGCCGATTGGTCATGGTAGCTGATTTTTCCCTCCATCGGGCTATGAAGTTACTGACTGATTCTCCAGAGTTTTGTTTGGCAGCTCTAAATCACGGCGGGTGACCTCGAGCTCTTCGTTGTATTTATATTGCGACATGAATTCTCGAGCTACATCCTCCCAGCTACGGATTCTGGATTCCTCAAGAGATAAAAACCATCGGAGAGCACTGTCCTTCAAAGTTTGTTAAAACAGTTGGGACATTACCTCTTCGAAAGCCCCTAGCAGAGTCATGGAACGATGATAACTGCGAAGATGAATAATTGGGGGACCACTCCCTCCGAACTTCTCGATGTTTCGCATCATGAACTTCTCGGGTAACCTTGCTTTAGGATAAGGAGACATATGGGTGTAGTCCATGCAATTCCCAGATATTTGGACCTGGTCAAACTTCTTAGTCAGCATCTTAAGATCTTCTTTGACTTTGTTCAACTCCTCCTCCTTTGGATCAGCAACCACGGGCAGGTTAGCCACAGGTCGGGCCATATTTCCGCATCGAAAGTTGGGAAGGCGACGGACCATTAGCTGGAGGGGCACGTGGAGCGTGTTGATATTCCTCTGGGACCCATATGGGCTCGGGTGGACCCATAGCACGAGGGAACAGGGCCTTGGGATCTTGAGGCATAGGGACTTGGTTTCGTTGCATTTCACGGACCTCAGCTTGGAGGTTGTCAATCTTGGCCACGAGCTGAGCTAGGACTGTTAGCAGATCTAGTTGTATGACTGGTGGTTGATCTGCATTCTCCATGGAAGATGGATGGATTTCGAATTCGAAAGAAGTAGTAGAGGAGCAAATAAAACTCTGAGGTGATTTGACTGAAGACCGAAGACAATAAGGAGCCAGACCAAGGGCGTGCGATCGACCTGAGAAGGCGTAGGATAAGATTTATTTTTGAGAAAAAAGGGAAGAAACTATTTTTGGATTTTTGATAAAGAAGGGAGAAATATTTTTGGATTTTTAATAAATAAGGGAGAAATGTTTTTGGATTTTTAATAAAGAAGGGAGAAATTTTTTTGGAGACGAAACTCAGCATGGTTATTATGATTATTATGTTCTCACTTGTATTTAATTCTCCTAAATGCAATGCCGGACGGGACCCGAGCCTCGAAAAGTGGGCTTTTAATATATGCAAGGCTACGGTTTGGACTTGTAACCAGGCTTGCGAATAGGGTCCCGTTTTAAAAAATGCGTGAAAATTGGGCGGCAGGCCGACCCGAAATTTTGGTAGAGTTTCGGGTTGAATCCTGCAATTTAAAGTGCGTGTCCTAGGTTTGACACCTATATACGGGTATGCAGTTGGTTGGGTGAATCGGCATGGGTTCCCCCCTTTGGAGTGACTTCCACGATATACATCTTGCTCTTGCGGGCAATCGGTACGTGTGGACAAGACATTTGATATACCTGAGTGTACGTGAATTGCCTCACCATATACCTCGTGGGGACGGTACGTGTGAGAGCGAATTCGATATAGTCGGCGTACATGAACGAATTCCCTGCGATATACCTCCCGTCATGACTTCGGTCAAGCGGTATGATGCGGGGGAACCGTTCGATATACGTCGAAGGTACTTGGCCAATGGAAGGTGAGAGTCATAACGCTTAGGCTAACTGCGACCTGCCGGAGCAGCGCCTATCACGAAGTGACCCTCCAATTACTGGGTAAAATTTGGTAAATATCAATGCTCTTTGGTGATATCGTGTGAATTATGCATGATTCTCTTTTTAGTATCTTATGATGATAATGCCTTTCTTGATTATGCCAAACAGGGAGCCAATGTACAAGTACCCCAAAAGGTACACCAAGCATGGATGGGTGATGCGCGCAACATGGGGATATACATGTGATCCTAGGTGCACGTGGTGTGAAGTGTACATGGAGAATTTTCTACAAGTGTGTGAATATAAGCATAGGCATGGGATATACATGTGAGAAAGGGGGATTGGTAGATATGATGGGGGCGGGGGGGAACATAAACAAATATAGCATCCATGTAAATACAATCAAGCCCTCAAAATATAATAAAAAACTTCTCCAGCAGAGTCGCCACTGTGGCCATCCCCGATCCCCGCCGCGGAGGGAGGAAGGGACCTTCGGGTCCCACGCATCCCCTCTCGGGAGAGCCCTTCGGCCAGCTTCGATTTGTGAGGTGTGAAGACGTAGAGAGATTTAGAGTCGCCAGTCTATTTTACTCAAAACAGACAAAAGAAAAAGGGGAAGCCACCCCGAAGGATGGCATCCAAAGACATACAGGTGCGTACAAAACCAAATGATTCGAGAAGGGTTCAGAGGCTTAGTTACGAAATGGGAAGGTGTTAGGCACCCATTCCGCCCTTTCGGTTTCTCATGGATATTTGCTATTTTCCTTTATATTTCCCCCCGTGATATTTGTGCATGTGTAAATGGAGGTAAGAATCCTCGACTTGTATCATAGAAAAGACAAAGCGAGTCATCCGTAGGAATGTGTGATTAGTGTAGAAAATAAGATTTACGTGATTACCCCTACGTTGACCGTTATAAAGGAACGATAACGCATATGGAATAATAGGTTACTGAGAACAAGTATATAGAATATAATGTAAAATGAGATAAATAAAGGATAAAAAATAAGAGAAAAAGTGAGAAAAGGACTCGAGTTTTGGATTTTACCCCGAGACGCCTACGTAGCCTATAAAGGCATCAAAGTCCACGTAGTTCACATATAAACGAGGGGTGGGGTTTAACACATAAATCCAAATGGATAAATCTCTTATTTGTAAGTGTGTGTGTGTGTGTGTGTAGAAAAAGTGTTTTAGTTGTGAGAAAAGTGTGAAAAAAGTGTGAGAATCCCTACTTGGAATTTATGAGCAAACCCTCTTTTTCTTGTTTTTTCGGTTTTTTGTTATATGAAAATAGGAGATGTGCAATAATACTAGATAAAAAGTATATTTATGATGTGTGAGATGAGCTAATAAAAGTGCTAAGTAAGAAAACAAGTTATTGCAAATTTAAGAGAATTTAGGAGAGAGTTTGAGAAAGTTGGACCTTCTTGGAGACCTTGAGCTTGATCTTGAATGTTGAAAAGAAGCCCTTGAACTTGGATGATGATGGAGAGTGGTTAATTCATCAAGTTTGATGAAAGGGATGATGAAAAGTGGAAGTGAAAAAGGGATTTGAAAGTTGAAATCAGGCTGCCTTCGAGAGAGGTTTCTGGGTGTTTGCTGAGAGTGATTTGCTTCTGATCTGAGCTCCACTGAAAATGAGGCCAAGGCCTCCTTTTATAGCCCTAGGGGAATTCCGATCGGCTTAGAACCCTTCCTGCCTACCGGCAGGAAGGTGCCGATAGGCAGGTTCTCGGACCTGCCATTTGGTAGTGTGTTTCAGACTTTTTCGGAAAATTGGCCGCCGAGGGCAAACCGTTGGTCAGAATTGCGCACGGGGCATACCATTGGAAAGGTATTTCAGGGACCTTCAAAAATACTTTGGACCTCTCTCGAGTTCGGGAGTTGACTTTGGGTCAAATGTGGCTCAGAAGCGTGTTTCGGTCCGTTGGATGGGGAATTATTCGGACGCAAATGGATCGTTAGTCCGCATGGTAAGTCCGAATCGTGCACGGGATGGACCTTTGGAAAGGTTAGGATGTGTACTTTGACATTCCAAAGAGTTTGGCCCAGTTTGGGGAGTTTACATTGGTCAACCGGTCCCGAGAGTCATTCGGTGACCTCTCGGAGTCAAACGGATCATTCGTCCGCATGGTAAGTCAGAATCGCGCACGGGACGGACCGTTGGAAAGGGTATTCAGTTCCCTTCGAAGATTCATTCAGTCTCGATCAAGATTAAGAGTTGAGTTGGGTCAAACAGAGCCTAGAAGCACCCGGTGGCCTCCAGGTAGGGTTTCGGACGCAAACTGATCGTTCGTCCGCATGGTAAGTCGGAATCGCGCACGGGGTGGTGCGCTGGAAAGGGTATTCAGTTCCCTTTGAAGATTCATTCAGCCTCAGTCAAATTGAAGAGTTTTACTTTTGGGTCAAACTGAGTCGGGGAGTGCCCGATGGCTTTTAGGTCATTACCCGGGACGTGACCAGGGTTTACAGTGATGAGTGGAGGTACTAGGGACCTAATGAGAGTTAGGGGGTAACAGAATGAGGTGTCTACACTGAGTATATCTCTTCTTCATTAGTAAAATCTTCCAATCTAGAATTATTTGCATCTTATATGATCTTAGGGATAAAATCTTTATTAAATTCATCAAGCAAAGGATGCACTACTGTTAGATTCTCTTCAAAAAACTTTGGCTATATGAGATTTGATTCCTTATTGATCCTCAATATAACTTCCATTCCCATCTTTAATCCCATGAATAAAAAGTTTATGGTGTTTGGCTTTAGTAGTAGCATGGAAGAATTTAGTATTGGAATTTCCCAAATTCAACCATTTAACTGTTGATTTCTATTTCCAGAACATTTCTTTAATCCTTAAAGCATTTTAGAGTTTTTCCCTTCCATTATTTAAAGAAATTATATTTGAATCATATTTCACTAATTCATAATTACTCTCTAGTTGCACAATATCATCCTCCATCTCAATTACTTCTTGGTTTACATTCTTGAATCTCTCCTTACTCCAAGTTTTAAGGGCAACTTTAAGCCTTTTAAGCTTTATAGAAAAGTTCCACATACCTACTGAATTTTTTGCTTCCCCCCAAGAATCAGCTACAGCTAGAAGAAAATCAGGATGGGAACTCCAGAAGTTAAGAAACTTGAAGCCTTTCTGAACTTCATCTAATTCAGTTTTGACGGAGGTAAGCAAAGTAGAGTGGTCAGAAGCCGTTTTATTAAGGTGTTTTAGAGTAGTATGAGGGTAGGCAATCTACCATTGTTGATTATGAAGACCCTTATCAAGTCTGGCCATAATGAGATCATTAACTGCACTATTATGACAACAAATATACCTAGTGCCTTGATATCCCAATTCCATGAGACCACTGTCTTCTATAGCCTTATTAAAGTCCCCCATAACAATATGGTCCACATCATTACCTCCATTTTTTCTTCCAGAGCAGAAACAACATCAAAATTCCCCATCACAGTATGAGGGATTGAAGCCACATCATATGAAACTTCACTCATTTGACGCCAAAGATCCCTTCTTTTTTCTTTGGAACACTTATCATACACCACTGAAACACATATCTGGGATTTCAGGGAAGAATGGCATATTTTTACTGACAACATCTGATCATGATGCTTTCTGACTTCAGTAATTACATTGAATCTCCACAAAATCCAAAATTTTCCATTATTATTACTAATACCACCTTCAAAAACCCACCTAATTTTAATATTTTCCAACTTTTTCTTATTAACCTTTTGTTCCAATATTGCAAGTAGAGTAATTTTGTGAATTAGACACAGCTTTTTGAGCCTTCCATTAGTTGATTTCTTTCCTTCCCCCTAATGTTCCATACTATCATACTTAACATTGAGATTTGTGGATTTGAGATTGTTTGATAACTTTGGATTGAAATCTAGTGAGTCTAGAATAAAGTGGGTCTTTTTTCTTTCTTTGCTGAGCTTCTGAAACACTACTACTTGAATTATTCATTGTAGTAGACGCCTCATATTTTTTGTCCCTGAATTTACTGGTCTTTTTATCCAGAGCTTTTGAAAAAATTATAATTTCCTCAATCAAAGGCATGTTGTAAGCATATTCTTCCTCTCCATCAGAAAAATTAATCATTTGAAAGTTTTAAATTTTCTGAAACTCTGTAAACTCTAGACCCCTTGGAGATAGATAACAGGTGTCAATAGTTAATGCTGCATCACTTCTCATCTCTTGGCTCTGAAAATTATTTAAATATGATTGAATCTTCCTTGCTTTAGTCCTTTTAACCCTTCAATGATTCCCCATTATTTGATTAGAACTTTTTTCCAAGTTTAAATGGTTGATACACTCTACCTCTTCATTTGGATTAGCCTCTTCCATAACTTTAAATTTCCCTCCAGTTCTAATAGCATCAACTACTGCATCTTCTGCCTTTCCTACTTCTTCAGAATCATCAACTTGTAAAACAGCTTCTACATCATCTATTGCATCGACATCTACTGCATCTTCTATTTCTACTACTGTTTCTGCATCTACAACAGTTTCCCCATTAATTACTGCAAAATATTATCAGCTTTAGCTGAATTAGTTATATCTATGAACTACACGATACATGCTTATTGATCCTTGTTCAATTTGATGAATACTTTCTTAGATTGAATGGGCTTGATTTTTTGGATAATTTCACTAAATTTTTAATGAGCTTGAGTATGATTATTTTTCCATTTTTATCCATCATTTCTTAACACCTTGTTCTGTATACTAGTTTCTGCAATCCTTTTCTCCTCAGGGGGTGAAGATTTCATATTGACTAGATTTGATTCTACCGTTTTTCCCTATCATTATTCTACACATTAAACAAATAGGTATCCTCTTCATGGCCTTTCATGAAACAGCAAAGGCAATATTTTGGAAAATTCTCTACTTGAACCTCCTGTAAAGACCCACTATCACCACATCCGATCCACACTTTCCTTGGAACCTCTTCTGTAAGATCAACTTCCATGCACACCCGAGATAAGCTTGCTCTATTTATTTCCATTGTTCAATTATCAATTTTTAGGGGGTATCCAATCAATTAGGCTATTGAAAAAAGAGAAGGTTTTGAGAAGAAGTGGATCGGTGGGTGAGGGAATGAAACCCATACAGGTGATATACTACTCCCATAATTAGGCATGATATCTTTAGACCATTGAAAGATCCTCATAGGATATTTACCTATGTACCACACATCTCTAAGCCACAATCGTGAGAAATGTTCTTCATTGTGAAATCTTATCAACACGTGTTTTTTATCAAGCAGCCCTATATTAACAGTAGTTTTGAGGGAAAATATTTGAAATACCTGTCTGATAACATCCATTAATGGTCATCCATGCAAAAATTTCCCAACAATGGCAAATTCGCAAGGTCCAGTTAAGATGTCAATGTCTTCTTTGGAAAATAATATAGCCAGTTCTCCTTTAAAAATTATTGGGGTTTTCATTGTTACTTCCTTCTCATTTGATGATGCATTAGCCACAACTGATGCAAATGACTTATTCCAAATATTAGGAATATCTGGAGGTTTTGGATCCACGTGATAGTGGCTTGGACTGGCAGCCATGCAAACCCTAATTAGGGTTTACGAGAGAGAGAGAGAGAGAGAGAGAGAGAGAGTAGAAATGTTTGCCTTAAATATTTACTTATGTTTAATTGTTATTGACTTTATCCTTATCATTATATTTCAAACTTTTGTGCATCAGAGATATTTGTTTCTAGTCTCGTGTGTGTAGGTGCAAATTGAGGATCATTTTTTTGCACACCTTCATGATGACAAAGAAACATAGGAGAATTGAATCTCTTAAGATGTTGAAGATTTTAAAGACATGTACTTTGATATTTCCATTTATGGGTTTTTGTTAGCGAATTGAAGCTTTGAAGATATTAAATATTTTTAAAATGTGTACTTTGATATTTCCATTTATGAGTTTTGGGGGATATTAGGTTGTATGTCTTAGGACTCTTGGGGGATGCATAATTATGATATTTTTTATGTATGTTCCGACATAGACATAGGAGGAGATTTATAAGGACATGATTTTATAAATTTCCATATGGAATCTAGGATTTTATATGTTGTCCTAGATCACGGTTGGTATGTCGTATACCACTACATACCACTTCATTTGTCACATCTTCACACATTCATCCTTGACGTCTATGATCCGAATCTTTAGCAGCACAAACCATCAACATGCATCCATCATCATTCAACGTGCATCGTGCATCTTTAACCGGACTCCACTAACTCCATATCATTTAAGGTATAATGTTTAATTGGAGTTAATAATAGTCACATTTATAATTAGGAGAATTTTTTAAATAGTTTATACCTGATAGTTTTTTTTTATTAAACCAAGGATAGTAATTAAAAGATTAAAATATTTTTTTAGTTATGTTATTCAAACGACATTTGTATGTCGTTCCAACGACCTGATCAAACAACAGTACTTGTAGTTTCTTAGGTCATGCGATACCTCGTTTATTAAAGGCATCTAACGACCATGTACTATTTTGATTTTTAATACTTTGTTTTTAAGTTCGTTTCTTGAAGGTATCTAAGACATCTAGTGTTATTCGAATGACTTGTTAGATGTTGTTTGAATGTCATTGCGCCGCCTTTTTATTTCTTGCTGGTATAAATACCTGCGCTTAAATCACGTTTTTGTAAGCCTTTTATAGCTCCGTTTTTAGCAGAACTATTGAGATTTAAGACTTAGTTTTTCTAGGTTAAAACCTATTTTTATTCACCCAAATATCCCAAATCATTGTTAAACCTTTTTACTCATATCACCATTCTTGTAGTACATCGTGTGGAGAAGGAAGGTCCTATCGATTGCTGACATTAGAGCTTTTGCAGGATCTCTTGTTGCTTCTTGGAGTTCTTGAGGTAACTTTTGTTGAAGACAACGAACCGATGCCTGCAGATATTCTTCTGTAAAAGACGTTGTATTTTATATATATTTGTAAGTCGAGGTTTAAAATATATAGTGAAATAAATGGTTTTTCCCCTTTGGGGGAATTTTTTTGAATCTGTGTGTGATTGTTTGGAATGCATGCGAGTTAGTTTTTATTGATTCCAATCACAATAGATGCATGTTTAGGGTTTGATTAAAGCTGTAGTTAAAATTGGAATTTAATTAATATTGTAACGAAATCATTTTATAAATGTTCGTCTAGAAACCAAGAATTTCCAAGTTGTCCTAGATCACAATTAATATGTCGTATGAGGATACATTTGGCATGTCTTTACACGTTCAATCTTGACGTCCATTTTTCGAATCTATAGTATCACGCATCATTAACATGCACCCATCATTGTCAACACGCACACACCATCATTCAACATGCGTCATTCATCTTCAACTAGTTTCCACTAACTCCACTATGTTAAAGGTATAATGTATAATTGGAGTTATTAATGCTCACGTATTTATTTGGAAACCTCCACTATGTTAAGTCAAAATAATTTTTGAAGACCTTTAGGAGAGTTTTTAAAATAATATTTTTTCACTCCCATCGTTAAAATGACATAGCAATGTCGTTCAAACAACTTTAAATGACTACTTTTGACGACAAGCAATGTCGTTTGATAGGTCGTGCGAAGGGTCATTTATTTGTTGCATTAAATGACCACGTACTGTTTTACATTTTTATGGTCATTTCTTTAGTCGTGAGTAACGACATCTAATGTTGTTCAATTGACATGTATAAGTTGTTCAAACGATATCCCCTGCCTCAATTTTTTATTCATCTTATAAATACATGCTTTCATTAGGTATTTCGTAAGTCTTTTACAACTTCGCCTCATCTGATCTGCTGCACTTTAAGACTTCATCTTTTAGGCTTTAAAACACTTTTTCATTCACTCAAACATCCCAAATCATATATTTGAATCATTCTTAAATCCTTTTACCCATATTACTTATTCTGGAGTAAAACGTGTGGAGAAGAAAGTTGTCTCCAGTTTTTTTACCATTGGAGCTCTTGCGGGATCTCTTACTGAAGACTTCGAACGAACACTTGAGAGTGTTCATCTTCACAAGTGTTGTATTTTTGCTATGTACTTGTAAGTCAAATATTTTTAGTAAATAGAGAAATAAAAGTTTTTACCCTTACAGTGGATTTTTCCTCAAATTTGTCTTGTGATTGTTATCGTTTGTATGCTAGGTAATTCATATTGATTTTAATCACAATATGATGCATTCTTTAGGGTTTTAATTAAAACTTGTGGTAAAATTTAGCTTAGTTAAATAAGTTTGGACATTGAACGCAAGCGTACTCTCATATATGTGCTAGCTTAGAGTGTGACATGGGAATAATCCGAGTGATCATGTGACTATATACAAGTGAATGTGTGTATTAGTGAGACTAATTATGGATCAACTATGAGCGGTGTGTGAGATGTTTAAGATAGAATGGGGATATATACATGTGAGAGAGAATGGGGATGTTTAAGGGTGTGTGCTAGTGACACTACGAATGGATAACGCACGAGTGGTGTATGGAGCATGTGAGTAAAGGTGACACGATATAAAAGTGTGAGCGAGTGAAGTGAAAATGGAGAACATATACAAGTGTGTGAAGTGGGCATGTACAAGTGAGTGAAGAGTGATATATACATGAGAATAGAGCATGGTAGAGATAAGCATGGGTCAATATACAAGAAGTACATGTAAGAGAGAATGGGGATATATATATATATATATATATGTGTGTGTGTGTAAGAGAGAATGGGGATGTTTAAGGGTGTGTGCTAGTGACATTACGAATAGATAACCTACAAGTGTGTATGGAGCATGTGAGTAAAGGTGAAGAGATATTAAAGTGTGAGCGAGTGAAGTGAAAATGGAGAACATATACAAGTGTGTGAAGTGAGCATGTACAAGTGAGTGAAGAGTGATATATACATGAGAAGAGAGCATGTTAGAGATAAGCATGGGGTCAATAGATAAGAAGTAAGTAATGGAGTAAAGGGAAATAGACAAGTGGGATCACATATACACATGTAGTAAAGTAGGAGAGAAAATAATAACTCCAAAGTAGAAATATAATCTAGTCCTCTAAAAAAAACTCTCTAACGGAGTCACCACTGTGGCTATCCAGGGTCGGATTCTGTAGGCGCGAGCTGGAGCCCTCGAATTCAAGATGATGGGGAAGAATAAGAAAGGAATTAAAGTTCCCTCCCTTTTTTCTCTTCCCTTTTCGTGGTCTAGCCTCAGATATAAAATTCATCATCATCAAATAAGGGTAACACGAAGAGACAAAGTCTCTAACCTATTTTGCTCAAAACAAGCAAAAGAATGTTTTCTCCTTGAGAGAACGACATCAAGGTCAAACTGATACATGCGAAATAAAATAATTCATAGATACGGGTACTCAGTTACGGAATGGAATGGTGTTACGCACCCATTCTTCCCTTTTGATCTCTCATGGGCTAATGTTAATATTCTCATTTTTTCTCCGTGATGTGTGTGTACATGTGTATAACATAAATAATTGGAGAATGGAATCATCCAACTCTCATCATGGAACAGATGGAGTGGGCTCATCCGTACCAGTGTACCTAAAAATGATGATAAAAAAATATGATATAAGTGTTCGCTAAATCACAAATCGCTATGAAAGAGCAAATGTGCTCGTCGGATGAAACACAAGTATGTAGGAGCCTAAAACTCATAAAAGTAGATATAATAGGACATAAGAAATATATAAACATGGGGACTCAAATCTCAAGATTTTCCCAAAAACCTACATAGCCCAAGGGGTATCAAAGTCCACATAGTTCAAAAATAGCTTATAGGTGGGGTTCAACCCATAAATTCAAATGTGGGACTCTTCTTATGTGCTTTTGAGGAAAATGTGATTTAAGAGTGAAAATATAAAAGCAAAAGTTTCACTTTTGGAATTTATGGATAAACCCTATTTTTCTCTTTTTTGGCTTTTTTATGAAAATAGATTATGTGCAATACTACTAATATAGAGTGAAGATTAACTGGTGTGAGATAATGAAATAAAATTACAAAATAGGAATAAGTAGAATAACACTAAAATGAATAAACTAGATCAAGGGGTTGAGAATTGGACCTCCTTATGGATACTTGTTGTTGAATTTGGAATGTAAGTGTGCTAATATTGAAGTGGTATAAAGGTGATGGGGTAACGTAAGGTGGATAACCAAGTGTGGTAAGGAGGTGAGGTAAGTGGATGTTGGAAAATGCACTTTTTTATGGAAAGGTAAGTCTTTGATATGAGGATAATGTTTTTTATTGTTGAAAATGGTGAGGTCATGGCCCTATTATAGGGGAACTTGGGCCTAAGGGGGTGTCGATCGTCATGGACCCTGTCCTGCCTATCGGCATAAGTCCTGCCTTGCTAGGTAAGGAATAGTACACCCTACCGATAGGCAAGGTCCCTGGGTTGCCTATTGGCAATTCAGAATGGAATTATTTACAAACGAGCATAAAATACAAATTGTAAGTCAAACCGCACATGGCTAGAGCCGTTGAAAATGGAATTCAGAGGCCTTCAAGAATTCATTGATCCACTCTTGGGTTTGGTAGTTCACCAAAGTCAAATGGGCCTCGAAAGAACCCGATGGCATCTAGATGGGTATTTTCAAAGGAAAATGGATCGTTCATGCGAATCGTACACAACATGGATCGTTGGAAAGTGAATTCAGAGCCTTTTGGTATTTCATTAAGCTTCGCTTGATTTGGAGAATTGACTGAGGTCAAACAGGGCTCAAAAGCACTCGGTGACTTTTGAGATTAAAACTAGGTATTCGTTTAAAGACTGGGACCATTGGAAAGGAGATTCATAACCCTTTAAGGATTCATTGAGATTTTCTCACTTTAAAGAGTTGATCGGAGTCAAATGGGGAACGAGAGTTCCTAATGGCCTCTATATCAGTACTTAGAGTATGATCTAGGGTTTCTGGTCAGTGGATGAGTGTTATGTACCTAAGGAGGTTCTTAAGGGTGGTACTAGGATGGGGTGTCTACGGTAGCATTATAGTGGTTCACAAACATTGAGCATCACGTAAGGCTCTTATCTTGCGCTAATGTTAAAAAATATGTGTTTTTACCTTTTTTTAATAGGGGTTGCTCTCTAGTTGTGGGAAAGTGTGACCACAATCCAGTATAAAGATCAGCTAACACATGAGGCATTCATCATGAGGCTCAACAAAATGTATTTCCCTCTTCTATTCATGCTCATAAGAAAATGGAGGTCCTTCTACTCTAATGGGTGCATGTCCTATCACCGAGTATGAGAAAGAGTTTACGATTTTATTATTATTTTTCTTTTAAGGATTTGAATATGAAGAAGAATAGGATCGAATGTTTGTGTTAAGATATTCTTGGTTAGTATATCAAGGATAACATTTTGGGTTACTTAGACCCTGATGTGACTATTTAACACCTTAAGAGGTAGACACCTAGCATTTGGACCTTTAAACATTTTTCAAATCAAAAGGCTATAAGTTAAGGTGTTGTCTTTTCTTCCAAACTAAGAGTGGGACTTTCAAATAATACTTTTGTTGATCAAAACATTTGATATATTTGAGATCACATTTCTCCACTTCTCTCCATTGAGTTCTTCTAAGACATTGTTTATAAGAAAGGTATATTTATTCATCTTCAATTCAAATCCAATATTTATTGGTGAGTAATTATATTCCTTTGCTTGGAAAAACTAATTTTTGAGATTTAGATAACTACACCCCTTGAAAACACCCCAACACAGATATCTATAGGATTTTCTCAAAGATACTAGGTGTGTTATTTTGTTTGCTTTAACGTTTTGTCTCGAAACAATGTTGTTCTTAAAACTTTAAACAATAAATTGGCTTTTAAATTGAAGAAGAAGTATTTGGCCAGAGGATTCGAAGGCATTGGTTACAGACCAAAACTAATCGTGGTTATGCAACATTCTCTAGCTAATGGTGCTCTCTATGGAGAATCGGATGGGAAAGAGTGAGTGTCGGTTATAGCATCATGCAATCATAATTCTATATCTTGTAGTTTTAAAACTCTACCGTAGTGCATTTGTCGTTGCTATAGGCCTAAGATTTTTTCCATTAGTGGATTTTTACCTCATACATCTAGTCTTGCATTCTCTTTGTTAAGAAGATGAAAATTTGGAGATTCAAGAATTTAATAAAATTCTTTGTCACATAGATTTTTTGGATTGTTAAACCCTTTAGTAATAACTAACCATTTTCTTGAATTGGGATAATTAATTCTTATTTGTGTAGCTATCATCCAGAGGCACACTTTTATAGGTAAGTCCAGCAGGCTAGTAGGGATACAAGCCCAATTAGTTTTCACAATAGAGGCAATAGTAGATGCCCATTTTTCCAGCCCCAAGTTAGCAGGCACCAGATCCACTTCCATCACCACCAGCCATAGCGGCTCAGCCTTAGCTTCAGTATGGACAGATCAATTAGGTGGGACCCATGGATGACCCACCGCCTATTTAGACATTTGATGGTATTATTTCTATTCATGGCTCATTATCAAGATTTTTTACTTGATACGGGGTACACAATCATGTGTTTCACTTCATGGGTATATCGATAATGTTTGTGACTCCTTGCGTATGGTATTATCTATGGCTACCCCTTTAGGTGTATCAATTCTTATTATCAAGAATCGTGATAGTTTATTCATTAACAATTTTATTTTATGATTCGTAGATGATTTTTTGCTTTAAATACATACAATATGATGTTATTTTGGTGATGGATTGGTCATGAACGTATTAGGCTCAGATCCATAGCTATTTTGTTTTCCATACCGGATAAGGATGTATAATTTTCTGTTATGCCTATGTGTGAGGGTGGGGATACTATTCACTTGTGTTTAATTATAAGGTGAATCGGGAGGAGACCACTGTGTCCTTAGATAAGATTATAGTCATTCAGAAGTACACCGATGTCTTCGGTGAGATTTACCACCTAGTCGAGAGATTGATTTTGTTATAGAATTGGTGTTGAGAACTAAGTCAATAGCTAGACCACCTTATCATATGGACCCTATGTACATGAAGGATCTTATAGAACATATTAAGCAACTACTAGATCATGGATTCATTCTTCGTAGAA
This sequence comes from Sambucus nigra, assembly GCA_949130495.1. NCBI lineage: Eukaryota > Viridiplantae > Streptophyta > Magnoliopsida > Dipsacales > Adoxaceae > Sambucus > Sambucus nigra. The sequence continues at coordinate 718,361,866 of OX422207.1, forward strand.
CTTCAATGTTGGGTGCACTTGTATTGTTCGTTAAGAAGAAGTATGGGCATTTAAGATTATGAAAGAGGTTTAACTAATAGTACTTACACGTTGACGACTTAAATGATACCATTTGTGTAGCTTGTTTCATCTTAGGTCTCACATCGGAGGTGTTGGTAAGGTCTTTAAAAAAAACACCCCCTCCGTTCATGACAAGTATAATCCAAAGAGCTAAAAAATATATGAATGCAGAAGATGAAATCACAACTAGGAAAACGGTGACCTCACCCTAGAAGTGGAAGAGAAAATATGTATTCTCTCGCCTTGGAGACTCTCTTGAGACCAAAAAACCCAAGAAGTGTAAAATGGAGAAATGAATAATGGACCTCTAAAATCAAAGCATTTCACCACTCTCGTAGACACTATCAAATAGGTTTGTTCAATTATGGAGTTGCATGATCTCTTTCCTCCCCACAGTCCCATGAGGGATCCAGCGGAAAAGAAGTTATTTCCAAATACTACTAACTTCAAAAGGACCATGGCCATAACACCAATGGCTATTTCTGTATAAAAAAAGGCCATTGAAGGTATAATCAAATAGGGGTATCTCATAGAATTAGTATACAAAGAAGTTAGTAAATTATATTAAAAAAGAACAAAGATAATGTCCCAGTGATTAACTTCAACACCAGCTTAGTAGGGTTGGCAGTTGGTGGGCCTTCCTGCATTGAAAAAAATCTCACCTCATGATTATACAATACGATGGGGATCAGATCAATAGTGTCTACTTTTAGAACAAATTGCGAAGGGAGGATCCAATGATGATCTTATCAAACACTGACTTAAGAAGGATTCCCCTTTCCAATGATGACCCATTGTCACGATAATCATCATTAAAAATGAAAATATGGTAAGATTATCTGTTGAAATTAGTAGCTACACTGGCATTCTATTCCTAGATGCTTTTAAGTCCATATACCTAACCATGAAGCACATGTTTCCCATGACAACTCCACTAATTTCCTTCAATGGATATCGAACCAACTTAATGGGGTATATCACTATTCCTCTCACAATTGGATCCAAAAATTGTTAGTCTACCATTTAGAACAAATTCCTAGTGGTAGACCTACCCTTACTCTATAATGAATTGGATGTTGTTATGTCAAATTAGAGGATAGTAATGAGGTTATAACCCCATGTGTTTAACATAGGTGTACGGAATTAGAAAAATCATTTGGAGTGTTATAATACTTCACTGAAAGAGAAAAATATACTGTTATAAGCATCCCAAAGATTTCCTGAAGTCCCAAAAATATCCTCTAGAAATGTCAATGTCCTAAAAGTGGCAATGCCTCTACCACCTGAACTATGAGAGCTCCCATGGAAGGGTTTGTGCATAGAGTTGACAAATATGGAAATTTTGGATCTGCGAGATGAAGATAAACAATAAAGAGGAAAACCTACTAATTTCATCTTCACTAATTGCATTGTTGATGCATATCCGACCAAGGATGTCTAGATTGAGGTCGGTTTATGCCCTTACCTTAAAGAGGACTTGACGCAGTTCCTGAAAGAAAATAAATATGGTTTCAAATGGTATCACTCGAATATGATTATAATAGAAAATGAGGTCATGTTAAACCCCTTTATCATTGACATAAACCATAGGCTAGTGTGCTAGAAGAACAGCTTTTTTTCCCAAAAGATATTATGTCATAACTGAAAATGTTAAAAAGCTCTTGGAAGAAAAATTCATATGGAAGGTGAAATATTTAAAATGCCTCTCCAATGTGGAACTAGTACCCAAGTCCAATAGTAAGTGGAGGATGTGTGTGGACTTCACGGATCTCAATAAAGCCTATCCTAAGGATTATTATCGATTTCCCCATATTGACACTTTGGTGTATTATACTAATGGTCATTAACTCCTCTCCTTGGATACTAATTCTGGTTACAGCTAGATAAGAACAACTCCTAAAGATTAGGACAAAGCCTTATTTGTCACTAGTGAAGGAACCTATTGTTATAAATTAATGCCTTTTGAATTGAAAGCGCGGGTCTTCCGTATCATAGGGTGGTAAACACCATTTGTAAAGACTTGAAAAGAAAATCTATGGAGGTATATGTTGATAAAATGCTAACCAAAAGTCTAAAGTCAATGGATCATATTCAAATCCTGGGATAGACACTTGCAATCCTCATGAGGAACCAAATGAGACTGCATTCAAATAACTGTACCTTTATGGTAGTTGGGTGAAGTTCTATAGCTTTATGGTCACTAGACTTGGCATAGAGGTCAACTTAAAGAAGGTCAAGGCATTGTTATACATAGAGTCTCCCATAACAGTCAAGGAGGTCCAAGGCTTAGATGGAATAGTTTTTACCCTCAACCATTTTATGTCCAAAGGATACAAGTGCCTACCCTTTCTCAAGATCCAGAAGAAATATTTTCAATGGACTTCAAAAGCGAAAAAAGCCTTCTATAACTTTATGAAATATCTGAAGACTCCTCCCCCTCTATTCCCAGGCCATTACTTGAAAAGATTTGTACTTGTACTATATTTCCTCCCATACTACATTCATAGCATCATTGGTGAGAGAGTAATATAGGGTTCCACACCATGTGTACTAGGTCATAGGGATTTATAAGGGGTTAAAAGAAGGTATTCAAAAATGGAGTAGCTGACCTTTTACTTGATCACCATAGTAAGACGTCTTAGGCCGTACTTCATGTCTAACACAATAGCGGTCAAAATTGATTCCATCAGATCTTACACAGCCAAAAACCTTAGGATGTCTTGTCAAATGGTTAATGGATTTGGGGGCATTTAAATTTAAATGCTACCTATGAATTTCCATCAAAGGCCAGGCCTTAGACTAATTTATAACAAAGTTTAGCAACTTAAAGGAGATTGAGGAAAGGCTTCATAACTCAAAGAAATAAGTAAAGTGACCAAATAGCCTATGATACTTTTGATCCAAGAGGTAGACCTCATCTTCCCACGAAGAGTATTGTATGTGGATGGATGCTCCAATAGCTGAAGAAGGGACATTTGTCCTCACCTTCTAATTTGATAAATTCGTATAACACTCCACATTAAATTCAAAGCCTCTAACAATGAGGTCAATTATGAAGCCTTGTTCTTTAGACTAGGTTTAGCCAATTACTTAAATTCAAGAGTATCCATCTATTCCTAACTAGTGTCCAATTAGATCGCTGATGAATAAGAGGGTAAAGTTAATCACATGGCGGGGTACTTCGTGATTATTAATAACCTCATCCATAATATCCATAGATTAAAAATCAAGAGGGTTTTGATGGCAGAAAATTCAGAGGGTGGTCATATTTCATGAGTTTCAACCTCATACGAGTTCGACACATATATTTTGGTAGCCACTCAGTCCATATAAATATAGATGAAGAATAATATGAATTATACTAGACCACTCCCATCAGCATATACCTCAAAAATGGAAGTCTAACTAAGGATAAGATCCAGTCTAGATGACTAAAGTCTTTGGCGTTAATTAATACATATAAAATGGAGTCTTATCCAGGAATGGTTACTATTTAGAAACATAACAATGACTTGGACCTCAATAGGCCAACTATGTTCTCGAATAACTCCATGAATATTTTTGTGGTGTTCACACTAGCCCTAAGACCTTAATCTACAACTTTTTAGGCAGTGGTCCTTTTCAATGACCTTTAGAAGATAAAGATTTAGTGAAACATTATGACAAGTGTTAGAGGTTTGGCTTCATCCAAAATCAAGGTATAAATAAAATGTCCCCAATGCTAACTCCATGGCCATTTTCTCAATGGGAGGTGGACTTGGTAGGGACTCTACCACATATAAAAAGTCAGAATAAGTTTTGCATTGTGGAAATTGATTATTTCAGAAAGTGGACTGAAACTAAACCCTTATCCACAATCATGGAGAGAAAGACATCTAGTTTTATTTGGAAAACATAGTTTGTAGGTTTCTCCTACCAATATCTATTATCTCAAACAGTGGAAAGTAGATAAACTATATAGATCTCAAATAGTGATTATTTGATGATAGGATCAGTAATCACGACTCCTTGATATCCCATCCACAAGAAAATGGGAAAGTGGAAGTGACTAATAGGGATATATTCCATAATCTAAAGAAAAATCTATAAAAAGCAAAAGGACAATGGGTTGAAGATATCTTAAGCATATTATGGGACTATCGAACCACTTTTAGAGGTCCAACTAGGGAAACTCCTTTCTTCTTAACTTATGAAACTGAGATTAAGATCCCTACATATAGGTAGATCAATTTGAACCAGAGATCAATAACGAAGGGCTTAGATGAATTAGAGGACAATTCATCGAGCCACCTTAATCAGAATGACTATTAACAAACAAATGATAACATCTTACTTTTAACAACAGAGTACACGATAGAGATCTCAAAGTGAGTAACTTACTCTTTGGGGAGTCACCATTGCCAACTAAAATCCAAGTGAAGAAAAATAGGGTCCACGCGGGAAGGTCCTTACGTGGTTAATAAAATTCAGGGCCAGGATGCCATTATTTAAAAGATATGGAAGGAAATGAGATTCCACACCTTTGAAAAATACAACATCTTAAGAAATACTTTCAATGATGTATCTATTGTTAAAAATAACCTATTTTCAACTCCATTATCTCTATATAGTGTTATAAAGGGTTACAAGGATTCAATCCTTGCTTCTGAACTAAACCTTAGTTCTCAGGATCCAACAAAAGTTACAAGGCTTCCAATCTCGTCTCTAAAATAATATAATTGATAACCTAGGACTCGAAACATATAACTATCAGAAATAATAGGCTTTCTTCTTTAATTCCTAAAAGCTCTAAGGTCTAAGGACCCAATAAGAGTTCAAAGGCATTCATCCTTGGCTAAAACAAATAGTTTAAGGTCTAATGATACCAAACACACCAAAGGAATTACCAGGGCTTCCTTAGTTGATTTTGCATAAAATAACTAGGCTTTAAGGACCTCAAACAGTCACTACAAAGGACTTTTGCAACTGATTTCGTATTTAAAAATAGAGAAAAATCAAAAGTTGTAAAAAACTCTTAAAAAAATTTCCAAAATTTCCAAACCTTATTTTAAAATATTTTGTGGGGGTTCAAGCATTGAAGACACAAAAATTCCATTAAAATCATGGGTAAAACAAACAAATTTTAAAATTTTCCCTCGCATAATTTTCGATGTGCTAAGAGTATGTAAAACGATTTCCAGTTTTAAAATAAAACACCAAACATCAACTTAAATTCTAAGGACTCCGTCCTTAGTTGGATATAGTTCCAATTTCTCATAACCCTTTACATCAACTTAAATTCTATGGACTCCGTCCTTAGTTGGATATAGTTCTAATTTCTCATGACCCTTTAACTTCTAAGGCTTTCATCCTTATTTGACAATATTTATAAGGTCTTATGACCCTTGATGAATATTATTGTTTAACTTCATCGGATTGAATCCTTATTTGGCTATAGTTATATGGTCTTATGACCCTTGATAGAATTTTATTTTTAAACTTCTAATCTTTTTATCCTTAATTAGCCATAGTTCTGAGGTCTTATAACCCTTAGTGGAACTGTATTTCAAACTTCTAAGGCTTTGATCCTTAATTGGATAATTTTATGAGGTTTTATATCCCTTAGTTGAACACTTTAATGCTTATCAAAGGCCTCAAACCTTGTTTAATTGAAAATATAAGGTGTCTAGTCCCTTAAAAATTCTTATGAATTGTTTTAAATATTTTTTCATTACTTTACCAAGAAACTTGGGGGCTAGGGGATATCTCATATGCCTCAGCAAACGTAAAAGATATAGATAAATATTTACATGGCAGAGCAGACAGATTATAAGAAGAGAAGAAATTTGAAAATGAATAAAATGTATCACTACTATTCATGTCAAAAGGCTTACAATTCTAACAAATAAAGACCATGTGGATGAAAAGGAAAAATTAAAATACAAAGTTTATAAAACCGGTTAAGACTTGGGCTTCTCAACATCAAGTTATTTTACAAAAGGGTCTGACATGGGCTTGGTCTCCATGGTTATGGAAGAAGGGGCACCATCTTGAGCCTTATAGTTAAGAGCCTTAATAGTGACACCTTGAACACTTATCTCACTCTTAATGTCTTATCTTTATGATGTCACATCCTCGATAAGAAGTTCAACCACATCAACCTTGGGAAAGGGTAACTAGACCTTAACTTTATAGGCATAAATGCCTAACGAATATCTCTGGAAAAGGGACCTCCTATAGGCTTCAGAGATCATACAAGTGTTAATTCACGTCCTAACCATGGACTCTACCTTCCCCAAGATCTGAGAGCGTTTGACTTGAAGCTAAGATAGTTCCTCTTACAACTTTAAGCCTTCAGTCATTATATGCCCCCCTCTTCCCACTAAAGTCAAAGACCTGACTTTTCATAAAATCCATATCCTTAAAATTTTAATGAAATTTATAGTTCTTCCAAATAATCTTAACCACATCATGTTAGAGGCCCTCCATAGTCCCCTTATAATGGGATAGACTCTTATTATTGGATTTTCTATCCTCATAAAGGGACATCAAGTAGTAAATAAGGAGGCAAAACTATTACGAATGGAGTTTTCATAAACAAAACAATTATGTTCCATAAAAGTTATTGAGATTTGAATCTCTCTCTTTATTCCTTCATAAGAGTTACTATAATATGTTAAAAATATACCATCTCGTGAATAACCATCTTTGATAGGTCCCGCTACTCTACCATTGTGAAGGCCTCCCTCCAAGCCATATGACCCTCAATGGCATTTGCCATAAGGTCCTAGATAAGATGTTGGGATTAAAACACAAGGAATGGCATGTTAAAAGGAATAAAAATAAGAAAGAAAATAATTTGGTGAGATACAGAAGTCCATTCTTACTATACTAAAGATATGGACCAACTCCTCAGAGTATAGTGATGTTCCTCTGCCCCTCAACTGCAACACAATTTTATAATAATTTATCCTGATTATTAATGTCAAATACTCTACAGCTCAGTCATATGGTTCTTGTTCTTTAAATATGATGTCTTAGAATACTCTTCCTCTTTAGGGAACATCATGTCCACCCCTTCCTCTCTCCAACATGCTCCCCATCCTAGTAAAAAATCATCGGCTGGTCAGATATGCTTATATCCTTTACTAAGGGCCTATCATATATTTTCATTAGAATCCTTGGGAGAGAAGGTACACTCTGGGTTACCATAGAGAGACCCACATGCCTTTAGTAATTCTTTAATCAGAGGTAGGGTTTTGGTGATTGTATCCAATGGAATTTTTTCCTTTTGGTCTGGTGGTTTATCAATCTCAACCATCAACTTCACTGATTGAATAAGCATATCCATGGTATCGTTGAACTTGATGAGATTGACATATGCCTTTAGCATACCTAGAGGGGAAAATGTCTACTTAACAAGGCACCTCGCCATTTTCCTTTATTAATGTTCATATACTAGTACCACGACATCCAATAGTTAATGAAAGGAGTTCAATAAGGGAAAATAGGAAATGAAGGAGAAGTTAACAAACTTACTTGGTAAAAAATTAGAGTTAAGAATGACTCAGATTTATATAGAAGGAAACACTTCATCAGTGCTCGGAGGGAGCTTAGCTCCTTTATAGGCCCATTCATCCTCGCATTCACTAGTCTCTAGCACTTCAAAGAGAACAGCTAAGCCCTAAGAATCATTAATGGACACAAACTTATGATTCTTATCAACTAAAGTGGAGGACTTAACACCTTCCACTTCCTCAACTATAGCTAGTGAAGGATCAGGAAGCCCTCCTAAAGGTGAGAGTCAAGGCCATTTTTGAAAAAACGTTTAGGGTGACCATGATTTTGTAGGGGTATCTCCCAGTTTCAAAGATTCCTTTAACATCTTAGCTTCATCATGGATGACTACAATGGAATCTTAAAGAAAAGAAAGGTTTAGTATAACCTCAAACCAAGGAAACTAGATATAGAAATTAAAAGAAAATTTACCAAGAGCTTAGGGAGTACACTATAGAGTAGGCCAATTAATATTCTCAAAAGGGCTTGGGGTGGCCCAGAACCCACCAACAAAGAAAAATATCTTCTTCCATTATTTGGAAGAATTATTTGTTTCCCTTGTCAAGACCATTTAGTCTGTAAGGTCAAAGTACTTCGAGCCCCTATCCTTGGGGTTTCTTTGTTCATAAACTTGATAAATATTAAAGAACTAGGTGAGGAAGATACTCAACTTACCTCCATTAGACTCCCTATAATACAAAATAGTGTCCATTAATCATAACTAAGAAATGTCTAATATTTGATTAGGGTATACACCAATGAATTTTAAATTCCACCACCTCATGATGGGGGAAAACCTGGACTCATATGCCAAAAAATAATTCATTGAAGTAGACATGTTGGGGGTCAATTGATCAATATTTTTATCCCAATTTTATAGCCCTCAAAATCATAATATTAGGTATTTGATACCTTATAAGAATGGAGTCAAAATTGTTTTTAATGAGCTTTGAGAACACCTCCTCCCCTCTTGAGAAGTAAGGTCTTTAGTCCCCAAATACTTGATGAATTATGTCCCAGCCGAAATACCCCAAGTGGGGTCTTAGGATAATTCATGACTCCCTATTCATCGGTTAAAGCCAAAGGGACATGAGCCCATAATACTGAAAAGGGGGTCGGGTTCAAAACATTAGAAGGTAAGATATTTTAAAAACATGTGAGCTAAATAAGAGGATAAGAAAAGACCAACTAATTGGAAAATTAAGCTCAAGAAAATATAGGGTAATTATAAAGGTGAATGTTGAGAGTACCAATCAGATTAAGGAGTTCATTTATAGCCATCCAAAACCAGACACAACATAACTCTCCACCTTCCACATTGAACATATGTTCTTTACCAATGTATTCTTATAATGACCAAAATCAACTTGGCTACTTAAACTAGTACCCTTTTAATGTACTCAAACTAAAAGACATTAATACGAACAACATTAGGACCGTGTGAGTAATAGATCTTTGTATTTATAAATCCAACCTCTACTTAGTTCCTAACCTCTTATTTATGGAATAATATCCTTTTATGAAAAGTCAAATAGTTCAGATCATTCCAATACGACTGTAGTCACACAGGAAATGTCAAATGTTTGAAAATCTTCTATATCTTCCCAGGAGGTGAGGTATAAGTTATGGACAATGTACTACCTAATGCCACAATTTTTTTTTGCTAGAATTGAATGACCTAATATGCATTTAATTTTGATGTCAACTATCTTACACCACTTGTAAGTCTTTCACCAATACTTTGCCATGCTACTTTAGCCATCAGGCCTCAAGTAATCTCTACTCATGTCATTATAGTCCTCTCACTCTCTTTCCAAGGGAGTGACTATATATTAATTGGTTACTAAAGGTTACGGGAATCCATAAATAATCAAGTAAACACTAAAGTAATTATAGAACTCTCATCTCTCATTTTTTTATCATTTAATATACAATAACCCATTATTAGCTATATATTTGAGAAGGATTATACTATTTATAACCTCTCATACTTGTATATTTTGTTTAGTCCTATATTAATCTAGGGAACCCCTTGAGGAGTCATTCAATTACTCAAAAGTGGTTATTTGATTAGTGATAAAGACCATAAAAAACCTAGACTAGCTTGTTCAAATCCTAAGAGGTCTTTAGATTATCATACTCTCATTCATAATCTATAATACAAAGAAACACTGTTCGCAACGAATATAGGACCCTAAACTGAGGTTCCGAGCCACTCTATATATTTTTCTTTCATTTTAACTCACCTATTTAACACCTAGTCTAAGGTATGGTAAGGAGCATCTATTTGAGCTGAAGCCTCTGTGGATATTTCAAGAACCTATCATAGTACATCATCCCATGTTTGTAAAATGTCCCAGATAAAGGTTTAACTAATTATTGAGGAGGATATATCCATAGACAATTATAATTTTTCATTCGATATTGGGTAAGATAAAATAGGAACGTATGCAAGCTACCACTTTAGTTGCTGATTTTTTTTTATTTATCCTTCCAAGAAAACACTTTATTTATGGTCTTAAAAAAATAATAAAAACTTATTAGTGGTTTATGAGCCAAACTGATTAAGGAATTGTATTTGATTTATAAGACATTGCATCCTTTCACTTTATTTGGACTCCACATTCTTAAGACCTCTTGATATCCTCTCAGCTTACTTCAATTACTTACATCATTACTATAATTCTAATGAATTTTCTTAATGCGGCCTCAAATGACCATATGTGGGGATAAATTTCATTTAACGACTTGTTAAAGTGTTGAATGCACGTTTTAGGTTCATTACATAATCCTTTCTTTTTGGGATTGTGAAAAGATATTTTACATGTAAAGCTCCATAGTTTTGTCTATCTTTTTAATAAATAACTAAATTAAGAGACGATGATACATTGCACCAGTAATCTTGAGGATGAAATACATGAACTTGTAAAAATTTGTCTCATCTTGGTAACAAATGAAGTCTTATTCTTGTTACATAGATTCATCCATATCTCAGTGTATTGGGAATACACCTCCAAGAATGAAAGATGGGTTTATTTGTGGCTTCGATGAGTTCATTAATATGAAGACTAGGTAGCAATCATTTGGTCATAACTCATTCTGGGATGATTATATCATACATATAACCTATATTTCCCATTTATTTTGGGAAACATTATTATGTTGGATAGCCATTTGGGATATTTTATCGCCTGAACAAACTTTGCATCCAATAGCTTCCCTACATCAAGGTGAATTACGAGGTTCCACTTGAGTTCAAAGTTTTCTATTCCTATTATACCCCATAATATTGAAATCTAGATTGATGAATTATAAAATTAAACAGTGCAAGAGTCTAAACCAATAAGTATCATTCTAAGAATGCGAGAAAAGAAATAACCTGAAATCAAATCTGAATATCTATAACGAAAGATATTCCAAAACTCTCATGCTATCCATATGAGTCAAAAAACTAAGATACCAATACTATGCAGTACCAATGATATAAAAGTATGAACATAAGTATGTATCCTCACTACTATAATAGAAAAAAAAAGAACTTATAGAATTGGTAGGCAGGACAATGACACCTACATCTTAAAGTAGATTTGCTATAGGAAGATTAATGACAGTAACCCTCTTGATCAAGGCTACAGAACGAGCAACCTAGGTCCTTAAACTTTAAATCCATAACATTAATAGGGAATTTTAAGATAATTAAAGTATGACAAAATTTGTAATTAATCATGACAATTTGTAATTAAATATTATCCCAACTATATTTATCTACATTGACTCAATTTGCAGTAGACAATAAATTCGTGCATTTTTTAAATTCTGGTCTTCATAACCAAGTTACAAAACTTAATTTAGGTCATAGATTATCCCAAAATAAACCCCTAAAATCAAAATCCGTAAAAATAAATGATAAGCAAAATAGTAAAAATATGTGAAACATTGATCGATCGATGAAATTCGTCGATTAAACCAGTCCCATCAGATATTTGATGAAGTCTCATTTCAGGGTTTGTCTACTCCAACTCAACCCAATTCATATCAAACATCCATTAAAGACCAAAAATCGTTCATATATAAATCATATGACATATATATGATGTGAATATATAAAAAAACATAGTTATAACATAACACTATATAATGAAAATCTGAATCAAAGTTTAAGAACCCAATTAACCACCATATTCTCTCTCTAGAACCCCAACACCCAATTCATATCAAATTGATTTCAATTATCTACATATATTGACATAGATGCTAAGGTTTTCAAAAAACAGTTTATACAAATCAAAACCTAATCAAAATCGAATCCAAACGCAACAGATATTGGGCAGATTCAATTAAAATCATGTTAAATCAATCCCAATTACTTCCTAATTGTGTTAATTACTAAATTAATTTATTTTAATCATCTAAATCACATTTTATTTATTTATTTATTGTTTTTGTTCAAATAAATATCATGATTTATAATAAAATCAATTATACAAGAATTCAAATTAAATTTATCTCCTAATTGTTGTAGATTAGGGCCCTAAATATTTAAAATTCCCCATCTTCCTTCTAGACCCGTTCTTTGCAATATCTTGGATCCCAATTTGTATTTTTGTGTTAAAAATGAGCCTCCTAAGGGTTCAATACTAACTCTTATTAACCAATTCGGGAACCAATTCGGGCTTAGGCCAAATTTGAGGTCTTAAATGGTTAATCCAAAATGACTCTTGACTAGTCTTAAAGTCTCATGTTTATATTTTAAGTCGAAGACGTCTTTATTTTAAATACTCCTAACCTTGATTCTTATGATCAATATTAGAGTAACACATATTTTAATTATTGGCCTAATTAGTCATAAAAATAATTATTAATCATTTTATCATCAATTTATTTCCAAAAATTATTTTTATATTGATATTCACGCATAATATTCTATTTATATATATAAGGAAAATAAGGGCCTTAAATTCCTCGCCCTTAAATAAGATATTTTTTCCTCGAAATTCAAATATTTATGTAATTGAAATAATTTAGATTCATCGCCCAAATGTCTTCTTCTCTCTCCCAGGTGGACTCATATTCGCTATGATGTCTCACTAAACTATCACTAAGGGAATGATTTTTAACTGTAGAATTTATTCCTTTCGGTCAATTCTATATGTAGCGGAGGCTCCTCATAACTTGTGTCCTACAATCGTTAAATATCATCAAGGTCGATATCTTGGTATGCATCCTCATCCCTTAGAAATTTCCTCAACATGGACACATGAAATACATTATATACCCTCTGAAGATGATCTGGTAAAGTAAAGTGATACGCCACCTGTACCACCTTATCTAGAATCATAAAGGGTACTGTGTATCAGAGAGACAACTTCCTATTTGATCCGAATCTTACTTCTCCATTCATCGGTGATACCCTCAACAATACTTGATCTCTAACTTATATCTCTAGTTTATGCTTCCTCTTATTTGTATAACTCTTTTAGGAGTCATGTGTTGTTTTCATTCATGTTCGAGCGAGTGCGACATTCTCTGAGTTATCCGGAATGATGTCAGGACCAGACATCCTACACTCTTCGAACCCAACCCTATAACTGCAGGAATGACATATTTGTCCATATCATGCCTTATCTAATTACATACTAATATTCCACTTATGACTATTGTTATATTCAAACTTTGTAAGTTTCAAATGCGTAATCTAACTCCCCTTTAAATAATACACATTCTCTTTAAGCATATGCTCTAAAATATGGTTTACCCTCTAAGTCTAAGCGTCTGGTTGTGGGTGAAAGTGCGTACTCATACTTAGTTGTATACCCATCGCATATTAAAATTCTCTTCAAAATTGAGAGATGAAATGTTTCCCTTGTCAAACATGATATCCACCGATTCCCCATGAAGTCACACAATTGTATTCATGAATAACTTAGCATAATGCTCAGTAGTGTAATTTGTATTAATTATTAGAAAATGAGCTACCTTCATCTGTATATCGAAGATGATCCAATTCAAATCATTACCTCGTTGTGATCACAAAAACCCCATAATAAAGTCCAAGGAGATACTATCCCCTTTCCCCTGAGGAACCTCCTATGGTTGTAAATCCACTGGTAGTTACTAGTGTTCTACTTTACTAAATGATAGGTGGTACACCTCAATACATACTTATCAATATCTTCTTTCATCCCTGACCACCAATATGACCATCACATGTCTAGATACATCTTATCCTCTCTAAGATGGACCCTATAATGTGATCAATAATCTTGAACTAAAACTTCCTACCATACCTCAGGGTCCTAAAATAATACTAGTCGTCCTTTGAATTGTAAACCCCCATTAGATCCAATTGAAAACTAAGGAACTCCACCCGATATGAGTCCTTTCACCTTCTCCTGGCAAAAAGAATCCGTCATATGCGCTTGAACTATTAGTGAAATGATAATCGGTGATATGGATACTACTACCATAAATGTATCTGAAAATCTATCTCACGTAAATAATTCCACCTCCATGCCCAAATGTTTGGTAATTCCTCCCTCGTTCGGCCCATATCGTTGATAAAAAAATCGTTAGCATATGAGTCAGAGCATCTTCCATTATATTTTCTTTCCCTAGATGTTACTAGATAGAGAAGTTGTAGTCCTTAATAAACTCCAACCATTACCTTTATCTCAAGTTCAAATATATCTAAGCGAATAAATACAGAAGACTCTTGTGGTCAGAAAATAATGTAAACCTCACCCTAGAAAATAATGTCTCCAAATACGAAGGGAGAATTCCACCGCTGCTAATTCAAAATCATTCATCGGGGAATTTCTCTTATTCAACTTAAGCTTACGACATGCAAAAGCTACCTACCTCTCTTCTTGCATAAGCACTACTCCTAGATTGTTCAATAATGCATATGTATATATTATGTACTCGAATCCATCCCATGACAAAGCCAGTACAAATGATTTCATGGGCTTCCTTTTGAGCTCTTAGAATGCTCGCTAAAAATCGGCATTCCAAATGAATGGGAATCCCTTTCAGGTGAGGTGAGTTAGTGGTTTATCATTCTTCGAGAATCCCTGAATAAACCTCATATAATATCCTATTAAACCTAAAAAGCTCCTGATCTCCGTAGGTGTCACGGTTTTTCCTCAATCTATAATCGCAGACACTTTACATAGAGCCACTGAAATTCCAGTCTCATATACTATAATACCTAAAATTGTAACTATCAGAGAAAGAATCCACATTTAGAGAATTTGTTGTACAACGTGTTCTCTCTAAGCATCTACAAAATTCTCCTCAAATGGTGCGCATGATCCTCATCTGATAGTAAATACAAAAGCATATCATTAAAGAACATAATGACGAATTGATCTAAGTAGGGTCGAAACATCCACTCCGTGAGATCCATAAAAATTGCAGGTGCATTGATCAGCCCAAATGTCATGACCCAAAAATCATATAATCCATATTGCGAGAAAAAAGTTGTATCCAATATATCCTCTTCATAAATCTGTAGTTGATGGTACCCCAGGCACAAGTTAATCTTGGAAAGGAATGAAGCACCTCCCAATTGGTCAAATAGGTAATCTATTTGAGGAAATGGATATTTGTTCTTTATAATGACATTATTCAACTCCCTATAACCACACATAATTGGAGGGAACCATCCTCCTTTTTCACGAATAACATAGGGGTTGATTCGACTTCATTATTTCATAATTATACCTCAAACTTCAGCGTGTTTATGATCTTGAACATGGAATTTATATCGCATTTATTTCATCTTAATTGTAACTAACCTTTTTGGTAAGTGTTTATTTTTTTTTGTACCTCCCATGTGTTTTACATGTAATTCGTGCAAGTGAATGGAAAATAATAGCGCAAAATGAGGAATATGAAGCTAGAAAGGATATATAAGGGAAAATTGGTAATTTTCCAGAAAAAATTCGGAGAGATGAAAATTGTAAACCTCGAGTTCACAATAACATTGGAAGAAATGGCACCTCATTTCGAGTCTTAATGAAGAAGATACATCACTTTAAAAATTGAACAAAATTTTGGGGTCAAAATTTCAAAAAGGAAAAGTTCTAAGAATGATACAAATATCGGACCCATAGCCAAAACTGAACCGGTTCAATGTTAGAGAGAATCATTTCTCTTTCCATGGGTTCTATTGGTCTATGGGTTCGGGTTGTTGCAAAAAAAGACTATCTTTTCCTATTTTGTAGCTAAGATGGTTAGGGGATTAAACCAGGCTCTTGGCCATTTTTGGGTCTTTAAATAGGGCATTCGGGAGATTATTTTCACACACTTCATATTATATTGGCGTTGTATTTATCTCTAATTGACGAGATTACAAGCACTTAGTAATTTTAACATTAGCAATTCAAGAAGAAGGACTTCATTCAAATTTTCCAATTCTTGCTTAGTTGGAATTTCTTTGTTCTTTCATATTGAATTCTTCTCAACTAGTATCAAAAATTCAATTTTACTTTTTCTTCGTATTTTGGTTATGGACTCCTTCATGCTTAATGAAAGTTCTTTACAAATACTCTTCATGTCTAGCATAATTCTTTCGTAGGTTAGGGAACATGAACCCAATCTAGGGTTTTAAACCTTGAATAAAAAATTTGTAATAATTAACTATTTAATTCATTGAGGTTGATACATTAATTAGGACTAATTATGTAGATCCCTTAAGTCGGTTTGTCAAAAGAAAACTAAATTTTTGAGAATGCATCATACGTGTGGGTTAAGATATCAATCGTGAAAATCAATTTGTTGACCATCTATTGTGTGGGTTAACACCTGAACATATTTGGTGCTGCGAATCGATTTAACATTTTTCCTTTAATTAATTAAATAATTCAAAGATTTTTACATTTATCATAAAAACCCTACGGTACGGGGTATTGAATCCAAACCTCTTTTCCAAACTTATTTCAAAATCAAATTCATTCATTACATATATTAGTTTAATTTTCAACTTCATTAGCTTATATTGTCTTGGTAGTTATAAATCACTTCACACAATATTTCATCACATTTTGTTTCTTTTTATCTTCGAATTAAAAGACCTCCCCTATTTTCATCGTGAGGAATCTATTTCGTGTGGATTCATACCCAACTTACCGGGTTTTATTACTTAAGAGATCGCCATACACTTGAGCATACATTCACATGAAGCACACACATTTTGATGCTTGTCATGTTTTCGACGTCGTTGTCGAGGAGTAGATAGTAGGCTAGGTTGAATTAATTCTAATTTGACTCTAATTCCTAAAAAGCCAAAAAAATCATAAATCCTAAAAATACAAAAAAAATGTAATAATTAAATATTAAAAAAATAAAATTGATCAAGTCCTCAGATGCAAAAATTACATTCCAATTCAACTCACGAGCCAATAGATAATCCATCATCGTGTAGAAATAACACTCATAATTTTTGGGTGCCGCCTCCAACACCTCCTACTCCGAGTAGCCATACCCCAAGAAAACTGTCGAGAGACTCCAATGAGGTTACTGATTCATTGAGCGTGAGAATAATGTTCAATAATGCGAGTATTGTAACGGAAGAGGGCAAGATTCTGTATCTCCCTATAAGAGACATTTTATATCTAGATCAAACCATCACTAGGGGGTACATCATGTTCCCGTATAATGCATGGAAATTTCACATTCAGAATGGAATGATTAAAATCCTTCCTGCATTTCATGGCACGGAGTAGGACAATCCATATCCCCACATTTGTGAGTTCGAGGAGGCGTTTAAAACGTTTAACGACCAAGCTTGCACATAAGACATCATAGGTCTCAAGATTTTCCCCTTCTCGCTTAAGTACAAGGCCAAGGCTTAGCTTTAGTCTCTAGAACCAAACTCTATCAGTATTTGGACAAATAGGAAAGCGATATTTTTCTAAAAGTTCTTTACCTCCCATAGGACAATGCAATCAAAGCTCAAATCCAAAGCTTTAGACAACACGATAACAATTGTTTTGATAGGTACTAGGAGAGGTTCAATGAGTTGGTTAGCATGTGACCACATAATGGTTTCGAGAAGTGGAGACCATTTCCTTGTTCCATCATCGGCTTACACTAAATAGAAACTAATTTGTAGAAACGCGATCTTTAAAGGAGGATATTTGCACTATTTGTGAGCCAAAACATATAGCGAAAGAAGGTCCAACCATTCCCACCTACAAAATTATGCTTCAAGAGTAAGTTAAAGCAATAGGTGCATATAAAGGGAATCTTAACGACCCTCGTAGGAACTCTTATAATCCCAAATGGAGAAACCATCTCGGTTTCACTTATGCGCAACTAAGTACATCATTAAATCCTTATCATCACGGTTCCTAACAACTTCCACCATTCCTATAGTTTCAATAAGCGCCACAAATGCAAGAGCCTCCTCTCGTACCTTATGTGATCCCACAATGAAAAAGTCTCGAGGACACTCTTGCATTATTTATAAAAACTTGATGAAAAATGCCCAAAATGCTGAAAATTTTACAGACCTGCAGGCATCGTTGTCTAAGTTGCAATCATCATTTTGAGTGTCTAAGAGAAGGGAAAATTCCCCATTTAAGCCTAAAAACCTCCCCAAGGTAAAATGTGTGTAAGATCTAACCCTGATTAAATTCAAGAGCAATGTAATGATGTAACCACTTTACATAGTGGCAAATTTTTTGACTTGTCACCTTATCCCCAAAACATACAAAAAGATAAGGAGGTTTCGCCCACCACGTAAGAGACCGAAGATGCCATATTGAGTGAGAGTGAGAAAGAAGGAACCGTTAAGTCTAAGGTGGAGGTAAAACTCCAAATAGACGAAACATACCCTTTATGGTTGGTCCCTCCTCTAGAAGAGGCATCTCAAGATGACATTTTAGAGGTTCTAAAATAAGTGAAGTTAAACCTACCTTTCCTTGAATCCACAAACTAAATTCCTGCATACGCTAAGTTCTTAAAGGACATGCTCACAATGAAAAGAAATTTAAATGTGAAGAAAAATGTTTTTCTTGTACAAAATGTTGGCTCGGTACTTTTGAGCAACCTCCGACCAAAGTACGGATATTCGGGAGCCCCCACCATTTCTTGTACCATTGGAGAGAGTAAGATAGATAGAGAGTTGTTAAATTTAGGGTTGAGTGTTAACATTCTACCCTAATTAATTTATAAAAATCTCTATTTGGGAGATCTTAAGCCCATAAAAATTACTCTTTAACTCGTGAATCATTCCATAAAGGTTCATCATGGGGTAGCTGAGGATGTGATCATCTAAATTGACATGTTCTACTTTTTGGTAGACTTTGTCATTTGGGACATGGAGACATCCTCCACTTCAAGCGACCATGTAACCATTATTCTTGGTTTCCCTTTTATAGCTACGACAAATTCATTGATCAATACACGTAATGGGAAAATGCAATTAACTTTTGGCAACATGACGCTTAAGATGAACATCTTTAACATCACTAAGAAAATGGGTGATGAAGATGATATAAATGATACTAATCTTATAGAGGAGTTATTACAAGAGGCCTTTGAGGGTACTAATTTTGAGGATCCATTAGAGGCGTGTTTGGTGATACTGTTGAGGAGGAGTAAGAGTATCCATAGTATGATTGTGAAAAAGGTATGATAAGGTAGATGCTGAGAGAGAAGTCGAGGATAATGTTACACGTCACATAATTTGAAGAATTACCACCAAGGGAATCTTACAAGGTTCCCTCTAATGTCAAATTTCCAAAACTCGAGTAGAAAAGTCTACCTTCAAATGTGAAATATGCTTATTTGGAGGAGGGTGAGACATATCTTGTTGTTGTCTCCTCTAATCTAGATATAGTTCAAAAGGGGATGTTTTTAGAAATGTTGCAGAAGCACAAGGGTGATTTTTTTTTTTGTCGATAGTCAATTTAAAAGCTATGAGTACCTTAATTTGTGCCCATAAAATCCACCTATGAGGATATGAAGCCCTCTGGGGAAATACAAAGAAGATTGAACCTGATAATGAAAGATGTGGTTAGAACAGAGATCATTAAGTTATTAGATGCAAGAATAATCTATATCATCTCAGATAGTAAATGGGTTAGTCTAATCCAAGTCCTCCCCAAGAAATCGGGAGTGACGGTGATTGAGAGCGCTAAGGGATAGCTTATTCCAAAACATACCACCATAGATGACACATTTGCATTGATTACTAGAAACTCAATGTCGACGCAAAGAAGGATTGCTTCCCTTTTCCCATTTATGTATAAAATGCTCCAGAGAGTGATAGGACACCTATTTTACTATTTTCTAGATGGTTATTTAGTGAGAAACCCCAATTATTAAATAAAAAGTCTTTTATACCTTATGAAAGTAATAAATTCCTTTTTAATTATGCGGAAGTGTAAGATGATGGTTCAATTAAAACGAATACACAAATTTTAATTTTCTATTCAAATTAAAATTAGACAAAGTGAAATTAATTTAAAACACAAACTTATGTTAATTTCCCTTAAACACAATTAATCCAAGTCCTAGAAAATTTGCCTAAGTCATATTTCTCAATTTTAACAAATTAGGCCAAACCAAATTTTAACACATTAAATTAATGACTTGAATTAATTAAATATTACCCAAAATTAATTTAGCACCAAATTAAACATGTAGTGATTAAAACCAAATTTTATCTTGAATTTCCTAAGCATGCGTTCTAGGTGAGTATAGTAAGATAAAATACACAATAAAACACACATTAAATTAGAAATTTCGAACGAACTTCCAGAAAGTTTTAAAATTTCTATTTTTAGCCCAGAAACTTTATAAATTTGATTTTAAAATTTTAATAAAATCTTTCTGAAATTAAACAACAGTTTTAAATTGAACAACACCCAATATTAAATGTTCCAAGCTCCTATATATATAATTAATGCATTCATACCTTGGGAGCATGGAACCAATGTTGATGACATAGAAATGAGGCACTTAAACTCGACATTTTGATGAAGCTTTATACTCTTGGCTGCTACGTCATCAACTAACACGTCATACGATTGAAGGATGATCAATTAACTCTATCCTATGACTCAAACATTTTTTTTCTGGAATTGAACCACAACTACATAGGACTCAATTGGAAATTTGTGTCCTTACATTTAGGTTATAACCAAATAGAGGTGGACGAACTTGATCAAGAGAAGACTACCTTCACAAACCCTTTTTGTAATTTTGATTACAAAATGATGTTGTTTGAGTTATGTAATGTACCAACGACCTTTTGAAGGTGCATGTTGAGTCCATTTAGTGACATGGTTAAAAGAGGCCTTGAGGTGTTAATGGATGATTTCAGCATCTTTCTTTTGACGATTGTCGTGGAGAAGAACCTAGTTCTTAATTGTTATAGATACCATTTCATGGTAACCAATGGAGTGGTTATAGGCCACATAGTTTCATCCAAGTGGATTGAAGTAGACAGGGGGAAATTGATATCATTACCGAACTTTCCCAAACAAACTCACTTGAAGATATGCGCTTATTTTGGGGCATGCCGAATTTTATTGTACATTTATTAAGGACTTTATATCCATAGCTATACCCTTAAGTAACTTACTTGATAAAGATTACCCATTCGAGTGGAGCGATGCTTGTCAAGAGCCATTTTCGAAGTTAAATAGTATGCTCATTTATGCTCCCATCATGCAATCTCTGGATTGGAGTCCTCCATTCGATTTAATGTGTGGTACAAGTGACTATGTGGTATAGGTTATTTAAGGGCAACGAAAAGATAAAAATTCCCATGCAATTTACTACGCTATCCGGACCTTAGTTGGGCCACAATTAAACTACTCCATTGTGGAGAAAGATGTGCTAGCGGTGGGATTTTCCCTTGAAAATTTCCATTTGTATCTTATCGATTCCCCCATTCTTTATTTTACTGACCGTGCGGCACTATAATACCTCCTTTTGAATAAGGATGCCAAGATGCACCTCATTAGGTGGATCTTACTACTACAAGAATTCGACCTTTTCATCAAGGATAAGAAGGGAGTAGAGAAAATGTCGTAGCCGACCACTTTTCTAGGCTTTCCTCTGATGTACCTCATGATCCCATGCCCATAGATGAATTTTTCCTGGATGAGCAACTTTTTTCCAATTCCTCTCTACCTTGGTTTGCAGACATCGTGAACTATTTAGTGACGGAATCCATACCCTCACAATAGACTCCACACGAGATAAGGAAACTTTTCACCTGGTTGCGCATGTTCGTTTATGACGATCCATATTTATTTAAGTATTTCCTACACCGAATAATTTAAAAATACAAAGAGTCATCGACTTTTGTAATTAAGATGCATGTGGAGGACATTTTTCCACTAAGAAGATGGTCATAAAGATTCTTCAATGTGATCTCTATTAGCCCACTATCTTTCAGGATGTGTACAAATTTTATTGTTCGTGCGAGAGATACCAAAATATAGGAGCCATTTCTTGGTGAGCCACTTTTCTACTAAGAAGACGATCACAAAGATTCTTTAATGAAGTCACTATTGATGTTGCGATGTTTGACTATCGAGGCATCGACTTCATGGGGTCCTTTCCCCCATCTTGTAGTTTTCTCAACATCCTTATTGCAATAAATTATTGTCTAAATGAGTAGAGTCCATAGCTACACACACGATTGACATAAAGGTGGTAAAATTCATTCATGAGTAAATACTTTCTTGTTTTGATTCTTCCAAAGTCATCATTAGTGACAACGATTCACATTTTTGTAACAAGTCGTTCAAAAATTTAATGACAAACTAAGGAGTTCTTCACAAGGTTGGAATAATTTACTACCCACACACAAACGAAGAAGTCTAATTAGACAATTGAGAAATCAAGAACATACTTAAGCAGATTGTTGATCACATTCATCGGGATTCGTCTATCCGATTACTTAAGGAACTATGGGCTTATCATACTTCTTATAAAAGAACCCTCAAAATGTCACCATTTCGTTTTATGTGTGGCGGGACCCTCCTGTAGATTGGGTCACAAGGCATTTTGGGTGATCAGGAGGTTGAACTTTAATCTGGATAAAGATGGTCATACACGAATGCTTTAATTGAACGAGTTGGATAAGATATGCAATGATTAATATGGGTGATAGAAAGAACTTTTCGGTGTATATTTGTCGTTGCTTGAAAAACTCCTCTAATCAAAATCTTCAAATTACCTACAAAATATAACAATCTAAAGTGTAGAGGTAAGTAAGGGTATCAATCCACTTCCAAGGGAAAAAAAGCAAAGGGAACACAATTGTAATTCACTTTTTATTTTCTTTTTGTGCTTTTTCACTTTTCTACTTTTTTTTAGCTTTTTCAAATATTAAAACAATTGGGTGAGGTGATGATTTAAACTAAACTAAACTAAATGTGATATGATAACAACTAACTAGAAAGTTACTAAAATGAAAAAATAAAGTCTAAACTAAAATAAGAGATCAAGTGAGGTAAATATTTGTGAGAACAATCAAGGAATGCGATTACACCACAAATTTTAGCTATTCTAACCAATTAATTTAATTAATTGAGTTCTCCCAAATTAATATTAAAATTACAAATCAACGCTCATTGCAAATTTAATTTTAATAGTAACTTTTTAGAAAATTAATTTTAAAACCCCACAACTCTAGAAAATATATGCACACTCCTTTTAATTAATCACCCGCTAGGATCGATCAATTAAAATTTATGTCAATCTTAGAAAATAAATTTAGAGTTGAAATTCAAGTTATAATACCCCACTTAAGAAACCCCTATCTCTAGTTCGAATCTAAAATGGGTATTATAACTAGAATTTAGATTTTCTCTCTAAAATCATTTACCTGCTCTCAAAGCGTAAATTTAAGGCTGAGGGATCAAAAATAACATTCAAAGGGAATTTTTAAGTAATCAAACTAATTAAACTAAAATAAAATCAAATAAGGGTTTCCCCCCACCCCTTGAAAGGAGATTTAGCCTAACATGATATTAAACATGATGAACAAATAATCAAAGGCATATATAATAAAAGAGTAGAGAAAGAGAACAAATCTTCAACAAGTCTCCTTGAAATTGGCAATTTCAACTCTATCATCTTCCATACAATTCAATTACTCACAATTAAATCTCACCAAATATCTAAAAAAAATAAAAACAAAAACTATTTACAAAATGTTTTTTATCTCGCTACAATTCTCTCTCTAAAAATTCCTATCTAAAAAGCTCTCTTCAAATGGGGTCTTCATCTTCATTTATAGTTGTTGCATGGAGCTTGAGGGGTAAAAATGGGAGGAAAAGAGTGTATGGGATATGGAAGGTATTGGTGAGGGTTAATTTAGGAATTAATGGAGGGTGCATGTGGTTTGGGTGTAAAGTCGTGATAGTGAGGAAAATGAGGGTAATTTTGGAATTGGGGTTAAGTTGGTTAGTTGGGGGTAATAAGGGAAAAGGGGTATAAGTTAATTTTAACACATGTGCATTGGTTTTAATTTTGGTCTCCGATTTTGTTGGCTTAGGATTTTAGAAGGAGGTACATGATTTTGGCTTTGGATAAGTGGGTCTTTGGCTTATGGGAATCGGGTGTGGAGCTTGCGGCTTCGGGTAAGGCTGGTGTAGCGGGTTTTTGGGGTTGTAGGTGGAGGTACCGATGGGTTTAGTCGAAGTTAGGTCTCGAGGGTAGAGGGTTTGGGGTGGTCCGGGTTGTTGTCGAAATGGGTCGTCATGGTTGTAGGTTGAGGGTAGCAGGGGTCGGGTTTCTGGGTTGGATCGAGGCATGTTTTGGTTGGAGGTCCAGAGGGCGGTTCGCCGAAGATGGGGGTTGGATCTCTGGGATGGGGGTAAGGTTCGCCGGCGGAAATGGTGCTGGAGGTGGGTGTGAGGAGAGAGAGAGAGTGAGGTTGGGAAGAAGATGATGTGTGGGGGATTAGTGTGTGTGAGAAGTGTAGGATGTTAGGTGGGGGTGAGGGAGAGGGAGAATTTGGGTGTAGGTGAGTGTAGGAAATAAGGTGTGTGAGTGTGTAGATTTCGGTGATGGTGTGTGTGTGTTTAATTTGAACACCTAAAAAAAAAATTAACTAAACATAAAATTCTAATCTAAAAAATAAAACTCAAATAATAAAATAAAAGAAATGAACACTAAAAATCTAATAAAATATAAAACTAAAGACTAAAAATAAACTCTTAAAAACTAATCTTAATAAAATAAGACAAAATAAAATAAAAACTAAAAACTAATAAAAATCAAAATCAAAATAAAATTATACTGAAAGAAATATAAAAATAGAAAATAAATCATAGAAATTCTAAATAAATCTAAAATAAATCCTAAAAAAATAAAATAACTCAAACTAAAAATATAAAAATTAATAAAAAGGTACAAAATCAACACACACACAGGTCCGGGAATGCCAAGGCTAGGATGGGCTAGGTTAGGGTCAGGGGATTGGGTATTTAGCTCCATATTACGCACAATTGCCTTGAAATACGCGTTTAAACACCGCAACGTGCATTTAAGCCTGCACAATGAATATTTAAGTGCATAAGAACCAAATTGTCGAGAATTAGTAACTAAAGTACGTCTATTCGGGGTATAAAATGTAAAATTTTGGGTGCTTATCACACCACCCCCCAAACAGAACGTTGCTAGTCCTCGAGCAATAAGATAGAAAGAAAGAGAAAGATAAGTAACCAAAAGTGTACCACTTTCACGGGCACTTGCGATTGCACTTAGCATGTGCAATAAGCCTTTAAACCTATAGGTTGCCCTACAGGACGAGTTGTGTCTCGTGAGGGTTTTCAGGGAATATACCCACAAAATTATTATTTGCATAAATTTATTGACAGGCAGTCAATCTCTTATTAGACGTAGAATAATCGCACAATCCATCATGAGATAAATGATTTCAGAAATACAAGCTAGAATTGTGTAAAAAGTTTAGCTAAGTAAATACACAAGGCACATCCTTCCTAGAACTCAACGTGTGTAGTGTGAATCAGTCAAAATGGATCGAGTGTCATAAGAGTAATTCCTAGATTGCCTCTTCGGAATCAACGCTTCAACTTCAAATCTCACTAGATATAACTCTCTCAATTGAACTCTCGAGATTAGGGTTAGTGTATCGCTCTTGTGTGTGAGGAGGTGAGTAAATGTAAGCAAGTTCAAACGTACCACACACAAATAAGAAAGAACGAACAATTAGAAAGAAAAATGATCTCATGAAAGAAATGTTAATCACTATAGTGAGAACGACGAGTAAATGTAACAGATGTCTTTATTTTAAAACTAACTACTAACTACAAACTCTTTTTCTTTTCTTTTCTCTTTCTTTTTTTTATTTTTTATTTTTTATTTTTGCTATTTTTTTGTTTTTCTTCTTCTTCTTCTTCTTCTTCTTCTTCTTCTTCTTCTTCTTCTCACTTTTCAATCTAACAATGAAGACATTTACATTTGAAATCACTCTTTTATTTGAAAATGAAAGATGATATGGATATAATAGGTGATGGTGTGGGGAAATATGGAAAAGCATGGGAATGTAATGGGTGAGGCGTATGGATATATGATATGGAAAAGTTGTAGGCGTATGGATGAAAACCTATTGATCGGGACAAATTTCAAGACAAGTGTTTCTTACAACTCGAAAGTGATGTCGTTCTCAGTGATCAAGCCAAAATTTTATGACAGATAATGAGATCATACAACAATTAAAGTGCGGACCCAAAAGAAGTTGAATCAACTTGTGACTCGGAGATTGTGTAAAACTCTCTAAAAGGGAAAGGCAAGAATCTCACAAGATAAAGTCTCTACTATTGATCCTTAAGGTTCTCTTTAGAATTGTAGTACTCCTCAACTCTAAACCTTATTGTGATAAGTGCGCAAATTTTGTTGAGTCTAAAAATTCATGGTGCAAAATGCCTTGTTACGTATTACACAAGCTATTTAGAAAAAATATTCTCTAGCTTGATTCCTAGACTTAAAAATATGGATGATTGAAAATTCACATCAATAAATGAGATGAAAGAAACTGCACGAAATTTTACAAAATCAAGTTTAAAACTCAAAAAATTTCAAAAGAGGTACGATTTTGATAAAATTCCCCACCCTCAAACACAAAAGAACATAGTCCTCGATGTTAAATAAAATAAAATTGAGAGCATAAGGTAGGAAAGATATTACCAGAATGAACCGCTAATGAAGTGGAAAAATATAGCTAAGAATAAACCTGAAAATCTGTACAAGTCTATAAGCATGGTATAGCATAGGGTGATGGGAAACACCACCCCCCGAACAGGATGAGACTAGTACAAGAAACGCGAGTTACCTCTTGGTAGCGCTAAGTTTAAGGTCTTCAGCCAGATCGAAGGAATCTCATCCTAAGTATAAGATTTATGAAAGCACGGGGCAGCAGAAGAATTGGGGTGATGAGAATCACCCCCAAACAAGACTGAAGCGCCAGTCTTATTGGAAACAGGCTAAAGGGGTCAATGCACCTATATGGAAAAGTGCATCACACTATGCAAAGCATCGGTGGACCATGGGCGGGTGGGTATTATGGTAAAGGTGAGGGAAGAAAGCGTAAAGGTGAATAGGCACCGATCACGGGCCTTATTGAGCCGAAAGATGAGGGCAGCTAGGGCCCTATAAGCATGGTGCTCAAGTTGGTGAGGGAGGCGAAATGGTGTAGAAAGTGGAATGGGGTGGGACTCATAGAAATCACACAACCGGTCTATGAATGGACGATGATAATGGTCGAACTGTGACATGTCAGGGAGTTGTCGATGGGAAAAGTTAAAACCATAAGATAGTGGCGGGCATGGAGGAACAAGCTCGGTGTCACGAAAGTAAAGAGTATCACCACAAATACTCTCATGGGTGGGGGATGGTTTCAGGTGAGGATCTAAAAATGTCGATGGAAACCTAAAATGTGCAAAATCAAGATCCAAACCAAGTGGTGAGGTAATAGGTACAATGGGTGGGATAAATGGCGCAGGAAGATGATCCAACTCAAGCATGGGAGATACACACTCATTGGGAAGAGTAAAGGAATACTCACAAGGGAGTGTGGTTTCTAAAGGTGGAGTTGTCAACTTCTCCATAAAGGTATCATTGGTGAATGTGGTGCGTGAGTAAGACGAGGCACCAAGATCGGAGATAGAGGAATCTGTAGAAATATCAAGCTCAATGGGATCCATGCATGGTGGAACATGATCCATATTCAAATAGTTAGGAGCTATCATGGATTCTATCTTCGGAAAATGGTGAACACTCGTAGCCGGAGCTAACCTAAAAGAAATGGGCATGTCAGAGACATATGCAATTGGTCCATAAGGTAAAATCTTGGGCATATTCTTGGATACGACGGGAGTGTGAACCGTAATGATGGGTTCATTTGGACATGGTGGGATTGGATCAGGCTCACTATCGAAAGGTAAGTCAACACAATTGTCGACTTGGGAACCGAACCATGGGATGGTCTCAACTTCGAGATTCTCGGGGTGGTAGGGTTGGTCTCACTCAAAATCTGTGTCACAAGAGGACACATCATCATCACACTCGGTTTCAACGATGGGTGGATCCATGGGAATGGCCGACTCTCTCGTACACTCCAATTCATTTAATCGTTGTTCAAGCCTTTAGAGAGATTGAGTTTGAATTCGAGTGGCTTTCTCTTGCTCGAGTATGAACTTTTGCAAGAGGGTTTCGAGAGAGGATGTGGATGGTGGTGGAGTTATGGGTGGTGGTGGTGGTTGAGGGGGACACAACTCTCTATGATCATGGCTATATGGAGTATACTCAAATGAAGTGTGTGGAGTGGGGCCAAGTTCATCATACACGAAAGGATCACTTTCGTGATGGACAATTGGTTTATGCTCATGGGGTGCATAGTGAGGGAACTAATCATTAACAAGTGCACAAGGTTGCCATGATGACTTTTGGAACGTGTGAGGATCCACAACATCGGGTTGGGATTCGTATTATGTGGGAGGGTGATCAAGCCTCCATGAATAGGTCGGGTACTCACACAACTCGAAATTGGGTATATCATGACAATGGGCCAAGGTGTGTTCCGAAAAAGTGTCATATGGATGCACATGTTCCACGATGGGTTCGGATGGATATGGAATGTAAGGGCACTCATGGGACATGTGATCGGTATAATTATAGTGGGTGCACAACAAAGAATGAAACACACCGACACTTGACCCCGAGGGTGATTGAAAATGAGGTGCGTGCATGGATGGGTCAAGAGTATCAAGGGCATTCGTGAGAGAGGTGAAACCACTAAAAATATCATAAAGAGATGGCTCGGGATCACTCTCACACGTGTCGTGTGTCAATGGAAAATGTTCAAAGTAGTCCCGTAAAGGACGTTCTTCGGCCATGTGGATGAAAATATTTTATTTTCTGGGGAGTTTTAAAAAAAATCAAAAAGAAAGAAAATATTTTTGGATTTTTCTAAAAATGAAAGAAAGAAAATATTTTTGGAGTTTTGTGAAAAATAAAGGAAGAAAATATTTTTTGGATTTTTCTAAAAATGAGAGAAAGAAAATATTTTTGGACTATTTTGGAAGAAAGGGTGGGGAAAAATATGGACTCTTGATTTGGACGAACTAACTAAAATCGACCACCGGAAAATGGAATTGGACACACACACAAGTCAAGAAAATTTCCTAACTAGCACATAGCCAATATTTATCTTTAGATTTAGTGAAAGGGTAGTCAAATTTTAATTAAGTTCGCGGGCGATAAAAAATCACGAAAATATCTTTGTGATCGCCTTTGCAAAATTTATTCTCCTAGTGGGCTACCTAGTGAATGGATTTTAAATTTAGTGATGGCTAGGGTAGCACACAATTGGTAAGCGAGCGAGTCGGGTGATGAAATCCCTTCTCGTCAGTGATCGGGTGTAGGTCTTAATTAATTAATTCATCACACCATTCGAAAATAAATGCAAAAAATAAAATCAAGTAAGATCACACAAAGCACACAAAATAATTGACTCGCTAACAGGAGAGGCGTGAGGGTGTAAGAAATGTACCTCCCACAGTTTTTAGGCCGTGGGGTGCCGAAAAATTTGAGTCGATCGGGGGGGGGATCACACCTATCTCAGTCCTCCCCGGGAGTCCTACAAATCCAAGGTAGAGTGGCTTCTAAATCCTCGCCTTTGGACGCCCTCTCTCTACTTTGTCCGGTTTCCCTATCACGCTTGTCTTCGATTATTATAATTTTTAAAATGAAAAATAAAATAAAGGTGTCTCTAAGCACCGCGATACAAGCAATGATAAAATAAACCTGTTACAAGTCTTCTAAAATAAAGAAAAAAAATGGTACTAAAACTCAACAAAATATACGAGATAAATGAACTACAAAATTTAATCCGCTCTGAGTGCTTCACGCTCCCAAGAATGGCAACGGCGCCATTTTATAGAAAGAACTTTTCGGTGTATATTTGTCGTTGCTTGAAAAACTCCTGTAATCGAAATCCTCAAATTACCTACAAAATATAACAATCTAAAGTGTTTAGGTAAGTGAGGGTATCAATCCACATCCAAGGGGGTAAAGAAAAGGGAACACAATTGTAATTCACTTTTTATTTTCTTTTTGTGCTTTTTCACTTTTTTACTTTTTTTTAGCGTTTTCAAATATTAAAACAATTGGGTGAGGTGATGATTTAAACTAAACTAAACTAAACTAAACTAAATGTGATATGATAACAACAAACTAGAAAGTTAATAAAATGAAAAATAAAGTCTAAACAAAAATAAGAGATAAAGTGAGGTAAATAATTGTGAGAATAATCAAGGAATGGGATTACACCACAAATTTTAGCTATTCTAACTAATTAATTGAATGAATTGAATTATCCCAAATTAATATCAAAGTTACAAATCAACTCTCGTTGCAAATGTAATTTTAATAGTAACCTTTTAAAAAATTACGTTTAACACCCCACAACTCTAGAAAATAGATCCACACTCCTTTTAATTAATCACCTGCTAGGATCGATCAATTAAAATTTATGTCAATTTTAGAAAATGAATTTAGCGTTGAAATTCAAGTTATAATGCCCCACTTAAGAAACCCTATCTCTAGTTCCAATCTAAACTGGGTATTATAACTAGAATTTTGATTTTCTCACGAAAGTCATTTACCCTCTCTCGGGGCGTAAATTTAAGGGCGAGGGATCAAAAATAACATTCATAGGGAATTTGCAAGTAATCAAACTAATTAAACTAAAATAACATCAAATAAGGGTTTCCCCCCACACCTTGAATGGATATTTAGCCTAACATGATATTAAACATGATGAACAAATAATCAAAGCCATATATAATAAAAGAATAGAGAAAGAGAACAAATCTTCAACAAGTCTCCTTGAAATTGGCAATTTGAACTCTATCATCTTCCACGCAATTCAATTACTCACAATTAAATCTCACCAAATCTCTAAAAAAATAAAAACAAAAACTATTTACAAAATGGTGTTTACCTCTCTACAATTCTCTCTCTAAAAATTCCTATCTAAAAAGCTCTCTTCAAATGGGGTCTTCATCTTCATTTATAGTAGACACATGGAGCATGAGGGGTAAAAACGGGAGGACAAGAATGTATGGAATATGGAAGGTATGGGTGAGGGTTAATTTAGGAATTAATGGAGGGTGCATGTGGTTTGGGTGTGAGGTCATGATAATGGGGAGAATGAGGGTAATTTTGGAATTGGGGTTAAGTTGGTTAGTTGGGGGGTAATAAGGGAAAAGGGGTATAAGTTAGTTTTAACACATGTGGCTTTATTGTAATTTTGGTCTTTGGTTTTGTTGGCTTGAGATTTTAGAAGCAAGTACACGATTTTGTCTTTGGAGAAGTGGGTCTTTGGCTTATGGGAATCTAGTTTGGAGCTTGCGACTTCGGGTAAGGCTGGTGTAGTGGGTTTTCGGGTTTGTAGGTGGAGGTGCCGACGGGTTTAGTCGGAGTTGGGTCTCAAGGTTAGATGGTTTGGGGCGGTCCGGGTTGTTGTCGGAATGGGTCGTCGCAGTGGAAGGTTGAGGGTAGCAGGGGTCGGGTTTCTGGGTTGGATCTGGGGCTGTTTTGGTTGGAGCTCCGAACGACGGTTCGCCGGAGATGGGGGTTGGGGCTCCGAAATGGGGGAAAGGGTCGCCGACGAAAATGGTGCTATAGGTGGGTGTGAGGGGAGAGAGAGAGAGAGAGAGAGAGAGAGAGAGAGATAGAGAAGATGATGTGTGGGGGATTAGTGTGTGTGTGTGAGGTGTAGGATGTTAGGTGGGGGTGAGGGAGAGTTTGGGTGTAGGTGAGTGTAGGAAATAAGGTGTGAGTGAGTGTGTAGATTTGGGTGATGGTGTGTGTGTTTAATTTGAACACCTAAAAAATAAAATAAAACTAACTAAAAAAAATAACTAAATATAAAATTCTAATCTAAAAAGTAAAACTCAAATAGTAAAATAAAAGAAATAAACACTAAAAATTTAATAAAAATATAAAACTAAAGACTAAAAATAAACTGTTAAAAACTAATCTTCATAAAATAAGACAAAATAAAATAAAATAAAAACTAAAAACTAATAAAAATCAAAATAAAATTATACTAAAATAAATATAAAAATAGAAAATAAATCCTAGAAATTCTAAATAAATCTAAAATAAATCCTAAAAAATAAAATAACTCAAACTAAAAATCTAAAAAATAATAAAAAAGTACGAAATCGACACACACGCGGGTCGGGGAAAGCTAAGGCTAGGATGGGCTAGGTTAGGGTCAGGGGATTGGTTATTTAGCTCCATATTGAGCACAATTGCCTTGAAATACACGTTTGAACACCGCAACGTGCATTTAAGCCTATACAATGAATATTTAAGGTCGTAAGACTCAAATTGTCGAGACTTAGCAACTAAAGTACGTTTATTCAGGGTATAAAATGTAAAGTTTTGGGTGCTTATCACACCATATCTCGAATAGCAAAGGAACGAATGAAACTTTCACATAATCGGAGAATTATCTGTAAGGAGTTTCCCTCGGTGCAGAGGGTTCTATTTTACACCTCGTGATTACATTTGTTTCCCATAAAGTTAAGGTCGAGATGGTTCAGAACATTTGTAGTAAGAGAAGTGTTCTTACATGGAGCGATATAGGTGGAAGACCCAAATAATGAGAGAACTTTTAAGGTTAATTGACGACACCTAAAGTCATATCTAGAGGCGTGCATTGGGGAAGTGGAGATAATTTTATTATCAAACCCTGAGTATGGGGATTGTTAGGTTTTTGAGAGAGGTCTTCGCACCCCAGACGTGTATGGGGTGAGGTTTTAGTGTATATAGGAGTCAAGTGAGTAGCTGGTGCACATATGAGACATTTTTGTGTAAATAAGAAAGACCAGAGTGTACTGGCTATGAGTCCCATCCCAAGAGTTGCACAATGAGTCCATGGATATTTTAGTGAAAGTCCTTAGAAAATTGTGTTTTAGGATAAATTTTTAGATATTTTGAGAATCGCACACCCATATTTGAGAGGATATGAAAATACGAGTGAAATGAGAAAACACAAAAAAAATCCATTGAGCAAATTGAACCCATTCTCTCAAAAACTAAACCTTGGGGAAGAGATTTGGTATCAAAAAACAACCTGGGAAGAAAAAAAAGTGAGCTAGATCATTATTTTTTCTAACCAATTTAGTTGAGCGAACCGGTTCGGTTCCTTATGCAAATCGGTTCAATTCTCTAAAGGGCAGGCTCGAAATTTTCCACTTGTCTTCTCATTTCTCACTACAAATTTCACTTCCCTACAAAACAAACCTTTCCCCTTCCCTCTAAACTCAAAAGTATCTTCAACTTCTTTATTTTCATCTTCCCACCTATTCACCACCGAATCCAAGCCCTTTCTCCCCAACCAAACCTTTCATTTTTCCTCCTATTCTACCCTATAAATACCCCCTCACCCTCATATCTCCTAAAACCTTAATCCAACATCTTTTCCTTCCGAAAATTAGTTCAAAGTCCATCCTAGACTCCTACATTTGATATTTCCATGGTGCCTGAACAGTATCTCAAGAAATCAAATTCCATTAAAGTTAAAAACGTTGGATGCGATATCTACCATTCACCTCAAGAACATAATTAGTGAAGTGAATAGTTTTCTTCATGACGGACTCTATTTATAGAACATGGTATTGTATGGGATGGCTTGCCCCATGATGTTGCTTATCTCTTCTCAAAATTAGGATGGAAAAATTAGTTTTCCCAAAATAAGGGTCCGATTTACGAACACATCTCCAAGATTTTTATCGGACCCTCATCTAGATCTCTGAAGGAAACTATGATGCTTATATTGACAGGATAATTATTCCTTTTTCTCTCAAAATCATTAAAGGAAATATATGGGTGTCCAGAGTCAAATCTTACCATTCATACAATTACCCGTACCATCGAAATAGATTCCCAATATTGATATGTCAAATCACTTAGCACCCGACACACCATGGGTATCTGAGACTTTCCCATCAAGAAGGCTAACTCTGCGCACTCATTACTGACAAAGAATGGTTCCACTATCTGAATGAGGCACGAAATTTTTCTCTACTTATTGTTTGACCCAAAGGGAAAAAATAGTCACTCATGCGGAATTTGACCAAATGGGGTCAGATCCTTTCCCTAAACCCGCTTTATTACAGCATGATATTTATAAAGTGGTGTACAAGATTAGGTCAAGGTAGCACGGGTGCCCAAATCGATGAATGAGATATCTATTTATAAAAGTGGTTGAGATTACAGAAATTAAACTCCCCCCCCCCCCCCCCCCAAAATGTATTTTTTATGATAATGAGGTAGGGGAGGGCGGTGATGGAGGAGAGGAAAACGAGGAAGAGGGGAGTATCAACGGGGATGGCACTATCGATGAGCAAGAAGACGATGATCCGATGGACCTGAATTCCGATGGGGAGAATTGACGCATGGACCAATTGGATTCTCGGATTAGCAAGTTCCTAACGGATTATCGTCCAAACCGTGAAGATTTTTTAGCCGATTACCACCGGGATACGTCTATGATGATGTGGCTCTAAGACGACATGTATCGACTTAGCATGGGCGCCCAGGAGCCAAGCTTCCTTCCTACTACTCGAATCCCTATGCACATTATCTAAATTCTCATGGCCCCTCATGTTGATTATTTTTTGGGTTGTTCAACCTTTTTATGTAGTTTATGCAATTTATATGTTTTATCCTTAAGAAACTATGTGAACTCCATCTCGTTTATTAATAAAATGTGTGTTTGTGTATATTGTGTCATATTTGCATTTTAATTATTGTTAGTTTTATATTTAGTACTTATTTTGTCCTCATTTAGATTTTAGTCCTTTGCATTAAGGACAAGGCAGGGTCTAAGCAACGGTGGGTACAAGCATATCTTTTAAAAACAATGCAATCTTAAAATGAGAAAAAAAATCAAAAATTTCAAAAGGTCAAAAATAATTTTTTCCCATTTAGTAAAAATTTGAATTTGAAGTCCTTAAAAATATCATAAAATTTTTGCTTTTAATCTCAATTTGTAAAAATTTCATTCACTAAGCTGAAATTTATCTAACACGGAAATCGAACGAGAATTGACGACTTATACGAATAAGTGTACCTATTTAAACCTGGTCTAATTTTTAGAGTTAATAACAATACCAACTTCATTTTAGTATTATTTGTCATAGACCTCGAATCTATTACTTAGATCGGTTACGAGAAACGAATGAAGATTTTATTTGAAAATGCACCTAAAAATGTCTCAAAAATAAAAATAAATAAAAAATTATTACCAAAACGAATATGGTAATTAGATTAGTGTTCAGACACATGAAGTTAGGTTAACATTTTTTCAACAAAAAATATTTTCCAGAAAATGTCCAACACTTGAAACCAAATTGAGCCAAAAATTCATATCACTTTCGTTTGTTAAGCTGAAAAACTCAAAATGGCCTGAAGTTGTGAAAATACAAAAATTTGAATTTTAAGTTGATATGGTATAGAAGAAGGGGAGAAAAATAGAAAATTATCAATAAAAAAAATGAAAAATGAGCAGAAGCCCAAAAAAGTACAACCGAACCTCCACAAGAAATTTTCCAACTTCAAAAATTTTCATAATTCCCAAAAACACCCTTGACCCGAAAATAGTCCTAATCGAGTCTGAATGAAAAAATCAATCACCGCATGGTGAGCTTCAAAAAAAGAAGAAGAAATGGTAAATAAGGAGACAAGTCGATGCGAATAAACAATGATATTTTTCCCTTGTTAAACAACCATAATCCTTGCATGAGATCTTATCATCGTACAACTTTTTGTCTTTTAATTGGTGTGTGAGAACTCGTACTTATTATATTTACACTTACTCTCACGCACGTCGAGTAAAAAATACAGCCATTATCTGAGTGATTCATTCGTGAGTGCATCCCACAAGAAATCGAAATCAAAATGAATTTTCAGAAAGTAATCGGTGGATGTTAACGATTAATTTTCAATTTTGGACACGTGCACTATTAATTGAGATTTATCAAACTAAATTTCTTGTTATTTTTGTAGAATTTAAATTGTGTAGCTTTTAATTATTTTCATTTTTCCTTGAGTCGTATCCTGTGGTAGAAATTAAATTTTATTAGCAAATTCACTGCAAATCCTCTTGAGAGACCACTCATCCTACTATGATAACCTATGAGTTCAACAACTTGTTGTATATGCTCAATGAAACTACGTGCCCGCGAAATAGGTATTGTATCCCTTAGTTAAAAAATGCTATTTTTAGATCCTATTTTTTATTTGCTTTCATTGCTCAGGACTAGCAATGTCTTTAGTTAAGGATATTGATCCGTTCTTATTATTTCATAATTATCCCTTTAATTCTAGCGTGTTTACAGTCTCGAACATCGCATTTACCCCGAATTTAGCTCATGTTGATTGTAAATAACCTTTTTTGCAAGTATTTCATGTTTATTTTTTCTCCCACGTGTGTTATAGATAATTTGTGCAAGTGAATGGAGGAGATTAGCGCATACAAATCAAGAAAGTATAGTCACAAGCATATCGATAATTTTTCAACTAAACCCCGGAGAAGGTGCCAACATCAAAACGGTATACCTAGAGTTCATGAGAACATAAGAATAAACATCTCCACTACACTAAATTATGTGAATAGTCATGGAAGGGGGGTCATGGATTTGGTTCATTACCAGATGGTCACGATATAAAGCCGTGACCATTTCCAACATAGACGTGACTAGTTACATGTACAAGTTTTATCATGGAAGTACTTGGAGTTGGTTACGGCCTTGATCCCAGACCATAGTGGGTTATGACCCTTATCCCTAACCATGGCATGACCATCATGGTGCCAAATTCGTGCCAAAAATACCTTCAAGTCTGATGACGGACCTAGGCTATAACAATGTCCATGACTGATGCCAAAAATCCATCCAATAGGGTCACGGGTTTAGGTCATGACCAGTTCAAAATGGTCTCACGTGTGAGTCGCAAACTAAGGTCGTGACCACAACTATTTCAATGCCCTAGTCATGGATAATGATGATGTGTGATAAAAATATGGTCAAGCGTATGGTCAAGGCCCAAAGTGTTGACCAGTTTATTTATATTTAAAATAATAAACATTTCTTTATTTTCATCCAAAATTTTCCTCTCTCTCTCAACCTCAAACCCTAAGCTATTTTTGGCTCCCCTCTCTCTCAATCTCAAGTTTTCGGTTGCTTTCTTTCTCAATGTCAAAGGTAACTCCAAAACCCTAACATTTTGTATTTGGGTTTGTATATATGTATTTAATTTTGCATTTATGTGTGTATATGTGCACGTATAATCCGTATATCTATGTGTGTGTTTTGTGTTATATGTATGTGTGTATGTGTGTGTGTATTGTGTTATGTTTTACGTGTGCAGAGAGAGAGAGAGAGAGAGAGTGTGTGTGTGTGTGTTAACCTTATTATTGAATATATGATAATACCTTAAAAAATTCTTCAAAAAAATAGACATGTGCTGGTTCAAATTTTAAGGTGATTCGAGGCTTCAAATTTTGTGGTTAAATTTAAGGGTTCAATTTTTGTTGTAAAATTTTAGACTATGGTATTCTGATTTTTTTTATTGTTGTTATTAATTGATGGGTACTAACATTATTATTGAAAATATCAAGAATTTTAAGATATAAAGTAAGAT
Source organism: Sambucus nigra (assembly GCA_949130495.1). Taxonomy (NCBI): domain Eukaryota; kingdom Viridiplantae; phylum Streptophyta; class Magnoliopsida; order Dipsacales; family Adoxaceae; genus Sambucus; species Sambucus nigra. The sequence goes on from OX422207.1 coordinate 718,399,675, forward strand.
ATCCCCGAATCCCGGGTGTTCATTGAAACTCATCCCCCCCCCCCCCCCCCCCCCACACACACACTAGGATTCCTGGCTTTCTCCCTAATCTTCATGTATACTTATTTTAACACACATACATGTATATTTTTTATACAAAAAATTATCCACCTGTGTGGACCAATCAGAAGTGTAAAAGTGTCTCCAACATGGCATAAATCATAGTCAGCAGATAGTTGGTCGGTGGGAATGCCGACCAAGATGAAGAATGAAAACCTTCAATATAAATGAAAATCCACCACACGGGAAATACAACCAAAGGTCTTATCGCACATGGTTCATACAACCAACCAACAATCACATTAAATGCTTAAATGTATAAAGGCATTCTAACCCTTGATCTTTGGGTCACTATAAATACATTGTTTTCCTTTCATCAAAGTAAAGGTAGAACATATTCTAGGATATTCTTATTCACAAGAGTACCTAGCTTTCTGTAATCATTGAAATCAATACAGTAACAGTGGTCGTAGGCTTTCTTATACATCCAAACCAATTTAAAAATCCTTGTCTTTTATTTACTTATTTCATTGTAATCATATATTTTATCTGTGATTAGTAAATTGGATCTAGTCCATTTTTTGGCATCAACAGATTGGCTCCATCTATGGGGACATATTTCTAATTACCGTTATCAATCTTGTACATCCTTGTTCAAGAAAAAATGAACGATCCATATCCCAGTGCCAGGAACAAAGGTAGCCCGATTGTTCCATCTGATCCTCCTATAGCAGCAGACCTAAATGGGATTCTTGCGAGTATTTCTAAGGGTCAAGATGTTATGCAGGAAACAATGAGATAATTGGCATAATTAATAAAATCCATATTTCTAAACCTATCCAGGCAATAAGAAATTCCTTCACTAAGGACAAAAATGTTTCCCCCACTTCCTAGGCATAGCCAACATTACTATTCCATATCATCTCATGATAGAACTTATCACCAATTAGTTAGTTCATCGGTCAGAGCCACAGAGTTCTATGATGGACATTATTTCTCTCTTTAAAGGCCAAGCATCATGGAAAGATTGAGGAGAGCTTTTCCTTTTGACCGTTTGGAACCCCGTGAAAATAGGAACCCTCATAGAGCATTATTTAGAATTACTCAACATCGAGTCGACCATCGTGAAGCCTCAGTTGGGTCAAGATCAAGCATCCAACGATCTGTTCATGACGAGCAGACTTATCAAGAAGAGAGCTCAACATAAACACATTACACGGACAACCGAGATGCTTCGCACAAAACTAATGCAAGTAATCCATCATGGAAAGGATCAATCCAGCGATTGGAAGATCGACTGGGAGAAATGGAAAAAGTAAAGAATCCCTTACAGAGGAATTTGGTCAAAGGATATCCATTCATTCAGACAATTATTGATATCCCAACTCCATCCAACTTTAAAACCCTTGTGGTCACCCAAAAGTATGATGGTAAAACTGATCCAATTTTACACATTGATCAATAGCAAGCTCCAGCTAGCATTTATTCAATCCTTGATGAAATGAGATGTAGGGATTTTTCTAGTACCATTACGAGTTCATCCCAAATATGGTATAATAACCTTCCCCAAGGACAAATTACCAATTTGTTGAGATGTTTGTTAGAAATTTTTATTTTGGGGCCAAGTTGGTGAAGAGAGTAGCCCATCTCTTGAGTGTAAGGCTGTGAGTAGGGGAAACAACCATGGAGTACATCACTCATTTTCACAATGAGAAATTAGAAGTTGTTGATTACTAGAGAAAAATAGCCATTACCTCTATCACTAAACCTGATAAGAAGGACCAAAAGGAGCAGAAGCCAGAGAAGTATGACAAGCTCAAAAAGTATGGAACTCATACTCCATTTTTTATTAGCATTCACCATATCGTAGAGGAAATCAAACATAATAAGGATTTTTGATGGCCTCAAATATTGAGGGAACATCCTAATAGGAGGGACAAATATATATATTATGAGTTCGATAAGGATCATGTCCAAATAATAGATAATTGTATATCTTTAAAGAATGAAGTGTAATCTCTTATTCGTCGAGGAAAATTAAACAAGTTTGTTGATCAGTGAGAAGGCGGAGAAGCAAGGGGAAGGTCAAATTCTTCATGCAAGCTCAGAGATAATAGGAAGAGAAAAAATAAAGATGGTTATGAAGATGATCCCGACCTGCCAAAGAACCCTAAGAAACCAGAACATGAGAGAGATTATACAGTCAAGCTATAAGTACTATTTCTCTAGTGAAAAAGTTTACCCATTGGGAACAATCAAGCTAGAAATAATGTTCGGCACCTGGTTGGCAAGCCGTATTGAAAAAATACACTTTTTGTGATTGATAAAAATGTCTAATTTTCCTATAATGTGATCCTTGGTAGGTTAGGATTGAAAATGTTTAAATATGTAGAATCAACAGTCCATCAATGCTTGAGTTCCCAACTCACTTAGTTGTTGATGTTGTTCAAGGAGAATAAAAAGTAGCCAGAGAGTGTTATTACTCGACCGAGAAACAAAACTTAGTTGATTTGAAGAAGAAGAAGAAGAAGAAGAAGAAGAAGAAGAAGAAGAAGAAGAAGAAGAAGAAGAAGAAGAAGAAGAAGAAGAAGAAGAAGAAGAAGAAAACTTATCAGGTAGAAACCATTGAGCCCAACAGTGATTCTAAAGTTAAAACTTTAGATCCCTAAGATAAGATAGAGTTATTCAAAGGGAATATTGTGGAAGCTACTGAAAGTATTATCCCGGGTGACAACAAGCTAGAGAGGACTACACAGATCGGCCTGACACTGGATCCAATAGTTAAACATGAATTGATTATGTTTCTGAGGCAGTGAAGAAATTTATTTTCTTGGAGTCATGAGGATATGCCTGGGATTGACCCCAATTTCCTCTGTCATGATCTCAACATCAATAAGGATGCCAAGTCGATCAAGTAGAGGCGCGTGGTTTTCAGTCCGAAAAATAATCAAGCTATTCAAAAAGAGGTGGAGAAACTTTAAAAACACCAATTTATTGAAGATGTTAAATATCCATCCTGGTTGACAAACGTTGGAATGGTCAAAAAGAAAAATGATAAGTGGAGGATGTGTGTGGATTTTATCGATCTAAATAAACCCTGTCCAAGAGACCACTTACCTTACATAGAATCAATCAATTGGTGGATGATACATCAGGACATGAGATTTTTAGCTTCATGGATGCCTATTCTGTGTATAACCAGATAAAAATAAAACCAGAAAATAGAGAAAGCACAACTTTAATCACCAACCTAGGAACCTACTGCTACAACGTAATGCCCTTTTGGCTCAAAAATGCTGGAACAACATACTAGAGGTTGGTGAACAAGGTATTTAAAGAGCATATAGCAAGAATATGGAGGTTTATGTAGATGATGTGTTAACAAAAAGCAATGAAGACTCAAATCATATTAACAACCTCAATCAAACCTTTGATCAGTTGGAAAAGCATCAAATGATGCTAAATTTGACCAATTGTGTGTTCGGAGTATCAGAAGGAATGTTCCTCATCTTAATAGTTAATCAAAGGGGAATTGAAGTTAATCTAGCTAAGATTAAATCTTTGATAGAAATGCAGTTGTCGACTTGCAAGAAAGATGTACAAAGTCTTATCAAAAGAGTAGCAGCTTTAAACAAATTTGTTTATCGGGCAACAGATATATGTTTTCCATTCTTCAAGGTGTTGAGAAAGACTTTTGAGTGGAATGAAGAATGTGAACAATCATTCCAAGAATTTAAGAAGTACTTTGATCAATACTCCTAATGATATTGATATTGAATATGCACACAGGGTCCAATTCAAGGCGTCAAACAATGAAGCGGAGTATGAAGCTTTAATAGTCAGGATAGATTTGGCCCACTCATTAGGCAATAAGAGGACATTATTTATTGTCCTCTTTACATCTGAGTATGTCTTATACTCCTACAACTATCAAAGACTTATTCAAGTTAAATCACGTGTCAAGACGGATTCGAATATCAAATTTCTTCAACATTCAAGTCTCTGCGAGATTAATTTTGGTAAGGTTGTGTTTAAGTACTTTAGCATTTCACTTAGAATATTGGGATATTTTTTACAAAATATTTTCTAAGTGTTGGATCCGATTTTTTCGTCAAAAGTGTTTTTTTAAGCTTTAAGGTGGAGTATTTTCTAGCGAAATAAAAAATTAATTTTTAATTATTTTTGTTCAATGACAGAGGAGCTCGGTTGAGCGACAACCTTATATCGTGCAAAGCTCGTTCGAGCGGCACATATCACCATTCGAGTGATCTACCTATTTTGTTTGAGCGATGCACCGCCTTAATGTTTTTATAAATAGCGTATTAAAGAGCTTCGTTTTGGTTCAGAAGACCTGAGATTTCTGTTCTATGAAAACTTCTTTTATAGAAACGTTTGTCTTCTCACTTTTGAGAGATTTAGCTCTATTTGCAATTCACAAAATGTCATAATCTTTATGTGAATTATTTTGGAACCCAAGTTACAATCTTGTTGAAGTTTTCTCTTATAGAGAGGGTAAATCTATGGCTGATGACTGCATGTCAATTAGGAGTGCTCGAGGGTGTTCCTGGCTAAATCAGACTTCATGTTCATTTGGACTGTTGTGGTTGTTCCATTACTGACTCTAAACTGTGTGTTTATGTGATTGTTTTGGGGAGTGATCATTACGAATTTCATTATAATAATTGTAAGTATTATAGTGAAATAAAAGGTTTTTTCGGAAAGGGATTTTTCCTGAAATCTTTTAGTTAGCAATTTTATTTGTGATGGTTTGACACACACACACAGACATAGGGGGTGAATTAATGTGGTTTCAAAATTGACACCGATTAAATAAGGTTAACTTTGAAATTTGCAAATTCGGTTGAATCAAGTATCACCGTGCATTTGCAAATTGGCATCTGAACAGGTTACATTAATTTATTGTGTACTTCGATTTCCGCAAAAATTATGTGATATTGATTTTTTTAAAATCTGTTTTGTGAAAAATCACAAATTTTCCAATGGAGCACTTATATAATCGGATGCCCATTTTTTACGGGTCTAATAATGCCTACTATAAAGAACGTATGAAATCACAGTTAAAGGCCATTGGTGAGCGCGTTTGGTTAGTTTGTGAAAGAGGGTGGACGCCTCCCACTGTCATTGTAGCTATGGTAACATCTTTAAAACATGTGACTACCTGGACTAAGGATGAACTTAAATGGAGCACTTTTAATTCACGTGGGCAGAGTGCAATTTCTGGTGTTGTCACTCCTGAGGAGTTTCGACGTATTATGACGTGCACCACGTCATAAAAAAGCGTGGGATATTTCACAACTTACCCGCCAAGGTACAAATGTGGTCAAGGAGTCTAAAATTCAAAATTTAACTACTCAATTTGAAATAATTACCTTGCTTGAATTTGAGTGTTTTGATGATTTTAATGCTAGTTTATTTGATATTGTCAACACTACTTTCAATTTTGGTGAGCCCATACCTGATGCACGAGTGGTTAAAAAGATTTTCAGATCACTGCCTAAACGTCTTATCCCAAAAGTGACTATTTTGAATACCTTAGGTAATTTGGGAAATTTAAAACTAGAAGAGCTGGTAGGAGAGCTCCAGACATATGAAATTAACTTTTTTCTGATATTTTCAAGCCCAAGGATAGAGGGATAACACTTAAAGCCTAGTCTATGAAGAAAAAAAGTGAGAGTTTGCGAGTCCGAGTCTGATTTTGATATGGCCTTGCTTGCGTAATTTTTTAAAATTTTCTCAAGTTTTTAAAACAAAATTCTTCCAATAAAAAGTTTTTGAGAAAACAAAAAGAAAGATGAGGCCAAAGAGAACGGTGAGAAAGAGGGTGAGAAATACAAAGAGGAAGAAAATAAGTGTTTTGAGTGTGAGGGTAGGGGGTATAGAGTTTTTTGATGTCCCACTAGGCTAAAGAGAAAGGTCAATCAGACTTCCATGCTACAGACTCGTAGCGATAGTGACGAAGAGGTGAAGGATTCTAGGGATGAGTCTTCACAAGGAAAGTTTAGCGTATTTTTAGCTAGTCTCGTGAGCACACCTAGTTTGTCCCACGAAGATTAGGATACTTGTGCACGTGAGACCCCCAAGGATGATTTGAGTGTTTCTAGCGAGTGTGAGAGTGATTGCTCTAGTGAGGGTGATATTGTGCTCTAGATTGCATTTAGAGATTTGTACGTTGAGACTTTAAAGAATAATAAATGGAATAAGGAGTTATGTCTTAGGTTGTAAAATTTGGAGATATATAATGAGAGTTTGATGGGTTTTGAGGTGTTGGCGAGTCAACTCGAGAAGGTGAAGATTAATTTGAGTGAGCAGTTGATCGACATGAATCGGGAAAAGAGTGAACTTATATCCCATGTGTCATAATTAGAGAGTGATCTTGAACGTGCACGGGAAGTAAAGGTCACTATAGAGGATACATATAAGGAGGTAGGAAAGATGCTCCTCGGTCTCTGTTTGGGTAATGTTGAGAGACTAGGAATTGGTCATGATGGTGCGTCCACTTCACATGTTGCACCAGAGTCAGTTCTCGAGTTTGTGTTCGATCCATAAGGCTCTCAACCTAACCCACCTAGGCATCCCGTACCTAATAGGAGAGTGCGTAGGAGACATTTTGATAGAGGTGTACCTAGGCCTATTTATGTTTGCACATATTGTAAGAAGATAAGAAACATTAGGGAGTTTTGTCTTAAGTTGGATTATTTGTCACGATTTGCTACTACACGTGTTCACACACATGCACCCACACATGATGCTCCTGATGAGTTTAGGAGAGAGTTTTCACATCATAGGGAGTAGGTAAAGTTTTTAGTCAAGGCTTCACATGACTTGATGGGTGGTTTTCATAGGATGTCACCACGTTTGGAAAACTCCACCACACCTACCGGTTGAGGTTTAGACTTGTTTGCTAGCATAGGATGATTTTCATGATGATATTTTATGACTACTGCCAGTGTCTATCTTTTTTGTAATAGATTTTTATTTATGAATAATTTTGAAAAAAATCAAAAAGATTTTCATTTTTTTTGAGAAAAAATTGAAAAAGCCAAAAAGATTTTATTTAATAGAATTATTGAAAAAGACAAAAATATTTTTGTATTTTGTTTTGAACCATATATGAATGGACATTTAGGATGGCCGAGTCACAATTTAATTACATATCCATGTGACTATTTGATAGTGTTTTTATATGCGTCATCATTTTATTTATGTTTTTTACAATGTTTGGAGTCATTGAGATGTATTTTTTTATTATTACCTACATGTTTGACTCATATTTGCCTTTAATGCACACTTTCACATATATGTTTCATTATCGTATTTGCTTATCACATGTTGGTCGGAGTGTTGTCATCTCAATTATGTCTTTAAAATGAACCATATGTGATAAACTTGACAATGAAAGTAGTGCATGTAAGAACCGTTGCCCGTGAGGAATTAAATTGAAAAAATGATGAGTGAAACACGAGAAAGTGCTGTGAGAGTAAAAAATTAACTTCTCATGAAAGCCACCATTTGAAAAGAGCTAAAAAAATTAAAAGGAAATAAAATGATAAATATGCCAAAAGGGGGCCACCTCAAAATAAAAATAAATGCATAATTATTTATGAGGGAGTTTGGATGGAAAATAAATCAACGGGTTTGCACATTCTAACAGCGTCATGAAAAAGCATTACATAGTTTTAGACGTTATTGGGGTGGGAATCATTCTTGACTTTGATATGGTGATGGATTGTGTCGATGTCATTTAAATTAAACACTTTCGACACCTAAGGACGATTTTGAGATTCATTCGTTAGAAGTACACATATTCATCTTGCACATATGTTATGTTTGATTGTTTTGATTTTCCTATCAAATATGTTTACACTTATTCACTCTGTATACATGATTTGGTTATCTTAGTGTAAATTCATGGTGCGTGATTTTTGAAAAATTATTTTTGTATTTTTTTGTATGAAAAATTAAAAAATTAAAAATAGTTTGCGGAAAGCTTTTGAGTTACTCTTTTTCATGAGCATAGTTTGATCCACATTTGCTATGCATATTTATCATGACAACTCCGTGTTTGTTTTATTTATTTGTTTCCCTGTCTATTTCGATCAAATAAAAAGGGGGAGAACGAATTATGGAGGAGTTTTTACATTATGGGGGAGATTTGATTATTAATTGATTTATTCTTATATCATTTCAAACTCGATGCGTCACGAAGGTATTTGCTTTGTCTCATATGTGTTGGTATAAAATTTAAGATCATTATTTTTCACACCCTAATAAGAAAAAAATAAAAGATTTGAAGATTTGATGTCGAAGATTTTTTGAAGAAAAGTTTGTCACTCACATGTTTAGTACCTTTTCGGTTTTGGGTTCATAGGAGCGTATTAGATTTGTATAGACATTTTATATTTGATAATTTGTATGTTTTTATGTTGTACTGGCATAGGCATAGGCATAGGCATAGGGGATATTTGTAAGGACATTGTTTATTATCCTATTTACATTTGAGTATATCATATACCGCTACAACCATCGAAGACTTGTTCAAGTTCAATCATGCATCAAGACGGATTCGAATACCAAATTTCTTCAACATTCAAGCCTCCGCGAGACTAATTTTGGTAAGGTTTTGTTTAAGCACCTTAGCATTTCATTTAGAGTATTGGGATATTTTTTACTGAATATTTTCTAAGTGTTGGAGTGGAGTTTTTTGACAAAATATTTTTTTAATTTTTGAGGCGGAGTATTTTCTGGTGAAATAAAAAAATTAATTTTTAATTATTTTCATTCGAGTGACAACCTTATGTCGTGAGAAGCTAACTCGAACGGCGCGTGTCACCGTTCGAGCGATGCACCGCCTTAGTGTTTTTATAAATAGCATTTTAAACAGCTTCGTTTTGGTTTACAAGACCTGAGAATTCTATTCTATGAAAACTATTGGGGAAGAAACGTTTGTCTTCTCACTTTTGAGAGATTTAGCTTCGTTTTCAGTTCACGAAACGTCCCCATCTTTATGTGAACTGTTTTGGAACCTAAGATACAATCTTGTCGACATTTTCTCTTATAGAGAGGGTAAATCTACGGATGACGACTGCGTGTCAATTGGAAGTGATCGAGGGTGTTCCAGTCTAAATAGGACTACGTGTTAGTGTGGATTGTTATAATTATTCCCTAGCTAACTCTAGACTGCGTGTCTATGTGATTGTTCTAAATAGTGATCATTGTGGATTTCATTATAATCATTGTAAGTATTATAGTGAAATAAAAGGTTTTGCTCGAAAGGGATTTTTCCTAAAATCTGTGAGTTAGTAATTTTATTTGTGATGGTTTGACACACACACACATACACACACACACACGTATTTGGATGTTTAGGGGTTGAATTAATTTGGTTTGAAAATTGGCACCGATTAAATAAGGTTAACATGGAAATTTATGAATTCGATTTAATCAAGTATCTCCGCACATTTACAGGAGCTGAGCAAGTAATAGCGCACAGTGATTCGCAATTAGTTGTCAACCAAATGATTCATTTATATAAAGGGAGAATTGATGACCAGATATTGTGCCAAAACTATGGAATTTATTTCCAAGTTTCCAGATATACAAATGAACAGGATCCCCAGAATAGCAAATGCCCAAGCTGATGCCCTTGCTCGGCTAGTGTCAGCAACAAGAATTGAGCTCAGGAGAACAATTCCATTGGAAATCGTGGCCAACTAAAGCATTAATGAGGACTTAATGGTTAATTTCATTGAGTTATATTTGGGATCTTCCTGGATGGACCCAATTAAGTCTTATATTGAAGATGGAATCCTACCACCTAATCCCAAAGAAGCCAAAAGGCTTTACTATAAAGTAGCAAGATATGTGTTGGATAAAGGGGTTTTGTACTGAAGGGAATTAACAATATCCTTACTACATTGTGTTCATCCATTGGAGGTGGAAGATTTGATTAAATAAGTTCATGCGGCTTATTGTGGAGCTTATTCATATGGTCGTTCATTGTTCTAAAGAATCCACAAATGGGGATATTACTGGCCAACTATAAGGGTAGATTATAAAGTCGTCGCAATAAAGTGTGAAAAGTTCCAGACGTTCTTTGCAATTCACAAAGCACCCAATGCTGCTCTAGCTCCAATTACTTCACCTTGGCCCTTCGCTATTTGGGGAATTGACCTCGTCGGCCCACTGCCAACCACCAAAGTCAAGTTCAAATACTTGGTAGTTATTGCTGATTGCTTCACAAATGGGTGGAAGCAGAGACATTGATTGAAATTCCTTATGAGAAGGTGTATCAATTCATTTGGAAGAGTAGCATACGTAGATATGGGTTGCCCTATACCCTTATTACAGACCATGGAACCTAATTTGATAATGAGGAGTTTGAATCATATTGTGTCTAGTCCAAAATCTAGAAACTACATTATGTACCATGTCATCCTCAAAGTAATGGTCAAACCGAAGTGACAAATATAAATTTGCTCAATGGACTTAATAAGAGTCTTGATGCTGCTAAAGGCAACTGGATTAATGAATTTCATTACATACTATGGGCCTACCAAATAATGATGAGAATAGAAACTTGAGAGATGCCATACATGCTTGCATTTAGGGTAAAATCCATGGTGCCAGTCAAGATACGCCTACTAACACATAAGGTCCTCAATTTTGACTCTCTAACTAGTAACTTGATGCGACTATTATACTTAGATATTTTGGGAGGAGTCAGAGAAGATGTTGCTCTCATAAATGCTACGTACCACACAAGATAACTCGCTTCTATAACAAAAGTGTCCAGCTGACAAACTTAAAATAAGGTGACTATGTCGGTAATAAGGTAATTCAGAAGAATAACAAGCTTAAGGCCAATTGGCATGGCCCATATTGCATTTTTGTAGTCATCTGACCATGAACCTATCGGCTTGATACCTTGGAAGGGGAAGAATTCAAAAACACTTGGAATGCCGAGCACCTCCGAAAGTCTTATCAACGATTCAAGCGATTTCCATAATTGTATTTTATTTTGCTTAGTGTTCAAAATAACTATTGTTAAAGTTTTAATAAAATTTTGATTTCAAACCCTCCAAATTTTTTTTGATTTTTTTCGAAGTATGACGATATACATCCCCCAAAAAACAACAATGAAAAATGTCTCTTAGTCTTCATCTCTTGTCGATCAACATCACATACATCCTTAATTAGGTTCTTATATGTCGATTAGCAGAACATACTTAATCATATTGAATTTATCAAATTCCTGATGCACCAACAACTTAAGGCACAATTATTTTTGCCCACGATTAAACTTCATGTATGATTTTGTGTATACAAGTCACGAACAAGAAGTAATTATTACTTCATGTATGATTTTGTATTAATAAATCACGAACAAGAAGTATTATCTGACCAAGTAAACAACATGAATACAATCCTAACACACTTGGTCGGCAAGAACAATTCACTTCATGTATGACTTCGTTTTTGACAAATAAAAAACAAGAAGTTTGTAAAACTTCATATACAACTAAAATAGTTACAAATAAGTTTTACCTGACTAAGTTGAAGGCATGAAGACATGTAAAGATTCCTAACCACTGGAATACACACATATATTCCTCATACACTTGGTCACCACTGATAACTAATGCAAAACTTGGATCAATAAATCTAAGTGCATTAGTAGAATCTATGGCCTTACCATTACAGTTTAATAATTAATTATTAGACAATAACTAAGTTTACTGATTGATTAAGTAATCAAGAGATGACAACATAAAAATATGAATTTGTATTAATATATTAACCAGATTACATTCAAATAACAAAATATAGAAAAACTATTCAACAGGATGTTTTCCTTGAGCTTTGGAACTTGGATGACTTGGTTGCACTCTTTCCATTCTTGTAAGAGGATCATTAGAAGTATAAGGAGAATAAATACAGTTTAAGTCTTTCAACATTCTTCTATTGCTGCTGCTCAACGCATTGATCATATGTGGAGGATGAACTATTTCATAAACATCATATAAACCATAGTCTCCCAGGTATTTAATGATCAAGCAGTGGGGAATGGCATCAACAAGGATCGATTATGTGACCAACTTGAGGGGAGGATCATCACAATCTAGTAGATCAGGCTCATTCCAGTACCACAGCTCACTATTATGATCATGTTTTAGCAAAGTCAAGCATTTGGTCCATCCCCACTTATAGCCTTCATTATGGGTCTGGTTAAGGTGATAATCAATATGGATAAGAGATTCATTATATCCTTCCATCCACACCTCTTTGGGTTATTTGTTAAATTCAAAGGTTAACCTTTCAACTTGATGTTGAAGTTTCTTCAAAACATCACTCTTCACCTTCGATTGCACAGATTGGTCGATAATGGCCTTATCCTTAGCTTCTAATTTTTTAGACAAATAAACAATATCTTGACTCTTAGCTTTGAACAGGGAAGCTTGTTCGACTAATGTTTTCTTAGTCCTGGCCTAATCAATAGTTGGTCGGCTCATCCTTTATTATCTGGAAGTTTGTCCAAGCTTGGATTTCTTCAGAGCGTCAATTTCCTCCATAAGCCAAGAATTCTTAGTCTCTAAGAAAGATGCCCCTTCGTCGGTACCACTAGTAGAAGACTGTTTCAAAGTATCTAACTCATTCTAAGTTTTTTATTTTCCTCCTCAAGAAATTTGGTAATTTCCTTTGCTTCATCTATTTCTCGGTTCAATAGGAATTCTTTCTTTTGTACATGGAAGCATATTCTTCTAACTTCTTCTCAAAGACCTAGCCTTTAATCAATCCTTTATATTTTGCTTCATAGTAAACATTAAGTGAAGACAAATTATATTTGTGATCTTCCTGTAGATCTTTAATCATTTCATAATAAGTCACATTATTTGCTACAACCCTATCCAGCAAACAATGGTGGTGAATATATAACTCTTTTACTTGATTAGATGCTTCTGGTCCAAGCATGACGACCAATTATTCTTTAGTTAAAGGAACATGAACATATTCCAAAAAGCTTCCACTCCGCTTGAGTAGGTCGGATTCAGCCAAAACTATTCCCTGCTTCCTAGCATCAAACTGAAAATTGCAAGTGTAAGAGAACGAGTATGATTACTAAACAATCTTGACACGAGTATGAAAATTCATTCAACAAAGAAAAAAATAAGAAAATATGATAAGCACAACATATATAGAAAGAAAGATGAAAGGATTTTATTGATAACCAAAAAGGTGTTACAACTTGTTAAAACTGTTGGTCCTATTACAGAGCTGAGAAACATAAAAAGAAAATAACAAGGAGTTAGACCTTCTCCATTTCCAGGGTATTACTTCCAGAAGGTTGGTCGATAGAAGGGGAAACTTCATTAATGGTCTTTGAAGCAGACCCAACATGTTAAAGGAAAGCTTACCCAGATCCCTCCTCGTTATTAAACTCTACCTCCAAGTAGGGAGGCGAGCCTGCATCATGCCTCTGAAATAATTCCGATTCTGCTGGGGTGCAAACCTCCTTAAGGGCTCCGACCAGCCATCCTTAAAAGACTTATTTCTTAAGAACTCAATCTCAGTAGAGGCTACCAAAACTTCTTTGTCCCAACCCTTGTTGAAGGAGTCGTCCTTAAGGTTCTTATTTTTGGCCTTCTCTATGACCAACTCAGAGGACAGGCCAGTAACTTTCTCCTCGGCAAACTTCAAAAGATCTTGATTTGCCTCCAATTTTTTCCTCGGCGAGCTGGGCCTTATTATCGAAAAAAGATAAATTGTTTTCAGCAGTGGCTAACTTTCCTTCAGCAGCTGCCAAACTGGTCTCCGCAGTGACCAGCTTTCCCACAGCAAGAGAAACCCTATTAACATCCTTTTGTATCTCGTCATCGCAATCCTTTTTCTTGGACTCTAATAATTTCCTTAAAGCTTCAAAAGACTTCCTCAGACCCTCAAGCGCCTCTTTAACTTATCCACCAGACTCATTCTTCTCAAGCATTTTATTAAAGTTTGATAAAATTGTACAAAGAACAACATCAGATTAGAAGAAACATCAAGAGAAAAAGATATCTAGAGGCAATTAATAAAGAAGAAAAGATTACCATTGCCAAACTTTGGCAAGCATTTTCTACCAATTTCAGTCTTGGTAGAGGGGCGAGAGCTGCTCTGCCAGCAGAGTGATTACTAGTCTTTATTAATTTCCTAGCAACACTAGGATGAATAGCAATGGAAGATGACTCAATAAAAGTTAGATTCTCTTTAATCTTCTCGACCAACTCCTGGTCGGCAAAGATTTTTTTAACTTGCTTCTCAGGCAAGCCTTTCTTCAACCTCTTAAATTAAGGAGCAACAATATATACTTCCTCGATAGTGATGAGTTAAGGAACCTTTTCCGTCTCAGAAGCCTTGGATACTTTTTCTGGCTTCCTAGCATTCCCAATATCTTTCTTTGTAGGTGTATAAAAGTCTCCATTAATTAAATCGAGGTCTTCCACTTTCCTATAGTAGAAAGAGGAGATGAAGGAATTGTTGTGCAAGGATTCAAAGGAAGAAGAAGTGCCCAAATCCTTCTTTGCACCAGAATATTCTTCAGTGTAGGATGTAGGGATTGGTTCTTCCTCAAGATTGATGGATTCAGTAACTTTAGAAGTAGTGGGTCGATCAACAAATGAAATTATAAAGCTCATGTACTGCAGAAGATAAGAGGCACCTCTAGGACGTTCCTAGCCAATCCTCTAGTGAATGTTCCAAAGGAATTTCATCTTTCGGATGTTCATGTCCTCTTCCGTTGGACACCTCTTTTTTCTTTTAACTACACAAACCAAAAACAAGCTAAGACAATATCAAGTCAGCGTATCATCAAACAGTTGATGTGCAAAAATACAGAGTAATTTAACAACCTATGCCATGACCCCCTTGGGACACCTGGTCCCATCATACACTTATCTTGTTTGTAAAGTAGCGTGTTGCCATTTTTTTTGTAAGGAATCCATAACCATAGTAATGTTTATAGGAGTCTGAAAAATTGACAACTAAGGCCCTGTTGGCAAACTTTTTTTTCATATAGTATGTACTGTCACTGGTAACCCACTTGTAACAGAACATCAGCTCTAGGATACCAATGTGGGTTCCATGTATCTAACTTAGCTTATGAATCCCATTGAACACTCTCCAAGTATTGGGGGGAACCCTAACCGGGCCGACATAAAAATATTAGGGGGAATTGTGAAGCCACACTCAGTAATAAAGAGAGAGGAAATCCAGTGCCCTCAGGCAACGACAATACTTTAATATGTGGAAAGGGTTATTCTAAGTCCACCCAATCAGGAATGTTTCTTTCCCACCTAAATTCCTCTAAGGAACCCCCATGTACGATATATAAACCATGGCTACAATAAAGAAAGAAAGAAAGAAAGAAAGAAAGAAAGAAAGCGAAGTGAAGTGAAGTGGAAGGTAAAAAAATCTTATAGTGAAAATGACGACTGAAGAAAAGGAAGAACGTAAAGAAATGCTCAGAATTTGGAGAAGAAGAAGAGTTTGAAAGCTTAAAAAAGGTTTGGTATGAAAATACAGAAAAATCTCGCCTTTTATAGCTCACCAGGGAAATCCTCATGAAATAATTACTTTCTTCAACGATTTACATTCTGTCGGCTTTGAAGTTATTATGAATGAAAATACCAACATACCCTTTGGCAATTCGTTAATTTTTAAATTATTTACAAAAATGTCATTACAAAATCAAAATATGGAAAATTTTCACGAGTCCCATACGTCGGCAAAAGCCGACCAACTCTAAAGAAATTATACTCCATCATTTCAAAAAAAAAGCATTAAGAATGAAGTATTGTGGGCATCTATTAATACCAAAAATTATCAACCAACATGGACCAATCAATAGTGGACAAGTGTCTCCAACATGGAATAAATCCTAGTTAGCAGATAGTTTCTCAGAGGGCATGCCGAACAATATGAAGAATGAAGACCATCAATATAAATGAAAAGCCACCGCACAACCAAAGGTCTTATCGCACGTGGTTCAAGCAACCAACCATCACATTCATTGTGTATGGGTGTAAATGCTTAAATGTATAAAGGCATTCCAACCCTTAATCTCTAGGTCACTATAAATACATTGTATTTCTTTCATCAAAGGCAAGGTAAAATGGATTCTAGGATATTCCTATTCACAAGAGTATCTAGCTTTCTCTAATCACTAAAATCAATACAATAACAGTGGACGTAGGCTTTCTTACACAGTTGTACCACTTCAAAACTCTTTGTCTTTAATTTACTACTTTCATTGAAATCATATATTTTATGTGTGATTAGAAAATTGGATGTAGTCCATTTTTTTGGCATCAACTTATATGTTTATGTTTATTTATTTTAACCCTAGTTAAAATTGAAACCCTAATCTTCATTTATATGTTTATGTTTATTTATTTTAAATTTAGTTCAAATTGAAACACTAATGTTCATGTATATGTTTGTGTATTTATTTTAACCCTTATAAAAATTGAAACCTAAGTCTTCATATATATGTCTAATGAGAAATGACCCGACTTTAGTGAAATATTATGATTATGGGTATGTGTTTTATTTCATAGATGATATAATGAGTACGAGATAATTATTGATTGTTGGTTTGGTTGTTAGATAATATGTTCAATTTCTTGCATTGATAATACACATACTTTTAAACTCTCAAATAGAAAACCCTAACATAATGCGTCTTAATCCTTATGGAGGTTTGTTGTTTGGATTTCACATTGGTGAGATCCAACATACACGGGGTGAAGAAAAGGGTATTGATGAATCAAAACCTTAATCATACTAATATGCCCTATAACTAATATGTTAGAATTAATAATTATTAATTAATTAAAGTCATTATTTGTAGGACTCATATTCACTCCCTCATATATTTTTCTAAGGAAAAATGAGGTACGGTGATATTCACTCGTAACAAGAGTACAAGCGGTTGCAATTGGATCGCATATATACTTTTTTATTAGCGTGCGCCATATAGACGGTACTCCAATTTACAAGTATGGGAATAAGAAGATCGAAAAATCTGAGCATAGAAAACGTGTTGCAAGGGGTGAAAATCCCCCACCCAACCCCAAACGGCACCATGAGTAGTACGAATACCTTGTGTGTGTCCAACGTAATATCTACCAACCGGTTGCGTAGTTGTGGGACTCCCAATTTGAGAATAGAAATCGAATTTGAGAGTAGGAATACTTTCGCTTGAAAACATGCCACGAGGGGGAAAATTCCACCAACCCCCTCCCCCCAAATGGAACCACGGGTGGCACGACCACCTGATGCACGTCCAATGTAACACGTAGCAACTGACAGCGCAATCGTAGGACTCCCAGTTTAAGAATAGGACCCGAATTTAAGATTAGGAACACCTGGGCTTCAAAATGTGTTGCAAGGGGGAGAAAGCCACCAATCTCCCCCCACACCCACCCCACCACCAATGTCACCGTGAGTGGCACGATTAATTCATGCGCATTGAACATAATATGTAGCAATTGGTTGTACAGCCTCGGGACTCCCGATTTGAGAATAGGACTCGGAATTGAGAGTAGGGATATTGAGGCTTGAAAATGTTCCACATGGGGGAAGACTCGACAAATCCCCTTCCCTAAATCGCACAGGGGCGGAGGCCACCAGCTGCCCAAATGGCACCATGGGTAGCAAGACCACCTTGTGCGCGTCCAACATATGACGTATCAACCTATCTCGCATTTTTCGAACTCTCGGTTTAAGAATAGGACTTAGATTTAAAAGTAAGAACACTTAGGCTTGGAAAATGTCATGGGGGTGGACGCCACCCCCCCCCCCCCCCCCGGAAATGGCACTGCGGGTGGCATGAACACCTCATGCACGTCCAACGTAACACATAGCAACATGCCACGCATTCACAAGACTTTTGGTTTGAGAATAAGATCCGAATTTGAGAGTAGGAACACTCATGTTGAAAATGTAATGCGAGGAGGTTGACGCCACCAATTCCCTTCCCCCTCCCAAATAGCACTGCGGGTAGCACAAACACCTCGTTCGCATCCAACATAATAGGTAGCAACCGGTCATCCAGCTGTGGTATGACGTGACTAAGAATTTGTCTCAAAAGTGCGTTTTCTCTAGGCTCAAGTGCAAGCCTGTCGCGTTAGTAATAATTCGATAAATCGGGATCGTATCCATAGGGACCAATAATCGGTATTTGTATAGGAGAAGTTATTAAATCTTGAAATGATTCCTCAAAAGAATAAGAAAAGATGATTAATGATTGGGAAATTTCTAGTGAAATAAAAAATGTTTCCAAGAAAAATTAACTAAAATTTGTGAAGAATTTAGATTGACAAATGAGAGAAAATAGGGTAGGGTACAATCCCTCAAACCTTAACAAATTGCCGTGTAGAATACTAGAATTGAAAATTAAAATTCTTGACCAAATCCAGCCTTTATAAATCCTAAGTATTACATATATAAAGGATCTAGCCCTCATCATACGAAATCAAAGGTAAATATAAAGCGGTGAATGAACAATTACACTCGCAAAGCATTCTTAAACATCTCAAGTACCTAGGGAAAGAGAGATTAAAAGATTGACTATGTGTGTGTAATTTTCATTCACCATTTGGTCGGAATTTAATTTACCCTCTATTTTCTATTCATGTAATTTGCTTCGGAGTGAGTTCATGTACCCCAGCCCTTAAGAATTTAGCTAGACATGATTTGATTAAAGAACAACTTCATACACAAAATTATAGGTCTAACAACTATTGAAAATAATTTGCAAAGCAATTGAAATTTGACTAACATGAATACCAACTAAGAGAAAGAAATTGTTATACTTGATTTCAGCAACAGGAAAAGGCTTGAATCCAGAAATTGTAATCACTCTTACAAGCTAGGGTTTATAAAAACTCCTATGAAAATTTCCTACTTCTAAATTTCTCTCTCTAAAATTGACCTAAAATCCTCTCTAGAAAAACCTCCTCCAGAATGGGGTAGGGCATGGGCTTTATTAGCTCCAAGTACTACAAATTTGACAGCCAGGGATGCTTGTGGCGCAAGATTTCACCAGCTACGCACATCAAAATCTTCACAATTAGTGTCAGGATTTCGCATGACTGGACCGGTTCGGATAGCCCTCGGATCGGTCCGTCTTTCAGCCACCGGATCGATTCTTTTTTTATTCTACCGAATCGGTCCGGTACCCACCGGATCAGTTCTGTTGTCATCAGTTCGGCATCCATTCGGGGTCTACTGGACTTGGATCATTTCGGATCGGTCCGGTTTCCACCGGATCGGTCCGATTTTCTTCCTTGTTGACTTTTATCTATCCTCTTTGACTGGCCATAACTTTTGATCTCGAGCTTCGATTTGAGTGTCGTTTCTTCCGATGCTATTGTGAAATCAAGAACTTCAACTTCCCTTTAGATGTCGAGTTCGAATTATGGACAGAAATTTACACTTTTGCCATTTGACTTTTCTTCCTTTCATCATTTCCTTTCTTCCGATTTCTTTCTATCTTTTCTTGCACTAAATTCCTGTAAAATCCATCAGAAATACACGAAACTAGGGGAAATTGTTAGAAAGAATCAATGGCAATGATATGGAATAAAAATGATTCAATTACCTTGTTCGAGATATCAAAATCACTCACTTAAGGGCCAAAATTTCAAAGAAATTATGCTTGGTCAAATACTCCTAACTTAGGACTTTGCATGTCCCGGGCAATGTAAAAGAAATTAGTTTAATGCTCCTTTCTTGAAAATTCTTTTATTGGGATAGAATACCTTTTTCACGGGAAAGCGATTGCATTTAGCGTATGCAACAAACCTTTAAACCCCTAGGTTACCCTAGTAGGACGAGTTTTGTCTCGTGAGGGTTTGCAGTGAATATACCCACAAAATTCTTTATTGACTAAAACAAATATCAAAATACTTTAAAATTGTACAATTTAAACTTTTCGAAAAATAATCATCATAAATTCATATTCAAATGTCTTAAACCATAGTGTGTGTGCAAAGCCAAAAATTAAACCTCAAATTTCCACCGATTGAGCATTACGTTACTTTCCAAAAATTCGTTTTCATTCAAATTCTTACGAATGCACTCACAAACGAATCACTCGAATTGTGGCTATTTTCTCTCGGTATGCATGATATAAAGAATAAATATAATGGACACAAATTCATGCATACAAAATTGAAAAGAAGGAAATATATGGTGAAAAGATCTCATCATCGGAATACAGTTATTAGGAAACGGGAAACATCATCTCTTAATCACACCATTTTAATCTCTCATATTATCTTTTCATGTCTTAGCTCTCCATGCAGTAATTAATTTCGCCAATCGGACTCAGTTAGGAATTTTGGGGTTAAAAGGTGTAAAGGGTAAAAATGGGAATGGACGGAATGTTCGTAATTGGAAAATGTCTTTATGACGTCCATTAGTGCTTTTTCGGGCATTAGCTCATTTTTCTCTTTCTTTTTCAATTTTCATTTTTTTTCTTTTCTTTTCTTGCTATTTTTGTTGAGCATATCTATTTTTTTTCTTCTTGCCCCTTTTTGTTGCACTTTTCGGACTTTCTTGATGAATTTTCTCAATTTTCACAATTCCGGGCTATTTGGGTTTTTCGGGTTATCAAACGAAAGGGAAATATTATATTAGGCTCAAACTGGGTTGCAAATGGATAATTTTGTTTTTCACAACTTTTTATGGCTAATATTTTTGGGTAACAAACGAGGGCCTACTTCATTGTTCAAATTGCTAATCACATTACCATATGCATCTTGAGATTAATTAAGTTTAGAGATATATTTAGCACGAATTTCGAGATAACATTTCACACATTTCCCATAACCGATCAAAACAGAGGATTGAGATCATCAATGACTTATTAAAACGCTGAAAAGAACTTTGAGTTAATCATAAACTCGGATTGATTTAAAAACTCATAAAAAAATTGAAAGGCTCAAAATCTCACTGGGTTGGACTAATCTCCACACTTATTCGTTAAGTCGTCAATTTTCTTTCAATTTCAATCTTTGGTCAATTTTGGCTTAGTGCATTTTGGTTGTTAACAATTTGAGACTATAAATAGAATAAAGGTGATATTTTTGAAAAATTTAAATTCCAATTTTTATTTATTTTGAAGAAAAATATTTTTGGATTTTTTTCTTCTTTTATATATATATATATATATGCGAAGTTTTATGAATACGCACCTGTCATCCTCCCTAACTTAGTGATTTGCATTGTCCGCAATCAAATGGACGAGAGAGAT
The DNA here is from genome assembly GCA_949130495.1 of Sambucus nigra. Lineage (NCBI taxonomy): Eukaryota > Viridiplantae > Streptophyta > Magnoliopsida > Dipsacales > Adoxaceae > Sambucus > Sambucus nigra. The sequence goes on from OX422207.1 coordinate 718,421,027, forward strand.
AAAGAAGACAACATTATGAGTGCGATAAATAAAACAAGCAATGATCATATTAAAACTGTATAATGCAATACACTGTGTAAACAGGACATCACAAACATAAAGGGGTAGCGAGGCATCCTAAGGGGCGAGTGGGGGACGGTAAGGACCGGGAGCAGAAGGATCATAAGGATTGTAATAGTAAGGAGGAAGAGGGGCCTCGGGACCCATACGCAAGACCAAACTCATGTCCCTCTCGTAGGATATCACGAACTCGTCGAAACGCGTTTCAAGAGAAAGGACGCGCTCAGTCAATCCCGTACCAATCGGAACATAATCCGGATCAACGGTTTCATCATATTCTTCCTCCTCTCCTTCTTCCATCTCAACATCCTCATCAGCAATGTTCTCTTCCTCATCTGTATCCTCATCACTCGAATCATCCCCGCGCCTTGTACGGATTAGTTGTATTTGCCGTTCACTTTGAGTGCGGGATTCTTGCCCTAATGGCTTGGGCAAGTTGATAAGGTCTTGTGGCGCTTCAATCCCAGCATCCTTAAGCAAGGATGTAATGAGACGACCATAAGGAAGAGGGGCGCGACCCTTTTTATCGTAGGCCACAAAGAGAATATCAGAGTAAAATGTGCGGGCCAAATTAATAACTGTTGCATGGTCAAACAAATAATACATCATTGTTGCTTGACGATGGAGCATTGCTGAATCATTGGAGGTTTGCAAAATATTGGCACAAACAATGTGAAAAGTGAACCGAGCCTTGTCGGATAGCCGACCAACAGGAAAGGTTTCGGTAGTCCAAACCGCGTCGGGCTCGATTCTTGAGATGCAAACTGCTTTGGACAGAACAGGGTCCGGACTGGGATAAGCAAATTCAGCGGGAGTAACCACACCGTAAGACTCGAGTTTCTGGGCCAGAATTTCAAGGGAGAACGGTATTGGTGTGGAATCCACAAAAGTTTGTGATTCGAATTCAGCGGTACGGACTAGCGAACCGTAAAATTGGTGCACTTCATATTCCCAAACTGCCTCATGTGGTTCATTGAAAAATCTGCACCAGCCTCTTGTCATGAACATGGCGGTGACAGAATTAGGCAGTTGATCCCAAAGGATTTGACGTTCAATGTGGATTTTGCGGGTGGGACTGAAAAACCGCCGGCACCAATTTGCTTCATGTCGAGAACGGTATTCTCCATTGCCGTCGGGCAAGACTTCAATGGAGGTATATTTCTGGGGAGCAACCATGGGTATGGAAGGAGTAGACAGAAAGTGAGAGAGAAGAGAGGATATGGAGGTGTGAAGTAAAATGTGGTGGGGGATGGATGTATTTATAGGATGGAGAATGAAATAGGAGGGAATGGATGGGGGGAAATGGGGGGACGGATTTTTGGGGGAAAGGAATGGATTGGGGGGATGAATTTGGTTTGGATTGAAGAGGTGTGAACCTCGGGAAGGACCATTCTGCAGATTACCAGACCGATCCGGTTATACTATCGGACCGATCCGCCTTAACCGGATCGGTTCTTTTAATTCAGGACCGGACCAGTTCGGTCTGCTGAATCTTAGAAATTCCTTTTTTCTATTGTTCTCACTGCTAATGCTCCTTTTCTCCATTCCAATGATTCCTTTATAACTTCTCTCACTACAAAATTTCTGCAATGCTCATCAAAACCTTCACGCCCCTAAAATCATTGGATTCCCTACCCCGGCCTAACACATACTTACAACTCCTACGACTCTTATTTACAACAATCACCCCATACATGTTGGGGGTGCGACGACCTCACCTCTCGTTTTTAGTCAATCCCCATAAATGGGGTCCGACAGCCAGATTGTGTCGGCTTCCTTGACGATTGCTTCCACATACGGCTTGATACGATGCCCGTTGACCTTAAATGTGTTTCTCCCTTTCTCATCTTTGAGTTCAACAGCTCCATGGGGAAATACCTCTTTGACAATGAATGGACCCGACCATTTTGACCGCAATTTTTTGGGAAACAAGTGCAACCTCGAGTTGTAGAGAAGGACTTTTTGTCCCGAATGAAACTCTTTCCTACGAATGATTCTGTTATGAGCTCGTTTCTGTGACACCCCGCCTAATTAAATACCGGGCGATCACTCCTTAATTAAGTTAAATAAAGGTAAACAGTTGGTTCATTCTCAGCATCACTGTTGCTAAAAATATGTTTTTAAATTTAACACCCTAAATAATTAAGCTAAGTGTCAAAACCATTTTCATACATGCTTTCCAAATTTTATTTAAAGAAAAACATTTGTTTTATTAACAACATTTCTACAATTAAGAATCACACCACAATAAACCTGGAACACAAAGTCCAATAATAATAATAATACATTCGTCAATCGAATGTCCACATATGAAAACTAAAGTCACCAATACAAACTGAATAAAACCCATCGTAATAATACTGGAAAACTGAAATACAAATGTCCCAACAATAATGAAATAATGGAAAGGGCGACACATGCCCAATAAATGAGAATGCTAAAAGTGGAGTCAATAAGGGAAGCCGTCTACGCAAGTAACCTGCAACTCCCACCTAAGCTGCAGCACATTCCTTTCAAGGAATCCTAAGCAAGACGCCCTTGTGGCTGGGAACCTGAAATATATACATATATATACAAGAGAGAGAGAGAGAGAAAAAGAAACGGGTCAGAGCCCGAAAGTGTGTTTGATTTAAAATACGTTTAGCAAGTATTTAAATTGATACAGACCAATGCAACAACATATTAGTGCGTCACTCTCTTGAGAAATACTCACCTCTCTTCTAATGTGCACACATATCGCACTAATCTTCCCAACGGTTTGTTTTATCAATTATCGCACCAGTCTTTCTAAAAGATTTAACATATCTTAGATTACTCGTAAGATTTACAATTCACTATTTCCACTTTAAAAAGATGTTCCAATTTGTAACCAAAGTTCTCTATTTTTAACTTTACAAAAACAATAAAGTTTCCAGTGACATATTATACTTTCTCAAAACAAGTATTTATAATTTGAGCCAACAACCATGTCCTACTTATCAAATCTCAGTGGGCAGTTTCAAATATCATAATCTCATATATATATTAACTACTCCTACAATATATATATATATAACAGCACCCCGAATAAAACTATGGTGCGTGCATACTTCCACTATCCAAACCCCATACCACTCAAATCAATGGGAATACAAATTCGAAATCACTCTCGAATTGTATTAACACATATACAAACAATATCGAGGCGAAGCATAGATTCCAAGTATCTAAGAGGATCGCACATACTCGCGTCTCTTAGGACCGTCTGAACTATCAATTCGATAGCCTGTACCAAGGATATCTATCCTCTAGGGTACAAGTCAATATCCCCCATAAAGGTCCCATCGAGATAAGACTGTCCCCGCGCGGTAACCTCAAGGATAGCAAGTAGCGCGGTATGTTTTTCACATGTATATAATATATGTACACACAATCATATAAATATACCACTTTATCATATTAACATAGGTTCTTCACGTTACCCATAATTATACCATTTATCCTTAATTTCACATTTAGAGAAATACGTATAAGGTTTTGTTCCTAACCTTAACTCGAAGGGTTTTCTCACTCATTACCTGACACTCGTGGACTATATCCTCACAAATCTGAAATTCAGTAAGTGTCTTTATTAGGTTCCAATGTAACTCTCTTACGCACCTCACCCTTTAAATTTATAAATTCACCAACCCTAAAGTAAATGTCCCATAAATACCATTCTCGCTGAAGATTAAAGGTCCAAACATTTATTCCTATGCCCTACTGGTCCTCAATGTCTCCCAAATAATTTTATCAAGAATGCACAAGAATTATATCACGACAATTTGAATTTAACTCATTTAAAGAGGGAATTAGGAGTCTGCCAGGAGGGGTCGATCGATCGAATCTTGGGGCTCGATCGATCGAACCTTCGATCGATCGAAGCTCTAGGCTAGATCGATCGATCAAGCTGGTCTGGGTAAAATTCTGCAGAATGCAGTTACGGGTTTCACTAAACTTCTTCATCCAAAACTATTTATTTCCATTCCAATCGTCCCAAAAATCCTACTATCATCATTATAACATTATACCAGGAGTTTATAACGTAAAGCATGTGTATAACTATCATTAAACATGGATAATTAACTCAAAATCCCATCTAATCATCAAGAACCCTAGAGTTTTCCTTAATCAAGGTTCTAATCTGTTTTTACCAGAAATTCCTTCTAATATATCATCAAAATTTTGTGGGTTATATTACTCTACATGGCAAGGGTTCCAGAATTTCCATATAATCAAAACTACATGCATTATCCTAACACAAATTGAGTTTTCTTCCATAGTTTCCATCTCTAACGAATCCTAGACTAATATGAAGATTGCATTAACGAAAATATACAAGTCAAATACTTGCCTGGGATTTTTGGTATGCAGATTCACGGCTGATTTTGGTATGGCTGCGTTCCTTGTCTCGCGATCTACGCGGTGGTAGTGGTGGCGGTGCAATCCGGTGGCTTTTTGGCCTTGAATTGCCTTGGAGCTCTCTCCTCTCTTCTCCAATGGTCGTCACTTGATTTCTGGATATTCTAACCCTAAAAGGCTAACCTAATGGCTGATATAGGTTGCTGAAATTCGTGGGTTTAATTACCCAATTATGTAAAATGACTAAAATGCCCTCCCGGGGTACTAATTAGGCCTAAAAATGCCCCGAGACCCAAACTACACCCCCGGGTACACTTTTCTGACTATCTCGACCCTATCGGACGCGTTGGCACACTCAAAACGACCATACGGACAACATATAAAATATTCATTTTTAATTTAACCAAATTAGTCCCAACGTGACACGAGCACGTTCCGACTTAAATTTCCGAAATCGTCATTTAATTCACTCATGACATTCAATATAACCAATAGAATATATTACTTTGCTCATTAGTAATATTCAACCAATTTTCCATAATTACTAACTCTCGTCACGTTAATAATTATAACATAATTAATTTCCGATTTTTTATTGAATAAATCATTCACATTAAATTTAATAAATCCCCAAATTAATATAGCATAAAAATACGGGGTATTACATACTTCGCCCCTAATAACGGGATTTCGTCCTGAAATTCGGAAAATGAGGCATACCTGGTAAAAACAACTCTGGATATCTCTCGCGGATATCTGCCTCACGCTCCCAAGTGGATTCCTCCACATTATGATGCTCCCACTGGACTCGCACAAGTGAACTATTTTCGACCTCAATCTCCTCTCACTATAGTCTAGAATAGCCACTGGTATCTCCTCGTAAGAGCTATCAGACTGTAAGTCTATCTCATCTATCGTAATGTGAGTATAGGCCACATCATCCCGAAGATATCGTCTCAACGACGAGATGTGGAATACATCGTGGATGCGATGTAAATATTCTGGAAATCCCAACCTGTATGCAACCGGTCCAATCCTCTCGATGATGGTAAATGGTCCCACGTACCTTGGAGCCAACTTCCCCTTCTTCTCGAACCTCATCAGTCCCTTCATAGGAGATACACGCAATAACAATTGATCTCCCACATTAACTCTCGGAAGAACCGTTTCGCATCGGCGTAGCTCTTCTGCCTGTCCTGGGCTACCCGAATATGACTCCTGATTATCTCAATCCTCGCGTAGGTCTCCTGAATCACTTCTGTTCCTAGCAACTTGTTTTCCCCCACCTCGAACCAATAAGTTGGAGAACGACAAGGCCTACCATACAAAGCCTCAAATGGAGCCATACCAATCATAAACTGATAAGAGTTATTATAAGAAAACTCTACCAGTGGAAGATGTGGCTCCCAACCTCCTCCAAAGTCGAGAACACACATGCGTAGAATATCCTCTAACATCGGATTAGTACGCTCTGTCTGTCCATCTGTCTGTGGGTGGTAAGCTGAACTCAACCTCAACTCAGTACCCATAGCCTCCTGAAAACTTTCCCAGAAACGTGACACAAAGATCTTGTCTTTATCTGACACAATAGTCAGGGGCACCCCATGTAATTTGACAATCCTCGCGATGAAAAATTGAGCATACTGACCCGTGGTATAATCTGTCCGCACCGGCAGAAAATGTGCCACCTTGGTCAAATGGTCTACAATCACCCAGATAGAATCGTGGCCCCGCTGTGATGTAGGCAACCCTGTAATGAAATCCATGGAAATACTCTCCCACTTCCACGTGGGTACTTCCAATGGCTGAAGCAATCCTGACGGTTTCTGATGGTCCACCTTTACCAGCTGGAAGGTAGAACACTTGGACACGAACTCTGCGATGTCCTTCTTCATCCCACTCCACCAGTATTGTCGCCTCATATGCTGGTACATCTTATCGCCTCCCGGATGTACTGCAAATCGGGACCCATGAGAATGAGTCATCACTGCATGACGTAATTCTGCTCCTTCTGGAACTACCAATCTCCCATTAAACCGTAAACCTCCATCAGAACTAACAGAATAGGACTCAGCACCCTCGGCTAGAAGTCGCACAATCTGCTCCTGGCAAAACGGGTCTGTGGTTTGTACCTGTATCACCCTCGTACTAATCTCGGGGGTGACTGACATCACGGATATGAAAGAACGTGCCACTGCGTCCTGGTGACCCAACTCCTTCCATTTTGCTTTCCAGACGTCCGCTACATCGTCTGCCGGTCTATGGCTCAACGCATCAGCAACTACGTTGGCCTTCCCCGGATGATACTGTATATCGAACTGGTAGTCTTTAACAAACTCTAACCATCTGTGCTGACGCATATTCAGCTTCGCTAAGTGAACAGGTACTGCAGTGACTTATGGTCTGTGAACAAACGAAATTTCTCCCCCAATAAATAGTGCCTCCATATCCTCAAAGCAAAGACGACCTCTGCTAAGTCCAGGTCTTGGGTGGGGTAATTCTTCTCATGCGGCTTAAACTTGCGGGAAGCAAAAGCTATAGCCTTCTCCTCCTGCTGAAGTACTCCCCCAAGTCCCCGTAAGGATGCATCGGTGTAACATATGGTACCCCTTTGCGAGTCAGATTCATCAATGGACTCGCTATTTTGGAGAATCCCCGAATGAATCTCCTATAGTAACCGACTAACCCCAAGAAACTACGCACTTTCGTCAGTGTCGTGGGCTGTCCCCACTCCCTCACCGCTGACACTTTTCTCGGGTCAACTGTAATCCCCTGCTCAGAAACAACATGGCCCAAGAACAGTACCTCTCGCAACCAGAATCCAAACTTCTCGTACTTAGCATACAACTGATGCTCTCGTAGAGTCTGAAGAACCTGCCTCAAGTTCTCAGCATGCTCCTCCTCGGAATGTGAATATATCAAGATGTCATCTATGAAGACGATGACAAACTGATCCAAGAACTCTCTGAATATTCGATTCATCAAGTCCATGAAAACGGTTGGGGCATTTGTGAGTCTGAACGGCATCACCCAGAACTCATAGGACCCATATCTCTATAAGAAGGCAGTCTTTGAAACATCCTGCTCTCTAATACGTAACTGATGGTACCCCGACCTCATATCTATCTTCGAAAAGAAAGTTGCGCCCCTTAGTTGGTCGAACAGATCATCGATTCGGGGTAACGGATATTTATTCCGTATCGTGACCTTGTTCAGCTCCCGGTAGTCCACACACAATCTTAATGAACCATCTCTCTTCTTCACAAACAAGACTGGAGCGCCCCAATGTGAGGTACTCCTACGAATAAAGACCTGACCTAACAGCTGCTCTATCTAATCTCGTATCTCTCGCATCTCTGCCGGAGCCATACGGTACGGTGCGCGTACTATAGGTCTCGTATCTGGCAATAAATCTATAACAAAGTCTATCTCACGACTGGGCGGTAGGCCTGGTATCTCCTGAAACACATCGAAATACTCCCTGACAACAGGGATCGAATCTAAGGGAATCACAACCTCCTTAGAGGTATCCTCCTCTATGTAATACAAATGAGCGGTCGAACCTCCCTCTGGGCGAGACATCGCCACTACAAACATCTCTTGCCCCGGAATGGCAAAAACAATGCTCCCACCGAAGTAATCAATCATGGCCCTATAAGCTGCGAGCCAGTCCATACCAATAATCACATAATGCTCGTGCATGTCAAAGACTAACATGTCTGCAGGTAAAACCAAGCTACCAATCTCTACCCCCACTCCATGGTATATAAATAAAATAAGTGACCCATTCCCCAGTGGTGAGTCGACACACGTCACGGTGCTCTCTGCTGTGGCTAGCAACCCTAAGGACTTTGCAAAATGTGTAGCTATAAAACAATGCGTTGCCCCCGTATCAAACAAAACTCGACCCATAGTACCATGGATAGCAAACATACCCTCAATCGCGGGTGGTGCCTGTGGAGCTGCTGCCTGGTGGACGTTATAGACACGTCCATATTGCAATTGCCCCTGCTGCACTGGAGCTGCTGGAATGGCTGGTAGGGCTAGCTCCTGGGCTGGAGCTGGGAGGGCAGGTGGAAAGAGTGGTCTCAACGGCTCATTACGGGCTCCCTACTGCTGTGGAGCCCTATCGCCCTCTGTGCAATCCTGGCGCCTATGGCCATGTTTACCGCAACTAAAGCATCGGCCTTTGAAGTTTTTGCCCCTCTGACCCTGCTGTCCACGGCCCTGCTGGCCGTTTCCTCCACGCCACTGGCCCTGTTGGCCCTGATGTGTACGCTGTTGGCCTTGCTGGCCCTGCTGTTGTCCCTGTGGTCGGTGTTGGCCCTGCTGATTAGGCTGGCCCTGATGGCCCTGCCTGAAACCCCCGAATCCCTGCCTAGAATCACCTGAACAGAATCGCTTAACAGGGTCCCCCTGATGGGAACTCTGCTCGTGCTGACGAGTCTGCCCATGAGTTGGTGCCCCACTGGCACTATTACCCCCGGTCCTGACCTGCTGGCTGGACTCCCCTGCTCTCTTGCTTCCCTGAAGATGGAAGCGGTGATCCTGGCAATGTAGTAACGCTGCATTGAGTACGTCAGTGAAAGTACTCAGGGATAGATTTCCAATAAGGTGCTGACGGATCCTCCAAGCTAACTCGTCGACAAACAGCAAAATCTTCTTGCTCTCAGTGGGTGCCTCATCCGGCACAATAGTGAGAAGTCTTGTGAACTCCTCCTCATACTCAGCTACTGTAAGGTTCTCCTGCTTCAGATTTAGTAATTTCCACCTCATCTCAGTCTGCACTACGGGTGGAAAATACTTGCGGTCAAACCGCTCCCAGATCAACTGAATAGGGATTGTGTCCCTCTCCTCCAAAGTAGTAGTGGACTCCCACCACTGTAATGCGGCTCCCACCAGCATAAAGGAAGCCAATAATTGATTTTGCACGTCAGTGCACTCATACATACGGAGATGCCACTCGATGTCCTTCTTCCATTGGCTAACTGTAACAATATCGGAGCTACCTGAAAACTCAGTGGGATGCGCTTTCTGAAAAGCATCCCGAACCCGCTACCACGCCGATGGAAGCTGTGCTGGTACTGGCACCACTGCCTGAACCTGGGGTGGAGCCTGCTGAATTACCGCTATTGCGGCATTCACCACCTGAGCAACAATGGCGGCTACTTCGTTTGCATTCATTGTGCCTGGTGCCGGAGCTGCTGGCTGCTCGGCTTGGGCACGCCTATCTTTCGGAGCACGTCTCGGAGGCATCTGAAACGTGAACAAGTTTATTATTCTACAGTTATCATCAAATCTCAAATAGCTGAAGACTTTAACGTAAAAGCAGGAATACAACAATCCTAAAAATAGGGCTCTATAGCAATAACGTTAAGCTGAAAGCGAAATAAGCCGTACAGATCCTATGGACACTAGAACCTGATGCTCTGATACCACCTGTGACACCCCGCCTAATTAAATACCGGGCGATCACTCCTTTATTAAATTAAATCAAGGTAAACAGTTGGTTCATTCTCAGCATCACTGTCGATAAAAATACATTTTCCAATTTAACACCCTAAATAATTAAGCTAAGTGTGAAAACCATTTTCATTCATGCTTTCCAAATTTTAGTTAAAGAAAAACATTTGTTTTATTAACAACATTTCTACAATTAAGAATCACACCACAATAAACCTGGAACACAAAGTCCAATAATAATAATACATTTGTCAATCGAATGTCCACATATGAAAACTAAAGTCACCAATACAAACTGAATAAAACCCATCGTAATAATACTGGAAAACTAAAATAAAAATGTCCCAACAATAATGAAATAATGGAAAGGGCGACACATGCCCAATAAATGAGAATGCTAAAAGTGGAGTCAATAAGGGAAGCCGTCTACGCAAGTAACCTGCAACTCCCACCTAAGCTGCAGCACGTTCCTTTCAAAGGATCCTATGCAAGACGCCCTTGTGGCTAGGCACCTGAAATATATACATATATATACAAGAGAGAGAGAGAGAGAGAGAAAAAGAAACGGGTCAGAGCCTGAAAGTGTGTTTGATTTAAAATACGTTTAGCAAGTATTTAAATTGATACAGGCCAATGCAACAACATATTAGTGCGTCACTCTCTTGAGAAATACTCACCTCTCTTCTAACGTGCACACCTATCGCACTAATCTTCCCAACGGTTTGTTTTATCAATTATCGCACTAGTCTTTCTAAAAGATTTAACATATCTTAGATTACTCGTAAGATTTACAATTCACTATTTCCACTTTAAAAAGATGTTCCAATTTGTAACCAAAGTTCTCTATTTTTAACTTTCTAAAAACAATAAAGTTTCCAGTGACATATTATACTTTCTCAAAACAAGTATTTATAATTTGAGCCAACAACCATGTCCTACTTATCAAATCTCAGTGGGCAGTTTCAAATATCATAATCTCATATATATATTAACTACTCCTACAATATATATATATATAACAGCACCCCGAATAAAACTATGGTGCATGCATACTTCCACTATCCAAACCCCATACCACTCAAATCAAGGGGAATACAAATTCAGAATCACTCTCGAATATTATTAACACATATATAAACAATATCGAGTGGAAGCATAAATTCCAAGTTGCTAAGAGGATGGCACATACTCGCATCTCTTAGGACCGTCTGAACTATCAATTCGATAGCTTGTACCAAGGATATCTATCTTCTAGGGTACAAGTCAATATCCCCCATAAAGGTCCCATCGAAATAAGACTGTCCCTGCGCGGTAACCTCAAGGATAGCAAGTAGCGCGGTATATTTTTCACATGTATATAATATATGTACACACAATCATATAAATATACCACTTTATCATATTAACATAGGTTCTTCACGTTACCCATAATTATACCATTTATCCTTAATTTCACATTTAGAGAAACACGTATAAGGTTTTGTTCCTAACCTTAACTCGAAGGGTTTTCTCACTCATTACCTAACACTCGTGGACTATATCCTCACAAATCTGAAATTCAGTAAGTGTCTTTATTAGGTTCCAATGTAACTCTCTTACGTACCTCACCCTTTAAATTTATAAATTCACCAACCCTAAAGTAAATGTCCCATAAATACCATTCTCGCTGAATATTAAAGGTCCAAACATTTATTCCTATGCCCTACTGGTCCTCAATGTCTCCCAAATAATTTTATCAAGAATGCACAAGAATTATATCACGACAATTTGAATTTAACTCATTTAAAGAGGGAATTAGGAGTCTGCCAGGAGGGGTCGATCGATCGAATCTTGGGGCTCGATCGATCGAACCTTCGATCGATCGAAGCTCTAGGCTCGATCGATCGATCAAGCAGGTCTAGGTAAAGTTCTGCAGAATGCAGTTACGGGTTTCACTAAACTTCTTCATCCGAAACTATGTTTTTCCATTCCAATCATCCCAAAAATCCTACTATCATCATTATAACAATATACCAGGTGTTTATAACGTAAAGCATGTGTATAACTATCATTAAACATGGATAATTAACTCAAAATCCCATCTAATCATCAAGAACCCTAGAGTTTTCCTTAATCAAGGTTCTAATCTGTTTTTACCAGAAATTCCTTCGAATATATCATCAAAATTTCGTGGGTTATATTCCTCTACATGGCAAGGGTTCCAGAATTTCCATATAATCAAAACTACATGCATTATCCTAACACAAATTGAGTTTTCTTCCATAGTTTCCATATCAAACCAATCCTAGACTAATATGAAGAGTGCATTAACGAAAATACGCAAGTCAAATACTTGCCTGGGATGTTTTGTATGCAGATTCACGGATAATTTTGGTATGGATGCGTTCTTTGTCTCGCGATCTACGCGGTGGTGGTGGTGGCGGTGCAATCCGGTGGCTTTTTGGCCTTGAATTGCCTTGGAGCACTCTCCTCTCTTCTCCAATGGTCGTCACTTGATTTCTGGGTATTCTAACCCTAAAAGGCTAACCTAATGGCTGATATATGTTGCTGAAATTCGTGGGTTTAATTACCCAATTATGTAAAATGACTAAAATGCCCTCCTGGGGTACTAATTAGGCCTAAAAAGGCCCCGAGACCCAAACTACACCCCTGGGTACACTTTTCTGACTATCTCGACCCTACCGGACGCGTTGGCGCACTCAAAACGACCATACGGACAACTTATAAAATATTCACTTTTTATTTAACCAAATTAGTCCCAACGTGACACGAGCACGTTCCGACTTAAATTTCTGAAATCGTCATTTAATTCACTCATGACATTTAGTATAACCAATAGAATATATTACTTTGCTCATTAGTAATATTCAACCAATTTCCCATAATTACTAACTCTCGTCACGTTAATAATTATAACATAATTAATTTCCGAATTTTTATTAAATAAATCATTCACATTAAATTTAATAAATCCCCAAATTAATATAGCATAAAAATACGGGGTATTAAATACTTCCCCCCTAATAACGGAATTTCGTCCTGAAATTCAGAAAATGAGGCATACTTGGTAAAAACAACTCTGGATATCTCTCGCGGATATCTGCCTCACGCTCCCAAGTGGATTCCTCCACATTATGATGCTCCCACTGGACTCGCACAAGTGGAACTATTTTCGACCTAAATCTCCTCTCACTATATTCTAGAATATCCACTGGTATCTCCTCGTAAGAGCTATCAGACTGTAAGTCTATCTCTTCTATCGCAATGTGAGTATAGGCCATATCATCCCGAAGATATCGTCTCAACGACGAGATGTGGAATACATCGTGGATGCGATGTAAATATTCTGGCAATCCCAACTTGTATGCAACTGGTCCAATACTCTCGATGACGGGAAATGATCCCACGTACCTTGGAGCCAACTTCCCCTTCTTCCCGAACCTCATCACTCCCTTCATAGGAGATACACGCAATAACACTTGATCTCCAACATTAACTCTCGGAATAACCGTTTCGCATCGGCGTAGCTCTTCTGCCTGTCCTGGGCTAACCGAATACGACTCCTGATTATCTCAATCCTCGCGGAGGTCTCCTGAATCACTTCTGTTCCTAGCAACTTGTTTTCCCCCACCTCGAGCCAATAAGTTGGAGAACGACAAGGCCTACCATACAAAGCCTCAAATGGAGCCATACCAATCGTAAACTGATAAGAGTTATTATAAGAAAACTCTACCAGTGGAAGATGTGGCTCCCAACCTCCTCCAAAATCGAGAACACACATGCGTAGCATATCCTCTAACATCGGATTAGTACGCTCTGTCTGTCCATCTGTCTGAGGGTGGTAAGTTGAACTCAACCTCAACTCAGTACCCATAGCCTCCTGAAAACTTTCCCAGAAACGTGACACAAAGACCTTGTCTCTATCTGACACAATATTCAGGGGCACCCCGTGTAATTTGAGAATCTCCGCGATGAACAATTGAGCATACTGACCCATGGTATAATCTGTCCGCACCGGCAGAAAATGAGCCACCTTGGTCAAACGGTCTACAATCACCCAGATAGAATCGTGGCCCCGCTGGGATGTAGGCAACCCTGTAATGAAATCCATGGAAATACTCTCCCACTTCCACGCGGGTACTTCCAATGGCTGAAGAAATCCTGACGGTTTCTGATGGTCCACCTTCACCAGCTGGAAGGTAGAACACTTGGACACGAACTCTGCGATGTCCTTCTTCATCCCACTCCACCAGTATTGTCGCCTCATATCCTAGTACATCTTATCGCCTCCCGAATGTACTGCAAATAGGGACCCATGAGAATGAGTCATCACTGCATGACGTAATTCTGCTCCTTCTGGAACTACCAATCTCCCATTAAACTGTAAACCTCCATCAGAACTAACAGAATAGGACTCAGCACCCTCGGCTAGAAGTCGCACAATCTTCTCCTGGAAAAACGGGTCTGTGGTCTGTGCCTGTCTCACCCTCGTAATAATCTCGGGGGTGACTAGCATCACGGGTATGAAAGAACATGCCACTGCGTCCTGGTGACCCAACTCCTTCCATTTTGCTTTCCAGACGTCCGCTACATCGTCTGTCAGTCTACGGCTCAATGCATCAGCAACTACGTTGGCCTTCCCCGGATGATACTGTATATCGAACTGGTAGTCTTTAACAAACTCTAACCATCTGCGCTGACGCATATTCAGCTCTCGCTGAGTGAACAGGTATTGCAGTGACTTATGGTCTGTGAACAAACGGAATTTCTCCCCCAATAAATAGTGCCTCCATATCCTCAAATCAAAGACGACCGCTGCTAACTCCAGGTCGTGGGTGGGGTAACTCTTCTCATGCGGCTTAAGCTTGTGGGAAGAAAAAGCTATAGCCTTCTCCTCCTGCTGAAGTACTCCCCCAAGTCCCCGTAAGGATGCATCGGTGTAAACCAGGTACTCTACACCCGGCTCTGGTAACGCAAGGACTGGCGCTGAAGTAAGCTTGTCTTTCATCTCGTCGAAAGCCAACTGACAAGCGTCATCCCAAACATATGGTACCCCTTTGCGAGTCAGATTCGTCAATGGACCCGCTATTTTGGAGAATCCCTGAATGAATCTCCTGTAGTAACTGACTAAACCCAAGAAACTACTCACTTCCGTCGGTGTCGTGGGCTGTCCCCACTCCCTCACCGCTGACACTTTGCTCGGGTCAACTGCAATCCCCTTCTCAGAAACAACATGGCCCAAGAACTGTACCTCTCGCAACCAGAATCCAAACTTCTCGTACTTAGCATACAACTAATGCTCTCGTAGAGTCTGAAGAACATGCCTCAAGTTCTCAGCATGCTCCTCCTCGGAGTGTGAATATATCAAGATGTCATCTATGAAGGCGATGACAAACTGATCCAAGAACTCTCTGAATACTCGATTCATCAAGTCCATGAAAATGGCTGGGGCATTTGTGAGTCCGAACGGCATCACCCTGAACTCATAGGACCCATATCTCTATAAGAAGGCAGTCTTTGAAACATCCTTCTCTCTAATACGTAACTGATGGTACCCCGACCTCATATCTATCTTTGAAAAGAAAGTTGCGCCCCTCAGTTGGTCGAACAGATCATCGATTCGGGGTAACGGATATTTATTCTGTATCGTGACCTTGTTCAGCTCCCGGTAGTCCACACACAATCTTAGTGAACCATCTATCTTCTTCACAAACAAGACTGGAGCGCCCCAAGGTGAGGTACTCCTACGAATAAAGCCCTGACCTAACAGCTGCTCTATCTAATCTCGTAGCTCTCGCATCTCTACCAGAGCCATACGGTACGGTGCGCGTGCTATAGGTCTCGTATCTAGCAATAAATCTATAACAAAGTCTATCTCACGACTGGACGGTAGGCCTGGTATCTCCTGAAACACATCGGAATACTCCCTGACAACAGGGATCGAATCTAAGGGAATCACAACCTCCTTAGAGGTATCCTCCTCTATGTAATACAAATGAGCGATCGAACCTCCCTCTGGGCGAGGCATCTCCACTACAAACATCTCTTGCCCCGGAATGGCAAAAACAATGCTCCCACCGAAGCAATCAATCATGGCTCTATAAGCTGCGAGTCAGTCCATACCAATAATCACATCATGCTCATGCACGTCTAAGACTAACATGTCTGCAGGTAAAACCAAGATACCAATCTCTACCCCCACTCCGCGGCATATAAATAAAATAAGTGACCCACTCCCCAGTGGTGAGTCGACACACGTCATGGTGCTCTCGGCTGTGGCTAGCAGCCCTAAGGACTTTGCAAAATGTGTAGCTATAAAACAATGTGTTTCCACTATATCAAACAAAACTCGACCCATAGAACCATGGATAGGAAACATACCCTCAATCGCGGGTGGTGCCTGTGGAGCTGCTGCCTGGTGGACGTTATAGACAAGTCCATACTGTAATTGCCCTTGCTGCACTGGAGCTGCTGGAATGGTTGGTAGGGCTAGCACCTGGACTGGAGCTGGGAGGGCAGGTGGAAAGAGTGGTCTCTGCGGCTCATTACGGGTTCCCTGCTGCTGTGGAGCCCTATCGCCCTCTGGGCAATCCTGGCGCCTATGACCATGTTTGCCGCACCCAAAGCATCGGCCTTTGAAGTTTTCGCCACTCTGACCCTGCTGTTCACGGCCCTGCTGGCCATTTCCTCCACGCCACTGGCCCCGTTGGCCCTGATGTGTACGCTGTTGGCCCTGCTGTTGTCCCTGTGGTCAGTGTTGGCCCTGCTGGCCCTGCTGATTAGGCTGGCCCTGATGGCCCTGCCTGAAACCCCCGAATCCCTACCTAGAATCACTTGAACGGAATCTCTTAGCAAGGTCCCCCTGATGGGAACTCTGCTCGTGCTGACGAGTCTGCCCATGAGTTGGTGCCCCAATGGCACTATTACCCCCGGTTCTGACCTGCTGGTTGGACTCCGCTGCTCTCTTGCTTCCCTGAAGATGGAAGCGGTGATCCTGGCAATGTAGTAACGCTGCATTGAGTACGTCAGTGAAAGTACTCAGGGATAGATTTCCAATAAGCAGCTAACGGATCCTCCAAGCTAACCTGTCGACAAACAGCAAAAGCTTCTTGCTCTCAGTGGGTGCCTCATCCGGCACAATAGTGAGAAGTCTTGTGAACTCCTCCTCATACTCAGCTATCGTAAGGTTCTCCTGCTTCAGATTTAGTAATTTCCGCCGCATCTCAGTCTGCACTGCAAGTGGAAAATACTTGCAGTCAAACCGCTCCCAGAACAACTGAATAGGGATCGTATCCCTCTCCTCGAAAGTAGTAGTGGACTCCCACCAGCTTAAAGGAAGCCAATAATTGCTTTTGCACGTTAGTGCACTCATACATACGGAGATGCCACTGGATGTCCTTCTTCCATTGGCTAACTGTAACAATATAGGAGCTACCAGAAAACTTAGTGGGATGCGCTTTCTAAAAAGCATCCCGAACCCGCTCCCACGCCGATGGAAGTTGTGCTAATACTGGCGCCACTGCCTGAACCTGGGGTGGAGCCTGCTGAATTATCGTTATTGCGGCATTCACCGCCTGAGCAACAATGGCGGCTACTTCGTTTGCATTCATTGTGCCTGGTGCGGGAGCTGCTGGCTGCTCGGCTTGGGCACGCCTATCTTTCGGAGCACGTCTCGGAGGCATCTGAAACGTGAACAAGTTTATTATTCTACAGTTATCATCAAATCTCAAATAGCTGAAGACTTTAACGTAAAAGCAGGAATACAACAATCCTAAAAATAGGGCTCTATAGCAATAACGTTAAGCTGAAAGCGAAATAAGCCGTACAGATCCTATGGACACTAGAACCTGATGCTCTGAAACCACCTGTGACACCCCGCCTAATTAAATACCGGGCGATCACTCCTTTATTAAATTAAATCAAGGTAAACAGTTGGTTCATTCTCAGCATCACTGTCGATAAAAATACGTTTTCCAATTTAACACCCTAAATAATTAAGCTAAGTGTCAAAACCATTTTCATACATGCTTTCCAAATTTTATTTAAAGAAAAACATTTTTTTTATTAACAACATTTCTACAATTAAGAATCACACCACAATAAACCTGGAACACAAAGTCCAATAATAATAATACATTTGTCAATCGAATGTCCACATATGAAAACTAAAGTCACCAATACAAACTGAATAAAACCCATCGTAATAATACTGGAAAACTGAAATACAAATGTCCCAACAATAATGAAATAATGGAAAGGACGACACATGCCCAATAAATGAGAATGCTAAAAGTGGAGTCAATAAGGGAAGCCGTCTACGCAAGTAACCTGCAACTCCCACCTAAGCTGCAGCACGTTCCTTTCAAGGGATCCTAAGCAAGACGCCCTTGTGGATGGGCACCTGAAATATATACATATATATACAAGAGAGAGAGAGAGAGAGAAAAATAAACGGGTGAGAGCCCGAAAGTGTGTTTGATTTAAAATACGTTTAGCAAGTATTTAAATTGATACAGGCCAATGCAACAACATATTAGTGCATCACTCTCTTGAGAAATACTCACCTCTCTTCTAATGTGCACACCTATCGCACTAATCTTCCCAACGGTTTGTTTTATCAATTATCGCACTAGTCTTTCTAAAAGATTTAACATATCTTAGATTACCCGTAAGATTTACAATTAACTATTTCCACTTTAAAAAGATGTTCCAATTTGTAACCAAAGTTCTCTATTTTTAACTTTCTAAAAACAATAAAGTTTCCAGTGACATATTATACTTTCTCAAAACAAGTATTTATAATTTGAGCCAACAACCATGTCCTACTTATCAAATCTCAGTGGGCAGTTTCAAATATCATAATCTCATATATATATTAACTACTCGTACAATATATATATATAACAGCACCCCGAATAAAACTATGGTGCGTGCATACTTCCACTATCCAAACCCCATACCACTCAAATCAAGGGGAATACAAATTCGGAATCACTCTCGAATAGTATTAACTCATATGCAAACAATATCGAGTGGAAGCATAGATTCCAAGTCTCTAAGAGGATGGCACATACTCGCGTCTCTTAGGACCGTCTGAACTATCAATTCGATAGCTTGTACCAAGGATATCTATCTTCTAGGGTACAAGTCAATATCCCCCATAAAGGTCCCATCGAGATAAGACTGTCCCCGCGCGGTAACCTCAAGGATAGCAAGTAGCGCGGTATGTTTTTCACATGTATATAATATATGTACACACAATCATATAAATATACCACTTTATCATATTAACATAGGTTCTTCACGTTACCCATAATTATACAATTTATCCTTAATTTCACATTTAGAGAAATACGTATAAGGTTTCGTTCCTAACCTTAACTCGAAGGGTTTTCTCACTCATTACCTGACACTCGTGGACTATATCCTCACAAATCTGAAATTCAGTAAGTGTCTTTATTAGGTTCCAATGTAACTCTCTTATGCACCTCACCCTTTAAATTTATAAATTCACCAACCCTAAAGTAAATGTCCCATAAATACTATTCTCGCTGAATATTAAAGGTCCAAACATTTATTCCTATGCCCTATTGGTCCTCAATGTCTCCCATATAATTTTATCAAGAATGCACAAGAATTATATCATGACAATTTCAATTTAACTCATTTAAAGAGGGAATTAGGAGTCTGCCAGGAGGGGTTGATCGATCGAATCTTGGGGATCGATCGATCGAACCTTTGATCGATCGAAGCTCTAGGCTCGATCGATCGATCAAGCAGGTCTGGGTAAAATTCTGTAGAATGCAGTTACGGGTTTCACTAAACTTCTTCATCCGAAACTATGTTTTTCCATTCCAATCGTCCCAAAAATCCTACTATCATCATTATAACAATATACCAGGTGTTTATAACGTAAAGCATGTGTATAACTATCATTAAACATGGATAATTAACTTAAAATCCCATCTAATCATCAAGAACCCTAGAGTTTTCCTTAATCAAGGTTCTAATCTGTTTTTACCAGAAATTCCTTCTAATATATCATCAAAATTTCGTGGGTTATATTCCTCTACATGGCAAGGGTTCCAGAATTTCCATATAATCAAAACTACATGCATTATCCTAACACAAATTGAGTTTTCTTCCATAGTTTCCATCTCTAACGAATCCTAGACTTATCTGAAGATTGCATTAACGAAACTACGCAAGTCAAATACTTGCCTGGGATTTTTGGTAAGCAGATTCACGGCTGATTTTGGTATGGATGCGTTCCTTGTCTCGCGATCTACGCGGTGGTGGTGGTGGCGGTGCAATCCGGTGGCTTTTTGGCCTTGAATTTCCTTGGAGCTCTCTCCTCTCTTCTCCAATGGTCGTCACTTGATTTATGGATATTCTAACCCTAAAAGGCTAACCTAATGGATGATATAGGTTGCTGAAATTCGTGGGTTTAGTTACCAAATTATGTAAAATGACTAAAATGCCCTCCCGGGGTACTAATTAGGCCTAAAAATGCCCCGAGACCCAAACTACACCCTCGGGTACACTTTTCTGACTATCTCGACCCTACCGGATGCGTTGGCACACTCAAAACGACCATACAGACAACTTATAAAATATTCACTTTTTATTTAGCCAAATTAGTCCCGACGTGACACGAGCACATTCCGACTTAAATTTCCAAAATCGTCATTTAATTCACTCATGACATTCAATATAACCAATATAATATATTACTTTTCTCATTGTTAATATTCAACCAATTTCCCATAATTACTAACTCTCGTCACGTTAATAATTATAACATAATTAATTTCCGGATTTTTATTAAATAAACCATTCACATTAAATTTAATAAATCCCCAAATTAATATAGCATAAAAATACGGGGTATTACAGTTTCATTCGATCTTTGAATATTTTAGCACTTTCATACGCTTCATTGCGTATTTCTTCCAACTCATTCAACTGAAGTTTACGTGTTTCACCGGCCTTATCCATGTTGAAGTTCATCCTTTTCATAGCCCAATATGCTTTGTGTTCGATCTCTACCGGAAGATGACAAGGCTTGCCATACACAAATCGAAATGGGGACATCCCAAGGGGATTATTATATGCAGTTCTATATGCCCATAGCGCATCATTCAATCTGAGAGACCAGTCTTTCCTATTAGGTTCGACTGTCTTTTCCAAGATATTTTTAATTTCCCGATTGGCGAGCTCGGCTTGGCCATTCGATTGAGGGTCATAAGTTGTTCCAACTTTATGGACAACTCCATACTTTCGCATGAGCTTCTACATAGGCCTATTGCAAAAATGGGTACCATTATCACTAATTATGGCCTTAGACATTCCAAAACGACAAAGTATATTTTCTTGAATGAATTTTATCACCACTTTATTGTCATTCGTCCTTGTAGCTATGGCCTCTACCCATTTTGAGACGTAGTCTACAGCGACGAGGATGTATAGAAAACCAAAATAAGATGGAAAGGGACCCATGAAGTCAATACCCCAACAATCAAACAACTCCAAGACTAGAATTGGGGTTAATGGCATCATGTTACGGCGAGTAATAGCTCCTATTCTTTGGCATCTATCGCATGATTTGCAAAAAGTATTCACATCCCGGAAGATTGTGGGCCAGTAGAGGCCGCTTTGAAGTATTTTCGCAGCAGTTTTATTTTTGGAAAAATGACCTCCACATGCTTCCGTATGACATAATCGAATTACCCCTTGGATTTCATCATCAAGTACACGTCTCCGGATGATTTGATCAGCACAATACTTAAACAAATATGGATCATCATAAAAGAACATGCGTGACCATGTAATGAACTTCCTTCTCTCTTGCGGAGTCCAATTAGAGGGAACAACTCCAGTGACAATGTAATTGACTATATCCGCAAACCATGGGAGAGAAGAAGTAGAAAATAGATTTTCATCGAGAAAATACTCGTCTATGGGAATGGGATCAATAGGTACGTCGGACGATAGGCGTGATAAATGGTCAGCCACGACATTCTCTACTCCTTTCTTGTCTTGAATCGAGAGATTAAACTCTTGTAAGAGTAGGATCCACCTAATTAGACGGGGTTTGGCATCTTTCTAACTCAAGAGATATTTGAGGGCCGAGTGATCAGTGAAACAAATGATGGGCGACCCAACAATGCAAGAGCGAAATTTGTCTAGAGCAAAAACGACTGCTAGTAACTCTTTCTCGGTAGTAAAGTAATTAAGCTGAGGACCGGATAATGTTCACCTAGCATAGTAAATAACATGAGCTTTCTTGTCCTTTCTTTGTCCAAGAACGGCCCCAATCGCGTAATCACTTGCATCACACATAAGCTCAAAGGGGAGTGACCAGTCAGGAGCTTGCATGATAGGAGCGGAGATTAGCATGCTTTTAAGTTTATCAAAAGCTTCTTGACATGCTTTATTCCACTCATATGTAGTGTCCTTCATGATAAGATTACTCAAAGGTCTAGCAATGGCGCTAAAGTCTTTGATAAATCTTCTATAAAATCCAGCATGGCCTAGAAAGGACCTCACATCTTTAAGTGATTTTGGTGGGGGTAACTCGGTTATTACTTCAATTTTTGCTCGATCAACTTTAATCCCCCTAGATGATATTATGTGGCCTAAAACTACGCCCTCGGTAACCATAAAATGGCATTTTTCCCAATTGAGGACTAAGTCTTTCTCCACACACCAGAATAGAACTTTTTCAAGATTAGCCAAACATTGGTCGAAAGATGGATCGAAAACGCTGAAATCGTCCATGAACACCTCAAGACCTTTTTCAATCATATCGCTAAAGAGACTTAGCATGCACCTTTGAAAAGTTGCTGGTGCATTACATAACCCAAATGGCATACGTTTATAGGCAAACGTACCAAACGGACATGTAAAAGTCGTCTTTTCTTGATCAAGTACATACACTTCAATCTGATTAAACCCAGAATATCCATCTAGGAAACATTAGTAAGGATGGCCCGCCACTTGTTCAATCACTTGATTGATGAATCGTAGGGGAAAATGGTATTTTTCTAGTTCCGGCATTGAGCTTTCGGTAGTCAATGCATACACGCCACCCGGTGGTGGTGCGTTGAGGTATTAGTTCTCCCTTGGCATTTTCAACCACGGTCATACCCGATTTTTTTTTAACGACCTTAATTGGGCTCACCCATTTACTATCAGAAATGGGATAGATAATCCCACCATCTGGCAATTTGATAATTTCCGCTCTTACAACGTCTTTCATGGTTGGGTTTAATCGCCTTTGCATCTCACGCGAGGGCTTCACCTCTTCCTCAAGATGGATTTTACGGGTACAAATCAATGGACTTATACCCTTCAAATCTATTATAGTCCAACCAAAAGCATTCATATGCTTATGTAGCACATCCAACAACATACCATCTTGCTCTTTTTCTAAACTGGAAGAAACAACAATAGGAAACGTATCATTATCTCCCAGAAAAGCATATTTGACATGCGAGGGTGGTTTCTTCAACTCAAGACTAGGAAATCTATTTTCAGATGGAATCATGGTTGTCTCCGTCAGAGGTAATTCTTCAAACCTAGAAATCCAGTCAACATCTCTTAAACTCTCAAAACTCACATCTTCTTGTAACCAAGTTTCCAACTCTTCCACCTCACGCTCAAACGCAGTATAACGACTCTTTTTCTCACCACTTTGAACTAAACCCTCCTCTAATGCATCTCCTCCTATGATTTTTCCAATGTGTTCATCCACCACTTCTTCAATAAGATCAACCTCAAGAATTTCATCCTCATCACCCATTTGGTTAGTGACATTGAAAATATTGGTCTCGAGAGTCATGTTTCCAAAAGTGAGTTGCATTTGTCCATTCCGTGTATTGATCAAAGCATTAGCAGTAGCTAAAAATGGACGACCTAATATTATTGGAACATGATTTCTCGCATGGGGAGCAGGCTCAGTGTCCCAAATGATGAAATCAACAGGGAAGTAGAACGTGTCCACTTGAACTATCACATCCTCTACAACCCCAAGAGTCACTTTCACTGTTCGATCAGCTAACTGTAGAGTGATTCGGGTAGGTTTTAAATCACCTAAATCAAGCTGCTTATAGATGGAGTATGGAAGTATGTTCACACTCGCACCTAAGTCAAGCAATGCTTTTTCCACTCTTTTTTCTCCTATGACACACGAAATTGTGGGTGCACCAGGATCCTTGAATTTTGGTGGTAAATCATTGAGAAGGACCGAGCTCACATTTTGTGCCAAGAAAACATTCTTCTTTACCTTGAGCCTTCGTTTGATAGTAAAAAGATCTTTGATGACCTTAGCATATGCTGGAATTTGTTGAATAGCATCAAGGAATGGCAAGTTCAATTTTACTTGCTTCAAGACATCCAACACTTCTGTACGCGACACCCCTTTTTTGGGTGGAGCTAAGCGTTGAGGAAATGGAGCAGAAGTTGGTGGTTTAACTTGAATTTCATATTCAACTCCCTCATCCTTCTCTTCCGTATCCAATGGAATCTCAGCAGACTCGAAAATTTTAGATTCCTTGGGAATTTCAGGTTCAACTCGCTCATCTTTATCCTATGGAAGTTTTGGTGCTAGATCAATTACGCGGCCACTACGAAGAGTAGTAACAGCTTGACATTGTTCTGGCAAATCCGATGATGTGGAGCTAACCGTGGGTTGTCCTTAAAGAGGAGGTCTTTCTCCTTGGGCTGGGAATTTACCCTTCTCCTGAGTATTCACTGCAGACTGCAACCTAGAAATGCTAGTATAAATTTCAGTGAACATTCGATCATATTTAGCATTGCTCTCTTTTTGAGATTGGATGAATTGATTCAGGTTATCTTCAAGAGATCGCCTAGGTGGAGCGACATACGGACCAGGAGGTGGTACCTGCATAGGAGGATGCATCTGAGGAGCCACTTGCTGAAATTGAGGAGGTGGTGGTAGAGTCATATGTGGGTTAGGAGCCATCCTCCCTTGGGGTTGTCCATAATTGAACCCAGGATTATTCCTCCATGATTGATTATATGCATTCCCTTGCTGTACATTATAATTTCCACGAAACCCCCCTATTGCCTCAACTTGTTCACTGTACATTGCCTTGTATGCAGTGATGGTAGGACATCCTTTGCTAGAATGACCTGCAGCACAAATGGCACACACTCTCTCCTTCCCGGCTTGCACGGGACCAGCTATTTCTCTCAATGGCACTTCAAACATGTCTCTGAAATTCTTTTCCAATTGGTCAAACTTTCGATCCAACAAAGTGTCCTTGTCCAAGTGATAGATACCGGACGCAGCAGGCACATTGGACACTTGTCAATTTCTATTTTGACTATTGGGATCAGAAATATCCCATGCTTGGGTAGTCTCTACTACATATTTCAGATGAGACTCAGCATCGCTCGAGTATAACTCCCAAAAAGGTCTTTCGCACATGGTTTAAACAAGTTGTTTAGATGCTAAAGTAAGGCCTTGATGGAAAAATGAAATCAAATGATGTTTTTCAAAGTCATGATGTGGGCACACATTAACTAACTCCTGAAATATCTCCCAACACTTATCAAAGGCCTAATTTTAATTTTGTCGAAAAGATTGTATTTGGGCTTTAACATAATTAGTTTTGTGTTGAGGAAAAAATTTGGAGAGAAACTTAGTTTGCATATCTCTCCAAGATAACACAGAATTTGGGGTTAGCGACCATAGCCAGGTCTTAGCTTTATCCTTTAAGGAAAAAGGGAAAAGCTTTAATCGGATAACATCTTGTGGGCAGGCTTGGTCACCAAACGTCTCACATGCTTCCTCGAACTCTCTAATGTGGAGATATGGTTTTTCAGAATCCATCCCATGAAATGTAGGAAGAATTTGAAGCATCCCATTATGAAAGTGGAACTGACCGGCATTATACGGGAGTAAAAGGCAATCATGGATAACAGTTCTCTCAGGAAATAACAAATCTTTCATGGGAAGGTATGGTATCTCATCCTCTCCAGCACCAACACCAACACTACCTTGCACAGACATATTGCTCTTGAAAGATTCAGAATTCTCACTCAGTGTTTGACTCAATGAACGACTTGTAATTGAATTGTTAGGCGAAGGAGGTGGAACCCAAAAATGAGGAGACTCAGTGGTATGAGAATTTTCAGAATTTTCTTCGGCAATAGGATTTTCGTGAACTTGGGTAGAAGATGAATTCTGCATATAAGAGCAAACGAGATGAGATGTAAAAAGAATAATTTTTTTTTAAATCACTTGTAGATAAAATTAACTTTCCTAAATTATACCAATTGATGGTCCTCGGCAACGGCGCCAAAAACTTGACTCGACTAAGAATTTATCTCAAAAGTGAATTTTCTCCAGGCTCAAGTGCAAGCCTGTCGCGTTAGTAATAATCCGATAAATCGGGATCGTATCCATAGGGACCAATAATCGGTATGTGTATAGGAGAAGTTATTAAATCTTGAAATGATTCCTCAAAAGAATAAGAAAATATGATTAATGATTGGGAAATTTCTAGTGAAATAAAAAATGTTTCCAAGAAAAATTAACTAAAATTTGTGAAGAATTTAGATTGACAAATGAGAGAAAATAGGGTAGGGTATAATCCCTCAAACCTTAACAAATTACCGTGTAGAATACTAGAATTGAAAATTAAAATTCTTGACCAAATCCAGCCTTTATAAATCCTAAGTATTACATATATGAAGGATCTAGCCCTCATCATATGAAATCAAAGGTAAATATAAAGCGGTGAATGAACAATTACACTCGCAAAGCGTTATTAAACATCTCAAGTAACTAGGGCAAGAGAGATTAAAAGATTGACTATGTGTGTAATTTTCATTCACCATTTGGTCGGAATTTAATTTACCCTCTATTTTCTATTCATGTAATTTGCTTCGGAGTGAGTTCATGTACCCCAGCCCTTAAGAATTTAGCTAGACATGATTTGATTAAAGAACAACTTCATACACAAAATTATAGGTCTAACAACTATTGAAAATAATTTGCAAAACAATTGAAATTTGACTAACATAAATACCAACTAAGAGAAAGAAATTGTTATACTTGATTTCAGCAACAGGAAAAGACTTGAATCCAGAAATTGTAATCACTCTTACAAACTAGGGTTTATGAAAACTCCTATAAAAATTTCCTACTTCTGAATTTCTCTCTCTAAAATTTACCTAAAATCCTCTCTAGAAAAACCACCTCCAGAATGAGGTAGGGCATGGGCTTTTATAGCTCCAAGTACTACAAATTTGACAGCCAGGGATGCTTGTGGCGCAAGATTTCACCAGCTACGCACATCAAAATCTTCACAATTAATGCCAGGATTTTTCATGACCGGACCGGTCCGGATAGCCCTCGGATCGGTCCTTCTTTCAGCCACCGAATCGGTTCTTTTTTTATTCTACCGAATCGGTCTGGTACCCACCGGATCGGTTCTTTTGTCATCAGTTCGGCATCCATCCGGGGTCTACTGGACTTGGATCATTTCGGATCGATCCGGTTTCCACCGGATCGGTCCGATTTTCTTCCTTGTTGACTTTTCTCTATCCTCTTTGACTGGCCATAACTTTTGATCTCGAGCTCCGATTTGAGTGTCGTTTCTTCCGATGCTCTTGTGAAATCAAGCACTTCAACATCCCTTTAGATGTCGAGTTCGAATTCTGGATAGAAATTTACACTTTTGCCCTTTGACTTTTCTTCCTTTCATCATTTCCTTTCTTCCGGTTTCTTTCTCTGTTTTCTTGCACTAAATTCCTGTAAAATCCATCAGAAATACACAAAACTAGGGGAAATTATTAGAAATAATCAATGGCAGTGATATGGAATAAAAATGATTCAATTACCTTATTCGAGATATCAAAATCACTAACTTAAGGGGCTAAATTCCGAAGAATTTATGCTTGGTCATGGTACTCCCGATTTGAGAATAGGACTCAGATTTAAGAGTAGGAACACTTCGGCTGGAAAAGGTTCTGCGAGGGGGCAGATGACACCCCCACCCAAATGGTATCTAAGGAAGCACGAATATCTCGCGCGCATGAAATGTAACACGTAGCAACCGCATGCACAGTCGCGAGACTCCCGATTTGAGAATATGACCCTAATTTGAGAGAAGGAACACGCAAGCTTGAAAACGTGATGTGAGGTGGTGGACGACACCAATACTCCACACCTACCACCAAATCGCTTTGCGGGTGGCATAAACACCTCGTACGTTTCTAATGTAACACGTAGCAATCGGTCGCACAATAGAAGGACTCCGATTTGGAGATTAAGGCCCAAATTTGAGAGTAGGAATACTTAGGCTTGAAAATGTGTTGCAAGGGGGAGAATGCCACTAACCCACACCAAATGGCACCGCAAGTGGCATGCACACCTTGTGTCCTTCCAAGTAACACGTAGAAATAGGCCACACAGTTGCGGGACTCTCAGTTTAAGAATAGGACCCGAATTTAAGAGTAGGAATACATAGGCTTGAAAAGTGTCGTGCGGGGGAAAACGACACCAATACCCTCCCCCCCCCCCCCCCCCCCAAAAAAAAAAAGAAAAAAGGCACCACGGGTAGTGGCAACACCTCATTTGCATCCAAGTAAAATGTAGCAATCGGTTATGCAGTCACCGAACTCCTAATTTACAAATAGGATCCAAATTTGAGAGTAGCAACACTTAGGCTTGGAAACATGTCGTGAGGGGATGAATGCCACAAACCATAAAAACTGCACTGCTGGTAGCACGAGCACCTCGTGTGCATCCTACGTAACACATAGCAACCATTCACATAGTCGCGAGACTCCCGGTTTGAGAATAGGACTAGATTTGCGGGTAGGAACACTTGCGATTAAAAACATGCGACACGGGGGTGGTACCCACCAACCCCACCCCCAACCCCCAAACAACACATTGGGTTGCACAAACACTTCGTTCATGTACAACATAACACATAGCAACTGGTCGTACAGTCGCGGGACTCCCGATTTGAAAATCTGACCCGAATTTGAGAGTAGAAACACCTAGGCATGAAAATGAGCCGCGAGGGGGCGGACGCCACCAACCGTCACTCCCCCTTAACGGCACCGCGGGAAGCACGAACACCTCGTGCATATCCAACGTAACACGTAGCAATCGGCTGCATAGATACAGGACTCCCGATTGGAGAATAAGATCCGTATTTGAGAATTGGACCCAAACTATCCATATTTTTTCACCCCATGGGCAAAACGAATACCTCATGCACATCAAATGTAACACATAGCAACTTCTTGTGTAGTCACGGGACTCCCATTTTGAGAGCTGGACCCAAACTACCCATATGTTTTCACTCCATGGGTTCGGTTTGGTTTATACATTTGATTTGCTGTGATTTTTTTTATCTTTTCCTATATTGTAGTTAAGTTAATTAGGGGTTGAGCCTAGACTTTTGTCCTTTTTTGGATCTTTAATTAGGGAATTTAAGAGCTTATTTTCTCACACTTCATATTATATTAGGCTTGAAATTTATCCTTCAATATTGGGATTACAAAAACTTAGTAATTTCAACGTTTCCAATTCAATAAGATGGAGTTCATTCAATTTTTGCAGTTCTCACATAGTTGGAATTTATTTGTTCATGCATCTTTGATTCTTCTCAATTAGTATCTAAAACTCAATTCTTATTTTCTTCATATTTTAATTATGGATTCCTGCATGCTTAATATAAGTTGTTTACAAATATTTTTCATGTTTAGATAAATTCTTTTGTAAGTTGGGGAACATGAAGCCATCCTACGATTTCAAACTTTGAATGTAAAATTTCATAGTATTTAACTAGATAATTACTCGAGGTTGATATATTAACCGGGACTAATCATGTACATATCTTAAATTAGTTTATTAAAAGCTACCTAAGTATTTAAGAATGTGTTATATGTGTCGGTTAAGATATCAATCGAGCAAATCAATTTGTTGACCAGTTATTGTGTGGGTTCATGCCCAAACATATTTGGTTATTCGAATTGATTTAACACTTTTCCTTTAATTAATTAATTCAAAGAGTTTTGCATTTACCGTAGAAACCCTAGGGTACAGGAGATTAAATCGCAACCTCCTTTCCAAACTTATTTCAAATCCGAATTTAGTCTTCACATAAATTAGTTTAATTTTAGATTTCAATAGCTTAAATTATCCCGATAATTGTAAATCACTTCACACAATATTTCATTACCTTTGGTTACATTTTACGAGTCAAAGCTTAGAATTAAAAGACTTCCCCTATTCTTATCGTGAATAATCTATTCTCTGAGGATATGACCCCGACTTATCGAGTTTTATTGCTTGAGAAACGAATGAGAACTTGAGTCAAACATTCACATAAAGCACACATACTTGATGCTCATCAAGGGCTCCCCATGGAGTGGTAGTCCTTTGAATTAATCCCTCACTCTACAACTGTTAGATCTTCTCCCTCAACTCTCATACCTCTAATGAGGCCATGTGAGGAGGTTCTCTTTCTATGGCTTGAGTTCTTGGACCCAAGTCAATGAAAAAATCTATCTCCCTCGTAGGTGGTAAACTCAGGACCTCCGTAAATATTTCTATTAACTCCTGAACGAATTGGATGGAGTCTATTGATAATTTAACCTCCTCGTATGTACTCCTATCGATGTAGTATAAGTGTGTGATAAAATATCCCTCTAGTCAAAGCATTTCTATAAAAAAAACATCTCCTATCTGGGTATAGACAACGTGAAAGACTTCGACCTATAATCTCTCTTGGTGTGATATGTCGTTAAACAATCTATACCAAAAATAATATCGTAAGTGGACATATTCAATAACAAAAAATCGATTGAGAAACACAACCTTCCTATCTCCACTACCACTCCTCTACATACATGGCATAAAGCAGCGCCCCCACCCATAATGGTATCTATGTTCATAGTCACATTTGATGTTATATCTACCATACTCGAAGCGGTAGCAAATCTATAAGTGGTAAAGTGCATGATTGTCTTGTATTAAAAAGTACCTGATCAAACTACCAAATACATAAAACATACCGTTAATTACTTTGGGATGTGCTGGAGTGCCCTTCTAATATACGTTGAACACACAACCATAATGCATTTGTTGGCATCCCTGCTCCTATTCTCTAAGAGGGGGCAATGATTGATATTGAGGTGAAAGGGGGAAATGCCTGAAACTGGGGTGGGGCTGGGAAGTCTTTTAATTAGCCTTACTAAATCTATCATGAACTCACCTAAAACCTTTTAGGGAACCTCGTCAATGAGTGACCTTGATCCCCACATGAGTAGCACACCCTACGGAATGGATTTCCCTATTGGCAAACTTATTGCTCCTACACCTCACCCTAGGGCCTATCATATTGTACCGATGTATGGACCTATTGGCCCTGACCTCTCTAGCCCTACAATCCTTTATGATGCTTGCCTAGTTCATGCAGACCCTTCCTCAGGGGCCATCTACGCAGAATTTCTTAGGGGGATAATTCCCTAGTTTTTGTCCTATGTGGTGCTGGTTGGACCCTCCCCGCCCCTGAGAAGACTCTCCACCCTCTGATGCCTTTGGCTCTTGGGAGGCTCCATCGTTTCATTCATTGACTCTTTCTTCCTCAAGAACTCATTGTGGTCGTCAAAATGAAGAAAATTGACATCGATTACCTGAGTGTACGTAGTGAATGTCATATTTCCCAACAAGACCTCTTAATCCTCTAAGACAAACCCCACACAAATCAGTCCATCTTTAACTCCTCAGATTCCTCCATCTTGGGAGCAAAATGAAGAGGGCAAGTGAACTCTCGGTCTTACTCTGAAACTATCCTATCATTATACTTAAGCCTATCAAAATAGCCCTTCAACTTTTTTTGTGATAATGGGATATACTTCCCCACAAACTTTGCCCAAAACTTAGAAAGGGTCAATCATGACCTATCCTTGGTAGTGGTAATAGACTCCCACCAGTATAAAGCATCCTTACAAGCTTGAAGCTCACAAGCTTCTATTATTGAACCTTTGTACACTCCACCAATTGCAAATGATGTTCAATGTGATGTCCCCACTAGAGTCCCATAATAGGGTCAGTGGATCGTGAAAACTTTAGGTATGTAACAGGAGGGGTATATATAGGTGAATCCATGAGTTGTGAAGGTGTCGGTTATTGGATCGATACCATAGCCATACCTACAGTCTGGGATATGATTATAGCTAAGTCAATAGGTTCTACTGCTAGTGCCTGCAATTCTCGGGTCAGACGGGATCGTCTCTATTCTCTATGAGTGTTCACCATCTAAAAGATAGTAAACAAAATTGCATTAATATTAGACTAAATTCAAAGAGTACAAATACTAAAGTAGGGCTCTAAATTATTGAATAACGCAATGCAAAAATTTGACAAACGCACTTAAGACCCTAGGACACTAGAACATGGAAAGCTCTAATACTAATTGTAACACCACTTGATATTTAAAACAATATTAGTGAGTTATAAAATTAAATAATACAAAATTCCAAACTAATAAGTATCATTATAATCATGCGAGAAAGAAATAACCTGAAATCATATCTAGATATCTATAATGAAAGATATTTCAAAACTCCGATACAATCCACATTAGTAAAAAACTAAGATACCAATACTATGCAGTAACAATGATATAAAAGTATTAACACAAGTATGTATCCACACTACCGTAATGGAAAAAAACAAAATAGATTATAGAACTGATCCAGACACTAGTGACACCTACGTCCTAAAGTAAAAGTGTAACCTGAAGATGGATTATAACAACCCTCTCGATCAAACCTGCGAAACGGTTGGCTTAGATCCTACAACATTAAGTACCAACAAGTTTAAGGAGAATAAAAGTATAATTAAATTTCTAATATATCATAACTATACACGCGCCTCAGTTTTTTAACATATTTTAAAATTTTCCCACCTAGGATTCCTAATATCACCCCTGTCTAAGGTACAAAGTCCCAAGTGATCCCATATTTACATTTTTAATCTAAACACGCAAGACTAATAATTATTTTTAAAGTAACTCTACACCAATAAAATTCAAGTGTAATAAAGTAATTGAGATAATATTTCATTCTAAGTATTAGATATGTAATCCAAGCAATGATGGACTATCTTTAATACCATCAGGGATCACTCGTGTGTACTAATTAGAATCTTAGGTTGTCCCGAACCTAAGACCTTTTCAAGTCAAGGGACAAATCACCACGTCTACCCACCATTTTTATAGCTTACCATACCAAGGAAAATATAAATGAAATCTCCCCATAATTCATCTCGAAGATGGGTACCTAGACATGTTACCCATAGGTGAGGATTGACTATGGTAACTCGTCTACTCATCGAGGTACCATAGTGGTTCGAGTTGTATGTGCTCCTTCTAAATTGAATCCCTCCTTACTATGTTCGACACACGAGTAATCATTCATGTTATGCATTAGTTAAAGAACGTAACATATAATATACATCTAAATTAAAAAATTAATGAACCAACTAGATTTATTTACAACAATTCAATTTAAAAGTAAACGTTTTTCCATCTTCTTAAATTTGGGTCTTCCTAATCATATTATAAACAAAGTTACAAAACTTAATTTTGGTTAGAGACTATCACAAAAAAAAAACCTAAAACAAAAATCCCTAAAGTAAAACAATGAGAAAAATTAGCACAATATCTTAAGCATCGATCGATCAATCGCATTAGATATTTGAAAATTTCTAATTTCGGGGATTGTCTTATCCAACTCAACCCAATTCATATCAAACCTCCACTAAATACCATAAAACCTTCATATATGATTCATATGACATATATACGATGTGAATATATACAAAAAATGGTTATAAGACAATTATATCATCAAAATCCTAATAAAAAATGAAGAACCAAATTAAAACACATATTCTCTCTCTAGAACCCTTACACCAAATTCATATCATATCTATTTTAATTTTATACATATATTGACATAGATACTAATCTTTTGAATGATTTTTTTTATACAAATCATATTCTAATCAAAACATAATAGGTAATAGGAAGATTAAATCAAAATGATGTTAAATCAATCCTATTACTTTTTAATTGTGTTAATCGTGAAATTACCTTATTTTCATAAACCAAATCTTATTTTAATTGCTTATTTAGGGTTTTGATTCCAATAATTTAGAATAAATTCAATTATACAAGAATTAAAATTAAACTTGTCTCCCATTAGTGTAGTCTATGGCTTCAAATCTTTAAAATTCTCACTCTTCCTTCAAGTCTTCTTCTCTCGAATCTCTTAGATCCCAATTTGTGCTTTTTGTTTTGTTAAGAATGAGCCTCCTAATGGTTCAATACTAACTCTTATTAGCCTACTTAGACTTGGGCCTAATTTGGGGTCTTGAGTGGTTAACCCAAAATGCCCCTCACTAATCTTAAAGTGTCCCATTTATATTTAAGTCAAAGAAGTCTTCATTTTAAATACTCTTAACCTTTATTCTCATGACCTATAATAGAGTAACATATATTTTAATTATTATCCTAATCAGTCATAAAAAATATTAAATAATCATTTTATTGTCTATTTGTTTTTTTTAAATTATTTTTCATACTAATATTTACTCGTAATTTTATATTTATATATATAGGAAAAATATGGGTTATTACAACTTTGACTTCAGTTGTCTAAAATTAAGGTCAATTTATAATATATGGTTTCTACTAAGTCATCAATGACTTTCATGTCCTCATGAAAATATGGTATGATGCTATTAGAGGAAAACACCATATTAATCTGAGTTTAGTTCTAAGGATTATTGCATGTAAACCATTTTCTTCAGTTGCTTTTCGACCACTAATATTCGATCATGTATTCGGTGAGAAAATCCCCCTTCAGATCATCTCTAGGATCTATTAAATTAACTTTGAAGGTTTCATTCCTTTTTTTTATAAAGATAAAGTAGTATCTCTTTCATCACACAACATCCATAAACATCTCATCTTTCATTCAAAGTTAGAAAATAAAGAGTGATGGAGTTTACATTTTAGAAGATCAAGATGGTTCTTCTAAGTAATATAATATACTAAGTGGGGGGCTTCATGATGATGAAATTTACTTGAAAAGTCAGTCATCTTTGGATTTTCCTAATCATAAGGGGTAATTTAATTTCCCCCCTTTCAATAGACTTCTTGTCCATTGAATCCAAGAAAAGATCCCTTTATTTATGTGAGTATGGACAAATTGTATCATCTCAAAATAATCATATTTAATAATGTCCATCATCTCATTATGTATTCTATAATCCATTTCATAATCCAGTGAGAAATAATTACCACAATAAGTAGGGGAGCATTATGTAGAGTGATAACATTGTGGGAGTAATTAGGAGTAAATACTATGTTCATGCAATCCTTAAGTAGTTTAGGAGCTTACTTCTCCAAGGCTTGCCCTTTTTGGAATCAATAAGTCTTTTGGCATAGTTGGAATCTTATCTTAAGAAAAAACCTCTAGATATCATGTGAACTCATCCAATTAGACAAACCTTACATATCACCTTGGTTTCTTAAGATACACTATGAATGCCCTTCCTCTACATAGACGAATATTTTTTCCCAAATGGATTCTTCAGGAATAATCCCTCTATTCGGTACTTTTCCCTTCTATCCTCTTTACATTATCCTCAAATTCCCCTTGTTTATCATAAATTTTATCTCGTTCTGTACGGTTTCGTGACCATTATATCACCAAAACTTGAAATAACAGTTGGAATTACTTCTTAATGACCATGATTTTCACCTCTCGATACATTAGTGAATTCGAGTGCCTATCATAATTACTAGAATTTGGACGATCGAAATAGTCAAAGACATCAATTATTTATAGTATGGGAGATCTCCATCACTTAGGAATTTGGTGTATCATATTTTCTTACTCCTCTCATTGATAGGAATCTTTTAATTGGGGTTGCACTCCTCCTGGGGATATAAATTCTTATCATGTATTCAGCATGGAAGCATATATCCATCTTCCTCGGGTCCATTATATTGGTAGGAGAACTCTTAGATACAAAGTATATGGCACTCTTACTGTACAATACTCATAAAAGGATGCAAAGGTCACTCTTTTGTTGGGTAAATTATCTTTATATGAACATCATCAAATATTTTGACAAACTGCCTCATGGATTCAACCTTTTCTGCACAACACTGAATAAGTAGTCAACTGTCCCTTTATGCCTTCGCCCACAAATCAAGCTTCAGATCTGTATGGTCATCAATTTTTCAAAGTAGGTTACCGAGTGAACATGGATCCAATTGAACCATGTCATCATCAAATATTTTGGTTTGTGGAAATTCACCTCAACTTATTTAATTAAGACTCCCTATGAATTCCTTATATACTTCGTAGTTATCAACGTGATTTTTTTATATTAGAATTGTCATTAAAGGTGCCCATACTCATCATCCTAGATGCCGATGGCATAGGTAAATTAAGAATATCCCCATCAAATGAATATAATTTGATGTCTCAATACCCTTTATCTTGGGGTGGTGAAGGTTTCATTTGTTGGAACACTAATATACAAATGTTGGATGGCAAGGCTACTATTGGTAGTGACTATGGAGGTAACTATATTTTTCAACTGGTTAAGTGATGGGACAATTGAATTGTTGATGTAAAAAATTAGATTATACCTAATTATTTAATCACAGATAAATAAAATGAGACAAAGAACTTTTAAAGTGGTTCAGCATTATGAGAATGGCCTACGTCCACTGTTTCTGTTATTGCTGACTGTTTGGGAATTCTCGATTACAAGTTTTCTCGAGAAATTCCGGTCCCCTTACAATGAGGGTAATACAATTTATTTATAGCCCTAAGGCTATAATTTGAAAGGGTAATACATTCAATGCCCCTTAAGTGTATACATATGTATGATAATAATAAGCATTTAATGCGCAGTCAATCTGTTGGTTATCCGGCTATTAATGCTTTGTCCGAGGTGCATCTCGGACCACCTAAGCTGCTCGGACCGCCTAAGGTCCTCAGTACTCAAAAGTTCCTCGAAGATTTCTTTTAGGTCAGAGCGTCTGAGTTAATCGGGGAAGCAGAGTTCCCCATTGTAGTATGGTTCCTCGGAGTCAAGGTGTAGTTCGTAAGTATTTGTCGTTGCCATGTAGATTGCCACGTGTCTTCACCCAATTGAGCCATGTCAGCAAACTAAATTTGGTATCAACATGAATCTTGATCCTACTATTTTTTCTTTGTGGTCTATTTATAAATATAAGTTGAGGCTATGTCCATCCCGACCTTTGGAACTAAATTTTACGGCATGTCTCATGGATGTTGTGCACTAACTCGAGCGTGGATCCAAACACACATTCAAAATATACTTTTCTTCTCAAAGTTGAGTCAGATAAGGGTACATATTTTCAATGGAACATAGTTAGTTGTTTGATATTGTAAAAATCAAAGTTATGAAAGTATTTTAGAGGAAAAAACATGCAAAAGAAATTATGCAATCCTCTAAGGGGCTACCAGACAAGATGATTCAAATTAAAGTAGACTACTTTATGTAGAGGGAAGTTTTTAGGACTCCATCCTCTATTTGGTTATCTAATGGTTATAATAAATATTATCTTACTCTTATATATGTGTATCTAAGTGTGTCTGACTAGGTGCAAATATGTGTGAAGTGTAACCAAGTGTTAAGGTATGTATGAGAATTAATGTATGTTACATGTGTGATAAGTGTATATACATATGTATGTGTATGAGTGTGTTCATAGAGTGTAAACATCAGAATACTAAGTGAATGGGGTGTGTGAGTGTGAAGGTTGGTGTAAGTAGTCCAAAATAAAAGAAAATGTAAGCATACATGGTTTATCATGTAAAAATATTAGAAAATAAAAGAATGGTGAAAAAAATATTGAAATTAATAAGGTTAATCATATAATATGTTTTATGAAAATTAATAGTACTTTGGTAAAGAAGTGGGTGTTAAAACCCTAATTTATTGAAAAGTGAGTTTAAAACACTAAGTTTGTTTGACCTAGGTAATGAACTCAAGACCTTGTTTAAAACGATGATTGATAATGAACTTAAGACCCCTACATTGTCTCACAAGGATTCAAAGACCACTAAAAATTTGTAGTACTTTACCAAACAAATGGGTGTTAAACTCCTAGTTTGTTGAAAAGTGGGTTCATAACTTAAGTTTTGTAAGAATAGTGGGTGTGAAGTCTAATTCGGAGAATATATAAA
This sequence comes from Sambucus nigra, assembly GCA_949130495.1. Classification (NCBI taxonomy): domain Eukaryota; kingdom Viridiplantae; phylum Streptophyta; class Magnoliopsida; order Dipsacales; family Adoxaceae; genus Sambucus; species Sambucus nigra. The sequence goes on from OX422207.1 coordinate 718,459,226, forward strand.
AAGCACAAGTGATTTTTCAAAAATAATGTAAGCCCTATTTTTGTCATATTTATTTTACACAAATAGGTTTATAAATACAATACGTAGTTAAAAATTTATTAACTTGCTTTACTTTGTTTGAATGACAAAGTAAAGTGTTAGGGGTATGTATAAATATGAACATATAATGAGACGATTATAAGATTATTGTAAATACACGTAACTAAAGGAAAATGAAAAACAATTTAGATTATACTAATAATTATTTTTAAATTTTTGTTAGTATTGTCGACGCGTGAAACCCTAAAAATTTTCCTTAAAATCCTCCATGTTATGTTGTGATCAATGGACGATGTAGGAAGATATGTGAAAGTTATGCATGATGTGATGGAGAGAATGCAGGGTTTGAAAAAATTGGGGTATTTAAGAATTAATCTCAAGGTCGGGTCCTCTTAAAGACTAAAAGGGACACCTTTATAGATATGGTCAAAAAGGGGACAAATTACAAAATCTACCCCCAAAAGGATTGTGCTAATCAACACATCTACTATGTCGATCGGTGCAATGGACTTCATTCCCTTCCAAAGTAAAAGATGGCATGTCGATTAATAGTCCCAGAGGATGCTGATTGGAACGTTTTTAAGGGTGTGTTGTAAGGACATGATTTTATAAATGTCCGAATTAGAATCTAGGAATTTTTTTATGTATCCTAGATCTCAGTTAGTATGTCTGATACCTCTACATTCGTCACGTCAACACGATTATCCATGACGGCCTTGATCTGAATCCTCATATCCATCATCTTCATACGTGCATCATGCAACATGCAACATGCTCTTCAATCGTTCCTAATACTCCACTCACTATTATGGTACTAATTTATTTTGAGTGTTTATTATTTACATAAATATTTGAAAATTTTTTTAAAATATTTTTAAAGGGTCTGGAACGTTTTTACTTTGAAATAAGATCGGTGCAATGGACTTCATTCCCTTCCAAAGTAAAAGATGGCATGTCGATTCATAGTCCTAGAGGATGCTGATTCGAACGTTTTTAAGGGTCTGGAACGTTTTTCTAAGTGTAGAGGCGAAGGGAAAAATCTCGTTGACATCGTTCGAGCAAGATTGGCTTGTCGTTCGAGCAACATAGCCATCTCGCGCAAAGTCATTCGAACGGCGTGCCATTCCGTTTGTGTGACACCTGCATATCGTTTGAGGGACATGCCGCCGCAATTTTTGTATTTAAAGCAGTGCCCATCCTACACGATTTTCAAGTCTTTGGCACTCACATTTCTACAGAACTGTTGCATATTTCTATACTTCATTTTTCAAGGCTTTTCAACCCTTTTGATTCACACATCATTCCCAAACATATATGTGAGTCTTATAAACCCTAGATATAATTGTTTTACTCATCTGGAGTAATATTGTGGAGAAGAAGGCTATTCTCCGTTAATGAATTGGAGCTCTTGCAGGTTCTTTTGCTAACAACACCGACGATAAGGAATCATCACATGAGGGTATTAGTGTGTCAATGTATTTCTCTATAATTGTAAGTTGTTACAAATTATAGTGAAATAAAAATGGTTTTTCCCCTTCAGGGGATTTTTCCTCGTATTGTGATTGAATTTGCATGCTTAGTTTGATTTAATTAGCATGTCACAATTTGTTTGCAAGACTTAGGATTTTTGGGATTAAAAATTGGAATTAAATTAAATAAGTTAATCATTGATTGCTGCCGCACTCTCAAATTGATATCACAGCCTATTAGACAGTTATACCGAGTAACTTTTTCTAGATATCAATTTTGGTCTAAAAAATAATTTTTGAAAAATCGCAATTTCAATGGAAAATTTGTATAGTCGAGTGCCAATTTTTTACGGGTCAAATTATGCATATTGGAAAGTCCGTATGAGATCTCACTTAAAGGCCATTAACGAACATGTTTGGGTTGTGTATGAAAGAGGGTGGACTCCTCCCACTTTCACTGTAGATAATGTAACTACTTTAAAATATGTGATTGTATGGACTAAGGATGAATTTAAGTGGAGAACATATAACTCACGTGGGCTTAGTGCAATTTCCAAAAATGTCACCCCCGATTAGTTCTGATGCATCATGACGTGTACTAGGTCTAAAGAAGCATGGGATGTTCTTCAACTTACCCATGAAGGCACTACTGCAGTTAAAGAATCAAAATTGGAAAATTTAACTACATAATTTGAGACAATCACCATGCTTGAATCAGAGTGTTTTGATGAATTCTATGAACACTTATCTGATATTGTTAACACTAGTTTCAATTTGGGTAAACACATTCCTGATGCTAGAGTAGTTAAGAAGATTTTGAGATCATTGTCTATGTGCTTTATCCCTAAAGTCACTATGCTAAATTCATTAGGAAATTTGAGTAGTCTGAAATTAGAAGAATTGGTAGGAGATCTCCACACTTATGAAATTGACATGTTTCCTAATACGATAAAATCAAAAGATCAAGGGGTAGCACTTAAATCCCAAGCTAGGAAGAGTGAGGGGTTAACAATAAAGATAGGTGAGTCATCTAGGAGAAGAGATGAAGAGTTATCTGATTCTGAGTTTGATTATAACTTAGACGATTTGGCCTTGTTTGCTAAAAATTTCAAGCAATTTCTCAAGTTAAAGAAAAATGGCAATTTCAAAGATAAAAAGAATTTTGAGAAAAATAAGTTTGAAAAGAAAAATGAAAAGGATAAAAAGGATGGGCCTAAGAAATATGAGGATAGATGTTATGAGTGTGACGGTAGAGATCATAAGTCATTTGAGTGTCCTACTAGGTTGCGGCGTCAAGGCAAAGGCAAAGATGCTCTTAATGCCTCCCTTAGTGACAATAGTGAGGTCGAGATGGTGAATTCTGGAGACGAGTCACCGCATGAATGTAACTTCACCGCATTCATGGATAGTCATGTGAGTACTGATAGTGCACCTCATGATGATGAGGATGCTACTTCACAGGGACACCTTGACAGTGGAAGCGATGTGAGTGAGGGGGAGGATGCTGTAAGTGAGAGCGAGAGTGATTTACGATGCGCGTACGCTGATTTATATGCTATTTCCTTTAAAACTAAAAAGAGTAGCAAATTATTAGCAGTTAGGATAGTTTCCTTATAAAAAGATTTAGGAGATACGAGAGAGAGAAAGTCCTCTATTAGCACTACCAAGAGAGATAGAGAGAGAAAGAGACTATTTATGTGGAGAGAGAGAGAGAGAGAGAGAGAGAGAGAGAGAGAGAGAGAGAGAGAGAGAATTTGTGTAGAGAGAGAGAGTCAGTTTGGTGAGAGAGAGATGTTTAGAGAAATAGAAAGGGGTTTGACCAAGAAATTGACTAGTCTTACGAGTGAGCTCTAGACCTCCATGGACACTCAAAAGAAACTTGAAGCCCTTGTAGCCCAGCTTACTCATGACTTTGAGATAGCTATGGAGGTCAAGGTAAAGATAGAGGACAGATCTAGAAAGATGGAAAAGATGCTCCTCTCCACTGCTTTAGATTTGGCAAAAGGTAGGGAATTTGTTTTGATGGTGCCTTCACATCCCATGTGACACCGGAACCAGTTCCTGAGTTTACTACGAATCCATATGACCATCACGAAAAACCCCGGAGAAGAGTTTGGCCAAGACAAGTAAACCAAGGTCGTCCAAGGACTGTGTACTTATGTACCTACTGCAAAACAAAGGTTCACCTTAAAGAGTTTTTCTATAGTTTGGGTCGGACACGAAGTACGTTTTCTCCACCACATGCCACTAGTGATTTTTCGAGTCTTAGAGAGCAAGTTGAGTTTCTAGTCGCCACTTCTTAGTGTCTAATGGAAGAGTTCCAATGGATTTCTATGCCTTCAGCAGACACATCTAATATCCCTACTAGAGCCAACATTGACAAGGGAAAATAGAAGGTTACCTCATCTTGGGTGACTAAAATCGATGCAAAATCCCTTGTTGTCCGTGTTGCTCTTTTAAAGCACATAACACTTATCAATGGTATTTCGATAGTGGGTGCTCCAGGCACGTGACAGAAGATGCCTCATTTTTTACCTACCTAGAGGATCGCAAGGAAGGTAAAGTCACCTTTGGAGACTGGAGAAAATCTGGCATAGTAAGACGAGGTACAGTAGAGATACCAGGGTTTTCCAAGATAGAGGATGTTTTATACATCAAAGGTTTGAAAGTAAACCTTCTAAGCATTAGCTACCTGTTCGACGCTGACTTTGGAGTAAAGTTTGACCGAAATGAGTGCAATGTTTATGACCAAGCTGGTAAACTTATATTGAAAGGGGTGAGGACTGAAGATAATTGCTATGGGATTATTCTTAAGTCCTCATTTGTTTGTAACAATGCCACGATCACTCATATGGATCCGCGGTATCAATATTTAGGTCATGTGAATTTTAGAGATTTGGATAATTTATCTAAAAAAGACCTAGTACATGGTCTTCCATCATTTGGAAATACGACTTTCACGATTTGTGGACCTTGTGAGTTGGGAAAGCAAGTCTTAGCCCCCAAAGGAAGTTGAATTACATTACCACTTCACGAGTGCTTGAGTTGATACACATGGATCTTATGGGTCCTACTCGTACTGAGATTTTGGGTGGTAAAAGGTATATCCTCGTGATGGTAGATGATTTCTCTCGTTACTCGATTGTAGGTTTTCTAAGAGGGAAATTTAATGTTGTGGAATTTCTTACGACCAAGTGTCGTGCCCTTCAAAATCAACACGAAGTCACTAACAATAGAATATGTAGTGACAATGACACTGAGTTTAAGGAAGATAAAATAGATCTTTACTTTGTAAGCCTCGGGATCAAATATGAATTTTTGACCGTGAAGACTCCTCAGCAAAATAGGATTGTTGAGAGGAAGAACTAGACGATTCAAAACATGGCTAGATTTACGCTTCTAGATCGTAAAGTTGTTAGGAGATTTTGGGCAGAGGCAGTGTCAACCATATTACACATAGTGAATAGAATTTGCCTTCGCTCACACACACTTAAGACGCCTTACGAATTGTCGACTGAAAAGAAGCCCAACCTTTCATATTTTTATGTCTTTGGGAGTAAATGCTACATCCTACGGGATAGAGAGGAATTAGGAAAGTTTAACACCTGTAGCGACGAGGGGGTACTGTTAGGATATTTATCAACTAGTAGAGCATATCTTGTTTTTAGGATGAGTAACCCTAAGGTTATGGAGTCAATAGATGTCAACATGCAAGATGACAAACCGTCGGAATTTGTTAATTATAACCTTTTATGTGAGGATGACACACTTTCTAGTAATGATCCCATTGTGCCTCCCACACCTAGAGTGGATATTATTCCTGATTTAGGGGACATTCCTGCATGGGTTCACAAGAGTCGTGATCCTATTACTATTCTAGGAGATCCCACCCTAGGGTTCAAGACTCGTGCTCAACTAGATAATGTTGTTAGCCATGTTTACTAGACGTCTAAAGTCGAGTCCAAGAATTATAAGGAAGCACTCAATGATGAACACGGGATATGCACTATACAGGATGAGTTGCTTCAGTTTAGAAATAATGATGTCTCGGAACTGGTCCCCCGACCTAGTGAGACAAATGTGATAGGTACCAAGTGGATCTTCAGGAATAAGATGAATGAGTCTATTAAAATTATCTGAAATAAGGCTAGGTTGATCGCTCAAGGCTACACAATGATAGATGGTTTAGACTTTGATGAGACATACGGTCATGTTGCGAGGCTTGAGTTCGTCTGCTTACTACTCGCCATCGCATGTCATCTGCATTTCAAGTTATATTAGATGGAGATTACGAGTTCCCATACGAATGGTATTCTACAGGAGGAGGTTTATGTGGAACAACCAAAAGGGTTTGAAGATCCTAAGCACCCTGATCACGTCTACTATATGAGGAAGGACTTATATGGTTTGAAGAAAGCACCCCGTGCTTTGTATGAGAGGCTTACTTCCTATCTTTTAGCTCATGGCTTCAAGAGAGGGGAATTTTATATGATGTTGTTCATCAATAGAGATGACGGTGCTATTTTGGTTGCCCGGGTCTATGTGGACGTATTAGTCTTTAGATCCACGTGCTCCTAGTATGCTCACTGATTTGAGGAGGAGATAAAGAGCGAGTTTGAGATGAGCATGTTTGGTGAGCTTACCTTTTTCCTTGGTCTCCAGGTTCATCAGCTAGAGGATGGGATGTTCATCTCCCAATCCAAGTATGCTAGAGACCTTATGAATAAATTTGGTTTAGACACTGCTAAGCACACACGTACCCTGATGAGTATGTCAATAAAGCTTAGAAATGACATTTTAGGTAAGGATGTAGAGCAAACCTTGTATCAGAGTATGATAGGTAGTCTTCTCTACTTGACTATCAATCATCCCGACATCGTCTTTAGTGTTGGAGTTTTTGCGAAATATTAGGTGTCCCCTAAAAGAGTCACACTTGATCTCTCTTAAACGTATTATCAAATATGTGAGTGGGACTCTCTCACGTGGAATTTGGTATTCCTTTGATACCAATGCCCATTTATCTGCCTATCCAGATGGTGATTGAGCCGGGGATGCATATGGATGTAGGAGCACTTATGGTGGGTGTTTCTTCTTTGGTTCTGCTTTTGTCTTTTGGTTTAGAAAGAAGCAAAACTCCATCTGTTTATTCAGTATGGAGGCTGAGTACATAGCCGCCGGGATTTGTTGCACGTAACTTATGTGGATGAAGCAAATGTTGGAGGATTATGGGATATCACATGACTATGACACCCCGCCTAATTAAACATCGGGTGATCAGGCCTTTATTAAATTAAAACAGGTTTCTCAAATGGTTCATTCTTAGCATCACTGTCGAAATTTTTTTAATTACTAATCCCCTAAGTAAAATTAGACCGGTGCCAAATTTTATCTTTCTTAAAACAGATAAATCAACCATGCGGAATAAAGTACAAATAATCCTGTACTATAATTCAAACAACAAAGTAAAAGTACAACAGAAAAAAAGTATTACCGAATAAACCATCGGCTAAAAATCCCGAACAACAATAGAATAACCACTAGTCTGAAACTAACATCTGAGACTAATACCGGACCACAAGTCCATACATAGAATAGTGTGAGATCCTGTACTAGATCTGAATGAGAGATATCGTCTAGTCAAAATCCTGTAAGCATCCACTGTGCTACAGCTCCGAGTCTCTGGAATGGAATCATCATACATGACGTCCCTGTGGCTGGACACCTAAAAGGTTTTGAAAATATTTTATAGCAAGAGTTAGTACTCAAAACATTTTGAAAATATTTAGCAAGCGTTTATCACAATATAAAATGCGGTTATTGATTACACATGTTAGGTTCTCGTACACTCTCTTGAGTTTACTCACCCCTCATCTTTTGTGCACACCTAACGTTCTACACTTAGTTTATCTAGCCATACCTCCCAAGCTAACTAAAACCAAAGTAGTCAACTGAACTTATCTATACCCAAGTTCCAGTACCGCCCATACAGTACAACCGTTTCACTAACATCTTGCGTATGTTCATAAATTCTCAGGTAACATTTCATCTATATTATTTTTCAAGACTTCTCATTTAGTTACTATTAAAATTACTACAATTCTCACAATTGTTGACTTCCCACTTGTGTAATTAAGTTTCGCTACTTAAATTACTAAATAGATTTTCTCTATCTAAAGGTGCATTTCATAATTAAGTTTCACTACTTAACTTACCAGTTCAGTATGTATCTTTAAATACATAATATATATCAATCTACTAATACACAGAAGTAGAATATCATCTAGTATATATTTCACACACAATATATATACTAAATATCAGTCATTACTATTTTGCCCTTTTTATACACGTAAAGGACTCTTGGTTCGGAATGATTCATCGACCCCAAGGTAAGAATTGGTTCGGAATGATACATCGACCCCAATTATTTATATACACACGTAAATGCTTCTTGGTTCGGAATGATACATCGACCCCAAGTGAGAGTTGGTTCGGAATTATCCATCGACCCCAACTATTTTTAAAAATATATATATATACACATATTCTGGTTCAGGACTCTTTCATCGCGACACCAGTTCAAGGTTTGGTTCGGCATTTCTCATCGACCCCAAACATATAATAACTTTATGTTAGTTCGGAATGTCTCATCGACCCTAACATAATTAATTTAGGTATAAATCTCTCGACCTAAAAGATCACATAATTCAGTAGGTACACGCCCGACCTATTAATTATATACGTACGTAATATTTTAATCTCATATATCTACCGTGCAATATTCGCTTTACGATTTATCTCATTAATCGCATTTATTTGAGTATTCACACAACTCTAAGGGTCCTAGTTACCCTTACATATAATTTCAGTAGTCCCTACTGGTCTATTACTTAAATTGAATTCACTTCGCCTCGTAACTCAATTTCCGAAGTCCCCGATACTCTACTAAATCGGATTATTCTCATCAGTCCGTAATCCAAGCCCTACACCCAATGGCCTTATCGAACCTCAACAATATACCTACTGGTCTTATTCTCACTCCCATATAACTATAATTTAAATCCTAGGATACTCATTCATTTCCGAAAATCAACGAAAAATTAAACACGAAAAATTCGAGAAACAGCTTGCGTCGATCGATCGACAGCTGGGTTCGATCGATTGACATAGTCGATCGATCGACAGTTTGAGATCGATAGATCGATCGAACAGGGACAGTCGCAGTTCGTCTTCTTCGTTAATCCTTTCATCCATTAACAAATCCCCAAACTCCATTATCGTCCACCAAACTTCGACCCAATGATCCTAACATGTTTCCACATATACTAGGACAATTACTAACATGTCAAATACATCAAAACTCCAATTCCTTTAAAGAAATAATGAATTAAACCCAGAATTTCTTGAAACCCTAGTTATGGTGTTCTTCCCATATTTCCATTCAAAATCCAGATTTTTATTCCAAAAAATCATCTAGTCTAATCTGAATATTAATCCTCTACATAAGTTAAATCATTCTACATGCGATTCCTATCCCAACATGCATAAATATCATCATTCTCGTATGAAGATATTGATTTAAACAAGACTATTCAAAAACCCTACGCATGGGTATTATAACTTTATAATTTTTGCAATAAATAACTTGCCTTATGATCAGTAGGGTCTGATTTCGTGGTTGTTGTTGATGATTGATGATCTTCATCCTTCAATCCTTCTTCCCCAACAAGTTGATAGTGAAAATCTCCTTTGAATCCTTCCCAATTCTTCCTTTTGCCTTGAGAATGGTTTCTCTCTTATCTCTAATGGCTATGGTGTGTTTTCATGGGTTTTCTAACCCTAACCCCTCTATCATACGGCTGATATAAAGCTCTCAATTTCGTAGGTCTCCATACCCTCTCATGTTAAAAGACCAAAACGCCCCCGAACGGTCTCGGTTTAGTCCAAAATTACCCCAGGACTCAACTAGTACCCCCGGGTATACTATTTTGACTAATTTGACCCTTCCGGACTCATTTGTGACCTCTAAATTATCATTTGAGTCACTTAAAAATATTATTCGTTCTCACCCCAACACGGTCTACACGCGTTAAGTAACTATTTACCACTCGCACTAAGTAAATATAATGAGGCAATATAAATCGGTAACTATCTCTCGATTAATATTCCAAAATTACAATTTTTAATAAATCCCATTATAAATTACTCCTCTTACGTAATTTAAATTAAGTTGTATCTTCTCATTTAATTCTCTAATTTAATTAAATAAAATATTCAGAAATACGGGGTATTACATACTTCCCCCCTTACAAAGGAATTGCGTCCTCGAAATTAGGATAAGGCTGGTATTAAGGCTAAGGACCTTAAATATAATTGCATACTCTAATACTCAATACCAAATCATAACATCCTAACGGTCGCCCCAAGTACATGCCTTACTTCATTATTAATACTTATCGCATGTTACCCATGCCGCATATATCATAATTAAGTCTCACTACTTAATTTCTCCATAGATTTTCCCAATCCAACGTTAATTCTTGAAATTAAGTTTCTCCCTACTTAATCTACCCATTTGATGTATATCTCTATATATAACATCTAAGTGTCTACTATCACTCATAAGTAGAATATTATAAGATATATATTTCACACATAATATATACTTTAAGGAAAATTGGTCCGGCAAAAATCATCTGCCCTAATAATCCTATCATTTACATTGGTCCGGGAATTCCTCGACCCCAAGGTAAATGTAATGCACATATCGGTTCAGACCTCTCGTCGATACCAATATTTATCATCGATTTGGTTCGGAAAATCATCGACCCCAAATCAATCCCTCATGTATTGGTCCGGAACATTATCGACCCCAATACAGAGATTAAGCACACTTACTATCGCACATAAGTAGGAAAATCAATAGGTATATATCTTACACATAACATATACTGTCAACACTTATTTTATAATCACCCCCCCCCCCCCCTTCCATAACACTTTTGGGGTTATTGGCTCGGAATTCCACCTCGATCACCAATGGTGATTTATTACTTGTCTCGGAATCACATCTCGAGCACCAATATATGTATATATATCTCATCGCACATGAGTAGACAATTTGTGAGCCATATATTACACATTTCATATACCCTATAATGTCATACTCCAATAGAATGTCCTCATATCACGCGTTAAGGACTAAAAGTTCGAAATGTCTCCTCGAACCACACCTCAAAGTACATGTATTGTTCGTAATCGGTATCCACGAACCTAATACTCATGTACAGTCCATATAGGCACTCATCTTCCTATAAATAGGCTCTAATAGGCATACATTCAACCTATGAATTGATCAGTGGGCTTCTCCAAAATTCCACTATCATGAGGGCGTATCATCATTCTTTCTCACTAACATTGAGTCGTAGGTAACACAACATACTCAAAATAAAACTTTATCTCAAAATAACCCACAGGTCCCAGGATCGAAACCTGGCTCTGATACCATCTGTGACACCCCTCCTAATTAAACATCGGGTGATCAGGCCTTTATTAAATTAAAATAGGTTTCTTAAATGGTTCATTGTTAGCATCACTGTCGAAATTTTTTTAATTACTAATCCCCTAAGTAAAATTAGACCGGTGCCAAATTTTATCTTTCTTAAAATAGATAAATCAACCATGCGGAATAAAGTACAAATAATCCTGTACTATAATTCAAACAACAAAGTAAAAGTACAACAGAACAAAAGTATTACCGAATAAACCATCGGCTAAAACTCCCGAACAACAATAGAATAACCACTAGTCTGAAACTAACATCTGAGACTAATACCGGACCACAAGTCCATACATAGAATAGTGTGAGATCCTGTACTAGATCTGAATGAGAGATATCGTCTAGTCAAAATCCTGTAAGCATCCACTGTTGTAAGGACATTTTTGTCCATTATCAATTTGTATGTCGTACGCCGTTACACCGTTTAAGAAACTCAAGATCGCATCTACATCAACGGATCCGAATATCAAAGTGTCTTCAACATCATAGCCTCTGCGAGAATGAACTTGGTAAAATTTTGTTTTTATGTTCCTTAAAGTTCATATTTAGTATTGGGAAATTTTTATAAAATGTTTTTTATAAAAATAAGAAGTAAGTTTTTTCAAGCAAAATGAGGCATTTATTTTTCTGGGAAAACCGGACCGGTCCGCCTCCCTACCGGACCGATCCGCCTTGCTCGAGGTCCAGTAGACCCCGGATCGAATTCGAACCGATGGTTCCATATTTTAAAAGAATCGATCCGGTAAATCGGACCGATCCGCCTCCTAGCCGGACCGGTCCACCTGGGATAAACTCGAGCAGTTCCGTCAGATTTTTATCCACCATATTATATTTCCTATATATATAACTATTCCGATGGTGTATTTCTTTAAGTCTTTGAGAAAACGTTTTTAAGAGATAAAACACAACAAGGCTTCATTTTTTTATGTGCCAAACATCTTTTTGATTCACACACAAAAATCCCAATTACTTTTGTGAATCTTTTGGAACCCTAGAACACAATTTTGTTATTGTTCAACCTTTGTGGGGAGATCTTTGCAACCGAGGGCTGCGTGTCATTGCCGAGGGAGTCTCTACAAAGTGTTATGACTGCGTGTAATTGAGGAGAGCTGCGGTTTTACCTTTGTTGATTGGGCTGCGAGTCCTTGGAGGGTGCTGCGTGTATTCTCTTGCTGAGTTCAAGACTGCGTGTCTTTGTGGGTTGGCTGCGTGTTGATCCATTGCAGATTTCTCTATGTAATTGTAAGTTGCGGCTTGTATATTCATAGTGAAATAAAGGTTTTACCCGAAAGGGGTTTTTTCCTGAATTCTGTGACTCAGCATAATTTTTGTGTCACATGCTTTATTTATTTATCGGTTGACACACGCACCTTAGATGAATGATTAGGGGCTGAAATTAAATAAGTGAGCTATATTAGAAAGTTGCGAAGTTAATCGATATTACACGCGTTCTCAAATTGGTATCAGAGCGGGTTGCGCTAATTCATCGCGTATTCCTTTTTCGGCAAAATTGTGTGATATTGATTTTTTTTGAAAAATCAGTCGTGTAAAAATTCGCAATTTTTCAATGGAACGCCCATTTAATGAGGAGCCTATTTTTGAAAAATTTCACGACCGTGCTGAAAAATTAAAAAGTTTGAATTTGAAACTTTGCAAAAGAATTAAAGTTTTTGAAAAAGAAAATTCTCTCTTTAAAAGTAAGATTGAATATTTGCAAGAGTTTCAAACTCAAAGTGATATTTGTCGTGAGCACTTTGGTAATTTGTGTACTGATTTTGATTCTTTAAAAATTGCCAAAAAGAAGAGTGATGAGAGAGTCCTAGTTTTAGAGAAGGAATTGGAGGACTTAAAAAATTCTAGGGTTCCCGTTTGTGCCGTCGAGGATAAAAAATTAATCGATGATTTTACGGCACGCGAAAAGACTCTTAGGAATAAGTTTGTTTTAATTAAGGGGGAGCGTGATAAACTGTTAAGTTTAATTGATAATTTGAAGAAGGCGTCCCTTAATTTGGAAGAGTCTAATTCTTTGCTTGAGTCAAAAATTTTGAAGTTAAAAAATGATTTGACAGACTCAAGTAGGTTTGATAGTGATGGTAATGGCTCATCGTGTTCTCATGCTTCTAATGCTAAAGCCAAAACCATTATTTGTTTTAGAGGGTCAACTAATTCCAAGGACGCTAGAAAATATCACACTTTCGGTGTCATCCCACCCGTTTACACATGCTCATATTGTGGTAGGAATGGTCACCTTAGGCGATTTTGTTTTGATCTTGGAAGAGGTCCTAGGAATTCGAAGTCTGGTATTTTGTTGGTTCCCAAAACCCCTTGTCGACGTGTTTCATCCATTTGGGTTAGGAAATCACTTTTGGAGGAACTAGATTTTAGAAAAGTTGATTCCCGTTTGCTTGCACATGATTCTTCTCTTGCCATATCATATAGATGATTATGTTTGCATGTTTGTCATATGCTAGTTATGCTTTATGATATATTTTTGCTAGCGTTGTGACATGTACTTTTTGTATATATTTTTTTGAAAAATTTTGAAAAATACAAAAAGATTTTTTTTGTCGCACCGTTTATGGATGAACACTTTGGATGACCGAGTCACAACATCATTCCATTTTTTCTTGTGACTATTTGATAGTGTTTTGAGACAATAGGTCAATTCATCCATGTGCTTTATAATGTTTGGAGTCATTAGGATGTAATTAAGTGTTACTTCCTACATGTTTGACTCATATTTCCTTTATTGCACACATGCACGGATTTGTTTGATTATTGTGCTTGTCTTATCACATGTTGGTTGGGTGTTTTCACTTCAATCATGTCCTTAAAACGAACCAAGCGCGATAATTTGTTATAAGGAAATTGTGCATATAAAAACCGTTTGGTGAGTTTGTGTGCTTTCTTTAAAAACGGGGAAGGACTGCGAAAGGTTCATTTTACCTTTGCGAATAATAAGCCACCGTTAAATTGGACCTAAAAAATTGAGGAATTTTATTATCCGAGGTCCAAAGAGGTTAAAAGAGCCCAAAAAAAATTGAAAGGCAATAAAAAGAAATTCATGCCAAATTATGGGCCATTTAGGTTTTTGCACCAATTCTCCAAAGTTTGAGAATTTAGTTTAACACCTCTAAAAGAAAATATATATGAGGGAGTTTGGTTGGAGAATTTAAAACGGTTTTGCACGTCCTTGAAATGCTTGAAAATGCGCTATATAGTTTTGGACGTTATTGGTGTGGAAATCATTTGACTTTGATTTGTTGATTTGCATAAGACGATGTCATCTAAATTCAACAATTTTTTTCACCTAAGGATACCTTTGATGTTCATTCGTTAGGAGTACACATATGCATCGTGCACATATGATTGATTAAGTTGATTTACCTATCGAATGTGTTCACACCCATTCATTCCATTTCCATGACTTGGTTGTTTGAGTCTAAATCCATGGTGTGATTTTTGTATCATATTTGTTCATATTGGTATCTTATTTTTGTACAAAAAATTTGAAAAATTCAAAAATAAGTTTGTGAAGATTCGTTTGAGCATCTCCTTACAAGAGCACATTTTCCATATTGTTTGATGCCCTGTTTTGTATACCGTGGCACCCCGATTTTGCTTATTTGATTCATTCTTCTCATTTGTCTATTTGGGGACATCATAAAAAAGGGGGAGAAAGAATTATCATATTATGGGGGAGAGTTTGAATTTTGGGGGAGTTTTTGAGAATATAGCTTATGCTTTTATCATATATTGGTATCTATGTTTATCGCATTTCAAACTCGATATGTCACGTGGTTTTTTCTTTGTCTCATGTGTGTAGGTATGAAGATTGAAGATCAATATGTTGCACACCCTGATAAGAAAAGCTTTGAGATTTGATGATTGTTGAAGATTGAAGAACAAACGATGAAGATTTAAACATTTGTATCTTTCCATCTTTAGGGTTCATGGGAGGGTAGATTTGTATAGGTCATAAGTTCATAATTCGGATATTTTTTATGTATGTACCGGCATAGACATAGGGGGAGATTTGTAAGGACATTTTTGTCCATTGTCAATTTGTATGTCGTATGCCGTTACATCGTTGAAGAAACTCAAGATCGCATCTACATCAACGGATCCGAATATCAAAGTGTCTTCAACATCATAGCCTCTGCGAGAATGAACTTGGTAAAATTTTGTTTTTATGTTCCTTAAAGTTCATATTTAGTATTGGGAAATTTTTATAAAATGTTTTTTATAAAAATAAGAAGTAAGTTTTTTCAAGCAAAATGAGGCATTTATTTTTCTGGGAAAACCGGACCGGTCCGCCTCCCTACCGGACCGATCCGCTACCGGACCGATCCGCCTTGCTCGAGGTCCAGTAGACCCCGGATCGAATTCGAACCGATGGTGCCATATTTTAAAAGAATCTCTCCGGTAAATCGGATCGATCCGCCTCCTAGCCAGACCAGTCCGCCTGGGATAAACTCGAGCAGTTCCGTCAGATTTTTATCCACCATATTATATTTCCTATATATATAACTATTCTGATGGTGTATTTCTTTAAGTCTTTGAGAAAACGTTTTTAAGAGATAAATCACAACAAGGCTTCATTTTTTGATGTGCCAAACATCTTTTTGATTCACACACAAAAATCCCAATTACTTTTGTGAATCTTTTGGAACCCTAGAACACAATTTTGTTATTGTTCAACCTTTGTGGGGAGATCTGTGCAACCGAGGGCTGCGTGTCATTGCCGAGGGAGTCTCTACAAAGTGTTATGACTGCGTGTCATTGAGGAGAGTTGCGATTCTACCTTTGTTGATTGGGTTGCGAGTCCTTGGAGGGTGTTGCGTGTATTCTCTTGCTGAGTTCAATACTGCGTGTCTTTGTGGGTTGGCTGCGTGTTGATCCATTGTAGATTTCTCTATGTAATTGTAAGTTGCGGCTTGTATATTCATAGTGAAATAAAGGTTTTACCCGAAAGGGGTTTTTTCCTGAATTCTGTGACTCAGAATAATTTTTGTGTCACATGCTTTATTTATTTATTGGTTTACACACGCACCTTAGATGAATGATTAGGGGCTGAAATTAAATAAGTGAGCTATATTAGAAAGTTGCGAAGTTAATCGATATTACACGCGTTCTCAACTGTGCTACAGCTTCGAGTCTCTGGAATGGAATCATCATACATGGCGTCCCTGTGGTTGGACACCTAAAAGGTTTTGAAAATATTTTATAGCAAGATTTAGTACTCAAAACATTTTGAAAATATTTAGCAAGTGTTTATCACAATATAAAATGCGGTTATTGATTACACATGTTAGGTTCTCGTACACTCTCTTGAGTTTACTCACCGCTCATCTTTTGTGCACACCTAACGTTCTACACTTAGTTTATCTAGACATACCTCCCAAGATAACTAAAACCAAAGTATTCAACTGAACTTATCTATACCCAAGTTCCAGTACCGCCCATACAGTACAACTGTTGCACTAACATCTCACGTATGTTAATAAATTCTCAGGTAACATTTCATCTATATTATTTTTCAAGACTTCTCATTTAGTTACTATTAAAATTACTACAATTCTCACAATTGTTGACTTCCCACTTGTGTAATTAAGTTTCGCTACTTAAATTACTAAATAGATTTTCTCTATCTAAAGGTGCATTTCGTAATTAAGTTTCACTACTTAACTTACCAGTTCAGTATGTATCTTTAAATACATAATATATATCAATCTACTAATACACAAAAGTAGAATATCATCTAGTATATATTTCACACACAATATATATACTAAATATCAGTCATTACTATTTTGCCCTTTTTATACACGTAAAGGACTCTTGGTTCGGAATGATTCATCGACCCCAAGGTAAGAATTGGTTCGGAATGATACATCGACCCCAATTATTTATATACGCACGTAAATGCTTCTTAGTTCGGAATGATACATCGACCCCAAGTGAGAGTTGGTTCGGAATTATCCATCGACCCCAACTATTTTTAAAAATATATATATACACATATTCTGGTTCAGGACTCTTTCATCGCGACACCAGTTCAAGGTTTGGTTCGGCATTTCTCATCGACCACAAACATATAATAACTTTATGTTAGTTCGGAATGTCTCATCGACCCTAACATAATTAATTTAGGTATAAATCTCTCGACCTAAAAGATCACATAATTCAGTAGGTACACGCCCGACCTATTAATTATATACGTACGTAATATTTTAATCTCATATATCTACCGTACAATTTTCGCTTTACGATTTCTCTCATTAATCGCATTTATTTGAGTATTCACACAACTCTAAGGGTCCTAGTTACCCCTTACATATAATTTCAGTAGTTATTTCTTACCCTACTGGTCTATTACTTAAATTTAATTCACTTCGCCTCGTAACTCAATTTCCGAAGTCCCCGATACTCTACTAAATCGGATTATTCTCGTCGGTCCGTAATCCAAGCCCTACACCCAATGGCCTTATCAGGCCTCAACAATATACCTACTAGTCTTATTTTCACTCCCATATAATCATAATGTAAATCCTAGGATACTCATCCATTCCCGAAAATCAACAAAGAATTAAACACGAAAAATTCGGGAAACAGCTTGCGTCGATCGATCGACAGCTGGGTTCGATCGATCGACAGCTGGGTTCGATCGATCGACATAGTCAATCGATCGACAGTTTGAGATCGATCGATCGATCGAACAGGGATAGACGCAGTTCGTCTTCTTCGTTAATCCTTTCATCCATTAACAAATATCCAAACTCCATTATCGTCCACCAAACTTCGACCCAATGATCCTAACATGTTTCCACATATACTAGGACAATTACTAACGTGTCAAATACATCAAAACTCCAATTCCTTTAAAGAAATAATGAATTAAACCCAGAATTTCTTGAAACCCTAGTTATGGTGTTCTTCCCATATTTCCATTCAAAATCCAGATTTTTATTCCGAAAAATCATCTAGTCTAATATGAATATTAATCCTCTACATAAGTTAAATCATTCTACATGCGATTCCTATCCCAACATGCATAAATATCATCATTCTCCTATGAAGATATTGATTTAAACAAGACTATTCAAAAACCCTACACATGGGTATTATAACTTTATAATTTTTGCAATAAATAACTTGCCTTATAATCAGTAGGGTCTGATTTTGTGGTTGTTGTTGATGATTGATGATCTTCATCATTCAATCCTTCTTCCCCAACAAGTTGATAGTGAAAATCTCCTTTGAATCCTTCACAATTCTTCCTTTTGCCTTGAGAATGGTTTCTCTCTTATCTCTAATGGCTATGGTGTGTTTTCATGGATTTTCTAACCCTAACCCCTCTATCATACGGCTGATATAAAGCTCTCAATTTCGTAGGTCTCCATACCCTCTCATGTTAAAACACCAAAACGCCCCCGAACGGTCTCGGTTTAGTCCAAAATTACCCCAGGACTCAACTAGTACCCCCGGGTATACTATTTTGACTAATTTGACCCTTCCGGACTCATCTGTGACCTCTAAATTATCATTTGAGTCACTTAAAAATATTACTCGTTCTCACCCCAACACGGTCTACACGCGTTAAGTAACTATTTACCACTCGCACTAAGTAAATATAATGAGGCAATATAAATCGGTAACTATCTCTCGATTAATATTCCAAAATTACAATTTCTATTAAATCCCATTAAATTACTCCTCTTACGTAATTTAAATTAAGCTGTATCTTCTCATTTAATTCTCTAATTTAATTAAATAAAATATTCAGAAATACGGGGTATTACAATGACACCATGACCATTTCCTGTGATAATACGAGCGCGCTACATATGTCCCATAATCCAGTCCAGCATTCGCGCACAAAGCACATTATGATAGACAAGCACTTTAACCGTGATCTTGTAGAAGAAAAGGGCGTATCCTTGAGTTTTGTATCTACTAACCTCTAGTTAGCCGATATTTTCATGAAGCTTTTAATGCCTTTAAATTCAAGAGCCTTAGGAAGTCTTTAGGAATTTGCACAGTTAACTGAGGGGTGGTCAATATGTCTAGAGTAGGATGTATTTCTCATGTTCATATCATATGATTCATATCTCTAGATTGTATCATTTGTACCTTTTTTGTTTTTATTTTTATTTTTTTGAAAAAATTGAAAAATCCAAAAAGATATTAGTTTTGAATTTTTTTAGAAAAAGTCAAAAAGATTTTATTTTTATAAAATTTTTTGAAAAACACAAAAAAGAGTTTTGTATTTTGTTTACACCATTTATGGATGAACATTTGAGATAGCCATAGTGACAACTTCATTCCATATTCCACGTGACTGTTTGATACGGATTTGAGATGCTACATCAATTCATCCATGTGCTTTACATTATTTTGGAGTCATTGAAATGTAATTAGTGATATCTTCTACATGTATGGCTCCTTATCTCCTTTATTGCAGACATGCACGGTATTATTTGACTATCGTACTTGTCTATCATATATTGGTTTGATTGTTTCCATATCAATTATGTCTATACAACAACCAAAATGCAATAAGTGCATGTAAAAACTGTTTACCATGAGGATTTAATTGCAACAAAATATGATGAGTGAATCACGGGAAAGGGCTGCGAAAGTTCAAAATTAACTCGTCATGAAAGCCACCGTTTGAAAAGAGCCCGAAAAAAAATTAAAAAGGCAATAATAAGAAAAATATACGAAATCCAATGGGCCATTAGATTTTAGTTTCATCACCTCAAAAGAAAAATATAATGCATAATTATTTATGAGGGAATTTGGATGGAAAGAAATGAAAAATGGGTTTGCATGTCCTTGAAAGTCATGAAAAATCGTTACAATTTTTTGGATGTTATTTGTGTGGAAATCACTTTGAGCTTTGATTTGTTGATTTGATTGAGTCAATTTCTTTTAATTCCACTATTTTTACACCTAAGGAAGACATTGAGTTCATTCGTTATGAATATCCGAAATTCATCATGAACATATGTTATGGTTGTATGTATTGATTTTCCTGTCGAATATATTCACACCCCTATATTTCTGTTATCACCGACTTGGTTGTTTTCATGTTCTTTCATGGGGTGATTCTTTGTTATATATTTTGTGAGAAAAATTTTGAAAAATTCACAAAGAGAAAGTTTGAATACCTTGTGACATTCTCCATTTTATTCTGCTTTATGTTCTTCATATTTGTGTATTTGGGGATAGCATAAAAGGGGGGAGAACGAATAATGGGGGAGAATTTTTGTTTGATTTAATAAGTGATTTTCTTGAGCATTAATTGATATTTACTTTTGCTTATCATTATATTTCAAATTGTTGCACATCACGGGTATTGTTTCTTGTCTCGTGTGTGTAGGTACTTAATTAAGGATTATTTTTGCACACCCTAACGATGATAAATAAAGACTGAAGAGTTGGAGATTTAAAGATGTTGAAGTTTGTTTGAAGACATGTCATTTAGTATTTCCAGTTTTTGGGTTTAATGGGGATGTTAAATCATATGTCATTTGGTTTTTATTTAGTTAGCATAATTTGGATTTTTTTATGTATGTACCGGCATAGACATAGGGGGAGATTTGTAAGAACGTGATTTTATAAATGTCTGAATTAGAGGAGCTTCAAACAATGACTTTTATTTTTTTCGTGGTCTGCTTATTAATATATGTTGAGGCTATGGTCATCCCGACCCTTGTGACTGACTTTTAGGGCATGTCTCATGGATGTTGTACACCAACGCGAGCATGGATCCAAGCGCATAATCATAATATACTTTTCTTCTTGAAGTTGAGTCGGATAAGGGTATATCTTTGTAATGGAATATAGTTAGATGCTTGATATTGTAAAACTCGAAGTTGTGAGAGTATTTTAGAGGACAAAAACTTGCAAAAGAAATTATGTAATCCTCAAAGGGGCTACCAAACAAGGTGATTAAAATTAAAGTGGACTACTTTATGTAGAGGGAAGTTTTTAAGCTGCCATCCTCTATTTGGTTATCTCATGGTTATAATAAATATTATCTTACTCTTATAAATGTGTATCTAAGTGTGTCTGACTAGGTGCAAATATGTGTGAAGTGTAACTAAGTGTTAAGGTGTGTATGAGAGTCAATGTATGTTACATGTGTGATAAGCGTATATACATATGTATGTGTATGAGTGTGTTCGTAGAGTGTAAACCTGAGAATACTAAGTGATTGGGGGGTGGGGGGTGAAAGTGGGTATTAGTAGTCTAAAAGAAAAGAAAAATGTACGCATACTTTGTTTGTCATGATACGACTAGAGAAAGCTTGTATGGATGAAGAATTCGTTAAGAACATTAGAAAATAAAAGAATGGTGAAAAAAATATTGAAACTAATAAGGTTAATCATATAATATGTTATGTGAAAATTAGTAGTACTTTGGTAAAGAAGTGGGTGTTAAAATACTAATTTGTTGAAAAGTGGGATTAAAACACTAAGTTTGTTTAATCTAGATAATGAACTCAAGACCTTGTTTAAAACTACAATTGGTAATGAACTTAAGACCTTTGCATTGTCTCACAAGGATTCAAAGACCAATAAAAATTCGTAGTACGTTAATAAATAAATAAAAGTGAGTGTTAAACTCCTAGTTTATTGAAAAGTGGGTTCAAAACTCAAGTTTTGTAAGAATAATGGGTGTTGAACTCAAATTTGGAGAATATATAGAAAGCACAAGTGATTTTTCGAAAAAAGTAAGCCTTATTTTTGTCATATTTATCTTAGAGAAATAGGTTTCTAAATACAATACATAGCTAAAAAGTTATTAACTTGCTTTACTTTGTTTGAATGACAAAGTAAAGTGTTAAGGTGTGTGTATAAATATGAAGATATAATGAGGCGATTATAAGAATATTGTAAATATAAGTAAGTAAAGGAAAATGAAAAATATGTTAAATTATGTTAATAATTCTTTTTAATTTTTTATTAGTATTATCGACGTGTGAAACTCTCAAAATTTTCCTTAAAATCCTCAATGTTATATTTTGATGGATGGACGATGTAGGAAGAGGTGTGAAAGTTATGCATGATGTGATGGAGAGAATGTAGAATTGGCAAAAATTGGGGTATATAAGAATTAATCTCAAGGTCAGGCCTCCTTAAAGACTTAGGGACACTTTTATAAATAGGGTCAAAAAGGGGACGAACTACAAAATCTACCCTTAAAGTGATGTGCTAATCAACACATCTACCATGTCGATCGACAGAATGGATTTCATTTCCTTCCAAAGAAAAAGATGGCATGTCGATTAATAGTCCCAGAGGATTCTGATTGGGAGGGTTCCTAGAATGTCCTTAATTAATATTTTTTTCAAGTGTATCTTCTTACTGTGTTCGATTCTCAGATGGCTTACACTGTTGGAAAGATAATTAAGAGACCTATAATTTTCATATTTGGTGAGCTAAAGTTCTATAACTAGGGGAAAAACATGAAAAACGTACATATTTAAAAGGGATATATGTCTGCTTGTCTAGGGAAAGAGTTGGGCTCTCTCGGGGACCCATAGAATGTGAGGAGGAGGTAAATATTATGGTGTCTACAAGAAAAAGAGAGCTTACTGCAATTATCTAACATCTGAACGAAATCCTCCGATAACACCCTTCTCAATAAGGCCATCAATTGTCATAGTAATATGATGTCGGATGATAGATTAATATGTTATTCCCATACACGACACTAAATATGTTAGAGTGAATTTGAAAATCAGACTTACAGATTGTAGGAATAGGAGTATAGATCTTGACACAATATATACATGGTTCATCCTCAACACATATGTCCACATGGGAGAAATGGGAGATTGCTTTGTATCAAGAACTTAGGGTGGATTACAAGTTTGTGAACGTGAACTGGCTTAATTATCAATGTTCTCCTCGTGGATTGGTATATCAACCTTACAACATCTATAACTTCCTTCATACATCAATTGTTCTGCTCAACATTTACGGAATGTGGTTGGACACGTCACTAGGGAGCAGTGTGTAGCGGTCCCTCTTCCTCGAAAGTCTTTTAGGCGAACTCCATAAAACGAACAATAAAAAAAGATCAACTTTTTAAAATACTACAACAATAAATATTTCAACCTAACATGGTGAATATGATATATATGTAGTGAATATATTATCTACCAAAAATTTCATCACAAAACTTAACTAAGAAGGCGATAAATATATCCACATTCTATTAATTTCAAATGCACCATTTTGTACAACGAAACAATTAACGCAGTTAAACATGTCCTAGATGAATTCGAATACAAGCGAAAAACATAAGTTTCAACTTGTAATAGCGAAAAAATTATACTAAAAAGAACTATTACAAAAATGTGATAGTTGTCATTATAGTGGTTCCATGTGAAAAATTGCGCGACATGCAAATGGATGTATATTAAATTCCCAATATATAATATGTACTTTTCTATAGATGGTAGTTTATTTTTAATAACTTGTAATTAATATGTACCTATAAAAACAATTGCTTTACACTCAAAACTAGCTTAGAAAAGTAAAGGGTCATAATGTAATACTAAAGATAAACATATACGCTTATTTGAGCGCATGTCAAGTTGAGCACGGGGAATGTGTAAAGAGCAAATCCCGGGTGCCTTCTCGTTTAATAAGATTCAATATATATTAGAAATGTATTTATCCCGTTACATTTATTTAATTCAATAATTGGAATGTTATGTATATATTTAAGATAATGTCGTCACTTAACGCATGAGCTGATCACGATGAAATTTTTCTCCACGTATTAATACAAGCACATATATCAACCAGAATTAATAAATCGAATGAAATTGCATGTTTTTTGTCCTTTCAGCGTGAAGGTAAATGAAATAAACAAATGGAACAAGTTGCCCAACAGTGTAGGACTACGTGGCTTATGATGGTTGGCTGAAGAAGAATAATATGTATTGTTGGTAGTTTGATACGACAGAAGTAGCTGTCACTTTTTAACTCTTGTTTATGCTGAAAAGGTGCATATAACTGGGATTTGACTGACAGCTTTTTCAATATACTTTTAAAGGCAAAACAAAGCCCTTACCCTAATCGTGCAAAGCCGGCCAATAAACAAGTAGGAATTTCCAAAGCCAACAAAATCAGATTTTTTGGGGTTTTCAATCTTATTACTGTCCAAAACTTTTAGATTTTATTCCATTCATTTTGTTGGTTTTATTGTCCCTTAAGATCGTGCAATGGGCGGTGCAACGTCCAATGTATATTGAAAACCTTATAAACTATCCACCAAAAGATAAAAATCTATTTATTTAAATATGCCTTGTACAATTATAAATCAGTCTCTATCTGACGCGTAGGATGGAGCCATGAAAATCGGCGGAATCTAAGGTGAGGATTGGCAGTTAATGACTATGTTCAGGTAATTTGAACACATTTTAGTGCAAAGGCTTCATTGGCATATCCTGGGTTTTGGGGTTAATCTTAAAAACAAGACATTTGCAGCTGGGTTTTGGTCCCGTGATTTTATCTTAGATATTATGCTTCCCCCAAAGAAGGTTATGACTTCATTCATGTTAGAGCCTTTAATTTTCTTTTAAATTACAATTTTTCAAAATTTCTCTACAGAGACTTCTCTAATCATCGTTCTCAAAAAAGACTTAGTCGAGCTGTAAAACATGAGTTACTTTGTTGGTCTATACATATATATATAGACCAACGCACTCGATTTCTCCAACATACATTGAACATAACTTAATAACAGTGAAGAATCATCTATAAATTTCTTTTATAAAAAAGTTTCATTATTTAATGGGTGAAATAAAAAGGGGCATATACCAAATAAAATGAATGCATATTTTGAACAAATAAAACAATGGGTTTTGGTATTTGATCCAAATAAAAATTAGTATTATATGCATATTTTCGACCATTTAAATTTTTTATTATCATCCCACCTATAAATTGATTTTTTTAATAAATATTTTTGTCGATAACCTCCTCCTCATTGTGGAGACTTGTCCATTTTTTTCTTCCACTTGTGGCAGGTAACATCCTTAGGATCCTGGCAAGTTCTTTGTTTCCCACCCATTACGAGTGCAACCAAGTGGGTGGAGAGAATTTTAAGGTAATTATGTGAATCAAATAGGGTCAGTGGAGGACCTCTTAGGCATGTGCGCTAGTTATAGTTCCTTCCCATTTATTAAGGGGAGATCTCATGTAGACCTTAGGGTCATTGAATCTAAACCTTATGCATTTATTGGTTTTGCCTCTCAACCACCTGTGGCTATCCCGAGGTGGGGTTGGGGGTCTCTGAGAAGGATCCTCTTCCTCCCCTTTCCTTCCCTTTCGGCATGCACGTGGGGATTACATCCTTTTTCGGGGTGCTCGATCGTCGTCGATGTGGGGTGATATGTAGAGATAGAGTCGCCTGTCTATTTTGAACAAAACAGGTAAAATAAACGTTGTCTCCTCTAGACAACGACATCAAGGACAATACTGATACTTGCAAAACCAAGTAGTTCAAAAGTCCGGAGACTAAGTTATAGAATGGGAAGGTTTTAGGGGCCCATGCTGCCCTTTCGGTCTGTCATGAGCAGGGGATTCTCCTATCAAACTCCGTGATGTGTGTGCTTATGTGCATAATATAAGTGAACAATAGAATCTCTCAACTTGCATCATGGACAAAGGCGAAGTGAGGTCATCCTTAAAGCATCAAACCAAATATGGAATAAAAGTAAAACAATCCATAAGGAAAAGAAGATAAAATATAAAGTGATTCGACTATAAAAACGAGCCTACATCCACTTTATTGCCATACTCTCATTATATGCGTTGTATAATATAATATGAATGGGCCTAAAGAGGCGTTCAAGCAAGAGAGGATAAGAGAATACATGAGCATAGTGAATTTGGGTAGACTGAATGTGAACTGCAAGGCAGTTTGTGTGCTGGCTGCAGCCGGGTAAGCCCCTAGGTGGGTGTAGCTATGTAGGGAGAGGTAGTGTATAGATTTTGGCAGGGTCTCGTCGGGTAATTCTCTTCTCGGTCCCCCAATTATGAGGTGAACGCCTCTATTTATTGGAAATATAAAGGTTGTGTCACGTGGTTAGGACACGAGACATATGGATAAGTGTGAAGAATGAGTAATCCTTCTAAAAGCTTGACAACTGGCAATTGTCCTGTATGAGTATGGATTACGGCCTGCTTGAGCCAAGGCAACAACCAGTCTGAAGGGTGTTATGGCATGCCTGAGCCCATGCAGCGGCCAATGTTAACCAAGGTTGGCTCAATACGATGCCTAATAACTGCATGGTGCCGTGGCCTATCTTAGCCCAGGCGGCGGTTTTTTATCAATACCTCTGTGGTAGTAGCGACTATATTGGCCATATAAATAAGTCCCCAAGTCGTGGTGCCAAGAGATGGCGAGTTGAGGCTACGAATGTATTAATATTTAAATGCTATTGCCATCATTGCAAAGTGATGCTTGACCTTCACGTGCCCTCTTTTATAAATGGGTTTTGGTTGTGGCCATCAGTACGTTTTCTAAACGTTGAGAGCACATCGAGAGAGGAACTCTATCAATTTTATCTTGAGTTTTTCGGTGAGTGCTTTGTGGTGGTTCAGGGTGGTCTAAGGCGGAGCATAGTGATTTTGAGGTTGAGCAACTTCATTTCACTGATTTCCAGGTAACCATCGAACTAACCTTTAGTATTCTTCCATTTATTTCTGGAATTCGTGAAATCTTCTGAATGAATTAGTTGAATTCCATTTTAACATCTGCTTGTTTGAACCTATTTATCGTAATTTTATTGTGAATCCATACTGTTTTGTTCGACTAAATTTCCTAAGCTTATATAAAAGCTAGAATTTGGATCTTTTGTAGGTTTTGTAACCTTTTCCCATTTTTGAACCATACTGTTTGGGTATTATTTCTGGGTTTTTGGAAAGACAAAATGGGGTTTAGTAAACATGTTGACATATGTCGGGTTCCTAGGTAACTTTAGGTGTTTGAATTGGATTATAGGTTAGAAATTTGGATTTTCTAGGTTTGATCCACACCTTGACCCCATTTCGAATTTTTTTTGGCCAAGAACACCAAGAACATATTCTCGATGTTCTTGGCCAAAACCCTAGATTCTTGGGTTTTTCAATCATTGAGAACATGTTTTTCATCAAATTACATGTTTATGCAATTTGTCGCGGCTGGTAGTATAACTTGTGCTACTTATCTACAGCCTTCAACTATCCTTTGTAACCATAACTATCCTTGGTTGTAGTCCATAACTTTATAGTAACTGGTTGCAATCTTTATAATTTGCAATTGTTATTTTTGGCATTGGATGGCATTTAAATAAATTGGCTACAACCTTTAAAATCAGTTGGTTGTAGATGACTTTAATTTTTCAGCACTTCTACTGTTTGTATCTATCGTGGCCTCTAAAAGGCTTCTCCGATCATAGTGGATGCGACACCTAACTGCAGAGTCCTTTTGCTTTTTAGGTTTTGTTAAGGTCCTATGAGTTGGAACCCTTCAGATTTCCTGTACGAATTTTAAAAGTCTCATTTTGGTGTTCCTCCTTTTAAAATCCCATCTCTAAAGCCTTTGAAGGCTATTGGGCCTTATTTGCTTAAAGACTGCCCCAACTGCATCACCCTTGATTCCGACTCTACGGATTCCTGGAACTGTAGGAATACTAGTGGGGTTATGTATATTATAGGGGAGGATTCAAACTCCATCAATAATCCTCCTACCGAAGTAGTGGTTGCAGAGACTATTGGGACAACGGCTGTCCCACATAAAATTAAGAATCCCCCTTTTAAAGTTTATGGCCACAGCCAGTCCTCTGAAAAGGCCCCTGCCGCACTTAATCACAAGTGAATTATGAGTGAGCACTGGATTGCGAATGTTTTTGTGACTTTTGAGTTCCCTGAAGGAACAATTTGCACACTTCCTTCCGTGGAACAAATGTTATGTTATGTGGTCCCTAATGGTGTTTACTTTCCCTTCCATCCCTTCTTTCTGGGGCTGCGACTACCAGTCCATGTGCCTATCAAAAGGATACTGAGTGCCATGACTTGGCTTTATCCCAATTGGATCCCAACTATTGGAAGGACATCCTTGATGGTTTGGTGCTTTGGCAGAAGCATTTTGATAAAGATATCATACCTGTGGAGTTCTTCCAGTTTTATAGTCCAGAGGAAAACTTCAGAGACTTCCCGTGGTACTACTATTTCACGCTACGGAACGGTGATAGGTACTTGTACACCGATGTGCCTACCAATGTGAAAATTTTGAAAGGAAAATATTTCTTTGTGTCAGGGGACAGCTGGGAGATTTTCCTAGAAGAAACTGAAAGGGAAAAATTCTTCAAAATGCTGCTAATGTGGGGATGTCCTGCCAAAAAAGTTATATGATGTTTGTGTCCCACTCGAATACTTGTGGTTTAATATTCGTCTCATACTAATACTTTATATTTTATCATGCTGCAGATATTGACAACCTAAAACTTAACAGCAGACAGAAGAAGAGGGTCGAGGACGCAGCCCACTTACCTGATACGGAGAAGAAGTTCTCTAACCTGGTCACTTCCACCTCTATTTTTGAACATGGATACTTTGCATCCAAAAAAGATGACTACGAAAGGTAGAACTTCACTTTTAATATTATTTTTGTGTCTTCCTCACTTCTTTAACAACTGTTCATAATTTTAAGCGAGGAGATTGACCGTGATCTTCTTGCGGCCCAATTATTAGAATTGGATGAGGATGCCGCAATCCTTAACCAAGCTAGAAAAAAAGGGGGGGGGAGAAAAAGGAAGAGGGTATACAAAGAGGTAGACCTTGTGGATGAACCCACCGTTGAGCCTTCTCAGCAAACTGTTGCGGTTGAAACTAGAGTGATCCTTCCTACAGAGAAGTTTGCAGCCCCTGATAACGTTGGTGTGGCGGGGGAGAAGCAAGTTGATGACGACATAGATAATGAGCTTACTGCAGTAGGAATAATGTCCCCCGGAAACTTTTAAGGTGGGAACAACAACCTACATGCTTCCATTTCTGGATATCCTTCTCCTCCACCATGGAACATTTTGGCAATTAATGCCAACTGGCCAACTCCCGGAGCAGGGCAAGAGTGGGCCCCGATGGTCGTCTGCAGCCTAAATTGAGGAAACTTGATCTCAATCTTCATGGGATACAACTTCTAGGGTGGTCAATAGAATGAGGAAATTTCCATACCATATTTACCTGGACTTCCTGGTAGAATAAAACCATGAAGACTTGGAGGAATACGCCATCCATAGTATGCTGCGGGTAACCATTTCATTTCATTCAACTATTTAGTTACTTAATTATTCTAACCATCATTTACAAATTTTAGGTTGCGGACTTTGTTATGTCTCAGAGGGTAAAATATGAAGTCTTATTCAAGTTGTATTGGGCTGTGGAGTCGGTTCATAAAACTAACTTGGAGACTGCCAGGGCCACCTCTTTTGAAGCAAGAAAAAAAATCATATGCCGCAACACTTCAACCAGCTAATATGAATTCGGAGGCTACCACCAAGGGAAAAGATGAGGCTGAACTAAATTTCACCGAGGTCACAAAGTCCATTATGATTGTTGAGACTAAGGTTGTGTAGGATGACAAGAAAACCACCTCTTTTGAGAATAAACTTAATCTCCTCTAATAGAAATATGACCAGTTGGAGCAAGGCAACACCTCCTCACTCCAATAGAAAGATAATGATAATGCTACAACCATCAAGAAGAAAGATGAGGGGCACACTGCAGCTTTGAAGCAATCTGTGGACGAAGCTATGGAAGCTTACAGGACCTCTACGGACTTCTTTCTTACAAAAAACAAAGCCTGTCTCTTCGGCCTCTAGGAATTTAGGCACAGGGTGGTGAAAAACTTCCCAGAATCAAAGGAGTAAATCATATCCTCGAAGTTAAGTTATGCTTAGCACGCTGAGTGCGTGGAGGAGCTGAAGGCTATGGCGAAGGAGAGGACTAAGAATGAATAAGAAGATGCGGCTGTGGCAGATAATGAAGAAACTAAGACAACAGCACACTAAGAAGCTGAGGATGAGGAAGATGATACAGCCTCATAGCTGACTGCTAGTTCTTCTAATATCAAACTTTTTGTAATGACTTGAACATCACATTTTTTGTACTTCTCTATACCCTCTACAGTACTGAATATTAAACATGATTGTAGTTATTCAAGGCTGCAAACCTTAATCAATATTTTGCAGCCACTAAGTACTTAACTTTTCTACATATTTTTATTTACTCTTAGTTTTGAGTACTTTAAATTATTGAATGTTTGTATTGCTTTCATCTTTTTATAAGAATCTCCCTGGGATCTCTCTTAAAAGTGATTATGGCCTAAGAGGCCGCAACCCAAAGAATTTAATGAACGCATTTCCAATTATAGCCTTGAACTGACTGGAGCCATAATCATAAGGTTGTGGTATCCTTTCATCTATATTTCTTTATGTTCTGTTGAATGTTCATTTCTTTGTAATAGAACTTGCAGCTTCTTTTCATCGCTTGATGCTGGTTTGAATTTTTGAAACTTAGACATTAGTTGTAGCTGTTTGTATCAACCACATGATTAGTTTTGTAGTATATGCCGTAGCCAAATTCATCGGATGAAAGTCTTTAATAATTTATGTGTGCCTCCACGTTGTGGACAATTAATTCTTTAGCCCGTATCTTCCATTTTATGCAACACTTTTTGAGAGAAGATAATATTGATTATTGGACTTGGCTCACACTCCTTATCCATCTGCCGTCTTTTTTCTTGGGTAACTATCAAGCCTCCTAGGCAGGGTTCACTATCAATCCACCCATGGTTATGATTGGATATATATCAAGCCATCCCTGGCTAGGTATTCTGAGCCCCCATGGCTAATTGAAGCATCCTGAAAGCTAATAGGCATTGTGATCCCCCGTGGCTAATTGAAGCATCCCAAAGCTAAATACTGGCATTGTAAGCCCCCGTGGATAATTAAATCATCCTAAAGATAAGAACGGGCATTATAATCCCTCATGGCCTCACATTGTGAGGGGTGTAAACTTCCAATCAAGGACATCCCCTCAATAGACTATTCTTCTCGAAGTAGGAAAATAATATTCGGGATAATTGGTCATCACATTCCATTAAATCTGTTTAAGATGAAGGTCTTTCATTAGATTTTTAAGTAGGAAAGAAAAAATTAATATATGACTAACAATTTCCATTCATTCACACACACACACACACACACACACACACGCACATATATATATGTGCATATCTCCTAGACTTTTGTATTTTGTTAAAGTAAATATATATATATATATATATATATATATATATATATATATATATATATATATATATATATACACTTTAACAAAATATAAAAGGTTGGGAGATATAGATACAAAGAGCTTCACAGATAGAGATCTGGTAAGAGGAAAATGGGAATTACTAGAAAGTAAGGCTTGAATCAAGTAAGCAGCCCCCCAGGTATCGGTTGCAACCCCTAAGCGTCCTTCAGGAACCGTTGAAGGGCTCCGTTCCTGACAAGCCTTTTGATCTCGTTCTTCAAGGCGTGATAATTATTCATGTCGTGGCTATGATCGCTATGAAAACTACACCATTTGACTCGGTCCCTCTTACGAGGAGGGGATTTTAGATTCTTGGGCTAACGGAGCAATTTGCCTTCTATGATGAGCTCCAAAATGTCTTCGGTTTGGTAGATTTGCGAGGTGTAAGTCTCATAGCCTTTTTCTGTTGTTGGCTGCACTAACTTCCTCTTTTGAACTTTGGCCGCCGCCATTACTGTTTCCACTGCTACAGCCTGTGTTAAGCTGAAGTTCGCGGCCTCTAGTGTCAGAACTCTCTACATTAGGAAGTTAACCTGGTCCTGGAGTGTTGATTGACAGTCATACAGGTGATCAATGTAGCTCAGCAACTGGGCAACTTCTTCACTGTACTCTGTGCTTGTCTTTGAGGTTCCTTCCATGGCTTTTAATGTCTTAGTCTTTTAGAAATATATATTTTGAGATAAACTAGACAATGGTGAGAAGCCAAGGAAGTCAGGAAAAACTAAGCATAGTAATAGGTACACAATCTTTTGCTATCTGTAACATTATTCCGTTGTAACAGTGGCCTGAGGTATATATGAAAGTACTGTCATGGTCATATCAAAGGGAATTTCCCACAACTAAGTCGAAGGACACTATTAAGTCCAATTTTCCTAGGTGAACTGTAAAATATGTGAAGACTAATTGTCTTATGAATGCTGTGGCATTCTGGCAATAAAACTGCCTGGTCGCATCCTTCATATGGAAGTGAAGGGTGTGATTCTAAAATTGGTCTCAAAACCTGAGATCAATTCATAGAATATACACAGGATGTTCCTACTAGGAACTTACCAAGGGAAAAACAGCCTTAAGGTGCGAGAGTAACACCAACTTGGTAATAAGGCCTAGATCATATGTGTAGAAGATAGATGAGTGAAAATCCTTCCCTAGTTACCCATCCTATGAGAAAATATATCCTTTTGTGCCTTTTTACTACTATCTAGGTAGGGTAACATCACCGGGGAATGTAAAACAGATCTATGGTTATAAAAAAGAAGACCGATAAATAGATCTAAAAAAGAATAATCCCCTCACCGAGCTGTACAAAAATGTAAAGGCTCTATAACCAAAATATCACCCATGGAATAATGACCCAGGGGGTCCCCGTAAATGAAACAAGGCATTTGGAACCCTAAATAAGAAGAATCAAGATATAAATACCTCGTTTTCCATAGACGACACCAAAATGATGATATGAAAAACTGGACACAAGTCGTTCTCAAGCATCATACCAAGTGTAGAATAAAAGTAAA
The DNA here is from genome assembly GCA_949130495.1 of Sambucus nigra. Lineage (NCBI taxonomy): Eukaryota > Viridiplantae > Streptophyta > Magnoliopsida > Dipsacales > Adoxaceae > Sambucus > Sambucus nigra. The sequence continues at coordinate 718,492,185 of OX422207.1, forward strand.
ACAAGCCATAAGTAAAAAAATACAAAATATAGAGTGGTACGGCTATAAAAATGAGCCTGCATCCACTTTATTTCCATACTCTCATTATATGCGTTGTATTATACAATATGATTGGGCCTAAATAGGCGTACAAGTAAGAGAGGAGAAGATAATACATTAGTATAGTGAATCCAGGTAGACTGAATGTGAAATGCAAGGCAGTTTTGTGTGCTGGCCCAGTAGGGTAAGCCCTAGGTGGGTGTAGCCATGTAGATAGAGGTAGTGTAGATATTTTGGTAGGGCTTTGTCGGGTAATTCTCTTCTCGGTTTCCCAATTATGAGGTGAGCACCTCTATTTGTAGGATATATAAAGGTGGTGTCACATGTTTAGGACACGTGACATATAGATAAGTTTGAATAATGAGGAATCCTTCTAGAAGCTGGACAACTAGAAATTATCCTATATGAGTAGGGGCTGCGGCTTTCTTGAGCCCAGGCAGCAGACAGTATGAAGGGTGTCACGACCTGTCCAAGCCCTGGCATCGTCCAATATTGACAAAGTATGGCTCGGTGCGATGCATAATAACTTCATGGTGTCGTGTCATATCTAAGCCCAGGCAGCGGCTTCTTGTTAATACCTTCGCGGTAGTAGGGACTGTATTTTCCATATCACCCCTCAAAGATTCATTGACATTTCACTCAGATAAGAAAGTTGATCAAAATTAAACGGGGTCCGAGAGTGCTCGGTGGCCTCTAGATCGATACATGGAGTATGATCTAGGATTTGTGGTGAATGAGTGAGTTCTAGGGACCTTAGGAGGTTCTTAAGGGTCCTAGGATGGGGTTTATACACCACCGAACACCCAAATATAGTAGATTTGAGTTAATGTCATTCGAAATCTTGAACTCTGGTGTTAATAATTAAGAGGCGAGGAGAAATTGGACAGAAGAGACGTCGTCTGAGTTCGAGCACATTCCTTTTGGTGATTTTACTAAGGAAGCACTTTATTATCGTCCACCAATTGCTTCTTCCCACTTCCCTATTGTGATTCTTGCAAAACCTAATGAGGAGACTCCTTCTCCCTTAACTAGTTTGTATAACCCCTCATAAAGTGACGTTGTTAACTATGCATGTGATATCATCACTATCGATTTGCTGGAGTACAAATATCTTTATAGTATTCATCTAAGCATCACCTGTAGGATACCCTGTGAGTAGGGGTGGAAATTCGGGTTAGTCGTATCATTTTCGAGTCGCGTTGATTTTTATTCAAGTATAAGTTTCGGATACTTTTAAAATTTATACAAGCTAATCATGTCATGTTCGAGTCGTTTCGGGTTATTACAGTAAACAGGTTATTGTGTCAAAAATTGCTAGCCCTACCTGTGAGAATGAGAGGTCTTATGATTGGATAAACTCCAAGGAGATAACAATTTCTCAATATGCCTTAGCTTTGGGGCTTTAACATCCCTTTTATCCTATCTTTTGAGTTATCATAAAGGGTTATGGTGTAGCCCCACCCAACTTAGCCTAAATGCTTATCGAACAATCATAGTGTCAATGATATACTGGAGATAAGTCTCAAGTCGAGACATGTTTTAGATCATATTTAGGATTGTTTATCGCTTGAAGGATAATGCAAAATCCTCAGGCTATTATTACATATCTCCCTAAAAATCTCAAAAGAAATCGTTTAGGGTCACACAAAATAGTAACTATTTTTAGAACCATAATTTTTTGTTCATGAAAGGTAAATAGTAGTTCGTCTCGGAGGAGGCTGGGAAAACCAAGATAATTTCCTATTACAGGAGTGGCCTTAAATCCATTGGTACTTATTGTTTAGACAATTTTCTTTACATCTTAAGGGTTGTTTATAACCATTTCTTTATTTGTTTGTTGATATAAAAACTTCCCCTCAACTCACTGTTGTCGAGAAGCGGTTAGCAGACAAATATTATCGAGCTGGCCCTTTATTCTTTGAGGATATTTTTCCTTTGACAAGCTCAAGCGGCTTGGTTATTATCCAACTTGTGTCAAAATCGAGGCCAAAACTATTGTCGAAGCCAAAAAAGGTGAGTACGTTTTTTCAAACTCATTGTTCATATATTTCCATTTCCTCTTTTACTAACATTTAATTCTCTTATTGTCATATCGAATCCATCCACTTGTCAATTCAGAACAAACTTACCGTTGGGAAATGACACTAAAGGCTGCAGATTGTGATACTCTTATCTCTAACACAAAATAATAGGTCAAGGACTTTATTAAAATTGCTAATGTTATCGTCTATCACAAAAGGACCAATGATGCCCCTGAGACGAAGAAGACTAAAATGAAAACGATCATCATTGATGGAGGTCATGCACAACTTTTGATGAATGAGGTTTCTTGGGATGTGCCTGTAGCTGAGGTTTCTGAGGATCCTCCTTACGTCAAAGATCCCAATTTTCCCATTTCTAATGAGAATTTGAGGAAGGATAAGAAAGCAGTTTAGACCCACTCTGCCAACAACAATGATCTCGTCAGTTATTTGGGGTATGATCCAGATTACAAGCACCTCTAGTCCTTAGATACTAATTAATTGTGGTATTATTCTCATCATGCGTCCATACATGAAATAATCTATAATTTTTGTTCACATTCTTCATTTGTATCTTTATTTCCTTTTACATTATATTTGATTTTTTGAAGTAAGCTATGATTTATTCCATCCTTCAAGAGAGGGCCCCGATCTCATATGATCACACAAAAAACATTAAAATAAATAAAAAGATGAATGGTGAACTTTGAAACTATATGTTTGACTTAGAGCATAAGTTAACTACTGCTGAAATGAAAGAAACCTTAATCGAAAAGGAGGATGAAGATCAGGTGTAGGAGGCTGAGGACAAGCATAAAGATATAGAGGACTGTTAAAAAGAGTTAAAGACAAAAGGGAGGAAGAGAGTGTGATGATTGAGAGTTTAATAAGAGACATGTTCAAATCCTACAAAGTTTATATAGTTGAATGCAAAGTATTTAATGAGTGAACTCTAACTCAAGAAAATGGTAGCAAATCAGTCTTCTAAGATTAATGAGATCATTGGTTTCTGGGAAAGCTATGATAAGGAGTCCATGGTCTTGGCTGAAGTTGAGGATATGGACATTGATCCCCCATCCCTAGGGACATTACTTAGCCAACTATCATTTTGGAAATTAAGGCGGCTGATCCAACAACTACTTAGGCTTCCACTATTATTGAACCTTATTTCATTCATCTTTCAACTACCTTAAGTTTTTTCTTTCCATTTTTGTAGCTTTTCCTTTTGAAGTTTTTTTGGAAATTCTTTAAACATTTTAACAAGTCCTTTATTCCTTTGTATAATTTTTTGATATTTTTTCAATGATTGGGTTCATATTTTCCTCATAATGATTGCATTTGATGCTCTTGTATGACTGTTTCACTTTTTCTTTTGTGTGCTTTTCCACGAATTATTTGTAACCATCTACATAAATATGTTCTATGTTTGAATTGACCTACCATTATTTTAGAAGAATAAGTCATTTGTTTTCCTTAGGCTTTTTTATATTTAGACAACATTTATTTTTACCCAAGTTTTTTGGATTGACTCAATTCCTTAGCCATTTATTGGCCCTTAGGTTGGATCATGGATAACCTGATCTAATGTATTCATTAGATAACAATAAACGAACCAATTTTGTGTTTCTATATGTACTAAGGGTGAGAATACACATGAAATGTTATGATAATGAGGTTTTTCTAAGAGAGAGGTTTCTTAGATATTAAGACCATTCCTTGTTATCCTTCCCGCATTAATATGTGTCTATGAATCATCTTTTTCCGAGGCCGAGGATATGAACTTAAACATATTTGGTTCTCCTTGAATAAGTGATGACCCATGTGGTCAACCAACCATTTGTAGGAACATAAATAATGCCAGGGCATGCTTTTTACTTAAGGTTCTTTGATCTGAGTTTTGTACTTTTGTGTCCAATATTCTTGTGATGCCTTTATTTGAGACTTCTTGACGATCTTTTGAAACTTCACTCTAATAAAATTTTAACAATCAAATAACATTGAGAAATTAAGACTCTCAAGGATAAGGAAATGTTTTTCATTATTGATAATTTATAGTCCTATTACATTATTTTTCTATTACAAGAAACAAATTAATGATAATAATTCCTTAGATATTATGCATTTCATGGGTTCTTGAAGGGTTCTTGTAGAGGAATATCACCAGTAGCAATAACCAACACCTCAAAAGTGAGGGGATTTACCACGAGTGGCCCCTTCTGCCAAACTTGGTATATAAGGTAGTTTGTGGTGAGGGGGTCCATTTCGAGTGTCCCCTCTGCCAAGACCAGTACAAAGAAAATATTGAGGCCGAGGAGGTCCAGCACAGATGGTCCCTTAGCTAAGATACTCAAAGTTAATAGTTTTATGGTGAGGGAGTCCACTACGAGTGGCCCCTCGATTAAGAAAAATGTAAACAATAACAATTGGTGGCGAGGGGGTGCACCACTAGTGGCCCTTAAGCTGCAATAAATGTTAAAAGAGATTTATGGTGAGGGAGTCCAAGACAAGTGACCCCTTTGCCAAAGACATATATATAAATGAGAGGTTTGACCTCCAGTGGTTCCCTCTCACTACATAAACTGTGAAGTAAGGTATGAATTAGGGAGAGGGGGACTCGCCTTGAGTGGACCCTCTACCCAAAATTAATGCTAGAAAAGGATATGACTGAGGACAAGGGGGTCCACCATGAGTGGCCCCTAATCCCAAGTATTGTTTACTTTTTAAGAAACAAAGCAAAAATGTTTATTTTATAGCAAAGGTAGCCTAGTTGAGCAAGAAGGACTCAAGCATGCAAGTTAGAATCTACTGGGAGTTTTGGTTTGGTGGCTGAGAGACAAGGTTTGTTGAACAAGCTCAACCACTTGGCACTTTAACATAGATATAATACTAGTAGAGGGACACTAGGAGTCATTCAAGCCCTTACACAGCCCACACTTAATTATAGTTGAAGTGAGTAGCTAAAAGGCGCTCACAAGAAAAATCACTTTTACAAAATAATTTTAGAGAGGGTGGCCCTCAAGGACACTCTCAAGGCTTACAAAGTTTTTACAACAAGTTACCATTTGAAATGATATTTACCAAATAACATATTTTTTCACCATTAGGAGACATATTTTATTTTTTACTTTGATTTGCACTAGGTGTTGCCTGTTAGAGGGGACATACAACTATAGACATATAGGGACAAAAGGTACATTATAAACCTTATCCCTCCGATTCCCTCTTATTTTTAGCACCCTAAAAGGCCCAAGTAAGATCTAGTATTCACCTATAAATAGGAACCTTTGGTAAGGTCATGTCATAATAGAAACTCAAGTTAAGTCGTTACTCTGCCAAAATTACACTAGACCTAGTATTCTCTTCCTGCTCCCTCTTGAAGTTCTAAGTGCTTATCTCTTTACTCCCATTATCGCAGCCATCATTCTTAGGAGATCTTTCTCTCCAAGTTAACATTTGTGAATTTTATCTTCTCATAGGAAGAGGTCATAGAATTTACTCCATTTTTACCAGAAATAGAAGGTTTACTCATACAGCTGCTCTTGAGACTTGAAAGACCTTGAAGACACGCCTCACCCATTCCAGTTCTTCAAAGACCCTAGTTACACCACCCTTATATATTTTGCAACTTTACTGGGGAGGTATCCTCATTAATATAGACAAAGAAGGTCATAATGTTTCTAGGCAGCTAGTTTTTGAAGATACTCCGACTGGTAATAGAGTTCAAAGCGACCAGACCAAATAAGAAGAGCGGGTGGTGACAGGAGTTAGAACACCCGCTCCTCAATTAGGATAGACTACCACAATAGTAGAAATGCTATTGGTAGGTATGAACTTGATGAGTATGTTTTTTGAGCTTCTGAAGTAAAATAAGGTTGATTTGGAATGCTTGAGCCAATCATGCATGACATTGGCGGTATACCTTGATAGAGGAATAGCCGCTGTAACAATAGCAACAATAGGAATGACTCCTCCACCAAAGGTGGTGCTGGAGCAATTAGCATCACCCTTAAGTTCACAAATAGTGAAGAAAGTTATCTTAAAGGAGTCTTCTTCCAAATCTGTTACTATAGAGAAAGTAAAGAAGTTGCCTTCCTCTCAAAGGGAATACTCTCACTTGTATAAGGAGATGCAAAATCCTTACCCAAAGACCGTCAATGAGAAGCCCTACCATGATGGATATATTCCACCAAAGTTCCTAAAGTTCATTGGAAAAGGAGAAAATCCTAGGGAGCATGTAATGAGGTTTGTGGAATATGAGGGTGTGCATGGAAATGATAAGGACATAAAGCTGCGAGAGTTCTATAAGGCTCTTACTAGAAAGTCATATACATGGGATTCCCACCTTACACCCAATAGCATTCCTACGTGGGAAGAGACGCACATGCAGTTCCTTCAAAAGTTTTTCTTGGTGGAAGATGAGTTGACATTGAGGCACCTCGCCCAAGAAGTGCAGAAATTCGGTAAAGCACTAATGCAGAACATCAAATGTTTTCGTGGGAGGGCATTGGATGTCCACAAAGACATGTCTGAAGCAAAGTTACTGGAAATCTGTGTTGAGGTGATCTTAAAGGATTAAAAACTTCATCTAGTCAATGAAACTAGAGATGGAACCTTTAGAGAATTCACTCGAGCAACTAGTAACATTTCCATGATCATAAAACCTAGTCATTTAGTTTGGAGGACACAAGTCCCTTTGACCTCAGGGAGGTTCCAGATCTATAGGAAACAAGATGTTAACTATGTATATGGGAAGTCAAAGGACAAGAATGGAGGTTCAGGGTTCAAAGGAGGTAGGCTAGCAAATAAAAGGAAGACTGGAGATGACATCCCACCACTGCTACCTTGTAGTGTGGAGGAGGCCATGGATTATTATCGCACTTTGGTGCGAGAGGGGGTAGTAGGTTTCCCCTACTCTAATAGGAAAATACCAACATCAGTAGACAAAGCAGATGAAAAATATTATGAGATGCACTAGAGAGTGTAGCATGCCACCAAAGATTATTTCTACTTACGGAGGATCAACGGTGAGCAAGTGGCCATTGGTACTTTGCAGATACCAACCGTGGATGTTAATGAAAAACCACTCCTAGCAAATCATTATGGTACTGCCAATCTGGTGGTGGCATATGATGAAGAAGAGGAATCTCTAGGATCAGAAAAGCGATGGAGCAATGAGAGGATGCATTAAGAATAGTTTTTCAACCCTGATCAAGAAGAAGTTGAACATGAGGGGGTTGAGAAAGTGAACCCCTTAGGAGGTAAATCAAATGTAGTCTTTGATATATATGAAGGAGAAATATCTGAGGATGAGCACGTCTACAATGCTCAAATTTATGAAGTGGAGTTGGACTCTGAGTGCAAAGCCATAACAAGGAGTCCCAAGTTTAAATGGTTTTTCGACCAGATAAGGGTGAAGTATGACACTCAGGTGGTTATTACAAAAAATATTTTAGAATCAGTGTAACAGTGAAGGGGTCTCTCTCTGAATTGGCAGGGACCCATCGACCAATTGTTCAAAAGATATACTTTAGAGGTAGTCATTTCCGAGAAAAATAGTCAAGTACCATATTTTCTTAACCGCCCACTCTATGTGACAACTTTAATTAATGGGATTATTTTTCCCAGGGGATTGATGGATGGGGGAGTGTCCATCAATATCATGTCCATCAGCATGCTATATGAGACTGACATCACTCAAGAAAAGATGATGTCGGTACCAATGGTGATTTTAAGGTATAATAGTGCAGGCATGCAGTCACTTAGCTACATGAATGTGTAAATAAAGATAGGGAACTTCACTTCCCATATTAAATTTCATGTCATCAATGATAATACGATCTACCAGCTTCTCATAGGGAGAGTGTGGATGCACACTCACGGGATACTGCCCTCCACATATCATCAATACGATAAAGCCAAAATTCGAGGTACTAATATTACAATTAAAGCAACTCAAAAGATAGTTTCTGTTGAGGAAGCCCATCTGGTGGATGTGGAATTCTATACTGAGCTTAACGAAGAAATAAGGAGCTTAGTAAGAAAATTAGAGGGGATGTAGGTGGTTGGAGGAGATACTTGACTATGGACATCTCTTCATGACCACTTGGGTTAAAGGGTGATCCCCTAATTGGAAAAAGGAAAAAGAAAGACGTAGGAGGTAGCCATACCTCCTCAAACATGCAAAAAGGTCATCCCCCTAGATGGAAAAGTTACATACCATTTATAACAGTATTTGAGGGTGGCATTCTTGGATGAGAGCATTGACCTGGAATGAAAATGTTTCATGGTAAATGAGTCACATATTATAGAGCATGTGGAATAACATAAGAAAGGTCCCAAGTGAATGCAAGACGGTCCAAGGGAGCAGCTAAAGGATTTGGAAGAAATAAACTTAGGTTTAGAAGGTAGACCCATTATAATTTCTAAGGGGTTGTACTCAAAGCAAAGAGAAGAGATCATCAACCTGCTCAAAGAATCCACAAACGTGTTTGGTTGAAAGTACACAGAAATGCCTGGGATAGATCCGGAGGTGAGATCTCACAAACTAAATGTCCTTCTAATGCTCTACTAGTAAGGCAAGCCCCCAACACGTATAAAGAAGAGCTGGACCTCAAGATCAAGGCGTAGGTTAAAATGTTGTTAGCAACAGGGTTTATCAAATCCATCCAGTATCCAATATGGCTTTCCAACATTGTATCGGTCATAAGGAAAGATAAAAGTCAAATACAGATTTTTGTGGACTTTCGTGACTTGAACTGAGCCTCCTTAAAGGATAAATTTCCATTATCAAATATTGACAGTTTAGTAGACACTACCACGGGTTATGAAATCTATAGTTTCACATAAGGGTACGTTGGCTATAATCAGATTAGAATAGATCCAGTCGATGCAAAAAAGACTGCCTTCTACACACCATTAGGAAATTTTCAATACACGATCATGCCATTAGGGATAAAAAAAAATACGGGTGCCACGTATTAGCGTACTATAATGGCAATATTCCATGATTTGTTTCATGACATACTAGAGTTCTATATCGATGAATAAGTGGTGAAATTAAATAAGGAGAGCAAGCACACCCAAGATCGGAGGCAGGTGTTTGAAAAGTTCCGTAAGTGTAAGATGAAAATTAAGCCTTCAAAATGTGCTGTTAGGGTAATAATCAGGAAGTTCACGGGATTTGTAATAAATCAATAGGGGTGAAAGTAGACGAGGAAAAAAAGAAGGCCATTCTACTGATGCCACTACCAAAGAGCCATAGACAATTAAGAGTTTCTTAGGGAAGGTTTCTTACCTAAGAAGATTTCTACCATCACTAGAAGAAATGACCCATCCATTCCATCCACTAAAGAAGGAAAAAACCAAATGGGTTTGGGGAGATGCATAAAACAAGGCCTTTGAGAAAATTAAAGAGATATTTGCATCACCCTCAATTATGATACCTCTAGAGGTGGGTGCACCACTGCTGCTATACCTAATTTTGATGGAGAGGTCCATAGGAGCCTTATTTACCCAAAAAAGAGTAGGGGTGGAGAGGCCCGTTTACTACCTATCATGTGTAATTTCGAGCATAGAATCCAAATACACTAGTGTGGAGAGGTACTGCCTAGCTTTGGTATTTGTTTCTCAGAAGATGAGGCACTATCTACTGACCTTCAAAATATATATCATCACCAAGTGCGATCCTATCAAATACCTTATGGCAAGAGCGATCTTAGTAGAAAGAGCAGCGAGGTGGTTCCTGATCCTGTCTAGGTATGATTTGAAGTGCGTGGCCCTAAAAGCCATTGAGAGTCAAGTGGTAGCAGATATATTAGCTCACTTCCCATGCCAAAGTTTTGAGCCTCCCCAAAAAGAATTTTCGATAAAGAACTTCCAAGCCTGCTTAGCTGAGGAAACGGAAGAATGGAAGATGGAGTTAAATGGTTCTTATGCCCAAAGGACAGGTATATCAGGTATTATTCTCTGAAATGGGAAGGAAAAGATCACCCTTTACTTCAAGCTTGACTCTAAATGTTTAAACAACAAGGCTGAGTATGACACTCTCATTCTGGAATTATTAGAGGCACTGAAAAAAGGTATTAGAGTGTTGTGTATATGACGAGACTCCGACTTATTAGTGAAATAAGTTAATGGGGAGTTCACCCTTAAGCATGTTAACTTAGCACCATATAGGTCTATCATCGAGAAATTACTGAGTCAGTTCTTGAAGATCACCATTGAGAGACATTCTCGTACTATGAATAGACACTCAGATCCACTAGCCACTATATCCCACAAGTTAGAAATGGACGAGCCAGAGGCGACCATAATGGTATGACGAAAGATAGTATCTACCACAGTCAAGTATTTATTTCCTAGTGAAGAATCGGAGGATTAGATGTGACAGGTAGTAAAACGATTGAAAACTAGGGAATAAACGATGAAAATTTCAGAGTTATCAAACTACCATCTACTCTAAGGGAAGATCTATATTAAAATCCCCCAGGTATTTTTATCCAGATGTGCAAGAGAAGAAGAGGACAAAAAAGGATGACAACAATGCATGAAAAGCATTGTAGGGATACAAACACCCTCCTTTATTATTGATTGTAGCGAGGAGGCTACTATTGTCCCATCATGAGCATGGAAGCCGCTCATCTGCAATAAGGCTTCTTGAAGTCCCAGACCCAGTTCGATCAACCAGTTGAGGATAATTTTGTAGAAGTGTTTGAATATTTGAGGACACCCTATATAGCATACCTAAAGGATGGAGAGATCCCAACATAAAGAGAAGATTAGATCACCTTAAGAAGAGATTTGCCCACTTATATGTGGTAGAAGGGGATCTCTACAAGAAAGGATATAATGAGAAGGCACTAAAGTGTGTGGCTAAGGGAGACATAGAAAGAGTGTTGAAGAAGGCACATGAGCCCTCTCATATATGAGGAGCTAAGTTATATGACCAATAAATAACGCTAGGTGCTACTGGCCAACGATAGAGGATGACTCAATCAGCTAAGTAAAGACATACAGGGCATGCTAAGTGCATTGAGACACAATGAATACCCCCTCAGTAAGTCTACAAAGCCTAACAGCTCCTTATTCCTTCCAGATTTTGGCATTTGACTTTGTATGGAAAATAATCCCAGCCACTCATGGCAAGGCCTTCATCATTATTGCTATAGAGTTGTACACCAAGTGGGCAGAGGCAATCCCTCTAAGGAGAGTGGCTGTTGAAGTGATGAGCCTATTCATCCGGGAATATATCATATGCAGGTTTAGTATCACTAAGGTGGTCTTAATAGATAGTGGGAAGCAGTTTGTATCCAAGGAGATGGGGATCTTGACCGATAAATATAAAATTATGCACGACAGTTCAATCATCTCATACCTAAGGGTAATGACCAAGCGGAGGCTAAAAACAAGACACTGATTAACATTCTGAAGAAGATGCTTGAGGCCATGCCGGGAGCTTGGGGTGAAAAGATATCGATGGTGATATGGGCCTACATAACTTCGAAGAGGAAGCCGATGGAGTTTACTCAATTCTCGTTGGTCTATGGGATCGAAGAGGTCCTACTGTGGAGCTGACAGTGCCCTCAGCTAGAATTTATTTAAGCAATGGCCTTATACTAGGTTCTCGACATGTGCAGTTATAGGCATCAGATGAACATATAGACAAGGCAAAAAAAAAAATTCAAAGTCTACACCGAGTAGTTGTGTAGAGCTTACGAGAACCTCGTCAAGCCTAGGGAGTTTCAAGTAGGGGACTTAGTCCTACATGCATCCACTCACCATCTCGAAAGTATTTCAGCATCTAAGTTCAAGCATAACTGGGAAGGCCATTTTGTGGTGCATGGGGTACGCAAGTTGGGTTACTGCCAGATATCTGATCCTGAGAATGAATGCCTCCAATATCTCAATTGTAAGTGGTTGAAAAAGTACTATGCTTAGTTCTCGCCAAGTTTCATTTCTTTTGAAAGTTTGAATAGCCTGCTCTAATACTGAAACGTTTTTTTTAATAAAAATAGTCATGAGAAAAGTTTTGTAAACAATATATAGTACAAAAGAAATGAATACTAATTATTTTGATCATTACTTAATAATTAGTGTATTTTTTATTTACCTAGTTTATGAGGTGGGTACATCAGATTAATGTTTTCTCTTTTTAAAAACAAGAATAGTGATATTAAAAGAGGGTCCATGACAAAAGGAACTTTTCTTATTATACTTGGGGGATACATCCATCCCATAGGTAAAGTATAGTGAGCAAAGTCCCTACAGACACAATAGTTTAACTATTTCCACAACCCAGTAGGAGATTGTCTTCCAAATAACAAAAAGCAATTTTTTTTATTTTTTTAACTACATATTTATAATCTCGAGAACAAGTTCCAATCTTTGTTCTCAAGAAAGTAAGTTCTACTACCTAGTTTATATGAAAATGTGAAAAAGGGGCTTTACCCCCTCTCTAAGATATATATTTTTAAAAAGTACAAAGTTAAAAGTTCTCAAGTCAAAGTTTGGGGCAAGTACCCCGCAGACCAAGGGCAGTTTCAGTATAAAGAAATAATTATTCTCTTCGCTTTGTTCATTTTTTATGATTATCCTTTATGTATTTGGGAAGTAGAAGGGGTCAACCTACTCCGAGTTATTCACTAGAAATGTATATACATGCAAGTACCCCACAGTTATAGGGGCAACTCTAAAATGATAACTTACCCAAATCATAGGCAAGTACCCCACAAAACACGGGGCAGTTCTAATTGACAAAATGCTCACAGTAAATAGAGAAGGTCATACTAAACAAATGCCAAATGCATAACATAGGTAAGGAATAAAAAGACATAATGGAAATAAAATAATTTCTTTTATTAATATCAAGTAGCATTTTACATATATGGAAAGAAAGAAAAATACAGGCAAAGTCTATATATTAAAAATAAACCAAATAAAAAATAAATCCTTTAGTGAGCGCAAGTCTACATAGGATCCTCCTCAACAAACTGCTCCTCCAACCTGACCATTTTGGCCTCATCCTTAGTCTCACCAGCCTCGAGCTTGGAGAACTTGGCTTAGAGGGACTGGATTTAACCCCTGATTCGAGTAGCCTAAGCCTAATGCTGCTAAGCCATAAACGACTTTGACCTATTAAGTCTAATCATCTCCCTAGATGGAACATTCAGAATATAATGAATATAGTGTCGAACAAGTCCGGTTGTAAATGGTAGACCCTCTGCAGATCATGAAGAGCCTGAAGAAATAAGGAAGTCCTAGCATTGGTCAAATTGGTAGGAGGAATAGATAAGAAATCATGGACGTGACTAAAAAGGGCCTTCGGTTTAAAGACCGTAAGACTTTTAATATTAAGCACACCCTGGGAAGTGAAAGCCTCAGGATGATGCTCAATGATCATCTCCAACACTTCTTGCTCATGAGTCCTGAACCTCGAAGACTTCTCCGCATTCCATAAACCACTCATAAAGGCTCCAAGAGCCTTTACCTAAATATCATCATAGCATGTGTTCCTTAACTCAAGCTTTGATAGAGGAAGAGAGGAATCCTTGCCAAAATCAGTAGCACTATCAGAATGAATGGTCTCAGAACTTTGCTCCTCCTCATTAGCTTCTTTGGCAGGATCACTCAAAGAATCCTGAAAATAAGAAATGTAGAAATGATAAGCCACGAAAAAGAAAGACAGACAACTGAATGTCCTTGCCAAAAAGGGAAGCAAAAAAAATGAACAAAGATTACCCCCAAGCTCAGAGGGGTAAGTATGCTGCTACCAAATCGAGAAAGTTCGACATGACTCCACATGTTGAACTAATAAAAAAAGGAAAATATAGCACCATTATACTCATTCATAGTTAGAAATGAAAATTTCTAAAATATAGCTAAAAGTAAATTAGGTATGAAAGTTTAATACCTGAGGAGTGCACTTTATATTACTATCAACATGTTCCGCAGAACTAGGAGCAGTCACCTCACTAACCTCGAAAAAAAAGAAATAGGGGTGTGATGGCGAGCACACTTGCACATTAAAAGCAATAAGAATAGGGAAAGAATAAAGGAGAAAAGGGTAGGACAATATAATACCTCTCTTATTGCAAACTCCCCAAGATGTTCCACAGATATCGAAATAACCACAACACTAGCCTAAAATAAAGAAACATGTAAGTGTTAGCGAACACTTGCATAAAAAAGCAAGTTTGAAAGGTATGGTATACCAAATGTTTACCTGGATAGTCTTATTTGAGGCCCTAGTCTAAGGTCCCACAGTTACTGGGATAACTGCAACACTGACCTGAAAATAATAAGACAAATAAGTGTTAGCAAACCCTTATATAGAAAACGCAAGTCAAAAGTATAGTATGCCAAACATACCAAGGTAGCCTCCTCTAGGATGCTAGCCTAAGGTCCCACATGTACATGAATTGGTGCAACGCTAACCTAAGAATCAATATATAAATCCTTTATATAGATGCGCATAAGAGAAAAGGAAAGAATTCTAAGCAAAGTGAAATGATACTTGAAAAGAATTACCTGGGGAGTCACTGCGTTGGAACTCATAATAGGTCTCGCAGATAATAGGACCTCAGCTATACTAGCCTGATGGAAAATAAAATTAGAGAAGTGTTAGCAAAGGAGTGGATCGAGAAAGATATTCTCTTATACGAGAAATACATAGTACATGTGGGGTTGTCTCCACACGAGTCAACGCAAGACCTACGGGTGATGCCTCAATAATGCTAGCCTAAGGGACAAGTAATTAATGAAAGTCATTATAAAAGACTGTGGGGGTAAAAGCAAAGAGATATAAAAGAGAAATATACTACTTGGAGAGTCACCGTCGTAGCACTTATAATAGGAACCGTAGATGAAAAGATCTCACTAGCGCCAACCTGCGAGAGAGGAAAGGGTACAAGTGTTAATGCTACACCTATATATTGAAGAAAAATATATAGGAGTGCCCCATGTTTAAGTTAAAATATATACTGAGAGGGGCACTGTGGTGATGCCTCCACCAGAACCAGCGACATAGGGCCCCTCAACAACTAAAAAGGTCACTTGTGAAGCAAACAAATAAGTGATCGATGGAGTGGTGCTAAGAGTCGGAATAACTAACAGGTGAGTGGTACTTTTTTCATCAACAAGTGTGTTAAAAAAGAAGCGCAATCAAATAAAAAATGATGATGCCGATGAAACGATTAATACCTGAAAAGATCCCAGAGCCGATGAAACAGGCTCACTAGAAGCAATAATGAAGATCGACTGAGATGCAAAGGGATGGATATGGGGCTTATTATCCATAGTCACATAAACTCGGGGGATAAATACCCTTCGAAAAGTACCAAGCCTGGAATAGTGACTCTAGTGAGCAACACCACCCCCCAATAGTGGAAGGTCTATGTGAAGAGGAGCCCTATAAGTCATGCATAAGAACTTAGACAAAAAAAAATGCTAGAGCTTAAAAAAATTCAAATACTTCCATAGGCCCAACTGAAGAATTGCCCACTGAAGAAGAGGAATGTAGTGAGGAAGTATGACTAGGAGGAATGGTCCTCTGCAAGTACATAGAGAGAAGTATATCGAGATATGTCTGAAAAGCAACAAGTTAGAAGGTCTTCACATTATTAATTCTTACATGAACAAAATGAGAAGACACAAACGAGGTCCTCGTAGTGGTAGTAAATTCAAAAGCAAGCTGCAAAAAGCAAAAAGAAATAAGCTATGTCAGTAAAGTATTATAAAAGAAAAAAAAGAGAGAAATAATTGAGTGGGGAGGAAGTAATGAACCTCTTTATCCAAACGTAGAGAAGAGATAAGAATAAAATTCCTTTCTATTAGAAAGGGTGCTCAGACAAGAGGAGGAGGTGAGGGATCACTCATATCAATAGAAGAAACCTGCGAAGTATCACAAGACAAAGTTAGTAAAAAAAGGTCTATGAGAAATAATGAAATAAAAATCCAAGCAAAGAAAGGAAGGTAAAGACTTACAACATCTGGGGGAGAACCTTGCCAAATCGAAGTTGCCTAATGGTGGGACTTGTGGCTAAAGACTCCATCAATACTAGTAGTAAAGAAAAATATTAAGGATGATACTCACCATGGAGGACAATATCACCCACATCATTTGAAGAAGAAATGTCATCATAGTAGGAAGGAGTGATTCCATAGTTAATTAGTTCTTGTTCATTGAGATATAAGGGAAACAACAGTTGAAACCTCAGGAGAGCCAATTTCACTAGGTAAAGAGAAGTTAGCTATAGTACCTTCAGTAACAGGAATAGAAGAGATATGAGGCTCCTAAAAAGATAATCCCAAGGCTTTATAGCCTTTCTGGTGAATAGTTTTATAGGTATCCTCCACGCCAAGGTCATTAGTGTTAAACTCCTGATCTGGTGCAGAAGAACCAGCTACAACTTCACTACAAACTTCCTTTTTTTTTCTTGCCCTGGTCCTCACTGGTGAAGGTGGATAAGCAGGGCCAATAGCAAGAGCAACATCAGAAGTAGGAATGAAATTTGACACATCAGTGTCAGGATGCTTCCTCTTGGAAGCAACTTGAGCTTTGGCCTTTCCTTTCCCATTTTCCTTAGCTGGTTGAGGCTCAGAATGCTTAGAATAAATGGATTTATCAAGTAGGGTCCTCACTAGAATTGGAGTGAATTTCTCAAGGGGGTCTTCACAACGAACACCTTAACCTAGCTCAATCAAGGAAGGCATAGTAACTGGGAGTAACATGGCCATCACATTGATATGTGAGAAGAAAAGACCAAATTCTACGTTTAAGGGACAGTTGAAGGTACCCCCGTCTCTTGAGAAGGATTCCTAAGTAAAGGTTCCACCAACATGTTTGTAGTAGGGATGAAAGAAAAATTCATCAACATTATCAATAAAAGAACCCAAAGATTTCCTTGAGGACTTTTTATGCCACCTAGTAACTCGAGCAACATCACTATGATAGGCCCTCACTTCTGGTGAGAAGTTGGGGAAGTGATAAAATAGGAAAGACATCATAATAAAAGAATTGCTAAAGTTAGTGGCGTCATGATGACCACGAGACCTCTTAACATCAACATGAGCACGGTCCATCTAAGTATAAATAGAACCAAGAGTTAAAGATGCGAGGGAAATATCACCCCTCGAGCAAGTCTCGCTGCCAACTTGAATAATAACTCGCGAGGGGAGTCCTCTGGTCTCCTAGGGAACAAAAAACTTCTCAATAAAGTAATGAAAAAAGCTGCTAAGTGTGAGGTGGAGTTGATCTTCAGACCCTCTTGGATCTTAGCCACTATGATCGAATGCTTGGAGGTGGAGTTCATACTTTCTCTTTCTAAGGCTCTCTGAAATTTTGAAAGATATTAAAGGTAAATTGAAGAAAGGTTAAAATAACCCCTTTCATACCACAAAAGGCATGCATGAAAGGGGCGGCCAAAAGAAAAAAAAATCATTACCCAAATGATGGGATGCCAGTTACCAGGTTGACACATGTCCCATTGAGAACAAAAATCTGGGTTAAAGATACATAAGCATTTATTGACTATAGAAGAAATGATGAAGTGTCTATGAGAAACTTTTGATTCTAAAGCAAAAAAAAAAAATATTTCGTACAAAGCCCTTTGATTTACCCAACACAAAGGACTTTGAATAATGGGACTAATGTAGATAGGTATCACCAACAACAAGAACAAACACCTCAAAAGTGAAGGGATTCACCACGAGTGTCCCCTTCTGCGAAATATGGTACAAAATATACTTTATGACGAGCGGGTCCACTTCATGTGGACCCTCTATCAAGACCATTACGAAGGAAAGATTAAGTATGAGGGAGTCCACTTCAGATGGATCCTCAGCTAAGATATTCAAAGTTAATAATTTTATGGTGAGGAAGTTCACTATGAGTGCCCCCACAATCTAGAGCAATGTAAACAATAACAACTGGTGGAGAGGGAGTGCACCACGAGTGTCCCCTTAAACATAATCAATGTTAAACGAGATATGTGATGAGGGAGTCCAAGATAAGTGACCCATCTACCAAAGACATATATGGAAATGAGAGGGTCCACCTCCAGTGGCTCCCTCTCACTGTATATATTGTTAAACAAGGTAAAATTAATTAGAGTGAGGGGACTCACCTTGAGTGGTCCATCTGCCCAAAAGCAATGCTAATAAAGGATATGATTGAGGACGAGTGGGTCCGCCATGAGTGGCCCCTTATCCCAATAATTGTTTACTTTTCAAGAAACAAAACACTAATATTTATTTTCTTGCATAGGTAGCCTATTTGAGCAAACATGGATCAAGCAGGCCAGTTGGGATCTTATGGGAGTTTTGGTTTGGTCGCTAAGAGATAAGGTTTGTTGAGCAATCACAAACGCTTGGCACTTTAAGATAGACAGACTACTAATAGAGGGAGTCTATGAGTCACCCAAGACCTTACACATACCAAACTTAGTTATAACTGAAGTGAGTATCCAAGAGGCTGCTCACAAGAAAAAGAACTTTTACGAAATGATTTTAGAAAGGGTGGCCCTCAAATTCACTCACAAGTTTTACAAAGTTTTCACAACAAGTTACCATTTGAAATGATACTTACCAAATCACATATTTTGTCATCATTAGGAGGCATATTTTCTTTTTGACTTTGGTTTGCACCAGGTGTCTCTTGTCAGAGGTACATACGGCTACAGACATATAGGGACACAAGGTACATTGCAGACGTTGTACCTCTTATTCCTTCTCATTTATGGCACACGAAAAGGCCCAAATCATCCCTAGTATTCAGTTATAAATAAGAACCTTTGGTAAGGTCAAGTCACAACAGAAACTCAAGTTTAGTCGTTACTATGCCAAAATTACACAAGACAAAGTATTCTCTCCCTGCTCTCTCTCTAAGTGCTAAGTGCTTGTCTCTTTACTCCCATTATCACAACCATCATTCTCAGGAGATTTTTCTCTCCAAGTTACTATTATTATTTGTGAAGTTAATATTCTTGAAGGAAGAGGTCATATAATTTAATCCATTTCACCCCAAATAAAAGGTTTACTACAACTTCTCTTGAGACTTGTAAGACCTTGAAGACAGAGTCCATTGGAGTGGCTCATGCCTCACCCATTCCATATCTTCATTGACCTCAGTTACACCACCTTCCTACAATTCTCTTTCTAGTAGTTCCGCAAAATGATATTATGTGCATGTATACCTTTATATAAAGTATTTCATACAAATAGTTATATTTAAACAACAATTTAGACCATCCAATTATGTACAGTATGTGCTATATTAGGGCACTATAAATATATGTTTGGTTCATTTTTTAACTCAAATATTAGTCCTTATATATTGCCTGAAATTTTCCAAGAATTAAATGGACAAATATTTAATTAGTGCGATAATTTATTACCCAGATCATTCGAGTCACGTGTATCGTTCGACTGAGGTGATATATATATATATATATATATATATATATATAACATAGTTGAATTAAATTACATTTAATAAATGTAGAATAAATTATAATAAATTAAATACACTGTCGACAAATCTCTTATGACTCACTGACTTCGACACAGACGATTTTTTTCGGACGTTCTCGACTGCCATTGTATCACATCATTATAATGAACAATAGTTCGGTCTCCACCACTCAAATCATTCAAACCCCAACTCTTTACTGGATCATGATCTACCAGTTAGTCTTATAATGGTTGGACCATGTCTCACGTAATTCCTACCTACGTCAGATAGTGATGTCCTAACTCTCTCTCGCGTAATATATAAAAATATTATTTAAAAGTCAGAGACTAAAATTGGTAAATTGATTAAAACAACACATGGTTTAATTGGTGCATACATAAACTTTGAAAAATTAAAACTTGGTTTATGTTTTTGTTTATACGTATAACTCTAGGGTGCCATAGCACTTTCAAACTGGTATGGGAGCGGGTTACAATAACTTCAAGTGGACTTTTGGGGATTTGTACATCGACTCGTTGAAGTTGAAAAAGGCCAACTCACATCAAGAATCTAAGATGAAGAAACGTGCCATAGGTAACTCTTGATGCCTAAATGTATATTTTTAATCTTAGCCTAAGTTACCAAATGTATAATCATAAATACAGGAAATGAAGAAAATAGAAAGAGACACCGGGGAATTTTATGTGGTTTAACTCAAACATGGAGCCTACATCCATGGGGTGTTACTACTAAATATTTAGGGTTTTTATTACAAACTATTGGTTACAATTCTAGGGTTTAGCGCAAAATGTATGAGTTTACATATCATCCTCCACCTCAGCTCGGGGGTAGCATATTTATAATAATTAGAAGTTCAAAAGATGGAATGCCTTTATAACTTTTGGCATTTAAATCTTTACACGATAATATGTAGCCAGATATTATTCACGTGAATGTGCATGGTGACTGTAAATTACCCTATGTATGTCTTTTTATCTAAGTGATTGTTCACATTCCTAGTTGTGGTCAGCTGGGCAGCTTACCAGAGGCTTCTAGGGCCAATCGGGTTTACCCATTATATAAATTTAAATGGATATATGGACATGTGTCACCAGTTCATTAGTCCACATCTCCTAATAAATTTAGGCTATAATAAAAGCCCCAAATACTTTATACTTTAAGATTTTAACAAAGGAATGGAGTATCTCAAACACTTCTCGGCACCTTAAAAAGGTTGTGGTCGGTGGCTAACTTCAAGGACTTGTAATTTTTCACCCCGTCACACTAAGGCAGTGGTAATTTTGTAAATAACTTGAAAAATAACGAACAACCCGAGGGTAAATTAGTATTTTTGACATTTGGGAATGTGGGATGCCGTGGATATCCCAAATAATGGTACTTTTAATCATTTCAAATTCAATATTTAAGGATTTATCATTGTAACTATAAAAGATTTTCCTCTCCCTCCAACTTTCCTCACTTAACATTTCGAACTTTGCCTTCCATTATCATGTTTTCATTTTTCTTCTTAAGGATTTCAACTTAGTGTTGCTTTTATAAGAACCTATTTCTTCTAGTCTTTTTTTTTCCTAAGCTATTAGAATGGTTTATATCGTAGATGAGGGTTATTTGGAAGAGTTTAAGGAAAAAAGGAAATTCTGAGACTGGGTGATAATGGAGATAGTTTATGGCCTTTGTGAATAATGTGCTTTGAATGAGGGTCATTGGTTTCCAAAAGTTTTATTACTGAATGTGGCATCACTTTCTCGCAAAATTATTTGTTTATTGTATTTTGTCAATACTTTGATGTGTTCCTTGAGCAAGTGACGCCAAATAACTAGAGGGTGGTTAATGGAGTTTATCAACTTAATGAAATGAATTGGACCCACATAGGAATGACTGAGCTCATGTATTGCTATAGATGGGGGATCACAGGTGATGACATTTATTACTTGAAGAACAAACATTCCAATAGAGCTCTAGTGGTAAATTTACCTGACTCCAATAAGGATTATTGGGAGTATGGAATTATAGTTATAAATTTGCAGTATTCTCCTCTTCTTGAGGGTATAGAATACACTAAGCCAAGATGCCCTCAGGATGGGAAAGTCATAGGTCGGCACGTGAATTACTTCATATACTTTCTTTGTATTTTCTTTTACTTCATTGGTTTGCTGATCCTTATCTTCATGATTATTTTTTATAAAAAGAAGAAAGAAGGATTCCCCACCCGATTCTAAAATTAATTTCGTTGATTTGAAGTACATTTGGTATATCCATCAAATAATAGAAAAGGCCCATCCCAGTAGACATTAGCTCTTCTCGAATACAAGAGTTCCATCACCTCTTTTGTAGCTCAGCCAACTGAAAACATTTTGATAGCCCCATAGATTTGGACACGACCTCATCTTCAACTATTGTTGCCTATGAACCCCTTTTGAATATTTGGACTTAGCTTATGTCCCAGCCACCCTTCCTTCCCCTGACAATATGGTTAAGAGAGAGATTCCAAATTTTCTCATTGGAGGGAAAAAAGATATCGATAAAGGTGGTTCGAAGCGCTCAGTGGTAGTGGAGCCAGATGAAGTGAAGAATTTGGAGCCTTAATAAAATAGGCTAAGGAAGGGTCCTAATGACTGGTAGGAGTTAGTGAAGAAGACCCAGGTCGATTAGGCCTTTGCTAAAGCTACTTCCATGCTTGTGACCCTAGTTTGGCCAGACGATTGATAGGTTCTACAGTCCTTTATCTTGAGGAAATATTATGGGAAAAGTGCCAATCACAATTTGGCTTTGGTAAGTTTTTTGATACAATCTTATTTTTCTAGTCGACACTCTTTACCTTTTTCCTTTATTGATCAATTTTGATCTTTAAAATTTGAAGTTCCTGATAGACTTCGATCAAATTCTGAAAAGGGATGACTAGATCATAGAGTCATCAATTGACATGGATGCTTCACTTAAAGGCCCGAGGGACTCCTTGGACGCCACTAAAAAAGCCCATGTAAAGGATCAGGAAAATTGGTAAGGATTATTGAACAACACCGTAGAGGCCAAGAAATGTGATAAAAAAGTTGCTACAAATGTTGCCAAGGTCCTTGCTAAAGTGGATGGTAAGTACCAAGGCTTGAAGGCTAGTGTGAAGAAAGAGAAGGAGAATGCATATACCCATATCTAGGATAAGGCATTTTTTATTACAGCTTAGCAAATTGACTACTTGAAGAAGACCTCCTTTAAAGAAGGCTGGGACGCTACACTCAAACATGTTGGTACTGTTATCGTCGCACAATGTTTCCAGTAGCATGACTCTGGTAATCCTCTAATTATTAATGTTGATGAATAAATAGAAGGTGAGGAGGGTGATTAACGCTTTATGGTAACTAAGACTACAACGGTGGTTTCTCGGTCAGTAAAAGAGATGGACCAAGACAACTTGCATTTGTAAATTTTGCCATATAATGTTTGGTTTGGTTCTCTTGTAACTAAGAAAAATTATCCTTTTGTTGTACTTCTTTATAGCGCTAATAAGATTGTTCTTAATTTCACTTGCATAGTTTAATGTTTAATGAACTTGCTTCTTGATTTTTGAACTCATATTCTATTTTTTTTAGTTTAAATCCTAGAGATCTGTCATTGCACCAGCAGAAAGTGATATCTACATGAAAAGTGTTCAGCTCTTTAGGGTAGGTCATGAGGATCTAAAAGAAGATCAGTTAGAGGAACTTCTCAGCTTGGATGCCTCTAACCAAGTCATAGACACATATGTTCATCTGCACAGGACGTTTGATCAAGTTATGGCCACCAACGCTTCCTATTATGAGATGATTCTCAAAATGTAGGAGGATCACAAACCATTCATTGTAAGTCTGCATTCTGATTATGAAGAGAAATATGCTTATTTTAGCAGCAATACAGGTTTTAATAAGAAATTGAAGGATATTTCATCGTCATACAGAAATAAGGAGTTTTGTTGAAATGTGAACATATTAGTGCTCAAGAGGTGGCGAGCATATTGGAACATGAGAACAACACGCTGAGGACTAAACTTGAAAGTTTAAAGAAATCAGTAGGCAGTGAGTAGAATGAAGGTTCTTCATTTTTAGAGAAGGAAAATGCTAAATTAATGGAGGAAATAAAAAGGATGAAGAAAACCAAATGTGGACAGTCGTCTAAGAAACTAGTGGTTGCTCGATGTACTGTTGAGGAGGAAAGAACGAAAAAAATTTGACCGACCCAGACACTCTGATCAAGAACCAAGAGGCCAATATCAAGAAGTAAACTAACAAAGTTTATCGGCCAACCTTTCACTTTTATAAGCAACCACATGTTGTTTAAATGAACGGATATGATAAGGCATTGGTGCATGTGGATGAAGAGCTAGAAAAATCCATGAGAAAAGATTACAAATGGGGTTGACTGAATGCTTAGACAGTTGACCTAATGAAAATTACTTATGGCATTGGAATGATCTAGGTTGCTTGGATTATCCTGATCCTCCTTTAGTATGGATCCCATTGATTCTATAACTATAAACCTTGTTAGAAAATACTTGGGCAACTATGGCCTACATAAGGAAGATACATTTGTCCGACCTCCACACCTGGTAGATCAATCTATCTCTAGTCGTTAAGGAAGACTAAAGGACCAAAGATCCACCATTTTACCTTTTTTTCTAGATGTTCCCCCTGTGGGGATGGAAAAGGCCTTGGCAAAGTGCCCATATGAATAAATAATGTATACCTTTTTTGTAATTTGACCTTTGTGATTTAATAAGGAGAAACTTGTAATGAAGTTTCATTCTCTTTAAATAATGGAGAAGATATGGTTAACTTTTGTTATGCATAATTGTGGCCTACTAGTAATATATCATTGTGATTATATGGTCGGCCGTAAGACGACTAATCTTCTTAATTGATTTCTAATTTTGACGAACCTAACTTGTTAAGACTTGGGTTCTACTTACACACTTATGGTTATCCAAATTTTATAGAGTATGCATTTGAATTAGTTTCCATTATCGATCAAATTTTATAGGATTTTTCCTTGACCTGATCTATTAAAACTTCTTGTTCTTAACTTTAAGTCATACATGAAGTTTCCTAGAGTTAGGAGCTTCTTGTTCATGACTAGTCAAAGACGAAGTCATAAATTAAGTTTTGTGTAAATTTTGATTGTTAGTAATAACCATAATCTACTTTTGAGATTATTATATCTCCTACTCCCCCCCAAAAGTTAAAAAGTAAGTCGATAAATGATAAATAAGTTCTCATTGAAATAGAAAGTAGTTGCTACATGTGCATTGAAAACCTTAATTCAAAATTATTGATAATATTTCCTAAGATGCTCGTCATTCCAAGGATTCTTGAGTTTATCGCTTTCAAGTGTCCTAGACGATAGATAGCTAGTCGGATGACTACCTAGATGCGATATGGACCGTACCAATTGGCCTCCAACTTATTCCCTTTTTGGAGAACCTTCTTCAGAACATAGTCTCCATCCTTCAGTTTGCTTGACTTCACTAGTTTCTTATAGAATTTGGTAGTACGTTATTGATAGGCATTTACTCGATGTGTATCATTCTCCATGATTTTTCCTACCAAGTATAAGTCTTATTTTCTCATAAGATCACTCTTAGAAGAGTTAAAGTTAAGCACTCTATGACTGGGCACACCAATTTCTATAGGAATCACAACTTCAATTTCAAATGCTAGCATGTATAGAGTTTCGTTGGTAGATGGTCCTTGGGGTGGTTCTATAGGCCCATAAGATATTGTGAAATTTATTGTTCAAGTTTCCTTTGGCATAATCAAGTCTATTCTTTAAGCCGTCGAGCATTGTTTTGTTCGTCACTTTTGTTTGACCATTGCATTAAGGATGCCTAGGTACTGAATGTGCCATTTGGATTTTTGATTGGATCTAATAGTCCTCAAACTCCTGATTGTCAAATTGAATTCCATGTTCTATAATGAAGGCATATTTGATGCCATATCGGTATATGATGTTCTTCCATATAAATTGGAACACTCTTTCATAAGGCATTTAAACCAGTATCTCAGTTTCAACCCACTTAGTGAAGTGGTCTATAGCAACAATCAAATATTTAAATCATCCATTTGTTCTCAGAAATGGGCTAAAGAAATCAATACCCCAGATGGAAAAAGGCCATGGGGAGGTGATTGGTGTTGGAGTAGCCCCCGATTTTCTATGTATGGTTGTGAACTTTTGGCACTTATCACACCGTCTAACATCTGAAGCATAGTCTGACTTTATGGTTGGATAGTAATACTCTTACATATCCACTCATCGTACCAATGATCGTGCTTCCAAATGAGCTCTATAGGATCCTTTGTGCACATTTTTAATTAGGACTTGTACCTCAGGGGGGTGGACACAATGGAGAAAGGAAATAGTGAATTCTCTGTGGTACAAGACTCCTCCTTCCAATACATAGCTGGCTACTTTGTACCATAACTTCCTTCCTTACTTTGGATCTTCGAGCAGAGATATAGTTTTAATGTACCCCTTGATTGGATTCATCCATGAGGGGACCAAGTCTACTGTTTTTAGGATGATATTTTCTTCATCGATGCTCTAGTTTACTAGGATTTCCACTAGAATTGTCCTCCTTAATTCAGTTCTAGTTGATGAGGCTATCCGAGCAAGTGTATCTTCTTGGGCATTTTCAATTCATGGAATTATGACTATTATAATCACTAGAAATTCAGTGATGGTTCTTTAAAATTTGGCCAGGTACTTCATCATTAACTCTCTTTTGACTCCATATATCCATAGCACTTTGTTGAAAATTATTTGAGAGTCATTGTGCGTTATTATTTACTTGGAGCCAAATGACAAAGCTAGTTCTAAACCTCTAATCAATGATTCATACTCTACCTCATTGTTGAAAGCTTGGAATTGAAAATGAAGTGCATACTCCACATTTATGTCATCAAGGGTGTTTATGATCAATCCCAATCCACTTCCGGTTGCACAGGAAGATCCATCTACATATAGATTCCAAATAGGAATTTTTTTATCAAGGCTCCCTTGCTAAAAAATTCATGATTGAACAACTTTTTGCTTCACTCCATATACTGGTCGGCGACTTCTCGTGTAGTGGATGTTTTTAGTTTTTCCACTTTAGAACTGGATTCCATAGAAGTTTTCTTGACATAGCATGGCATGGAAGTGAGTTATCTTCCAAGGAAGTCTTCTCGACCAACTTCTCCTTAGTCGAATCTTAATCGGCTACTTTTTCTTCATAAGTGAACTTCTCTATGAAGTCTACCACTGCTTGACCTTTCAATGTTATTCTGGGCTCATAGATTATGTCATACTCTCCTTGCTCCACTGCCCAGGCCATTAATCTTCCTAACTTCTTTGATTTGTGGAATACTTGATACAATGGTAGGTCTGTGTACACCAAGATTGTATGTGCTTGAAAATATGGTTATTTTCTTCTTGATGCTTAAATGAGGGCCAAACTTCATTTTTTCAGGCTGAGGTATCGAGTTTATGCCCCTAGAAGACTTACTAGTGTAGTACACTAGTTTTTAAACTCCGTTCTCTAATCAGATGAGGATCGAGCTAACTCCCGACTCAGATACAACAAGGTATAGGTATAATCTTTCTCCAATAAGTGGTTGGGATAGTAGTTGTAGAGACCCTGAGTATTTTTTCAACTCATTTAACTCATTTTCACATTCGTTGTTCCACTCAAAGATTTTTCTTAGCACCTTTAAGAATGGAAGACACTTATCATTAGCTCGGGAGACAAACCAGTTAAGAGCAACTACTCTTCCTATTAATTTTTGTACATCTTTCTTACATAAGGGATATTGCATGTTAATTAATGCTTTAATATTATCTAGATTGGCTTCAATTCCTCTTTGATTTTGTATAAATCCTAAGAAAATTCCTTCCTACACTCCAAACACAGATTTGGTGAGATTAAGCCTCATCCGATGCTTCCCAAGCTGATCAAAAGTCTTAATTAAGTATTCAATGTGGTCGGCAACATTTTTTCTTCTAGTAAGCATGTCATCCACATACACTTACATATTTTCGCCAATTTTCTTTTTGAAAATTTTGTTCAGCAACCTTTGGTATGTTCCTCTCGTATTTTTAAGGCCAAAGGGTGTAACTTTGTAATAGTAAGTACCTCGATTGGTGATGAATGATGTTTTCTCCATCTCTTCTGGCTTCATCTTAATTTAATTGTACTCTGAATAGGCATCCATAAAGTTGAGTAATTCATGCCTGACTGTAGCATTAACCAACTGATCAATTCTTGACAAAGGAAAATGATCCTTTGGGCAAGACTTAGTGAGGTTAGTGAAGTCAACGCACATACGCCATTTTCATTCTTCTTTCTCACCATCACTACGTTGGCTAACCAGTCCTGTTATAGAGTTGATCCAATTTGAGTGGTTCTTTCTAGTCTTTGATCATCCAGAATAATTATTTCATTGGCCTCCACAACTTAGCCTTTAACCAAATCAACCTCTTCACGGAGATATAAGATCTCAATCTCGTAGGTGGTGGTGATCTTCTTGATTTCTTCCTGGTTCGATGAAGTGTAATAGCATTCTCTAGCTTCAACTTAATTTCCCTTTATAACGCCGACCCCATGATATTTCAAACACCGATGGATAGTGGATTGTACCACTTCAAATTTCTTTAAGATGACATCGACGAGGATCATATTTTAGGCTGATTAGATGTTATTTTCTAAGAAGAAAATAACAGATCCTTTCAGTCCATTTAGATGGAAAAGTGCAAATTAGAACTCCTAACCTAACAGTTCCTAAAGGGTATAACTTTTCTCCCAAGAAACCTATCAAGATTCTATGATAGGGTTCCAATTCGCTTTCGCGTAATCCCAAACTGTGGAAACAATTGTAAAACATTACATCGGTCGACCTAATATTGTCCACTAGGATTATGACAATACTCATTTCATGTATTCATATAGTGATAACCAAAGGATCATCATGAGGATATAGTACTCTAGACATGTCAATTTTAGATATATTAATGACCAATTTTTCATTGTTCACCTTTCTCAGATCATCTACTTTATTGGACAAGTTGATCTATCTGATGTACAAAGAAGCTTTGGCTTCATTCATATAGGATTTTCTCTTGGATGTCTTATCACCATCACCATCGTCTCCTCTTGTAGTTAAATGAAAGTTAAAGGATATCATATTTTATATGAAGCTTAGGTTCTCGATGTTTCTTCGAGATATCCGGGTCAACTTCTAAATTATTATCCTGACCTCTCATGTTGTCATGTCTGCTTTTGCAAGTAGATTCTAATCATTTTCAAGAATCTCACCCTTCTGTTCAGTCAAAAAATTTAGACAGTTTGTCGCGATGGATGAGATTTTCAATTTAATTTTTCAAGGTAATACAATTATCAGTAATATGCCAGTGATCCTTATAGAATTCACAATACTTGGATTTATCTCTTCTGTTAAGAGGGGACTTCAATTTTCCCCTCCATTTTAGATCCTTGCTTCCTCTGATCTCATCTAGAATGTGATGCATACTAATAGTGAGAGGAGTGTATTGCTCTTACTTTTTAGGTTTTTCGGTCTTTATTTCTTTTTGTTTCTTTTTATCAAAACTCTTCTAACTGTCGCCTTTAGTACCTGGGAATGGCTTGGCAACTAGAGCCTTCTATAATTTTACCAGCTTTAGCCATCAATTCAGTCATGGTTTTAGTGGGATCTTTGGCCAGCGCTTAATATAGCTTCTCGAGAAGCAGTACACTTATTAAAGAAGTGATAATAGTCTTCTCTTTATAATCCACCACTTATAGATTTTCACTCTTAAAATGCGTTATATACTCGCGAGTGGTTTCTCTGATCGGTGAAGAACTCTCAATAAATAGGCTAATCTTTTAATGGATTTGGCCTTAAAGAAAAAATTACTGACAATTAGCTTAGCGAGCTATTGGAAGCTAGAGATTTGTCCTTGGGGGTAAGTTGTTGTTCTAAATCTATGTAGATCTAGTGATCGTACTTGAGAATGCCTAAAATTGCATCTAATAGAGGACTGAATAAATGTCAGTTGTTGTCAGGTACTCTTCAACATGAAGGATAGGTTCAGTCTTATTATTATACTTGGGGGTGACCACAAGAAATTTGAACATATACAATATGGGGAAATTCACTATTGTTGGAACAAAGGGATATCGTTACATAAAACTTCTCTGTAAGGGATTTTTATACTTAGTAATTTCTCCCAGGAGGTCCTCCAATCATTGTATTAATCCCTTCCAAGGGTTATCTGCTGGATTAGTCTTGACTGAGGCTTCTCTAGTGACCCTACCACGCGTTCGTACAGAGATCTCTTCCTGAAAAGTCTGGTCGGCTCATGCAGATCCTCGTATGCTAGCCTAGATATAATAGATCATTCTCGATGGTCTCATAATTTATAAGGTTCCATATAGTGACCCCTAATTGCTTGGTGACCTATTCGATCGAAAGAAAAGTATTTACTCAACTTTTCCAAGGCACTCGACCTTTTTGATCAGTAGACTTAACAAAAAAGGTTACCCCTAGGAAATAAGTTTGGTCTCATGAAGATCTGGAATATATAGAATGACTTCTATCATTTTTGGGAGGTGTTGGGGGAATTTCCGTCCTAGACGATGGGCTAGTAGCGGGTTTGGCTTGAAGCATCAGAGCGAGTTGCATTACAATTTCCTACATTCCTATATGTACTTTAGTAATGCTGCATAAAATTCCATGCAAGTCCCCTTCACCAAGAGGAGCGAAATAAGTGAAAGCATTGCCTCCGGCAAGACTGCTTTCTGGAATGTTCGTCATGCCTTAGAGGTATAAAAATTGATTTTTTAAACAACTTAGTATGAAACGACAATGACTTGTCGTGTTTCCCATAGACAATGCTAGTTTGTTGATGCTTAAATTTTTATTATTAATCTTAGCCTTAGTTACCAAATTTATAATTACCGATATAGGAAATAAAGAAAATAGAAAGATAACACCAGATATTTTTATGAGGCTCGGCTCAGGCATGGAGCCTATATCCACGGGATGTAATGACCAATTTTTTAGTTTTTTGTTTCCAATCTCTTGGTTACAATTATAAGGTTTAGCACAAAACCTATGAGTTTGTGTAACCTCCTCCCCCTCAGTTGGGGGTGGTAGCATATTTATAGTAATTAGAAGTTTAAGAGATGGAATGACTTTATAACTTCATGTATTTAAACCTTTACACGATAATATATAGCTGGACATTATTCACCTGCATGTGCATGGTGATTGTTAATTACCCCATGTGTGTCTTTTCATCTAACTTATGCTTCACATTCTTAGATGTGGTCGGTTGGGCGTCCAACCAGAGACTTCTAAGTTCGAATGGGTTTACCCATTATAGAAAGTCAAATGGATATGTTGACAGGTGTCAACAGTTCGTTGGTCCACATGGCCCAATAAATTTAGTCTAGAACAAAAGCTTGAGTATGGTGAGGGAAAGAGAAATAACCTTCGTGGTTTTATGGATATTTTAAAGAAGGAGTCTCTTAAATTTGAGGTGTCTATGTGTTTACTTGAGTTTGTAATTGTGGAGTTAGATAAGAAGCTTAGAGACTCGAGTCATGTCAAGTTTGATTTGGAATCTAGGTCGGAGAAACTAGATATAATTTTAGGAACGAAGCCAATATAAAAAGTTTTGAATTGTCTTTGATGATACAAATAATTTCACTGCTAAAGCCAAGACTAATGTTTTGACAGAGTTAACCACTGCTAGAGACTTTACAAAAGGTCAAACCAAAAATAACATTCCTCGTATCTACGCTTGAACACATTTCAATAGTAAAGGCACCTTATGCATTTATGTTATCATTTTAGAATAGGTCCTCAGAAGTCTAAAATTAATGTCACCAAGGTCTTCCAAACCCTAGATCATCACGTTACACCTGTGTGGGTTAATAGATCCAATTTGAAAACTTTATATTATAGGCTCGCTTATTCTCGCATGATATCACATGATTCTTCCCATGATATAACTTATGAGTGATTGTAATTACATGTTTTTTAATACACTAATTGTAATTACATGTTTTTTAATACACTAACTTTTGTTCTTCATTTGATCTGTTTTTTCTAGTTATACGATGTTTGTCTTTTGTCTTTTATTTTTTTGATTTTTAGGGTCTTATTGAGAAATTTACAAAAAGATTTTGTACGACTTTTAAGTCATTTTGAAAAAATGTACTAAAACTAAAAAAGATTTTTTTTGTAGTTTGGTTGCACACATTTTGAGTTGCATATCGATGTTTTTTAATCCCGTCCTCTTCTATGTTTCCACGTGTCTTGAATACTTGATTATGATTATCAATGCTTTTATTGTTCTTAATCCAACTAGCATGGA
Organism: Sambucus nigra; assembly: GCA_949130495.1. Lineage (NCBI taxonomy): Eukaryota > Viridiplantae > Streptophyta > Magnoliopsida > Dipsacales > Adoxaceae > Sambucus > Sambucus nigra. The sequence goes on from OX422207.1 coordinate 718,524,093, forward strand.
GTTATTAACTTTGATTTTGTTGATGGATTCACTTAGCTTAGGCCTCTACACACGCTTTGCATGAGATTTTTTGGATTATAACTTCATATGTTACACGATATAAGTGAGTTGTTCTCCTATAAATCTTTTCTTGTATATATAATATATTAAATATTTTATAAGAATATGAGTGTGAAACGGGAAAGGGCTACGGAAGGAAAAATGTACTTCACATGAAATTTCATAGTTGGAAAGAGCCTAAAATAAAAGAGAGGCAAAGAAAAGAAAATTTTGACAAGCCCAATTTTTTTCATTTATACATTGAACTATAATATCTTTAAACGAAAAAGAGAGAAAAATGATATATATATATCTATTTTTGAGGGTGTTAAGGTGAAGATCAATGGGACTGCACAATGAGTCCCATTTGATCTTAAATATTTGAGCTGATACTATTGATTCGAGAATCACTAAGATTTTTAGGACAGTGTGCATTGTCTTTGTTTATCCTTTATAAGTTCTTTATTTGTCAACTTGAGGCTAGACCTAAGTTTGATAAGTTAATGCGGTCCAATTGAACTTTTTGTACAATTTTGAGTGGTTGGGTTATATTTCTATTAATAGTAGTTCACGCTCTTTTACTCCGCTCCAGATTTTATTGAGACATGTAGATACTATGCCAATGTGAAAAACTTGTTTTGTATCTTATTTGTGGTGTTTATACCTATATATATTTATGTGCGTCATTGGTATATCTTCAGTTATATATATGGTATGTTTTTGTAGTCATTGCATATGCATTTAATCCATATTTGGCATGTGCTTCATATTCGATTCATATGGGCATGTTGTGTGATCACATTAGTATCTTTTGTTGGTTTCTATCATTAGTATCTCATTTATGAATTGAAATTGGTATCTTGTGTTTGTTATTCAGATTATATACTTGTGTTGCGAAATTGTTTATTGTTGTATGTTTCACTTTCACCTCATCACATGATATCACTTGCTTTCCTTTATGATTACACGTGTTACATTTAGGGGGAGTATTATTATTGTCACCTTATTCTTTATCTACTCCCGAATAAAAAAGGGGAGAAATGTTATCTAAATATTTAACTCGAGGGAGATTTTTTTCTTAGGGAAGAAGTCATCTCTTAGGCGAAGATTGTTAGACAAAGGGGAGAGCTTTTCATATGCAGATTTATATTCTTATATATTTTCTTTCTTTTTGCAAGGTGTTTTTATATATGCAAGTTTGTAGCAATGCGGTAAAGGTTTGCATAAGGTCAAAGCTACTTAAGTTTGTTTCAATCAAGAATGTGCACTTTTTTATTATGGGGTTGGGATTGAGTCCTAGTGAGCTTCACGGCCTAGTAGGGTTTTTATTTTGGTGTTTTGCCCTGAAATATCGAAAGGGGAAATTTGTAACGACAAATTTCTAAATGGAGTGAATTTGTACATATTGGCTTAATTTCGTATCTATATAAAACTTGTTTGAGTCACAGTCTATCATTTGAAATGTTTGTACTTTAACCATATCATGCATCTTTGAAAATAGTTGATGGCAAGGTAAATCAACATTGTGTACATATTGAGTTTCAAGATGAGTTTCATCTTCAACATCCGAGGGATATTGATGAGGTATGAATACATGTTTATATTTGATCCCATGATTCATTTAGTTTTTTTTTTCAAATATTATTTGAGGCCTTTTCATGAAAAGAATTTTAGAAGAAAAAAATATTTTTGGCTCAAGTCGTTCGAATGAACTTTCAAGGACGTTCAAATCAAGTTTTACAAGTCATTCAAATGAGCGTTCAAATGAGTTGTGGTATGTCGTTCGAACAAACTTCAAATGGTCTTCAAACGAAATTTCTCTTCTTATCAAATAAATATTATTAGAAGGTCATTCAATAGTCATTCAAACGATATATGAACTATAAAAATCTAATATCCTCCAAACCCTTATTTACATCCAACTTTGGGATCCAAAAATCCCACATAAATATGTCTATTTGAGATCTCCTTTGTGTTGGAAGGATTAAATATATCGAGTCTGTGAATAAGTCTAAGTCGTTCTTATAAAACTTTTGATATCATTGTAGACTTGTGTGGCTGGTCCATCCAAGGTTTTTTCTATTGGGGTTTTTCTCGTGCATCATCATGTTGTGATTTAAAATTTGATTCTTTCTTATTCTCACTAGGATTCATGCTTAGGTCGAAACTAAATTTGGTAAATAGTTTAAAACAAAACCTCATTTAATTAGTGCATTTACATAATTTGAAAAACTAAATTTGTTTTTTTCCCCTGTAATCCGTATAACACTAGACTTTCAAATTTATATTAGAGCGGGTTACACTAGTTTGTTATGTTTGATCCTTATTTTTGGCCATGTTTAAGGTTTATATGGGTTTTGATAAAGAGGGGAGTTTTATTACCCGACCTTGATTCATTGAATGGAAAAACTATCCCTATTGGAATGTATAAATGTGATTTTTATTATAATCTATTGAAGAGAATATTTGGAACTCGGTTTAGTATGGTTGGACTCTTCCTACTGAGAGTGGTTCTCCAAAAACGTTCAACTCTTGGACAACGAATGAGAAGAATGACTTAACTTTTAACTGAAAGGGTGTAAACACTATATTTTGTATTGTGATCAGCGAATAGTTTATAAGAATTATAACTTGCGATAGTGCAAAGGATGGTTGAGATATGTTATGATTCACCCATAAGAGTATATATACTATTAGGATTTCCAAATTACAAAATTTGAGGACTAAGTTTGAGACGATTAAGATGTCATAGAATGTGTCATTTAATGAGTTCTATGCTAGGATGTTAGATAGTCAATTCCTCATTTAACTTAGGTGGCCCTATCCCTAAGCCTAGAGTTGTGACAAAAATCCTAAGGTCGTTGCCTTAAAGATTCAACACCAAAGTCGTGGTCCTATATTCCCTAGGTGGTGTCAACACTATAAGACTCCAAGAACTTGTAGGTTATTTTCAACCATATGAGATGAACATATTTCCTCTAAATAAAAAAGATGAAAAGAAAGAAAAAGGATGTTGATATGAAAGTCTAAAAGGAGGATGTGTCAGATTTTGATAGTGACGGTGAGCTTGATGCTGAAGAGATAGATAGGTTTGCTTAAAAGTTAATGAAGTTTCTAAAGATTAGATATTGTAATATTTTTGAAAAGAAACCTAAGAACTTTAATGACCATGATAGGGAGAAAAAGGTATGCTCTTAATATGGTTGATGATTGAGATAAAATCTTTGAATGCCAAGGTTTTGGGCATTATTATAGTGAGTATCCCACTAGACTAAGGAAGGAAGGAAATAAACCAAAGGTATACAAAACCACCCTTATTGATAGTAAATCAGAAAAGGAATTTGATTCCCCCATTGAGCGTAAATACACCGCATTCGTAACTATTCATGTGGGATTAGATGAAAAGTCTTTTGTCATTGAAGATTATCATTTTCATGATGGTTTCAAGGTCCGATCTTCTGATTCTCAAGTGAGGATTGATTCAGAAGTAGAATAATAAAAATAAGAGGATGAGGAGAGTGAGCTTCAAGTAGCCTTTCGACAATTGTACATGGAGTAATTGAAGTTGAAAAAGTCTAACTTGTGTTTAAAAGCTAAATTGAAAGAACGTGTCATAGGTAACGATTATGCTAAAATAATTGAATATTTAAGGGAACATGAGAAGTCTCTTAAGAAGAATCTCGACTATGTTAAGGGAGTGAGATACAATTCATGGTTTGATGGAATTTTTAAAAAAGGAATCCTTAATTTTGATGATTATAATTATTTACTTAAATCTAGGCTTGTGGATATAGATAAGGATTTGAGCGATCGAGTCAAGTCAAAATTGATTTGAAATATAGGCTGGAGAAACAAGAGAAGATGTTAGGCACCGTCCTTATCAACTATGATAATTTTTGAATTGACATTAATGCTTGGAAGGATAAATATCTAATTGAGTCTATTTTATGTATTAGCTTAAGACTATGCCGTGTTTGATGGAAGACATATCGATAAAGCTTCATAGATTGCATTATCGTGTCACGTTTCTTGCCTTGTTTTATCTTATTATTTCTAAGGGTCTCTCAGGTATGAATGCCTATGAATTTTATTTTAGGTGTTTGTTTTTATAAAATGTTTGGGTTTATTTTTAAAACATTTAAAAGATAATTTTTTTATGTTATGTTGTTCAAATGACTTTATAGGTTTCTTTCAATGAGTTTAGCAGTTCGTTCAAACAAACATTAAATGAAATTTCTTTGTTAGAAGAACAAATGTATTTGATGCTCGTTCGATGCTAGTTAAAATGAGATTAGACGTTGGTTCGAACGAGATTGGGTTTTGGTTCGAATGAAACCCTTATTTTCATTTTAAAAAGAATTTTCAAAAAATGTGTCGCCTTATAAAAATATGGTTTTCATATAAAAGGGTTTAGGTATTTGTTTTTAGAGATAATTTCAGTGAAAATCATTTTCCTATAGATAGCCAAAATTTCCCAAACTCTGGTTTCACCCAAACTCTTTAAGATCTAATTTTCACCCAAACTCTTTGAGATCTTATTTTTGGGAACCTTAGTTTGTTTCTCTCATCATTTTGATAAAGAAAAGTTTTATACGGTGGATTTCCTACCCAATTTACTATTTACACATGGCGAACTCCTTCGTGTGTTGTTGTTGTGAAGAAGTAGTGCATCTGTATTCGATATCCGCAGACAGTTGTTGATCCTAGGTCAGCGGATACTGAGGCATATTGGACCCACACGTTGTGTCATCTTCAGGGATGACTCCTACGTGTCACTGTGTGTATGTAGAGAAATTAATAGTGTCATGTTTTGCGAGGGCATCGATTATGTGTGGTAAGTCTATTGTCTTATCCTTGTAATTCCATCCATAGTGAAATTTGTGTGGCTAGGCCCTTTGAGGTTTTTTCCATTGTGGGTATTTTTGTACATCGATGTGTTGTGGTTCGTTGCTTTATTTTAATATTTTACTCATCTAGATGCATGTGTAGGATAAGATAGAGTTTAATAAATCATTTATCACAACAATCGATTTTAAATTGCTGCGAAGTTCTTATATGGGTTAAACTTGTTTAAATTTTATATTTAATTAAAAAAATTAAAAATTGACTTTTTTTAAAACCACCCTTCGCACTCTTGTAACTTCAAATTCGTATCAGAGTGGGAACATAGATTTTTGTCTTAGATCCGTGTTTAGGCATGAGTTTTAGATGTTGCATTAGGAGGGTCAATCGGGTTTTAGGGCACCGATGTTCAATGGCTCTAATTATGCATACTGGAAAATGCAAATGAAATCAGCACTCAAGGCCATAGAGAAACGAGTATGGCATGCGGTAATTTAAGGGTTAGTTACCACTCATAACCTTAGATAGTGATTATAAAATTTCCAAACCCATTGATTAATAGAGTGAAGAATATCATATGTTAAAAAATTATAATTTGCGAGGTTTAAATGGTATGTTTTATTCGGTCACACCGGAGGATTCCTACCTTATTATGACACGTGAAATGTTTAAAGAGGTTTGGGACATAGTCAAACTCGTCCATGAAAGTACTAGTACTATTAAATCTTTTAAAATCCAAAACCTCATCACTCAGATTAAAAGCATTAGTATGGAGAAGAATGAAACCTTTGATGAGTTCTATGTTGTACTATTAAATATCGCGAACTCATCTTTTAACTTAGGAGAGTGAAAACCCAAAACCTGCATAGTTAAGAAAATATTACGGCCCTTGCCTGAATGATTTAATTCAAAAGTGATAGTTTTGAATCCCTGGGATACTATAGGCTCTCTACTAAACTCAAAAATCTTATAGGTGATCTTTAGAGTTAAGAGCTCGATATGTTTTCCTCCAAAAACCTGAAGAAAGGTAAGGGATTTGCTTTGAAATCCCGAAAGGAGGAAACACGTATTTTGAATGATATGTATGATATCATTATGATGATGTGACCATGTTTGGCCAGATGTTTAAAAAAATTCCGAAGTTTGAAAAATAATTAAAATATGTAATGATCGAGAAAAATAAGTTATAACAAGTACGATCAATTCCCTAAAAAACTCAATAATACTTTTAAGAGGGATGAGTCGAATAGATGCTTTAGGTATGAGGGTTATGACCATAGAATAATTAAGTATCCGAATAAAATAAGGAATGATGGAAAGAAATTGAAGGGGTACAATTCCACACATAGAGATATTGATCCAGAAGAAGGACCCAATTCCCCCATTCAGTACAACTACACCATAGTCATGGCTAGTTATGAATGACTTAATGAAAAATCTTCCCATGAAGATAATCTTGAGTGTGACACTTCTAAGGCCATTGTTTAGGATTCCAAAGAGAGTGTAGAAGAAAAAGAGTGTGAAGTAATGAAGGAGGAGTATGAGGAGGAGGAGGAGGAGGAGGAGAGTGAACTCCAAGTTGCCTTCTGTGAATTGTATGTGAAAACATTAAAATTGAAAAAGTAGCTGGGTTGAAAGAATGTTCCATAAGTGATGATAATTATAAATTGATTAAGGATCTTCGGGCATGTTAGAGTAATCTTAAGGAGAATATAGAGTATGTTGAGGGTGATTAAAATATCCTTCAAGGCTTGACGGAGGTTTTAAAGAAGGAGATTCTTAACTTTGAAGAGTTTAGGAATTTACTCGAGTCTAGGATATTAAATATATAAGAGACATTGAGAGACTCGAGTCATGTCAAATTTGATTTGCAGTCTAGGCCTGAAAAGTTGGATAAGATATTAGTCACTGTCCAAATCAAAGATAACACGTATCGGGTTGGCTTCGATATTCCAAATGCTTTCACTACTAAAGTTAAGACAAAGATTTTAAGAAAGTCAATAATTTCTAAGAATGTTAGAAAAGGTTAACCTAAAGGATATATACATTGGATCTACATATGCATATATTAATGTAGAAAAGGTCACCATAGGCGTTTTTGCTTTAATATTAGAAATGGTCCTATAAATGTAACACCCCGCCTAATGGGATACCGGACGATCACTCCTATATCAAATTAAAACAGGAGTCTCATATGGATAATTCTTAGCATCACTGTCGAAAATACATTTAATTACTAATAACCTATTAGTCCGGTGTCAAAATTTTAACTTTACTACTCTTTTTAACAACAATAAATAAAACATCCACACAGTTTATGGGTAAATGAAACTGAAATGAAATAATATAACCGAACACTCGGTCAAAATATACAACCATATCGAATGCTGTACCGAAAGAATAAATAAATGCAGTTCATCCACTGGCTCGAATGTCTATACAGTACCTCCTATATAGAGTACAACGATGGAAGCGGCTATCAAAAACCTGCACGCATCCACAGCTGCTGCAGCTGACGTCTGATTCGAAAGAATTTCCATCCAGGCGTCCCTATGTCTGGACACCTATATATATATAATATATAGAAAGAAAGGAAAAGTAGATAAACGGGACAGAGCCCGAGTTCTGAAAATATTTTGCAAGTGCATAAATGCCTTATTATTTTGAAAAAGGTTTTTACCTCATATTTAAATTGGTATCGCGCTCCCATGAGATACCCCTCACCTCTCCACTAATAGTGCACTCCTAGCGCATCCCTCTAGACATCCTAGTCAAGCTATCCTGCTAAACTAGTCAATCCCAAACCCACTATCAATCCTAGATAGTCCAAGCAATGTACTAAGGGCTAAACTTCACCCCAGTCTCAACGCTATGCCATGTTCGTGCGTGGGGTGTCTCGCAAAGAGAAATCCAAAAAAGGAACCCCCCCGATACACTACTATGCGGTAAGGTCGATCGTCGAGATCCGCCAGTCCCTCAGTACATAAAGATATATATGAATATATATATACCATAAACATTTATAATATTAGAGCACTAAGGATTAAACTTCTCCCCAGTCTCAACACAATGCCATATTCGTGCGTGGGGTGTCTCGCAAAGCGAAATCCAAACAAGGAACCCCCCCGATACACTACTACGCGGCAAGGTCGATCGTCGGTATCCATTAGACCCTCGGCACTCGATTTATCCATTTATATATATACATATACATATTTTACCATAACCATCCGGATCTATCTCCCGGAATAAGAATCCATATACAAAGTATTTATCAATACTTATCATTTTTATCTCAAAACCTTCCATTTCCCTTCTCATATCCAGGAAATGTATTTAAAAGCCAATTCATTATTATGAATTGCTTTAACAAATCATATCTTTTTTTTTTAAAGCCAGTTTTATTATCATAAAAATGCATTACCTTTTTAAATCATCCCATTTCCCTTTTTATACTCAGGAAATGTATTCAAAGCCATTTTCATTATTATAAAAATGCTTTGATCATATCATATGCTTCCACATCCCTTCTTCCATCCGGGAAGTGTTACCGAAGCCAAACCTTTATCCCATTTCCCTTCCTATATCCAGGAAATGTAATTAAAGCCAATCCATTATGATGAATTGCTTTAATATAACGCGTTCTAAGACCGCCCGTCCGGATTTCTCCACTGTGCGCGCCCCTAAATGGTTATCATCTTCCAGGGACAATCGTAAGACAACCTGGGATCCTACATCGCAAGACGTCGGGAAGCGGCCATGTGCCTGCGGGATAGTCAAGACCACACCCGGAATCTCCTAACCAGCGCAGAAAAATATATATCAACAAACGCTCACATGGCCTAAAGGACTATATCCACCCTGCGTTAATTTGTCAGGGGGCTTCACCATACGCACGCAACTTCCCTTATGATAGCGATTTAGAGAGGTGTGTAATCCATATTTTATTAATTATGAAAAACATTTCTCTTTCCATTTTGAAAATATTCATTTTTATATTTTCAAAATCATTTCCATCATAACATATATATATATATATCAAAATCACACAGTATATACATATCCTATATATTCTTCCTAGAATATATATAAACGGCCATAATGGCCTATAACATCTAGCGATGACCAATAATCCCAAAGATTCCCTCCAAGAATCACAATCATGTATTCATATACGCATGAAACTAAACCCAAATATTTCTTAATTTAATAATCACTATATACATCAATCCCATCTAAGGATTTATTGGATATCTCCAATGATACCCTTCACTCTAAGTGAAATCAACACATACCTATATTCCCAGTTTATCCTAATTATCTCCTAGGATATACTTACCGATAATCGATATAATTATGCTTCCTATAAGCATAATTATATAGGCCTTTATGCCTACGAGAAATATCCTCGGGATTTATCTCACCCGAACAACCTTAAATTCAACGAGTTAAGGATTTCAATTCCTTGAACCCCAAAGACTATACCTAGTCCAATTAATCATTTAGAAGTCCCCAATATAATTTAGGAACCCTAATCCATCAATTAATGCAAATATTCTATTTTCCTCGAAAATATATATTAAGGGTTATATACTAAAAACCCTTACATTACCCTCCTAAATTGCCTTAATTTATGGACCATAAAGTCCTAAAAGGTCCCCTAGGTTATCACCTAATTAAACTCAAAGCAAGATTAAATGGAATCTATTCCATCCAAATCATCCTAGATAAATTGCCAACTTTCAGCAGGGGTCGATCGATCGACCCCATGGCCGTCGATCGATCGATGTCTTCGATCGATCGATCCCCTATGATCGATCGATCGATCAAGCCGGGCAGCTTCTTCTCCGAGAAGCTGTTTCGGCCATGGAAGCTTCCCCCAAGCTTCCATATCTTCACCAAACGGCCTACAACTTCAACCAACTACAAATACACCTATAATACGGGTTCTAAACATCCTAGAACCTGGAATCACCAATTAATTTCAAGAAAAACCTAAGTTTCTCCACTTTATCATTTTTAGGGGTTTATTCGTTTTAACTCCCAAAAATCCGTTTTATCCACGAATACCCAACCCAAAATCATTAGGGTTTGTTATACCAACAATGATATGAGATATTTATGCTTAAAAACAAATAAAGCAAGTAAACACTTGCCTCGTGGATAAAATCCGACGTCCTCGAGCCGAATCCCGCGGAGGCTGGCCGGAATCTCCCCCTTTTTCCTCTTTTCTTCCTCCTCTCTCTCTTCCCTCTCTTCTTTCTCTTTTCTCTTCTCTTTCCTCCCCCTCTCCCTCCTTTTATAAGGAGAAAAAGGTTTAACCCCTTTAAAACCCAAAAACGACTCGTTTACCCAATTACGAGCCTATTTAACTCCAAAATTATCCGGAACTCCATTTCGACAATCGAACACTCTTTTCCGACTATCTCGGACATTCCGAGACTCATGGCGCAGTCAAAATTTCCATCCGAGGTACTTGACCGCAAATCACTATTCTAACCCAAAATAATTAAGTGCGGTATTCTACTCAAAATCTTACCTCTTTTGTCGCTATACTCCACGACGACATATAATTAAATTACTTCGACCTATATAGTCCCAAAATAATTTATAACACCCTTCGAAAATATTTAAATCCTCGAAAATCCCAAAAATTACTATTTTGAGAAATTCTCCAAATTCCGAATTATACTTAATTATGGAATTTAATTCTCTCCAAAAGGGCGGGTTATTACATACTCCCCCCCTTACAACGGAATTTCGTCCTCGAAATTCAGGTATAACCTACACCATATAACTAGGATCACTCCAAATCCTAATTTCTCAAGGGAAACGATACTAACCCAATGGTTCCCGACCATATGCTACACGACTACCACGATCGTAAAGTGACTCTAATACGTCACATAATACCCATCATCTATAATGCCTATCGGCATGAATTTCAACCTTATATACTACGCCCATTCTATTCCAGGCGGTATATAAAACCATCCTACCAGGGTGCCCATACACCTTTCCAACTTGTGCACATCTGCACATCCGTAGTGAACGTCTGACATGTAACACTCTCTCCCAATAAGGGTCTCCTTTCCTCGGTGTAATACTCACACATGGATCCTCCCAAACCCGCGAAATCAATTCTTCTAATCTCGGCGCCACTAACATTAACGAACTTACGTCCTAAATAATACTAAAGTCTATGCGATATCCTACCTACACGGAACGAATATAATCCTAAGTATGTCCCTAGTGCCCAAGGCCTCTCTCAACTCCCGACAATTGCTTGGTTTCATGCGTGGGACGTCTCGCCAAGGGAAAATCCAAACAAGGAACCCTCCCATTACACTACTCCCTCGCGTAGTCGGTCATCGAGATATAGCGACCCAAGGCACATAAGCGGGACTTCCTAAATCCTACAAGGCTAGCCTATGAACGCATTCCTACTAACTTATACTTCCGCCCATACAGAAGGAAACCTAATCCATCGAAGTGCCCACTTTCTGTAGAAAGTGTCATGAACATAATAACCAAATTGTATCTACTCAAAATTTGCCTTATCATTAAGGCTGGTTATTATCCTCAAATAAATTTCTAAGTCCAACCTCACCCACCACTTGTGGTGAGGGGACCACTTTAGTGATTTTCCATAGCACAATATCTCCATAAGTATATCAATATCATGTGGCTCATAGTCTATAGTGGTTCATCCACACTATAAGACCTTTCCACAAAATCAATATCCTTGCATTCCATAACAGCTCCCCACTCCCGACGCCGTTAAGAGTCATGTGTGGAGTGTCTCGCAAAGCGAAATCCAAATAAGGAACCCCTCCACACATTAACCCTTGACTTCATTGGTCATGGAGTTTCGTCATTTCAACATGCAACCGGGATATCCCTATCCCTTAATCCAACAAAAAGATGGTCTGAACTCCTATATCTAACTAAGAGTCATACCACCCTGCACTCGCACTCATTTTTAAGTCCTTGCGCAAATAGTAATGAGCTTTATGTTCAGCTCAACGAAAATCCAGCGGCCTTAAATCATATATATAAGGTCGCCATATACCCAAATCACGATAAGGAAACCTCTACTCATCGAAGTTTCGTATCCCATACCAAATAAGGTGAACTCAACCTATATCTAGGTGAGACACCGCAACAATAACCCGTTCCCTCCAGGAACCATGGACATGATAGACTTGTCATTTTTAGCCTGCTATCGCTCCAAAAATACACCATAATGTATTATAATCATTATAACACCGTACTCGTATAGACATATAGAACGAGTATCCCAAACCAGATATATATATGTATATACACAATATATCAACACCTGCCTTTATGGTGAATGAAGGAAAATAAAACTCTGCTATTGCGGACAACACATTAGCATGCATGATAAAATGTTATCGAGACCGCCATAAAACTCAAGACACACACACGAGTCTAGGGCTAACTAATACCGTGACTTTACCTAGCCACGGAAAATATACCTCCTCGTTTGAGGTAACACTCATAACAACAACTTCATTTTAACAAATTCCCCGAGTGGATGTCCAACCACGGGGTCCTCGAAGATACCCAGTCTTTAGTGAGCCCATCCTTCTTGGAAAGAACACAATATTCATTGCACCTAACTTACTTACGTACAAGGTTCACTTCGCCATAATACTCTTTATTCACCGTCGGCCTCTGGCTGAACCTTAGGCGAATAATTCCCAAAACAGCATTCTTCTCATCCTGCTGATTCATGGGGACTCACGGTTAGAACTATCCGTAAGATCCCTTTCGAACCCTTATCTCCACGGGGTAATTCAATCTTAAGTACCACTTTCTACCACAGTAGTACTTGGTTGCTCATAACTACTATACTTTAGTAGTCGTTGCAACAATCCTGAATAGTTGACATAAGGAGAGTGACCTCTACGGCGGTCCTCGTCCCCAACTTCTACCAGCTTCCCCAGCTAAGATTCACCTCGTGCTGCCCTCCGAGCTCCGCACACGATTCTCAAAGTGCGTAAAAGATTTCTATAATCTTGTAACATGGCAGGAGAACGAAATCTCACAAGAGAAATCAAAAATCCTAATCCTGGGGCTCTATAACAAATCGAGAGCAACGCTGAAAGCATAGTACGTAGTACGTCCGCACAGATTCCTAAGGACACTAGAACCTGATGCTCTGATACCATATGTAACACCCCGTCTAATGGGATACCGGGCGATCACTCCTATATCAAATTAAAACAGGAGTCTCATATGGATAATTCTTAGCATCACTGTCGAAAATCCATTTAATTACTAATAACCTATTAGGCCGGTGTCAAAATTTTAACTTTACTACTCTTTTTAACAACAATAAATAAAACATCCACACAGTTTATGCGTAAATGAAACTGAAATGAAATAATATAATCGAACACTCGGTCAAATATACAACCATATCGAATGCTGTACCGAAAGAATAAATAAATGCAGTTGAGCCATTGGCTCGAATGTCTATACAGTACCTCCTATATAGAGTACAACGATGGAAGCGGCTATCAAAAACCTGCACGCATCCATAGCTGCTGCAGTTGACGTCTGATTCGAAAGAATTTCCATCCAGGCGTCCCTGTGTCTGGACACCTATATATATATAATATATAGAAAGAAAGGAAAAGTAGATAAACGGGTCAGAGCCCGAGTTTTGAAAATATTTTGCAAGTGCATAAATGCCTTATTATTTTGAAAAAGGTTTTTACCTCATATATAAACTGGTATCGCGCTCCCATGAGATACCCCTCACCTCTTCGCTAATAGTGCACTCCTAGCGCATCCCTCTAGACATCCTAGTCAAGCTATCCTGCTAAACTAGTCTATCCCAAACCCACTATCAATCCTAGATAGTCCAAGCAATGTACTAAGGGATAAACTTCACCGCAGTCTCAACGCTATGCCATGTTCATGCGTGGGGTGTCTCGCAAAGCGAAATCCAAACAAGGAACCCCCCCGATACACTACTACGCGGCAAGGTCGATCGTCGAGATCCGCTAGTCCCTCAGTACATAAAGATATATATGAATATATATATATATACCATAAACATTTATAATATTAGAGCACTAAGGATTAAACTTCTCCCCAGTCTCAACACAATGCCATATTCGTGCGTGGGGTGTCTCGCAAAGCGAAATCCAAACAAGGAACCCTCCCGATACACTACTACGTGGCAAGGTCGATCGTCGGGATCCATTAGACCCCCGGCACTAGATTTATCCATTTATATATATACATATACATATTTTACCATAACCATCCGGATCTATCTCCCGGAATAAGAATCCATATACAAAGTATTTATCAATACTTATCATTTTTATCTCAAAACCTTCCATTTCCCTTCTCATATCCAGGAAATGTATTTAAAAGCCAATTCATTATTATGAATTGCTTTAACAAATCATATCTTTTTTTAAAGCCAGTTTTATTATCATAAAAATACTTTACCTTTTTAAATCATCCCATTTCCCTTTTTATACTCAGGAAATGTATTCAAAGCCATTTTCATTATCATAAAAATGCTTTGATCATATCATATGCTTCCACATCCCTTCTTTCACCCGGGAAGTGTTACCGAAGTCAAACCTTTATCCCATTTCCCTTCCTATATCCAGGAAATGTAATTAAAGCCAATTCATTATCATGAATTGCTTTAATATAACGCGTTCTAAGACCGCCCGTCCGGATTTCTCCACTGTGCGCGCCCTTAAATGGCTATCACCTTCCAGGGCCTATCATAAGACAACCTGGGATCCTACATCGCAAGAGGTCGGGAAGAGGCCATGTGCCTGCGGGATAGTCAAGACCACACCCGAAATCTCCTAACCAACGTAGAAAAATATATATCAACAAACGCTCACATGGCCTAAAGGACTATATCCACCCTGCGTTAATTTGTCAGGGGGCTTCAATATACGCACGCAACTTCCCTTATGATAGCGATTTAGAGAGGTGTGTAATCCATATTTTATTAATTATGAAAAACATTTCCCTTTCCCTTTTGAAAATATTCATTTTTATATTTTCAAAATCATTTCCATCATAACATATATATATACCTAAATCACACAGTATATACATATCCTATATATTCTTTCTAGAATATATATAAACGGCCATAGTGGCCTATATCATCCAGCGATGACCAATAATCCCAAAGATTCCCTTCAGGAATCCCAATCATGCATTCATATACGCATGAAACTAAACCCAAATATTTCTTAATTTAATAATCACTATATACATCAATCCCATCTAAGGATTTATTTGATATCTCCAATGATACCCTTCACTCTAAGTGAAATCAACACATACCTATATTCCCATTTTATCCTAATTATCTCCTAGGATATACTTAACGATAATCGATATAATTATGCTTTCTATAAGCATAATTATATAGGCCTCTATGCCTACGAGAAATATCCTCGGGATTTATCTCACCCGAACAACCTTAAATTCAACGAGTTAAGGATTTCAATTCCTTGAACCCCAAAGACTATACCTAGTCCAATTAATCATTTAGAAGTCCCCAATATAATTTAGGAACCCTAATCCATCAATTTCTGCAAATATTCTATTTTCCTCGAAAATATATATTAAGCATTATATACTAAAAACCCTTACTTTACCCTCCTAAATTGCCTTAATTTATGGACCATAAAGTCCTAAAAGGTCCCCTAGGTTATCACCTAATTAACCTCAAAGCAAGATGAAATGGAATCTATTCCATCCAAATCATCCTAGAGAAATTGTCAACTTTCAGCAGGGGTCGATCGATTGACCCATGGCCGTCGATCGCTCGATGGCTTCGATCGATCGATCGATCAAGTCGGGCAGCTTCTTCTCCGAGAAGCTCTTTCGGCCATGGAAGCTTCCCCCAAGCTTCCATCTCTTCACCAAACGGCCTACAACTTCAACCAACTACAAATACACCTATAATACGGGTTCTAAACATCCTAGAACCTGAAATCACCAATTAATTTCAAGAAAAACCTAAGTTTCTCCACTTTATCATTTTTAGGGGTTTATTCGTTTTAACTCCCAAAAACCCGTTTTATCCACGAATACCCAACCCAAAATCATTAGGGTTTGTTATACCAACAATGATATGAGATATTTATGCTTAAAAACAAATAAAGAAAGTAAACACTTGCCTCGTGGATAAAATTTGACGTCCTCGAGCCGAATCCCGCGGAGGCTGGCCGGAATCTCCCCATTTTTCCTCTTTTCTTCCTCCTCTCTCTCTTCCCTCTCTTCTTTCTCTTTTCTCCCCCTCTCCCTCCTTTTATAAGGAGAAAAAGGTTTAACCCCTTAAAAACCCAAAAACGGCTCGTTTACCCAATTACGAGCCTATTTAACTCCAAAATTATCCGGAACTCCATTTCGACAATCGGACACTCTTTTCCGACTATCTCGGATATTTCGAGACTCATCGCGCAGTCGAAATTTCCATCCGAGGTACTTGACCGCAAATCACTATTCTAACCCAAAATAATTAAGTGCGGTATTCTACTCAAAATCTTACCTCTTTTGTCGCTATACTCCACGGCGACATATAATTAAATTACTTCGACCTATATAGTCCCAAAATAATTTATAACACCCTTCGAAAATATTTAAATCCTCGAAAATCCCAAAAATTACTATTTCGAGAAATTCTCCAAATTCCGAATTATACTTTATTATGGAATTTAATTCTCTCCAAAAGGGAGGGTTATTACATACTCCCCCCTTACAACGGAATTTCGTCCTCGAAATTCAGGTATAACCTACACCATATAACTAGGATCACTCCAAATCCTAATTTCTCAAGGTAAACGATACTAACCCAATGGTTCCCAACCATATGCTACACGACTACCACGATCGTAAAGTGACTCTAATACGTCACATAATACCCATCATCTATAATGCCTATCGGCATGAATTTCAACCTTATATACTACGCCCATTCTATTCCAGGCAGTATATAAAACCATCCTACCAGGGTGCCCATACACCTTTCCAACTTGTGCACATCTGCACATCCATAGTGAACGTCTGACATGTAACACTCTCTCCCAATAAGGGTCTCCTTTCCTCGGTGTAATACTCACACATGGATCCTCCCAAACCCGCGAAATCAATTCTTCTAATCTCGGCGCCACTAACATTAACGAACTTACGTCCTAAATAATACTAAAGTCTATGCGATATCCTACCTACACGGAAGTAATATAATCCTAAGTATGTCCCTAGTGCCCAAGGCCTCTCTCAACTCCCGACAATTGCTTGGTTTCTTGCGTGGGACGTCTCGCCAATGCAAAATCCAAACAAGGAACCCTCCCATTACAATACTCCCTCGCGTAGTCGGTCATCGAGATATAGCGACCCAAGGCACATAAGTGGGACTTCCTAAATCCTACAAGGCTAGCCTATGAACGCATTCCTACTAACTTATCCTTCCGCCCATACAGAAGGAAACCTAATCCATCGAAGTGCCCACTTTCTGTAGAAAGTGTCACGAACATAATACCCAAATTCTATCTCCTCAAAATTTGCCTTATCATTAAGGCTGGTTATTATCCTCAAATAAATTTCTAAGTCCAACCTCACCCACCACTTGTGGCGAGGGGATCACTTTAGTGCTTTTCCATAGCACAATATCTCCATAAGTATATCAATATCATGTGGCTCATAGTCTATAGTGGTTCATCCACACTATAAGACCTTTCCACAAAATCAACATCCTTGCATTCCATAACAGCTCCCCACTCCCGACGCCGTTAAGAGTCATGTGTGGAGTGTCTCGCAAAGCGAAATCCAAACAAGGAACCCCTCCACACATTAACCCTTGACTTCGTTGGTCATGGAGTTCCGTCATTTCAACATGCAACCGGGATATCCCTATCCCTTAATCCAACAAAAAGATGGTCTGAACTCCTATCTCTAACTAAGAGTCATACCACCTTGCGTTCGCACTCATTTTTAAGTCCTTGCGCAAATAGTAATGAGCTTTATGTTCAGCTCAATGAAAATCCTGCGGCCTTAAATCATATATATAAGGTCGCCATATACCCAAATCACGATAAGGAAACCTCTACTCATCGAAGTTTCATATCCTATACCAAATAAGGTGAACTCAACCTATATCTAGGTGAGACACCGCAACAATAACCCGTTCCCTCCAGGAACCATGGACACGATAGACTTGTCATTTTTAGCCTGCTATCGCTCCAAAAATACACCATAATGTATTATACTAATTATAACACCGTACTCGTATAGACATATAGAACGAGTATCCCAAACCAGATATATATATGTATATACACAATATATCAACACCCGCCTTTATGGCGAATGAAGGAAAATAAAACTCTGCTATTGTGGACAACACATTAGCATGCCTGATAAAATGTTATCGAGACCGCCATAAAACTCAAGACACACACACGAGTCTAGGGCTAACTAATACCGTGACTTTACCTAGCCACGGAAAATATACCTCCTCGGTTGAGGTAAAACTCATAACAACAAGTTCATTTTAACAAATTCCCCGAGTGGATGTCCAACCACGGGGTCCTCGAATATACCCAGTCTTTAGTGAGCCCATCCTTCTTGGAAAGGACTCAATAATCATTGCACCTAACTTACTTAGGTACAAGGTTCACTTCGCCATAATACTCTTTATTCACCGTCGGCCTCTGGCTGAACCTTAGGCGAATAATTCCCAAAACATCATTCTTCTCATCCTGCTGATTCATGAGGACTCACGGTTAGAACTATCCGTAAGATCCCTTTCGAACCCTTATCTCCACGGGGTAATTCAATCTTAAGTACCACTTTCTACCACAGTAGTACTTGGTTGCTCATAACTACTATACTTTAGTAGTCGTTGCAACAATCCTTAATAGTTGACATAAGGAGAGTGACCTCTACGGCGGTCCTCGTCCCCAACTTCTACCAGCTTCCCCAGCTAAGCTTCACCTCCTGCTGCCCTCCGAGCTCTGCACACGATTCTCAAAGTGCGTAAAAGATTTCTATAATCTTGTAACATGGCAGGAGAACGAAATCTCACAAGAGAAATCAATAATCCTAATCCTGAGGCTCTATAACAAATCGAGAGCAACGCAGAAAGCGTAGTACGTCCGCAAAGATTCCTATGGACACTAGAACCTGATGCTCTGATACCATCTGTAACACCCCGCCTAATGGGATACCGGGCGATCACACCTATATCAAATTAAAACATGAGTCTCATATGGATCATTCTTAGCCACACTGTCGAAAATCCATTTAATTACTAATAACCTATTAGGCCGGTGTCAAAATTTTAACTTTACTACTCTTTTTAACAACAACAAATAAAACATCCACATAGTTTATGTGTAAATGAAACTGAAATGAAATAATATAACCGAACACTCGGTCAAAATATACAACCATATCGAATGTTGTACCGAAAGAATAAATAAATGCAGTTGATCCATTGGCTCGAATGTCTATACAGTACCTCCTATCTAGAGTACAACGATGGAAGCGGTTATCAAAAACCTGCACGCATCCACAGCTGCTGCAGCTGACGTCTGACTCGAAAGAATTTCCATCCAGGCGTCCCTGTGTCTGGACACCTATATATATATATAATATATAGAAAGAAAGGAAAAGTAGATAAACGGGTCAGAGCCCGAGTTTTGAAAATATTTTGCAAGTGCATAAATGCCTTATTATTTTGAAAAAGGTTCTTACCTCATATTTAAATTGGTATCGCGCTCCCATGAGATACCCCTCACCTCTCCACTAATAGTGCACTCCTAGCGCATCCCTCTAGACATCCTAGTCAAGCTATCCTGCTAAACTAGTCTATCACAAACCCACTATCAATCCTAGATAGTCCAAGCAATGTACTAAGGGCTAAACTTCACCCCAGTCTCAACTCTATTCCATGTTCATGCGTGGGGTGTCTCGCAAAGCGAAATCCAAACAAGGAACCCCCCCCAATACACTACTACGCGGCAAGGTCGATCGTCGAGATCCGCCAGTCCCTCAGTACATAAAGATATATATGAATATATATATATACCATAAACATTTATAATATTAGAGCACTAAGGATTAAACTTATCCCCAGTCTCAACACAATGCCATATTCGTGCGTGGGGTGTCTCGCAAAGCGAAATCCAAACAAGGAACCCCCCGATACACTACTACGCGACAAGGTCGATCGTCGGGATCCATTAGACCCTCGGCACTCGATTTATCCATTTATATATATACATATACATATTTTACCATAACCATCCGGATCTTTCTCCCGGAATAAGAATCCATATACAAAGTATTTATCAATACTTATCATTTTTATCTCAAAACCTTCCATTTCCCTTCTCATATCCAGGAAATGTATTTAAAAACCAATTCTTTATTATGAATTGCTTTAACAAATCATATCTTTTTTTTAAAGCCAGTTTTATTATCATAAAAATGCTTTACCATTTTAAATCATCCCATTTCCGTTTTTATACTCAGGAAATGTATTCAAAGCCATTTTCATTTTCATAAAAAAGCTTTGATCATATCATATGCTTCCACATCCCTTCTTCCATCCGGGAAGTGTTACCGAAGCCAAACCTTTATCCCATTTCCCTTCCTATATCCAGGAAATGTAATTAAAGCCAATCCATTATCATGAATTGCTTTAATATAACGCGTTCTAAGACCGCCCGTCCGGATTTTTCCACTGTGCGCGCCCCTAAATGGCTATCATCTTCCAGGGACTATCATAAGACAACCTGGGATCCTACATCGCAAGACGTCGGGAAGCGGCCATGTGTCTGCGGGATAGTCAAGACCACACCCGGAATCTCCTAACCAGCGCAGAAAAATATATATCAACAAACGCTCACATGGCCTAAAGGACTATATCCACCCTGCGTTAATTTGTCAGGGGGCTTCACCATACGCACGCAACTTCCCTTATGATAGCGATTTAGAGAGGTGTGTAATCCATATTTTATTAATTATGAAAAAGTTTCTCTTTCCATTTTGAAAATATTCATTTTTATATTTTCAAAATCATTTCCATCATAAAATATATATATATACCTAAATCACACAGTATATACATATCCTATATATTCTTCCTAGAATATATATAAACGGCCATAGTGGCCTATAGCATCTAGCGATGACCAAAAATCCCAAAGATTCCCTCCAGGTATCATAATCATGCATTCATATACGCATGAAACTAAACCCAAATATTTCTTAATTTAATAATCACTATATACATCAATCCCATCTAAGGATTTATTGGATATCTCCAATGATACCCTTCACTCTAAGTGAAATCAACACATACCTATATTCCCACTTTATCCTAATTATCTCCTAGGATATACTTAACGATAATCGATATAATTATGCTTTCTATAAGCATAATTATATTGGCCTCTATGCCTACGAGAAATATCCTCGGGATTTATCTCACCCGAACAACCTTAAATTCAACGAGTTAAGGATTTCATTTCCTTGAACCCCAAAGACTACACCTAGTCCAATTAATCATTTAGAAGTCCCCAATATAATTTAGGAAACCTAATCCATCAATTTATGCAAATATTCTATTTTCCTCGAAAATATAGATTAAGGGTTATATACTAAAACCCCTTACTTTACCCTCCTAAATTGCCTTAATTTATGGACCATAAAGTCCTAAAAGGTCCCCTAGGTTATCACCTAATTAACCTAAAAGCAAGATGAAATGGAATCTATTCCATCCAAATCATCCTAGAGAAATTTTCAACTTTCAGCAGGGGTCAATCGATCGATCCATGGCCGTCGATCGCTCGATGGCTTCGATCGATCGATCGATCAAGTCGGGCAGCTTCTTCTCCGAGAAGCTCTTTCGGCCATGGAAGCTTACCCCAAGCTTCCATCTCTTAACCAAACGGCCTACAACTTCAACCAACTACAAATAAACCTATAATACGGGTTCTAAACATCCTAGAACCCGGAATCACCAATTAATTTCAAGAAAAACCTAAGTTTCTCCACTTTATCATTTTTAGGGGTTTATTCGTTTTAACTCCCAAAAACCCGTTTTATCCACGAATACCCAACCCAAAATCATTAGGGTTTGTTATACCAACAATGATATGAGATATTTATGCTTAAAAACAAATAAAGCAAGTAAACACTTGCCTCGTGCATAAAATCCGACGTCCTCGAGCCGAATCCCGCGGAGGCTGGCCGGAATCTCCCCCTTTTTCCTCTTTTCTTCCTCCTCTATCTCTTCCCTCTCTTCTTTCTCTTTTCTCTTCTATTTTCTCCCCCTATCCCTCCTTTTATAAGGAGAAAAAGGTTTAACCCCTTTAAAACCCAAAAACGACTCGTTTACCCAATTACGAGCCTATTTATCTCCAAAATTTTCCGGAACTCCATTTCGACAATCGGACACTCTTTTTCGACTATCTCGGACATTTCGAGACTCATGGCGCAGTCGAAATTTCCATCTGAGGTACTTTACCACAAATCACTATTCTAACCCAAAATAATTAAGTGCGGTATTCTACTCAAAATCTTACCTCTTTTGTCGCTATACTCCACGGCGACATATAATTAAATTACTTCGACCTATATAGTCCCAAAATAATTTATAACACCCTTCGAAAATATTTAAATCCTCTAAAATCCCAAAAATTACTATTTCGAGAAATTCTCCAAATTCCGAATTATACTTAATTATGGAATTTAATTCTCTCCAAAAGGGCGGGTTATTACAATAAAGTCCATGTCAAGAGTTATCGAGGTTCTAAAAACCCGAGGGCATCGTATCTTACCTATGTGGATGAGAAAATGTGATTTGGAGGTTTTACATGTTAAACTTGTTCATTCTCTAATACTTGCATAAGATACTTCTCATGGTATATGTAATGGTTCATTATGTTCGGAAGTTTGCATGCACCAAATTTTGTACTTCATGTTATATATGTTTGATAGTTGTATGTGGTTTGAGTATCTTATATCTTATTTTTTTCATTTATTGGATCTTATTCAAAAATACAAAAATATCTTTTTTGTCTTTTGAGATATTTTTTAATTGCTATCATTTTGAAAATGTTTCAAAACTCCAAAAGATTTTTTTTTTATGTCTAGTTTAGTTTTACACATTTTGTGTGGAATATTGGTGTACTTGAATCTAATTCATTCCATATTTTCCATATGGCTAGTACATTTGATTATGATTTCCAATTCTTGTATTGTTCTTAATTATTCTTCCATGGAGTCATTCGACTTTGATTTTCTTGATGGATTCACTTTGTATATGTGTTCACATACATGCACTAGATTTTTTTAACTTTAACTTCACATGTTATATTTTAACTAAGTGAGATATTCTTCCATACATCTTGGCATCTAAATATATGCTGACTATGGGTGATTTGTCAATGTAAGAATCGTTGCACGTGAGTATGTTGGTTTCTATTGAAAATATGAAGGTGCATGGGAAAGTGCTATGAGATGAGAAAATATCCTTTGCTAGAAAGCTACTGTTGTTAATAGCCTAAAGATAAGAGGCAAAAATAAAATATTAATTGATAGCATTTTTCTTTGATTGATTTTCAAAAATGGTATCTTTAAAATAATTGAGTGAAATATATGTTTAGATTTGGAGGGTGTTATAGTAGAAGACCAATGAGTTTGCACAATGATTTGTAGTTATTTTTATCATATCATGAAGCTATTGATTTGTAAAGTCATCAAAATGTAATGCATGTGTGCATTTTATTTGTTTGTTTATTGATTTCACTTTATATGTCATTTGGGGTTAAATCTTTGTTTGATAAATTTTTTTGGTCAAATAGAGCTCCTTGGACATTTTTCGTGATTGAATCATATTTTATTTTTTTCTAGTTCAATTCCCTTCACTTCATCCCACATGTTTAGACACATCTATATTATGCTAGTGTGTAAATATTATGTGGTTTGTGTAATTTTGTGGTCATTTATACCTATATGTATGTGCCTTTGTGTTATTGGTATATTTTGCATAATACATATATATATATATATATATATATATATATATATATATATATATATATATATATATATATATATATATATATATATCGTTTGTTTTGAATATTTGCATTTGCATTTAATCAAAGTTTTCCATGTTCTAGATCCTTGAATCAAATTGGCATTCTATACGATCATATCGTTATCTTTTTTTTTCTTATTTGCATTGATATCTTATGATTCATTACGTATTCAAGATGGTATTATATTTGCATAATATTGATATTAATTTATCATTGTGTGACTTATATATACTTGTGTTGTCATATTGTATTTTATTGAACTTTACACGATTGCATGATGTTATTCTTTCTACCTTAATTTCAATTGATATCATACGTTCTTCCTTTTTTAGGGAGATATATTTTATGGGAGAGAAATTGTTTATTATGAATTATTACTTTGTCTATTACTAAATAGAAAAGTTGGAGAAATGGTATCTTTTACTTTAGTGTTAGGAGGAGATCTTTATCTTGAGGGGAGACGTCTTACTTAGTTGAGGATTATAAGACATATGGGAATTTTATTCTTATGCAATTTATATTATTATATATTCAGGTTGCAATTATAAGGTGTGTTTAAATGTATGAGGAGATCTTTATCTTAGGGAGGCACATCTTATCTGGGCGAGCATTATTAGGCACATGGGGAATTTTATTCTTATACAGTTTATATTCAAGTTGAATTTGAAGGTGTGTTTAATTATGCAGATTTACAACATGAAAAAAGTTTACACTCCTCCAAGGCTAATCAGCGCATGTGTTGGTCAAGTCAGCAGTTTTTCTTTTGGGGTTACGGATTAAGTCTTTCAGAAGAGCTTAATGGACCATAGGTTTTTATTTTTGTATTTTGTCCTGGAATACCTAAAGGGGGATGTTTATAAGGACACATTTTTTATTGAGTAAATTATGTATTGTTTTAATTCCGAAAAAAATATTTTGAGTAATATGTTTAGCTTTGTATGTTAATATTGATGTGTTTTATTAAAGTGGCAAAAGAAAAGTTTCAGAGACTGCATTATTAGGCCATGTTTTATCCCATGTTTAATCTTCGTATTTTCAAGAATCTCTTAGGTATGAATGTATACAAATTTTGATCCTTGGAACTATATTTTGGGTGTCTGTTTTTATAAATTTTGGGGGCTATTTTTGAAAGATTTTATAAGATTTTTTTTATTTTAAGCCATTGCAACGACTTTATAGGATTCATTTCTATGAGTTTTGTAGTTTGTTCGAAGGAGTTTTAAACGAATACCAAATGATATGTCTCTATTAACTCAAAAAATTTCATTCAAAGATGGTTCGAACGATATTGGCTATTCATTCGAACGAGTTTTAAGTTGTTTCATACGAGATTGTGTTTTCGTTTGAAGGGACCCTTATTTTCATTCTAACGAGATTTCTCAAAAAATACACTACCTTAAAAAATGTGTTTTGTTTTATGTAAAGGGGTTCTAGCATTTTTTTTAAAGGGCCATTTGGAAAAAATCATTTTCTTATACATATCCAAAAGTTTCCAAACTCTAATTTCACCTAAACTCCTTAATATTTATGTTTGAATCTTTATATTCTTTAAGATCTTGTTTATAGGTACCATAGTTTGTTTCTCTCATCATCTTAAAACAAAAAAGTTTCGTGTGGTGGATTCCGCAGATGGTTTGCTATTTAGACATGGTGGAATCTACCGTGTGGTGTTGCAGTGAAGAAGCAATGTGTCCGTGTTCCATATCTGCGGATACTTACTAAGCCTGAATTAATGGATACCAAGGTGTGTCTGGACTCAAACATTATGGCAGTGTCATGGGTGGACTCTTGCATGTCATTATGCGGAGGTAGAGGAACAAAGAGCACTAAGGTTTACAAGGGCGTCGAATATATGCTATAAGTCTATCGTCATGTCCTTATAATTTCATACATAGTGAAATTTTCATGGTCGGGCCATCCAAGGTTTTTACCGTTTTGGATTTTCCTCATATATCGACATATTGTGGTTTATGTGTTATATTATTTTTGTACTCATCTGGATTCATATTTAGGACAAGACAATATTTGGTAAATTTTTTATCATAACAATTGGTTTGAAATTTGTGCAAAGTTTGGTTTAAATTTTATATTTAACTTAAAAAAATTTATAATTAACTTTGGTTTAAACCACCCTCCATACCCCTTTCAAATTCAATGATACAAATACTTCTGCTGCTAAAGCCAAGACCAATGTTTTGATAGAGTTAACCATTTGTAGGGACATTATAAAAGGGCAACACAAAGATAACATTCTCTATGTCTACACTTGAACACACTGCGATAGAAAAGGTCACCTTAGGTGTTTCTATTATGATCTTAAAAAATGTTCTATGAAGTCTAAGATTAGTGTCAGTAAGGTTCCCAGACCCTATATCATCGCGTTACACCTATTTGGTTTCAAAAATAGGATTTGGATGCTCTAAATGGTAGGTTTGTTGATTCGCGCATGCTATCATATGATTCTTCCCATGCTATATCTCACGAGTTATTGTGATTTCATTTTTTTTTCACACACTAGATTTTTTTTTTCATGTTATATGTTTTTCTCTAGTTGTATTATGTTTATCGTTTTCATTATGATTTTTCATTTTTTTGCGGTATTATTAAGCCAAAAATATTTTGTTTGCCTTTTGAGTCACTTTCCAAAAATGTTCTTAAAGTTAAAATTATTTTATTTTTTTATTTTTTTGTAGTTTGGTTTTACCCATTTTTTTATGGCGTATCTATGTGTTTGAATCCCATCCACTTGAATGTTTCCACATGTATGTAACATTTGGTTATGATTTTTAATTCTTGGATTGTTCTTAATCATGCTTTCATGGAGTTATTCAACTTTCATATTCTTGATGGATTCACTTTGCATACGCCCCTGTAAACACTTTGCATGAGCTCTTTTGGATTATAACTTCTGATGTTAAATGAGCTAAGTGAGGTATTATCCTGTCACACCCCGCCCGCCCGGGAGAGCGAACGGAGAGCTAATGCGATAAAATAAATCCAAATCCACAAGTAATAAGGTATAGAGCATCTAAATAATCCCACAATAATATAAATCCACTAATCTCAATCTTCAAATAAAATACAACAACGTCTCTCGAATAATAAAATACAACTATCTAACTCGAATAAAAATATAAATCTCCAAAGCTCTATACATCAAAATAATACAAATCTTTCCCAAACAATCCTCGCTAAAATCAATCTCCATAGCGCCCCAAAATCCGCGCTAACCTGCCATTAAAAGAAAATATGGGGAAGTACACAATACGACAGGAAAGGTGCTCAACAAATATATGTTAGCGATGAATAAAACGTAACAACACGAGTACGAATATTCAAATCAAAATGCAAATCTCAATAGCATTTCATCATTATAATTTCTCAACAACACTTTAACCGGGTCACCAGGCCTCACCACATCCGTATATGCTTTATCAAGCCATAGCCCGGGAAACAGGAATTTTGGCGGGTGCCCAACATCCGTGCCATATTAAAATCTCATGACAACGTGCTCATCAACAATATAATGATACCACATGAATCAAAATAATTTCAACAATTATTTTCCAGATTTCAATGAATTTATCAATTCAAATATGAGTTCAATTAAATAAGAATTCAAAGAGAATGACACTCGCGAGATTTAAGGAGCATATTGTGTAAAACCCCATACCTCAAACCATGATGAGAAACCAACGATCACATCCTCAATATCAACACAAAAGATCTACAAAAGCTTCTCCAAGAACCTCCAACAAAACAGTCCCAAGAACACCTCTAATCTATGGTTGGAACTTATAAATCTCAAGGGCCAATGTGTATATAAAAAGAAGAGGAATATAAAATATATTTGCTGCCAAAATTTGTGCCAAAAGTATGTTAAAAGGGTTGACCATGACTTCCTTTTATAATGCAAAGAAATGAAGAGTTGGAATCCAAAAGACTCCTTTAAATCAGGTAAAGAAATGAAGAGTTGGAAGTCAAAACAATTCCAAGAGTTAAAAACATTTAAAAATCATTTTAAAATCCGTTTTAACTCCGATTTCGAAAGCGTTTGAAATTCTCGCCTCTAAAAATAATATTCAACATATTTGAGCAATAAAAATAATTTTATAAAAAACTTGATTTTCCTCCATTTTCCAAAATTAATTAAAATAACCCAAAATTACGCGGGTTGTTACACTTCCCCACTAACAATGGAATTTCGCCCTCGAAATTTGCTGAATGCCTAACTCTAAAAAATCAGGCTGCTACACTAACTCCGAAAATAAATCACGTCTCCCAAAAATAAATTCCTCACATCTAATCTCGAAACCTATCACGAATATCACCTAAAATTTTCTGTCTCCAAAAATTGTTATCCACGCAATGAACCCAAAACTCAAACCCCGAGGGTTGTCGTATACCTAAGCTTTGATACCATTTGTAACACCCCGCCCGCCCGGGAGAGCGAACGGAGAGCTAATGCGATAAAATAAATCCAAATCCACAAGTAATAAGGTATAGAGCATCTAAATAATCCCACAATAATATAAATCCACTAATCTCAATCTTCAAATAAAATACAACAACGTCTCTCGAATCATAAAATACAACTATCTAACTCGAATAAAAATATAAATATCCAAAGCTCTATACATCAAAATAATACAAATCTTTCCCAAACAATCCTCGCTAAAATCAATCTCCATAGCGCCCCAAAATCCACGCTAACCTGCCATTAAAAGAAAATATGGGGAAGTACACAATACGACAGGAAAGGTGCTCAACAAATATATGTTAGCGATGAATAAAACGTAACAACACGAATACGAATATTCAAATTAAAATGCAAATCTCAATAGCATTTCATCATTATAATTTCTCAACAACACTTTAACCGGGTCACCAGGCCTCACCACATCCGTATATGCTTTATCAAGCCATAGCCCGGGAAACAGGAATTTTGGCGGGTGCCCAACATCCGTGCCATATTAAAATCTCAGGACAACGTGCTCATCAACATTATAATGATACCACATGAATCAAAATAATTTCAACAATTATTTTCCAGATTTCAATGAATTTATCAATTCAAATATGAGTTCAATTAAATAAGAATTCAAAGAGAATGACACTCGCGAGATTTAAGGAGCATATTGTGTAAACCCCATACCTCAAACCATGATGAGAAACCAACGATCACATCCTCAATATCAACACAAAAGATCTACAAAAGATTCTCCAAGAACCTCCAACAAAATAGTCCCAAGAACACCTCTAATCTAAGGTTGGAACTCATAAATCTCAAGGGCCAATGTGTATATAAAAAGAAGGGGAATATAAAATATATTTGCTGCCAAAATTTGTTCCAAAAGTATGTTAAAAGGGTTGACCACGACTTCCTTTTATAATGCAAAGAAATGAAGAGTTGAAATCCAAAAGACTCCTTTAAATAAGGTAAAGAAATGAAGAGTTGGAAGTCAAAACAACTCCAAGAGTTAAAAACATTTAAAAATCATTTTAAAATCCGTTTTAACTCCGATTTCGAAAGCGTTTGAAATTCTCGCCTCTAAAAATAATATTCAACATATTTGAGCAATAAAAATAATTTTATAAAAAACTTGATTTTCCTCCATTTTCCAAAATTAATTAAAATAGCCCAAAATTACGCGGGTTGTTACATATCCTATCAATCTTATCTTATACGTAATATTTTTTAGTATGGGGGATTTGTGCATGTAAGAACCATTGCGTGAGTTTCATCTTATTTAATAAAGATATGACTGTGCAATGGGAAAGGAATATGGAATAAAATATGCCTTTTATATGAAAGGCCACCATTGGAGAGAGCCTAAAAGAAAAGAGAGACAAAAGAAAAGAAAAATTCCCAATGCCAAATTTTGACATTGATGATTCAAAATTAAGTAACTTCAAAAAAAAAAGAGAGAAACATGAAATATATCTATTTTTGAGGGTGTTAAGTTGAAGATCAATGGGTTTGAGCAATGAGTCATAGTTGAGCTTAAATGTTTGACTCTATTGACCCAACAATCATGAAGATTTATAAGCTAGTGTGAATTGTGTATGTTTGTCCTTTATGAGTTCTTTATTTTCACCTTGAGGCTAAACCGAAGTTTGATAAGATACTGCGGGCAAATAGAACTTCTTGGACATTTTTGAGTAATTGGGCCATATTTCTTTTTCTAGTTCATGCCCTGTTATTCCATTCCATCTTTTATTTAAATACATCAATACTATGCTAATGTGGAAAACTTATATGTTTTTTTGTCTTGTTTGTGGTGTTTATACCTATATATACTTACGTGTGTCATTGGTATAGAGTCGATTATATATATATAGATAGATAGAGAGAGAGAGAGAGAGAGAGAGAGAGAGAGAGAGAGAGAGAGAGAGAGAGAGAGAGATGCTAAGTTTTGTTTTGAGTCTTGGCATTTGTATTTCATCCATCTTTATCATATGATTAATATTACATTCATATTGGCATATTATATGATCACATTGGTATCTTTTGTTGCTTGCTATCATTGGTATCTCATTTATGCATCAATATTGGTATCTTGCGTTCAGTATTTGGAATATGTATACTTTTTTTAAGTTATTTGTCATTGCAAATTACACTTCACAACATTGCATGGTATTACTTGCTTTCCTTTATACTTACATGTGTTACATTATGGGGGAGTATTATTAGTGTGGACATTATTCTTTGTTTATTCCTGAACAAAAAAGGGAGAGAAATGATATTCAACTTATTAACACAAGGGGATATTTTTACCTTAGGGGAGACATCTTATCTTAGGTGAAGATTATTAGACAAAGGGGGATGATTTTCATATCCATATTTATATTGTTATATATATATATTTTTTTTGAATTTGAAATGTGTGTTTAAGTGTATAGATTTGGATATATGCAATAAAGGTTTACATAAGAGCAATGCTACTAAAGTTTTTGACAATCAAGCCTCTATACTTTTTCCTTTTTGGGTTAGGATTGCGTCTTACGAGCTTGACGACCTAGAAGGTTTTTTGTTTTCGTGCTTTGTTCCCGAAATGAAAAAGGGGGAGATTTGTAAGGATAAATTTTTGAATCGAGTCAACATGTATGCATTCGATTAATTATGTGTTTAGCCAAAAAAAAATTGATCCATAGGTTAGGATTTAACGTGTTTATCCTTAAAGCCTATGAGTGTTAGGAGAAATTTCCAATCGAGTTAATTTACTTGTAATTAGCTTAATTCCAGACAAAACAGTTGAGTCATAGCTTACAATATGAATTTTCAAACTCTTAATCCTATGACATGTTTGATGAAGACCTAGAGGCTTAACTTCAAAGTTGGACACACATTATGTCGTGTTTATCATGCCACATTTGTTTCCATGTTTATTAAGGATCTCGTAATGTATGGATGCATTTTTAATATGGTCCTTGGATATTTTTTAAGGGTGTTTGTTTTTTCAGAATTGTTTGGAACTATTTTTAAAATATTTTTTGAAGAATTTTTAGTTTCATCTCGCTAGAACGTGTTTTTGCAGCTCGTTAGAACGAAAAATAGTTTTCGTTAGAACGAAGTTTGATCTTGTTAGAAAGACTTTAGAATCTCATTGGAACAAACATATAATGAAGATCATATCAGTATTTTTTCTCAAAATCATCTGATTAGAAGCTTTTTATACGAGAAAGCAAGTTCGTTTGAATGAACTCGAGTTTTGTTAGAACGAAATGGTATTCTCGTTCGAAGGAGATATCTATTTTTATTTGAATTAGTTTGACACCTTGATAATCGTGTTTTACTATTTAAGGTGTGTTGGAATCAGTTTTTTAAGAACTCTTAGCAAAAATTAATTCCTTACCTATTTGCTAAAGTTTCAAAACCCTATTTTTACCCTTTGAGTTTAAAGATCCAAGTTCTTATGTTGACATGCTTTGAAATGATTGTGTTGGGAGCCGAAGTTTTTTCGCTGCATCTTGAGATAGAGTGTTTCGATCGATGTAATCCGTACTTGTTATTTACATACGGTGCACTCAGTGGTGGAGATATTTCAGTGAAGAAGTGGTGAATTTCGTGCTATAATCCATAGATGGTTGCTCAGCCTTATCATTGGATAACAAGGCTTGCATGGACTCACATGTTATGGAAACTTTCATGGGTGGACAACTACATTACACTGTGGAAAAGAGGTTGAAGATTGAAGATGCGTCAAGGTTTATATGGATTGAAAATTTGAGTAAGTCATTTGTAAATTTGTGTATTTCCGCATCATAGTGAATTGCGTGCCTGGGTCATTCGAGGTTTCTTGCATAATAGATTTTCCTTCTATATAGACGTGTTGTGCGACTCGTTTATTTATCTTTCCCTTTTATAAACTAGATGCATGTTTTAGGTTAAAACATAAAATAGGATAAATTATTTTGTCACTAAAACTAAGTTTAAAATTAGTGCACAAGTTTAATTGGGTTTAAATTTGTTTAAAGTTTCGTACTTTAAAATTGAAAAATCTAAAAAGATACTTTTTATTTGTAATACCATCTTTGCGTAAGCACACACCGTTGTAGGGGATCATTTCAATGATGAATCTTAGAAGACCATAGCATTTTAAAGGTAAATCAACATTACATACAAATTGAGATTTGTGTCGATTTTCATCTTCAACATCTGAAGGATCTCGATGAGGTATGAGTATATGTTTATTTTTTATCTCTGAATTCATTTGGGTGAGTTTTCAAAATATTGCTTGATGCCTTTTAGTAAAAAGAATTTTCAAACAAAAAAATATTTTTTGTTCTTATTGTTCGAATGAATTTTCAAGGTCGTTTACTGATGTTTCACGGGTCGTTGAATCACACTATATATATGACTTACTTGAGTCTAAAATATAGGACCTTATCTAGTTTCAAAATAGAGTCAAAATTTGTGTTATCCTTATTTTTACCTAAGCCTCATTGCCTCTACATGATCTTCAAAGACAATTTCTTCAAAAGAAGCTTGAACAGGTAGAAAACAAACACACAATCACTTTAAGATTACATATTCATTTCATATTGCATTTATGAGAGTATGTGTGTATTTAGTTTGGTTTAAAATATCCTTCTACAGTTTTTAATGATTTTTTGGAATTTTTTAAACATTTAGAATTTTAAGAAATATAAATTTTGTTTTCGAATTGTTTTGGGCTTAATTTGAAATAGTCAATCTTCTCGAAAAACTCATTGGGTAGAATCCGAAAGCGCTAGATAATGTTGGGGATGAAAATGAGATTTTTAAAAACACAAAAACACGTGTTCTAGAGACTATCTCAGCCTTACACGTGTTGCATATTTATCGATTGGATTTGTGTATCTTCACTGGCACAGCCGTGAGACTCAATCTAGATCATTCGATCCATTTTAATCTAAGGCCTGCATGTATTTCAGATGATTCACGTGACGCCTGAGTGGTCCAATCAGAGCATGTATAATATTGGTGCATTGTGAGCCATTTGATTGATCCCACAAACGGTCAATTTAATCCCGATCGTCGATTTAGCCCAAGTTTTCATATCCTTCCTCACGTAGTATAAATAGAACGCATTGTCCCCTCATTTACAGTCTTTGGGAGAGTTGAGGTTTGAGAGAAAAAAGAGAGAAGAGAGAGGAAAAATTTCCAAACCCTAAACCAAACACCGTTTTTTTTCAAGAAAACTATTTTGAGAGTTTGAGGATTTCTAGTTCGATAGTATTAAAATCTCTTAGGTTTTTATCTCTCTCCTGACATCTTCAAAAAATTAAAATTTGTTTCTAACAAATAGAAACTTGTAGATCTTATTTACAAGTGAATCAGTTACGTTGATTTCTTTATTAAGAAATCTACATCTCTCTTTGTTGGATTTGTTTTTTTTAAAAAGGTTTTTGTATATTTTTTGTGAATCCAACAAATCTCTTTTACAAAATTGAAAAATGTGTTTTTATATTTTCAAATCTAAGTTTTTCATTTTGAAAAACTTTCACCTAAATAAGATTCGAAGCATCTGATTTTAAAGAGATTCTTAAAAGAACTCAGATCTGAAAGTTCGTTAGTTCAAGATCAAACACAATTTCAGTACTTTGAAAAGCTACATATCATTCTTAGAAAACTTGTAATTTATAGGAAACTTTCTGTATAAAAGTGTGGGTGTTCATGCATGTGTATATGCACAACACTCACTAACACCTTCACACTACTTTATTGAAAAACGTGTGTTGGTTGAGAGATTTAAACGGTTGAGACGTCGTAAAGACTAAAAGGAGCAAGAGGAAACATTATAATGATAAGGACAACATCAAGAGCCTAAAAATTCAGATCTGCTAAAGTGTGTTGGTTTATTTCTTGACTTAGAATAGGTCTTGTTTGTGTTTTAAATTCGTTATCTATTTGTAACCTCAAAAATATCATAGTGGATTTTTTATTTTGTGGCGTAGAGGTCACCGTGGATGTTTCCCTTATTTTAGGGTTTTACCATGTTAAACTTCTTGTGTACTATGAATGTTTGATAATTCTCTCATTCCTACTTTTATACTTCTACTTTAACTAAATTAGTTTTGGTTTTAAAAACTTGTTCATTAATATCTAATATAACTCGTTCAGAACTTTTTATGAACACATCTTGTGTTATTTTGTTTATTTTTTAAAAAGAGTTTCTCCAAAAAGACAGATCGGGCCCTTATTAACATCTTTAACTTTTGCTAAACGGATTAGTTAAGGCTTTTAAATTGGTTCAGATCAAGGATTTTGGCTGTGATAAAATCTTTTTAGATCATGTGTTTTTGAAACTGTTTTTCAAAACAAACATGAAAAAGAAATATGAGAGATTATGGAATCTGTCTAGGCCTCCCCTCTTTGATGGGATTAACTTCCCGTACTGGAAAGTAAGGATGATAGACTTCATCCAAGGGACCTTGGGAGATGAATCCTGGGATGCTATTGAAAACGGATATGTTCATCCTACTAAACCTGTAGCAGAAGGTAGTAATGAATGAGTTAATATACTGCTAGACTCTTATAATAACAATAAAGGAAAGAATGATATTTTTATGTCAATTAATGAACATGAATTTAAGGGAATATCTTGTTGTTCAAACTCTTAGGAAGCCCGGGGCACGCTGGTCACTGCCCATGAAGGTGACACATGTGTTAAGGCTGCCAAGATCCAAATGCTTATATAGTAGTGTAACACACTCATCATGGCAGAAACTGAGTCCGTTGATGACTTTAATATTAAACTGACTGATGTCATTACTAAATTTCATGCCAATGCTATCATATATGATAAGATAATTTGTCTCTAAAATACCGTGATCCCTTCCATAAAAAATTAATAATAAAGGATATGCTATTGAGGAAATGGAAAATCCAAATCTTACCCCTGAACTCCTCTGTAGTAAATTAAGAACCGTGGAAATGGATTGGAGTATAAGAAAAAACTTCTCAATAATATAAAGAGACATAACATTCCCAATGTTTTCTTTTAATCTAAGATGATAACTCCTCAAGTTGTAGTGCCCAACATTGACCTTG
Source organism: Sambucus nigra (assembly GCA_949130495.1). Lineage (NCBI taxonomy): Eukaryota > Viridiplantae > Streptophyta > Magnoliopsida > Dipsacales > Adoxaceae > Sambucus > Sambucus nigra. The sequence goes on from OX422207.1 coordinate 718,559,649, forward strand.
TATTAGATCAGGATTGTGGTTTAGATGATCTGGATAATCAAATAGCCTTAATGTCCAAACAATTTAAGAAAATACTGAAGTTTAGAAATAATATTTCTTCTAAACAAGGAAAGGCTCCCTATTCAAATCACTCTAATAACAGACCCCAAGAGAGAAGATCAGATAAACATAATAAAGACTATAATGCTAGACCTGCCAAAGACCATAAAAAGACTGAATGCTTTAGATGTGGGAAAATAGGTCACATTGACGGTAGGGCCAACCTGAATAACAAATATAATAAGGATAATTTATGCAAGACCTGGGATGATTCTAGTGAATCATACGATGACGAGTGTGAATCATCCAATATTTCTTACCCCTATATGTCATTTTTCACAAAGATAGTTTATTCTGATGATGTACCTACCGATAGTAATATTATTGATGAGGGAATGCCTTATAATGATCTGACATGTGATATCTTGCATGTTATTTGTTTATATGCTTACTACCTAGAGAATGCAAATAATGCTGATACTGTTAGTAGTAGTTCAATAACAGTGTGTGTGAGTCAAAGGGAACGAATCAAAGACAAATTGAACGTGTGTGCGAGTAGTCTAAATGAATCGTCAGTAGACACATAGCACACAACACTATACACTTCACACACATTAGTATATTAATTTGATATTGACGACCTTCCCGACATTCACATACTGTATACCAAAACCCGTAGGAGAAGCACTAAGCTTGAGAAAACTGTTAAGGATCTAACACAAAAATTAGAATCCCTAAGTATTATATTAAAACAAATTATTGAGGATTACACTAATCAATGTTTGAAGTATGAAAAAACGGCGAGGTCTTTTACTGATAAAATTAAATAATTATCAGAATCAAATGAAATTCTGGAAAAGAAATATATGTCCATGTTGTTAAAATTGGAACAAACAAAAGTAAAAGCTTCAACAATCTTTAAAAAGTTTTCCAAATTTGAAAATAACCCTAATTTCTTTGAAGGTTTTGTTGCATCAAGTAAAACAAATTCCGAGGATAGAACTGGCATAGGTTTTTGCCATAATACTGACACACAAACTAAAAAAAATTGCGTCAAGTTGGAAAATACCTATTAAAACTTGTTTAGATTTTCAGGCTTTGATAATGGATTTTGATAAAAAGAAAAATGGTCTGGATATTAGTACAAGTAATAATCCAAAGCATAATGTTAAAAACCAGGATAAATACGCCTGTCCTCCCATAAGACAAGGTGAATCATCATTTCAACTCGTTCTTCCTAGAAATAAGACCAAGGTCCAACATTTGGACAAACCCGTTTTTAAAGGTCTTAAAAATATTAAGAAACCAACGAGCCATCTCAATTGATCATATTGTGATGTCTATGGACACTCTTTTGAAGAATGCTTTCAAAAGCGTATATATAAGCCTGTCTTCGTCCACCTGCATACCAAAACTTTAACTACTCCCGAAAAAACAAAAATAACTATGTTCTCCCTAAGAATCCAAATCATAACTCTAACTATAGGAATATGAAAAGGAGATCTAACTCTAAAAGGAAGTCCAAGAGAAAGAACTCTAAATCTAAGTCTAAACCAATTGCTCATAAATCTATGAAAACCAGAGCAATTTGGGTTAGAAAAGATGAGTTAATATCCCAGATGAGATGTAATATTGTAATCAGTGCTTTAAAAGCGGAACATACTGCCTCGGGTTTGTATTTAGACTCAGGTTGTTTTAAACACATGATCGAAGATGATACCAAACTTTTAGACAAAACTAACTTCTTGAGAGGAAAAGTTATGTTTGGAGATGGTGTATCGGTTCAGATCATTGGTAAAGGGACACTTCATGAAAAAGTATTACCTATTCTTGAAGACATTCTCTTAGTAAAAGGTCTAAAAGTCAATTTTCTAAGCATATCACAGTTTTGTGATTCCAACCACACTGTCTCATTTTAAAAAAACAATTGTAAAATTTTAATTGAAAATGGTGACTGTATCATTACATGCCTCTAAACACCAGATAACTATTACACAATCAATCCTGGAACCGAGGTTTGTAATATTGCCTTAATGGATGACAATGAAATCTGGCACAATAGGTTGGGACATATAAACTATGATAACCTTGGTAGGCTGAGCTATCAATATATAGTTAGATGTCTCCCTAAAATAAAGCCTATTTCCAACATTGTATGTGGGCCTTGCCAAGAAGAGAAGATAGTTAAGACTTCTCATAAAAGAGTTAAATACATTCTAACCTCAAAATCTCTAGAGCTTATCCATATGGACCTAATCGGTCCCTATCAAATTGTCGGTCTATGTGGCAATAATTATATCCTAGTTATGGTCGATAATTTCACGCGTTTCACTTGGGTAGCCTTCCTTAAACAATAATGATACTTTAAAAAAAATGAAAATACTTTTACGAATAGAAAATGAAATGGATACCCAAGTTAATCGAATCGATAGCGACAGAGGTGGTGAGTTTAAAGACTTAGGTGTAACTGAATATTGTGAAGCCAATGGTTATCAATACAAATTTAGTGCCCTTAAGACCCCACAACAGAATTGAATGGTTGAGCATAAGAATCGAACCATTCAAGAAATGTCTAGGGTGATGATTAATGCTAAGAACCTTCCCAAGTATTTTTGGGTTGAAGCTGTTTGAAATACATGTCTTATCATAAATAGAGTTTACCTTAGGAAGAATACCAAACAGACTCCTTACGAACTTTGGTATGGGAAAAAGCCTAACCTAAAATAATTTAGAACCTTTGGTAGTATTTGTTATGTGTATAAGGACATGGAACATCTGTCTAAATTCGAAGCTCGAGGTGTTAAAGCCATCTTTTTAGGATATTCTCTTCATAGTAGAGCTTACCGTATCTATAACATTCGTACTAAAGTGATAATGAAGTCTATTAATGTGATAGTTACTGACACTAACATTAAGAGTAAGAAAATAGAACCAATCATAGTAGAAGAGGAAGAAACCTCTTTTAATCATGACTCTCCTGATATAGCTGATTCTTTACCATCCGAGAACCTCAAAGTACCCAATTGGGTTTCTAAGGATCATGCCTCAAATAATGCGGTCGGTAACCTAGATAAGCATGTTCAACAAGATCCTAGTTACGTAATACTGCTCATTTCACATTCTTTGTTTCTCTTGTACAACCAAAAAATGTAAAAGAAGCCTTGAATGATTCTTTTTGGATAGGTTTTATGTCGGAAGAACTCATTCAATTTAAAACTCATGACGTATGGTATCTTGTTCTTATGCTAGAAAATAAAAAGGTTATTGGCACTAGATGGATTTTTAAAAATAAAACTGATGAAACAAGGACGATAGTTAGAAACAAGGCCTGACTTGTGGCTTAAGGATATTCTCAAATTAAAGGGATTGACTTAAAGGAAACTTTTTCCCCTATAACCCGCTTTGAATCTGTCCATCTTCCATTAGTGATAGCTTGTCATGTAAGATTTTCTCTCTATCAAATGGATATAAAGTCTACATTCCTTAATGGTATTCTAACTGAAGAGACATATGTAGAACAACCTAAAGGCTCCCTAGATCTACAATACCCTAACCACATCTATTGTTTAAAAAGGCTTTATATGGTTGGAAACAATCCCTTAGAGCCTAGTATTAATGACTGTCAACTTTTCTTTTCGAAAAAGGATTTCGACGCGGTGGCAATGATCAAACTATTTTTGTTAAACTTTTTGAAAAAATGTCTTAATAGTCCAAGTATATGTAGACTATATCATTTTTGGATCAACTTCCCCATCTGCGGTTAAAGTATTTTCTGATGTAATGCATGGGGAGTTCTAAATGTCCTTAATAGGAGAGCTTCAATACTTTTTAGGACTTCAAGTCACACAAAAGTCTGATGGGTTATTCATTTCGCAATCCAAATACACTATAGAGTTAGTTAAAAAGTTCAATTTAGAAAATGCCAAAATCAGTAGGACACCCATTAGTACATCATTCAAACTAACCAAAGATGAACATTGGAAACCTATAGACCCTAGCCTATACAGAATTATGATAGGTATCATGTTATAACTTATAGCCTCACGTCCGAATATAATGTATGCATTTTGTGTTTGTGCACGTTATAAAAGTAATCCTAAGGAAAATCACCTTCAATGCGTCAAACTTATTATTAAATATGTTAAAGGGACTCTAAACCTAGGAATATGGTACAGAAAGGACACATCTAGTGCTATAGTATGATACACATATACAGATTGGGTTGGATGTTCTGATGATAACAAAAGTACATCAGGTGCTTGTCATTACGTAGGAAATAATTTAGTAGGATGGTCTAGTAAGAAACAAAACTTTACATCTCTTTCAAAACCTGAATCTGAATATATAGCTGCAGGTAGCCGATGTGCTTAATTACTGTGGATTAAGCAGATGTTGAGTGATTACGGCATTCAAGAAGATAAACTAACTTTATATTGCGACAATCAGAGTGCTATACATATCTCAAAAAATTAGGTTAAACACTCTCTTACTAAACATATAAAAATAAGACATCATTATATTCGAGAGTTAGTATAATCAAAAGAATTAAAGATAAACTATTTTCTCACAGAATTCCATTTAGCGACTTATTTACTAAACCTTTAGATAATTTGAGATTTGAATCATTAAGAAAGTCTATTGGCATGTTATTTCTAGAATAATTTTCTATCAACTCTCTATTATATCCTTCGGTTGGCTTCACGCTTATAATTGATCTTCGAGGATATAGGGAATGGACGTTTGATAAATGACAAAAGACGCCTCCTATATCTGTTTTATGTAGGAGATCCGTGATATATCCCATTGTGTAATAGTAGCTGATATCATTTTGTACACTCATCACGTATACTGATTTGTGACTTTTTACCCTTTATCCATTTGAGAAAAAATAGAGGAGAAATGGTTGAGTCTTTATTATTATTTGTTTATCTAATTCAACTAAAAAGCTTGATCTTAGTTATCTAATTTCAGTATTTAGTACCATTCGCTATATAAGTGAATACATTTTTAGGGTATTGGTCTGTAATTAGTTGAGTTATGTAATTTTTCATTTATAGGATATAGGGTAGATAGAATTTTGTAGGAATAAGGTTTTCTAATTTATATTTTTATCCCTACAAGTTCTCGATGACTCAAAGGAGATTTTGTCTCATATTTCCAAAGGGGGAGATTGATGAACACTATATATATGACTTACTTGAGTCTCAAATATAGGAGCTTATCTAGTTTGAAAATAGAGTCAAAATTTATGTCATCCTTATTTTACCCAAGCCTCATTGCCTCTACATGATCTTCAAAGACAATTTCATCAAAAGAAGCTTGAACATGTAGAAAACCAACAAGCAACCACTTTAGGATTACATTTTCATTACATGTTGCATTTATGAGGGGTGTGTGTGTATTTAATTTGGTTTAAAATATCTTTCTACAATTTTTAATGATTTTTAGAAATTTTTTAAACATTTAAAATCTTTTTTTAAGAAATTAAAATTAGGGTTTTAAATTATTTTGAGCTTAATTTGAAATATTCAATCTTCCTAAAAAAATTGTTGGGTAGAATTCGAAAGCGCAAGATAATGTAGGGGACGAAAATGAGATTTTTGAAAATATAAAAACACACGTTTGAGAGACCATCTCAGCCCTACACGTTCTGTATATTTATCGACTGGATTTGTGTTTCTTTACTCTCACAGCCGTGAGACTCAATCTTCATAGTTCGATCCATTTTAATCTAAGGCCTCCATGTATTTGAGATGATCCATGGGACGTCTGAGTGATCCAATCAGAGCCTGTTTAATAACGGTGCACTGTGAGCCATTCGATTGATCACACGAACAGTCAATTTAATCCTGATTGTTAATTTAGCCTACGTTTCCCGATCCTTCCTCGCGTAGTATAAATAGTCCTTATCGTCCCCTCATTTACAGTGTTTAGGACAGTTGAGTTTTGAGAGAAAAAAGAGAGAAGAGAGAGAGAGATAAAGAGAAGAGAGAGAAAACAAAATTTGGGAGAAATTTTCCAAATCCTAAACAAAACACTCTATTTTTTCAAGAAAATTATTTTGAGAGTTTGAAGGTTTGTGGTTCGATAGCATTCCAACCTCTTAGTTTTTTATCTCTCCTAACATCTTCACAAAATCATAACTCGTTTCTAACAAAAAGAAACTTGTAGATATGATTTTCAAGTGAATCAATCACGTTGTAGTTAGGTTGATTTCTTTATTAAGAAAGCAACATCTCTCTTTGTTGGATCTAGTTTTAAAAAAAGGTTTTTTTTAATATTTTTTGTGAATCCAACAAATCCCTTTTAAAACTGAAAACTGTGTTTTGATATTTTTAGATCTAAGTTTTTCATTTTGAAGAACTTGTACCTAAATAAGATTCGAAGAATCTAGTTTTAAAGAGATTCTTAAAAGAACTCATATCTAAAAGTTCATTAGTTCAACATCAAACACAATTTCAGTACTGTGAAAACCTACATATCATTCTTGGAAAACTTTTAATTTTTAGGAAACTATCTGTATAAGAGAGTTTGTGTTCATGCATGTGTATAGGCACAACACTCACTAACACCTTCACACTATTTCACCGAAAAATGTGTGTTGGATGAGAGATTTAAACTGTTGAGACATCGTAAATACTAAAAGGAGTAAGACGACCCAAATAGTAAAACGACAAGGAAAAAATCAAGAGCTTGAAGGAGTGAGATCTTCTAGAGTGTGCTGGTATATTTCTTGAGTTAGAATAGGTCTTGTTTGTGTGTAAAATTCATTTTCTATTTGTAACCTCAAAAATATTTTAGTGGATTTTTTTATTTTATGTCTTAGAGGTTACCGTGGATGTTTCCCTTATTTTAAGGTTTCACCATGTTAAAATTCTTGTGTATTGTGCATGTTTGATAATTCTCTCGTTCCTACTGTTGTACTATTACTTTAACTAAATTAGTTTCGGTTTTCAAAAATTGTTCACTAATATCAGATATAACTCATTCATAACTTTTTGTAAACACATCTTGTGTTATTTTGTTTGTTTTCTAAAAAGCGTTTCTCCAAAATGATAGATTGGACCCTTCTTAAGAGCTTTAACTTTCGTTAAACAAACTAGTTAGGGATTTTCAATCGTTACGAGTGTTCGAACGAGATATGGTATGTCGTTCGAACAAGCTTTAAATCAGCGTCTGATGACATTTCTCTGTTTGTTAGGTAAATATCATTCAATGGTCAATCGATAGTAATTCAAATGAAATGTGCATTATTGTTTGAACAAATTTATATTCTATTACAACGAGATTACATATTTCATTCGAACGAACTTATTATTTTCTATTAAACGAGTTTTTCCCCCTCAAAAATTAAGTTTTTTATAAATATGAGTGATGGAAGCCTTTTTGTTTTGGAAAAAAATTATTTCCAAGCAAAATCCAAAAGCCTCCAAACCCTTTTTTGCACCCAAGATGCACATACATTTGTCTATTGGATATCTCCTTTGTGTTTCACCATAGTTGTTTTTATCTTTACGCTGGGAGAATTTCAAATGATGGATACTGTGTTTTGTGTTTTTTAATGGTCGGACCAGTCTTATGATAAGTAAGATCAGTGGGATACCGAGATATGGGAAGCACCTGTATTGTGTGTACATTAAATAACATTCGGTGGTGACTATGAAGGAGGTTACAAGGAACGAGGAAGTGTTTTAAGGTTTGAAGGCTTAGAGTCTATGAGTAAGTCTGTTGTTCTTGTAAAACTCCAAATATCATAATGGACTTAGGTGGTTGGGTTTTCCATGGTGTTTCACATTGTATATTTTCCTTGTACATCATTGTGTTATGATTTACAATTTTATTCTTGCTTATTCTCACCTAGATGCATACTTAGGTTATTACAAAAATTGTAAATTATTTTACACAATACTTGGTTTAATTTGTGTATATATAAGATTTCAAAAATTAAAAATTCATGTTTGATTATTTTAATCCGTATAACCCTAGCCTACAATAGAATTTTCATTCTAAATCCAAAGATTTGGTAGAATTAACTGCTAAAGTATACGGATATGAATCCATTTTAAAGAAGAGGATGAAATACTTCTTCTCTAAAAAGATATTATATGGACACTAACCTTGAAATGAGATCATAGGAACTGAAACTATAATCTATGAACCATTAGTTTAAAATGACATAATACAAAATGTTTTATGTCTAAATTAAAATGGATGTTAAAGAAATACTCATTTGACTTTTCCAAGGCCGATGAGGTATTTGATTATCTTTTAAATAGTAAAATGTGAAAACCACCCAATGATGCTAAAAAACTAAATGAAATGAAATGGAAGAATATTACAAATGGCATAATGTTTTATTTCACTAACCTAATGCTTGGTCTATATTTAGCGATGGGTTCAATAATTCATTAGGTGGGGGAAATTAAATTCCTCATAAAAGGCGAATGCAACATGGGTGTAGATGAGGATACATTCCTTAATGTCAAATAATTAGGGGAAAATGTGTAGTTCATTCAACCGCCAAGAAACAATGGGCATGTTGAATTCAGAATGAAAAGTGATGATGTACGGGGCAACGACATCCTCAGCTGCCTTCTTCAATGTCATGACATGATCAATGTTTAACTGTTAGAGAGCTACAGTATGGTCATCATTTAGCCTTTCTAACTCCTCATTATTGCTTTGGACCTTGCCTTGGGTTTTCCTTCAAGTTGGATGAATTTCTCCTCGACTTTTACAATCTGCCTAGCAACTTCCAAGCATTTAGCATCGACAACCTTTAGGGTTTCTACAGAATCCTTGAAGTTTAGCTCTGCTTCATTTCTAGCCTTATCTTTGGCCTCTACGTTGACATCAACATCCATTTTTGGAGCTTGCAGAGAAGCCTTCGTTGACTTCTTTCCATCCTAAAAAGATGATGACCTGTCACCATATAGTTGAGACTGATCATTTGCAGCCCTACACAGTTTGTACAAGCCTTCATAATTATCCCTTTAGGGTTGTTGACCAAGAACACCTTGAACAACCAGTTCATGTTATTATATGTGTACCAAGTCAAGTGAATTTTTAACCAAATCCTAACTTATATACCCCCTTTAAAATTCATATAAACATTAGAACGTGTTCCAAACAAAACCCAACCACAATCAAGACACACCCAGAAAAACCATAACCTATATATTAAAGCCTAGTTCTTATGAAATCAAATCATGACAAATATAAAACCCTATATATTTCCGTCCTTCTTTCTAAATTCTTACCCTATACCCATAACAATTACTACCAAATCATAATAAGGGCATATCACATCTCATGATTAATAAAAATAAGAGGAGCCAAGACATCTACACATGATTTGGTTAAAAAATTAATAATTAAATTAGGCAAGAATTGAAAGAAACCCTAGCTACATATTATCAAGAAAATGAATAGGCAGAAGAGCAAGGTCCAATAATGAAATAGGTATATTTTCACCACGGATTCCAGTTGTAATTGAATATATACAAGAAATTAAAGAAGAAATAAAAGGAAACCAACTGGGATTAATAAAGGTTTGCATGAAGAATTGGAAAAACTTACCTGAAATCTCCTTAGGCAAGAATATCAAAATCGCATGAAATCACCTAAGTCAACTACTCTAAACGCTTGGGTAAAAGTGATGAGGCCACGACACCCTTACATTAATACAAGAGGGCGTTGGAAGTCAAAACATCAAAACAGATGGTTGCGGCTAGTTATGACATCCCAAATAGAAGAAACTTGGCCGACTATAAACATCACCATGAGAACAGGGCATAAATCAAATCCCTAACATACATTCTCTAAACCTAATAGCACTGAGGTTTGGGGTCATGTTAATATGCCCAATATAGTTCATCCTATGAACATATGACATGTGGCCTTAAAGCCACTCATCAAAGTAGTATAAGCATCTGGGCTACAGAAGGATCCTCATCACACCGTTACCTGAGTCACAGATTGGCCACAACACCCTACCCCCATTCATCATCTGAAAGGGACACGATCATGCCTCTGAAATATTATGACCTCCTATCTCACAAGAAATGCATCCCTATCGCAGACTTGGCCACATCTGCATAACACCTATCAATAATCCACGTTCTAGAAAGATTACATCTTAACATCACTTATCCACTTATCATGTGGACTATGCACGTGACCTTTTTCCATACTTTTATAAATAGGAGTAATCGCCTCCTCATTTAGCATTACATGTTTGGCAGCGAAGCTTTGCCAAAGTGTCCACTCACTTTCTCTCTCTTCACCTGAGATTATACCTAGGTAAACTTCGATCACCTAAAATACAAAGGTCTGTGGCCTCTCTACAGCCTAGCTTTACATACTGCATCTCGCTCAGCATAGAACCCATATGTTCATGCAGTTATCCTTACTTCTCTTTTCTACACCTCTAAAGGTAATTAATTCTTCTACTAATACATCCAAATATTGACATTGAGGCACCAAAGTGGATGTAGGCTCATTTTATAGATGAATCACTCTATATCTCATGTTCAATCTCTTTAGTTTTTCTTTATTATGATTTATATACTTTATGATGATCGAATATAGCTTTGATGGCATGGTTCTTTCTTATCGACCCAATTGTTAACATCATCAAAAATAGAATCTTGACCTAAGGATTCGATGTCTGGGGTGATTGAAGACCCTGACTAAAAGGTGATGAAACACATATGTATCAGGGGTGGTGAACGTTATGCTTAAATGAGCCAGTTGGTGGCTTCGAAGGGAAAGTACCATTAGAAAAGTAACAAGAATGGAAATAATGGTTATTCATCCAAAATATCAATGTTCCAAAATTAAGAAAGAGTAAAAAGTAAACCCTTTGGAATGTTGAGACAATTTTTTGGTCCTTCTAATCACCAATGAAAAGCTAAAATGCAAAGAAGTAACCAATACACAAGGCCCACTTTCAAATAGGCGAAATTTCATCAATTGGACAAAATAGGGCTCACAAAGGTCCCAAATTCAATACTAATGGTAAAATTAATATATGATTTGTTTGTAATATATCACATAATGGTAGCACAACTATCAAATTATATTCTAAAGAGACCAAATGCAATTAAACCTCAATAGGTGGTCCCTTGGTATGTCGCATATGGTGTATCAACCTAAATCATAGAGAGGAAAACACAAGTGGTGATCTCTTGTAGTTAACAAATAAGTATCCAAAGAAAGTACGAGGTCTGGAAAGAGTGTTATGAGGTTATAAGAAAATTTTGATCAAAAGGATTTGCCTCCTCCTTATCAATGCCAAATCCAAGGTTCAACAAGAAATGAGAATCAAGTAAGTCCTCGTTGAACATATTGGTTGAAAGGCTCAAAGAGTTCGAGAAGGCCATGAGTGTAGATGGGGGTTATTCATCTATAGATAGTTTTTCTAGTGAATAAGGAAACAATTTGATGGTACTAGATGCCATAGAACTTGGGCAATAAGTTAAACAGAAATAATAGATCCAATCTTGTTCTTTCCCCTCCCAAAGATATTCGAAGATGAAGAAAGTCATAGGTACTTGCGATGGAAGTAAATGAAGCAGAAAAGTTAAAGGTAAAAAACTTTATTTATTTTTCTCTACTCTTGACTAATAAGAACATGAGTAATCATATTAAACCTTAATTCATAAAAGAATAGAAAATGAGATTTTGAGCAATAAAATATTAGTATATAATGGTGAAAATGTTAACATAATATCATCTTCCATGTTATCTAAGATAGACCTGTCAATGGGTCGGTTTGGGTCGTAAGGGTTACAGGTTATGGGTAAAAGCACCCCTAACCCATACACGACCCGTTAAGTCTAACGGGTCTAATGGTAATACCCAAACATGAACCGTTAATATTAGCGGGTACATGACCCGAACCGTTACCACCTACTAATATTAACGAATCAGTTTGGGTCTAAACGGGTAACGGGTTGGATGACCTTATAGTACTCGTTAGTCTTTAATAGTTTAAAAATAATGAATTTTAGTTGTAATTGTTATTGGGTATAGGTTGGGTGAACCTATAGTAACCATTAGTCTTAAAGGATTTAAAATAATGGGTTTTAATGGATATTCTTATTGGGTACGGGTTGGGTGACCCTATAGTAACCGTTAGTGTTAACGGGTATTCATGGGTAAAAATGGGTACAAGTAAATTTCCAAAACCAAACCGTTAGTGTTAAAGGGTCTACCGTGTTAACCCATTAATGAACCAAACCCAATAAAGGTAAACCCATTAACTTATAATTTCGTGTCGGGTTGTGTCGTGTTAAAGGCTTATAGTGTTTTTTGACAGGTCTAATCGAAGATAAATAATTGGAATACTAAATTACTATAGACTCAAATAATTATCTCAATCTTTGTTAGAGATACAAAATCTACAAAAGGTATACTACTAGATGATATAGAAGTAGTGAATAGAAAATCCAAATTCTCTTTCTTAATAATTGAAAGCAATCCAATTTTCAATACTTTATTTGGTAGGGATTGGATTCATTATAAAAAATTCAATCCTTTCTATCTGCATATAAAATTACTTTTGATAAAGGATGATGGACTGTAGTGTAAGTAGAGGCTGATTCATTTCCCTTTCATGTAAGTTCCAACTTTTTTGAGGTGGGTATCTACCATGAGAATGTCGAGCCAGTGAAAGAAGAGGATTTTTTACTTGAGGAGTCAAAAGGAGAGGTATTAAATGAAGGTTGGAATGAATTAATTTTTGGGCAGATGGTTTTAACTAAAAAACAAAATAATTGTTTAATTGATGGCACACCCTTTAACATTCAGCAGGTTAATGAAAGCTTGGCCAAATTTCTATAAGCTCACAAATTTGGAATGGAACACGAGTCTGGGTAAAGAAAAGACCATAAGTTAGGTTCACTATGTCTTGAAAGAGGATATAGAGAATTAAGTTCCTCAACATAGTGGTGAATTACTAAGTTCACCAATATAATATGAAAAGATTATTGTGAACTAACTGGATCCCTTAATAAAAGGCAACTTTGCAAATGATAAAAAACAAAAGAATCACCTACATTAATGATGACTTAAGTATAGAAGACCAATAGTTGATTTTAAACCATTTAGATCAGTAAAAGGATTGTTTTGCTTTGGAATAAGATGAGTTACCTAGTTTAGACAAGAAATTGGTTAAGCACACACTACCAATCAAGAAAGGATATAAACTTGTCAAGTAATTACCATCACAAATGACTCTATAAGTGACACACAAGATAAAAGAATAAATAGAAGTGCTTCTTAAATCTAGATTCATCTGAACTATCAGGTATGCCGAATTCCTATTTAATATAGTGCTACTGATAAAGAAAAAAAGAAAATTGATAATGTACATGATTTTAGAAATTTAAATATAAAAACTCCAAAACATGAATATCCAATGCCAGTAGTAGATTTATTAGTTGATAGATCAACTGTTGATGTTATCATGTCTATGATGGATGATCATTCTTGTTATAAATAAACATACATAGTTGAAGAAAATATCCATAAAAATGCTTTTAGGGGCCCCAAAAATTTTGGAACATTCAAATGGAAAAAAATAAAATTTGATTTAATAAATGTAGGGGACATTTACCAAAGGGAAATGAATACTAACGATACTTTATTATAAACTTGTTAGGTCCTCAAAACCCCTAACCGTCTTCGAGGCGGGGCAGAGGTCCCAAGGCTAGCCCAAAACTTTAGATAGACCAGTACTTACCTTATAAATCCTCTGTTACTCTAAACAATGATCTTTGGTACTATAACTAAGGGTGGACATTGGCCCGAGGCCCTCCAAGCCCGACCAACACCTGCTTAAAAAAACATGTCTTAGTACTATAACTAAGAGTAGACATTAGCCTTAGAACTGAGCTTAGAAATATTTTGTAGGCCCGATTTTTTCTGGGCAGACCTAGGGATGTATTCTTAGACCCGCTTGAGCCTAGCTCGTCCTTAGGTCTAAGAAATAATATATATATATATATATATATATGGTAGTTGAGTTTTTATTCCTTTAAGGTTAAAAGTTATAAAAAAGAATATAAATGAGGAACATGTAGAAATATTAATTTTAGGCATTATTTGCTCTCAGTATTGAGAGTACATTATAAAATTAATTTTCTACACAATAAAATAGGTCATAAGTTTTCTAAAAAAATAAATTTATTTTAAAAATAGGTTGTGTCGCAGCCTGGGCACAAAGCTTTCGGCTCAAGCCTAGATAGGCCAAGGAAAACTCAATTTTTTTCTGGCCCAGCACGACCCATGACCAACCCTAACTATAATAGACATCAGTCAAGTATTCTTCCTCTTAGTAAGGTCTGTCGTTCTAGCATACCTCCTCAAGCAAGCTCAAGTACCACAACAAAAAGCTTACATTCCACCTACCTCCACTACACAACTCCACTTGCATTGAATGCTTCCAAAATCCTTAAAACCACTCAAAAACTACCTTATACAATTTATAAATACTTCTCCCAAAACTCTGCCACCTTGCTCACACCAGTAAACCTCAGGGAAACTGCAATCATGCTATGATAGTTCACTCTTTCTTTTGAAGAGTTATCTTATAAATATGAAGCTAGCTGAAGGTAAAAAGGGTCCAATATCAATCTTTCAAAGGTAATAAGGCTTTTAATCAATTATAATTACAAGAATATTAAGCATACACGAGTGTTTACACGTCATTCCATACTCATAACCTACTATTATTATCTTATATTTGTAACTTGGCTTGATTATATTGCTTAAGAAACTTTTATATCTTTTAGATCCATAAATTTGTACTTATGAACGCTTAAATAAGTCCTTCAGTTACTTCTTAATGTCCTTTGTGCTATTAAAAATGGACTCAAGGCCTTATACTCTCTTAACCAAATTGTTCAAGAGGTATCTTAGGCTGTAATACCTCATTTACAATCTAATAAACTAGTGGAATACCTGTGATAGTGGATTTAGGACCCTCAGATGAGGTCCAACCCACTTTAAACAAATATTTCTTACATTGGCATTTCTCTCCACTCACATGTTTGAGGTCAAGAGGGAACATCTATGGGTCTAAAGTCACTTATGATTTTAACAATCATCAGGCATTATCCGTGGGAATGACAAGTTCTATTTCTCTCAAATACACATCTCGACCCTTTTAGAATGCTGACTAATACATCTATACCTTTTTCATTCAAAGAGATTGAGGACCATCAGAAAATGCTCCAAGAGTAACTGGATGCCATTTTCAGTGGGCTCCCTTTACCGATAGTGTTAGAAGAACAAGTTCTAGTAAAACATAGTGCTATTATGTGACAACCCGCCTACTAAAATAATAGGTGGCCAGCCAAATACTCTAATAATCACAGGAATCATAGATGGTCCATTCTCAGCATCACTATCGATTAAAATAATTGTACGAGATAACCAGCAATTATTTTAGGAAACGGACTGTCAAATTTAAAACTTTGAAAATAAAAGAAAACACTTAGACAATCCCATTTGCAAAAACGGTGCGTATTGAAAATCAACGGATAAAGAATGACAATATAATAAATAATCACCGAATAAGCTGTCGGTGAACAGACCAATACAAATAGTTACACCGAATATTACAATTCAATTATAACAATATAATAAATGAATGCAAAGCTTGGGCAACATGCCCGAATATATAACTGAACATAACTAGAGTACAATGGAAAGAAGCGTCTATGACAAATAACCTATACCATTCGCAAAATGATATAGCTCCAAGACACCCGGAATGGAAATGTCAATATGGGTCTCCATGCGGTAGAGCACCTGAACGGACAAAGAGTTTCTTGAAAAACAAATAAATATAGACGGGTCAGGGCCCGGTTTGATATGATTACCATGTGACTAAAATGCATGACAGTTAAGTGTGTAATTCTCTCGCAATATAATATAAAGATTCTCACCTCTCATTCTAAAAGCACAACCTAGCTCAATATCAATGAAATGCTCTAGTTAACCACAGTACTAAGGTCTAGCATCTCCCCAGTTTCAACACTATGCCCTATTCGTGCGTGGGGTGTCTCGCGAAGCGAAATCCAAACAAGGAACCCCCCCGATATACTACTACTAGGCAAGGTTGATCATCGAGATCCATTAGACCCTCAGCAAAAAATCAATATATATATATATATTTATGGGAGGTCGCATCTACAGCTACTCAAGGAGATACAAAATAAATCCATTCACCATCATAAGGCATAGTTCCTATTTCTTTAGGAAATACATACATGGCAAATCATTTTATCAAATGTTTACCAATTAGTCTCATTTCAAAACTTTCTTTTCCAATTTTATTTCCTTTCTTCCATCCAGGAAAAATACATATTAAAAGCAAGTTTTATTAACATAAAAATGCTTTACCTTTTCTTTTCGTAACTTTTCATTTTCCTTCTCCCATCCGGAAAATATATATAATTTAAAACAAGTTTTATTATCATAAAAAATTCTTTAACCTTTTCATATCATATCATCCATTTTCCTTCTTCCATCCGAAAAATGTATTTAACGTCCCATTTCCTTTCTTCCATCCGAGAAATGTAAATTAAAGCCATTTCATTATCATAAAATGCTTTAATAACAATAATGTCCCACATTATTAAGCATAGTTATGTATCATATCATATAACGTTCTCTAAGACCTCCCGTCCGGGTTTCCCCACTGTGCGCACCCCTAAATGGCTATCATCTTCCAGGGCCAAGCACCAAGACAACTTGGGATCCTAACGAAACTTCGGGAAGTGGCCATATGCCTATGGGAGAGTCATGACCACACCCAGAATCACCTCACCAGGACAGAAAACATACAATAAACGTTCATATGGCCTAGGAATATATCCACCCTGCATTCATTAGCCAGGGGGCTTCACCATACGCACGCAACTTCCCTTATGATAGCGATTTAGAGAGGTGTGTATCCATAAATTAACATTTATGAAAATCATTACTTTTTCCATTTGAAAACATCCATTATTTACATTCTCAAAAATCATTTGTACTTATTCATTTAGTACCACATTTTAGCATATGCATTTCATTCTCATTAAGTCATATTTTATTAATGACTTTAGACCCGAAGTGCCATTATCCTCAAACTAGTCTCCAAAGGTTAATACAATTTCATAAACCATAAAAGTGAGTCTCCCTCAATAGTTGACTCCCAAAAGTCCCAACATTAACATTTTATCTCCAATTTAGTTTTAGGTTAACTTCCTATCTCGTTCGGAAAATTAACCTCGATAAACTAGCCCTTGGGATAAGCTCTAATATCCCATATCATCCTAGGACATTTGCCTACCCAACTAAACCCCCTAAGAACTCTTATTACTTCCCAAAGGAAGGGTCCTAAAGACCTAAAAGAAAAGGGGCTAAAAAAAACTAGGAAAAATCTCAAAAAAACAGGTAGCCTAATCGATTCGCCCTAGGGCCGAATCGGTTCGCCCCTGGCTACGAATCGATTCGCCCAAAAGCGAATCGATTCGGTGAGGAAAATCAACAAACTGTATCTATCCAAATCGATTCGGCCTTAACCCGAATCGATTCGGTCTCCCAGACCTATATCCTACCCCCTAACCGAATCGATTCGCCTTGGAGCCGAATTGATTCGGCCCTACGAATTGGCCCTGTTTGGGCTACGGGTTTAAGAACCCTAAAATTCTAAAATCCTCAAATCCTTGATTTCTTCCAACATCAACAACAATTATTGTTACCAAATCATTTCTACACAATTACTAACTAATAATTTCTCCTCAAATCAAATTAAAAACTAAGATTTAAGGGTTTAATCACCAAAATCAACAAAAACCCATTTATGGTTTATACCTCCAAAAACCTAAATATACATCCAATTTATCACATTAAATCAATATCTAGAAATCAAGAAACTTGCCTCGAGTTTGTAGTCTCGGATTCTCCTCCGATAGCAACGGATTTCAGCCCTCAAATCTCCAGTTTTCTCTCTTTTTCTCCATTTTCCCCAACTCTCTCTTCTCTCTCTCTCTCTCTCTCTCTCTCTCTCTTAGCTTCTAACACAAGATTGAGAAAATAAAAGGGGTGGGGGACTTAACCCGATTTTAAACATTATTTTCCTCTTTTAAATGTAAATACACCATTAAAATGACTCGTAACCACATAATTGAGTCATAACACGCCAAAAGTGCACAAAACTCAAAAATACAACTTGACACTTATTTCGACTATCTCGACTATTCTAAAAACAACCGCACCCCCTATTTTAGCATTCGGAAAAATGTGAACTATTTTTTTGTTCCAAATTCATTAATTGGGCTCTAATTTAAATATGAGTCATAACCGTTCTTTAACATATAACGACGCAATAAAACATAATATAATGCTATTTACCTACTCATAGCGGTAAATAGACAAAACATAGTAAATATTATCCCTAAATATCACGAGAAATAATATTTACTCTAACTTCCCCTATTTTATTAAATAGACCATCAGGCAAAATAATATAAAATAGTCGCTCAAAAGCCTGGGTTGTTACATACTCCCCCCCCCCCCCCCTTTAGAAGGGAATTTTTCCCTCAAAATTCAGGCATAAACCATATTCATACAAAGGGTATACTATATAAAACTATTGTTCTATCATTCTTAGCAACCCCTCAGCAGTGCAGCGTCCCCATTGGACTCGGACTAAGGTCATCACTATTTGATCTCAGTCTACATTCTTCGTGCTCTAACATAGTAGTAAATCATTCTCCATGAACTATCGATCCTACCATTCTACTACGGAAGGAGATACCTACATATCTCTGCACAAATTTCCTTTCTTCTCAAATCACGTTATACCCTTGCCAGGGAATAACTACAACAACATATAATCACTATACCCTAACACTGCTAACATCTACTCGCATTGGTGTAGCCCTTAAAATTATGCGGCTCAATGAGCCCAATCCTAAAAGAAACATTCTCGGACCACTCAGAGCCCAAGGAATATATTGTCCGCTAGTTCCATTCTAACAAGTAGGAAAATTACTCAGCCGAATACAATAGGCCACACACACGGCACCACACTTATAGGAAACGATCCGAACTATTGTACGAAAATTCGACCCATAAAAGATACTACTCCCATCCTTCCTCATTCCACCACTAGTCTCTTCATGCTAGTAGGTGAATTTTTCAATCACGGGCATGAACACTCTTGCTATAGCGTCCCCTCGGTTAAGCTCGTTCCACTTGGCATTCCACGCCTCACTAATTTCTCCGACGATTTTTTACTCGGCGCATCAACTACTCCCATTCACATTTCCTTAGCAAAAGGGAATATCCAATTAATAGTCCTTTACGAACTCCAACTTGCTACTCGTAAAAAGACCAATTTCCTTCCTAAGAAGTAGTGCCTCCATTTCTTTAAGGGGAATACTACTGCTACGAACTTTAAATCAAGCGTGGGATAATACTTCTCACGGAGTTTAAGTCTGTGAGACGCATAAACAATAGGTCCATACTCCAGTATTAATACTTCCCGTTCCTGGTAGAGACTCGTTCATTAAATCCACTCTCGATCATAACAACACGAGTGCAAGAGTAAAAGTCAACTCATCCTTTTAACTCCCCTAAAAATAGGTTACCGACGTAACGCTCTATCTCAGAGAGGCCCCACTATCTATGGCCTACCGTTCCAAATCACTCGTGATCCCATACCTCTTTGTTCTAGGGACCTAATCCTACTTAAAGTTAACCCACAAACCTATTGTGGTCAAATACCTACCGCCTTCCTAAATAAGGTCACATACCCTAAGGGCCTTACGTCTTAGTAATCCTAAAGTCGATCTATATCCTAATCAAGTTGTATAAATATTATACTAATTATATACCTAGTGTCCAAGACCTTTCCCAACTTCCGACATTTGCTCGGTTTCATTCTTGGGACGTCTCGCCGAGGTGAAATCCAAACAAGGAACCCTCCGATTACACTACCACCTCGCATCGTCGGTCGTCGAGATGTAACGGTCAAAGACACATAATCGGGATCGCTAAAATCCTAACTCGTAACCCTACTAATGAGCTTCTACTTCTAAGTCCTACCATCTCAGTTAACTGAAAATTTAACTAATCTGGCATTTACTTTCAGTAAGATGCCATAAATACTTTATCCCAAAATACACACATACATCTTTATAAATGGCCTTCTCATTAAGTCACAACCATAAGTCTCTATTCGACTTTCATATCTTAGTCTCCCCCACATCGATCAGAGGGAAAACTATTACAGTGATCCTATCTTGCACTTTAACTTAGACCTTAAATCACTCAAGCACGTGATTCTCGGCTAAACCTTCCAACCCAGCATCTTACCCACAAAAGAAAGAAAGAAAAGAAGAAAACGAAATGCAACGTCTCTCCACTCCCAACGTCGTTAAGGTTCATGTGTGGAGCGTCTGGTAAAAGAAACATCCAAACAAGGAACCCCTCTTATACATTACTACTTAACTTTATTGGTCGTGGAGATAAGGCAGACAAAAAAAGTAATGAAAATCTCTTACCTACCTCAATCCACCTCTATAAAGTCTCAACCTGTATCTAGGAGAGATATTATAGAACAACTAGTTCCTCTCTAGAACTAGAAATAGGATAGCTCGCGATTTATTCGCTTGCTATCACACCAACCAAACTAAGAATATCTCTACTCGTATAATACATATAATACAAGTAGCACATACCACACATATACTTAAAATATCATCACCCGCCTTATAACGAGTGAAGGAAAAATATAGAACTTCCCTACCATGGAAGTCATATAGATACATTCACTATAATAATATCTATACTACCACAAGCTCGATTTACACACCTGAATCTAGGTTTAATACCATACTACTCCATCTTATCTTAAGGAATTGCTCCACCCTCAACTAAGGTGGAAATTTCCACCAACATACTTGCCAATCTCTAACCACTGCTAATGGTTCCTCGACACATTATTCTAGTCTTAACCGAACCAAACTACTTCCATCTATGCCCCAACTAGGCATCCTATTCTTGTCCTTGTTCTCCAATCGACAAGATCATAATGCGTAGTTCCCTTAACTTCTTTAACAAAGAGAACATTCTACTTGCCTCCCCAGCCTTTGTTCAATGAGCCTTCCCCGGTGGATGTCCACCAATAGGGTCTCATGAACACTACTTCTCTAGAAGTGTTAACAACACTTATTTGTGAGCCTATCATTTACACTGAAGGGCTCTCTCTCCTTATATTAACCCACTTCGATTTAAGGTTTCCTTAACCCTACAACACCATTTATTCACTATCGACCTCTAACCGAACCTAACGTGAAAACTTGAGAATCTACTTTCTCCTCATTCCTAATATCCCAGAGAAACTCATTGTTAAAAATATCTACCCGATTTCTCAATGGATAAAACCTCCTGCTCCACCATAATATGGCGACTACCATTTCTACCAATTCAACCTTACTCCTATGGGTGAAATATTTTCTTCCAATATTCCCACCTGGGGACTTCTATACCCCTCTCTAGGCCAAAACTCCTGGACCTTATATTCTCACCGAATGAGATTACACTTCCTCCAACCGACCGAACTTCAACATGTGGTCCTCGTCAAGGACCTCTCAACTCCAACTTATTATCGCTTGGAATCCCAATCTTAGTACAACCCTCTACTGGCAGCGGTACTTGGAAAACTATATCTACCGTACTTAATAGTCACGGTAGAAATATAGGATAATGCTACAAAGGGAGCGACCTCTAAAGAGGCCTTCATCCTCGACTACAACTTACAACTCTTAGTAATCCCATCTCATGACGCCTTCATAACGGCCTTCCTTGAAGCCCTTCCTCATTCGACTTGCGAATCTCACATGAACGCGCAAAAGATTTTCAGGGTTCTCATATCATAGCAGGAGAACGAGATCTCATAAGAGAAATCAACGATCTTAATCTTAGTGCTCTATATTAAATCAAAAGAAACGCAGAAGTTGTAGTACATCCGCACAGATTCCTAAGGAATCTAGAACCTAATGATCTGATACCATCTGTGACAACCCACCTACTAAAATAATAGGTGGCCAGCCCAATACTCTAATAATCACAGGAATCATAGATGGTCCATTCTCAGCATCGTTGTCGATTAAAATAATTGTACTGGATAACCACCAATCATTTTAGGAAACGGACTGTCAAATTTAAAACTTTGAAAATAAAAGAAAACACTTAGACAATCCCATTTGCAAAAATGGTGGGTATCGAAAATCAATGGATAAAGAATGACAATATAATAAATAATCACCGAATAAGCTGTTGGTGAACAGACCAATACAAATATTTACACCGAGTATTACAATTCAATTATTACAATATAATAAATGAATGAAAATCTTGGGCAACACACCCGAATATATAACTGAACATAACTAGAGTACAATGGAAAGAAGCGTCTATGACAAATAACCTATAACATCCGCAAAATGCTATAGCTCCAAGACACCCGGAATGGAAATGTCAATATGGGTCTCCATGCGGTAGAGCACCTGAACGGACAAAGAGTTTCTTGAAAAACAAATAAATATAGACGGGTCAGGGCCCGGTTTGATATGATTACCATGTGACTAAAATGCATGACAGTTAAGTGTGTAATTCTCTCGCAATATAATATAAAGATTCTCACCTCTCATTCTAAAGCACAACCTAGCTCAATATCAATGAAATGCTCTAGTTAACCACAATACTAAGGTCTAGTATCTCCCCAATCTGAACACTATGCCCTATTCGTGCGTGGGGTGTCTCGCGAAGCGAAATCCAAACAAGGAACCCCCCCCGATACACTACTACTAGGCAAGGTTGATCGTCGAGATCCATTAAACCCTCAGCACGAAATCAATATATATATATATATATATATATATATGGGAGGTCTCATCTACAGCTACTCAAGGAGATACAAAATAAATCCATTCACCATCACAAGGCACAGTTCCTATTTCTTTAGGAAATACATATATGGCAAATCATTTTATCAAATGTTTACCAATTAGTCTCATTTCAAAACTTTCTTTACCAGTTTTATTTCCTTTCTTCCATCTAGGAAAAATACATATTTAAATCAAGTTTTATTAACATAAAATGCTTTACCTTTTCTTTTCATAACTTTTCATTTTCCTTCTTCCATCCGAAAAATATATATAATTTAAAGCAAGCTTTATTATCATAAAAAATGCTTTAACCTTTTCATATCATATCATCCATTTTCCTTCTTCCATCCGGAAAATATATTTAACGTCCCATTTCCCTTCTTCCATCCGAGAAATGTAAATTAAAGCCATTTCATTATCATAAAATGCTTTAATAATAATAATGTCTCACATTATTAAGCATTGTTATGTATCATATCATATAACGTTCTCTAAGACCGCCCGTCCGGGTTTTCACACTGTGTGCGCCCCTAAGTGGCTATCATCTTCCAGGGCCTAGCACCAAGACAACCTGGGATACTAACGAAACGTCGGGATGCGGCCATATGCCTGTGGGAGAGTCATGACCACACCCAGAATCACCTCAACAGCACAGAAAACATACAATAAACTCTCATATGGCGTAGGACTATATCGACCCTGCATTCATTAGCCAGGGGCTTCACCATACGCACGCAAATTCCCATATGAAAGCGATTTAGAGTGGTGTGTATCCATAAATTAACATTTATGAAAATCATTACTTTTTCCATTTGAAAACATTCATTATTTACATTCTCAGAAATTATTTGTACTTATTCATTTAGTACCACATTTTAGCATATGCATTTCATTCTCATTAAGTCATATTTTATTAATGACCTAAGACCCGTAGTGCCATTATCCTCAAACTAGTATCCAAAGGTTAATACAATTTCATAAACCATCAAAGTGAGTCTCCCTCAATAGTTGACTCCCAAAAGTCCCAACATTAACATTTTATCTCCAATTTAGTTTTAGGTTAACTTCCTATCTCGTTCGGAACATTAACCTCGATAAACTAGCCCTTGGGATAAGCTCTAATATCCCATATAATCCTAGGACAATTGCCTACCCAACTCAACCCCCTAGGAACTCTCTTTACTTCCCAGCAGAAGGGTCATAAACCTCGGACCTAAAATAAAAAGGGCTAAAATAAACTAGGAAAAATCTCACAAAAAGAGGCAGCCGAATCGATTCGCCCTAGGGCCGAATCGGTTCGCCCCTGGCTGCGAATCGACTCGCCCAAAAACAAATCGATTCGGTGAGCAAAATCAACAAATCGTCTCTGTTCGAATCGATTCGTCCTTAACCCGAATCGATTTGGTCTCCTAGACCTGTATCCTGCCCCATAACCGAATCGATTCGCCTGGGAGCCGAATCGATTCGGCCCTACGAATTAGCCCAGTTTGGGCTACGAGTTTAAGAACCCTAAAATCCCAAAATCCTCAAATCCTTGATTTCTTCCAACATCAACAACAATTATTGTTACCAAATCATTTCTACACAATTACTAACTAATAATTTCTCCTCAAATCAAAATAAAAACTAAGATTTATGGTTTAATCACCAAAATCAAGAAAAACCAATTTATGATTTATACCTCCAAAAACCCAACTATACATGCAATTTATCACATTAAATCAATATCTAGCAAATTAAGAAACTTTCCTCGAGTTTGTAGTCTCGGATTCTCCTCCGGTAGCAACGGATTTCAGCCCTCAAATCTCCAGTTTTCTTTCTTTTTCTCCATTTCTCCCAACTCTCTCTTCTCCCTTTCTCTCTCTCTCTTGGCTTCTAACACAAGATTGAGAAAATAAAAGGGGTGGCGGACTTAACCGGGTTTTAAACATTAATTTCCCTCTTTTAAATGTTAATACACCATTAAAATTACACGTAACCACATAATTGAGTCATAACACGCCAAAAGTGCCCAAAACTCAAAAATACAACTTGGCACTTATTTCGACTATCTCGACTATTCTAAAAACAACCGCACCCCCTATTTTGACATTCAAAAAAATGTGAACTATTTTTGTGTTCCAAATTCGTTAATTGGGCTCCAATTTAAATATGAGTCATAACCGTCGTTTAACATATAATGACGCAATAAAACACAATATTATGCTATTTACCTACTCATAACGGTAAATAGACAAAACATAGTAAATATTTGTAGGAACCCAAGCAACTAGGGAGATGCGCAAAGACTTTATACGCTGAAGTAAACTTATTATTGAGTGAACACCTTAAACCTACGAGTTTATACGAATGATGAAAAGGGGACCAAATTAAACTTTTACTTAATTTGTTAACTTTATGAAAATGAATTTGATTTTCAAAGTTAATAAACAGTCCAAATTATTATCTTGTTAAATCAAGGTGATTTACAAAAACAATAACCAATTCAATTTTAGGCGAGTTTCTATTTAGTTAAGCCTTCTTTTTCATGTGAGGTGATATACGAAAAATACACAGCACACTGTGTTTATTTTACGTCGCAAAAACCCTTCCTTGGGAAAAACGACGTAAAATAAACGCAGCGTGTTGTATATTTTTCGTATATCACCTCACATGAAAAATTAGGGTTAACTAAATAGAAACATGCCTAAAATTGAATTGGTTATTATTTTAGTAAATCACCTTGATTTAACAAGATAATAATTTGGACTGTTTATTAACTTTGAAAATCAAATTCATTTTCATAAAGTTAACAAATTAAGTAAAAGTTTAATTTGGTCCCCTTTGCATCATTCGTATAAACTCGTAGGTTTAAGGTGTTTACTCAACAATAAGTTTACTTCCGCATATAAAGTCTTTGCGCATCGCCCTAGCTACCTGGGTTCCTACAAGTGGTATCAGAGCTTGGCGTCGATATGGGGAGCACACAATCCTAAATTACAAAAATATTTTGTCAAAATTCAAGTCCAACTAGATGAAGTCGTATATAGCTAAAGCACGAAAAGCAAACCCTAGTGTGATCTATATAGGGACTTCAATATTATCCCTAAATATCACGGGAAATAATATTTACTCCAACTTACCCTATTTTATAAAATTAGCCCATCAGCCAAAATAGTATAAAATAGTCGCTCAAAAGCCTGGGTTGTTACATATTAGTGAGAACCATAATCCCTATTTAAAAGGAGAAAATGATATATAAGGTCTTCCCAGGTTCCCCCAATGATCAACGACTCATATTCCTATCAAGGATAGGATATCATACCACGAAGACTAGCCCTAATGAGGTTATGTGGAAGCTAGGCCTAGGGATAGAGAGATAAAGAAGATACAAGACCGATTGGGGAATTTCCACAACTAATATAAAACTCAATACCCCAAAAACATTA
The DNA here is from genome assembly GCA_949130495.1 of Sambucus nigra. Taxonomy (NCBI): domain Eukaryota; kingdom Viridiplantae; phylum Streptophyta; class Magnoliopsida; order Dipsacales; family Adoxaceae; genus Sambucus; species Sambucus nigra. The sequence continues at coordinate 718,586,071 of OX422207.1, forward strand.
TATTATACCTCCGAAAGATATTGTATCCATTATTCAATGAAGTTTAGCATTGCGTTATTCCCCTAAAGTGGAAGATGACTAATATTGAATCACTCAAAGGGTCCAAGAACCCCATCGATCATTAGGAAACTTAAAGTCATTCATAATGCTCCAAGACATTACAAATGAGGTCTTGTGCAAATATTATCCTGGCACCATGAGGGGATCAAACTAAGAACCATTACAAGTTTCACAGGGTTGGCAAGATCCGTTGTCTATTATTTTATTAGAGCTAAGAACATGAGGAAACATGTCACTTCCCTCCTCCACTTAAGATAAAAGTTCGAAAAGTCCCTTACGAAATATTCCAAAAGGCTAAATATAGAATCTCTCTAAATCGGTGACGTGAATGACACAATTTCTGTATCCACCTTCATTTAAGGCCCCACCTCAGAGGATTTATCAAGGTCCTTTAGTAATAATCCTGTAAAGTCTATGACTAAGCTTTTTGAGAGAGATCACAAGTGAATAAAATTTAAGGATACTATCTCAATAAGACAAGCTAGAGCTTCTCCTAAGTAAAGGAAGAGAAAATATGTTTTTTCCCACCTTAGAAAAACTTCAAGAGAAACTAAGGCCATAAAGAATATGCTATTTTATAGCCTCTAAGTCCTAACATCCTATTCAACTTTGTTTTTAAAGTCATTTGTATTAATCACATCAATGATATCACTCCCCAAAACATGTCTACCACCACGTTGAGGCTTCTTCGTAATGCAATCTAATGATGATTACTCCAACTTGTGTATTTTATAAGTGTCTAACCTTTCCAAGAAGAAATAAATGGCTATTAATGATACCTTGTTCTACACAAAGTATTTTAAAGGTCCTCAAAACCGCCCAACCACCTTCGAGGTAAGGAAGAGGTCCTAAGGCTAGCCCCAGACCTTAAATAGACCACTACTTGTCTTATAAGGACTATATTACTCTCAAGAATGAACTATGGTATTGTAACATACCTCATTTGTGTATTATTGCTCCTAAGAAGGTCAACCATTCTAGCATACCGCCTTAATGAATCTCAGAGACCACAACACCAAGTGGCTATTATGACTTGTGCTTAGAGCAAACCTTAGAGTGAACGAAAATGAGCTCCCGAGGCTACCCAAGCCTTGGTCCTAATAGTGAATCAAGATCATTTTTTAGGAACTCCATGACCCTTTTAGACCTCTAAGATCTCTAATAAATCTCTTGCAAGGATTTTGACAGAGCATGTGAGAAGTAGAACACTTTTCCACCTACAACTGTAACATAGCTCCACTTGTATTAAATGCTATCAACAACCACCTTACACAATCTATAAATACTTTGACCAACACTCCACCACCTTGTTGACATCGATAAACCTTTAAGAAAACCCAACCATGCTATGATAGTCAAGTTGTTCCATCTTTAAGAGTTTTCGTATAAATATGCAACTGGCTAAATGCGAAAGGGGACCAATATTGAGAGTTAAAAGATAGTAAGGATTTCAAGCAATTCAACCTTTAAAATTTCTAAGAACATATAAATTTTTACACTTAATTCCATACTCACAGCCCATTGTTGCGGGTTTATATATTTAACTTGGATCAATTCTATTGCTTAATAACTTTTATATCTTGTAAAATACCTAGTAAACCTTAAATAAGTCATTCAATTACTTATTGTGGTCCTTTATGCTATTGGAAAGGACCTCAAACTCTTTGGACTAAAGTTCAAGAGGTCGTTTAAACTGTAGTATCTCATTTGCAATCTGGTAATCCAGTAGAATACCTTTGATAGTTTACATAGGACCCTCAATTGAGGTCTGAACCACTTTAATTCCTTGTCTCTTACATTGACAATCCTCTACTCTTACCCGCCTGAGATCCATGGGGGAGTGCTTGCAGGTCTGAAGTCATTTACAATTTTAACACTGATCAAATAACATATTTCATGATATGGTTGGAACCTTTATAGAGTGGTATATTGATGACATTGTTAGGAAATCAAAATCAATAACTAATCATATAATACACTTTAAAAAATACTTCAAATAATGAGATTTTACCAACTTAAAATGAAACCTTTAAAGTGTTCCTTTAGAGTTCTTGAAGAAATTTCCTAGTACATATGGTGCACCAAAAGGGAATCAAAGTTGATAAACAAGGCTAAATAAATAATTAAGACCATAGGTCCCGATAAGTTTCATTTTAATATTTTTATATAATTTTGTAAGAAAGACTAAGGTCTTTTCTCCTTTGTAGAAGTGAAAAGGATAACAAGAGATGGATTAAAAAGATGAGCATGAGGAGGATTTCCAAACAATCAAGTGATACCTAGTCAAACCACCTATTGAGTGTTATTGGCTCCAAAATATTATAATCATAATAAAATATGTTTACTACCTTAACAGGTTTAAATGACTGTGAATATAGGTATTCTATAGTGGAAAAAGTATGTTTAAATTTAAATTTTACTACTGTGCAATTAAGTTAATATTTACTTCCTTGAGAGTTATTTTTCATTTCTATATTTTATTTGATGAAATATATCACTACAACAGAAGCTGAGAATGGTCACGACAAGTGGGTCATAACCCAGCAATGTGACAAGAGCCAAAAGCACATGACAAAGGCGTTGACCAAGAAAAAAGGGTAATGTTAATTGGTTGTAGTCATGGCTATATATTGTTACCATGAGGTTCACGACCTTAGTTAATGACCACACCCACAACTAAATGAGCACAAAAACTCCTGTCAAAGTGAGTCGCGACCATAGACTGTGACCATAAGAATGACAAATGCTTGTGTTTTAGTGGAGATGGGTCACGGTTATAGGCTATTACCATTTTGAAATTGTCATGCGAGCTGGTCATGGTCCTGATTTGTGATCCCAGGAAGTGATAATTTATTTTTTACATTCCACCATCCTAGTCACGATCCAAAACTCTAAGTAGTTTGTGCAAAAAAATAAATGGTCACCTCCTAGGGTCAAAACCTAGGACTGTGATAGATCCAGTACATATAAATACCTCAAGATCTTTTTTCATTTCATGATCTCTCTCTCTTTAACCGATCCTTGTTGGCTCTATGTCCTCCGGCCAATGCCATCGCCACTGTCTCCCTCTTCTTAATCAACTGTCTTGATATCTCTTTCAAGTACCCCCCCCCCCCTCCTTTTTGGCCAGCATTATTTTAATGGTAACGTGAGTGTGTTTAGGGTGTCTATCTATGTGTATTTTGTTGTATGTCTATGTATTTTATAATATCTGTGTACATTTTATATTGAATTACTGTATATGTGTATGTATGTGTGTATTCAAATATGTATATTTGTGCATAAGTGTGTGTATTTTGTTAAATATGTGTGTATTCCAGAATGTACAAATTATGTGTGTATTTTTTATATATCTGTATATTTCAAGAATTACACATATATATGTGTGTGTGTGTGTTCCTGAAATTAGATGTATGTTTATTCCAAATACAAGATATCAAAAAAATTAGTGGTAAGAGATACGGTAACACGATGATAAAATTGAAAGAATAAATTGTGTTAGTGTTATAGTATGAATTAGTGGGTTGAAGAGAGGGTGAGAGATGGATTACACACACATGCACATGTATAACACACACTTACGTATATGTATAACACATGTGCACACATGTATACACAGACAAATTCACACATGTATAACACACACACACATGCACACACGAGCCCACATGTATAACACACATATGTGTCCACATGTATAATAAAATTACACACGTGTGCATAACACATACAGATGCGCGTACATGTATAAAACAAACACAATAAATACACGTATAACACATAAACACACTCACGCATTATAATAAAAACATGCATACAGAAATGTATAACCCATACACGTATACTCACACATATAACCTATACATATATGCACACACACACTCACACACACGTACCCACACACACACATAATATATATATATACACACACACACACACAGTACTGCTCTTGTGCGGACCGGACATGTGTCACCTGGCGGTGAGACTAGAAATTATACGCTAAATTATAGGCACACTCTCTCTCTTTTCTGTGCTCACCGCCAGGTGACACATGTACGGTCTGCACTCTTAAAATGCGGACTGGTCAGCACAAGAGCAGTATTGTATATATATATATATATATATATATATATATAACACTTTCACGTGTTTCCTCCTTGTTTCACGTGTGCATGAAATTCAAGAACAATAACTAAAGTTCAACTCATTATAGTCTTTTTGTTTATTTAGGCAACTTCACTTATCTTTCATTTCATGTAACATGGTGTTATTACTGTTTCATTGATTATTATAACTACGTGTATGTGTATAACTCATATAATTCAACTTTTAGATATCTTTGGTTGACTATTATAATTATAAATGCGTGTATAGCATGTATAATACAACCTATATATCTTTGGCTGACTGTTATAACATACATGCTTTCTAGGTGCTTTATTTTAGGTAACACAAGCACACATGTATAACACGCAAATTTGGTGGACATATAATAATTTTAGGACTAATTTAAATAAAAATAAACTTAATTTGGACTTACTGATATTGTGTTGATGAATAATACGAATAATAGTATTTGGTTGACTGTTGTGGTCATGTTTAGATCCTGACGTTACTCACACTGCCTGATAACGAACAAAAAACATTCACCCATTATGAATACAATTACGTAAAAGAAAGCATTGACCAACACTGTGATGTCTCGTGACATATGCACGTTAAATTGAATCTTGACAATAAGTTAATAAAAAAAGGATTTTGACTTCATGACATGGACATCTCTACATAAATAATAGATATGCTTCCTCCTAGTTGGCCACCTGTAAAAATCCATAAATTTTTAGAAATTAATAATGAATGGATGGAGATTAGACAAATCGAACGTATTTTTAAGTCTTATAATGAGAAGGTATATATATATATATATATATATATATATATATAAACATGATTAGTTAGTCGTAAACATGTTAGTATAATGAATTCGTCTTTTTTTTTTATAGTAGGTAACGTCAAATCATAATGGAGATAACGTACCAACTGATGACGGGACACGTTCTGGATTCTTATCCCTTGCACCCCTACCTGGATTCTCATCACCACTCGGTGAAAAATAATCTTCTATGATAATGGTTTAATCTAACACCATCTATGAGTAGGAAAGAAACGCATGTTAATACAACACGCACACCCCCTTCTACTGAAACCTCTCGAAATAAAATGGAAAAAATTCCATTGGGTTCTACCTTCTGAGGAATTATCTTATTGGAACTAAAATTGATGTCCGGATCTTTTAATCCAAGTGATCATCACTTGGGAAAATTCACATGGGAGTGGAAGCAGAAGATAACTGTATTGAACTTTATCAAGATGTCAAGGAGGACATTTTTGAACAACTTTATAAGTGTTTTTCATTCCCTGAATGCTTAAAGAAAAAGGTTCTTTCCCTAGGATCTGAACAAATGATAACATGTCATAGTAACCTTTGGAGCAACATTTCCCAATGGGGCATAAAACTCCTAAATTTTGTCTATGAGAGATAAAGTCCCTATGAATGTTGAAATGTTAGTTGATCAATGGAATAATGTTTTGGAAAATGAGGCGATAGATAAAAAAACTGGTCCATAGGGAGAAAAATAAAACAAAACATAGAAAAGAAAATTGATTTCCACATGCTGGGGACTAAATCGTGTGAAGATTTGAGGAGTAAATGGACAGTAAGTACAAAAGGAGGTCTAGATGTCGATAAAACACCTAATCGGTGAAACACATACATGTATGCCTGGCGGGACAGAGATAATAAATTCCCACCACACTTGGTTCCAACCATAGTGAGTATGACCAATTGTTAATTATATATATACACATGATATAAAATAATGTTAAAATCACAAGATTATATATAATTTCACGCAAAAAGAATCGAAATTCATTAGGAGTTCGTCCGCTTCAAACCCTTATGATGACAGTGAAGATGATACCCTAACCTAGACCTTTAGAAAAGAAAAAATATGGAGAGCGAAAGGTGTTGGATAACATTTGACGAAAACTAAATTACAACACACTAAACTTCTCATGGACGATTTCTCTTCGGTTAGGAGTCTCATATCAACTCAAGAAGAATACCTTTCAGAAAAATCTAATGATAGGGGAAATGCCTATGTTTTATTATTCTGAAGCTTGAAGAAATAGATGGGACTATAGAAGAGATTAAACGTAACCTTTGTGTGTTGGCGAGTGAAATGAGGCTCCTTATGTCAATATTTACTTAAGTTTTTTTTATAACCATATGCCTATTCAAGGTTACCCCTACCCTCCTTCTCAAGGTTTACCCTATCCTCCATCTCACCTCCTGCAACATTCCCGAACCCCATTGCCTCCTCCTACCACATTCCCTTCCAAATGGTTCCTCCTGCCATAATCCCTAGATCATCGTCATCCACTCATGTGACTATGGCAAATAGTAATCTATAAGAGACTTTACCAATGCCAGGATTGTTTCCCAATGCACACTCTTTTTCTTAATTATCGGAACTCTTGTTCATAATAGCCCTTTATAGATGGATGAGGCTCAGATATTGGTTGATAATATATACACCATTTGCAAACAAGATCCTGTGCGATTTATAGTGGAGAAGGGTCCCTACTTAAATACTATAGGAATTACTTTATCACTTGGCCAATTTATTTGTTGGTCAAGATTAAGCGACGAACATAATTTAATTTGAGAACAAGTTATAAAATTTTGTTTATTTAAGTTATTTTAATTTTTTCAATCAGTTGTTGACAATTTTAGTGTACGCGACATGAATTTAATTGTAAGTTGTTTAATCTGAGTTATTTTAAGTTTGGTACATTTATTTTGAATAATTTAAATGAATTATGAATTGTGTGTTCTTGTATGCATCATGATCTTTGTTTCAATCTATTAATTTGGGTGAATTAAATTTTGAAGATTATTTAATGGAATTCCCAAAATACAAAAAATGGATGGGAAAGATTAACTGAATATCTCATAATCATGTAAGGAGCATTCAATAATTTTTTAAATACACATATAGAAATCCTAAAAATGAAAAGATTATGTGTCCATGCACCTGTTGATGAACCAACAATATAAGTATTTAAAAGACTTTGAGTTTTATTTACTAAAGTGAGGAATTTATCAAGATTATAAGACATGGATATACCATAGTGAAAATAATGTACTTTATGTTTCGAAAGAATTACCAGTACCCGATTGCGTAACGAAAAAACATCAAGTGGAAGAGGTATATGATTTTCCAACACATCAACTTTTGACTGACCAAAATAATGATGCTTACGGAGTCCAGCGCCATTGAAATCACCAACCTATAAATTAGCATAATGTGCATTACAACCAAGTAAATGAAAAAGATTATGCGGAATTACAGGAAGATCAAGAATACATGTGGTTCCAAGATGATACAGCCAGACTGTTGTGTAAATATTATGATGAGGATCACTTGGTAACATATGGAATGATATGTTTTCATAATTTGAAAAGTCAATTTAGTTTTTAGGGAAACAACGCATCCAGAGTTCTAAAGTGGATTAAAGACATTCTCCCAAAAGAGAACACATTCCTAAATAATTATCCTAGCATCAAGAGGAGCTTAAAGGGTTTGACTTTGAAGTACAAATCTATTCATAAATCCAAGTATGATTGCATATTTTACCGCAATGAGTATAGAGAGAATTATGAGTGTCATATATGTAGTGATCCAAGATATGGGCTTATGAGAGTGAAAAATATAAGACTTCAAAATATCGTAAGTTCTCTCGGGTTCCACAAAATATTTTAAAGAACATTCCCCTCGTGCCACGGTTAAAATGATTTTTCAGTGTACCGTGGATAACATAGGCCTTGACATGGTAAGCTCGATGCGAGGTGGTATGAATCACATGCGTCATATAGTTTATTCAATCATCTAGTATCTTTAAAAATAAAGACACTATTTTCGCAAAGGAACTATGCAATGTTAGTCTTGCATTATCAACTGATGGGTTTCACCCTTTCGATAATTTAAGCATTAGTCTGAGTTATTTACCAATTCTCCTGGTGACTTAAAGTCTCATGACAATGTTGTGCATGATAAAGGAGTTCTTATTATTATGTTTATTGATAACCAGGACAAAGGTTCCTGATAATGATAATCATATTTTCTTATCCCCGTTAATACAAGAACTTATAAATTTGTGGGATAAAGGTGTGAGGGCATTTGATACTCATACGATGCTAAAAAATTACGGGGTTGTGCAACAAATCCAAGAACTCAATTATTTATATTTCACACAAATTGTATTCTATTCTGCCTAGTTGAAGGTAGAGGACATTATGAATGCTTGTAAAGTTGATCCTGACTTAAAACTTAGCATGGAAAATTTCAAAGATGAAGTGTAAAGATCACATAATTGACGATCCTTTTATTTGTGACTTTCACAACATAAAAAGAGTGATCTAATCAGAGTGCATAAATGATGTCGATTTTATTTTTGTGTATGTACCAAAGTGTATGAATACTCCAGCAGACGCATTAAAGGATCTAAAAGAGTTATAGTTTTCTCTTGATGACAACCCTAATTTGAAGAATCTTTTAGTTGATTTAAAGAAAGATTGAGTATGAGAAGATTATATTACCCTTGATAATCATATTTTTATCCTTCTATTATATTGGCCCTTGATAATCATATTTATATCCAAATTGCATCCTATTATGATATTGGCACCATATTGGCGCTTTAGTTTGATTTATGAATTTTTAGTTTGATTTATGAATGTTTATTATAAATTATGAACGTTTAGTTTGATTTATGAATGTTTATTATAAATTATGAATGTTTAGTTTAAATCATGATGTCTAGTATGATAGTTTTCTTTGTTACTTAAAAATGTAAATAGTGATTGTATTTCTCGCTATTTATTGCTTTAAAATAATATGCTCAGACAACATGTTAATTTGCTATGAGTATTATAAATTACTTACAACATTGTTGAATTATATATTAACTGGTTGTCGATTACTAGTTTTTTTTGGGGTGGGGGGAGCTTCATAAAGATAATATTTTTTTATTAAATGGATATGGTCACATCCCAAAACTATGACACCCGATTTAAAAATAAATAGATAAATAACTGGTCAGGTTCGATTAGATTCATGATGAAACTTGAACATTATCTGTAAGAGAAAGTTTTTATAATTGCTCATAGGTTATTTATTTTGGCGTATCCAGTTACAAACCGTACCCACCACATCGTCATATACTTCCAATGTCCATTAAAGATAAGTTAGATATCAAGTAACATGCCGAAGATCTAACATGTTGGATTCATCATGACTATATTGAGGAGGCGTATGGTTTATGGTTTTTGATTTAAACTTATATATAATATTCTAGGATGTGTTTAAAATTTATTCGAGGCATTTTTCTACTAAATCATTTTTTTGTCTCATTAGAACGAGGTTTTTATCTCATTAAAATGGGACCCTATTCTCGTTAGAATGAAGTTTGCAACTCGTTGGAATGATGGTTTTTCATTACAATGAACTTTAAACGATCTTTAAACGTGGTGTTTCTATTTTATCAAGTCCACATGTTGGAAGGTCATTGTATTTTTGTTGGAATAAACAAGTTTGTTCATTTTAACGAGTGTGGACCTCATTATAATGGGACTTATGTTTTTGTTCGAACGAAAGGCCATTTTAGTTCGAAACAACTCCACCGCCTCCAATTTTTAATTTTCTATAAAAACAACTCTTGTTGGCTGATTTTCTAAGAACTTTTGGCAAAAAATGATTTTGCATTGTTGTTTCAAAAACCCAATAAGTTTTGGTTTAAAGAAGCACTTTTTCTTTTTCGAAATCATAATTCTAAGGATGATTTTTTGAGCTTATCTAATACTTATATACACATACACAATCAAACCCTTGTATAGTGTGGCTCTACTTATAGTGTGGCTCTACTACTAATATTTATTGAAATTTAATCTCTATAATTGAAGAGGATACATAGTGGATACTGAGACAAGAACTCCTTGCTATGGACAATTTTGGACTATGTCGTATCTATTGAAATTTAAAGACCATTATCACATTATGTATAATGGATCTCTAAGTAGTCTGTAAGTCATTACATGTCTTGCTCGCACGGGATTTTTCCTCAAAATCTTCTTATGTTTAGTTTGATTCTTTGGTTCCATATTTTATCGTTGGTAATTTATCTTGCTTATTCACCTAAATCTAATCAAGATAAAATTTGGATAAAAAGTCAGTCTTTGTGTGTGGGGCCTAATATATAAACAAATCCTTATAACCTGCATTTTCAAATTGGTATCAGAGTCGGTTACACTAAATTATTATGTGATCTTTATTTTGGGATTATGTGGATATCTTGTAAAATAGGGTACCTATTTTTATGGCTCTTACTTTTCATATTGGATGTTTGAATGAAGTCGGTGTTGAAATCAGCTGATGAGCTTATTTAGCTTATTTGTGAAAGAGGGTGGTCACCACCCATTGTGTTAATGACGATGTCATAAGTATTAAACCTATCACTTCTTGGATAGAGGAAAAATTTTAATGGAGTATTTTTAACTCCCGAGGCTTAAGTGCAATTTATGGTGTAATTGCTCCCGACGAGTTTCATCGTATTACGACCTGTACCATGTTTAAAGAATCGTGGGATATCTTCCAACTAAAATATGAGGTACCAATGCTGTGAAATATTCTAAGCTTCAAAGTCTCACAACATACTTTGAGACCATTACCATGATGAAGACTGAAACATTTGATGAATTGTATGAATGATTATCTGATTTTGTTCGCTTTAATTTAAATTTGGTGTGAGAATTACTGAGACAAGGGCAGTTAAAAAGATTTTAATATACCTTCCATACCTTTTTATCCCAAAGGTCATGGACCTAATTTCTTTGGTAATCTTACATACTCTTAGGTTAAAAGAACTCGTAGGAGACCTTCAAACTTAAGAAATTGATTTGTTGCCCAAAATTCAAAATAAAAAGTGAAAAGGATTTTTTTGAAATCCTAGTCTAAAAAGAAAGAGGAGGTTTATGACTTTGAATTTGATTTTGATCATGGAGATCTAGCTCTTTTGCAAAAAAGTTCAAAAATATTCTCAAACTTAGAAATAAAAATTATGAGAAATATTTTTTCTATAAGTCGGCCAAGAGTGATTTTGAGAAAGGGAGAGGAAAGTACCCTAAGAAAGATGGATGGTGATAAAGGATATGAGTGCGAGGGTATGGGTCACAAAGCCTACTAATGTGCTACGATTCTTGAGAGAGAGGGCAAAGGAAAAGTTGCCCATAATTCCACTTTTAGAGATGACGATGTCAAGTTGGTGGATTCCATGAATAAATCACTGCATGGATGTAACTTTACCTCATTCATGGCTAGTCATGCTAGCAAATTAAGTATGTCTCCCGCCAATAAGGACATTTCCAAGCATGATGACCTCAAGAGTGATTCGAACCATTTCATAAATAGAGAAGGGGAAGATATTTTGAGTGAGGGAGAAAGGGGCCTCCAATGCACTTAATGTGACTAATTTAAAACTAAAAAACAAAATAAGATTTTGGCAGTTAGGGTTTTATTTCTAGAGAACTATTTGAAGTATTTGAGACTGAGACAGAAAGAGACAGAAAGAGAGAGAGAGAGAGAGAGAGAGAGAGAGAGACCTTAGTTAGAGTTTCTTTAAGTGATAGATTAGTTTTGGTGGAGAGGAAAAATACTGACTTGACCAACAAAGTGACTAGTTTTAGGAGAGATCTTTATGATTCATTGGAGACTTGGGAGAAATGTAAAAATACATATCCAAACTCGAGAAAAGATATCGAGCGTGATTCGGAGGTCAAGGTTACTATAGTGGATACATCGAAGAAGGTTGGGAAAATGTTTCTCAGTCCCTCTTTAGGTTTTAGGGAGAGTCAAGGAATAGGTTACAAAGGTGCATCCACTCTTCATGCCACATCCAAACCGAATCTTATGTTTATGGTGGATCCATATGGGCCATGACCTAACCTACAAAAAAGAGTTCAGCCTAAATGAGCTAACTAAGATAGACCTCAACAGGTCTAGGTTTGCACCCATTGTAAAAGGAAAGGTCACCTTAGGGAACTTTGCTCCAAGTTAGGCAGAAATAAGCATATATTTACTCGCGTGCAACGTTATAGAGACTTTTCTAGTCTTAGAGAGATAGTTGATTTCCTAGTTGAGATTTCTAAAAACTGAATGGAATTATTTAAAAGGATGTCTATGTCTTCTGATAATGCTTCCAATGCTATGACTAGAGCCAATAAAGATAAGGGCAAACAGTAGGTTACCTTTATTAGAGTACCTAAGAATGATGACAAATCCATTGTTATTCATATTGCACTCATGGTTCAAGACACTATCCAATGGTATTTTGATAGTCATTGTTGGCACATTACCGGTGGCAAGTCATATTTTACCAAACATGTGCATCACAAGGAAGGAAAAGTCACCTTTGGATATGTGAGTAGACCTAGCATTTTAGGATGTGTGTGCATTCAGATACCCGGATTTCCTTAGCTAAACAATGTGTTATACGTCGAAGGGTTGGAAACAAACCTAATTATCATAAGCCAACTATGTGATACAAATTTTGCGTAAAGTTTGATCGATCCGAATGAAACATATATGATCAATTTAGTGAAATCTTACAAAAAGGAGTGAGGATCGAAGATAATTCCCATAGGATCATTCTAATTCCCTCCTATATATGAAATAATGCTAAGGTGTTCTTTATGGACCTTTCGCATCAATGACTATGTCATGTCAATTTTCGAGATCTTGAGAGACATAGTTCGTGGCTTACCATCACTTGAGAAACCAACTTCCTCGGTTTGTGTTCCTTTCCAATAATGAAAATAAATCAATAGTCCCCATCGAAAGTCAAATTCCATTACCACCTTTCATGTGTTTGAGATGAAAGATATGAATCTTATGGGTGCTACAAGTATTGAGAGAAATAGTGGTAAGAAGTATATACTGGTAATGGTCGATGACTTTTTGAGATACTTTATTATTTGGTTTCTTAAGATTAAAATTGGATGTGGTTGAGTTCCTATCAACCATGTGCCGTGTCATAAAAAACTAAAATAATGTCATAATTAATCGAACATGTATTGACAATAATGTTGAATTTAAATATGCTAGAGTGGATAGCTATTGTATTGAAGTGGGAATCAAACATGCTTCTTGGGAGATAAGTGCCGAGACATTTTTAGGCAGAGGCACGTAATATCTCATATCATAGAGTGAATAGGGTATATATTCGTCCACACACGATTCACACGCCATATGGGTTATGGATAGGGACTAAACCTAACCTATCATATTTCCAAGTTTTGGGAAGTCCTTTCTACATCATTATAGATGGAGAGAAATGAGGAAAGTTCAACTCTAGAAGCGATGGGGGAAATTTTTTGGGATATTCATCATCGAGAAGGGCTCATAGGTTGTATAACCTTTCAATCGCTAAGGATATAGAATCAATAATGAAATTTTGATTAAAGAAAATAATGCGACTATGTTTGTTGATATAAACTCAAAATGTAAGGATGATGCGTTCCCAGTTACTATCTTATTTCTCCTCATACTACCTTGGTGAGCTCCACTCTTGATTTAGAGGATACACCCTCTTGGGTTCGAAAGAGTCATGACCCTTCTCATATACTTCGTGATCCTACACTAGGTGTTAAGGCTTGCGCTCAGTTTGAGAATGCAATTAGTTACTTTTTATATACCTCCTTAGTAAACCCCAAGAATGTGATAGAAAAACTCAATGATGGTCATTGGATATGTGCTATGCAATATGAGTTACTTCAGTTTTGCAGGAACGATGTTTTGGAGTTAGTCCACAACCTAGAGAGACTAATGTGATTAATACCAAGTGGATAAACAAGAATAAGATGGATGATAATTGTACCATAGTTCTCAATAAGTATATGTTGTTTGCTCATGGCTACAAAAAAATTTAGGGTGTAAACTTCGACAAGACATTTGCTCATGTTGCTAGGCTTGAGTTCGTTCGCCTACTACTCAGCATAACATGTCATCTACAATCAAATTATATCAAATAAATGTTTAGAGTTATTTTCTTAGTGGAATTATACAAGACGAAGTGTACATGGAACAACCAAAGGGGGTTGAATATCCAAAGCACCCGAGGCATGTCTTTTATCTTAAGAAAGACTTGTATGGTTTGAAGAAAGCAACCTGTGATTGGTACGAGAGAATCACTTCTCATATCTTATCACATGGCGTTAATAGAAGGGGAGTGGATAAGAAATTATTTATGAGGAGGGGTGACGACATAGTATTTGGATCCACTTGTTCCTAGAGGTGGAGATAAAGAGAGAGTTTGACATGAGCGTGGTGTAAATTACCATACTCTAATGTGGATTTGATTATTAATTTAACTCGAGAAATTAAATTGATTTCGATAATACTGTAAACGAATAAATACGATGTGTGATATCGATTTAAATTAATTCCCAACTTTCTAATTTGGCACACTTATATAATTGGAGTCTATTTAAACCAAATTAATTCTTCCTCTAAACATGCAACTATGTGTGCGCATGTGTCAACCCATAAATAAGTAAAGCATGCAACACAAAGTTAAGGAAAAATCCCCGAAGGTCAAAACCTTTTATTTCTAGAATTTTAAAGAATTCACAAGACCATTCACTTACATACAACCTGATAATCGCCCACAAGTGTAACTCACGGTGTCTTCGTCAAACCTTCAAAGCAACGACTAGAAATGTCGTCGGCTGGAATCTCCCGCAAGAACTCCAAATGGTCAGCAATGAAGAAGAAAACGGCTTCTCCACAAGTGTGAACTTTATAAGGACTCCCTCCACAATAACACGTAGCTCTTCGGTTGTAGAATTCTCCCCACAAAGAATAAACCACAGCAAAGTGTCTTCTTGAACACCAAAATAATTCACCAAAGCATATGGGATTTTTGTGAATTGTAAACAAAAAGGGATTAAACCTTAAAAGAAGAAGTCAAAAGGATTCTACTATTTTGCGATTTTTTCCTTTCAAAACGCTGGGACTTCTTAATGAAAATAAAACCATTTAATGAGTATTTATACAAAAATGCACCCCCTCGGTATTAGAGCTCGTTTGAATGAGAAAGAGGTGTCGCTCGAACGAAGGATGCGTGTTATTCAAACGACATCGTGCAATATACCAATCTCTCTCGAACGAGATGCTGATCTCGCTTGAACGACCTGGTCATCAAAAAATATTATTTTAATGTCCGCTCCAATACTTAGAAAAAATACTCATTCTCAAATTTTGATGAAAAAGTCTGCTCCAACCCTTAGAAAATATTTTGTAAAAATATCCCAAAAGACCTAAGTGTAAAGTTAAGGTATTTAAAACGTAACCTTACCAAAGTAAACTTTACGGAGTCTTTTTGATGAAGAACTTGATAATTGGATCCGTCTTTAATGCTTGAATGCTCTTTGACGATGTAGCGGTATACGACATAATAAATTGATAACGAACTTATAAAATAATGTCCTTACAAATCTGCCCCTATGGCTATGTCGGTACATACATAAAAACTTCCGAATTATCAAATACTAAAATGCCTATACAAAGCTACCCTCCCATTGAATAAATTTGCAAGATCTCAAACTGTTCTTCAAAAATCTTCATCAAATATCAAAGATTTTCTCATTATGGTGTGAAACATAATTGTTGATACCAAATTTAGTCCGCTGACATGGACCAATCACATGAAAACACGTGCCAATTTACATGGTAAATACGAATACTACAGAGCGAACAAATCAAAACCACAGAGCAACTAATGAGTACCGAGTAACTCAAGGGTGACGAGCAACTCAAGCTCTCCGAGAAACTCAAGCGTGTCGAGCAGCTTAGGCGGTCCGAGCAGCTTAAGCGGTCCGAGCTACATAAGTGTACATCGTAACCAAATCAAAAGAATCCAGGATATAATTACGAATTAAATGCTCATTAATATAGTACAGATATACATGTCTACTGGGTAACAACGCATTGTCCTTCCATTTGTAAACCCTCAAGGGCTATAAATACATTGTAACCTCCTCATTAGCAGGGGACCCGGAATTTCTTGGTAAATCCATTATCGAGAATTCTGCAAACAGTCAACAATAATAAATACAGTGAATGTAGGCCATTTTTATAAGGCTGAACCACTTTAAAAATCTTTTGTCTTACTTATTTTTATCTGTGGTTAATAAATTAGAGATAATCTAATTTTTTACATCAACAGAATGGCGCCGTCTGTGGGAATCGACTATAGTTATCATTTTTCACCAAAACAATTCATCACCAATGGCTGATCATCCTGAATCCAGCAATCGAAATGCTGGAATTTCTCCGAATCCATCTACTTCTCCAAATGTCCAAGATCTGACTGGAATAATGGCTAATTTGGCTCAGGGCCAGACGACCATGCAAGAAACCATGCGATAACTCATGCAAACTATCCAAGGGGGAGCACCAGCCCAGTCAGGACAATGAAGCATTCAGAGAAATACTCGTCTACTCTCTTCGCGAAATAGGCAAAGGTTATTCCCCAAGGAATCTCTGTCCAGACGCACCGATTCATATCGTACTAAGAGATCTAATGATCCTTCTTATCAACCTGGGAGGACTTCCTCGATACGAGCTATAGACACTCAGCAAAACACCACTCTATCTCCAGAGAGGACAAGTGCTCTCGAAAGGTTGAGTAGAGTCTCTCATTTTGATCATCTAGGTCCTAGGAGAAATAGAAGTCCTCCCAGGATTGTGTTGAGGAACTCTCAATAATCATTTTATATGAAAGAAGGCTCTGCCCAATCATGACCAGCTACTCGTCATGAAAGATCCCAAGAGGCTAATTCAACACGATCAGTTGCTCGAACTAATAGGATCGAGGAAGGAAATGATGCTTCGAAAGGCTCTATTCAAAGGTTAGAGGATAAACTAGGGGAAATTGCTAAGGCCAAGAATCCTTTACAAAGGTGTTTTGTCCGAGGAACACCGTTCATACAAGAAATTGTGGACTGCCACACACCATCAAAATTCAAAGCCCCGGTAGTAACACCAAAATATGATGGAAAACTGATCATGTTCTCCAAATAGAACAATACCAAGCAGCTGCTGATATATATGTTGTTCCAGATGAGATGCGATGCAGGGAATTTTTAGGAACTCTCATTGGATCTGCTCAAATATGGTACAACAATCTTCCTCGGGGGAAGATTGCAACTTTCTTTTAACTGGCCGAGGTCTTTATTGGGAACTTTTATTTTGGAGAAAAACCAGTTAAACGAGTAGCACACTTGTTAAGTGTTAGACAGAAGGCAGGTGAGAGCACCTGGGATTATATTACTTGTTTTAATAATGAGAAACTCAAAGTTATTGATTACGAAGAGAAGGCAGCAATCACTGCTCTAATGAGTGGACTGTAGCCAAATAAATTGTACTACACCCTGGCCAAAGATCCGCCTACAACCATGGAAGAGTTAATGGCAAAGGCAGCTAAAATTATGAAGGCCGAGGAAGCTATGGCTGAGAAGAAAGAATAGAAGAACAATGGCGGAAATAGGCAGTGAAAAGCAAAGCAAGCATTAGAACAGTTGAAGAAATTTGGAAACTATACCCCTTTGAAAGTAGACATAAACCATATTCTGGAAGAGATCAAGAACTGCGAGGAGCTAAATCGGCCTAAAAAATGAAGAGAGATCCTGACAAGAGGGATAAATCCAAATATTGCGAGTTCCATAAGGATCATGGTCATACGACCAAAAACTGCATAGCTCTCCAGAATGAAATTGAAGAGCTCATCAGGCGGGGAAAATTGAACAAGTGTGTGGATTGCCGAAAGGGTGGAAAGAGTAACGACCGAGAAAGGCAGAGGTCTAGATATCCTCATCGAGCAAAAGAAGATAAAAAGAGAAATCATGAAGAAGACCTGGATGATGATCAAGACGACCTCGATCTCCCCAAAAGACCAAAACAACCAAAATGTGAGGTATTTTCTATCCGTTTTGGATCATTTGATTGCAATGTTATTACTGGTGGAGACGCAGGAGGAGGAGACCTTACTGCAGAGAGGAAAGCTTACCTCAATGAGGCTCAAGCTTGTTCGTATATTTAACGGATAAATCTAGCTGAAGATGATCACCCGAGGAAGGTAAACAAAGATAAAATGGTCATCGATTTCTCTAAGAATGACCTCGCAGGTGTGTTATATCCTCATGATGACCCATTGGTGATCAAAATGAGGACGAAGGAAGTAATGATTTCATGAGTATTGGTGGATAATGGCAGCTCGACAGATATTATGTTCTACCCATATTTTGATAGTTTGAACCTGAAGCTATCCCAGTTAGAGCCATATCATCGGCCCCTCCTCAGTTTTACTGGCGAGAAAGTCTTTCCACTTGGGACGATCAAGTTGGATATGTTCATCGGGGCATGGCGTGCTTGTCGAACAGAAAGAGTGCGATTTTTTATGATGGATAAAAATATCCAATCAGCTTACAATATCATTATGGGAAGGGTAGGTTTGAAAAAGTTCAAAGCAGTACCATCTATAGTATATCAATGTTTAAAATTCCCAACCAACTTTGGAGTAGGAGTGGTGAAGGGGGACCAAAAAGTAGCTCGGGAATGCTACTATTCATCTACCGAGCAAGAAGAGCGTGAAGAATCCAAAAAGAAGACTACCACTTATTAGGTTAATAAGATTAAAGACGCAGAGATTGAGACTTTAGACCCAAGAGATGAATCTCAGCTCGTTAAGGGTCAGGTTATGGAGGCTACTGAAAATATCATTCTGGATGATGAGCATCCAGAACGAACAACTCAAATTGGTGCTTCGCTAGATGTGTCAATAAAATAAGAGCTGATAGCTTTTCTAAAAAGCAAAAAACAAACTTTTGTATGGAGCCACGAGGACATGCCAGGGATATACCCAGCTTTACTATGTCATGAGCTTAATGTGAATAAGGAGATCAAGCGAGTAAAACAAAGAAGAAGAGTGTTCAGCCCCGAAAAGAACCAAGCTATACAAGAAGAACTCGAGAAGCTCCAAAAAGCCTGTTTTATTGAGGATGTCAAATGTCCTGATTGGCTAGCTAATGTGGTGATGGTGAAGAAGAAAAATAACTAATGGAGGATGTGTGTAGACTTCACCGATCTCAATAAGGCATGCCCAAAGGATCATTTTCCTTTGCCCCGAATTGATCAACTGGTGGATGCTACCTCGGGGCATGAATTGCTGAGTTTTATGGATGCTTATTCTGGTTACAATCAGATTAAGATGAAGCCCGAGGACAGAGAGAGTACCTCTTTTATTACCCCAAGGGAAACTTATTGTTATAATATTATGCCTTTTGGACTTAAAAATACAGGTGCGACATATCATCGGCTGATGAACAAGGTGTTCGCAGAGAAAATCAGTCATAGCATGGAGGTTTATGTTGACGATATGCTGACGAAGAGCAAGAAAGCTACTGATCATCTAGTTGATTTAGGCCAGACTTTGATCAACTAAAAAAATATCAAATGATGCTGAAGCCCACTAAATGCATATTCGGAGTACGAGAAGGCATGTTTCTCGGATACATTGTTAATCAACGAGGGATCGAGGCAAATCCTGACAAGATCAAATCTCTATTGGAACTGTGATCTCTGACGGCGAATAAGTAAGTGCAGAGTCTCACAGGGCGAGTTGCAGCACTTAATAGGTTTGTATCCCGAGCAACCGACAAATGCCTACCATTCTTCAAAACACTCTGAAAGACTTTCGAGTGGAATGATGAATGCGAGAAGGCCTTTCAAGAATTGAAGAAATACATGGGAGCATCTCTATTGTTGTCGAAGCCAGTTAAGGGAGAAATACTATACTTGTATCTAGCAGTTTCAGAAAATGCAGTAAGCTCAGCATTGATAAGAGTGGAGGATGGAGTGCAAAAACCAATCTATTACACTAGCAAAGCCATCCGAGGAGTAGAGATCAGATATCCAAGGTTGGAAAAGTTAGCACTGGCGTTGATCAAAGCAAGTAGAAGGATGAGGCCATACTTCCAAGATCATACTATAGTTGTGTATACAGACATGCCGTTAAGACAAGCTCTGCACAAACTAGAGAAATCAGGAAGATTGATGTACTGGGCGGTAGAATTGGGTGAATACAATATAATCTATGAGCCTAGATCGTCACTCAAAGGGCAAGCAGTGGCAGATTTTATCGCAGAGTTCACTTACCTGATACTTCCAAAGAGCAGAAATTGAATACTGACCAGCCTGTGGATGTTACATGATCATCAAATTTAAACCACGACCAACTTGAGTCTATAGACGAGCAAGAGAAGATAGTCGACGAGCAATAATAAGTGCTAAAGGAGGATATAAGGAAGCATCAAATATTCCACCGAGGAACTCTATCTAACCAAGAGTTTGATAATGAGATACTTGTGTGGAATTTATATGTAGATGGCTCTTCTTGTATTACAGGCAGTGGAGCAAGAGTTATTTTAAATAACCCCGATGAGATCGATGTGGAGTATGCTTCACATTTTCAATTTAAGGCTTCAAATAATGAGGCTGAATATGAAGCTATGATCATAGGTCTTAATCTAGCCAAAACTATGAAAGCAGAGCAGGTCGTTACATTCAGTGACCCACGGTTGATTGTAAATCAAATGTTAGGAGTGTATGCAACAAAATGAGAATTAATGATCCAATATCATGCAAAATCAATGGAGATGGTATTAAGCTTTAGCGCAGTTTTGTTGATTAGAATACCAAGATTGGAGAATGCAAGAGCAAATGCCTTAGCACGGTTAGCCTCAGCCACGCGCACCGAGCTACGAAGAACAATCCCAATAGAAATCTTGACTAGTCGGAGCATTGAGAAAGATCTAGAGATGAACTTCATTGCCCTTGATTTAGGACCATCACGGATGGATCCTATCAGGGCCTATATTGAGGAGGGGGTTTTACCAACTGATAAACTCGCAGTTAAGAAACTGAAGTTTAAAGCTGCTCGTTATGTATTAACTAATGGCATTTTATATAGACGAGGAATTATAGCAGGTCTGTAAAGATGTGTGCATCCCTCCGAGGTGAAAGATTTTATTGGAGAAATCCATGAAGGGTCCTGTGGAGCCCATGTAGCAGGTCGGACGCTTTTGCAAAGAATAATGACGCGGGGATATTATTGGCCAACGATGAGGGCTGATTGTATAGCATATGCTAAAAAATGTGACAAATGTCAATGCTTCTCTTTAATCCGAAGAAATCGCCAAGCATTGTTAACACCCATTACTTCCCCTTGGCCATTTGCCATGTGGGGAATAGACTTGGTGGGACCACTTCCAACGACCAGGGGAAGATTTAAATATCTCGTGGTCGTTGTGGATTACTTTACTAAGTGGGTGGAAGTTGAGCCTCTTATTGATATGACATATGACAAGGTGTATCAATTTATTTGGAAGAATATCATTTGTAGATATGGTCTTCCCCGTGAATTCATTACTGATCATGGAACCCAATTTGACAACGAGGAGTTTGCTGCATATTGTCACCAATCAAACATATTGAAAACCCACTCTGCACCAAGCCATCCCCAGAGCAATGGACAAACTGAGGTGACGAATAGGACGCTACTGAATGGTTTGAAAAAACAACTCTACATTCTATACTATGGGCTTATTGTACTACACCGCGAGCAGCAACAGGAGAATATCCGTACATGCTGGCATTTGGAAGCGAAGTTGTTATACCTGCCGAGTTGGGCCTCCCCACACACAGGGGTATGAATTTAAATTCTCCTATCAGTGACTTGATGAGGCGATTGAATCTAGATATGCTCGAAGAAGTTAGAGAAGAAGCAGCAATCAGGAATTCTGCATACCAACAACAAACAACTATGTTTTACAACAAGAGGGTAAAAAAGTGTGATTTGAAGGAAGGAGACTATGTGCTAAAGAAAGTAATTCAAAAGTACAATAACCTGGAAGCTAACTGGCATGGACCCTACAGAGTAACAAAAGTTGTTCGTCCAGGAACCTATAGGATTGAAAACTTGGAAGGAATGCATGAAATGCAGAACATCTACGCAAGTATTATCAGTAGTAGGAGTTTCTATGTAATTGAGTTCTTTTCAGTATGAATAAAGTGTTAAAGTTTTATCCAGTTTTCTTCTTTCGATGAAATTTTTTTGGAGCATTAGTGCTACATACTACGCATCAAGTTCAGAAAAAAATCCACTAGCTACGGTTGGTCGGTAAATAAAATCCACCAACTACAGTTGGTTGGTACCACCGACTACGGTTGGTCGGTAAATAAAAATCCACCAACTACGGTTGGTCGGTAAATAAAAACCCACCAACTACGGTTGGTCGGTAAATAAAAATCCACCAACCACGGTTGGTCGGTAAATAAAATCCACCAACTATGGTTGGTTGGTACCACCAGCTACGGTTGGTCGGTAAATAAAAATCCACCAGCTACGATTGGTCGGTAAATAAAATCCACCAACTATGGTTGGTTGGTACCACCGACTACGATTGGTCGGTAAATAAAAATCCACCAACTACGGTTGGTGGGTAAATAAAATCCACCAACTACGGTTGGTCGGTAATAAAAATCCACCAACCGGTTGGTCGGTAAAATAAAATCCACCAACTCTGGTTGATCGGAAAAATCAATTTTCTCCAACTCTTGTTGGTCGGAAAAAAAAACCTCCAATTCTGGTTGGTCGACAAATCAATCTAGATTAGCAGGACCATGGGATGTAAGTCGTTTTATTGCTTAAGATCAAAGAGTGATGAGTCACTATGGTCATAAAGTAAAACATAATGGATATATAAAAATATGCACAAACAAAGACATTCTTCAAAAATACTTAGAAGAAAATAAAATAGCAAAAGATAAACTTTTCATTCAAATCGAGAAGGATTACATATGCTATGGAAAGTAAAAACCATTACATAAAGATCCTATTCTACTGGTTTCTTTCCCTCTTCCTTTGAAACAGGTTCTACTCCAGCAGGAGGATCATCTAAGGCGTAAGGGGAATTTATGAAGTTCAGATCTCGAAGCATCCTCATATTCATCACACACGGTCGATCAAGTAAGTGCTCAGGGTGAGATATCTCGAAATTAGAATGAAGAGTGTAGTCACCGAGATACTTGGAAATTAAGCACTGGGGAATTACCCGAGAAGGAATCCAGCTCATATCAAGTTTGAAAGGTGGCACAGGCAACTCGAGCAATCCAGGGTCATAATAATCCCATAGATAATGGCCCTGCTCCAACTTTAACACCCCCAGGGCATTTAGCCATCCTTGCTTCTAACCCTCGTTATTTGAATTTTGGATTCGAGCATCGAGATGATAAAGAGATTCATTATATCCAGCCATCCAAAACTCTCTGGGCTATTTATGAAACTTGTAAGTTAACCCCTCGAATTGCTAGTGGAGGTTCTTCACTAAAATTTCTTTATTCCCCAAGGCAGAGCTTTGTATGGAAAGTTGCTCATCGAGGTTCAAAATCTTCTTGGACATTTATGACAAAGACTGATTCTTCACCACCAACTCGAATGCTTGATTATCCAAGGCTGCCTGCATTCTAGCTTCTTCAATAGTAACCCGAGCAGCCCTTGCTCGTCCCCGAGAAGCTCTTGCTCGTCCGCGAGCAGAAGTAGAGGGTCCAATCCTCTTTAAGGTTTCCAATTCATCTCTCAAATTGGCATTTTCAACCTCCAAAAAAGAGAAACCTTCGTCATTGACAAGGACCAAGGCTCCAGAGGTAGAAGCTGTAGATTTCAGTTAAGATATCTCTCCTCGCAAAACATGTTTTCCTGCTCCAATAGTTTCGCAATTTGCCTATGCTCCTCGACCTCAACCCTTATAATTTTCTCTTTTTCTCGTAAATAGCGATGAGCTTATCATATCCTTTATCAGCATTGAGTTGCTGATATTTTTTCTCATACCCCTGATGCAAAAGGGAAGAAAATTCCTTGTATTGTTGTTGGAGTTCCTTGATGGTTCCTTGAAGGTACTCAATCATCTCATAATATGCCACATTATTGGCAACAACTCGGTCAAGCAGGCATTTCAAATACTAATATGCTTCAACTTCTTATTCAAAAGAATTTGGACCAAGGATGTCAACAATTTGAGCCTCGTTTAGATCTTCATGGCCAGCCTTGAAGTAGTCATTGCATTTTTTCATCAGTTCAGTATCGTGAGCTGACAAGAGCTCCATCCTAGCCATAAACTAGTAAAGAGAAGAGATAGAAAGAATCAATGAGAATGCATAAAGAGCAAGTAAAAGAAAAAGTTAAGACAAATAACCCAAAGTTTGAATTCTTATTTCATCAAAAGGTAAGTACAAAGTTCAAGATTACACTAGAAAGGAATAACAAAATTAAAACCCAAGCATCTTTACACCTTCTCCTTATGTTTTATAACATCCTCGGGAAGCTGGGATAAGGAAGATGATTGCTCAAAAGATAAGGGCAGTTGTTCGGTTAAGGTACTGGTGAGCTGAAGTTGCTCGACTGAAGTGCTAGCAGGTTAAAGTTGCTCGTAGAAAGTTTGAACAACTGGAACAGGAGGAGCTGCATCTCCAATCATCATGGAGGATTCTTCTGAGGCATCTTCGTCCTCTTACTCTTCTCCAGGAGAGGGAGGAGGACCATGAACATGACACTGGAATAGGTCAGAATTCTAAGCGATCTTTAACTCCTGCAGAGCTGCAACCCATCCATCCCTGAAGTATTTAAGGCTAGAAATCTCCATCTAATAAGACATAGCAGCTAGGCCTTTGTTCCAACCTTTGTCCCAGCCAGCGCTAAAGGAGTTTTTGAAAGCATTTTTCCTTTTTTCTTTCTCCGAGGAGGTCCTTTCCCTAAGGAGCTCCTCGACAGATTTCAACTTCCCTTCCACCTCCACCTTTTGGCCATGAACTTCATTAAGTCTATCGACTTCCTCTTCAGCAGTTTTGAGCTTGTTCTCAAGCTCCTCAGTATTCTTGAGCTTTTCCTCAAGCTCCTTATTCTTCCTCTCAAACTCTTTCATCTTCTCCTCCAAACCTTTGGAGGCCTCCACAGCTCGGTTTCTCTCTTGCTCAATGGACTTGGCTTGCTTCTCCTAAGCCATTTTATCTTCTTCATATTTTTGGCGAGAGTCCTTCAAGGACTGAGTTAAGCCAACAAAAGCTTTATCCACACCTCCCGAGGAGCTTGAAGCTTTAATAACCTCATCCTTCTTCAAAATACTGTTAAAACATGTCACCAACTGAAGAAATAAAATTTTTGAGTCAATACAGGGACATATTAGTAAAAAGTGAAAACTTAAATACGTACTGAGGCAATATGTTGAGTAGCCAATGCAGTGACCCTGTCATGAGGAAGAGCATCTTCAACACCTTGGATTTCTGGGATGATACAAGACTTCACAAAACCCAAGGCAGATATCGGAGGAACAAAAGTGGGAATACCACTCTCAGCATTTAAAGCCTGAGAGATAGGTCCAACAGGTCTCTCAGACGAACTTTTCTTTGACTTCTTTGGAGGAGCAGGAATATCTTCGACCAAAGAAGAAGTCTTGGTTGGTGAAATGACAATTACCTCACTTGGAGGAGAAATAACTACATCCTTACTCGGAGCCATTGGGGGCTTCTCAACAACTTTCTTGACACCCATTCGAGGGGGTGCATTAATGTTTCTTGTTCCTTCTTCTGGAACATCCTGCTTATTTTTCTTGGCCTCCACCTTGGCAGAGTCTGATTTGTCAAAGAAGGTAGGAGCTCTTCTTCTCTTAATTATACTACTAATGGGAATGTTTGACTCTGATGAAGAACCTTCCACACTAGTATCAGCAGCTGTTACTTGGTCGATATCAACCACCACTGGATGAGCCGTAAAGGAGGAAGTATAACTCTTATACTGCAATAAGTAAGAGGCTGATCTGATATATTCGTCAGTAATGGACTGGTGTAAACTCCAGATAAGTTTAAAATGCCTTAAATTAACATCATTTTCCTTAGGAGATTTTCTTTTGCTATCAACTGCAAATAATCAAAAATTAAATGTCAATGACACATTTTATCAAACACAAAGGAAGCATAATTTCAAAAATAAAATAAAAATAAAAACAACCTATCCCATTGCAATAACGAGGACATCTAGGACCTCTATATACTTCATCTCCAGTTAAGGGAGGATGTTGCCAATTTTTCATAACCACTCCATGTTCAAAATAATCCCTGTTGGCATCGGGAAGATTGACAACTAACGCCCTATTCAAAAACCTAGTTTTTAAGTAAAAAGTACTATCACTAATGACCCATCTGTAACAGTACATTATCTCTGGAATCCCTAAACGGGTTCCATGAAGCTGATTTAAACTATGGACTCCATTGACTATTCTTCAGGTATTTGGGCTATTTTTGCAGGTACAACATCAAAATATTGACAGAATTCCAAACACAAAGGGTTTGGAGGAAAAGAAAAGCCACATTCGGCCACGAAGAGACTTGGGAACCAATGTCCCTCAGCCAAAGAGAAATAGTCAGAAGGTTCATAGAGTTCCTCCAAAGTGACCCATGAAGGAATTGAAAATTCAGAAAGAAATTTGTCAAGAGATTCAACAGGGTAAACCATGATGAACAGAATAAGTAAAAGAAAAGGAAGAAGAGCTTACCGGAGAAGATTGAGTCAGTTGACAACGAACAATGGAGGAAATGAATGCACAAGATAGGGAGGAAATGAAAAGTTTGAAGACACAGGTTTGAAAAATAAAAGACGATAGGATTTCTTGCTGTGTTTAAATACTTTACCTCGGGAACAGAAAAATAAATTATTACTAAGGTAGACCTTTACACTACCGGCGACTAAAAGGAGAAAAAGGCACCGAAACCGAAGCAGTTAGAAAAATTAAAAAAAGTTTGATTCTATGAATTAAAAAGAAGAAATAAATATAAGGAAAACGCTCCTAAAATTCAGGATGACTATTTAATCACGCCATATTTCGAGAAGCATCTTCCACACCCCTCCTCAATCTCAAATTGTGAAACATTGGGGGCTTCTGTTGATACGAAATTTAGTCTGCTGACATGGACCAATCATATGAAGACACGTGCCAATTTACATGGTAAATACGAATACTCTAGAACGAACAAATCAAAACCACCGAGCAACTAATGAGTACCGAGCAACTCAAGGGTGATGAGCAACTCAAGCTCTCCGAGAAACTCAAGCTCTCCGAGCAACTCAAGCGTGTCGAGCAGCTTAGGCGGTCCGAGCAGCTTAAGCGGTCCGATCTACATAAGTGTACAGCGTAACCAAATCAAAAGAATCCAGGATATAATTGCGCATTAAATGCTCATTAATATAGTACAGATATACATGTCTACTGGGTAACAGCGCATTGTCCTTCCATTTGTACAGCCTCAAGGGCTATAAATACATTGTAACCTCCTCATTAGCAGGGGACCCGAAATTTCTTGGTAAATCCATTATCGAGAATTCTGCAAACAGTCAGCAATAACAAATACAGTGGACGTAGGTCATTCTTATAAGGCTGAACCACTTTAAAAATCTTTTGTCTTACTTATTTTTATTTGTGGTTAATAAATTAGAGATAATCTAATTTTTTACATCAACAGTAATGATCTTCAATCTTTGTACCTACACACATGAGATAAAGCAAAAACCTCCGTGACACATCGAGTTTGAAATGATATAAGAATAAATCATTAATAAATCAAATCTCCCCCATAATTCAAAAACTCCACCATAACATGATAGTTCTTTCTCCCCCTTTTTATGATGTCCTCAAATAGACAAATAAGAAGAAATAATCAAAACATGGAGTGCCACGATAAAATTTTGTAGCAAATATGAATCAATCAATGAGCATGCAAAGGAGTATCTTAAAAATTTCACAAACTATTTTTGATTTTTCAAATTTTTCATACAAAAATAAGATACCAAAAAACACACCATGGATTTAAACTCAAATAACCTAGTCATGGAAATGGAATGAATGGGTGTGAACACATTCGATACGTAAATAAGCTCAATCAATCATATGTGCACGATGCATACGTGTACTCCTAACGAATGAA
Organism: Sambucus nigra; assembly: GCA_949130495.1. Taxonomy (NCBI): domain Eukaryota; kingdom Viridiplantae; phylum Streptophyta; class Magnoliopsida; order Dipsacales; family Adoxaceae; genus Sambucus; species Sambucus nigra. The sequence continues at coordinate 718,614,336 of OX422207.1, forward strand.
CATCAAAAGTATCCTTAGGTGTCAAAATTGTTGAATTTAGATGGCATCGTCTTATGCAAATCAACAAATCAAAGTCAAAGTGATTTCCATACCAATAACGTCCAAAACTATTTAGCACTTTTTTAAGACTTTCAAGGACGTCCAAACCCATTTTAATTCTCCATCCAAACTCCCTCGTATATATTTTCTTTTAGAGTTGTATAAACTAAATTCTCAAACTTTGGAGAATTAGTGCAAAAACCTAAATGACCCATAATGGGAATGAATTTCTTTTTATTTCCTTTAAATTTTTTTGGGCTCTTTTAAACCTCTTTGGACCCCGAATAATAAAAATTCTCAGTTCTTTAGGTCCAATTAAATGGCGGCTTAATCGCAAAGGATAAATGATAATCTTTCGTAGCCCTTCACCGTTTTCAAACAAAGCACATAAACGGCTCTTACATGCACAACTTTCTTATCAAGTTTTATCGCGATTGGTTTGTTTTAAGGACAGTATTGAAGTGAAAACACCCAACCAACATGTGATAAGACAAGAACAATAATCAAACACATTCGTGTATGAGTGAAATAAAGGAAATTATGAGTCAAACATGTAGGAAGAAACACTTAATTACATCTTAAAGACTCCAAACATTATAAAGCACAAAGATGATATGATATATTGTCTCAAAGCACTATCAAATAGTCACATGAAAAATGGAATGCTATTGTAACTCGGTCATCCTAAGTGTCTATCCATAAAAGGTGTAACCAAAATACAAAACTCTTTTTTGATTATGTTTTCAAAATTTTTATCAGAATAAAATCTTTTTGTATTTTTCAAAAGAAAAAATTTATACAAAAAGTACATGTCAACACACTAGCAAATATATATCATGAAACCATAACTAGTGTATGACAAACATGCAAACACAATCATCTATATGATATGGCAAGAGAAGAATCATGTGCAAGCAAATGGGAATCAACTTGTCTAAAATCTAGTGCCTCTAAAAGTGATTTCCTAATCTAAATAGATGTGAAACATTGTTTGGGGGATTGAGGACCAAGGGAACATTGGACATAAACTTCCTAGGACATTTTCCAAGATCAAAACAAAAACGCCTAAGGTGACCTTTCCTACCTCAATATGAACATGTGTAAACAGGTGGAACGAAACCTATGGGTTGACCTTTTCTAATATCCTTGAAATTGGTTGACCCTCTAAAATAAATAATGGTTTTGGCTTTACCAATAGAAGCATTAGAACAATATGAGCCATTACCATCACTATCAAAACTACTCGAGTCTATCAAATCATTTTTTAACTTCAAAATTTTTTACTCAAGCAAAGAATTAGACTCTTCCAATCTGAGGGACTCCTTCTTCAAATTATCAATCAAACCTAGAAGGCTATCTCTCTCTCCCTTAATTAAATCAAACTTTTCCCTAAGAGTCTCTTCAAGTGCCACAAACTCATTGACTAAAATATTTTTATCGTCTTTGTCATAAACAAAAACCATCTAATTTTTAAGGTCCTCTAATTCTTTCTCTAAAAATAGGACCCTATCATCACTCTTTTTCTTGGACAGTTTTAAAACAACAAAGTCCTGGTCCAAGGAAACAAGTTTTTCATGCTCAAAATCTCTTTGATTTTGAACCGTTTGCAAAAGATCCATCGCGAATTTAAAACGGCAATTTTCTTTTTCCAAAACATTAATTCTTTTTGCAAACGTCAAATTCAAACTATTTAAATCATTTTAACTTTATCTCGTGTCATCAAAGGGGGGCATCCGATTACATAAGTGCTCCATTGGAAAAATAGCGATTTTTCACAAAACTGATTTTAAAAAAAAAATCAATATCACACAAATTTTGCGGAAAATAGAAATACGAGATAAATTAGTGCAACCTTCTCTGATACCAATTTGACGACATGAGAAGTCAAATTGTATTAAAAAAATAAATCCTTGAAAAAAACAGGATCAGGCGATAAATTAGTGTAACCTGCTCTGATACAAATTTGTAAACGAATAAATGCGATGTGTGATATCGATTTAAATTAATTCCCAACTTTCTACTTTGGCACACTTATATAATTGGAGTCTATTTAAACCAAATTAATTCATCCCTTAAACATGAAACTATGTGTGTGCATGTGTCAAACCATAAATAAGTAAAGCATGTGACACAAAGTTAAGGAAAAATCCCCAAAGGGAAAAACCTTTTATTTCTAGAACTTTGAAGAATTCACAAGACCATTGACTTATATACAACCTGATAATCGCCCACAAGTGTAATGCACAGTGTATTCGTCAAACCTTGAAAGCAACGGCTAGAAATATCGTCAGCTCGAATCTCCCGCAAGAACTCCAGATGGTCAGCAATGAAGAAGAAAACGACTTCTCCACAAGTGTGAAATTTATAAAGACTCCCTCCATAATAGAACGTAGATATCCAGTTGTAGAGTTCTCTTCACTAAGAATAAACCACATCAAAGTGTGTTTTTGAACACCAAAACAATTCACCAAAGCATATGAGATTTTTGTGAATTGTAAACAAAAAGGGATTAAACCCTAAAAGAAGAAGTCAAAAGGATTCTGCTATTTTGCAGTTTTGTGTCTTTCAAAACGCTGGGACTTCTTAATGAAAATGAAACCATTTAATGAGTATTTATACAAAAATGCACCGCCTCGGTATTAGAGCTCGTTCGAATGAGAAATAGGTGTCGCTCGAACGAAGGACGCGTGTCGTTCAAACGACATCGCGCGACATACCAATCTCGCTCGAACGAGATTCTGATCTCATTTGAATGACCCGGTCATCAAAAAATATTATTTTAATGTCCGCTCCAATACTTAGAAAAAATACTCATTTTCAAATTTTGACGAAAAAGTCCTCTCCAACACTTAGAAAATATTTTGTAAAAATATCCCAAAAGCTCTAAGTGTAAAGTTAAGGTATTTAAAACATAACCTTACCAAAGTAAACTTTTCGGAGTCTTTTCGATGAAGAACTTGATAATCGGATCCGCCTTTTATGCTTGAATGTTCTTGAATGCTCTTCGGTGGTGTAGCGGTATACGACATAATAAATTGACAACGGACTTATAAAATAATGTCATTACAAATACTAATTAGCATGTTAAGGTTTATTATTATTATTATTATTATTATTATTATTATTATTATTATTATTATTATTATTATTATTATTATTATTATTATTATTATTATTATTATTATTATTGGCTATTTTCGTGTGATAAGTAAATAGAGATGTGAATTATTAAATTGTCATTTTAGGAGTGAAAAGCGATGGACTAGATGGATTTATATAGTTTATGGGTGACACATACTGTATGCACGTGTCAGATCTAATTAATGAGATGATGGTATATTTTAAGTTTTGTGACTCTAATGACTTTTCTTCATGCACTGGTGATCTAGAATGGGACAAAATAGTCTAGAATAAGTACCCATGAGCTATAGCTTGTTTCAGAGGATTTTTAGATGTAGTAGGGCCCGTATGGGGGTATAGTTGTCTTTTTACAAATAAGGTTTAAACTAAAAATAAGATTAGGGTGTAATGAATTAGTATATAAGGATTGAGAAGGTGGATGACAACCTCACTTTTGTCCTATGCATAATTGTGATTAACGGACAAATTAAAGATAGAAAAGCAAGAAAGGGAGAAGAGAAGATAACTTTGAGAAAATAGGAGAAGAGATAATCTTCGGATTCAAATCATCCCCTACGAAACGAGAGCTTGGATTGAGATCCAAAAGGCAAGTGTTTGCTTGCTTTAGATTGCAATTTTTGTGCTTAATTACATTCATAATTAATGAGGGTCAAATCTAAGATTTAAAAGTTGCAAGTTTTTGAGAATTGATTAATTGAAATCGGTTTGTGTTAACATTTGATTATAGTTGATGATGACTCATAATTAATAGTCATGATTTTTTTAGATAGATTTTGGGTTTATGATATTGAGTATGGGAATATTGATAGGGTGATAGAAATCAATAAACTTCAATGATAGATTAATTTCTAAGTTGTTAAAATTGATTTATGATTTTGAATCCTAAGGTTTTGATGATGGATTCAGGTTTATTTCTATGTTATAATGGTTCTGGGTTAGTTATACAATGATGTAGGAAGTTAACTTAAGATTTTAGGGGCCTTAGGACGTCCATTGGAGCGTTTACGAGGTGAAAACCCGAGGAAGAAGATGACTGGAAGCCCAGCAATCTGAACTGGTTTGTTGGGGGAGCGAATCGATTAGGTCTAGTGTACCGGTTCTTTTGTCCAAGAAAAATGGTTCGGTTTGCTAGCTTGCCCAAATTTTTGTTACGTGTTCTTTTGACCCATTAATGCTTAGGTAATGGACGTATGGCCTTTCAGGGTAGAGTGGAACTACAGTGGAATATTTTTAGGGTTTGGCACGTGTGTTAAGCCAACAATTATGTGGGTTCAGGTGGGACGAACAGGAAATTCAAGTGAGTGAACACTTATATATAAAATCAGGAAGTTAGTTCGGACTTCGGGATTTGGTAAACTAGTATGCTATGGAATTTTCATATGTAGTCGGTACTTTATATCTATATAGGTATTTTGGGTTACCTATATATATACATGTGATTGATATATAATTTTTTTAACAAAGATATTCGGTGCTGCTATCGTTAGGAGGTTACGCATAGTGGGCGGCTCACCCTAACATTGACTAGTAGGTGTTGGATTGGTTCCCCATGTCATTATATTGTTGCATGGTCACTATCCATGTGTGATGATGGGTATAATTTTGGAGATCGATAGGTTGTGATGTGGCATGGTTGAGACCCCTGGATGTAATTTTATAATCGCCTCCATTGTTTGTATTTATATTTGGGTCTAGTAGTGATATTTTGACCAGATGGCTAAGTGTAATACGTGATATGGCTAGAGCCTGGTAGAACACGAGTGATGCATATACGAGGTCCCAACTCTGGGGATGCGGTTATATATTTATAGTTAGTGATATATATGTATGCATTACGTGTATATCTATTTATAGCACGGGTGTAGTCATGTTATTATTATTGTGTGACCACCTCTTATTATAGCATGTGTGTATCTATGTTATTATTTATGAACGTATACCTAGTGCATGTAGTATATACTTAGCTAATGATGATAATTGGTGGGGTGGGCTTTGATAGTGATTATTGTCATAGTTAGACTGGGTAACATAACTAACATGAAAAAATGAAGGCATTAGATGCGAACTATATATGAGAGGTGAGGATAAGTCTCATATGAGTGCAACTTGTGATTTAATTACGTAAGTAATCCATCGCGTGTTTTATTTAAAGCATTTAAATACTTGCAAATTATTTTCTAACATTTTTTGGGCTTTGACCCGCTGGAAAATCTATTTTATTTTTTTTCAAAACCCCATGTATGCTGTAGCATCAGGGATAGCAAGGTTAGATCTTTCATACCATTACGAGCAGTAGCTGTGGATGTTATGAGATTTATTTAGCCACCTCAACTTCTTTTGTATCTAGATAAAATCAATTCATTTTCAACATTTTCCTTCTGGCCATATTTCACGTAGTTTGATAGGCTTTCATTCATGTGAGAGATATTATTTATTTATCAATTGGTATTTACATTGGATGATTACTTGTTATGATTGATGGGTTATTCAATTCACATTATCTATTTATGCATATCAGTAATCTAATCATTTCTTTGCATATATGGTTTTATTCATTTATATTTATATTACTTATCGCGATAGTGATGCTGAGAATAAAATCATATTGGATTTCTATTTTATTGTAATGAAGGATTGATCACCCAGTATTAAAATATGTTAGATGTCACACATGGATGGTGAACTTACGTTCTTGTTATGTCTCCAAGTTCATTTGTTTGAGGATGGGATGTTCATATCTCAATCCAAATATGTGAGGGACTTAGTGAATAAGTTTGATTTAGACTCCGCTAATAACTCACACACACCCATGAGTACATAGACTAAGCTTAGAAAATAAACTCTAGGCAAGGACGTAGAGAAGCCCTTCATAGGAGCATAATAGGTAGTTTTCTCTATATGAAATTTAATCGTCCTGAAATTGCCTTTAGCGTTGGATTTTGTGCGCGTTACCATGCATTCCCGAAAGAGTCTAACTTGCTCGTACTTAAACATATTATCAAAAAAGTGAGTGGCATCCTTTCCTATGGTATTTGGTATTCCTTTGATACTAATTTCCATTTTTGTCTTATTCAGATGTCGATTGGGTAGGGGATATTGATGGTTGTAGAAGCAACTCAGGTGAATGCTTTTAGTTTGGGAGTACTATTGTCTCTTTGTTGAGAAAGAAGCAAAACTCCATTTCTTTATCCATGGAGATGGCTGAGTATATTTTGTCTTGGAGTTATTTCACACAAATCTTATTCACTGATGCATGTGTTAGAAGATTATCCGATTACCCAAGGTAAAGTGGCTATTTCATGTGATAATATGGGTGCAAATTTTATATCTCATAATTCGTTCTAATATTCCTGCAAGAAGCACAATAGGATATGTGAGAACCTCATTCATGATCTTATTGAGGAGAATATCGTTTCCATGGGCATCGTGATCACTGAACGTAAATTAGAAGATATTTTTATGAAACCTTTATATGCACTTAGATTTGAGGATCCTAGGAAGTCTTTAGATATTTGTTCCGTTATTTGAGTTCAAGAATTTTATCTAGTATACGGTGTGTATCATGTTGCTATCATTTGTCCATATTGCTAGATTGTATTTTTATGTTTATTTTAAAAAATAAAGAAAAATCCAAAAAGATTTGTTTTGAAAAATTAGAAAATTTTCAAAAAGATCATATTTTTTTTATAACTTTTTTGAAAAAGATAAAAAGATTCTTGTATTTTGTTTTTCATCACATATGGATGTGGATTTAATATGTTTGTTACACAATTATATTCCATCCATTCATGTGACTTTTTCATGTCGTTTTGATAAATGCTTTGTTTATTTAGTGTGATTAATAGTGTGTGGCTTGCATTTCGTTATTCGTTGATGATTACTCGATTCATGTTTTACTTTTTAGAAAATTTATTTCACACATGCACGGAATTTTTTAACATTAGACTTACTTGTCATATGTCTGTTGGAAACGACAGACCCCCAATTTAAAAAAATTTAAATATGAATTTTCTAAAAGTGCAGAATAAATATGGTTCAACTAAATACAACTTACAAAATTAAATTCCTTCACAAATTATAAATTCTTAAAACAGATTAAAGTTAAACACTACAAAGTGAATTAAAGTAAACAAACACACTTTAAGTTCACTCAAACTAAATTAATTTAATTATCAAGTTTAAACAACTTAGGCAAGAATATTATCCAATTAATTTAGAGCCAACTTGAATTAAACAAACTGAAACTAAACTTATCCAAATAATTAAACATGCACCATTTTCATCAAGATTGTGAATTAAACCCAAATTTATCTTTTTATCCTAAGCATGAGTTTTAGGTGATTTTTTCAAAAGATAAAATAAATTCACAATCCCACAATGCGCCGATGTACGAGGAAAACCCAAATGGGAAAAATCTCAGACGACCCTGGCCTAACAAATTCACTAACTATGGTATGAATTTTACAAAAACATGACAAGAGGACATACACAATAGACTCGACTCCCTTAAAGCCTTGACGCACCCTTTCGATCTTCAACCTCCGCCTAGAGAATAACCGCGAACTCCTCCATATTCTCGGACTCCACCGATGGGGATCTTGGACACCGTCACCCTCATACGAAACCTTTCTTGAGTGGGAACACCGCAGAGTGAACAAATGTTTCTCCTTTTTTTAAGGTAGAGAAAATGGACCCAAACTATTTTCTTCTTGGGTAGAAAAGTGAACCCGGTGCCAAACACTCCAAGTAAATAATATAAATGTATGAGATTGGATAAAAACTAAAACATTTGAGTGTATATGTTTAGTAGGAATTATTTCATGGATTCACAAAAACACGAAACTATGAACTTTTGATCTTGGGAAATTTTTTCTCCAAATTTTCTCACAAAGTGTGTTTAGAAGTTATCAAAAGTTGGTTTTTCAATGTTGGTTCCCGTAGTAAATAAATCAGAAAGTGAGTTAGTGGGTATAAAGGTGGGAAATGGGACAAAATTGCCAAAAAAAATTCCCACCAGAAATGTCGTTCGAACAACATTTTCGTTCGAACGAAGTGTCATTCGAATGACCCATCTAAAGATAGTCCAGTATAAAATATGTTAAAGTCATTTGAAATTTCGTTCGAATTCTTGCTCAAACGACGATTTGAACAATTTTCCAGTGCAGAACAAGTGGGAACTCGTTTGAAAAAACCTAAAACTCGTTCGAAGGATATTGTTGTTTGAACAAAAATCTCATTTGAACGATAATTTCGAACGACATGCCAGAATGTTGAATTCTAAGTTTAAGCCCAAAAATTATGTATAAAATTATAAAATTAATTCCTGAAAAATATGAATTTTATACCAAGTTATTAATTAAGTTTCTAACATAATAAATTTATTTTAAATAAAATTACACCCTTTTAAAAAATTTCCAAGTCTCCTACAAATATATAAAAGCATTCATACCTTTGGAGACTTGAAATATGATGTTGATGACGTGAAATATGGCACTGAAACTCGGCAATGATGTTCTCTTGAAAAGAAGGTCGTAACGTCTTCATCTTTAACATGTAATAGGCTTGTTGGATGTTCAAGAACTCTATCCTATGACTCAAGTGTTTTTGTTCGAAATTGAGCCAACACTACATTAAGACTCAATTGGAGACTTGTGTCCTTACAAATCTCCCCCTTTGGCTATTCTGGGAGAAAACCCTAAACAAAATCCTAAAGGGCCGTCAAGCTCTACTAGACTCAAAAACTTTCCATCCAAAATAAAAAATACGAGCTTGACTCAAAACCCAAGGATGACTATCTTTGCCGATGAAAGTTGCCGCTAGAATAATTTATGCACGCTTAAGGAAAACATTAAACCCAAAGGGAATATCAAAATATTAAATGCAATTAAAATAATTACTCCCCCTAAATTAATTCTCCCCTTTTTTTCACTATGATCTACCTAAGAAGGTCGCGACTCCCCCTAAGTTAAATCTTCTAAACAAAAAGGTTTAAAAACCACTTCTCCCCCTTTTCGTTCAGGAATAGACAAAGTAGATAGAATTAATTAAATACTCATTTCTCCCCTAAAGTAACTAAGTACCATTTCTCCCCCTAAAAACTACACAAGGGATATAAATATAAGCAAGTAAACATGATGGTGCATAAGGAGATAAGAACATTAAAGCATATGGGCAACACTTAAGATAACTAATCCTTACAAATATTAAAGGATACCAACTATGATGCAAAAAAGATGATACCAATTTAACAAATAAGATAATAAGCATGTGATATCAAATAAAATACGCAACAAAATATATACCAATTATGAATAGAAGCATAGATGGACTAGCAAGCAAGGCAAAGACTAAAAAAAATACCATATATATGTATACATAATGAATATCACTAACGTACACACACATATACATAGGTATAAAGACCACACATGACACAAAATACATTAATCTTTTCACACTCATATGGCAAAAATGTGTCCAAATATATGTGGTAAACGAAAGTGTAGGGGTGTGAACTAGAAATAATTAAATTTCGACCCAATCACTTAATAACATGTTCACGGAGTTCTCATTTGATTGAATTTTTTTATCACATTTAGATATCTCTTCATGTGACAATATAAATTGAACTCAATGAACAAACATACATAATGCACATAGGCATAGAATTTTGATGATTCTACAAACCAATAGAGCCATGAAAATAAAAGCTTAACTAGAATTCAAAGTCATTGTGAAACCCCGTTAATATATCCAACCAAACTCCTCATAATTTTCTCTTTCTTTTTCTTTTGAGCATATTAACTAAACTATTTCGGCCTTGGCAAATATTCTTTTTAATGCCACATTTTTAAGGCCAAAAATTAAATGGTGGATTTTTATGCAAAGTAATCTTGTCTTTCGCAGCCCGATTCCATTGATAAACAACTAGACCGGATAAACATATTTTTCTATTTTTTAAATTCGGGAACCGGTTATTACATGCACAAATCCTCCATAGTGATAGAAAAATATTGATGACTAGATTGATGAGAGAACATCTTAGATCAACTATACATGTGATGATTAAATTTCAAATGAGCTCGTGCATGTGTGAAAAGAGGCATATAAAAATAGAATCCATTAAACAACACAAAATCCAACTACTCAATGCATGCATGACCAAGAACATTTTAAGGATTGACAATATTAACCAAAACTTCTATCCACATGGAAGAGAAAAGGAAGGGATTCAAACACAAGTATATGCCACATAAAGTGTGTCAAACTAAATTACACACTAGCAAAATCTTTTTGAGTTTTTGAAATTTTTAACCAAACATACAAAACTATTTACTCAAAAGACAAACAAAAATCATTTGTATTTTTTATTAAGTCTAAATTACTCCTATGATAAAAACACAAATAATAAACAAAATATTTTTGCATTTTTCACTTAATGCAAACAAAAATAAAAAATATAATACAAAAGATAAACAAGAATCATAATTCTAGCATGAGATATATGATAAAGCAATCACTAAAAAATGATAAATTAGCATACAACTAGCAAGGATATATGATATAAAGCACAAAAGGCTAGAGTATATAAATAACTAACACATTCAACCTTTAGATATTGCAAGGGGGCTATCGTGAGAAAGTAAATGAGAATAAAAAATCCTATCTTGCAAAGCTATCAAGTCAGATCTCCTAAACCAAACTAATGATGAGTGACGATCTCGGGATATAGGACTCTTGGCTACCTTGGTTGCCTTACGTTGAGATTTTCTAGGACCTCGTTTAAGATCAAAGAAAAACTTACTAAGATGACCTTTTCGACCATAATGTGAGCAAGTAAAGACTCATCGAAAATTAGTACCTAAGGATTGACCTCTAGAATCGTTCCTAGGTGATTCTCTCAAAACATTGGTTTTGACTTTAATAAAGGAATCGTTACTAGAATCGAAGTCTAAACCACAAGTGTCAGTTTTAATTTGGACCATTCCTAATATTTTATCCAATTTTTTGGACCTACACTCCAAATAAAATTTGACTTTACTAGAGTCTATTAATTTTTCTTTTAATTCTAAAATCTTAGACTCTAACAAACCATTTCTCTCTTCAAGCTCAAGGAGTTTCTTTTTCATTGACTCCATTAAACCTCTAAGGCTATCTTTCTTTCCTTCTACATATTCAAGCTTCTCTCGAAGAGCTCTCTCACGTGTCCTAAGGTCATCAACCAATGCACTCTCATCAATGACCTTGGCAGGCTCTTTTAAACTACCTTCTAACTTCAAATCTTCTCTTTTTAATTTAATATATTATTCATATAATTCTTAGAATGAAAATTGAAGTTCACTCTCATCAACCTCTTCATCACTTTCACACTCTCTCTCTTCTTCACTCTCACTACCATCACCATTTTTAGCTTCAAAAATAAAGGCCTTAGAAGTGTCATGTTTTAATGTGTCATCGTCGGACAATTTATCACACTTACTAACATGACTAGCCATGAACGCGGTAAAGTTGCGCTCAATGGGGGAATCGAGTCCATCTTCCTTATCACTATTACTAAGGTTGGCATTGTATGAAATAGGTTTCTTACCCTCTTTGCTTAGTTTAGTGGGGCATTCAAAAGCCCTATGGACATACCCTTCACAACCATAACACATGTTTGACACATCCCTATTAAGGTTTTCATTAGATGTTTTAGAGATCTTTCGGCTTTGTTATGCTTAGAATTTTCAAATTTCTTAAAATCATTTTTAAACTTATCTTTATTAAATTTAAGAAATTTAAGAAATTTCCTAGCACACATAGCCATGTCCTCCGAGTCACTATCACTCTCATCAACCACAACTTATTTTTCCTCCTTTCGGGCATTTAAAGCAATGCCCTTATCAACTTTCTTTTCATTTTTGGAGGGAAACATATCTAGCTCAAAGGTTTGCAAATCACCTACTAGTTCTTCAAGTTTGGCAAAGTGCAAGGTGGGTAAAGAATTTAAAATGGTCACTTTAGGAATAAATCTCCCGGGTAGGGACCCTAAAATTTTCTTTACAACTCGATCGTCGAGTATTTTCTCTCCTAAATTAAATGATGAATTTACTATATCGAAAAGTTAAGCATAAAATTCATCAAATGTTTCTTTTTCATTCATTTTGATGGTTTTAAATTGAGTGGTGAGGTTTTGGAGTTTAGAAGCCTTAACGATACTAGTTCCCTCGTGAGTGATTTGTAATATATCCCAAGCTTCCTTAGCGGTTTCACACGTCATGACACATCGAAATTCATCCGGTGTGACCGTGCTAACCTCAGGAATTAAAATTAGCAAGCTTAAATTCATTCTCACTCCATCTATCTACGAGTTTGGAAACACGCTTATTTTCTATCAAACATGTGGGTGGGGACCAACCGTTAACAACTGATAACCAAACTCTCTCGTCGATAGACTTTAGTGCCAATTTTATATGCGCTTTCTAATACGCGTAGTTGGAACCATCGAAAATAGGAAATTTCGAAAATGGAGAAAATTCCATTTTTAACAAAAATTTATTAAAAGGACCTTAACTCGATAAATTAGCGCTCCGGCTCTGACACCACTTGTTGGAAACGATATACCCCTAATTTTAAAATTTTAAAATTTTAAAATATGAATTTCCTAAAAGTGTGGAATAAAGATGGTTCAACTAAATACAATTTACAAAATTAAATTCCTTCACAAATTATTAATTCTTAAAACAGATTAAAGTTAAACACTACAAAGTGAATTAAAGTAAACACACATGCACACACACTTTAAATTCACTCAAACCAAATTAATTTAATTATCAAGTTTAAACATCTTAGGCAAGAATATTATCCAATTAATTTAGAGCCGACTTGAATTAAATTAATTTAAACTAAACTTACCCAAACAATTAAACATGCACCATTTTAATCAAGATTGTGAATTAAACAAAATTTTATCTTTTTACCCTAAGCATGCGTTCTAGGTGATTTTTGCAAAAGATAAAATAAATTCACAATCACACAACGCGCCGATGTACGAGGAAAACCCAAATGGGAAAAACCTTGGACGACCCTGGCCTAACAAATTCAATAAGTATGGTATGAATTTTACAAAAACTTGACAACAGGACTTACACAACAGACTCGACTCCCTTCAAGCCTTGATGCGCTCCTTCGTTCTTTAACCTCTGCCTAGCAAATAACCGCTGACTTCTCCACAGTCTTGGACTCCACCAATGGGGCTCTTGGACACCGTCACGCTCACACGAAGCCTTTCTTGAGTGGGAACACCGCAGCGTAAACAAATGTTTCTCCTTTTATTGGGGTAGAGAAAATGGACCCAAAATCTTTTCTTCTTGGGTTGAAAAGTGAACCCGGTGCCAAACACTCCAAGAAAATAATATAAATGTAGGAGCGTGGATAAAAACTAAAACAATTGAGTGTATGTGTTTTGGTAGGAATTATTTCATGGATTCACAAAAACAAAAAACTATGAACTTTTGATGTTGGGAAATTTTTTCTCAAAATTTTCTCTCAAAGTTTGGTTAGATGTCACCAAATGTTGGTTTTTCAATGTTGGTTCCCGCAGTAAATAAATCTGGAAGTGAGTTAGTGGGTACATAGGTGGGAAAGTGGGACAACATTGCTAAAAATAATTCCCGGCAGAAATGTTGTTCAAAGAACCCATCTAACGATCGTCCCGTACAAAATATGTTAAAGTCGTTGGAAATTTCATTCGAATTTTTGTTCGAACAACTATCTCGTTCAAATGAAAATTTGAACAATTTGTCAGTGCAGAATAAGTGGGAACTCGTTTGAGAAAACCTAAAACTCGTTCGAACGAAATTGTTGTTCAAACGAAAATCTCGTTCGAATGATAACTTCGAACGACATGCCAGAATGCTTAGTTCCAAGTTTAAGCCCAAAAACTTAAGTATAAAATTATAAAATTAATTCCTGAAAAATATGAATTTTATACCAAGTTATTAATTAAGTTTCTGACATAAAAATTGTTTTAAATAAAATTACACCCTTTTAAAAAAGTTCCAAGTCTCCTACAAATATATAAAAGTATCCATACCTTTGGAGACTTGCAATATGATGTTTATGACGTGAAACATGGCACTGAAACTCGGCAATGATATTTTCTTGAAAAGCAGGCCGCAACGTCTTCACCTTTAACATGTCATAGGCTTGATGGATGTTTAAGAACTCTATCCTATGACTCGAGAGATTTTGTCTGGAATTGAGCCAACACTACATTGAGACTCAATTGAAAACTTGTGTCCTTACAATGGCGAATACGGTGTTCTCATCTCAATAGTGTTTTATAATCAACCAAGTGTACTAGAGATAAGTTAGGCCTATACGAACCATTTCTAGGGTTCCTTTTCTTGAATAATTTTTTTTATTTTAAGCAATGGAAAAGGGCTACGGAAGAGGGAATTCTCTTTGCCATAAAATCCATCATTGGCACGAGCAGTACATAAAAACAAGTTCCAAGGCTAATTTTTTTGTTTCATTGATGCTTCACCTAGATGAGAATTGTGACATCTTCAAAATTTTAAGATTGTCTACTTAAAAATGTGAGATTTTTATAGGGACTTTCTTGAAAAGTATTAAATAGTTTGGCATTCTTGATTTGACAAGTATTTAAATTCATGGAATTTTGCATAAGTTGAATCAATTTCACTTTGTTTAACGTTCGTATACCTAAGGTTAAAATTGAGTTCTTTATTAGAAGTATCTCATTGACTTCGTGCAACATTGTTTCAAATGCTTATTTTGATTTTCCCATCGTTTAAGTTCACACGATTACATTTCACCTTCATGATTTCGCTATTTTAGTAATATTTCATGGTGTCATGCATTTATACCTATATGTAATTTTTATACACATACATTTTTTAATCAAAAATTTGAATATTTTCACAAATAATTGGTTACTTCTTGGAAATTCATCGCATAGCTTATTTTTTTTTTTATCTTTGTGATTTTATTTATTTTGGATTGGGGTGATGACAATATTTCATGCTTATTTAAAACCCTTTGTCTATTATGAACAAAAAAAGGGAGATCAAATTGAGGGGTAGTTTTATGTTTCTTTAAACTCCCTTATACATCATGATTTTTCTTTGGCTTCATGGTTGTAGGTTGTACAGCGTTGATGATGATCTCATGGGATTCAAAATATGAATATTTTTAGTTTAAGACAAAGTCATGAATGTCGCTCCTTTTTTGGGTTTGGTAGGGCATTGGTGGTACATTGTCTTAAGGGTTTAATTTTGATTTTTGTTTTATACTCGAATAGACAAAGGGGATAATTTGTAAGATAGTTTTTTATAGTTGCTCATATTTATTTATTTTGTCATATCCCATTACAAACCATACACATCACCTCCTCATATACTTCCCATATTCATTATAGACAAATTATTGACCGAGCAACATACCAAAGATCAAAAGCATTTTATTCATCATGACTCTATCAATGAGGTATATTGTATAATTTTTTGAATTTAGACTTATAGATATTATTCTGGGATTTTTTTGAATTTATTCGAGGCATTTTTTTTAAAGAAAATCTTTTTTTGTGTTTACCTCTTTGGAAAGAGTTTTATGTCCTGTTAGAATGAGACTCTGTTCTCTTTAAAATGGAGTCTATAACTAGTTGCAACTATGGTTTAAGGTCGTTAAAATGAACTTCAAATGAGATCTCTTTGTTTGATAGAGGTCCACACGTTGGAAGGTCATAAGAGGCTCGTAGGAACGTACTAGGCGGATCATTTGAATGAGTCTCGACCTCAATAGAACAAAACCTATATTTTCATTTAAACGAAAGGCCATATTAGTTCGAACCAACTTCGTTCTATTGAATTTTGTGTTTTATATAAAAAGTACACTTGTGGACTAATTTTCTAAGACCTTTTGGCAAAAAAAAAGATTTTTCATTGCTATTTGAAAAGTCTTGCGAGTTTTGTTTCAAAGAAATACTTTTTTTTCCAAATCATAATCCTACATATGATTTGTTGAGTTAATCAAACCCTTGTTACACATATATAATCAAACCATACATATACATGATCAGGCCTATACATGATCAGGCCTTTGTAAAATGTTGCTCTACAACTATTTTTTATAAAGACTTTATCTTTCCTACTAAAGAAGAAAGGAACCCTTTTCCTGAGGCTGATCGGTGGATACTGAGGCAGTAGTTGCTTGTTATGGATGATGTTGGCTTGTGCCAAATATGTTGAAGATTTGAAGACCATTGTCTCGTTATAATTATAAGTCATTACATGCCTATCATATCAAAAATAGTGTTGAAAAAGGTTTTGCCCCTATGGGATTTTTCCTCAAACTTATATTCTATTTAGATTGATTCTTTGGTTTGATATTTTAGCTTTGGGAAATTATCTTGCATGTTCACCTAAATCTAATCAAGATAAAATTTTGATAAAAAGAGAACCTTTTTGTGTGTCACCTAATATATATTTGAATCCATATAACTCGCATTTTCAAATTGGTATCAAATCCGGTTAAACTAATTTATTATTTTTTTTATTTTGGGATTAAAAGGATAAATTGTATCATAGCATACCTATTTTTTATGGGTCTAACTTTTCATATTCGAAAGCCTGAATGAGGTCGGTGCTACAATCGATTGACGAGCATGTCTGGCTTGTTTGTGAAAGAGGATGGGCATTACCCACTATGACTAATAACAATGTCATAAGTCTTAACTTGTCACTAGTTAGATAGGGGATTATTTTAATGGATTAATTTAAACTCTCGAGACTAAAGTGCAATTTTTGGTCCAGTCACTCCCGATGAGTTGCGTCATATAATGATGTGTACCACTACGAAGGAAGCATGGGATATCCTCCAACTTACTCGTGAGGTTCCCACAGTGGTCATGGATTTGGGACACGACCATGGGGTTACTGACTAAGTCCCTAAACTTGGAGGAAATATTATGTCACGGGAGATACTTTGACCCCCATTATGAGGTTCGTAACCACTATTTTTCATCACGGAAAAATGGTCATAATCGAGGTCCATGACTCGTAGTTTTGGTCATGGTCGATATAGGTGACCAACTCTTGTATATAATAGAGTGTATGTTGATGATTCATATCATAAGAAATAGGATTGTAAAGTTGGTGTTATCTTTATCTAAAATATTCTTGTATTATGTGCTTGAAAAAGCAATAAAGGAACAAGATTCGGCTAATTTTACAGCAAATCACCATTATGAAGATGAATCAGATAGAGAATATAAGATCGGTTATGTATATTTAAACCCTTTCAAATTATGGTTTGATGGTTTAAAAACTGGAATAATATTAGGTATAGTTGTATCCATTGAATCCCTTGAACATATAAAAAAATATGGATTTAGGTTGGAAGAAAATACATGTTCCAATAATTAAGTAGAATACAAGGTTGTAATAATGGGCATAGAAATCCTTCGAAGTTGTAATGTTGCGGTAATAGTGATTTTTGTGATTTTGAATTAGTTAGAAAATAAATAAATAGTGAATAAAATGTGTTCATGATGGTCTAACTTTATACAACCAGTGGCTTTAAATTTATTATCTAAATTTAAGTCACACTGAATTACATTCTCATATTTTTAAATGCATAGGCCAATAAAATGGCTCAAAAGGAATCGGGTTTTAAAATTGGTGACAACTTCAAAGATAATTTAAAGCTTAGCGCCAATGATGATTTCTACCAGTATTCAATAAAATACGTCCCTTGGTTTAAATTGATAATATTTATGTTCAAAAAATTGGAGAACCCCATTAATTGAATATGGAACTGACCCAATTACCAAATGTGATAGGTGTGTTAGGTTGAGAGAAGCCAATTATGTTATGTTTCATGAGGAGCTATTCAAAAGATGTACTAATGGCATGATCATAGGATGCTTACGTAGATATGGAGGCTTAATAACCATATAAGAGGTTCATGAAGGTCTTTGTGGAGCTCATCAAGTTGGGCCTAAGATTAGATCGTTATTAAGAAGGCACAAATTTTGTGGGATTTTTTTTTTAAATATTGTATTGAATTTGCAAAGGGATCTAAAAAAATCAACAACATGGTCCTTTACAACTTGTGCCTTCGATAGACTTATAATATTTAGCAAAACTTTGTCCATTTAGAGGATGGGTAATTGATCTCACTAGAAAAATATATCATTCATCTTCCAAACTGCATAGTTTTGTTTTGATTGACATTAATTATTTTAATAAATGAGTAGAATCTAGCCGTTTGAACATAATTACCCATAATTAATTGGTAGATTTCTTAGAAGACATTGGATGTATGTTTGAGATCCCAAAAACCAGTACCTCGCATAATACAAGTATCTTTGAATAAAAATCGTGCTAGAATTTACTTCAAGGTTAGGAATAACTTTGACAAATGTAGAACCTTTTTTTTCAAAATCAAATGGTCTGTTGTGGCCACAAATGAGGTAATTAAGGCTAGCCTATGAAAATTGATTGAGAACAATTGAAGAGATTGACACAATTTGTTTCCAGAAGTTATATGGCCTTATATGAACTCTAAAAGGTCAAGTTATGGAGTAACTCCATATAACTAAACTTATGGGCATGATACTGTCTTACTAGTTGAAATCAATCCTAATTTATTGAGAGTAGTGGATAAAAGGGAATTTATAGTAAAATGTTATGACCAAAATCTGCCAATAAATTAAAAAACATAGATGATGATAGGGTAAGATCCTTAAATAATATTTTGGTCCAAAAAAAATATTTGACTAAAAAAGTGAAGAAAAGTACCCTAAACGAAGGAGACTTTGTTTGGAAAACTATTTTTCCTTTAGGATCAAAGGATACAACTTATGGGGAACGGTTCACAGTATAAACCATTTATGGGTGGATCATATAATTTTAACAGTCATCGGTGGTTACATTAACTCGAGGAAAACAAAATATCATATTTCTAAAGACATATTGGACAACCATTTAGGAACAAGATAAGAAGAAAAAAATATACAATTTCATTAGATATTATCAAAGTTACATATTAATGAAAATGTTTGAACATAAGATACCTAGCATTAGTTAAAAAGTTTTCATAACCAAGCTTTTTAGTTCTAATTTGAACCTCCCGTGCATCAAATCGAGCAACATCATTAGTGGAGAACTGTATCTCTCTGAACACTTGGCCAAGTGTATGTTAGTAGTTTGCCTCTTCCACGATGGGTACATCTAGTGCAATATTGACTCCGGACAACTGTATCTTCTTTTTCTCCTTCTCATAACTAGGGGAAGTTTTTCTACTTTGAATGGATCCCAAGTCCTACAACCCCTTGGAAACTTTAGATCTTTATCTTTAAAGGTGGCGTCTATGTGCAAATAAGATATTTTTCTCAACCTATGCTTGAGCCACGATTGTGAGGTGATAAGAAAGTAAATTAATCCTAGTGGGTAGTGTATTCACAACATCTCACTCTAAGCCTTTAAGCTAGGAGATAAAAGGACAAGAGGACCGAAGTTCTCTTTCAATAGTAAAGTCAGTTAATTTTACAAATGTTAGATTGGAAAATCTTTAAAGAAGCTCTAGATATTCCGGACTTTCTAATTTCTAAGAAGGATGGGTTTTCTAAAGTTGGATGAGATGTTCAAGTTATTTTTCAGTATTGTTAGAAATAATATCCAAGGCTTTAATGGGAGCCATTGACATAATCTCTTATATTTGTCCATGTAAGGTAATGACCTCAGATGGTGTAATAAAACTTGGCACATCCTCATCAGGGGGATTGATCATTGTCTTAGGGGAGGAACCATTCAATGGTGAAGCCCTTGATCCGGGAACAATTTCAGGAACTAATGAGAGAGCATGTGGTAGTAAGATTGGGATCCTCTAAAGGCTCTTTCTCCTTTTAAATTTGGGTTAGCTACCTCATCCTGAGAGGAAGGATTAGGATTCGAAGTATCAAGAATCTGTGAGTCTGTCTCTTCCTCCGCAGTTGGATTTAAAGTAAGATTAGGTCATAAAGTAGTAATATCAACTGCCTCATTTTTTGGTTCATGGATTGGGGATGCTAGAAGAGGTGTTCTAGAATCCCTATCTGGAATTCATTCGTCTATGTTAGCTCAAACACCAATATACCTATAAGAAGTAAAAAAAAAGTAGTTTAATGTCAAATTTATTCGTCTCATGATACTAAAATTGATGAATTTCTTCAAAAGTGGCTTACCTGCAAATATGGCTTGGTCCGCAGATTTCCTTGATATTTTTTCACACGTCTGTTCTTGTAAGTTATGAATACAATAGTTTTTGGAATATCATTAGAACCAGTAATATTGGATGAAGTACTAGTAGGATTTCTAAAGGAAGATCTTGACCTAGTTGGTTTAACAAGAGGAACATCTTCTTCTTCCCTGGATTCCCTTAAAAGCTCCTCATCAAAAGCCTCCCTTTGTTCAAGGGTTAATTTCCTCATAAGTGGAGATTCATAATCTTCAAGAGGTGTAATTTCTACAAGAAAATGGAATGGTTTAGTCAAGTCTAATACAAATGAAAATAGTATTAAAAGAAATAGCTAAAGACTTATAAGAGGAAATAGGTTTTGAAGGATCTGTGGCGGTTGGCACCAGTATTGAGTAGAATTGGATATACTTAGACCATCACTCCTTAAAAACTGGAGTTACCCCAACACTGAACTCATCCCCCTTTAATGAAAAAGTTTCTTCAAACCCTATGATACTCAGTTATGTTGAGCAAAATAATATCCTTCCAAAGATTAGAGGATCTAGGAACCACGTGAGGATTGGCTTAGATCCTCATTGGGATAGGAATGGATTGGTAAAAACTAAGTTTCCTTAAAAATTGGGCAAACAAGTATATCTCCCCAAAAGACATAGAGTTTTGAAGAGTGGGAGGTGGTGTTCAACAATACAAGTCCCTAGGGATAAAAAGCTTCCCAAAAAGGGATCAACTTATGGTTTAGTGAGATAATTCTCCAAAATTAGGACCAACCAAAGTGGTATCTTGATGGGTGCCAACAGGGGTTGCAAATGAATCCTTGGTCTATTATTATAAAGGACCTTAAACATGGCGATAATTACTTTAAATCTTTTATTACCATGACTAGAGTGTTAATAAGCATTGCAATGACAATGTTTAGAATCATACTTAATGTGGCCCTTTCCTTGAAAGTATGCATGTATCAATATTTGAAGAAACTTTAGTGGCTCAAATTTCTTGGCATTAAAAGGGTCCTCAATAAGATCAAAACAACTCTTATAAATAGAGCCAAAAAGATAAGGAGCGCGATCAATCTCCTTACCTTTGATGAGATTGGCATCGAAAAAAAGTATTCTACCATCACTCTCCTGGAGTTAATACATAAAACATGCTTTGGCATCCGAAATAGAAACAACAAAAAAATTTATATCAATCACATTTAGGGTGTTTTTGATGACTTTGTGCATAAATATGGAATAACCCAAGTGAGCATTATAAAGTTTTAATCTTCATGAAGTCTCGGGTAATGGCATGAATGGGTGAACTTACTCTCCGAGAACTTAAAATAATTCGGTTGATAAATATCCAAAATAGTGAGACCTACTAACCCAAAATCAAATTTATAGAATTTAAGTATCGAGTTCCAAAAGCATATGGAACTAAGGATCACAAGTGGGTAAATATTAATGTCCAATAAGCTAAGTTTAATGCTGTTAAAAATATTTAATCTCTCTGTATCTGCTACTATAAGTGCCACCATCCTATTCATCCCTTGAACCAATCATCATCTAGAATTTTAAGCCAAACCCTAAACTTGAATGTGTAGGGTACTTGGAATTTAACTAATTTTTGGACAGAAATGGTATGATCCCCAAACCTTAGATTGTAGGGAGATATAAGCAATGGGAGATCTTTTGTAAAATGAGACCAACATTGTACGAAGATTTTATGGGGCAAACAATGATCCCAACAATAATAGATGTGCTGGATGGAACTTATTTATGGTTTCATCGAATAAAGATTATGCATTGATATCTAAAGAGCTAGACACCATTTTTAGTGAAAACAAAAGTACATTGAGGGTCGAAATGAGTTTGGAGATAGAAGAAAAATGTTTAACATATGAATATTAACTAAAATGAGACTTAAAAGGTAAAGGAGAACCGTTTGAAGTGCAAAAGACAAAGGTAAAGGTAGCCACGTGTCTATGAGCATGTTTCCTCCAAAAAGAAGAGTTATGGGAAAATGGAGAGGTAAATGGAACTTTTGTGGTTGTATGAATTCAAACTCCCTCATGATTAGATTTTCAATCAAGTAATGATCCCAAAAAATCGAAAATGAAATGGTGAGAGTTCCAAGACAACTAGGAGCATTAGCTGAAGAAAATTACAAAATGTTTTCCATATATGAATTAATTAATACCAAATGACAACTAAGAGTCACCATTTGGACACTTCCCCATGTGTTGTAAGATTTGGTAGGGCCACTACTAATAAAAAGACATAAACAGAAAAAGGGTTTTAGAATTTAAACAGTTTAGGGACATAAAAGTGAAAAATTATTATCAGTACATTATATACCAAAATTGGTTATGATATAATTTGTTACCAAATTATTGAATTTAAATTAGATAGCAAGGTAATAAAATTGGTGGACATAAAAAATTAATTACCAAACAAAATCAGAAAAAAAAAAGTAAAAAAATAATTAGTTTGATCTAAAACCATCAACAAACATTAAAAACAAAAACTTATTTCCATTAATTAGCTAATAAGAGAGGAAACTACAGGATTAAAAAGAAACGCAACCCTAGTCCTATGAGATAGTGACATAATGAGGAAACAGATAGGTTACAAGATAGTGGAAAGTAGTCCACAAGTATTCGATGTACTTTTCTTCAAGATCCAAACATGGTTGAGCTTGAGCCACTTTCAAGAGGAAAGCCTCATGAGATTGGATGTTCAACACAACCTCGTGTGCTCTTCTCCTATGTGCCTTGGATTTAGAATGGATTCGATGTGCAGGCAAAGGGTCGAAACCCAATTTGATTACATTTATAGGATCATGCATATAGACCCCATCAATATTCTTCTACTCTTTAAAATTCTATTCTAACTAGAATATATCTTATAACGAATGTCAGGTCGTCTCATGTTGTATTTGAGGTTAAAAGAATGTTGTTTACTCTCTTGATAATAAAGGGTAAAAGGATAATAAATAAGTAATATGGGACCTATAAACATGCGAACAACTGGGAAGAATCTTAAGGATGATGCGAGTATAAGTTAAGTTTTTTGTTGCATGAACCTTTAATAGCTGGCATAATGCCTAGCTATCAGTAAATTCAGATATTTACTGGAAGAGAGCTAAAAAGGATAAAATGGCTTGACAGAAAAAGTTTCAGCGTAATTTCTTCTAAATTCATGATTGAATGATGGGTAAGCCAATTGACATATATACTCGAGAGGAAAACAAGGGTTTATGACAAATCAAAGACACTTAACTCGTCAAGGGGAGGGACTGTGAAAGGTTGGTAATCATCTAATACAAGGTATTTCTTATCTATATGCTTGTTAATGCCTAAAATAGACACCGTAATCTCGACCAGTCCTCTTTAACCTGAGGTTTGTTGATCATAAAAAAGATTTACTGGTCCCACATGACATACGTATATCAAAGATGTGATCAGTCCAACCATTAAAAATCTTAAAAAATGAAGGCTTGTTATACTTAATTTGTTCAGAAGGAAAATGTATAAATGGCTTAACATCAAGAAACGCAGACAATATGAATACAAGTGGAACAACAGCGATGAGGACATTTTAATAATGAATGTGGTCATCCATCAACACTAGTTTGGTTAGTATTCCTGGAGGTATTAATATGGGAATTGGATTTAGAACAAGGTTCTTCAACCATGTTGGTAGGATTAGATGTGGATCCATATTCAAAGGTGTTATTGTTGTCCCTTAATAGAGGCATCGTCATGTGGAACATAAAGAACTTAAAAAACTAAGAGCTTAGAGTTAAGGGACAAAATGATGGTTGATTAAGGGTAATGATATGAGAGATCTCAACAGTCCATTAATTAATTTTTCTCAAAAATCATTTAGTACGGGGAGTGTCTTTACACCATATTATCATGAACCAATGAGATGTGGACACGTAAGTCATATATTGTTAATAGCAATTGAACTATGATATAAAAATCAAGGTAATTGGCAACATGCATGTGTGACATTTGTCACAACTTGCACATAGTATTGAAAATGGATGGAGAAAATTTGAATAGGGCATTACTGCATCTAAAGTGGGAAAACTCAATTGGATGGAGAACCACCCAGTAGTTACCAAAGTAGTTACGTTGCATGGTGAGAAACTCAATAAATAAGCAACGAACTCACTAAGGAAGACTTCTCCCTCTAAAAACACTATATTTACATACTTTTAATGATTTCTTTTATTTTTTTCTTATTCGTTTCTTTTCTTTTCTTTTTCTTTTTCTTCTTTTGGTTATTTACTACATTTGTTTCAATTCGAAGTAGATTGCAATGTAGATTGTAGCTTTCCCTCAAGTTTATTAAAATTTTCATGCCTTTAATGTTTTATCTTTAATTTGTTGCTTTACGTTTTATAGAGTAATCGTTTACACCATAACACTTTCTTTTCTTTAATTTCAAATCTTTACTTGTATTTCACTTCCTACAATTTATAGTTTCTTTTCTCCTAGTTAAATATCATAATTTATAATTTTCATAAACGTCTTCCCTAAGGTAAGCATAAGTCTTCTAAATTAAGGCATATAAGGCAACAAAATCGCCAAAAATTTGCACTAGGCTAATATCCTTGATTGGCAAGAACACAAATCTTGCATGGCACACTCTCAATCCCAATTAGCTTTAGTTACCAATCAAAGAGAAAATAACCTAACATGATGATAATTTTATTCCAAAAGGATTCAAAATTCGATCCTAAAAAATCATTTAAAGAAGGTTGGTAGGGTGTAAGAGGTTTTATTTGTCGAAAGGGGGTTAACCTTGATAAAAATCATATTATCGAGTCTTCCCTCCTATTTTTTCTCCATGTTTTAGCTCCCAGTATCTGTTCAAACAAGGTTAAAAAAGATGATAAGGGATCTGTATAGAATAGTGAGGCATCGAACGAAACTATAAATAATGTTCGGTAGGGTTATATGAAGTATGCAAGCTAATGAAGGGGTTAGGTGTGAAGATTGGTAAAATGGGTATGACAATTATCTTTTGAGAAGAATCGATTATCAAGGTGAATATTGGGGAAAATAGAAGCATGTACTTTTATTGGGCAGGGTCACGGCTTGGTAGATTCCCCTATAGGGTTGTGATATTGAAGCACATTTCTTGAGGGTGGTATAAGTTATTTAATTGTACATTCTTAGTTAGGGAGTGATCGTGGAGTCATATTTTGGAAGGACGTATAGAGAAAAGAATGTTATTAAACGTGTTATTCTTGGGGTATCCATACAATAAGAGAGAAGGAAAGATTCATGGTAGATCATGTTATAAGGATGGGGTATATATTGGAGTAGGATCTTAAATTCAAAAATATCTTATGGTATTAGGAATTTGAATAGGCGGAGAAATTGACTCAATGATTAAGAGAGGTGTCAGTTCCAAGGGGAGGAGTGGATGCTCTTGGGTGGTCGAGAAATAGGGATTGTGCTTTCTCGATGAGAGATTGTTACAAGATATTAAGGACTGGGGGAGATCATTTCCATGGAGGAGTTTATGGGGTATTAAAGAGGCCAAAAGGTTGGCTTCTTTATATGGACCGCAACTAATTATGCAATTTTGACGTTGAAAGGCTTGTATACGAGGTCTATGACTAGAAGGTGTTGGTAGTGCACACTACACAAAAATAGACATATTGTCACAATAATTTTTTCACAATCCAAAACTGTAACCAGGTGGTCAAAATTAAAAATCGTGGTCTACTACTAAAACCCCTAACCAATCATGTGACCAGGCCAAAGTATGACACAAATAGGTGATAGGTCACGATTCTAGACCTTGGAGAAATTGGTAAGGAATAAAAAATCTAACTATTTCATGGCCCTTTAGGAGACAAATTTCCATCTAAAATTTTACCATGATGGTTGCGGTTCAGAAGCATAACCAACCCTTGACCAATACCAGTGAATTATGGTCATAATTTTGAACCGTGAACCCTAAACCTACTTAAAAATTCCACATTAAGTTTGTCATGGTCCATAACTGTTACTATTTCTCAATACTTAATTAGTCGTAGTAGTGGTCACAGTCTAGAACTGTGACCAAGTTTCAGTGCTTCATTGGTCATAGTATGTGTCACGGTTTTTAACCAAGAGCATTTTAACTATAAAAATTGGTCTCATATTTTACCCACTTATTACATTTATCTCTCTATCCATTGCTAAAATATCCTTATCTCCACCATGCCTTCTCTCTCTCTCTCTCTCTCTCTCTCTCTCTCTCTCTCTCTCTCTCCCCCCCCCCCCCCCCACACACACCGGTGACCATGACCAGGCCCTTTCTCTATCTCCACAGTGGTACATTTTGTGTCTACATTTCTTATACGTGTGTGTGTGTGTGTGTGGGTGTGTGTGATTCAATGTGTATCTTTGAATTTGTGTGTTTAAGCGTGTGTCTATGTGTTTGTTTCAATGTGTCACACACGGAGTGGCAGAGCTAATGCGCGAAATTGTTTGGATCCCAAATTGAGTGGAAGTTTGAAATGCAAGAATTTTTTAAATACTCAAAATTGTTTGGAGCTCAAAATATTTTTTAAAATATTTCATCAAATATAATAAACTCAAATTGAGTCAAAGATTGAAAAGCATGAAAAATAATTTTTGAAAAACCCTCAAGTTAGTTAAAAATATTATATAAACATTTGACTTTTAAAAAGATAGATCATAAAAAATTCCAAGATATACATTGTTTTTGGCTTATTAGCCAGTTAATCAATATATTTCATTTGAAATATTTTTGGAGATCATAACATTTGAATATAGAAGTTGGTATATTGCTTGACTTACATGGTTAAACGTCTATCCTTATCAATGTACATAACATTTTTTTCAAATCCTAGGTGGGGCACTTGCCCACACCATCTACACTATGGCTCCGCCTATGTATATGTGCGTGTGTGTGTGTGTGTGATTATTCTCAATTATTTTAGATTCAAGTATGGCTCTATTTTGTTATTATAATTTGAATATGAAACATTTGATAAAGAATTGACTTATTAAGGTTTTAGACTTTTTCTTGGATTTATGATTATTGGAATATATATTGAGTTAAAATATGCAAATTTTCATGTTAGGTATAGTTATTCCTCTAACTTCATGAGTAATAGCCTTAATACCAAATACTTGATTGATGAAACTTTAAGTATGAAAATGTAAAATTGCTGCCATGAGAAGATTTTATGTTTGAATAACCTTTGATATAATCTTGAAAAGTTATTTCAAACTTCTTGTTAAATTATGTTCTCATAATTTTGAAAAGGACAAATTATGCAAGGCAATTTATGTCTTAAAGGAATTGATCAAGTAGACGATTTAAAAGGAGTATGAGATAAATTTGTGTTGGATTATTAGGATGATGGTTCTTGTGTCATGTGTTGAATGATCATAGTTGAATACGAATGATGGATACTTAAAACGATTACTCTATTAATTCTTCATAATAAACCGTTAACTAATTATTTGTCTTAATGACTACCGTATCTTAACGACTACACACACACACATACGCGCACACACCCATACACCCTTACATATACGCATAGACTCACACGCACACATATATACATTAAATATTAAGAATATAGTTATTTGTTAACTTATTGTGTCCTTATTCACCCCTTCCTTAAATGGTTGTTATTTGATTGAGCAAAAATGGTTGAAGGGATTGCACGATTGTTCAACATATAATAACTTATTATGTCCTTTTTGTGTATGATTGATCGGATGGAAAATCATAATTAGTTTAGATTTAATTATATCCATGACCTCTATGACTAATATTCACTCCCATCTATATATTTTCTCAGGAAAAATGAGTCACGCTAGTAATTACTTTCAACAAGAGTCCAAGAGGGTGAAATTTGACCACACTAAAATATATTTCTTTAGTGAATGACATATAGAGATAACTCCTATTTTCAAGTATGAGAATAGGAAATTTGAACAATTTAATTAACTGATAAATTGTGCATTTTATCTCTCGCAATAGTAGTTATTTGATCGTATTCTGTATTCCTTGTCAAAATGATAGGATGAGTCATTAGAATGTATTCCGCCTTCATAATCTCGAGAAGGCATTTACGTTAGTGACACTGTTTGAAAAGGCTGAAAGATATTCATCCATTATGGATACAAATCGGTAAAGAGAGCATTAACCCAGATTATAACGTCTCGTAACTGTATATTAAAAATGATCTTGCAAATAAGTTGAAGAAGAAATAATTTCGAGTATAAGTCATAGACATTTATATGTCAATCATAGACAAGATTCCCCCCGTTGGCCACGAGCAAAATTTCATGGATTTTTAAATAGTAATGTTTTGTCAATTTATAAAATACCGTAAGTGCACGGACTACAAAAGAATAAAGAGTGTAAGTATGGGTTGAACCCAGGGATATTTGGTTAATTTTCTAAGTTTTCAAATTTTCAACTAGACGGTATAATGTAGAGATGAGATTATAATTAAAACTAGAATAAAAGCAAATAATGGGACAAACCAAAAATATGTAAATTATTATGGAAGAAATTAGAAGTTTGGATCCATTTATCAATTTTAACTAATATTACATATTAATTTAATTTTGCCGTTCTAGATTTTATAACTAATATTACATATTACTTGAAAACGATTTTGACATGGGTCAGAGCCCAAGGAAAACATTTTGAAAATATTTAGCAAGCAGTTAAATTATAATTAATTAAATATTAATGCACTCTTTTAATATTGAAGCTAGTGTTGTAGTCTCTTGAGGTATATCTCACCCCTCATATAAGGTGCACACCTAATGCTTGCCTTCTACCTTCCTAGTCATGCTACCCCCCCTAACTAGCCTTATTACACCCCTTTCTATCGTACTACTCTAACCCGAGTATCCTTACTTTTATTATTAAGTTATCTACTCATTAACTTATTAATCCGTTCAACTATATTAAATCACATAACCTTCACACTAGTTATATAGGAAACCTCCTTTTTAATCATATAACTTTCACACTAGTTATGTAGGAAACCCCTTTTTAAATCATATAACTTTCACACTAGTTATTTAAAAAAAAACCTTTATAATTCATATAGCTTTCATACTAGTTATATAAGAAATACATTCACACTAATGTATTAATCCCGTATATAATTATCTACTCATATTATATACGCGCTACTATACTACAACATTCACACACATGTCGCGTAATATTACCATCCATTCCGGAGTAATACTCACTGGATGCTTTCTCTAAAATGTTATCATGTCCCATGTATGCTTACTTTAACTCGGCTACCTCAAGTTTGAATATCTCACACCGAACATGGGTAAACATATTGCAATGTAGGGAAGTCGGTCATATTCCCCCTGAAAGTGAAATCGAATCATACCCAAAGCGTCTCACCTTAGAAAAATAAATCACACGATAAAATAGTAGGCGATATGACCTGGGGACTACACTCTCCGTGCTCCTCAAGCTAGGGGATTCACCCACATCGAGCTGCCTCCTATGATAGCACTAGAGGGGTTTGGATTCCTATGAATATCATTCACACCGATATTTGTAATGCACACAAGTATGTATACTATCACACTACCCGTATACATATATTTAATAAAAGTTCGGCTAACTCCTTCATAACAAGCATAGCACTAGCCTAACAAATACTGAAGTCTATATCCCGACTCATAATTTACATAATCACACATTAATTAATTTTTCATTAAAGTAGTATCACCAAACTATACTACTCAGACTCATTCATTCGGTCCGTATCTTCACCCTTTAGAATTTGTTACAAAAAATCCCACTATTAAGTTGAACACCCGTTATTAACTTTAATATTCGATAATTTATTATATATGTCTATAATAAATTAAACCGACTACCCCATGCCTAACTCTCGTATCCTGAAAAATATCCAAGTAAAATCTCCGATCCTTAATTTAATTAATTTCACCTCAATTAGTTTGGTAATGTGGTGTCACTCAACCATAATGCCTAGACTCACTCCCTTGGCCCGTATTACAACCTTTTAGGATTTATTATATAAGGTCCTGTTAATAAGTTTGACAGCCTTATTAATTTTAATATTCCTTAATACCCATCTCCCAATAACCTCGGCATTAACCTCCATTTAATTATTCTCTAATTAAATCGTTAAAAGAAAAATCCCAAAAGAAAAACAAGGAAAAAGAATGGAACTTCCAAAAATTCCCCCTTGTCATTCAAATGACTCTCACTGTCATTTGAACGACTTGCAATGTCGTTCGAACGACTTGCAATGTCGTTTGATGCTACGTTCAACCACTTCTTCTTCTTCCCATCCAGTGGTTCGGCCATTAACGAATCTCCAAGATTTATTTTAAACCTTGTATTTAATCCAAACATTACCAACAATAAACCCCTCTCTTAAAAGTTTCAAATCATAGATTCAACCCCTAACCACCATCGATTTATAATACCAACCACTATAAACGTAAAATGGGTTGTTCACGATTTCACATTATCAGCATCTAGATTTTAATTCTATAATTTAAATAATTTGAAATTTATTTTTGGGTTTCTAACACAGTTCATATTCCTACAACCACAAATCGTATTGCCTCATCAATTTAACGATTAATCTACATAACATGTGAAATTCCTCAAAGCCCCCCTTTTTATGTAATGACCCACTCAAAAATGAATTTCTTTATCACAACCACTATGATACGAGTCAAAATACTGAAATTAAATCGAAATAAAGTTTAACCACATGCCTGATAATATTTTTAGGATCTGATTTCCTTTGATGTACACAAAGATTTGACGAAGAATACCCCTCTTCTTGATTTGGATCCCAAAATCTCTCCCAATCTCTCCCTCTTTTCTCCTCTGCAAAACTTTTTTTTTTATTGAGTTGTGTCTACCATAAACTCCCTAATATAGGTTTTATATTCCTAATCCTAGAATTAAGCCTATGGACCAAGCCTAAATGACCCGAATATCCCCGTGTGAGCCCGGTTGTGCCAAAAAATGCCCCGAGACCCAATTCCTACCCCTGGTTATTCTTTTTCGACTATCTTGACCTATTCTGAATCAACCGTGCACTCCGAATTGTCATCCGAGTTAGTTTACTAAAATATCCAACTCGACCTCAAATTATGACACACATAAATTTTAAAAATAACCCGAATTAATTAATTAATTCTTAATTCATGAAATTAATTAAATCCTCCATATTAATTAAATCCTATATCACCAAATTTATTAAATTCTATATCCTCGAAAATACAGGGTATTATAATAACCTCATTGCAAGAAGAAATCCTTCAGAAAGCTCACCATTTTAAATTCATGATTCACCCTAGAAGCACC
Organism: Sambucus nigra; assembly: GCA_949130495.1. NCBI lineage: Eukaryota > Viridiplantae > Streptophyta > Magnoliopsida > Dipsacales > Adoxaceae > Sambucus > Sambucus nigra. Next base: position 718,646,123 of record OX422207.1, read on the forward strand.
AAGTTGTATCAAACCCTTAAACAATATTATTAGCGTCTCGGTATGAAGAAATATATTGTACACTTCATAGAAAAGTTTATAACTTTCCAACATGTGAATATTGAACATCAACACCCTAGAGGTTTACTACCACCACTCCCCATCCCGCAATGGAAATGGAATTATATAGTTATAGAATTTGTTAGGGTATTTCCCCGAACTTCCTAACGATACTATACGATATGGGTTATCATTGATCGTCTTACAACATCCGCTCATTTTCTACTAACTAGATCCATTTATTCCTTCCAATTACTAAGTGAAATTTACATAAAGGAAATTGTTAGGCCTCATGGTGTACCTATTTCCATTGTGTCCAATCGAGACCCCAAATTTATTGAAAGATTTTGGCAAGCCTTAAAAACCTCCTAGGGAACAAAACTCTACATAAGCATTGTTTTTCATCCTCAGATCGATGAACAATATTAACGAGTAATTCAAACTCTAGAAGATACGTTATGATCTTCCACGTTAGACTTTCTTGGTTCACTGAATAATCCTCTTGCCTTGATCACATTCTCCTATAATAACAGCTATTAGACTAGAATTCAGACCACTCCATATGAAGCCATCAATGGACAACCCTGTCGTTAGCCTTTATGCTGGAATAAATATGGAGAAAATCACACACTTGGACCAGAAAAGATACATATTATTAGGGAAAGATTACATTCCGCCCAGAGTCGACAAAAGAGTTACGCTAACACTCACCAAAAGCCCCTAAAATTCCAAGTAAATAACTAATTGTTATTACGAGTATCTCCAAGGAATGGGATAATTTGATTTGAAAAATGAGGAAAATTATCACCTCACTACGATGATTGCTTTAGAATCATTGAATGTATTCGATTAGTAGAATATCGTTTGGAATTACATCTCAAACTATCCAATCTCCATAACGTGTTTCATGTTTCGCAATTGCGAAAATATATCTCTAACCCGACTCACATCATTACTTAAAAGGATATGACAGTTGAATCCAACCTCGAATTTAAGGAAATTCCTATTTAGATTATCGAACGATAAGAAAAGGTTCTCCGATATAAAACCATCCCATTAGTCAAACTTCTTTGGCGACACCACGGAGCTAAAAAAGCAACATGGTAAAAAGAAGACACTATAAGACAACTATACCCCACGCTTTTTCAAGGTAATTTCGAGGACGATTTTCTATTAAATGGAAAGAATGTAACATCCCACTCTAAATATACTCTACACATTCCAAGGTAATAATTAAAAATAAAATCTAGGTTTTTACTAAATTACCAAAATTCTCCTAAAGAACGAATTAAGTTAACTTACAGTTCCACATATAAATTAAAACCCAACTTCCACTCAAAGTTTTACTAAATGACTAATATTTTGCAAGAATATCATAACCAACTCCATTAGGTTTGAATAATTACACATAAAACCCTAAAATTTTATAAAATAACTTAGAATCTCTTAATTCCATGCAAAAACTATCCAATGATCGAAACCAAAATCTAAACTTATTTAAACTTACTCCCTTACTGACATGGGACCATCTACACTGCCAAAATGACATGTGCCATGCCAAGTAACATGGGAACCCATTTACCCTCAACATAAGCCTTGATGAAACTTGTGAAAATTCAACCCCATCTTCACCTCCAAAACGACCAATCAAATCATCTTCATGAACCACTTAAATACCCCCATTCACCTCAGTAAAAACTCATCCCAGCTAAGAGGTTTCCTAATGTAAAATTTTGAGAGTTTTTGCTTTTTTGTGATTTTATGTATTAATGTTTGTTTCTTCAATTGATTACATTTTTTCATGTACATATAATAGAATTATGCGTTAAAATGTGTTAGTTAACGTGTGTATCCACTGAAATAGATTAAAAATTAAAAAAAAACCATTAAAGCTTGAGCTTCAGTGGTTGATTATGCTTCCTTGACTTTGAACGAGCTTCAAAGTGATATAAGTTGAGCTTAGGTTCCAAGGATCATAGGTGCAAGTTTTAATTGAACTAAGAACAAGTTTTAATATCTTAAATCGAATCTTAAAGTTTCAGGCCTAGAATTTTTAGAAAATAAATTCAAGAGTTTTACTCGAACAAAATCCCTAAACATAGAACGAAGCCATTATGATGTCGGAATAATAATCATAAATTTTAATCACTTATGTTTAGTCAATTTTTTGTCATTTTTATAGAAATTCACTAGCTCAATTTAGCCCACCAAAATTCTTGAAACCAATACGGTTGAATTCCTTTTTTGAAAATTATACAATTTTCATTCAGGAACCAACTAAAATGGATTCCTAAGAGGTCTCAAATTAAAGGTCAAAGTTTCAAAACCCTAAAGTCAAACGGTCGAAGGCTGAAGATGAGTGCTACACACGTGCGAGTGAGAGTCAAACCAGGCACATGAATAATTTTACTAAATGCTTGAGGGTCCTTCTCCAATAAGAAAAATTTAACTTGTTTCTAAAAAATTTATTTTTTAATTATGAACAAAATGGAATATTACTTCACCCTACCTGGATCCCATAAATCATTTTCTCGAGGAAATAAGTTTTAATGTTTAAAAATAAGTTTTAATTTTACACATTACCCCATGACCAATTTTCCAAGTATTTCATAACACCCCCAAAATTTTTCGACAAATTATTTAGTTCAAATAAAGTTATTTTGTCTCTTGTCACTAAATCAAAATTCAACTAGAAATAAGGAAAAAAATATTGTTCTAAAAACTTTTAAAAATTATATATTATACCCTTTTTTAGTTATTCTTACACTAAAACTTCTTACAATTTAGTATCCTACTGCATCATATAATAATTATTTTAGGGCTATATGACCTAATTACATTCTCTATGATTTCATTCCGTCCAATCAACCTAGTAATGCACAAACTCAAAATTTGAAAATTCAAAGTAGCTGATTTTAATTTCAGTATTAAACAAATTGAGCTTATGGCTTTCAAAATTCTTGATTGTTATATCACTCTGTGATAACTTTGAACTTATGTTTTAATTACAAACCTATTTGTGTAGTTCATATTTATCTCGTATATTGATTCTATCGATATTTCAATTATCCCTTAATTCGATAAACGATGACAACTTATGACTTCAGTAATAGCCACTAAACTCTTACTACCCATAATTGTGGTATATCCATGTAACCTACTACAATAATTGCATATTTCACTATAATTTATCATTTTTTTTCAGTGAAAATTCTAGTAGCATACCTTACGATTCCAGGATTAGACCCCGGTATGCCACAACTATTTTAATTGACCTGTAGGATAGAGACTTTGAGTGCCTAGTTTTTATTTTCTACATACGAATGTGTTCCACTCTAAGTGTGCCGAGACTTTATTATGATTATTATTCCCCAATAATTTTGGAATTGCCTATCCAAGTATATGATATGCTTTGGACGATATTGTAATGGTATTTCTACGTAATTGAAGCCCTATAACGGATAATTTATGTGTTATCTTGCTATAAGCTAAACCTTTATCTTGGTGACTTGATGCACAACTTATCCGATTACACTCCACCATATTATTCATTTACATATGATTAGACGCCACTATACTCCTGACAATTCTATAATATTTCAGTTTGTCTCCATATTTTATGATATCAATATTAAATTCAATTACTCTCCAACGATATATTTTCTTCCTTACCTTGTATACAAATAAAAATTATCTACTTGCCATGTTTTCTTAGTTGATTTCCTTCCATATGGACGATGAACCTGAGGAAGATGAGTTACCTCCTCCACGTTTGGAATTTTATTCTATATTACCTCAAAAAATTTTGGTTACGTACAAATGGATGGTAGCAGACAAGGATGGTAGTCCCCGCTGGAATATCTACACCACAAGTTATCAGCTCTTTTGATTCCCGAATGTTTTCTACAAATTTTACCATATATATGGCATGTACAAATAATTATGTAATTTTGTTTATCTCAGACTCAGCTATGTAATAGGATGTAAGGCATCCCCATAATAAAAATAGTTTAATATCCACTGCCTTCAATTTATTTTTTATGTATATTTTACTTTTTATTTACCCTTAAATACATAGAATTTGCGGATAAAATCGAATAATGAACATTCAAATAAATCTTTCCACACATAAGATGAAGTATCATTTTCTCAATTAAATTACAAGATAAATCTGGACAGAAATCAACTTTCAAATCATCACAACTAGTACGTGTGTCAATGTTATTAATTTTCTCCCCATAAAATAGTTCATCCTCATTTAATTCATCACTAATTTTAGAAATATCATTATTATAATGTTTGTTTGTTTATTCCCAATTAATATACTTTGGTGGACAAATAGTGAACATAGGAGATGGACTCTCGTCCATGCCTTCTTCAATTTCTTTAAGAATGATTACTGGCCCATCTGACTCAAATTGAAATACGTAATCATTTGAATATTTAACTCGAATTTAGTGCTGAAGGAAAGTATGAGTTGTTTTAACTTGAATTGATTTAAATATTTGGGAAACGATGAATGACACAACATATCACCGGGTTAAAGTCTCCACACTTGTTCGTTAACCACATAAACTTTCACCTCAATATCCATTTTCGAAAAAACTATTTCCCTATGATCTCAACTTTTAAATGTTTGCTTTAAATGTTTGCTTGAATTAAAATATGATAAAAATACGAAAAAGCAAATATAATAAAGACGTAAATTGATAATATTACCTATGATCTCAATTTTTCTACCAGCTTCCAAACCTAACCAATGCATGTTAATTAAAAAAAATAACGTAAGAAATATAATAACCTAAAAAAATAAGAAAAAAAATAATATACAAAGCCTTGACAATTATCATCATCACCATAAATTAATAATCAAAATAATTATGGGTCATTCTAAATCATATACCTTATACCACTACATACAAAAACATAAAAATTTTGAGAGTATAACTGCACAAAAAAAATTTCAACCTTAAATTCATAGTCATAATGGTGCTCACCGACATCGTCAATAATAAATAAATTTGAATCGCATGAATCATACGTCGATGCATCGTGTGAGGGTAACAAATCACAATAACTATCCAACTATTTACTATCCCTTTTTCTAAAATAGTCACATAAAATTGGGGATGGATACTACACTCCTAAATGTGAGACTTTATGAAAAGCGCGAGAAGAGGTATCATGTGGGGAGAGAATTTCTTCATAAAAAATGGGAGGATCGTCATAATTAGTAGAAGTATTATTACAATTAGATGACAAATACTCAAGTAAATCTTTCCACGTATAAGATGACGCATCATTTTTGTCAATTATGTTAAAAGATAAATCTTGACGAAAATCAACATCCAAATCATCAAAAGTAGTACATGTGTCAATATTTTTCATTTTCAACTCTCAAAATAGTTTATCCCCATTTAATTCATGACTACTTTTAGAAATATTATTATTATAACATTTATTCATCTCTTCCTAAATAATATACTTTGGTGGCCAAATAGTGAACGTAGGAGTTGGACTCGTGTCCATGCCTTCTTCAATTTCTTTAAAAATGACTACTCACCCATCTGACTCAAACTGAAATATGTAGTCATTTGAATTTTCATTATTTTGTAGCGACACATCCAAAGGATCAATAGAGGAATATAAAAAAGACAATGGAATCGCAATATGAGGATCACCCATTGTAAATTTCACGAGAATACACGTGTACGTATATATATATTTAAAATTTGACTTTTCTAAAAGCAAAGAAAATTAAAATTGACTCAAAACCATGTAAACTAACACATACCATTTTGATTTATCTAATTTAGGTGACAGAAAATTAAATTTTAAAATTAAGTTTTCCTCGAGATTTATCAATGATAACGGGGATTTCGATCTGATCTCTCTAATTAGATAGGTATTACTCTTTGACAAAGGATAACTTAAAAGACGACCAACTACGGTTATCACTTTAAATTTTGATTTTATTCCCCAGTAGGTGGTCGGTACAAAGACTCATTAAAAATCACAAATCCTAAACAATGTAAAACGGAATTGATTCGACAAATTTGCATGATAGTAGCTTTTAATTCTAGCCTCGTTAAGAGATTTTCTATGAGCCATGTGATACCCTAAGGCCAACATCTACTTGATTTCAAATTAAATATAATTGATCGAGATATGCAAATGCTTCGTTAATTATTAATTTTTGGGTGAGGAAATGCTAATCATATCTTCAACTTATCTTGCACACAAGGTTTGCCCTTATCTAAATTTATGAAACAAGCACACAAAAATGTACCTCGAACGTGGACTTTTCATGGTAACTTGTTTACATCGAGCAAAGTTTAAGTTGAAGTCGATCGGGGGAAACTTCGCCTATATTCTAGTCATCCCCAATAATTTCTTGTGCTCAAGAGAAGATTGCTCTAGTTTTATTCACGTTGTGTAACTGTTGCACACTTATTCGAATTTTTCTTCACATTTTTCTCTATTTTCTTCTTCTGTTTGTATTTTTTGAATGCGCTACTAAAAAACAACATAAAAAAATTACACCAAGCGTCAAGTGCGACATAAAAATATATAAAATAAATATAACATGACACAAGCACTAATTATGTATTTAACACGAAATAGAATAAAACAAACAATCCAATTATCAAATATTTTTTATATATCCTAGGAATAAAAAATGCTACTCGAAGTATTTTTTAATTTTGATTTTTTTTATTTTATTAATTTTTTAAACTTTTTTACAGACTAACTACAAAAAAAGAAACTGTAAAAGCTTTCACACAAAACGTATTTTTGTTTTTAAATTTTCTAATTTCTGAAAAAAAAACTATAGGTTTTTATGATAAAGGGATGTAAAACTAGTTCGTTCACAGCAATGGACAAAACAAAAGGGAGCGAAGTCACTTCTAGCTTCTTTCTCTTGCCCAGGTCAGGAGTTAATGCAAAGGCAAAAGCCTTCCTTTCTTCTCGCAAAGTCTATAACTTTAAAAATGAATTCAAATCCCCGACGATTGAGCCAAACACTTGTTTGCCAATTTATAAAATAACAAGTGCATGGGCTATTATAGAATAACGAGTATAAGTATGGGTCAAACCAATAGAAATTTGATAAATTTTTCAAGATCTTGAGTTTCCAACTAGACGGTACGGTGTAAAGATGAGAATTATAATCTAAAACTAAAATAAAAGCAATTAATGGGAAAAACCAAGAATATGCAACTAATTGTGGAAGAAATAAGGATTTCAAATCTATTTATCAATTGTAACTAATATTATGCATTAATTTAATTTTATCATTCCCGATTTTATAATTCAAATTAAATCTAGTCTTACTGCATTCAATTTGAAAAATAAAACATTTAAGCTCATACAAAATTAACGTCTCTAATTTAGACAGCTAAAATCCATTAAAAAGTACTCACACCATAATAAAAAAAAAATCAATTTTCAATTATTAAAACTTAACATTGTATTTAACCATTAAATATAAAAAAAAACATTAATATAAGCATAACGCATAAAAAATTACACACTTTAATTCTTCAAATACGAATTAACACTTGTTTTTGAAGGTTTAAAACACATTCTTGTGTCGTTTTAAGTGAATACTGAATTTTTAAAGCGTTTAAAACATGTTGAGATTGAACATGAAATTAAGCTAACAACATAATACCAATCAAGCATGATAAATTTCACTTAGTCCTAGTATAGAATTTGTGCTAGCATAATTGATCACAAAATAAAAGTGCAGGAATGAATACTAATTTTCATTAATAAGTCAACTTATAAAATTATCATGCTTACAATTGATCTTAATAAAATTTCTCCCACAAAATAAAAATTAATGGCCCTCAAATAAAGTAATAAACTCTTTGAAAATGCTCTAAAAATTGTCAATAAAACTATGAGTCCAGGGGTCCTTTTTATAGACTATGAGGTGATGTGTTTAGGTTAAGATAAAACTCTATATGGTTGGTTGTATTTGAGTTGGTAATTATATCAAGGGGTCCGTCTTAGTAAGAGTTAGATATAATTAAAAAGTCTTTTTTTGATAGGTATCCCCAATTTTTGTCACTATTCACATCACTATTCCCACCACTAGCTTTAATCACAATTTTTATCTCCAAAACATTAAAATCACATTTTCGTCTGAACTTCAAAGTTATGAGTCTTTTTAAGACCTTTTTCAAAAATAATGGCACTGTCTCAACAAACACTCAAATGATTTTATAAAAAACATTTACTACAGTTGTGTTAACCGTGTCATGGCACAACGTATTCTAACTGATGACACCAGAGTTGTCACCCCCTCAAATTAGTAAGTAGCTCAAGTTCTAGGTCTATTAAAAATGGTGAGATTGGAGTAGCAATATAAGAGATATATGTAATTAAACAAAAGGATTAGAGATAAGGAAAACATAAACATGTAAGTGGTTCAGCCTTGGCCTACTCCACTATGCAAATAGGTGAATATCTCATTATAAACTATGGCTAAAGACCATTAATGGAGGTTACAAGATTTGTCTCTACATGAATAATTTAACAACATAATAGTAGGGTTTTGTATTTTCTATCCCTTTTGAGGATGACGAAGTAGCTTTTTATAGGGTTGGGGGTGTGTAGTATCACCCCCAAACATTCACCTCGTTTGCACGAGATGAATGACTGAATGAGAGAATGCCAGTTGTCTTATGCATTCTTATGTAATGATGAACGAATATTCTCCCCATGTGAAGCTGATCTCCCATAACTTTTTTATCTAGGTGTCCTCTCAATGTCCAGGTCACAAGTTCCATGCGAGTTGTTGATGTCGGATCTGCGACATCTCGATTGGCCGAGACTAATGAGATGACCTTCATGGTGGACGAGGCCAAGAGTGGCCCCCATTCTTAAAATTATGTAATAGATCATGGCTTGAAGACATCGAAAGGGGTCAACACATGGTAGGGTCGAGACTATGAAATCCCGTGTTGTGGGCATAATGATTATCTTCCTGAACGGTCATAAATGTTCTCTTCGCTTGGTCTCTGAGGATGAGACTATATGACATGGACCACCGTAATGTGGGCTCATATGAGGATGAGTTTGAGTTACCCTAAGGGGGTTATGGTCTTGAGTTGAGTCTCGTCCAGACGAGGTCATATCAATCACCACTAAACCTTTGTCTTCAATGTATATGGGAGGCTGATGTGTAAATTGGTCTACCCTCCTGTGATGATATGTCCCCTAAGTGTTAGAGAGCATCTTGGTGAAGTTATTAGACTAGATAAGTGTTATGCGCACAATTTTAGGGGCTTGGAAAAAGTGACACTTTAGTGTCCTCGAGTGGACACTTATCAGCTTACAGATGGTGTGGCATATGCACAATTGGTGACAACATGTGCCTTAAAGAGTCATGACCTAATTATGGTTTATTGGGACTTGTGCTTAATCATCAAAAGGTTTAAAAATCCAAAACAATTCATTTATCGTTCTTCTTCAACATTTCTTTCCTGCGTAAGCTTCCACAACAATATCAAATCTCAAGTCTCTTTGTCTCTCTTTAATTCTCCTTGTTTCAGGCGAGATTTTCCTCCTTTTTTTCCCCAAGCATCCTTTTTCCTAGGTAACCTTCTTTTCTTCCTCTTTATTCTTCATTTTCCCTTTTCTGGCTACGTTTTCTGCTTCCGTTTCTTTTTAGTGAAACTTGCATTTTTCGGACACCATTTCTGGTGGTAGTACGGTGTATTTGGTGGTTCTAGGGTAGTGTTTAAGTTACACTAGATTACTTGGCTAGTATGTTGGGGAAAAGGTCACATTTTAGGCGCTTGCTAACTTTTCTAGAGGATTTTTTCAATCATATTCTCTTGTGATATTTAAACTTGTTCTTGACTATTTTTGGTTTGAAAACGCTTATGTTTTCCACTACTAGATCTTTAGGTCAACCTAAGTCAAACTTTATTTATGTTTTTCATGTACCATAGGCTACATGAGTTAAGAGAGCGGTTCCCCCACCTTAGAGAGTGTATACTTTGGGAGATTAGTAAGGCCGAGGACTAGGCCAAGAGGAAATCCGAAGCCGAGCCCAAACTTTCCATAACCTAAGTTCCTCTATTTGTGGTTCTCCCTCCTTTGCTCTTAACTTACCTAACTCCAATCGAGTATACGGATTTTATTATCACAAGTAGTGACTCGATTTTATTTGCTTCTTTTGGGGGTTCTTGGTCCACCTATTCCCCAGCTTATAGCCTAGATCACACTACCAAACTTCTAAATTATCATCGTAGGGATAGGGTTGGCTCCTTTGAGGAAGCAATTCGGGAACCTATCTCTCGTTTGGACGAGAGTGGGACAGTCAAGTTCAGTAATAAGTGTGGCATTTTGTCAGCCACCAATGGCCATTCCAAGCATGGTAATGACTGAGGCTGAGTTCTTGAGTTAGGATTCCTGTGGTCAAGCTCTAGAAGATGGTGAGGATGGGGATAATGATAGTGATGAGGATGAATTAGAGACCTCATATGCCTTAAATATCCCAAGTGATTCCCAGGAGACGGACTTAATTTTGCGAAGACACCTCTATATTATTAAATATTTTATCAAGATAAGAGTCCTCTCCGAGGATGAGAGATCTTTTAGCAACCAAATAGAAAGCTAGGTTTCTTTCGATGAGCATATGTTTAAGGTCAGCTTCAGATTGCTGATTCATTCGAATATTAGGGCTATCCTCACCAGTATTAGGCTTTCCCCTACATAGCTAACCCGTGGTGCATGGAGGATATTACTTGAAGAGATTCAACTTTAAAAGCTGGCATATAATGTCGACCTTCTAGTTAACATATTTAGGTCTGGTTACACAATCTCTACCCAAAGACTCGCTCCATACGACACTCATTTTATGTCTCAACATTCTGATAAGAAACTCATATATATAAACCAAACTTCCAATCATGATTATAAATCTCATTACTTTTTTATCTCCGGCACTTGGGAGTTTGACGGTGATGTCCTTTATAGATATACCCCAAAGTGGGGTAAGGTATCCATATACGCAAAGCTTGATCCTAGCCTTAGCATAGATTGTCAAAAAATATTGATCACCTTCGTACCTGTGGTAAAAAGAAGGTGCTGGTTTTGTTTAAGGATCTGATGGAGCTGGATCTTGTAGTCGAGATTGGGAAGTTCACCCCTTACTAAATTGCATAAGTTTACTTTAATAATATTGTTATCTTTTCTTAGTTTATTATAGCCTACACTCATTATTTCCTTGTTTGTAGATTGTCCGGTCAAAGTTTCAGACGAAGTGTGGCAAATGCCAGCCCTTGCTACCAGAAATCTTATCTCTAAGTTTGCATGAGAAAAAATGCTCACTTTTATCCATACAAAAAGATGATCATCAGATGCCCCGCTATAGCAAAGGATTTAAAAAAGATGAAGGAAATGTTTGAGAGTACTGGTGCCGACCCACCTCAAGCATTAAATAAGAAGAAGGACGTCTCGTCCAAATACATTAAGCACACGACCATCCTTATATCTTACGATACGATTACTATTTCTTATCTAGATCAGCTCAGTGTGATGGTTAATTCATTAATCGGCATCCAATTAAGGGCCTGTGATGCTGTTGGGCCAATTATCCCAAAGTGAAATAGTCAATACTTCAACTCCCATAACCCCTCTTGAATCACTGACTTTTCTCTTCCCGGGGCTACTCAGGTAACAATTTTGGTCACTTATCATTTTCTTCCATCATTTTTGTTAAGTGTTGAATCATCTTATGGTAACTTTCATTCTTTTTCTATTTTCCAGTCCAGACTTGCACTCTACAATCACTACACCAAATCTGTCGGATTATCACGATCATTGACCGTGACAAGTCCAACTTGTCAAGGTCAATGATCGTGACAAGTCTAGGGGGGACAACGTTTGTTATCACGAACTTGTCACGATCATTGACTGTGACAAGTTCATCAGACTTGTCACGGTCATGTCATGGTCAATGACCATGACAAGCTTAGTCATGGTTAATAACCGTGACAAATTGGTGAACTTTTTAAAAAAAATTGTCACGGTCAACGACCATGACAATTTTGGGCAGAATTGAAAAAACATTTGATGGGCCGTATGGCCACTGCCCAACAGTATATTTCTACTTGTTATAGCAACGTTGTACCTGTTCAAACATCATATATCAAAATAAAAGAGAGATAATGTAAATATACATTCAAAATAATATGCATCACGATATAATCCAAATATAATTCAAATGTAACAACTTAAAATAATTCAATTCAAGTAATGTCACTACATGTCTGGGGTAGGTCTGAGAAGGTGAGTAGGCCACACGATATACGAATTGATACACCCTTGAATATGCATCATGCCGTATTGTTCGCGCAACCACAATGGGGAGTTCTCCTTCTCGGGTATCACATGCGTGATGAGCACCTTGGCCTCGATGTCTTGAAGCGCATATCCATGAACTGGCATACCTTGGATGGTATCCGGGTCCCTCAACCCCCGTCCTATCCACTGGCCATCAAATATGAATTGTATAAACATGCTCGGCCAACCAAGTGTCGTCATTGGTCGGTCAAATGGAGCCAAATAGGTGAATGGATCATCAAAGTCCGCACGTGTCAGCGATGAAGCAGTGAAGTACAATTCCTCGTCCACCTCTTCCTCCACAACCTTCTTATTCCCTTTCCCCTTACGTTTTTCGCCCAACGAATGTTTCACGAATGAGAACATATATTTGACCATCGCCTCTAAACGGCGTTGTTTGCCTCCAATCCGACGATCATAGATTTTGCCACCCGTGAGCTGACCCCCTTGTCCTCCCCTTGCGATCAGTACCAAGCACTTGGCTGAGTGCGTCCATGGACAAAGATGCCTTGTCGGCATCATACAGCGACTCATGCATTTCCTTAAGCTTTGCCTAAAATGACAAAAAGCACATAATTAATTAAATAAGTAAATAAAAAAGTTATAACGTAATTAACAAAAAGTAAGTTGTCGGATTACTTACCATCGTAGACGCGACAATAGAGGACACCTCTGTGACACCTCGTCTAATTAAATACCGGGTAGCTACTCTTTATTAAATTAATACAAAATGCCAAGTTGGTTCAGTTCATAGCATCACTGTGGAAAACGTTTTATTAATTACTAGCCAGTTAATATTTAAAAAGTGAGTTGTCAATTTTAATTATATACTATTAACATGCAAAAATTAAATTATGAAATGCTAACATAACCACCACGACATAATGACAATGGAATAACCATAAAATAGAAATGAGTCTGGAGGAATACTCCTCACAACAATCCAAATACATAAATAAACAAATACTAAGTCTACATCACTAAATTAATTACAACCCAAAAATCTGATATAACTGGATAAATAAAGTGTCTAAAAGAATTGCGGCGACATGCCCAGCAGATGAGGAAAATCTAGTAACATAGAGTCAAGATCAAAAGTGGAGGCGTATACTGTCAAAGTACTGTAACTTCCATGGAAGCTACAGTCCGTAACCTGAATGAAACTCCTATGCATGGTGTCCTTGTGGCTGGGCACCTAAAAGGTTTTTACAAAAATATATTTGAAAGAAAACGGGTCAGATCCCGATTGTGGAAAACAGTTTAAAATATAGCAAGTGTTTTAATGACATAAAACAATGAATGCAAAATACATGTTAAGACATGCTCTCACATGAAATACTCACCTCTCGACTAACTGTGCACTCCTAACGTATCCGTAATCGAATCTAGTTATGCACGTATCTAACTGGTTCAATATAAAATCTAACGTTACTATACAATTCACGATTTAATTCCCGACATCTTATTTTACATAGAGTGTTTTACTCTTCTACACAGTTTCCCATTTTTGTACTACTAATCACTAGAGATCTTCCATTTTATCTTTTACAAAACGTTGATATTATAGATACTCACATTTATACATTACAGTTCATTTCAATTAACATTATATTATTCTCATCATAAATATACAATACTAGCACCCCGAGACTAAGCTGCGGTGCACACATACTCTGCTATCCGATCCCGGTACATCACGTACATAAGGACCACGCATTCCGAATCTCTCAGGAATCGTTCTCAGATAACAACAATCACACAAAATGGAAGCGAACATAGTTCACATCACATGGGTCACGCACATACCTACACTCCCATGATTAGCAGACTTATTAACTTCTCAATAACTCCTTCTCTGACCTATGTCCTCGAAGTACCAATCTAAATCCCCCCGTAGGCACACAAAGATTAGATGTCCCTAATCGAACGCAGACCTCCCGTGATAGCAAGTACGGTAGGTATGCTTTACACATAAAACCACATATAATAAGCATTCGCACATCTTAGATATCTCGAATTATTAATATAAGTATACTTCTCGTTCTTATACCATCATTTAATGTTATATGATTACAAGTCCCCGATTTGTATATCAACGTTGTCAACCCTTCTCACATCGTAATTAGGTATTCGTTTCCTATTCCACAACTGTCATACGGATTACTATAAGGTTCTAAGTTCTACTCATCATCGTACCCCAATTCTCACAATTATACCCACTAGTCAATAAGGGAAGGTTAATTCTCAATTACTTAAGTCTACGGGACATTTGAAATAAAATCAGGCCATTCTGTCAACTCGTTAGAAGTCTCGTTCGAACGAGGTCGTTCGAACGAGTGTCGTTCGAATGAAAGGCTTTGAAGGAACTACTAACTCGTTAGAAGGGATACTGTCATCTCGTTAGAAGCTCATTCGAACGAGGTCATTCGAACGACTTGGGCAGGTCTTTTAACGAGATGGCACACTGCGCCCAAAATTTCCCCCAATTCGTTTTTCTTCAAATTTCTCTCCTCTAAATCCCCACTAAGATCATCCCAATTAAGTTTTGAAATTTTTAAACTACTCTTAGTCCTCTTAAGTCATCCTCTAACATTTATTTGGGGTCAATGCTTCCTAAATTAACATGTAATCATCAAAATTCCCAAACATTATCCCCAAACCCTATAACCATGAAGCCAGAATTTTAACGTCTACAATTTCTCCTTATAAATCCGTTTTTAAACCATCAAAAGATAAATTTTGGATATGAAATTCATTCATTACCATTCTACATGCCATCCCTATGTAAGATTATAAGTTCTATCTCCAATTTCATGGGTTTTTCATCAAACTTTCAATATAAGACATATATTCAATTCTAAGCATGTAAGAAACATTCGCTTGAAATTATGTAAATAAACCACTTGCCTTAGATGTTCTGATTTGATGTTGAAGGGTGAAAGTTGATTCTCCTCTTTCTCTCTTCAGATTTCTCCCAAAGATGGTGATGGTGGCTAGGGTTTCTTTTGGAACCTCTTAAGACTCTCCCTATAACTCCCGTAGCCCACTTCTTGTTAAATGCTGAATTATGGACTTAGTGGGTTTATTTCTAATATAAAATTAACCTCTAAAATTCGTGGGTTTTAATTCCCCTATTTTTAAATTTACCAAAATACCCTTCTAGGTTGCCGGTATGGCCCAAAAATGCCCCGGGACCCAAACTAAACCCCCGGCTAGTGTTTTCTGACTATTTAGACCTTTCCGGACACGTTGGCGCACTCAAAATGACCGCTCGGTTGATAAAAATATAATTCACTTTTTAATTCCAATAATTACATTCCCGACGCGACTGACGCGCGCGTCCCAATTAAATTTCCAAATTGTCATATTTCTGTCTCGCGATAATTTTAACATTTTCAGTACATGAAATTTTCAATTTTAACATCATAATCAAATAACAACTCACATCTCGCTAGTATTTGTACCCAAATTAATTCCCAATTAATTCTCATTTAATTTAATTAATCCCCTAAATAAAAATCAATAAAATTACGTGGTATTACATACTTCCCTCCTAATAACAGAATTTCGTCCCGAAATTCGGAACTAAAGAGTACCTGGTAAAAATAACTCCGGATATCGCTCGCACATTTCATCCTCGCGCTCCCATGTGGACTCCTCGGCATTATGATGCCGCCACTAAACACGTACTAACGGTACTATCTTCGACCTCAGTTTCTGCTCGCTTCGGTCCAAAATAGCAATCGACCCCTCCTCGTAGGAACTATCGGGCTGAAGATCAATGTCCTCCAAAGAAATGTGATTATGGGCCAAATCATCCCTAAGATATTTCCTTAGTGAGGAAATATGGAACACATCATGGATCCTATGTAAGTGCTCCAGTAACTCAAGTCTGTATGCGACTGGCCCAATTCTCTCGATGATAGGAAATGGCCCCACGTATCTTGGTGCCAATTTCACCTTCTTCCCAAAACGCATGATTCCCTTCATCGGAGATACTCTGAGTAACACCTGGTCTCCCACCTTGAATTCTCTGAAAACCTCTTGGCATCAGCATAGCTCTTCTGCCAGTCCTGAGCTACCCGAATACGACTCTGTATTATCTCTATCCTTGTCGAAGTATCCTGGATCACTTCTGGTCCAAGGAGTTTGTTATCCCCCACCTCTAACCAACATGCTGGGGAACGACAAGGTCTACCGTACAATGCCTCAAATGGAGCCATGCCAATGGTAAACTGATAGGAGTTATTATAAGCAAACTCCACCAGTGGAAGGTACGGCTCCCATCCACCTCCAAAGTCTAGGATGCACATACGCAACATATCCTCCAATATCTGATTTGTCCGCGCGGTTTTCCCATCCGTCTGCGGGTGATAAGTCGTACTCAGCCGCAATTTCATACCCATAGCCTCCTGGAAACTCTCCCAAAATCGTGAAAAAAATATCTTGTCTCGGTCAGACACGATATTTAGAGGTACCCCGTGAAGTCTCATTATTTCTGCAATGAAAAGCAGGGCATACTATCCCGTAGTGTAGTCGGTCCTCAGGAGTAAAAAATGAGCAACTTTGGTCAACCTATCCATAATTACCCATATGTAGTCGAAACCCCTCTGTGACGTAGGTAACCCCGTGATAAAGTTCATGGAGATGCTCTCCCATATCCACGTCAGAACCTCTAATAGCTGTAGAAGTCCTACGGGTTTCTGATGGTCCACCTTTACTAGCTGAAAAGTGGCACATTTAGAAACAAACACGGCGATATCTCTCTTCATCCCGCCCCACCAATACTGTCGTCTCATGTCTTGGTACATCTTATCCCCACCAGGGTGTACCGCGAACCGTGAGCCGTGCGACTCCGTCATTACCTCGTGTCGTAAGTCCTCCCCTTTCGGAACGACCAGTCTCCCATTGAAGATAATCCCCCATCTGAGCCAATGGTATAGGACTCGGCTCCCTCTGTTAGTAATCGATATATCTACTCCTGACAGAACGAGTCATTTGCCTGGGCCTTTACCACTCTCGTAACAATCTGAGGTGTAATAGTCATCACAGACATGGACGATCGGGCCACTGCGTCTTGGTGTCCCAACTTCTTCCACTTCGATTTCCACACCTCGGCCACCTCATCTACCGGCCTACGGCTCAACGCGTCTGCTACCACGTTAGCCTTCCATGGGTGATACTGGATATCGAACTGATAATCCTTCATAAACTCAATCCACCAACGTTGACGCATATTCAGCTCCTTCCGCATGAAGATGTATTGTAGAGACTTGTGGTCTGTAAACAACCGAATTTTTTTCCCCCAAGAGATAGTGTCTCCAAATCCGAAGAGCGAATAAGTCGTGGGTGGGGTAATTCCTCTCGTGAGGCTTAATCTTACGGGAAGCATAAGCTATGGCCTGACTCTCCTGTTGCAGCACACCTCCAAGTCCTTGTAAGGACGCATCGGTGTAAACTAAATACTCAACTCCCGGCTTGGGCAATGCTAACACAGGCGTTGAGGTCAACTTGTCCTTCAACTCATCGAATGCCAACTGACAGGCATCGCTCTAGATGAATGGTACACCTTTGCGAGTCAGATGTCTCAAAGGACCTGCTATCTTTGAGAACCCCCGAATAAACCTCCTGTAGTATCCTGCTAGGCCCAAGAAACTACGAATCTCAGTCAGTGTCGTGGGCTGTCCCCACTCCCTCACCGCGAATACCTTCCCCAGATCAATAGATATCCCCCGGTCTGAAATGATATGCCCCAAAAACTGAACCTCCTTCAACTAGAACCCACACTTCTCATACTTTGCATAAAGCTCGTTCTGGCCCAACGTCTGCAAAACCTGTCTCAAATGCTCGGCGTGCTCCTCTTCTGTCTGGGAGTAAACCAGAATGTCATCAATAAAGACAATAACGAATTGGTCTAGGAACACTCTGAACACCCTATTCATTAAGTCCATAAACACGGCTGGAGCGTTGGTCAAGCCAAAAGGCATAACCCAAAATTCATAGGAACCATATCGGGTCAAGAAAGCAGTCTTCGAGACATCCTATTCCCTGATACGCAACTGATGGTATTCCGATCACAAATCAATATTTGAGAAGAAGTGGGCTCCTCTAAAATGGTCAAATAATTCATCGATTAAGGGCAACGGATACTTATTCCTTATCGTGAACTTATTCAACTCCCGATAATATACACATAATCTCAACGATCTATCCCTCTTCTTTACAAACAACACAGGGGCACCCCACGGCGAAGTACTCCTCTGGATAAACCCCTGACCCAATAACTGATCTATCTGATCCCTTAGCTCTCTCATCTCCGCTGGAGCCATACGGTACGGTGCGCGAGCAATTGGCCGAGTGCCCAGCGTCAAATCGATAACAAAATCAATCTCTCTACTAGGAGGTAATCCAGGTATGTCCTGAAATACATCAGCAAACTCCCTCACGACTGGAATCAAATCAAGTGGTATCACCACTTCCTTAGAGGTCTCCTACTCTATATAGTACAAATGAGTGGACGTTCCTCCCTCAGGGCGAGGCATCGCCACTAAAAACATCTCCTTCCTGGGAATGGCAAAAATGATACTCCTACTGAAATAATCAATCATGGCTTGATACGCAACTAGCCAATCCATACCAACAATCGCATCATACTCAGTCATCTCTAATACTAACATATTAGCGGGTAGTAAACCTCCTGATCTCTATACCCACACCTCTACAAATAAGGGAAATTACTGAACCCCTACTTAACGGTGAATCTACATAAGTAATCGTGCTCTCTGCAGTGTCTAACAACCCAATAGTGCGTGCAAATATCGTGGCAATGAAATAATGTGTGTCCCCTGTATCAAATAAAATATTCCCCATAATCCCCTGAATAGAGAACATACCCTCGATAGCAGGTGGATCCTGTGGGACTGCGGCATGTTGGAGCTGATACACTCTCCCATACTGAAGCTGTCCCTGCTGGACTGGGACCGCTGGGATGGGTGGTAATGCTGCCATCTGTGGTGGTGCTGGGAGGGCGGCAGGAAACATAGACCTATGTGGCTCGTGTCGAGCACCATGTTGCTGCTGCTGTGGGGCCCTGCCCCTATCAGGACAATCCTGGCATTTGTGACCAATATTTCCACAAACAAAAAACTTCCCCAGGAAGTTTCCCCCTCGTTGTCCCAGCTTCCCTCGGCCCTGATGGCCATTATCATTCCTACCTTGACCATGTTGGCCCTATTGAAACTGCTGCTACTGACCAATCTGACCCTACTGGCCCTGATGGCCGTTCGGACCCTGATGGCCATCTCTGAAACCTCCCTGAACATTCCTAAAACCTCCAGATTTGAATCTCTTAGGATCCCCTATTGGGAGGCCTGATCACCCTACCTGTGCTGACCCTGAGCACATTGTGCCCCGCTGGCACCATTTCCCCTGGTCCAGCCCTGATGACTGAACTCTCCTGATCTCTTACTCTCAGACATGTGAAAGCAGTGATCCTGGCAGTGAAGCAGTGTTGCGTTAACCACATCAGAGTAAGTGTCCAACGAGAGATTTCCTAACAAGTGCTGTCGAATCTTCAAAGCAATCCGTCCATAAACTTCTGAATCTTCTTCTCCTCAGTCAGAATATCATCGAGAATAATGTTCAATAGATTAGTGAATTCGGCCTCATACTCGGCCACGGTCTTCCCCTCCTGCTTGAGGTTCGTTAACTTCCTCCTCATTTCGGCGTGAACAGCTGATGGAAAATATTTGCGGTCGAACCGCACCCAGAACTCTGGAATAGAAAGGGTGTCCCTCTCATCCGCGGTGGTAATGGATGATATACCCGTATATACCCTCGACCATGTCGAGGGCGCCCTGCACTTCATCAGGCTTCGGACGACCCCTCAGGGGGCCGACCCTTCATCAGGCTTCGGACGACCCCTCGAGAGGCCGACCCTTCATCAGGCTCCGGATGACCCCTCGGGAGGCCGACCCTTCAGCAGGCTCCGGACGACCCCTCAGGGGGCCGACCCCTCAGCAGGCTCCAGACGACCCACCGAGGCGGCCGACCCTTCATCAGGCTCCGGACGACCCTCCGAGGGTACGACAGTACAAGGCCAGAATTAGGCCAGACTCACCACCGAAAGGAACTTTGCCCTCGGCCTCGGCTCATAGGCCGAGGGTGACATCATCACAGCGCGTGGTTTGGGAAACGCGTGGAATAGTGCGCGTGAGGCTCACATGGCACATGGGAGACCGTTATAACAAAATCACACCCTCACGTGAGGGAATATTATGTCATCATTTGGCATCTACAGGTGTCAACAGAGGATTGGCTAGATCATCATTCACATGCACCATGCATACTTGGGGGGTACACTACACCCCCCAAGACCTATATATACTTGTCACCCACAACCCTACAATCGATCAATTTATTGTAACCCTAGCTAAAACTCTGCTTGTACACATAGTAGAGAGAGAAAGTGAGCTTATGTGCATTGTATCCAAGGCCATTAGTGCCCATACTTAGTGGATCACGCACTCACAGTGGATGTAGGCCAAATTGGCTGAACCACTATACATCATTGTCTTATTTCCTCTTATACTCATCCCCTTCTACATACTTATACACTTATACATATCTATGGCTGCCATGGTTACTACTGTTTGAGCTCATTATCACTTATCCGGTGGTGCTAAATCTTAGCATCATCAGTTTGGCGTCGTCTGTGGGAACAAGAAGACATCTCTTCCTTTGTACAGCTTGACCTTACTGGGGACTCTGGTGGTGAACCAGTTCTCCCCCTGAGAGGAGGTGTTTCACCATTGAAAGAGACCCACTAAGGTTCTCAAGCTCACCAGTCTTTTTTCCAGTTCATCTTTTCATAGCTCAAATACATGGCACCTGAGATGCCACCACCACCACTTCCCCCACCGGATGATGGGGGAAGACTCAGTTCTAGTCAACCACCACCTCAGTTTGAGATAGCTGATGTGGTGACAGCCTTGAAGTCTCTGGCAGCAAGCCAGTGGATGATGCAGGAGCGGTTCACGGCTCTAAGCCAAAACATGCTAAGACCACCAGGGGTTTCACCTGAGATGATTACTCCGGCAGCAGCTCCAGGACAACATGAGGCCAGGGGACCACCCCAGGCACCACGCAAAGACCTGCCACCCCCTCAGCGACGTAGGGATGTTGCTGACCCCTAGCGTCTATGCCTGGGAAGGCAAGGAAACCCTTGCCCTGAGGACAGGTATGGCGATCTGGAGGAAGAGGAGGCCCCTATAGAATGCTGGGAACCATATGAGGTCTCCAACAATACTGTACGACCTCTCCTGGATAGTAGAGGAAAGTACAGGAGACCAAATCATGATGATTGCTCGAGAGGCTCTGCTTTTGATCGCTTGAGCAGGGGGTCGGCCTTTGAGAGGCTGGGCCCAGCAAATGACCTGCGGGAAAAATTATCCCGGTCAAGGAGTGCTACGAGGTCTAGGAGGGAGGCAGCAGATGGACGACCCCAAGGACGGGATGATGGTCAAAGGGAAGTAAACAGCCAACACAGACTTGCCACAGCAGAACCCCCCGTCCACCTTAAAGAGGCGGCAGGGGATAACATCGGCCAAGACAACCCTGCGAGGCCCTGGAATGACTCGATCCAGCGACTAGAGGATAAGATCGGTGATATACTGAAGAGCCGGGACCCTCTTCAGAAGGGATACACCATAGTCTCACCCTTTATGGCGAAGATAGTCAACATCCCTACGCCATCAAGGTTCAAGCCACCTGTGGTCACCCCAAGATACGACGGGAGCACCAACCCTGTCCACCATGTTGACATGTATCAATCAGCAGCAGACATGTACTCTATCTCAGATGAGATGAGGTGTCGTGCCTTTTCTAGTACCCTGACAGGGGCTGCACATGTCTGATACATGTCTCTTCCAAAAAAATTCCATTGAAAACTTTAAGAAGTTGGAAGACCGGTTCATCCACAACTTTTGCTTTGGGGTGAGGCCACAGAAGAAGACCACTCACCTGCTCTATGTTAAGCAGGGGAAGAATGAGAGTCTGAGGGACTACATAGCCAGGTTCAATAAAGAGAAGCTGGAGGTGGAAGACTATGAGGAGAGCATAGCTATGACAGCCCTGATTGGAGGACTCCAAAAGGGGAAGCTGTTATGGAAGCTTGCTGAAGACCCTCCGAGGACAATGGTTGAATTGCTGTCGACAGCAGGAAAGGTGATGAACGCCGAAGAGGCGATGGCTGCAAAATATGAAGATGAAAAAGGAGGCGTTAGTGGGGGTAAATACCCTAAGAAAAACAAAGAGGGGAAGAAGAGGTGTACGGACGAAAAATTTGCTGGTTACACCCCTCTGACGGTCAGCTGTGAGCAGATAATCAATGAGATAAAGAGTGACCGGTCCCTGAAGTGGCCTGAAAAACTGAGGGCAGCCCCCAACAAGAGGAACAAGAACCTGTGGGGAAAATTTCACCAAGACCACGGCCACGTAACAGACAAATGCTTTGCTCTGAAAGATGAGATTGAGAAGATTCTAAAAGAAGGGAAGCTCAGAAAGTACGTCGACAAAGGTGACTTCAAGAGGGGCCGAGGGGACGACCCCAGGAAAAAGCGAGGCGATGCATGCAGAGAAGGTCCTCAAAAAATAGGGGACGACCTTTCTAACGATGGAGACAACCCTGACCTCCCGCCGAGAGACGACCAAGGCCCTATAAAGAGGCTTAATATGATCTCGATCGGAGTGGGAATGATCTCCGGGGGTCTAGCAGGAGGAGGGTCTGAGGTCGCTGATAGGAAGGCCCATGTGGCTGAGGCCAAGGTAGTGACGAAGACGGTACACTCAACCTCCCTGGAGACCAAGTCAGAAAAGAGGAAGAAGGTTGATATGTACACCCTGATAGTGGG
Source organism: Sambucus nigra (assembly GCA_949130495.1). Classification (NCBI taxonomy): domain Eukaryota; kingdom Viridiplantae; phylum Streptophyta; class Magnoliopsida; order Dipsacales; family Adoxaceae; genus Sambucus; species Sambucus nigra. Next base: position 718,669,435 of record OX422207.1, read on the forward strand.
GTTCTCGAGAATGGACTTTAAAGGCCTCCTAGCCCCACACGAAGACCCACTCGTCATCACAACTAGGGTGCACGGGTGTGAGGTGCCGAGGATATTGGTCAACGGGGGCAGTTCTGCAGATGTAATGTTTTGGCCGTGCTTCAAGCCCTTAGGTCTCAGCCGTCCAAGACTCATCCCATACCATCATCCATTGATTGGATTTAGTGGGGAAAAGGTTCATCCCCTGGGAGTGTATGAGGCCGATGTTAGGATGGGGGACGAGTGGCCGAGATGGCTTACCAAGAAGGTCAGTTTCTTTGTGATGGATGGACATGTGTTTTCGGCTTACAACATCATACTGGGGCATGTGGCCCTCAAGGGGTTTGAAGCTGTGCCATCTACGGTCCATTAGATGATTAAATTTCCTACCCCTTACGGGGTGGGGGAAGTTCAGGGAGACCAGATGACAGCGCGAGAATGTTACTACAACTCCGCTGAAGAAAGAGAGGCACACAAGAGGGCTACGACCACTTACAATATTGATACCCTAGACCCCAGTGATGAGACAAAGATAAATAAAGGAGAGGCCGCGGAAGAGGTAGAATCCATCATCCTCGATGAGGATGACCCGGAAAAAACCGTCCAAGTCGGCAAGTCCCTGAAGACCAACATCAAGGAAGACCTCATTAAACTGTTGAGGAGAAGACGAAGCGTCTTCGCATGGAGTCATGTAGATATGTCAGGGATCGACCCTGAAATCATGTGCCATAAGCTCAATGTGGTAGAAGGAGTGAGACTGGTAAAGCAGAAGACTAGAATTTACTCTAGAGAAAAATATGAGGTCATTAGGGATGAGGTCAAAAAATTAGAAGACGCTGAGTTTATCAGAGAGGTCATCTACCCCGAATGGCTGTCCAATGCAGTCATTGTTCCAAAGGCCAACGGGAAGTGGAGAATGTGTGTGGACTTCACAGACCTCAACAAGCACTGTCCCAAAGACAGCTTCCCTCTCCCCCGCATTGACCAGATGGTAGACGCTACCGCAGGCCATTAGCTCATGAGCTTCATGGATGCCTATTCAGGGTATAACCAGATCTTCATGAACCCTGAAGACTCGAAGAAGACAGCCTTCATCACTGACAAGGGGACATACTGTTATAGGGTCATGCCCTTTGGCCTAAAAAATGCGGGGGCAACGTACCAGCGCCTCGTTAATAAAATGTTCGAAGACCAAATTGGGAAGTCTATGGAGGTCTATGTAGATGACATGCTGACTAAGAGTTTGAAGGAAGAGGATCATGTGGCAGACCTGGAGAGGACCTTTAATATGATGGACAAATACCAGATGAAGCTTAATCTGGCCAAGTGTGTCTTCGAGGTCGGAGCAGGGAAGTTCTTGGGGCTCATTGTCAAATAAAGAGGCATCGAGGCTAATCTTGAAAAGATAAAGGCCCTTGTGGAGATGAAGACCCCCAAATCCATTAAGGACGTTCAGAGGCTCACAGGGAGAGTTACTGCCTTGAACAGGTTCGTATCTAGAGCCACAGACAGGTGCCTACCATTCTTCAAAATTATCATAAAAGCCTTCGAATGGAGTGAAGAATGCGATGAGGCCTTCAGGGAGTTAAAATCATACCTGGGGTCTCGCTTGCTGTTGTCACGACCCGTGCAGGGTGAACGACTTTATGTGTACCTCACCGTCTCAGAGTCAGCCATCAATGCATCCATTGTAAGAGACGAAGACGGAATACAGAAGCCTGTGTATTTTAACAGAAAGGCACTCCAGGGGGCAGAGCAAAGATATCCAAGGATGAAGAAGCTGGCCTACGCCTTGATCCATGCATCAAGAAAGATGAAGCCATACTTCCAGTCCCATACGATGGTCATCCTCACTGACTCACCCCTTAGGCAGGTTTTGCACAAGCCTGAAAAATCAGGGAGGTTAATGGCCTGGGCTATAGAATTGGGGGAGTTTGACATAGTGTATCAGCCTAGGAAGGCCATTAAGGGACAAGCATTGGCAGACTTCGTGGCTGAGTTTACTAGGGAAGATAATGAGGCCGAGGGTGAGAGCCTCGGGAAGATAGATACCCGAGAGGGTGAGCTCACAGGCACGCCTACAGATAAGGCTGAGACGAGCACCGCTAGAAGGAAAGTGGTTGAAAACGAAGAGGGGAGATATCTCTTTAGACAGGGGTCACTCATCGAGGGAAGTTTCTCAGAAGAACACACCGTGTGGAGTCTCTTCGTCGACGGGTCCTCTTGCGAAAGCGGGAGTGGAGCTGGATTAATAGTATCAACACCCGACGACACAGACATTGAGTACGCCTTGAGGTTCAACTTTAAGGCCTCCAACAACGAGGCCGAATATGAGGCCTTGATAGCAGGCCTCTCCTTGGCCAGATCTCTTAGTGTCGGCCAGATTTTGGTTCATAGTGACTCAAGGCTAGTAGTGAATCAGATACTAGGAGCCTACAAGGCCAAGGACGAGAGGATGGCTAGGTACCTTGAGAAGGTGAGGTCGTTACTGAAGGGCTTTAGGGAAGTGAAATTAAAGAGGATACCTAGGCTCGACAATGGCCGAGTTGATGCCCTTTCTAGCTTGGCCTTGGCAACTAGGACAGACATCAGGAGGACGGTCCTAGTGGAAATTCTGCTTCGAACAACTATTGAAGACGCCGAGGGAACACTTAGCAATTGCCTAAATGTTTCGCAGGAAGCTTCGTGGATGGACCCTCTGATCAGATACATTAAGGAGGGGGAGATGATAGAAGCAAGGCAAGAAAGGAAGAAGTTGAGATACAGGGCTGCAAAGTTTGCTGTCATTGGGGACACCTTGTACAAAAAGAGATTTTTACTCCCCTTACTTAGGTGTGTGCACCCATCTGAGGTCCCATCCCTTTTGCAAGATGTGCATGAAGGGTCGTGCTCAAGCCACATTGGGGGCATATCCTTAGCGAAGAGGGTGATCACCCAAGGGTACTGGTGGCCGACCTTGGGGAAAGACGCAGCGGCATATGTAAAAAAGTGCGATAAATGCCAGAGATTTGCCACCATCCCTCACCAACCCCATCAGCCTCTTACCTCCATTACATCCCCATGGCCATTTGCAGTGTGGGGGATCGACCTCGTAGGACCCTTACCAAGAGAAGTCAATAACTATCGGTTGCTCATCGTAGCTATTGACTATTTCTCAAAATGGGTGGAGGCCGAACCAATGGTAACGATAACAGAGAAGAAGACCTTCCAGTTCATTTGTAAAAAATTTATATGCAGATATGGTCTCCATGACACCCTCATCTCGGATAATGGGACTCAGTTCAAGAATACCTCTCTACAGAGGTACTGTGAAAGGGTGTGTATCAAACAATTTTTCTCCACCCCAGGCCGACCTCAGGCCAATGGGCAAACAGAAGTTACAAACAGGACAATCCTAAATAGAATTAAGAAGAGGCTTGAGGAGGCAAAAGGAAGATGGGTCAATGAGTTATATGCCATGCTGTGGGAATACAGGACGACAGTGAGGACCTTTACCGGAGAGACCCCATTCATGCTAGCTTATGGCTCAGAAGCCGTCATCCCCACCGAGATTGAGTTTCCTACTCATACGGTCCAAATGTATGATCCCCAGAGAAATACAGAAGAGAGGATACTCGACTTAGACCAGATTGAGGAAAGGAGGGAAGACGCTGAGATAAGGCAGGCCGCCTACCAGCAGAGGACCGCAAGGTTTTACAATCAGAGGGTGAAACAGAGGCCAATTACAGTGGGGGACTTGGTCCTCAAGAAGACTTGGCAAAATCCCAACAATCTCCATCGTAATTGGCATGGCCCATATAGGGTCATCGATGAAGTCGTCCTTGGGACCTATAGACTAGAAAATCTAGAAGGGGAACCCTTTTCCAACCCCTGGAATGCAGATCATCTGAAGAAATACTATCAGTAGTTTTGTAAAGTCCTATCAAACGACAGTTGTAAGAGGTGTTGCTTCGATAGAACACTTGATAAATTAATGAGAAATTTCAGTGTTTCCTCTCATCTTGAGTTTATCAGTTCTAGTATGCATGGGATCATCTTTGGAGAACGAACCCTCGGCCTATAATGAGGGCCAATGGAGGGGACGACCCCACCATTGTCCTCAAGAAAGACGAGGGAAGACTTCTATTAAAAACCATTAATTTGGTAAGTAGAACCCTCGGCCTATAATGAGGGCCAATGGAGGGGACGACCCCACCATTGTCCTCAAGAAAGACGAGGGAAGACTTTTATTAAAAACCATTAATTTGGTAAGTGGAGCCCTCGGCCTATAATGACGGCCAATGGAGGGGACGACCCCACCATTGTCCTCAAGAAAGACGAGGGAAGACTTTTATTAAAAACCATTAATTTGGTAAGTGGAACCCTCGGCCTATAATGAAGGCCAATGGAGGGGACGACCCCACCATTGTCCTCAAGAAAGACAAGGGAAGACTTTTATTAAAAACCATTAATTTGGTAAGTGGAGCCCTCGGCCTATAATGAGGGCCAATGGAGGGGACGACCACACCATTGTCCTCAAGAAGGACGAGGGAAGACTTTTATTAAAAACAATTAATTTGGTAAGTGGAGCCCTCGGCCTATAATGAGGGCCAATGGAGGGGACGACCCCACCATTGTCCTCAAGAAAGACGGGGGAAGACTTTTATTAAAAACCATTAATTTGGCAAGTGGAGCCCTCGGCTATAATGAGGATCAATGGTGGGGACGACCCCACCATTGTCCTCAAGAAAGAAAAGGGAAGACTTAAGCATCAGTTAAAATTGGTTAAAAACCCTCGGCTATGATGAGGGCCAACGCAGGGAACGACCCCTCGTTCACCCTCAAGAAAGACGAGGGAGGGGTTAGTGGCATTAACAAAGAGACAACACAAATAATACAAGAGGCAAATATGGAAGATAACAACGGATATGATAATATAAATGAAATGTCAAGTGTTTCACAAGATTGAGTACAAAAATGATAATTACATCGGAAGGGTGTGGGCTACAGACAACCGCCCTATGGGACAATATCAGAAGGCAGGGCCTCCACATCTATAAGAGGGGTTTCCTCAATGACCACAACTGGATGATCTTCAGATGTGCTGACCCCCTCGACTTGCACTTGGGATTCTACTTGGGTTAGAGCCTCGACAATCATGGGGTCGTCCAATTGAACGGCCTCCAGAGAGGGACGAACGGAAGAGACGACGTCGCCGAACTTGAGGACGACCCAGCGACAAGCCGTCCTTATCCCTCTCTCCAAGTACTTGAGAACTAAACCTTGGAACTCATCTGAGAGTTTATAGGCTTCCACAGCGTCGGCCTCGGCTTTCTTCACAGCCTCAGATAGCTCAATCTTAAACTGGGCCTCCCGATGGGTCATGGCTTCATCCTTCTCCTTCAGAAGCAAGTCTTTGGCCTTCAAATCCTCATCATGCTTCCTCATCAGCTCGTCCATAATTCGTGCATGTTTGGTTCTGGCACTCTCTAGCTCAGCCTTTGCAGTATCTAAGTCAGCCTGCAGGTCAGCCTCATGCTGGATGGCCCTCTCGGCCTCATGGAATTTCTCCTGATTCTCAGCCATACATTTAGTTGCCGAAGTAAAGGCGCATACAGACTGCACAGAAAAATAAACAGATGTCAAGAGGCCGAGGAAACAGTTGGTGAAAGAATGCAATTGAAAAAATGAATTAAGATCGATACCTGGGCTAGAGCGTGCAGACCATAGTCATACACTTTGGCTGGAGGCATCTTTGACAGGAAGTCGTAATCAGCAGCCGAGGGAGCAGAAAAGATTGATGCCTTGGCTGCCCTCAAATTTGCAATGAGCGATGATGGCTCAGCCCTCGGATGTGCTATGTTCTGGGACCAGAAGGCCCCCATGCGGGATGAAGAAGCAGTCCCTTCAGATGCTTCGACCCTGGCCCTCGTCCGAGAATCCGACCGAGGGTTAACAGGAATCTCAGGCTCTTTTCTTTTCTGGCGATCGGCTGTCGGATCAACAACCGTCGGCCCCACGGCCTTCGTCTTCCTCGGAGTCTGCTGAGGCTCCTTACCCTTCTTCTTTGCCAAGCCTGATAGTAAACTGGGAGCAGTCATTTCCCAGAGGTAGTCTGATACACCAGCATGACGACCTAAAAAGGGTACGACATGTGAGAAAAATGCAGAGATAAAAAGGAAACACTTGAAAAAAGTAAAGAAAAGTACAACTCACATAGTTCTGTAAGGGGGCCGACCTTCAGACGAGCTTTCTTGAGGAACCGAGGGGTCATCAGATCTTTAAACTTTGGAAGTTCACCCCCTCTCCCTCATCCTCTCAGATATTCAACAATATCTTTCTCTTCCAGGCTATGTTCGGGGTCTGACCTGGCCTTCATTGACGGGTTAGACCATCTTCGGGGGACCCTCGGACCATCGGCTACAGGAGATGCCTCGGTGGGGAACTCCCACTCCCCAGAGATGAAGAAGAATCTCTTCTTCCAATCGTGGTTGGAGGTTTGTGCCACGTGGAGAAGTTTTTTCTCAGACCTCCTCGCCCCTAGATGATAGTACCTAGGCTGTTTGGACGAAGAGGTGGTATTGTAGCAGGCCAGGAATATGTCAGCCGAGGGCTCATCTGTGAAAGCATTCTTCCACAGGGAGATGTAACCTAGTATCGTCCTTCAGGAGTTAAGAGGAAGCTGAGAGGGGGCAATACCGAGAGCTGATAGGATATCTACGATAGCAGGATGCAGAGGGAACCTGAAACCAACCTTGAACATTTGTTCATACACTGCAACCTCACCCTCAAAAACCCTCTCAGACTCAGAGGGGACCCTCATGGTTATGCCGGGGGGCACTCCATAGGCATGTCTCCACAATAAGAGGTCGTGATCCCTAATGGAGGAGATATAGGACGAGGCATGGGAGGTATCAACCTGGTCATCTGAATCACCGCCCTCGCCCTCAGTCCCCTCTCCCTCGGCCTCATTATTCGCCAGACGACCATGGGGAAAGGCCATCTAGAAGGCATGAGGAGATAGGGTTGTCACAAGGACAGCCTCAGAAGCAAATATACCATCAGCCTCTCGGCCTGGTCTTAGATCAGATGTCTCCATTCTACCAGAAGGTCCAGCGCCATTTGGCGAGGAGGCTCTCTCGTCCATCTCACTTGAATAACACTCGGCTGGACGATGGGATGACCCACAAGACTCAGATGGCTCAAATGGTTTTATTGTGGCTAGAGGAATAGGAAAGATGGGTCGTACCCAATTAGGGTCGGCCCCTCATCTCCTCTCCTCCTCTTCCTCTATTCGTCTGATCTCAACAAATAATTTCTCTCTCAGGGAAGGGAAATCCTCAACTAAGCTATAAAGCCTCCTAAGCATCAAGGGGGAGACCCTACACTTAGAGGAATTTGGGGAACTTAACTATAAACAAGTTCCCAATTGACCAGATTGGACTTTTGGATTAAAACAAAGGGAATCGATGGGTTTCACTCAAGAACACTCAAGAACACTCAAAAACCAATCGCCGAAAAAGCTGTAAAATAGCCTAAATCAAGCCCTACAAGCCTAAAACAGAAAAGCAAAAAGAGAAATGAAAGTAAAGAGGACGTTGGTGGTTAAAGATTACCTGAAGGGAAAGGGCGAAGCTGCTAAGTTGAAGGTTCAAAAGCTGCAGAAATGGCAAGAAGGCTGGAGACTAGAGAGAGAGAAAACTTGTGCGCGAAGAAGAAAAAGAGAGTGAAAGGTTTCAGAAATCTATTAAATACCTTAGTAATGAGTGGGACCATTAACCAAGGTAGATCACAGCCCACGAGGAGGACATCATCAGGGCACAAAGCCCCAAGCAGCATGCAGCCGCCATGCCTTGAAAACTGGAACGACATTGGATAAAAATTTGATAGCTGTCAAATTAGTTTGACAGGTGTCACTCACCAAACAAACCATACACTTAGTCTCAAAAGCAACATTATCCCTCAGCCATCTCAGCATCATCTATGGCTAAGGGCTGGGGGGTGATTGATATACCCGTATATACCCTCGGCCATGCTGAGGGCGCCCTGCACTTCATCAGGTTCCGGACGACCCCTCCAGGGGCTGACCCTTCATCAGGCTCCGGATGACCCCTCGGGAGGCAGACCCTTCAGCAGGCTTCAGACGACCCCTCAGGGGGCCGACCCCTCAACAGGCTCCGGACGACCGACCGAGGGGGCCGACCCTTCATCAGGCTCCGGACGACCCCTAAGGGGGCCAACCCTTTAGCAGGCTCCAGACGACCCTCCGAGGGTACGACAGTACGAGGCCAGAATTAGGCCAGACTCACCACCGGAAGGAACTTTTCCCTCGGCCTCGGCTCATAGGCTGAGGGTGACATCATCACAGCGCGTGGTTTGGGAGATGCGTGGAACAGTGCGCGTGAGGCTCACATGGCACATGGGAGACCATTATAACAAAATCACACCCTCACGTGAGGGAATATTATGTCATCATTTGGCATCTACAAGTGTCAATAGGGGATTGGCTAGATCATCATTCACATGCACAATGCATACTTAGGGGGTACACTACACCCCCAAGACCTATATATACTTGTCACCCACAACCCTATAATCGATCAATTTATTGTAACCCTAGCTAAAACTCTGCTTGTACACACAGTAGAGAGAGAAGGTGAGCTTATGTGCATTTTATCCAAGGCCATTAGTGCCCATACTTAGTGGATCACACACTCACAGTGGATGTAGGCCAAATTGGCTGAACCACTATACATCATTGTCTTATTTCCTCTTATACTCATCCCCTTCTACATACTTATACACTTATACACTTGTACATCTCTATGGCTGACATGGTTACTACTGTTTGAGCTCATTATCACTTATCCGGTGGTGCTAAATCTTAGCATCATCAATGGACTCCCACCACTCCAATGCTGATCCCACTAGCTTAAAAGTAGCTAGTATCTGCTTCTGAACATCCGTGCACTCGTACATCCTTAAGTGCCTTTGAATGTCCTTCCTCCACTGACTGGACACAACAACGTCAGAGCTACCTGCAAACTCCGGAGGGTGTGCTTTCTGAAAAGCATCATGAACGCGTTCCCAAGAAAACGGGAATGCATGAGCCTGAACTGGCGCGACTACCGATGCCTGGGGTGATGCCTGCTGTACAACTGCTAGGGCGACATTCACCGCTTGGGCTACAATAACTGCAACCTCGGCAACATTCATGGTGCCCTGAACTGGTGCAGGCTGTGGCTCGGGTTGTGCTTCCCTGGGAACTCGCTGTGCACGTCGTGGAGGCATCTGAAATGAGAGTAAAGTCTTATAAGTTTCCAGTTATTATCTCAAAATAGCTGAAGAGCGGAACATACATAAAAGAATACAACAGTCCTAAAATATAGGGCTCTACATAAAAGAAAGCTCAGCGGAAACATAATAAGCCGTACATATCCTAAGGACACTAGAACTTGATGCTCTGATACAACTTGTGACACCCTGTCTAATTAAATATCGGGTAGCTACTCCTTTATTAAACTAATACAAAATGCCAAGTTGGTTCAGTTCATAGCATCACTGCTGAAAACGTTTTATTAATTACTAGCCACCTAATATTTAAAAAGTGAGTTGTCAATTTTAATTAAATACTATTAACATGCAATAATTAAATTATTAAATGCTAACATAACCACCACGACATAATGACAATGGAATAACCATAAAATAGAAATGAGTCTGGAGGAATACTCCTCACAACAATCCAAATACAGGAATAAACAAATACTAAGTCTGCATCACTAAATTAATTACAACCTAAAAATCTGATATAACTGAATAAATAAAGTGTCCAAAAGAAATGGGGCGACATGCCCAACAGATGAGGAAAATCTAGTAACATTGAGTCAAGATAGAAAGTGGAGGCGTCTACTGTCAAAGCCTTGTAACTTACATGGCAGCTACAGTCCGTAACCTGAATGAAACTTCTATGCATGGTGTCCTTGTGGCTGGGCACCTAAAAGGCTTTTACGAAAATATATTGGAAATCAAACGGGTCAGGGCCCGATTGTGGAAAACAGTTTAAAATATAGCAAGTGTTTTAATGACATAAAACAATGAATGCAAAATACATGTTAGGACGTGCTCTCAAATGAAATACTCACCTCTCGACTATATGTGTACTCCTAACGTATCCGTAATTGAATCTAGTTATGCCCGTATCTAACTGGTTCAATATAAATCTAACGTTACTATACGATTCACGATTTAATTCCCGACATCTTATTTTACACAGAGTGTTTTACTCTTCTACACAGTTTCCCATTTTTGTACTACTAATCACTAGAGATCTTCCATTTTATCTTTTACAAAACATTGATATTATAGATACTCACTTTTATACATTACAGTTCATTTCAATTAACAGTATATTATTCTCATCATAAATATACAATACTAGCACCCCGAGACTAAGCTGCGGTGCACACATACTCTGCTATCCAATCCTGGTACATCACGTACATAAGGACCACGCATTCCGAATCTCTTAGGAATCATTCTCAAATAACAACAATCACACAAAATGGAGGCGAACATAGTTCACATCACATGGGTCACGCACATACCTACGCTCCCATGATAAGCAAACTTATTAACTTCTCAATAACTCCTTCTCTGACCTATGTCCTCGAGGTACCAATATAAATCCCCCCCTAGGCACACAAAGATTAGATGTCCCTAATTGAACGCAGACCTCCCGTGATAGCAAGTATGGTAGGTTTACTTTACACATAAAACCACATATACTAATCATTCACACATCTTAGATATCTCGAATTATTAATATAAGTATACTTCTCGTTCTTATACCGTTATTTAATGTTATATGATTACAAGTCCCCGATTTGTATATCAACGTTGTCAACCCTTCTCACCTCGTAATTAGGTATTATTTTCCTATTCTAAAAATGTCATCCGGATTACTATATGGTTCTAAGTTCTACTCCTCAATGTACCCCAATTCTCACAATTATACCCAGTAGTTAATAAGGTAAGGTTAATTCTCAATTACTTAAGTCTACGGGACATTTAAAATAAAATCAGGCCAAAAAGGCCATTCTGTCAACTCGTTAGAAGTCTCGTTCAAACGAGGTCGTTCGAATGAAAGGCTTCCAATGAACTACTAACTCGTTAGAAGGGATACTGTCATCTCGTTAGAAGTCTCGTTCGAACGAGGTCGTTCGAATGAAAGGCTTCGAACGAACTACTAACTCGTTAGAAGGGATACTGTCATCTCGTTAGAAGCTCATTCGAACGAGGTCGTTCGAACGAGGTCGTTCAAACGACTTGGGCAGGTCTTCTAACGAGATGGCACACTGCGCCCAGAATTTCCCCCAATTCGTTTTTCTTCAAATTTCTCTCCTCTAAATCCCCACTAAGATCATCCCAATTAAGTTTTGACATTTTTAAACTACTCCTAGTCCTCCTAAGTCATCCTCTAACATTTATTTGGGGTCAATGCTTCCTAAATTAACATGTAATCATCAAAATTCCCAAACATTATCCCCAAACCCTATAACCATGAAGCCAGAATTTTAACGTCTACAATTTCTCCTTATAAATCTATTTTTAAACCATCGAAAGATACATTTTGGATATGAAATTCATTCATTACCATTCTACATGCAATCCCTATGTAAGATTATGAGTTCTATCTCCAATTTCATGGGTTTTTCATCAAACTTTCAATATAAGACATATATTTAATTCTAAGCATGGAAGAAACATTCGCTTGAAATTATGTAAATAAAACACTTGCCTTAGATGTTCTGATTCGATGTTGAAGGGTGAAAGTTGATTCTCCTCTTTCTCTCTTCAGATTTCTCCCAAAGATGGTGATGGTGGCTAGGGTTTCTTTTGGAACCTCTTAAGACTCTCCCTATAACTCTTGTAGCCCACTTCTTGTTAAATGCTGAATTATGGACTTAGTGGATTTATTTTTTATATAAAATTAACCTCTAAAATTCGTGGGTTTTAATTCCCCTATTTTTAAGATTACCAAAATACCCTTCTAGGTTGCCGGTATGGCCCAAAAATGCCCCAGGACCCAAACTAAACCCCCGGCTAGTGTTTTCTGACTATTTCGACCTTTCCGGACACGTTGGCGCACTCAAAATGACCCCTAAGTTGATAAAAATATAATTCACTTTTTAATTTCAATAATTACATTCTTGACGCGACTGACACGCGCGTCTCAATTAAATTTCCAAATTGTCGTATTTCTGTCTCGCGACAATTTTAACATTTTCAATACATGAAATTTTCAATTTTAACATCATAATCAAATACCAACTCACATATCGCTAGTATTTGTACCCGAATTAATTCCCAATTAATTCTCATTTAATTTAATTAATCCCTTAAATAAAAATCAATAAAATTACGGGGTGTTACAATCTCCTTATCCTTCCTCTTCTTCGTCTGAATAGCCACATAAGCATCGAACCTATATGGCCTACCCCCATAGCCACACCTCGTCCCTTGAAATAAAATAATGTAAAAATAGTATCGGCCCCGCAGAGTAAAATAATGTAAAATAACATATTTCTGTAATTACAAAAAAATAAAATCTTACCATCATCCTATACTCCACCTCAGCGTAAGACGTCCGGCTGGAGTTGTTCATGTACGTCTTTTTTGCCCGATTTTCCCTCCCCTATTGGCGAGATGCCAATTGTCCCTCCCCGATCTCAATGTCTATGAACTTTTGCCATTGTGCTAATAAGATCAGCTCCTTCAGTGGGACGGGGTCACGCATTTGGATAATGGAGTCTCGGCTCTTCCCAAAGTACCGGCTCCGCAAATTTTTCTTCCACGTCTTGTGTTGCTCCCTCGACTTCTCCACGACGGAATTGCGTAGTTCTGGGCCAGGCTGCATTGTTCCTGTCCAACAAATATAATGTTAATTGGGAATAAATATAAATATAAATATTAATATTAATATAAATTGAAATTGAAATATTCAAATAAATATAAATATAAATATAAATATAAATACATTACCTGTAGTGCCACCCAAATAGTTAACTTGAGCTCATTTGGCACCTCCCTCCAACTAGTGTACCCCGGTCTGATAATCATCTGTCCCAGCTCGAGGGATCTCGCTAATATCCCCGTCTTGTTCTCGACGGCCATCCCCAATTTGTCATATTTGGGGAGCCTAGGGACCGAGCCTAGACGACATCATCATAATCTGCATCATTATATAAAAATGATGCATTCTCAAACTGTCCAAACGGGATAATTCAGGAGATCTCATTACAGGGGTAATGACTCTCGAACGGGTCTAAGGGCTATTGAATGCGTACGCATAAGAACTAGAAGGCTAGTATCTATGCTCATTATATGTAATTTCAAGTATGTTTCATTTAATTATCATACTATATATATATATTGTTCGTGATTCAAAGTAATTTTACAAAAAAGTTAAAAAATCTCACCCCATATGGACAATAATCCAGTGGTTATGCCACTTATAAAATTAACCAACCTAACATCGATCCACTATAATCCAATGGCAACAACAACAACAAACCAACAAATGTATATCCTATAGTCCTTCTAATTCATCTACTCAATTAATTCATTTCATCATGTCTTATAAGTATATCATCATTAAAGTTATACAATTAAACTTACAATTAAAGTATACAATTGATTTTATTAAAGCTATACAATTAAAGTTACTTTGAATCTCAATAATTATCTTTTAACGAGGTGCAATCCTACTTGCATATGAATTGGGCAATAATTATTAATTTACTAAACTAAAACCAAATAAGGGGAATCTAAAGGCCCCACCACACACACACACGCACACACCACCCTCATTACCCCCTGCCCCACCACACACACACACACACCAGCCCCATTCCCCCTACAACAAACCCCCTTCCCCACCCCCACTACTACCCCACCCCCTTACCACACCACACACACGTGCTTCCCCCCTGCCCCACCCCCAGCCATGCCCCCTCCCCCCACCACACACACAAACACACACGCGCGCACATATACACACACATATATATACACTCACATGAATATATACACACACATATATATAAAGGGAAGAGAAAGAGAGAGAGAATCGTACCTAAAAGTATAGAGAGAGAGAGAGTGAAGTCGCTTAGAGATAGAGAGGGGGAAAACGAAAACGGTGGGAAAAAAAGAAGAGGGAAGGGTTTTTTTCTGGGAAAGTTGTCAGGGACATGTCACGGTCATTGACCATGACAGATTCGTGACAGCAGTACTTGTCATGAACTTGTAACGGTCATTGACCGTAACAAAAAATGCGTGTTTTTTTTGTCACGGTCAATGAGCGTGACAAGGCTGGCCGGTTGAAGGGTGCCAATTTGGTCTTTTTGGTGTAGTGAATATGCAATTGTGGTTAAGGGGAATGAAATCAAGATCAAATATGTTGGGTATGCCATAAAAGAGAACGAAGATCTGCAGAATAGGCACCTGTACATTGAGGTAGCTCATAAAAAAGATATTTTCAACTTAGGTACATAACACAAGGAGACTATTTTAACCCAGATATTGAACCACAGAGCCAAACTAGATGATCTAACTGAGCATCATAAGGTCAAGATAAAGGATGTAGTAGAGAAGACAATCTCAGCCTACAAGTCATCTGATGAGTTCTCAGATTATGCAATTAAATCTATGAGGATTTAACATCAATTGTTGAACATGCGCATGGACCTAGCATCGATTGAACCTCAACTCTATGAGGATTTATTCATTTCACCTTGGGGACTTGAAGAGAATTGTCACCCTGGACTGGGTCCAGGATGAGACTAAGGCCAAGGAAGACACCGCCGAGACTATGACAATGACCTAAGATGCGATTAAGGGAGCCGATAGTGCTATGAATGATCAGTAAGGGAACAAAAAAACTGTTCATATTACCACGAAGGTCCCGACCGACACCGAGAATGTCATCACCAATAATTATCATCTACTTCTTCAGAAGGGTGACCATATATGATCTTTGAATGCCCTGTTTGTGTAACACTATGAATAATTTATTTTTTGTCCCGTATCTATAATATTCAATTTTCAAACATCTTTAACTTCGTCTTTGATTGACTGTGTGAATGTGAATGGAATTTTGATGTGAATGTCAGTTGTGATTTTTGTACAACTATTGTCTCTGATCTTTGCTTTCATCATCATTTGTTGATGTTTAAGTGAAATGCTCAGTTATTTCTACTTTCACCATTATAAGTGATGTTTTGAGGGTGATCCCACCTCTCGGCGTTACTAGGAGAGTACGAGGAGAAGAAACTCCTCGTATACTCTCGTATCGCCTAGATTGAGTTATAAATTAATCCATAACAAAACGATGTTGAACAACCATACTTTAATGATTTTAATTTTTCCTTCACCACTATAAGTGATGTTATAAGGTTGATCCCCTCTCTCGGTGTTGTTAGGAGAGTATAAAGGAGACTAGATCCCTCATTCATTTGCATATCGCTGAGAGAGAGTTATAAACATATTCACCATAAAATAGTGTTGCACAAGAATAATTCAATGAATTTTCACTATGAGTCATGTTATAAGGTTGATACCCTCTCCCGACGTTATTGGGAGAATATGAAGGAGATGAGATACCTTATATATTCTCGTATCACTAAGAAAGAATTATAAACTAATTCACCCTAAAATGGTGTTACACAACCATAATTCAATGATTTTTAATTCTCCCTTCACCACTATGAGTGATGTTATAATTTTAATCCCCTATTTTGGCATTATTGGGAGACTATGAGGAGACGAGATCCCTCATACACTCTTGTTCGCGGAGAGAGAGTTTTAGTTAGGTGTCATACAAACCATACAGAAATCGATGATGACAAAGTAGAATAAGTACGAAATAACACTTGAGAATTTTAATTTTAAGAAATTTTTATTGCACTATGGGATAACTCCTTGACACGTCAACAAAACTGAGATGAAAAAATTATATTAAATTAAGGAATACATTGTCCATTGACATAAATGACATTAACAGAACTATTGATAGTATCTCTTCAGATGTTATGCATTTCATGGGTTTAAGAGGGATTTACCCTCAATATTTTCAAGTCTAAAAGTCCTTGGAAAAATCTATATAGCCCGTGCTAGTTAAGATACAGCCTATTGAGTTTCTGCCAAACCTTCTTCAAGACCAAATCTCCGACACCTATAGGCCTAGACTTCACTCATTTGTTATAAAATATCATTTCTTTTTATTTGTAGGCTGATAGTCTAATCGCAACACCCTATTTTCTTTTTTGATCAAATTTAAATCCAACCTTCTCTCTTCCATGTTGTCCTCTGGGTTCTAAGTTTGGAATCTACGGCTTGGGAGTTAGAGCATCATTAGAATAACCATTTCAGACCCTTAATCTAACATAAATGGTGTCTCTCATGTCAGCGTACGTCCACTGGTCCTATATGCCCATAGGACCCCATGCAGCTCATATGTTCATTTTCCTTTTGCATCTTCCAAGTTTTTCTTGATCGCGTGAAGTATGGCCCCATTGGTGAGCTTTGTTTGACCATTGGCTTGTGGTCGGCTAGGGACAAAAATGAACTTCCGACCTTAGTTCAATAGGCTTACAACGACTTGATTTTGAACTTCTTGTCATTATCTGATATCATAGTATGGGGTAGGCCATATCGACAAATGATGCTCCTCTATATAAACTTGAACGTCTTCACCTCCATGATAGTTATCATTGCCTCAGTCTCCACCCATTTTGTGAAGTATTCAATTTCCATAATCAAATACTTAAAGTTTTCGGGTGCTCGAGGAAGAGGTACGACCATGTCTATTCCCCCTAATACAAATGGCTAAGGTGTCGTTGTGGACAAGAGAGGCTAATGAGGTTGGTAAGGAATAATTGTGAACCTTTGGCATTTATTGTACTTCTTAACGTATTTAGATGAGTCCATGGAAAGTGTCAACAAAAAATACCCCCGAGTGATTATCCTCTCGGTGAGAGATTGGCCACTGACATGACTTACACAAGACCCTTGGTGAACATCTCGGAGGACATATTCAGTCTCTAAGGGGTGGACGCATCAGAGAAGCGGGAGTGGGAAGCCTCTTTTATAGAGAACATCACCGATGAAAGTGAAATTTTTTACTCGATACCTAATTTTCTTTATTTCCCCCTTTGATTCAGGGATCTTTCCATCCCTAACATAGTCAATAATGGGGTCCATATAAGACTCCCTAAGATTCAAGTTTAAACACAAGTTTATGGAAATCACTTCTTCTTCAATACTTGGCCTCTACAGGATTTTAATAGGTACGAAATGCCTAATCTCAATCCTAGTTACCGATACCAATCTAGCCAAAGCATTAGCTCAGCTATTCTCTAACCTTGGAATTCTGTTTACTTTGATTTCACCAAAATTCTTTAGCATTTTTCTGACTCTGGATAAATAATTAGCCATTTTCTTATCTTTGGCCCTATATACCCCTAATATCTGATTAACAACTACCTGCGAATCACTATAGGCTACCATTTGGGCGACATTCAAAGTTTTGGAGAGGGAGAGACCTGCCATTAGGGCCTTATTCGACGTCTTGAAGCTTAATCTTAAAGTATATTCACTGTATGATCTGTCTCGGGAAGATAGTATCAACCTCGCGATGCGGCCAGTTTTGTAACAGGAATCATTTACAACTAAGCTCCGAATATGTCCCTCTGCAGAAAAAGGACCTTCACCCAAAATTCCATCCTTGAAAAAGAATTATTTTTTGTATTATTGGCCACTACTTCTTTTGGAGTGCCCGTTATCGTATCATCCTCTTTTTAATCTCATCATCATCATTCATAGCGCAAGTAAACTCAGCTATGAAATTTGCCAATGTCTGCCCTTTGCTTGCACTTTTTGAATGATAAACGATGTCGAACTCTCCTATCTTTACTGAACAAGCCATTAACCAATCCAATTTCTTGGGTTTATGAATCGCTTGCCTCAGTTCAGTTTCGATGAGCACCAACATCATATTTTCCTAAAAGTAGGGCTTCATCTTTCTCGAGGTATGGATTAATGAATAGGCAAACTTCTCCATCTCGACCCCATGCAAGGCCTTTATGTTCAAATAAACTGGATTCTGACCCTACCATCATTTGGAACGATGGCTATGTTGATGGCTAATTCTAAGATGACGAAGTATAAAAATAATTTCTCTCTCTGAACCGGCTGAAAAACCAGCATTAGGGACCCCAAATACACTTTCAACTCATGAAAAGAATTTTCACCCTCCTTTTAATACCCGTGCCCAATATTTTGTTATTTTTCTCGGCATAGACTATAAATATATAAAGACCTTAGGATTTAAATTTTTATGATTCGGTTTGTAGCTGTAATTGACTATTTTGGTGTCTTAATGAGGATTATCAAAAATTCGTGGGTTAAATTTAGAACTTATAGAAAATATAGGAGCAGTCATTTGAACAACTTCTAGGTTGTTTTAACGATATTCCCAAGTCGTTCGAAGTGGGGATCAAACGAGGATCAAATGAGACTCCACTGCATACCTGAATAGGCTCATTAGAGCGTCATTCGAAGGCTTGTTTGAATGAGAAGCCATTATCGTTTGAATGAAAGGCGATTCTTGTTGGAATGAGGTTACGTAGATTTGCATTTTTTGCTACCCTTGTGCGTTGTCTCATTTTGGACTGTTGGATGGATGAGGTGTCGAGATCTAGTGAACCCAAATTTGGAAAAAAAAATGGTACTGAGGATTTTAGGGTGTTTTATAAGTGTTGTTTCAGTTATTTGGATTTATGAGAGGATGAAGAAGAGAGATAGGGAGAGGGGTGGGTCTTCCACTATTTTCACAATTTTCCACCTCTCTTTACAATAAACCACCATCCTTACACCGCGTGCCACCTTATTATACATGTATTCTTCCATATTTGAACCATAAATACCCATTTTCACCATTGTTGAGTAGAGCTACGAAATAATGGAGTTGTTGATGGGGGTTTTGGAGAAGATGGAGATGGAAGATTAATGTAATTGAAGGAGGTTTTCCTTGGAGCTTTCATGGAACATGCTTGTGGAGATTGGAAACCTCCTTAAGGCCACCTTAGGAGGTGGGAGGTTATCATCTTCTTAAACATTACATCCTACCCTTGTTGGAGTTCATTTGAGGTGGGAAAACTCTACTCTTAGTTTAAGACTCAATTTGCGTATTAGTAGTCTTATGCCTAGAATTAATGAGTAGGATGCATTATGATATAAGAATGACATTTCTTATAAGTTGTAAAAATGGATTTCAATTGTTTTTAGTAAATTGGTATATTTAATAAAAATGTTGGAAGAATGTTTATTTTGTTGAGCATAAATTGTGAATAAGTATTTCAAAGTTTTCTTGGAAAGTTGTGATTTCAAGAAGTTTGGTGATAAACATTTTATAGAATAATGTTTGAAAATGATATTTATCTTGGAAAAAGGAAGATTTTACAAAAGTTGGACATCCGTTGAATTTGAAGAAATAAAATGCCCTCTAGTTATGAAAAGTATGTTTGCAGGTGTTATGAATTTCTAGAATAAATTGTATGCTTAACATATTTAATAGGATTTTGGAGTCAAAACCCATCTTCTCATGTATATAAACTTGTAGTAGCTTGATGATGAACCCATAAACAAGTTTAATGAAGGTTTTATTGGGTTTAAACATGAAATAAAGAAGAAATACATTTCAGACCATGGTATATGTGAAAAAGGTGTTGGAATGTTATAAATGTGATGGTTAAAGACTACATGTGTTAATAAAAAGGAAATGGTATTGTTTAACTAAGTAGTCTTTCAATGTAGTTGGGTTTCTTCGATAACGAAAGTGAATAAATGCCTAACTTGGAAAAATGGTTATGAAAGTGTTGGTGGGTTAAAACTTTGAAAGGTTGGTGTGTGTAACTTAATAATATTTTTGGGAGGTTAACACTTTTGAAATTAGGAAAAAATGACAAGTTTGGAAAGAAATTAGTAAAATGATAAGTTTACTTAAAGCGTAACATTTTTATGAAATAAAAATGTTTGAAGAGAGTGTTACACAAAAATGGTCCTAAATGTACATGATTTTCGAATAAAATCAATGCTTAAGTGTAAGGGTTATGAAATATGATAATTTTTAAGGTGTAACACAAGTTGGGGTGAAACTCCAGGTTTGACTTCGGTCGGGTTAAAAGGGAAAGTTAAATAATGTAAAAAAATTCAAAGTGTTAAGACACATTAAAAAGGAACTCGAATGACCCCGGGATAATTAAGGAGTGCCCGGAGCCCGGGAGTGAAAGACCCAAAATCATTGGCAAGAGCATATGTTAGCATCGCCGAGGTTTGGAGCCCATTAAATTATGCGGTTATTGTAAGATTCCAAGAATAAAAATAATGAAAATAGAATACGTCAAGAAATGGGTTATGTGGTGAACATGTGAAAATACAACCTAACTTGAATGAAATAAATAAATGTTCCTATAAAGGCTAAAATGGACAAGTAATCTGAAAATTAATTAATGTTCGTAAGGTAAAGAAAAGATAAAGTTAAGTGATTAAATGGGTAGTCAAGCAACCTAAGAGGTTTAACCCATAAGAAACACAAGGGTGTGTTTGTGAAAGATTTTTGATAGGTTAAATAAGTATTTTCTAACAAAATGCTCGCGTGGGTTGAAAGGGGGATTTTCAATGAAAATACTAACATGGATTGCTTTAAATGAAAGGGGTTAATTTCGGTAAGAAATAGTTCTTGGTTAAACAAAGTGTAGTCATTTCAAGTGTTTAACCGTGTCTGTTAAATAAAGGGGTAAATGTCAAGTTAAGGAATACGGAATTCTTTTATGAGATTAAGGTTAAATTAATCGGGATACATCACGATTTTAAAATAAAAATGGTTTCATAAGTACATATATATATATATATATATATATAGAGAGAGAGAGAGAGAGAGAGAGAGGGAGGATTAAGTAAGGTCCTCGGTTTGAGGACCATTTTTGATAAAATAATAAAAAAAATATTTTTGGCATGATTTTTGTTATTGTTTTTAAACATTTCAATAGGATCATAAAAAAGATCAGCTCAAAATGAATTTTCTTGCTATTTTAAAAAAATCGATCAAACTTTGTCAGTTTTTAACAACTTAAAACTGACAAAGTTTGACCGATTTTTTTAAAATAGCAAAAAAATGCATTTTGAGTTGATTTTTTTATGGTCCTACTGAAATGTTTAAAAACCATAAAAAAAAGCGTCGTACCATGACATGGTGCCAATCCAAGCTACCACATTCATTGGAATATCAATCCTCGATTATCGGAATCGAAATGGATACACATACAAGAATCAATGCATGATGAACCTTTTGGTGACAAATCCATGACTACTCGTATGATGATATCTTAGCATTCGAGGACATTAATGATTTATTCTTGGAGGATGTGACACCCCGCCCAATAAAATACCGGGTAATCAGTCCTATATCAAATTAAAACAGGAATCTCATCTGGTTCATTCTTAACATCACTGTCGAAAACTTTTTAAAACTTACTAACCACCTAGAATTCAAAAGCTGATGTCAAAATTTTAATCTTTTTATTTAACAACAACAACCATATAAATTTCAATACGAACCATTCCCACAAACCATGAATCTAAAGCAATACTAAATAAATCAATAAATGACCGACCGAATAAACCATCGGCAGAAAACCAACATCCACTATTATAATCCAACAAAGAAGAGTAACCAGTACAAAGTCCGACTGAAAAGAAAATAGATGGGGCAACATGCCCAAAAGAAATACCAAGCTGCATCCTACTCTAGGAATGAAATGACTGAAGCGTCTATGTCCAAATCCTGCAACATCCACACCTGTTGCAGTTACGTATCCCTAGAACAGATCTTCAAGTCTGGAATCCATGTGGTTGGATACCTACAAGTTTTTGAAAATATTTTGCAAGTATAGGTCAGAGCCCAAAGTTCTTTTGAAAATATTTTGCAAGTGAATTAAAATGCAACAATTAAAATGTACGAATGCTCTTCATATTTAAGTTAGTGTCGTACTCCCTTGAGATACATCTCACCCCTCGTCTAAAGTGTACACTTAACGCTTTCTTCCTGACCCTCCTAGTTAACCACCTCATCTAACCAGCCTTGTCTTGAAACTCCCTGAACTCTACTCTAACCCGAGTAATTTGTATCTTTGCTTCGTAAGTTATTTATCGCATTAACTTAATTAATCATTTCATAAAAGTCATATAACATTCATTAGTTATATAAGTAATACGAATTCTCTTCATGTATTTAATTACCCGTATTTAATTATCTACTCCATTATATATGTAGAACTATATTCCACAATTATTCATATGTTGAATATAAATAAAACCTCTCTTAAAAGAAATATAACATTCACTAGTTATATAAGTAATGCGAATTCTCTTCATGTATTTAATTACCCGTATATAATTATCTACTCCATTATATACGTAGAACTATATTCCACAATCACACATAGGTTGAATATAATTAAAACCATCCTTCTGAGTAATACCTCATCGGATGCATTCTCTAAAGTGCTATCGTCCCAGGTCTACTCAGTCCTACCGGGATTTTTGAGACAGCTAGCCACCGCCGAATCAGAATATAGAAATATAAACGTATTGGAGGCAGTCATATTCCCCTGAGTGTGAAGACAATCATCTCAATGCCCACCTCTATTTGGACGCTATGATACTAGCCCTACTCCTCAAGCTAGGGGATTTACCCACATCGCACAACCTCCCCCGATAGCACTAGAGCATATAATTCTAAATAAATACCTAGCCACCGGTATTTATGAGCACACAATATATATATATATATATATATATATAAATAAAATTTAATCTCGGCTTTACCGTGTACAAAGTCCGTAACACAAGCCAACATATTCCCAAGTCTATGGTCTGACTCTAATTTAATTAATTTACCCATTAATTGAATGAATATCTCCCCGATTCTATGGTCTGGCTCTAATTTAATTAATATGCCTATTAATTAACTTAATATCTCCCCGAGTCTATGGTCCGACTCTAATTTAATTAATATACCCATTAATTAACTTATTATCTCCCCGAGTCTATGGTCCGACTCTAATTTAATTAATATACTCATTAATTAATTTAATATCTCCCAAGTGTCACACAACCAATGTACACGGGCTTTCTCATCTGGCCCGAATTTCCATCTCTTAGAACATACTCCTCAAAATTCCATTATAAAGAGATCTCTACTAATTAAATAATATTTAACAATTTACTATATCATCCTATAATAACTTATTCCATCTATAAGCTTTAATTAATTAATCTATGATCATGGCATCACTCAAAAAAAATATCCGGACACCCCCTTGGTCCATAATACAATTTCCCCAAATTTGAGGTTTCTAATTTACTCAATCTGCCCAGATTTTTAAAATGTCGTTTTGGGCATTTTGGGACCATTTTGGAAAAAGCGTATTAAAGAACGAAAGTTAGAAAATGCCATTTTCTAGAGGGCTACGAGGAAAGAATCGTCATTAACTTACGAATCGAAACCAGTACCAATAACTTGATTCGTAACTTCCCCAAATCAAAACCAAATTTGTATTAACCCAATCCAAAAATCATTTGTATAACACCTACTCTTATATGAATTGAATATCACCAATTTACATTGAAGCAATTTAACTACTTGCCTTATAAATTCGTAGTGTCTGATTATCCTCTGGTGTAGAGATCGTTGTGTGATGAAGAACACCTTCCTTGTTCTTCTTCTTTGACTCTCAAGAGTCCTCCCTCTTTGTCCCTTATGTTCTCAAATTTCTCCCAAATGAGTTATGGCTTCCCACAACTCCAAAACTTAGGTTTTTATCTCCAAATCCCGTTTTTAATCATATGGGCCTAATTAAAATGGCCCAAATACCCCGGAGTGGGCTTGGTTATGCCCAAAAATATTCTGTGACCCATTTACCACCCTCGGGTACATTTTTCATACTATCTCGGCCCATCCGAGCTTAACCGTGCACTCAGAATTGACATCCGAATTAATTTATATAAAGTCCCTATCTCACACCCAACTTAGTCTATATCCGACTTCCGGCTGAGATAAATAAATGTCACGTCACTTATACACGTTATGACGTAAATAAATTATTACTATTCACTTAGTATTTTAATTTCCCTAAATATTAACCATTTTCTCTCCGATTAATATTTAAATAAATATTAACGTAACTAATTTAATTAAATTATGACACACACGTAATTTAAAATTTTCCCGAATTAATTAAATATTAAATGCACAGAAATACGGGGTGTTACATACTCCCCCCCTTACAAAGGAATTTCGTCCTCAAAATTTGGTCATTACTGCGGTGAATAACTTTAGATACTGCTCTCACATATCCTACTCCCGCTCCCACATATACTCATCAATACTGTGGTGACCCTACTCCACTACACTCTAACTGGTAGTACTACCTTAGACTGCAGCTTGCGCTCACATAGCTACTAGTATCTCCTCATATGACGTGTCTTATTGCAAGTCATTCTCCTCGAGTGGAATGTGCCCAAAAAGCCCTATCGTTCCTCATGTATCTCTCCAGCTATGCCATGTGGGACACATCACGTATCCACTGAAGGTGTTCTAGAAACCCAGTCAATAAGCCACCGGTCCCACCCTCTCAAAGATATGGAAAAGACCCACATACCTCGATGCTATCTTCCCTTTCTTGTCGAACATCACCACTCTTTTCATAGGAGACACCCGGACCAATACCTAGTCATAAATCTTTAACTCGATGGCCCCTGACAACATGGTTCCCCAAAAGATGAGCCTATACTCCACCGACTCCACTATCTCTATGTTAGGAAATTCCCCTCCTTACGTCCCTGAACTATACAAAAGGATACAACTTTCTCAATTCCCACTGCTGGACCATAGCTCATTTCGGGTCCTAGCAGCTTGTTATTTCCCCACCTCTTATCAACCAAAGGTGGATAATGAAACATTTCCCATAAAGTCTCCCAAGGTGTCACGCAGATACTAAACTGTTATGAGGCATCACATGTAACTCTACATGTGGTCATTACTACTCCCGAATTACCCAAAAATCAAGAATGCACAATCCTCGCTTCCTGTCTACCCATCAACTTATGGGCGACACGTTCAACCCAATATGTAACTGTCCCTATCACGTCCTAACACTTTTTACTAGAGGTGGGACTAAAAGGTCTCACCTAAATTCTCAACAATATTGAACGACACCTTGTTCTGTTTCACTCCTTCCCATTAATAGTAAAGTTGGGCATGCTACTCGATAGTATAACCCATTCAGAGACAACAATTCTTGTTTAGGTCAATCCATTCAACAAACCGATGGAAACCTTGACCCCTCCACGATTTTTATCAACCTGAGCATTAATTCCATCTCTGGAACCATAAAATTTCAAAAAATTCTTGGTTGATACCCTCAAATCAACCTTTTTCCCATTCATAAATGGTCTATCCGGATACAAATTCACTGTGTCTCACACAATACCAATTCCCATCCTCAAGAACTATATTCCTTGTGCAGTTTTCGTCAGATAGGAATCTACACCTTGTCTATGCACAAGAACACTCTAAGCATATAACTAAGTGATACTCTTTTCTATTTTCCCAGAAACGTGACTTCTTTCTTGCCTTAAGATATTTTGATACATGCGCCTCCACCGTCTTTACACTCCTTAAGGTGGAGATAGTTCATGTTTATATGCATATAGTAGGATTGTTTCCTCTTTTAAATGGATTTCAGTTCACTACACTTTACCACTTATTTTCCAACTGCCCTGCAGGCATACATTCAATATGTTCATTCACACATCCCTTTTTTAAGACGACTTTGAAATCACACTAACCAGGGCGCCCACACACCCTAAGTCCCATGCATATTTGCACAACATCACAGATGTTACGTAAGTAATATTTTTATTTCAAGGTTATCCCACAGATCACATTATATCATATGATTCCATTAGATATTTCCCCAAATATCAATTTAATTTTCTCGATGTTTCCCCTCCCGTTAACTTGCGGTGCAAAAGTTTTCTGAGTGCTTCTTTCGCAGCACTACCCAGCTATACTAGCCTTATAGCATAATAGCTTTCACCTCAAAGTGTAACTCCACATGTTCAAAAATCATCCTTTAAACTGGTGTCCTAGCATCATATAATGTCTTTCCACTACTGACGTTTATTAGGGCTTATGCGCATAACATTTCACAACAAAGCCCAAAAAAACTTTCCCCAATGCATTAAACACTAGTATTGTCATTTAGTAATTTTCGTAGACCTGAGCATATAAACTGGACACCCAAAACTCTGTCCCTGTACTCAAAGGTCTAATTATCGACTCACGCATCTCTAAAGGAGTTATATAATGCCGCGCTCACACTATCACTAAGTCCTCAGCACTAAGTCACTAACGAGCTAAATCTCTTTGCTCCATGGTCAATCCGCCATGCCCCGAATCACATCAGTAAAAATCCTTACACACTGGGATATAATATACTAGAAAACCTTACCCTCTGAAGCCTATTTTATAAAATATTCTCATGAGCCCAACCTTCTTTCGGGTGGAACCTCGCAAAGAATATACATCATGCCCTGGAATAGCGAACACGATAGTCTTGATGTAACCGCCCACTATCGCTTACCCGTCGCTAACCAATCTGTACCCAGGATAAAATCATGCTCGTATAGCACTTCTCAAAATGAGTTAACCTTATAAAAGGTACCCTCTTAGTGTTCAAACCTGCTCCTCTATAGGTAAAAAAAAAAGAGCCCCGTTACCCCGCGGTAAACATATACTTAATAGTAACACTATGATACACCCACTAAACTCGTCTCCCTTGCGAATATAGTGTTAAGAAGAATACTGTGACCACTAGTGTCACAAAGTTAGCCCATCTATCCGAGGATAAAACTCATACTTTCACTCGCCTATACACCAGTGGCCCAAATGGTTCCTAGACATAATATTATCATCCAATCTAACCAAAACTTCATAATTGTTCTCCGTACTAGGCATCCCACTCCAATCCCCTGATTCATTGTGGGCATAATCAATTGTTGTGGTCCCACTTTCCACACATAAGACACTTATTTATTTCAATCCCCTGCCTCTGGCCCCCAATGGCCATGTGGGGGTTGTCCCTCTCGCGTACTTGGTATCTTTGACCCAAATTTTCACCCTCATTGTCCCTTTGACTTTGCTAGCCCTATGGGACTCGTTACTGGACTCGACAACCCAGATTAAATCCATCACCAATCGTTAGGAATTAAACCGATATAAATCATATGGTGACTCACTAGCACTGCTAAATATAATCTTGCCTTTTGGTCAGATACTCCACCTCCCCTGACTTCTTTCTCACAAAAGTATTGAAATCAAATCGAAAACATACTACCTTGATGACTATAGCCTCAGTCATCCTAGCCATAGTTTTCAATCCACGCTTGTGTATTATCCACAAGTCCGTTATTAACTCATGGACCCCTTATTTACCTCCGCATCCACCTCATTGGGTATGAAGTTTATTGCATAATTCAACTTTCCCTTATGTTCGGCCACTGTCCGGACGTTCTGAAGTAAGTACTGAAATCTCCTTTGCCAATCAGTTCAAACGAATGATGCGAAGATTTGCGATCAAACCACACCCTAAATTTCCTATAATTTATAGTATCTCTCCATAGTTGTGGTAACTGACTCCTACCACTACAACACCGCCCCACTGGGCCAAAAAATTCATTCAAAATTTAGTCATGGGTGCCACTACACACCACCCTACACAATTGTCTTTGGGTTATTTCCTCCCATTGACTTATCGTGCTACTCTTCTACTCGAATCCTTATAGATAGACCTTCCAAAAGGGTCCTTCCACACTTTCTGAGTACCCTGGGTGAGACTGGAATTGTACCACCGTTATCTACAACAGTGCTTTGGGAGACTATCGTTCTCGGGTGATTATTCTATCCCCACTGGCCTGAACAACAATTAAGGTTTTTCCTATCACGATCACCATTCCCAAAATACCCTATGTCTTTTGTTGAGCGTCTTCTCCTGCAATTCTACTATGGCCCTCGTTGGTCGTCACAAAGAATGTTCGGTATACAAATCCCAACCGAACTCGTGCATAAATCAACTCACTGTACTTGATAGCAGGAAAATGTATCTCGCATACGTAGAGGAATACAACAATCCTATAATAAGCCTCTACATCAAAGAATGCTAAGCTGAAACGCGAAAAGCCACACAAATCCTAAAGACACTAGAACCTGATGCTCTGATACCATCTGTGACACCCCGCCCAATAAAATATCGAGTGATCTGTCCTATATCAAATTAAAACAGGAATCTCATCTGGTTCATTCTTAGCATCACTGTCGAAAACTTTTTAAAACTTACTAACCACCTAGTACTCAAAAGCTGATGTCAAAATTTTAATATTTTTATTTAACAACAACAACTATATAAATATCAATACGAACCATTCCCACAAACCATGAATCTAAAGAAATACTGAATAAATCAATAATTGATCGACTGAATAAACCATCAGCAGAAAATCAACATCCATTAATACAATTCAACAAGGAATAGTAACCAGTACAAAGTCCGACTGAAATGAAAATAGCTGGGGCAACATGCCCAAAAGAAATACCAAGCTGCATCCTACTCTAGGAATGAAATGACTGAAGCGTCTATGTCCAAATCCTGCAACATCCACACCTGTTGAAGCTACACATCCCTAGAACAGATCTTGAAGTTTGGAATCCCTGTGGTAGGATACCTAAAAGGTTTTAAAAATATCTTACAAGTATGGGTCAGAGCCCAAAGTTCTTTTGAAAATATTTTGCAAGTGAATTAAAATGAAACAATTAAAACGTATGAATTCTCTTCATATTCAAGTTAGTGTCGCACTCCCTTGAGATACATCTCACCCCTCCTCTAAAGTGCACACCTAACGCTTTCTTCCTAACCCTCCTAGTTACAAAATAACTAGCCTTGTCATGAAACTTCTTGAACTCTACTCTAACCTGAGTAATTTGTAACTTCACTTCGAAAGTTTTTTATCGCATTAACTTAATTAATCATTTCTTAAAATTCATATAACATTCACTAGTTATATAAGTAATACAAATTCTCTTCATGTATTTAATTACCTGTATATAATTATCTACTCCATTATATACCTATAACTATATTCCACAATTATTCATATGTTGAATATAAATAAAATCTCCCTTAAAAGCCATATAACATTCATTAGTTATATAAGTAATACAAATTCTCTTCATGCATTTAATTACCCGTATATAATTATCTACTCCATTATATACGTAGAACTATATTCCATAATCACACATAGGTTGAATATAATTAAAATCATCCTTCTGGGTAATACCTCATCGGATACATTCTCTAAAGTGCTATCTTCCTAGGACTACTCAGTCCCACCTGGATTTCTGAGACAGTTAGCCGCCGCCGAATCAGAACATAGAAATATAGACGTATTGGAGGTGGTCATATTCTCCCGAGTGTGAAGACAATCATCTCAATGCCCACCTCTATTTTAACGCTATGACATGGGGATATACTATCCCTACTCCTCAAGCTAGGGGATTCACCCACATCGCGCAACCTCCCTCGATAGCACTAGAGCATGTAATT
Source organism: Sambucus nigra (assembly GCA_949130495.1). Classification (NCBI taxonomy): domain Eukaryota; kingdom Viridiplantae; phylum Streptophyta; class Magnoliopsida; order Dipsacales; family Adoxaceae; genus Sambucus; species Sambucus nigra. Next base: position 718,699,218 of record OX422207.1, read on the forward strand.
CTAGATAAATACCTAGCCACCGGTATTTATGAGCACACAATATATATATATATATATATATATATATATATATACTATCACACTACCGTGTATATATATATATATATATATATATATATATATATAATTTAATCTTGGCTTGACCGTGTACAAATTCCGTAACACTAGCCAACATATTCCCGAGTCTATGGTCCGAATCTAATTTAATTAATTTACCCATTAATTAAGTTAATATCTCCCCGACTCTATGGTCCGACTCTAATTTAATTAATATGGCCATTAATTAACTTATTATCTCCCCGAGTCCATGATCTGACTTTAATTTAATTAATATACTCGTTAATTAATTTAATATCTCCCTGGTGTCACACAACCAATGTACCCGGACTTACTCACCTGGCTCGAATTTCCATCCCTTAGAACGTACTCCTCAAAATTCCATTATAAAGAGATCGCTCCTAATTAAATAATATTTAATAATTTATTATATCATCCTATAATAAATTATTCTAGCTATAAGCTTTAATTAATTAATCCCCCAGTAATTAATCTATGAACATGGCATCAATCAAACAAAATATCCGGAAATCCCCTTGGTCCATAATACAATATCCCCAAATCTGAGGTTTTCAATTTACTCAATATGCCCAGATTTTTAAAATGCCATTTTAGAGCATTTTGGGGCCGTTTTGGAAAAAGCATATTAGAGAACGAAAGTTAGAAAATGCCATTTTCTAGAGTGCATTCAGGACAGAATCGCCATTAACAGCTTCTGTGAAGATTTTTACCCATAATTATCCACTAAAATCCTTACGAATCAAAACCAGTCCAAATAACTTGATTCGTAACTTCCCCAAATCAAAACCCAATTTGTATTAACCCAATCCAAAAATCATTTGTATAACACCTACTATGATATGAATTAAATATCACCAATTTATATTGAAGTAATTTAACTAATTTCCTCATAAATTCGTAGTGTCTAATTATCCTTTGGTGTAGAGATTGTTGTGTGATGAAGAACACCTTCCTTGTTCTTCCTTTTTGGCTCTCAAGAGTCCTCCCTCTTTGTCTCTTATGTTCTCAAATTTCTCCCAAATGAGTTATGGCTTCCCACAACTCCAAAACTTAGGTTTTTATCTCCAAATCCCATTTTTAATCATATGGGCCTAATTAAAATGGTCCAAATACCCCCGAGTAGGCTCGGTTATGCCCAAAAATATCTCGCGACCCATTTACCACCCCCGAGTACACTTTTTCGATCATCTCGGCCTATCCGGACTCAACCGTACCCTCAGAATTGATATTCGAATTAATTTATAAAAAGTCCCTATCTCACACCCAACTTAGTTTATACGACTTCCAGCTAAGATAAATAAATGTCACGTCACTTATACACGCTATGACGTAAATAAATTATTACTATTCACTTAGTAATTTAATTTCCATAAATATTAACCATTTTCTCTCCGATTAATATTTAAATAAATATGAACATAACTAATTCAATTAAATTACGACACACAAGTAATTTAAAATTTTCTCGAATTAATTAAATATTAAATACATAGAAATACGGAGAGTTACAGAGGATTCCTATGACTTAGAGTAGAAATTGGCAAACCCCGCGTTAATTTGAATAATTGACGGATTGATAATTTCGGGGAAAAAATTTCCTGAAGAGGGAAGAATGTAATACTCGTGCCCAATATTTCATTATTTTTCTCGGCATAAATTGTAAACATATGAAAACCTTGGGATTTTAATCTTTATGATTACACTTGTAGCTGTAATTGGCTGTTTTGGTGTCCTTATAAGGATTATAGGAAGTTTATGGGTTAAATTTGGAATTTGGAGAAAATAAAGGACCAGTCATTTAAATGATGTCATTCGAACGAGATTCTCAAGTCACTCGAAGTGGGGATCGAACGAGGATCGAATAAAACTCCACTGCATACGTGAGTAGACTCGTTAGAACGTCGTTCGAAGGCTAATATGAACGAGAAGCCATTCTCGTTCAAACGAAAGGCGATTCATGATAGAACGGGGTTATGCAGAGTTGAATCGTGTTGCTACCCTTGTTTGTTGTCGCATTTTGGACCGTTGGATGGATTAGGTGAGCTCTGTGAGCCCAGATTGGGTAAAAATGGGATTTGAGATTTTGGAAGTGTTTTATAAGGGGTTGTTTGGTTATTTGGGTTTATGGGAGGATGAAGAAGAGACACGGGGTGGGTCTTCCACCATTTTCACAATTTCTCAACCTCTCTCTACCATAAACCACCATGCCACCACCATTTCTCCACCTCGTGCCACCTTATTATACATATATTCCTCCATATTTGAACCATAAATACCCATTTCCACCATTGTTGAGTGGAGCTACAAAATTGCGGAGTTGTTGATGTGGTTTTTAGAGAAGATGAAGAAAGAATATTAATGGAGTTGAAGGGGATTTTGATTGGAGCTTTCATGGAGCATGCTTGTGGAATTAGGTAACCTCCTTGAGGCCACCTTAGTAGATATGGGGTTTCCATCTTCTTAGACATTCCACCCTACTATTATTTGAGCTTCATTTGAGGTGGAAAAACTCTACTCTTAGTTTAAGACTCTATTTGCATATTAGTAGTCTTGTGGCTAGAATAAAAGAGTAGGATGCATTATGACATAAGAATGATATTTCTTATAAGTTGTAGATATGGATTTCAGCCGTTTTGAGTAAATTAGTATATTTCAAGAAAACTTGTTATGAAACATTTTTATGGAATAAAAATGTTAGAAGAATTTTTATTTTTTTGAGAATAGATTATTAATAAGTATTTCGAAGTTTTCTTAGAAAACTTGTGATTTCATAAAGTTTGCTGCTAAACATTTTATGGAATAAAATGATTGAAAATGATTTTTATCATGCAAAAAAGAAGATTTTACAAAAATTAGACATTTGTTGAATTTGAAAAATGAAAATATCCTTTAGTCTTGAAAAGTATGTTTTTTTGCAAGTGTTATGAATAGGATTTTTAGTCAAAATCCATCTTCTCGTGTATATAAACTTATAGTAATTTGATTACGAACACGTATTCAAGTTTAATGAAGGATTTATTATAATATAACATGTAATACAGAAGAAATAAATTCATATCTTAATATATGTGAAAAATGGGTTGGAATGTGATAAATGTGAAGTTATAAGACTATATACGTTAATAAAACGAAAATGGTATTCTTTAATTAAGTAGGCCTTTAAATGTAATTGGGTTTCTTGGATAAAGAAAGTGAATAAATGCCTAACGTTGAAAAATTGTTAGAAAAGGGTTGAATAAGTGTTAATGGCTTAAAGCTGTAACAACCCTCGCTTTTAGGAGACTAATTTTATATTAATTTACCGCATAAGGTAATTATATAAAATGTTGGGACTGGAGTAAATATTAATTTAATGAGTTCGAACTTAATATTTACTATAATGTTGCATAATTACCGTATGTGTAGGTAAATATCCCCATGTTGTATGTTTTATAGTGTCATGTATTTTAAATGACATTATGGTTTGAATGAAATTGGAACTCGAAATAAATTATAAAATTATCGGACGCTAGTTTAGAGGGTGTAGTTAGTCCCGGAATGTCCGAGTCAGTCAAAATAAGTGCCATACTGTATTTTTGGGTTTCAGGCACTTTTACCTGATTTTAACTTAAACACGTATTGGGAGTCATTTTAATGTAGTATTAACCACTTAAGTTGGAGACTTTAGACTTAAGCCACGATTTTAAGTCTTGCCCCTTATTTCATTTTCCTCATTTTATGTCTTAAACTTAGAGAGAAAAAGAGATGAAGAGAAAAGTGGAGAAAAAGAAGAAAAGAGAGAGAGATTGAAGCTTGGATTGCATCTACCACAAAAAAATCTGAGATATCAACCCTAAGGCAAGTTTTCTACTTGCTAATATTTGATTTAAGATGAGTAAATTGTGTGATAGTTGTGTATTTTCATTTATGGATAAAAAATGGAATTTATGGGATTTAAACCCTAATCTTAGTTTTTTAGGATAAAATTGTGGATTATATTGGTTATATATCATGTAGGATGATTTGGAGTAGTTTAATTATGTTGGGTATATGTAAATATGGAAGAGATTGAGTTTGGGAGAAATTTAGGGTTCATAACCCTTAAAACAAAACTTGGAAAATTCGCAGGAGTGAATCGATTCGGCCTGGCCAAATCGATTATCTAGAGGGGCAGTGTCCAGGTCTGAGTGGACCGAATCGATTCGGCCTAGCCGAATCAATTCGGCAGTTATGCAAAAGTCAGCTTTTCTTGACCGAATCGATTAGGATGGTCCGAATCGATTCGCTTTCTGACCGAATCGATTCGGCCATGCCGAATCGATTCGGAAACCCTGCACTTTTGAGTGATTTTCGTAGTTTAGTTACTATTCATTTTTTTAAGTCTAAGACCTAGGAACCTTCTTGAATGAAGTAAACTAAGTGTCCTAGGGTTTTATTTGAGTTAGTTAATTACCCTAAATTAGTAATGGTTCATATGGGGACTTTTCTGAGGTTATGCCTATTGATGATAGGGCATTCTTTTCTTCTAGTTAATTACTATAAAATTAAGAGTTATAGTATTATGTTTGGGAGACTGAAGAAGCTCAATTGAGCTATATTAGTCTTGATGGTTTATAATAACACCATAAAAGTGTGTTGGGAGAATAAATTGAAAGTTTATTCATTACTTTGAGGTATGATAGTATTGGGGTTTTAATGTAATACCCCAAAATGTTTGGAGATAATTAAGAGTTTATTTACTCCTTTGAGGTTGTAGTAACGATATAATTTATCGTATGGCTCCAGATAAGAAGGTGAATTATTTACAATAATGTAAATAAGTATGGTTTCTTATAAAACGAAACATACATGTATAAATGGAAATGAAATGGATATGGAAATGATGATGGTAAATGATAATTTACTTGATTTTTGAAAATTGTAAATAAAATGGTTTGAACACACCCTCTCTAAATGACATCATAAGGGAAGTTCGCGCTTGAGGTGAAGCCCCCTGTCTAATGAATGCAGGGTGGATATAGTCCTAGGCCATGTGAGCGTTTGTTGTTATATATTTTCTGCGATGGGTAGGTAATTTCGGGTGTGGTTATGACTACCCCGCGGGCACATGGCCACTTCCCGACATTTTGTGTTATAGGTGCCCATGTTGTCTAAATGTTAGGCCCTGGAAGATTATGGTCATTTAGGGGCGCGCACAGTGGGGAAACCCGAACGGGCCGTCTTAGAATCATTACATGTATATAAATATAACTATGCATAATCAAGTGGGACTTGATGGATTATATATGCCATAAAGAGCATAGTGAAGTGCCACAAAGAGCACATATAAATGCCACAAAGAGCATTTGAAAATGACTATTTTCCTGATAAGGAAAGAATTTTTACAAAAAGTGAAATTGAGATAAAAATGCCATAAAGAGCATAAGATTGTGATAATTTGTGAATGGAAAAAAAAAGGATTTATTTGCTAAATAAAGAAGACAAAGGATTCTGCCGTTTTGAAGTGTTTGCAAAAACTAAAACGTCAGGATTTCTTAACAAAAAATGGAGTGGTATAACATGCTTTATATAAAAAACTATTGTGCTTGCATCTTTCATCCGCTCAGGTACTCCGCCGTAAGGATGCCTGATCTGACTTCCTATTCCAGTTTCTTTGACAAGTCATGATGCTTTACGGGTATTACGGGATATATCGCAATAGACGTTGTCATTCTTGCACTATAGTTAAGATCGGGTCTTTTTACTCGGGCGAGAGGCCCAAGCTTTTGTAATTGATTAATGTAATGTATTATGTAAATTATTGAATTTGTTTAATATTGTTGTATAAGTCTGTGGTCGACAGCATATTCGGTCTCTTATTATACATTCGTGGGTATATAATATAATTTCATCTGGGTTTCCACTTTCTTTTTAAGTTGGGTTGTTTAAATTCTTTTCTTTAACATTAAAATCAAATTTTTGGCATCCCAATTTTTCAAAATAAGGAGTGGTTATCCTGTGTACTTCTTATTTTGTTGTGATGCTGAGAATGATTCCATCTATGATTCCGTTATTTGGGAGTATCGGGTTGGCCACCCCTATTTTGGATGGCGGGTTGTCACAGATGGTATCAGAGCATCAGGTTCTAGAGTCCTTAGGAATCTGTGTGAATGCTTTACGCTTTCAGCGTTGCTTTTGATTGGACATAGAGCCTTAGGATTAAGATCGTTGATTTTTCTTGTGAGATTTCGTTCTTCAGCCATGAGGTAGAACCCCTAGAATCTTTTGCGCATTCGTGTGAGAGTAGTAGGTCGATTGAAGAAGGGCACCAGGGGAAGTTGTGGTGAAGGCGTCATTAGATGGAATTACTATGAACCGTAAATTGTGGTCGGGGATGAGGACCGATTTGGAAGGTCGCATCCCTTTTGTAGTACTTTCTTGTTTTGCTACTGCGACCACTAATTTCAGTGGATATATTTTTCTAGGTACCGCTAGACGTAGAGGGTGGTACTAAGCTTTAAATTTCAAGCAACGTTAAACTGTAGTGGAAAGTAGCCCATGATAAGGGCCACCCGTTGAAAAAAAAAGGATGGAGGAAAATCCTTAACCCGTTGGAGTAGTGTGGAAATGGTGGGAACATAGTCACCTTATTTGGGGGTGCTGGAAGTTTTGGTCTATGAAGAAACTCGATAGATACTTTCTATAGTAAGTTTCTCTGGGATAACTAGACTAAGAAGAAGATGAATTCTCAAAACGTTCACGCGAGGCTCGGTCAGAGGCCGACATGTGAATAAAGAGTAGTACGATTAGGGAAGCCGTATACCCAAATTAAGGAAGAAGAGCCCTTTTATGAAATGATAGGCTCCAGAATAGGTGTCGTTAACACTTCTGATGGAGCAGAGATCATGAAACCCCATTGGTAGACATCCTCCTGGGGAGGTTTCATGGAACTGAGGAAGAGGAGGCCGAGAGCGTGTTCTCTTTTACTGAGAAAGTAAGAGGGACTGCGTGGGCAATTATTTGGCAGTTAGGGTGGAACAGTGGCTATGACGTGGAATGTAGAACCACTCATCTTGATCCTGTTGATTTTGAGAACAAGGACAAAGATAAAGTGCCTAGTTGGGAAGTTGATGGAAGTAATGTTGGTTCGTATAAGACTCAAATATGGAGTCTGAGAAGCATTGGTATTGACCTGGAGTGATTGGCATAAAATGTTGGCAGGAATTCCACCTTATTAGTGGGTAGTGTATTCCTTAGGATAAGATTTAGTAGTATGGTATCTACTATAGATTCGGGTGTGTATATTGAGCTTGTGGTAATATTAACGCTATTATAAATAGAGTAATTATATGACTTATGTGGTAGGGAAGTTTTATATTTTCCTTCACTCATTATAAAGCGAGTGGTGATGTAGTTTCTTGGAAGTACTATGTACATTATGTATTACTTGTATCACATGTATACTATACAAGTAAAGATATTTTGGGTTGTTTGGGGTGATAGCAAGCAATTAAATTTCAAGGCTACCCTATTTCTAGTTTTAGGATGAAACTAGTTGTCCTATAATATCTCTCCCGGATACGGGTTGAGACTTTATAGGGGTGGTTGAGGTATGTAGGAGGTTTTATTACTTGTTGTGATATCTTGTGTGGGTGTTTGATTGCTTGTTTGCATTGTATGTGGTTGTTATGCCTTATCTCCACGACCAACATAGTTGATTACTAATGCATAGGAGGGGTTCCTTGTTTGGATTCCACTTTTGCGGGACGCTCCACGCGTGAACCTCAACGACGTTGGAAGTGGAGAGATGTTGTTCTTTCTTTTTTTAGTTCATTCCATTTTATTTTATTTTATTTTGTTGGTTAAGAGATGGGTTGAAAGATTTAGCCGATAATCACGTAGAAGAGTGATTAAGGGCTATTAAAGTGAGAGATAGAAGCACTGTATATAGTTCTCTCCTCTGAACGATGTGTGGGGGACTGAGATATGAAGTCGAATTGAGACTTCTGGATTATGCCTTGATAAGAAGGCTATTTGAAGTTATGTATATATGTTATGGGATAAAATTTGTAAAACTTCACAGAAAGTGAATGTCTAATTAATTGAAATTTTTAATGATGCTATGGTAAGACGTAGAAGTAGAATTTTGTTAATAGAATTGCAAGTTAAAATTTGCCGATCCTGATCATGTGTTTTAGACCATCATATCTTAATGACCGACGATGCGAGGTAGTAGTGTAACGGGAGGGTTCCTTGTTTGGATTTCGCTTCGGCGAGACGTCCCACGCATGAAACTGAGCGAATGTCGGAAGTTGAGATTGGTCTTGGACACTAGGGATATACTTATTATTATATGTATACGACTTAGATAGGATATATATATCGATCGACCTTAGGTTTATTAGGAAGTAAAGCCATTAAGGCATGTGATGTTGACTTAGGAAGGCTATAGGGAGTTGACCACAAATATGTTGTGGGTTGATCCTTAGGGGGAGTGGGTCCCTAGGAAAGAGAAATATGGAGTCTCGAGAGATTTCAAAGGTTAGGCCAAAGGAGATGAGGCCTCTCTTAGTTAAAGGGTTACGTGGGTAACCTAACTTTTGGGGAGTTAAAATGGATGAATTGACTTATATTCCCAAGTTCTTGTGGTTAAGTTCGGGGGTGAATTTAAGGAACGAGTCTCTGCTAGGATGGGGAGTAATAATACTGGAGCATGAACTCGTTGTTTATGCGTCTCACAAGCTTAAACTTTGTGGGAAGTATTATTACATACTTGATTTGGAATTCATTGCGGCAGCAATCGCCTTAAAGTGTTGGAGGCACTACTTCCTGGGCAGGAAATTTAGTTTTTCTGGCGAGCAATAAGTAGTTGCAGTATGTCGGAGCAGAAATCAAGTTGGTGTATGAATTTCATAACGGATTATTGATTGGATATTCTCATTCGCTAGGGTATGCGATTGGGATAGCAGATGCGTCAAGTAAGAAACCGTCGAAGATTTTTGTGTTGGCATGGAAAGCCAAATGAAATGAGCATGACTAGGAAGACTTTGTAGTAATATCATTTTGGTATATGATTGACCATTTCACCTACTCGCATAAATAAAGGTTGTGCTGGTACGAAGAAGGGTATATTCATAGATGTATTTATGGAATTGCCGGCATCGGACTGGTCATGATCCTATCTGAGAAGATTGTGGATCGTTCAACCAAGACGTTGCTTTTCCAAACATTGCGGGCGAACGATATATAGAAGAGTACGCCCCGCTTTTTATGGAAGGGTAGTAAAACCGTGTGAAGTGTTAGGGTGGTGGACCGAGACTAGATAATTCATGTCAAGGTTTGATAAAGTTCCAGGAAGGAATGGGAACCGTATGGAAAGGAAGTATTTCTCTCCACCCTAAAATGGTCATCACTAAACGTTGTGAATGGAGGAAGTTGACTTAATGCCGAAGGGCATATCTTGAATGTGAACCTCAGGATACATAAGGGACGGTGTAGTAGTTGTATGGATGGAAATTCCCGTACAATAATTGGGCTTTTTGATGGCCTTATGGATCATTTCCTAAGGTACGGCGCCGCGAGTGGCCTTGTGTATCCGGTTGAGAAATTTGCATACTCGTTGGATGAGGCCAGTGAACACTTAGCTCCTTGGACTTGGAGCGGTCCTGGAACATTTCTTTAGTAACTGGGCTTTTGAGCCTTATGCTGAAAGGGCTACGCCTATGCGGGGAGAAACTGAGTAGTCTTGGGGTTAAGCCAATTAGCACTGGTGTGAGTACCCCTGTGGTGTGATGTAACGCGATTCAAGATGCAAGACTATTTACGCCGAGTCCCATGGTTATCATCTTCCGCCATAGGAAGTTAGAGTTGATAGTTTGTGAGGAACGCTTTGTGCTATGGCAGAGCACAAAGAATGTAGACTGAGATCGATAGTGACGACCTTAGTCCGAGTCCATTTGGGACACCACATTTGAGGGGTTGTGGAAAGCTATAGAATGATAGTTTAAGATAGTGTACCCTTTATGCGTATAGGGTATGCCCGAATTTTGAAGGAAAAATTCCCTCATAAGGGGGAGAGTATGTAACAACCCTCGCTTTTAGGAGACTAATTTTATATTAATTTACCGCATAAGGTAATTATATAAAATGTTGGGACTGGAGTAAATATTAATTTAATGAGTTCTAACTTAATATTTATAGTAATGTTGCATAATTACCGTATGTGTAAGTAAATATCCCCATGTTGTACGTTTTATAGTGTCATGTATTTTAAATGACATTATTGTTTAAATAAAATTGGAATTGGAAATAAATTATAAAATTGTCGGATGCCAGTTTAGAGGGTGTAGTTAGTCCCAGAATGTCTGAGTCAGTTAAAATAAGTGTTATACTGTATTTTTGGGTTTCGGGCACTTTTACCTGGTTTTAACTTAAACGCGTATTGGGAGTCATTTTATTGTGGTATTAACCACTTAAGTTGGAGACTTTAGACTTAAGCCACGATTTTAAGTCTTGCCCCTTATTTCATTTTCCTCATTTTATGTCTTAAACTTAGAGGGAAAAAGAGAGGAAGAGAAAAGTGGAGAAAAAGAAGAAGAGAGAGAGATTGAAGCTTGGATTGCATCTACCACAAAGAAATCTGAGATATCAATCCTAAGGCAAGTTTTATACTTGCTAATATATGATTTAAGATGAGTAAATTGTGTGATAGTTGTGTATTTGCATTTATGGATAAAAAACAGAATTTATGGGATTTAAACCCTAATCTTAGTTTTTGAGGATAAAATTGTGGATTATATTAGTTATATATCATGTAGGATGATTTGGAGTAGATTAATTATGTTGGGTATATGTAAATATGGAAGAGATTGAGATTGGGAGAAATTTAGGGTTCATAAACCGTAAAACAAAACTTGGAAAATTCGCAGGGGCGAATCGATTCGGCCTGACCAAATCGATTCGCTAGAGGGGCAGTGTCCAGGTCTGAGTGGACCGAATCGATTCGGCCTGGACGATTCGATTCGACAGTTATGCAGAAGTCAGCTTTTCCTGACCAAATCGATTCGGATGCTCCGAATCGATTCGCTTTCTGACCGAATCGATTCGGCCAGGCCGAATCGATTCGGAAACCCTGCACTTTTGAGTGATTTTCTTAGTTTAGTTCCTATTAATTTTTTTAAGTCTAGGACCTAGGAACCTTCTTGAATGAAGTAAACTAAGTGTCCTAGGGTTTAATTTGAGTTAGTTAATTACCCTAAATTAGTAATGGTTCATATGGGGACTTTTTTGGGGTTATGCCTATTGATGATAGGGCATTCTTTTCTTCTAGTTAATTACTATAAAATTTAGAGTTATAGTATTATGTTTGGGAGAATGTAGAAGCTCAATTGAGATATATTAGTCTTGATGGTTTATAGTAACACCATAAAAGTGTGTTGGGAGATTAAATTGAAATTTTATTCATTCCTTTGAGGTATGATAGTATTAGGGTTTTAATGTAATACCCCAAAATGTTTGGAGATAATTAAGAGTTTATTTACTCTTTTGAGGTTTTAGTAACGATATAATTTATCGTATGGCTCCGGATAAGAAGGTGAATTATTTACAATAATGTAAATAAGTATGGTTTCAAATAAAACGAAACATACATGTATAAATGGAAATGAAATGGATATGGAATTGATGATGGTAAATGATAATTTACTTGATTTTTGAAAATTGTAAATAAAATGGTTTGAACACACCCTCTCTAAATGACATCATAAGGGAAGTTTGCGCGTGAGGTGAAGCCCCTGGCTAATAAATGCAGGGTGGATATAGTCCTAGGCCATGTGAGCGTTTGTTGTTATATATTTTCTGCGATAGGTAGGTAATTCTGGGTGTGGTTATGACTACCCCGCAGGCACATGGCCGCTTCCCGACGTTTTGCGTTATAGGTGCCCAGGTTGTCTAAATGTTAGGCCCTGGAAGATGATGGTCATTTAGGGGCACGCACAGTGGGGAAACCCGGACGGGCGGTCTTCAAATCGTTACATGTATATAAATATAACTATTCATAATCAAGTGGGACTTGATGGATTATATATTCCATAAAGAGCATAGTGAAGTGCCACAAAGAGCACATATAAATGCCACAAAGAGCATTTGAAAATGACTATTTTTCTGATAAGGAAAGAATTTTTACAAAAAGTAAAATTGAGATAAAAATGCCATAAAGAGCATAAGATTGTGATTATATATATATATATATATATATATATATATATATATATATATATATATATATATATTTCCTGTTAAGGAAAAGATATATGAGGTAATTTGTGAATATGACGAAAGTTTTAGATTAATGTTGCTCATTTTATTTTCCCGCTTAACTTCTGTTTTAAATTGTGTAGGTAGATTCTTATTTCTCGTTCATCATGATTTATCATTCATAACTGTCATACTCTTTATTCATCTGGTAATCATATAGAACCGGGCCCTAACCTGTTCATATTTCTTGTTATGCTTGCATCTTGCATCCGCTCAGGTACTCCGCCGCAAGGATGACTGATCTGACTTCCTATTCCAGTGTCTTTGATGAGCCGTGATGCCTTGCGGGTATTATGAGACATATCGCAATAGACGTTGTCATGCTTGCACTCTAGTTAAGATTGGGTCTTTTTACTCGGGCAAGAGGCCCAAGCTTTTGTAATTGATTAATGTAATGTATTATGTAAATTTTTGAATTTGTTTAATATTGTTGTATGAGTCTGTGGCCGATAGTGTATTCAGTCTCTTATTGTACATTCGTGGGTATATAATATAATTTCATCTGGGTTTCCACTTTCTTTTTAAGTTGGGTTGTTTAAATTCTTTTCTTTAACATTAAAATAAAATTTTTGGCAACCCGTTTTTTCTGAAATAAGGAGTGGTTATCCTGTATACTTCTTATTTTGTTGTGATGCTGAGAATGATTCCATCCATGATTCCGTTATTTCGGAGTATCGGGCTGGCCATCCCCTATTTCGTATGGCGGGTTGTCACAAAAACATTAAAAGGATAGTGTGTGTAACTTAAAAATATATTTGAGATATTAACACTTATGAAATATGGAGAAAATGACAAGTTTGGAAACAAATGGGTAAAATGGTAGTTTTACTAAAAGTGAAATATTTTTATAAAATAAAAATGTTGGAAGAGGGTGTTACACAAAATGGTCCAAAATGAACATGATTTTAGAATAAAATCAATGCTAAAGTGTAAAATAAATTAAAAAGAAACTCGAACGAAACCGGGATAATTAAGGACTGCCCCCCGTAGCCCTGTGGCGAAAGACCTAAAATCACTGGCCAGAGCATATGGTGGCATTATCGGTGGTGTGGAGCCCGTTAAAGTACGCGGTTATTCGAAGATTTCGATAAAGAAGGTAATGAAATGGAATATGTCAAGAAATGGGTCATGTAGTGAACATTTGAAAATACAACCTAACTTGAATGAAATAAATAAATGTTCTTGTAAAGGGTAAAATGGTCAAGTAATGTGAAAATTGATTAATGTTCGTAAGGTAAAGAAAAGGGAAAGTTAAGTGATTAAGTGGGTGATCAAGCAACCTAAGAGGTTTAACCCACATGTAACACAATTGTGTGTTTTTGTAACATTTTTCAAAGGTCAAACAAGTATTTTCTATTACAATGTTCACACGTGTTGAAAGGGTGATTTTCAATGAAAATACTAACATGGATTGGCTTAAATGAAAGGGGTTAATTTCTATAAGAAATGTTTTTTGGTTAGACAAAGTGTAATCGTTTTAAGTGTTTAACTGTGTTTGTTAAATAAAGGGGTAAATGTCAAGTTAAGGAAGAAGGAATTATTTTATGAGATTAAGGTTAATTATTCGGGATAAATAATGTTTTTGGAATAAAAAAGGTTTCATACATATATATGTAGGTATATATATGGTAGTTGCATGTACACATAGATATAACGTCTTAAAATCTTCTTTATGTCGTTCGATTCTATACTGCATTTTGTGTATTTTCCACTGAGCATTTGTCTTACATCCTCGTATCTGTTACGATAGGATGGGTGCAGTTTCGTATTTTGAGAGTGCTATACAGTTAAGTACTCTCTTTTGTTTTACATTAGTAGATCTGTATGCTTGGATTCTAGGGATGTTTCCCATGGTTCCTTCACGTAGTTTAAATTAAAGTTGGATTCTCATGTTAAAAAAGTGAAATGTTTATTAAAACAAAACTGGACTAGAAATATTATATAGGTTGTTTCATCACTCTTCATACCTAATGCTCGGGTCGGATCTGGTTGAATATGGGTAACCCATAAATCTGAGCCAGGGCATTACATTCCTCATCCCAGATGAAGGCTTTCCTCGGTATCTTAAATAAAGGCAAACACTTGTAAGTTGCTCAGGCGACAAAACATTTAAAGGTTGTAACTCATCCAGTTAGCCTTTGTACATCCTTTATCGTCTCTGGTCTCTGGAAATCAATCAGAGCTTTAATCTTTGCAGGGTTTGCATCAGTCCCCCTTTGGTTCATAATTAATCAAAGGAATCTCCTTGTGTCGACCCAAAAAACACATTTGGTTGTATTAAACTTCATCTTTTACTTGTCGATCATGTTAAAAGTACATTCAAGGTCGGACACATGGGTCTCAACCTTCAAGCTTTTTGTCAGCATGTTATTTACATATACCTCTATGGTCTTCCTAGTCATATCTTCGAACATCTTATTGATTAACCTCTGGTAGGTTCCTTTATTACTGATAAAGGATGTCTTCTTAGCATCGTCTTCATGCATGAAGATTTGATTATAGCAAAAATATGCATCCATAAAACTCATAATATCATGCTCGGTCGTGGCATCTACCATCTGTTCGATATAAGGTAAAGTAAAATTATCTTTTGGGAAGGGTTTGTTATGATTCGTGAAGTCCATGAACATTCTCCATTTACTATTCTTTTTTGGTACGATGACGATGTTAAAGAGACAGTCTGGATACATAACGTTTTTAGTGAAGTTTGTTGTATATAGTTTCTTAACCTCATCCTGGATGACCTCATACCTATCTCTGGAAAAAGTTATGCGTCTCTTCTTTATAGGCTTCACATTCCCATTGATATTTAGGTAATGGAAAATAATTTTGGGATAAATCGTAGACATATCTTCATGGCTCCAAGAAAAAATAATTTGTCTATTTCTTACAAGTTTCACTCACTCATCTTTCACTTCTTCTTTTAGGTATGTACCGATTTGGATGGGTTTTTTCGGCTCATCCTTATTAAGGATGATTGATTTTACCTCGACAACGGATTGTCCCTTTTTAAACTTCCTCTTCTCCCTTGGGTCGAGAGTGTTAATGTTGTATGATGTCGTCTTTCTCTTATGGGACTCTATTTCCTCGACCTAAGTAAAGTTGCATTTTTTAGCTTCCACTTGATCACCCGTCACCTTCCCTACTCTATAACGAGTCTAGAATTTTATTAATTGGTGAACGATTGAAGGTACGGCCTCAAAATACTTAAGATCCACTCTACCCGAGATAATATTCTAGGCCAAGAATAGATGCTTGTCCATTATACAGAAGATCACTTTCTTGGTAAGTCACTTCGGCCAGCTGCCCATGAAAATGTCCATCTCGTACACTCCCAGCAGGTGAACTTTCTCTCTGCTAAATCCAATCAACAGTTGGTGATACGGTACGAGCCTTTTCTTACTCAACTTTAGACCTTTAAAACAGTCCCAGAACATAATGTCGACCTATCTCCCCCCGTAGATGAGAATGTGAGACATGTCATAGCCGTGAGCTCATGTACTAATGACCAGGTGGTTGTCATATTGAGCTAAAATACCTTTAAAATCCAATCTTAAAAAATTAACAATAAGAGTAGCCATGTCTACCATCTTTAATTTTCCTGGCTTTGCCTCTGTCTATGCAGAGCACACCTCCTCTCTGCTAGCACAGTGTCTCCACCTACTAGGCCACCATATATCATTTTCACATCAAAAGAGATTATATGCAGGGATCCTCTTACCTCCGGGATTTTCGTCAGGAGGTCAGGGTCATTATACTCATTATTGTCTGAATCATTATTGTTCTTATTTGCCTAAACCTACCTTCTCGGCTTATCATCTCTCCTTCAACTGTGTCTATTACTTCCATCATCTTTTCCTCCAATTTTACCCACGTACTTCCTGAATTTTCCTTGTTTCAGAAGCTTTTTTTATCTCATATTTTAAGTAAAAGCATTTGTGAGTTATGTGGACATGGTTTTGATGAAACTCACACCACTTGCTTTTATACCTATTATGAGAAGGAGACTTAAGCTTTTCAGGCATTTAAAAACTCGGTCGTCTTTGATTTCATTCAAAATCAAGTCTAAACTCACAGTCAACGGAGTATATTGGGAAAACTTGTCATCGTTGACCTTTTCTTTCCATTTTTTTCCTTACTCTAGCATGATTTCCCATTGCCAGATTCTTTTATGTCACCTCTCTTGGCCGCCATAGCCTCCGTTGCATTCATAATCCTCCCAGCCATGACTAGGAGTTCTATCATGGTGTTTGGAGGATCATCAGAGACGTTCCATAAAAGTTTCCCTGGTTACAGGCCACTAATGAGGGTTGTCATTGCAATGTTCTCATCGTAATCTTCCACCTCCAACTTATCTTTCTTAAAACGATAAATATACTCCCTCAGAGTTTCATTATTCCACTATTTAATGTGAAAGAGATGAGTCATGCACTTTGATGTCTTCATGATAAATCATAAGTTGTGGATGAATTTCTTTACCCACTGCTTAAAATACTCTAAAGAGCCTATCGGCACGCCAGTGTACCAAACGTGCGTTGCGCCTGCAAGAGTCCTTGAGAAGGCTTGTCATCTCATATCATCAGGCATCGACTAAATATCGGCTTCCGACTGATACATCTCAATATTGTGTACAAAATTTGTGCTCCCATCATAGCTTAGTGTTACACTTGGTGGTTTGAACATAGCCGGGGTAGGATAGGTGACAATCCGGGGCATAAATGGTGATCCATTTATGTAATCTTGGTAGCTAGGGTCTCGTCTCTTAATCAAGTTTTCGATCTTTTATTTTAACCTTTGAATAGAAATATTCCATGTCTTCTCTTATCCCACTACATATTCTCCACCCCTACTTTCTTAACTCCTACAGAGCTAGCTCTCAATTAGTAGTTCTTTACCATTTATTGACGTCTCTCTAGTCCTCCTTTAATAATCCCATCTAAATCCCTTGTCTTCACGGCATTCATTTCCCCTTGTGCCACTTATGCTGTGAGAGAGGGAGTGTCTGTCTCGTCCTACTTAATCTCTAGGGCTGAGACGGCCATAGGTCGATCCTCCATCGAGATGATAAAAGGTTGATCCTCCACTCCAACTATCAAACGTAGAATCACTCTGCCAGCTCCAAAGAGTATGCTGGATGTCATTACCTTGGTAGGTGTTGATGTAAAAAATTAGATTATCTCCAATTAATCAATCACAGATAAAAATAAACAAGATAAAAGATTTTTAAAGTGGTTCAGCCTTAAAGGAATGGCCTACGTCCACTGTTTTATTATTATTGACTGTTTAGGAATTCTCGATAATAGATTTTTATCAAGAAATTCCGAGTCCCCTGCTAATTAGGAGGTTACAATGTATTTATGGCCTTGGGGCTGTACATGTGAGAGAATATTGCGCCAATCTGTGTATACATCGGTATGATAATAATCAGCATTTAATACGCATCCAATCCTCTTAATTATTCGGTTATAAATGCTCTGTACAAGGTGCAGCTCGAACCGCCTTAAAAAACGTTGCTAATGTCGTTTAATACAAGATTAAACTGTATAAGCAACTCCGAGATCTTTGTTGAAGAAACCCTTTTCTTTTGAAAATAAAAATGATAAACAACAAGATGTGTTTACAAAAACTTATGTACGAGAATAATCAAGACTTTGTAATCAGTTTTAAAACTAAGATAGTTTCAAAAATTCAGCACACTATAGAATGAGAAGAGGAGATGAAGATAATCAGAACACACAATTTTTAACGTGGTAAAACCTCTCCCAATAGAGGAAACATCCATGGTGACTTCTAAGTCACGAAAGTAAAAATCCACTAAAAACAAATAGCAGTTACAAACAATACAACATACATGCACACAACTCAGCCTATTCTAAGTTTAGGAATATACCCCACTTGGTTCTCTTCTAACTTCTCTTAGATCTGATTGTTGATGATGTTCTTCCAGTTTGATAACTTCCCCTTTGCTTTAGCTTCCTTGCGTCGACTCAATAATCTTTGAACTTATTCATAACACTTCCAGTGTGGTAGTGTGTTAAGTGTTTGTGATGTGATTCCTATAAACATGCATGAACTCACACACACTTAGTTTTTACAGACAGTCCTAGAAAATTACATATAAAGACTATATGCTGTGATTTTCTTTTCTTTCTTTCTTACAGAACTTGAAACCTTTTTTACCTTTAATATATCCCAGATTCCACAGATATCTTGCTTTAAAATCAGTCAATATCTTAATCAATCTCTGTTTTAAAAATATTTTTGAGATTGAAAATCTCCAAGTGTGAATCCAATTAGGTCAAGGTTAAGTTTCATAAGAACAGAAACCATAAAATATTTACAAAATTAAATCAGTACAGATTTTCTTAAAACGAGAAAGAAGTATGCAGATCTAGTGAAATATAACATGCAAAGTGTAGATCTACAATTTCTATGAAGAAGAAATACAGATCTTCACAAAAATGTTTAAGTTGGTAATAAGATCACGGATCAAGAGGTTACAGCTTCAAATGAACAAACCAGTAACACAACTCTCTCTCTCAAACACTCAAGGTTGTGTTTGGGGTTTTGAATATACGAAGGTTTGAATCAGATTTGAAGTGTTTAGGGTTAGGGTTAGGGTTAGGGTTTGGCTAACACAGTTTCCCTTTCTCTCTCTTCTCTCTTTTCTTTTCTCTCTTCTCTCTCACTTCTCTCTTCTCTCTATTTTTTTCTTTCTAAAATGACGACTGCCAAAAGTCTTGAAAGGTTAGGAATTAGAGGGCTTATATAGGAGTGGAGGAAGGTTCTGGATTGACGAAGGCAATCAAGGGCTGAGATTAGGTCTTCCTAATATTGACTTGATCCAAGGGTGATAATATAGCGGTGGTTAAGTCGAAGTTGATTGGTCCACAATGATAGCACATGGATAGACTTAAAACACATGCAGGCCATCGATAAGGTTTGATCTAACGATCAGCAAACCACCAGGCAACCCTCTCACAAAACAAACACAAAATGATACATCAGGAACGTGACAAGTGTTGGCATATAATTGGTTTGCAAACGCACGTCAAAATAAATTACAGGCTGTTCCCTAGAGTCTCTAGCGCATTTACATTCAACCCAATCAAACATTCCAATGAAAAATGAATTTTTCAAAATAGCATATTAACCCCCACAAAGTTTACAATCAAACTTTTATTAATGAAAACATTATTTTAAAAATGTTTAAAAATTCCCAAAAAAAAATATTAAAACAACATTTTAAGGGGAATTTAATCACACAATCAATATGATCAATATATACACATGTATGCACTTCTAATGTGTGTAGTGTGATTCAATTATACCTTGTTTGGATCATTTAAGAGGATTAGAGAGAATAATTATGAGGTTCTTTGGATTCTAGGTTAGACAACCAATTTTGTCACTATTTCCAAATTAGTTGAACACTTATATAATATAGACTTAAGTAAGTCAAAGGTATAAGGTGCTTCACGCCTAAGCTGCTCGGACCGCCTAAGTAGCTCAGTACAATAAAGTTCCTCGGAGAACACTTGCTGCTCGGAGCGCCTGAGTTGGTCGGGGAGGTTGAGTTCCTCAGAGTCAAAGTGTTATCGAAAATGTTCTTAGGTGCCATGTAGATTGACACATGTCTCCACATAATTAGTCCTTGTCAGTGGGTTAAATTTGGTATCAACAGAAGCCCCCAATGTTTCGTGGTTTGATGTTGGAGAAAAGTATGGAACATTTATGCCGCCTAAACTGTATGAATTTTAGACAATCGTTCGTTGTACATAACTCCTTTTCTGAGTACATAGTACCAGGCTTTTAAAGTGTTTCGAATTTCAATAATCGCTTTATGTTTTGTGCCTTTTTCTTCTTTTTAGCCGTCGGATACGCAATCGTCCACTTTGGTAATCATTGCTTTTCTCCATTCTCGAGATAAAGTATTTAAACATTGCAGAAAATCCTATCGTCTCTTTCTTTTTCAAATCTGTATCTTTGAGCCCTCCATTTCTTCTCCATCTTGTGCGTTCATTCCTTCCATCGTTCGTTATCAACTGATCTACCCTTCTTCTGTAAGATCTTCTTCCTTCTCTTTTATTTTATTTGTTCATCATGGTTTACCTTATTCAGTCGCTTGATAAATTTCGTTCTAATTTTTCTATTCCTTCCTGGGTCATTTTGGAAGAACTTTCTGGTCCTTCTGATTATTTTCGTTTGGCTGAGGGACATTGGTTTCCCAGTCTCTTTGTAGCCGAATGAGGCTTTTCTTTTCCTCCAAACCCCTTGTGTTTGGAATTCTGTCAATATTTTGACGTAGTACCTGCAAAAATAGCCCCCAATACATGGTGAATAGTTAATGGAGTCCATAGGTTAAATTAGATTCATGGAACCCGTTTAGGAATTCCAGAGATTATGTTTTGCTATAGATGGGCTGTCAGTGATAGTACTTTTTATTTGAAAACTAGGTTTTTAAATAGGGCTTTAGTTGTCAATCTGCTAGATGCCAACAGGGATTACTTCGAGCATGGGGTTGTTATGAAAAATTGGCAACATGCTCCATTAACTGAAAAAGTCGTATATCAGGGTCCCAGATGCCCTCCCTGTGGCAATGGGATAGGTTGTTTTTATTTTATTTAGTTTTTTAAATCATGTTTTCTTTATATTCGATAAATGCGTCACTGGTATTTTGATTTTTATTTATTTGCAATTGACAGCAAAAGAAGGTCTCCAAAGGAGATAGAAGTTAATTTAAAGCATCTGAAACTTATCTGGGGTTTGCATCAAACTGTTGCTGGAGAACATATCAGATCAGCCTCGTACTTGTTACAGTACAAGAGTTACACCTCGTCTTTCACTGCTCGTCCAGGGATAAGTAACATAGAACCATCACCAACTTCTGAAGGTTCTTCTCCTAAATCGCATATTCCTTTCAGTGATAGAATGAAGAGAAGAAGAGCTCCTGCCCTCCTCGATAAGTCTGCCTCTACTGCTGGAGAGGCAAAGAAAAGTAAGCAGGATGTCCCAGAAGAAGGGACAAGACAAATTGATGCACCTCCTCTAGCTGCTACTAAGAAGGTTGCCGAGAAGCCCCCTGTGGCTCCAAGCAAGATTGCAGATGTTTCCCCTCCAAGAGAGGTTATAGTTATATCACCTACTAAGACGACATCCTTGGTCGAGAATGTTCCTGCTCCCACGAGGAAGTTGAAGAAAAAATCCTCGGATAAAGTGGCTAAATCCATTTCTCATCTTCTAACTGCTGGAAGTGGTGTTCCCACTTTCGTTTCTCCGAGCTCTGCCATGAGCTCTGTGAAGTCTTGGATTATCCCTAAAATCCAAGGTCTTGAAGATACTCTTTCCCAGGATAGGGTTACCACCTTGGCAACTCAACATATTGCCTCAGTAAGTATTACTAATCTAAACTTTTACTTTTCAATATTATGTACTTGCACTGACTTACAATTGTTTTCTTTTTCCAGTTAGTAACTTATTTTAACACCATTTTGAAAAAGGATGAAGTTATTAAAGCTTCAAGCTCCTCGTCAGATGTGGAGGAAGCTCTTGTAGGTCTGACGCAATCATTAAAGGATTATCGTCAGAAGTATGACGAAGATAAAACTGCTTGGGAACAACAATTAAAAGCCATTGAACAAGAGAAAGGGAAAGTTGTGGAGGCCTCTCAGGAGTTGGAGAGGAAAATGAAAGAATGTGAGAAGAAGAATACTGAGCTTGAGGAAAATCTCAAAAATGCTGGAGAGCTTGAGACCAAGCTTAAAACTACTAAAGAAGAACTGAGCAAACTCCGTGAAGCGGATCGCCAGAGGGAAGAGGCAAAAATGAAATTAAAAGCTGCCGAGGAACTCATGACTGAGAGGGTTTCCTCAGAGAAAGCGAATAGGAAACTTTCTATTAAGAAGTACTTCAGTACTTGTTGGGATAAGGGTTGGAATAAGGGTTTAGCTTCCATGATCTCACAAATGGAGTATGGCAGCCTTAAATATTTCAGGAATGGTTGGGTGGCTGTTCTGAGTGAGATGAATGTCGATGATAATTCAGACCTATTTCAGCGACACATTCCTGGCCCCCCTCCTTCTCCTGGGGAAGAAGAAGAAGAAGATGAAGCTGCTTCTGAGGATTCCTCTATGGTGATCGGAGATCATATTTCTTATCCCCCGTTTGTCCAGACCTCCTGCGAGCAACTTCAACCAACCAGCATTTCAACCGAGCAATTTCCAACACCCTTCGAGAAACCTTCTATGCCATCCGAGCAACCTACCTCTTTGTTCCAGCCTCCCAAGAAAGTTTTAGGAGACAAGGAGAAGGTGTAGAGTTGTTCGGGCTTTTTCTCTTTGCTTTTTTGTTAAATATAACTCTGGGCTATGTACTTCTTTTACGATGTAGTAAAATTTGAAGTTTTTGGTTGTGCAACTTAACTCCCTTTTTCTTGCTCTGCTTTTATTCTTCTTGCTCTGTCTGCATTTTATTGATTCTTGTTGTCTCTTTTATTTACTAGTTTATGGCTAGAATGGAACTCTTGTCAGCCGATGATACAGAATTGATGAAAAAATGTAATGACTACTTCAAGGTTGGCCATGCTCACTTGAATGAATCTCAAATTGTCGATATCCTCGTTCCAAATGCTTCAGAGGGAGCAGTTGAAACCTACCAGTATTTGAAATGCCTGATCGACCGTGCAGTTGCTAATAATGTGGTATACTATGAGATGATTGAAGATCTCCAGGGTACCCTCGAGGAACTTCAACAACAGTACAAGGAGTCTACTATCCTTCTACATCATGGATAAGAGAAGAAATATCAGCAACTAAGTGCTGATAAGGGATGTGATAAGTTGTTTGCTGCTTATGATATAAAGGAAAGGACTTTGAAGACCGAGGTTGAAGAGCTTAGGCAGATCGCCAAATTGTTAGAGCAGGAAAAAAATTATTTGCGAGGAGAGATATCTCAACTGAAATCCGCAGCCTCTACTTAGGGAGCCTTGGTTCCTATCAACGATGAAGGTTTTTCTTTCTTGGAGGTCAAAAATGCCAATCTGAGAGACGAATTGGAAACCTTGAAGAGAACTGGTCCTTCTACCTCTGCTCGCGGACGAGCAAGAGCTTCTCGGGGATGAGTAAGGGTTGCTCGGGTTACTGTTGAAGAACAAAGAACTTAATCAGCTTTGAAGAATCAGGCCTTCCAGTTAATGGCGAAGAATCAAGCATTAGCTGAAATGTCCAAGAAGATTCTGAATCTGGACAAGCAGCTCTCTGTACAAAAGTCTGCCTTGGAGAGTAAAGAACTTTTAACGAAGAACCTCCACGAGCAAGTGGAGAGGTTAACCTATTAATTCCACAAGCAGCCCAGAGAGTTCTGGATGGCTGGTTATAATGAAGCCCTCTACCATCTGGATGACCGGATCAAAAATGCAAATAATGAGGGTTACAAGCAGGGATGGCTGAATGTCTTTGGTGTGCTGCAGTTAGAACAGGGTCACTATTTATGGGATTACTATGACCTTGGGTTGATCGAGTTGCCAGTGCCACCTTTTAAACTGGATATGAGCTGGATTCCTGCTCGGTCCATTCCTCGATGCCTGA
Organism: Sambucus nigra; assembly: GCA_949130495.1. Taxonomy (NCBI): domain Eukaryota; kingdom Viridiplantae; phylum Streptophyta; class Magnoliopsida; order Dipsacales; family Adoxaceae; genus Sambucus; species Sambucus nigra. Next base: position 718,723,154 of record OX422207.1, read on the forward strand.
TTTCAAAGTATCTCGGTGACTACAATCTTCATTCTAACTTCGAGATATCTCGCTCGAGCACTTACTTGATCGGCCCTCAGTAATGAATGTTAGGATTCTCAAAGATCTGAATTTTATAAATTCCCCCTATGCTTTAGACGATCCTCCTGCTGGTGAAGAACCTGTTTCAAAAGTAGAGGGGAAGAAGCCAATAGAATAGGATTCTTGATGTAATAATTTCTCATATAATATGTATTTCGTTTCTCAATGTATTTTGTTCTGGAATTAATGAAAAACTTCTAGTTTTTTTTGCAATCTTAATTGTCATTATCTTTGGAAATATTTTGTAAGACATTTCTAATGAATGTGCATGTATATCTGTTGAAAAGATAAAGATATTTTGTGCTATTTTAAATTGTCGACCAACTAGAGTTGGTGAAAATTTATTGTTGACTATCTGAATTGATGATAATTATCTGACGACCAAGCAGAGTTGGTGAAATTTTATTTCTCGACCAACTTTGCTGGTAATTTAAAATGTCATAAGTATAAAAAATTTCTGTTTTATTTTTTATTATAATGACTTATCACTTTTAGTTCTAAACCATTAAACGACTTTCATCACATGATTCTGCTTTGTTTAACCAAATGTTCCCGACCAACTATAGTTGGGGAATTTTTTATTTCCGACCAACCTTAGCAGGTGGATTTTCTTCCCAACCAACCGTAGTTGGTGTTTTTGGGAAATTTTTCATTCCCGACCAACTATAGTTGGTGGATTTTCTTATTCCCGACCAGCCTTAGCTGGTGGATTTTCTTCCCAACCAATCGTAGTTGGTGTTTCTGGGAAATTTTTATTCCCGACCATCCTTAGTTGGTGGATTTTCTTCCCAACCAACCGTAGTTGGTGTTTCTGGAAAAAATTTCATTCCCGACCAACTATAGTTGGTGGATTTTCTTCCCAACCAACCGTAGTTGGTTTTTTGGGGAAATTTTTATTCCCTACGAGCCTTAGCTGGTGGATTTTCTTCCCAACCAACCGTAGTTGGTGTTTATGGAAAAATTTTCATTCTCAACCAACCATAGTTGGTGGATTTTCTTATTCCCGACCAGCCTTAGCTGGTGGATTTTCTTCCCAACTAATCATAGTTGGTGTTTCTGGAAAAAATTTCATTCCCGACCAACTATAGTTGGTGGATTTTCTTATTCCCGACCAACATTAGCTGGTGGTTTTTCTTCCCAACCAACCGTAGTTGGTGTTTCTGGGCTTGATGCGTAGTGTGTAGCACTAGTACTCCGAAAAAATTTCAACAAAAGGAGAGAATTGGGCAAAACTTCCAAAACTTTATTCATATCGAAGAAAACTGCATTACATAGAGATTAAATTATTGATAATATTTACGCAGATGCACTGCGTTCCATGCATTCTTAAACTCCTCTCCTTCTAAGGTTTCGATTCTATACGTCCTTGGTCGAACAACCTCTGTTACTCTATAGGGCCCATGCTAGTTAGCTTCTAATTTGTTGTGCTTTTGAATTACTTTCTTTAGCACATAGTCTCCTTCTTTCAGGTCACATTTCTTTACTCTCTTGTTGTAGAACAGAGCTGTCCGTTCCTGGTATGTAGCGTTTCTGATTGCTGCTTCTTCTCTAACTTCCTTGAGCATATCCAAATCTAATCTTCTCATCAAGTCACTGATAGGAGAGTTGAAATTCAGCACTCTGTGTGTGGGGAGACCCAGCTCGATAGGTATAACAGCTTCACTTCCAAATGCCAGCATATATGGAGATTCTCCTATGGCTGCTCGTTAAGTAGTAAGATAAGCCCATAGTACAGAATGCAGCTCGTTGATCCAATTTGCCTTTGCATCATTTAATCTTTTCTTCAAGCCATTCAGCAACGTTCTGTTTGTCACTTCAGTTTGTCCATTGCTTTGAGGGTGGCCTGGTGCAGAGTGGCTTTTCAATATGTTCGACTAATGACAATACGCAGCAAACTCCTCGTTGTCGAATTGGGTTCCATGGTCTGTGATGAATGCATGAGGAAGACCATATCTACAACTGATGTTCTTCCATATAAATTAATACACTTTGTCATATGTCATATTTATAAGGGGCTCGGCTTCCACCCACTTAGTAAATTAATCCACTGCGACGACGAGATATTTAAACCTTCCTCTGGTCGTTGGAAGTGGCCCCACCAAGTCAATTAGATGGTCAGCATCTCTCTTGTTCTTTGTTAGCATATCATCAACATAAACTTCCATATTACAATTGATTTGTTCTTCAAATACCTTGTTCATTAGCCGCTAATATGTTGCACCTATATTTTTCAAACCAAAAGGCATAACATTATAACAATAAGTTCCCCTAGGGTTAATGAAAGAGGTACTCTCCCTGTCTTCAGGTTTCATTTTAATTTTGTTGTAACCAGAATAAGCATCCATGAAGCTCAATAACTCGTGTCCCGAGGTAGCATCCAGTAATTGATCAATTCGGGGCAAAGTAAAATGATCTTTTGGGCAAGCCTTGTTGAGGTCAGTGAAATCTACACACATCCTCCACTTGTTGTTTTTCTTCTTCACCATCACCATATTAGCCAACCAGTCTGGATATTTGACATCTTCAATAAAGAAAGCTTTTTGGAGCTTCTCGACCTCCTCTTGTATAACTTGGTTCTTCTCGGGACTGAACACTCTTCTTCTCTGCTTTACTGGCTTGATCTCCTTATTCACATTGAGCTCGTGACATAAGAAATTTGGGTCTAATCCTGGCATATCCTCATGACTCCAAGTAAAAGTTTGTTTTCTTCTTTTTGGGAAAACTATCAATTCCTGTTTTAGTGAGGCATCTAACGATGAACCTATTTGAGTTGTTCGTTTCGGGTGCTCGTCATCCAAAATGATATTTTTAGTAGCTTCCACCACCTGACCTTTCACGAGCTGCGACTCGTCACTAGGATCTAATGTTTCAATCTCTGCACCTTTATCCACTTGGTAATTAGTAGTCTTTTTTCTAGATTCCTCCAGTTCTTCTTGCTCGGCAGATAAGTAGTAACATTCCCGAGCTACTTTTTGGTCACCCTTCACAACTCCCACTCCAAAATTGGTTGGAAATTTCAGGCATTGATGTACAGTAGATGGTACTGCTTCGAACTTCTTCAATCCTACCCTTCCCATGATGATATTGTAAGCTGACTGGACATTCTTATCCATCACAAAGAAACGTACTCTTTTTGTTCGACAAGCAGGCCATGTACCGATGAATATATCCAACTTGATCATCCCAAGTGGAAAGACTTTCTCGCCAGCAAACCCGAGGAGGGGCCTGTGATAAGGTTCCAACTTAGACAACTTTAGATTTAAACTATCGAAGAATGAGTAGAACATGATATCCGCTTGATATATCCCAAGTGTAACCTCTTCCAAGAGACACCAACCTCGGCCGATATTATGGCCGACCTTGAGGATAAGCCATGGGCCCACGATATCAGCCCTCGTCCTTAGTAAGGTCGGCCTAGGCCGACACTTCCACCTATATTTCCAATGGACACTACGCGCATCACAGGCATCAACAGCATTCTCATATACCTGGATATGGAAACCTTGGCCGAGTGTAGGCCGAGGTAACAAGAAGCCTTGGTAACCTTCAACATGGAACCAGTCCAACCTCGGCTTGGGCCGAGGTGACAAGAATCCTTGGTAATCTTCAACATGGAATTAGTCCAACCTCGGCAGGGGCTGACCCCAGCATAATGTCTCGGCTGAGATCAGGCCGAGACTCCCTATGGCACATCTCGGAAGACGTTTATCGAACCTTTACAGCTCGGCCTCTCCCAAGACGAGGTCATGCACGAATATGGCAGCCGAGCATCTATTGACATTTGGATAAGGACACATGGGCACAAATCAGTTGTAACAAGATTATTCCCCACACGTGGGGAGAATATTTCAGCATCATTCCTTACATGTGACAGTGACAGATGACACTCCCACATTGGTGAGGTTACCACACACATGCTCATTGCATGCATGGGGGGTACATTACACCCCCTAGGTACTATATATAGGGATCATCCCCTACCTTGCAAAAGGATCCCAGATATTCAACCCTAGCAAAAACTCTGTCTAGATATACAGTGGAGAGAGAAAGCTTGAGAGGTTGTATCCATGGCCATTAGTGCCTTCATTCAGTGATATTACTCACACACACTCACAGTGGACGTAGGCTAAATTGGCTGAACCACTTATATCCTGGTGTTGGTTCCTCTTATCCTCATCTCAGTCTCCTATCTCTTTATATAATTGTGTTGCCATTGTTATTCTTATATTAAGCTTGAAAACACCTTACCTAGTGGTGCTAATTCCAGCATCATCATTTTGGCGCCATCTGTGGGAACGAGAAGCTATTTCTTCCTCTTCTTCAGCTTAACCTCACCGGAGACTCTGGTGGTGAACCAGGAACCACCCCTTGCGTGGAGCTGTTTCACCATTGAAAGAGGTCCTTTAAGGTATTAAGCTCACTTGCTGCTCAAGCTCTTTATTATTAACACATGGCACCAGAGTTACCACCGCCTCTTCCGCCGGTCGAAGGTGGAGGGCCTAGTTCCAGTCAGGCTCCCCCCCAGTCCGAAATGGCGGAGGTGGCAGCAGCCTTAAAATCTTTAGCTGCAACACAACAAGCCATGAAAGAGCAATTTGCTCAGCTCAGTCAAACTATGATGAGGCCACCTGGAGTCTCACCGGACATGATCACTCCGGCGGCAGTTCAGCCTCATCCTGACGCCAGGGGACCACCCCAGGCGCCAATGAAGGACTAGCCTACACCCCAGCGGAGAAGGGACATTGCTGACCCTAGGCGCTTGCGCCTGGGGAGGCAGGGAAACCCTTGCCCAGAGGACAGGTATGATGACCTAAAAGCTGAAGAAGCCCCAGAAGACTGCTGGGAGCCGTATGAGGTGTCAAATGACACTATACGACCTCTCAGGCAGAGTCAAGGATGTGTCGGCCGAAGAGGAGAAGAGGCCCAACAAAGAGGGTCGGCCTTTGATAGGTTGAGCAGAGGGTCGACCTTCGAGAGGCTGGGCCCGGTGAATGACCTAAGACAGAGGCTATCGAGGTCGAGGAGCGCACCAGGCTCTCAGAGAGGGGGTAGGCAGGGTCGGCCAGACCAATGCCGACCCTGTGAAAGAAGAGGCCGAGAACAGGAAGAGGTCAACAGCCGACGTATCATGGCTGGGGAACCCTTTGTCCATCGCAGGGAGGTGGCAGGGGATAACCTCGGCCAAGTTGATGACAGAAGACCCTGGAATGATTCTATCCAACGCCTTGAGGAGAAGATAGGAGACCTCATTAAAAGCAGGCACCCATTACAAAGGGGTTACTCAGAGGGCTCCCCAACCCCAGCCAAGTTCAAGCCTCCTATACTGACTCCCAAGTATGATGGCAGCACTAACCCTATACACCATATCGAGATGTATCAGTCAGAAGCAGACATTTACTCGATACCCGATGAGATGAAGTGTAGGGCCTTCTCAGGGACCTTGACAGGGGCAGCGCATAGTTGGTTCACCTCCCTTCCGAAGAACTCAATTGAGAACTTCAAAGGTTTGGCCGAGCAGTTCATCCACAACTTCTGCTTTTGGGTAAGACCTCAAAAGAAGACTACCCACCTGTTGTATGTCAAACAGGCCAAGGGTGAGAGCCTAAGAGACTACATAGCAAGATTCAACAAAGAGAAATTGTAGGTGGAAGATTATGAAGAGAGCATAGCCATGACCGCCCTTATAGGAGGCCTCCAGAAGGGGAAGCTATTGTGGAAACTGGAGGAAGACCCCCCTAGGTCCATGGCAGAGCTGCTGGCAACCGCAGGGAAAATGATGAATGCGGAAGAGGCAATGGCCGCCAAGTATGAGGAGGAGAGCCGCGGTAGCACAGGAAAGTCCCAAGGTAAGAAAGAGGGGAAGAAGAGGTCAGGAGATGATAAGTTCGCTCATTACACTTCTCTGACTGTGAGCTGTGAGCACATCCTCAATGAGATTAAGACTGATCGGACTCTGAGGTGGCCTGAGAAACTGAAGGCCCCGCTACATAAGAGGAACAAAAACCTATGGTGAGAGTTCCATCAGGATCATGTCCATGTCACAGATAGATGCTTCGCTTTAAAGGATGAGATTGAGAAGATGCTGAAATCTGGAAAGCTGAGGAAGTATGTGTATGGTAAGGCTCCAAAGGGTGGAAGAGATAACCCTAAGAAAAGAAGAGATGACAGATGCCATGGCAATGTCCCGGCCAGAAGGGACGATGATTGAGAGGGAGATGATGAAGACGACCCGAATCTTCTGCCAAAGGATGACAACGCCCCAGTGAAGAGGGTCGGTATGATCTCCTTTGGTGTTAGCACCATATGTGGGGGATTTGTAGGAGGTGGCTCTGAGGTAACTGACAGGAAGGCTCATGTAGCAGAGGCCGGGTCATTGGCCAAGATCGAAGTTATGAATCTAACGTCTTCCGATGCAGTGCAGAAGAGGAAGAAGGTAGACATGGACACCCTCGTAGTGGGGTTATCCAGACTCGACATAAAGGGCATCTTAGCCCCCCATGATGACCCTTTGGTCATAACAACAAGGGTGCATGGGTGTGAGGTACGGAGGATCCTCATAGACGGGGGAAGCTCAGCAGACGTGATGTTCTGGCCTTGCTTCAAGAGCCTGGGTCTTAGCAGGGCAAGGCTGATGCCCTATCATCACCCATTGATAGGCTTCAGTGGAGAAAAGGTCCACCCACTGGGCATGTATGAGATGGATGTACGGATGGGGGATGAGTGGCCTAGGAGGCTGACCAAGAAGATAAACTTTTTCGTTATGGACAAAAATGTCTTCTCGGCCTACAACATCATCATAGGAAGGGTGGCCCTTAAAGAGTTTGAAGTTGTGCCGTCGACGGTCCATCAGATGCTAAAATTCTCGACTCCTTATGGAGTAGGGGAAGTGCAAGGGGACCAGACCATGGCGCGAGAGTGTTAATTCAACTCGGCCGAAGAGAGAGAAGCCCATAAGAGAGAAACCGCCACTTACAGCATCGACACTCTTGACCCAAGAGACGAAACAAAATTGAAGAAGGGTGAGGCCACGGAAGAGGTAGAATCCATCGTCCTCAATGAGGACGAGCCGAAAAAAACCGTCCAGGTCGGGAAGGCCCTAGAACCAGGAATCAAGGAAGAGATGATAAACTTCCTCAGGAGGAGACAGAGTGTCTTCGCATGGAGTCACACAGACATGCCTAGCATTGACCCTGAGGTCATGAGCCACAAGCTCAACGTGGACAGAGATGCCAAGCCAATCAAGCAGAGACGAAGAGTCTACTCCAGGGAGAAGTAAGACGTCATCCGGGAAGAGGTAAAAAAGTTAGAAGAGGCCGAGTTCATAAGAGAGGTTACCTACTCGGAGTGGCTCTCAAATGCAGTCATCGTGTCTAAGGCCAATGGGAAGTGGCAAATGTGTGTAGATTTCACTGACCTGAACAGGTCTTGCCCGAAAGACAGTTATCCCTTACCTAGGATATACCAGATGGTGGACGCAATGGCAGGGCACGAGCTCATGAGCTTCATGGACGCTTATTCAGGATACAACCAAATCTTCATGGATGCTGAAGACTCTGAGAAGACAACCTTCATTACTAACAAAGGGACGTACTGCTACAAGGTGATGCCCTTCGGTCTGAAGAATGGGGGGCAACGTATCAACGTCTTGTCAATAAGATGTTCGAAGAGCAAATAGGTAAGACCATGGAGGTATATGTAGACGATATGCTAACGAAGAGCCTGAAATCATGTACTCACGTAGCGGACCTTGAGAAGACCTTCGATGTCATGGACTCGTACAGAATGAAACTCAACCTGGCAAAATGTGTCTTCGGGGTAGGAGCTGGGAAGTTCCTGGGATTCATCGTTAATCAGAGGGGGATTGAAGCGAACCCTGAGAAAATTAAGGCATTGCTCGACATGAAGACTCCTAAGAGTATCAAGGATGTCCAGAGACTCACGGGAAGAGTGGTTTCCCTAAACAGGTTTGTTTCTAGGGCAATGGACAAGTGTCTTCCATTCTTTAAAGTTCTAAGAAAGTCCTTCCAGTGGGACGAAGAGTGTGAAAAAGCCTTCAACCAACTCAAGTCCTACTTGGGGTCTCCCTTATTGCTGTCTTGGCCCATCACGGGGGAAAGGTTGTTTGTGTATCTGGCAGTCTCTGAATTAGCGATTAGCGCGGCCATCATACGGGAAGAGGAAGGGGTCTAGAGGCATGTGTACTTCAACAGTAAGGCCCTTCATGGGTCTGAACAAAATTATCCCCGAATGGAGAAGTTGGCTTATACCCTGATACATGCCTCAAGGAAGATGAAGCCTTACTTCCAAGCTCACTCCATGGTAGTCCTCACTGACTCCCCACTAAGGCAGGTTCTGCACAAACCTGAGAAGTCCGGAAGATTAATGACCTGGGCCATCGAACTAGGAGAATATGATCTTACCTACCAGCCTAGGACAGCCATCAAGGGGCAGGCCCTCGCAGACTTTGTCGCAGAATTCACCTGGGAAGAGGCCGGTATAAGTTTGGAAGAGGCCGAGACAGTGAAAGGCTCAGATGACGGTGAAGAGACGAACCGTAGTGTCTTCTGAGATTCGGAAGAGACGAACCGTAGTGTCTTCTGAGATTTAGAAGAGGCGGCACCAAATGTCTTCCGAGATCGGGAAGAGGTCATCTCAGGCAAATCTCGGAGCGGAATAGAAGAGAACGAAGAGGATCGATACCTCTTCAAGAAGGGGGTTATGAGAGAAGGGGTCTTCTCATCAGATACAGACGTCTGGAGCCTCTTCGTTGATGGATCTTCCTGTGACAGTGGAAGCGGGGTGGGACTAATACTCTCGGCTCCAGATGGCGCCAACATTGAATACGCCTTGAGATTCAACTTCCAGGCCTCAAACAATGAGTTCGAGTATGAGGCCATCATAGCAGGTCTCTTATAGGAAACAACTCTTCGAGTAAAGCGACTCCTACTTCATAGCAACTCAAGGTTGGTTGTTAATCAAATATTGGGGGTATACGAGGCCAAAGATGAAAGGATGTCCAAGTACTTGAATAAGGTAAGAAGGTTGTTGGAATATTTTGAAGAAGCAAAACTGAAGAGAGTGCCTCGACTTAGCAACAATCACGCTGATGTATTGGCAAGGCTAGCCTCAGCGGTGAAGACAGATATGGGAAGGAACATTCCAATCGAGGTCTTAGGAAAGGCAACCATCGAGGAGGACGAGGTATGTAGCCCTTGTCATAATGTGAACCTAGGAGACTCATGGATCGACCCGCTCGTCAGATACCTAAGAGAGGGAGGGCTGCCTGAGTCCAAGCTAGAAAGGAGAAAGTTGAGGTACAGGGCTGCCAAGTTCTCAATGATAGGAGACATCTTGTACAAAAAGGGGTTTCTATTGCCTCTCCTCAGATGTGTCCATCCCATGGAAGTACCTCGGGTCTTACAGGAGGTTCATGAGGGTTCTTGCTCTAGCCATATAGGGGGAAGGCCCTTAGCCAAGAGGATCATCACACAGGGATGCTGGTGGCCTACCTTGTCTAAGGACACTGCAGACTATGTGAAGAGGTGCGACAAATGTCAAAGGTTTGCCACTATCCCTCATCAACCCCATCAGCCTATGACGTCAATCTCTTCTCCATGGCCATTTGAGGTATGGGGAATTGACTTGGTAGGACCTTTACCAAGAGCTGTCAACAACTATAGATTCTTGATAGTTGCCATTGACTACTTTTCAAAGTGGGTGGAGGCAGAACCGATGATAACAATTACAGAGCAGAAGACCTTCCAGTTCATTTGGAGGAACATCATATGCAGATATGGCCTCCCAAACACTCTCATCTCGGATAATGGGACCCAGTTCAAGAACTCCTCCTTAGAAAAGTATTGCCTAAGAGTGGGGATTAAACAGTTCTTCTCGTCTCCTGGTCGACCTCAGGCAAATGGCCAGACCGAGGTCACAAACAGGACCATCTTGGACGGAATCAAGAAGAGGTTAGAAGATGAGAAGGGGAGATGGACAGAAGAGGTCTGCGCTGTGTTATGGGCCTACAGAACCACGGCAAGGACACCAACAGGAGAAACCCCATTCATGCTGGCACATGGCTCAGAGGCCGTCATACCAACGAAAATAGGACTACCAACTCATCGAATTCAGACCTACAACCCAGACAGCAATGGGGAAGAGAGGAGGCTAGACCTGGATCTTATCGAAGAAAGGAGAGAAGATGCAGAGGTCAGAAAAGCAGCCTACCAACAGCGGGCAGCGAAATTCTACAACCAAAGGGTGAATTCAAGACCCATTGCAGTAGGAGACCTAGTGCTAAAGAAGACCCTGCAAAAGGCAAATAAGCTACACCCAAACTGGCATGGTCCCTACAAAGTAACAGAAGAGGTTGTGCCTGGCACTTACAAGCTAGAAAACCTAGAAGGAGAACCTTTCACTAACCCATGGAACGCTGATCACCTGAAGAGATATTACATATGATGTTGCGTAGAATTTTATGTAAATGTACTATCTTACTGAGAAGAGGTTATTAATAAAGATCAGTTTCCATAACAGTTCTTGCTTCATTCTTAGACCAGAGATGTATTATGGGGATAACATCTTAGGTGATGACCTCAGACCTTCATAACATCACTCGGTGGTGAAGAGGTCTGATCTCAGACACCTTAGCAGATGACCTCAAACTCTTAACATCATTAATTTGGTGAGATTAATTATGAGGATAACATCTTAGGTGATGACCTCAGACCTTCATAACATCACTCGGTGGTGAAGAGGTCTGAGCTCAGACACATTAGCAGATGACCTCAGACTCTTAACATCATTAATTTGGTGAGATTAATTATGAGGATAACATCTTAGGTGATGACCTCAGACCTTCATAACATCACTCAGTGGTGAAGAGGTCTGATCTCAGACACCTTAGCAGATGACCTCAGACTCTTAACATCATTAATTTGGTGAGATTAATTATGAGGATAACATCTTAGGTGATGACCTCAGACCTTCATAACATCAATCGGTGGTGACGAGGTCTGAGCTCCGACACCTTAGCAGATAACCTCAGACTCTTAACATCATTAATTTGGTGAGATTAATTATGAGGATAACATCTTAGGTGATGACCTCAGACCTTCATAACATCACTCGGTGGTGATGAGGTCTGAGCTCAGACACCTTAGCAGATGACCTTAGACCCTTAACATCATTAATTTGGTGAGATTAATTATGAGGATAACATCTTAGGTGATGACCTCAGACCTTCATAACATCATTCGGTGGTGACAAGGTCTGAGCTCAGACACCTTAGCAGATGACCTCAGACCCTTAACATCATTAATTTGGTGAAATTAATTGCGAGGATAACGTATTAGGTGACGACCTCAGACCTTCATAACATCACTCGGTGGTGACGAGGTCTGAGCTCAAACACCTTAGCAAATGACCTCAGACCCTTAACATCATTAATTTGGTGAAATTAATTATGAGGATAACGTCTTAGGTGACGACCTCAGACCTTCATAACATTACTTGGTGGTGACGAGGTCTGAGCTCAGACACCTTAGCAGATGACCTCAGACCCTTAACATCATTAATTTGGTGAAATTAATTACGAGGATAACATCTTAGGTGACGACCTCAGACCTTCATAACATCATTCGGTGGTGACGAGGTCTGAGCTCAGACACCTTAGCAGATGACCTCAGACCCTTAACATCATTAATTTGGTGAAATTAATTGCGAGGATAACGTCTTAGGTGACGACCTCAGAGCCTAATTACAATTCAATGGTGAAGAGACCTGAGGTCAGAATTATTGGCTGAGTATAAACAAGACATCACTACAACAAAATAATAGAAGATCACATGGCATTCAATAAAGGGAAGAGATATAGCATTCAGAGGCATTGTTATAAATATTCCTTGAATACAAAATACCATGGTGTTACAAGTTACAAGTTACAAATTACAAATTATTTGTTACAAGTTACAAGTCCTAAAGGTTTGGGGGGGAACAGTAACAGTCTCGGCCTGATTGGCTTGATCAGCATTAGTCACCTCGGCCACGTCATCAGTATGGCCTGCCCCTCCGACCTCGGTTCCTCCCAGAGTTGCAGTCTCGGCAGGAGCAGCAGCCTCGTCCTCCACCTCTTGAAGCGCCTGAGCAAACTGAGGGTCAGCAAAGCCGAGTCCAACAAAGTCAGAGGCCTTTAGAGTACCGACCTCCCTCTCTCTGACTTCATCCCATTTGGTAGTGGCCTTGATACCTCTTTCAAGATATTCAAAGCCAAAACCCATGAACTCGTCTGAGCCTTTGTAGTCAGAAATTATTTTGTCCGAGGCATCTTTAAGGGCAGCCTTCACAGCCGAGCTGACCTTCTGCTGCAGGACGTCATCTTTGGCCTTCAGGGCTTTGGCATGATCTTTGACGAGCAGAGAGATGTCTTTTTCCAACCCCTTAACCTTACTCTCAGAGTTCTGCAGCTCTGATTTCGGACGGTCGACCTCAGCATTTAGGGCACTCTCAACCTTCTCGGCCTCTTGCCCCTTCTGGATGAGGGGCAATTTCCTCAGAGTCCAATTCGATAGTTGATACATAGCAGTCACTCCCTGCACATTTAATGAAGTGGTTAAGCAGGAGAAAAGTCAGATGTTGCACTTATAAAATTTTGACAAGGGAACAAATCATACCTGGATGGCTCTATGAAGGTCGAACTCAATCAGCAGGGAGGTATCCATATCCCTGTAGAAGCGCTTGTCAGCCTCGATCATTACAGATCCGATTGCGTCCATGGCCTGCTTGCTATGGCCGACCACACTATCGGTCAACTTTAGCTGATCCAGACATGCCGTCAGGATGTCGGCCGAAGAGATTGGAATCACAGCATCAGAGGCCTTCTTCTGCCTCAAGGTCGGCCTATGATCCTCAGAGGCATGGGCTTCTGGGGCCCTCTTCTTTGAGGCCTAAGATTTGGATGTAGAGGGAGATGGGGGAGGAGCGTTCAGACCAGCCTTTTTGGCAAGCCTCGCCAAGCTCGGAGCAACCATCTCCCACAGTTTGTCTGGGATGTCTTGTGGTCGCTCTGCTAAAGTTAGAAGATATGGGTTAGAAATCAGATATGAATGAGTTCAGAGGTTAGACTTAAAATAAAAATTCTTACCAAAGTCAACAAGGGGACTTCCACCCAGGCTCATCCCCGAGAGATACTGGGGGGTCAGCAAATGTTTGAACTTAACAAACAGACCATGTGCCCCTTGGTCTTGCAGGGCCTTCACCTTCTGGATATTCTGAAGACTTAGACCAGAACCGGCCCTGGCAGACATGGTGACCTTGCCCCATTTGAGAGGTATCCTCGGCTCAAGTGTGGAAGAGGGGACGCATGGGCCAAATTCCCATGGTCCTGAGGCGAAAAAATAGCGGGGCTTCCAATTATGATTTGATGTCTGAGTCACCTGGAGAATTTTCTTCTCAGGCCTCCGAGCCACAAAATGATAGTAGCTCGAATGGTTTTTGGCTGAGGTTGGGACATAACAACCAACGAAGACCTGAACTGGGAGGTCAGAGTGGTGGACTGCCCTCCACAGGATAATGGCCCCTATGATGACTCTCCAGGCATTGGGAGATAGCTGTGAGGAGGCCTAGTTGATATAAGAGAGAATGGATTTGATGATGGGATGAATGGGTAGGCGAAACCCTAACTTAAACATCTGCTCGTACAGGCAGATTTCTCCATCTCGGCAGTGATAGGCCCTCTCTTCCCTTAGAGGTCTCCTTAATTTTATGGAGGGACTAATGGAGTATAAATATCTGAAGCAAAGAAGATCCACCTCAGTTACCGTGCTCTCGAACTCGGCCGCCTCAGAGACGTCGACATCACTTTCAGCATCTTCATCGTCATCAAGCTCAACGTCGGCCGGAGCAGATGTAGATGGGTTACTAGCGAATCTCTGAGCGAACTTTGCCCCTGTGGCAGCCGACAGAGGGATGGCGTCAAGAATGGGTGGCACAGCCACACTCGGTTCAACAAGTTCAACCTCTGAAGAAGAGGCTGAGGTGCTTGAGCCACTATGGGATGAAGCTCGACTGGAGACCTCGGCCTGATCAGAGGCATGTCCAGGCCGAGGTGTGAAATCCATGGCTTCTTGAAAAGAGTCCACAGATATGGGGTCTGAGGTAGAAGATTCAGACTCAGACATAGGTGTTGGATCAGCAGGAACCCCTGTCTGATAGAAGTTCTCCGGGGGGTCAGGATATATTACTCTCAGAGGTGGTGGGAACAAGGGTCTAATGGGAAACTCTTGTGACCTACGAGCTTCCTCTTGAGCTCTCTCTATTTGCCTAATCTTTTTTTAGGGTTTTCTCTCTAAGAGAGGGGAAATCCTCAAGAAGCTGGTATAAAGGTCTGAGCATCAGAGGACGACCCTACACTTGGGAATAACTCCTAAAACTACAAACAGGATTGACTTGTAAAATAAATGAGTTTAAAAATCAAACCAAGAAATTCGAAGCAAACACAGTTCGCCTGAAAATATGGTGCTCGTTGGAAAACGATGAAACTCGCCGAAAAATGAAATCCAAATACGAGAAACAAAGGAAATGGAAAGGAAAAAGTATCTGGAAATGAAACGATGAAGGCAAATGAAGAAAACTCGCAAGAAAACCAACAAATGCCTCTGCAGAAGAGCGTTGAGTAGAGAAGCTTTAGAGAGAGAAAATCGCAGGAAGAAATCGCGCACGGGAGAGAAGAAATGAAGAAGGAGGGAAAAAGGGTTTTGAGACCCTTAAATACGTGGGCATGTTTCCCAAGGCACATCATTGCCTTGGGAGCCCCAAAGGACAGCTGACGGCACACGCATACCAAGTAAGCACGTTCTAGCGTTGGACAGGTGTTAAGCAGGTATTGGCTTGGAACAGACAGGCCTCGGAGGTGTAGTAAATCCCCAAGCCACTTGCTCTCACATATGACTAAGGGCTGGGGGTGATTGATATGTCCCAAGTGTAACCTCGGCCAAGAGACACCAACCTGGGCCGATATTATGGCCGACCTTGAGGATAAGCCATGGGCCCACGATATCAGCCCTCGGCCTTAGTAAGGTCAGCCTAGGCCGACACTTCCACCTACATTTCCGATGGACACTACGTGCATCACAGGCATCAACAGCATTCTCATATACCTGGATATGGAAACCTCGGCCGAGTGTAGGCCGAGGTAACAAGAAGCCTTGGTAACCTTTAACATGGAACCAGTCCAACCTCGGCTTGGGCCGAGGTGACAAGAAGCCTTGGTAATCTTCAACATGGAATCAGTCCAACCTCGGCAGGGGCTGACCCCAGCATAATGTCTCGGCTGAGATCAGGCCGAGACTCCCTATGGCACATCTCGGAAGACGTTTATCGAACCTTTACAGCTCGGCCTCTCCCAGGCCGAGGTCATGCACGAATATGGCAGCCGAGCATCTATTGACATTTGGATAAGGACACATGGGCACAAATCAGTTGTAACAAGATTATTCCCCACACGTGGGGAGAATATTTCATCATCATTCCTTACATGTGACAGTGACAGTGGCACTCCCACATTGGTGAGGTTACCACACACATGCTCATTGCATGCATGGGGGTATATTACACCCCCTAGGTACTATATATAGGGATCTTCCCCTACCTTGCAAAAGGATCCTAGATATTCAACCCTAGCAAAAACTCTGTCTAGATATACAGTGGAGAGAGAAAGCTTGAGAGGTTGTATCCATGGCCATTAGTGCCTTCATTCAGTGATATTACTCACACACACTCACAGTGGACGTAGGCCAAATTGACTGAATCACTTATATCCTGGTGTTGGTTCCTCTTATCCTCATCTTAGTCTCTTATCTCTTTATATAATTGTGCTGCCATTGTTATTCTTATATTGAGCTTGAAAACACCTTACCTGGTGGTGCTAATTCCAGCATCATCACCGCTGAGATACCATTATCCACCAGTACTCTTGAGATTATTACTTCTTTTATCCTCATTTTGATCACCAATGGATCATCATGAGGATATAGTACACCTACGAGGTCATTCTTGGAGAAACCGATGACCAGTTTTTCTTTATTCACCTTCGTCGGGCGATCATCCTCAGCTAGATTTATTTGCTGAATGTATGAACAAGCTTGAGCCTCATTGAGATAAGCTTTCCTTTCCGCAGTAAGGTCCCCACCTCCTGCATCTCCACCTGTAATAACATTACAATCAAATGATCCAAAACGAATTAAAAATACCTCACGCTCTGGCTGTCTTGGTCTCTTGGGGAGATCGGGGTCGTCTTCTGGATAATCTTCATGATCTCTTTTCTTATTTTCTTCTACTCGACGAGGGTATTTAGACCTCTGTCTTTCTCGGTCGTTGATTTTTCTTTCATTTCTTCGATCAACATACATGGCCAGCTTTCCTCGTCTGATGAGTGCTTCGATTTCATTTTGGAGAGCTATACAATTTTGGTCGTGTGACCATGGTCTTTATGGAACTCGCAATATTTGGCCTTATTCCTCTTGTCATGATCTGCCTTCATTTTCTCAGGCCAGTTTAGTTCCTCGCTGTTCTTGATCTCTTCCAGGACATGGTTTATGTCTACTTTCAAAGGAGTATAATTTTCAAATTTCTTCAATATTTCCCATGATGGCTTTGCTTTTGACTGCTTGTCACCACCGTTGTTCTTATGTTCTTTCTTTTTAGCCTTATCAACCTCCACCTTGGTCTCTTTGGTGTCCATGTTCTTCTTCGCAGCCATAGCCTCCTCGGCATTCATGATCTTGGCCTCTTTTGTCATTAGTTTGACATGGTTCTGGGTGGATCTTTGGCCAAAGTATAGTATAATTTATTGGGCAACAGTCCACTCATCAAAGCAGTAATTGTTGTATTTTCCTCATAATCAATAACTTCGAGCTTCTCATTATTGAAATGAGTTATGTAATCCATGGTGCTCTCACCTATTTTTTGTCTAACACTTAACAAATGTGCCAATCGTTTAACTGGTTTTGCTCCGAAATAGAAATTTCCAATGAAAAGCTCGACAAGTTGAAAGAAAGTTGAAATCTTCCCCCGAGGAAGATTATTGTACCATATTTGTGCAGATCCGGAAAGAGTTCCCAAAAATTCCCTGCATCTCATCTCGTCTGGCATGGTATAGATGTCGGCAGTAGCTTGGTATTGTTCTATATGAAGGGCAGGGTCAATTTTTCCATCATATTTAGGGGTCACAACAGGTGCTTTGAACTTCAATGGTGTGGGAAAATCCACAATTGCCTGTATAAAAGGCGTCCCTTGGACAAAAGTTCTTTGTAGAGGATTCTTGGCCTTAGCCATTTCCCCTAGTCTATCCTCCAACCATTGAATAGATCCATTCCATGCATCCTTTCCCTCCTCGGGCCTATTGGTTCGAGCAGTTGATCGTGTTGAAGTCGCTTCCTGGGATCTATCATGTGGAGCAACTGGTTGTGATTGGGCAGAACCCTCTCTTAGATCAGATGGTCATCGAAAGTTTCTCGACACAGCCTTAAGAGGACTTTTATTCTTCCTAGGGCCCAATCGATCAAAAGGAGAGACCCTACTTAATCTCTCCAATGCACTAGTCTTTTCTGGAGAGAGAGTTATGTGTTGTTCAGTATCTGTAGCTCGTACTGACGAAGTTCGACCCGGTTGATAAGAAAAATCATCAGATCTCTTAGTGCGATATGAATCGCTCTGCCTAATACACAAAGAAAGTAAACATGTATTTCTTTGAACACTTCGTTGTCCTGAATGGGCCGGTGCTCCACCCTGGATAGTTTGCATGAGTTGTCTCATAGTCTCTTGCATGGCCGTCTGGCCTTGAGCCAAATTAGCCATAATTACAGCAAGATCTTGAACATTTGGAGGAGCGGATGGATTCGGGGGGTTTCCAGCGTTTCGATTACTGGATTCAGGATTATCAGCCATTGAGGATGAATTATTTTAGTGAAAAATGATAGTTTTCAGTCGTTTCCCACAGACGGTGCCAATCTGCTGATGTAAAAAATTAGATTATCTCTAATTAATCAATCACAGATAAAAATAAACAAGATAAAAGATTTTTAAAGTGGTTCAGCCTTAAAGGAATGGCCTACGTCCACTGTTTTGTTATTGTTGACTGTTTGGGAATTCTTGATAATAGATTTTTACCAAGAAATTCCGAATCCCTTGCTAATGAGGAGGTTAGAATGTATTTATAGCCTTGGGGATGTACATGTGAGAGAATATTGCGCCAATCTGTGTATACATCTGTATGATAATAATCAGCATTTAATGCGCATTCAATCCTCTTAATTATTCGGTTATAAATGCTCTGTACGAGGTGCAGCTCGGACCGCCTAAGCTGATCGGACCGCCTAAGTAGCTCGGTATAATAAAGTTCCTCGGAGAACACTTGCTGCTCGGAGCGCCTGAGTTGGTCGGGGAGGTTGAGTTCCTCGGAGTCAAAGTGTTGTCAAAAATGTTCTTAGGTGCCATGTAGATTGACACGTGTCTCCACATACTTGGTCCTGGTCAGCAGGTTAAATTTGGTATCAATAGTAAGTATGTGTTGGTATTTCTCTAGGATGAACAGTGTTGCCATAAATCTCATATCTCTCCTTGAAATCTTCCTCATCGCAATCTTGGTCATCTGCGCACCTTTAGACCTTCTTTCCTATATGGAGATGATATGGATCAGCGACATCTCTTCGTTTGTGGTGGTGTAATACCTCTTTGGCTAGGGCTAGGGGTGGTTCCTCGCCATTGCATCCACTACCTCTTTGGATGCTGGAGTAATATCTACTATTCGATCACCATGAATCCTCCCTATCACATTTTGGATAAAGGACATAAACTACTGTTGAATTTATTTTTAGCTGGCCATCAAAAATCTCAACGTTGCCACCACACTAATAATTTCAGACTTAGAACGTGGATGGTTGGAGCTAACTCCATCATTACATGGTGGGTCAGTTGCTATTCTAGGAGGATTTAAACTAGAATCAAATAGAGAAGAGATGGAATTATAGGGCTCAAAATGATATGATTCGAGAAAATCTTGAAAAACATAACCTAAACTCTTTCAATGGTGATCCAGACCCAACAATGGTGGTTGTGGATAACCACCAGAGGCAAAAAGAAGTGTTCAAGTGAAGAAGTAGGAGAAGAGAGTCTCTTCCCAAATACGGTGCCAAAATGATGACACGAGAGATATCACCACCTCAAGTCAGTAAGTAACTAAATTTCTAGCTCCGTTAGCAATGGTGATATTGGAGTAGTAGTATAAAAGATATATGTACTTAAAATAAGGGATGTAGATAAGGAAGATGCAAGCATGTAAATGGTTCGACCTTGGCCTACTCCATTGTGCAAACAAGTGAATATCTCACTAAAAACTATGGGTAAAGGCTATTAATGGAGGTTAAAATTTTCTCTCTCTACAGGTAGAATTCAACAGCATAAAAGTAGGGTTTTGTATTCTTTATCCCTTTTGAGGATGACGCAGTAGATTTTTACAGAGTTAGGGGTGTGCAGCATCACCCCAAGAATGCACGTGGTGTGCACGAGATGAATGAGGGAATGAAAGAATTCTAGTTGTATATTTCATGTGCATGTCATGATGAACGAATATTCTCCCCACGTGGGGCTGATCTCCTATAACGATTTTTCCACGTGTTCTGTCAATGTCCAGGTCACAAGTACCATGAGAGTTATTGATGTCAACTTTGTGAGGTCTCGACTAGTCAAAACTGATGAGGTGACCTTACTCGTGGATAAGGCCGAGAGTGACACCATTCCTTCAAATGTTGTGATTGATCTTGCCCTCAAGACGTTAGACAGAGACGACACATGGTAGGGTCGAGACTAGGAAATACCGTGTTATGAGCATAATGATTGCCTTCATTATTGGTCGCATGTGTTCTCTCGGGTTAGTCTCTTAGGCCGAGACTGTTTGACTTGGACCATCGTGACATGGACCCATATAAGGATGAGGATGAGTTGCACTCAAGGGGTAGGGTCATAATCCCAACCTGAGTCTCATCCAGACGAGTTCATACTTATGTATATCACTAATACTTTTTACATATCAACTCCTTTGTTGTTCAAACTCTAGGGTACCTATAAAAATTCAAAATAAAAATGATTAGTTCAAATTTAGGGTCAAGAAAGTTTAGAAAATTACATAATTACCGCTCAATTTCAATTTAGCCCCGAAATTAATAAGTTGCTCGTATTAATTCAGAATTCTACTTAATTTCATAGTGAACTTTATTTTGTCTAGATAAATAATTAAAATTACTTTCAGGCCCATAAAGTTTTAAAAATTAAGGTTTCACCTTATGGGTTACTAAAATTATATTTTTAATTCAAATCTGATTCAACTCGGCTTGCAATTATTTTTAAAATTATACTTCTTCATTTCATGGGATTTTAACTGTCACTTGGAGTCGGTAGGATAATAAGTTTACAATAAAAGACTTACTTTTTTTTGTTCAAATGGGCTTGCAATAGAAAAATATAAGAAGGTTGGAGTTAGGTTAATTTTTTGGACTTTTAAATGATGGCCTAATGTCATTTCTCAAGTTTTGTTAAGTTAATTTATGTCTGAAGACGAATTACTGAGACTTCTAGTACTTGAGACTCACATATTGACTTTTTTGTTTTCAGTAATCGAACAAAACAAAGGAATTCGAGATCATCGATGAATTTAACACTGAAAGAAAGTTTGAGTTATTTTAACTCGAATTGATTTAAATCCCTTGAGAATGATGAATGGCACAAAATCTCACTAAGTTAAAATCTCCATATTTATTTATTAAGCATATTAACTTTTGGCTCACTATCCATTTTCCACAATACTATTTGGCTAATATGCAAAAAAATTCATAAGTTGAGAGATTTGTGAATTAATTTTATATTAAAAATTATTTCAAAACTTAGTTATAATAAAAATATTTTTGGACATTTATTATTATTTTTTTCAAAGATACCATCCTTACCCCTAAACCTAAATTTTACATTGTCTTTAATGTATGCTTGAATAAAAATATAAACAAAGCAAATAAAGTAAAAAAAGTGAAATAATGATATTACCCGTGATCTCCACTTTTTCCACCAACTTCCAAACTTAACAAATGCATGTTAATTATAAAAAATAATGTAAGAAATAAAATAACCTAAAAAATAATAATAAGAAGAAAAATAACAGCATACAAAGCCATGCGAATTATCATCATCACCATATATTAACAATCAAAATAGTTGCGGGTCATTCAAAATAATAAAATCTTACAGCACTAAGTAAAAAAAATTGAGAGTATCACTGCACAACAAAAATTTTCAACCTTAAATCCATGGTCATAATGGTGCGCGCTAATATCATCAATGGTAAATAAATTTTAGTTTCACGAATCATATGTCGATGCATCGCGTGGGGGTAGCAAATCACAATAAGGATCCATGTATTTACTATCCATTTTTCTAAAATAGTCACTGACGCGACTAAGAATGTGTCTCTAAAGTGCGTACTCTCTAGGCTCAAGTGCAAGCCTGTCGCATTAGTAATAAACCCGAAAAGTCGGTATCTTATCCACAGGGAAATAGGACGAGAAAATCGTGATGACAGAAGGAGAGACGGTTAACCTAACTTCAACTCTAAGAAGAACGAAAAGATGATTTGAATGGTGAAACAGCTACAACTAGATACAATTTTTAAAAGACTAATGAGAATTGAAATAAAACTTGAACTATATGATGAGAAAAACAGGTCGGGAATACAATCCCTCAACCCTAGTGTATTTCTGGTATAAAACTAATTGCAAATTTAAGTGATTAATCGGACCCAGACTTTAGTACTGCCAAGCATTAATTATATGAGGTTCAAGCCCGCACCATACGTAATAAGAGGACGAGTAAAGCAGTAACACGATAGCTACACTCGCTTTGCAGTCCAAAGTATCATGCTTACCCTGGAGCAACCGAGATCCAAAGATCTACAATGGTTGTGTTCGCTACTCAATATGGTCATAATAAATCCTTAAATTTAAAGGATTAATTTTATACACATGCAACTATCACATCGGGTTGAGTTCATGCATACCAACCCTAAAAAATTTAGTCGGACACGTTGAACCTAATTGTGCATGAATTAACTACGTTGCATGTGAAATAAATCATGATGGAAGTGAATTGAAACATGCAAGGAATTATTATGAACTTAGAAACTAACTGAATCGTACAAGAAGAATAACATGCAAAATAATTATATAAAGAACGAAACTTGAATTAAAACTTGAGATCAATCCCAAAAATAATCAATCTTGAATCACCAAATCAAAGCTATGTTCCTAGGGTATTCTCCTACATGTTTCTCTATCAAAAACTATTCAAACTATGTTTTCTAAGTCAATACAATGATACATGTACGTTTTAGAAGAAGTTGTAACATGATAGGACTCTTTGAACCAATCAGCATTAAGGGGAAAATTCATGCATCAGACACCTCGAACCGATTCCCAGTGCGGTTTGGGAAATCTTGATGGTTTCAGATCTCTTTCTAACACTTAGAATATTTTCCAGCTTCTCTTCCTTTCTTCTATGGATTTTTTTTCAACTTCAAGGGGTCATAACTCCTTCACCGTAGCTCGGATTTGGGTGCTGTTTCTTCCAGTATTCTCGTTGTTCCTAGCTCTTCAACTTTATAGTATGCTCCACCTTCGGGATCGAGCTACATAATTACGAAAATTCCCTTGAATTTGCCTTCCTAGACTTTCTTTCATTGTTTCGATTTCTCTTTTACACCGCTTGCATACTTTACCTGTAAAACACATAAGAGAAACACAAAACATGAAGTAATTGACAACTAAGGTTAGTATCATAATTATGAGTTAAATCCATATCAATTGCACCGTTCGGGTTCACAAAGGTGCCGAAATTAGGAGGATAAATATACAATATTTATGCCCTATCAGTCACGTAAAATTAGGGATGCATACTCCACTACTAAATGTGAGACTTCATAAAAAGCACGAGAAGCAGAGCTATCATGTGGCGATACAATTTCTTCATAAAAATGGGAGGATCGTCATAATTACTAGAAGCATCAATAAAATCGAATGACGAATAGTCAAATAAATCTTCCGACATATTAAGTAGCATTTTTTTCAATTAAATTATAATAGAATTCTTGACAAAAATCAACATCTAAATCATCATAAGTAGTACATGTATCAATATTAATAATTTTATCCTCACTAAATTTTTTTGTCCCCATTTAATTCATGACTACTTTTAGAAATATGATTATTATAACATATGGTTGCCTTTTCCCAACTAATATACTTTGGTGGACAAATAGTGAATATAAGAGTTGGATTCACGTCCAGGCCTTCTTTAATTTCTTTAAAAATGACTACTCACTCATCTGCCTCAAATTGAAATATGTAATCATCTGAATTTTTATAATTTTATAGCCACGCGTCCAAAGGATTAATTGAAAAATATAAAAAAGATGATGGGATAACAATATGAGGATCACCCATTGTAGTTCACACACACACACACACACACACACACACACACACACACACATATATATATATATATATATATATATATATATATATATATATATATATATATTTGAATATTTTAAATCGAAAGCAATTTAAATCGACTCAAAACCACATAAACTAACACATATCAATTTGATTCATCTAATTTAGGTGATGGGAAATTAAATTTAAAAATCTAATTTTTCCCGAGATTCATCGATAATAACGAGAGTCTTTAAATTAATCTCCCTAATTATACAACTCCTACTTTGACAAAGAAGAATTTAAAAGACGATCAACTACGATTACAGGCTCAAATTTCGATTTTACCTCCAGGTATGTTGTCAGTGCCAAGAGTAATTAAAAATCACCGATCCTAGACAAGGTAAAGCGGAACCGATTTAACAAATTCACAACGGAGTAGTTTGTAATTCTACCCTCGATAAGAAGTTTCCTATGAGATATGTGATATCCTACGATCAATTTCTACTTGATTTTAAATTAAATATGATGGCTCGGGATATGCAAATACTAGGTCAATTAGTAATTTTCGAGCCAAATAAGGGTGACGAAATCTCCACCTTATCTTTCACATGGGTTTTTCCCTTAAGTGAATGTACCCAACATAGTAATACAAATGCAAATTTAAATCACGCAAAACCATTAAAAAAACGTACCTCTCACGTGGACTTTTTATGGTCACTTGTTTACGTTGGGCCGAAGTTCAAGTTGACAACGATCAAGAAGAAACATCACCTACATTTTAATCGTCCCGAGAGTTCCTTGTTCTCATTTCAAGATTGCACAAGTTTTGTTCATGTTTAGTCACTATTGCACACATTTTCTAAACTTTTCCACACTTTTGCCTTTTTTTTTTCTTTTTTTTTTATAATTTTTAACTGTGCCACTAGAAAATAACACAAAATAATTACACGAAGCTTAAAGTGTGATACGAAAAAAATATAAGATGAAAACAACACGACACAAGAAGTAATGGAGTGTTTAACACGAATGAGAATAAAACAAAGAATAAAACAAAAAAGAACCACAATGGAACATTTTTTATATATTCTGGAATAAAAAACATTTACTTAAAATAAATTTTTTTATTTGAATTTTTTTAATTTTAAATTTTTTGTGTTTTAGTTTTTTTATGGACTAACTACAAAAAAAAATTTGAATTTCAGAAAAAAAAAATGTAATACCCGGTGATTTTAATGACTTTTAAAATGGGTTATATTTTAAATTAATGGATTAATTGGATTTTAATATTAATCAATTCATTTGGGTTTTATTCGAATTGTGGATATTAAAATGAATGATTCTATATATTACTTAAAGATATTTAGGTAATATATGATTATGATGTTATTGTTATTGCGGTGAGTTATTAAATCTGTAATTTGAATTTTTAGTTGGACACGGTATGGGACGTGTCGGGACTAATTTGTTAAATTAAAAAGGAAACATATTTTTACATCAATCTTATAGTCGTTTCGACTGTGTCGTTGAGTCCGAAAGGGTTGAAATAGTCAGAAAAGTCTATTTGGATGTTGGTTTTGTGTCTCGGGTCATTTGAAAATGAAAAGACACCCAAAAAGGGCATTTTGGTTATATTTACAGTAGGGATGAATAGTGATTTCGAGTTTTGTCTTATTATAAATATTTGGAGATTAGTTGTACGTAGTTCATTCTTCTGCTCTACACAAAAATTAAGAGGTCACCTTTTGAGAGAAAGTGAAAGGGTGCTTGGGAGAAGAGAAGCTTGCTTGGAAAGGAGGAACCAAAGAACCAAAGGTCACCACCACCAACCACCACTGGAAGTGGCCGAAGAAAGGGGAGAACCACCTGTGATATACAACTCCAAAGGATCAGATCTTCATTAGAGGCAAGTGTTTGATAATTGCAATCTAAGTTTATATATTGTCCATGTTAGGATAGTTATAAAAAGATGACATTTTTACATGTTTGGAAGATAATGAAGAGTTATTAATGGATTTATGAAAAATGGAAGTTTATAGGAATCAAACTCATGTTGTAGGTAGATAGTAATCAACGAAATAATCATAAATCTGTTGAAGAAATGCTGAGAATCAATGGTGTGTTCTTGAAGATATCATGTATATCATTTTTTGGAAAAATAGGTTAAACATATGCTTTTAATTCAACCTATTGATGATTCTAGGATGTTTAGAGCACTAGAAATCATTCACATATGTTATTATATCATGTAGTAAGGTTTATAAGGAATTTGGGTAGTTAATATGAAGGTTTAAATGATCTAAACTGATGAAACCCGTAGTAGAAGAAATGCAGAAAACTGGGTTGTTATCTGGACGATCGATCGGTCGATCGACCCCCTGCCTTCGATAGATCGACCTTCCCAGAATCCTTGAAGTTGTTTCTTTTTAATGCTTGTTCGAATCCCAAACCTTTTGTAAATATTTAGTGATTATTAATTGGATATAATGGGAATTAGGGAAGATCAATAAGCCCTAGTTAAGAATCGAATTAATTTGATTGGGATCTAATTGATTAGAATTATGTTAATTAAATTGGAAGAAATTTTGATTGCTAGATTCATGTGTTGGATTCTAATTTGTATGCATGAGGATTAAGGATAGGTCCGGGAGGGGAGATTTAATATAACACCTGGGTAGCCTTAGGGTTACAATTTGAGCATCAAGGACTGAGTTTAAGCTCATTATTGATTGCACAAGGACTGAGTGTAATACAAGCGCTTAGTGGTATGACTCCTGGATAGAGATGGGAGTTCATACCACATTTGGTTGAAAGAGCGGATAAGGTTATCCCGATTGCGTATTTGAAGTTGACAGACCTCCACGGCCGATAAAGTTAAGTAATAGTGTATTGGAGGGGTTCCTTGTTTGGATTTCTCTTTGCGAGACGCTCCGCACACGAATCTTAACAACGTCGGGAGTGGAGAGATGTTATAGGATGCAAGGATGTTGGTTTTGTTGATAAGTTATATAGTGTGAATGAACCACTATAGACTATGAGCCATGTGATGATGGTATTTAATCCTAGTTGATAGAAGATGTATTTATAAGAGATTAGAAACAATCGGTTTTAACCCTAATTAAAGGAGAGTTTAAATTCGTAGTAATTCGGGAGATAAGATGAGATGGACCAGTAGGATATTAGTGATTTCTTACTGAATAAATATATTGAGGAAAACCTAATTGAACTTTGAGTAAGGAGTGAGACTCCGGAATAATTAAATTAAAGAAGTAAATTCATAATA
Source organism: Sambucus nigra (assembly GCA_949130495.1). NCBI lineage: Eukaryota > Viridiplantae > Streptophyta > Magnoliopsida > Dipsacales > Adoxaceae > Sambucus > Sambucus nigra. The sequence goes on from OX422207.1 coordinate 718,750,049, forward strand.
TTTTAATACATAGGATTGAAAGAGATATAATGCTACGTATGGGAATTATCTTAGGGTAATGTGAGTACCTTGTTGATATTATATCTATAGGTAGATGATAATGCCTATTTGATTGATTGATGATTTATGTTTATGACATACCTAGCTTACTTGCTATCGACGGGAGGTTTACGCGTAAGGGCAGTCATATCCTGATGAATCCATGGGATTTTTGATTTGTCGCTCAAGAACATAGGTCTATGAAAGAATTATCGAGGAGTTGATAAGTCCGCTGACTATGGGAACGTAGGTATGTACGTGTCCCATGGGTATGAGAACTATGTTCGCCTCCAATGATTGTGTTGATGTTTGTGGTTCGAGGAATCCTTACCGAACCTTTAGTCCCCTATTCAGCGACCTGCGATAATGGGACGTGATAGCAGAGTAATGCATGCACCGCAACTGTGACCTGGGGTGCCGTATTATATATACAATGAATTAAATGATTATATATGGTGGTTAAATCAATCTACTATGTGATAATTGTAGATAACGGTGAATAGAGAAAGAGAATTGAACTAAGTTAATGAACAGTTATTCTGATAGATTTGAAAAGCCTAACTCATTTTAATGAGAAACGTATATGAATGATTATACTAAGTATGGTATGGTACATATGTGGTTATGATATGGAATGGAATCATATTATGGAAATTAGTGAGGAGGAACCATTAACTAGGAGGTTAATAGGAAACGTTAAGTGTGCACTCTAGATGAGATGTGAGAATAGCAAGTCAGAGTATGGTTACTAACATGTACATAATATATGCTTTATTGCACTTGTTAAATACTTGCTGTTTTCAAAATCATTTTCACATCGGGCTCTGACCCATTTCCTTGTATATTTTCTTTTCTATTGTACCTTCTATATCAGGTGTCCAGCATCCGGGACGCCAACCTTAGAGGATAATGACGAGCTATGGAGCTATGGAGTATTTCTTATACGCTTATCTTCATTTGATTCACAGTGTTCTTTTGGTTAGGGCATGTCGCCCAAAGTAATTCAGTTATCTCTTCTATCTGAGTCAAACACTCTTGTATTCGTGTCGTTTTAATACATTTATTATTGTTGGGATTATGGTATTGGATTATTATGTGGGAATGTTTATTCCCATTGCATTTAAATTCTTTTGAGTTATCTGTTCGGTTATTATTGTTGTAGAATAATATGTGTAGTGTTATTTGTAAACTAAAAAATGGATTTTGTTGAATTAAAATTTGGAAAGTTTTTAACACCAGCTTAATTGGGTATTGGGTGATTAGTTAATGTTTTCGACAGTGATGCTAAGAATGAGCCAACTGTATATTCTGTTTTAATTTGGTATGGAACTGGCCACCCGGTATTTAATTAGGCGGGGTGTTACAGGTGTTATCAGAGCATCAGGTTCCAGTGTCCTTTAGGGTCTGTACAGCATACTATGTTTTCAGCTTAGCGTTCTTTGATGTAGAGCCCTATGTTTAGGATTGTTGATTTCTTTAGTAAGATTTCGTATATATTAGTGAATCTTATTTGCGTTCAGACTGGTTCGTACAAGAAGTATGGAAGATGAGGGCCATTGGACGGATAGTGGAGATCGTACTTAGGAGGTTATGAAGTATGTTCGAGTATGATGACTGTAGTAGAGGTCACCCCTATTATGGAAAATTGAGGAGAGTCATCAGTAGAAGTTCTTGAAATGCGGGGATTATGTGTGTTACCTAACAAAGGCAATATATTAAAAGGCTTGGGCATATAGTGGAGTGTGGTTAACTAGAACTGAAAATTTGGGGTAAAATTTTTCTTCACTCATCGGAGCAAAGTTATAATAGTGAGAATCAACAACCACCACCCGCGAATGAGGGTATGTTTTCTATCTAAGGAGTTATGAGGCGTATATTGATTTTTGTAGCGATTAATATTGTGTGGGCAAAAGGGTTGCTAAACTTATAACCTATAGCACTGTTATTTACGTAAACTCACCGAGGGGTGTGGGACACCTATATTTTCATGTCATCACGTGGGTTTGATTTTTATCATGGAATTACTTACTTGGGCATGTTCGAACACGATGTGACTATCGACGTGGATAGACTTGTGGTATATGAGAGCGTATGTACTACTATAACCAGCATCTTGTCTTTAATAAGAGAGTAGATGAGTGAGAGGTTATAAACTATTGACTAAGGACCTGAGGAGTTTCGATGACCGACTACTTTAGCTAGTAGTGTATCGGGGGGTTCCTTGTTTGGATTTCGCTTGCGAGACGCCCCACGCATGAAACTAACAAACATTGGGAGTCGAAGTAAGTTAGGTCTTTAGGATATGAGTTTATATCCTTTGCGATAAATCAGAGTATTATGAGGGTAACCATATCCATTTTATAATGGAAGTTATATAATGGGGTGTATGGGCGCCCTGGATGGTTGGATTGTTGTATTTTTCAGAATTGTGAAACAGTAAGTATTTTTAGGTCAAGAAATGTAGAAGTTGTGACTTCAGGATTTATTTATTTAATAAGTGAGGATCATTTTTTTCCAAACTTTGGCATGAGGATGCTATGGGGAATATTGGGTAAAGTTTAAATTCGATTCAGTTGAAACTATATGGTGAGACGTGGTGTAACATCAATAAGGATTTTCGATAATGTACTGTATGGGCGGTACGACATAAATTATTTGCGATGTGAGATTTATACACAGAGTTGACCTTACCAGTATGATTTATCTTTCCGAATTTCGGGACGAAATTCTATTATAAGGGGGGAATATGTAATATCCCGTGATTTTAATGACTTTTAAAATGGGTTATATTTTAAATTAATGGATTAATTGGATTTTAATATTAATTAATTCATTTGGGTTTTATCCGAAAAGTGGATATTAAAATGAATAATTTTGTATATTACTTAAAGATATTTAGGTAATATATGATTATGATGTTATTGTTATTGCGGTGAGTTATTAATTCCATAATTTGAATTTTTAGTCGGACGCGATATGGGACGTCTCGGGATTAATTTGTTAAATTAAAAAGGAAACATATTTTTACATAAACCTTATAGTCGTTTCGACTGCGTCATTGCATCCGGAAGGGTTGAAATAGTCAGAAAAGTCTATTTGGATGTTGGTTTTGGGTCTCGGGTCATTTGGAAATAAAAAGACACCCAAAAGGGGCATTTTGGTTATATTTACTAGAGGGATGAATAGTGATTTCGGTTTTTGTCTTATTATTAATATTTGGAGATTATTTGTACATAGTTCATTCTTCTCCTCCACACAAAAATTGAGAGGTCGCCTTTTGAGAGAAAGTGAAAGGGTTCTTGGGAGAAGAGAAGCTTGCTTGGAAAGGAAGAACCAAAGGTCACCACCACCAACCACGACCGAAAGTGGCCGGAGAAAGGGGAGAAGCACCTGTGATATACAACCCCAAAGGATCAGATCTTCATTAGAGGCAAGTGTTTTATAATTTCAATCTAAGTTTGTATATTGTCCATGTTAGGATAGTTATAAAAAGATGAAATTTTTATATGTTTGGAAGATAATGAAAGTTGTTAATGGATTTATGAAAAATGGAAGTTTATAGGAATCAAACTCATGTTGTAGGTAGATAGTAATCCATGAAATAATCATAAATCTGTTGAAGAAATGCTGAGAATCAATGGTGTGTTCTTGAAGATATCATGTATATAATTTTCTGGAAAAAGAGGTTAAACATATGCTTTTAATTCAACCTCTTGATGATTCTAGGATGTTTAGAGCATTAGAAATCATTCACATATGTTTCTATATCATGTAGTAAGGTTTATAAGGAATTTGGGTAGCTAATATGAAGGTTTGAACGATCTAAAGTGATGAAACCCGTAGTACAAGAAATGAAGAAAACCGGGCTGTTACCTGGACGATCGATCAACCTCCCCAGAATCCTTGAAGTTGTTTCTTTTAATGCTTGTTCGTATCCCAAACCTTTTGTAAATCTTTGGCGATTATTAATTGGATATAATGGGACTTAGTGAAATCAGTAACCCCTAGTTAAGAATCGAATTAATTTGATTGGGATCTAATTGATTAGAATTATGTTAATTAAATTGGAAGAAATTTCGGTTGCTAGATTCATGTGTTGGATTCTAATTTGTATGCATGAGGATTAAGGATAGGTCCAGTAGGGGAGATTTAATATAACACCTGAGTAGCATTAGGGTTACAATTTGAGCATCAAGGACTGAGTTTAAGCTCATTATTGATTACGTAAGGACTGAGTGTAGTACAAGCACTTAGTGGTATGACTCCTGAATGAAGATGGGAGTTCATACCACATTGGATTTAAAGAGAGGATAAGGTTATCCCGATTGAGTATTTGAAGTTGACGGACCTCCACGACCGACAAAGTTAAGTAGTAGTGTATTGGAGGGGTTCCTTGTCTGGATTTCGCTTTGCGAGACGCTCCGTGCTTGAACCTTAACGACGTCGGGAGTGGAGAGATGTTATAGGATGAGAGGATGTTGGTTTTGTTGATAAGTCATATAGTGTGAATGAAACACTATAGACTACGAGCCATGTGATGATGGTATTTAATCCTAGTTGATAGAAGATGTGTTTATAAGAGATTAGAAACAATCGGTTATAACCCTAATTAAAGGAGAGTTTAAATTCGTAGTAATTCGGGAGATAAAATGAGATCGACGAGTAGGATATTAGTGATTTCTTACTGAATAAATATATTGAGGAAACCCTATTTGAACTTTGAGTAACGAGTGAGACTCCGGAATAATTAAATTAAAGAAGTATAGTCATAATATTTTAATACATAGGATTGAAAGAGATATAATGCTACGTATGGGATTTATCTTAGGGTAATGTGAGTACCTTGTTGATATTATATCTATAGGTAGATGATAATGCCTATTTGATTGATTGATGATTTATGTGTATGACATACCTAGCTTACTTGCTATCGACGGGAGGTTTGCTCGTGAGGGCAGTCATATCCTGATAAATCCATGGGATTTTTGATTTGTCGCTCAAGAACATAGGTCTATGAAAGAATTATCGGGGAGTTGATAAGTCCGCTGACTATGGGAACGTAGGTATGTGCGTGTCCCGTGGGTATGAGAACTATGTTCGCCTCCAATGATTGTGTTGATGTTTGTGGTTCGAGGAATCTTTATCGAACCTTTAGTCCCATATTCAGCGACCGGTGATAATGGGACATGATAGCAGAGTAATGCATGCACCGCAACTATGAGTCGGGGTGCCGTATTATATATATATATATATATATAATGAATTAAATGATTATATATGGTGGTTAAATCAATCTACTATGTGATAATTGTAGATAACGGTGAATAGAGAAAGAGAATTGAACTAAGTTAATGAACAGTTATTCTGATAGATTTGAAAAACCTAACTCATTTTAATGAGAAACGTATATGAATGATTATACTAAGTATGGTATGGTACATACGGGGTTATGATATGGAATGGAATCATATTATGGAAATTTGTGAGGAGGAACCATTAACTAGGAGGTTAACAGGAAACGTTAAGTGTGCACTCTAGATGAGATGTGAGAATAGCTAGTGAGAGTATGGTTACTAACATGTACATAATATATGCTTTATTGCACTTGTTAAATACTTGTTGTTTTCAAAATCATTTTCACATCGAGCTCTGACCCGTTTCCTTGTATATTTTCTTTTCTATTGTACCTTCTATATCAGGTGTCCAGCATCCGGGATGCCAACCTTAGAGGATTATGACGAGCTATGGAGCTATGGAGTATTTCTTAGACACCTATCTTCATTTGATTCACAGTGTTCTTTTGGTTAGGGCATGTCGCCCAAAGTAATTCAGTTATCTCTTCTATCTGAGTCAAATACTCTTGTATTCGTGGCATTTTAATACATTTATTATTGTTGGGATTATGGTATTGGATTATTATGTGGGAATGTTTATTCCAATTTCATTTAAATTCTTCTGAGTTATCTGTTCGGTTATTATTGTTGTAGAATAATATGTGCAGTGTTATTTGCAAACTAAAAAATGGATTTTGTTGAATTAAAATTTGGAAAGTTTTTAACACCAGCTTAATTAGGTATTGGGTGATTAGTTAATGTTTTCGACAGTGATGCTAAGAATGAGCCAACTGTATATTCTGTTTTAATTTGGTATGGAACTGGCCACTCGGTATTTAATTAGGCGGGGTGTTACAAAAAATATAATTTTGTTTCGAATTTTTTTATTTTTTAAAAAAATTTAAGGGTTTTTATGATAAATCAAAGTAAAACTGGTCCGAATGTTTATAACCTTAAAAATTAATACAAATCCCCGGCAACATCGTAAAAATCTTGTTTGTCAATTTGTAAAATAACACAAGTTGACAAGCAATTATAAAATAACTTGTGTAAGTACGGGTCGATCTAGCAGAGATTTCGTCAATTTTCTAAGTATTCGACTTTTCTACTAGACGATACGGTGTAGACATGAGAATTATAATCTAAAATTAAAATAAAAATAATTAATGCGAGCAACCAAGAATACATAACTAATTATGGGAGAAACTAGTATTTCGGATCCATTTATCAATTTTAACTAAGATTACGCATTAATTTAATTTCACCATTCCCGATTTTGTAACTGAAATTCAACCGATTCTCGTCGCATTCAATTCGGAAAAAAAAATATTTAAGTTCACACAAAATTTAATGTCTCTAATTTAGACGGCTCAAATTTCTATTCCCTTACAAATATCAATTTTAATTATTACATGAGGTTTTAAGCATGGACTATCAAAATAATCGAAGTGCAAGCATAATCCATCAAAAATAATTCGCACCAAAAATTAAAGTATGAATTATCAATTTTTTCAAGCTTAATGTTGTATTTAAGCATGAGATATCAAACAATCAAATGTAAGCATAACCCATAAAACATTACACACTTTAATTTTTAAAATGAACTAATACTCACTTTTGAAGATTTAAAACACACCCTCGTGTCATTTTAAGTGAATACCAAACTTTTAAAGCATTTAAACCATATAGCGATTGAACACAAAATTAAACTAATTACATAATACTAATCAAGCATGATAAATTTCACATATTTGTAGTATAGAATTTACTCTAGTATAATTGACGACAAAATAAAAGTGTAAGAATGAATATTGATTTGTATTAATAACTCAACTTACAAAATAATCATGCCTCACAATTTATCTGAACAAAACTTCTCCCACAAAAGAATAATTCTTGTCCGTCACATAAAATAATAAACTCTTTATAAAATGCTCTAAAAATTATCAGTGAAAGTATAAGCCCAAGGGTCCTTTTTATAGGCCATGAATTAAGGTGTTTGGGTTGAGGTAAAACCCTATTTGATTAATTGTATATGAGTTACTAATTATCTCACAAGTCTTTTAGAAGAGTTAGAAACAATTGGAAAGTTTTTTTCTAATGATAATTATCCCTAATTTTTTTCACAATTCACGTCACTATTATCACCACCAACTTTAATCTTATTTTTGTACCCCAAAACTTCAAAATCTCATTTTCATCGGAACTTTAACGTTGTGCATCTTTTCAAGACCTTTCCGACAAGTTAGGGCACAACCTTAATGGACACTAGATCGATTTTATGAAAAATATTTAGTACAATTCTGTTATCCGTGTCGTGTCGCGGCGTATTCTAACAAATTTTACATATCAACTCCTTTTCTATGCAAACTCCTAGGGTACCTGTAAAATGAAAATTAAAAATAATAAATCAAATTTACGTTCATACAAGTTTGGGGAATTAAATAATTACCCCTCAATTTCATTCTAGCTCCTGATATTCATAAGTTGCTCGTTATAATCTAGAATTCAATCAAATTTCATTGATAACTTTATTTCGCTTAAATAAATATTTAAAAATTATTTTCAGGCCCACTAAGTTTCAAAAATTATATTTTCACCCCACGAGCCTACTAAAATTGCATTTTTAATTTAAATTTTATTCAAACTCCCAGTTTTCTTTTTATTTACCAAAATGATTCTAAAAGATCATTATTTTGGATACAACGGGTCTAATAAGGCTTAGATTTGAGCATAAGTAATACAAAATTATGCACAAATCAGTAATACTGAATAGATGTAAATTAGACAAAAGCATAAGTAATACAAAATTATGCACACATCAGTAATACTAAGTGGATGTAAATTAGACACATCGAGTATGTTTTAAAAGCTATTGAAAAGGTGTGTGTGTGTGTTTGTGTGTCTATATATATAAACACACACACACACACACACACACACACACACACACACACACACACACACATATATATATATATATATATATATATATATATATATATATATATATATATTATATGAGAGGGGGTGTTTTACTATTCCAAAAAATCAACGGTTTAGAGAAAAAATTTTGGGGCGATCTAAGGGTCTGAGATTGTGCCACGTAGGATTATACCCATTGTGACATGGCAAAATGAGATAATAACTCATTCAATCTCAAACCCTACCCCCGAATCTACATTCTCTCCCTCTATCATCCGCACACCTCTCCCTCTCTCTCACAGCCGGCCGCTACTCCCTCTCCGATCTCTCCCTCTCCGGTCTCCCCCTCCAGGTAATCTCCCTCCTCTCTCCCCCTACCCCTCCTCCTCCTCCTACCCCACTCATGCACACATCTCACACACGCACACACCCACACACCCACACACGCACACACCCACAAATCACACACACACACATGCGCAGGGCCCCTCTCCTTCTCCGGTCCAACCCTCCGCCCTCCCCCCTCCCCCACTCACGCACACACCCACAGCTCTCACCCACACACGCATAACTCTCTCTCACACACACACATGAACCCACACACGCACACACGCACAGATCTCTCTCTCTCTCACACAGGAACAACTCTCACACACGCACAACTCTAAATTTTTGTGGTTTGAGATTAAATTTTTGTTTTTTTTAAAGATCCAAATCCCATGCTGTCTTGGGGGATTTAGCTTCAAAATTTGTGAGATTTTTTTGCACGGATCTAAACATTATTCTGTTTTAGGTGTTTTTTTGTAAATCTACTTGTGTGCAGATCTATGTTTTTATGTGATATGTTTTTTTTATAGATCCAAATCCCATGCTGTGTTGGGGGATTTAGCTTCAAAATTGGTGAGATTTTTTTGCACATATCTAAACTTTTATTTGTGCAGTATGTTCACATTCTTGATTCTATTTTAGGTATTTTTTTGCAAATCTACTTTTGTGCAGATTTCCAGTTCAATTAATTTTAAAGAAGGTGTATGAACAGATTTGATGTAAATAGGTGTTTTAGGTGTAAATAGGTGTCTTAGATGGAATTTCCAGTTCAATTAATTTTAAAGAATGTGTATGAACATATTTGAAATACGGTACAACTGAATTTATTTTAGGTGTTTTAGATATTTCATTTTAAAGTCCAATTGATTTTAAAATACGGTACAACTGAATTTATTTATGTTTTCAACCCCTTATTTTTTGTTGGGAAACTCATTCAACTTTTAATGAATTTTTAATGTTTACAATAATGTAATTTAGGTCCTGCTATATGCTCTGTTTTTAAATGTGTTATTCTCTCTTAATTTAGGTCCTTGTGACTGGTTCACTATTGCTTAGTAGATGTGAATAACTAAGATATTTGAATGGGCTACGAAAATGAGAATTTAAATAACACTTGTGATGAGAAATTAAATGAATGTGAATGTGATATATAAATATAACTTGTTTGTGTAATACGAGTAGACACCTTATATTAGGATGTGAAAGAAGGGGTTAGTATGGACTAGTTAGATAGTGGTATAACTAGGATGGGTTAAAGGTATACGTTAAGCGTTCACGTTAGTTGAGAGATGAGAAACTCGTGTGAGAGTACACAACTAACGTATTATAATATTTATTGTTTAATGCAGTTAAACACTTGCTATATTTTTAAACTTCTTTTCACCTCGGTCTCTGACCCGTTTGCTTCCAAATTTATTTTTGTAAAAACCTTTTAGGTGCCCAGCCACAGGGACGCCAAGCATAAGAGTTCCATTATATTGACGTGTTATAGTTACTATGGAAGTTACAGGATCTCGGTATTAGACGCCTTCACATTCTGCACTTGTGTTGATGTAAAAAATTAGATGACTCTAATTATTCAATCACAGATAAATAAATGAGACAAAGAATTTTAAAGTGGTTCAGCCTTATAAGAATGGCCTACGTCCACTGTTGCTTTATTGCTGAGTGTTCGGGAATTCTCGATTATAAGTTCTATCAAGAAATTCCACTATGGATTCAGGGTCTGGATTCGGACCCCCTACAATGAGGATTGTACAATGTATTTATAGCCCTGAGGCTGTAATGTGAAAGGGTAATACATTAAATGGTATACATATGTAAGGGTAAAACATTTAATGCCATTTTTGCGTGTGCGTCTGAATGATAAGCATTTAATGAGCAATTAAACTGTTGGTATCCTGCTTCGAGGTGCAGCTCGGACCGCCTGAGTTGCTCGGACCGCTTGAGTTTCTCGAACCGCTTGAACTTCTCGGTGCTAAAGAGTTCCTCGGAGAGGTCTGTTCCTCGGAGCGTATGAGTTCCTCGGAATAAAATGGTTCCTCGGAGCGTGTGATCATCTCGGAAGCGCTTGTTCTTAGCCACGTGTCTTCATATGATTGGTCCATGTCAGCAGATTAAATTTGGAATCAACAGAAGCCCCCAATGTTTCATAGTTCGAAATTTGAGGAGTATGGAACATTCTTTCTCGGAATATGGTAGCTTTAAATAGTCTTCCTGATTTTTAGGAGCGTTTCCCTTGTATTTATTTCTCCTTCCCAATTCGTAGAATCATGCTTTTTTGGACTTCTCTGCGTGCTTCGATTCTCACGTCACTTTTCGTCTTTTTAGCCGTTGTTGTCCGCTTTGATTCCCGCGCCATTTTTCATTTTTTTAGCCGCTGTTGTCCGCTTTGATTCCCGCGCCACTTTTCATCTTTTTAGCCGTCGGTAACGTAATCATCCTTTTTTGTAATCGTTACTTCATCATTTCCCAAGGCAAGGTATTTAAACTTCACAGATGCTCCCATCGTCTTCTACCTTTCAAATTTTTATCTTCGAGTTTTACGTCGTCTCTTCCTACTCTCTTGTGCGTTCATCTTTTTCGTCGTTCGTTATCAGCAGATCCATTCTTTTCCTGTAAGATCTTCTTCCTTCTTCTTCATTTCTTTATTCACCATGGTTTACCCTGTTGAGTCTCTTGAGAAGTTTCGTTCTGATTTCTCCATTCCTTCATGGGTTGTTTTGGAAGAGCTTTCTGAGCCTTCTAATTACTTCCATTTGGCTGAGGGACATTGGTTCCCCAGTCTCTTTTTTGCTGAGTGTGGATTTTCTTTTCCACCAAATCCCTTGTGTCTGGAATTATGTCAGTACTTTGACGTTGTTCCTGCACGAATAGCCCCCAACACATGGAGAATAGTTAATGGGGTGCATAGGTTAAATCAAATACATGGAACTCGAATAGGAATTCCAGAAATCATGTACTACTATAGATGGGAAGTTAATGATAATATTTTTTATTTAAAAACTAGATTTTTAAATAGAGCCTTAGTAGTCAATATCCCTGATGCCAATAGGGATTATTTTGAACACGGGGTTGTCATAAAAAATTGGCAACACCCTCCATTAGCTGGAGATGAGGTTTACCAGGGTCCCAGATGCCCTCCTTATGGCAATGGGATAGGTTATTTTTATTTTATTTTATTTATTTTGAAATCATGTTTCTTTTGTGTTTGATAAAATGTGCTACTGATAACAATGTTTATTTATTTGCAGTTGATAACAAAAGAAAGTGCCCAAAGGAAGCAGATGTTAATGTAAGACCTCTGAAACTTATCTGGAGTTTGCATCAGAGTGTTGCTGATGAGCACATTAGGTCGGCTTCGTATCTACTCCAGTACAAGAGCTACACCACTTCTTTAACTGCTCGTCCAGTGATAAGTGAGTCAGAGCCAGTACCAGCTTCCACCAGTTCATCGCCTGAATCCCATATTCCTTTAAGTGAAAGGATGAAGAAGAGAAAACCTCCTACCCTATTTGAGAAAACTGCCTCCGGTTCTGGGGAGGTAAAAAGGAGTAGGATTGATGTCCCAAGGGAGGGGACAAAGAAGACTGATGCAGCTCCTCCAACTGCTCCTGTTAAAGTTACCGAGAAGCCCGCAGTGGCTCCGAGCAGGTCTTCTGCTCCTGGAGAGGTCATTGTGATATCACCTACCAAGGGTTCTTCCTTGGTTGAATCTGTACCTGTTCCCCCGAGGAGGCTGAAGAAGAGCTCCTCGGTCAATTTGGCTGATACCATTACTCAGCCCCTAGTTACTGGAAGTGGGGTTCCAACTTTTGTTCCCCCGAGCTCTGCCATGAGCTCGGTGAAGTCCTCGATCATTCCCGAGGTCCAAGGTACTGAAGAAAACCTTACTCAGGACATGGTCACCTCACTAGCTGCTCGTCACCTTGCTTCTGTAAGTCTCTTTACTTTGAATTTTTCATATTTCCTTTGTCATTTCTGTTTCTAACTTGCTTTCTTTTTCTGTTCACAGTTGACGAGCTGCTTTAATATAATCCTAAAGAAGGATGAAGCGATTAAAGCTTCTTGCTCCTCGTCCAGTGTGGAGAGAGCTATGGAAGAAGCTACCAAGTCTCTGGCAGATTCTCGCCAGAAATATGCTGATGACAAAGTTGTCTGGGAGAAGAAGATTGCCTCTTCCGAGTAAGAAAAAGCTCGGGTTTTTGATGCCTCCAAGGAGTTGGAGAAGAGAATAAATGCCTCGAAGAAGGAAAATAAGGAGCTTGAAGAGAAGCTCAAAACTGCAGGAGAGTTTGAAGATAAACTCAAGGCTGCCGAGGAGGAGTTGACTCAACTTCGGGAAGTAGGTCAGCAGAAGGAGGAAGCTGAGCAAAAACTGAAAGCTGCTGATGGCTTGCTTTCCGAAAATCTTGCCTTGGAGAAGACCAAGAGGAAAGCTGCTGTGAAGAAGTCCTTCAGCTCTGGCTGAGATAAGGGGTTGGCTGATATGGTATCGTAAGTGGACTATGGAAGTCTCAAATTCTTTAGGGATGGATGGGTTGCTGCCCTTCAGGAGATGAAGGTCGACGAGTCTTCCGAGCTCTTCCAGAGACATATCCCTGGTTCCCCTCCAACTCCAGAAGAATTAGACGAGGACGAAGCTACCTCCAAAGAGTCTTCGATGGTGATGGGAGATCATGCCCTAACCATCCAGCCTGCTGCCGAGGAAAATCAGCACATCGTTTCTTCCTCCGAACAACTGCCTACTCTACCCGAGCAACTATCTCTTCCCTCCGAGCAACCTACCTCTTCATCCCAGCCTCCCAAGAAGGTTTTGGGAGATAAGAAAAAGGTTTAGTGTTATTCGGATTTCTCTTTATTTTGTTTCTCTTTATCAAATGTAAATCAGAAGATGTAACTCTGAATTATGATCTAATAAAACTTTGAACTTTTGCATACTGTTGTCTATCTTTCATTCATACTCTGCTTATTCTTCTTATTGATGATTGCTTTTCTTTCTCTGCTAGTTTCTGGCCAGGATGGAACTTCTATCTACCCATGACACAAAGTTGCTGCAACAATGCAATGAGTACTTTAAGGCTGGTCACACAGACCTGAGTGCTGCACAAGTTGCCGACATCCTTGGTCATGATGCTTCAGAACAGGCAGTGGAAGCATATCAATATCTGAAGTGTCTGCTTGATCGGGCTGTAGCCAATAACGTTGCCTATTATGAAATGATAGAGGATCTTCAAAGCACCCTCGAAGACCTTCAGCTTCAATACAAAGAATCCACTGCCTTGTTGCATGAGGGGTATGAGAAGAAGTACTAGCAGATCATTGCCGACAAGGGCTACGAGAAGCTTTTTGCTGGGTACGATGTAAGGGAGAGAACCGTGAGAGGCGAGGTTGAAGAATGTAGACAGATTGCTGAGTTGCTGGAAAAGGAAAACAACAACCTGCAAAAGGAGCTGTCACAACTGAAGTCTGCAGCTTCCACTTCTAGTGCCTTGATCCCAGTGACCGACGAGGGATTTTCGTTCTTAAAGGTTGAGAACGCTAAGTTAAGGGAAGAGTTGGACACCTTGAGGAGGTCAGGCCCTTCCACATCTTCTCGGGGATAAGCAAGAGCTCCTCGGGGACGAGCAAGAGAAGCTCGGGTTCTTATCGAGGAACAGAGGACTCAGTCTGTTTAGAGAACCAGGCCTTCCAACTAATGGCAAAGAACCAGGCGTTGTCTGATATGTCAAAGAAGATTAGGGACCTGGAAAAATAGCTCTCCGCGCAGAAGTCAGTCTTGGAGAATAAGGAGCTTTTCATCAAGAATCTCCACGAGCAGCTAGAAAGGCTAACATATCAATTCCACAAACAGCCCAGGGAGTTCTGGATGGCTGGATACAACGAAGCACTATTCCACTTGGACGATCGTATCCAGAATGACAACAATTAGGGCTACAAGCAAGGCTGACTGAATGCCTTAGGTGTGTTGAAGCTCGAACAAGGTCATTATCTGTGGGACTATCATGATCCCGGGTTGCTCGACTTGCCTGTGCCACCATACAATTTGGACATGGATTGGATCCCTGCTCGGGCCATTCCCTGGAGCTTAATTTCAAAGTATCTCGGTGACTACAATTTACATTCTCAAATCGAGGTATCTCGTCCCGAGCATCTTTTAGATCGACCATCCGTGATGAATACAAGGATGTTGAAAGATCTTAATTTCATCAATTCTCCTCTGTCTTTAAATTATCCGCCTGCTGGCGAGGAACCTGTGTCAAAAGCAGAGGGGAAGAGACCAGTAGAATAGGAAGTTTTGATGTAATAGTTAGTATACATTTAAATATCAATGTACTTGTGATTTATTTTGAATTCAATGAAAAACTCTCATTTGGTTTGCAAATCTTGCTTGCTATTGTCTTGTAATCATCAAACACTTTATATTTATGCATATCTGTTAAAAAGATAACAATATTGTGTTGTTTGTCGACCAACTCAGTAATAATTAAAAAATTTCAAGTTTCAATAATATTGCTCAATCACTTAATAATAAAATTACGAGTATAAAAAATGTTTAAATTTTTTCCAACCAATCAAGGTCGTTAAATTATGCTTGTCGACCAACTACAGTTAGTGGGTTTTTATCCCCGACCAGCCATACTTGGTAGATTTTTCATAAAATGTGTCCGACCAACCAAGGTCGATAAATTCTTCTTGTCGACCAACTACAGTTAGTGGGTTTTATCCCCGACCAGCCATACTTGGTAAATTTTTCATAAAATGTGTCCGACCAACCAAGCTCGATAAATTCTTCTTGTCGACCAACTACAGTTAGTGGGTTTTTATCCCCAACCAGCCATACTTGGTAACTTTTGCACTTTCTGGAATAATCTTACCTCTCGACCAACATAAGTTGGCATTTTCGAGAATATATGTACCTCCCGACCAACATAAGTTGGCATTTGCGAGAATATTTTGTTTCCTAGCCAAACAGGTTGGCATTTTTAGGAATATTTTGTTTCCTAGCCAAACAGGTTGGCACTTTTAGGAATATTTCGTTTCCTAGCCAAACAGGTTGGCATTTTTAGGAATATTTTGTTTCCTAGCCAAACAGGTTGGCATTTTTAGGAATACTTCGTTTCCTAGCCAAACAGGTTGGCATTTTTAGGAATATTTTGTTTCCTAACCAACCGAGGTTGGCATTTTTAGGAATATTTTGTTTCCTAACCAACCGAGGTTGGCATTTTTAGGAATATTTTGCTGCTGAGCAGTCTGAACTTTGCCGAGTTTTGCTGAGTAGTGTGTAGCACTAGTATTCCCTGAAAAATTCTCAATAAAAGGAGAGACTTTGGCAGAATATCTTCATTTTATTCATACTGATGGAACTGTGTTACATATACATCACTGATAATACTTACGCAGGTGCTCTGCGTTCCATGCATTCTTAAACTCCTCGCCTTCTAAAGTTGTTATTCGATAAGTTCCTGGTCGAACAACTTCTGTAACTCGGTATGGTCCATGCCAATTTGCCTCCAGTTTGTTGTGCTTTTGAATTACCTTCTTCAGCACGTAGTCTCCTTCTTTCAGGTCGCATTTCTTCATCCTCTTGTTGTAAAACAAAGTTGTTCGCTGCTGGTAAGCAGCATTTCTAATGGCTGCTTCTTCTCTGACTTCCTCGAGCATGTTTAAATCCAATCTTCTCATTAATTCGCTGACAGGGGAATTAAAATTTAGTACCCTGTGTGTTGGGAGGCCCAACTCGACAGGTATAACGGCTTCAGTTCCAAATTCCAGCATATATGGTGTTTCTCCAGTTGCTACTCGGGGAGTAGTTCGGTAAGCCCAAAGTACTGATTGTAACTCGTTGATCCAGTTTTCTTTTGCATCATCTAATCTTTTCTTCAAGCCATTTAGCAGCGTTCTGTTTGTCACTTCAGTTTGTCCATTGCTTTGAGGATGGCCTGGTGCTGAGTGGACCTTCAAAATGTTTAACTGATGACAATAGGCGGTAAACTCCTTTTTATCAAATTGTGTTCCATGGTCTGTGATGAAGGCATGAGGGAGACCATATTGGCAAATGATGTTCTTCCAAATAAATTGGTATACCTTCTCGTACGTCATGTCAATGAGTGGCTCAGCTTCTACCCACTTAGTAAAATAATCCACTGCTACGACGAGATACTTGAACCTTTCTCGAGTCATTGGCAGTGGGCCAACCAAATCAATTCCTCACATGGCAAATGGCCAAGGGGAAGTTATGGGTGTCAACAATGCTTGTGTAGTTCTTCGGATGGAGGAAAAGCGCTGGCACGTGTCACACTTCTTGGCGTAGGCTATACAATCATCCCTCATCGTCGGCCAGTAGTATCCTTGCGTCATTACCCTTTGTAAAAGCGTCTGACCTGCTACATGTGCTCCACAAGACCCTTCGTGGATCTCTTCAATTAATTCTTTCACCTTGGAGGGGTGTACACATCTCTGCAAACCTGCCATAATTCCTCGTCTATATAAAATACCATTAGTTAATACATACCGAGCAGCTTTAAACTTCATTTTTTTGGCAGCGAGCTTGTCAATTGGCAATTCTCCCTCCTCGATATACGCCCTGATGGGATCCATCCAAGATGGTCCTGAATCAAGGGTGATAAAGTTCATCGTCAGATCTTCATCTATGCTCCGACCAGCTAACACTTCAATTGGGATTGTTCGTCGTAGCTCGGTGCGAGTAGCTGATGCTAATCGAGCTAGGGCGTCTGCTCTCGCATTCTCCATTCTTGGTATTCTGACCAGCTGAATAGAAGCAAATTCTGACACCATCTCCTTTGCCTTTGCATGATATCTGATCATTAATTCTCCTCTAACTGCATATACTCCCATCATTTGGTTTATGATCAATTGAGAATCACTGAAAACAATGACCTGTTACGCCTCCATAATTTTTGCCAAACTAAGTCCTGCAATCATGGCCTCATAATCAGCCTCATTGTTGGAAGCTTTGAATTGGAAACGCAAGGCGTATTCCATATCGACCTCATCCGGAGTGCTCAAAATAATCCTCGCGCCGCATCCTGTAGTGCAAGATGAGCCATCTACATATAGCCTCCATATAGGTAACTCGTCTTCGAATTTATGATCAGTCAGAGTTCCTCGGTGAAATATTTGTTGCTTCCTTTCCTCCTCGGATTTTTCTTGCTCTTCGTCGATCATTTCTTCTTGCCCTTTTACCAATCGGAGTTGGTCTGAGCCCAAAGTCAATGATCTTATAACATCCACTTGCCCTTTTACCAACCGGAGTTGGTCTCAGCTAGTGTTTGTTGATCCTGTAACATCCACAGGTTGATCAGCGAGCAACTCTTGTTTCTCCTCGGGAGTCCTCAGAACTATCTCTGCGTCACATCCTGTAACATCCACACGCCCTTTTACCAACCGGAATTGGTCTGAACCTGTGTTTGTTGATCCTGTAACATCCACAGGTTGATCATCGAGTAACTTTTGTTCCTCGGAGCTATCAGGATAGGTGAACTCCGCTATAAAATATGCTACAGCCTACCCTTTTAATGATGATCTGGGTTCATAAATTATATCATATTCAGCGAGCTCTATTGCCCAGTACATCAATCTCCCTGATTTTTCTGGCTTATGAAGGGCTTGTCTCAATGGCGCATCGGTATATACTACTATAGTATGAGCCTGGAAGTATGGCCTCATTCTCCTACTCACCTCAATCAGCTCCAATGCCAATTTCTCCAGCCTTGGATATCTGATCTCTGCTCCTCGGAAGGCCTTACTTGTGTAGTAAATTGGATTTTGTACTCCATTCTCCACTCTGATCAACGCCGAGCTAACTGCATTCTCGGACACTGCAAGGTACAAATACAATTTTTCTCCCATCACCGGCCTAGACAACAGTGGAGGTGCTCCCAAGTATTTCTTCAAGTCTTGAAAAGCCTTCTCACATTCATCATTCCACTCAAAAGTCTTTCTGAGTGTCTTGAAGAATGGGAGACATCTATCAGTTTCTCGTGACACAAATCTATTGAGTGCCGCTACTCAATCTGTGAGACTCTGTACTTCCTTCTTCGTCGTTGGAGATCGCAGCCCTAATAGAGCTTTGATCTTTTCAGGATTTGCTTCAATGCCTCGTTGATTAACAATGTACCCGAGAAATATGCCTTCTCGTACTCCAAAGATGCACTTCGTCGGGTTCAGCTTCATTTGATATTTATCTAGTTGATCAAAAGTCTGACTTAAGTCAACTAGATGATCGACAGCTTTCTTGCTTTTCGTCAGCATATCGTCAACATAGACTTCCATATTGTCACTGATTTGTTCAGCAAAGACCTTGTTCATCATCCTCTGATATGTCACACCTGCATTTTTCAAACCAAAAGGCATAACATTATAACAATAAGTTCCCCTAGGGGTAATGAAAGAAGTACTCTCCCTGTCTTCAGGTTTCATTTTGATCTGATTGTAGCCAGAATAAGCATCCATGAAGCTCAGCAACTCGTGTCCCGAGGTAGCATCCACCAGTTGATCAATTCGGGGCAACGGAAAGTGATCCTTTGGGCATGCTTTGTTGAGGTCGGTGAAGTCTACACACATCCTCCACTTGTTGTTCTTCTTCTTTACCATCACCACATTAGCTAACCAATCTGGATATTTAACATCTTCGATAAAGCAAGCTTTCTGGAACTTCTCGACCTCTTCTTGTATAGCTTGATTCTTCTCAGGACTGAATCTCTTCTTCTCTGCTTCACAGGCTTGATCTCCTTATTCACATTGAGCTCGTGACATAAGAAGTTTGGGTCTATCCCAGGCATATCTTCATGACTCCACGCAAAAGTTTGTCTTCTACTTCTAAGGAAAGTTATCAATTCATGTTTTAATGAGGCTTCCAACGATGAACCTATTTGAGTAGTTCGCTCAGGGTGCTCGTCGTCCAGAATGATGTTTTCAGTAGCTTCCACCACTTGACCCTTCACGAGTTGCGACTCATCTCGAGGATCCAATGTTTCAATTTCTGCACCTTCATCCACTTGATAGGTAGTAGTCTTTTTCTTTGATTCTTCCAGTTCTTCTTGCTCGGCGGATGAATAATAACATTCCCGAGCTACTTTCTGATCACCTTTCACAACTCCTACTCCAAAATTTGTTGGAAATTTTAGGCACTGATGCACTGTAGATGGCACAGCCTCTAACTTCTTCAATCCTACCCTTCCCATGATGATATTGTACGATGATTGGACATTCTTATCCATTACGAAGAAACGTATTCTTTCTGTCCGACAAGAAGGCCACGTACCAATGAATATATCCAACTTGATCATCCCAAGTGGGAATACTTTCTCGCCAGCAAAACCGATGAGGGGTCTGTGGTAAGGCTCCAGTTTAGATAGCTTTAGATTTAAACTATCGAAACACGAGTAGAACATGATGTCTGCTGAGCTACCATTGTCGACCAGCACTCTTGAAATCATTACCTCCTTCATTCTCATCTTGATCACCAGTGGATCATCGTGAGGATATAAAACACCTGCAAGGTCATTTTTTGAAAAATCGATAACCAATTTCTCCTTGTTCACCTTTCTCGGGCGATCTTCCTCAGCTAGATTTATTCGTTGAATGTACGAGCAAGCTCGAGCCTCACCGAGGTAAGCTTTTCTTTCTGCAGTAAGGTCTCCTCCTCCTGCATCTCCTCCAGTAATAACATTACAATCAAATGACCCATAGCGTATTGAAAATACCTCTTGTTCTGGCTGCCTTGGTTTCTTGGGAAGATCGGGGTCATCCTCTGGATCAACTTCATTGTTTCTCTTCTTGTTCTCCTCTACTCGACGAGGAGATCTAGACCTCTCTCTAGTTCGGTCGTTGTTTCTTCTTTCGCCTCCCCGATCAACATACTTTGCTAGCTTTCCTCGTCGGATGAGTGTTTTAATCTCATTCTGAAGAGCTATGCAATTTTTGGTCATATGGCCATGATCCTTGTGGAACTCGTAATATTTTTCCCTATTCCTCGTGTCAGGGTCTACCTTCATTTTCTTTGGCCAGTTTAACTCCTCGCTGTTCTTAATTTCTTCCAGGATCTGGTTGATATTTGCCTTCAAAGGTGTGTAATTATCAAATTTCCTCAAGACCTCCCATGACGACCTATTTTTGGATTGTTTGTCACCACCATTGTTCTTATGTTCTTTCTTCTTAGCTTTACCACCTTCCACCTTGGTTTCTTTGGCGTCCATATTCTTCTTCGCAGATATAGCCTCCTTGGCATTCATAATCTTGGACGCTTTTCCCATCAGGTCCGACATGGTTCGAGGTGGATCTTTGGCCAAAGTGTAGTACAACTTGTTTGGCAGTAGTCCACTCATCAAAGCAGTAATCGATGTCTTCTCTTCATAATCAATGACTTCGAGTTTCTCGTTATTAAAACGAGTTATATAATCTCTGGTACTCTCACCAGCTTTTTGTCTAACACTTAACAAATGTGCTACTCGATTAACTGGCTTTGCTCCAAAGCAGAAATTCCCAATGAATAACTCGGCCAGTTGAAGAAAAGTTGAAATCTTATCCCGAGGAAGACTATTATACCATATTTGAGCAGATTCGGCAAGTGTTCCCGAGAATGCTCTGCATCTCATCTCATCTGGGACGGCATAGATGTCGGCTGCATCTTGGTATTGTTCTATATGAAGGACAGGGTCAGTCTTTCTATCATACTTGGGAGTTACAACAGGTGCTTTGAACTTTGATGGTGTCGGAAAATTAACAATGTCCTGGACAAAAGGCGTTCCTCGAACAAAGGTCCGTTGTAGAGGGTTCTTGGCCTTAGCCATTTCCCCTAATCTATCCTCCAGCCTCTGAATAGATCCTTTCCATGCATCATTTCCTTCCTCGGGCTTATTGGTTCGAGCAACTGATCGCGTTGAAGTGGCTTCCTGGGATTTATCTTGACGAGCAGCTGGTCAGTCATAATATCTATCTTGACGAGCAAATGGTCGCGACTAGGCAGATCCTTCCCTTAAATCTGATGGTCGTCGAAAGCTCCTCGATGCTGCATTAAGAGAACTTTTGTTCCTCCTAGGGCCTAATCGGTCGAAAGGAGAAACCCTACTTAATCTTTCCAGTGCGCTGTTCCTTTTTGGGGAAAGGGTGACACGTTGTTCAGTATCTGTGGCCCGCACTGATGAAGTTCACCCAGGTTGATAAGAAAAATCTTCAGATTCCTCATTGCGATATGAATTAGTACGCTTAGTACGCAAAGAAGGCGCATGGGTATTTCTTTGAATGCTTCGTGGTCCAGAATGGGCTGATGCACCGCCATGGAGAGTTTGGATGAGTTGTCGCATTGTTTCTTGCATGACGGTCTGGACCTGAGCTAGATTTGCCATTATTCCAGTCAGATCTGGAATAATTGGTGGAGCAGATGGATTTGGAGAGGTTCCAGCGTTTCGATTGCTGGATTCAGGAATATCAGCCATTGGTAATGGATTGTTTTTGATGAAAAATGATATTATCACTCGTTTCCCACAGACGGCGCCAATCTGTTGATGTAAAAAATTAGATTACTCTAATTATTCAATCACAGATAAATAAATGAGACAAAGAATTTTAAAGTGGTTCAGCCTTATAAGAATGGCCTACGTCCACTGTTGCTTTATTGCTGAGTGTTTAGGAATTCTCGATTATAAGTTCTATCAATAAATTCCACTATGGATTCAGGGTCTTGATTCGGATCCCCTACAATGAGGATTGTACAATGTATTTATAGCCCGGAGGCTGTAATGTGAAAGGGTAATACATTAAATGATATACATATGAAAGGGTAATACATTTAATGCCCTTTTTGCGTGTGCGTCTGAATGATAAGCATTTAATGAGCAATTAAATTGTTGGTATCCTGCTTCGAGGTGCAGCTCGGACCGCCTGAGTTGCTCGGACCGCTTGAGTTGCTCGGACCGCTTGAGCTTCTCGGTGCTAAAGAGTTCCTCGGAGAGGTCTGTTCCTCGGAGCGTATGAGTTCCACGGAATAACATGGTTCCTCGGAGCGTGTGATCATCTCGGAAGCGCTTGTTGTTATCCACGTGTCTTCATATGATTGGTCTATGTCAGCAGATTAAATTTGGTATCAACAACTTGATTCTATTCAGGGTTACTCATCTGTTAGGGAATGTCACTCGTTTCCATTTAGAGATAGCATTCTCAAACTTTCAGTTTTATTTCAGATTTTGGTTTATTTATTCAGACTCTTGTATTGAAATTTTATTTTACTCGAGTGTTACTATTAGAGTGTTTACTCCAGACTCTGTTTATTTCATTTCGTTGGTTATTCATATGAGATTGTTATGCGATTTTTGGATGATGATTTAATTACGTGTTAAATTGTTAACTTAATTAATAAAATTTGGCATCTCTCTTTTAAATATTAGGTGGCTAGTAATCAATTAAATATTTTTGACAGTGATGCTAAGACTGAACCAACTTGATATTCTGTATTAATTTCATAAAGGAGTAGCTACTCGGTATTTAATTAGTCGGGGTGTCACAAGACTTTCATAAATGAACTCCTAAAAACAAATCTCATAAGTCTCGGAGATGCTCTTAGAAATAGTGTATTAAAACCAATGCTCTTAGATTTAGATAATACATATGACAAACTGTAACTCCATACATGCATATACTAGTGTATAAATTTAACCAAACCCTCAACAAATGGCTCACTTTCGTTCCACATTAGGCCCATATTTAGAAAATTGAACCATTATTTCCCTGCCATCGACAACTCTTTATTAAAACCAATGCTCTTAGATATAGATAATACATACGACAAACTGTAACTCCATACATACATATACTAATGTATAAATTTAACCAAAACCTCAACAAATGGCTCACTTTTGTTCCACATTAGGCCCATATTTAGCAGATTGAACCATTATTTCCCTGCCATCGACAACTCTTTCTATAGCATAGTAAGCATACATAAAAAATAAAATCAACTTCTAAATTATAATTCCAACTAAAAAATGTATTTGGACATTCATTATAAGTTGAGAACTTACCATCAAGCTTCTCAGTATATTATTTTAATTATGAACATCAAACATCATCAACCAAAGATGATCACATTCATTGATTAATTTTGTCTTTAACCAGATATGACCTTTGTGGAGAGCAAAAAGGGGATAAGTGACATTTTATTAATATCATTTCCCATATATCATCGGCAATCAAATTGAAACGATGATCAGATAAAATGATATTGCCAAAAAAACATGAAAATGGTCCATTCAATTGACGCACTTGATGCAACATAAAGCTCACCTTATAACAGACAACTGATGCATTCTCTTGATTTTTTTCAACAATATTTACATAATAACTCACAAAGTAGTTTATTTATGGTACATACATGATAAGAATAAAATGTTACAGAAATTTAAAGGTTATTAGCAGATTCCTTGAACCCAGAGTTCTTACACAATATAAACAACTTCAAATGAATATTGTATCTAAGTTGTATTGTGAGGAAAAATAAATGTATACCTTCTAATAAGGTATGGAAATATATAGAAATTGTCATCATAGTTTCACCTACTCGTACGTAATGTTTGAAAACTATAGATTTTCACAAAAAATATTGAAGTTTATCATCCAATAATATAAATCATGATTCAAATAAATAATGTATTATTTACACATAAGAAAATAAAAAATAAAACTAAAAATAGCATCTCTCAATCATCATCCAAATAACTCCAAAAAATTTACAAAACTACCACCCAATCAAATCTGCTCAATTCTAATAAGAATCGTACTCTATAATTAAAACCATTACATAGTATAAAAAGACAATCTGACTATTAATGCAGCAGGTCTTTTGGAGCTTCCTTATATTGGTTCCTAATATGCCTGGTGTAAAACTAGAGATGGTGCGGCTCGTATTTAGGCAAGATCAGACAGGTTATTAGGTAACGCATCATGGGTCAACAATAACCATTCGAATAATTCATATATCTTGATAGACATTGTATAAAATTCATGGAGAATTAGATGATAAATTATTTATATGTTGCAAGAAGTTGAAATTAATTAAATTTTAAGTTATTGTAGGCTTATGAGTGGTATGCTTGGTTAAGAGAGAAGAAAATTTTGATTTTATGTTTTACTTAATGGCTTATGCGGGCCAATCCGAACACGACACGATAATAAATACGTCGGGTTAGTGTTTGTTCATCTGACACGATTAGTTAAATGGGTTGGGCATGGTTGACTAATACTGAACACGAACCCGACATGACACGAACCGAACACGACACGATGCACACGAATTTTCACCCCTACGTCAACCCATGTCTAAGATAAAAAGTTGTTTTCTGCCAATAAGAAATTAAGATAGCAGTCCCAAATTTCCTCTTTTTTATTGTTTATTATTTATTTTTTTTTACAATTGCAAAAGCATCACTGGAGACTAGGGGTGGTAATTCGTGTTTTTGGGTTGTGTTTCGGGCCGACACGATAAGAGTTTTTCGAACACAAATTCATATTTTTTTCAGTTGACACGAACACGACCCAAATAGAACACGACAAAACACGACATGCCACGAATAACACGATTTCTTAGATTTTACACTAAATTAAACATAAATAGACATGATAACCCGAATAAAAATACGATTAACACTACAAGACATGATAACATGAATAACATGGCTCATAATTTTGACACGAACACGACACGACTCCGTGTTAAAAAATATGAACACGACATGACACGGCAAGTCGTGTTAATTTCGGGTCAATTTCGTGTTGTGTCGTGCCGTGTTATCGTGTCGTGTCTAAAATTGTCACCCCTAGTGGAGACCCACACTCCACGAACTATATTTGTCCGCAACCCTCCTCCGTCCATGTTTTTTAGAGTATGGATCCCACAAATATCATGAAATTTTTTAGAACAAATAGCAGAACAAAGGGTAAACAGATGATCTTTCAACTCACTCGAGCTGTTGTCAAATATTATTGTTATCAAACCAGTTTCAAACAAAAAAATACTAATGATTTCTCAAACTGATAATTTGTAGATTTAGCATGCTAAGTATTATAACAACGTTTTAGTCTCTTGTCAAAAAAATTTGGCTTCATGTTCACCACATAATGGCAAGAACAAAAATAGAATCAAATTTTGAAAAAGTAAATCAAAATCAATCATCTTCACGTAAAAGTAAATCAAAACCAATCATCTTCACATCTTTAAATCCTAAACACAAACAATCTAAGCATCTTTTCATAAAAATTCAAATTTTGCAAAAGTAAATCAAAATCAATCATCTTCACAACTTTAAAATATAAACGCAGTCAATCTAAACATCATGAATCAATTCAAATTTTGATAAATTGCATCCCTCTAAAGCATTACTGGTGAAATTAACATCTAAGAGATGCAGTACCAAATCTTGAAATAGTACGAAAACTAAATTAGGGTGTAGGGCTGGCAATTTTTTATACGATAACCCATTTATGGTAATAACCCGAAATTGACACGATTAGCTTATATAGATTTAAAATTTCCCAAAACTTATACTCAAATAAAAATCAACACGACACGAAAATGACACGACTAACTCGAATTGCCACCCCTATTAGGGGGTGTACATGCTTTTTAAGGGGTACCATGTTTCACTCTCGTTTCAACCTTGAATGGAGAACTAAAGTAGGAGAGATGCACACTAAAAAATAATACCCAAGCACAAAAGTCATAACCAATACCTAGTGCCAGCAATATGGACCCTTAAAGGCTAAATCCGCCCAAGCATAAAACTCATGTTTCACTCTCGTTTCAAGATGCAGTACAAAAACTAAAATAGGGCCAGGGTTACAAAACGAAGATGAGATCGTGAGATAGAGGGAGCCCAGTGTGAGAGACGATAGAGGAGAGCATGATGGAGAGAGACTGTTCAAGGAGGAGAGTTTTAGAGGAAGCGAGAACTTCTTAAAGAACAACAAAAAAATTAGTTGGAAAAACTCGCCTTCAAAATTTTGGAAGACAAAAAAATGTTCATAATATGTACGCTTAAATTAAAAAAAAAATTAAAAATGGTCATAATATTTATAATCAAATGTGATTTTTATGTTTAAAATGTAATAAAAATAATACTAATATGTATAAAATGACATTTTATATTATTAATAATAGCATTAACCTTTAAATGACATTTTTTTAATAAATGTCTTTAATTTATTTTTTCGAGCGTCATAAAAAGGTGTTTTTCTTGTATCTTGTAGTCTCTTGCTAGATGTATCTTTTCGAGTGATTAATGAAAGCTTTCAAAGACTATATTAAAAATAGACAATATAGTAGAGGGTCAATAATGGAAGAATACATCACAATAAAATCATCGTTACACGCTCGGGAACATATGTCGAAACAATATCTTACGAGGTTCAATCCTCGTGGAGAACGAGTGATCAAGAAATCTTGCGAGTTTGAGGATGAATTGCCTTTCGGGAATGCTATAGATGTGAGACTCGCCAATCTACAATATGAGCAAGCAACTTGTTATGGCTTCGAATCCCATGATGAAGTTGAAGATTCGGGAGAGTACATGACTAAATATATAACTTATTTTTTATTAATTAAATGTATTGTCACTATTACCATCCAAGTTTTACAATTTTATGAACACGTTCAGGAACTATACGCATGAAATGGCCAGGAATCAAAGAAATGTGATTTTAAGGCATGGGCATCAAAAGAGGTAATTCCCACCTCTTATGTTGTAGTTAATTATATATGTGATGTAAAACATGCCCTAGTACAAATTCATGTAAAATGCAACTTTAAAGAAAGACGGTGTGGGATCTTAAAAACTTACACGTCTGGCGTTCTAGTTTTCCTAAGGAGTTTAAAATATATTGTGTCAATGGTTTTGACTTCGTCTTGTACCACTACGAGAAAAAACTATTGACGCAAAATAGCATAAATCAATTTCATTCTTAACTTCATTTATTGGAAAGGAATATCTTATTTGTTTTCCTACCATAAATCTTATCATATCTTATTTCAAAATTAAATGCGGGGTGAGATAAAACTAAAATTTCCCATCTCTTTATGGCTTATAAGTTTTAAACAATAAGAATTGAGTTGGTGAAGAGTTTGGAATCTCTCTATCTTACTGATGTAACTAAGATGGTTAAGCATTCCAAGTTCGAGTAGAATACATAAAAGTGGGTAGGTATAAGCCATCTAGAGGGGACAAGGACCGAGCTTTGCTGTTACTATGTCTAAGATTTCAATCATTTAAAACAATGTTCAGACTCATCTCCACGATCAGGCCGTCCTAAAGATTCATTTTATTTATCCCTTAGTACAATTCCCTCCTACTTTTATATTGAATAAAAACTCCCCACGTTCATCCAATTCCAATCCCAAAAGTACAAGTACTTCTGTCTCTCTATGTCCTCATTTTAACTACGGAGTATTAAAAGTTAGCAACGATCTGTTTTGTTTGAGATTGTAATTTTGTTTTTTGTGTTTAAATCTAATTTTTATAAAAATTTGTATTTGATAATTTATTTTTAAACACTAAATTATAATTAAGTTTTTTAGAAAATAGGCTGAGAGTGTTTTATAATTTATTTTTTTTCAATTCAGAATTATTCAATTATAATATTTTTATGCATTTCTATCTTAACATATAATATACATACATAATACATTAATATATGTGTAATTCTTATAAATAAAAAATATATATGTACATGTACACAAAATTATGTATGAAATAATATAAAGTTAAATAATGTTATCAATAGATACATGATACTTATATGTAATTTTATATATGTATTATTAATGTATGGAATAATATAAAATATATATATATAGTACATATGTATTAAAAAATATTATCAATTCATCTATGTATATAATTTTATAGTGAATTATACATACAATATCATTATATATATATATATATATACATGGGCGGAGACACACACACCCGAGAGGGTGCGGGCGCATGCACTGAATTTCTGGATTTTTTTTTATATATATACATGTGTGTAATAACTTAAATATTAAGGTTAAAATTGATAATTTTGTAAACTTAAGTCAATATATATACAACAGCAGCCGACTCTAGTTTTTCAACCAAACCAAAGTTTTGTCCTATCTCTCTATTCAAGAACAAAATAAAAGGTAAGTCCCCTTTCTCTCCTCCATTTACATATTTGTTAGTCTACAACACATTAACGGGTTCAAGATAAAAAAATTCCTGAATGTGATGGGCTCTAGTTTACTGAAATTATTACGGATCCTAGTTCAGGATAAAAATTATTATTGAAAATTTTCTCCTCCATTACATTGATTTTATTACTGAAATTATTACTGAATTTATTACTGAAATTTACAAAATGATTAATTATACAAAGTGATTAAAATTTTACTGAATTAATTTATTAAATAAATTCAATAATAAATTTCAACATCAATGAGTTAATCTTTTTCCAACAAATTTTATGTTAGATTAATTCTGATTTTTATGTTAGATTAATCATTTTTCATTAATTCTATTAATTTTAAATAACTTGTTTAAGTTAGATTAAATCTGTTTGATTAATATATCGAAAGAGACGTGTTGGATGATATTGATACTGAACATGTCATTCAATTTTTTCAGAAAATGAAGTCTGGGAAAGTTGCATTGTAATAACTATCATATTTTAGTACTAGATTTATGCCAAAATAGTACAAATAACCCAAAAAAAATCGCCTCGGGGGCTCCCGCCCCCGAACCCCCGAGGAATGTCTAACAGTTTCGCACCTACTAACTCCGAATCCCGACTCCACCACTGTATATATATATATAGTTAGACTCTCTGACATACCTCTTAGCAACAAAGCTATTGAACATACCCATTTAAAAAAAATGTATTTTTCATCCAAATTTGATATACGTGATTTGCATAGTAAGGAGATCATCTACAAACATCAAAATATTTAACCCCGAAGTTGGTGAAATGAAATGCGAGTGTATGTGTATTTTCGACGGTTCAAATTGTTTCCATCATCTCACCCGCTTCCGGGGTGAGTTTTTTGTAGATGTTTTCCTTACTACATAAATAATGTATACCAAATTTGGTTGAAAATTAAAAAATTTTACTACTTTTTTCAAATTGGTATGTACATAGGTGTATTAAGTAAAGTATGTTGGAGAGCCTAACTGTGTGTGTGTGTGTGTGTGTGTGTATATATATATATATATATATATATATATATTGGGGGAGAGAGAGAGAGAGAGATGTATAATATAAATATAAATGTTGCCAATTTTATTAAATTTTTAAAAAATTACATTTAAAAATAAATTTATCAAACTTACGTTAATAATTATAAATACAAAAAATTAAATTTTAAAACTGTAACATTTAAATCAAATCAAAGGGGCTAACCTTCTAATGATTGGACTATGTCAGTTTACACCGTCTCTCATCAGTTTGATTGCATGATTAGCCAGCAGTCTAATATGGTTTAAGGCCGTTGAAAGGTTATTGATATTTTAATCTATAATTGCACAAAATGGTTCCCCCTCTTCGTTGTATTTTGCCGGGTGTTGGGCCCTACAGTGGACTCCTGGTTTTAGTTACAGAGAACTAGGACCTACCAAGAAACAATGATTAGGCATTTAAAATTAAATTTACAAACAAAGTCAATTCTTACTAACATTCTTTCTCACCCTTGGGTATATATACCTCTCCATTTTCTCACTATGACATTCAAACCAAACCTGTACTGATTAGCACTATTATCAATCACTCAAAAGGGTTCCCCATTTAAACAAAAATGGAGCATGTGGGAGCTTTTCTTAATGAAGATTGGGATTCTTTGAGCAGAATGTTCTCCAGTGATCAAGAGGCTGATTACTCATTGAGCTTTGGAAATCCATCACCCTTTTGGCTCAACGACGAAGCTAATGCAAATATGGGTGTTGCTGATGAGAGTTTGTTCTATTCTTCTGATACTATTAATAACACTAACATGTATTTTTCTCAAGAAAGTAGTAATAGTAGCGGTGGTGGCAACAATGGAGCCTGTTTTCCCACTCCTAGCCACCAAACCCACCAGCTTTGCGATTCTAATTTTAATCTGGCCCTAGCAAGTAATGTGTCCGAGCCCATGGATTTTTGTGCCATAGACGACAAAATTAATAACAACTCCTTAGTCCGAGTTTTTTCTAGTGATCATGCCATGGAAGAGATCCTATGCTTGAAAGAAGAGACCGGCAAGGGTGATTTGGGAAATTCAGATAGTCAGACGGATGCCATTGATGATGATACAGGCAAGCAAATGCACCTCAAGAGGAAGTTTGAGAAAGACCCGGAAGTGCACATCGAAAATGAAATCAAGACGGAGTCATCTGAGAATCCCAAGAAGAAATCTCGCGTTTCAAGAGATGTAAGTACATTTTGAAATTACTTTAAACAAATAATTGAATCATTTGTTTCATAGAATACTATAATATATTTGGTCCTGGAGTCTTAATGCGAGTAACATTTTCTACCAGCTAATTCAATGACGAACAACTTTTAAAAAGAAAAAAATTAATCAGATTCATTCGTTAACATACTATTTATTATCTTTTTCAAGAAACATGTAGGAATCTGTTTAGGTTGCAATGGTTTCTAACATATTAGCTTTTTTCTGAAATGCAGGCACCCAAAAATAAGAAAAATGGGCCGTCAAAGAAGAACCAGAAGCTCAATCCAAATGGTAACAATGCAGAAGAGCCTAATGTGGGACCCAATGGACAGAGCCCCAGTGGTTATACCTCAGAGGATGACTCCAATGCTTCTCAAGAGGACCCCAAAGAGCCAGCTGCTCTAAACTCAAGTGGAAAAACAAGAGCCAGTAGAGGCTCTGCAACTGATCCCCAAAGCCTCTATGCAAGGGTATAACAACAAACCATCATGCCTATAAAAGTTTTTCATATGTTTGGTCCTTTACCCTTTTTTTCGTTAGTATATTATGTTTGATCTCCACTAGATTCATTTCTAAAACTTAGAAGCTTGAAAGCATCGTAGTAAAGACACGTTTGTGACGCTCTATCACTCCCACTTTATGATGATTTATGGGTATTGCTTTCAGGTGCTAAAGTTTATGAAGTGAAAATAATAACGGTATAACACAATAGAGTAAAACAAATGAAGGGATAAAGATTAAATAACTCAAAATTTTGAATGTAATGATCTTAGTCACTGCAACATAGACTATAGTTTTTAATGTGATAGTTATTTTCAATCTTGCAGAAAAGAAGAGAGAGAATAAATGAGAGGTTGAGGATCTTACAGAACCTTGTCCCAAATGGAACGAAGGTATATTGTAAATTCTATTCTTTGGGTGACTCATTGCCGAAACATTATTTAGACTTTAAGAAAAAGAATTATTAACTGACTTTTTCTCTACGGCTAATATAACAGGTTGACATTAGCACAATGCTTGAAGAGGCAGTCCATTATGTGAAGTTTTTGCAGCTTCAAATTAAGGTAAGAGAAAAAAAATAATCAATTTAATTCTCATTCATAATCCACCTAACAGACATTGTACTTATATGAATCTGTTTTTTATTTAAATATTTGTAGTTATTGAGCTCTGATGAGATGTGGATGTACGCACCAATCGCTTACAATGGGATGGATATGGGTCTCTACCAGAATATTTCTCCAACTCTATGATCTTGGAGGGGGGTTTTGGAATTTTTTTCTTCTCATTTATTTGTTCAACTATTTATCAGAAAAAAATAAATAAATGAAAGAGATAATATATACTGACTTGTAATGGTTAAGTAATGTAAGTATTAAATTCCATTTTTCGATCATGAGGAGTAATTCTCGTGTTTTATAATGATATTGAATCCAGATGTTCTCCTTCGTACATGTGAATCAAATGATGAGGTCTGTGGATATTCAAGTAGATTGAACTGTATAATTTATATACACGCCCGCATATGTTCTTTTGGAAAGAGAATTGTAAAGAGGAATAATGTTGTGTTGTGATGATTTGCTGATCATGCATGGTGGGCTTCTATAATGGCGTCCTTCTATCTGTCCAAAATTTAAAAAATATCACCTAGTTGTTCACCTCGTAATGGTTGAGAGCTGCAGCCCTTGCCAATTATATGGATTGGATTTGAGCAAGATATATGCCTGACTATTATTCCACAAAGGTTTGCTCCAACATATATTTTTTATCGGATGAATAGGAGTAAGTAGTAAACTAAAGAGTCGTATAAAAGGTTAAAAGATTTTATTTGAAAATGGCAATACACTCTATTTTCATTTTTTTGCTGTGTTTGATTGCAAATATTTGACTTAGATTTTTTAGGTCAAAATGTACAATTTGTTAAAAGATGAAAATATGCGTGTTTAAAATTTATTTTCTCCCCCTCCCCATTGGTTTAGCATAATAACCCCCAATATTTTCATTCTTTTTATACTACTACAATTAAATACATGAAAAATAAAATTTTGCTTGACGAAATATATTTAGAGTATGAAATGGAGTAAAAATCCCACACAATACTCATAAACTGACACCAAATAGAAATTATTTGGCGAGTTGTGATGTCGGCAATATTATTCTTTAAAATAGAAGCCTTAGGGTGTGTTCAACTGAGAAAAAAATAAAGTTACTTAACTGTATAATTATGTTTTTATGTCCTCCAAAATTATTATGCTGAATGGGGCTTGATGAGTAAAGGAAATATTTGAAAGGGTTCACTTCACATTTAATATAGTTGACCACAATCAGAATACGGTGATGAGATAACATTTAATTCTTATTCAAAGCTCGACAATTGAAAATTATATTAAAGGGAGATATTATTTTAAAGTTATTTAAAATTTATTTTAGGAATTATAATTAGTGTACATACATATCTATTTTTAGTAACATAAATGTGTTACTAGTATGGATCAAGTGTGTTTCAACTAAATTCTAGGTGTTGCTAAAATGGATTTTGGTTGACATAATGTTGACAAATAAAGATGAATCTTTTAACAAAGAATGAAAGGTATACATTCAATGAACTCAGTTCTTCAATTATAAACAAGAATGTGTTTGCTGAATATTACACAGAGTTATTTGGGGGTAATAATATAATTAGAATGTCACCTATATTTTCACAAGCGCTCTAGAATAAGAAATGGGAGGCGATTTTGAAGAGACTCACTATGGACCAAAAAAAAAATCATCTGATAGTGGAGGCTACTATTGTGTGGTGTAAGAATTTTGATTTGATATATTTTGTTAAATCATTTGGCATCATTGCTAGAACAAAAAAGCATTTATGAGTGGTTTCTCTTTGATTTTGCTTCATCGCACACGTCGAGTGATGATATATGGATTTGATAGTGTAGTAAATTTTGTTAGATGCTAAGAATTAGTCATGTAATGAAGGGGAATTATGGAAGAGGGAGCTTTACAAATAAGTTCTATTTATCGAAGACATTTTCTAAAACAAATTTTTTCCAATAGATCATATTTATACATGGGTGAATATTCACAACTTGATTACAAATAGGACCTATTACAGGAAAAAAAAATCATGGGACTTGTTGGAGCAAAAAAATGTTGTACCACCTATATGACTACATACTTAATAAATGGGATTAACTCGTAAATCCTAAAAACAATCAAGTCAGGCAGGGGGAAAATATGTGAAAATTATGAGAAGGATTCATGATGTTTAAGAAGGAAGTTACCACCTACTCAATGGATGAACTCGGGATCCTTGATGGAAATAATGGCTCTATATAGTCAAGGAAAGGAAAATAAAGATTGTGTGAGACCTAGAGCATTCACATAAATCAGATCAGCAAATAAAAGAAAATTTTGTGACAACTTGTTTTTTCAATATTTAAGGCAGCATATAAAAAATACAATAACTATAAAATTAAATGTCTTTTGAAGCATGCATCATAAGATAACGAAGAGATAGAGTAATAGGAGATAATCATAACCATACGGATAATGAAATGAAACATCAATCGATAATAAAGAAATTGAACCACAACTTTGGGATCCCAACACCATTCGGATGCCAAACTCCGTAATACTCAAATAACATAAAGTCTCAATATCCATATAATTGAAAAGATAATATAAGAAAGTGAAACCATATATATATATATATATATATATATATATACTCTGAAACATTGATCGCCGCCATGACTTGAAATGGTAGTCAACGAGGTGGGTCAAACCCACAACAAGAAATATCACTACATGATCTCAAAATTTAATGCAGATAAAATTAAATAACACCACTTTTAAATTCTTACAGTTTCCTAGCCAAATATGTATCATCATGAGAGTGCATTTTGCATACTACAATGGAGAATACATCAAATTAAATATGATTTTCAAATTTTAATTATGCTAAAATTAAGAGCATGCCCTAAAAGGAATATGAGACAAGATTTACCAATGATTCATCATACACTTAATATTTTAATCTCATTAAGCATACATGTGATAAATAATGCGAAAAAGTAAATCAACACACCGCATCGGATGTACGAAGAAAAATCCAATAACGGGAAAAAAATGCTGGTCAATGCAACATTCTCACTAACAACTTAATAAAGACTTATAGAGGGAATACGCATCTTACACCCCTTACACACTAACTCACACCTCACCCTGTTTCCATCAATTCTTAGCAATCCAGCGGCCTTTGTAATGCCCACAAAAATTTCAACATATTTGACGTCTTGATCAATTGATCAACACTTGTATCCTTGAACACACTCGAAAGTATGCTCATTTATAGATGAAGTATATCTCGATTCCACTCTTGATGAACCTCGTAAAATGAATCACATAATAACAATATCAAAAGTAAAGGTCCTAAGTTGTAAAAATATTTGGGGTGATAAAATTGTATAATGACTCACAATTTTCTTATTATTTTCCATTGTTGAACAACTAAAAAAGTTAGTCAATTGCAACGAAAATAAATGTAGAAAAAGAGGAACACAAATGAACTTGTTTTTCTCTTCCAACATGGTTTTTCAAGTTCTTCGAAGGGAAGAACTAAATGATTTAGCTTCTCTTTTGATGAAATCTTCTCTCTTGAAATTTTGAGAAAATAAGTGAGCAAGAGAAACAAATGAGGGTTAAGTAGATTTTTGAAATAATTATAATGATTTCAAAAGCCCCACATCAAGTTATGCCACCCAAACCCATGCTCCTTCCATTCCTTGATGTCATCATAAATACTCCCCCTAAATTTGTATGTCCCTCACATAAGCTCTCCCCTCACTATAAATTTCTCCCCTTTTGTCAAGGTATATACAAAGGAAAAACTCGGGAGGAAACAAAATAGATCAAAGCAAATGAGGTCAACATATGTTAGAGCACAAGAAATAAATAATGAGTAAAATTGAGCATATGGTTAGAAAAGAAAATAAGATAAGCAAAAATCTTACACAATCTACTTTTAGAAAAAGGTTTTATAATGGGATATATACAAAGATATGGTCTAAAGACATAAATTTTCAATTGAGTCCCTATATTATTTTGACTCGATTCCGTGAACAAAACTATGTTTGTAATATGTCATAGGGAGATTTTATTTTGTCAAGATCCCACTTGGTGTATGACGTATTGAAGAAATTGAAGACGTTGAGGCAAAGCTTCAAAGAAATAATCATGTCGAAGTTTAATCGGTGCAAGTTTATTCATCTTCAAGTTAATTGCATGAATGCATATTGTTAATGAGATTCGGAATTTTTTTATAAAAGATAAGGATGTCATTTTATAAGGAAAAATATTTTAAAATGTTTTAAAGAGTTTTTTAAATGTTTTACACTATGTTTTATTTTGATAAGATCGAAAATGAGTTTGACTTAATTGGATCTCTTTTGGAAGAAATGTTTTAAAGAAAAATTCAAACTTACACGCGTGTTGTTCAAATGACATCTCGGATCGTTCGAGCAAGATGGCTATGTCGCGCAAATGACTGGTCAATCTCGTTCGAGTGACACAATTTTCGAGGCGGTTAATTTTTTCTATTTAAAGCGTGGTTTCGTCAGAATTTAAAAGTGGTGCAATCTGGAAAACAGTTTTCAATCCAGTATGAGTTTTACACATGTTTTTCTAAGGTTTCAAATCTTAAACACAACCTTTTAGAGTTTGCAAAGATTTGAGTTATCATTACTAATGTTTATGTGATCTTTCTGCACCAAGAAGGTTTGTTCTATACTTGAACATCTGGGTTTTGCAGTGAAAAAAAGAGAAGGACTTCTTGTTCGACATCGTAGACGTATCAAAGCCATTCAGTGGACACCGAGACATACGTGGAGGCGTGTGTTGTGGACAGGTATCATGGAAGAAGGACTTTCTGCGTGGGCCCTGTGAGAGGAGTGGTTGAAGATCATAAAAGCGTCAAGACCCATGGGGATCGAGTCGTTGTGTGAGATTTTTGTCTGTTCGTTGTAATTCCATATTCATAGTGATTGTCTAGCTTGGGTCGTCCGAGGTTTTTTCCCGTCTTGGGTTTTTCCTCGTACATCCTGCATTGTGAGTATTCTCTAATTTACTTTACTTGCTTTAATCACTAGATGCATGTTTAGAATTAATCAAGATAAAATTGGTTTAAAGTAAATATTAGTTTTTCACAACTTGGTTTGTTGCTAATTAAAAGTTGGATAATTTTTGGTGAAAATTGGTTTGATTTCAAACACAAACATAAGGGCCACTCTTCAAATTGGTATCAGAACTAGAAAACATAATTTATTTGTTTTGTGATCCTGTGTGTTTTCAAAGATGAATTTTGGAAATAACGAACTTTTTTGAACTCTTGTTTTTTATGGCACTAATTACACCTATTGGAAGATGAGAATAAAAAGTGCATTAAAATCTATTGATGAGCGTGTGTGGCTAGCAGTTGAGAAAGGTTGGACACCCCCTGTCACTATTTTAGGTGAGGTCACTAATTTAAAGCCTTTCGAGTCATGGACCGAAACTGAACATAGACTTTCACAATATAATTCTAAGGGTTTACACGTTATTTCTTCACATGTCACACCGGAAGAATATAATAGAATTATGACTTGTGAAACATCAAAAGAGGCTTGGGATTTTTTGGCACTCACTCACGAGGGCACTAGTATGGTTAGGGCATCGAAACTTCAAAATCTTACTACGCAGTTTGAGACCATTAGGATGTTAGAGAGTGAGACTTTTAATGAGTTTTATGTTAAACTGTCCAATATTGTCAACTCGTCGTTTAACCTAGGTGAGAAAATTCCTGACAACCGTGTCATTAAGAAAATCCTTAGGTCGTTGCCTAGTAGGTTTGATGCGAAAGTGGCTATTTTAAACTCCTTGGGTAAGTTAGAGTCGACGAAACTAGAAGAGATTGTAGCTGACTTACAAACCTATGAAATCGACATGATTACCTCCAAGAAAGTGCCTAAGAAAGAAAAGGCTATTGCTTTGAAAACCCGGAAGGAGGAACTTAAAGTTTCGAATTCCGATTCCGATTTCGATTTTGATTTTGAGGATGTTGCTTTGTTGGCAAAGAAATTTAAAAAAATTATTAAATTTCAAAAGCAATCGAAATATGCCAAGAAGTTTGAAAAATTCAAGAATAACAAAGTTGATCCCACCTCTAAGGATAAGTTTGAGAAGCCTAAGAGAGATGAGTCAGATAAGTGTTTTGGGTGTGAGGGATACGATCACAAAGTTAAGGAGTGTCCCACTAGACTTCAGAAATAGGGCAAGGAACCCATTGTATATAGTGCCACCTTAAGTGGTAGTGATCTAGAAGAGGGAGATAGTTCCCCCATTGAGCATAAATTTGTTGCGTTTATGGCAGGTCATGTGAGCGACGGTGATTCTCATGTGAATGACACTTTCGAGGAGGTTTTGAATGAATCCCATATTAGTGAGGGAGAAGAGAGTGAATCAGAGGAGATAGATGTGAAAGAATTGCAAAATGCATTTAATGAGTTGTATGCCGAGACGGTGAAAGTGCAAAAGGCTAACTCAAAATTGCAAACTAGGTTTAACGAGTGTACCATAGAAAATAATGATGCATTGATAGAGGAACTTCAGGCACGAGAGAAGACTCTTAGGGAGAAATTAGATTATGTTGAGGGTGAGAGAGATAATCTCCGTGGTTCGATGGAGTCTTTGAAAAAGGAAATTTTAAAGTTTGAGGAGTCTAGGAATTTGCTAGAGTCTAGGATCAATGAGTTGGAAGTTAAGTTGAAAGACTCGTCTAGAGTTAAGTTTGATTTGGAGGCTATATCGGAGAAGTTAGATAAGATCTTAGGCACCGTCCAAATTAAGGGAGATAGGGGAGGTATAGGTTTTGATGAGAGAATTGTTCCCATTACCCCTACACGTGTGAGAAACAATAGGAAGGTTAGAAAAGTTCCACATATAGGTAATCATTCCCATCGTCGCTACACTTGTACATTTTGTGGTAGGAAAGGTCACCTTAGGCATTATTGTTACGACCTTAGACAAACTCCTAGAAATATTTTGTGGTAGGAAAGGTCACCCAAAAATATTTTTCTTTTATTTGAGTCAAAATATGTTTGAAAAGCCAAAAAGATTTTCGGTTGTTATTTTTGAGTTTACATGTTTGATGCGGCATATTGGTGTGCTTGGACCCCCCCCCCCCCCAATCATTTCATTATCCATGTGGCTCGGACATTTGGTCATAATTAACGATGCTTAGAATGATCTTAACCATTGTTTAAATGGGGTTGTTTCGAAGTTGATATGCATTTTGATTCGACTTTGTATATATGACAACATTGCACACACGCACGAGTTTCTATGGATGTTTGACTTCTCTTTTGTATTTGAATTTAGTGAGGCGTTATTATCTCAATCTTGTCATCTATGTGTAAGTAGACTTAAGGAGAAGTGTGCATGTAAGAACCGTTTACCGTGAGGATTTGAATTGGTACTTAATTGAAAAAATGATGAGTGATTCACGGGAAAGGGCTGGGAGAGTTCAATATTAACTCATCGTGAAAGCCACCGTTTAAAAGAGCCCAAAAGAAAAAGGCAAAATGCTAAGAAAAGGGCCAATAAGATTTTCTCTAAGTTGAGAATGATATAAACCTCAAAAGAACTTGAAAAAATATATATTTATGAGGGAGCTTGGTTGGAGAAAAATTTAAACGGGTTTGCACAACCAATCCTAATGTTGAAACATTGCAATTTGACGCTATTGTTTGTATAATCGTCAAAATTCTGGATTTATGTGCATGTAGTATGTTTAGTTCATTAAGCTCACACTTTAATTGTCATATGGCTATGATAAAGTTTGATGATTTATCGCTATCAATTAAAGCTTCTTGATTGTTTCGATGTGTTGGAATTGTGACTCATTTGTTATAGTTTTACGCCCATACATTCCATGTCCATGTTTGAGCACATAAGTACTATGTTTGCATGTAACTCGCATTGTTAGTTTTTATGCATTTTTTCATTTTGGGTAAAAAGCTTATTGTTTTGCTGTTGTCAACCCCTTCCTCGCATTTTTTTCTGGAAATGTTTTCACTGGGCAAAAATTTATGATATTTCTGGGAATCTGGGAAAATTTGGCATGTTGCGAGAAGTCGTTCAAACGATATCTCCATGTCGCGAGAAGCCTAGTTCGAGCGACGTACTCATCTCGTTTGAGCGATTTCCCTGGATCGTTCGAACGATAGTCTGGGAATATTTGCTCCTTTTTGTTTGCAGCTCCCTGGTTATTGTGGTATAATTGTTTATACTGCTGTAAGCTTTCTGGACTGACTGGTTTATATACAGGTTATATTGTTTCAAAATTGATATTTTGCATATGATTTCGTTTATCACACTTGATTAGTTTGATATATTCTTTGTGTGATTCCTTTGTTTACTAGCTACTGATTTGTCATCTATTGATCATATTTAGCTAGTTGTTTCATGATTATCTAGCGATTTTTAATTGGTATATTTTCAAGTTAGATACTTGTTGATTCGTTTATCTTTTCACCGGATTGTCTATTCGAGACAAAAAGGGGGAGAGATGTATGTGATATAGGGGATATTTGTTGAGCATGTTTATTGAGATTTGATTTAAATGTTGTTTAAGTACATATTTTACAAATTGGCAACAATATGATACCAATTTTACAATAGATACCAATATGAATAAACTCTGAAAAATTATTTGTTCCTCCATACTTCATTGGTCATTTGTTTGTCTGTTTCATGTGTGTAAGTATGCTCCAGCGATTCGAGATTTCAAGTCTACATCACATTCAGACAGTTCATGCTTGTCGGTGCTACATATGCTAGTCCGTGTCCTGTAATTTTTGACTTTGGGTTTATGGAATGGGATTTAGGCGTCATACGACTTGACGGTCCGGCTTAGGCATTTCACTAGTTTAGTTTTGTCCCGGAATAGTCAAAGGGGGCGATTTGTAAGGACATAAATTTTCAATTGAGCCCCTGTATTGTTTTGACTTAATGACGTGAACAAAACTGTGTTTGTAATATGTCATAGGGAGATTTTATTTTGTCACGATCCCACTTGGTCTATAACGTATTGAAGAAATTGAAGACGTTGCGGCAAAGCTTCAAAGAATTAATCATGCTGAAGTTTAATTGGTGCAAGTTTATTCGTCTTCAAGTTAATTGCATTCTGAGATCACACAGGTATGAATGCATATTGTTAATGAGATTCGGAATTGTTTTTATAAAAGATAATGATGTAATTTTATAAGGAAAAATATTTTAAAATGTTTTAAAGAGTGTTTTAAATGTTTTACACTACGTTTTATTCTGATAAGCTCGAAAATGAGTTTGACTTAATTGGATCTCTTTTGGAAGAAACGTTTTAGAGAAAAAGTCAAAGTGACATGCGCGTCGTTTAAACGACACCTCGGATCATTCAAGCGATATGGCTATGTCGCGCGAAAGACTGGTCAATCTCGTTCGAGCGACACATTTTTTGAGGCGTTTAATTTTTCCTATTAAAAGCCTGGTTTCCTCAGAATTTAAAACTGGTGCAATCTGGAAAACAGTTTTCAATCCAGTACGAGTTTTACACATGTTTTTCTAAGGTTTCAAAGCTTAAGCACATCCTTAGAGTTTGCAA
The DNA here is from genome assembly GCA_949130495.1 of Sambucus nigra. Taxonomy (NCBI): domain Eukaryota; kingdom Viridiplantae; phylum Streptophyta; class Magnoliopsida; order Dipsacales; family Adoxaceae; genus Sambucus; species Sambucus nigra. Next base: position 718,791,804 of record OX422207.1, read on the forward strand.
AGATCCGAGTTATCATTACTGTATGTTTATGTGATCTTGTTGCACCAAGAAGGTTTATTTTATACTTGAACATTTGGGTTTTATGGTGAAGAAAAGAGAAAGACTTATTGTTCGACATCGTAGACGTATCAAAGCCATTTGGTGGACACGGAGACATATATGGACGCGTGTGTTGTGGACAGGTATCGTGGAAGAAGGACTTTCTGCGTGGGCACTATGAGAGGAGTGGTTGAAGATCAGAAGAGTTTCAAGACCCGTGGGGATCGAGTCGTTGAGTGAGTCTTTTTTCTGTTCGTTATAATTCCATATTCATAGTGATTGTCTGGCTTGGATCGTCCGAGGTTTTTTCCCGTCTTGGGTTTTTTCTCGTACATCCTGCGTTGTGAGTATTCTCTACTTTACTTTACTTGCTTTAATCAGTAGATGCATGTTTAGGATTAATCAAGTGTGACACCCCGCCTAATAAAATACCGGGCGATCACTCCTGTACCAAATTAAAACAGGAGTCGCATATGGTTCATTCTTAGCAACACTGTCGAAACCCAAATTAATTACTAATAACCTATTAGGGTGGCATCAAAATTTTAATTAACTAACCTTTTTAATCAAACCAGCTAAGTAAAACCATCACACAGTTTAAATAAATGAAACTGAAAAGAAATAAAATAACCGAACACTCGGTCTAACAATAATACAAATCAAAATGAATTCTGCACTAAAAGGCGGTAATCGAATAAATAAATGCAGTAGGGTTATAAGCTCGAATATTTTACAGTACCTCCTATCTAGATTACAAGGGTAGAAGTGTCTACAGTAAACCTGCATGCATTCACAGCTGCTTCAGCAAACGTCTGACTCGAAGGAATCATCATCCCTGTATCTGGACACCTATATATATAGCAAAATAAGGGAAAAATATCTGGACACCTATATATATAGAAAAATAAGGGAAAAATAGATAAACGGGTCAGAGCCCGAGTTATGAAAATATTTTGCAAGTGCATAAATGCTTTATTTATGAAAAATATGTTTTATTTCATATTCAAATTGGTATCGCACTCCCATGAGATACCCCCACCCCTCTTCTAATGGTGCGCACCTATCGCATCCCTCTAAACATCCAAGACAATCTACCTTGTATAACTAATTCGTCACCCCCAAACTCTGAAAGTCCTAAGTAAAATGAGTACTAAGGGCTAAACTTCTCCCCAGTCTCAACACTATGCCATGTTCGTGCGTGGGGTGTCTCGCAAAGCGAAATCCAAACAAGGAATCCAACCGATACACTATTACTTGGCAGTGTCGATCGTCGAAATCCATTAGACCCTCAGTACACACGTATATATATGTACTCATATAATTATGTACATTATCATACTCACTTTCATAAGCATATCACGATATACGTCCGGATATAATCTCCCGGAATGAGAATTAATCCTTTATTCCTTTTATCTCTTTATACTAGTTAGAGATATATAATATCTTATTCTCATGCACAAGTAATATACTATACTCACCAGTATAATAACCATCCCAAGAGAGTTATAACTTGAGGATGCAGTCTTTATGCTATCATCTACTAGGGAATCGCTCACGTATCATCCTGGGTACCAACGGTCGGAATCTCACACCGCCTTGGTAAAAGCCAAATCACAACGTATGGGAAGCGGTCATAGTTACTCCCTGAAAGAGAGACGAAACATACCCACCATGTCTCACCCCTAATAAAAATCACACAATATAAAATGGACGCTATGACCTGGGGACTATACGCTCCGTGCTCCTCAAGCCAGGGGCCTCATTCACATCGTGCAACTTCCCATGATAGCATAGAAGTGGTATGATTCACATAAATATATTTATACCATCCAGACATAAATATATATACATATCCGTGTCATATTATATATATATATATATACTGTAATCACATCGTTTCCCCAATATATATAAATTGACATAATTTCCAATCACACATAACGATGGCTAATAACCCCAAAGATTGTCACAAACAATAACATTCAAGTATGTGCACACTCACGATACTGAACCCAAAAGTATTCCCTCACTTGGTAAATAACCTGTACCTTATTCACGTTTAAGGATTTATTTAATTTCTCCAACTATACAAGATCATAATAATTCCATCCTACTCACATCCTAGGATTTATTCACCCTCAATGCCATTGTATAGGAGTCCTAATGTCAAATCTTGAATCCCCTAAAATGAATCTCCAAATTTATAATTTTACTTTCCTTAACCTTAAGGAAGAAAATTTTCAAAATGCTACAAGGACCGAATCGATTCCTCTTGTCCGAATTGATTCGCTTGCCCCCGAATCGATTCGACCTGTCCCAATCGATTTGAAAATGTTCAACTTTCTTACTATCTCATACCGAATCGATTCAACTTGTCCGAATCGATTCGGCTGGTCCAAATCCAAAAATCTGCTAAAGTTTCTAACTTCTCCAAAACCCAATATCATCCCAATCTCCATTTAAACTTTATCTCGGATTTATATCTATGAACCCAAAGTTTTTATATCTCCTCAAGTCCTTTAGAGGCCCTAACACTTTATATGGGAACCCTCAATATTTATCTCTAAATGATTCTAGCCTTAATTTCTGACTAACGATTTTGATTTCGGATAGCCTTCTGTAGAAAAATCATTATAAATTCAAACAAAATCAGAAAAATACATGGTCGGCGCCCACGCGACCGTATTGAAAAGATCTAAAAAATTTATTTTTTGACAAAGAGATGAATCGATTTTCTTCCTAGCCGTATCGATTCGAAAATGACGTTGTGTCACTATTCATCATCTTCTTCAATCCTTATTTTTCCCAACACTCATCCAACACCATTTCTATAGATCTTAACATCACCCAACAACAATATAAACATCTCCCCACTATAATTTACCAAACACAACAACTTATTTGGGAATTCAACCAATTAAACCCTAACTTTCATTTCTTCCAATTTCTCACCATAGTTTACACCATTAACATGGATTTAAGCTTGGAATTCATCTACTATCATTATTACAATAAATCCTTATGAAAACTTCTCCCAAAAACCCATTTATACAAGAACCCAAACCCAAAATCATATTATTTTCCATTACCAACTATAATATGAAAAACAAACACACTAAATCATTAAAGCAAGTTAAACACTTTCCTCGTGGATACAATCCGACGATCTCGAGTCGAATCCCACGAAGTTTGGCCAAAAATCCCTTCATCTCTCCTATTTTTCCTCTTCCTTTCTCTTTTCTCATCTTTCTTTCTTTTCTCTCACTCTCTCGTGTGTTATAAGAGAGAAATAGAGGGTTATCCCTTATAAACCCACAAATTACTCGTTTACTTAATAGCGAGTCCCTACTACTCCAAAAATCCCCCGAACCCAAATACTACCCCCGGATACTCTATTCTGACTATCTCGGTCATTCCGAGACCAACCGCGCAATTGAATTCTCCATCTGAGGTACTTGACTGCAACTCACTAATTAAACCCAATACATCCAAATGTTGGTTTTCCAATTACAATATCATCCTCTGTCGCTTTACCTGGCTGCGACATATAATTAAAATACTCCAACTTATTTACTTAATCCCAAAAGTAAATATAACACCCATCTAAAATCATCTAATCCTTGAAAACTCCAAACATTACAATTCACGAAAATTTCTTAAATTCCCAATTTTCACTTAGTTATGAATTTTAATTATCCCCAAAAGTGCGGGGTGTTACATATGCCCCCCCTTACAACGAAATTTCTCCCTCGAAATTCAGATACAACCGATACTACCAACACTAACCTAGGATCCTAAATCATTCCACATCCTAATGCCTCAAGTGGAATGGTACTAACCCGATGGCTCTCAACCACCCACTTATTCAGCACTCACTTTTACTAAGGTTTATACGATACTATAATGCTACCTCGGTCGTAAGGTGACTTTAATAACGTCACATCGCACCCATCGTTTCTAGTGCCACAAGTAGAGAAAATGAGCCTATAGATGCCACTCTAACATCTAAACCTCACCGTAGAATCACGTTTCTAAGCGTCCGCTTATCTACATCAGGATATCTAATTTCCCTCAAAAAGGAAGTTACTCTAACGTTCGACCACTCTCTTCAATCTCATCTCTTAACTTGAGCATGCTACTTCTATTTTCCCTATACAATTGGATTATCGCATACCTCTTACGACGTTCCATCCAACACACTCCAAATCCCTTATGACTGCCTTACGACATTATCGTCAACTTTATATACTACGCCCCTTTTTATTTCAGGCGGTATATATAAAACAAACTTACCAGGGTGCCCATACACCTTTTTGGACCGATGCCTATCTGCACAACCATTATAAACGTCTGATACGTACACTGTCTCTAAACGATGGACCTTATTTACTCGACGTAATACTCATACATGGGTTTTCTTAACTCGTAAAATTTAATTCTTCCTGTACTTAGAAATCCAATCCTTCTCAAGGTTAACTCACCACAATCTCCTGATATCGGTGTCACTAGATTTGATGAACTTACTCCCTAATAATCCTACAATCTATGTGTTATCCTATCCATGCGAAACGAGTATAATCCTAAGTATATCCCTAGTGCCCAAGGCCTCTCTCAACTTTCGACACTTGCTTGGTTTCATGCGTGGGACGTATCGCAAAGTGAAATCCAAAAAAGGAACCCTCCCATTACACTACTTCCTCGCGTTGTTGGTCATCGAGATATAACGGCCTGAGGCACACCAGCAGGACGTCCTAAATCCTATCTTGCTATCCTACTAATGTATTTCTACGACTCTAACCTTTCACCTTGGCGAAAAGGAAAAATCTAACTAATCGAGGAGCCTACTCCCTTCAAACCTGTTGTGACCATCACACCCAAAACATACTATCTGCGAATTATCCTTCTCATCAAGGCCTAGCTATAAAACTTAAATCAATTTCCTTTACCTTGCCTTACCCACATACTTGCGATGAGAGAACCATTTCAATGCTATAGCACTTCCATCTCTATATGCACACAATCATCACACGGCTCTCAGTCCATAGTGTTTTCTCTACACTAGGTAACTGTTGCCCAGATTATACTCAAGAGGGGGGGTGAATTGAGTTTTTACAAATTTTAAATAAAGTTAAAATTTCAGAAGAATGTTTAATTTATAATACTTTGACAATTTTCAGATTAATAAAACTACAAAGAATAAATCCAACAATATCAAATAAATGTAACCAACTAATTTAAACAACTAGAAATGCAGATTTTAAAACACTAGGAATATTAAATTAATTTTCGTATTTAATATTAAGTGATATTCTGAAATTGATTATTTAATTCAAAAATATTTATTTTAACCTTAAAAATAATTTAGTCAAATTTCTGAATTAATTTATTTGCAAGATTAAGTGCTGAAAATATTAACTCAAGCAAGCATGTGCAAATAAATAAAAGTGCGGAAAATAAATGACACCGAGATTTAACGTGGTTCGGCCAAATCCCGGCCTACGTCCACACGCCTAGAGCCCCTGTCTCCTTTGCGCTTCACTAAACCTGATCCACTTGTGGGTAGGATCAAACCACCGCGTACAACTGTTTGCAAGATGACTCCGAGCTTCAAACCCTGTGGCCCACTTACGGGTAGGAACCAATTACCGGTACAAACCGAAGCTTCAACAAGGCTTCACAACAAATCTGAATTTTTGTAGTACACAGTACAATAATGAAACTCCTTAAAATACAATTTGTAATCTGAGTTTCTCCTTCTTTAATGAGACTTCAATAAATGATGTTGAAGTAGGCACAAGTCTTCTTCTTCAATAAGTGAGGAGAATATAAAGTAATTGCTCTCTTGAATGTGTAGCTGAGTAGTAAAATAAATGCTCTCAATAATATTTCAAGTCTTGATCATATTCTCATTCAAGTGGGACTTCAATGCAGCTCTTCAAAGCTTTAAATGTGTCTTCCAAAAACTAGCTGTTAGACACATTCATTTTGAGCATTAAATGCTCCTGATTTTGCTGAGATGAGGTAGCTGAAAATAATCTCTAGATCTGATATGCAAATCTTCATTTTTATTTTCTCCATAAAAATATAGCTGTTGTAGCACATAAATGGTAACCTGAAAATATATGTGATTGAAAGTAGCTTGGAGATGACTCATATATTTTCTGCCAAGAAAAAGTTAGTCCAAGAGATAATAATCAAATCTGATATATAAATGTAAAGTGTTAGTACAAGAGTAGATAACAGGTAATGGTAATCAACTGATATGTTGGTCGAAAATAAATCTAATAGCAATTGAAAACTGTGGGCGAAAAAACTGACACGACATTGTTTGAAATAACAGGGGCGGTCAAATCGATACAGGAATGGGGAACACGCCATCAGATATGGTAATAAAGAGGCATGGGATAACTGGTCAAAATCGGACAAGTCTTGTAGCCGGTCCAACTAACAAAAAAAACTATGGCCGAACATCTAAGCTTCTCATAGCAGGTATAAGAAATATACACTAGCAGGTAAAAGTTCTTAACTGGTAAAGCTGAAAGCTTGTAAAAGGTCCAAGGCTACTTAAATGAGTATGGCCGAAAATCTAGAACAATAGCAGGTATGGACTAAGAGAAATAGTCAAGTCACCACATAACCACAAAAGAACGAAAACACTTAAGGCTTCTAGGACACCTCCTATTCGTCCAGCTAAGGTATGGCCGAAAGTTTGATATATCAGATACTGTACGGTCAAGGCTAGTAGCAGGTATAGGCAGTGGCTCAAAGTAGCTATGAGGTCAAATCGGTAAGGCCAAGAGTATGTCCGAAAGTCTAAGCAGGTACCATCCAAACATGTCCAATCGGACAACTAAGGTCATAGCAATATGGTCAATATTAAAATATCTCAGCGCTTACGAATTGATAAAAAAAATATTTAAGCTTTCAAAATTAATTAAGATTTTGTTTTTGAAAATTCAGTTTATCAATTCTATTTCTAAAAATTATTTTTAGCAAAAATATAATTTCACGTTTAGAAAAATATTTAGACGACCAATCACGTTAACACAATTAATATATACATGAGTGCCTGATGTGTCAAGTGAAAATGTGCAACCATACGTGAGTACCTTTACTCGTATATGTCATTGAGTAGAGTCGAGGCATGTTGAGTTGTGAAAAAGAAACTTAACATAAACAGGTATAACTGAGTCAGAATATATATGTAATCAAGGTAATATGACATAATACAAATATTATATAATATAATAAATATATGTATATAATGGTATGTGAACAAGATTATATTATAAATATTATACAATAATAAATATCTATAGAATAACTTAATAAAGATATGTTTGGAATCATCAAAATCAATATATTAAGATTTAAACTAAAATGTACATTAATTAAACTAATTTAATTAATTAGGGATAAATAACATTTTTGTTAACAGTCATCCCCTTTTTGATGATGACAAACAATGATTCACAATGATTCATAAAATGTATGAATTAAGCACAAATGAGTGAATCAAACATACTTCTCCCCCTTTTGACATTATCAAAAAGATTTTCTTATAAATTCAGTGTCACGGGTAAAAAGAATATCTCCCCCTATCAAAAATAATTCATGCACAGGATATAACCATAAATTGTAAGAGACAAAAGGGAATACCATGAATTTTTAATTAAGCACATATTTAACATAATAATCTTACATAACATATATTTGAAGAGATAGATAGGAATAACATCAAATAATGCGCAAGACATCAAATTGAAAAACAACAACATATTCATATAAGATTACAGCTTAAGGTTATTAACAAGATGACACACATCTTTAGTGTTTCCCTCAATCGTGATTTTCTCAATAACAATTTTGATAGAATTTTCAGCACTATTTTGAGATGTTGAGCAAGCAACATTTTCATTAGTGGGAGTACAAGCATGTGAGTGCATATTTGGAGGCAAAACAAATGGCCATGAAGGAGGTTTCACCCAAGGAGCATGTGACGGAGATGAGCGAATAGCAAGCATTGCGGCATCAAATGAAGAATATTTTTTATATTGAGAACCGCTAACTCCTTTAATTTGGGATTCACAATCTCCCCAAGTAGTATAAATTCCGGGGAATTTTCCAACCCACACAACATAAAAACTCTTTGACATCTTAAATGATAGATAAGAGAGAAAATTTGAAGTGCACAAATGGGCTATAATGTTGTGGTATATAAAGGTATAAAATTTTATCGCGTAGTTAATAAATTTGCCATTTTCGAGATACGAGCCAAAAAAAATTCTTGGGATTATCAATACCAAAAAAAAAATTATAATCATATTCAATAAACATTCATCTCCAAATAAATTTCAATAACCATTTATCTTCCCCCAAAGGGATACCAATTAAGGCAAATATATAAAAATTGAAGTGCATCTTTTCATAAGATAAAATATTTTCAGCATTTATTTCCATAAGATCATTTTCAATAAAAAAAAATTCACAAGTCATAACAATTTCAATTAATCATAAGATTTTTATTTAAGCACAAACATATCATAAGTGTCATTTCCATAAAAAAAATCAAGAATGTCACAAATATTTGAACAAGGATACAAAACATATATTATAATATTAACTCATAAAGATTAATGTTTTTATATCATCAAAATCAATAAATGCATATTACAATATCAACATGTAGTACTCAAGACTAGAGAACTTTATAATGACATTTTCGTTTCAAATTAATATTCAATAAAATCATGAATTAATCCAATATTATTCACACAAAAAATATATCAAGATGTAATTAAAAAGATATATGAATTTTCTTATAAAATAATTATCAAAATCAAATGTGTGATATAACAAAGAATCAAAAATAATAATAAATATACAAATTTACATGTGAATACTAAATAATCAATCAACACGCTCATGTGTTATAACAAATATTCTATGCATGGAAATATATCAATTTTGAAATAAATCATTAATAAACATATGATATTCAAGTCAAGAAAGGTGCTCCTTACCACCTTACCAATACCAAAGATATATTCACGAAACTTTCTCCAAGTGTGGCATTTCCAACATTAGGCAATGATACTTGAAACTAGTAATATGACCAAATCATATGCCTTGAAAAATCCACATTCCATCTCAAAATGCAACCTACACAACTTTGAAAATTTTCTCTTTTGGTACCCAAAATGTGTTAGGTCCATAGGGGTTAGTATACATCTTAGTTCCTTTTGGAATCCATGCAAATTTTCTTTTTCTAAATTTATATGGACACAGATCTGAAAAATGTGTGTGTCTACTACAATAAGTGCATAAATAGTTAGAATGACTAGATGAGGCATCAAATTTCAATAAATTCGAATAAGTCTTTTTCTCATTTCCTTCATCATATCCTATACCATTATTATTAAATCGAATCCTTTGTGTCTCAACAATTTTATGAAAATATTCATTTCCTTTTGTAAATGTATCTAATGATTTCTTTAAATATTCAATCTCCCTTTTTAACTCAATATTTTCAATTTCAAGAGGAGTAGTGACAATAACAGATTTTTCCTTTTTCAAAGATTTAATTTCATTTTTCAAAGATTCATTTTCTAATTTCAACTCATCAAAATCATTTGACATAGAATCATATTTAGTTGAAACTAATGAATGAGACTTCTTAAGTTTAATATATCTATTTTTAAGTTCTTCAAAACTTTCACATAATTCATCAAAAACATGTTGTAAAACTTCATAATCATGTGATTGAATAAAATATTTAATTCTATTTTTCCAATAACTATAATCTTTTCCAGAAAATAGAGGAGGTTTAAAAATGAATTGACCTTCACCAAGAGATGTAGTAACATATGCCATTGATCTTTGACTCTAAGATTGCTAAATCTAAAAATAAGAAGAGCACTGGCTCTGATACCAATTGTTGCCCAGATTATACTCAAGAGGGGGGGGGGTGAATTGAGTTTTTACAAATTTTCAATCAAGTTAAAATTTCAGAAGAATGTTTAATTTATAATACTTTGACAATTTTCAGATTAATAAAACTACAAAGAATAAATCCAACAATATCAAATAAATGTAACCAACTAATTTAAACAACTAGAAATGCAGATTTTAAAACACTAGGAATATTAAATTAATTTTCGTATTTAATATTAAGTGATATTCTGAAATTGATTATTTAATTCAATAATAATTATTTTAACCTTAAAAATAATTTAGTCAAATTTTTGAATTAATTTATTTGCAAGATTGTGTGCTGAAAATATTAACTCAAGCAAGCATGTGCAAATAAATAAAAGTGCGGAAAATAAATGACACCGAGATTTAACGTGGTTCGACCGAATCCCGGCCTACGTCCACGCGCCTAGAGCCCCTGTCTCCTTTGCGCTTCACTAAACCTGATCCACTTGTGGGTAGGATCAAACCACCGCGTACAACTGTTTGCAAGCTGACTCCGAGCTTCAAACTCCGTGCCCACTTACGGGTAGGAACCAATTACCGATACAAACCGAAGCTTCAACAAGGCTTCACAACAAATCTGAATTTTTGTAGTACACAGTAAGATAATGAAACTCCTTAAAATACAATTTTTAATCTGAGTTTCTCCTTCTTTAATGAGACTTCAATAAATGATGTTGAAGTAGGCACAAGTCTTCTTCTTCAATGAGTGAGCAGAATATAAAGTAATTGCTCTCTTGAATGTGTAGCTGAGTAGTAAAATAAATGCTCTCAATAATATTTCAAGTCTTGATCATATTCTCATTCAAGTGGGACTTCAATGCAACTCTTCAAAGCTTTAAATGTGTCTTCCAAAAACTAGCTGTTAAACACATGCATTTTGAGCATTAAATGCTCCTGATTTTGCTGAGATGAGGTAGCTGAAAATAATCTCTAGATCTGATATGCAAATCTTCATTTTTATTTTCTCCATAAAAATATAGCTGTTGTAGCACATAAATGGTAACCTGAAAATATATGTGATTGAAAGTAGCTTGGAGATGACTCATATATTTTCTGCCAAGAAAAAGTTAGTCCAAGAGATAATAATCAAATCTGATATATAAATGTAAAGTGTTAGTACAAGAGTAGATAACATGTAATGGTAATCAACTGATATGTTGGTCGAAAATAAATCTAATAGCAATTGAAAACTGTGGGCGGAAAAACTGACACGACATTGTTTGAAATAACAGGGGCGGTCAAATCGATACAGGAATGGGGAACACGCCATCAGATATGGTAATAAAGAGGCATGGGACAAGTTGTCAAAATCGGACAAGTCTTGTAGCCGGTCCAACTAACAAAAAAAACTATGGCCGAACATCTAAGCTTCTCATAGCAGGTATAAGAAATATACACTAGCAGGTAAAAGTTCTTAAGTGGTAAAGCTGAAAGCTTGTAAAAGGTCCAAGGCTACTTAAATGAGTATGGCCGAAAATCTAGAACAATAGCAGGTATGGACTAAGAGAAATAGTCAAGTCACCACATAACCACAAAAGAACGAAAACACTTAAGGCTTCTAGGACACCTCCTATTCGTCCAGCTAAGGTATGGCCGAAAGTTTGATATATCAGATACTGTACGGTCAAGGCTAGTAGCAGGTATAGGCAGTGGCTCAAAGTAGCTATGAGGTCAAATCGGTAAGGCCAAGAGTATGTCCGAAAGTCTAAGCAGGTACCATCCAAACATGTCCAATCGAACAACTAAGGTCATAGCAATATGGTCAATATTAAAATATCTCAGCGCTTACGAATTGATAAAAAAAATATTTAAGCTTTCAAAATTAATTAAGATTTTGTTTTTGAAAATTCAGTTTATCAATTCTATTTCTAAAAATTATTTTTAGCAAAAATATAATTTCACGTTTAGAAAAATATTTAGACGACCAATCACGTTAACACAATTAATATATACATGAGTGCCTGATGTGTCAAGTGCAAATGTGCAACCATACGTGAGTACCTTTACTCGTATATGTCATTGAGTAGAGTCGAGGCATGTTGAGTTGTGAAAAAGAAACTTAACATAAACAGGTATAACTGAGTCAGAATATATATGTAATCAAGGTAATATGACATAATACAAATATTATATAATATAATAAATATATGTATATAATGGTATGTGAACAAGATTATATTATAAATATTATACAATAATAAATATCTATAGAATAACTTAATAAAGATATGTTTGGAATCATCAAAATCAATATATTAAGATTTAAACTAAAATGTACATTAATTAAACTAATTCAATTAATTAGGGATAAATAACATTTTCGTTAACAGTAACTTATCAAAAAAACCAACATCCTTGCATCCTATAACATCTCTTCACTCCCGACGTTGTTAAGGTCCAGGCGTGGAGCGTCTCGCAATCGAAATCCAAATAAGGAACCCCTCCAATACACTACTACTTAACTTTGTCGGTCGTGGAGGTCCGTTAGCTTCAAATATGCAACTGGGACCTATCCCCTCTTTCAACAAAATGTGGTATGAACTCCTATATCTTCCCAAGACCCACAACATCAAGCGCTCGCACTAACACTAAGTCCTTACGCAAACAATAATGAGCTTTAAATTCACAGCTCAACAATAAACCCTTCATACCTTAAATCGCACCTATAAGGTCGCCACGCACTCGAATCATGATAATGAAACATCTGCTCAATGAAGTTTCATTTATACCTATAATAGAGGCGAACTCAACCTGTATCCAGGTGAGATATCGCAACAACAACTTGTTCCACCCTAGAACCAAGGACACGATAGTCTTGTAATAATTTGCTTGCTATCGCTCCGATAAACGAAGATCATAATATACTCAAAATAACACCATACTCGTATAACACACACAAAATGAGTACTACAAATCTGATGTAAACTTAAAATACTAACACCCGCTCTTCTCAGCGAATGAAAGAAAATAGATCTCCACTATCGCGGAAAAACAAATAAACATATACTATAAAATGTGATCGATACTACTAATAAACTCGAATCACACACGAGTCTAAGGATAATAAAATATAGTGACTCAATCTTGTCACATCGAATATACCTCATTCATTAAAAGGAAATTCCACTACCGTCTTCAATAGCCCTGGTTGGATGAATTCCCTGGGTGGATGTCCACCGATGGGGTTCCATGGATACAAATTCTCCACAAGTGTTAGCAACACTTATCTAGTGAGCCTAACCTTCCACTAAAGGACTCGGTCTTCATTGTAGCTACCTTACTTCGGTACTAGGTTCATTTTTCCATATCACTCTGTATTCACTATCGGTCTCTGGTCGATCCTTATATGAATAATCCAAAAATGTATTCTCTTCCTTCCTAATCATCCAAAGGAATTTACGATTAAAACCGTCCATGAGATTCCTCTACGAGCAACACGTCTTTCTCCCCCGAATATGGTGACCACCATTCCCACCATGTCAATATTACTCCTACGAGTGAAAATTTTTCCTCTAATTTTCACATATGGGTATTTCCACACCCTGCTCTAAGCTAAAGCTTCTGAGCCTTTCACTTTCGCTGAATCATACTACACTTACTTCGCATGACTTAACTTCAAGGTATGGTCCTTATCGAAGACCTTTCGAACCTTTTTCCCATTTTACTTCACTGGGTAATTCAATTTTAGCACCACCCTCTCCTATAACGGTGCGTGGATAATTATAACCACTATACCTTAGTAGTCATTTCAACCATCTTCGACAAAGGCCATAAGGAGAGTGACCTCTACTATGGTCTTGGTCTACAACTTTAACTAACCGCTCCAAATAAATCCCCGCCTTATGCTACCCTTGCAATGGCCTTCCATGGTCGTCCTTCATCGATCAGCACACGTGTCTCAAATGAGCGCGCAAAAGATTTGCTATAATCTTATGATACGGTAGGAGAACAAAATCTCACAAGAGGAGTCAACAATACTAATCCTAAGACTCTATATCAAATTGAGAGCAACGCTGAAAGTGTAGTACATCCGCAGAGATTGCTAAGGACACTAGAACCTAATGCTCTAATACCATCTGTGACACCCCGCCTAATAAAATACATGGCGATCAATCCTATACCAAATTAAAATAGGAGTCTCATATGGTTCATACTTAGCATCACTGTCGAAAACCAAATTAATTACTAATGACCTATTAGGCTGGCGTCAAAATTTTAATTAACTAACCTTTTTAATCAAACCAGCTAAGCAAAACCATCACACAGTTTAAATAAATGAAATTGAAAAGAAATAAAATAATCGAACACTCGGTCTAATAATAATACAAATCAAAATGAATGCAGTACTAAAAGGCGGTAAATGAATAAATAAATGCAGTTGGGTTATAAGCCCGAATATTTTTTACAGTACCTCCTACCTAGATTACAAGGGTAGAAGCGTCAACAGTAAACCTGCATGCATCCACAGCTGTTGCAGCAGACGTTTGACTCGAAGGAATCATCATCCAGGCGTCCCTGTGTCTGGACACCTATATAAATATATATATATATATATATAGCAAAAGAGGGGAAAATAGATAAACGGGTCAGAGCCCGAGTTGTGAAAATATTTTGCAAGTGCATAAATGCTTTATTTATGAAAAATATGTTTTATTTCATATTTAAATTGCTATCGCACTCCCATGAGATACCTCTCACCCCTCTTCTAATGGTGCGCACCTATCGCATCCCTCTAAACATCCTAGTCAAGCAACCTTATCTAACTAATTCGTCAGCCCCAAACTCTGAAAGTCCAAAGTAAACTGAGTACTAAGGGCTAAACTTCTCCCCAGTCTCAACACTATGCCATGTTCGTGCGTGGGGTGTCTCGCGAAGTGTAATCCAAATTAAGACCCCCCCGATACACTACTACTTGGCAGTGTCGATCGTCGAAATCCATTAGACCCTCAATACACACGTATATATATGTACTCATATAATTATATACATTATCATACTCACTTTCATAAGCATATCACGATATACGTCCGGATATAATCTCCCGGAATGAGAATTAATCTTTTATTCCTATTATCTCTTTATTCTAGTTAGAGATATATAATATCTTATTCTCATGCATAAGTAATATACTACACACGCCAGTATAATAACCATCCCAACGATCTATAACTCAAGGATGCGGTCTCTATGCTATTATCTACCAGGGAATTGCTCACGTATCATCTTGGGTACCAACGGTCGGAATCTCACACTGCCTTGGTAAAATCCAAATCACAACGTATGGGAAGCGGTCATAGTTCCTCCCCGAAAGTGAGACAAAACATACCCACCACGTCTCACCCCTAATAAAAATCACACAATATAAAATGGACGCTATGACCTGGGGACTATACGCTCCCTGCTCCTCAAACCAGGGGCCTCACCCACATCGCGCAACTTTCCATGATAGCATAGAAGGGGTATACTTCACATAAATATATATATACCATCCACACATAGATATATATACATATCCGTGTCATATTATATATATATATATATATATATATATATATATATATATATATATACTGTAATCACATCGTTTCCTCAATATATATAAATGGACATAATTGCCAATCACACATAACGATGGCCAATAACTCCAAAGATTCTCACAAATAAAAACATTCAAGTATGCGCGCACTCATGATACTAAACCCAAAAGTATTCCCTCACTTGGTAAATAACCTGTACCTTATTCACGTTTAAGAATTTATATAATTTCTGCAACTATACAAATTCATAATAATTCCATCCCACTCACATCCTAGGATTTATTCACCCTCAATGCCATTGTATAGGAGTCCTAATATCAAATCTAGAATCCCCTAAAATGAATATCATAATTTATAATTTTACTTCCCTTAACCTTAAGGAAGAAAATTATCAAAATGCTGCCAGGACCGAATCGATTCGGCTTGTCTGAATCGATTCGCTTGCCCCCGAATCGATTCGTCCTGTCCGAATCGATTTGAAAATGTTCAACTTTCTTACTGTCTCGTACCGAATCGATTCGTCTTGTCCAAATCGAATCGGCTGGTCCAAATTCGAAAATTTGCTAAAGTTTCTAACTTCTCCAAAACCCAATATCATCCCAATATCCATTTAAATTTTATCTCGGATTTATTTCTACGAACCCAAAGTTTTTATATCTTCTCAAGTCTTTTAGAGGCCCTAACGCTTTATTTGGGAACCCCTAATATTTATCTCTTAATAATTTTGGCCTTAATTTCTGACTGACGATTTTAATTTCGAATAGCCTTCCGTAGAAAATTATTATAAATTCAAAAAAATCAGAAAAATATGTCGTCGGCGTCCACGTGACCGTATCGAAAAGATCTACAAATTTTATTTTTTGACCAAGAGCCAAATTGATTCCCTTCCTAGCCTAATAGATTCAGAAGTGACGCTGTGTCACTATTCATCATCTTCTTCAATCCTTTTTTTTCCAACACCCATCCAACACCATTTCTATGGATCTTAACATCACCCAACAACAATATAAACATCTCCCCACTATAATTTACCAAACACAATAACTTATTTGGGGATTCAACCAATTAAACCCTAACTTTCATTTCTTCCAATTTCTCACCATAGTTTACACCATTAACATGGTTTTAAGCTTGGAATTCATCTACTATCATTATTACAATAAATCCTTATGAAAACTTCTCCCAAAAACCCATTTATACAAGAACCCAAACCCAAAATCATATTGTTTTCCATTACCAACTATAATATGAAAAACAAACACACTAAATCATTAAAGCAAGTTAAACACTTTCCTCGTGGATAAAATTCGACGATCTCGAGTCGAATCCCACGAAGTTTGGCCGGAAATCCCTTCCTCTCTCCTATTTTTCCTCTTTCTTTCTCTTTTCTCTTCTTTCTTTCTTTTCTCTCACTCTCTCGTGTGTTATAAGAGAGAAATAGAGGGTTATCCCTTATAAACCCGCAAATGACTCGTTTACTCAATAGCGAGTCCCTACTACTCCAAAAATCCCCCGAACCCAAATACTACCCCCGGATACTTTATTCTGACTATCTCGGTCATTCTGAGACCAACCGCGCAATTGAATTCTCCATCTGAGTTACTTGACTGCAAATCACTAATTAAACCCAATACATCCAAATGTTGGTTTTCCAATTACAATATTATCCTCTGTCGCTTTATCCGGCTGCGACATATAATTAAAATACTTCAACTTATTTACTTAATCCCAAAAGTAAATATAACACCCATCTAAAATCATCTAATCCTTGAAAACTCCAAACATTACAATTCACGATAATCTCTTAAATTCCCAATTTTCACTTACTTATGAATTTTAATTATCCCCAAAAGTGCGGGGTGTTACATCAAGATAAAATTGGTTTAAAGTAAAAATTAGTTTTTCAGAACTTGGTTTGGTGCTAATTAAAAGTTGGATAATTTTTTGTGAAAAATGGTTTGATTTGAAACACAATCATAAGGACCACTCTTAATATACAATTGGAGTCCAACTCCTAAACCTCTTTTTGATAAGAAAAAGTATAATAATTAATATCCTTTGAACAAAAAGTTTGAGTGTATGATACATGATTATAATCAAGAAAAGATTATATTAAAGGCAAATAACATGATAAATTTATCAACCAATAGTAGTATGTCATATGTCATTTGTAAAAAATGAAAATAAATAGTATTATTAAGAGAAAGGTCTAACCTCAATTTCAATTAAGATAATTAATCATAATACAAAGGGTAAAAATATTTAACTTAGTGAAAGCTCCAACACCTTTTTTTGGATAATTCTCAACTACCACACTTTCGCACTTAGATAAGAAAATTTTGGTTACGACATTTAGTATCATATCCTTTGTGTTACCCAATCTTAAGATAGATTGAAATCTTTAAGATATTACCTTTGTTCAAATTATTTTGCAACTGGAGGCCTTCACTCATAAATGATATGAATTTTTATTTCTAGTTTTCTAAGTTAGCACTACACACATTCCACCTCTTACTTATATTTTTTGTATAAAATAAGCTTTTTCAAATTTCTATAATCATGAAATGAAAAAAGACTCATATACACATTTTAAGGAGTTTAGAAACGCTTTTATAAACCCACTGAAGCTTTAGAAACACTTTGATAAGTTCATTAAATCTTGAACACATTGTAAAAGATCACAAAAAATTTTGTTACCTCTTATAAAATGGAATATATTCAATGTATAATGCGATATAAAGTTAAATAAGATATAATCATGATTTACATGTTATAATTTTCTCTCAAAGTTAATGAAACTTAAAAAGAAAATAGAATCCATCTACTGAAGCACACGTCACATTCCTAACCAATGGAAAAATTATCAATTAATGATTTGGTATACAAGATATATACAAAGTATATCATCTAAAGAGCATATAAATTATTGTATTAACATCTTTTCTTGATAAGAAATAAAATCAAACTCAAAGTCCTAAGCATGTTACCAAGAGATCAATCAATAATATAATACCTAGTGAAGATATAAGATATTCAAATCTAGCCCAATGAATAGGTTTAGTAAAGATACCAGTTAATTGATGCTCAGTTGAAACATAACTCAGTGACACTGCCTTATCTTCAAAAGATATCTAGTAACATAAGTAAAAAAATTAATGTGTTTTATGCGTGAATATTGGATAGGATTTTTTTAAATATCAATAATACTAGTATTATCATAATATATTGTCATGCAATCTTATTCAATTTTATAGTCTACCACACATTTCTTTCATCCAAAGTAATTTACTATAGAAACTATCCACCATAATGTATTACACTTTAGTTATCGACTAAGATATGTAATTTTGTTGTTTGTAGTGCTAAGAAATAAAAGAAAAAATTCTAGTGGAAAAACCCACCGGAGGTATTCTTCATACTTTCCACATTGTTGGATCATTCAGCATCGGAGTACGTAGATAAGGATGTACTGGAATTTTGTGTATATAAAACTCCAAATATAATTTTTCAACCAAAATATTTTATGATTCACGTAATGAATTTCAAATGCAATTATTTGGGACATGATTGATACCAAGAACAAACTCATATACTCAAAGATATGTGACACCCTGTAATATTTAAAAATAGATTGATCAGTTCTATACTCAAAAGGTACCAGAGTCTAAACAAATGAGTACCATTCTAAACATGTAAGAAAGGGAATAAACTGGAAACAAATATGAATATCCATAAAAAAATATCCCAGTACTCTAATACCGTCCACATGAGTCAAATTTTACATGTCAACACAACTACTATATGCTAAACAAAACATACGAATACTAATGTATATCTCTCTCCACTAATAAAAATCCAAAAGAAATAATAGATCTGGCACATAGGCCAGTGACACCTACATCCTAATATAGATCTATAACATAAGAATGAATGATAGCAAGACTATCAATCAAGGCTGCGAATCAGGCGACCTCGATCCTGAAACGTTAAATACCTAACGTTAACAAAAAATTCAAAGAATACAAAAGTATGGCGGAAGTTATAATAAGTCACAACTATGCATCTTCTCAGCTTATTAAAATCTTTTCAAAATTACCTCACCATGCAATCCTAATATCGTGCGCATCTAAGATCCCAAATCCCAAGTGATGCCATGGTTAAGTTTCATACTACACATAACACATTGAAATTTAAGGTAACATTACTTTGAACAAGTAAAGTATTATGAAGTAATTAAGATAGTTTTAGAGTATAAGGATCACATAAGTAAACCAAGTAACAAAGTTCTAGATCTAATACCTTTGGGTATCACTTGCGCGTAAAGTCTTAGGTCATCCCAAACTTATAATCTCATCACCACATCTACCCATCAATCATATGAACTACTATAATCATGGTTATATAAAAGAAATTCCCCGCAATACCTCTCGGACATGGTTACCTAGGCATGTGACCTAAGGGTAAAATTGACTTAGGCATCTCATCTACTCACCGAGGTACCATAGCAGTCCGAGTCATACGTGCCCCTTTTAAATGGAATTACCCCTTACTATGTTCGCCACGACTACTCACGCATGTTATGCATCACATAAAGAACACAATAATTTATAACCATAAAATTTGAGTCCCAAACTACATTCATTCACTTTAATTCCAATTAAAAGAGATTAAAGAATTTATTGTCATATTATATGCATCAATTTAGGTCAGTAGTTATCCCAAAACAATTCTTAATTACCAATTAATAATAAAAAAAAATAAAGGAATTGTCTGGAGGCACCAGTCGACTGCGTTCTTCAGTGTTCGAATATTTCCCCATTACAAGATTTGTCTTCTCCAACCGAATGAAATTCAATTCAATCCTTTATTAAAGATTTGAAAACCTTCATATATAATTCATATAACATATATACAATGTAAATACATATAAATGTGACTTGAGTTCAATTATAACATCAAAATCCTAATAAAAGTTCAAAAACCCAATTAAACATCTCAATAACACTATCATTTCAATTCTCAACCGTTTGATTTCAACTCTCGACATGTTTTATAATAGATCCTAAGGTTTTGAATTAATTATATATATAAATTAGAATCTAATCAAAACACAACAATTATTGGGAAGATTCAATCAAAATGATGTTAAATAAATGCTAATTTCTTCATAATTTTGTTAGTTACAAAATTACTTAATTAAATCATTTAATTAGATTTAATTACTTAGTTAGAGTTTTGATTCAAATGAATAGGCATAATTTACAATAAATTCAATTATATAAGAATTCAAATCAAACTTGCCTCTAATTGTGCATAACTATGGCTCAAATCTACCAAAATCTTCCCTCTTCCTCAAAATTTAAAATATACCTAGCAAGAATAACTCTGAAAACCTTCCCTATATGTCATCTTCGTGCTCCCGAGTGGACTTTTTCTCACTATGATGTCCTCACTAAACTCTCACTAGTGGAATGACCTTCGATCGATGGGTCATATCTTTATGGTAAAGGATACATTTGGGTTTTCTTTATTACTAGCACCATGTTGCAACTCCAGCCCAAGTAGATTTATGTGTTGATACTCGTCCTCAGGCCTTAAGAATTTTCTAATCATGGATACGTGAAAAACATCGTGTACTCTCTGAAAGTGATTGGGTAGCGCTAAACAATAGGCCTCGGACCCACTCTCTCAATAATCATGAAGGGGCATATGTATCAGGGAGACAACTTCCCCTTATCTCAAATCTAACCACCCTTTTAATTGGGGATACTCTCAACAACACTTGATCTACCACTAGGAACTCTAATTTACTCCTCCTCTTATTCGCATAACTTTTCTGATGATCCTGGGATATTTTCATCCTCACCCAATTAAGTTCTACCTTCTTCTAAGTATCCTTAATAAATTCTAGTGCAACATCCAATGTTCCTTTGATCTTGCCTAATAACTAGGAAAGCAACATGGTCCTTTGTATAATGCCTTATAAAGTGTTATCCCGATCGTCTTTTGATGGTAATTATTATAGATGAACTCAATAAGTGGTAAATGTATATCCCAATTACCCTTGAGGTCTAACACATAAGCATTGAGCTTGTCCTCTAACACCTTATTCACCCTTTCCATCTGTCCATCCGACTACTGGTGAAAAGTCGTGCATAAAGTCAATTAAACTCTTATTGCATACTGGAATGCCTTCCAATAATAAGAGATAAAAGTTTACCCATGTCCAACATAATGTCCAGGAGTACCCCATATAGTCTCACTATCTTGACTATGAATAACTTCACATACTTCTCTGTGAAGTAATAAGTCCTAATAGATAGAAAATAGTCCACTTTCGTCAATCTATCCAAATAACCCAAATAAAGTCATGATTTTGTTGCGACTGTGGAAACCCAATAATAAAATCCATCGAGATGCTTTCCATTTTCCACTAAGGGATATCTAAAGGTTGTAATTATCTAGTTGGTCCTTGGTGCTCCACCTTTACCAACTCACAAGTAGCAGACCTAGACATATAGTCAGCAATATCCTTCTTCATTCTGGCCTACTGATGTGATCACTTCATGTCTTGATACATCTTGTCCCATCCAGAATGCACTATCTACCGTGATCCATAAGCTTTGACTAATACTACTCTTCAAACTTGTAGATCCTAGGGCACTACTAGCCATCCCTAGCACTGTAAACCCCTATACTATCCCATTAAAAATAAAGGATCTTCTCCCATTTGTACCTCCTGTACCTTTTTTTTACAAAAGAGTCCGTCAATTGGGCCTGAACTACCCTTGCAATAATGTTTGGGGTTAATATGGCCCCTACGATATGTGCTTTAGTCATAGACAATCTTTTTGGAATTTTCTCAATTTTATTATGTACCAAATGCGTGAACCAATTCAATTAATTTTTAAACCAATTTTATCTACTTAATCCTAAACATACAACTATGTGATTCAAATCAAGCATGTAAAGAAAACACAATTTCAAGAACAAAATAAAGGAAAAAACCATTTATTTCACTATAATTTGCAAATCGCAACTTACCAATATAATAGAGGAATACACCCGACGAATCTCCCGCGGGTGATCTACTTCTACTACAACAATAGTTCCCATAAGAACTAAAAAGATCGTAATCTTCCTTAAGCAATGAATTCCCTCGAGAACACATAAAAATCGTTGTCATCAGCAATGATTCCTACAAGACTCACAAGAGCAGCAGTAGAGACTCTCTCTCTATAAGGTCAGTAGTGAAGACTCCTTCTTCAAAGATTAACTTCAATATAGAAGTGATTTAGGTTTCAAATATGTTTCATAAAATTATATGAGAAAGATCGTGTAAATCAAAAAGTGTTTTTTCCATATAAAAAGTGAAGACTTAAAGATGTTGTTCTACAGTTTTCATAAATCAAAAGTCGTAACAAATTTCATCTAGAAAATAGCTATTTATAGGCGAACACAAAAATTAAGGCGATGCAATCTCGTTCGAATGAGAAGCAGCAGTCATTCTAACTACATAGAGATGTCATCCAAACGACATGTGAGTCGCTTCCAACGAGATGAAAAAAGATGAGGCAGTAATCCCTCATTCGAATTACATTCGATAAATGCATCCAACGAGCTTCTAACGACATGCAGGTTATTCGAACGAGATGGTACTTTCATTTGAATGAGACTGTCTAAGAAATAAAATTATTTTAAGTTTAAAAATTATTCGAAACACTGTTTGAAAATGCCTCAATTTGTAAAAACCAATTTATAAAAATTCCCCAATACTTAGTAAAAAATACACGAAACACAAAACAAAATCCATACCAATATTACGTCAAGTCGTGGAGCATGTTGAATTTGCTTGATAATCAAATCCGTCTTCTTGAACCTATGAACGTAAAATGCCTTGACGAATGTAAGTCCTAGATGTAAAGGGAATGATGGAAAATTTATCCTTAGAAATCTCCCCCTGTGGCTATTCCGATACAAAATAATCGAATTATCTAAAAAATCCTATACAAATCTAATACAAGTCTTCAAAAAACTTTCTTTCTCTTGAACTTCTTTTTGGGAGCTTAGTGAATTGTGTTCTTTTCAAATGCTCACTAAAGTATACATATACACAATAGACAAAGAAATATACCTTCGTGACGTATCGAGTTTGAAATAAAATAAAACTCATAAATGAAATCTATCAAATCAATTCTCCCACAGAATTCAAACTCTCACTCCCCCATAATTTGTTCTCCCCCTTTTTATTTGTTCAAAATAGACAAGGAAAAGAATAAAAAAAATAATGAACTAGAGTGTGTCACAAAAATCATAGAATATCATCACAAATATAATGCAATAAGAATCAAGTAATGATAAACTAAGCGAAACCAAGTATTTTTTCATTTTTCAAATTTTTTTTAAGAAAACTAATTTTACAAAAACATCACACCATGAATTAACACTAAGAAAGACAAATCCTGAAGGCGTAAATGAATGGGTGTGAACAAATTCGATAGAAAAATCAACTCAAACAACTATAACATATGTACACAGTGAATTTTGGATACTCCTAACGAATGAACTCAAAATCGTCCTTAGGTGAAAAAGTGTTAAATTCATATGATATCGGCTCAATCTAATTAACAAATCAAAGTCTAAAATGATTGTTACACCAATAACACCCAGGACTATGTAATTCTTTTACGAGACTTTTTCAGGATGTACAAACCCATTTATCTTCTACTAAACTCCCTCAAAACTCAAATATAGAATATTTCTCTCAACTCTTTTGTTTTGAAGAAATTAATGCTCATATGTAGCGAAGCATCAATGTTT
This sequence comes from Sambucus nigra, assembly GCA_949130495.1. Taxonomy (NCBI): domain Eukaryota; kingdom Viridiplantae; phylum Streptophyta; class Magnoliopsida; order Dipsacales; family Adoxaceae; genus Sambucus; species Sambucus nigra. The sequence goes on from OX422207.1 coordinate 718,816,181, forward strand.
TTTGAAATTTGGCCTGGCACTTTATATTTTTCTTTTGAGTGCTTTTAATCTTTTAGACTTTTTTCTTTTTGCAAATGGTGGCCATTCATGCAAAGATCTTTTTACTTTCGCAGCTCGATTCCATTACATTTAAATTAACACATTTACTGGAGATATAAATTTCAATTTTTCCAATCCGGGCAATGGTTCTTATAAGCACTACTTTTATTATCTCTTTTTATCACATTTGGTTCGTTTTAAAGGCAAAATTGAGATGAAAATATTTTGACCAACATGTGATAGACAAGTACAATGCTCAAATAAATTCATGCATATGTGCGTTAAAGGAGACAACGAGTCAAACATATAGAAAGTAATCGCTAATCACATCTCAATGACTCCAACACATTATAAAGCACATTAATTAAATGATTTTTTGCCTCAAAAAACTACCAAAAGGTCACGTGGATAATGAAATGATATTGTGACTTGGAAATTCTAAATGTCCATCTATATAAGGTGTAAAAAGAAATACAAAAAATATTTATGTGTTTTTCAAAAAATTTATCAAAAAAATAATATCTTTTTGACTTTTTCACTTTTTTTAAAAAGAAATAAGAAATCTTTCTCAATTTTTTTTTCAAATATGACTCAATAAAAAAAATAGAATACAGACGATACACATGTCATAACACTAGCAAAAATATATCATGAAGTATAACTAATGTATAACAAAAATTTAATACGATTAATCGGAAAATCTAACAAAGGAGAATCACATGCAAGCAAATGAGAATCATGAAGTATAATTCCTAAAGCCTCTAAGTCCGATTTCCTAACCTAAATAGGTGTGTAATGATGCATGGGGGTTTTGAAAACCGAAGTGACTCTATTCTTAAACTTCCTAGGAGCATTCTTATGTGTGTAATAGAAATGCCTAAGCTGACCTTTCCTACCGCAATGAGTGCAAGTGTAGATATGGAAGTGAACGTTACCTAAAGGTGAACCTCTCCTAATGTTCCTATGTGGATCTCTCATATGCATAGTCCTGGCTTTAGGAATGTGAGCAATATGATCATCGAAGCCAATTTCACACCTATCATCTTTGATTTGGACGGTGCCTAACATCCTATCCATCTTTTCTAACCTAGACTCCAAACCAAACTTAACCTTACTCAAGTCTCCCAACTTCTTCTCAAGGTCACTAATCCTAGACTCAAGTAAATGCCTAGACTCCTCAAACTCTATAATCTCCTTTTTCATAGCCTCCATTAATGCATGCAGACTATATGTCTCTCCCTCGACATACTCTAGCTTCTCTCGAGAGTTATCTCACGTGCCCTAAGATCCTCAATCAAAGCATCATCATCATTGTAAGGACACAAGTCTCCGATTGAGTCTTAATGTAGTGTGAAATCAATTTCGAACAAAAATATTTGAGTCATAGGATAGTGTTCAAGTGTATCCATCTAAGCCTATGACGTGTTAATTGAAGACGTAGCGGCCAAGATTATAAAGCTTCATCATAGGTCGGGTTTAGTGTGCTTCGTTTCTACGTTAACAACATTGGTTCCAATGCTCCTAAGGTATGAAAGCATTTTATATATATATAGGAGCTTGGAAATTTATTGGGTGTATTTTACAAATTTTTTATAAATAGTTTTAACAACTTTGTTTTACTCAAAAAATATTTATAAGAACTTTTCATAAAAGTTTTGGGCTTACAAAGAATATTCTATTTTCTGACACGTTGTTCGAATGAACTGGAATCTTTTTCGAACGAGATTCCCAGGTCGTTCGAACGAGACTTCTAACGAGTTTTCCTTTTTCTCACTGGAACATCGTTAGTAAAGTAGTTCGACCAAGAATGTCGTTCGAACGACTTTGGCGGGAACAATTTTTTTGGCAGTTTTAGCAGTTTTTTCCATGTTCCCGCTACTTTTTGACATAATTACTAAGTGCGGAAACTAATCTATTCAAACCAACTTTTTCACATTCTAAGAGTCTTTTAGAGAGAAAAACTTTCAAGAAAAAGTTATATGTTTTGTGTTTGATTTTTATGGATTAAATTCACCGAAAACACATACACACCCATTTGTTTAGTTTATCCAAGTCCCTATATATATATCTTGCTTGGAGTTTGTTTGGCAGCGGGTTCAACTCTACCGTTTGAAGAGTTGTTTGGGTTTACTTCTACATCCCACAAAGAAGAATACTTGTTTGTTGTTGCGGCGTTCCCACTCGGAGAAAGGCTTCAGGTGCGGGTTGACGATTTTTCCAAAGGCCTCATTACTGGATTCCAAGGTTCCGGTGGATTCCGAAATTATCGACTAGGCGGAGGTAGTTGCAAGAAGACACGGCAGGGACTTGGACGGAGTCAAGTCGAGTTGTGTAAGTCATCTATCTTGTAATCATAAAACCATACTTAGTGGATCCTCGTACATCATGGCGTAGTGGTTATTTGTTTATTTTATCTTTTGCAAATTCACATTAGATTCATGCTTAGGTAAAAAGAAAAAAATTGGTTTATTTAATTTGGTGCAAATTTAATTTGGGTTATGTTTAATTAATTTAGTTCAATTCAATAATTTTATTGGATAAAATATCGTTTGGCCTAGATTTGCAAAATGAATATTTATTTTTAGGAAAATTTCTAGGCATCGGGATTAAATTGATTTGGGGGCTTAAAGTAAAAATTCACAAATTTGATTTTGAGTATGATTTTAATTTTGAGAAAATTAAAATTTGGTTTACTTTAGTTTTAATTTGTGAAGAAATTTCTTCTTGTTTATGTTTTTGTTTAGTTGAACCATCTCTATTCCCCCACGTATAAAGAAATTCATTTTGAAAGATTTTAAAATTGGGGGTCCTTGCATTCCAACAAGTGGTATCAGAGCCGGAGCGCTAATTTATCGCGTCAAATATCCGTTTTTTGGCATCTATAATTTTTGTGCTCCTTGTATTTTTATGTGGTTCAATTTTTGTTCACTCTAAATTTTTGTTTTGTATCTCTCGATGGGACGTCTAAATGATAATTTGTCCGTTTCTAAGGATAATGATGTTTTTGATATTTGAGAGGAATTTAATGGGATTAATAAGTGTAATGAAAATTTAAGAGAATTAAATGTGAGATTTGCAAAAAGAATTAAGTTTCTTGAAAATGAAAATTTATGTTTTAAATCTAGAATTGAACTTTTGCAAACCTCACTATCTCAAAAAGATATTTTTCGTCAAAAAGATCATGGACATAAATTACAATTTTAATATTTTAAATATGTCTAGGAAAGAGAGTGATAGTCGAGAAAAGACTCTTAGGTACAAGTTTGCTCACATTGAGGGGGAGCGTGATAACCTTCTAGGAGTTATAGAAAATTTAAAAAAGGAGTCCCGTAAAATTGAGGAGTCTAATTTATTACTTGAGTCCAAAATCTTAAAAATGAAAAATAATTTACAAGACTCGAGTAGTATTTGTAATGGTTCTAGCTCATCTTGTTCAAATATTTTAGTTGCTAAAGCTAATACCATTGTTTGTTTTAGAGGGTCAACTTTATCCAAGGACTTTAGAAAAGGTCAAACCTTAGGTATCATTCCTCTTGTTTTCACATGATTGCAGTGTTGTAGGAAAGGTCACCTTAGGTCATTTTGTTTTGATCTTAAAAGAAGTCCTAGGAAGTCTATGTCTCGCATTTCATTAGTTCGCATATCCCATCATTTTAAATGTACATCTATATGGGTTAGAAAATCATTTTTAGACTCACTAGATATTAGATTTGTTTATTCTCATTTTCTTTCACGTGAAACCTCCCTTGCAAAATTTAAAGGTTGAATGTGTTAGTTTTGTTTTCATACTCTAGCTCTTTGTGCTTCATATTATATTTCATTGTTAGGTGTATGGATGTTTAATCATTGTTCTAGTCTATACTTCATGCTTTATCACATGCTAGAATTATGGTTGTTGTTTATCATTTGTATTATAGTTCTTTCATTTTAGGTTGCATGAATTGAAAAAATACAAAAAGATTTGTATTTATCATTTGTGTTTCACCTTTTAATAATTTAGGCTTAATGAAAAATACAAATGATCTTTGTTTATCTTTTGAGTAAATATTTTTCTTTGTTTGGTTAAAAATTTTAAAAACTCAAAAAGATTTTTTTTGTGTGTATTTTAGTTTGACACACTCTATGTGGCATATACTTGTGTTTAAATCCCTTCTTTTTCGCTCCCGTGTGGCTAAAACCTTTGGTCAAGATTGTCAATCCTTAAAATATTCTTTACCATGCTTACATGGAGTAGTTAGATTTTGTGTTGCTATAATGGATTCTATTTTTATATGCCTCAATTCACACATGCACGAGCTCACTTGAAATTATAACTTCATATGTATATTTGAGCTTTGTGAGGTGTTATCCTACCAATCTTCTTATCTACATGTTATGTAACCTAGGAGGACTAGTTCATGTTAAAATCCGTTGCTCGCGAGAATTGAGTGATAAAATATTATATATATATATATATATATATATATATATATATATTGTTCATGGGGAAGGACTCTGAAAGGAAATATCATCATTTGCGAGTAAACCACCGTTTTCTTGGACCTAAAAGAAATACGTTGTCCAAAGGCCTAAAAGAATAATGGCATTAAAAGAAAATATTTGTGAAGGCCTATTTGTTTAGTTGATTTATTCATTCAAAAGATTAAGATAATATGCTTAAATTGAGGGAGTTTGAATGGTATATCAACGGTTTGCACAATATCCATTTATCCTAGTTGTACTTTCAATGTCATGACTCTATTGGTTTGTAGAATAGTCAAAATTCTAGGCTTGTATGCATTGTGTATGTTTGTTCATTCAGTTCAATTTATATTATCACATGAGGTTATATTCAAATGTGATAAATTTTGCAATCAAATTAGAACTCCTTGAACATGTTTTAAGTGATTGGGTCTAAATTTAATTGTTACCAGTTCACACCCCTACACTTCTGTTTCCATATGACACATTTTTGCCATACGAGTGTGAAAAGATTATTGTATTTTGTGTCGTATGTGGTGTCTATACCTATATATATGTGAGTGTGTGTTAGTGATATTTATTATGTCTACATATATATGGTATTTTTTCTTTGCCTTGCTTTCTAGTCCATTTATGCTTTAAATGCATAATCGGTATCTATCGTGTTGCATATTATTGTTGATATCACATGCTTAGTATCGCATGTATCACATTGATATCATTTTTTTTGCATCTTCGTTGGTATCCATTATACTTTGTATGGATTTGTTTCGATTTTTTTTCCCATATGATTTCATGTTCTTATCACTCTAAGCTTCATCGTGTTTAAATTAGTTTTTATCCTTTGTTTATTCCTGAACGAAAGGGGGGAGAATGATAGGGGGAGAAATGGTATCTAATCCTATTGTAATCGTATCTTAGTTTGGGAGATTTATCTTAGGGGGAAACGTCTTTCTAAGTAGGTCATTTATTTGATAAAGGGGAGAACTAATTTAGGGGGAGTATTTATTTCATATGCATTTAATATTCATATTCCCTATGTGTTTGATAGTTTGCTTAAGTGTGCAGGAATTCTTATAAATGGCAACTTTCATCGGCAAAGATATTGATCCTTGGGTTTTGAGTCAAGCTGTGTAATTTTTATTTTGGGTGGGATATTTTTTAAGTTTAGTAGAGCTTGACGGCCCCTTAGGATTTTTTGTTTGATTTTTGTCTCGAAATAGCTAAAGGGGGATATTTGTAAGGACACAAATCTCCGATTGAGTCTTAATGTAGTGTTGGCTCAATTCTGGACAAAAATATTTGAGTTATAGGGTAGTGTTCAAGTGTATCCATCCAATCCTATGACGTGTTAGTTGAAGACGCAGCGGCCAATATTATAAAGCTTAATCATATGCCGAGTTTAGTGTGCCTCATTTCTACGTCAACAATATTGGTTCCAATACTCCTAAGGTATGAATTCATTTTATATATATATATATAGGAGCTTGGAAATTTATTGGGTGTATTTTATAAAAAATTTATAAATAGTTTTAACAACTTTGTTTAACTCAGAAAATATTTTTAAGAACTTTTCATAAAAATTTTGGGCTTACAAAGAATTTTTTATTTTCTGACACGTCGTTCGAACGAACTGAAATCTCGTTCGAACGAGATTCCCAGGTCGTTCGAAGAAGAATTTTAACGAGATTTCCTTTTTCTCATTGGAACATCGTTAGTAAAGTCATTCGAACGAGAATGTCGTTCGAACGACTTTGGCGGGAACAGTTTTTTTGGAAGTTTTAGCAGTTTTTTCGATGTTCCCACTACTTTTTGACAGAATTACTAAGTGCAGAAACTAACCTTTTCAAACCATATTTTCACATTCTAAGAGTCTTTTATAGAGAAAAACTTTCAAGAAAAATTTCTATGTTTTGTGTTTGATTTTTATGGATTAAATTCTTCAAAAACACATACACACCCAACTGTTTAGTTTATCCAAGTCCCTACATATATATATATATATATATATATATATATATATATATATATATATATATATATATATATATATTACTTGGAGTTTGTTTGACACCGAGTTCTACTGTACCGTTTGAAGAGTTGTTTGGGTTTACTTCTACATCCCACAAAGAAGAAGACTTGTTTGTTGCTACGGCATTCCCACTCGGAGAAAGGCTTCGGGTGAGGGTTGATGGTTGTTCCAAAAGCCTCATTGGTGGATTTCAAGGTTCTGGTGGATTCCGAGATTGTCGACTAGGCGGAGGTAGTTGCAAGAAGATATGTCATGGGCTTGGACGGAGTCAAGTCGAGTTGTATAAGTCATATGTCTTGTAATCATAAAATCATACTTATTGGACTTAAGGCTAGGGTCGTCCGAGGTTTTTTCCCATTGTAGGTTTTTCCTCGTACATCGCGGCGTAGTGGTTTTTGTTTGTTTTATCTTTTGCAAATTCACATTAGATGCATGCTTAGGTAAAAAAATAAAATTGGTTTATTTAATTTGGAACAAATTTAATTTGGGTTATGTTTAATTAATTTAGTTCAAGTCATTAATTTTATTGGATAAAATTTGATTTGGCTTAAATTTACAAAATGAATATTTATTGTTAGGAAAATTTCTGGGACTTGCGATTAAATTGATTTTGGGGCTTAAAGTAAAACTTCACAAATTTGATTATAAGTATAATTTTTATTTTGAGAAAATTAAAATTTGGTTTACTTTAGTTTTAATTTGTGAAGAAATTTCTTCTTGTTTATGTTGTTGTTTAGTTGAACCATCTCTATTCCGCGTGTATAAAGAAATTCATTTTGAAAGATTTTAAAATTGGGAGTCCTTGCATTCCAACAAGTGGTATCAGAGCCGGAGCGCTAATTTATCGCGTCAAAGATCCGTTTTTCGGCTTCTATAATTTTTGTGCTCCTTGTATTTTTAGGTTGTTCATTTTTTACTCACTCTAAATTTTTATTTTGTATCTCTCGATGGGACGTCTTAATGATAATGATGTTTTTTATATCCAAGATGAATTTAATGGGCTTAATAAGTGTAAAAAAAATTTAAGAGAATTAAATGTGAGATTTGCAAAAAGAATTAAGTTTCTTGAAAATGAAAATTTATGTTTTAAATCTAGAATTGAACTTTTGCAAAACTCACTATCTCAAAAAGATATTTTTCGTGAAAAGCTCATTGACATAAATTACAATTTTAATATTTTAAATATGTCCAAGAAAAAGAGTGATAGTCGAGAAAAGACTCTTAGGGACAAGTTTGCTCATATTGAGGGGGAGAGTGACAACCTTCAAGGAGTTATAGAAAATTTAAATAAGGAGTCCCATAAAATTGAGGAGTCTAATTTATTACTTGAGTCCAAAATCTTAAAAATGAAAAATGATTTACAAGACTCGAGTAGTAGTTGTAATAGTTATAGCTCATCTTGTTCAAATACTTTTGTTGCTAAAGCTAAGACCATTGTTTGTTTTAAAGGGTCATCTTTATCTAAGGACTTTAGAGAAGGTCACAACTTAGGTATCTATGGCCATCCCCGATCCCGATCCTCGCGGGTGGGCGTCTGGAGGAAAGGATCCTTCGGATCCCGCGCGTTCCTCTCGGGAGCGCTTCGGCTGGCGTCGGTTGTGGTGTGAAAAATGTAGAGAGATTCAGAGTCGCCAATCTATTTTACTCAAAACAGACAAAAGAAAAAGGGGAAGCCACCCCGAAGAGTGGCATCCAAATACATACTGGTGCATACGAAACCAAGATGATTCGAGAAGGGTTCGGAGGCTTAGTTACGAAATGGGAAGGTGTTAGGCACCCATTCCGCCCTTTCGGTCTCTCATGAATATTTGCTATTTTCCTTTATGTTTCCCCCCGTGATATGTGTGTATGTGTATATATATATAATGGAAGTAGGAATCCTCGACTTGTATCATGGAAAAGATAAAGCGAGTCATCCGTAGGAAGATATAAGAGTAATATTAGAAAAATGATATTTACGCGATTACCCCTACGTTGATCGTTATAAGGGAACGATAACGCATATGGGGTAATGCGTCACTAAGAACAAGTATATGTATAATATAAGAAAAATGGATTTAGAGAAGATAGAAAATGAGAGAAAAAGTGAGAAAGAGGACTCGAGTCACGGGTTTTACCCAGAGACGCCTACGTAGCCTATAAAGGCATCAAAGTCCACGTAGTTCGCATGTAAAACGAGGGGTGGGGTTTATCCCATAAATCCAAAATGGGGAATCTCTTATTTGTGAGTGTGTGTGTGTAGAAAAAAGTGTTTTAGTTGTGAGAAAAGTGTGAGGAAAATATGAGAATTACTACTTGGAATTTATGAGCAAACCCTCTTTTTCTTGTTTTTTGGGTTTTATGAAAATAAAAGATGTGCAATAATACTAAGTAAAAAGTATATTAGGATGTGTGAAATGGGATAATAAAAGTGCTAAGTAAGAAAATAAGTTAGTGAGAATTCAAGAGAATTTAAAGAGAGAGTTTGAGAAAGTTGGACCTTCTTGAAGATCTTGAGCTTGATCTTGAATGTTGGGGAGTAGCCCTTACACTTTGGATGATGATGGAGAGTGGCTAATTAACCAATTTTGATGAAAGGGGTGATGAAAAATGGAAGTAAAAAGGGGATTTGGAAGTTGAAATCACGCTGCCTTCGAGAGAGGTTTCTAGGATTCGTTCAGAGATATTTTTATCAGATCTGGGCTCCCCTTGCAAATGAGGTGAAGGCCTCCTTTTATAGTCCCAGGTGAGTGCCAATCGGCTTAGATCCCTTCCTGCCTATCGGTAGTCAGGTGCCGATAGGCAAGTTCTGGAACATGTCGTTTGGAAGTGTGTTTCAGGCTCTTTCGGAAAATTGGTCGCCGAGGGCCAGCCGTTTGTCAGAATCGCGCACGAGGCATACCGTTGGAAAGCTAATTCATAGACCTTCAAAAATACATAGATCTCTCTCAGGTTCAGGAGTTGACTTTGGGTCAAATATGGCTCATAAGCATTTGTCGGTCCCTTGGGCGGGAAATCATTCGGACGCAAACGGATCGTTCGTCCGCATGGTAAATCGGAATCATGTACGGGGCATACCGTTGGCAAGGTTAGGAGATGTACTTCGACATTTCAAAGAGTTTGACCCGGTTTGGAGAGTTGACTTTGGTCAATCGGGCCCGGTAAGCGCTCGGTGGCCTCCCGGAGTCAAACGGATCGTTCGTCCGTATGGAAAGTCGGAATCGCGCACGTGGTGGACCATTGGAAAGGGTATTCAGGGCCCTTTGAAAATTCATTCAGCCTCAGTTAAGCTGAAGAGTTGACTTAGGTCGAACAGAGCCCGGGAGCGCCCGGTGGCCTCTGGGTCAGGTTTCGGATGCAAACGGACCGTTCGTCCGCATGGTAAGTCAGAATCGTGCACGGGGTGGACCATTGGAAAGGGTATTTAGTGCCCTTCAAAGACTCATTTAGCCTCGGTCAAGACAAAGAGTTTGACTTTTGGGTCAAACTGAGCTGGGGAGTGCCCGATGGCTTTCAGGTCAGTGCTCCGGACATGACCTGGGTTTACGGTGATGAGTGGAGGTACTAGGGACCTAAGGTGAGTTAGGGGTAATAGAATGGGGTGTCTAGAGAGCCCCTCGACAGGTGAGTTTGGAATAAATGATGACCGTTGAATAGGCACCATATGATGCTTTTGAGGGAGTATGACCGATTCAGAGGGTTGAGGTCGATTCTAAGGACCTAAGGAGTGTGCTGGGGATGATCAATTATGTGGATCAAAGCTGAATCTGCGGGCATAGGGTAAAGGTCTAGCGAGGTCAATTCTGACCTAAAGAGTGGTGACGATCGAGGACCGAGGTCAATTCTGACCTAACTTAGGTGATGATCCAAGACCGGGGCCAATTCTGACCCAAGAGTGGAGAGTGGTGACGATCGAGGACCGAGGTCAATTCTGACCTAACTTAGGTGACGATCCAAGACCGGAGTCGATTCTGACCCAAGAGTGGTGACGATCGAGGATCGAGGTCAATTCTGACCTAAATCTGGTGACGATCCGAGACCGGGGTCAATTATGACCCAAAAGTGGTGACGACCGAGGACCGAGGTCAATTCTGACCTAACTCAGGTGACGATCCAAGACCGGGGTCAATTCTGACCCAAAAGTGGTGACGATCGAGGACTGAGATCAATTCTGACCTAACTCAGGTGACGATCCAGGACCGGGGTCAATTTTGACCCAAAAGTGGTGATGACCGAGGACCGAGGTCAATTTTGACCTAACTCAGGTGACGATCCAAGATCGGGGCCAATTCTGACCCAAGAGTGGTTGAGGATTGGATTTCGATTTTGCTGGGGAAAGAGCTTTGTGATTCTGATCTGAGCTGGGGAGCTGATAGCTGGGGAAGCTTTTTAAGAGACCTCGCCGGGGGGAACAACCTATTTTGGGTGCTATTAGAGAATTCCGCTGGGGAAGTGATCAGGTGATCCTTAGGGATTTTTCGAAGCTTTGCCGGGAGGAATTTTCACTTAGCTTTTGAGGATTCTGCTAGGGAAGAGGGGTTCCACTTGAGGAAATGTAAAATTTTCTTCGTAGAATGGCTCTAAATCCCTCCCGAGATTTTTGGGAATTTTCTGGGGATTTTTCAGGGTTTTCTAGCATTTTCCAGGAATTTCTGTACCAAATTTTAAGGGGGGTGCCGGCCGGCATAGACTGAGGGGTGCCATTCGGCAGTGGCACGGATTTTTGGACTACCTCAGGAAGGCAAGGGGTCAGTGCCGATCGGTATGGAAGGGGAAGGTGCCGCTCGGCATGGCGCTTGGCATCCTATATAAAGGGGGAGAATTCCCTTCATTTTTCACAGCTTCTTGCCTTCTCTCTTTCTGCGATTTCTCTTTGCGAATTGTTTTAACGTTCTGATCTTCAAGAAATGGCCGCCTTTGTGAGCACCGCAGTCCACCGGGAGTTGTTGACCGTTGATGACTGGACGAATGTGGATTGGAGGGACAGGATTCCCCTTGCTTTGGGGTACGAGAATGTTTTCGATGCATTTGAGCCGGTTGCGGAAAAGCGGACCTTGCTGTGGGAGTCATCGCATCATCCCTCTTCGAGAGTGATTCCCGGTGGTTATGTAAGTAACCTGACCTTTGGCATTCCTTTCTTTTTGGGTGATTTTCCTTTCTTTCGTGACTTTTGATGAGATTTTTCCTTTTGCAAGTCTGATATTTCCTTGAGGAACATGCGTGCCCGTGGGACGACGGGGCTTAAGGAAGTTTGGGAGCATCTTCCACCTGTGGTGTGCTGTATGGTATCATTAACAGGTTTTGGGAGGTTGGCGTCTGCGCTAGATGAGACGCCTCGTTCGACAGCGGTCTTGTGCACTTTGGGGGAGAGGTGGTGGGACACTACCCACACCTTTCATTTTGGATTCGGAGAGATGACTATGACTCCCATAGATGTGCAGCAACTGTTAGGGATGGATTGTGACGGGGAGCAGATAGAGGTGGATCTCTCCTTACGGGTGAAATCGGAGGCAGTGCGTGCGGCACTTGGTGATGTGGGGAGGATAGTCTCCGGGCATTCTATCCGGCTGTCCTTGCTGATGGAGGTTCTATTGAGCAGGGAGATTGATGTGGAAGACGGGCTGCAAGTGAGACAGATGGCCTGATTGTTCATTTTATTGGTGCTGGGAGGTTTCATGGTGGCGTCGAGCGGCAACGTTGTCCACTTTTGGTTTCTGCCGTACTTGAGGATGTTTTCGAACGTCCCTTTCTATGATTAGGGGAGTCTGACCTTGGCGACCCTTTACTCTTCTTTGGATGCATTCAGTCGGTGCTGCCGGCAGACTTTTACTGGAGCCACGTATCTCCTTGAGGTATTCTTTACTCTAAGCATTTTCCTTTCATACATTCGCATTTTCCTTTCATGCATTCTCATTTTCCTTATGCGTCTCTTTTTTGCTTGTGAATTCAGACGTGGTTCTATGAGGTGATTGGGTGCAATACCTGCTGATTACTTTGAAGGACGACACTATTGGGGATTTCTATCGATTGTATCGATGGCGTAAGGCCAATCGGCAGTCGAAGGGATCTCTCTCCCTGGAGGCAGTGCGTCAAGTCTTGAATGACCTAACCAGTGGTCGGGTAAGGTCTTTTCGTTTTCAGTCTTGGTTTTTGCACCTTCTGATCTTGTATTGACTCATGCATGCTTAGGGATTTTAAAGTGACCTTTCATCCTTAGGGGACAGCCATTCAGGATACGGGGATGACTGGGGTGAATGCGCAGATGAGGCGTTTGTTGGCGCATGAGTTCGGCCATTCCTGGTATCTCGGGGAGAGGGTAGTTCGCCAGATTATCGAGTGGGAGGTGCTGGTGCCACCCGCGTAGCCTCCTACGTCTATGAGGTGGGAGCGACAGCTGTTAGAGGATGAGAGGATCGCGGCGATGATCGGCTAGTCCTACTCGTTGTAGACTGATACGGCTGTGCCATATGACTATATGGACTTCATGACGAGCTGGTTGATGGCGCCCAGCATACATGATGCCTTGCCTTTCCCTCCTGCGGGTTCGAGTCGACCAGTGGGGTCCTCCCATAGCGACGGCGGTCCGTCGACATCTGCGGCGGTGACTTTAGAATTTCCTTTCCTGCGGTTGCACACTCCTTCGTACAACATCCGGCAGGCTGATGGAGGGATAGTGCCAATATTGCATCGTCCTCTTGCAATGGATCCGGAGGAGCTGGGTTTGACAGAGGAGGTCCTTCATCCTGTGGTAAACCTTTCAGTCCTTTTCCTCTTTTTGATTTCTTTTGCTTGATACTGATTCTGCCTTTCCCTTGCAGCAAGTCCGGGAGTCGACCACTTGGCTGAGAGACATCAGAGACTGGATATAATCAGCGACTGCCCACATTTAGGATGTTGTCCCTGTTCCTTCTTGCTTGGTGCCGTCAGCCTCGTCCGGGGAAGACTCTGGCTCGGGTAGTGGAGGTGCTTCGTCTCGTCGTAGGGGAAATAGAGCGCGTCGAGGGGGTGGAAGCTCTTGAGAGAGAGAGAGAGAGGGAATGAAATCTGGGTTCGGGCTAAGTCCCGTTGCTTTTGGCTTTTCTTTCCTTGTTTCCTGCAAACTGATGTAACACAGAACACAAATATATGCAATGCAATGGGAGTTTTTTTATTATTATCTTTTATTAGTGATGAATGAATGCATGCATATGCACTTTTTACTTTGCCACTAAGACCGTAAAAAGGGAATTTTTTTTTTTAGAATTTTCGAAGGAAAGCTTTTATTTTAAAAGGGGAATCCTATAAGGAGAAAACAGGATTCTTGAAATTATTTTGAGAATATCAATATATTTTTATTGAGTTTTCTGATTTGTCAAAAGAAGAAAGGAGGAAATTTCTAAAAATGGGGGGTTACGGATCGGCAAGCACCCTGACTTACCTATCGGTAGTTCAGTCCAGTCCCATCAATTTTAAAGCTTTGAATGGTACCTTCTTCAGTCTTTGGTACCTTATGGGGTAGGATTCCCTCCAATTTCTGCAGGGATTATGTCTTTTGTGAGAGTTCTCAAGTATAAAAAGGGGGTAAGGGTGGAGTGTTCTCATCACACCTTTGCATCCTTATCTGCCTACCCATTATCTTGCAAGATGGCTCTCCCTGGTAGCATTGAGTTTGTCAATTACCTTGAAGCCTTGGAAGCTATGTTCTCTTATAATGTCGACTATGATGCTTTTAACATGCGTCGAGTCTCCTTGTGGCGTAATCGGACTTTTGAGTGGAATATGCTGATACCCCGAAAACCATGTATTCTGCTTTGGGTTAGTTTGTCCTACCTACGAGGAATTTTTTGCCATACTGGGTGTGAATACCAGTGTTATTGCGGCTTTTCCTGAATTTTCCCATTCTCCCAGGGATTTATTGGCCGGGCTTCTTCATATCTTACCTTCGGCGGCCAGGTCATTGGTTGCTGGAGGAATGATCTCCCTCCCAGTGGTGCTATAATTCGTGCATTTACGGGAAGTAGGTGATGTCGGCTATGCTGGAGTCGTGGTTCTGGGCGTGGTTTTAAAATTGTTGTTGGTGACTGGAGAGGTGCAAGTGGACCCGCAACTTACAGCCATTACTTTATGGATGTCATATCGTCGCAATCCTGCGGCAGTGATACTGACGGAGACGTTGAATGGCCTGGATGCCTGGAGAGAAGGTCGTTCTGACTTTTTAAGGGGTATCCCTGTGATGATGTTCATGTGGTTGTCTGAAAGATTCCTCTTGTGGACTCCTCCAGAATATCCTTTATCGGTTGTACCCAACTTATTTTCACGCTACTTCATCCGCGTTGGCCTGTATGTTGAGAACTGGGAAAATTAGTTTATGGAGCACGGGGCTCGTGGGCTGTATTGGTTCGTGCCTTGGTGGGGATAGTTGCAGCCTATTCTGGAGTTAGGAGAGTATTCATATGTGCGGATGGTTGGTCTCAGACAGACCTTTTTTTATTTCCCTTGGCGGCTTCTGCGCCAATTTGACTGAGCGCCTGCGTCTGTTGCTTGGGTCTCTGTGGGAAAATCGGCGTCCATCGACCCGTCCTTCTCAGTCTGTCGGGAAGGTTTGCCATGTCCCCAAAGATTTGTGGAGGAAAGTAGTCAGCAAGATATTGGCAGTAGAGGCTGGTCAAAGATGGTTTGTTTCATCTGACTCCATGGAAGGGGGTGTTGTGGTCTTTTCGAATATGGTTAAGGCTCATCGATCCATCGAATGTTTGTGGCACTCTATTCAGGCAGGGGAAACTTGGGGTCCTCATGATGTAGATGATGAGGGTGGGTGCAGGCTCTTAGGGTAGCTGTGGTTAGGACTCCTGGGGAGTTTATTTATGTAATAGGGAATGTATGTGGGGATTTTATTTGGCTTTTTATGGTGGCGGGGAAGGGAGTTGTCCGTTCCTTTTTCTTATGTAATCCGTACTGTAATTTCTTATTAATGAAATAAATAAGTTTCTGATCATCCAGCTGTGCCTTTCGATGAGTTTTGTATTTTGAATTATCTATACCGATCGCTAAGGCATACATAATCCTTTTGTTCAAATAATTTTAGAATGAACCGTCGTTCTCGGAGGTAAGAAAAGAATAGTATTTTGTGAAGAAGAAAGGGTCGCACTCATGTAAGATGTATGAGCTGCCTACGTACCTATGGGGTTTTTTGAAAAGTTTTTAAATAATTTTTATAGAGGATCAGGCCCACGTAGTTTTGGGTAGAGGGAGATGAAGAGTTTTTTTTTTTTTTTAGAATACAAGGGGGATAAGAAGAGTCGTAGTGCGCCGAGATTTCGGACTAGGGGTAGAATTGCTTGAGACGGTTCGGATTGACTGGATGAGCCATTTCTTCCCCATCTAGGTCAGTGAGCATGGCGGGACCGCCAGAAAAAAATTTCTTTACAATGTAAGGGCCGCTCCAATTGGGCTTGAATTTTCCTCTGGGGTCCCAGATGGGTTCTATTATCTCCCCGAGGTCTAAATCCCCCTCCCGGACACCACGGTCCTTGACTCTCTTGTTGAATGATCGCGCTATTCGGCGATGGTACCCCTGTATGTGATAAAGAACTTTTAATCTTCTTTCGTCTAGGAGGGTTAGCTCATCAAGACGGCTTTGGCACCAGTCTTCTTCATTAACCTTGCTTTCGAGTATGACGCATAGCGAGGGTATTTCCAGCTCCACAAGGAGGACAGCTTCCATGTCGAAGACTAGGGAGTAAGGGGTAGCCCCAGTAGAGGTTCGGATTGAGGTTCAATAGCCCCATAGGGCGTATGGGATTCGGTCGGCCCAATCCCTACAGCTTTCGATCATCTTGCTGATGATGGCTTTGAGGTTCTTGTTGGCGGCTTCAACTGCACCATTGGTCTGAGGTCGGTAGGGAGATGATTTGTGTCTCTGAATCCCCTAATCGTTGATAATTTCTGTGACTTCTGCTTCGAAGTGTAACCCGTTATCTGACACCATCTCGTGCGGGACCCCATATCGGCAAATGATATTTTTCTTGAGGAATTTGGCCACTTTCTTGGCATTCAATACCGCCTATGACTCAGCCTCGACCCATTTGGTGAAGTAATCGATGGCAACCAGGATGAACTCATGCCCGTTTAAAGCCTTTGGTGTAACCTTCCCTATGATGTCGATACCCCAGACGAAGAACGGCCAGGGAGAGGTCATGTTGTATAATTCTCGTGGAGGCAAGTGTTAGAGATTAGAGAACTGTTGGCATTTAGGGCATCTCCGAACATAGGCGGTGCAATCCTGGGTCATGGTGGTCCAGTAGTAGCCCTGTCGGGTGATCTTCTTAGCGAGCATGTGCCCATTCATGTGGGGTCCGCACTCCCCGCTGTGGATTTTCTGCATTATTTTCTCAATATCATCCCCTGCGATGCAGTGTAGATGAGTTCCATCGAAATTCCTCTTGAGTAGAGCTTTATGACAAATGATATACTGGGAGGCCAATCTTCGGAAGGTTGTTCGGTCCTTCTTGTTGGAACACTCGGGATACCTACCATGTTTGAGGAGGCATCATATATCATAGTACCAATAATCGGCTGGTTCAGGATCTTCAGTGAAGACAAGCTCCACATGGAAGCAATGGGTCGGTTTGTCTTGCTTTTGAACTATGAAGGGGGTCATTGTTATTCCCTCGTGCATGTCGACCATGGAGGCCAAAGTGGCGAGAGCATCAGCTAGGTTATTCTTTGCTCAGGGTAGGTAATGGAAGGTGATATCTCGGAATTGAGAGGCTAACTCTTCTAAGTGGGCATGAAAGGGTTGGAGATTTTCGTCCTTGACTTTCCACTTTCTGAGCACTTGATCGATGATGAGGGAAGAATCCCCGTAGACATCAAGGTACTGAATACCCTTTTCGAGAGCAACTTTGAGGCCCACTGTGCATGCCTTGTATTCCGTCATGTTGTTGGTGCAAGGGAAATCTAATTTCATGGTGATGGGAGTGTGGGAGTCATCTAGGTGACCAGAAGTATCCCAATGCCATATCCCTTTTTATTGGCAACGCCATAAAAGAACATTTTCGATCGAAGGCGGTCTTGAGTGGTGCAGAGGATATTTTCATCTGGGAATTCGGAGATCCAGACATCTGCTTCTTCTACAGGGTAGTCAGCGAGGTAGTCAGAGATGGCTCTTCCTTTAACAGCTTTCTGTGTGACGTACACAATATCAAACTCGGTTAGGAGCATCAACCATTGGGCCATTCGGCTGGATAAGGAGGGTTTCTCAAGCAGGTATTTGATGGGATCCATTCGGGATACAAGTTTGATGGGGAAGGCGAGCATGTAGTGTCGCAACTTTTGGGTGACCCAGAAAAGTGCGACACATGCCTTTTCTAAAGCAGTGTAGTTGACCTCGTACCCGGTCGATTTGCGACTGGCATAATAGATGTATCTTTCTTTGCGGGATTCTTCGAGGTATTGGGCTAGCAAAGCCCCAGCTGCAGTGTCGGTTATGGTTAGGTATAGGAGCAAAGGGAGACCAGACTGTGGTGGCATGAGTACTGGAGGTTGGGTCAGGTATTGTTTGATTCGGTCAAAAGCTTCTTGGCAGGCCTCGTTCTAAACCTTGGTTAAATCCTTTCGGAGGAGCTTAAAGATTGGTTCACTGATGGAGGTTAGCTGGCTGATAAACCGGCTGATGTATTGCAATTTCCCAAGAAAACCTCGAACTTATTTCTCTATTCGGGGTGGTGGCATCTCAAGTATGGCTTTTATCTTTGCAGGATCTGCTTCTATCCCCTTTTCACTGACCATGAATCCCAAGATTTTTCCCTTTGTAACGCCGAAGACACACTTCTGTGGATTAAGTCGCATCTGGTACTGTCGCAGTCGTTCGAAGAACTTTCGGAGAGCGGGAACATAACCTTCTCTAGTTTTGGACTTGATAATCATATCATCCACGTAAACCTCGACCTCTTTATGAATCAGATCGTGCAGGATGGTTGTGGAAGCCCTTTGGTAGGTAGCCCCATCATTCTTGAGACTGAATGGCATAACAGTGTAGCAAAAGGTTCCCCATAGGGTGATGAATGCAGTTTTTTCTTGGTGGTCTGGGTGCATTTTGATTTGGTTGTATCCGACAAACCCATCGACGAATGACTTGAGAGCATGACTGGTTGTGTTGTCCACAATCATGTCGATGTTGGGTAGCAGATAATCATCCTTCGGAGAATCTTTGTTTAAATCTCGGTATTCCACACACATTTGAACCTTTCCTCCTGATTTCGGTACAGGTACAATGTTGGCTAGCCATGTGGGATATTCGATCACTCGGATGAAACCCACGTTTAACTATTTGACCACCTCTTCTTTGACCTTGAGCGACCATTCGGTGCGGAGTTTTCTCAGTTTTTGTTTAATTGGCTTGTAATCTGGGAGAGTGGGGATCTCGTGCTGTGCTGTTTCAGGATCGATGCCGGGCATATCATCATAGGACCATGCGAAAACATCTATGAACTCCTTCAGCAATTCTTCGAGTTGTGCGCGCTCATGCTCGTCAAGGGTGGACCTTATCCTAATCTCGCGCAATTGGCTACTAGAATCGAGATTAATAACAACAGTCTCTTCTTCATTAACTTGAACGTGGTTATGTTGTTTATTATTAACCTTATTTAGATCAGTTAAGAATTATTCATTTTCAAAATCATCATCATCAAAAGTTCGATTAGAATCTAAACAATTAATGTAAGGCACAGCAAGATACTCAAAATCTTCGTTTATTTTATTGATAGGAAGGACAACATCGAGAACCTCATCAAAAGAGGTCTCAATTACATTTAAACAAGGATAGACAGTAGGAGAAGAAATAAGGTAAACATTGGGGTTAGGGGGGATTTCAAGAGGTAGAACTAGCGCAGCATGCCAGTTGAGGAGAAATGTATCAGCAGCTTTAATCAGACGGGATGGATCCATTGATCTAGTGCTTGAATGAACCATACAGAGTGCCAGGCCCAGTATCTGT
This sequence comes from Sambucus nigra, assembly GCA_949130495.1. NCBI lineage: Eukaryota > Viridiplantae > Streptophyta > Magnoliopsida > Dipsacales > Adoxaceae > Sambucus > Sambucus nigra. The sequence goes on from OX422207.1 coordinate 718,835,668, forward strand.
AAGTTAAAGGAATCTTCGGAATCGCTTTCCTTAGTCTCTTCGGCATCTTTGATGAGCGGTTGTACTTGGTGTGGGAAACTTTTAGCCCATGGGTAGCTGTCTTGGAAAAAGATCTCCATTCCAGGCTTCATCTTCTTGTCTGCATGGTTGTACCATGGTTCTGGAAAACCGCAAAAGGGGAAATCCTCACCTTCTTTGATGAATCGTCCATTTAAGGAGTCTCCTGAGATAGTTCGGATACAGTTTAATCCTCTCTTTGGTCGAGACTGGTGGATCATTCTGAGCTCTTGTTCTGATGGTTGATACCCCAAGCCGCAAGGAGGGAAAGCTTTCTTCAGTTCGATGGGCTCAAGTATCCCTTGCTGCCTTTGCCCTAGTCCCAGTCCGGGCATGAAGTGCATGTTTCTGAACATCTGAATCACATTGACATTGCCATGAGGGTCATATTCTGGACAAACCCTTTCTTTGAAACCGTCCCCTACCGGGATTAGGAATGGCTCGACTCGGAATCCTAATAGGAGCATATCATTTGACCCGTGTTGTATCTCGAGAATTGGACTGCTGGTGCTTGCACCCTCGGTATTTTCGTTATCTCCCAAAATGGTGATGACTCGCCCGTCGGTGAAGAACTTCAACTCTGATGGAGTGAGGAAGACACACCCTTGATATTGTGGAGCCAGGGGCGTCCGAGTAACAGGTTAAAACAAGATGGGATGTCTATGACTTGGAATTCAACGTCAGGGTTTATAGGGCCAACCCCTATTGTAAGTTTTATGGATCCCATCACCTCACGATGGGTATTATCATAAGCACGCACAGCGGTGGAGGTTGGAGCGAGGTCACTTTCTTTCAGGCCTCAACACTTGAAGGTTCTCAATGGGCAAACATTCAAGGCGGATCCGTTATCGACAAGAGAGAGTGGAACAACCTTCCCCATAACTTCGACGGAGATGTTGAGTGCATGATTGTGATTCGGCCCAATTCTGGGGATTTCTTCTTCAGCAAATGATAGCATTCGGGTAGAGGTCAGGGATCCGACCAGATTTACCGCCTCCTCTGGTGTGGTGGAGGGAGGAACTATAGGTCCAGTGAGTAATTTGATTAAAGCATTTCTGTGTAGCTGGGAAGACATGAAAAGCCCCCATATAGTGATGTTATCTTGAGTTTTCTTCAGTTGATCAAGGATCTTGCTCTCCTCAATGGTCATATCTGGCATAGGAAGGTTTTCAACGCCCTTCCCCTTGTCATTTGCTGGTAGTGATCTTGGAACTTGGTAATGTCTCCCTGATCTGGTCATGTGATTTACTGAAGAAGGAAAAAACATAAATCCCATTTCCTCGTCAATCTCAGGTTGCTCTGCCACACTGTCTATTTCTCCGAGGAGTTCTTCAAATGAGATCATCCCACATATGTCGACTACTAGGCCAGCTCTTCCTGAAGCTTGTTCTTCTCTCAAATCTTCGAATCCCTCCCCCCATCCGGTGGCAATAATTTTGTCTTTCCCTGTAAAGTCGATGCATTCCACAACTTCAACGGCTTCTTCATACAAGTTCTCCCATTCTGTGGGGATATGTGTAACTGAAGGGACCAAGCGCCCTTGTAGCTTCAAAGTGTCAAGTAACCCAATGATACTTCAAATGCTATTGGTTTGCCTGAATAATTCTGCCATAGTCTGGACAACATCATCTAAGCTGACTTCGTCAGTTGGTACCACCCATCTGTCTGAATCTCAGGCCCATTTTCGTGCTTCGAAAAATAGTGTACTGAATCTCTGGCAATCGATGACCATCTGTGAGGGAAATTTCATCCCGAATTCCAGGAGTTGGTTTAAGACCTCTGACAATTCCATACCTCTATTTTCAGAACGGGTACGGACAGCGATGCATGCTCTGGTAAGGAGTGACAATGCCTGATTAGCGGGGCTAGTAGGGTGTAGGAGGAAATATGGGCAAATTTGAAGGGGTTTAGGAGAGTATAGGGGTGTGATTTGGGTTGATGGATCAAAATTCAGGTTTTCTTCCAAGAAGATGGCATTGGTGTGATTTGGGAGTGGGTTGTGAGTAGTGTTTAGCTTAGGATTGGCTGGTGGGGCGATGGTACCCCGGTCAATGAGATCTTGGATTACATTTTAGAGGTGAAAGCAATGGTCGGTGGTATGGCCAGTAGTTTAGTGGAAGGCACAATGAGCGTCGATCTTGAAGTTTCTTGGGAGTGGATTTGGCAATGGACGTGGATCCAAGGGTTTGATGAGGTTTCGGCTTAACAGGGCTTAGTAAACTTTGGAGAGGGGAGCATGAAGCTTAGTGTATTCCCTTCGAACGGGAGCAGGGTGTCTTTCTGGTGCCCATGATGTAGTTGGTTGAGAGATGTTGTTGATGGTTGAGACTGTAGCATTGGCAGGCTTGTCATACTTTCTAGGGGTGAACTGTCCGGACACCTTCTTTGGTTCAATTTCTGCTTTAACGAGGCTTTCCTCTATTTCCACTCTAGCCTCTCTGAGAGCTCTGAAGTGGGGATAGTATTGTCCTGCCATTGTCGCTCGGGCATGGGGTAAGAAGTTCTTCTTCACTATGTTGACCTGTTCTTCCTCAGATGGCTGATTAGTCATGGTAGCTGCTCGCTCCCTCCACCGAGTTATGAAGTTATTGACTTATTCCCCAGGATTCTGTTTGAGCAGATCTAAATCATGATGGGTGACCTCAAGCTCTTCGTTGTATTTATATTGCGATATGAATTCTCGGGCTACATCCTCCCAGCTACTTATTCTGGATTCCTCAAGGGATAAAAACCATCGGAGGGCACTATCCTTCAAAGTTTGTTGAAACAATTGGTCCATCACTTCTTCAGAAGCCCCTAGTAGAGTCATGGAACGATGATAACTGTGAAGATGAACAATTGGGGGACCACTCCCCCCGAACTTCTCGATATTTGGCATCTTGAACTTCTCGGGTAACCTCGCTTTAGGATAAGGAGACATGTGGGTGTAGTTCATGTAATTCCCAGAGATCCTGACTTGGTCAAACTTTTTGGTGAGCATCTTGAGATCCTCTTTGACTTTATTCAACTCCTCCTCTTTTGGATCATCGACTATAGGCAGGTTAGCCATAGGCTGGGAAATGTTTGGCATTGGAAGCTGGGCAGGCGGCGGCCCATTGGCAGGAGGAGCACGTGGAGCGTGCTGATATTCTTCCGGGACCCAGATAGGCTCAGGTGGACCCATAGCACGAGGGAACAGGGCCTCGGCCTCTTGAGGAATAGGAACTTGGTTTCGTTGCATTTCTCGGACCTCAGCTTGGAGGTTGTTAATCTTGGCCACGAGCTGAGTTAGGACTGTCGACAGATCCGGTTGTATGACTGGTGCTTGATCTGCATTCTCCATGGAAGATGGATGGATTTCAAACTCGAAAGAAGTAGTAGAGGAGCGGATGAAACTCCGGGGTGGTTTGACTGAAGACCGAAGCCAATAGGGATCCAGGCCAAGGGCTTGCAATCGACCTGAGAAGGTGTAGGATAAGATTTATTTTTTAGAAAAAGGGAAGAAACTATTTTTGGATTTTTGATAAAGAAGGGAGAAATGTTTTTGGAGACGGAACTCAGCATGATTATTATGATTATTATGTTCTCACTTGTATTTAATTCTCCTAAATGCAACGCCGGACGGGACCCGAGCCTGGAAAAGTGGGGTTTTAATATATGCAAAGCTACGATTTGGACTTGTAACCAGGCTCGCGGATAGGGTCCCGTTTTAAAAAATGCTCAAAAATTGGGTGGCAGATCGACCCGAAATTTCAACAGAGTTTCAGGTTGAAACCGGCAATCTAAAGTGCGTGTCCTAAGTCTGACACCTATATGCAGGTATGCAGTTGGTTGGGTGAATCGGTACGTGTGGACAAGCCATTTGATATACCTGAGTGTACGTGAATTCCCTCACCATATACCTTGTGGGTACGTGTGAGAGCGAATTCGATATACTCGGCGTACGTGAACAAATTCCCTGCGATATACCTCCCGTCATGACTTCGGTCAAGAAGTACGATGCGGGGGAACCGTTCGATATACGTCGAAGGTACTTGGCCAATGGAAGGTGAGAGTCATATCGCTTAGGCTAATTGCGACCTGCCGGACCAGCGCCCATCACGAAGTGACCCTCCCGTTACTAGGTAAAATTTGGTCAATAGCAATGCTCTTTGGTGATATCGTGTGAATCATGAATGATTCTCTTATTAGTATCTTATGATGAGAATGCCTTTCTTGATTATGCCAAACATGGGAACAAAGTACAAGTACCCCAAAAGGTACGCCAAGTATCGATGGGTGATGCGTGCAACATGGGGATATACATGTGATCCTAGGTGCACGTGGTGCGAAGTGTACATGGAGAATTATCTACAAGTGTGCGAACATAAGCGTAAGCATGGGATACATGTGAGAAAGGGGAATAGGCAGATATGGGGGGAAACATAAACAAATATAGCATCCATGTAAATAGAGTCAAGCCCACAAGCAAAAACACATATTCCCCAGCAGAGTTGTCACTGTGGCCATCCCCGATCCCGATCCCGATCCCGATCCTCGCGGGCGGACGTGTGGAGGAAAGGATCCTTTGGGTCCTGCGCGTCCCTCTCGGGAGCGCTTCGTCCAGCGTCCTTTGTGGTGTGAAAAATGTAGAGAGATTCAGAGCCGCCAGTCTATTTTACTCAAAACAGACAAAAGAAAAAGGGGAAGCCATCCCGAAGAGTGGCATCCAAAGACATACTGGTGCATACGAAACCAAGATGATTCGAGAAGGGTTCGAAGGCTTAGTTACGAAATGGGAAGGTGTTAGGCACCCATTCCGCCCTTTCGGTCTCTCATGAATATTTGCTATTTTCCTTTATGTTTCCCCCCGTGATATGTGTGTATGTGTATATATATAGAATGGAGGTAGGAATCCTCGACTTGTATCATGGAAAAGATAAAGCGAGTCATCCGTAGGAAGATATAAGAGTAATATTAGAAAAATGAGATTTACGCGATTACCCCTACGTTGATCATTATAAAGGAACGATAACGCATATGGGGTAATGCATCACTAAGAATAAGTATATGTATAATATAAGAAAATTGGATTTAGAGAAGATATAAAATGAGAGAAAAAGTGAGAAAGAGGACTCGAGTCACGGGTTTTACCCCGAGACGCCTACGTAGACTATAAAGGCATCAAAGTCCACGTAGTTCGCATGTAAAACGAGGAGTGGGGTTTATCCCATAAATCCAAAATGGGGAATCTCTTATTTGTGAGTGTGTGTGTGTGTGTGTGTGTGTGTGTGTGTGTGTGTGTGTGTAGAAAAAAGTGTTTTAGCTATGAGAAAAGTGTGAGGAAAATATGAGAATTCCTACTTGGAATTTATGAGCAAACCCTCTTTTTCTTGTTTTTTGGGTTTTATGAAAATAAAAGATGTGCAATAATACTAAGTAAAAAGTATATTAGGATGTGTGAAATGGTATAATAAAAGTGCTAAGTAAGAAAACAAGTTATTGAGAATTCAAGAGAATTTAAAGAGAGAGTTTGAGAAAGTTGGACCTTCTTGAAGATATTGAGCTTGATCTTGAATGTTGGGGAGCAGCCCTTACACTTTGGATGATGATGGAGAGTGGCTGATTCACCAAGTTTGATGAAAGGGATGATGAAAAATGGAAGTAAAAAGGGGATTTGGAAGTTGAAATCACGCTGCCTTCGAGAGAGGTTTTTGGGATTCGTTCAGAGAGATTTTTATCAGATCTGGGCTCCCCCTGCAAATGAGGTGAAGGCCTACTTTTGTAGTCCCAGGTGAGTGTCGATCGGATTAGAGCCCTTCCTGCCTATCGTCACGCAGGTGCCGATGGGCAGGTTCTGGAACCTGCCGTTCGGCAGTGTGTTTCAGGCTTTTTCGGAAAATCGACCGCCGAGGGCAAACCGTTGGTTAGAATCGCACATGGGGCATACCATTGTAAAGGTAATTCATAGACCTTCAAAAGTCCATGGGACCTCTCCTGGGTTCGGTAGTTGACTTTGGGTCAAATATGGCTCAGAAGCGTTTGTCGGTCCATTGGATGGGAAATCATTCGGACGCAAACGGATCGTTCGTCCGCATGGGGAATACCGTTGGAAAGGTTAGGAGATGTACTTAGACATTCCAAAGAGTTTGACCCGGTTTGGAGAGTTGACTTTGGTCAATCGGGCCCGGGAAGCGCTCGGTGGCCTCCCGGAGTCAAACGGATCGTTCGTCCGTATGGAAAGTCAGAATTGCGCACAGGGCAAACCATTGGAAAGGGTATTCAGGTTCCTTTGAAGATTCATTCAGCCTCGGTTGAGCTAAAGAGTTTACTTAGGTCAAACAGAGCCCGGGAGCCCCCGGTGGCCTCTGGGTCAGGTTTCGGACGCAAACGGACCGTTCGTCCGCATGGTAAGTCGGAACCACGCACGGGGCAGACCTTTGGAAAGGGTATTCAGTGCCCTTCGAAGACTCATTTAGCCTCAGTCGAGATGAAGAGTTTGACTTTTGGGTCAAACTGAGTCGGGGAGTGCCCGATGGCTTTCAGGTCAGTGCTCGGGACATGACCTGGGTTTGCGGTGATAAGTGGAGGTACTAGGGACCTAAGATGAGTTAGGGGGTAATAGAATGGGGTGTCTATAGTATCATTCCTCGTGTTTTCACATGCTTGCATTGTGGTAGAAAAGGTCACCTTAGGTCATTTTATTTTGATCTTAAAAGAAGTTCTAGGAAGTCTATGTATAGCATTTCATTAGTTCGCATATCCCATCATTTTAAATATACATCTATATGGGTTAGAAAATAATTTTTAGACGCACTAGATATTAGATTTGTTGATTCTAATTTTCTTTCATATAAAACCTCCCTTGCTAAATTTAAAGGTTGAATGTGTTAGTTTTGTTTGTATACTCTAGATCGTTTTGCTTCATATTATATATCATTGCAAGGTATATGCATATTTAATCATTGTCCTAGTCTATACTTCATGCTTTATCACATGCTAGAATTATGATTATTATTTATCTTTTGTATTATAGTTCTTTCATTTTAGGTTGTATTAAATGAAAAAATACAAAAATATTTTTGTTTATCATTTGTGTTTCACCTTTTAGTAATTTAGGCTTAATGAAAAATACCAATGATCTTTGTTTATCTTTTGGGTAAATATTTTTCTTTGTTTGGTTAAAAATTTCAAAAACTCAAAAAGAATTTTTTGCCTGTATTTTAGTTTGACACACTCTATGTGGCATATACTAGTACTTGAATCCCTTCTTTTTCACTTCCATGTGGCTAGAACTTTTGGTTAAGATTGTCAATCCTTAAAATGTTATTTACCATGATTACATGGAGTAGTTGGATTTTGTGTTGCTATAATGGATTCTATTTTTATATGCCTCAATTCACACATGCACAAGCTCACTTAAAATTATAACTTCATATGTATATTTGAGCATTGTGATGTGTTCTCCTACCAATCTTGTCATCTACATGTTATGTAACCTAGGAGGACTAGTTCATGTTAAAATCTGTTGCTCGAGAGAATTGAGTGATAAAATATTTTATATATATATATATATATATATATTGTGCATGGGTAAGGGCTCCGAAAGGAAATATCATCCTTTGCGAGTAAGCCACCGTTTGCTTGGACCTAAAATAAATACGTGGTCCAAAGGCCTAAAAGAATAATGGCATTAAAAGAAAATGTTTGCCAAGGCCTATTTATTTAGTTGATTTATTCATTCAAAAGATTAAAATAATATGCTTAAATTGAGGGAGTTTTAATGGTATATCAACTGTTTGCACAATGTCCATTTATCCTAGTTGTACTTTCAATGTCATGACTCTATTGGTTTGTAGAATAGTCAAAATTCTAGGCTTGTATGCATTGTGTGTGTTTGTTCATTGAGTTCAATTTATATTATCACATGAGGTTATATTCAAATGTGATAAAGTTTGCAATCAAATGAGAACTCCTTGAACATGTTTTAAGTGATTGGGTCTAAATTTAATTGTTACTAGTTCACACCCCTACACTTCCATTTCCGTATGACATATTTTTGTCATACGAGTGTGAAAAGATTATTGTATTTTATGTCATGTGTGGTGTCTATACCTATATACATGTGAGTGTGCATTATTAATATTCATTATGTCTACATATATATGGTATTTTTCTTTGCCTTGATTTCTAGTCCATCTATGCTTCAAATTCATAATTGGTATCTATCGTGTTGCATATTATTGTTCATATCACATGCTTAGTATCTCATGTATCACATTGATATCATTTTTTTTGCATCTTTGTTGGTATCCGTTATACTTTTATGGATTTGTTTCGATATTGTTGCCCATATGCTTTCATGTTCTTATCACTCTAAGCTTCATCGTGTTTAAATTAGTTTTTATCCTTTGTTTATTCCTGAACAAAAAGGGGGAGAATGATAGGGGGAGAAATGGTATCTAATCCTATTGTAATCGTATCTTAGTTTGGGAGATTTATCTTAGGGGGAGACGTCTTTCTAAGTAGGTCATTTATTTGATAAAGGGGATAACTAATTTACAGGGAGTATTTATTTCATATGCATTTAATATTCTTATCCCCTATGCGTTTTATAGTTTGCTTAAGTGTACAAGAATTCTTCTAAATGGCAACTTTCATCGGAAAAGATATTGATCCTTGGGTTTTGAGTCAAGCTATGTAATTTTTATTTTGGGTGGGATATTTTTTAAGCCCAGTAGAGCTTGACGGCCCTTTAGGATTTTTTGTTTGATTTTTGTCCGGGAATAGCCAAAGGGGGAGATTTGTAAGGACACAAGTCTTCGATTGAGATTTAATGCAGTGTTGGCTCAATTCCGGACAAAAACATTTTAGTCGTAGGATAGTGTTCAAGTGTATCCATCCAAGCCTATGACGTGTTTGTTGAAGACGTAGCGTCCAAGATTATACAACTTCATCATATGTCGGGTTTAGTGTGACTCGTTTCTACATCAACAACCTTAGTTCCAATGCTCCTAAGGTATGAATGCATTTATATATATATATATATATATATAGAAACTTGGAAATTTATTGGGTGTATTTTATAAAAAAATTATAAATAGTTTTAACGACTTTGTTTTACTCAGAAAATACTTTTAAGAACTTTTCATAAAAGTTTTGGGCTTACAAAGAATATTTTATTTTCTGACACATCGTTCGAACGTGACTTCTAACGAGTTTTCTTTTTTCTCACTGAAACATCATTAGTAAAGTCGTTCGAACGAGAATGTCGAACGACTTTGCCTGGAACAGTTTTTTTGGCAGCTTTAGCAATTTTTTCCATCTTCCCACTACTTTTTGACAGAATTACTAAATGCGAAAACTAACCTATTCAAACCAACTTTTTCACATTCTAAGAGTCTTTTAGAGAGAAAAACTTTCAAGAAAAAGTTCTATGTTTTGTGTTTGATTTTTATGGATTAAATTCACCAAAAACGCATACACACCCATTTGTTTAGTTTACCCAAGTCCCTACATATATATATCTTGATTGGAGTTTGTTTGGCACCGGGTTCTACTCTATCATTTAAAGAGTTATTTGGGTTTACTTCTATATCCCACAAAGAAGAATACTTGTTTGTTGATGCGGCGTTCCCACTCGAAGAAAGGCTTCGGGTGTGGGTTGACGGTTGTTCCAAAGGCCTCATTGGTGGATTCCAAGGTTCCGGTGGATTTCGAGATTGTAGACTAGGAGGAGGTAATTGCAAGAAGACACGTCAGGGACTTGGACGAAGTCAAGTCGAGTTGTGTAAGTCATCTGTCTTGTAATCATAAAATCATACTTAGTGGACTTAAGGCTAGGGCCGTTCGAGATTTTTTCCCGTTGTGGGTTTTTCCTTGTACATCGCGACGTAGTGGATATTTGTTTATTTTATCTTTTGCAAATTCACATTAGATGCATGTTTAGGTAAAAAGATAAAATTGGTTTATTTAATTTGGTACAAATTTAATTTGGGTTGTGTTTAATTAATTTAGTTCAAGTCATTAATTTTATTGGATAAAATTTGGTTTGCACTAAATTTGCAAAATGAATATTTATTGTTAGGGAAATTTCTAGGACTTGGGATTAAATTGATTTTGGGGCTGAAAGTAAAAATTCACAAATTTGATTTTGAGTATAATTTTAATTTTAAGAAAATTAAAATTTGGTTTACTTTAGTTTTAATTTGTGAAGAAATTTCTTCTTATTTATGTTGTTGTTTAGTTGAACCATCTCTATTCCGCACGTATAAAGAAATTCATTTTGAAAGATTTTAAAATTGGGGGTCCTTGCATTCCAACAATCATCATCATCATCATCATCGTTGATAATGACAAAATGAAGATTTGTGACGTCTGTGGGAACGAGAATCTCTCTATTATCATTTGGGCCGAGGGTATCCCCATCTCAAACGAGGGATCAGGTCCAGGACAAGGGTCCAACTTTTCTAGTCCATTTAAGGAAAGGTCGTCCATTCCGATCCCTCATCCTAGAGAGGACTACCCAGAGACAGGCCAACCCCAGAGCATAGGTCAGATGACACTATAAGGGGCCGACCCCTCATCATGGGCCAGACGACCCTATAAGGGGCCAACCCTTCATCACAGGCTGAACGATCATATGATGGGACGACAGTACAAGACCCAGATCCAGAAGGACCCAATGCCATCATGAAATTTATCCTCGGTCGGGCTTCCTAGGTCGAGGGTGACATCATCACAGCGCGTGATTTGGGAGACGCGTGGAATAGTGCGCGTGGGACTCATATAGCACGTCGACTAAACCTTTATAACAATATCATCCCCTCACGTGAGGGAATATTATGCCATCATTAATCACAAGTGGCACAACCAGGTGTCAATAGGGAATTGGCTAGATCATTATTCAAGTTTGCCTTTTTTACTTTCAAAGACTCCGCATGTAATTCATGGAAGGAAACTTGTATCTCACTCTGCTCTACCTCTTCATCCCCACTCACATCACCCTCACTCTCTTGTGTTTCACTAACAATGGCCACGGAAGACTCATGTAAAGAAGTATGTCCAAGGGAAGATTTAACATCATGACTAGCCACAAATGGTGTAAGGTTTCGATAATTAGAGGAATAGTTTCCCTCTTCTAGATCACTATCACTAAGGGTAGTATTAAGTGCTATTGATTTATTACCATCCTTCCTTAGATAAGTGGAGCACTCACCTATGACCATACCCCTTACAACTAAGACATATCTCAAAGTTATCATTTTTAACTAAAGACTTAAGTACGGACTTACTATGCATTTTCCAATTAGACCCTTCAAATAAATGTGTTCTAAAATCAGCAAACCCTTCAAAATTCATATCTAAAGACACGGGATCATTGACACACTAATTTAGTATTCTTTATCCGATACCAATTTGAGAAGGACCCTACGAGTATGTGCTTTAGGAAAAGACAATCTTTTTAGAATTTTCTTAATTTTATCATCTACCATATACGTGAACCAATTCAATTAATTTTTAAACCAATATTATCTTCTTAATCCTAAACATGCAATTATGTTATTCAAATCAAGCATGTAAAGAAAATAAAATTTAAGGAAAGAATCCCAAAGGAAAAAACCTTTTATTTTAACTATAGTTTGAAAATCACAACTTATAAATACAATAAACAAATACAACCCGACGAATCTCCCACGGGTGATCTACGTCTACTTCAGTAACAGTTCCCATAAGAACTACAAAGATTGCAATCTTCCTTCAGCAATGAATTCCCTTGATAACCCACAATGACCGCAGTCCTCAGCAATGATTCCCACAATAATCACAAGAGTAGCAGTATAGACTCCTTCTTCATAAGAGTAACTTCAATATAAAGTTATTTGGGTTTCAAAAATTATTCAAAAAAGTATATGGTAAAGATCGTGTGAATCAAAAAGTGTTTTTGCCCTATAAAAAATGAAGACTTAAAGCAGTTATTCTCTAGTTTTCGTAAATCAAAAGTCTTAATAAATTTTATCTAGAAAATAGGTATTTATAGGCGGACAAAAAAATCAAGGCAGATCAATGTCGTTCAGATGATAACCAGCAGTCATTCTAACGACATTTGAGTATCTTCCAATGAGATGCAAAAGTCGAGACAGTAAGGCCTCATTCGAAGTAAGTTTGATAAATGCATCCAATGAGCTTCTAACGACATCCAAGTCATTCAAACGAGATGGTACTCTCATTTAAAAGAGACTGTCTAAAAAATAAAATTATTTTAAGTTTAAAACTGTTCAAAAAACTGTTTGAAAGCACTTCATTTTGTAAAACCCATTTATAAAAATTTCCCAATATACTTAGTCAAAAATCCACGAGACATAAAACAAAATCCATACCAATATTACGTCAAGTCGTGGAGTATGTTGAAGTTTCTTGATAATCAGATCCGTCTTCTTGAACATGTGAACGTGAAATACCATGACGGATGTAACGGGATACTCCATACTAGATGTAAACTAGAATATATGGGAAAAGTCTTAGATGCTAGGGACAATGGTGGAAAATTTTCCCTTAAAGGGGTAACCATCACCACTGCTATAAAGGCATTCACTAAGCCCATCTCTCTTAGCGTACTCCATTTCTTGGCCCTTAAATCCAGTAAGTCCCACTATACCAAATCCTACGAATGGTCATGCCTAGTTGGTCACGGCCCAAGTCCCTGACCAGCTCGTCACGGACTTGGGTCGTTACCATCTCAATTTTTGGCATGACCATTTTCATTACCACACTGAGTCATGGATACTCTAGAAGTGGTCACGGCCCAAATCCCTGACAACTTTGGGTCACAAACTTGAGCTGTGACTAGGTCGTGACCATATTGGCACCAAATTTGGGCTAAAATTCCCTCCAAGCTTGGTCACGGATGGGTCATAAACTTGGACCGTGACCACAGGCATGACGAAGCACAAAACACACACATATGGGGTCACGGTTGGGGGTCGTGACCATTTCTTGGCATGGGTCACGGCTGTGGCCCGTGACCAGTAAGGGTAGACCACGCAGCTTAGCTTCACTAATGGGTCGTAAACGGTCCCGTGAGAGGCACCAACACCATGCACGGGAGTAATGTCTCTCGTAGGAACTCACTGCTTGGTCAAGGGACTCCCGGTTCGAGAATAAAAGGATAATTTGAAAATATCTAGACTTAGACTTAAAAATATGGTGTTAGATGTGGAAACTCTGAAACAACCCCGTGAGAGGCATCAACACCTCACACCGTACCAATGTAACTCGTAGGAACTGATATGATGATTATTATTACTCGTATATGCAATGTTTCAGTTTGAATACGATTTTTTTAAAACTACTTTGTTATTGATATCATTTCTTTTTGTATCCTATTTTATACAGGATAACATTGTATCGTTTGCTTTTATCCGCATGGTACAAATGAAGAAGACAATGGTTTACAACAGGAATATTGTTTACATAATGTTGTTGACATTCATGATTATGTTTTTTATGTGTTACAGTCGTGCAGGATTTTATAGTTTTATGGTTGTGCAGGCTTTTAGAATTTGATTATTAAATTTTATGTCCGTGCGCACTTTATATTAAGCAGGTTTTATATTAACAGGGTTTAGAATGTCCAGAAAACAGAGGAAACTCTACCCTATTTTTTTGTCTATGAATTATTAAGACTTGTAATATTTTGAAGTTTGTATGTACATTATTTTATTAACAACATTCTCGATTCGCAATTTGTGATTTTTTTAATTATTTGCCAATAATAAATATTTGTAACATCTCGTGCGTGTCGAACATAACACGCAGCAACCGACTGCGCAGTCACGGGACCCCTATTTTTAGGATTGGACAAAAAAAAATCCATTTTTTTATTATAGTTAAATATGGTCATGGACTTTGTCCATGACTATTTTTATTTTTTCCGTCGCGCATATAAATGGTCGTGGTCAAAGTTCGTAACCCAACTGCAACAAAAAAATGGTAGCGGTGTGGGTCACGGACTTTGGCCGCGACTTTTTTACCATCACGGTGTGGGTCACGGACTTTTGCCACGACCATTTTTCGTCACGGTTGGGGGTCAAAAACTTTGGTCGTGACCCTTTTTTTCCCGTCCCAGTATGGGTCACCGCCCAAGTTCGCGACCATCTGTCATGACCCCTTAGGGTAGTGACCCCCCGATTGGTCACGGACTTGGGCCGCGACCCACGATATTGGTCGCGCCCGATATGGTCACGGCCCAACTCCGCGACCCATAGTCTTGTCAGGGATTTCGTCCATGACCATTCACCTATTTTGGTGTAGTGTCCTCCCCATGTTTCGCCCATAAGCGGCCAAGTTATCCACTAGCCTACGATTCAACGCATCTGCCACCAAATGTTCCTTCCCAGAGTAGTATTGAATCAAAAAGTGATAGTCTTTTATGAATTCCAACCATCACCTCTACCTCATATTTAAGTCCCTCTACGTGAATAAGTACTGGAGATTTCTGCGATCGGATAATGATGAAAACCATTCTCACAAAAAATAATGCCTCTAGATTTGGAGAAAAAATACCATTATTTCTAACTCCAATTCATGCATTGGGTAATTACTCTCATGTTTTTTTAACTTTCGAAAGGTGTAAGCTATAGGAATCTCTTATTGCATCAAAACTCAGCCTAAACCTTGAAGTGAAGTGAAGCATCCTTAAATACCATATACTCAATGCATCCCCTAGGCATTGAAAGGACCGAAGTAGTGGTGATCCTTTCCTTGAGACCCTCAAATGCTCGCTGATAATTGGAATCACAAAAAAAGACATCCCTTTCCAGGTTAGGTTGGTCAATGGCTCTCAAAAATCCCTGAATAAACCAATAATAATATTCCCCAAACCCAAAAATATCCTAGCCTCGGTCAGCATGGAAGACTATCCCCACTCCATCACCACATATATTTTGCTAGGATCAATGGAAATCCCCGCCTCCAACACGATATGCCTCGGGAACTTCACTTCCTTGAGCTAAAAACTACATTTAGAGAACTTCACATACAACTTGTTATCCCTCAATATTTAAAGAACCAATATCAAATGATGAGTATGCTCCTCCTTTAAGCATCAGTAAATGAATATGTCATTAATGAATACAATGAAAAATTAATTCAGAGACTCATGAAATACACAATTCATAAGTTCCATAAAAATGGAAGGTGCATTAGTCAGTTCGAATGGCATAACTCGAAACTCATAAGACCCATAATGAGTGAGAAAAGTTGATGTTGGCACACCCTCCCACCTAATCCTCAACTGGTGGTACCCTATGCACAAATCGATCTTTGAAAAGAACAATGCTCCCCCCAATTAGTCAAATAAGTCATCGATTGAGGAAATAAATACTTATTATGTATCGTGACTTTATTCAACTCTCGTTAATCAACACACAACTAAAGTGTCCCATCCTTCTTCTTCATAAACAATAGAGGAACCCCCCATGGAGACGTACTCCTCTTAATGACCCCCTGACTCAGAAGTTATTGTATCTGCTCTTGCAACTCTCGCATTTCTATGGAAGCCATACAATAAGGTTCATTCTCAATGGGTCGGGTTCCTAAGGCTAGGTCAATATACTAATTTATCTATCTCACTAGTGGTAAACCTAGTACCTCCTCAAATGTAGTCACGTTAATGTAGCATAAATGGGTGTTAGACTCCCCTTAAATTCTACGCATGGCAATAAGGAACATGTCCCGCACTAAAATGGTGAGATTAATCGTTATCTCTCTACAATTAGTTCTTGGCATGGTAAGTTTCCAACCAATCCATCCCAAAATAATATCGTAAGTACCCATATCTAATAACAACAAGTCGGGGAAAAACATAACATGTTGATCTTTATAGAAACGCCTCTACAAATTTAGCATAAAGAAACTCCCCACCTACTGGTGTGTCTAAGTGCATAATAAATTTGAAAGATATAAGTATCATACCTGATGTAACAACGAATCTAGAACTACAAAAGGATTTTAAATCTCCTGTATTAAAAGGCACTCGGGAAAAACTACCATAAACATAAAACATACCCTTTATAGCGTGCGGCTGCACTGGAAAGTCCTACTGGTAGATGTTGAGCGCACGTCCCTGATATAGCTGAGGGCATCACTGTGCCTTATATCTAGGAAGATTCAATGTTGGGTAATGGGGTGGAGGTGGGAGGTCTTAGAATTGAGGTGGTACAGGAAGTGTTGGTTGACGTCCCTGCTAAAACTATATTGGGGCGTCTTAAAGCCCCTTAGGGAATTTCCTAAAGGATTGGCCCAACTCCGCATATGCATAACATGACCCACAAAAGGGTAACCCCTCTAGCGATCCTACTACCTATGCTCCTTATCTTGAGGCTTGCTAAACTGACATTGTGCCTGGCCATTTCCTTGTGGGTCTGCCGGTGCAGATGCTGTTAACATGGATACCCAAATTGACTCTGGCCCGGGTGGCCCTTACCCTATCCACCTTATCTACAATGGTAATCACCACTGAATATCTTAGGGGGATTCTCTCCTTGTTATGGCTCTATAAGTATATAGATAAATCCTACCAATGCTTGAGAAGACTCCCTACCCTATGATACCTTCGGCCCTTCACCGGCTCTTGATCAATCCCTCTTCGGTTCATTTTCTCGCTCTATTAAGAACTCATGTTGATCATCACAATCTAATAAAGTGATGTTTGAGATCTTTCTCTAGTTGGGAAACATGAACTTCAAGTTTCTCACAAGTCTCCAATGATGCTTGAAGATCTCTCGTAAGATTAGACACTTTATTGGTCAAATCGGTATTTTCCCTATTAACCACAATAAGCTGCTCACACAAAGAAACTTTAAACTTCTCAAGTTGACTCATTGAAGCCTCACACTCTCTCAAAACTTTTAAATACTTTTCTTAAGCCATCACCCTAAAAGTCAAATTTTTATTTTCCTTTTTAATGACTCGTTGTAATGTTCGGTGTAAGCTTTTTAGAGGCCACGCTCTCCCTCAGTCAAATTCTCTTCATCACCCTCACTCTCTTCATATTGTCGAGGCTATCAAGTTTATAAATGTGATCTCTAGCATGGGACGAACTAGAAGTACTGACGTGACAGGCCATGAACATATGAAAATTAGGTTCATCTGGTTATTGATCACCGAAATCCACTGACTCGACATTATTATCGCTTATAATGGAATTATATGCATCTTTGCCTTTGTCATGTATCTTAAGCCTAGTTGGATACTCATGGACTTTATGTCTTGTCCCTTCTCACTCTTAACATCTCTACGATTAAATATTCCTAGGGTACTCACGTATAGCTCTCTGTTAATCATTCTCAAAAACATTCTTGCCCGCTTTGAAATTATTATCTTTCACAAGGATACTTTGGAAGAATTTTCTTTATTTAATTTGAGATTTTTTTAAAAATTTTGTTCAAGCAAGGCAAAATCATCTAGATCAAAATCAAACTCGGAGTTAGAGTAAAAATCTTTTCTTTTTTCTTTGATACAGATTTTAAAGGGATTCCTTTTTTCTTTCTTCTTTATTTTAACTTTTAAGGCTATTCCTGCGTTTTTCCTATTGGTTTCAGGGAACATATCTATTTTGTAAGTTTGAAGATAATCTATGATCTCTTATAACCTAAGAGTATGTAAAATTCCCAAAGAATTGAGGACAATAAGCTTAGCACAAAAAAGGACGGGGCAGACCTCAAAATTTTCTTAACCACTCTCGTTTCAAGAATTTGCTCAACCTAATTATAACATGAATTTGCAATATCAGACAAAGAGCATAAAAAATATCAAAAGTTTCAGATTTAAGCATGTTAATTGTATAAATTGTGTGGTGAGGTTCTGAAGCTTGGAATATTTCACAACATTGGTACCCGTGTGGGTGAGAAGGAGGATATCCCAAGCTTTCTTAGATGTGGTACACGTCATGATATGATGAAATTCCTCGAGTGTGACAACACCAAAAATACCACTTAAGCCTTTAGAGATAGAATTTATTTATCTAAAATCATCCTTAGTCCATTTGATGACTAGTTTAAGACTAATGACATCATCATTAGTCATAGTGAGTGGAGTCCACCCTCTTTGAACAGCAATATAGACTTGCTCGTCAATTAATTTCTGAACCAACCTCATTCGAGCTTTCCAATTGGCATAATTAGACCCATCAAAAGTAGGTGGCCTATTGTACGAGTTATCCATATAACCACCAGGATTCAGTTATGTAACTTGTAGAAATAAGCTCTGATACCAATTTGAAAATGCAATAGAGTGGTTCGATTATATGTATAAATTGTAGAGTAGGTCACACACACCAAAAACTATTTAGATCAAATTTTCTCTTGATTAAATTAAGTGAACATACTAGATATTTGAATATAAATTGAAGCCAATAAAACCAAGAAAAACCAAAGAAGATAAGATATGAGGAAAAATTCCTTTCGGGAAAACCTATATTCAACACTATTTACAACTGGGTATTAGAGAACGACGATTACATATTTACAAAACTTAGAGGTCCACTAAGTGATGTAGCAACGTCTTCACTCTTTGTTATCAACATCAAGCGATGCAAATCCAACACCGCCCCACCTCAAGATCCACTTGTCCCGGTATCCACCGATCAGCCTCAAGAATCAGTATTCATATCGTCATCAGTAGACAGTCAACTCTATAAGGTTATGAAAAAGGATTTTGTTTTTCATAGTTTGGAAAAGTGATCTCAAATTATCCAATGGGTTTAGATTGAACAAATAAAAGAGTTTGATCACTAAAAGATGTCAAAAAGGCTTAGCTTAAAATATAACTCCGCATCTCTATATATAAGGAGAAGAATATCCAAGCGATTGGTATGAAAGATTGTATTTAAAATTTGGTAAAAAATAAATTTCCGTATACTCGTTAGAAGAAGGTACATCTTGTTCAAACGAAGTACCCTTTTTCATTCGAATGTACTTCTAACGACTGATCTAATGAGATTTTGGAGCCTGCCAAAAGACGCAAACAATTGATCTTGTTTGAACAAAGTTCGAAGCGTTCTAATGAGGTATAGAAAATCGTTCGAAAAACATCAAAATATTGTTATAAGGAATTCGAAAAAATTTAAAAAAAACATTAAAAATATTTTGGAAAAATGTTTTAAGTTTATGAACTCTTTAATAGCCCTGAAAGAAAATATTTCAAAGAAACAACCTCATAAAACTTCTTCAATAAATTTAGTGATGATCAATTTTCGATCGTTGCATTCTGCTACTAACGCTTCTTCACTTGAAGCCTTGAGAATGTTCATGATGGTGCAGTGGGGTATAACGGGATAAGCCAAAATAAAATAAACACACACACGTGCAGGCACGCGCGCGCGCGCACACACACACACACACACACACACACACACATATATATATATATATATATATATATACAAAGAGAGAGAGAGAGAGAGAGAGAGAGAAAGAGAGGTATAATACCATCACATTGCCTTTAACAACGGCAAATTTAGCACCAATCAATGGAAAATCAGTTGATATATGTGACCTTACTCCTATAAAAATCAATTCATTGATTCAGGATTTTAATAGTTTTTAATTCATCCCAATAATGATGAATAATTATGATTTAATAAGGATTAATTTAAGGAAAATATGACTCGACGTATTTGATAAGTGTCCTATGTTTATTGGGGTGAATGGGGTTCTTAAAATTGTGTATCAATGCCTTTCTCCATACTGAAGGAATACTAGTACCATTTGAGTTGATATCACCCTACCCTAACACGGGTGAATGCTTGTCTTACATCTAGAGGTTTGTTTTCTTACTTATATGTTCGAAGAGTCTCTGTGTAATGGATTAGTTGTAACACCCCAAGAAAACCCGAGGTCATACTAAAAGTAAACTAAAAGTAAGAGACAATTTGAAACTTTAAAAAAATTCAAAGATCAATGACTAAATTAAACATTTCTGAATGCTAAATAACATGATTTATCTTAAATAAAATTCTCCTTTTTCACGTATCTAAAAAAAATTAGAATTGTTTTGCAATAAAATAAAGTTGCACGCAATTTTAACAAAATTAAAAAAAGTACATAGGCACCTATATTTCACCTCATCCCGATAAATAGAATTGTCGCATCAATTCTAATATTAAAACCAATATCCCCGCATGTCCAAAAAGTACACAAAACTAAGAGGGGTGAGCGAGAGGCTCAACATGTTGTACAAATTCTCCTAAGCATCCTCATGATTACATATGATAACAAGTTTATGAAAATAACATTTTAGATAAATCCCAATTCTCATAATCATACCTAGAATATCAACATGTATACTGACACCTCCCTAACCCCAAGCTCAAAATCCCCATCGCATGTCCCTCCGTATGATCCGACTATCGTCTCTTATGTTACACATCATCCTCACATCATACCATGGACACCATCATAATAGAGAATTAAACTATCAAGTCATTAACTAAAAATAAATAAATAAATTTGGTATATGGATTTATGAGTCTTAGATTATAAATACCAAAAAGAAACTATAACAGATAAAGAGATCAAAGGACTACAATAAAAAGATAGGTGAGAAATTGAGATTGAGACGGGGAATTAACATGATTCGGCTAATGCGAAGCCTAAGTCCGTAGGTGTTATGCGGGGATTTATTATTCAATCAACAATAAAGATGGAACAAACTTTGAAAGTAATCTTTGTTCGTTTATCAATTTATGTCTCTCCCTTAGGTGGGAGTGTGTACTATTAATAAGGGAGAGAGAGAAAGAGATAGAGTAGGTGGATAGGTGGAGCGCCTATATAAGTGAGGCAATTGCATTATTTTCTATTCTAAAGGTGGTTAATGAAGATTTGATTACAATAAGGTGAAGGGACTTCCCACGTGTGTATAATGGGGATTGTGCGCATTCCTATGCGTGATCCACATGCATGCCTGGTGATTTAAACTAATATCATTAGTTTTTTATAGTTGATTGTCTAGCCGACCAGTAGTAATGTTGAGCCGACCTAGGAGATAATGTGTCGACTATGCTCAATGAATGAGTTGAGCTTCTTTTTATGACAGGTTTCACAATGCAATTAGTCCATGTCACATTCCATACTATGATATAGCAAAATCCGCCAAGACTTTATTCATGACCGCAATAGATAATAGCTTATCTAGAGTATTGGGTCTCTAGAGTGGCTTATAATGTGGAGTGAATGGATGATGAATTAAATGGTAGGAATTGATTGGATTTGTAGAAACTTAATCATAGGCCTTCTTTTGTGGCTTGGTTAGTAGATACTATTGGTCAGAGGAAGATCTCAGAGAGAGAGTGTTTAATGAGTTTTTGTTCTCCTAGTTCAGTTTAGTGGAAGTTTTATAAATATGGGGATGTTTTAAAAAATGAAGCGCTCCAAGGGTATGCTAGTAATAAACCGTCTCTGGAGGAGCATCATTACCAGAACAAATCGTTAGGTACGTTTAACCATCATAAAACTTGGGGAACTGTGTGAATGTCTTGCAAGCCCATTAAATTTTGGTTCCCACTCTTTTGCTTCACTTCACTCTTCATTCAGAAACTTTCCTTTCTTCATCTCCAAATTTTTTAGCCGTTGTGTGGGTTGGTTGTGTTCTTATTCTCTACTGTCAGGATATTCTCTTTCTTCTCTACATCATAATTCTTTAATAATCTTACTGCAGCATGGTTTATACTATTGATGAGAGTTCATTAAAAGTTTTCAGGTCCCCATACGGAATCCCTCCATGTGTAATAACTAAACTATTGAACAGGGCTTGTGACCATTGTGCCTTATCTAAATCTTATTGGTTTCCTTCCAAATTTATTGTCGAGTGTGGGGTTACTTCCCCCCCCCCCCCCCCCCCAAAAAAAAAAAAAAAAAAAAACTTTTTTTAGAATTACGTTAATACTCTGATGTGTTCCCTGCACAAGTTACCCAATACACTTCAAGGATCGTTAATGGGATACATTACATTAACAAACTATATAGGACCCATATTTGAATCATGGAGTTGATGTACTGCAAAATTTGGGTTACCACCAACAAAAATATTCTTTATATGAAGATAAGATTTTTAACAAAGTTTTGGTTGTAAACTTCCCTAATTCCAATAAGGCTTATTTGGATCATGATTTAATTGTAAAGAACTCTTAATTATACCCGATTCTTGAGGGTACTATATATGATGGTCCAAGATTACCTCAAAAAGGCAAGGTAATAGGTTAGCCAATGAATTTAAAATATCTTTGTTTGAATTTTCTTTTTCTAACCGATGCTAATTTTGTGCTCTTACTTTCTCTTTTTTGCAGCAAAAAGTAAAAAGAAAGCTCCTCATTAGGTCGATGTTAACTTTGTTGACCATCAGATTGTATGGTACCTTCAACAAAGGTTGGGTGATAAAGATCACCCCAGGTCGATGTTAGGACAAAAAAACTTAGTGCTCTTAAATCACTTATAATTACGGAAGGAAATTTTTAACATATTTTATCTTTTTATCCTAAACATTTATTAATTGTGATAAAACAGATAAATCAAACCAAGCAATCAACAAAGGCCAAGTTTTAGGAAAAAACTCCTTGCACTTATAAATTTACAAAACAGTCGACTTACATACTTCTTGATAACCGCCACAAGCATAATGCGCTAATCTTCACAAATATTTAATGAATAACTATGATGCTCGCAAGAACCACCTGACCGTAGTCCTCCGTCAGCCTCAGTCTTCGTCTTCAGCAGTGAATCCCCACAGTTGTCACACGTCAACAATGGAGATCCTCTCCATAAAAGGTGTATGCAAAGATCAAAACTTTCTAGGGTTTAAACAATTCACAAGAACAATATCCAAGGATGTTTTATTATGAATTAAACAAATATTTTTCAACACAAAACTTGAAGAACTTTCATAAAAGTTATGCACAAATGGAGTTGGCAAAAGTATTAAACCTTCTTTACACGAAACAGGTATTTATACAAAACTTAAGGCGGCGCGTCATTCGAACGAGATCCTAAGGTAATTTGAATGATATTGAGATCTCGGTACGCTATCGTTTGATTCATATGAGATCTTGGGCTTCAAACGAGGTATCTAACGATATGCCAATTTCGTTTGAACGAATCAAACAAATTTTAAAATTCTGCCTATAGGTATCTCAGAAAACATTTTTCTTTTTCGAAAATAAAAATTCATGTTCATTTTTTATTAAAAATAAATAAACATCCCAAAATATAATTCCGTAAATTAATTCAAACTCTAAATTATTTTATACGTCATCGAAATGTTGGTAAGTCTTCAAACTTGGAGATGCTTGAGTTCAGTTCTTCTTGATGGTGCGTGACGATTTGTAATGGGATACGCCAAACTAGCCTTAAGTTATGCTATGAACAGTCCTAGAAAAAATGTTCTTACAAATCTCCCTTTTGGATATTCCGGTACAAAACAAGCATGCATTACCTAACACCAAATTAAAATCAAAATCTCCTACGACAAAAATCCTAACACATTTTTTAACCCTAGAACGGAATGGCATAAGTCTTTTTTTCTTCAAACTTCTTCTTCTTCCCTTTGTCAAACTTTGTCTTCATTCATAAAACTCATAAATAAATGTATCTCACATAAATCAAACTCATTTTAATTTGCTCCGCCCTTATTTTTTATCGAAATAGACAAAGAATTAGAAACATAAGAATGAAATACAAAGCATCACGTAGAAGACAAGATATCATCACAAAAGGATATAAATCATGCATGTATAATGACCATATCAATGACAAACACCACCAACTATTTTTGACATTTTTCAATTTTTCTAAAAAAAATGTAAAACTTACAAAAATATCATACAATACCATATATAATGTATGAAAATATATCAAATCAAATCCGGCACACATATATATGTATAAACAACCACAAAACATAACACAAAACACATAAGCTTTACACCCTAGCATAGTATCGATGTATCCAAACATATGGGATGGAATGAATGGGTGTGAACTAATAACAAAATAATTATGACCCAAACATTAAAATATGTTCAAGAAGTTCTAATTGACCGCAAAAATTTATCAAACTAATCTTTAGCCTCAAGTGACAAATAAAGTTAAACTTAATGAACAAAATAAGCACAATGCACACAAGCCTAGAATATTGATGATTCTACAAATCAATAGCGTCATGACAAAATAAGCACAACTAGGTATCATTCTGCAAACTCATTGATCATCAACTAAACTCCCTCAAAAGATAAACATGATCATATTTCTATTATTTGCTTATATTTTTCTTTCGAATAGAATTCTTTTGAATGATCAAGCAAACTAAACTATTTAGCCCCTTTTTGGCATATTTTTTCTTTTTATTTCCTTAATTATTTCTTGGGCTCTTTTCAAGCGGTGGCTTTCAGAACAAGTTCACTTGCCTCTCGCATCCCTTTCCCGTGTTCGCTCATATTTTTTCAATAATAAATAAACTCTCATGGGCAATGGTTCTTACACGCACAAATTCTCCATAGTCAAATAAATATGTAGATGACAAAATTGATAGGATAACATCTCACCAATCTCAAATATACATCATGAAGTCAAAATCCAATAAACTATGCATGAGTGTGTGGAGGCATATACAAATTCGAATCCATAAAGAAAGTCAAATTCGAAACAACTCCATAAGCATGGTTAAGAACAATCTAAGCATCTAAAGTCATAACCAAATGTCCTGGCAACATGAAATTTGCAAAGTGAGTTAGATTCAAACACACCAATATGCTATATTAAATGTGTAGAACTAAAATACACAAAAATCAAAAATCTTTTTGAATTTTTCAAAAAAATAAAATAATTTTGTATTTTTCAATATGACTCAATAAAACAAAAAATATAATACAAAATTACACATGTCATAACACTAGCAAACATGTATCATGAAAAAAAACTAGCGTATGACAAACAAAATCATGCAAGTAATAACCCATAAGAAATAGCATGTGAAGCATCATGTGTAAGCATGTGAGAATCAGTCAATATAACATTTTTAGCATCTCCAAAATAGATTTTCTAACCCAAATATGTGTATACCTAACTCTAGGGGTTATGGGAACCTACGGGACACTATCCTTAAACTTTCTAGGACCTCTTCCAAGATCAAAACGAAAACGCCTAAGGTGACGTTTCTTATCACAATGTGAACATGTGTAAACACGAGTAATGTTACCTAAGGTGTGACCTTTTCTAACGTCCTTGGATGTGGTTGACCCTCTAAAACACACAATGGTTTTAGTTTTAACAAACAAAGTATAAGAACAAGACGAGCCATTACCATCAATACTAAAACTACCCGAGTCTTTTAAACCAACTTTCAACTTTAAAATTTGATACTCAAGCAAAGAATTAAACTCTTTTTAATTTTAGGGACTCCTTATTCATATTTTTAATCATTCCTAGAAGGTTATCTCTCTCCCCCTCAATGTGAGCAAACTTATCTCTAAAAGTCTTCTCATGTTCCTTAAAATCATTTATCAAAACATTTTCCTCATAGGCATAAGCACAAACTCTAGAATTTTTCAAGCCCCCTAATTTTTTATCTAAATAAGGAATCTATCATCACTCTCCTTTTTGGCCAGTTTTAAATTTTCAAAGTCATGGTACAAGCCAAAAAACTTCTCACGAACGATATCTCTTTGATTTTAAATAGGTTGCAAAAGTTCCAAAACATTTTTTAAACGAGAATTTTCTTTTTCAAGAACTTCAATTCATTTAGAAAATTCAAATTCAAATAAGAATCCATCGAGAGAAAAACAAAACACAAGAGGGATGAATAAACAACCACCCAAAAACTTAGTTCAACCTGCTTTAATACCAATATTTGGGACGAAAAATTTATTTCTCTTAAATCACTTATAAATGCACAAGCAATTTTTAAACAAATTTTGTCTTTTTATCCTAAACATGCATCTATTGTGATAAAACAGATAAATCAAACCAAGCATTCAACAAAGGATAAGTTGCAGGAAAAAAAACTACCGGTAAAAACCTTTATTAACTTAGAAATTTGCAAGTATCACAAGCGTAATGCACTAATCTTCGCAAATCTCTCATGAATAAATATAATCCTCAAAAAAACCACATGACCGCAATCCTTTGTTGGCCTCAGCCTTTTTCTTCAGTAATAAATCCCTACAGTATCACAAGTCGGCAATGGAGATTCTCTCCACAAAAGGTGTATGAAAAGATATAAAGCATTCTAGGGTTTAAATAATTCACAAGAATAATATTCAAGGATGTTTTGTTGTGAATTAAATAAGTGTTTTTCAACACCAAACTTGAAGAATTTTCGCAAAAGTGATACAAAAACGGAGTTGGTAAAAGTCTTAAATGTTCTTAACATGAAACAGGTATTTATACAAAACTTAAGGTGGCGTGTCGTTCGAATAAGATCCTAAGGTCATTTGAACGAGATTGAGATCTCGTTTGAAGAGGATTCGAATGGCCCTATCTAACAACCTCTTAAAAACAAAACAGTACGATCTCGTTTAATCCATATGAGATCATGGGCTGCAAATGAGGTATCTAATGACATGCCAGTGTCTTTTGAAAGACATGCCAATGTCATTTCAATGGCTTGAATGAATTTTAAAATTCCACTTACATGTATCGCAGAAAATATTTTTCTTTTTCGAAAATAAAAAAGTTCCTGCTCATTTTTGATAAAAAATAAACATCCCAAAATATAATTTCATTAATTAATTCAAACTCTAAATTGTCTTATACCTCATCAGGATGTCGAAAAGTCTTTAAACTTACAGATTCTTGAGTTCGGTTCATTTTGATGGTGTGTGACTATTTGTAATAGGATACGCCAGAGTAGCCTAAAGTTATGCTATGAACAATCTTAGAAAGAGGTCAGTGAACCTGCTCAGCCTCTTCCAACTATACCACCCTAGTACTCTCCCTCGTATTGATTAAGATATTGGTGATGAGGAAGAGGTCAGTGAACCTGCTGATAAGGAGGAATTGGTGGTCATTTAGAAGATTGAGGATCATATCGATGTTGATTTGTAGAAGGTGGGAAGTAGATCCCTATAGTTATGTTAGGATTTTTCCTTCTGATTTACTTTGCTCATTTTTTATGTAATATAGATGTATGGAGCTTGCCTTGATGTAACTCCTTCTTTTTTATAATGAAATGAAATTTCTATTTTGTCTATTGATGCCCAGTTAGATTCTTGTAGATTCTTTTTCATGAAAAATACTAACTTTTGACAACATTCTTTACAGTTAAATGCAAGGCCAGCATATCTACTCGCCATTAAAAATGATTTTTAGGAAAGAAGTTGTCAATTGTTTGGTGTTGGTCGCAGTGACATCTACAAAGATGAGATTGAGGGACTACTTCATCGTGATGCATCTTCCTTGGCTAAACAATCATTCTTAAATCTGCATTGTCGTTTTTATCAGGCAGTTACAAACAACGCTGCCTATCAAGACATGATTTGTAATTGTAAGGGCAAATTTCTAATCGAGTCTATTTGTAGTGTTAGCTTAATTCTTGACAAAAATAATTGAGTCATAGGATAGTACTTTGTCATATCCTTTCAATCCTATGACATTTGAGTTAAAATATAGCGGCTAAGAGTTTGAAGATTACATCTTTGTTGGTTTATGTGCTAAGCTTTTACGTCATCAACATTTGGATTCCAAGGTCTCTAAAGGTAGGAATGCATTCAATATAGAGAGAGAGAGAGAGAGAGACTTGGTTAGTTTTTTTATGGGTATCTTTTTATAAATATTTTATCATAACGACTTTTATTTTTCTCAAAAAATCATTTTAAAACTTTGGATAAAAGTTTTTGGGCCTAAAAAGCATTTTTTGGATGTTTAGAAATGTCATTCGAAGGACATTTTTCTCGTTCAACCAAGATATAAATGAGCTTCTAATGAATTTCTGCCCTTTTTTCCTGATTTTTTGTTAGAACTCTTGTTCGAACGGAGTCATTCAAACAACTTGTTCAAACGATATATCTAACGATATTTGTCCATTTATCTTTATTTTTTCGTTAGTCGTTCCAACGACCTGGGTGGTTTTCAAAGTTTCGCCAGTTTTCTTTTTTAACCACCATTTTCTCAACAACTTCTCACCATATTTAATATGTGCGGGAAAAATAATTTTTCGCAAGACTTTTGAGAACATTTCTACCACTTTTAGAGCAAAAAATTTCCATCCAAAAGTCCCATTTTGTGTTGGTATTTTCATGGTTTAATTTCTACCAAAAAACAAAGTTTACACCCATGTTTTAGTTTCATCCAAGTTCCTTCATATATTATATTGTCTGAGATCATATTGTTGGCATCGGATTTCATCTCTACCCAAAAGGAGAAAAGTTTCCTATGGAGGAGTCCGTTCATTATTTTATGGTGTCCATACGAAGAAACACTTCATGTATAGTTGACGGTAGATGAACCCCATCGGTGGATTTAGAGATTTTGGTGGATTCTGGAGTTATTAACTAGATGGAGGTAGAAGCAAGAAGAAGCGTTAAGGCTTGAGAGGGAGTCGAGTCGAGGAAGTAAGTCTTTTGTCATGTTTATGTAAAACAATACCTAGTGGATTTGTTGGTTGGGTCGTTCGAGTTTTTTCTCGTTGTGGATTTTTTTCGTACATTGCGGTGTTGTGTGATTGTTTTTAATTTTATCTTGCTAAAATCATTTAGCTGCATGTTTAGGTGTAAAAAGATAAAAATTGGTTTAAACACAACATTGATGTAATTTTGGTGCTAAATTAAGTTTGGATAATTTTAATTTAATTTAATTCAAGTTGGTATAATTAATTTGGCAAATTGCATGCTTAAGTTTGTTTGGCATGATTTAGAACTTTAATTGGATTAAATTTGTTTTTAAGTGGAAATTTAATTATTTGTTTTGTTTGATTTAATTTCACTTTAAGTTTGAAAGAAATTAAAAAGTTTGTTTAGAATTTAAAATTTGGATATTCGGGGACTATCACCCCCTTTCATATTGGTATCAGAGCATTGTTATTTTACAAAGTGGTATCAAAGATTTTTTATTCTATAAAGTGGTATTAGAGCAGGAGCAATAAATTATTGTGTTAAGATCCTTTATCAAAAAAAATGAAAAATGAAAAATTGACCTTTTGTAAAATTTCCTATTTTTATGGTTCCGACTACATGTATTGGAAAGTGCGTATGAGCTTAGCACTTAAATCCTTAGATGAGCGGGTATGTCTATCGGTAGTTAAAGGGTGGACCCCACCAACATGCCTGGAAGGAGAGGTTCGTCTACCTAAACTCGTAGAAAGATGGAGTGAGATTGAGCTTAAGTTAGCTAATTTTAATTCTCGTAGCTTAAATGCCCTTTTTAGTGCGGTCACCCAGGATGAGTTCTATTGGATTATGATGTGTGAAATGTCCAAGGAGGCATGGGATATACTCCAATTCACCCATGAGGGAACAATTGTCATGAAAGCTTTGAAACTCCAAAATCTCACCACTCAATTTGAAACCATTGAAATGTTAGAAAGTGAACTTTGATGAGTTATATGAGAGATTGTCTGATATTGTGAATTCATGTTTTAATTTAGGAGAAAAGATACTCGACAACCATGTCATAAAGAAAATTTTGAGGTCATTACCCGATAGATTTATTTTAAAGGTGACCGTTTTAAATTATTTAGGCACTTTAAACTCTACAAAACTAGAAGAGCTTGTAGGTGACTTACAAAGCTATAAAATCGACTTGTTTCCCTCCAAGGATTAGAAGAAGAAAGACAAGGGGATAACTTTGAAATCCCTAAAGGAGGAAGCTTCGATTTCATATGATGAGTTTAAGATTAATTCATAAGATATGGCTTTGCTTACTTGGAAGTTCAAAAAATTTCTCAAGACTAATTAGGAGAAACTTAAGAATGATTATAAGAAGTATGATAAGTCTAAGCCTACTAAAATCGAGAGATTCCCTAAAAATCATAATGAGGATCTTAATAGGGACGAGTGAAATAGGTGTTATGCTTGTGAGGGTTATGGCCATAGGGCATTCGAGTGTCCTACTAAACTAAGGAAGGAAGGCAAATAACTGATTTCATATAATTCCACCCTTAGTGATAGTGAACCGGAAGAGGGGCCTGATTCCCCCATTGAGCACAACTTCATCGTGTTCTTGGAAAGTCATGTGATCATTGACAATGAATCTTTCCATGAAGATATTCCTTTACATGGAACTTTTGAGGTCATTGTTTGTGAATCCCAAGAGGTTGATGGTAGAGAGAGTGGAGGAGAGAGTGAGAATTAAGAGGAAAAAGAGGAGAGTGAACTTCAAGTGGCCTTCCATGAGTTGTATGAGTCGTTGAAATTAAAAAGGGCAAACTTGAAGTTAAAAGCTAAAATGAGAGAACGTGTCGTGGCTT
This sequence comes from Sambucus nigra, assembly GCA_949130495.1. Lineage (NCBI taxonomy): Eukaryota > Viridiplantae > Streptophyta > Magnoliopsida > Dipsacales > Adoxaceae > Sambucus > Sambucus nigra. Next base: position 718,866,136 of record OX422207.1, read on the forward strand.
ATGATGAGAGCGTTTTAATAGAAGACTTTAAGGCGCGTGAGAGAATTATTCGTGAGAAGCTTATAGTACTTAGAAGGTGAAAAAGATAGCCTTATAGGTTTAATGGAGACTATGAAGAAAGAACTTTTTGAGTTTGAAGAGAGTAGGTGTTTACTTGAGTCTCGAATAGTGGAACTTGAAGAAAAATTAAAAGACTCAAGTCAGGTCAAATTTGATTTAGACCGTAGGTCAAAGAAATTAGATAAAATCTTAGGTACCGTCAAAATCAAAGACAATAAGTGTGGTATGGGCTTCGATACTCAAGATACTCCCGCTAATAAAGCCAAAACCATAGTTTGGAGAGAATCGTCAAAGAACACTACAAAAGGTCAATCCTTAGGTCATACTTCACGTCGTGTTTTCACTAGCACACATTGTGATCGGAAGGAGAACCTTAGGAAGTTTTGTTTTGATCTTAGACATGGTCCTAGAAAGTCAAAGGGTAGAGTCACCAAGGTCACCAAATCCCGAGAACGACTTATGTGGGTTAGGAAATCCGATTTGGAGGCTTTACATGATAGACTTTATGATTCTCATTAACTTTCACATGATTCCTCACTTTCTAAATCTAAAGGTTGATTGTGTTAGTTTTGTTTGCATACACTAGCTTTTGTGCCTCATAATATATTCTTGCTACTTGTATGTTTGTTTGTCATTTTCTAGTCTTTGCTTCATCATATATGTGTTGCTATAATTATGACATGTGTATCTTTTTTTATTTTATCTTTTTCATTTTTTTATTGAAAAATACAAAAATATCTTTGTTTGTATTTTGGGTTGTCTTCGTGTTTGTATAAAAAATTTGAAAAACTCAAAAAGATTTTTTATTTTTGTGTATTTATGTTTTGCATATTTTAAGTGGCATATACTTATGTTAGAATCAAATATCACCCTCGCTTCCATGTGGATATAACTTATGGTTATGATTTTCAATCCTTAAAGTGCTCTTTATCATGCTTGCATGGAGTAGTTTGACTTTGACTTGCTTTATGGATTCTCTTTTTATATGCCTCAATTCACAGATGCACGAGCTCTTTTGAACTTTAACTTCACATATATATTTGAGTTAAGTGAGATGTTCTCCAATCAGTTTAGTCACCTACATGTTGCTATGAATATGGAGGATTTGTGCATATAAGAAGTGTTGCTCAAATTTAAAAAATATATTTATCTGGTGTAGTTGTTTATCAATGGAATCAGGTTAGGAAAAAAAGAATTAATTTGCGTGAAAAGCCACCATTGAAATATGGCCTAAAAAATGTGACATTGTTAAAATTTGCCAAGGCCAAAGTAGTTGGGTCTGATATGAACATTCAAAAGAACATAAAAGAATTATTATAATTTGAGGTAGTTTGGATGGAAATATCAACGGGTTTGTACAATGACAATGTGTCCAAGTTATGTTATTTTTGTCATGACTCTATTGGTTTGTAAAATCTTCAAAATTATAGGCTTATGTGCATTATGTATGTTTGTTCCATGAGTTGACTTTATATTGTCACATGAGGCTATATTTAAGTTTGATAAAGTCTTGAATTCAAATAAGAACTCCGTGAATATGTTTAAGTGATTGGGTCTTAATTATTTTGTTGTTAGCTCATACCCCTTCATTACCGTTTACCACACGCTATTTAGACACATTTTTACCATATGAGTGTGGAAAGATTAATGTATTTTGTGTCGTGTGTGGTGTTTATACCTATGTATATGTGCGTGTGCGTTATTGGTATCTTTTGTGTGTTTGTATATATGGTAATTCTTTTGATTTTTTGAGTTTTTACCTTGCTTTCTAGTCCATGTATGATTTATGTTGAAATAGATATTCTTATTATTGCGATTGATATCTAATGCTCACATTAGATTATTCTATTTGGTATTATTTTTTTCTTTCGTATCATAGTTGGTATTTAGTATCTCTGTGTTGGATTAGTTATTTTTCATGTCATGTGCTTTATTATTCTTGTCACTTTATTCAACATTGCATGATATACTTGCTTTTCCATTATTCTTATCCCTTGTTTCTTTTAGGGGGGTATTTGATTTAATTGGTGAGAAATAGGTTGTTTAATGCATTTTAATCTTTGTCTATTCTAGAACAAAAAGGGGGAGAAATGGTATCTAAATATTTTAATTTGGGATATCTATCTTAGGAGGAGACGCACGACTTTTGTTAAGTAGGTCATGTTAGACAAAGGGGGAGTATTTAATTATGTTATTTATCTTGTTATATTCCCCATGCGTTTAATGGTGTGTTTGAGTGTGCAAGTTTTCATCTTTAGTGGAAACTTTTTAAAGCAATGGTGAAACGAAATATTATTAATCTCCTTGTTGGGACTAGGTCGCCTCCTCTTGCTCGACCATTCACGAGCAAGAAACTTAAAATTGGAGGTTCTAACAACCCCCTCATTGTGGATAAGTATCCTAGTAAGGAACATGAACCTATATCTAAGAGGTTGAGAAAGGATCCACCTCCTCCAATTGAGATTATTGGAAAGAAACCTACCGATAAGAAAAAGGGTACGACCTAATCTTTACAATTTGACCTGAGCTTTCTCATTATTTTATCAGTGATGGATTCCTTCCTACCGATGAAGCAACTGCCTCTTCTCTTCCCCATTGGATATTTCTGGATCGTTCAACTCATAATTTAGCCCTTGAAAGTTAGTCGTTTATTGATTAATTTTCATCTATACTTCTTCCATTACCTCTTCTGATATACCCTTCTATCTATTTATCTTGCAGTTCTTGACTGACTACGACCACCTCCTGAGAAGGAATGATAAGATGAATAAGGTCGCCTTTCACGGGCTGTGAAAATTCTTAGATGCTACTAGTCGCGCTAATGAAGTCTAAATACAATCGAAGAAAAAGTTATAAGAGAAGGTCCAAACATTAGAGTAGGAGAAAATAGTGGCTGATGATGTTGTAATCATTACCAAAAAGGAGGTTGAGGATTCAAAGACTGCTATCGAGTTGACCAAAGCTCAAGTGGTAGAGCTGAAGGCGAAGGTTACTAAGGATAAAAAATTATGCCTTCACAAGGGTTTGGGATAAGGAATTTGCCAATGTCTCTATATTGGTTGATTATTTAAAAAAGGCAACATATAAAAATGGTTGGGACGATACTCTGAGCGAAGCCAGCATAGCCAGAGAATTTGGCCTCTTCAAACTATACCGCCATTGCACTCTCCTTCATATTGATTAAGAGATTGGTTATGAGGAAGAGTTCGGTGAACCTGCTGATAAGGAGGAATTGGTGGTCGTTGAGAAGACTGGGGATCATGTTGCTGTTGATATGGAGAAGGTGGGAAATAGATCCCTATAGTTTTGTTAGGATTTTTCCTTCTGATTTACTTTGCTCATTTCTGATGTAATATTGATGAATGGAGCTTTCCTTGATGTAACCCCTTCTTTTTTATAATGAAATGAAATTTCTGTTCCGTATATTATTGCCTAGTTAGATTCTTGTAGTTTCTTTTTCATGAAAAATACTTACTTCTGACTATATGATTTACTTCTGACCACCGGCATATCCAGTCGCCATTAAAAAAGGTTCTTGGTAAAGACGTAGTTGATTGTTCGGTTCAACATTGGTCATAGTGAGATTGGCAAAGATGAGATTGAGGGATTACTTCCCCATGATGCATCTTCCTTGGCTAAACATTCATTCTTAAGTCTGCATTGTCTTTTTCCTTGGGTAGTTGTAGACAGCGTTACCTATCACGACATGATTTGTAATTGTTAGGGAAAATTTCAATTCGAGTATATTTGTAGTGTTGGCTTAATTCCGAACAATTTTAATTAAATCATAATATAGTACTTTGTCATATCTTGTCAAGCCTATGACGTTTGAGTTGAAGACGTAGCGGCCAAGAGTTTGAAGATTACATCCTTGTCGTTTTTTATGTGCCAAGATTTTACGTCATCAACATTTAAATTCCAAGGTATCTAAAGGTATGAATTCATTTAATATATATAGAGAGACTTGGTTAATTTTTTTATGGGTGTCTTTTTATAAATCTTTTGGCACAACGACTTTTATTTTTTCTCAGAAAATCATTTTAAAAATTTTCATAAAAGTTTTTAGGATTAAAAAGCATTTTCTGGATTTTTTTAAATGTCGTTCGAACGAAATTTTTTCTCATTCAAATGAGATCGTTCGAACGAGATATCAAACAAGCTTCTAATGAATTTCTGCCATTTTTCTGATTTTTCGTTAGAACTCTCGTTCGAACGAAGTCGTTCTAACAACTAGTTAAAACAAGATGTCTAACGATATTTGTCCATTTATCTTTGTTTGTTTCTTTAGTACCTCGTTCGAACCAATTCATTCGAACGACATTCAAAAGTCGTTCGAACGACCTGGGCAGTTTTGCACAGTTTCACTAGTTTTCTTTTTTAACTGCCATTTTTCCCACTAACTTTTTACCGGCTTTAATATGTGCGGTAAAAACAATTTTTCACAAGACTTTTGAGAACATTTTTACCACTTTTAGAGTAAAAACTTTCCATCCAAAAGTCTAATTTTTTTGTTGGTATTTTCATGGTTTAATTTCTACCAAAACACAAAGTTTACACCCATGTTTTAGTTTGATCCAAGTTCCTACATATATTATATTGTTTGAGATCATATTGTTGGCACCGAGTTCATTCGTTGTTTTGCAATGTGCATACGAAGAAAGGCTTCTTGTGTAGTTGATGGTAGCTGAGCCCTATCGGTGGATTCTGAGACTGCGATCGATTCCGGAGTTATCAACTAGGTGGAGGTAGAAACAAGAAGAAGCTTCAAGGCTTGAGAGGGAGTCAAGTCGAGGAAGTAAGTCATTTGTCTTCTTTATGTAAAATCATACCTAGTGGATTTGTTGGCTGAGCCATCCGAGGTTTTTCTCGTTGTGGGTTTTCCTCATACATAGCGGCGTTGTATGATTGTTTTTATTTTTATCTTACTAAAATCATTTAGATGCATGTTTAGGTGTAAAAAGATAAAATTTGGTTTAAACACAACATTGGTGTAATTTTAATTTAATTTAATTCAAGTTGGCATAATTAATTTGACAAAATGCATGCTTAAGTTTGTTTGGCATAATTTAGAACTTGAATTGCATTAAATTTGTTTTGAAGTGGAAATTTAATTATTTGTTTAGTTTGATTTAATTTCACTTTAAGTTTGAAAGAAATTAAAATATTTGTTTAGAATTTAAAATATGGATATTCAGGGACCACCACCCCTTTTAAGATTAGTATCAAAGCATTTTTATTTTACAATATTGTACAAAAGATCCATAAGGAATCAATGGCAAGTCTTCATGACGATTACAAGAAGAAGTTATCCAACCTACATAATAGTAATAGATTTTACCAAAAGATATTATCTATAGCCTCAACGTATTCCAAGAAAGAGTTTCTTCTTAATGCTGAACTGTAAGGTGCCAGAGAGGTCACCACAATGCTCAAGAAAGAAAATAATGCCTTACGTGTTAAGCTTAAAGGTATTAAGAAGCCACGGCCAACTGACCAAAATGAGGGTGTTTTTTTCTTGGAAGAAGAGAATGCTTACCTATGGGAAGAATTAAAACAAATAAAGAAATCCAATGGTCCTTCTTCTCAGCAACAGGGGAGGATTTTACTGTTAGTGGAAGAAGAGCGAACTAAGAAAACTCTGTCAGAACAAGTTTCGAGCATAAAAAGTCAATTTCCCACCATCAAGAGGCTGAATGAGAAGGTAGATCACCTCACACATCAATTTCATAGGCAACCTCGTATTGTATGGATGGATTATTATAATAAGGCCCTCACATACATGGGTATACATCTTGACGATGCTTATATGGTCGATTACAAACAAGGTTGGCTCAATACAGTGATGAAGGTTCCAAAGGAGAACGAGCTATGGTATTGGAATGTCCCAAGTTTCTTGGAACATCCTAAACCTCCCTTTAAGATGGATCCCTTCAGATGCTATCCCAATGAGCTTGATGAGAAAATACCTTGGGGATTATGGCTTTAATATAGATGACGAACTTCACCGACCTCTATATTTAGTGGATAGGGCGAGTTCAAGAAGACAATCAAGGCCTATGGATCTGAGAATGGCTCTTACTCCTTATGCTTTGGTTATTCCTCCTACTAGTTTTGAAAGTTCGATAAGTAGGAAAACCTTTTCTCATGATTAAAGATTCTGTTACAGTTATTTCCTGTAATAATATAATATTTTTGTAATAATATTCAAGTTATAATAGAATGTTATATTTATGCTTTCCCTCATTTGTTTGTCTTTTGCACAAGTAAATGTAATCAAGTTGTTACAAGTTCAGTCATATCATGTTAATGAGTTTTGGTGAAAATGGTTCTACTATTAGTTTAGTCTTATGATCATATGGTCAGATGTCCAATCTCAGGTTTTACTAATGCCTTTTTACCGATCATATGAACGGATATTGTGGTTTTGGATAAACGTCAGTTTTAGTTAGATGAGATAATCAAATATGTTAAAAACTATCCTTGCACTTAGCCAGTTGTGGTCGGGAATTATCTTCCAAATGACTGTAATGGATTTCCTAAATTTGGTGAACTTCTTTTTCTTGTTCAACCCTAAAGGTGAGACCATACATGAAGTAATTTTGTTGAATTTCTTGTTCTTTTTCTTCCCTAAAGGAAAGTCCATACATGAAGTAATTTTGGTTAACTTCTTATTCCTGGTCTTCCATAAAAGAAATATCATACATGAAGTAATTTTAGTGAACTTTTTATTCTTGGTTCTCCCTAAAGGTGAGATCATATATGAAGTAATTTTAGTGACCTTCTTGTTCTTGGTATGTCCTAAAGGCGAGATCATGCATGAAGTAATTTTTCTCTTTCGTGACCTCTTGACGGGGTCATAATTTATGTTTTCGATTGTTGAGTTTTAATGTTTTATAGAGATGTCTTCAACTTTGACCTTTAGTAAGATTTTTAGAACATCTCCCCATACCAATAAAAAATAAAAAAAAATGATAGAATTCCTTAATAGTAGATATTTTATTTATCACTGAAAGCGATTTACAAGAAATGAAAGAGCTCGAAATGTAAAGACTTTACAATTTTATTAATAAATTTACTTAGGTAGTCGGCATTGCAAGGGCCTTTGAACTGCTCTCCTTTCAAGGTTTTAATTATGTAAGTTACTGGGCAGGCAATTACAGATATTCTATATGGACCATGTCAGTTAGGCTCCAGCTTTTCCCTTTCTGAATAATCTTTTTCAGCACATAATCTCTCTCTTGCAGAGTGCTCAGTTTTACTCTTTTATTATAAAACTGAGCAGTTCGTTGTTGGTATGCTACCACCCAAAGTGTTGTAGGTTCTCTAACTTCTTCTACTAGTTCCATATCTAGTCTTCTCATTAAGTTGCTTTTTGGTGAGTTAAAATTTTATACACGATGACTGGGAAGACTAATTTCCATTGGGGATATTTCTTCTATTCCAAGGTCCAACATATAAGGGTTCTCAACTATTGCCATCCTCAACATTGTCTTGTATGCTCATAGAACATTTTGGAGTTCATTAATCAAATTTCCTTTAGGAATTTCCAATTTCTTCTTTATTTTTTCATGAAAAGGTTTGTTCGTTATTTCTATTAGTCCATTGCATTAAGGATAGTCAGGGGCAGAATGAACTTTCTGGATTTTATAGAGTTCACAATAGTCTTTGAACTCCTGATTGTCAAATTGAGTGTTAGCATTGGTGATGAAAGCATATGGAATCTCATAATGGAAAATGATGTTCTTCTAGATAAATTGAAAGACTTTTTCATACGATATTTCCAAAAAATGTTCACCTTCCACCCACTTGGTGAAGTAGTATACAGCCACTACCAAGTATTTAAACATGCCCTTAATCTTGGGTAAAGGTCTGACCAAATCAATTCCCCATATTTTGAACACCCATGGAGATATGAGCTAAAGAACAGAAGCACCTGAACTCTTGTGAATTTTGGCATATTACGAAACTCTTCACCTAATTTGCATAATCCACCTTTATTATGGTCCTGTGATAGCCCTGTGTATCTACTCACTTTACCGGTGATATATCCATTGAATGTTATCCATAAGAGCCTTCATGTACTTCTTTAATCAAGTTATCGACTTCGGTTGGATGGACACATCTGAGTGATGCAATGACAAAAATTCTTCTGAATATAATTCATATCTCAAGAACATATCTCATTGCTTTGTACCTAAGTCTCATGAATTATTTAGGGTGTGTTGGGAGTATATCGATCTCTAGATATGCTCGTACTAAATCCATACATGAAGACCCACAGTTTATTTCGATTAAATTGAGAATCTCTTTGGTTGTTCTCCAATGCATGAGGATTTCCACTAGAATTGTTCTTCTCAACTATGTCATTATAGTGGATGCCAATCGGTCAAGTGCATTTGCTTGGGCATTTTTAGACCTCGAAATTTTGACCACCTTGATCGCTTGGAATTTACTGACCATTACTTGGTTTTGACCATGTATTTTTCCATAGAATCCTCTCTCTCCTTATAGATTTCTAAAATTTGGTTTACAATAAGTTGGGAATCACTATGTGCTAATATCTCTTAGGAGCCAAGAGAGGATACCAATCCAAAACTCACTATGTGCACTTCGTGCTCAGTCTCGTTATTAGAGGCCTTAAATTGGAATCTAAGGGCATATTTTACATCAATGTCATTTGGCATTATAATGATTAAACTTGTTCCACTGCCAGTGGAACAAAATGAACCATTTACGAACATTTTCTAAACAGAAGGGTCTTTTTTTAAATCTCCTTCGATCAAGTTACCTTAGTTAAATAATTTTTTTATTTTCTTTAATCCACGAGTAATTTCTTCCTGCTTGGTCGCTGACCTTGGAACCTCAGTATCCACATTGGTCGACTTAATGGCTGAGATATATCCCATAGGAGTATGCTCATTTGATTGGACCAGTGAGCTCTCTTTTAGATAAGTCTTCTTGATCTACTTTAGGTATTCTTCTCATCTCTCTTCCGTAGAAATCTTCTTGGTAGGTTTTTCTTCATAAGTGAATATAGCTATAAAATCTGCCACAGCTTGGCCCTTGATGGTAGTTTTAAGTTCATATTGGATGTCATACTCTCCTAATTATATAGCCCAAAATATTAGTCTTCCTAATTTATCAAGTGTATGGGAAGCTTGACATGGAGGCAAGTTTTATAAATAATAATAGTATGGGCCTGAAAGTATGGCTTGATCCTCCGAGAAGCCTCATTTGGGATTAACGCTAATTTTCCTAGGCTTAGATATTAGATCTTCACTCCTCCTTATGCTTTACTAATGTAGTAAACTAGTTTTTATACTCCATTTTCTTATCATACTAACACCTATATGACCGTTGATTCAGATACTACTAAGTACAAGTAAAGTTTCTCCCCCAAGACAGGCCTTGAAAGTAGAGGATGAGATCCCAAATACTTCTTTAACTCTAAGAATGCATCCTCATATTCATCATTCCATTCAAATTTCTTTCTCAATACTTTAAATAATGTTAGGTATTTGTTGGTAGCTCATGAAACAAACCGATTTAATGCAATGACACGCCCTATTAACCTTTGCACTTTCTTTTTGTTCATCGGAGATTATATGTTGATTAATGCATGAATTTTATCTGGGCTGATTTCAATGCCTTTCTGATTGACTGTGGATCCCAAGAACAACCCTTATCGTACTCTGAAGACACATTTTATTGTATTGATATTAATTTTATGTTTTTCTAGTTAGTCGAATGTTAGGCCCAGATCTCTGATGTGGTCGGCATTTATTTTTCTCTTGCTGAGCATGTCATCAATGTACACCACCATATTTTTATCGATCTGTTCTTCGAACATTTTATTTACCAGCCTTTGGTACGTCGCTCCAACATTCTTTAGCCCAAATGGCATAACATTGTAGCAGTAGGTACCTCAGCTTATGGTAAATAAAGTTTTTTCTCGATTTTCTCGATTCATCTTGATCTGGTTGTATTATAAGTACGCATCCATAAAACTGAGTGTCTTATTTCCTAAAGTAGCTTCGACCAACTAATCAATTATGGGCAGAGGATACTGATCTTTTGAGCATTCTTTATTTAGGTCGATAAAATCAACACACATTCCCCACTTGTTATTTTTCTGACCATCATTGCATTGGAAAGCCACTCTGGGTACTTGACGCTTACTATAACTTCTCTACTTCTCCTTGTACGACCATATTATTTTCCTGACTAAAGGCACATCATTTTTAATTGACCGACTTATCATCCTTAACTATGTTTAGCTCATGACAGATGAAGTCTGGGTAGATCCACGGCATGTCCTCATGACTCAAAGCAAATGCTATCTTACGTCACCTAAGAAAATCAACCAATTCCTTTCTTGAGGGTAGGGTTTAATGATGAGCTGATCGGGCAGTGTTCGGCATCCAAGATAATTTATTTTATATCTTCAACAGCCTACCCTTTGACAAATTCTTCATCATCCCATGGATCCACAGTTTTAATTTGGTAGGTCGTGGTCAGTTTCTTCTATTCCATATCTTCCACTTGACTTCCTTTCACCATACCCATGCTATAACGAGTTGATAACTTCAATCACTAGTGTAAAGTGGAGGGAAATGCTTAAATTTCTTCATCCCTAACCTGTTAAATATAAGGTTATATGCTGAGTGGACATTCTTGTCTAGCAAAAAAAAAAAAAAAAAATCTCCATAATGTAGGTGGGCCACGTGCCAATCACAACCTCTAACTCAATAGTTCTTAAAGTATATACCTTTTTTCTCTAGAGAAGTCAATAAGTGGACTGTGATAGGCTTCAAGCTTATATTTCCTCAATCTCAGAATGTTAAAGCAATCACAAAATAAGACGTCAACGGAACTACCATTGTCGACCAGAATTCTTATTATTTTTCTTTCGTGTACCATCATATAGACGACCAATGGATCATTATGTGGATATAACACACCGGACAAGTCATTTTTAGAGAAACCGACCACAGCGCGGTCTTTATTTTCCTTTTGAGGACGTGTATCCAGAGTGTCGGTCAGGTTTATTTATCTTATGTGAGCACAGGCCTTTGCCTTATTGAGATAGGCTTTCCATCTTTGTGGGATCATCTCCTCCTTCAGCATCCCCTCCTACAATGAAGTTACATCCAAAAGAGATCATTTTTACCTCATTTATAGGCTTCTTGGGCAGATCTGTGATATCCTTGAAATCATCATTTCGGCCTCTTTTCTTCTCATCAGGTCTTCTCTACGGAGACTCTGATCGTATTCTGGGCTTCTACTCATCCCTTTGATCTGTTCAGCTACCTTTGTCCAAAATTTTTGATGAATTCCCCCTCTATATTAGATTTTATATCCCACTCATTAGGGCCATGCAATTATCATTATTATGGCCGTAATCCTTATAGAACTCATAGTATTTACTCCTATCCCTTCTATTTGCTGGAGCTTTTAGTTTATCGGGGCACTTCAAATCTTTACTTCCATGGATTTCTTCAAGTATATGGTGGATACCAACTGTTAGAGGAGTATATTCATCTTATCTCTTCGGTTTGTTAGCCTTTTGTCTTTCTTCACTTTCTTCTCCGAGCTCTTGTTTGTTTCATCTTTGGAGATACTAACCTCTTTGGAAGCCATAGATTTTTTGGTGTGATAATCTTCCTGACTTTATCTAATAACACAACCATCGTCTTGGGTGGATCCTTGGCTAACACCCAGTGCAATGTTCCTAACAGCAGGCCACACATTAGGGTTACGATGGATGCTTTCTCATCATAATCAATCATATTTAGATTCTTGATGTTGAAAGGGGTGATGAACTCTCGAGTCATTTCTTCTTCCTTCTATCGAATGTTCAATAGATGAGTTACCCTCTTGCCAATCTTAGTTCCAAAGAAGAAGTTTCTGACGAATACATCAGCCAATTATTGAAAACTTAAAATTTTCCCCCGCAGTAGGTTATTATAGTAGATTTGCACAGATCCCGTGATATTACTTGTAAGATGTGGGTTCTTATAATACCTTAGTATCAAGCGAGGTGTAACCCCTTATCAAGATCAGGATTAGTTCTTAAGAGAGTATTTAATAATGACAATAAATGAGGGTAAGAGAGACAATAACATTCAACACTCAAGCTAGTATTAAATGGGATCTTTACACCATAAATGTTCTATAAATACAATAAATGAGTGGGACCAGCAAGTGACTTAGTCAGAGGGAGAAAGAGCAAGCACTCTTGTCACGATAAAGCCAAGGTAAGAACCTCAAGCTCAGGTAGTACTCAATAATAAGGACATTAATAGGTGTGGGAGGAATGTTCGGATAATTAATGTTCTCATGGAAGCTCTCACGTATGAGGGAAATCCAACAGCAATTTTAGATCAAGATTATCGTTCTTTTAAATTATTTGGTTGGTCTATTTATAAGGAGGCAAGGTTACTCGGGTAACCTTGCTGGAATTAAATGTGATTGATCGTCACTAAATGCTAAAGTGTCGTAGCATTAATGTCGAAGATATTGAATTAAATGCATGGGATATTATATTTCGGCGGGAAACTTCCCAACCAGTTAGAAGCATTATTGCATTAATGGGGGCATGATGTGCCATATCAAAGGCTTACCTTAGAACGGCTATGAAATCAAATCTGGTTAACTAGGCCTGTCGTCCTAAGGATAAAACTCACTTGAGTGTTGTAACTTCAAGTCCCAAAATTCCAGACGTTATGACGTCATAAAATAGGTCAACAGTGACCCCATTAGACGTGTGGTCACGTCAACCAAATGGATGGTGTCTGGTTTTCAGGTTGCTCGCATGGAAGGTAGCTCGAGCATTAGGTATGTTGTTTGTTATCTAGGAAATATATTTAGGAAAAATACACAATATTAGGGTTCCTCAAGGAATTTCCTCTGAATAGGTTGAGTGATGGTAGCTCGATTGGAAGTAGCTCGAGCAACCATTTATGGTGAGTGAAGTTTTTCCCAAGTATGCCAAGAGGGTTGGCTATTTCTTTCCCAATGTTGCCTTACTCTTAATCCTCCAAACCATGTCCCTACGAGGTTCCCAAGGGGGGGTCATTCAATAAATCATGTGAGCTCTCCCATGCCCTACTAGGCATAGTCCCTCAAGGGTACCGAATAACCTCGCCCATTTTACAAAGTAAGCTTGTTCAGTAAATAAATTACATGATCAAATACATTTTTCTTCTTATTACAAAATATTGTTACTCGAATAACTTTTAGTATTTGAGAGGAGTCCTTCGAGGATTTTCTGTGGATGGTCTTTATGGGAAGTCATTTGAGAGGTATTTGTCTTCCTTCTTTAGTTACTCCCCTACATTTTCCCCTTCGTAGAGATATTTTTTTATTGTATGAAGAAATATTTGTACGAAATACCAGGTTGATCTTCAAACCTTTCTGCATAGAGAGGCAATATCCATAGACAAATAATAATATCACAATAAATATCAAGTTATTCAGCAAAGAGAAGTGTGTGAGAGGGGGCTTATCTAGTCCTCCTTTCTAACTACTTCATCTTTGAAATGCCCTAGGTTGTTTTTAATAACGTCGTTTCTTGACGGGACGTTATGATTGCGTGTGACAGTTGCCTTGGGGGAAGTGATGAAATTTTTTCAAATTTCCCCCAAAGTGCTTCATCTCCCCCTAAGTTGAAAAACTCTATGCATGACTCATTATTACTCTGACCGTATCATATTTAATGAGGTTATCACTTGTTCTTCTTTGCTTTACACGTGGCGACTTTGGGTCTAGCGTGTTTTCCTCGCACAAGAGGTATTCGTGCATCTCTTCTTGAAGCATTATTATTGTGGTTTTTGAATTCATGCCCTTACGCATGCATGCAGGAAATATTGGGCAACTCAATCATCACCACATTTCCCAAGGTACTGTTATTTTGTCACCTATTGGGTCTTATGTTACCCCTAAAAAAAAGGAATACTTGGCATTTTCAAACCTTCACTCTTGGGGTCATTTACAATCGTCTTCTTTGAGAGAGAGATTTTAGTGTTTGCCTTATGTTTTCATTCCAAACCCTAACCAGTCACTTTTCTTCCATTTCTCTCTTTTCTTCATCCATAGCACTCGTGGTGAAGAGAACTCCTTCTGCAAGGGGCGTTTCCCCCCACACCCAAGCATGCTACATTCATGCACTATATTTCGATGAGTATGAGTAATTCTGGACACTAGCTGAGCATTTTTCCGATGACATTGTGCCGGTGGAATCGAAAAATCTGCTAATGGAGGAGAGCGACAGTGCCGAAGATTTTTCTCACATTGCCATCGCCACCGTAACTCATTCTGGTATTGAGCGGCGTGACTATCCTTTTTTAAAGGTGGAGTTTGAGTTAACCTCAGGTACTTATGAAGGTCTAGGTATGTAGTTAGCCTTAGTTGTCTTGTCTTCTACCTGTTGGTTAGTTGATCTCATCCTTACAAAGAACAACAATAGCCTTCAGTTTCTTGTGTCTCGATGGATCCATCAGCCCCACACGTTTGTTGCTTCTTGAGGTGAATTTACTATCACTCTTGAGTGCGTCTGTGAGCTTTTGGATTTAGAAGCATCCGACTTTGATACCTTCTTTGAGGAGGCCGCCTCGAGTGCTGAGAAAGCCACCCGGGCAGAACTGGAGGTAGTAGTAAAAGACTGCATGATGACTTATAACAAGTGCACCTACTCCGAGGTGATCAGATTTTTCTATTTTATTGAGGAAAGGGACGTGATCAAGGACCATGAGGTGTCCAAAGAGAATAAAAAGGGGAAGTAGGTGTTTGAGCATCCCCCAACTGGGAAGGGCTTTGGTTTGAAGATTGAACTTGCAGGCTATATTTTGGTCATTTTATCAAAGATATTTGTTCCTCATAAGCCACATGATTTCCCTAGGAAGGATCTAATAAACATGGTTGTTCGCATGGCCAGTGGCATCAAGCTCCCCCTGGCTACGATTACTCTTGGCTCATTATACACATGGTTGGATCGTGTGCAAGCTGATTCGACCCGAAGCATCGGCAGGTTTGATGTCTTGAACTATGCCAATCACATGCTACAAACAGCCTTTCTCTATACCCATTTCCCAAAGTATGCCTCGGCTAGTAATTACCCCAGTTCTCATCCCATTAAGGTCCCCCAAATCTATTGCTTGAACTATAAAAGTTCCAAGAAGACTTTTGTCTCTTTAATTGATAAAGTTGAGAAGTTTTTCCCTCGCCTTTGTGTTGGGGTAGATCAAATTTTTACAAACCACTTTTTTACGGACGAAGAACATCCTGTTACACCTATCGAGGAATCGTTAGCCATGATTTTTCCTATAAACAACGTTCCTCTATTGTTAATTCCCTTTTATCTACCTTAATACACCGAGTGGTCCTCCTTTTATTCCATCTACTGCCCAAATCATGTGGCTATGTAATTTGTTTATGATTAAGGTAACCCCAAGTTGAGTCACTTCACTTCACCCGCGAGAAGCCTACCAACTTTCCTTTCACCTATAGCAACTTTCTTACCTCTACTGTCGTCCACCTTTATTTGAATTATGCTGCCAACCCTGTTATCCCTAGTAAGCAAGCCTGAGGGGGAAGATCTACTATATATTTGATGGTATTTTGGCCAAATTAGTTGGGATAATTTTAAAGAAATCTTCTTAAAAAACCTTAGTACCCTGATATTGAAAAGTTTCCTCTGGTGGATATAGGATTGAGAAGATGCACCACCTTTTGTTCTTTGTTCCCTTTCAGTACCACTAAAAGTTCCACCCTTGGCCCCTATAGACCAAGTTATAGTAAAAAAGAAGAAAGAGGATCAATCTTTAATTCTGATCGAAGCAGATGCTATTGCCCCTAGTACCTCAAGGTCAGTCGAAGGGGGTGACACCCCTCATGATGCTTCTACTGGGGTAGCTATGAGGGTCACTAGAAAATCCCCCAAGAAAAAGCTCAAGGTTACCCAAAAAGTTTCACCAAACTTGACTCCTGATTCTAAGGTTATTCATGAAGTTAACCAGATGTTCGAGCATCTTCAACATACTTAGGAGAACTTTTCTTAGGAAGATAGGGATTTTATGTCAGCGCAGATGGCCTCTCTAGGGGTTTTTTATGCTCCCCCAACTATTGAAGGTACAAGGAAAAGAAAGTTGACTAGTCCTGTTAAAATTGTGTTAGAGGAGGCACGTGAGACAAGTGATGAGGAGCATTTTGAGGAAGAGGCAGTTATTGATGAAGAAGTGGGAGGTGATGATGATGAATAGGAGGAGGAAAATGAAGGAGATAAGGAAGAGGAAGAGGACTCTCCCCTTATTCAAAGGCGTAAGTTACGAAGGGTGATTTCTTCCTCCAATCCTGCTTCACCTCCTTAAGAGGTATGTCTACTATTTTCCCTTTTTTCTTCTAACTTTTACTCTTTTTCTTTTATAATTTTGACTCCTATTTCCCATCTTTAGATTGATGTCTGAGGTGAATTTCATGAGGCTGCTACAGTTAGCGATGACCTAAGGGCCCATTAGTGGAGGCAACTGGAATTCTGCCTACCTCAAAGGAAGCTCTGGCAAAGGGAATAGTTTCTCCTATAACCTCGTAGGTAACTTTAAATTTCCCCTCAGGGGCAGATAAAGATCTTTATTTTATTTAGTCTAGTAGTAGTTATTTGTATGACTCTGCCTTCTTATGCAATCGGGCTAGTCTTGTGGAGGGTGTTCATGAGGAAAGTGTTGTTGATTCGAACGTTGGAAAGTCACCCATGGTTGTTGTGCCATATATTATGGTAAACTCTTTTCCTTTACTTTCTGAACTCCTTGTATTATATTCTTATTGTTCTCATATTATTCTTTATTGGTCTCCATAGGTATCACTCCCCAAGAAAACTGCCCCGATGGCCCCTCCTCCCTCGAATGATCAGTTCTTGATTACTCTCTTTGGTCCTTCAATACTCAACCTAGAGGGAACAGATATTGTTGCTACTGGTCAGGTGGGAGGTGGGAAAGAAGAATTTGCTAAAGTTAAAGGTACTTCTATTGGTCCCTTAGATCAGCATCTTGGGGTAACTTTAGGAGGTTTTCGTGAGGAGGAAGATCTGGTGCAAATGACCACCAGGAAATTCATCGATGATCAGCAGCCATAGGTATGCTCTTATTTTGTGTAACTCCTGCATTTAAATGTTATTAGAATTGCCTAATAAATAGGACTTTGAATCTACCATAAGCGAGGGTCAGGCATGCCAAGTTATATTAGACTTTAAATCTCCTATAACCGAGGGTCAGGCGAGCCAAGTTATATTGGACTTTAAATCTCCCATAACCGAGGGTTAAACAGGACAAGTCATATTGGTCTTTAAATATCCCATAACCGAGAGTCAGGCAGACCAAATCATATTGGTCTTTAAATTTCCCATAATTGAGGGTCGGGCGGGCCAAGTCATATTGGTCTTTAAATCTCCCATAACTGAAGGTTAGGCGGGCCAAGTCATTTTGGTCTTTAAATCTCCCATAACTGAGGGTCAAGGGGGCCAAGTCATATTGGTCTTTAAATCTCCCATAATCGAGGGTCCAGCGGGCCTACTAATGTAGGACTTTAATTTTGCTTGTAAGCCAGTTTGTATATTTCTCTGACTTGATAATTTCTTGTGTTTCAGGTTAATGTTGAGAAGTTTGCGACGTGCGATGCAGAAGTTGAAGGTGTTGCACATGATATTGCTCAATCAAGGGCAAGGGATGATTTAGCAGCGATGGGCGAGGCCCCTGATTTGCAAGTTCAGTAAGTGGCTCCAACTATTGGTGAGGTGCCTGAAATAGTTGCTTCTAGCTACAAGAAAGTGACCGTGCTTTGCACACTTGACGCCCTTCTTCCAGCGGAATTGTTTTCATTGTGCACCCTCCTAAGGCTTCCCCCAAAGTGGTTATAAGGCAGATTTTGCTAGATTTCCCCCATATCCTAACTGTTGGTCCTCGCGCATTGATTGAGTACCTTTTAAACTAGTTTCCTACTACATTTGCCCCTCGCAGCATTCAACCCATACCCGTGATGATGGCATGTAGATTGTTTATCCTTACCACTGCTTTGGATGAAATCCTCAACACTCCTCTGGAGTCCTTGAGTTCTGATATGATCAAGGTTTTATTGGGGAAAGTCAATCTTCTTATCAACGATGGGTTTTCGCTGTCTTGGTTAGTGAAGCTTCTACATGATTTTAAGAAAGCTAACTTTCTTACTCTTTACGCCCAGTTGTAAATCTCTCATCGTTCGCAGGTGGTTATCTCAGAGGAGCTAGTAAGTTTGGAGGCTGAACTGGTTATATCTGAGAAAAAGGTTAAAGATGCTCGAAATGTTATTTCCCAGGCGAAAGTTGAATTACTTAGGTCTGAGAAGAAACTAGATGATGTTCATCAGAGGAAGGATCATCGTTAGAAGGACTTAGCCGATCTAGTTTCTGGCCAAATTAACCTTAAGAAAATAGTTCCTCATTGCCACCATCGTCTTCTTGGCTGAACCAACTTGCGCTTCATAATGGATGCTCCTGATAATTAGCAGATTTTTTTTTAAGTTCCCCCTTCTTTTGTGTTTTTACTTCCTTTTTACTCTTGTGGCATGTAACACAGTATTTCTTTCTATATTGGAACAAACTATTTTGCATTTGGTTCTCTTCCTTTTCTATTTTGATTAAATATAAAATGAGTCATTACATCCATGCAATTTACATTATGTATAATAAGGAATGAAAAAATGGACCAAAAGTTTCAAGACAAAAATGACTTTATACCATGTTAAATAGATGACCTAACATTGCAGGGAACATTATACCAAAAAAGTACTAACAAAACATAATGAAATAAATTGAAGTGTTGGTTGTAAATTGAATACATTCAGACATAGTAGTTTTTGAGCCACTTGTTGTTCAGTTTGAAAGTGACATCATCCTTCACTTTATTTATCTCGCAGTAACCCGAATCATGAGCTTCTCGAATAATGTAGGGCCCTTCCTATTTGGCTTTAAATTTAGGCAATAACAGTCCCCTTATGTGCCTCGTACAAGCTTTCAAGACTAAGTCTCCTTTCTTGAACTTCTTTGGCCTCACCATTTGATCATAGGATCTAAACAACTATTTTCTATACATTTCGAAGTGCCTCGCAGAGTTGTCTCTATGCTCCTCTAGTGCTTCGAGTTGTACATATCGGCTATGGGGAAGTATGGAAATTCGTAAGTTATATCGAGCAGAAGGTACCTCGAGTTCTACTAGAAAAATAGCTTTTGCACCAAAGACCAAGGAAAATGGGGTATACCCTAAAGGTTTTCTCTTTGTCATTATATAGGCCCATAAAACCTCGGATATCTTGTTGTCCCATGTGGCTAAGAAATATTCAAGCATTTTGGCCAATATGTTTACCAAAGTCTTATTAATAGCTTCCGCCTGCCTGTTGCACTTTGGGTATGTTACAGTTGTCTTGTAGTGGATGATGGAGTATTTATCTTTAAGAAGACTTACTTCATTATAAATAAAAAGAGTGTCGTTGTCTGAGAGGAAGACTTTCGGGATACCAAAATGACAAATGATGTATTCCTTCATGAATAGAGCAACTACCCCAATTGTGGCTCTCTTTAATGGTATGGCTTATGCCCACTTGGTAAATCATTCAGTGGCAACAAGTATCCAAACTTTTCCTCACGATGAGGGATTTATTTCCCCTACTAAATCGAGCGCCCATGTGTGGAATGGGGAAGGCATAGAGAGAGAATGAAGGTCCACCGAAGGATGTTAACAAGCCATGCATTTGCGAACAAACTCCACCGAGTATTTTTCCATCGTAGGACAGTAATATCCCAAAGTCATAAGTTGATCATAAAGTTTGGTTCCTCCGATGATTCCTAGATCGTGGGATTGCTTCAGCACCTCTTTGGCTTCTCCGCCCCTGATGCACCTCAGAGGCTTGTCATGATAGCCTTATCGATACAACTACCCTTTCGGGACATAATATCTGGGTGCTCGCCTCTTTAGCCTCGTAGCATCATCCTTGTTTGATGGCATTACTCCATCCATCAGCATATCCTTATATGGTTTCCTCTAGTCTTGAGGTTGATCGATAAAGTTGTGCTCCACCTCCTAATAAAACAACCGACATTTCCCATAGTCCCTTTGTACCATCGCGACATCTTGCCTCATCGAAGTCCAGAAGTAACTTTCTCGTTAGACGCTTCTGTATAAGGGAACCTCAGTGGTTTCACAACTATCTACATGTACTTCGATTAACTTTCCCTTGGCCTTTTCAGGGTCCACACATCTAGATAGCTAGCCTCCTTTATTTTTGTAGTATAATTTACGCCTAGCAATGACATACTACGGGAGGTCAACCAAACTCAGCGAGCCTTCACCTGTCTCCAATTGCTTCCTTATTTTTTCCCCTCCAATTATTGCTATCATTTATGGTTAGCATCTTTAGTATGGTCGAGGGAGATATCATTTTGTTGATTAGAACTAGTGTTGACTCTCCATCAAAAGTAATCTTTTGGGCGATAGTGGCATAGGCATCGGTATGTCGATTCATCATTTGAGGGTGTCTTTTGATCTTTATCACCTCGAATTGCTCGAACAACCGTTTTATGATCATGCGATAGGGTGAAAAGCTCATGTGCTTCAATGAAAACTCACCAGTCACTTGTTTAACCGCCAAGTTAGAGTCTCCCCTTATCATGAGCACCTGAATGCCCCTTCTCAGGGTTTCGAGCAGTCCCAGCACCAGCACCTCGTATTCAGCTTCATTGTTCGAACGCTTATAATCCAACTTAAAGGACAGTCAAATTTCTTCCCCATTCTTTCTTAAAATAACGTATGCTCCTCCTTTGTTCTCGACCAAAGAGCCATCAAATTCCATGCTCCATTCTTCCAGGTTGGCTGCTACAAAATTAGCTTAAAGATCATCCCCCGAAAGCTCCTCCACAGGTGGCTCGAACGTCCCAGAGGGAAATATGGCTAAGAGGTCTGCATAAGCGTGGCTCTTGATAGCTCGGGGGATTATGCATTTAAGATCATACATTGAAATAATTAAGAACCATCGGGTTTTTCTGCCTATTAGTACAATTCATGTAAGCAAAAACTTTATAGGATCACATATAATTACAATGTGGACTATTAATAACAATAGGTAATGCCTAATTTTTTGTACTACAAATATAAGGGCTAAATAGTGCCTCTCGATGCTAGTGTATCTGGCATCTGGCCTAAGTATAATCCTACTCAAGTAATAAATAGGTTTCTCTATATCGTCCATCTCTTGGTATAATAATTCTTTAATAAATCGTTCTATAAATGTGAGATACAGACATGCAAGGATACCTCCCTTCAAGGGGATCATCATCTGAGGAGATGTGAGGAGTGTTTTCAACTTGTCCATGGCATCTTAGTTCATCAGCTCCCAAGTGAACTTGGAACCTTTTGTCATTAGCAGATGAGTCACCTCAACCATCTCTGGCACGAACCTCCTCAAGTAGGAGACTTTCCCTAAGAATCTCTTCAATTTTGTCTCTGATTTTGTCCTTAGCATATCAAGAATGGCCTGTTGCTTGTCCAAGTCCATCTGGACGCCTTGTCAGTTCACCAAAAACCTGAGGAACTTCCCACTTGTCACCCCTAACACACATTTAAGAGGGTTCATTTTTAACTTATACTTTCTGCATCGGGAGAACCCCTTCCTCAAATAATTTATGTGAGAAGTCTCCTTTTTTGACTTGATTACCATGTCATCGACGTCAAATTACACAATCTTGTGGAAGATGTCATGGAAGATATCCATCATGGTCCTCTGATATGTGGCTCCTGCGTTCTTCAAACCAAAAGGCATAATTGTGTACATGAAGTTACTCAAAGGCATTAGAAAAGAAGTCTTCTCGATATCAACTAGGTCCATCTTGATCTGGTTATACCCCACATAATCGTCCATGAAGTAGTACATCTCATGCCCCGCAGTTTTTTCGATCAAGTTGTCTATGGAAGGCAATGAGAACTCATCTTCGAACACGCTTGATTCAGGTCTCTAAAATCTACACAGATCCAAATCTGGCTCTTATCTTTCCTTCCCACTGACATAATGTTGGACAGACAAAATGAGTGTTAGATGGGGACAATGAAGCCAATTGTAAGCAGACTTTGAACTTCTTCCTTGATCTTTAAATCTATCTTGACCTTATACATTCGGGTGGCCTATTTCATTAGGATGGCTGATGGCAAAACATTCGACTTATGACAGCTCACCTCCTTGTCAACCCCAAGCATCTCGATATACTTCCATGCAAAGACGTCTTTGAATTCTTAGAGCATCTTAATCAAATCCTCTCGAGGTGCCCCTTCGAGGTCCTTCAAGATAAAGGTAGGGCTAAGGTCATCACCCTCCTTAGCCAAGTTTATCTTATCTAACTCGTGAATCTGTGACCTGGGTCTGTCTTTCATGCACTCAGGATCCTCCTATACCTCTTCTACAAACTCTTGGGCACTCGAGTTGTCAATCACCAAGCATTTCCCATGGTTGTCTACCAAGAAACACTCATAAATCGGGTCAGCCTCATCGTCCAATCCTTTGGATGCCCACTCACACCTTCATAACTTTTAAATAATTTTGTCGTCAGGCAAAACTACTCTCTTAAACTGTCAGGAACTTTCTTCCCTATGAGGCCTCTTTTGACAATTTTTTTCCAACTCTCTCGCAGAATGCCTGCTGAGAACACTCTTGGTCTGGACCTGATATTCAATTGGATCAATGCGTGGCGTCATTTGATCACGTAGTTGTCTTGACAAACTGAGGGGCCTTACTACCTCCTAATCACGCTCTTCTTCATAGGTCACCACTGGTCGAGCAGGTGCGTACACTCTCTCTCGAGTGCTTTGAATCCTTATTCCTCCAGTATACTTTTTTACCACCGTAGCCTCCTCAAACAGCTCAGTGTAAAAGGCAACATTTACTACGTGCACTTTTTTTTCGAAAGGCTTCTTACATGCTCGAATCACCACCTCCTTGACCTTTATGTTTTCCTTGGCACATTGATGGTAAGTAGAGGGCACCAACCCATGGTTGTGCATCCACACCATGCCGACTAGCAGTTGGTATGATGGCTCATAGTCCATAATATGGAATTTAATGTGGGAAGTGATATTCCCCATTATGATGCCCATGCTAACGTACCCCACATATTTAGATGACTGATTGTCATACCTCGATATTGATAACGAGTGCGGTACTACCCTTATTTAAGATAGGCTAGTAGCATAAAAAGATATGATGGGCATTATATTATGGATGTCCCTCCATCCAAAAGCACACGAGAGAAAACACAATCATTCACAGAGGCCATAACATAAAGAGGCCTGTTGTGAGGATACCTGACCAATCTATCAGCTTTTGAAAGCGTAACTTCAGAGAGATACCTCATCACAAGCTTGGCCATGGGACCCTTCCATTTCAAGTGAGGTGTCATGTTCTTCTTGGCAATTTCCAAGATTGCTTACTTGACTTCTAGTCGTGAGTTCTCGGGGATCCCAACCTGATCGAAGAATCAACCAAACTTCTGCGAGTGTACAGCTGCTACTCATTCAACCCACGGGTCCATTTGTTCCTCTTTAAGTTCGTAAACTTCTTCCACCTCTTTGTAAGCGGCCTCATCTTAGTCTATCACTGCGTTAACTGCTTATAGGAAACATGCTCCCACTTTTCTTCTCAATCTCTCGACAGAATCATCTTTATCTTTTGGTCCATCCTCTTCATCCGTCTTGTCCTCCAATCGCAGTTGATCCAGCTCGAAGGTGCATTCCTTCAGAGATTACTCAAAGCCTTTCTTGAGGAGACACTGCTCCCTCAACATTTGCTCAGCTTCTACGTCAAAAGCACTTGCCATATGGGCCCTGTAAGATAATAAAGGATTGTTATTCACATTGCCTTGGGGCAATTTAATATCTCCTTTCTTTACATGATGGTCGATCAACCTCCTTAGTGAAAAACATAGCTTGGTTGGGTGGTTCAACCTGTTTTGAAGTGCAAAATAATTTGGCTTCTCTCTGTGTTCTGGAGAGAGTTGCGTTGTACTGGTGTTGACTGGTCTACAAACTTTATCTCAAACCATGAGATTATATAGGTTTAGAGTGTTCTCCACCGTACCTGGCAGCTCGGAGGGATCCTCTTTGACTTAAATCTCCTTCTATTTCCTCTACCCCTTATTCTTCAACCACCTCCACCTTCCCCCTTCCTTTATCGTCTGCATAATTTACCCTCGAGGGTATTCCCCTCCCTGAGGTAGCTGATGGCCTTAGCATAAACTTGACAAGGAAGGTGGGGGTTGGGGGGTTTACCACGAGGGAAATATCCCTTGTTGCTTTCAGGATTGCTGCAAACGTACCTTCTCGTGTTTCGTTGATCAAGTGGCACATATATTCTGGCAACAACCCTTCTGCACAGACTTGCAAAAGCTTATCTTCTTGTGTTTCCTCTCTCATATCTAGAGAGCGCTCGTAGAACCTCCTAATGCAGGCAAAAACATCTTCTCCCAATTTTTATTTCTCGCACACCAGTTGAGTGAGTGTAAACTCGTCCTCGGCCAAAAAGAACTTTTTTACCAACAAAACATGCCATTCCTCCCAAGAGTCTACGTTACCTAGGGCCAAGTGGGAGTACCACATGTAAGCCTTTTCTATTAGGGATTTTTGAAAACTCCCTCAGTCTCAACTTTTTTATCGTCACAATAGGTTACAAGGATCTCAATGAACCTTTTCATGATTTCCTTAGGGTTTTCACCATTTTCTGTGTACTTTTCAAAGATGGGTGGATTATATTCATCACAAACCGAGGAACTATCACCTCCAATCTTAGATACTATTATGAATTTTAAAAGTTCCTTCTCCATTTCCTCCATGCTAGGTAGTGGGGAGCTGGATGGTGGTGTTACCACCACGACAGGCATCACTGGCGCAGTCAATGCACTCTTCCCCATGCCATCAATCATTGTGTGTGCCATTGAAGCCATTCCCAGGTATTGCTCCACTGGCCCTATGATTACAGGTGATTTAATAGGAGGTAGAGCACTAGGAGGAACATTACTAAAAGTAGGTGGAACAGTGGGAGGAACATTACTGAAGGCATGTGTGGAACCCCCTTCTGTGACAGAGGGAGTTGGTATTCTCGTCGATGGTGTCATGAAAGAGTTTTCTCCTCTAATGATTCCCAACATCTCCTGGCCCGATGGGGTTTTTATGAACTCCGCAAACAAACCCATAAGCACCATCATTTGCACTGGGCTTATTCCTGGTTGCACGTCGGTCGTGCTAGGTTTCACTCATGTTCCTCGTGTTCCTTCAGGCTATACAGTGAGATCTGCCTCTTCTTCATGTTATAAGGCATCAAAATCAATGGTCCTGTCAGTATTATCCTCTAGCGTCTTTTTAAAAGAGAATACCACCCCAGTAGAGTCACCAAATGTAAGATGTGGGTTCGTGGAATACTGTTGGTATCAAGTGACCAATCTTTTCGATTAGGTTCGACCGTCTTTTCTAATATGTTCTTAATTCCCGATTCGCTAGTTTGTCATCGAGCTATTTGATTGCTGGGGTCTTGACTTCATAGGACTATTTCCATCCCTTTTTTGGCTTTTTATACATCCTCGTCGCAGTAGACTACGTCTCAAAATGGGTAGAGGCAATAGCTACAGGGATGAATGATAATAAGGTCGTGATAATGTCTATACAAGAACACATACTTTCTCGCTTCGGTGTTCCGAAGGTAATCATAAGTGATAACGACACTCATTTCTATAATAGGTCGTTTGAAAAGTTAATGAGAAAGTATGGGGTTGTCCACAAGGTTTGGATGACTTATCACCCTCAATTGAGTGGCCAAGTCGAGTTAGCGAATCGGGAAATTAAGAACATATTGGAAAAGACGGTCGAACCTAACCGAAAAGATTGGTCACTTAAATTGAATTATACGTTATGGGCTTATATAACAGCATTCAAGAATCCCCTTGGGATGTCCCCATTTTGCTTTGTGTACGGCAAACCTTGCCATCTTCCTATCGAAATTGAATGCAAGGCATATTGGTCCATTAAGAGGGTGAACTTGAACATGGACAAGGCCGGTGAAGCATGCAAGCTTCAGTTGAATGATTTGGAAGAAATACGCAATGATGTGTATGAAAGCGCTAAAATTTCAAAGGAACGAATGAAACTAGCCCATGAAAAAATAATCCGACGTAAAGAGTTTCATTCGGGACATAAAGTTCTTTTTTATAACTCGAGGTTACACTTGTTTCCCGAAAAATTACGATCAAGATGGACTATTTCATTCATGGTGAAGAAAGTATTCCCCTATGGAGCTGTCAAATTGGAGGATCAAAAAGGGGAAACATCTTTAAGGTTAACAGAAAACACCTCAAGCCTTATCTAAAAGTGTATGTTGCGAAAGTCGAAACGATCTGGTTGTCGAACCCCATTTATGGGAACTGAATGAGATAATTTGGAAAGGTCGTCGCACCCCCGACATATATGGGTTGAGTTATTGTATATAGTAGGGGTAGGACCTTAGGATAATTAGGAATTCATAGTAGTGCATCACAAGCAGAGCGGAGAGTCACACACACATTGCACGAGTATTCTGGGTTTGGCTGGAAATATTGGGAGTTTTGAAGTTCGTTTGCATAGGAAGGGATGTTGGGAAAGTCACGCTTGAGAGGAGTGTGACCCATATTCAGAATAGGGGAAAGAAAATTTTTCATTTTATACCGGATTGGTACGATTATTCAAAAATAAACCGGTCCGGGCATTTAAAATCGTAAAAAAATTGAGGACCGGATCGATCTGGTACTTAGACCCTGACCGGTCCGGTGTCTATAGAAACTTTCCCCTTCCCGAGGTTAAGCCCCCTTATCTCACAAATCCTTTCCCCTCCCCCCAAATTCGTCCACCTTATTTCCCATACATTTTTCCTCCCACCGTCCATCTCCTCTTTCCCTCCATTTCCTTTCCCCCTTTCCCCACCACACCTATAAATCCAAACCCTTTCCCCCCATTTTCCTTCACATCACCACATCTATTTCTCTCTCACTCTTATCGATCACTCCACATGGCTCTTCCCCAGAAATACACCTCCATTAATATGCTCCCCAATGGCAATGGCTAGTACTGCTCACGCCAAGAACGCTAATGGTGTGAATGCTTTTTCGATCCCACCCGTAAGATTCACATTGAGCGCCAAGTGTTATGGAATGAACTACCCAATTCTGTCACAGGTCTTTTCCTGACACGGAGCTGGTGTCGATTTTTCAACGAGCCACATGGCAAAGTGTGTGAAGATGAGGTCCGGTCTTTCTATGGCTCTCTCGTCTGCACCGACGCGTTTGAATCCCAAGCGTTTGTCGACGCCACACCCATCCTTTTCTCCGTAGCCCTTCTGGCCCATAAATTAGAATCCAAGGGCGTGACTATCCCGGATGTCTTCACCTATCCCAATAACATCCCACCTGTCTCCAAAGCTACTTTCATGTCTCGTCTTTCCCCTGATACCAATTGGGACACCGTGGACCTTTCTGGTTGGTCGTTTCACTGACAAAGCACGCATCACTTTCCAGATTGTGTGTGCCAATATTTTACAAACATCGAATGATTTGGCCATGCGTCCGTGGCAAGCCACTTTGGTGTACCACCTGTTTTCCCCCGACACCCCTATCTATTTGGCCCGCATTTCATATGCCGATATTATTTTTGTAGCCTTCAATAAGAAAGCCAAGACGCCTCTCCCTTTTGGCCATCTCATTACATCCCTCCTTGTCGATGCCGATATTGTATAACCGCTTGATAAACCTCACCTTCCTAAACCCATTGGGCAAGAATCCCTCACTCGAAGTGTCAAACAATTGGAGGTGGTCCGGGCACGGCGGGGTGATAGTGATGCATCGGAGGGTGATTTCGACGATGACGAGGAGGAAGATATTGCGGCGGATGTTGAGATGGGAGATGGGGACAAGGCTGAGTATGATGAGGATGCTGATCCAGATTACGTTCCTGTGGGTGAGGGGCTCACCGATCGCATTGTATCTCTTGAGGCACGTTTCGATGGTTTTATGTCTTCGTACCATGACGAACAACGCGCTTACCGTCGCGACACGAGTATGTTGTTGCGCCTTCAGGCTGATCTTTACCGCCTTCAATTAGGTCCCAATGCCCCTTTTCCTTCTTATTTTTATGATCTTATGACCCAAGTACGCCCGTTAGCTCGTACCCCTCTCCCGCTACATAGGCAGCCCCTGTTTTGGTCATTTTACCGTTCAAATCTGGTTTTGCTCTATGTGAATCCTTTAATGTTTTTCTCTCTTGTGTATCATACCTATGTAGTAATGAACATTTTGCGTTTTAGTTATTTGCTTGTTTTATATCACGCACTCATTATTTCATCTTTTTTAACTTTTAGTCTTTTTGATTGCGGACAATGCAAAAGTCTATGTTGGGAGGGGGGTGATAAGTGCGTATTTATAAAACTTTGCAGAGTAAAAAAAAAGAAACTTTGAAACTTTAGAAAAAATCAAAAATATTTTTGTTCAAAATAAATAAAAATTGGAATTAAAATTTTTCAAATATAACACCTTTATTCTATTTAAAGTCTCAAATTGTTAACAATCACAATGCACTAAGCCAAAATTGACCGAAGACGGAAATTGAAAGAAAATTGACGACTTAATGAATAAGTGTGGAGATTAGTCAAATCAAGTGAGATTTCGAGCCTTTCAATTTTTTTTTTTAAATCAATCCGAGTTTATGCTTAACTCAAAGTTCTTTTTAGCGTTTTAATCTGGACAATGAAGTAGGCCCTCATTTGTTTAACCCAAAAATATTATCCCTTTGAAGCCCAATTTGAGCCTAATAAAATATTTCCTTTTCATTTGATAACTCGAAAAACCCAAATGGCCCGGAATTGTGAAAATTATAAATTTCACCAATAAAGTCCAAAAAGTGAATAAAAAGGGGCAAGAAAAAAAATAGAAAAATGCTCAACAAAAATAGCAAGAAAAGAAAATGTGAAAAATAGAAAAAAAGGAAAGAAAAATGAGTAAGAGCCTGTAAAAGCACTAACAGACATCATAAGGAAAAATTTCCAATTCCGAAATTATTAGCGTTTCCCAATTTTACCCAATACACCTTTAACCCGAAAAAGTCCTAATCGAGTTCAAATTGTGAAATTGTCTACCGCGTGAAGAGCTAAGGCACAAAAGATAATAAAAGAGATTACATGGCATGAAAAAGAGGCGATGTTTCCCGTTTTTCAATAACCGTATTTCGATGATGAGATATGTTCACCATATATTTTGGTCTTTTCAATTTTGTATGTATGAATTTGCGTCCATTATAATTACTCTTTATATCACGCATACCGATAAAAATAGACACAATCCGAGTGATTTGTTCGAGAGTGAATCCGTGAAAAATTGAATCAAAACGATTTTTTGGAAAAGTAACGTAATGATCAATCGGTGAAAATTGGAGGTTTAATTTTTGGCTTCGCACACACACACTATGATTTGAGACTCTTTTCAATATGAATTTATGGTGATTATTTTCAGGAAAGTATAAATTTAACAATTTTTTAAGTATTTTGATTTTTCTTTGAGCCAATAACGAATTTTGTGGGTATATTCACTGCAAACCGTCACGAGATAAAACTCGTCCTAGTAGGGTAACCTAGGGATTTAAATGCTTATTGCATATGCTCAATGCAATTGCTTGCCTGTGAAAGTGGAATTATTTTAATAAATTAATTTTCAAAAGTTAACTAATTTCTTTTACATTGCTCGGGATGCGCAAAGTTCTAAGTTAGGGGGATTTGACTAAGCATAAATTCTTTTGAATATATCCTCTTAATTTACTAGTTTTTAGCACCTCGAATAACGTAATTAACTTATTTTATCACATATCATTGCCATTGACTTCTTCTAACAAGTACCCTGAGTTTCTTGTATGTCTTATGATTTTTACAGGTGTTTAATGCAAGGAAAGAGAGAAAGAAACCGGAAGAAATGAAGAAAAAAAAAAGTCAAAGGGCGAAAGTGTAACTTTACACCCGGAGTTCAGATTTGAAGCCTAAATGAAAGTTGAAGATGATCCAACTACAAGAGTGTAGGAAGAAATGACAGCCAAAATGGTTCTTTGGATCAAAAGATATGGCAAGTCAAAATTAAAGAATATCGAACCGATCCAATTAAGGACGGACCAATCCGAAAGTGCACATTCCAGTAGACACCAGATTGATACCGAACCGATGAAAAAGGAATCGGTTCGGTACCTGACCGATCCACCTGATAAAAATGAATTGATTCGGATGTGGAATCTAACAGATTCGATGATATCCGGACTGGTCCGCCTGCTAAAATTCTAGAATTTATTTCTAGAAATGAAGAGTCGTCCAGAAGCATAAGAGGAGTCATGTTTCGTGTATATAGGGAAGGTAAGCTATAAAAGAAGGGGAGCTCGGTAGTCATAAGTCTATTCACTAATAATTGTTGGCTAGAAACTATAGTTTGTAATTTTGGCACAGAATTATTCAAGATTAAAAGTCCCAGTCAAGATTCAAGTGTCAATTTCAGATTTGCTGATTCATTATAAGTGTCATTTCAATTTCTCTTCGTGATTGTTTAATTTGTTTTCATTAGATCTTAAATTGTTCTACGATTCTGCATTCTTAAACAAATAGTTCGTAGATTAATGATTTCATACATAGTTAGAATGGTGTTTTCATCTAATAAAATCATGTCTGGCTAAGTTTTTAAGAGTTGGGATGCATGAACCCATCCCGATGTAAACTACTCATGTAGAAAATAGAATTTAAATTAAAATTTTGAAAGAGTCGTGTGGAATAATTTCACAACCATCGTAGATCTTTTAATCTCTCTTGCCCTAGGTACTTAGGATGTTTAAGAATACGATGTGCGTATAATAATTTAGCACTGCTTTATATTTACCTTTGATTTTATATGATGCGGGCTGGTATCCTCATATATGTAATGCTTAGGATCTATAAAGACTGGATTCACTTAAAATTTTAATTTACAATTCTAGTATTCTATTAGGTAAATTACTAGGGATTGGGGGATTGTATCCTGACTTAGTTTCTCTTATATTCATAACCATACTCTAGTTATGTCTTTAATTCTTCTGTCAGCGTAGTTCATTCTAAAATTCAATTTCATTGCAATTTAGTCATAAGGAAATCAAAAATCACCAACCATCATCTTTTCTTTTCTTTTTAAGAATCAATTGAGGGTTTAAATTAACTATTCCTATGTCATTAAAAACTGTTAGCCTTGCTCCCTGTGGATACGATCCCGACTTACCAGGTCATTACTAACGCGACAGGCCTGCACTTGAGCCTATAAAGCACGCACTTTAGACACATTTGTGGTCGCATCAAGTTTTTAGGGGTGATAAGTCATCCCAACCTTGTGGACAACCCCATACTTTCTCATTAACTTTTCAAATGGACTATTACAGAAATGAGTGCCGTTATCACTTATGATTGCCTTCGAAACACCGAAGTGAGAAAGTATGTGTTCTTGTATGAACCTTATCACGACCTTATTGTCATTCATCCTTATAGCTATTCCCTGTACCCATTTTGAGACGTAGTCTACTGCGACGAGGATGAATAGAAAGCCAAAAGAGGGTAGAAACGGTCCCATAAAGTCAAGACCCCAGTAATCGAGTAACTCGATGACTAGGGGTTAATGGAATCATGTCATGAAGAGTAATTGCTCCCATCCATTGACATCTATCATAAGATTTGCAATAAGTATGCACATCCTGAAAAATTGTGGGCCAATAGAGACCACTTTGCAGGATTTTAGCAGCCGTCTTATTTTTAGAAAAATGACCTCTGCAAGCCTCCTTATGACAAAATCGGATTACCCCTTAAATTTCTTCATCAGGTACACACTTTTGGATGATTTGATCAGCGCAATACATAAATAGATATGGATCATCGTAGAAGAACATGTGCGACCAAGTAATGAATTTCTTTCTCTCTTACGGTGTCCACTCGAAGGGAAATGCCCCTTGACAAGGTAATTCACTATATTCGCAAACTAGGGAAGAGAAGATGTGGCAAACAATTGCTCATCTGGAAAATACTCGTCTATAGGTATTGGATCATTAGGTACGTCCAGGGATGGCAATTTTACCCGACCCATCGGGTTTCCGCCCCGCCCCACCCCTAATGGGGCGGGTTAAAAAACCGTTTAAAATAATAGGGGCGGGTTTGGTTTTTTTTTTAAAACCCATTTATTAAATGGGGCGGGTTCGGGTTTTATCAAAATATGCTCAACCCGCCCCCCGCCCCCCCCCCCCCCCCCCCCTCCCGACCCGTTTAGCAAATTTACTAATATATCCTTCTTATACTATGTAAATAACAATCCCAACACATATATAAATAAACTAAAAAAGTGAGAACCCTAAATGAAACCAAAAAAGGGCCTTCTACACTCTCCTTCTCTCTCTCTCTTTCGTCCAAGTTCTCATTAAGAACTTCTCAACCACAACCTCCGATACCTACAGCGGCACCGGAGACCCAGCGGCACCGGAGACCCAGCGGCGTCTCTCATTCGGCGACCCTGCCTTCTCTCGCATAGCAGGGGGTCTGCCTTCTCGCGTACAGCAGCGGCTCACCGTCCTCAGTCACACAGCCAACCCGTCGCCGCCGTCGTCTGCCTTCTCTCTCTCTCGCTCACTCGTCGTTCGTTTTCTGGTAACTCTCGAGTCCCTTTTTTTAACTGCTTAGTTTTTTACTCAACATCCATGGAAGATGTTGACCAAATGTGATATAGTTTTTTTAACTGCTTAGTTTTTTAACTGATATTTTCTGAATCAAATTTTTTGTTCATCTTGTTGCTGAAATTTGTTCCAAATCAACATATACTCTAGATATTGTTCTGAATCAACGGTTATTTTTTGTTGCCTTCATATAAATATGGTTGCCATTAACACTAATGGATATTTTTTTTGCTGTGTTTTTGTTTCAGAATCAGATCCAAAGCTACCAGGTATTTTTAAACAGATCCATTAGATCATTAACTAGTATTTTCTAATAGTACCTTTTTTTTTAATTTTTTTTATAGTTGTTTGGCATTTTCATTGATAATGCGACTCTGACTTTGCCATAAAGTTTAATACCGCCCCGTTGTGAAAAAATACCTAGGTACGTCGTGACATACAAGATTTTGTTTTTATAGTTTGATCCCGACCCTTTTTTTATTTTTTTATAGTTGTTTGGCATTTTCACAACGTTGTTGTTGACCATTTATCGCGGGGCGGGATAACTTAGCTAGATGTGCGACGCTGACTTTATCGTAAAGTTTGATCGGGACGCGTGTAATGTCTATAATCAAGCCGGTAAACTTTTAGTGTAAGGGGTGAGAATAGAGGATAATTGTTATGGGACTGTGCCCAAGTCCTCACTTGTCTGCAACAGCACCAAGATCACTCCTATGAATCTGTGGCACCAACATCTAGATCACGTGAACTTTAGAGATTTGATGCGTTTAGCTAAAAAGGACCTAGTACGTGGCTTACCAACACTTGGAAAGCCAACTTCCATGGATTGTGGACCCTGTTAGTTGGGAAAGAAAATCTGTAGCCCCCACGAGAAGTTGAATTCCGTTACCACTTCACGAGTACTTGAGTTGATACATATGGATCTCATGGGTCCTACTTGTACAGAGAGTCTGGGTGTTAAACGGTACATCCTAGTGATGGTAGATGATTTCTCCAGATATTCTATTGTAGGTTTTCTGAGAGAGAAATCCAATGTTGTAGAGTTTTTAACGACCAAGTGTTGTGTCCTGCAAAACCAACACGGAGTCACTATTAATAGAATGCGTAGTGATAACGGAACTGAATTTATGGAGCAAAAAGTAGATCTTTACTGTGATAGCCTAAGAATCAAACATGATTTTTCTGCTGTGAAGACTCCTCTGCAAAATGGGATTGTTGAGAGAAAGAACAGGACGATTCAGGAAATGGCTAGATCTATGCTTCAAGGTCGTAAAGTTGCTACACTACTAGAAATCGACATTTTCATGACGGGGAAAAAGGGCCATAAAAAGTTATTTATGACGGTTTTCAAAGCTTTAAAAACCGTCGTAATGTTGTGTATCATAATAAATTGGTGTTGACGAAACCGTCATAACAAACCATCCTATTACAATAGTTTTTTGTGCAAATCGTCATTAACAATAATTTTGTGTGTCTTAATAAAATTGGTGTTGATAAAACCATCATGATAAACCATCCTATTACGACAGTTTTTCGTACAACCCGTCATTAACAATAATATCATGTTTATTGAACCGTCATTATAAACCTATGAAAAATTATGGATATTAATAAAACGGTCATAAAAAGTACTATTACTTTAATCATTATAATGACAGCTTACATAAAACAGTCATAAAACAAACCGTCATAAAAGTTATTTTTTTCTTTCATTTTTTTGCGATGAATTCTATTATACTATTACAATATCCCAAACATGTTATGCATAAAACTACGAACAGTCAATTCAAAGCATAAATTTTCGTACTCAAAGTAGCAAATTCCAAGTACCAATATAACTGAACCATAAGTATAAAAAAATGTCATTAATATTTGAAATTAAAGAAAATAAAAAACAACAGTAGTCTCCTAATAGACTTTTGGACAACTCAAAAATAAAAAGATATCTAAAATGACCTATACTATAGACATAAAAACTAGCAAATTAAACTGCAACATTAGTTCTATTCATGTAGCGTGGAAACCAAATTTAGCAACAGCTACACCGAATACGCAATAGGCAACATCCAGATCGATACCTGAATAAAAGGAGGAAACAAATAGTCGTTAACAACTAAAACAGATTCACCATATAAAGAATATAACTCAAATAATAATGATATCCCAATATAATATTGAGCATCAAAAAATAAACATTTGTATAATTTTAAAGTTAATTTTACTTTCATTCTTTATTAAGGCATATAAGAGATAAATGGGGAAGGTTTGATGGAAATTTCGGCAAAATTTTCTTTGTTTTTTTAATAATCCAAAATTAAGTATGACATGTTTAACCAACCACAACAATATAAAGCCCACCTCGGACATTCAGTATCATCATCAACAACAAGAACAACATTATAAAAATTTACTCGAGAGATAAATGAGGAAGGTTTTATAAAAATTTCGACAGAGTTTCTTTATTTTTTTAATAATCTAAAATTAAACGTGACATGTTTAACCAACAACAATATTATAAAGCCCAGCCTGGGCATTCACTATCAACAATATAAAGCCCACGCTATGCATTCACCATCAACAATATAAAGCCCACCCCGGGCATTCAACATCATCAACAAAGTAATTAATTAGATTGGAGAAGAAAAAAAAGGTACCCGAAAAGATAGGCCAAAATTGTCCACAACTGCAGCTCACTAAAAATAATCCTCAATGAAATCGATGAACTCATGCTGAACTTCCTCTATCTCATGATTTTCATAGATTGCTTTTTCAGCCAACTCTTTCATCTAACAAATCAAATAACATAAGTTGTATTCAATTTTTCCTTATAAAAGTAATTAGCAAGGAAACAAAATGTTATAAAATAAATATTTACTACCTTTAGTTTAGTAGATTGAGATGGATTCTCCATTAAATCTCTCATGAACTTCAATATGTAAAACCCACATTCAATATTTTCCGATTGTAGAGGGCCCTATAGAATGATATGTTGAAGATAATAGTTATATTAAGATTTAAGATATAAGTCAGTAATATATATTCATTAACATTATCGTACCTTAACATTCTCCTAGTTTGATCCTGAAATTCTTCCTCCTTTCGATACCACCAATGCTTTGAATTCACTTCAAGACAAAGATTAAAATGAAAAACATGTGTTCAAAGACAATGTGACTAAAGGTATATATATAAGTCATTACTCACGTGCTTGTAAAGAGTTTCAAGTCTTAATCTCGACCCCTATGTAAAGAATCTAAATAGAATATATTCCTCGAAGAGAAATCGATAACTACTAAAGACCAATGAAACCTACAATGTAATGAGTTGTTAACATCAATGATACAACCATGTTTTGATATAATTATGACAACTTAAGACAATAAATACACTTACCCTATGTTAATTGGCATAAAATGTGTTTAGTTCTCTTTAGCATCTTTCATTGCATTCCTAATAAAAATATGCATTTTTTTCTTCAAATAAGCTTATTGAGCAGTCCCGGGATTAACAAATACAATAAAATCCCGATTATTTTGAAACTTCTCGTACAAGAATCTAAAAAAAAAATATATATATATATATTAGAAAGGAGTAGCCAAATAAAATTAAGATAAAAATAACTTATTCTCACTCCTCATGTATCCGATTAGACAACTGGCATCAAGCTCCTCCATTTTATAAAAATGCACCAACTCATGTTTAGGAATGTAGGTTGATTGAAGTTCATCTCCAAACATCCCAACTAGAATTTTTATGGTATCACTTTTCATGATTGAATCTAGCATGCTTGCAAATACCATAAGTGCCCCTCTCTCAACACCAGTTTCTCTATCTTCTTCCTGGTTTGCATTGGTTATAAAATAGTTAAAAATATTAACAATGGTATCTTTAATATAAAAGAAAACTGCTCACAACTTTACCTTTATGTCTACTATAAGAAATTTTTTAGGCCACGTAACATGTGAATTATGTGCATTCATAACTTTTACTAACTCGTCACCGCAAGGTACGGGAAGGGGGCATCCGGAGTGTAAACAGTATCCACAGACACTCGCACGTAATTTTCTCCCAAATGTTTATGGTGCACTTTGTCGTCTTGCCCAACCCTTTCAAAAACACAACCCTTAGCGACAATATTGGTACGTGAATTTAATGCTAATTTACATGGTTTGCCCATGCCATTATGATGTGTGGGATTCGGAGATGTCATGTGAGAGGATCTCTTTCCATCATCTTTAACCTATTTATACTTAAAAAATAAAAATAAAAACTCCAATCAATAACATTTATATAATATAAAAAATAAAAAGTCAACACCAATAATATATAATATTTATTTCTTACATTGTTATTTTTCTTCTTATTTGTCTTCTTGGCTGGCGAATCACGTGATGCACTTAGAAGTTCTCTTTCGAAGATCGAGAAATTCTTGGAGATTTAGCCTTTATAAATCTTTCATTATTTATATTTGAGTACTAAGTATTGTTCTTTTTCTTAAACTACAATAGTATATAGTCGTTTGAAGACCAACTGGAAATTGTCCATGACAAGTTGCTACTATATTTGAGTCACCAATACTATAGTAGATCATCAAAGGTAATCTCTATTTATATTGTTAATTAAAATGATTGACATGTTAGAGGACTCGACGTGATTAAGAACAAAATTGACAACTTATGCATTAGCACATACGTGGCTATCGACTTCCAAAGCTAAGTCAGACTATATTTCCTCCTTTGTTCATTTAGCATACACTAGTGTTAAGTACGAGTCCAGACTATAATGTTGATGTACCACACTGATGGTTAATTGTTGATTTATGTCTTGAGTTAATTTTAAAGCTAAGAATAGGACTTGTAATTTCCCCATATTCCTCTTCAATGGCCACTCTATTTACCTCATCGAAATCCACTCCTAAAAGGGCTAAGATTGGTTGTGGTTATTCAGGGTTCTGAAAAGAAGTATTACATATTGCAAGAATTGTTCAAAAAAGGGCATAATGAGGAATCTTGCATGTTCCTAGATAATCCAAGAAGAGAAAATTTAAAGATTAAATAACTATTTGTGCCCAAAACAATATTGAAAAGACCATCGAATGTTGAAGTCGAAGATCAGAGTAATGTTTTCAAAGAGATCACTAATGTGAATGAGAATAACACTCAAGCAGATAAACAGGCAAGTCAAGATCCAGAAGCCAAAAAGAACCAGACGCATCTCAGAGAATTTGAGGCAGACAACACTGGCGTGGCAGAGGTAGTGATAGAAAGTGGCAGCCAAAGAGCTGATAATCAACTTCAATTGGTTTTAACCAAAAGTAATTGTCCTTTTTCAATCCACTATGAAGGGGATAATCTTGAATCCCCAAAGAGTACTAGCCTCCAAGAAGATAAACAAGCCAATTTTACAAAGTCCATATATGCTCCAGAGGAAGATAAGATTCAGGTGCAGTCCATAAATTTGGTGGTAGAAGACACTGGTGTGGCAAAGGAATTGACAGAAAATGGCAGCATTAGGCCTGCAAATGATATCCAAATGGCTTTAATTAGTAGGGATTCTTGCACTTTTTCAGACCCCTATGAAGTTGAAACCACTAAGATTGCAGGTATTCCTAAAGATGATCAATCAAATGATGCAAAGCCCCTATATGTTAGTGAAGGAGGGTAAGTGCCAGGTCATCAAGTATCTATGATTGAGGAATTTCAGCAAAAGCCTGGATAAAAGGATCCAAGCCAATAAATCAAAGCAGGTGGTGAATAGAAATACAGTGATGCAAACAGGTGTGAAGTATCAGTTGATTAATGGCACCAATTGTCTTTTGCCTCTACATATGTAAAAGCAACTTGGAGAAATGAAAATATAGATTTCATCAAACGCATTGTTAATTAATGGAAAAAATCTTGATTTCATTTAAAAACATCATGAAAAGAAAGAGATTCTCCAAAAAAATACCCATATGGGCCAAAGAATAAAAAAATTCTTATTCCAAACATATCATGAAACAATAGTTAGCAATATACTCTTATTAACGGATGCTACTAAAATCAAGACTTAAAAAGTTATGGCACAAAAATGTGATTTTTACCTTCTTCTTAACAAAATGATTAATGTTCACAGTTTTTTTATAAGCAAGAAGTGATAGAAAGCAAAAACAGAAACAGAAACAGGACAAAAATATCTCAAACTAAAAAAAGCATCTTAGTGATATACATTGCCTACCAGTATCTAAATCTGCTTCATATTCTCCTAAATTTGCAATTCAAGCTGAAGCAGAGTTAAAAGGGAGAGGAGCATTTATGGTGAACGGTCAATGCAAGAATTAAGTCTGAAATAAAGTTAAAGAAGTTAAACTTGTCAATGGTTTTTATAGTTTTCATATATATTAAAAAAAATTCTCTTATTGAATCAAAAGTAACCAAAATAGTATAAACATGATAAAGTATGTCCTACTTTATGTAAATACACCCCATAGTTTTAATATTTCTTGCATGTAAGATTGCCTCCCAAATTGGATATGCCTACAGAAAAAAAACTTTATGACAGACCAATCTGAGTCATACAAAGATTAAACACGATAATTATATGACAGACCAAACTCGCACAATGGAGAGAGAGATTAGATCACCATCAAAAACTTAAGGTTCTTGTGAGCAATTAGGAAATGCAAAAACCAAAAACTTCCTATCAATAGGGTTAAGGGACGTAGTAAATGCAATTAAATTAAAAATGTATCTAACCGGTGAAAGAAGAGACCATTTTATAGTATTCTGTGATTAATTAAAACTGGAAATGAGACCAAATTGTTCCCGTGAAAGGGCTTACAATGCAATTAAATTAAACAGTTATTTTACAATGAGGATCAAATGATGGAAATGAGACAAAATCGTGACCATTACATCTTATTCAATTTAACGGGTGTTTTATAATAAAATTAAGAACATATACATAATATCTAAATGAGAACGTATGTGCTTGCGTTCAAATGAGAAAATTATATATTAAACCCTTTTAACCCAAACAAACCCTAAACATGCAACAGTATGTGATTGAATAAGATGATAATCTAAGCAAGAACATTCAAACACATGCAATTGAGGAAAAATCCCCCAAAGGGGCAAAACCATTTATTTTCATTATAATATTGTAGCTATACAATTTCGGATTACAATGAAAATACAAGTGACTAAGAATTACCCTCAGGTGTCGGATTCTGTAGTCGTGGCTGGAACTATCCCTTTCCGGTAGGGCTGGCGGCTGGAACTATCCCTTTCCAGTAGGGCTGCAATGGAGAAGAAGAACGGTCTTCTCCACAAGGGTGTGAACAGCAAAAGTGTGTTCCTGGGTTGCAAAGTGATTCACAAAGGATTGGAAATTTGTGTGAATCAAAAACCTAGAGTCTAGATGCTCAATAGGTGAAGACTTAGGGCTTTATTTACTCTGGAAATCGTGTGAATAAGTCTTAGAAAACCACTTCCCGTAGTGGGATTAAATAAGAAGTCTCGGGCCTTAAAAATCTGAACACGATCTGAACACGATCTGTTTAAGTTTATCCCAGGCGGACCGGTCCGGGTCTTAGGCGGATCGATCCGGTTGACCGGATCGGTTCTTTTATTCTGAAGCGGATCGGTTCGCATTCAATCCGGGGTATACTGGATCTGCAGCAATCGGATAGGTCCGGGTAGAGGTCGGATCGGTCCGGTGGCGTATCAGTCCGGTAGGGAGGCGAACCGGTCCGGTCTGTCAGACTTGATTCCTCTTCTTCTTTTGATATTCTAATCCGTTGATGAATGTATGAATCTTGAATTTCTTCAACGGTGTAACGGCGTGCGACATAAAAATTATTAATGGACAAAAATGTCCTTACACTAAAAATTATGTACCATAATATTATAACATCAAGCTGTAGTAAGTTCTATGTACAAATCATACAAGGTTTTCACTTCTCCATGTTGTCTATGGTCTACACTTTTTGCATCCTAAAATGTGGATGTCGTGTTACCTTATGGGACATCATCTACATATGCGTATGTCTCGTCAACATTAGAGTAGCCATTTCCACTGGTTTCATCTCTGTGGGCGTGGGAATCTCGCCTTCTCTCAACTGTAGCATCTTTTACTTCTACTGATCTAGTATAATCTAGACTGAACGAAAACTGGCGCAATCGAGAGAGAGATTGGATCGCCATCATTGATCCTCCTGTTTAACATCTTCTGCGTAGATTAGTAGAAATTCCCACTTCTTAATCACAAAGTACTCCCCACCATAACGAGGAAAAAAGGCTTAAATTTACATATCAAGTTTCGGCTATCTGTGTGTTCGTAATGTGACATCCATATACTATCAAATCCTATGTAGCCCAGTAATATATGTTCCTAGTCAATATTTTTGGATTTGCCAATACAACCAATATTAGTACTATGGGAATGCCCGGAATAATCATGGACAATGTCATTTCAATACATATTGAAGGAAAATATTGTGGGTAAGAGGAATTGTATTGTCATGTAGCAGATATTGATTCAGATAGAACACATTTAGTAAACCACATAATAAATTTATTAGCATACCATTGTGAAGGCATCTCCACTAAGACTAAAGTCCCAGTAACCTAATCCTCGAAACAATTTGGGATCTGGTCCACTAATAAAAATGCAAAAATTTTGGAAGATGCCATATGTTTTGAGTCCCTATACCAAGAAAGAAAGTGATTCAGTTATCGTTTATTAATAATTTGAATAAAATAGATGCTTATTATCTCATATGATTTGGGTATGTTAGAATCAGAAAATAAGATGGAGCGAGAGGCAGCGAGAGGCTGAAGCAGATAAGTGGATATAAACTGAAGCATACGGCGATAATGCATCACCCATGTTGTGAACAAGGTTGAAATAATTGGCGAGTGAAACAATCCACAAATTTTCCTTTATCCCATTCTTTTATAAGATACAATAAAAGTGTTGAGCATGTAAAACTAACTAACATTTAATTCTCCTATTGAAGATCTTTTCCTCTAGCACGTAAATTTAGTCAAGTCATCTAAGTTAACTTAGTGTTTCCACTTGTCAAGATGAATTTTATTTTGCTACTCTGATACTAACTAATAACTGGTAACTGGATTTAGTGAAGTCATCTAGCCAGTTCAGTTAATTCTCAGAGTTGAACGTCTCCACTCCTATCGTCTTTAAGAATAACTTTCATTCTTCCTATGGAAAGAAATCTTCTAAAACGAATTTCCCATCGTCGTGGACGTTCATATCATCAAAGACCATCATAAATTGGGTAATGAGCACTATCTTTGAGTTGTTTTTTTGGCCCCGCGGCTACGAAATTGGAACCCCAACTTCTATACATCAAATCCCCCTATTATATCTTCCACTAGCAGCGCGAATTTTTTCTCTCACAAGATGCTACAGATGTCTATGTTTTTCTATCTTAGGCTTTTGGTTTCCCAAGTATGGTCCACCATATTAGATGGTGGTGCAATATCCAGTGATCGTAACATTTATCCATGGGGTGTGAAGGTAGGAAAGAATTGAGGAGCTACTGTGCCACTAGTGGGAGAAGTCGTTTATATGATTCACTTCACGATGGATAAAGGAGTACATTATGGAAACTTTATTGCAACAAAATTATGAGCCCCACATGTTCATGAGAGCGTGTGAACACAACCAAAATCTCCTTTAGTCACTGAATATACTGAGATGTTTCTCCTTTGGTCACTGAATATGCCGGGGGGAGGGGGGAATATAAGGATGAATAGCTATTGGGATTGTATCATCTCTAATAAGCCGAGAATTGTTGTTGGTAACAAACCAAGAATAGTTGTTGGTTTTACTTGATTAATAAACTAGTAACAGTACACTATTTATATACATAGCTAATAGCACATGACTAATAGTTTGAATTCAAGTGAGTTTGAATTCATATTGAGCTGGTCATACGGTCCTAATATATATACACGAGAACAGGTCTAATAATCTCTTATCTAGGTAGTCATCCTCAAACCTACAGGTAAACAGAATGGTCTCGTAGAAGAATATATAAGACATCTGATTTCGGCCAATTCCATGACTGTCAGAATTATCTATCTATTTTTATGTGTTTCATACAATGAGCATTTTGTCCCACTAAAATATATTTTGCTGAAGGTAAAATTATTTGTTAATTAATATTGAAACGTGTACTAATGAAACATTAAAATAGACATGTAGTGCCGGACATAGATGATCCTGGGAACAAGTAATGTGACATAAGCAATGATATTGTTGTAAACATGAGGAGTTCATTTAGCCACCATCTTTCATAGTGTAGCAGGTATAAGTAATTTACTGTAGGCAAGGCTTGTGTCATAGGTACGAGTAATTACCGTATGAAACAACTTAGAAAGTGTTTTAAGCATGTCTAATTCAATTTAATGCAGAAGTTGCCATTGTTTTCACCCCAGTA
This sequence comes from Sambucus nigra, assembly GCA_949130495.1. Classification (NCBI taxonomy): domain Eukaryota; kingdom Viridiplantae; phylum Streptophyta; class Magnoliopsida; order Dipsacales; family Adoxaceae; genus Sambucus; species Sambucus nigra. The sequence goes on from OX422207.1 coordinate 718,909,423, forward strand.
ATTTTCAATACTATGCTACTTTAACAGGAGTTGAGAAATTAAGAAATTGAGGTGGCTATGCAGTTTTGTGACAACTCAAATCTCAAAGAATAAACCATGTCTCATAAGGATGAATAGCTGTTGGGATTGAGGGGGAATATAAGGATGAATAGTTATTGGGATTGTGTCATCTCTAATAAGTCGAGAATAGCTGTTGGTAATAGACCAAGAATAACTGTTGGTTTTAGTTGATTAATAAACTAGTAACAGTACACTATTTATATACATAGCTAATAGCACATGCGTAATAGTTGAATTCAAGTGAGTTTGAATTCATTTTGAGTTGGTCATACATTCCTAATATATCTACACGAGAGCAGGTCTAATAATCTCTTATCTAGGTAGTCATCCTCAAACCTACAGGTAAACAGAATGGTATCGTGGAAGAATATATAAGACATTTGATTTCGGCCAATTCCATGACTGTCAGAATTATCTATCTATTTTTATTTGTTTCATACAATGAGCATTTTTTCCAACTAAAGTATATTTTGATGAAGGTAAAATTATTTGTTAATTAATATTGAAACGTGTACTAATGACACACTAAAATAGACATGTAGTGCTAGACATAGATGATCCTGGGAACAAGTAACGTGACATAAGAAATGATATTGTTGTAAACATGAGGAGTTCATTTAGCCACCATCTTTGATATTGTAGCAGGTATAAGTAATTTACTGTATGCAAGGCTTGTGTCATAGACATGGGTAATTGTCGTATGCAACAACTTGGAAAGTGTTTTAAGCATGTCTAATTCAATGTAATGCAGAAGTTGCCATTATTTTTGCCCCTGTTTTCACCCCTGTAATTTTCAATCCTATGCTACTTTAACGGGAGGTGAGAATTTGAGAAATTGAGGTGGCTATGCAGTTTTGTGACAACTCAAATCTCAAAGAATAAACCATGTCTCATATTTAAACAGTGTTAGTCATAAGAACAATGTTTTTGTGTAATTAAGGATAACATTTGACACTCAACAATTTTGAGTTCAGATCATTTGATAATCAGTTCCTAAAGGCTAAAATCAGTATCAGTAGGTTTGTCCGTTGAAAGTGTAAAAAGAATATTGATTATGTTAAAAAAATGATTTTTTAAAAGATGAAATGTTTAAACTTGAGTAATTATTAACGTTGACACAATCCATTTAAAACTAACAAATTTAATTCAATACACACGTGTAAAACTAAGGAATTAAATCCCTGAATTGACGTTGACACAATCCATGTCATATACGAATAACAAAGGTTCTAAACACATGGGAGAAATAAAATACTTACTTGCAAAGCTGTCCATAAATTTTCTTTCAAATGAATTGGCACTGTCTTCCAAGATCCCTAACATTTTAGAATCATCGTCTTCACTCTGACTCCTATATAACTCGTAAAATCAAGTCTTGTTTTACCAGAGGGCTGCCCAGATATGTTATAATCGTGTTGAATTCTTTTGTCATCTATCATTTTGGTTATCCGTTGATAAACAGTAATACCTCTACCTTTTCTTGTGTTATTAGAATTGTCTTTTGAAGGCTCCATGTTATCTATGTCGTGATCCTCCATTGCGTCCATGTTCCTCTAATGACAGAGAGCCTAAAACCAGAATTTGCATAGTGTAGAATAAATTTAGAACATTGCAACAAAATATCTCAGCATAATTATTGAACTGAGAGATAACAGTTAGTAATTATTAAAGATCTATGCTTTCACCTTAGTCATTATAATAAGATTTAGCCCATAAAAACCTTCCTAACCCATCTCTTATTATAGCTCTTGCACCAAACTGGCCAATATTTAACTTTAACATATTTAAAGTTTGTTGATTGAAATCTCTGATGCCTCATTTCAAATTCATTCTCTAACCAATATCTGATACTCTAAAAATAACATTCTCAATTACATTGAAATGTTTCATTAGCTTAGATTCAAATGTTTCCTTACTTCTACTTAACCATATTTCCCAAAATATAGAAAGAGGAATAATTCTGAAGAACCATTTAGAGAACTCAGAGTTATTTGACTGCAAACACCATTTTATAACAGAACCATGAAGAGATGAGGGACGCTGATTAATACCCATATGGAATTAAAAGCTAAAGAAGATAATTTTGAATTTATAATCATATCATATGCTGAATGAAAAGAGAACCTGCCATCAACAGTAGGTTTCCATATCTTCTCATTAGAAACCTATGAAGAATAAATTTAGATTATTCAGTTAACAAACAGTTTTTTAGTTAACTGAACAAAACATGCTTCTATCATATATAGACTATGAAACTATGAGCATAATTAATCGAGAAACACAACTTATAAAGCCTGAAAATTTCCATATTTCAGGTCCTAAACGATCTTTTTAACCAAAAGTCAAAACATAAAGTGTATTCCTTGAAAATAAAGTCAATCAACTAATCAAACACATCCCAAAATAACTACATTTTGATCTAATTGTCTACCCAAGTCCCCTCGAAATTTGTTCTCGCATACATGGATGGCGAGTTGTTAATTTCCTCAACATTTGGCAATGTTCTACTCGATTCATGATCTCCAATGCAACCATTAATGGAGTCTTCATCGCTATCATCAATATTATATACTCTTTGAGGAGTTGCTAAAGCAATTGACCATTTAGGATCGAGTTAGTCGGGTGCATAAAAAACTTGTTTGGCATGAGAAGCTAATATAAATTACTCATTCTTAGGGCCAACCCTACCAAGTTCAACCAATGTGAAACCAAGTTCATCAATCTTGACGCCGTTGTTGCTGTCACACCAATCGCACTTGAAAACCTGAATCATAAATGTTATATAATCAAGCATCCAAATTTCAGTAATGACGCCGTAATAGCATAAATTTAAAACCACTGGATTCTTATCTTTAGCACTATAAACCTGCATCGTTGTGGCAACAATGCTCACTCCACTATTTTGATTGACTCGATCAGGATCACGTTCCCTTGTATTATAATGACATCCATTAATAACATAACCGGGAAATTTTATTACGTCTCGACGTGGTCCTTGAGCTACCCATTTTAAGGTATCTGAAACGTTGTTGCCCATTTGTTGAATTTCGTCAACCTGAATTTTGAGAGCGTTAGTTAAAATAATTTGAGTTATTTAGAGTCTTACTTTTGATAAATTGATCATACCCTTTGACGTAACCAAAGAATAAAATTCTTGTTGTGCTCATCTTGTAACCATTTTTGGTTTTTGACCTTTTGAGAATATTTTTGCCTCAAGCTCTCCATGTGCTCCCTAGTTATTAAAAATAAAATATACACTCAGCCATCAAGATCTTATGCTTAGACAAGAAAGTAATATTTATTAAAATGAAATATATAATATTTACTCGATATAATGTTGGACATCATTTGTATTTTCCAACACATGTCGATGTGCTTGTTCCCATAATGACTCATCCACTTTGAGAAGAATGTGCTTGCGTTCAAATAGGGAAGTTATTTAATTTAAACACAGTTTTTATCAATTAAGTCCTAAACATGCATCTAGATGTGATTGAATAAGTTGATGAAACAAGCAAGAACATTCAAACACACACATGTGAGGAAAACTCCCCCAAAGGGGCAAAACCTTTTATTTTTACTATAATATTGTAAGGAACGGTTACACGGATTACAGCAAATATACAGTGACACAGAAATACCCGCGGGTGTTGATTCTGTAGTCGGCGGCTGGAACTTTCCTTTTCCAGGAGGGAAGCAATGAAGAAGAAGGATGGTCTTGTCCACAAGAGTTGAACAAACACAAGATAGTGTTCTTGGGTTGCAAACTGATTCACAAAGGTTTGGAAAAGTTGTGTGAATCAAAACATGAGTCTTGGGACTCAAAAAGGTGAAGACTTAGAGTATTTAGGACTCTTAAAATCGTCTATAAAAGTCTTACAAAACAAATCCCCAAGGTTGGTTTAAATAAGAAACCCTGGGCCGAAAAAATCTCGAGCAGATCTGTGCGATTTTATCTCAGGCGGCTCGGTCCGCTTCTGATGTCGGACCGGTCCGATAGCGGATCGGTTTATTTTTTAACAGGGCCTCTTCGGTTTGCAATCGATCCGAGGTATACTATTTCTTGAGCAAGGCGGATCGGTCTGACTTGAGGCGGACCGGTCCGGAGGCGGATCAGTTCCTTTTTTAAATGGGGCGGACCGGTCCGATTTACCATAAAATTGATTCCTTATTTATGAAGCTTTGATATTCGGATCCGTTGATGTAGATGCGATCTTAAATTTCTTCAACGGTGTAACGGCTTACGACATACAAATAGATAATGGACAGAAATGTCCTTACAAATCTCCCTCTATGTCTATGCCGGTACATACATAAAAAGTCCGAATTATCAACTAACAAATTTTCCTATACAAATCTACCCTTCCATGAACCCAAAACTGAAAAGGTACAAATGAATAAGTCTTCATCGTTTGCTCTCCAAGTCTTCAAAACTTCTCAAAGCTTTTCTCATCTGGGTGTGTAATATATGATCATCAATCTTTGTACCTGCACACATGAGAAATAGCAAAATACCAAGTGACGTATCGAGTTTGAAATGAGATAAACATATATACCAATTTATGATAAATACTCAAAAACTCCCCCATAATCTGATAATTCTTTCTCCCGCTTTTTTATGATGTCCCCAAATAGACACATGAGAAGAATAACTCAAACAAGCAAGGTCGGGGTGTCACAAGGAAATAAACTTCTATTTTTGAATTTTTTTAAAGCTTTCACACAGAATATACAATAAAGAATCACACCATGAAAGAACACAAAAACAACCAAGTCGATGATAGCGTAAATGTAGGGGTGTGATCAAATTCGATAGAAAAATCAATGCATACAAACATGACATAAGTGCACGACGAATATCGGATACTCCTAACGAATGAACTCAAAATCTTCCTTTGGTGTAAAAAGGTGGTAATATGAGACATTGACTCAATCAAATCAACAAATCAAAGCTCAAAGTGATTTCCACACCAATAAAGTCCAAAAATATTTCATGCTTTTTCAGGACTTTCAAGGAAGTGCAAACCCGTTTGAAATCTCCAACCAAACTCTCTCAGATATAATTTTGAATAGAGGCGATCTAAATTCTCAAACTTTGGAGAATTGATGGTGAAACCTAATGGCCCATATTTGGCATATATTGCTTTTTATTGCCTTTAAATTTTTTTTGTGCTCTTTTAACCTCTTTGGACCCCGGATAATAAAATTCCTCCATTTTTTAGGTCCTTTTTAACGGTGACTTAGAATCGCAAAGGCTAAATGAACCTTTCGCAGCCCTTCCCCGTGTTCAAATAAACACACAGTCTCACCAAAATGGTTTTTACATGCATTCCAATCTTTTCAAGTTTTATCGCATATGGTTAGTTGTATAGACAGAATTGAGATGGAAACACTCAAGCCAATATGTGATAGACAAGTGCAATAATCAAATAAAGCCGTGCATGTGTGCAATAAAGGAGATAGGAGTCAAACATGCAGAAAGATATCACTAATCACATCTCAAAGACTCCAATCAATGTAAAGCATATGGAAGAAATGATGTAGCGTCTCAAATCTCTACCAAACAGTCACATGGATAAATGGAATGAAATTATGACTCGGCTATCTTAAATGCTCATTTATAAAAGGTGCAAATAAAATACAAAAATCTTTTTGTGTTTTTCTAAAAATTTTATAGAACGAAAATCTTTTTGGATTTTTTTTTTAAAAAATTAAGAAATATATGTACAACTAAGCAATAATACATATAAAACAAACTAGCAATAGGAAGCATATGATATGAACATGAAAAAGCATCTTATCCTAGACACAAACCAACCCCTCAGTCAACTGTGAAAATCCCCAAAGACTTCCTAAGACTCTCAAATCTAAGGGCATCTAAAGTTTTCGTGAAAATATCGTCTAACTGACGGCCGGTGGGAACGAAACTCAAGGATACGACTTTCTCCTTAACTAACTGACATATAAAGTGCTCGCGTATCCTGATGTGCTTTGTGCGTGAATGTTGGACTGGATTGCGGGATATGTGTATCGCACTCGTGTTATCACAGGAAATAATCATAGTGTCCTGTGAAATCCCATAATCCTCCAACATTTGCTTCATCCACAAGAGTTGCGTGCAAAAACTCCCGGCGGCGATGTACTCAGCCTCCGCGGTGGACAAAGAGATGGAATTTTGCTTCTTTCTCAGCCAGGAGACAAGAGCAGAACCAAAATAGAAACACCCACCAGAAGTGCTTCTACAACCATCTACATCCCCGGCCCAATCGGCATCCCAATAGGTGGACAAACGATCATCGGTATCAAAGGAATACCAAATACCGTATAGGAGAGTCCCACTCACGTATTTAATAATACGTTTTAGAGCAAGTAAATGTGACTCTTTCGGGGATACCTGATATCGCGCACAGACTCCAACACTAAAGGCTATGTCAGGACGACTGGCAATCAAGTAGAGAAGACTACCTATCATACTCCGATACAAGGTTTGCTCTACGTCCTTGTGGTACTCATAGGTGTACGTGCATGCTTAGCGGAGTCTAACCCAAATTTCTTCACTAGGTCTCTAGCATACTTAGATTGGGAGATGAACATCCCATCCTCTAGCTGAGGAACCTGGAGACCAAGGAAGAAAGTAATCTCACCAACCATGCTCATCTCAAACTCACTTTTCATCTCCTCCTCAAAGTGATGAGCATGTTGGGAGCACGTGGATCCAAAGACTATGTCGTCAACATAGACCTAGGCAACCAAAATAGCAGCGTTATCTCTCCTGATGAACAACGTCATATTATTTCCCGCTCTCTTGAAGCCACGGGCTAAGAGATAGGAAGTAAGCCTCTCGTACCAAGAACGGGGTGTTTGCTTCAAACCATACAAGGCTTTTCTCAGATAGTAGACGTGCTCCGGGTGCTTAGGGTCTTCAAACCCTTTTGGTTGTTCCACGTAGACCTCCTCCTGTAGAATGCCATTTAGAAAGGCACTCTTGACATCCATCTGATATAACTTGAAGCACAGATGACATGCGATGGCGAGTAGTAGGCGGACAGACCCAAGCCTCGCAATAAGATCAAATGTCTCCCCAAAGTCTACACCTTTTATCTGTGTGTAGCCTTGAGCGACCAACCAAGCCTTATTTCTGATTATGGTACCATTTTCATCCATTTTATTCTTGAAAATCCATCTGGTACCTATCACATTAGTCTCACTAGGTCGGGGGACAAGTTCCCAGACATTATTCTTTTTAAACTGAAATAACTCATCCTACATAGCAAATATCCAGTGTTCATCCTTGAGTGCTTCTTTGTGATTCTTGGGTTCGACTTTGTATGTGTAACAAAAGTGGCTAACAACGTTCTCGAGATGAGCACGAGTCTTGACTCGTAGAGTGGTATCACCAACAATGGCAGAAGGGTCATGACTCTTGCGAACCCAAGCATGTGTGTCCCCTAGCACAGGAGTAGGGTCCACAGAGTGTGGGTGAGGTACAAGTAAATTACTGTCAAAAACATCCTCATCCTCACACTGAAGGCTAGAATCAATAAACGTCGAAGGTTCGTCATCTTGCACGGTGACATTTATTGACTCCATAACCTTAGAGCTATTCAGGTTAAGAACCCGGTACGCTCTACTATTCGATGAATATCCTAACAGTATTCCCTCATCACTTCAGGAGTCAAACTTTCCTAATTGCTCTCTATCCCGTAAGATGTAGCATTTACTCCCAAAAACACGAAAATATGCAAGGTTGGGTTTCTTGCTAGTCCATAATTCATAAGGCGTCTTAAGTGTGTGTGGGCGCAGGTAAACTCTATTCACCCTATGGCATGTAGTAGACACTGCCTCTGCCCAAAATCTCCTAAAAACCTTACGACCTAGAAGCATAGATCTAGCTATTTTTTGGATCGTCCCATTCTTTCTCTCAACAATCCCATTTTGCTGAGGAGTATTCACAACAGAAAACTCATGTTTGATCCCAATGCTATCACAGTAAAGATCTACCTTTGCTTCCTTAAATTCAGTGTCGTTGTCACTATGTATCCTGTTAATAGTGACTCCGTGTTGATTTTGCAGGACACTGCACTTGGTCGTTAAAAACTCCACAGCATCGGATTTCTCCCTCAGAAAACCTACAATCGAGTATCGGGAGAAATCATCCACCATCACGAGGATATACCTCTTACCACCCAGACTCTCAGTACGAGTAGGACCCATAAGATCCATGTGAATAAGCTCAAGAACACGAGAGGTGGTAATGGAATGTAACTTCCTATGAGGGCTACGAATTTGTTTTCCCAGCTGACAGGGTCCGCAAACCGTCGAAGTTGGCTTTCCAAGTGAAGGTAAGCCACGTACTAGGTCTTTTTTAGCTAAATGAGTTAGATCTCTAATGTTCACATGACCTAGACGTTGGTGCCATAAATCCATAGGAGTGATCATGGCGCTGTTGCAGACAAGTGAGGATGTGGGCTCAGTCCCATAGCAATTATCCTTTGTCCTCACCCCTCGTACTAAAAGTTTACTGGCTTGATTATAGACATTACATGCGTCCCGGTCAAACTTTATGGCAAAGTCAGTGTCGCACAGCTGGCTAATGCTGAGAAGGTTTGCTTTCAACCCTTTGACGTACAAAACATTTTCTAGCTTAGGAAATCCTGGTAACTCTACAGTACTTCATCCTACAATGCTAGACTTGATCCCATCTCCAAAGATGACTCCTTCATCCTGATAATCCTTAAGAGACGTAAAAAATGAGGCATCACCTATCATATGTCTGGAGCACCCACTATCAAAATACCACTGTGAGGTATTATGTGCTTTGAGAGCGACATGAACAACAAAGGCCTTTTCATCTTTCTTAGGTACCCAAGTAGTGGTGACCTTTTGTTTACCTTTATTGTTGTTGGTTTTAACCGGAATGTGAGAAGCATTCACTAACGATAAAGGCATCCGTCGGAATTCATCTATCAAACTCTATGATGTGGCAGCAAAAAACTCAACTCGCTCTCTCATACTGGTAAAATCATCAGTATGCTGTGGTGGAGCAGTAGTGCATCATGTCCGACCCATACTATAGTAAAACTCCCTGAGGTGGACTTTTCTTTTGCAATATGTACAAAAGAACACAGTCAAAGGCGGACCTTGGTTTGCTTTTCTTGGTCGAACTCTCCTTCGAGGTTTTTGACGATGGCCATAAGGAATCGTAGTAAACTCAGGAACTGGTCCAGGTACAATTTGGGACGTGGAGGCACCATCATAACCTATTCCATGACTATCACCAAAACCTAAAGTGGGGACGAGGAGCATCATTCCCATCTTCCCAGATCTGTCTTCGATTTGAACCTTGACTTCTCGTGCTCTCTCAAGATCATGAGTCAGCTGGGCTATAAGGGCTTCAAGTTTCTTTCGAGTCTCCACGGAGGAATGGAGCTCACTCGTAAGACTAGCCACTTGTTTAGTCAAGTCCCCTCTCTCTTTCTCAAAACAACTCTCTCTCTCTCTAAACAAACTCTCTTTCTCAACACAGGCAAACTCTCTCTCTCTTAAGGTAGTGCAAGTGGAGGACTCTCTCTCTCTCTCTTTTCTTAAGTCTTGCTCTAAAGCGGTGATCCTAAGAACTAATGCTTTGTTACGCTTTTTAGTTTTAAATGACTCAAAATAAATCTCGACGTAGGCGCGTTGAAGATCACACTCGCTCTCACTTGTGTCATCCTCCCCCTCACTCACATCGCTCTCACTGTCGAGGTGACCCTGTGAAGAAGCATCCTCATCATCGTGAGGAGAACTAGAAGTACTCACGTGACTAGCCATGAATGCGGTGAAGTTACACTCATGTGGTGACTCATCTCCCGAGTCCACCGACTCGACCTCACTGTCGTCACTAAGGGTAGAATTTAGGACAGCTTTGCCCTTTTCTCTGTTCAGCCTAGTAGCACACTCAAAAGCTCTATGACCCCTACCGTCTCACTCAAAGCATCTCTCACTTTCTTTCTTAGGAGTATCTTTAAAAACTTTTTCATTTTTCTTTTCAAACTTATTTTTCTCAAACTTTTTTTTATCTTTAAAATTACCATTTTTCTTGAATTTGAGAATTCTTTTGAAATTTTTAGCAAACAGGGCAAGATCATCTAGATCAAAATCGCACTCAGAATCTGACGTATCAATCTTTATTTTTATAGATGACTCCCTCTTTCTTGTCGACCCCTCACATTTTCTCTCTTGGGCATTAAGTGCAATTCCCTTATCTTTAGGCTTGACAGATTTAGGAAACATATCAATCTCATAAGTTTGCAAATCTCCTACAAATTCCTCCAATTTAGCATATTTAAATTTACCATAGAATTTAGCACAGTGACTTTGGGGTTAAAACGCTTAGGCAGTGATCTAAGAATATTTTTAACAACTATAACATTAGGAATGTGTTCACGAAGAATAAAGCTAGTGTTAACAATATCAGACAGTTTAGCATAGAATTCATCAAAACATTCAAATTCAATCATGGTGATGGTCTCAAATTGAGTTGTTAAATTTTGCAATTTAGATTCTTTCATAGCATTATTTCCTTCATGGGTAAGTTGTAAAACGTCCCATGCTTCTTTTGATGTGGTACACGTCATTATGCGTTTGAACTCATCAGGAGTAACAGATCCAGAAATAGCACTTAAACCCTTCGAATTAAAAGACGACCATTTAAACTCTTCTTCAGTCCATATAGTGACAGGTTTTAAATTGATCATGTTTTCAAGAGTGGCATAGGAAGGTATCCACCCTCTTTCAACCAAAATCCAAACACGTTCATCAATGGCTTTTAATGCAGATCTCATGCGGGATTTCCAATATGCATAGTTTGTCCCGTAAAAAACTAGCATTTTATTATATAACTTCTCCATTATGAACACACTCGTTTTCAAAAATCAATTTTTCAAAAAATTGATATCTCATAAAAATTTTGCGGAAAATTAGGAATACGCAATAGATTAGCGTAACCCGCTCTGATACCAATTTGAGAAGAGTGCGCTTGCGTTCAAATAGGGAAGTTATTTAATTTAAACATAGTTTTTATCAATTAAGTCCTAAACATGCATCTAGATGTGATTGAATAAGTTGATGAAACAAGCAAGAACATTCAAACACACACATGTAAGGAAAAATCCCCCAAAGGGGTAAAACCTTTTATTTTTACTATAATATTATAAGGAACGGTTACACGGATTATAGCAAAAATACAGTGACACAGAAATACCAGCGGGTGTCGATTCTGTAGTCGGCGGCTAGAACTTTCCCTTTCCAGGAGGGCAGCAATGAAGAAGAAGGACGGTCTTCTCCACAAGAGTTGAACAAACACAAGAAAGTTTTCTTGGGTTGCAAACTGATTCACAAAGGTTTGGCAAAGTTGTGTGAATCAAAACATGAGTCTTGGGACTCAAAAAGGTGAAGACTTAGAGTATTTAGGACTCTTAAAATCGTCTATAAAAGTGTTACAAAATAAATCCCCAAAGTTGTTTTAAATAAGAAACCCTGGCCCGAAAAAATCTCGAGCAGATCTTTGCAATTTTATCTTAGGCGAATCGGTCCGCTTCTGATGTCGGACCGGTCCGATAGTGGATCGGTTCATTTTTTAACAGGGCCTCTTCGGTTTGCAATCGATCCGGGGTATACTATTTCTTGAGCAAGGAGGATCGGTCTGACTTGAGGCGGACCAGTTCGGAGGCGGATCGGTTCCTTTTTGAAATGGGGCGGACCGGTCCGGTTTACCAAAAAATTGATTCCTTATTTATGAATCTTTGATATTCGAATCCGTTGATGTAGATGCGATCTTGAATTTCTTCAACGGTGTAACGGCTTATGACATACAAATAGATAATGGACAGAAATGTCCTTACACACTTCAATGACATTACCACCACCTATTGGTTTGCCATCTTGTATTGCATCATCATCATCACTAGTCCTTATATTTTAACCAATTGGAACTCCAACTGCATCGAGTACGAGTAAGAACTCAGAACAAAATTCAACCACCTATTCTACAATATAACGTTCCGCAATACAACCTTCTGGACAATTTTTATTATGCACTTGACCCTTTATCACTTTCATGTTCCTACATCAATGTTAAAAAAATTAAATAGTATTAACTAATTGAGATGTTATTGATTAATTTCATAATTGTACGCACGAACTTACCTTTCAAAAGGATACATCCATCGTGAAAAACTGGACCACAAAGTTCAACCTCTCTAACAAGATGTACCATTAAATGCACCATGATGTTAAAGAATGTGGGAGGGAAGTACTTTTCCAGCAAACACAGAGTTATCACAATATCGTTCTGAATTTCTTTTAATTTTGGCACATCCACTACTTTTTCACAAATAGCATTAAAGAAGAAGCAAATTCTAATAATCTCATATCTCACATGCTTTGATAATACAGATCGTATTGCAACGGGAAGTATTTGTTGCATTAGTATGTGACAATCATGGGACTTAAGACCAAATAGTTTCTATTCTTCCATGGAAACAAGATTCACAAAATTCGAAGAGTACCCATCAGGGACCTTAAGTCGTCGAAAAGTTTCACAAACCCTTACTTTCTCTTCCCTCGATAATGTATAACAAGCTGGTGGTAAATAAGTGCGTTTACCATTATATTGTGTTGCCAATTCATCCCGAATTCCCATGTCTACAAGATCAAGATGACTCTTAACTCTATCTTTTGTTTTTCCAGGAATGTTAAGTAGAGTCCCTATGATGCTGTCGCAAACATTCTTCTCGATGTGCATGACGTCCAATTTGTGTCGAATAAGAAAATTCTTCCAATACTCAAGCTCAAAGAATATGATTTTTTTTCCAACATACGAAACCAACATTATCATCTTTGGAGGAAGCACTACCTTCAACGTGGTCTTCGTTGAGCTTTCTCTTGGATTTTACAGTCTTTTTCAAACCGACCTTCTTTTTCAAACCCACCTTCTTTCCCTAAGATGCCCTAATCCCTACCAATTTCTTTAATACTTGTTCACCACTCAACGGTTTTAGATTGTACTCGAAACTCCTGCTGACCATTGAAAGCCTTTTTTTGCTTTCGAAATGGATGGTCATGTGGAAGAAATCTTCCATGAGACATATATATATTCTTATTAGAATTTGTTAATCTAATAGAATCGGTTTCTTCCGCACAAATTGGACATGCATAATATCCCTTTACAGCACAACCGCACAAATTCCCATATGCAGGAAAATCATTAATAGTCCATAAAAGTATAGCCTTTAACGTAAAAGATTCTTGTCGATAAGCATCATAAGCCTGAACACCTTCACACCATAAAGTTTGTAAATCTTCAATTAATGGTGCCAAGTAAACATCAATATCATTGCCTGGTTGTCGTGGACCAAATATCAATATTGTCAGCATCAAAAAATTTCTCTTTGCACTCAACGAAGGATGAAAATTATAGATCCTTAACATTTTTGGCCAACAACTATACCTACTGCTAAGATAACTATGTGGGTTGACCCCATCATCTGAAAGTGCTAACCAAATGTTTCTTGCTTCCTTCCCAAACTCTAGCCATTTCCCATCCACCAACTTCCATGCTGGAGAATCTGTCGGGTGACGTAATTTACCATCAATTTCTCTTTCATCTGCATGCCATGTTAAATCCTTTGATGTTTGAACAGATTGGTACCACCGTTTAAATTGTGGAATAGGCAAAAAATACCACAACACTTTTGCAGGCACACCCACCTTTGGCTCAGTTGTGTTCTTCCTTAACTTATACCTCGAAGTTTCGCATGTAGGACATATAATAGCATCCGCGTACTCTTTCCTATAAAGTATGCAATCATTAGGACACGGATGTATTTTTTCATATCCCATTCCAAAAATCGATAATGTTTTAACAGCTTTTTCGTAGTTATAGGCAATTCATTTTCTTCTGGAAGCATTTTTCCTAACAATTCCAATAACTTCGAAAAGCTGGTATCGGTCCACCCACTCCTTGCTTACAAGTTGAAAAGATTTGCCAATGCTGATAATTTAGTAAACTCTTTGCAACCCCTGTATAAAGGCTTCTGAGCATCGTCAAGCAACTTTGCAAAGCTTTCAAGATCTCCCATAAAATCCTCATGTGTAGCTTGAACCATCTCCACTGTGTTTTCAAGATCCTCTGGAGTCTCCATCACATAATCTTGAAGGTTTGGATCACATGTGTCGTCATTAGGTTGGGCAACACTTTTAGCGACTTCTCCATGCCATATCCATGTACAATAATTTTTATCAAAACCATTCGCATATAAATGATTTTTAACCACTTTTAGACTCAACTTACATCCATTCCCACATTTAGAGCCTGGGCATGGGATGGAGTTACTCCCTTTTGCATGTGCTTCAGCAACTTTAAAAAAATCCTTAATCCCTTCTTCATATTCATTTGATAATCTACTCATGGAAATCCAAGATCTATCCATCGCAAATAGACTGTGATCTCAAAGCGCACCTACTCACATCCAAGAGAGATAACATATAGTTATATTGTGATATTAAAAGGTAACCCATTAAAAACAATAGAAACTATGTCAGCTTGGCAGATCAATAAAATGCAAGTTGTCATGAATAAAAGGAAATATTAACTAAAAATCCAGGTGTACGTTTAGTTAGAAAATAAAGAAAGTCATGATGATAGAGTGAATAATTTCTCTTATAAGGAAATATTGATATTTAACCAAAATATATAAATAACTTAGTCCATCACAACTAAACTTGTCATCAACTAGTATCGATCTAGGATTTTCTCTCAAACAATTAACATCATAATTAATCATGAGGATTTCTAAAACTCTTTAGGAGTTCTGGGATGTCATATACGAGCATGTCATCAATAGCTTATATCATTTTAGGCTTCAACTTCTCAAACTTATCAATGGTGTATCCGCTCAAGATCTCTCTAACGTGCTCGATAACTTATCTATGGTTTATCTCAACTATGCTTATTAGTCGTGCGCGTGTTCAGTGCCACATCCCCTTTCTTCATCATGTGCTGGCTTGACTGCAAAAGACGTGGCCATCGCACGACCTGTATATATGAGTGCTTCTGTAATGACCTTGAGTATGGACATAAGAGTAAGGACCATTTTTTTTTCCATTAGATGCATTTAATGATGAGTGAGAATGAATTTACTGGTAAACAATATGGTCATTAAGATAAGGCCTACTTTGGGTTCTCACATGAGCATTTATGTGTTTGTGTGCAAGTTTGTGTGTGCCAACTTGGGATACTAGGTCACCTCATACAGTGCAACCTTGAACTAATATAAATTATTTTCAGCATATAAAAAATGATTAATTTCATCATCGGGATTAAGGGAGGCAATGGGTCGTGTCGTGTAATTAATTTCATCAATGGTATTAGGTGTGGAAATGGGTCGTGTCGTGTCGATTTCGTGTCGGATCTAACCGGGTTCATATCAAAATCACCTATATCTAAACCCGACTCGTTAAGTCTTTCGTGTGTACCGTGTCGTGTCTTATCGGGTTCGTGTCATGTTTGGATCGTGTTCAAGTCGTGCCTTAACGAGTCATGTTGTGTATTTACGCTATATGGCTAAATGCAAACCCGATTCGATAAGTTATCGTGTTTAGCGGGTACACCCGTTAAGCACCCGTATTCGTTGAGGCTTCACCCAAACCTGCTAAAAAGTCGGGTAGGTCATGTCGTGTTATCGGGTTGTGTGATAATTTTCCACCCCTCGGGATGCATTTTTTTATTTCAAGCAATAAAAAATTATTTTCAGCAATATAAATTATTTTCGGCATATAAAAAATAATTTCCAGCAAATAAAAAACTATTTCCCACAAATAGAAATAATTTCCAGCAATAAAAAAAGATTTTCTGCAATATAAAATATTTCCAACATATAAAAATGATTTCCTGTAATAATAAAGTATTTTCAGCCTCAAAAAAAATTGTTTCCAACTAATAAAAATTATTTCCTATAAATAAAAATAATTTCCAACCAAATTTCTAATAAAAAAAACATAAAAAAATGCATAAAAATAGACATCGTACTTGGGTGAAATTTAATCTTGAATTCAATCTCTCCGTTCTGGTTGTTCAAAACTATACTCTAGGTAGAATCTTGAAACACAATGATATGTACCTGCGTGAACCTTTAATTCAATATTCAAAATGAAGAAAAAAAAAATCGTACAAGTAATTTATTTGGCTCCAGAAATTAAGACCTGACTTTATGCTGATTTTCTAATCCAATGTTACTCCAAGACATTTTGTATGGCGTTTTTTTTTTGGCTGTAATTTGCATGAACGTTTGGCGCCAAATTTTGGCACTTGTTTTTCTTGTTGTTTCCCGGCTGCAAAGACGTTTTGTATCTAGGTCAAATTGAAGATGATATCGTGGCTCCACTTTTCTCGTAGAAGATAGAGTATGGGAAGTTTTATTTGAGTAGGAGTCTTGCCCCGCACGCCACTAAGTTTTTTTTATCAAAAACGGTCATAAATAATTAAAAAAATATATTAAAAAAGGGGAATATACCAAAAAGTCCCTCAAACTTTTTTTAATACACGTTTAGTCCAAGCCTTTTTATTTTGCACCAAAAAGTCCTTCACCATGCCAAAAAGGCTTTACCATGCCGCTGGCGCGGAGCTTTAAAGATAAGAGAATAAGGAACTTTTTGGTACAAAATAAAAGGTTTGGACTAAGTGTGTATTAAAAAATGTTTGAGGGATTTTTTAGTATTTGATCCATAAAAAAAGGGGTATATACCAAATAGTCCCTCGAATATATTTTAATACATGTTTATTCCAACCCTTTTTTTTTGTTTCAAAAAGACAGGACTTTTTTAAACAAAATAAAAAGGCTTGAACTAAATACGTATTAAAATATGTTTGAGGGCCTTTTTGGTATTTGATCTTAAAAAAATTATTAATTTCTAAATTATAGTTAATATTACCATACATACAAAAGTGTCATAACAAATAAATATATTATACGACAGTTAAAATACTACGGTCATAAAAAAAACTTATTAATATGACCCAACAAGTATACACGTGTCATAACTATTTTTTAAATGCAAAAAGGGTCATAATTGTTAAATAATACTATTTATTATGACGATTTAATGAAAACGGTCATAAAATTGAATTCTAAAACTGTCGTAAAAAGGTATTTTTCTAGTAGTGCTAGGAAATTTTGGGCCGATACAGTGTCTATTGCATGCCATAAGGTGAATAGGGTTTATTTTCGTCCACGCACACTTAAAACACCCTATTAATTGTGGACTGGAAAGAAGCCCAGCCTTGCATATTTTCATGTTTTGGGGAGTAAATGCTACATCCTACGGGATAGAGAGCAATTAGGAAAGTTTGACTCCCGAAGCGACGAGGGAATATTGCTAGGATATTCATCAAATAGTAGAGTGTACTAGGTTTTTAACCTGAAGAGCTCTAAGGTGATGGAGTCAATAAACGTTACTGTGAAAGATGACGAACCATCGACGTCTGTTGACTCCACCCATTTGAGTGAGGATGACACACTCCTTTTTTATGATCCCACTGTGTCTCCCACACCCAGGGTGGACCCTACTCCTGTTCTAGGGGACACACCTACTTGGGTTCACAAGAGTTATGATCCTTCCACCATTGTTCGAGATCCCACTTTGGGGTCAAGACTAGTGCTTAGCTAGAGAATGTTGTTAGCCATGTCTGCTACACATCTAAAGTCGAGCCCAAGAATCACAAAGAAGCACTCAAGGATGAACACTGCATATCTGCTATACGGGATGAGTTGCTTCAGTTTAAAAAGAATAATGTCTGGGAACTTGTCCCCCGACCTAGTGAGACTAATATGATAGGTACCAGGTGGGTTTTCCAGAATAAAATGGATGAAAATGGTACCATAATTATAAAATAAGGCTAGGTCGGTTGCTCAAGGCTACACATAGATAAAGGGTGTAGACTTTGGGGAGAAATTTGCTCATGTTACGAGGCTTGAGTATGTCCGCTTACTACTCGCCATCGCATGTCATCTACACTTCAAGTTATATCAGATGGATGTCAAGAGTGCTTTTCTAAATGGCTCTCTGCAGGAGGAAGTGGAATAACCAAAAGGGTTTGAAGACCCTAAGCACCCAGAGCACGTCTACTATCTGAGGAATGCCTTGCATGGTTTGACGCAAGCACCCCGTGCTTGGTATGAGAGGCTTATTTCTTATCTCTTAGCCCATGGCTTCAAGAGAGGGGGAGTTGATATGACGTTGTTCGTCAGAAGAGATGACGGTGCTATTTTAGTTGCCCATATCTATGTGGACGACATATTCTTTAGATCCACGTGCTCACATCATGCTCTCCACTTTGAGGAGGAGATGAAAAGTGAGTTTGAGATGAGCATGGTAGGTGAGCTTACTTTCTTCCTTGGTCTCCAGGTTCGTCAGCTAGAGGATGGGATGTTCATCTCCCAATCCAAGTATGCTAGAGACCTAGTGAAGAAATTTGGTTTAGACTCCGCTAAGCATGCACGTACACCTATGAGTACTTCTATAAATCTTAGTAAGGACACTTCAGGTAAGGACGTAGAGCAACCCTTGTATCAGAGTATGATGGTTAGTCTTATCTACTTGAATGCCAGTCGTCTCGACATAGCCTTTAGTGTTGGAGTCAGTGCGCGATATCAGGCATCCCCGAAAGATTCACACTTACTCACTCTAAAATGTATTATCAAATACTTGAATGGGACTCTCTCCTACGGTATTTGGTATTCCTTTGATACCGATGCCCGTTTGTCTGCCTATACGGATGTCGATTGGGTCGGGGATATAGATGGTTATAGGAACACTTTTGATGGGTGTTTTTATTTATTTTTGCTCGTCTCCTGACTGAGCAAGAAGCAAAACTCCATCTCTTTGTCCACTACGGAGGCTGAGTACATCGCTGCCAGGAGTTGTTGCACGCAAATCTTGTGGATGAAGCAAATGTTGGAGTATTATGGGATTTCACAAGACAACATGACCATCTCCTGTGATAACATGAGCGCGACACACATATCTCGTAATCCGGTCCAACATTCGCGCACAAAGAACATCAGGATACGCGAGCACTTTATACGTTAATTAGTTGAGGAGAAAGTCGTATCCCTGAGTTTCGTGCCCACTGACCTTCAGTTAACCGATATTTTCATAAAACCTTTAGATGCCCTTAGATTCGAGAGTCTTAGGAAGTCTTTATGGATTTGCACAGTTGACTGAGGGGATGGTCCTTGTCTAGGATAGGATGCATTGTCATGTTCATATCATATGATTCCTATTGCTAGTTTGTATCATTTGTATTCTTATTTTTACTTTTTTTTATTTATTATTTTTTTTTAAATCCAAAAAGATTTTCTTTTTATAAAAATTTTAGAAAAGTACAAAAAGATTTTTGTATTTTGTTTACACCTTTTATGGATGAGCATTTAAGATAGCTGAGTCACAACATCCCTTTCCATTTTTCACGTGACTGTTTGATAGTGGTTTGAGATGCTACATCATTGCATCCATGAGCTTTACAGTTGCACGGATTTATTTGATTATTGTACTTGTGTATCACATATTGACTTGAGTGTTTCCATCTCAATTATGTCTATACAATGAACAATATGCGACAAAACTTAACAAGATTGGAATGGATGTAAAAAACCGTTTGCAGAGATTGTGTGGTACTTTAAAATGGGGAAGGGCTGCGAAAGGTTCTCATTTGACCTTTGCAAATACTAAGCCACCGTTAAATCGGATCTAAAAAATTGAGGAATTTTAATTATCCGGGGTCCAAAGAGGTTAAAAGATCCCGAAAAAAATTTAAAGGCAATAAAAAGCAACACATGCTGAACATGGGCCATTTGGTTTCCCCATCAATTCTCCAAAGTTTGAGAATTTAGATCACCTCTAAACAAAATATAAATCTGAGGGAGTTTGGTTGGAGAATTTAAATTGGTTTGCACTTCCTTGACAGTCCTGAAAACGCATTACATAGTTTTGGACGTTATTGGTATGGAAATCACTTTGAGCTTTGATTTGATGATTTGATTGAGTCAATTTCTTATAATTCCATCTTTTTACACCTAAGGATGATATTGAGTTCATTCGTTATAAATATCCAATATTCATCGTGAACGTATGTCATGTTTGTATGCACTGATTTTCCTATCGAATTTGATCACCCCCCTACATTTTCGCTATCATCGACTTGGTTATTTTTGTGTTCTTTCATGCTGTGATTCTTTGTTGTATATTTTGTGTGAAAATTTTTGAAAAATTCAAAAATAGCAAGTTTTTTACCTTGTGATATTCTCCATTTGCATTTATTTGTGCTTCTCATATCTGTCTATTTGGCGACATCATAAAAAGGGGGAGAATGAATTATGAATTATGGGGGAGAATTGTTTGGTTGATTTATCAATTGGTTGATTTATCAATGATTTTCTCAAGCTTAATTGATCTTTGATTTTTACATGTCATTATATTTCAACTGTTGCGTGTCATGGGTATCTACTTTATCTCATGTGTGTAGGTACAAAATTGATATTTATTGGATTGCACACCCTCCTGATGAGAAAAGCTTTGAGAGTTTCTGAAAAGACGAAGACTTGAAGATGTTGAAGTTTGATTGACGACATGTCAGTTAGTATTCTCAGTTTGAGGTTTTAATGGGGATATTATCTTGTATGTCATTTGATAGCATAATTCGGATTTTTATGTATGTACTAGCATAGACATAGGGAGAGATTTGTAAGGACATAATTTTATAAATATTCGGGGTAGAATCTAGGAATTTTTTATTTGTCCTAGATCATAATATGTATATCTGATACCGCTAAATTTAGCACGTCAACACGATCATCCACGACGGCCTTGATCCGAATCCATGCATCCCCCATCTTCACACATGCATCATGCTTCATGCGACGTGCTGCTCAACCATTCCCACTACTCCACTTCGCGTTATTGGTAAAATGATTTATTGGAATTGTTTATATTTGCATAAATATTTGGGAATTTTCTAGAAAATATTTTTTCAAAGTCTGATTCGTTTTATCAAAAAGCATAATTTTTTCTAAGCGTAGAAGCGGACTTGCCTCGGTCGACGAGCTCATTCAAACGACATCGCTATGTCGTTCGAGCGGCATGAGCATCTCGCGCGAACTCGTTCGAACGACAACTCTCTGTCGCTCAAGCGACATGAGGATGTGTGAACTCGTTCCAACGACGCCGCTGCCTCAATTTTCGTATAAATATCTGGGTATATTCTATACGTTTTCCAAGTCTTTTTTGCACACGACTTCTGCGTTTTACAGCCCAGAAAATAGACGTCATGTTTTAAGGTTTCATGTCTTATTTATTCACATAACCACTCCCATATATGTATGTGAATCTTTAAACCTTCAAAGGAACGTTTTACTCATCTGGAGTAACTTATGGAGAAGCCGTCTCTTTTCCATTGCTGCCCATCTGGAGTTCTTACGGGAGATTCCAGCTGACAACATCGGAACCGACACCTAAGGGTATTTCGTATGTCACTCTTGTTTTCATTGTAATTCGTGTAAACCGTTCTTTATAAATTATAGTGAAAATAAAAGGTTTTGCCCCTTTAGAGGATTTTTCCTCATTTATGTGTTTGTTTGGGATTGAATATTCTTGCATGATCGTATCGTCTTCAATCACACCTAAATGCATGTTTTAGGACTTAATTGAAAAAACTGAGTTTAATTAAATAATTTCTTTATTTGAACAAAAGCGCACTCTTCACTTTACCTTTTTGGGGAGAACTCTACAGCCGCAGAGCAGCGTGCTATTGTGGAGGGAGTGTCTATGAAGTTACTCTTATGGGGAGGGTAACCTACACCGTGAAGACTATGTGTCTAGGACTGCATGTCCTTGTGGTATAGCTGCGTGTGAACCACTGTTGATTTCTAGTCGTTGCTTTAAAGGTTTGACGAAGGCACTGTGCGTTACTCTTGTAGGCGATCAAGTTGTATATAAGTCAATGGTCTTGTAAACTTTTCAAAGTTCTAGAAATAAAAGGTTTTGCCCTTCGAGGATTTTTCCTGAATTTGTTGTTCCTAATATTTGATCTTAGGATTGTTTGATTTTCATATTTAATTCAATCACTTAGATGAATGTTTTAGGGTTTAACTAAAATTGGATTTTTTTTTATAATTCTCATTATTCCGCTGTAGCGATTCTACATCAAGAGATCGCCTAGGTGGGGTAACATATGGACCAAGAGATGATGCTTGCATGTGGGGCTGCATATGTGGCACTTGCTAAAATTGAGGAGAGGGTGGAGGTAAAGAAACATGTGAAGTAGTATTTATCACACCTTGTTGTTTCCGTAGTTTAAACCAGGATGATTCCTCCAAGATGGATTGTACGCATTCCCTTGAGGCGTATTAAAATTTTCTCTAAACCCTCCTATAACTTCCATTTGCTCCATGTAAATTTCTTTGTAGGCGGGTATTATAGGACATCCTTTTTTGGAATGACCCGCCGCACAAATGGCACACACCTTCTCTTTTTTAGCTTGAATAGGTCTAGTAGCTTCTCTCAATCGAACCTCAAGTAGGTCTCTTAAATTCTTTTCCAACTGATCAAGTCGACGGTCTAACAAAGTGTCCTTGTCCAGTTCATAAATACTGGATGCAGCAGGCGTGTTGGACACTTATCGATATCTATTTTGGCTATTGAGGTCGAAAACATCCCACGCTTGAGTGGTCTCGAATACATATTTAAAATGGGCCTCTGCATCGCTCGAGTCTAGCTCCCAAAATGGTCTTCCACACATTATCTGCACGAGTTATTTAGATGCCACAGTAAGCCCTTGACGAAAAAACGAAATGAGATGATGTTTTTCATACCCATGGTGTGGGAAAGCGCTAACTAACTCCTGAAAACATTCCCAACATTTATCAAAGGCTTCATTCTCATTTTGGCGAAAAGCTTGAATTTGAACTTTGACAGAGTTGGTTTTGTGTTGTGGAAAGAACTTGGAGAGAAACTTAGTCTGCATATCTCTCCAGGACAGAACAGAGTTCGCGGATAAAGACCATACCCAGGTCTTAGCTATATCCTTTAAGGAAAAATGGAAAATCTTCAATCGGATAACATCTTGCGGGCAGGCTTGATAACCAAATGTTTCGCATGCTTCTTCGAATTCTCTAAGATGGAGATATGTCTTTTCGAAATCCATTCCATGGAACGTAGGAAGAATTTGGATCATCCCATTATGAAAGTGGAACTGTCCTGTAGTGTACGGAAGTAGAATGCATCCAGGAGTGACAGTTCTTTCAAAAATAAGAGATATTTCATGGGAAGATAAGGCAATCCTCCTTCCCCAGTGCCATTACTACCTTGCACAGACATGTTGCTATCAAATGATTCTAAATTCCCACTCAGTGTTTGACTCAAAAGTGTGACTCGTGAGTGAATTATGAGATGAAGAAGGTGGAACCCAAAAGTGTGGAACGTTAGGGGTTTGGGAAGTATCAGAGTTAACTTCAGCAATGGGATTTTCGTGAACTTGGGTTGGATACGGCGGAGGAGTTTTCATGTACAGCCCTTTTTTATGAATGCATGAAATTGGGTTTAATTTCACTCTTCTAAATGTAACCTAAGCCTCCCTAGCAATGGCACCAAAAACTTGACGCAACCACAAATGTGCCTAAAGTGTGTGCTTTGTAGGCTCAAGTGCAAGCCTGTCGCGTTAGTAATAACCCGGTAATTCGGGATCGTATCCACGGGGAGCAAGGCTAACAGTTCTTAACGACGTAAGAATAGTTCATTTAAACCCTCAATTGATTCTTAAAAAGAAAAGAAAAGATTATGGTTGGTGATTTTTGAATTCCTTATGACTAAATTGCCATGAAATTGAATTTTAGAATGAACTATACTGACAGAAGAACTAAAGAAATCACCAGAGTATGATTATGAATATAAGATAAACTAAGTCAGGATACAATACCCCAATCCCTAGTAATTTACCTAATAGAATACTAGAATTGTAAATTAAAATTTTGAATGAATCCAGTCTTTATAGATCCTACGCATTACATATATGAGGATACTAGCCCGCATCATATGAAATCAAAGGTAAATATAAAGTAGTGCTAAATGATTATACGCGCATCGTATTCTTAAACATCCTAAGTACCTACGGCAAGAGAGATTAAAAGATCAACGATGCTTATGAAATTATTCCACACGACTCTTTTAAAATTTTAATTTAAATTCTATTTTCTACATGAGTAATTTACATCGGGATGGGTTCATGCATCCCAACTCTTAAAAACTTAGCCAGACATGATTTTATTAAATGAAAACACCATTCTAACTATGTATGAAATCATTAATCTACGAACTATTTGTTTAAGAATGCAGAATTGTAGAACAATTTAAGATCTAATGAAAACAAATTAAACGATCACGAAGAGAAATTGAAATGATATTTGTAATGAATCATCAAATCTGAAATTGACATTGAATCTTTACTAGAACTTTGAATCTTGAATAATTCTATGCCAAAATTACAAACTACAGTTTCTAGCCAATAATTCTTAGTGAATAGACTTATGACTACCGAACTCCCCTTCTTTTATGGCTTACCTTCTCTATATACACGAAACATGACTCCCCTTATGCTTTTGGACAACTCTTCATTTCCAGAAATAAATTCCAGAATTTCAACAGGTGGATCGGTCCGGATTTCATCGGATCGGTTCGATTCCAAATTCGGATCGTTTCGTTTTTATCAGAGGAATCGGTCTGATATCAGACCGGTTCTTTTTTTATCGTCTCGGTATCGATTTGGAGTCTACTAGAATGTGCACTTTCGGATTGGTCCGTCCTCAATTGGATCGGTTCGATATTCTTCAATTTTGACTTCTGTTTCTCAACTTTGACTTGCCATCTCTTTTGATCCAAAGCTCCATTCTGACTGTCGTTTCTTCCTACACTCTTGTAGTTGGATCATCTTCAACTTTCATTAGGCTTTAAATCTGAACTCCGGGTGTAAAGTTACGCTTTCTCCCTTTGACTTTTCTTCTTTTCTTTTCTTCCTTTCTTTTGGTTTCTTTCTCTCTTTATTTGCACTAAACACCTGTAAAACAATAAGACATATATGAAACTCGGGGTACTTGTTAGAAGAAGTTAATGGAAATGATATGGGATAAAACAAGTCAATTGCGTTATTCGAGGTGCTAAAAATTACTAAATGAAGAGGATAAATTCAGAAGAATTTGTGCTTAGTCAACTGGTTTTTGGATCCCATTCTCCAACCGAACCAGTGTTGAGTTAACTGCGGATTCAGAAATAACTAAGTATAAGTACAATTTTTCTCCCAAAAAAGACTCGAACAATAAAAGTGGTGATCCCAAATACTTCTTCAATTCTTGAAATGCTTATTTATACTCTGTGTAGACACCCCATTCTAGCACCCCCTAACCTCTCCTTAGATCCCTAGCACCTCTCTTCATCACTACAAACCTAAGTCATACCCCGGGTACTGACCTAGACGCCATCAGGCACTCCCAGGCTTCGTTTGACCAAATATTAAACTCTTTATCTCGACTGAGACTAAATAAATTTTCAAAGGGCGCTAAAACCCCTTCCCAACGGTCCGTCCCGTGCACGATTCTGACTTGCGGTGCGGACGAATGACCCGTTTTCCCTCGAAACCTGACCTAGAGGCCACCGGATGCTCCCAGGCTCCATTTGACCAAAGTCAACTCTTCAGATTGACTGAGATTGAATGACTCTTCAAAGGGCACTGAAACCCCTTTCTAACGGTCCACACCGTGCGCGATTCTGACTTATGGTACAGACGAACGATCCTTTTTACTCTGAAAGGCCATCGAATGCTTCCAGGCCATGGTTGACCAAAGTCAAATCCCCAAACTGAGTCAAACTCTTTGGAATATCGAATTACATCTCATAACCTTTCCAACAGTCCACCGCGTGCGCGATTCAGACATACCATGCAGACAAACGATCCGTTTATGTCCGACGATCCCCCGTCCAAAGGACCGATAAGCGTTTCCAAGCCACATTTTTCCCAAAGATAACTCCCAGACCTGGGAGCAGTCCGAAGGACTTTCGAAGGTCTCTGAAGTACCTTTCCATCGGTTCACCTCGTGAGCGATTCGGATCAACGATTTGCATTTTACGATCATTTTTCGAAGGAACCTGAAAGAGACTGTCAAACGACATGTTCCAAATCCTGCCTATCGACAGTGTGCCTAAAAACACCTGCCGATTGGCAGGACCAGGACTATGCCGATCGACAATGCTTTGGGCCTATAAAAAGGAGGGCTTGACCTTATTGCAAAAGAACCCAAGATTTAAAATCCATCACTCTCAGCGAACTCAGAAAACCTCTCTCAAAGTCAGCGTGATTTCCAAATCCAAATCATTTTCCAACCTTCACTTCTCATCATCTTTTTCACCAAATTTGGTGAATTAAATACTCTTTATCATCACCGAAGTGCAAGGGCTGCTCTCCAACATTCAAGATAAAGCTCAAGACCTTCAAGAAGGTCCAACTTTCTCAACTCTCTCTTCAAATTATCCTAAATTCGCTTTAACTTATTTTATTACTTAGTACTTTTATTCTCTCCATATCACATATCCTAATGAAAAACCCGAATAACGGCGGTGTGATAATTGATTAAATTAATTCGCAAGTTTCCAAGTGACCCTTATTTAATTAGAGTCTACTTTTAAATCTAATAAATACAGCCCCTAAACATGCATCTAAATCAACTCATCAAAAATTAAAGCATGCAACGCAGTAAATATGCTGAGACACAGATTTCAGGAAAAAAACCTTTCGGGTAAAACCTTTATTTCACTATGAATATATAAATCGCAACTTACAATTACATAGAGAAACCTGCAATGGATCAACGCGCAATCAACCCACAAAGACACGCAGTCTTGAGCTCAGTAAGAGAATACACGCAGCACCCTCCAAGGACTCGCAACCCAAACAACAAAGGAAGAATCGCAGCTCTCCTCAATGACACGCAGCCATAACACTTTGTAGAGACTCCCTCAGCAATGACACGCAGCCCTCGGTTGCAAAGATCTCCCTACAAAGGTTGAACAATAGCAAAGCTTGTGTTCTAGGGTTCCAAAAGATTCACAAAAGTAATTGAAATTTTTGTGTGTGAATCAAAAAGATGTTTGGCACAATAAAAATCGAAGTCTTGTTGTGTTTGAACTCTTAGAAAAGTTTTCTCAAAGACTTGAAAAATACACCACCGAAATGGGTATATATATATAGGAAACTTGAATTGGTGGAAAAAATCTAAAAAGATCTGTTCGAGTTTATCAAGACCGGATCGGTCCGATTTTGATGCCGGTGCGGATCGGTTCATTTTTTAAAAAGACTTCTTCGATTTGGCTTCGATCCGGGGTTTTCAGTTTTTGGTGCAAAGCGGATCGGTCCGATTTGGATGCAGATCGGTCCGGTGGTGGATCAGTTCGTTTTTATATTGACCGGATCGATCCGGTTTACCAGAAAACAAAATTCTTTTAAAAACCTCATTTTGCTTGAAAAAACTTACTTATTATTTTTATAAAATCATTTTATAAAAGTTTCCCAATACTAAGTATGAAACTTTAAGGGACTTAAAAACAAAACTTTACCAAGTTCATTCTCGGAGAGGTTATGATGTTGAAGACGCTTTGATATTCGAATTCGTTGATGGCACATGCGATGTTGAATTTCTTCAACGGTGTAACGGCGTACGATATACATATTGACAATGGACAAAAATGTCCTTACACCTAATATACTTTTTATTTAGTATTATTGCACATCTCCTATTTTCATATAAATAAAACCCAAAAAATGCTCATAAATTCCAAATGGGAATTCTCACACTTTTCTCACATTCTTCCGACAATTAAAACACTTTTTTACACACATACACATATAAGAGAAGTCCCCGGTTGGATTTATGGGATAAATCCCACCCCTCGTTTTGCATACGAACTACATAGACTTTGATGCCTCTATAGGCTATGTAGGCATCTCGGGGTAAAACTCGAGACTCGAGTCCTACTCTTTCCCATTTTTTTCTATTTTTCTAAATTCTTTAACTTAATTCTCTTAGATTCTATATATTTACATATACACATATTTGTTCTTAGTGGCGTATTATTCCACATGCGTCATCGTTCCATTATAACGATCAACGCAAGGATAATCGCATAAATCCTATTTTCTAATATTACTTTTTGGAACATTCCTATGGATGACTCGCTTTATCTCTTCCATGATACAAGTCGATGATCCCTATCTCCACTACGTATACACATGCACACATATCACGGGGAAATAGAGGAAAATATCAACAATCCATGAGAGACGATAAGGGCGGAATGGGTGCCTAACACCTTCCCGTTCCACAACTTAGCCTCCGAACCCTACTCGAATCATTTTTGGTTTCGTATGTATCAGTATGTCTTTGGATGTTGTCCTTCGGGATGGCTTCACTTTTTTTTATCTGTTTTGAGTAAAATAGACTTGCGACTTCATCTCTCTACATTTTTCACCTCACACATCGCCGATGACAGCCGAAGCGCTCCTGAGAGGGACGCGCAGGACCAAGATCCTCTCACCACATAGATGACCCCCTCTTGTTTCCCTCTCTGTGAAGATCGGGGATGACCACAGTGGCGAATCCACTGGGGACTTTTGTTTAATAGGGTTAGACTCTATTTACATGGCTTTTCCATTTTCTTATATACTCCCCCACTTTGCAAGATCCCCTTTTCATGTGTACCTCATTCTTATGATGTTATTCATACACTTGTAGAAAATTCTCCATGTACACTCCGCACCACGTGCACCTAGTATCACGTATGTCCACATGTTGCACGCATCACTTATCCATGCTTGGTGTACTATTGGTACTTGGACTTTGCTCCCTGTTTGACATGATCAATAAAAAGACTCTCATCATAAGATACTAATAAGAGAATCATGCATGATTTACATGACATCACCAAAGAGCATTGTGATTTACCAAATTTTATCCAGTAACTGGAGGGTCACTTCGTGATGGGCGCTGGTATGGAAGGGCGCAGTTAGCCTAAGTGATATGACTCTCACCTTTCATTGGCCAAGTACCTTCGACGTATATCGAATGGTTCCCCCAAATCGTACCGCTTGATCGAAATCATGACGGGAGGTATACCGTAAGGAACTCGTTCACGTACACCAAGTATATCGAATTCGCTCTCACACATAGCGTCCCCACGAGGTATATAGCGAGAGAATTCACGTACACTCAAGTATATCAAATGGCTTTCCCACACGTACTAATTTCCCTCAAAAGCAAGATGTATATCATGGAAGTCACGCCAAAGAGGGAAACCCTTTCCAATTCACCCAACCAACTGCATACCCTCATAGAGGTGTCAAGCCTAGGACACACATGTTAGATTAACGGTTTTGACCCGAAACTCTGCCAAAATTCCGGGTCGACCTGTCGCCCAAATTTTTGTTAATTTTAAAAATGGGACCCTGCCCGTGAGCCTAGTTACAAGTCCAACCGTAGTTTTACATATGTTACAAACCCAACTTTTCCAGGCTCAGTTGCCATCCGGCATTTCATTTTGCATTTAGGAGAATTTAATCCAAATGAAAACATAATAATTATAATAATCATGCTGAGACCCGTCTCCCAAAAACATTTCTCCTTTCTTTATCAAAAATCCAAAAATATTTATCCTTTCTTTATAAAAAAAAATCCAAAAACATTTCTCCTCTCTTTATCAAAAATCCAAAAATATTTTATCTTTCAACTTCAAAAAGAAAAAAAGAAAATGTCAAAAGAAAATTCATTCTATTTTTCAAAAAGAAATCCCATTTTATGCCTTCTCAGGTCAATTTCACGCCCTTGGCTTGGCTCCTTATTGGCTTCGATCTTCAGTCAAATCACCCCAGAATTCCGTCTGTTACCTTGGTACTTCTTCCGAGTCTGAAATCCATCCACTTTCCATGGAGAACACAGATCAAGTACCAGTTGTGCATCCAGATCTTATGGCAGTCTTAACTCAGCTCATGGCTAAGATTGACAACCTCCAAGTTGAGGTCCAAGAGATGCAACGAAACCAGGTTCCTGTTCCTCAAGAGCCCATGGACCTATTCCCTCATTCTATGGGTCCACCAGGGCCTATTTGGGTTTTCGAAGAGTATCAACACGCTCCACGTGCCCCTCCTGCTAATGGGCCACCGCTTGGACAACTTGGGGTTAACTTGCCTATGATCATGGATCCAAAATAAGAAGAATTGAACAAGGTCGAAGAAGATCTCAAGATGCTAACTAAGAAGTTCAACCAAGTAATAATCTTTGGGAATTACGTGGACTATACCCACATGTCTCCCTATCCTAAAGCGACGTTACCCGAGAAGTTCAAAATGCTAAATATCGAGAAATTCGGAGGAAGTGGACCCCCGATTGTTCATCTTCGCAGTTATCACCATTCTATGACTCTCCTAGGGGCTTCTGAAGAAGTGATGGACATATTATTTCAGCAAACTTTGAAGGATAGAGCCCTCCGATGGTTTTATCTCTCAAGGAGTCCAAAATCCATATCTGGGAGGATGTATCCCGAGAATTCATGTCGCAGTACAAATACAACGAAGAGCTTAAGGTCACCCATCATGATTTAGAGCTGCTCAAATAGAAATCTGGGGAATTAGTCAGTAACTTCATAGCTCGATGGAGGGAAAAAGCAGCCACCATGACCAATCGGCCATCTGAGGAAGAACAAGTCAACATAGTGAAGAAGAATTTCTTACCCCATGTTCGAGAAATAATGGGAGGACAATACTATCCCCACTTTTGAGCTCTCAGAGAAGCAGGAGTAGAAATCAAGGAAGGTCATGCTAAAACAAAAGTTGAACCAAAGAAAGTGTCCAGGCAGTTCACTCCCAAAAAATATGAAAAACCTGTCAATGCTACCGTCTCAACCATCAACAACATCTCTCAACCAACCACTCGTGGGCACCAGAAAGTCGCCATGTCCCAATTCGAGAGGAATACACCGAGCTCTATGCTCCTCTCTCCAAAGTTTATCAAGCCCAGTTAAGCCGAAACCTTATCAAACCCTTGGACCCCCGTCCATTGCCAAATCCACTTCCAAGAAACTTTAAGGCAGATGCCCATTACGCCTTTCATCAAACTGCTGGACATACCACCGACCAATGCTTTCACCTCGAAATATAATCCAAGGTCTAATTGATCGAGGTACCATTACCCCACCAGCCAATCCTGAGCCAAACACTATTCACAATCCACTCTTAAAACATGCCAATGCCATCTTCTTATAGGAGAACCCAGAATTTGATTCCTCAACTCAAATCACACCCATATACTCTCCCAAACCTCTCCAAATTTGCCCATATTTCCTCCTACACCCTTCTAGCCTCTCTGATCAGGCACTATTACTCCTTACCAGAGCATGCATCGTTGTCCGTACCCGTTCTAAAAATGTAAGTATGGAGTTATTAGAAGTACTAAACCAACTCCTAAAGTTCGGGCTGAAATTTCCCTCACATGTGATCATTGATTGCCAGAGGTTCAGTACGCTATTCTTAGAAGCACGAAAATGGGCCCGAGAGTCAGACAGTTGGGTGGTACCAATCTATGAAGTCAACCTAGATGACGTGGTCCAGATTATGACAGAATTATTCAGGCAAACCAACAATATTTGCAGTATAATCGAGTTACTCGATACTCTAAAGTTACAAGGGCACCTGGTACCTTCACCCTTACACTTCCTCGCAGAATGGGAGGACCTGTACGAAGAAGCCATTGAAGTCATGGAATACATTGACTTTACATAGAAAGATGGAATTGTTGCCACCGGATGGGGGGGGGGAATTCGAAGATTCAAATGGAGAGCAAGCTTCAGAGAAAACTGGCCTGGTAGACAACATGTGTGGGATGATATCATTTGAAGAACTCCTAGGAGAGATAAACAAGGTGGAAAAACAACCCGATATTAACGAAGAAATAGGGTTCATATTCTTCCCTTCTTCAGTAAATCATATGACCAGATCAGGAAGGCATTACCAGATCCCAAGCTTACTACCAACCATTGACAAAGGGAAGGGTGTTGAAAACCTTCCTATGCCAGAGATGACCCTCGAGGAGAGCAAGATCCTCGATCAACTAAAGAAAACTCAGGCTAACATCACTCTATGGGGGCTTTTCATGTCTTCCCAGCTGCACAGAAATGCTTTGATCAAGTTGCTCATTAAGCCCACAGTTCCTCCTTCCACCACACCAAAAGAAGCGATAAATTTATTCGGATCCCTGACCTCTACCCGAATGCTATCCTTTTCTCAAGAAGAAATCCCCAGAATTGGGCCAAACCACAATTATGCACGCAACATCTCCGTCGAAGTAATGGGAAAGATCGTACCACTATCTCCGGTCGATAATGGATCCGCCATGAATGTATGCCCATTAAGAACTTTTAAATGATTAGGATTGAAGGAAAGTGACCTCGCTCCAACCTCTGCTGCTGTACGTGCCTACGATAATACCCATCGGGAGGTGATGGGATCCATAAAGCTTGTAATAGGGGATGGCCCTATAAACCCTGTTGTTGAATTCCAAGTTATTGACATCCGAGATTGTTTTAACTTGTTACTTGGATGACCTTGTCTCCACGATATCAAGGGTGTGTCTTCTTCACTCCATCAAAAATTGAAGTTCTTCGTCGACAGACGAGTCATCACCATTTTGGACGACGACGACAATGTCGAGGGTGCAAGTACCAGCAATCCAATCCTTGAGATACAGCACGAATGAAACGATATGCTCCTATCAAGATTTCGAGTCGAGCCACTTGTAATGCCGGTAGGGGACTATTTCAGAGAAAGGGTTTGTCCAGAATACGACCCTCATGGCAATGTCAATGTGATTCAGATGTTCAGAAACATGCACTTAATGCTCGAACTGGGGAATGGACAAAGACAGCAAGGGATAATTGAGCCCATTGTACTGAAAAAAGCTTTTCCTCCTTGTGGTTTGGGGTATCAACCATCAGAACAAGAGTTCAGAATGATCCGCCAGTCTCAACCAAAGAGAAGATTAGACTACATCCAGACTATCCCAGGGGACTCCTTGAATGGACGATTCATTAAATAGGGAGAAGACTTCCCCTTTTGGGGATTTTTGAAACCATGGTATGACCATACAGACAAGAGGATGAACCCTGGAATGGAGATCTTCTTCTAAGATAGGTACCCATGGGCCAAAAGTTCCCAACACCATGTACAACCGATCATCAAAGATACTGAAGAGATTGAGAAAAGTGACTCCGAGGATTCGTTTAGCCTACAAACACTGGGGCTGACACTCTACATGGCTCATTCAAGCACTACATCACTGGATCCATCCCACCTTATTCAAGCTGTTGATACACCTCTCCTCAACTGGCATGCTATGCCAGTTCAACCTGTTGAAATCACACCTAACCCCAATGTTTACCTCATCTCTTCTTTTGTTATCTATCCTTGCTCTAATGTAATCGAGACCTCCTTTGATGAGGTTCTCAATGCTGTTTTTCCTATCAATGAAATAAATAAATATTTTGAGTATCTTGTTGTGCCTTACATTAATTATTTAGATTCTAATCAAACTTTTGATGATGATGATTTTCCAAATGAACAAATATTAATTGATCTAAATAAGGTTAATAACAAACAACATAACCGCTTTCAAGTTAATCAAGAAGAAACTGTTGTAGTTAACCTCGGTTCTAGTAGCTAATTGCACGAACTTAGGATAGGGGCTAGCCTCAACGAGCATGAGCGCGCATAACTTGAAGGAATTAATGGATGTCATTGCATGGTCCTATGATGATATGCCCGGCATTGATCCTGAAATAGCTCAACATGAGATCCACACTCTCCCAGATTACAAGTTGATTAAACAAAAGTTGAGAAAGCTTCGCACTGAATGGTCGCTCAAAGTCAAAGAAGAGGTGGTTAAACAGTTGAACGTAGGCTTTATTCGTGTGATCGAATCTCCCACTCGGCTAGCCAACATAGTGCCTGTGCCGAAATCAGGAGGGAAAGTTTGGATGTGTGCAGACTATCGGGATTTGAATAAAACCTCTCCAAAGGATGATTATCCGTTACCCAATATCGACATGATCGTGGATAACACAACCAGTCATGCTCTCAAGTCATTTATCGATGGGTTTGCCGGATACAACCAAATTAAAATGCACCCAGATCACCAAGAAAAAATCATGTTCATCACACCGTGGGGAACCTTTTGCTACACTGTTATGCTATTTGGTCTCAAAAATGCTGAGGCTATCTACCAGAGGGCTACCATAACCATCATGCACGATCTGATTCACAAAGAAGTCGAGGTCTATGTGGATGATATGATTATCAAATCCAAAAGTAAATAAGGTCATGTTCCTGCTCTCCAAAAGTTCTTCGAACGATTGCGACGGTATCAGATGAGACTCAATCCACAGAAATGCATCTTCGGCATTACAAAGGGAAAACTCTTGGGATTCATGGTCAGTGAGAAGGGGATAGAAGTAGATCCTGCCAAGCTGAAAGCCATACTTGAGATGCCACCTCCCCGAACGGAAAAAGAAGTCTCTGGTTTCCTTGGGAAATTGCAATACATCAGCCTGTTCATCTACCAGTTAACTTCTATTTGCGAACCTATTTTTAAACTCTTTCGAAAGGATTCAACCAATGTTTGGAACGAGGCCTGCCAAGAATCCTTCGAACGAATCAAGAAATATCTGACCCAACCTCCGGTACTCATGCCACCACAGTCTAGTCTCCCCTTGCTCCTATACCTAACCATAACCGATACTATAGCTGGGGCTTTGCTATCCCGATACCTTGAAGATTCTCGCAAAGAAAGAGCCATCTATTATGCCATTCGCAAATTGACTGGATACGAAGTCAACTACACTGCTTTGGAAAAGGCATGTGTCGCGCTTATTTTGGTCACCCAAAAGTTACGACACTACATGCTCCCTTTCCCCATCAAACTTGTATCCCGAATGGATCCCATCAAGTAACTACTTGAGAAACCCGCCTTATCCAATCGAATGGCTCGATGGTTGATGCTCCTAATTGAATTTGATATCGTGTACGCCACATAGAAAGTTATGAAAGGAAGATCCATATCTGACTACCTCGCTGACTAACCATGGAAGAAGCTGATGTTTGGATCTCCGAATTCCCAGATGAAAACATCCTCTGAGCGGCTCAAGACAACCTTCGATGGCAAATGTTCTTTGATGATGCTGCCAACAAAAAGGGATATGGCATTGGGATACTTCTTATCGCCTCAGATGACTCCCACACTCCCATAGCTATCAAATTGGATTTTCTCTGCACCAACAACATGATTGAATACGAGGCATGTACGGTAGGCCTCAAAGTTGCTCTCAAAAAAGGTATTCAATGCCTAGACATCTACGGGGATTCTACCCTCATAGTCGGTCAAGTGCTCAGAAAATGGAAGTCAAGGACGAAAAACTTCAGCCCTTCCATGCCCACTTAGAAGAACTAGCCTCCCAATTCTAAGATATCACCTTCCACTACCTACCTCGAGCAAAAAATAACCTAGCCGCTGTGCTTACCGACCTTAACGGGGAAGAAATGGCTCGCCCAGTCAACTTGGACCGTCTAAAGAAGTTCTACCCCTAGTCCGAAATCTCAGCGCGCAACGACTCTTCTCATCTCTGTTCTATTCTAAAAAAAATCTTCACTTCCCTCTACCCAGAACTATGTGGGCCTGATCCTCTATAAAAAAATCATTTTCATAAAAATTAAAACTTTTAAAAAAAAAACAGAGGTACGTAGGAAGCTCATACATCTTACATGAGCACGGCCCTTTCTTTTTCACAAAAAACTATTCTTCTCTTATCTCCGAGAACGACAGTTCATTCTAACATATACTTGACCAAAAGGATTATGCATGTCTTAGCGATCGGTATAGATAATTCAAAATACAAAAGTCATTAAAAGGCATAGTTGGATGATCAAAAACTTGTTTATTTCACTAATAAGAAATTACAGTGCAATTACATAAGAAAAAAGAATGAATAACTTCCTTCCCCCCTACCATCCTAAAATGCCAAATAAATTCCCAAATTTATTCCCCATTACAAAACAAACTCCCCAAGAATCTTACCCACAACTACCAGAGGAGCCTGATCCATCATCATCATTTACATCTTAGGGCCCCAAGCTTCCCCTGCCTGAATAGAGTGTCGCAGACGCTCCATAAACCGATAAGCTCGAACCAGGCTCGAAAAAAACACAACACCTCCCTCCATGGTATCAGATAAGACAAGACACCTTTGTTCAATCTCCACTACCAACATCTTGCTGACTACTCTTCTCCACAACCACTTCATATAATCCCCGGAGATGTTCCAAACTCTCCCGACGGACTGAGAAGGACGGGTCGATGGACGCTGACTATCCCACAAAGAGCCAATCCGTATGCGCAGACGCTCTATCATATCTTCTACCGGAAAGAAATCTAGTCTCTGAGGTTGCACGATCTGTTCCCAACCAAATTGGCACAGAAGCTTCCAAGAGAAATAAAAAGAGGTCTGTCTGAGACCAACCAGCCGAACGTACGGGTATTCCCCCAGCTTCAGAATAGGTAACAGTTATCCCCACCAAGGCACTGACCAACGCAGACTCATAGCTCCATGCTCCATAAACCAGTTCACCCAACTCTCGATATCCAGGCCAACACTGATAAAATGACGCGAAAAGAAGTTGGGCACAGTCGACAAAGGATATTCCGGAGGAGTCACCAGGCAGAATCTTTCATGCAACCACATGAATAACATCACAGGGCTACCCCTCAGAAAGTCAGAATGACCTTCTAGCTAGGCATCCAGGCCATTCAAAGTCTCCGCCAGTTTCACCGCCACAGGATTGCGACGGTATGACATTCATGAAATAATGGCTGCAAGTTGTGGGTCCACCAGCAGTTCCCCAGTCACCAGCATTAATTTTGAAACCAAGCCCAGAACGATGGCTCCGGTATATCCAACATCACCAACCTCCTACAAATGCACAGACCTACGAAAGGGAAATCATTCCTCCAGTAACAAAAGATCTACCCGCCGAGGGCGAGACGTGGAGAAGTCCAGCCAATAACTCCCGGAGAGACCGCAAAAACTCAGGCATAGCACTCGCCACACTACGATTTACTCCCAATATGGTAGAAAATTCCTCACAAGTTGAACAGACTTCTTCCAAGCCAAAGCGGAATACATGGTCTTTGGAGTACCAAAATTATATCACCGCCATCATCATATTCCACTCTATGGGCCGATTACGCCACAAAGAGACTCGACGCATGTTGAAAGCATCGTAGTCGACGTTGTAGGAGCACATCGCCTCCAAAGTTTTGAGGTAGTTGGCAAAATCAACACTACCACGGAGAGTCATCTCATAGAATAAGAAAGATAGAATGTGAGGGTGTGATGAAAACACTCCACCCTTACCCCTTTGCAAACCCTCACAAAAGACACAACCCTTGCAGAAATCGGAGGGAATCCTGCCCCATAGGTTACCAAAAGCTGAAGAGAGTACCAATCAAAGCCTTGATTGATTAGACTGGACTAACCTGCCAATAGGTAGGACAAGGGGCTTGTCGATCGGTAACCCCCTATTTTTAGAAACTTACCTTTTTCCTATTCTGCCAAAATAAAAAAATAAAAATAAAAACTTAGTGAAAATATATTGATATTCTCAACAGAATTTCAAAATCCCTTTCCATCTTTATATCATTTCTCATTTTAAAATTTCCTTCAAAATTCCAAAAATATTTCTTTTTACGGTCTCAGCAGAAAATTAAAAAGCGCATATGCATGCATTCATTCATTACTAATAGAAGATAATAAAAAACTCCACTGCATTGCAAAGATATTTTTCCGTGTTACATCAATTTTGTAGGAAATAAAGAAAAGTAGAAAAATAGCAGGACTCAGCCCGAACCCACATTCTCTTTCTCACCTACCCTTCCCCTCTCTCTCTAAGAGCTCCCATCCTTGCGACGTGCTCTCTTTCCCCTGCGGTGAGATGACGCACCACCGCTACCTGAACCAAACTCCTCCCCGGATGAGGCAGACGACACCAAAAAAGAAGGAACAGTAATCGTGTCCCAAATATGGGCAATCGTCGAAGATATCCAGTCCCTAATATACCTCAGCCAAGTAATGGACACCCGGAGTTGCTGTAAGGAAAAACATAATCAGTATCAAATAGAGAAGATCAAAAACAAACCAAAGAAAAAAAGAAACCAAAGGAGAAGAACAGAAAGGTATACCAAAGGACGAAGAACCTCCTCTATCAAGCCCAACTCCTTCGGGTCCATCACATGAGGACGATGCAACATAGGCACCATCCTTCCATCAGCTCGACGAATGTTGTAGGAAGGGGTATGCAATCCCACAAAGGGAACCTCCTGAGTCGCCACCGCCACAGATGACGACGGACTACTACCGCTGTGGGAGGACCACACTAGCCGACTCGAACCCGCAGGAGGGAAGGGCATCGCATCATATATGCTAGGCGTCATCAGCTAACTTATCACAAAGTCCATATAATCATAAGACACGGTTATGTCGGTATACAATAGATAGGACTCGCCAATCATTGTCGTAATCCTCGCGTCCTCTGGCAACAATTGCTCTCGCCTCATAGACATAGGGAGCCTCACAGATGGAACCACAACATCCTCCTTAGCAATCTTTCGGACCACCCTCTCCCTGAGATATTAGGAGTGGCCAAACTCATGCGCCAGCAAACGCCTTATCTGCGCGTGCACCCTAGTCGACCCTGTGTCCTGAACAGCCATCCCCCAAGGGTAAAAGGTCACTTGAAAAATCCCTAGCAGATATAAGTAAATATGGAATCAGAGCACACAAAGACCAAAACTGAAGAAGGAAAAATTCTTACCCTATCACTGGTCAGGCCATTCAAGACCTAACGCATCGCCTCCAGAGAAAGAGATTTTCTCGACTGCCAATTGGCCTTCCGCCACCGATACAACTGGCAAAAGTCCCCAACGGTCTCGTCCTTCAAAGAAATCAGTCGGGTATTACACCCAATCACCTCATAGAACCACTTCTGCCAAAGATAAGAATCTGTGATAAAAAAAGAGACGCACAAGAAAAATGCGAATGCATGAAAGGAAAATGCGCAAACCAAAGAATACCCCGATAAGATACGTGGCTTCAGTGAAAGACTGTTGGCAGCACCAGTTAAATGCATCCAGAGAAAAATAAAGGGTCTCCAAAATCAGGCTCCCCCAATCATAGAGAGGGATGTTAAAAAACATCCTCAAGTATGGTAAAAACCACAAGTGGACAACGTCACCGCTCAACGCCACCAGAAATCCTCCCAACACCAGAAAAATAAATAGCCAGGCTATCTGCCTCACCTACAGTCCGTCCTCCACCTCAATCACCCTACTCAGCAAAATATCCCTCAGCGGAGATAAACGAATGAAGTCCCAGATACTATCCTCCCCACATCACCTAGCGCCGCCCGCACCGCCTCCAGCCTCACCCGTAAAAAGTGATCCACCTCTATCTGCTCTCCATCACAATCCAGCCCCAGTAGCTACTGCACATGCTACTGCACATCTATGGGAGTCACAGTCATCTCCCCAAAGCCAAAATGGATAGTGTGGGTAGTGTCCCACCACCTTTCCCCCAGAGCACATAAAGCCGCCGTCGAACAAGGTGTCTCATCCACCACAGACGCCAGCCTCCCAAATCCTGCTGATGATACTACCCAACGCACCACAGGTGGAAGGGAAGGTGCTCTCAGACATCATTAAGCCCCGTCGTCCTACGGGCACGCATAGTCGACAAAGAAACATCAGACTGTCAAAGGGGAACCTCGTCAAAATCCAAGAAAAAAAAAAGGAAATCACAAAAAGAGAATGCCAAAAGTTATTATGTACTTACATAACCACCAAGGTTCACCACCCTAGAAGAAAGATGACGCGACGGCTCTCGCAGCAAAGTCCGCTCATCCGCAACCATCTCAAACGCATCAAAAGAGTTCTCACTCTCCAAAGCAAGAGACGCCTTGGCCCTCAACTCCACATTTGCCAAGTCATAACAGCTAATCATTCCCTGTATACCACAGTGCTCATAAAAGAGGCCATTTCTTAAGTTGTGGAATGTCAGAACGATTCGCAGAATTAAATCGCAGAAAGAGAGAAAGCAAGAAGGTATGAAAAATAAAGGAATCCTGCCCCTTTTTATAGGAAGCCAAGGGTCATGCCGATCGGCACCCCCCACATACCGATCGGTACTGACCTTCCACCTTCTCGAGGCTTTCCAAAATTCTGTGCCACTACTGAATGGCACCCTCCACGCCATGTCGATCGGCACCCCCTTAAATT
Source organism: Sambucus nigra (assembly GCA_949130495.1). NCBI lineage: Eukaryota > Viridiplantae > Streptophyta > Magnoliopsida > Dipsacales > Adoxaceae > Sambucus > Sambucus nigra. Next base: position 718,949,982 of record OX422207.1, read on the forward strand.
TTTGTACAAAAACTCCCAGAAAATACCAAAAAACCCTGAAAAATACTCAGAAAATTCCGAAAAATCCCAAGGAGGATTTAGAACATTTTCACCAAGAAAATTTCACACTCCCTCAAAAAGAACCCCTACTTCCCCAGCGAAACCCTCAAAGCGAAGTGGATATCCCCCCGACAACGTCCCCAGAGAACCCTTAAAGTATCCTAAACTCATGTTATCTCCTATTCCCCAAAAGTCTTAAATTTCCCTGAGCGGAACATTTAAACCCTAAACCACCTAATTACTTCGCTAGTGGAATTTACAGCATCAAATTGGTTGTTCCCCCGCAAAGTCTCCAAACGATACAAAAGTTGCTTAACAAATAGCTCCCCAGCTTAAATCAAAATCACGAGGAAATTTCCCCGACAGAGTTCCCTGAGAACATCACAATTTAATCCCTCAGAATTGGCATTGACCCGCAAAATTGCTCATCTCAATTTAAGCCCTCAGAATTGGCTTCGACCCGTAGAATTGGTCATCTCAATTTAAGCCCTCAGAATTGGCTTCGACCCGCAGAATTGGTCATCTCAATTTAAGCCCTCAGAATTGGCTTTGACCCACAGAATTGGTCATTTCAATTTAAGCCCTCAAAATTGGCTCCGACCCGTAGAATTGGTCATCACAATTTAATCCCTCATAATTGGCTTCGACCCGCAGAATTGGTCACCTCAATTTAAGCCTTAGACTTGACTTCGACCCGCAGAATTCGTCATTTTAATTTAAGCCCTCAGAATTGGCTTCAAATCACAGAATTTGTCATCTCAATTTAAGCCCTCAGAATTAGCTTCGACCCGCAGAATTGGTCATCTCAATTTAAGCCCTCATAATTGGCTTAGACCCGCAAAATTGGTCATCCTCTTTCAAAGGCATCATGTGGTGTATATTCGACGGTTATCGTTTGTTCCAAACTCACCCATTAAGGGGCTCTGTAGACACCCCATTCCAGCACCCCCAACCTCTCCTTAGGTCCCTAGCACCTCCCTTCATCACTACAAACCTAAGTCATACTCCGGGTACTAACCTAGAGGCCATCAGGCACTCCCAAGCTCCATTTGACCAAAAGTCAAACTCTTCAGCTCGACTGAGACTAAATTAATTTTCAAAGGGCGCTGAAACCCTTTTCTAACGGTCCATCCCATGCAGAATTCTGCCTTATGGTGCAGATGAATGACCCATTTTCCCTCGAAACCTGACCTAGAGGTCAACGTACGCTCCCAGGCTCCATTTGACCAAAGTCAACTCTTCAGATTAACTGATACTGAATGAATCTTCAAAGGGCGCTGAAACCCCTATCTAACGGTCTATCCCGTGCACGATTCTGACTTACGGTATGTACGAACGATCTATTTTACTTCGAAAGGCCACCGAACGCTTCTTAGCCCCGGTTGCCAAAGTCAACTCCCTAAATCGAGTTAAAATCTTTGTAATGTTAAATTACATCTCATAACCTTTACAATGATCCACCCCGTGCACGATTCTGACATACCATGTTGACGAATGATTTGTTTGCGTCTGACGATCCCCCATCCAAATGATCGATGAGCGTTTCCAAGCCACATTTACCCCAAAGATAACTCCCAGACCTGGGAGCAGTCCGAAGGACTTTCAAAAGTCTCTGAAGTACCTTTCCATCGGTTCACCCCGTGAGCAATTCAGATCAACAGCTTGCATTTTATGACCGTTTTTTGAAGGAACCTGAAAGAGACTGCCAAACGGTATGTTCCAAATCATGCCGATCGTCAAAGCTCTGGGCCTATAAAAAGGAGGGCTTGACCTCATTGCAAAAGCACCCAAGATCTAAAATCCATCACTCTCAGTGAACTCAGAAAACATCTCTCGAAGTCAGCGTGATTTCCACATCCAAATCCATTTCCAACCTTCACTTCTCATCATCTTTTTCACCAACTACTCTTTATGATCACCCAAGTGCAAGGGCTTCTCTCCAACATTCAAGATCAAGTTCAAGATCTTCAAGATGGTCCAACTTTCTCAACTCTCTCTTCAAATTCTCCTATATTCGCGTTAACTTATTTCATTACTTGGTACTTTTATTCTCTCCATCTCACATATCCTAATATACTTTTTATTTAGTATTATTGCACATCTCCTATTTTCATATAAATGAAACCCAAAAAGTAAGAAAAGGAGGGTTTGCTCATAAATTCCAAATGGGAATTCTCACACTTTTCTCACATTCTTCCCACAACTAAAACACTTTTTTACACACACACACATATAAGAGAAGTCCCCGGTTAGATTTATGGGATAAATCCCACCCCTCGTTTTTCATACGAACTACATGGACTATGATGCCTCTATAGGCTATGTAGGCGTCTCGGGGTAAAACTCGAGACTCGAGTCCTACTCTTTCCCATTTTTTTCTATTTTTCTAAATTCTTTAACTTAATTCTCTTAGATTATATAGATTTACATATACATATATTTGTTCTTAGTGGCATATTATTCCACATGCGTCATCGTTCCATTATAACGATCTACGCAAGGATAATCGCATAAATCCTATTTTCTAATATTACTTTTAGTAACATTCCTAAGGATGACTCGCATTATCTCTTCCATGATACAAGTCGATGATTCCTATCTCCACTACGTATACACATACACACATATCACGGGGAAATAAAGGAAAATAACAACAATCCATGAGAGATGGCAAGGGCGGAATGTGTGCCTAACACCTTCCCGTTCTGTAACTTAGCCTCTGAACCCTACTCGAATCATTTTTTGTTTCGTATGTATCAATATGTCTTTGGATGTTGTCCTTCGGGATGGCTCCACATTTTTTTGTTTATTTTGAGTAAAATAGACTAGCGACTCCATCTCTCTACATTTTTCACCTCACACATCGTCGGCGACGACCGAAGCGCTCCCGAGAGGGACGCACGGGACCAAGATCCTCTCACCACGGAGATGACCCCCTCTTCTCTCTCTATCTCCGCGAGGATCGGGGATGGCCACACTCTGCATTCCACTCAAAGGTCTTTCTAAGCAGCTCAAGGAATGCCAAACACCTAATGTTGCTCGGGTAACAAACCGGTTTAAAGCAGCCACCCTACCAGTAAGTCTTTTAACAACCTTCTTGTAAGTCAGAGATTGTATTTCTGTTAGAGCTTTGATTTTGGCAGGGTTAGCTTCAATTCTTCTTTAGTTTACTATGAAGCCAATGAACATTCCCTCTTCAACACCGAACACACATTTGGTCGAATTTATCTTCATCTAATGCTTTTCTAGCTGATCGAAATTTTGAGTGAGGTCCTTGATATGGTCTTACTTTTAATCAACATATCATCTACATAAACCTCTATTTTTTTCTTCCAATTTTCTCTTTAAACACCTTATTAACCAACCTCTGGTACGTTGCTCTAGCATTTTTTAGCCCAAAGGGAATTACATTGTAGCAATAAGTACCTCGACTGGTAATAAAAGAAGTGCTTTCCATGTCTTATGGTTTCATTCTTATCTGGTTATACCCAAAATAAGCATCCACGAAGCTCAACAGCTTATGTACTGATCTAGCATCAATTAATTGATCAATTTTAGGCCAAAAAAAATGATCATTTGGGCAAGCTTTATTAAGATCAGTAAAATCTACACACAATCTCCACTTATTATTTTTCTTTTTGACCATCACAACATTGCACAACCATGTTGGATATTTCACATCCTCTATGAATTGGGTCCTTTATAGCTTCTCCACCTCTTCCTGTATGCCTTGGTTTTTCTCCGGACTGAATACCCTATGCCTTTACTTAATCGACTTGGCATCCTTGTTTATATTGAGCTCATGACAGAGGAAATTGGGATCAATTCTAGGCATATCCTCGTGACTCCAAGCGAACACATTCCTCCGTTGTCTCAAGGACACAATCAATTCTTATTTCAGGAGTGGATCCAATGTAGAGCCAATCTGGGTGGTTCTCTCTGATTTGTCCTCATCCAGGATTATGCTTTCGGTGGCTTCAATAATTTGCCCTTTGACTACTCCATTTCATCTCAAGGATCCAGAGTATCAACTTCTAACTCATTGTTGGGCTTTGTAGTGTCTACCTGGTAAGTGGTGGTCTTCTTCTTCAAATCAACCAAATCTTCTTGCTCGACTGAGGAGTAATAACATTCTCTGGCCACTTTTTGGTCACCTTTTACGATATCAATCCCAAAGTGAGTGGGGAACTTCAAACACTAATGGACTGTGGATGGTACAACTTTAAACTTCTTTAGTCATACCCTGCTGAAGATCACATGATAAACAGATTGAACGTACCATAGCTACTTCAAGTTTTACAGGTTGATCTCCTCCTACATCTCCACCTGTAATTATATGATAATCAAAAGAGCCAAAACGTACCATAACTACTTCAAGTTCTAGATTTTTGGGCTTCTTCGACATGTCGAAATCGTCATCAGAACCATCTTCATAGTTTCTCTTCCTGTCATCTCTGGGTTTGTAGGGAGAATTTGACTTTCCTCTTATTTCTCTGTTTTCTCATCGATCAACAAATTTTTTCATCTTTCCTCAGTGAATGAGGGATTTTACTTCGTTCTTCAAAGCGATACAGTTATCGTTCGTGTCACCATGATCCTTATGGAACTCGCAATAATTTGATTTATCCCTCCTCTTAAGCGGTGGCCTCAGATTCTCGGGCCATCGTAAATCTCTATTCTACTTAATTTCTTCTAGGATATAGTTAATATTGATCATTAATGGAGCATATGTTCCATACTTTTTGAGTTTATCATCTTTCTTAGATTTCTGCTCCTTTTACTCCTTCTTCTCAGGCTTAGTGGTGGGACTTTGCTTTGCAGCCATTGCTTCCTCGATGTTCATGATTTTTCCTACCTTAGCCATGAGCTCAATTATGGTTTTAAAAGGATCTTTGTCCAGATCGTAGTATATCTTTTCTGGAAGCAGTCCACTCATTAAAGCGGCGATGGTTGTTTTCTCCTCATAGTCAACCACTTCTAGTTTCTCGTTGTTAAAACGAGTGATATATTCTCTGGTGGTTTCCCATACTCGTTGTTTGACACTCAGGAGATGGTCTACTATTTTCACTAGCTTAACCCCTAAATAGAAGTTACCGATGAATAGCTCGGCTAGCTAGTTAAAGTTGTCAATTTATCCTCAAGGCAGGTTATTGTACCATATTTGGGTTAAACCAGTAATGGTGCTGGAAAAAGCTCGACATCTCATTTCATCGGGAACAAAATATATGTCGGTTGTAACTTGATACTGCTCTATGTGTAAAACTGGATCAGTTTTACCATCATAGTTAAGGGTAACCACTGGGGTCTTAAACTTGGATAGAGTTGGGAAATCAATAATTGTCTAAATGAAGGGGGATCCCTTGACAAAATTTCGCTCGAATGGATTCTTTGCATTTAATTTTTCTCTTTCTCCCAACTAATCTTTTAATCGCTGGATTGATCCCTTCCATAAAGGTTTTCCTGCATCAGATTTATGTGAAGCAGCTCGGCTATTCCAACCATATGTTTTCGCTGAGCTCTCTTCCTGAAAAGTCTGCTCGGCTTGTACAGATCATCAGATAATTGTGGCTTTATAGTGTTCGAATGGGTGTTGATTAGTTCTGGATAACTCTCTGGCAGGATTTCTATTTACTTGGGGTCCCAAACGATCAAAAGGCGAAACTCTACTCAATATTTCCAAAGCGCTTGGTCTTTTAGGAGAGAGATAATGGCCATCATAGAATTCTATGGATCTGAGTGATGAATAACTCTTGGACAGTAAGACCTATCTCGTGAAGATTTGGAATAGCTATGTTGGCTATGCCTAGGAGGTGGAAGTGGCATTTCTCTCCTCGACGAAGGAACCATTTGCTGGCTAAAAATAGCTGAATATCTGGCTTGTAATGATTGAACCAATTGCCTCATTGTTTCTTGCATGGCACCTTGACCCCTGGAAATACTGATAAGAATTCCATTTAGGGCGGCTGCTGTAGGCGAAGCAGATGGGACGGTTGTGTTGCCTTTATTTCTAGTACTACTCTCAGGGTAATTCATTTTCCCTTGAATGAAGACGTATAAGATAGAAAACGGTATTAGACACACACGTTCCCACAGATGATGCCAATCTGTTGCTGTTAAAAAATGGACTAGATTTAATTTTTTAATCACAAATCGTAATACCTCGTAATTTTAATGATTTTTAAAATGGGATTAATTAGATTTAATTGTGATATAATTGGAAATTAATCTGGATTTAAATATTATTCGAGAATAAAGTAATATGTAATTTATGTTACTTAGTGATTAAAGTATATACAATTGATTATGACTTTATAAAATTGTCGCGAATTATGTGTATGACAATTATGGGAATTTTGTTGGGACGCACATTTGAGTCGTGTTGGGATTATAATTTAATGAAATAAAAGTGAAATATTATTATATCATCCGAATAGTCATTTTGACTGTGCCAAAGTGTCCGGAAGGGTTCAAATAGTCGAAAAAGGTCTACTTGGGTGTTTGTTTAGGGTCTCGTGGCACTTTGGAACCGAAAAGACACCCCGGAGGGGTATTTTGATCATTTTACAAGGGAGGTGAATAGTATGCACGAATTTGGGAGATTGTGTATAATTTTAAAGGGTTTAGATTACAAGTTCATTCTACAAACTTAGAAATAAAGAAATTGAGAGAGAGAGAGTGAGTGAAGAGCTTCTCTGGGGAAAGGGAAGAGTCATTATGGGAGAAGAAGAGACTTTTCTAGGAAATCAAAGAACAACCCCCTTGCACCCCCAAGAGCCACCATCACCACTGCCGGGAGTTGGCTGGGAAAAAGAGAGGACCACCAAAAGAGTATCATCCCCAACGGATCAGACCTACAATCTAAAGGCAAGTGATTAATTATTGCAAATTTAGCTTTTATATTGTCCATGTTAGGTTATTTAGAAAATTCTAAAAAGATGCATAATCAAAGATGAATTATGGTGATGTTAATTGAATCTTTAAAAGGAGAATGATGTAGGATTAATTTTCTTTTGAGTATAGAATTTAACCCACTAAATTTGTGAAGTATTGGTGAATAAAATCTTAGTTTATATGATGTTCTTGGAGAGATAATAAAATATGAGTTTTCTGAAAATTATGAGAAATTTCATGTTTTGGAAATAAACTAGTTAGATGTTAATTCATTTCTGGAAAATAGAAATATGTAGGATTAATCTCATGTTGTTGGTAGATCTTACTCCACGAAATAAACATCACATGTTGAAGAAATTCTTAGAATTATTGGAGTGTTCTTGAAATATCATATGTTTAGTTTTCTGAAAAAATATGAGGTTGATATATGCTTTTAATCCAAACTCTTGATGATTCTAGGTTGTTTAGATCAGTAGGAATCATTTATATATGTTACTATATCATGTGGTATGGATTATAAGATATTTGGTACATTAAAATAAAGGTTTGATTGGTTAAAAGATGTGAAACTCGTAATATAATAGTTGCAGAATCTTGGCTGATATCTGGGCGATCGATCGATCGACACATGAAGCTCGATCGATCGACCCCTGACCATCGATAGATCGACCTTCCCAGAATTGATGAACTTGTACCTTTTTAATTCTTGATTTAATCCCAAAACTTTTAGAAATCTTTAGTGGTTATTATTTGAATATAATGGGACTTAGAGAAGGGCAGTAAGATATACCTAAGGCCCAAAAAATATTATTTTGGGATTGTGAATGAGGGTAAATGAACGAGTGTTTAATTAAACGAGTTATTTTGGAGAATTATATTACTTGGGTTTTAAATCGGATAAATGATAATTTAAGGTTAGTACCAGTAGTAAGAGAGACATAAATTACCGGTATAACCTTAGGTATAATTGGGATTAACCTTAAGAGAAGGAATAAAGGGGTTAAGAGTGGATTAGGGATTATCGGGGAATAAACCTAATTAAAGTAAATTTAATTCATAGAAATTCGGGAGTCGTGATGACATGAACTTATAGGACGTGATGTTTACCTACTGAATTTATTTGAGGATTAAATGATCACCATCGTGCGGGTAGATAAGTTCATAAATATATACTTTGAGAATTAAAGTCATAATCGAAAATATACGTAGGATATTCGGGATATAATTATACTACGTATGGGATTTATTATATGGATTGTGCGTATGCCCTATGATTATATACAGGTATAATGAATACCTATTATATATATATAGGTGAGATGATTACCTATTATTATCATATGGTTGTGTGAATACCTTATTGATGTTATATTTATATAGGTGGAAAGTATACCTATATTATAGTTTGTTATGTGTATGACATGCCTATGCTGCTTGCTATCGAGGTGGAGGTTTCGCGTTGTGGACGGTCTTATCCTTGTGTGCCCAATTAGGAGGGATTTTCGATTCGTACCCTGAGCATAGGACCTTAAACACGTGCTATCGGTGTATATGATAGTTTCGACGGTTGAATGGGAGCGTAGGTATGTGCATGACCCATTTGGCTGGGGAGTATGCTCGCCTCCAATATATTTGTGTTATGATATGATTCGTGAGATGCGCCGAATCAATAGTCCTCTATACAGTGACATTATGTATCAGGACATGATAGCAGAGTATGCATGCACTGCAGTTGTGACTGGGGAAGTTCCGTATTAGTATATATATAATTAGTGTGATATTATATATATATATATATATATATATATTTTAAGTTGTGATGTAATCTACTATGTTACATTGTAGATATAAAGATGTAATCTTCTGTATGAAATTGTAGATTAAAAATATAAGGTGTGATTTAATCTACTGTGTAAGGTTGTATATAGAAGTAAATAATGAAGTCTGAATTGAATTAAGTAAGTGAACACTAAATTCCAAGGTTGTAACAAGACTAGTTCATATTAAAGAGAAATGATTATGAATAATTATAATACGTATGGTATGGGACATACGGGTTTATGATATGGATTAGAATTATGTTACTAGTTAGGATGGAACCTTAACTAGAAAGATAATAAGATACGATAGGTGTGCACTCTAGATGAGAGGTGAGAATTCTCAAGAGAGAATCAAGAAACTAACATGTACATAATAAATGCTTAATTGTAATTGTTAAGCACTTGCTATTTTAAAATCTTTTACAATCGGGCTCTGACCCGTTTCCTTGCATATTATCTTCTCTGTTATATCTTGTACATCAGGTATTCAATAGCAGGGATGCCCAGCATAGATTATGGATATTCTGAGGGATTATAGCTACTAGCAGAGATGCGGATTTTGTTTAGACGCTTCCTTCCTGTTGATTCACTCATCTGTAGCGTCTACTTCATTTAGGGCATGTCGCCCAGGATTCCAGAGGTTGTAATTACTTATGTAAGCATTGTGGATATCAGTTTTAATTAGTGTAAATGAAATAATTTAACTGGAGAGTTAGTCCAGTCACAAAATTTTTATTGTAGTTAATTCAGTTGTGATGTGTTGTTGCATATTATTATTCAATGTCGTGGAATGGTTTTATTAAATTAAAATTGGAAAGTTTTTAACACTGGCTTAATTGAGTATCAAGTGATAGGGAAAGGTTTTTGACAGTGATGCTAAGAATGAACCAACTGTATATTCTGATTTAATTGGGTATGGGACTGATCACCCGGTATTTAATTAGGCGGGGTGTTACACAAATAAAATATAAGATTGTATGAAATAATCACACAGAAAACGAAGATTTTTTAAAATGGTTCGGTTATGTAAAAAAGCATACGTACATTGTTATTGTATTGATTTGAGTGAGTACAGAAAACTAGAAACTCGTTCTATCTTGACTTTTGTGAAAGGAATACAATGTATTTATTGTAACCCGGAGATTAAAGGTTGGACTGCCTTTATATATTCAAGCACTTACACCCGTACATAATGAATGTGATGGTTGATAGTCTAGACCACATGCGGAAGGACCTTTGGTTGTTTCCCCTAAGTGGTGACTGTTTATTTACTTTGATGGTTTGCATTCTTCATGTTGGTTGGCATGCCTGGCGAGCAACTATCTTCGGGGCTAATGAAATGGCTGCTGACTAGGATTGTTCCCACGTAAGGAGGCAAGTGCCCATATCTGATTGGTCAATATATGTGGATAATTTTTTGTATCAACACCATATAAGATAGAAGAAAATTTTATTTACCAGAGACAATGCCTCGGTTGCATGGTAGAAAGTTAATCATGATTCAGTTTACCAACTTGCTCACAGTTGAGCACGAGCACTCCCCCTTTCAACAGACCAAAGGCCAAGGAAGGGTTTTTGGCCATCGATATCCCCGGGTGGCCTTTCCCAGATTTATGGGTGTCATCCTTCTTGGAAGGCATCACTATCATTGAAGAAGAATGGATCTTCTCCTTTTTTTATTTTTCTCTCGGGCTGGGGAGTCCGATATAGGTATGGGGGCAGAAAGACCCTCAAGCTCAATCCTCTTGTAAACTTTTGCCTTAGGGGAAGTGGGCATCAAGTGATCCTCTTCAACTAACATAATTTTTCTCATAGGAGCCATTATTTTATCCTCAGCGTAAAAAAATGGTATTTACGTTCAGTGGCTAAAAGGAGGAGGAAGTGAAAGACCCCTTACTAGTTGAAGGAAGGAGAACGTCGGGGATTGAATCCACTGGATAAGCAGTAAAACTGTGGTTGGAATCTTGTACTCTAGAAGAAAATACGTCGAACCTGGGTGATCACCCCTGTAACCAACGGCCTTCTCTTATTGCAAACTTTGATGAGTTCCTCCTATTGAAGTTAGAAGGAGAACACTACAAGAAAAATAAGTATTAGGGACGGTAAAAATTCATCCCTAAAAGTACAAAAATCGTCCCAAAAGAGTATTGAGGACGAATTTTACGACCGCAAAAATTCGTCCCTTATACTAGGCGTCGCAAATATTTTAAGGACGGATTTTACCGTCCTAAATGTTAATTCATGAACGCTTTACATTTAGCATTAGGGACTGATTTTTTCGTCCTAAAAGGTGTTCCCACGAAAAAATTCCCGTTCCCGCGAGTAGTATTAGGGATGGATAAATCGTTCCTAATACTACTCAGATTCTGGCAACCTAATTAGGACGGTAAAAACCGTCCCAAAAGGTATTCTCAATTAATACAAAATAGGTATTAGAGACGGTTTATAACCGTCCCAATTGATAAATAAAAAATTATCATAAATAATTATATTAATGCTTTATGCTGCAATAATAAATGACGACTAATTTGCATTATAAATCAAATCATCCAATTATAAACGCAATATATCAACTGCATTCATTGAAACACGTATCCAATAACAATTTCTTCCATTAAACTACATTCAAGTCGAAATATTTAAATGAGTACAAAATCCTACTAATTAATAAGATATACAATTGTCAAAAAAAATATCATCCCTAAATTAAGATGATAAATATAGTTGTCACGCTTCAAAAACTTCTCTTAGTGTCACATATAGTAGACACACTCAAAAACATGTCTCTTCAACTTCGTGTGCACAACCTGCAATCAATAAATAATCATTTTATCAAAATAATATTATAGTAAAATAAAATATCCAAATATATTAGTTAATCGTATCAACAACTTTTTACAATTTAAAAAAAATCGACAGTCTCCTTTATTTATGTATGAAAACCAACCTGTTTAATCAACAAAAATGCCTGCATGGCCATAAAAAAATTGAAAATAAGAATCTCTCATATCAAAAACTCTTTACAATTTTAAAAAAAAAATCGACCCAGTCTCCTTTATTTATACATGAAAACCAACTTTTTTAATCAACACAAAAGCCTGCACGGCCATAAAAAAAATTAAAATAAGAATCTCGCATATCAACTATTCTTTAAAATTTTTAAAAAAATTCGACAAAGTCTCATTTGTTTATACATGAAAACCAACCTGTTTAATTGACACAAAAGCCTGCACGGTCAGGAAAAAAATTTAAAACAACAATCTCGCATATCAACAACAATAATAAATAAACAATCTACCTGGCGCAAACCATTGATTTGTTCATGTGTTCCACGCGAATAAAATATAACCCTAAAATGTTATCCTGTAAAGAAATATAAGAGACAAAACAAAAAAGATATCAGTAATCAAATAATGTTTAACCATAAGTCTAAATTTTACAAATTATCACCGTATACTCAAATCGGGAGTCCAATGATTACGCGGTCAGTTCCTACGAGTTATATTGGTCCCGTGCAAAGCTGCTTGTGCCTCTTACGGGACCATTTTATGACAATTTTACGTTTTCACCCCATGATGGCATGTTTTTAAGCCTAATTCAAACTATTTATAAATTCGCATCGTATACTCAAATTGGGAGTTCAGTGACTACACGGTCGATTTTTATGAATTACACTGGTCCCGTGCGAGGTGCTCGTGCCTCTTATGGGACTATTTTGTGATTATTTTACGTCTTTACCCTTTGATGACATGTTTTTAACCTAAGTCTGGCCTTTTGCAATCAAAATCTCGTCGTATACTCGAACGGGAGTCCGATGACTACACGATCGGTTCATACGAGTTACATTAGTCCCATTCGAGATGCGCGTGCTTCTTATGGGACCGTTATGTGGCCATTTTACGTTTTCACCCTTCAACATCATGTTTTTAAGCGTAAGTCTAAATTTTTGAAAATTCTCCTTGTATACTTAAATCACGAGTCCCGTGACTACGTGGTCGGTTCATACGAGTTACATTGATCCCGTGCGAGGTGCTCATGCCTCTTGCGGGACCATTTCGGGGCTATTTTACATTGTCACCCTTAGACGACATGTTTTAAGCCTAAGTCTAATTTTTATAACCGTTTGAAAATTATCATCATATACTCAAACCGGAAGTCCGGTGACTACGCGATTGGTTCGTACGAGTTATATTGGTCGCGTGTGAGGTGTTTCTGCCTCTTAAAGACCGTTTTGTGGCTATTTTATGTTTTCACCCTTTGACGGCATGTTTTTAAGCGTAAGTCTAATCGGTTATAAATTCTCATCGTATGCCCAAACAGGGAGTTCGGTGATGACATCGTCGGTTTGTACGAGTTACATTGATCCCGTGCGAGGTCCCCGTGCCTCTTACGAGACCATTTTGTGGTTGTTTTATATTTTCACCACTTGACGCCATATTTTAGGCCTAAGTCTAAATTTTGTAAATTCTCATCGTATACTCAAAATCGGGAGTCCGGTGACTACGCGATCAGTCCTTACAAGTTATATAGGTCCGGTGCGAGGTGCTCGTGCCTCTCATGGGACCGTTTTATGGTTGTTTTACGTTTTCACCCTTTGACGCCATGTGTTTAGGCCCAAGTCTAAAATTTTCAAATTCTCATCGTATACTCAAAACGTGAGTCCAGTAACTACGCGGTCGATTCGTACGAGTTACATTGGTCCCGTGCGAGGTGCTCGTACCTCTTACAAGACTGTTTATGGTTGTTTTACGTTTTCACCCATTGATGACATATTTTAGGCCTAAGTCTAAATTTTGCAAATTCATGTCGTATACTCAAACCGGGAGTCCAGTGACTACGTGGTATGTTCGTACGAGTTATATAAGTCCCGTGCGAGGTGTTCGTGCCTCTTACAGGACCGTTTTATGGTTGTTTTACGTTTTCACCCTTTCACACCATGTTTTTAGGCCCAAGTATAAATTTTGCAAATTCTCGTCGTATACTCAAACCGGGAGTCCGGTGACTACGCGATCGATTCGTATGAGTTACATTGGTCCCGTGCGAGGTTCTAGTACCTCTTATGGGACCGTTTTGTGGTTGTTTTGCATTTTCACCCCTTGACACCATATTTTTAAGCCCAAGTCTAATTTTTTGCAAATTCTCATCGTATACTCAAATCGGGAGTCTGGTGACAATGCCATCAGTTCTTATGAGTTACGTTGGTCCCGTGCGAGGTGCTTGTGCCTCTATGGGACCATTTTGTGGTTTTTTAATGTTTTCACCCTTTCATGAAATATTTTTAAGCTTAAGTCTTACCGATTGCAAATTCTCGTCATATACTCAAACGAGGAGTTCAATGACTAAGCCGTCGGTTCATACTAGTAACATTGGTCCCGTGGGGAGTGCTCGCACCTCTTACGGTACAGTTTTATGGTTATTTTACGCTTTTACCCCTTGACGCCATATTTTCGCCCTAAGTCTAAATTTTGCAAACCCTCATCATATACTAAAATTGGAGTCCAATGACTACACGGTCGGTTCATGCGAGTTCCATTGGTCCCGTGCGAGGTGCTCGTGTCTCTTAGGGGACCGTTTTGGGGTTATTTTACGTTTTCACCCTTTGATGGCATGTTTTTAAGCCTAAGTCTAATTTTTTTAACCGCTTATAAATTCTCATCATATACTCAAACCGGAAGTTTGGTGACTTCGCGATCGGTTCGTATGAGTTACATTGGTCAAGTGCGAGGTGTTCGTACCTCTTAAAGACCGTTTTGTGGCTATTTTTTTAGTTTCGTCCTTTAACAACATGTTTTTAAGCATAAGTCTATCTGATTGCAAATTCTCATCGTATACTCAAAAGGGGGTCCAGTGATTATGCAGTCAGTTCATACGAGTCACATTGGTCCCGTGCGAGGTGCTCGTGCCTCTTACGTGACCGTTTTGTAGTTGTTTTACGTTTTCACCCCTTGACGCCATCTTTTAAAGCCTAAGTCTAAATTTTATAAATTCTCGTCATATACTCAAACCGGGAGGACGATGACTATGTGGTCGGTTTGTACGAGTTACATTTGTCCCGTGCGAGGTGCCCGTGCCTCTTACGAGACCGTTTTATGGTTGTTTTAAATTTTCACCCCATTAACGCCATATTTTTAAGTCCAAGTCTTATTTTTTGCAAATTTTCATCGTATACTCGAACTAGGAGTTCGGTGACTACGCGGTTGGTTCGTACGAGTTACATTGGTCCCGTGCAAAGTGCACGTGCCTCTTACGGGATCGTTTTATGGTTGTTTTACATTTTCACCCCTTGATGCCATATTTTAGGCCTAAGTTTAAATTTTTTAAAATTTAGTCGTATACTCAAACCGGGAGTTCGGTGACTACGTGGTCGGTTCGTACGAGTTACATTGGTTCTGTACGAGGTGGTCGTACCTCTTACAGGACCGTTTTGTGGTTGTTTTATGTTTCACCCTTTGACGACATGTTTTTAAGCGTAAGTCTAAGCGATTGTAAATTCTCGTCGTATACTCAAACAATGAGTCTGGTGAGTACGCTATCGGTTCGTATGAGTTACATTGGTCCCGTGCAAGGTGCTCGTGTCTCTTATGGGACCGTTTTGTGGTAGTTTTACGTTTTCACCCCTTGACGCCATGTTTTTAGGCCCAAGTCTAAATTATGAAAATTCTCGTCGTATACTCAAACCGGGAGTTCGGTGACTACGCAATCGATTCGTACTAGTTACATTGGTCCCGTGCGAGGTGCTCGTGTCTCTTACGGGACCGTTTTGTGCTTGTTTTACGTTTTCACCTCATGATGTTATGTTTTTAGGTCCAAGTCTAAATTTTTTTAAATTCTCATTGTATACTCAAATCGGGAGGCCGGTGACTATGCGGTCAATTCCTATGAGTTACATTGGTCCCGTGCGAGGTGCTCGTACCTCTTACGGGACCATTTTGTGGTTATTTTACGTTTTCACTCCTTGACGCCATGTTTTTAAGCCCAAGTCTATTTTTTTGTAAATTCTCGTCATATACTCAAATCGGGAGTCCGGTGACTACGCGGTCGGTTCGTACGAGTTACATTGGTCGCGTGAGAGGTGCTTGCACCTCTTACAGGATCGTTTTGTGGGTGTTTTACGATTTCACCCTGTGACGCCATATTTTTTGCTTAAGTCTAAATTTTGTAAATTCTCGTCGTATACTCAAACCGGGAGTCCGGTGACTACGCGGTCAGTTCGTATGAGTTACATTGATCCCGTGTGAGGTGTGAGGTGCTCGTGCCTCTTACGGGACCATTTTGTGGTTGTTTTATGTTTTCACCCTTTGACGGATGAAACACCCTAAATCTTTGACTTACTTGAGTCTATATTATTTAGGCATTTCAACTAATTTGGATATTGTGTCAAAACATATTTTTTAGTATGAGACTTCTCCATGGTACATCATACAACGTTCTCGTCTTCTCAAAATGCCTCGACTCTGCTCAACGATATATCCGAGTAAAGGTATTCACGTGTGGTTGCACATTTGCACTTGACACACATTAGGCACTCATGCATATATTGATTGAGATTATGTGGTTGGTTGTCTAAATATTTTCTAAAAGTGAAAGTAGATTATTTTTGCTATAAATATTTTTTTAAATAAAATTGCTATAAGTTTTATTTAAAATGAATTTCTCATTATTAAAAGAATTTTCGAAATATTTTTTGAAAGTTAAAATAAACTTTTAAAAATGTTTTTTTGCTAATAAAATAACACATGTTGTTTGGTTGTTTATTACATGTTGCCTTAGCTGTTAGTCGAAAATACTATTTAGTGCACTACCATAGGCTTAGGCTATATCTTCCTAGCTTTAGGTACCTTAGCCACTGTTATAGATTTTGGTTATTTCATTAGTTTAAGGCTAGTGTAGATTTTTGTCCTTTTGTAGTCATGGATAATTCATGCACCGATTGTACCTGCTATTATAAGCTTGAGGTTTATTGTACATGCTATTGTAAGCTTGAGGTTTATTTTTTTAAACCTTGTTTGTACAATATATATAGTCTATACCTGTCTAGTATTTGGAGTTTTGAAATCTTAGGTTCATAATTGTTTTGATCGAGATGGACTAATAGGTGTCGTCGATTTTACCTTACATTATAGGCTTTTGTACCTTAGCTTATGGTTATAGCCTTGTGTTGATTAACTTACTAGCTTTTGGACATAGCTGTTAGGATTATTAAGTTTATAAGCCTTAGGTGTACACATATGTTATACTCCAGCTATAGCCTTAGGTACATGCTAGATTTCGTACATGCATCTTACAAGCCTTAGAAGATTTCGTCCATTAATATTTTGTCCTAGCCTTAGGACATGATTTGATCCGACGGTAATTACCCTTTCCATGCAGATATAGGATCAGTTGATTTGGCTGTATAACATTATTTGTGACCAAGTAAGATTTTGCCAGCTGTGACTTATCCATTTTTTACCGTTGGTTATTAGAGAGATTACTATCTCTTTCATTTTTGTTCGTTGGATGTTAGAGGTTGTTACATTATAATCGTTAGAGAGTTTGTTACAACTAAAACCCTATACCAGTCTTGTTTCTATCATTTAGTGGTTTTGGTTGTTTAAGTTTGTTCAATCAGTTAGACAATTTTAGTTGTTATAATCTGTTAATTTTCTTAATTCAATTTAATCTCAGTCTTAGATTAATAAATTTTAATGTGAACCCTTCAATTAATGTTTCTAGAATAATCTTTTCTCACCTATATAAATCTCATTAGAGAGTTTAATTAGAGTTACAGATTTTAGAGATCATCAGATATTTTCTAGATTGAGAAACACAAAAGGGTCATATTTTGTAGAGAGAAAAATTATAGAGAATTAGAGAAATACCTAAGAGAGAGATTGAATATTACTTTTCACACATTGTGTTATTTCTACTTCATCTCTATTTTGTTTTTGTTTTTGGATTCTCAATGATCTTACACATCATCTTCTATTTTAGAAATTGAATTATTGTGTTATTGTAGAGAGAATTTATGTGCTTTCATGATGAAATAATTTTTTACAAAAACTATAATTCCTTAGATTAATTTTTAGATCCGAATTTTTATTGAATATTTTTATGATCCACTACAAAAAAATAGGTGCTTTTAAAATCCTATTTTTTGAGACAGACAAAATATAGTCTTTAAAACATATTTTTTTATACGGATATAATTAACCGTCTCAAAAACTGTTATTTTTTTAGACTACTAATTATATCCGTCTAAAAAAAGGTCATTTTTTGATACAATTAATTATATCCGTCTTATAGAGTAGACCAAATAAGATGGTAAATATTTAGTGTATCTAAAGATATACCAAATAAGACGGCTAAAAAAAATTGGTTCCCACCACTAATTCTTTTCATCTCCCGCTCACACTTTAACCTCCCACCTCAAAAAAAACAAAACCCTCACACATTTACAATACCCAAACCGGCAACCCCCTTCCCCCCTCCCCCCCGGGCGCACCCCCGGCTTCATCTTCCTGTCAAACCCAGGCTTCCCCCCTCCCCCAGGCGGTCTTCTCCTCCGCCCCTGGGCGTTATTCTCCTCCGCCACTAGGAGTTTTTCTCCTCCTCCGCCCGAGGCGCTCTTCTCCTCCGCCCCCCATCCATTTTCTCTCTCTCCGGTTGTTTTTCATTTCATGGTAACTTTTCATCTTTGTTTTTTTTTGTTGAGGAAAACAGTATATTGTTATTTATTTATTTATTTTCATTTTTCTTCTTCAAAATGTGTTATTGTATATAGTTAGTTGGACAATGGTGACAATGGCTGATCAAAAATTATTCTGTAGACATAATTAATTAACCATATGCATAATACTTATATAAAATGTAAATAAAGAGTGGATGCTTATTTTTTTATTTTAATTTTTTTTGTAGCTTTCAATGTGACCTAAATAAGCAAATTTATAATAGGCTATTTATTTTGTTCGATGTTATATAGCATTATGGTTCATTTTGGCTCAATGATTCTAATTAGGTTTGTTTATTGGTTTAATTGCTTTCATTCTATATTTCAAGGTTGTTTTAAAAAATATTTTAGGTCTTTAAGTTAATTAGACATTATTCATAATGATTGACTATTGTTTTTTTGGGACTTGAAATTATTGGGTATTATTAGTTATGTCTCGAATTAAATAGGTATTGTTAATATTGATTTGGTATACTCGTTCGTTCCATATTAAGGGTCCATGTCTTTATTTTGTATAAATCAAAGATACACTCAATTAATGGACAATTATTAACTCATGTTCACCATCATGTAATTTATGTATATAAAAAAGGGGCGTATACCAAATAGTCCATCGAACATTTTTTAATATATGTTTAGTTCAAGCCTTTTTATTTGTTCTAAAAAGTCCCTCAATATGACGTTAGCGCGGACTTTAAAAATAAGAGAATATTGCTTAAATTGGTGTTTGAGAGAATTTTTGGAACAGCATAAAAACACTTGGACTAAATGTGTATTAAAAAATATTTTAGGGACTTTTTGGTATTTGATCCCATAAAAAATAACAAATTATCCTACAAATATCAGCTCGGGGTGCCCACGCCAAATTTCTCTGCACTTATCATAAATTTTTCTCCCCCTCAACTAAAATCCTTGATCCACCCCTGGTGATTGGTAGATCTTTTTTTTTTATGTATTTCTAAGAGTGAAGTTAAATGACATCAGGTCTTATTACTACAAAGTTAAATGAAGGGATAAAAAAGCTTTACAGTTCTACAAGTACTTTGAGAGCAAGTATAGAAATGAAACTAACATGTTAAAGAAGTAGCATGAGTCTCATTCCTTCTTTAATTACATATCTTTTCCCATAAAAAGTTTGTGACAATGAAGGAGTACGAGAAAGAAAAGAGAAAGAGAATAGAGAAAAATTGAAGGAATTGGGAATACATGAATTGTATTCGGCAATTCAAAATAAAGATAAAAAAAAAAAGTGGTTCAAAGAGTAAAAAAAAATCACTAGTGATGATAACGAGTTTGTGCCATGTGAAGAAGAAAACGAGCATACGGAGTCAAATGAGGATGAAAATGGGTACGTGCCTTGTGAGTTTTTTAATGTGTAAATGTTTAGTGATGTAGATTTTAATTAGTTGATTGTGTGAACTCTTATTTGATACTTTCCATTATCATGAGCACACTAGTATTTCAATATTTTAAATTTGAATTGTTCGATTTAGTTAGCCATAATAATACTTAAATTAATGTGATGAATTATATTCTTATTTTTATGCTTGTTCCCCCTTTATGTGCTAATCACTTTAGGAATTCATGTTTGCCATTATTAATCTTTTTAGCTTTTCATCATCTTGCGAAGACATTATTAATGTCATTATCTTTATATTATGAAATATAAATTTACTGACATTTTTTTAGATTCATAGATGGGAACCATGGATAAGAGTTGGATTGATTTTCGCAACCGGTGTTCAAGAGAATACATTAATGGGATTGAAGGGTTTCTTAACTATGCATATGCAAAAAAAAAAATCAAGACAACAAAAATCTATTGACCCTGTAAGAGATGTGCAAATCGAGTGTACCACGCCCGACAAACTGTGAGAGATCACCTTGAGATGCATGGTTTCGGCAAGACATATAAGGTTTGTATTTTTCACGGAGAAACTCTTGGTTGTGTAACCAGTGATAGAAATACTCCACGGGATGACATGTTAGTTGATGATATACCTATACCTGTTGAACTGAGTGCTCGAGATAACATGGTTACAATGGTTCAAGAGGGAATAGGTATTTCCCACGCGTATGACAATATGCGTGAGGAGAAATGTAACACCGAAGATGTCTTTGAATTCGATGAAGATGTTCCAGAGTACTATAAACTTATGAAAAAGACTCAATGCGACTTCTATGAAAATTATCCGTCGGGGGTTACTGAATTGTCATTTGTTGTTGAACTCTTGCAAATGAAGCAACGTCATGGTTGGAAAAATTGTTCTCTCACGGCTTTATTGAAATTTTTGGGGAGGATGTTTCCACATGATAGAATTCCCAAGTCTTACTACCAAGCCAACAAGCTAAAAAAAGACTTGGGATTCAAGTACGATACATGGGATGCATGTCCAAATAACTCTATGTTATTTCATAATGAAACCGAGGGTCTTGATAAGTGTGGCATATATGGATCTTCTCGATATAAAGATGAGGAATCAAGTATTGATGGTGTCCATGGTCCGAAGGTAGCCATAAAGAAAATGAGATACTTCCCTTTGAAACCGAGATTGCAAAAATATTTTGGTCATCCTATTTAGCTCTTCTAATGACATGGCATGCTGAGGAAAGGATCGACGATGGTGTAATGAGACATCCCGCTGACTCTCCTGCTTGGAAAACTTTTAATAAGAAAAACCCTTCTTTTGCGAGGGATATTCGCAATGTTAGACTTGGGTTAGCTGCTGATGGACTTAATCCATTTGGTAATATGAGCATTAAGCACAGTACATGGCCAGTTATCCTCATTATTTACAACTTACCTCCGTGGTTGTGCATGAAGCAACCTAACTTGATTTCGTCTATTCTTATAGATGGACCAAAAGGACCCGAAGATAAGATTGATGTATTTTTACAACCATTGATTGATGACTTGATTGAGCTATGGGTTGATGGTGTACGCACTTACGATGTGTCAAGTAAGGATTTCTTTCAGTTGCATGCATAGTTGTTGTGGACCATTAATGATTTTCTCGCTTATGCCATGTTATCGGAATGGAGCACAAAAGGTACATTTGCTTGTCCTTGTTGTAACAAAGACCACCAGTCAATGCGATTATATAAGGGTAAGATGTTCTGTTATTGGGGTCATCGTCGATTCTTAGACTCGCGCCATAGGCTTCGTAGGCAGAAGGCACCATTTAACGGGAGGGTAGAATTACGTCCAGCCCCACTTAAACTTTCGGGCTTATAAGTATTGCAACAGTTGAATGATCTTGACATTGAATGTGAATATAAGATGGAAGATGTCTTTAGAAGGAGGGAAAGAGAGGCGTTAGAAAAAAGTAAGCAGGTAGTTCGAAAATATAGATTTGGTTGGAAAAAAAGAGCATATTTTTTGAATTGCCATATTGGAAGGATAATCTTATTCGCCATAATCTTGATGTCATGCATATTGAGAAAAACGTCTGCGATAATGTCCTGTTTACATTGTTGGGTACTAAAGGGAAGACAAAAGATAATTTACAGGCTCGAAAAGATCTAAAAATTTTGGGTATTAGATCAGAGCTACATCCTCAACCACGAGGGTCAAATCTAGAGTACCTCCCCCCAGCAGAGTACACTATGAGTAACAAAGAGAAGGAGAGTTTTTTAAAAGTGTTGTAGAATGTTAAAGTTCCTGATGGCTACTCTTCGAACATTTCACGGTGCGTGAACATGCAAGAAAGAAATATTTTGGGATTAAAGAGCCATAATAATCATATTTTAATGCAACAATTACTTCCAATAGCCGCGCGAAGGGTATTGCCCACTCATATTATCAAAGCCTTGATTGAATTAAGCAATTGCTTTGTGATATTATTCTCAAAAGCAGTTACCGCAGTTGATTTGGAAAAGTTTGAAGATCGGATGGACCTTACACTTTGTAGCCTTGAGAAGATATTCCCTTAGAGTTTCTTTGATGTGATGGAACATTTGCCTAAACATTTTCCTGATGAACTCTTAATTGTTGGTTGTGTCCTTTACCGTTGGATGTATCCGATTGAAAGGTACCTCCACACTTTAAAAGGCTACGTTTATAATCAAGCTCATCCTGAGGCCTCGATTGCCAACTCTATTATTCTTCAGGAATGCATGACTTTTTGTTCCCAGTATGTGGATGTGGAAACTAAGTCTAATCGACCGGCTAGAAATGATGATTGGGGGCATATAAATGGTCATGCAATTGGGAAAAAAGTTCAATTTGAACTTGATTATGTAATGTATAAGCAATCTCATCGACACGTTCTTACCAACACTGAGGCGGTGGCGCCATTTGTTGAGTAAGTTTTATTATAAGTATTTGTTGTTTTTGAAAACCATTTTTTTATTTTTTGTGGAATTGACATATGGCTATTTGTTTACTTGTAGAAAGCATCGCGCGGAACTTTTATCAAAGTATCCTTAAGATTCACAAAAGCATCGTGTTAATCGTCTTCACAACGATGAGTTCCACAAATGGTTTAAGGATTATGTAAGCAAAAATATCATAACTAATAGTTTAATTATGAATAAATACTGTACTTTTATATTGACATTTACTTTAATATACTATAGGTTAATAAATTGGCACGTGACAGTGTGCAAGTATCCGACGAAATCAAATGCTTGTCTTTCGGTCCTCTTAAGGATGCGGTCAGATTCAACACTTATATTGTTAGCGGTTTTAGATTTCGAACAAAGAGATTTGATAAGGGAAAGAAAACTCAAAATAGATGAGTTTTTATAAAAGCCGAACAAATGAGTTATTCTAGCCGGAAGGATAAAAACCCCATTGTGGGTGATATTACATACTATGGGGAACTAACGGACATTATTAAAGTTCAGTATCTTAATGGCATGAAGTTTGTTTTATTCAAGTGTGATTGGGTTGAAAATCGTATGGGTACAAAAGTTGACGAGTTTAACTATACGCTAGTGAATTTCAAGCATTTGAAATATAAAGATGATCGAGAGAATAACGAACCTTTCATACTAGCATCCCAAGCAGAACAAGTATTTTACGTGCAGGACCCTATCGATACATATTGGCATGTTGTTGTTCCCATGACACCAAGAGACCAATTTGATAGGTACACGACAGTTAAAGAAGCTGGAGAAGAATTGTTGCTTAATGGAGATGAGTCGTTTGTCATGCAAAATTTGAATGAAGGTCACAACTTACGGTGGGTGAGGGATGGAGATGGATTATTAGTTGACACTAGTGTGGTTCAAGATAATGATCATAAAGATGCAAATGCAGATGAAGACGAAGATGGAGATGAAATTTAGAGGGACAATTCTTGAGGGAGATATAGTCCTAAACTAGTTATTTTTGTTTTTGAATTGGAGCATTTGTAGTTTGGTTTTGTACTGATGCGTAACTGAGTAGTGTTTCTTATAACAGATGCATAACTAAACAGATAGTTTGCTGCATACCTGAACATATATTTTGTTAGTTTTTTGAATTCACTAGTTTGCTGAATTTGCTTTGTGATTACTGAATTCACTATATCATATGCTTTATAATTAATAGTTGTTGAACAGATAGTTTGTTGAACAGAGAGTTTGCTGCATATCTGAACAAATATTTACTAATTACTGATGATAGTTATTGATTGCCGACGATAGTCACTGGTTGTAGCATTCGATATATCATTGTAGGTAGTGATACGAGCTTTATTTTCACCGTTGAAATCAATGATGCTCATCTTGATTCTACTAAACTCTTGTTCACTAAAGGAATGAATCTCTTTATCTGTTAATGTACGAGCATGATTTGACTCAATCAATTCAGCTATATCTATAGTCCTTATGTAAATATAATCCATTTGTTCAGTGGACAAGTGAAACTAAGAATGAATGGATGACAGTCTATCTCCGGATGAGCTACCTCTTGTCCTAGATCTTGGGAGACGTGGTGAGGGGCATGCACCTTAAAATTTTGCACCCCCTTGGGTTATTATCCTTTTAATTTCTTCTTTTTCCTATATTTTCTCATCATCAACTTCACATCATCAGTCTTAGGTTGTGTCACGAAATTACCACTGTTTCTCCTTCCTTCAAGGAAAAATTTGTGTGTGATGTTTGAGATATACTTTTGAACATTTTAACCATCATTATTTTCACCTCTCTGTTTCTCAAGAGCTTGCAAGTAAACTTCCCATATGTGAAAGAGGGTCTCATATTCTCTTTGCTCAAAATAGAACATCTAATGGTGTAATACATTTTATTTGCCAAGTTTATCGGAACACCCATTCTAATTTTCCAATATAAGGAGTAATATGGAACCAAAAGAGTAGTATGATGGATTTTTAAAAATATGTTATCTAAAATAATCATATGGATGATATAGTAATGACCGGCGAGATTATTTTGATTCAATGTTCTCCTTACATAACATTTCATATACCATTAGTGGATTTGGCCCAATAATACTGATGATAGTTATCTGAACAAACAGAGAAATCCCAAAATGACCACCAAAGAAAGTCCAAACACCTTTAGTCAAATTACTTTAAAGAAAAGTATGGGATATTGATTCTTCATATCTGTTGCAGCATCTACATCTTGATGCTAATCTAATACCAAGTTTCTTAATCTAAGAATCAATTGGAACAACATCATTTAGAAGCCTATAAAAATGCAGAAACTTTAACAGAAGTGTATTAGTTCCAGATTAATTGATTGAAAATGAAGGCGGTATTAGTTTGTCTAATTAGGTTAAAGGAAGATTTAAAAGTGAACTCCCCTTTATTAGAAGCAATCCAAATCATATTTGGTCCTTTAGGCATAATAAATTGATGAGCAATATCCATTACTAGCCTTATTCTTTTAATGGACTGAGAAGATTGTCCCCTTGAACATAGTCTTTTTTGAACTTATGATTCATGAAATTGGCCTATAGACCTTTATTAACCATTAGTTTCCAATAGAGATTCATGTTACTTGCCTTAAGAATGTTAAACATACTTCTACAATTCAATCCACCTTCAGAATAAGGAAAGCATGCTTGCTCCCAATATAACCAATTGTGAGTTTTGACTTGGTGTTTACCTCCAGACCATAGGAAACTATTGAATAATCTGTGGAGCCTTTAGATGATTATTTTATGAGGATTGAGAGAAGCTAAGGTGAATACAAAAATGGAAATCAGGACATGTTTAAGTAATATAATTCTACCACCCTTAGACAAAAAAATTGAATTCCATTTCTTGATGAGGTCTCTAATTCTATCAATTAAATCTTCAAACACGTTCATTTTTTTTCTCCATTTGGCAAGGGGGCATCGTAGGTACTTGATAGGCAAGTTTTTATGTTGGAAGCCCAAGAGTTTTCTAAAAGCATTTCTTTTGTGAACAACTAATTTTGCTACTTCTACCAATGTCAATACACTGTCCTGTATGTTGTGAAGGATGTGAGACAATATTGAACTGATAATTTTGTAAAGAATTTTGGCATTGAAATTGCAGCGGCTAATAGGTCTATATTGGTTACAAGATGAAGGATTCTTGACTTTAGTAATGAGAACTAGAGAAGTGCTAGATCAATTAATATGGTTGTTTGCGCCAATAGAAAAAGAGTGAATGGCCTTGATGAGATCGTTTATGATAATGGTCCAAATTTTGGAATAAACATAACCACCAAAACCACCAGGACCAGACATTTGTCCAGATTAATATCATTAATAGCTTGCAGAATTTCTTCTTCCTCAGGAAAGACAGACAATTTGACATTGGTCTGGTTAGAAATAGAAGAAGGAATTTGGTTCAGAATGGGAGACTTGTAAATTAAGGATGGGAAGGAGAGGTATGATTGGAAATGGTGGACATAGTGGTCTGAACAACGTTTATGGAGATGATTGAGGCAAGTGGAAATAGTGTCCTCCTCAATTCAATGTAACACCTCGTAATTTTGAGGATTTAATATTTAATTATTTTCATTTTGAGGATTTAATATTTAATTATTTTTGGGAGTTATGAAAATATTTAAATTGGAGAAACTTAAATTTATGGTTTAAAGAATTTATTTGAGTGGGAAGAATTATTTATAATTGGCGACTTTAAGTTAAATTCTCTGAATTAATGTGTGTCGCATTTTGAGGTTGAAATTTGGAAATGTCAAAAAGTATTTCGGATGACAATTCTGAGTGCGCGGTTGAGTCCGGATGGGTCGAGATAGTTAAAAAGAGTACCCGGGGTAGTAATTGGGTCTCGAGGTATTTTTGGACATAGCCGGGCCCACACGTGGTGATTCGGGCCATTTTAATTAGGTCCTTGTGGCCAAAAACGGAATTTGGAGTTTAAACCTAATTGGGGAAAGTGTGGAACGGCAGTCAACACAAATTCTAAACCTAGGGCTTGAGAGAAAATTTGGGGGAAAGCAAATCAAGAGCCAGTTGAGGATTTTTGAAGCCAAATTAAGGGACTACACCAACG
The DNA here is from genome assembly GCA_949130495.1 of Sambucus nigra. Classification (NCBI taxonomy): domain Eukaryota; kingdom Viridiplantae; phylum Streptophyta; class Magnoliopsida; order Dipsacales; family Adoxaceae; genus Sambucus; species Sambucus nigra. Next base: position 718,976,879 of record OX422207.1, read on the forward strand.
GATTCGACTCTACGAATAATTTCAGGCAAGTGGTTAACTGTTGTTATTCTTAAAATAAGTGATAACCAATTCATATCATAGTGTGTGTATATAAAAATTCGTTTGTGGGTGTGTAGCCATAATTAAATTTGATTTTTCTGAAAGTAGAGTAATGGTTAGATTTAATTACTCAAAAGATGTTAGGTAATGATTTGGGACTGTTAGAATTGAATTGTAGAGTGAATTACAATATGTATTAGCGGTTGAATGGACTGAAAATGGTTAGGTCAGATTCAGTGGAATGAGACCCGGGTGAAAAACCCAAATCGATATACCCAGAATTTTGTATAAATTTGATGATGGATTAAGGTCTCTAGGGTGTTTAGAACCTTTTCTTGTGTGGAGATATGGTTGGTTGTGAATTGGGTAAAGGTTTGGGAAGAAATAAAATCTTTAGGGTTCGTCCATGGACGCACAGCAAGCTGGAGAAGACGATATCTGGGACAATCGATCGATCGACCTAGAGGGATCGATCGATCGATGATACAGAAATTTTGGCAGTAATGCCTGTTGATACCAAATTTAGTCTGCCGACGTGGACCATTCACCTAAAGACACGTGTCAACCTACGTGGCAATTATAAATACTTCCAACGAACGACACACTGCCACCGAGCTACTCAAGCGCCCCGAGCATCTCAATCATACCGAGCAGTTTGGGTGCCCCGAGGAACTGAGAGCTCCGAGCAACTTAAGCGTACCGAGCAACTCAGGCGGTCCGAGCTACTTAGCGTGCAGAGCATCCAAATCAAGAGAATCAAAAAGACAACTGCGCATTAAATGCTCATTATTATCATACAGATGTATATGTCTACTAGAAAATAGTGCATTGTCCTTTTACATGTACAGCCTCAGGGCTATAAATACATTATAACCTCCTCATTAGAAGGGGAATGGGGATCTCTTGGAAAACCTATTATCGAGATTCCAAATAAACAGTCAGCAATACAAAAACAGTGGACATAGGCCATTTTCTTCAGACTGAACCACTATAAAAATCCTTTGTCTTGTTCATTTTATCTGTGATTGATTAATTAGAGCTAATCTAGTTTTTTACATCAATAGATTGGCGCCGTCTGTGGGAAACGATTGAACTTAGTGTTTTTTACCAAAATAATTCATCATCAATAGCTGATAATTCGGAATCCAGTAATCGAAACACTGGGATCCCTCTGAACCTTTCTACTCCCCGAAATGTTCAAGATTTGGCTGGTATAATGGTTAATTTGGCCCAAGGCCAAACGGCCATGCAAGAAACCATGCGACAACTTATACAAACTGTTCAAGGCGAAGTGTCAGCCCAATCAGGACAACGAAGTGTTCAAAGAAATACCCGTCTACCCTCTTCACGAACTACGCGAATGCTATTCCCAGAGGAATCTCAATCTATACGCACCGAATCATATCGTATTGAGAGATCTAATGATCCTTCTTATCAACCTGGTCGGACTTCATCAGTACGAGCTACAGATTCTCAACGAAACGTCACTCTATCCCCAGAAATGACTAGTGCTCTAGAAAGGTTGAGTAGAGTCTCTTCTTTTGATCATTTGGGCCCTAGGAGGAATAAAAGTCCTCCTAGGATTGTGTCGAGGAACTCTCCACGACCATCCGATCTAAGGGAAGGCTCTGCCCAATCACGACCAGTAGCTCGATCCCAAGAGGAAAACTCAATGCGATCAGTTGCTCGAACAAATAGGCCCGAGGTGGGAAACGATGCATGGAAGGGCTTTATTCAAAGGTTGGAGGATAGATTAGGGGAAATGGCTAAGGCCAAGAATCCTCCGCAAAGAACTTTTGTCCAAGGAACACCATTCGTACAGGAAATTGTGGATTTTCCCACACCATCAAAATTCAAAGCTCCTGTGGTGACGCCTAAATACGATGGAAAAACTGATCATGTCCTTTATATAGAACAATACCAAGCTGTTACCGATATCTATGCGGTTCCAGATAAGATGAAATGTAGGGCATTTTCAGGCACTCTCACCGAGTCAGCCCAGATATGGTACAACAACCTTCCTCAGGGAAAAATTGCGACTTTCTTTCAACTGGCAGAGCTCTTTATCGGGAACTTCTGTTTTGGAGCGAAACCAGTCAAACGAGTAGCACACTTGTTAAGTGTTAGATAGAAGGCAGGTGAAAGCACCAGGGACTATATTACTCATTTTAATAACGAGAAGCTTGAGTAATTGATTACGAGGATAAAATAGCAATTACTGCTCTGATGAGTGGATTGTTGCCTGATAAGTTGTACTACACTTTAGCCAAAGATCCACCTAGGACCATGGCTGAACTGATGGCAAAAGCAACCAAAATAATAAATGCCGAGGAAGCCATGGTTGTGAAGAAGAATATAGATACTAAGGAGACCAAGGTGGAAGATGGTAAAACCGAAAAGAAGGATCAGAAGAATAATGGTGGCAACAGACAGTCGAAAGGAAAGCAAGCACTGGAGCAGATGAAGAAATTTGGGAATTATACTCCTTTGAAGGTAGATATAAATCACATTCTGGAGGAGATCAAGAAAAGTGAGGAGTTAGCCTGGCCAGGGAAAATAAAGGCAAGTCCTAACAGAAGGGACAAGACCAAATATTACGAATTCCATAAAGATCATGGTCATACGATCAAAAGTTGCATAGCTCTCCAAAATGAAATTAAAGCACTCATCAGACGAGGAAAACTGGATAAGTATGTTGATCGCCAAAATGGTAGAAAGACCAGCGACCGAAGAAGGCAAAGGTCTAGGTCTCCTCGTCGAGCAAAAGAAGACAAGAAGAGAAGTCACGAAGAAAATCCAGAAGATGACCAAGATGACCTCGATCTCCCCAAAAGACCAAGGCAGCCAGAACGTGAGGTATTTTCAATCCATTTCGGATCATTTAAATGTAATGTTATTACAGGTGGCGATGCAGGAGGTGTAGATATGACTTCGGAGAGAAAAGCTTACCTCAATGAGGCTCAAGCTTGCTCGTACATTCAGCGAATAAATCTGGCTAAAGATGATCGCCTGAGGAAGGTGAATAAAGACAAATTGGTCATTGGTTTCTCTAAGAACGACCTGGCAGGTGTACTATATCCTCATCAAGATGAGAATAAAGGAAGTGGTGATTTCACGAGTACTAGTGGATAATGGTAGCTCAGCAGATATCATATTCTATCCATGCTTTGACTTTTTGAATCTGAATCTAGCCCAGTTGGAACCATATCATAGGCCCCTCCTTGGTTTTACTGGCGAGGAGGTTTTTTCACTTGGGACGATCAAGTTGGATATGCTTATCGGTACATGGCCTGCTTGTCGAACAGAAAGAGTACGCTTTTTCGTAATGGATAAAAATGTCCAATCAGCTTACAATATCATTATGGGAAGGGTAGGTCTGAAGAAGTTCGAGGCAGTACCATCTACTGTACATCAATGTTTAAAATTCCCAACCAATTTTGGAGTGGGAGTTGTGAAAGGTGGCCAGAAAGTAGCTCGAGAATGCTACTATTCATCTGTCGAACAGGAGGAATATGAAGAATCCAAGAAGAAGACTACTACCTATCAAGTGGATGAAATAGAAGATGCAGAGATTGAAATGTTAGACCCTAGAGACGAGTCTCAACTCGTGAAGGTCCAGGTCATGGAGGCTACTGAAAATATCATTCTCGACGATGAGCTTCCAGAATGAACAACTCAAATTGGTGCATCACTAAATGTATCAATAAAACAGGAATTAATATCATTTCTAAGGCGCAGAAAGCAGACTTTTGCATGGAGTCATGAAGACATGCCAGGGATAGACCCTAGTTTCCGATGTCACGAACTCAACGTGAATAAGGAAATCAAGCCAGTGAAGCAGCGAAGAAGAGTGTTTAGCCCTGAAAAGAACCAAGCTATACAGGAAGAAGTAGAGAAACTACAAAAAACCTCTTTTATTGAGGATGTCAAACATCCTGATTGGCTAGCAAATGTGGTGATGGTAAAGAAGAAAAATAACAAGTGGAGGATGTGTGTAGACTTCACTGATCGTAATAAGGCATGCCCAAAGGATCATTTTCCTTTACCCCGAATCGATAAACTGGTGGATGCTACCTCGGGGCACGAGTTGTTGAGTTTTATGGATGCTTATTCTGGTTACAACCAGATAAAGATGAAACCTGAAGATAGGTAAAGCACCTCTTTCATCACCCCAAGGGGAACTTATTGCTATAATGTTATGCCTTTTGGAGTTAAAAATGCAGGTGCAACATATCAGCGGCTGATGAATAAGGTATTTGCAGAGCAAATCAGTCATAATATGGAGGTTTATGTTGACGATATGCTGACGAAGAGCAAGAAAGCTGCTGATCATCTAGTTGACCTAGGTTAGACATTTGATCAACTAGAGAAATATCAAATGAAGTTGAATCCCACTAAATGCATACTTGGAGTATGAAAAGGCATGTTTCTCGGATATAGCGTTAACCAACGAGGTATCGAGCCGAACCCTGAAAAGATCAAAGCCCTATTGGAGTTGCGATCTCCAACTACGAATAAGGAAGTGCAAAGTCTCACAAGGCGAGTTGTAGCACTTAATAGATTTGTGTCATGAGCAACAGACAAATGTCTCCCATTCTTTAAAATACTCCAAAAAATTTTGAGTGGAATGATGAATGCGAGAAGGCCTTTCAAGAATTGAAAAACTATCCGGGGACACCTCCATTGTTATCTAGACCAATGATGGGAGAAAGACTATACTTGTATCTAGCAGTTTCAGAGAATGCAGTTAGCTCGGCATTGATAAGAGTGGAGGACGGAGTCCAAAAACCGGTCTATTACACCAGCAAAGCTTTCCGAGGAGCAGAAATCAGATATCCAAGGTTGGAAAAGTTGGCACTGGCACAAATCGAAGCGACCAGAAGGATGAGGCCATACTTCCAAGCTCATACTATAGTTGTTTATACTGACATGCCATTAAGGCAAGCTCTGTATAAACCTGAGAAATCAGGAAGATTGATGTACTGGGCAGTAAAACTTGGTGAATATGACATAGTTTATGAGCTTAGGTCATCGCTTAAGGGGCAAGCAGTAGCGGACTTTATTGTAGAGTTAACTCAGGAAGATACCCCCGAAGAACAGGAGTTTCATACAGACCAACCTGCGGATATTATAGGGTCATCAAATTTAAACCCCGACCAACTCACGTCGGTAGACGAGCAAGATAAGATGATCAACGAGCAGCGAGAAGTGTTGGAGGATGATAAAAGGAAGCATCAAATATTCCACCAAGGAACTCTGTCTGATCAAGAATTTGATAATAGAATACCTGTATGGAATTTGTATGTAGATGGCTCTTCCTGCACTACAGGCAGCGGAGCAGGAATTATTTTAAACAGTCCGGATGAGATTGATGTGGAGTATGCTCTGCGCTTTCAATTTAAAGCTTCCAATAATGAGGCCGAATATAAAGAAATGATTGTGGGTCTAATTCTAGCCAAAACCATGAAGGCGGAGCAAGTCATTGTATTCAGTGATTCCGAGTTAATTGTAAATCAAATTCTGGGGGTGTATGCAGCAAAAGGAGAATTAATGATCAGGTATCATGCAAAAGTAATGGATCTTGTATCGAGTTTTACTACAGTTCGGTTGATTAGAATACCAAGATCGAAGAATGCAAGAGCAGACACTCTAGCTCGTTTAGCATCGGCCACAGGCACCGAGCTACGAAGAATAATCCCAATAGAAATCCTGGCTGGTCGGAGCATAGACGAAGATCTGATAATGAACTTCATTGCCCTCGACTTGGGATCATCTTGGATGGACCCCATTAGGGCCTATATTGAAGAGGGGGCTTTGTCATCTGATAAACTTGCAACCAAAAAACTGAAGTTTAAAGCTGCTCATTATGTATTGACCAGTGGAATTTTATATAGACGAGGAGTTATAGCAGGGATACAAAGATGTCTCCATCCCTTCGGAGTGAAATATTTGATCGAAGAGGTTCACGAAGGGTCATGTGGAGCCCATGTAGCAGGTCGGACGCTTTTGCAAAGAATAACAACGTATGGGTATTACTGGCCAACGATGAGAGCTGATTGCATAGCTTATGCTAAGAAGTGCGATAAATGTCAACGCTTCTCTTCCTTCCGAAGAACTCCCCAAGCCTTATTAACACCCATCACATCCCCTTGGCCATTCGCCATGTGGGGAATTGACTTGGTCGGGCCACTTCCAACGACCAGGGGAAGATTTAAATACCTCGTGGTTGCTGTGGATTATTTTACTAAATGGGTGGAAGCCGAGCCTCTCATTGATATGACATACGACAAAGTCTATCAATTTATTTAAAAAAATATTATTTGCAGATATGGTCTCCCACATGCATTCATTACTGACCAGGGAACCCAGTTTGACAACGAGGAGTTTGATGCATATTATCATCAATACAATTTATTAAAGATCCACTCTGCACCAGGCCATCCCCAGAGCAATGAGCAAACTGAGGTGCCAAACAGAACGCTACTGAATGGTTTGAAAAAATAACTGGATAATGCAAAGGCAAATTGGATTAATGAGCTACACTCTGTGTTTGTGGGCTTATCGCACCACACCACGAACAGCAACGGGAGAGTCCCCATATATGCTGGCATTTGGGAATGAGACTGTCATACCTGCTGAATTGGGTCTACCTACGCATAGGGTGATTAATTTCAATTCTTCTGTCAGTGACTTGATGAGAAGATTAGACCTGGATATGCTCGAAGAAGTTAGGGAAGAAGCAGCAATCAGGAATGCAGCATATCAACAACGAACAGCTTTGTTCTACAATAAAAGAGTGAAGAAGTGTGATTTAAAGGAAGGGGATTATATGCTGAAGAAATTGATCCAAAAGCATAAAAAACTGGAAGCCAACTGGCACGGACCCTACAGAGTAACAGAAGTTGTTCGTCCGGGGACATATAGGATTGAAACTTTGGAAGGAGAAGAATTCAAGAATGCATGGAATGCAAAGCATTTGCGCAAGTATTATCAGTAATTGAAATTCCTATGTAATGCATTTTCTTCAATATAAAAAAAGTGATGTTTCACCCATTTTCTTTCTTTGTTGAAATTTTTTCGGAATATTAGTGCTACACACTACACAAATCCAAATTCAGAGCAACATATCAATTACCACCAACTCAGGTTGGTCGGGAAATCAATACCACCAACTTCGGTTGGTCGGAAACTAATTACCACCAACTTCGATTGGTCGGGAAATCAATACAACCAACTCCGATTGGTCGGCAAATCAATACCACCAACTCCGGTTGGTCGAAGACTAATTACCACCAACTCCGATTGGTCAGAAAATCAATACCACCAACTCCGGTTGGTCAGAAAATCAATTACCACCAACTCCGGTTGGTCGGGAACTAATTAACACCAACTCCGGTTGGTCGGGAACTCAATGCCACCAACTCCAGTTGGTTGGTACCAAACTAGGCAAGAAGCTGGACGACCTCCCAGGGCATCCACTGTCTAGGCAACAAGGTAATTCATACGAGATTACTACAACTAAGCAGGAACATGGGATGCAAATCATTTCATTGCTTAGGCCCAAAGAGTGACAAGTCACTATAACCAAACAACAAAAGTTGGATAAGTATAGTGTATACATATACATTTACCAACCAACAAGCAAAAACATTCTATAAATTATTTAGAAGAAAATGAAATGGCAAAAAACGAAAAATTTCTTCATTCAAATCAAGTAAAATTACATATGATGTGAAAGGTCTGATTCATTACATAAAAAAATCCTACTCTATGGGTTTCTTCCCCTATGCTTTTGAAATAGGTTCTACCCCGGCTAGAGGATCATCTAATGTATAAGGAGAATTTAGAAAGTTTACATCTCGCAGCATTCTAACATTCATTACGGAGGGCCGATCAAGCAAGTGCTTTGGGCGAGATATCTCAAATTTTGCATGAAGACTGTAATCGCCGAGATACTTGGAAATCAAGCATTGAGGAATTGCACGAGCAGGAATCCAACTAATATCAAGCTTAAAAGGAGGCACGGGCAAATCGAGCACTCCAAGATCATAATAATCCCGTAAATAGTGGCCCTGCTCCAATTTTAGCACACACAAGGCATTCAACCACCCCTGCTTATATCCCTCATTATTTGACTGTTGCAACCGAGCATCGAGATGGTACAGAGCTTCGTTATACCCAGCCATCCAAAATTCCCTGGGCTGCTTGTGGAACTGATAAGTTAACCTCTCAAGTTGCTCGTGGAGTTTCTTCACTAAAATTTCATTACTTTCCAGAGCAGAGCTTTGATTAGAGAGTTGTCCGGTGAAGTTCCGAATCTTCTAGACATTTCTTCCAAGGCTTAGTTCTTCACCATCAACTGAAAGACTTGATTCTCTAAAGCCGACTGCATTCTTACTTCTTCAATAGTGACCCGACCAGCCCTTGCTCGTCCACGAGAAGATCTTGCTCTACCATGAGTAGATATGGAGGGTCCAGCTCATTTCAAAGTTTATAAATCATCTCTTAGGTTAGCATTTTCTACTTCCAAAAATGAAAAACCATCATCATTTACTGGGACCTGAGCTCCTGAGGAGGATGCAGCAGATTTGAGTTGTTTTATTTCCTCCTGCAAAGCAATGTTCTCCTGCTCCAGCAACTTGGCGATGTGTCTATGCACTTCAATTTCAAGCTTTAGAACACTCTCCTTCTTTTCATGAGTAGAGATGAACTTATTATATCCCTTATCAGCACTCAAATGCTGGTACTTTCTCTCATAACCTTGATGTAAAAGTGTGGAGGATTCTTTGTAATGCTTCTGAAGTTCCTCGATCGTTCCTTGGAGATCTTCAATCATCTCATAGTAGGCCACATTATTGGCAACAGCACGATAGAGCAAGCACTTCAAGTATTGGTAAGCTTTAACTACTCGGTCAGAAGCACTTGATCCTAGGATGTCAATTATCTGGGACTCATTAAGATCTGCATGACCAGCTTTAAAATAGTCATTGCATTTCTTCATCAATTCTGTATCATGAGCTGATAAGAGCTCCATCCTGGCCATAAACTAGCAAAGAGAAGAAATAAAAGAATCAATAATGATGAAGACAAAGCAAGTAAAAGAGAAATTCAAGACGAACAACCAAAGTTCAAATTTTTATTCATCATAAGAGGAGATACATATTTCAAATTTACATTCAAGAAAATAACAAAATAAAAAACTCGAACAACTTTACACCTTCTCCTTATTTCTTACGACTTCCTCAAAAGTTTTGGATGAAGGGGTTGGTTGCTCGGAGGACAATGGTAGCTGCTCGGCAGAAGTGCTGGTTGGTTGGAGTTGCTCGGAGGGTTGAATAATAGAAATGGTAGGTACCTGATCTCTAGTCATTATAGAAGATTCATCTGAAGCAGCTTCATCTTCTTCTTCTTCTCCAGGAGAGGGAGGAGGGCCATGAGTGTGCTGCTGGAACAACTCAGAACTCTCAGCAACCTTCAACTCCTACAAGGCTGCCACCCATCCATCCCTAAAATATTTAACACCTGCATAATCCATTTGAGAAGACATGGCAGCCAGACCTTTGTTCCAGCCCTTGTCCCAACCATCACTGAAGGAATTTTTAACTGCAGCTTTTCTTTTTGCCTTCTCCGAGGAGGTCCTTTCCCTAAGGATCTCCTCGGTAGACTTCAACTTTTCTTCCACCTCCGTTTTCTATCGCTCAACATCTTGAAGTTTAATAACTTTCTCTTCAGCAGACTTAAGCTTAACCTCAAGCTCCTTGTTGCTCTGTTCAAACTCCTTCAACTTTTTCTCCAATTCCTTGGAAGCATTCACAGCTTGATCTTTGTCTAGCTCAACGAACTGAAATTACTTCTCCTAAGCACCTTTATCTTCCTCGTACTTTTAACGAGAATATTTCAAAGATTGGGTCAGAACAATAAAAGCTTCCTCTACTCCACCCGAGGAGCTTGAAGCCCTAATAGCTTCATCCTTCTTCAAAATGCTGTTAAAACACGTCACCAGCTAAAAAAAGAAAGAGCTTTAAGTTAATGTATGAACATAATATTACAAAGTAAAAGACTCAGCTAACTATACTTACTGATGCAATGTGTTGGGCAGCCAGAGTAGTAATTCTCTCACGAGAAAGAGTATCTTCAATGCCTTGGACTTCTAAGACAGTTCAGGATCTTACCAAGCCCATAGCAGAGCTCGGAGGAACAAGAGTTGGAACACTACCTTCAACATTTGAAGGTTGAGAGATAGGTTCAGCAGGTCTCTCAGAAGAGCTTTTCTTTAATCTCGTCAGAGGAGCTGGAGCATTTTTAATTAAAGATGTTGTCTTTATTGGAGATATGATAACAACATCACTCGAAGGAGAGATAGCAACAGTCTTACTTGGAGCCACAGGGGGCTTTTTGCCAGCTTCTTTGGCAGCAACAGGAAGAGGTACATCTATAATCTTTATTCCTTCTTCTGGGACATCTTGTTTACTTTTCTTTGCCTCCACAGCTGTAGAGGCAGACTTGTCAAAAAAGGCAGTATCTCTTCTCTTCTTCATCAGATCAGTGATGGGAATGCTCAAGTCAGAAGAAGAACCTTCCACACTGATTGCAGAGGTTGGTACTTGGTCAATATCAGCCACCACAGGACGAGGACGAGCAGTAAAAGACGAGGTATAGCTTTTGTATTGTAACAAGTAAGAAGCAGATCTAATATGCTCCTCAGCAACAGATTGGTGCAAGCTCCAGATAAGTTTTAAATGCTTTATATTAACATCAGTCTCTTTTGGAGGTTTCCTTTTACTGTCAACTATAACAAATAAAATCAAATGTCAGTGATGCATTTTATCAAATACAAAGAAAATAAGATTTCAAAAATAAAAACAACCTATCCCATTGCGATAAAGTGGACACCTGGGACCTTGGTATACATCATCTCCATTTAATGGAGGGTGTTGCTAATTTTTCATCACAACCCCATGATCAAAATAATCCCTATTGGCATTAGGAAGATTGACAACTAACGCTCTATTCAAAAACCTAGTTTTTAAATAGAAAGTATTGTCACAGGTAACCCATCTGTAGCAATACATAATCTCTGGAATCCCTAAATGGGTTCCATGAAGTTGATTCAACCAATGTACGCCATTAACCATCCTCCATGTATTTAGAGCTACTCTTGCAGGTACAACATCAAAATATTGTCATAACTCCAAACACAGGGGATTTGGCGGGAAAGAAATGCCACATTCGGCTACAAAAAGACTGGGGAACCAATGTCCCTTAGCCAAAGAAAGATAATCAGAAGGTTCAGAAAGTTCTTCCAAAATAACCCACGAAGAGATTGAAAATTCAGACCGGAATTTGTCCAGCGATTCAACAAGATAAACCATGATGAACAAAGTAAATAAGGGAGAGGGAAGAAAATCTTACGGAAAAAAAAGAGATTAGTTGACAATGAGCGATGGAAAGAACGAAGGCACAAGATAGAGAGAAAATGAAGAGTTCAAAGATACAGATTTAAAAAGTGAAAGACGATAGGATTTCTGCCGTGCTTAAATACTTTACCTCGGGAATAGGGAAAGACAATGATTACAAGGGAAGGCGTTTGCGTTTTCGGCGGCTAAAAGAAGAAAAGGGCACAAATATCGAAGCGATCGTGAAAAATAAAAATATTTATGAAGTATGATATTATGCGCTCAAAAAGGAATTATAAAATTTTCCTAAAATCCATGAAGATTCGTAATCCAAGCAGTTTTCGAGCAAAATGTTCCACACTCTCCTTCAACCTCAACTGTGAAACATTGGGGGCTTCTGTCAATACCAAATTTAGTCTGCCGGCGTGGACCATTCGCCTGAAGACACGTGTCAACATACGTGGCAATTATAAATACTTCCAACTAACGACACACTGTCACCGAGCTACTCAAGAGCCCCGAGCATCTCAATCATACCGAGAAGCTTGGGTGCCCCGAGCAACTGAAAGCTCCGAGCAACTTGAGCGTACTAAGCAACTCAGGTGGTTCGAGCTACTTAGCGTGCAGACCATCCAAATCAAGAGAATCAAAAAGATGACTGTGCATTAAATGTTCATTATTATCATACAGATGTATATGTCTACTAGATAACAGTGCATTGTCCTTTTACATGTACAGCCTCAGGGCTATAAATACATTGTAACCTCCTCATTAGAAGGGGATTGGAGATCTCTTGGAAAATCTATTATCGAGATTCCAAATAAACAGTCAGCAATACAAAAACAGTGGACGTAGGCCATTTTCCTCAGGCTGAACCACTATAAAAATCCTTTGTCTTATTCATTTTATCTGTGATTGATTAATTAGAGATAATCTAATTTTTTACATCAATAACGCCAGTTTTAATTACATGGGAAATAATTATTGAAAAAAGGGTCTTGGGCTAATTTAAATGATGAAAATTTGAATAGGGGCATGACTCTTGGAAATTATAGGTAAATATAATTGGGAGATTTGGAAGAGATGAATGCGTGACCCATTATGGACGAATATTTGGGAATGAAATTCTGAGGTTTAAAAATGGAATAAGTGAGCAAGTTCGGGTATGTTGGTTAAGTGACACCAAAGTATTAAATTAATTATTTAGAAAATGAATTAATTTGGAGTCGGAAGATAGACTCGGGAAATATTAAGTTATGGACTAAGTGAGCGAGTCTGGGTATGTTGGTTAAGTGACACCAAATTATTAAATTAATTATTTAGAAAAAGAATTAATTTGGAGTTGAAAGATAGACTCGGGAAATATTAAGTTATGGACTAAGTGAGCGAGTCTGAGTATGTTGGTTAAGTGACACCAAAGTATTAAATTAATTATTTAGAGAATGAATTAATTTGGGGTCGGAAGATAGATTCGGGAAATATTAAGTTATGGGCCAAGTGAGCGAGTCCGGGTATAATGGTTGGGCAATACCAAGTGTTAAATTAATTGATGGGTTAATTAATTAGATTAGAGTCGGGATGTGGGCTCGGGAAGGTATAAATTAATTGATGTGTAAATTAATTAAATTAGGGTTGGACCACATACTCGGATTGGTATAAATTAATTGATGTGTAAATTAATTAAATTAGGGTCGGACCACAGACTCGGATTTGTATAAATTAATTAATGTGTAAATTAATTAAATGAGGGTCGGACCACAGACTCGGATTGGTATTAATTAACTAATGTGTAAACCAATTAAATGAGAGTCGGACCATAGACTCGGCTTAGTATTAATTAATTAATATTAATTAAATTACAGTCGAATCATAGACTTGGGTAAATATCAAATAAATTAATGTTTAAAGTATTTATATTAAAGTGGGACCATAGACTCGGGGAAAATATTATATTAATTGAGGAGTGAATTAATATGTTAGAGTCGGATCATAGACTCGGGAAGATGATAAATTTTTAAGTGAGAAAATTAATTAAGTGAGTCGGGACAGAGACTCAGAAAATTACAAGCTAGTGTTATGGGTTTTGAGTACACGGTAAAGCCGGGGTTTATATTATATATATACGGTGTAGTGATAGTATATATATATATATATATATATATATATATATATATATATATATATATATATATATATATATATATATATATATATATATATGTGTGTGTGTATTTATTATGTGTGCTATTAAATATCAGTGACTAGATATTTATTTGATTTATATACTCTAGTGCTATCAAGGGAGGTTGCACGATGTGGGTGAATCCCCTAGCTTGAGGAGTAGGGTGAGTATATCCCCAAGTCATAGTGTCCGGTATATGGGTGAGGGGCTTATCTCACTTTCAGGGAAGAAATATGACCGCCTCCACTACGTTTATATTTTGAGTCAGGTTGGTGAGCGATTCCAACTTAGGTAACTAAGTTATGTGATCACACCTAGTGAGATATCACTTTAGAGGGAATTATCCGGTGCGGGTATACCCGGAGGGATAGATATACGCATGATATATGTGTGATTGTTTTAGTAAAGATACGTATATAATAGTATTAAATATTATATGCGGGTAATAATACAGTGTGTGATGTATTTGCTTTATATAACTTGTGACACAGTTATATGATATTCTTTAAGAAGGAATTAATTAAGTTAATTGGTGAGATAACTTACAGCTCGTGGATAATTATACTCCGATTAGAGTAGCAAACAAGGGGAGGTTATACCAGGACTAGTTGGACGGGGTAGTACAACTAGGTAGGGTTAAGGTAACCGTTAGGTGTGCACAATAGTAGAGGGGTGGTAATGTCCTCAGGAGAGTGCGACACTAACTTAAATATGAAGCACATTCATACGTTTTATATTACTGCAGTTAATTCACTTGCTAAACATTTTCAAAATGTTTTGGGTTCTAACCCTTGCTATAAAACTATTTTCAAAACCTTTTTAGGTGTCCAGCCAAAGGGACTCCAGGAATGATATTCTATTCCAGGGACCTGGAGCTGCAGCATATGTGGATGCTAGCAGGAGTTGGATTATACGCATCGTTCATTCATTCCTAGAGTAGGAATCATTTATCGGTTTCAGTTTTATTTAGGGTTTGTCGCCCAGACTTCTCGGTACAGTTTTCAGATGTAATTATTCAGGTGTTGGATGTTTGTATTGGATTATTCACTTTGGTGGCCGATGGTTTATTCGGCAAATTTTTTAATTAATTATTCAATTGATTTTCATTCAGTTGTGAATGGTTTATATCTATTTCCGCATGTATTGTTTTTTTTTAATTAAAAAGTTAAAATTTGGCACCAGCTTTTGGGAATACTAGGTGGTTAGTAAGTTTTAAAAAGTTTTCGACAGTAATGCTAAGGATGAACCAACTGGGATTCCTGTTTTAATTCGGTATAGGACTGATCACCCGGTATTTTATTAGGCGGGGTGTCACAAATGGTATCAGAGCATCAGGTTCTAGTGTCCTTAGGATCTGTGCGGCTTTTCACGTTTCAGCTTAGCATTCTTTTAGATAGAGCCCTATCGGATTGTTGTATTCTTATACGTATGCGCATTTGCGTCCTTCTGCCAATTATTTTATATTTGAGGGTGAACTCCTACGATTCGATTCTTGTTCCAGATGCCTCCCAGGAGAGAGAGAGCAGCTAGGGCAGCAGGGGGAGATGAGACTAGAGGGGCTCACCAGGAGCAAGAGTTACCGAGGTAACTGCCGAGATGATTTCGAAAGCACGGGTAACTGAATTAGTGGCGCAGACAGTTGAAGCGACGATGGTCACAATGGCAAGGTACTTTCCACGAGATCAACCACAAGTGTTAGTGGGGCCAGATATTCCAGCTCAAGCGGGGCCATTGGGGTGGCGGCAGGTACGAGAGGTCTTTCAAAAGGGCCATCCACCAGAGTTTCGAGGGGGTTCAGATGTGGTACTGGCATGTCAGTGGAAGGGAGATATTAAGCGTCACCTACGCATGATAGATTAGAATAAGGGGAAGAAGCAAATGCTAGCCACTTTTAGTTTAGTGGGTGCAACGCTATAGTGGTGCGAGTCGATCACCACAGTTGAGGAAAGGGATATATTAGCTATTGCAGAGTTTTGGGTGCGGTTCGACCGCAAGTATTTTCCTCCAGATGTTGAGACTGAAATGAGGAAAAGATTTAGAGAGGTGACTCAAGGGGACCGTTTAGTGGCCGATTACGAGGAAGAATTCACTCGTTTGACAAATTTTGTACCGGATGAGGTAAACGATGAAGACAGAAAGAAAGCAAGATTCATGGATGGGTTAGTCTGAAGGATCATACAACATTTTATTGGTAATCCCGCGTTACTATCTTATACAGATGTCGTTAACACAACACTCCTGCACTATCAGGAATATCACTTCCACGTGAAAAGAAGCAGGATGGAGTGGAAACCATCCAGTCAGATAAAGCAGGAGGGAACAATACCAGTGGGGTATCCCAGTAGCAGACAGGGGGAGATCAGAGGCAGGATTTCTGATGGGGAAATCATGCCAAACGATTTAGGGCTGGAGGCTATCGGCAGGATGGCCAGGAATTCCAACAAGGCCAGAAAAGGAAGGGATCAGTGGCAGGGTGAATTTATGAGGAGGTGTTTCGTTTGTGGGGAAGTGGGACACGTGAAGAGAGTTTGTCTTAAGCGAGTCAAGGGTCAACTACAGGATGAGGTCCTGAATGTACAACCACTACAACAATTCATGGGTGCGTTCGGGCAGGGAGAAGTTGCTCCAGAACTCGAGGATCATCCATTGCAGATAGAGTATGGAGGTAATTATTTTTATCCTATGGGCATGGGGTATGTTTTGAGTGACAGTGAAAGTGTCACAATATAAGAATTATTTTTACTATAATTCGTGGGTAAGTCGAATTTAGTGGGAACGCTGGCTGTGGCAGCCATAGTAGGTAGAGAAAAATTTCCGTGGGGTAGCGGAGTTCTTTGGTGTTATCCACGGGAGAGTGGAGGTGTACACTGAGAGAAGGTTTGAATTATGCCAGGGGTTACTACTTTCAAGAATTATGGGAGTAGGGTTGATAATTTTCCCAAATATCGGCTGGATAGCAATGGGTGTGAACTATTGTGGAGAGTTAGGGTAAGTTTTAGTGTTCGCGACACCAGGGTACGATTGGTACTAGGTATCGCCTAAGAGGACACCTAGCCAATATATATGTGTGTATATATGTTGTATTGTGTGGTGTGATAGACACAAAGTGAGGTCCGATGTTCTCACATTTTATCCCGGTAAGTAGGGGTGTTTACCAAAGTGAATCGGGGAGGTTAACTTTATTTTCAAGCAGGGAGAGATAGCTCCGGGTGTATTTTGCGCAAGAACTAGTGATAGTAAGGGCGCGATATTTTATGTTGTCTTTGGTATCATAAGGGTAGGCGTATATACTTTTATGTTAAGAGACGAGTATCTAGGGGTACGTGTTATGGACTGAGGGTTGAACGGATCTCAACGACACATAATGTTAGGTAGTAGTGTATCGGGGGGTTATTTGTTTAGATTTCGCTTTGCGAGACGTCTCACGCATGAAACTTAGCGCAACGTTAGAAGTGGGGAGATGTTTGGTCGTTGGTACATGGGTTGGGTACCCCGGCCAAAATATATATATATATATATATATATATATAAAATAATGCTCTTGTGCGGACTAGTCCGCATTTTAAGAATGCGGACCGGACATGTGTCACATAATGGCGCGCCTAGAAATTATCGCCTAAATTATTGGTACACTCTCTCTCTTTTCTGGGTTCACCGCCAGGTGACACATGTCCGGTCCGCATTCTTAAAATGCGGATTAGTCCGCACAAGAGCAGGACTGTATATATATATATATATATATATATATATATATATATATATATATATATATATATATATATATATATATATATATATATATATGTGTGTGTGTGTGTGTGTGTGTGTGTGTGTGTGTGTGTGTGTGTATGTGTGTGTGTGTGTGTAATATGACTACGGGTTGAAAGTTTTATTACGGGTTACGGCTAGCATAGTCGGGTAAATTTCGTACGGTAAAGCATGGGGATAGGATGTATGGGCACCGGGGTAAATTAAGGCAAATTTTATGCGGTTAAGCACGGGTATAGGGTGTATGGGCTCCCTAGTTAATCAAAATGCATATTTGTGTAACTAATGGTTAGAAGCGGGAAAGATAGATATAGCGAGCTTAGAAGCGCATGATTAGAGAGTGATATGTGAAGCCTGGAACACTAGGCTCATCTTAATTTCGAGGACGAAATTCCTTTGTAAGGGGGGAAGTATGTAACACCCCGTAATTTTGAGGATTTAATATTTAATTATTTTTATTTTGAGGATTTAATATTTAATTATTTTTGGGAGTTATGAAAATATTTAAATTGGAGAAATTTAAATATATGGTTTGGATAATTTATTTGAGTGGGAAGAATTATTTATAATTGGCGACTTTAAGTTAAATTGTCCGAATTAATGTGTGTCACATTTTGAGGTTAAAATTTGGAAATGTCAAAAAGTATTTCGGATGACAATTCTGAATGGGCGGTTGAGTCCGGATGGATCGAGATAGTTAAAAAAGAGTACCCGGGATAGTAATTGGGTCTCGGGGTATTTTTAAGCATAGCTAGGACCACACGTGGTGATTCGGACCATTTTAATTAGGCCCATGTGGCCAAAAATGGAATTTGGAGTTTAAACCTATTTGGGGAAAGTGTGGAACGGCAGTCAACACAAATTCTAAACCTAGGGATTGAGAGGAAATTTGGGGGAAAGCAAATCAAGAGCCAATTGGGAATTTTTGGAGCCAAATTAAGGGACTACACCAATGGATCAGACTCTACAAATAATTTCAGGCAAGTGGCTAACTGTTGTGATTCTTAAAATAAGTGATAACCAATTCATATCATAGTGTGTGTATATGAAAATTCATTTTTGGATGTTTAGCCATAATTAAATTGGGTTTTTTTGAAAGTAGAGTAATGGTTAGATTTAATTACTCAAATGATGTTAGGTAATGATTTGGGACTGTTAGAATTGAATTGTAAAGTGAATTACAATATGTATTAGCGGTTGAATGGACTGAAAATGGTTAGGTCAGATTCGGTGGAATGAGACCCGGGTGAAAAACCCAAATCGGTATACCCAAAATTTTATATAAATTTGATGGTGGATTAAGGTCTCTAGGGTGTTTAGAACCTTTTCTTGTATGGAGATATGGGTGGTTGTGAATTGGGTAAAGGTTTGGGAAGAAATAAAAGATTTAGGGTTCGTCCATGGCCGCACAATATGCTGGAGAAGACGATATCTGGGACGATCGATCGATCGACCCAGGGGGATTGATCGATCGATGATACAGAAATTTTGGCAATAATGCCAGTTTTAATTACATGGGAAATAATTATTGAAAAAAGGGTCTTGGACTAATTTAAATGATGAAAATTTGAATAGGGGCATGACTCTTGGAAATTATAGGTAAATATAATTGGGAGATTTGGAAGAGATGAATGCATGACACATTATGGACGAATATTTGGGAATGAAATTCTGAGGTTTAAAAATGGACTAAATGAGTAAGTCCGGGTATATTGGTTAAGTGACACCAAAGTATTAAATTAATTATTTAGAAAATGAATTAATTTGGAGTCGGAAGATAGACTCGAAAAATATTAAATTATGGACTAAGTGAGCGAGTATGGGTATGTTGGTTAAGTGACACCAAAGTATTAAATTAATTATTTAAAAAATAAATTAATTTGGAGTCGGAAGATAGACTCGGAAAATATTAAGTTATGGACTAAATGAGCGAGTCTGAGTATGTTGGTTAAGTGACACCAAAGTATTAAATTAATTATTTAGAGAATGAATTAATTTGGGGTCGGAAGATAGACTCGGGAAATATTAAGTTATGGGCCAAGTGAGCGAGTCCGGGTATAATGGTTGGGCAACACCAAGTGTTAAATTAATTGATGGGTTAATTAATTAGATTAGAGTCAGGATGTGGGCTCGGGAAGGTTCAAATTAATTGATGTGTAAATTAATTAAATTAGGGTCGGACCACATACTCTGATTGGTATAAATTAATTGATGTGTAAATTAATTAAATTAGGGTCGAACCACGTACTCGGATTGGTATAAATTAATTAATGTGTAAATTAATTAAATGAGGGTCGGACCACAGACTCGGATTGGTATTAATTAGCTAATGTGTAAACCAATTAAATGAGAGTCGGACCATAGACTCGGCTTAGTATTAATTAATTGAAAGAGTTGGCGCTTGCGTTCAAATAAGAAATAATATAATAAATGCCTTTTAACCCAAATTAACCCTAAGCATGCAACTAGGTGTGATTGAAATAATATGAAATCATGCACAAGATATTCAACACACAAAGTTTAAGGAAAAATCCCCCACAGGGGCAAAACCATTTGTATATCACTATAATTTGTAAAATACGGTTTACAATCGGATTACAATGAAATACAGGTTGACTAAGAATTACCCTCGGGTATCGGATTCTGTAGTCGAGGCTAGAAGAAAATCCCTTTCCAGTAGGGCTTGCGGCTGGAACTATCCCTGTCCAGTAGGGCTGCAATGAAGAGGAAGAAACGGTCCACTTCACAAAGGGTTGAACAACATCAATGGTGTTCTTTGGGTTACCAAATTTGATTCACAAAGATACGGAAGATGTGTGAATCTAAAAACCTAGAATCATAGGACTCAATAGGTGAAGACTTTAGGGTTGATATGCTCTGAAAATCGTGTATAAGTCTTAAGAAAACCAACTGCTGATCGTGGTTTAAATAAGGGATCGAAACCCTTCAAAATCGGCTGCACGATCTGGCAGTGATTATCCTCGCCGGATCGGTCCGGTCGATTAGGCGGATCGGTCCGGGTAAGTCGGATCGGTTCTTTTTCTGAAACCGGATCGGTCTGGTTGGCATCGGATCGGTCCGGAACTTTTGTCTTCATCGGTTCGCTATGGATCCGGGGTGTACTGGAGTCTGACAAAACGGATCGGTCCGGTAGATGGTCGGATCGGTCCGGTAAACCGGATCGGTTCTTTTCCTGGACCGGATCGGTCCGGCCAGGTCTGATTCCCAAATTCTTTCTTCTTTTGATCTTCGGATTTTGTTGATGACGATGTGATCTTTTCAACCAACAATCTTGTAACGGCGTATGACATAACATATACATAAAGATGGACAAATTGTCCTTACAAATCTCCCCATATGTCTATGCCGGAACAAACATAAAAAATCCGAATTATCAAATATGAAATTTCCTATACAAATCTACCCTTCCATGAACCCAAAACTGAAAGAGTACAAGTGAATAAGACTGCATCGTTTGTTCTTCAATTCTTCAGGAATCTTCACGCTTTTCTCATCAGGGTGTGTATCATGGGATTATCAAGGATGTACCTACACACATGAGATAAAGCAAATACCAAGTGACGTATCAAGTTTGAAATGAGATAAAAAACATATGCATATATACCAGATTTATGACGAAAAAACATATGCATATATACCAGATTTATGATGAACCTCAAATTTCAAAACTCCCCCAAAATCAGATAATTCATTCTCCCCCTTTTTATGATGTCCCCAAATAGACAAAGGAGAGAAATAAATCAAGCAATCAAGTACCGGGGTGACACAAGGCATAAAATCACACCATGAATGAACATAAAACAACCAAGTCGGTGATAGCGTAAAAGAATGGGTGTGATCAAAATTCAATAGGAAAATCAAAGCATACAAACATGACATGTGTGCACGATGAATATTGGATATTCCTAACGAATGAACTCAAATGCTTCCTTTGGTGTAAAAGATTGGAAATATATGACATTGACTATCAAATCTACAAATCAAAGCTCAAAGTGATTTCTACACCAATAACGTCCAAAATGATTTTCATGCGTTTTCAGGACTTTCAAGGAAGTGCAAACCCGTTTTTCAATCTCCAAACTCCCTCAGATTTATATTTTGAATAGAGGTATACTAAATTCTCAAACTTTGGAGAATTGATGGTGAAAACCTAAATGGCCCATATTTGGCATGTATTGCTTTTGATTGCCTTAACAATTTTTTTTTGGGCTCTTTTAACCTCTTAGGACCTCGGATATTAAAATTCCTCCATTTTTTAGGTCCTTTTTAACGGTGGCTTTTGCGCAAAGGATAAGAATCAACTTTCGCAGCCCCTCCCCGTTATGAAAATATGCGCACAGTCTCACCAAACGGTTTTTACATGCAATCCAATCTTGTCAAGTTTTATCGCATTTTATACATTGTATAGACAGGATTGAGATGGAAACACTCAAGCCAACATGAGATTGACAAGTGCAATAATCAAATATAGCCGTGCATGTGTGCAAAAAAGGATATAGGAGTCAAGCATGTAGGAAATATCACTAATTACATCTCAAGGACTCCAATCAGTGTTAAGCACATGGATGAAATGATGTAGCCTCTCAAATCTCTATCAAACAGTCACATGGATATATGGAATGAAGTTGTGACTTGGCTATCTTAAATGCTCATCCATAAAAGGCAAATCTCTTTTTGAATTTTTCAAAAAATTTTATCAAAATAAAATCTTTTTGTGCTTTTCTCAAAATTTTTCAAAAAAAATCTTTTTGTATTTTTCTAAGAATAAGAAACAAATACATAAAAGCTGTACAAGAAAGCTATGGTACATATAAACAGACTAGTAATAGGAAGCATATGATATGAACATGAAGAAGCATCCTATTCTAGACATAGACCAACCCCTCAGTCAACAGTGCAAATCCCCAAAGACTTCCTAAGACTCTCAAATCTAAGGGCATCTAAAGGTTTCGTGAAAATATCGGCTAACTGACGGTCGGTAGGAACAAAACTCAGGGTTACGACTTTCTCTTCAACTAACTGACGTATAAAGTGCTCGCGTAACCTGATGTGCTTTGTGCGCGAATGTTGGACAGGATTGCGGGATATGTGTATCGCGCTCGTGTTATCACAGGAAATGGTCATGGTGTCCTGTGAAATCCCATAATCCTCCAACATTTGCTTCATCCACATGAGTTGCGTGCAACAACTCCCGGCGGCGATGTACTCAGCCTCCGCAGTGGACAAAGAGATGGAGTTTTGCTTCTTGCTCAACCAAGAGACAAGAGCAGAACCAAAGTAGAAACACCCACCAGAAGGGCTCCTACAACCATCTACGTCCCCAGCCCAATCGGCATCCGAATAGGCGGACAAACGGTCATCGGTATCAAAGGAATACCAAATACCGTATGAGAGAGTCCCACTCACGTATTTGATAATACGTTTTAGAGCGAGTAAGTGTGACTCTTTGGGAGACGCCTGATAACGCGCACAGACTCCAACACTAAAGGCAATGTCGGGACGACTAGCAGTCAAGTAGAGAAGACTGCCTATCATACTCCGATACAAGGTTTGCTCTACGTCCTTGCCTGAAGTGTCCTTACTAAGCTTGGTAGTGGTACTCATAGGTGTACGAGCATGCTTAGCGGAGTCTAAACCAAATTTCTTTACTAGGTCTCTAGCATACTTGGATTGGGAGATGAACATCCCATCCTCTAGCTGACGAACCTGGAGACCAAGGAAGAATGTAAGCTCACCTACCATGCTCATCTCAAACTCACTTTTCATCTCCTCCTCAAAGTGGTGAGCATGCTGGGAGCATGTGGATCCAAAGACTATGTCGTCCACATAGACTTGGGCAACCAAAATAGCACCGTCATCTCTCCTGACGAACAACGTCATATCAACTCCCCCTCTCTTGAAGCCACGGGCTAAGAGATAGGAAGTAAGCCTCTCGTACCAAGCACGGGGTGCTTGCTTCAAACCATACAAGGCTTTCCTCAGATAGTAGACGTGTTCAGGATGCTTAGGGTCTTCAAACCCTTTTGGTTGTTCCACAAAAACCTCTTCCTATAGAATGCCATTCAGAAAGGCACTCTTGACATCCATCTGATATACTTTAAAGTGCAGATGACATGCGATGGCGAGTAATAAGCGGACGGACTCAAGCCTCGCAACAGGAGCAAATGTCTCCCCAAAGTCTACACCCTCTATCTGTGTGTAGCCTTGAGCGACCAACCTAGCCTTATTTCTGATTATGGTACCATTTTCATCCATTTTATTCTTGAAAATCCACCGGGTACCAATAACATTAGTATCACTAGGTCGGGGGACAAGTTCCCAGACATTGTTCTTCTTAAACTGAAGCAACTCATCCTGCATAGCAGATATCCAGTGTTCATCTTTGAGTGCTTCCTTGTGATTCTTGGGCTCGACTTTGGACGTGTAGCAAAGATGGCTAACAACGTTCTCTAGCTGAGCACGAGTCTTGACCCCTAGAGTGGGATCACCAACAATGGCAGAAGGGTCATGACTCTTGCGAACCCAAGCAGGTGTGTCCCCTAACACAGGAGTAGGGTCCACAGAGTGTGAGAGAGGAACAGGTAAATCACTGTCAGAACAGTCCTCATCCTCACACTGAAGGTTGGGATCAATAATCGTCGGAGGTTCGTCATCTTGCACAGTGACGTTTATTGATTCCATAACCTTAGAGCTCTTCAGGTTAAAAACCCGGTACGCTCTACTGTCCGATGAATATCCTAGCAGTATTCCCTCGTCGCTCCGGGAGTCGAACTTTCCTAATTGCTCTCTATCCCGTAGGATGTAGCATTTACTCCCAAAAACACGGAAATATGCTAGGTTGGGTTTCTTGCCTGTCCACAATTCATAAGGCGTCTTAAGTGTGTGTGGTCGCAGATAGACCCTATTCACCGTGTGGCATGCAGTAGACACTGCCTCTGCCCAAAATCTCCTAGAAATTTTACGACCTAGAAGTATAGATCTAGCCATTTCTTGGATCGTTCTATTTTTCCTCTCAACAATCCCATTTTGCTGAGGAGTTCTCACAGCAGAGAACTCATGTTTGATCCCAAGGCTATCACAGTACAAATCCACCTTTGCT
Source organism: Sambucus nigra (assembly GCA_949130495.1). Lineage (NCBI taxonomy): Eukaryota > Viridiplantae > Streptophyta > Magnoliopsida > Dipsacales > Adoxaceae > Sambucus > Sambucus nigra. The sequence continues at coordinate 719,001,384 of OX422207.1, forward strand.
TCCTTAAATTCAGTGCCGTTGTCACTACGTATTCTGTTAATAGTGACCCCGTGTTGATTTTGCAGGACACGGCACTTGGTCGTTAGGAATTCAACAGCATCTGATTTCTCTCTTAGAAAACCGACAATAGAGTATCTAGAGAAATCGTCCACCATCACGAGAATGTATCTCTTACCACCTAGACTCTCTGTGCGAGTAGGACCCATAAGATCCATGTGAATTAACTCAAGAGCACGTGAGGTGGTAATGGAATTTAACTTCCTATGTGGGCTACGGATTTGCTTTCCCAACTGACAGGGTCCACAGATCGTGGAAGTTGGCTTTCCAAGTGATGGTAAGCCACGTACTAGGTCCTTTTTGACTAAACGAGATAAGTCTCTAACGTTCATGTGACCTAGACGTTGGTGCCACAGATCCATATGAGTGATCGTGGCGCTGTTGCAGACAAGTGAGGATTTACGCTCAGTCCCATAACAGTTATCTTCTGTCCTCACCCCTTGCACTAATAGTTTACCGGCTTGATCATAGACCTTACAAGTTTTCCGGTCAAACTTCACTGCAAAGTCATCGTCGCACAGCTGGCTGATGCTAATAAGGTTTGCTTTCAAACCTTTGACGTACAGCACGTTCTCTAGCTTTGGAAATCCTGGTAACTCTACTGTACCTCGTCCTACTATGCTAGATTTGCTACCATCTCCAAAGGTGACTCTCCCATCATTATAATCCTCAAGATGGGTAAAATATGAGGTATCACCTGTCATATGTCTGGAGCAACCACTGTCAAAATACCACTGTGAGGTATTATGGGCTTTGAGAGCGACATGGACAACAAGGGCCTTTTCCTCTTTCTTAGGAACCCAAGAGTAGGTACCTTTTAGTATTCCCTTATTGTTGTTGGTTTTAGCCAGAATGCGGGGCGCATTCATTGATGGTAAGGTCATCCGTCGGAATTCCTCCGTCAAGCTCTGTGATGTGGCGGCTAGAAACTCAACACGCTCTCTCAGACTGGCAAACTCATCAGTCTGAAGTGGTGGAGCAACCGTACGTCGTGTCCGACCCAACTTATAGCAATCATCCCTAAGGTGTCCATTTCTTTTGCAATGGGAGCAAAAGGGCACAATATTAGGAGAACCTTGGTTTGCTTTTCTTGGTCGAACTCTCCTTCTTGGTTTTTTATGACGGCCATAAGGAGTCGTAGTAAACTCAGGAATTGGTCCGGGTGCAATTTGAGACGTGGAGGCACCATCAAAACCTATTCCTTTCCGGTCACCAAAACCTAAAGCGGGACCGAGGAGCATCTTTCCCATCTTCCCAGATCTGTCCTCGATTTGTACCTTGACTTTCCTAGCTCTCTCAACGTCATAAGTAAGCTGAGCAACAAGGGCTTCAAGTTTCTTTCGAGTCTCCAGGGAGGAATGGAGCTCACTCGTAAGACTAGCCACTTGTTTAGTCAAGTCCGCTTTTTCTTTCTCAAAACTGCACTCTCTCTCTTTAAGCAAATTTTCTTTACTAACCCAGGCAGACTCTCTCTCTTTCATGGCGGTGCAGGTGGAGGACTCTCTCTCTCTCATCTTTCCTAACTCTTCTTCTAACGCGGTGATCCTAAGAACTAACGCCTTGTTACGTTTTTTAGTTTTGAAAGACTCATCATATAACTCGGCGTAGGCGCGTTGAAGGCTACTCTCGTCCTCACTACCTTCCTCCTCTCCCTCACTCTCTTCGCTCTCGCTGTCGAGGTGTCCCTGTGAAGTAGCATCCTCATCGTCGTGAGATGCACTAGGAGTACTCACATGACTAGCCATGAACGCGGTGAAGTTACGCTCATGCGGTGACTCATCTCCCGAGTCCACCGACTCGACCTCACTGTCGTCACTAAGGGTAGCGTTTAGGACAGCTTTACCCTTTTCCCTATTCAGACGAGTGGCACACTCAAACGCTCTGTGTCCCTTACCGTCGCACTCAAAACACCTCTCACTGTCTTTAGGGGGTTCTTTGAAGTCTTTCTTTTCAAACTTATTTTTCTGAAAATTCTTTTTATCTTTGAAATTCCCATTTTTCTTAAATTTCAGAATTTTCTTGAAGTTTTTAGCAAAAAGTGCCAAATCATCTAAGTCAAACTCACATTCAGAATCAGAAGTTTCTATCTTTCTAGATGACTCGACTCTCTTTCTTGCCGACCCCTCACTTTTTCTCTCTTGGGCTTTAAGGGCAATCCCCTTATCTTTTGGCTTGGCAGATTTAGGAAACATGTCTATTTCATAAGTTTGTAAATCTCCTACCAGTTCTTCCAATTTTAGAGTATTTAAATTACCCACGGAATTCAGCACAGTGACTTTAGGAATAAAGCGCTTAGGAAGGGAACGAAGAATCTTTTTAACAACCCTAGCATTTGGAATATGTTCACCAAGATTATAGCTAGTATTAACAATGTCAGAGAGCCTAGCATAAAATTCATCAAAACATTCATTTTCATGCATGGTGATGGTTTCAAATTGAGTTGTTAAATTTTGCAATTTTGACTCTTTAACAGCATTTGTTCCTTCATGGGTAAGTTGCAAAATATCCCATGCTTCTTTTGACGTGGTGCACGTCATTATGCGTTTGAACTCATCAGGAGTGACAGACCCAGAAATAGCACTTAGACCTTTAGAGTTAAAAGACGACCATTTAAATTCATCATCAGTCCAAGTGATGTCAGGTTTCAAGTTGGTCACATTATCAACAGTCACGGTTGGAGGAGTCCATCCTCGTTCAACCAAAATCCAGACACGTTCATCAATGGCTTTTAAAGCCGACCTCATACGGGCTTTCCAATAGGCATAATTCGACCCGTCAAAAATAGGCATTTTATAATATGACTTCTCCATTTGAACACGCTCTTTTCAAAAATCAATTTATTTCAAAAATTGATATCTTTAGAAAAATTTTGCGGAAAAAGGAATACGCGATAGATTAGCGTAACCTGCTCTGATACCAATTTGAAAGAGTTGGCGCTTGCGTTCAAATAAGAAATAATATAATAAATGCCTTTTAACCCAAATTAACCCTAAGCATGCAACTAGGTGTGATTGAAACAATATGAAATCATGCACAAGATATTCAACACACAAAGTTTAAGGAAAAATCCCCCACAGGGGCAAAACCATTTGTATATCACTATAATTTGTAAAATACGGTTTACAATCGGATTACAATGAAATACAGGTTGACTAAGAATTACCCTCGGGTATTGGATTCTGTAGTCGCGGCTGGAAGAAAATCCCTTTCCAGTAGGGCTTGCGGCTGGAACTATCCCTGTCCAGTAGGGCTGCAATGAAGAGGAAGAAACGGTCCACTTCACAAAGGGTTGAACAACATCAATGGTGTTCTTTGGGTTACCAAATTTGATTCACAAAGATACGGAAGATGTGTGAATCTAAAAACCTAGAATCATAGGACTCAATAGGTGAAGACTTTAGGGTTGATATGCTCTGAAAATCGTGTATAAGTCTTAAGAAAACCAACTGCTGATCGTGGTTTAAATAAGGGATCGAAACCCTTCAAAATCGGCTGCACGATCTGGCAGTGATTATCCTCGTCGGATCGGTCCGGTCGATTAGGCGGATCGGTCCGGGTAAGTCGGATCGGTTCTTTTTCTGAAACCGGATCGGTCTGGTTGGCATCGGATCGGTCCGGAACTTTTGTCTTCATCGGTTCGCTATGGATCCGGGGTGTACTGGAGTCTGACAAAACGGATCGGTCCGGTAGATGGTCGGATCGGTCCGGTAAACCGGATCGGTTCTTTTCCTGGACCGGATCGGTCCGGCCAGGTCTGATTCCCAAATTCTTTCTTCTTTTGATCTTCGGATTTTGTTGATGACGATGTGATCTTTTCAACCAACAATCTTGTAACGGCGTATGACATAACATATACATAAAGATGGACAAATTGTCCTTACATTAATTAATGTGTTAATTAATTAAGTTAGAGTCGAATCATAGACTCGGGTAAATATCAAATAAATTAATGTGTAAAATATTTATATTAGAGTGGGACCATAGACTCGGGGAAATATAATATTAATTGAGGGGTGAACTAATATATTAGAGTCGGATCATAGACTCGGGAAGATGATAAATTTTTAAGTGAGAAAATTAATTAAGTGAGTCGGGACAGAGACTCAGAAAATTACAGGCTAATGTTATGGATTTTGAGTACACGATAAAGCCGGGGTTTATATTATATATAAATATACGGTGTAGTGATAGTATATATATATGTGTGTGTATTTATTGTGTGTGCTATTAAATATCAGTGACTATATATTTATTTAATTTATATACTCTAGTGCTATCAAGGGAGGTTGCGCGATGTGGGTGAATCCCCTAGCTTGAGGAGTAGGGTGCGTATACCCCCCGGTCATAGCGTCCGGTATATGGGTGAGGGGCTTATCTCACTTTCAGGGAAGGAATATGACCGCCTTCACTACGTTTATATTGTGGGCCAGGTTGGTGAGCGATTCCAACTTAGGTAATTAGGTTATGTGAGCAAACCTAGTGAGATAGCACTTTAGAGGGAATTATCCGGTGCGGGCATACCCGGAGGGATAGATATACGCATGATATATGTGTGATTGTTTTAGTAAAGATACATATATAATAGTGTTAAATATTATATGCGGATAATAATACAGTGTGTGATGTATTTGCTTTATATAACTTGTGACACAGTTATATGCTATTCTTTAAGAAGGAATTAATTAAGTTAATTGGTGAGATAACTTACAGCTAATGAATAATTATACTCGGGTTAGAGTAGCAGACAAGGGGAGGTTATACCAGGACTAGTTGGACGGGGTAGTACAACTAGGTAGGGTTAAGGTAATCGTTAGGTGTGCACAATAGTAGAGGGGTGAGAATGTCCTCAGGAGAGTGCGACTCTAACTTAAATATGAAGCGCATTCATACATTTTAAATTACTGTAGTTAATTCACTTGCTAAATATTTTCAAAATATTTTGGGGTCTAACCCTTGCTATAAGACTATTTTCAAAACCTTTTTAGGTGTCCAGCCACAGGGACGCCAGGATTGATATTCTATTTCAGGGACCTGGAGCTGCGGCATATGTGGATGCTAGCAGGAGTTGGATTAGACGCATCGTTAATTCATTCCTAGAGTAGGAATCATTTATCAGTTTCAGTTTTATTTTGGGCTTGTTGCCCAGACTTCTCGATACAGTTTTCAGATGTAATTACTCAGGTGTTGGATGTTTGTATTGGATTATTCACTTTAGTGGCCGATGGTTTATTCGACAAATTATTTAATTAATTATTCAATTGATTTTCATTCAATTGTGAATGGTTTATATTTATTTTCGCATGTATTTTTTTGTTTAATTAAAAAGTTAAAATTTGGCACCAGCTTTTGGGAATACTAGGTGGTGAGTAAGTAATAAAAAGTTTTCGACAGTGATGCTAAGGATGAACCAACTGGGATTCTTGTTTTAATTCGGTATAGGACTGATCACCCGGTATTTTATTAAGTGGGGTGTCACATTCAAGTCAAGCAAATAGTGTCCTCCTCAATTCTATTATTGCACTAAGTGTATTTAGAACCAAAATAACCAATATAAAACAAATTGCATTTATCAAGACAATCGTTGAAGTCTTGGGAAGCATGGAAATTAATATTATTACCCTCAATTTTCTCATCTTGAGAAGATACTACATTTTAGTCTCCAATGGCTATTTGACGCAAGTGGGAGAATTAGCTAGAAAGAGTCTCCATGTGAGTCCAAAGAACAATCATTTCTCGAGGAAGGCATTTAGCATACACTATCATGATAATGATGTCTGTAGGAAGAATATTATGAAATATTTTAAAACATTACAGTTGGTCGGCATCCAAAATTACAGTGGCAATGATCCCATATTTCTAGAAAAACTAAATGCTATTAAAAAAATTATAGATGGCTCCTTTAAATTTCCATCTCATCTGGCAGTCACACAATTTATCAGTAGATATTTTGAGCTTAAGTAAGGATAAGAAAGGGAACTTATGATCTTTGATTAGTTTCTGAACTATCCTCTTAGTGGGTTTATTACCAACTCCTCTAATATTCAAGTAAAGAAAATTGATCACCGAGTTATTTGAGAGGGAGAGTTTGAGAGAGATTTAGAACCTGGCCTAGTTATTCTTTTGAAAAGAGGGTCAATTAGCTTGTGTTTAACTAGGATAGATGGTTTGGAAACTTTTAGCAGTGGAATAGAGAAAAGAGAAGATATTTAGTTTGAAGGTTTTTCTTTTTAGCTAGGTCTTTGGCTTGATGATCTTTTGGTTTTTTTGGTGAAGATGAGCAACAAATAATTCAAGTTCTTCATGCATAAGAACAACAGTTCTGCCTTTAGGTTCTGAATATGAGTGGTACATTCTACCATCAACCCAGTGCTTGTCATATTTTGGAAGCTCATTACCTTTGAGGGATAAACTACTCCTATCAATAATTATAACATCATGCTTAGAGTCACTGCAATTTTGGGACCAATGCCAATCATGTGTCAACTGGATCATCAGTTTCAAATGAGACTACATCTCAAATAGGCTTGACATCATCCCAATGCCAACAACTTATGCAACTTATAAATTCGCAAATTATAATTTCATCCACGGATTCCCAAACTGATCAATCATTACCATTGAATTTCATTCAATCTGGCAGCACATCTATGACAGGTTTTATTAATTCTGCAAAGTCTTTATGTTCATCAGCTATTTTCTTCCATTAAAGATATGCATATTAATGATAGTATTTGGATCATGACACTGGTGCTACTTACCATATGACTGGTTCTTTATCCTTATTTCAATCCTATTATCCAGTTCATAACACTCATGTTACTAGTTTCTTATGTAGGAACTATCAAACTTACTGATAAACTCATCTTATATGACGTGTCTTCCTTTTCTCACAATATAATTTTTTTATATTGTGAAGATTACCAAATCCTTGAGTTGTGTCTTTCTTTTCTCACAATATAATTTTTTTTATCCAGGATCTCAACACTTGGAAAGTGATTGGGATGGGTGAAAAATCTGGAGACCTGTATCTTTTCAAGACCACATCTCATGCTCCTTATGATCTCATACACACTTAAAAGTTTCGGATGTTTATGTTTTGCTTCTCAACTGATGGTTTAGATTAAATAGTTTAACATTTCATGAGTTTTTATAAAAAACATTTCATGAGTTTTTAAATACTGAGACTTCTAGGATAGTTAAAATTCAACACCTTAAATAAATAGGCATATTTGTAAATCCCTAAAACTTGCTCAACTTACTAAAATATCCTTGTTTCTAAAACATTAATGTGCAGCCCCTTCTTTTTTTACTAAAGTGTGCGCAATTTAGTTATTACTTTCTTGTCTTCGATATAACTGTTCATTTTACACAGAGATGGATGAAATCAAGATCTCTAAGACTCAAATTAATAATTGTTTATCAGTAATGGGTTTAAGTTTCTTCTCTTATTCTTGGAAATGATTTTGAAATGAACATGATCATTTTAATGTAATGATCGATCCTTTTATATTTTGTTTTATGTTTGATTAGTTTTATAACCGATGTTGAAATGTGATATATAACTGAAATATAACTTTTTGCTATGATAAATGCAAATATACATATCCATGACATTGAGGCGTCATCATCGTCGGTTGACTATATCCGACCTTATTGTCCAGGAAAGACTACTCGAGAAGCAACCACTCACAACTCCAGCGAGAAATGATTTAGAGAGGACATCTCAAATTACTTTTGTGCAACACAACATAAGGGACCATGGAAATAGAGAGATGCAACCACAACTTTTCCCAAATATTGAATTAACATACCAGTCACATAATACACATCGCAACTCAAGAGCTCAAGTTTCTTTATTTCAAACACCTACAAGTCAACTTTCCCCAAATATTGAGCAGAATGATAATTCAGTTAGGAATGTCAATCCTCCATCCGCTTTAGATGGTGAAGATCTCACAGGTATGTTGTGTTACACAGTGCACTGTTTGTATATCTCCATTTGTATTATATTTTATGTTTATATTCATATTGAACAAGATGTATAAACATTATTTACCATTTTTTTGTTCAGGTACAATTACTACCCTTACTAGTAAGAAAGGGTTAGAAAGGGGGCAAGGCCTTGGCTCGAATGGAATGATAATAAAAAGAAGATATTTCCATTGAAAATGTTGTATTGGAGCGAAGCGGACGAGGAAGCACTTGACAATATTTGGAAGGAAGTGAAGGCAACTTATTAGTTTGATTTCTTTATTTGTGTTGTTGTACATTAGCTTGTCAAGTTTTAACTAATTTATTCTTTTTGTTCTTAGAATAACACAAATGCACCAGAAGGTTTTAAACAAATCTACTTTGCAAGGATGGGACTTGCGTGGAAGCAATGGAAGCATCGAGTGAAGGTGAATCACTATATAAAGTTTCAAACAGATCAAGAGCGGTTGAGTTATATGCCTGAACGACTCGAAAAAGATCAGTGGCCTGAATTGGTGAAATACTGGGGTCTAAAGAAGATTAAGATATAAATATCACCTCTTATTAAGAATTTTATACCTACATTCTTCGTCACTAGTAACATAATTTTTATTTTTATTTCTTCAAATATTTAGGATATTGCGGATCAAAACGCTAAGAACCGTGAAGTTGAATGTGCTTACTCAAGGACAGGACGAAATCCACATGCTAAAATAGCCAAGGAGGTTGGAATTTTTATTCTTATAAATATTTCTGATTTTAACCTAATAGTATTAATATATATACATTGTTTTTTTCAAAAGATAGAATAGGGGGAGCCCGTTGACAATATTAGCATGTGGAAAGCCACTCGAGCTCCAAATAATAGTGTTGAAGATGGATCATTTGATAGAGCGGTATGTATAAATATTAATTCATAAAGTGATGCTTGCAAGATTTATTTAATATTTGTTATAAATTGTGTTCTTGAAAATTATTTTATGTTCATTAATTATAATATTAATTCTATTGGTAGAAAATGCTTTAAAGACGACTAAATGAGCTACTAGAAGAGCAACAAAATGACCCAGAAGTGCGAAACAATATTTTTACTAATGTAGTAGGATATGGAGGGCATGGGTATGATTTACTAAATGGAGCAGGTATTAGGCCAACGTCGACAAAAGCATGTTCATCTCAATTATTATTGGAAGAAATTAACTAGTTAAAGAAAGAAGCTGAAGACCGAGAGACTCGACATCGACATGAGCTCGAAGAGTTATAGATTCGCAATCAACAAGCTTTATTACAGATGAAGAATGATATGCGAAGTGAAATGCAAAGTTTGTTCCAAAGTATTACCCCTCATCATGCTTCCACTACCTCGACGATTAAGTCCGACTAGGTAATACAATATAATTCATACATATAGTTATTTATATATAATGGAAAATTCTCTCGTTCAAAGTTAAATTTTCAATGGTGGTGGTGGTGAAAGTTTGTTATGGTGGTGGTTAAAAATATCTGTTGGTTGGTGTATATCATTCTTTGAATCAATTTTAATGTTTAAAACAGGTTGACTACCTGTGGTTTTCATGAATAAACAAAGGATACTTTGCCGAATTTTTTTAAAAATAGTATTAGTTAGATATTTATATTGTTTTATCATAAGAATATACTATATTGATTCATTTTTCACATTGTATTGTTGAAGAGGGGTATTAATTCTAACATAATTGACACTATTTTTTTTATGCAGGTGATAATTTTTGTAGAACATGCAAATGTTAATCAATGGTTTTGGAGGTCGTAGCTTCAGTGTTGCGGAATTACTTTGATAAAGACATTTCGTGTTTGGAGTATTAATACATTAATGTATTTTTGTTGTCAAGTCAATTATTTGAACTTAGTGTTATAATTCTTATTTTGATGAATGTTTGAAGATGGTTGTAAGAACTCTATTTCTGGTTGAATGACAAAAATTCGTTGTGTTGGTTGAAAATCATCTTATGTATTACATTTTGTGATTATTCGTTGTTTGTGTTGTTTCAAATGTAACTCAATTTTATATTAAACTTTAGCGGTATATTTTATTCTCCTCAAAATATTGGTGCAAAAATTTTAAGATCCCTTAACCTCCTTTGGGTTGGTTAAAATTTTCTAAAAAATATATTAAAGACAGCTATGTTACCGTCTCAAAAGGCTCTTCTAAAATAGTAACCTTTTGAGACAGATTAATTCTCGTCTAAAAAATAATCTTTTGTGACAACTTTTGTTCCGTCTCAAAAGAGTCATATAAAATGAGGACCTTTTGAGACGGATATGTTCCTATCTCAAAAAACTCTTTTGAGACGGCTATGGGGTCACAAAAAGTATTTTTATAACCCCTATCAAAAAGACGCCCCCTAGCCGTCCCAAATACAGTCACAAAAAGTATTTGAGATGGATAAATGATCTTTTGGGACTGTTAGACCACCGTCTCAAAAGCTACTTTTTTTGTAGTGATCTAAATATTTTGATTTTTGTGTCGGATGCTATATGATATTAAAATCACAATTTCTTCGGATCTTACACGTTTAATAAAAATCTTTTAAAGATCTGTTTTCTCATATATATGAAATAATTTGTAAAACACTTTTCTCATAAAATCTGATTTTATATTTTTGAGAAATTAAGAACACATATTGGAGTGATGATTATTTTATGTCTACATGATAGTGTTCATATGAGTTTTATTACATATTGATTATAAATAATGTTTATAGGATTAATGATGATAATTTTTGAAAGCTTTCTAAAAATTGATTATGTGAAGACTTGTGATTTAAAATTTATTTTGTAAGATTTTATAGAAAACTTAAGTGGTTGATAATTGAAAATGTACTTTTGTTAAGTTTTAAAGAAAACTTATATGCTTGTGTTATGAATTAAGTTCTTGCATGGTTTGTATTTAGAACATATTCACTTACATGTTTTGCACAACTCAAAACATAGAAAGTATGTTGTTGAGAGAGATCAGTTTTGACTGAGTTGAAATTCGCTAATACAAGAAGCAAGGAGTTAAATCAAGGAAACTGCCAGGGAGATTTAAGTGTTAGTATCAGAAATGCAGTGGAGGAAAGACCGAAAAGTTTTATGCTCGGGAGAAGGGATAGCTTGTGTAGGTATATTTTTCTGACTGTTTTACTTAGGATCTTGTGTTGCATGTTTGGGTGCTTATAATCTTGTAAAATTGTTTTTAGTGGAATTTTTGTTTTGTGGCGTAGAGGTCACCGTGGATGTTTTTCGTAGTTTGGGTTTTTACCACGTAAAAAAATCATACTTGTTATTCTTTTTTTCCTCATGTTCTTCTATGTATGATTTAGAATTAAAATTGCTACATGATTTAATTACTTGAGTTAGAATAATTAATCATATTTGATATAATGAATTCTAACATAGTAAATCAGATTGTTATTAATTTTATATTAGCATAAATCAGATTTAATTGATTTTAATTTCTGCATGTATTAAAATCTGATTAGTTGAATAATAAAGTTTTTCTTGATTTGATTATATATATATATGTTATTAGAAAAACTTGCATGAAATCAGAGTATGTTCATTTGCGCATATGGAGATTGTTTCATGGGTGCTCGGTTTTTCAATGGCATGTTTTTAAACGTAAGTCTAACTGATTGTAAATTCTCGTCATATACTCAAATGGCGAGTCCGGTAACTACGTCGTCGGTTCATAAAAGTTACATTGGTCCCTTGTGAGGGGTCCGCACCTCTTACGGGACCGTTTTGTGGTTGTTTTACGTTTTCACCCCTTGACGCTATATTTTAGGCCTAAGTCTAAATTTTATAAATTTTTGTCGTATACTCAAATCGGGAGGCCGGTGACTATGCGATCAGTTCATAAGAGTTGCATTGGTCTCGTGCAAGGTGCGAGGTGCTCTTGCCTCTTACGGGACCATTTTGTGGCAGTTTTATGTTTTCACCCTTTGACGGCATGTTTTTAAGCGTAAGTTTAACCGATTGCAAATTCTAATCGTATACTCATACGGGGAGTTCGGTGACTACGCTGTCGGTTCATACGAGTTACATTGATCCCTTGTGAGGTGCTCGCACCTCTTACGGGTCCGTTTTGTAGTTATTTTATGTTTTCACCCCTTGATGCCATATTTTAGGCTTAAGTCTAAATTTTGAAAATTTTCATCGTATACTCAAACCGAGAGGCCGGTGACTACGCGATCAATTTGTACGAGTTACATTGGTCCCGTTAGAGGTGCTCGTATCTCTTACGAGACTATTTTGTGGCAGTTTTACGTTTTCATCCCTTGGTGCCATATTTTTAAGCCCAAGTCTAATATTTTGCAAATTCTCGTTGTGTAATCAAACCGAGAGTCCGATGACTACAAGGTCGGTTCATACGAGTTACATTGGTTCGGTACGAGGTGCTCGTGCCTTTTACGGGACCATTTTGTAGTTGTTTTATGTTTTCACCATTTGCGGGCATGTTTTTAAGCGTAAGTCTAACTGATTGTAAATTCTCGTTGTATACTCAAATGGGGAGTCTAGTGACTACGTCATCATTTGTACGAGTTACATTGGTCCCATGCGAGGTGCCCGAACCTTTTACGAGACCGTTTTGTGGTTGTTTTACAATTTCACCCCTTGATGCCCTGTTTTTTGGCCAAGTCTTAATTTTGGAAATTCTCGTCGTATACTCAAATCGGGAGTCCGGTGACTACGTGGTCAGTTCCTACGAGTTACATTGCTCCAGTGCGACGTGTTCCTGCCTCTTACGAGACTGTTTTGTGGTTGTTTTATGTCTTCACCCCTTAACGACATGTTTTTAGGTCCAAGTCTAAATTTTTGCACATTCTCATCGTATACTGAAATCGGGAGTCCGGTGACTACGCGGTAGGTTCGTACGAGTTACATTGGTCCCGCGTGAGGTGTCCATGCCTCTTACGGGACCGTTTTATGATTATTTTATGTTTTCACCCCTTGATGCCATGTTTTTAGGCCTAAGTCTTAATTTTGAAAAATCTCACCGTATACTCAATCCGGGAGACCGGTGACTAAGGGATCAGTTTGTATGAGTTACATTAGTCACGTGCGAGGTTCGAGGTGCTCATACCTCTTACGGGACCGTTTTGTGGATGTTTTACGTTTTCACCCCTTGACGCCATGTTTTTAAGCCCACGTCTAATTTTTTGCAAATTCTCATCGTATACTCAAATCGGGAGTTCATTGACTACGCGGTCAGTTCGTACGAGTTACATTGGTCCCGTACGATGTGCTTGTGCCTCTTACGGGACCATTATCTGGCTGTTTTATATTTTCACCCCTTGACGCCATATTTTAGGCCTAAGTCTAAATTTTGCAAATTCTCACCGTATACTCAAACCGGGAGTCTGGTGACTACGCGGTCGATTCGTACGAGTTACATTGGTCCTCTGCGAGGTGCTCGTATCTCTTACAGTACCGTTTTGTGGCTTTTTTTAATTTTCATCCTTTGACGACATATTTTTAAGCATTAGTCTAACCGATTGCAAATTCTCGTCGTATACTCAAACAGGGTGTCTGGTGATTACGCGGTCGGTTCGTACAAGTTAAATTGGTCCCGTGCGAGGTGCACATGCCTCTTACACTACCGTTTCGTGTCTTTTTTATGTTTTCACCCTTTGACGCCATATTTTTAGGCCCAAGTCTAAATTTTGCAAATTCTCGACATATACTCAAACCGGGAGGCCGGTGACTACGCGATCGGTTCTTATGAGTTACATTGGTCCCGTGCGAGGTGCTCATACCTCTTACGAGACCGTTTTGTGGCTGTTTTATATTTTCATCCCTTGACGCCATATTTTTAAGCCCGAGTGTTATTTTTTGTAAATTCTCATTGTATACTCAAACTGGGAGTCCAGTGACTATGTGGTCGGTTCGCACTGTTACATTGGTCCGGTGCGAGGTGTTTGTGCCTCTTGTGGGACCTTTTTGTCGTTGTTTTATGTTTTCGCCCTTTTACAGCATGTTTTTAAGCGTAAGTCTAACCGATTGGAAATTCGCGTCGTATACTCAAACGGGGAGTCCGATGACTACGTCGTGGGTTCGTACGAGTTACATTCGTCTTATGCGAGGTGCTCGAACCTCATATGGGATCGTTTTATGGTTGTTTTACGTTTTCACCCCCCTTGACGCCATATTTTAGGCCTTAGTCCAAATTTTGCACATTCTCGTCGTATTCTCAAACCAGGAGTCCGGTGACTACGCAGTCGGTTCGTATGAGTTACATTGGTCCCGTGCAAGGTGCTCATGCCTCTTACGGGACCGTTTTGTGTCTGTTTTACATTCTCACCCCTTGATGCCCTGTTTTTAGGCTCAAGTCTAAATTTTACAAATTCTCGTAGTATACTCAAACCGGGAGGCCGATGACTACACAGTCGGTTCCTACGAGTTACATTTGTCCCGTGCGAAGTGCTCGTACCTCTTACGGGACCGTTTTGTGGCTATTTTACGTTTTCACCCCTTCACGCAATGTTTTTTAGACTAAGTCTAATTTTTTGTAAATTCTCGTCGTATACTCAAACCGAGTGTCCAGTGACTACGCGGTCGGTTTGTACGAGTTACATTGGTCCCTTGCAAGGTGCCCGTGCCTCTTGCGGGACCGTTTTGTGGCTATTTTATATTTTTACCCCTTGACTCCATATTTTAGGCCTAAATCTAAATTTTGCAAAATCTCTCCAAATACTCAAACCATGAGTCCGGTGACTACGCGGTCGATTTCGTACGAGTTACATTGGTCCTGTACGAGGTGCTCGTGCCTCTTACGGGACCGTTGTGAGGTTGTTTTATATTTTCACCCTTTGATGGCATATTTTTAAGCGTAAGTCTAAGTGATTGAAAGTTCTCATCGTATACTCAAACGGTCGTTTCATACGAGTTACATTGGTCCCGTGCGAGGTGCCTGCACCTTTTATGGGACCATTTTGTGGTTGTTTTATGTTTTCACCCCTTTGATGCCATGTTTTTAAGCCCAAGTTAATTTTTTTTTATAAATTCTCGTTGTATACTCATATCGGTAGTTAGGTGACTATGCGATCGGTAAGTACGAGTTACATTGGTCCCGTGCGAGGTGCCCATGCCTCTTACGAGATCATTTTGTGGTTGTTTTACGTTTTCACCCTTTAACGCCATGTTTTTAAGCGTAAGTCTAACGGAGTACAAAGTCTTATCGTGTACTCAAATGGGGAGTCCGATGACTGCACGATCAGCTCGTACGAGTTAAATTGGTCCCGTGCGAGGTGCCCGCACCTCTTATGGGACCGTTTTGTGGCTGTTTTACGTTTTCACCCATTGATGCCATATTTTAGGCCTAAGTCTAAATTTTGTAAATTTTCGTCGTATACTCAAATTAGAAGTTCAGTGGGTTCGTATGAGTTGCATTGGTCCCGTGCGAGGTACCCGTGCCTCTTGCGGGACCGTTTGATGGTTGTTTTACGTTTTCACCACTTGACGCCATATTTTAGGCCGAAGTCTAAATTTTGCAAATCCTCATCGTATACTCAAACCGGGAGTCTGGTGACTACGTAGTCGGTTCGTTAGAGTTACATTGGTCCCCATGCGAAGTGCTCATGCCTCTTACGGGGTTGTTTTGTGGCTGTTTTATGTTTTCACCCTGTGACCCCATGTTTTTAAGCCCAAGTCTAATTTTTTTGCAAATTCTCATCGTATACTCAAATCGGGAGTCCAGTGACTACGCGATTGGTTCGTATGAGTTACATTGGTCCCGTACGAGGTGCTCGTGCCTCTTATGTGACCGTTTTGGGGCGGTTTTATGTTTTCACCCCTTGATACCATGTTTTTAGGCCCAAGTCTAAATTTTTGCAAATATTCATCGTATACTCAAACCGGGAGTCCAGTGACTAGGCGATCGGTTCCTACGAGTTACATTTGTCCCGTGCAAGGTGTGCATGCCTCTTACGGCACCTTTTATGGTTGTTTTATATTTTCACCATTTGACGACATGTTTTGAAGCCTAAGTCTAAATTTGTACAAATTCTTGTCGTATACTCAAATTCGGAGTCCGATGACTATGCGATCGATTCATACGAGTTATATTGGTCCCGTGAGAGGTGCTCGTGCCTATTACGGGACCGTTTTATGCCTAATTTACGTTTTTCCCTTTTAATGACATATTTTAAGCATAAGTCTAACTATTTACAAATTTTTGTCGTATACTCAAACCGGCAATCCCGTGACTACGCAATTAGCTTTTACGAGTTACATTAGTCCCGTGCGAGGTGTTCATGCCTCTTATGGTACCATACTGGGATATTTTACATTTTCACCCTTTAATGTTATGTTTTAAATCCTAAGTCTAAATATTTGAAAATTCCCATCGTATACTCAAACCGGCAGTCCGATGACTATACGGTCGATTCGTATGAGTTACATTGGTCCCATACGAGGTGCTCGTGCCTCTTACGGGATCGTTTTGTGTCTATTTTATGTTTTCACCCTTTGACGGCATGTTTTTAAACTTAAGTCTAACCGTTTGCAAATTCTCATTGTATACTCAAAAGGGGAGTCATGTGACTACGCGATCGCTTCCCACGAGTTACATTGGTCCCGTGCGAGGTGTTCATGCCTCCCACGGAACCGTTTTATGGTTGTTTTATATTTTCACCCTTTGACGCCATGTTTTTAAGTCTAAGTCTAAATTTTTGCCAATTCTCGTCGTATACTCAGACCGGGAGTCCGGTGACTACGCAGCCGGTTCTTACGAGTTACATTGGTTAGAATATATGTGTTTGTTATCTGGGTTTTTTTCTCCTTTAGTGCATTATAGAAATTAATATGTACAAGAGTAATAGATTTTCATATCTTTTATAAAGAAAAATAAATGTGCATTATTAATTATATTTGAATTTTTGAGTTACTTTTGTTGAGTAAAAAGGGAGTGTACTGGGAGGTAGATAGAACATTGCAAGGAAATCACAACACTATAAATTTTAGCACAACACTATAAGGCAGGCACCTAATTTTTGTTCTTGACTGTCATAGCTCTTATATTTCTTTATTTAAAATATAATTATATAAATTAAACAAACAGACTATAAAAGTCCTAAACCGTACAAGTGTGGGTTACTCAATGGTTCACAAAGAAGTGGTTGAACCCTTTCTAATTCATAATCTTCACAACGTCCTAGATTCTGACTTAAAGGAACTTATTTACCATGTTCTCGACAGTTAATCCAAAGATTGTTCAATACTAACATAATATATAGGAGAGTTCATACCTCAATCAATGTTGAGTGCTAACTTATCGATACCGGAACTCTATTGGTAATCCCCCTATCAATTTCAAACACGCAAAAAAATATATTTCAATTAATTTATTCTCCCAACCATTAAGGGTTGGATATTCACCCATAATAGGAGTAAGTTTCTAAAATAAAAGTCTTTCCAAATCAGCAAACATGAAGATTTATCCTCATACAAAAATTAAAAGCTTAACTATTATCTATAACAACTCATAACCTAGCATAATCTAAAACAAAATTGATCTTTCTTATCTATATTAGGAATCACTCAAACACTAATCATTCAACAAAACAACTATGATCAATGATCGAGTCGGAAACTGAGCGTCCGTGTAAATACGCTAGTCGTTGTTATCGGCTTCCAATCGCAATACAAAAACCTAAACTATAACTACACTCTTGTGGAGTATAGTGGCTAGTCTGGGTATCGAATTCTCAGGGAACTAGGACGTGTGAACGTGATGACGTTGGATAGATAAGGAAATCCTAACTCTGACTCTAAAGGAAAAAGGAAAAATGATTTGAATTTTGGAATGACTAAAACTAAATGCAATTATGAAATTATGAAAAGGTGCAATTATACTAAATTACCTAAAATACTGATGAAAATTGATTTAAAACTTTCAACTATGTATGATAAAAACAGGACGGGAATACAATCCCCCAATCCTAGTGTATTGCAGATATAATACTAATCATAAATTTAACTGATTAATTTGACCCAGAATTTAGTACTCCCAAGCATTACGTATACGAGTTTCAAGCCCGCGTCATACTTAATCTGAGGACGAGTAAATCGGTATCGCGATAGTGACACTCGAATTGCATTCTCAATCATCCCGGTTACCCAGAGGCAAACGAGATATAAAGACCTACAATTGTTGTGTTCCTACGCAATACGGTCGTAATTAATCACTTAATTCAGTGGATTAATGTTATACACACGCAAATAACACATCAGGCTGGGTTTATGTGTCCCGGTCTTTGAAAATCTAGCCTAGCATGCTGAAAGTAATGAAAACAGTATTTAATGTGCAAGAATTCATGATTAACTATGGAAAATTGGTAGAATGATGTAAAACAAAATTAAACAGATGAAATTAATTACTAATCTTACCAAAGCACTCAAAGTATTAACTGGAATTACTTGTGATTACTGAAATCTGATCAAAGCTTCAATCTTGGGATTAAAAGAACAAACTGTATTTAAACTAGGGTTTCTGGAAAAGTAAGTGAAATTACACTCATTCTACCTAAAAAATCCGTCTATAATAATAATAATAATAATAATAATAATAATAATAATAATAATAATAATAATAATAATAATAATAATAATAATAATAATAATAATAATAATAATAATAATAATACGTGTTTTTATACCCTCCAAGAATTCAGAAATTTCAGCTGCACTAGGATTCTTTTAGGAGAAGACCAGATTTGCAAATCTCGATACCCGGACCGATCCGGGCCTTAGGCGGACCGGTCTGCCTCTAAAGCAGATCGGTTCTTTTTATTTTAGGGCGGACCGATCCGGGGGTGGACCGGTTCTTTTAATTTCTGCCTTCTTCGGTTTGCTTTCGATCCAAGGTCTACTGGAGTTTGCACAGCGGACCGGTCCGGGGTGACGGCGGCCCGGTCTGCCTATTTGACTTTTTTTTACTCAACTTTAACTGCTCATATCTTTTGTTTCGGGACTCCGATTGAGGTTTCGTTTCTTCCTATGTGCTCATGAATGTGATATCTTCAACTTCTCTTTAGGTACCTCATCCGAATTCTGGGTGGAAATTACGATTTTGCCCTTTTGACTTTCCTTCTTGTCTTTCTTGATTCTTTCGGTTTCCTTCTTACGTTCCTTGACATCAAATACGTGTAAAATCACTAGGTAATACCAGAAACTCGGTGTACTCGTTAGGATTAGTCAGTATCAAGATTATGACATAAAGTCAAATAGATTACGTTGTTCGAGGTGCTAAAAGTACCCAAATTAAGGGATAAATTAGGAAGAATTTATGTCTAATCAAACCCCCCTAACTTAGAACTTTGTGCGTCCCGAGCAATGTAAAAGAATCCTAGCAAGGCTCAACTCTTGAAAAACATTTTATTGGGATAGAATACCTTTTTCGCGGGCAAGCGGTTGCATTTAGCATATGCAACAAGCCTTTAAACCCCTAGGTCACCCTAGTAGGACGAGTTGTGGTCCCGTAAGAGTCCGGCTAGCGTAGTAGATGACATGAGCTTGTTTATCCTTTCTTTGGCCCAAAATAGCCCCTATCGCATAATCGCTAGCATCACACATAAGTTCGAATGGTAAGGACCAATCCGGAACTTGCATGATGGGAACGAACACGAGCATGGTTTTCAGTTTTTCAAAAGAGCTTTGGCATGCATCCGTCCACTCGAATGGGGTGTCCTTCATGAGTAGGTTTCTTAAGGGTCTAGCGATGGCGCTAAAGTCCTTAATGAACCTTTGATAAAACCCCGCGTGGCCCAAGAATGAGCGCACGTCCTTAAGCGATTTTGGTGGGGGAAGATCAGCTATGACATCAATTTTTGCCCTATCAACTTCTATTCCCTTGGATGAACTATGTGGCCAAGAACTATTCCCTCGGTGACCATGAAATGGCATTTTTCCCAATTCAGCACTAAGTTCTTTTCCACACACCGGGCGAGTACTTTCTCCAGTTTTTCGAGACAAAGGTCGAAAGAGGTGCCAAAAACGTTGAAATTGTCCATGAACACTTCGAGTACTCTCTCGACCATGTCACTAAATAAACTCAATATGCACCTTTGAAAGGTCGCGGGTGCATTACACAAGCCAAACGGCATCCGTTTGTAGGCAAACGTACCAAAAGGGCAAGTGAAAGTCATCTTCTCCTAGTCAAGTACATCTACCTCAATCTGGTTATATCCGGAATAACCATCAAGGAAGCAATAATAAGGGTGGCCCGCTACTCTCTCAAGCATTTGATCAATAAATGACAAGGGGAAATGGTCTTTCCTAGTTCCCACATTGAGTTTCCGATAATCAATGCAAACGCGCCACCCGGTGGTGGTACGTTGGGGAACTAGCTCTCCCTTGGCATTCTCAATCACTGTCATTCTAGACTTTTTCGGGACGACTTGAATAGGGCTCACCCATTTGCTATCCGAAATTAGATAGATAATCCCGGCATCCAATAATTTGATAACCTCGATTCTCACAACTTCTTTCATGTTGGGATTTAGTCTTCTTTGCATTTCTCTAGAGGGCTTAACATCCTCTTCGAGATGGATCTTGTGAGTTCAAATCAAAGGACTTATCCCCTTCAAATTAGCAATGCACTAACCAAAAGCACTTTGGTGCTTCCTCAGAATTTTCAATAATTTTCCCTCCTGCTCTTTGTCTAGGCTAGAGGAGACAACAACAGGAAATCTATCATCCTCTCCTAGGTATGCATATTTAATATGGGAGGGGAGTTTCTTTAATTCAGGGGTTGGAAATTGGTCACTGGAGGGAACCATGCGTGTATCCCTCGGAGGTAACTCCTTGAATCTAGAAACCCAATTAACATCTCTCGCGTCCTCGTTCGACGCACTCTCATCGAGTAACTCTCTCAACTCCCTAATCCCCCTCTCGAAGTCGGTGTACGTCCCCTCACTCTCGTGTCTCTTCGCTAAACAGGACCCTAAGGCGTCGCCACAGTAATTCTCCTCAAAGTACTCCTCTACTATCTCATCTATGAGGCTCACCGCGTGAAGATCCTCTTACTCCCCCGTATGTTAGGCTATGTGGAAGATGTTGGTTTCTAAGGTCATGTTCCCAAAAGTGAGTTGCATTCGCCCATTTCGAGTATTGATGATTGCGTTAGCCGTAGCTAAGAATGGGCTCCTAAGGATGATGGTAACATGGTTGCTCGAGTTGAAGGAGGGCTCTGTATCCCAAATGACAAAATCTATCGGGAAGTAAAAAGTGTCAACTTGGACGATCACGTCCTCGACTATGCCTCGTGGGATTTTCACGGTTCGATCCGCTAATTGGAGAGTGACCTTTATGGGCTTGAGGTCGCCCAAGTCAAGCTCTCTATAGATGGAGTAAGGGAGAATATTTACGCTTTCTCCCAAGTCAAGTAAGGCTTTTTCGATTTTATTCTCTCCAATGATGCAGGAAATGGTGGGTGCACCGAGATCTTTAAATTTAGGCGGGAGATCATTTAGTAGAATGGAGCTCACATTTTGTGCTAGAAAGACATTCTTCTTTACCTTCATCTTTCTCTTTACCATCAACAAGTCTTTGATGACTTTAGCATAAGCTGGAATTTGCTTAATGGCATCGAGGAAAGGTAAATTTAGCTTTACTTGTTTTAACACTTCTAGCACATCTTCACGTGGGTTTCCTTTATGGGAGGGAATCAACCTTTGAGGAAACGGTGCCGTGGAGGGTGGTTTCACTACTACCTCTGGTTCACTAGCATCTTCTTTGTCACTCTCATTCAAGGGGACATCTTCGGCCTCTTTCGTGCCGGGAGAAATCTCCTTATCTTTCGTTGTGTCGTGTGGGGGAGGTGATAAATCAACGACTCTCCCACTACGAAGAGTAGTCACAGCTTGACATTGCTCCTGATGTTCAGTAGAGGTGGAGCTAACACTAGTTTGACCTTGGGGAGGTCTTTGGCCTTGGGCAGGAAACTTACCCTTCTCTTAAACACTCAATGAGGATTGTATCTTTGACAGATTCGTATTTATGTCGCCAATCAGACGGTCATATTTGGCATTGGTTGCGGTCTGGCTTGCGATGAATTGATTCATGGTATCCTCGAGAGTTCTCCGCGGTGGCGGGATATAAGATCCTTACGGTGGTGGTGCTTGCACACATCCTTGCATGTGTGGAGCTTATTGAAAGTGTTGTGGTGGAGGAGGGGCAACATGTGAAGGAGGGTTCATCGCGGCATGTTGTTGCCCATAGCTAAAATCGGGATGATTTTTCCACAAAGGGTTGTATGAATTCCCGTGCGGTGCACCGAAATTTCCCTTAAATCCTCATATACCACTAACTTGCTCTTGAAGCATCACTTTGTAGGCGGGTATATTCGGGCATTCCTCAGTTGAATGACCCTCCTCACAAATTGCACACACCTTCTCGACGGGTTTTGGTATGGATCCAGCCGGTCCTTTTCCATATATCTCGCATAGGTCTCGAAATCCTTTCTCAAGGGTATCCAATCGACTGTCCGTCATAGAATTCTTATCTACGTGAAATAGGCCGGACGCCGACGGAGTGGTGGTCACTTGACGATTCCGATTTTGAGAGTTAGGATCAGAAGTATCCCAGGATTGGGTAGTCTCGGTGACGTACCTCAGGTGAAGCTCAGCATCATGGGCATCTAAATCGACAAACGGACCACTTCCCATGGTTTCAACAAGTTGCTTGGAGTTAAGATTCAGCCCATTATAGAGAGAAGAGATGATTTGTGCTGAATCAAATCCATGATGGGGGCATGAAATAACTAACTCATTGAAACGCACATAACATCGATGAAATGGCTCAATTTCAGATTGTCTAAACGCTTGAATTTGAGCCTTTATGGAGATTGTTCGATGTATTGGGAAGAATTTCTTGAGAAATATCGATTGCAACTCGTTCCAAGATGGAATCGAGCTTGGAGGTAAAGACCATAGCCAGGTCTTAGCTTTATCTTTGAGCGAGAAAGGGAAGAGTTTGAGGCGGATCACCTCTTGTATGCAGGTTTGATCATTGAGAGTATCGCACATATCCTCAAATTCCCTAATATGGAGGTATGGCTTTTCAGAATCCATACCATGGTAATGAGGTAGCATCTGGATCATCCCATTTTTTAAACGGAATTGCCCGGCATTATACGGGAGTATAATGCATCCCGGAGTGACAGTACGCTCGGGATATAAGAATTCTCTCAGCGGGCGGTATGGGGGCTCTTCCTCACTGGCAGCTGCACTACCGTGTTGCGACATCTCTCTCTCACTTAACGACTCGGTTCTCTCACTTAGTGTGTTCGAAGTGTGTTCGGAGGTGTATCCTAAGAAGGAAAACAGAGTGTTATTGGAGATTGAGTGTGATGGTGTGGGAGGTGGGATCCAGAACTGTGGGGCGTTTGGAGTGTGAGGGCTATCGGGGTTATACTCAACGATTGGATTTTCGTGAATGCTGGTTGGAGTATTATGGGGTGTGGGAGTGAGTTCAGAATTTTGCATTAATGGCTTATGAGAGATGATGGTGAATCTTTTTGTGCTTTTTGAATTTTTTTATGTTTTTGGATTTTTTTTTTTTTGTCAAAGCTTTTGATTGACTCGATCTAATCTTAAGTCTACCTAATTCCCCGGCAGCGACGCCATTTTGATCGAGTCGAAAACCGGGCGTCCGTGTAAATATGCTAGTCGTTGTTATCGGCTTCCAACCGCAATACAAAAACCTAAACTATAACTACACTCTTGTGGAGTATAGTGGTTAGTCTGGGTATAGAATCCTCAGGGAACTAGGACGAGTGAACGTGATGACGTTGGATAGATAAGGAAATCCTAACTCTGACTCTAAAGGAAAAAGGGAAAATGATTTGAATTTTGGAATGATTAAAACTAAATGCAATTATGAAATTATGAAAAGGTGAAATTATACTAAATTACCTAAAATACTGATGAAAACTGATTTCAAACTTTAAACTATATATGATAAAAACAGGACGGGAATATAATCCCCCACTCCTAGTGTATTGCAGATATAATACTAATCATAAATTTAACTGATTAATTTGACCCAGAATTTAGTACTCCCAAGCATTACGTCTACGAGGTTCAAGCCCGCGTCATACTTAATCTGAGGACGAGTAAATCGGTATCGCGATAGTGACACTCGAATTGCATTTTCAATCATCCCGGTTACCCAGAGGCAAACGAGATATAAAGACCTACAATTGTTGTGTTCCTACGCAATACGGTCGTAATTAATCACTTAATTCAGAGGATTAATGTTATACACACTCAAATAACACATCAAGTTGGGTTCATGTGTCACGGCCTTTGAAAATCCAGCCTAGCATGCTGAAAGTAATGAAAACAATATTTAATGTGCAGGAATTCATGATTAACTATGGAAAATTGATAGAATGATGTAAAACAAAATTAAACAGACAAAATTAATTACTAATCTTACCAAAGCACTCAAAGTATTAACTGGAATTACTTGTAATTACTGAAATCTAATCAAAGCTTCAATCTTAGGATTAAAAGAACAAACTGTATTTAAACTAGGGTTTTTGGAACAGTAAGTGAAATTACACTCATTCTCCCTAAAAAATCCGTCTAAATAATAATAAGAATACGGGTTTTTATACCCTCCAAGAATTCAAGAATTTCAGCTGCACTAGGATTCTTTTAGGAGAAGATCAGATTTGCAAATCTCGATACCCGGACCGGTCCGGGCCTTAGGCGGACTGGTCTGCCTCTAAAGCGGATCGGTTCTTTTTATTTTGGGGCGGACCAATTCTTTTAATTTCTGCCTTCTTCGTCTTGCTTTCGATCCGAGGTCTACTGAAGTTTGCATAGCGAACCGGTCCGGGGTGAGGGTGGACCGGTCTGCCTATTTGACTTTTTTTTGCTCAACTTTAACTGCTCATATCTTTTGTTCCGGGACTCCGATTGAGGTGTCGTTTCTTCCTATGTGCTCATGAATGTGATATCTTCAACTTCTCCTTAGGTACCTCATCCGAATTCTGGGTGAAAATTATGATTTTGCCCTTTTGACTTTCCTTTTTGTCTTTCTTGATTCTTTCAATTTCCTTCTTACGTTCCTTGACATCAAATACCTGTAAAATCACTAGGAAATACCAGAAACTCGGTGTACTCGTTAGGATTAGTCAGTCGCAAGATTATGAGATAAAGTCAAATCGATTACGTTGTTCGAGGTGCTAAAAGTATCCAAATTAAGGGATAAATTAGGAAGAATTTATGCCTAATCAATCATGCCAATTAGAAGACCAAGCCTCCTCAAGCTAATGTAAGAAACATCAATATCGTCATACCAAATCTGAAAAAGAAATGGCAGCTAGATAAGCAAAGACCAATATGAAAGATATCCCAAAACAATGTTTGAGACAATAAACATCTTAACATAGTATTTAGGACGCAAATATAACACCGGTACACCAGCTAGTGGATCGATAATAAACTCGTATCTTATAAAATAAGATAGTGGCATTAGAAATTTACAATAGTAGAAAAAAATATCCACCTTAGTGAGGAGAAATTATGTTAGCATCTTAACTTTAAGTTACCCTCTAAATAGATTTGATAACCTATTTTTTAAACTCAACCGAGATTCTACATGCAAATGATCACATCTAAAACATGTAATCAAAATATAAATCAATTTAAATAGATTATATAAAGGTAGAATTGAGTTCAACTAAATAAGTAGTCTACAAACACACATAAAGAAAAAAAAGACTAATATGAATAACCTTATAATGGTTGCATTTATTCCCCAAATGATGAGGGTGAGCATCACACTTACTCTATAATAGATTGTGAGCTTAAATGGAACACTATTTTTCCATCTGTTTTCTACATACAGAAGATTCCTCCAACATCCGAAACTGTTTGAGGAAAACCAAAGGAAGAAGCTACCAATTTTCACGGCGCTTTCGTTTTCCCAGAAGCTATCGGGTCTGCCTCCTGAGATCATGTTCCAGTCCTTCTCAAGGATAACCTCGTGGGCAAAGGGTTAATAGCCTTAATGATTTGGTCCCAATTCTGAAGCGGGATAAAATGGAGGACAATCTTCTCGAATTCTTACCATCTACAAAGCTATCAACTAAAGGAAATAAAAACAACATTAACAAACATAGATAGCAGAGGATACAGATATATAGTCAAAACAATATAGAAATCAGCATTAACCAAACATATAGCAGCGTTAACAACGGATATATGTTGGGCATTTGAGCAAACAATACCAGAAAATGTGTCTCAATGAACATAAAAAATCCTCAAACACAATGAATCCTCAAACAAACAAATAAATAAAAAGGAAGTGTACTCAAACAAATAAAAAAGAAGTGTATCGATGTTCTAATTTTAACTTAATGAATCATCATAGTTGGTAATTTAAACATAACGAATCCTCACAGGTGGTATTATTTTAACATAACGAATCATCGCATTTAGTAATATATACAAACTAAGTACGCTCTGCTCTAGCAAGTATCTATAGTAGTATATACAAACTAAGACCTCTTACAAATAAATGAAACTTTGATTTGGTCTATGTAAGAAGACGAAAAGATATAGTTATACCCAAAAAATAGAACTTAGATGTATGCTACTGTGGTGACAATTATTATGCAACACAAATAGATAAGAAAAAAGCAATCACCAAGTAAGAGTAAGGAATGTAAAATGACAATCACGCAACAAAGGATGTACGTGGTTCACCAAAGATGTGCCTACGTCCACGGTGGTACAGTCGGCATTATTTCTATATACTCCGGAGAGTGGCTACAGAGAATACAACTTGTCCTTTTGCCCCGAACCTAGGGTTCAATATATACAAGTACGTTTAGGTGAGGGGGGGTGTTGGATTCCCCCACGTCTTCCATCTCTCCCTATAACCTCCCTTGATGGGAACGTGGGAAGAGACCGGATCACAATCAAAATAAGAGGTGGGGGGCCTGGACTTTGGGCCGCCAGAATTGGGCTACTCGTCCAGGCCCATGGCCTTAATTTTGGGTACCCACAATTGCCCCTAAGTTTGTTGGGCCATGTTTTGAGCTCAATAAATTTAAATGATTAGTCATAATGGCTTTCTGTACATCGTACAACTGATTTTGGCGGCATCCGCTTCGTATTTGGTGCACTATGATTAGCAAAATTTGAAGGTTTTCTGAAATAACCACTTTTCTACCGTCGTTTAAATCTTTCCAGCACTCTTCCTTCCCCTGTGAGTTCTAGTACTTCGTACCTTCTTCTCTCAATCTCCATTCTCATTGCTTTCTTGTTGTTTGGACCCGTGCTTCTTCATCGTTCGAATCAATCTTCTGTTTTGTAAGTTTCCTGTACCTTTTCTTTGCACTTTCCCTTTGAGTTTGTAGCTTTCTAGGGTTTTCCAATGGCGAAGATTGGGAATAGATCAGTCTCTGAGTTTAGGAAGTTTTATAACGTCCCTGATTGGGTAGATATTGAGTGCCGCGCTTCCCCTCATAGAAACGTTAGAGAGATAGATGACGCCCACTGGATCCATGTTTTGTTGCTTTCCCAGGGGGGACTCGCCTTTCCTCCCAACGATTTGTTCTTGCATTTCTTTGGCTATTTTAATATTGTTCCTGCACAATGCTCGCCCAATGTGTGGAAAATAGTTAATGGCGTACATAGGATAAATCAGTTGTATGGTACTAGATTAGGGCTCGTCGAGGTCTGTTTTTGTTATTCCTTTTCTCGAACTAGCTCTGGTATCCTCTATCTCAAAGCTAGGAGCCCTGACAGAGTATTGGTAGTAAATCTACCTGATTCCCATAAGGACTATTGGCAAGAGGGTTTCCTTGTTAGAAACTGGCAGTTCTCTCCCCAATTTGAAGGGTTGAGGTCCGAGAGGTTCTCTGTTCCCTTTTATGGGGAAGAATACATTGTAACAACCCGCGTAATTTTTGGGCCATTTTAATTAATTTTTGGAAAATGGAGGAAAATAAAGTTTTTGATAAAATTATTTTTATTGCTCAAATATGTTGGTTATTATTTTTAAAGGCGAGAATTTCAAACGATTTCGAAAACGGAGTTAAAACGGATTTTAAAATGATTTTTAAATGTTTTTTACTCTTGGAGTTGTTTTGACTTCCAACTCTTCATTTATTTGCCTTATTTAAAGGAGTCTTTTGGATTCCAACTCTTCATTTCTTTACATTATAAAAGGAAGTCGTGGGCAATCCTTTTAACCTACTTTTGGCACAAATTTTGGCAGCAAATATATTTTATATTCCTCTTCTTTTTATATACACATTGGCTCTTGAGATTTGTGAGTTCCAACCTTAGATTAGAGGTGTTCTTGGGGCTATTTTGTTGGAGGTTCTTGGAGGAGATTTTGTAGATATTTTGTGTTGATCTTGAGGATGTGATCATTGGTTTCTCATCATGGTTTGAGGTATGGGGTTTTACACAATATGCTCCTTAAATCTCGCGAGTGTCATTCTCTTTGATTTCTTATTAATTGAACTCATATTTGAATTGTTAAATTCATTGAAATCTGGAAAATAATTGTTGAAATTATTTTGATTCATGTGGTATCATTATGTTGTTGAGCACGTTGTCATGAGATTTTAATATGGCACGGATGTTGGGCACCCGCCAAAATTCCTGTTTCCCGGGCTATGGCTTGATAAAGCATATACGGATGTGGTGAGGCCTGATGACCCGGTTAAAGTGTTGTTGAGAAATTATATTGATAAATGCTTTGATATTTGCATTTCGATTTGAATATTCGTACTCGTGTTGTTACGTTTTATTCATCGCTAACATATATTTGTTAAGCATATTTCTTGTCGTATTGTGTACTTCCCCATATTTTCTTTTAGTGGCAGGTTAGCGCGGATTTTGGGGCGCTATGGAGATTGATTTTAGCGAGGATTGTTTGGGAAAGATTTTTTATTATTTTGATGTATAGAGCTTTGGAGATTTGTATTTTATTTTCGAGTTAGTTGTTGTATGTAATTCGAGAGATTTGTTGTATTTATTTGAAGAGATTTGAGATTAGTGGTTTCCTCTCTTATTGTTGTGGGATTTAGATGCTCTATACCTTGTGATTGTGGATTTAGATTTATTTTATCGTATTAGCGCTCCGTTCGCTCTCCCCGGGCGGGCGGGGCGTTACATACATAGGTAGACTTTGCTCTGTTGTTTCAATTTTTGCTGACTTGTGATTTTTCTGATTCTTCTTTGTTCTTCTTTTACAGCGAGGTCAAATAACTTGGAGCCTTCTCTCCGCGAGGTCTGTCTCTCTGAACTGTTTAAGGCTTAGAACATCAGGGAGCCTTTGGGTGACGGCGAGCATCCCAGGTCTGCTGCTTTTCTGCTCGAGTATAAAAACGTTGGCTCTAGCTTCATAACAAGGCCTGCCGATAGTATCCCAGAGTTTGATTTCTCTAAAGAGACTGCTGCGGATCCTCTCCAGTTGGACGAGGAGGAGAGCAGCTCTGAAAGTGACATTGTAGGTGTTGTAAGCAATTTGGGGGGGGGGGAGTTCCAGTAGTTACAGTTCTTCTGATCGTGGGGAGGTTTCTGAAGCTCGAGAGTCATCGAGCACATCTAGCAGTTCGAGCGAGGAAATGGCTCCTCTAAGGAAGAACTTAATCCGGGATGATGATGATGAAGACCACATGCTTCTCGCACAGAGGTCGAAGAAGCAAAAATCTAGCTCTGGGGCTGTGGCTACCGGTTCCCGGTCCTCTGCTCAGGAGCAGGAGAGAAAGAGGAAGGAAGAAGAGCAGGTAAGGGAGAGAGAGAGAAAAAAGGAAGAAGAGAAGAAGAAGATGGAGGAGAAGAGGAGGTTAGAGGAGAGGAAGAAGAAAGAGAATGAGAGACAGGAGGAGAAGAGGAGGGTGGAAGCGAGGACGAAGACTGGGCAGGCCTTAGTCCCAGTGTCCGCGCTGCCCGAGGGAGCTTCTGTTGCAATTTCCCCTCAGTTGGACCCCGCTCTACTCGAGAGAGCTGTCCTCCCAGCTGATCGTCAAAGGGCGGTAGGGTCCGAGCAATTGGCCCTTCAGGCTAGTCAAAGGCTATATTTGGTAAGATTTTTCCCTTTTCTCCCATGTTTTTATGAATTTCATCATTTCCCGCTCCTAATGTCTTCTTTTTTCTGCAGTTTGTGACTGACTTCATCGTGCTGTATCGCTCACGCGATGAGCTGGTGAAGAAAAATAGCGAGCTGGAGAGAGAGAACGCTGCCTTGAAGTTGAGGGGTACAGAGCTCGAGGCTAGTTTTAAAGCCGTTGATGCTGCTCGGATATCATCCGACCTGGCTCTTGCTACAGCTAACCGGGAGAAGGACGCAGCAGCTAAAGATCTGAAGGAGCTGCGACAATCCTATGACTTAGTTTGCTCGAGCAAGCTGACTGTTGTGGAGGAGAATAGGGTGCTCTCTGAAGAGCTGAAGAAGAAGGAGTCTGAGGTTGTCACTGCCAAGGAGGACTCATAGAAATTCTGGTTGGGCTGCAGCATACGAAGATGCTAAAGTTCAGATAGGCTATATTAGTCGTCTGAACTTCAAGAAGGGTTGGAACAAGGCCCTTTTGGCTGCCAGCGTCGATATCGACTCTCCCCTGTTTGACGAGCATGACCCAGGTCCGAAGCCAACCGTGGATGAAGTCCCTGCCCCAGCTGTTGGAGGTGCTGACCCTGTCCTCCAGATGACCCCTGTTGATGCTTCCCTCGTTGTGGCGACTGGGATTACTCCTGTCGAGAGCGGTGCCCCTGCTGATGCCGACAAAGGGAAACAACCATCGACCTCTGGGCAACCCGAGGTTGTTAACTAGCTATTTTCTAGGATTTCTTTGTATTTTTTCTTTTTCTGTCTGTAAGCTTTCTTTTTACTGTTCGATGTAATTTCAACCTTTATTAATGAAAAGGCTTATTTGTCCAGTGCACTGATTCTGTCTATTTTTTCGATGCTTCCTTATGTTTTTGTAGTTGGTTGATGTAGAAGAATATATTCCTGCCACATCTCAATTGGGCAGGACTCTTGGTCCCAATGCGAGTCCTGAGGTTCGCCAGGCCTTTGTTAAGCTTTGCAAATCCCTTAGGTCTAGGAATCAGAAGTATAAGGAGCAATCTGAACTTGTGGACAAGTTGAAGGATAGGTTGCAGGAGATGGAAGAGGTTGGTGCTTCAGTGCAAGAAGAAGTGAATGCGTTGAGAGCAAAGCTTCTCGATGCTTCCGAGATCAACCAGGTTGGTGAGATGCTTCAGCAAGAAAATGAAGCTTTAAGGCAGGAGGTCTCTCGACTTAGGGAACACACGCCGAGCACCGCCCCTTCAGTGTTACGAGGCTCTTTATCAACGCGAGCTAGGGCTGGATCGAGCGGTATTCATCCTGTGCTGCGAGGTTCTTCATCGGCGCGAGCTGGCAGGGGCAACAGGAGCCGAGATAGGGAAATGGAAGAACTTCGAGAGAGGGAGATGGAATAGCTTCGTGGTGACGTCCATCGAGCATATGTGATCGCTACTAGGCTCCAGAGGGATGACACTCGGTTGCGGCACTAATTCAAGAAAGGTCCTCGACAAGTGTGGGCTGACGGCTACGACCAGGGCTGGTCAGATGCTCCAACAAGATTGTCAGAGTTCGAATAGCTTTCTTTTATCAGGGGGTGGCTGAGTGCCTTGAAGGAGCTGCAAGTCCCGAGGAACTCGATGTTCTGGTATCGCCATGAGATTTCTCCCTCTACCCTGATGCCTAACCCCTTCCGGAGGGATGATCGATGGATCCCCATCGATGCCATTCCTCAGCAATTATTAGAGTCAGATGAGAATGAGGTTGAGGAAGAATTAGCTCCTGCTCCCGATGACGGACGAAGAGCTAGAGTGGCTGACTATTTCGCTCAGAGGCCTCACCCCCATTGAGATTTTACCAGTTGTTGCTTTTTATATTTTTGATAGTGTAAATGCTTTGGGCGAGTTCGCCGACTAAACATGTATCACCATTATTGTAAGTATGATGAATTAATGAAAAATTTGTGTTTTGGGCAAATTTGCCGACTAAATAAGTGCATCATATTCTTCATATTCTTGCTGCTTTATGATCTTCTAAATTTGTGTTGTCATGCAAGTGTCCTCCCAGTCCAGTATAATATCGAGATACCATCTGTGCATCACTTTACCCTTTAGGTCGTGTCGTCACACTCCCTTAGGCCTAAGTGTGGCAGTTGATGAGGACACACCTGGTGTTGGATGCTCTATCCGATCAGGATTTTATTCAACCAAAAAAGGTTTGATGACCAGTATAAAATTTGGCCATATTGCCTAAGGATCCCCTGTAAGGCTTCATATATTGCCAGGGCCAATGCTAAGAGGTCCTTCGTGTTTCATAACGATGACCTGAGGAGGGACACTTCCCTGCTAAGGCATGGTGATCAATGTGCCTGTCATTTGGAAAAGATGTGCGATAAAGCCCATATAGCTGTTACTTATTAGAATGCAACTGTTTAAATAACTTTCATTAATGACAAGGGAAATGAACTTCTAGTTACATAATAAAAGAATAAGCGATAGAAAAGATCTAAAAATAGAATCTCTTGAGATTGGCTGCGTTCCATGATCGTGGTATTTCTCTGCCTTCCATCGTTTCCAAGTGATAGGCGCCCTGCAGATCGTCTTTGGTTATCTTAAAGGGCCCTTCCCAGTTTGGGCCTAGCTTACCGTCTGATGGTTTTACTGCGCTGCCCAGGACTTTCCTTAGAACGTAGTCCCCAACCCGGAATGCCCTTGGGTTAACCCTTTTATTGTAAAGCCTCGCGAGCTGTTGCTGATAGCTCGCTAGTTTTACTAGGGCTAGCTCTCGGCGTTCATCGGCTAGGTCGAGCTCAGCGAGTAATGCTACATCATTATGGCCCTGGTCGACAAGGTTGGACCTCATTGTTGGTAAACCTGCTTCTAGTGGGATGACTGCTTCCATGCCATATATCAGCGAAAATGGGGTTTCTCCTGTTGCTCGTCGAGGAGTGGTTCGGTACGCCCATAGGATATGGGGTAGTTCATTTACCCATACGCCTTTGGCTCGCTCCAATCGCTTATTTAATCCATCGATCACAGTTTTGTTGGAAGCCTCAGCTTGGCCATTGCTCTGAGGTTAGGCCACCGAACTGAAGTGGTGTCTGATACCGTGTTCATTATAGAAGTTCTGAAAAGAGCCGCTTTCGAACTGTGTTCTATTGTCGGTGATGATGGTTCTAGGGATGCCAAAGTGAGTGATTATATTCCTCCATATGAATCTTATCATATCAGCATCTCGAATGTTCGCCAGGGGTTCTGCCTCGATCCACTTGGTGAAGTAGTCAGTTGCGACCAACAGATATTTGCGATTGCCAGTGGTAATAGGCAGTGGTCCCACGATGTCCATTCCCCATTGGGCGAATGGCCATGGGCTGGACAGTGATTTTAGGTCGCTAGCAGGTTGGTGGACCATAGGAGCGTGAAGTTGGCATTTAAGGCACTTACGGACATACATCGCAGAGTCCCTTTGCATGTATGGCCACCAATAGCCCTCTTTCATTGCTCGAAAAGCTAGAAATCTTCCTCCGATATGGATTCCACAGATTCCTTCGTGAAGCTCATGTAGCACTTGCTCGACATTCCCTGGGTGAACGCATTGGAGGTAGGGACCGGAGAAGGATCTCTTATACAGGTTGCCCTCTGGGGATAAGTGAAAGCGAGCAACTTTGACTCTTATCTGGTGGGCAGTCTTCTTGTCATTCTGGAGCATGCCATCCTTCAAATAGTCCCTTAAGGGGTCCATCCAGCTGGGAGTTGATCCCACCTGGAGTACCTGATTCCCGCCTGGTGGGCTGCTCTCGTGGATGCTCGGGTGAGTGAGGAAATCGATGGGGATGGTTCTTTTTAGGTCGGAGTCGACTGTCGAACTCAGGGCTGCTAGGGCATCGGTATGGCTATTTTGCCCTCTGAGAACCTACTGGACATTGATCTCTTCGAAGCTCGCCATTAATTTTTTAACTAAGGCGAGGTAAGCTGCCATTCTTTCATCTTTTGCATTGTAATCTCAATTTATCTGATTGGAGACTAATTGGGAATTACCGAACACCTGTAAATGCTTTGCTCCCAAAGTGTGTGCCTTCTGGAGGTCGGTTATTATGGCTTCGTATTCTACTTCGTTGTTGGAGGCTACAAATCCAAGCCTGATTCCTTATTCAAGGAATGTATTTTTTGGGGTAACGAGGACAATGCCTACTCCCGCCCCCTTTGAATTGGAGGCTCCATCAATAAACAGTTTCCAGCTTCCCACTGTCGCTTGGTCCTCCTTTGGCCTTGGTAGTTAAGGTTGGTTGGAAGGTACCTCGCCCGTGAATTCGGCTATGAAATCAGCAAGGATCTATCCCTTGATGGCGGTCCTTGGTTGAAATTGGATGTCAAATCGCCCGAGCTCGACTGACCATTTAGACAGCCTGCCTAAAAAATTTGCTTTCCTCAGGACTGACTTAAGGGGGTGCGATGTAAGGATGATGATTGTGTGGGCTTTGAAATAGTGCTTCAGCTTCCTCGAGGCCACTACTAGTGCGTAGGCGAGCTTCTCCAACGGTAGGTACCTTTGCTCGGCGTCGAGTAAGGTCTTGCTCGCGTAATAAACAGGGTACTGGATTCCTACAACCTCGTATATTAGCGCAGAGCTGACAGTGTGGTTGGAAACAGAGAGGTACAGGTACAAAGAATCTGTTTACCGTGGTATGACGAGCAGTGGTGGAGAGCTTAAGTATGCTTTGAGCTCGACCAGTGCTTGCGAGCAATCTAGGCTCCATTCTACCATTTTATTTCCCTTCAGAAGCTGGAAGAAAGGCTTGCATTTCTCGGAGGATTTAGAGATGAAGCGATTTAGGGCAGCGAGCATACCAGTGAGCTTCTGTACGTCCCGAATTGTTCGAGGTGGTTGTACCCTGTTAATTGCATCGATTTGGTCTGGGTTAGCCTCTATGCCTCTCTTACTGACCAAGTACCCAAGAAATTTTCCTGACTGGACACCGAAAGAACACTTGCTTGCATTAAGTTTCATTCGATACTTCCTGAGGATTTCAAAGGTGTTTGACAGGTCTGAGAGGTGATTTTCTTTCCTCTTACTTTTAACGAGCATGTCATCGATGTAGACCTCCATGGTGCTTCCCATCCGGTCCTTGAACATCTTGGTGACCAGCCGCTGATAGGTTATCCCTGCATTTTTTATCCCAAAAGGCATTACCTTGTAGCAGTATATTCCAACTGTCGTGATGAACGCTATTTTTTCCTGGTCAGGGGCATACAAGGGGATCTGATGATACCCTGAGTATGCGTCCAGAAAACTCATTCGTTCGTGAGCTGTAGTGGCATCCACTAGTTGGTCTATTTTTGGGAGGGGGAAACTATCTTTAGGGCACGCTTTGTTGAGGTCAGTGAAGTCGATGCAGACTCTCCACTTCCCGTTGCTTTTTAGAACTACTACTGGGTTGGATAACCACTTGGGGAATTATACTTCCCGTATGGATCCTACATCCAGTAGTTTTTTGACCTCCTTCTCTATCACTTTAGCCTTCTCGGGTGCAGTTTACCGTGCCTTCTGCGTGATGGGTTTGAAGGTAGAATCGACGTGCAGCTGATGGCAGACCAAATTAAGATCGATTCCAGGTAGCTCGTATGGCTCCCATGCGAAAACATCTATATTGCGTCTCAGTAGAGTTATCAAGTCCTTTTGTTCCTGGTCGGTGAGAGATGCTCTAATCAAGAAGACTCTACTACTATCGCCATCTCCAGCCGCAACTTCTACCAGGTCCTCGACGACCCGCTCGGAGGGGAGGAGCCTGGTTTCCTCCACTCCAGGTCTTCTGTACTTTAATTGCTATTTAGAAGGTGTCAGACCTTCTTCTATTTTCTCGCTGGGCTGATCGACCTTCTTTTCTAGCCTTGGTCGGATGGATGCTATGAAGCACCTTCTTGCCATTGCTCGGTCGCCGTGGATCTCCATTACTCCTCGCTCGGTTACATATTTGAGTTTCTGATGGTAGGTCGAGGAGACTGCCTTCATCGCATGAAGCCATCCCCTGCCGAGGATGGCCTGGTATGGCGAGTTGATGTTAACTACCAAAAACTCGATCATCTTAGAGATGTTTCCTGCGCGCACCGATAATACTATCTTTCCCAAGGGCATAGTTATTTTTCCAGCGAAGCCAACTAAAGGGACAGTATCTTCCTTTAGGTCGGCAACGCTTAACTTCAATTTTTTGAATAGGTCGAGATACATTACCTCGGACGAGCTTCCTTAGTCGACGAGCAACTTGTCGACGTCAAAGTTAGCTATCCTGAGGGTAATGATCAGAGCGTCATGATGTGGGCTTCTCACTCCCATCAGATCTTCATCTGTGAAAACAATATGTTTGTTATAGTCGACGTCATTTGCTCTTCGACGCTTTCCTGACTGTGACTTTGCTGGATCGATCTGAAAAGCCTGCATTACCGCTGTAAGTTTCTTTATCTCTATTCGAGCTGAATTTCCTTGGATCTGCTTGGCATCAGATGCCCCGTGAATTACCGCGAACTCATGTCCAGCGTTATCCTCGAGCACGTTGTCAGGTCTTTGAGGGATCTCCTCCCATCTTTCTGGGCCACTTGATGAATGTCTTATCTTTGATCTTCACGAGAATTTTATAAATTAGTTCTTTGAAGACGGTGTTGATCGTCTGGAATACTTTCAACGCATTATTATTCCCTCCGTTCTTGGAGCCATTTTTGCCCCCGTTCTTTCCTCCTTTCTTTTGGTTCTCAGCTTTGTCACTGCCCTTGGTAGTGTGTTTAGCTCGACCGTTTTCTCCTGTACTGAGGCGGGTGACATCTTCCACCTTAGTGTACTTCTCGATGTGGGCCATTAGGTCGTCAATAGTCATAGCCTCCTTCTTCGTCAGACTGGTAGAGAAGGGAAGAACTGGGTAGCCCAATTTTAAAAGAGGCCATTGCCACCCCCTCCTTTGTCTTTCTTAAGAGTGAGTGGAGGGTCGTCCATACCATTCACCCTCATTTTAGCCGAGGGTAGTTATTCACCAAACTAATGGTGTTTTTAAACATAAGTCCTCCCTCGTCTTTCTTGAGAGTGAATGGAGGGTCGTCCCAACCATTCACCCTCATCTTAGCCGAGTGTAGTTATTCACCCAACTAATGGTGTTTTTAAATATAAGTCCTCCCTCATCTTTCTTGAGAGTGAATGGAGGGTCGTACTTACCATTCACCCTCATCTTAGCCGAGGGTAGTTATTCACCAAACTAATGGTATTTTTAAACATAAGTCCTCCCTCGTCTTTCATGAGAGTGAATGGAGGGTCGTCCCTACCATTCATCCTCATCTTAGCCAAGGCTAGTTATTCACCAAACTAATGGTGTTTTTAAACATAAGTCCTCTTTCGTCTTTCTTGAGAGTGAATGGAAGGTCTTCCCTACCATTCACCCTCATCTTAGCCGAAGGTAATTATTCACCAAACTAATGGTGTTTGTAAACATAAGTCCTCCCTCGTCTTTCTTGAGAGTGAATGGAGGGTCGTTCCTACCATTCACCCTCATCTTAGCCGAGGGTAGTTATCCACCAAACTAATGGCATTTTTAAACATAAGTCCTCCCTCGTCTTTATTGAGAGTGAATGGATGGTCGTCCCTACCATTCACCCTTATCTTAGCCGAGGGTAGTTATCCACCAAACTAATGGCATTTTTAAACATAAGTCCTCCCTCGTCTTTCTTGATAGTGAATGGAGGGTCGTCCCTACCATTCACCCTCATATTAGTTGAGGGTGGTTATTCACCAAACTAATGGTGTTCGTAAACATAAGTCCTCCCTCGTCTTTTTTGAGAGTGAATGGAGGGTCGTCCCTACCATTCAGCCTCATCTTAGCCGAGTGTAGTTATCCACCAAACTAATGGCGTTTTTAAACATAAGTCCTCCCTCGTCTTTCATGAGAGTGAATGGAGGGTCGTCCCTACCATTCACCCTCATCTTAGCTGAGGGTGGTTATCCACCAAACTAATGGTGTTTTAAGACTAAATGCTCCCCGATGTTATTGACAACGTGTGGATGAGGTTGTCCCCATTCATGTTGTTGTATCACCAAAGAGCATTTAGGCCTATTTCACCACAGATGATGTTTTGTGGCTTAATATGAATTACCCCAACAGAAATCTAAATTGACAAATATAAGATGAGGGGGCAATAGAATATTCTCATTAACATTCCAAATGTTCTATGAAGCAACACATTCATTACAACTATGATCCGATAGGACATTAACTACAACATTATTGATAGTATTTCTTCAGATGATCTGCGTTCCAGGGGTTCGAAAAGGGTTCCCCTTCAAGGTTCTCTAGTCTATAGGTTCCGGGGACAACTTCATCAATGACCCTATATGGTTCATGCCAATTTGGGTGGATCTTGTTAGGTTTCTGCCATGCCTTTTTGAGGACTAGGTCTCCCACAACGATCGGCCTTTGCTTTACCCTCTGATTGTAAAACTTGGTAGTCCTCTGTTGGTAGGCTGCTTGTCTTATCTCAGCGTCTTCTTTTCTTTCCTCGATCAAGTCTAGATCAAGTCTCCTTTCTTCCATTTTTCTTTGGGGGTCATACATTTGAACTCTGTGAGTAGGAAACCCAATTTCGGTGGGGATGACGGCTTCTGAGCCATATGCTAACATAAAAGGGGTTTCCCCGATAGGAGTTTTTGCTGTTGTCCTGTAGACCCACAACACAGCGTGTACCTCCTCAACCCATCTTCCTTTTGCCTCCTAGAGTTTTTTTTTAATCCCATCTAGGATTGTTCTGTTTGTAACCTCAGTTTGCCCATTAGCCTGAACTCTCTCACTCTCTCTCTCTCTCTCTCTCTCTCTCTCTCTCTCGCACACACAAGTGAGCGCACACACACATGCACAAACTTGTGTAATACACTAGTCGTGGCCGACATGGCCATAACTAATCGACTGTTAACATAAATCAAGTCTTTTACATTATAAAAGTAGTTGATATCTGTGGTTTGAACTATAAGTCTAAAATAAAGACCTCATTTTAGAAGTTATTGAAAGGAGTACAAAATCACGATGACTTCAGATTAATCGATGAGATCAAAATTCTATTAAATGTAAGCCTTAATTAAGAAACAAACATCTTACCCGATAACAATTATTTAGTTGACATGTGCAACACATGTGACTCAAAATTATGTTAAGTGTCAAAACATAATGGTTGAAGTATATGAAATGTCCAATAAATCTTTAGGGAGTTTTTCATTTTTAGTCCTTGATTGATATTTGTTTTAACTCCAGTTACATATTTTTTTTGGATATTAAGCTTCCTCACCTCTTAATGTATATATTATGAGTTAAGATACAAAAACTTAACACATGTGTAATATTGTATATTATAAAATTTCGTGTATGCATTATAAATTTCACATACATAATACATTTTTCCCCCCAAATAAAAAATTATATACACTAAAGACGAGGTATACATTACCAATAATATTGAAAATACCTTCAAATCAGACCCTTTGATGTGTCATGAATATATTACTTAGTATTTTAATTGAATCCTATATAAATTCCACACATCAATCGACCAATATATTGCTGACAAATCTTTGAATGTGATTTACGATCCTAATTTAAGGGTATTCATAGGCGTGTTCGCGGTCCGGTCCGGTCCGATTTTGAGGTATTTTTTGGACCGGACCGCATTAATCGGTCTTAAAAAAATTTGGACCGAGATCGGACCGAAATAATCGGTCTCGATCCTATTCGTTTTTCAAGCGGTTCGTGTTCGGTCTCGGTCCTATTCGGTCCATACAAATAAACACAACTAAAACCCCCAAAGTCACAGCAAAAAAACACAGAAGCAATTAATAAAGAAAACTTTTCTTGCACAAATTGGAAAAGCTACAGGGACAATTCCATTGTAAATTGCACATATTAGCAAACAAACTTTTTCTTACATAATTGATATGTTTACCTTTGAAAAGCTATAGGGACAATTCCATAATGGGTAGAAGTTTGTTGCAGTGACCATAATAGTGCCTGGGAGGCACCCTTGTGGGTCATCATAACACTTGATCTGATAGCTATACCCCCAGCGCAAACCATTGTTGAAGAGAGCAGTACTAAGTGCTGCACTGTTTGTACCATACCCTTGGCAGCACAAATTTCTATACCCGCAAGCTCACCTGCACAAACCAACACATCACATTTAAGAAATCCACACCCTAAATCCATATCTTGCAAAAGATAACACTTAAATTATTTTTAGCAGATTATTATATCTTTTTTAATTATACATCGACTGTAAATCAAATAAAAATCCAACTGTAAATCGCATAAAACCCAACTGAGATTCGAAACAGTAAATCATATCAAATCACAAATGGGTTTCACTAAAAAACTCAAACCCAACACCAAGAACAAAGAGATGACCCTCAATCGATTAGGGTGGAAACATAAAATCAGTATCTCACTTCCAGGAACTAAAATGAAATCGCATAAGTATAAAATGAAAACTAACATGTCAGAGATCGTTTGCTTCTGGCGGAGATTAATTGGTTTGGTTGGGAAATCTCGATTTGATGAGGATGAGAGGATGAGGATGAGGGAAAGAAAACGGCTGTAGAGAGAGATAAAATAAGCGACTAGGGTTGTTTTGTTGTTGGAAGTAAATGTATAAGCTAAATTAAAAGTGTTGGCAGCGTAAACGGAAGTTATTAAATCAGAAAAAAAAAATATATATATATATAATAAAAGCGATCCGGTCCAAACCCGCTTTTTACGACTCTAGACCGAGATTGAATCGAATAATGCGGTCCTTTATATTTTAGGACCGAATTAAGACCGAATAAAAAAAACCCGGCAAAAGTCAGTCCGATCCGATTCGATTTTTTCGATCTTTTCGATCCATTCGGGTTCGTGCACACCCCTAAGTATTCATAGTATTAGTTAAAGGCGGTATTGAGCATAGGGGTGACAATTTTTGACACGACCCGAAAACCCGACTCGAACTCGACACGATTTTTGCAGGTCAGGTCATGGTTAAATAGGTCCAGGTCGAAATCGGGTCAGACCCGCTTAATCCGTTTATTAAACAGGTCGTGTTTCGGGTCAACCCGCCTAACCCGCAATTGACACGTTTATTTTTCGGGTTGATTTCGGGTCACTTTCGGGTCAAAAAACCTATTAACCCGTTTAGACACGAATAATTATAAACCGTTGATTTTTTAATCTAATGGTCAGAAAAATGAAAAATCAAAGGGGCTAATTGAAAAAGCTAACTTTAGAAAAGAAAAAAAGACCGCCGCACACAACAGCAGGTCTCTTCTCTCTCGTCTTCTCTTCCCATCTCTTCTCTCTCGCCATCTCTTCCCACCGCACACAGGTAAGATTTCTTCTATTCTCTTCCCATCTCTTCGCACCGCACACCGCACACAATACTCACGCACACACACAGAACACACACACGCACACACACAGAACACACACAGAACTCACGCACACACACAGAAGACACACAGAACACACGCACACACACAGAACACACACGCACACACACAGAACCCGATCCATGATTTCTGTTATTTCTGAATTTTGATTTTATATTTCTGATTTTTTTTTCACGTACTGATTTTTTTTTTCAGCAGGTAATTAGATTTATGTTATTGATTTTTTTTTCAGCACATTGATTTCAGATTCCATATTGCATATTAATATATAGTTTAATTAAGTATCCTATTTGTTTTTTTAATCTTATTGTGCGTTGTACTCATTACTTTTTTTGTTCGTAGGTATGGAATGAAATGGAAGGAGACTAGCTTTTGGATAGAGTGGAGCATGACATCTTTTTGCAATTTGGTTGAAGATTTACAAATTGTAATTTGAACTTGAAAAATTGAATGTGTTGTAATAGATAATGGATTAGACTTTATTGGATGATGTTATTTGGATAATGACTAAATGTTGTTGGTATTATTATGTTATGTTTATTAGATTTGACAAATATTTTTTTGATTAATGTTGTGATGTTTATTTGTTAAATTGTGTTTGGAAATAAATAATGAAAATTATTTAATCTCATAAACAGGTCATTGTGGATCATGTAAACAGGTTCCCTTTGCAGATGACCTATTAATTAAGCAGGTTAAACGGGTCGTGTCGTGTTAGCGGGTTGAACACGACCTATTTATTAAATAGGTTAGACGGGTCGTGTCGTGTTAGCGGGTTGGACACGCCCTGTTTATTAAACCGGTTAGACGAGTCGTGTCGTGTAACCTATATATAAACAGGTTCGTGTTCGAGTCAGGTACAATGACACGATTACTTAAACGGATCGTGTTCGTGTCAACGGTATATCTAAAAATATCAGGTCTCGACACGACCCGAACACGACACGCCAACCCGAATTGCCCGGCCTAATTGAGCATCTCCTAAGTAAACAATCAGATATCACCCTCAGCAGCTCGCATCAGATTACCAGGCTCCAACTTACTTCCAATAATTTGTTGAATCAACCTTTGTCTATCTTACAAAATGTCGAACCGATTCTCGAATAACAGGCGCGACGGCAACAAGGTACCCGCTAAACCCCAGCAGAAGTTCGTTCCCAAAGCGACCAATCCACCCCCCACCACCCTCTCTAATTCTATTCGACAGTCTATTTCTAAACAACCTAACGATGCCCATCCTCCCAGGGATACCGCTGACTGGGTTTCTAATGAAATTCAGAGTGGTAATTTCGTAAATTATTTGCCCCAAGACGAGGCAGTTGCTGCTGGTCTCGGTGCCGATGAAGGTGCTTTGGATCCTGTTCAGTCTCAGCGAGTGGTTGATCTGTTGAACACAGAGTTGACTCGCTTGCTTAGGTTGAACCCTAGAGATTTCTGGAGAGAAGGTTATTTTTACCCTTTTTACTAAATCTTTCATTGTTTATATGGTGGCTTTTAATCTCATTAATGATTGCTTTTCAATTATGGCCGTAGTCTTGTTTCCATGTTTCAAAATTTGATTTTTTTTTAATATATATTTTTATATTTTTTTTGTCGTTGTTGATGTGTTTACTTGTCAAACTTTAAACTTTAAAGTAATGTGATAAATTGGGATGATTAAACTTTCACGCCTCTATATTTATAAGCACAATTTTTAGTGTTTAATCCAAACTGCCCCAAATTTAATATTAGAATATTACATAATCATCAAACCAACCTCCCAAAAGATTTTCCAAATTGACCCAGAAAATCAAAGGATCACAAAATTAGGACTTCTGCAGGGTCTTGCTAGAGGTACTTGAAGGGAAACGGGAAAGATGTTCCAAATGGCTCATACATTTGAATCGATTTGCTACTTTTGGAGGTGGACTTTTGTGCATGGATCGTTTTGACATTAGCCCAATTAATATTCTTTATTAGTTTGTCCCGTAGCAATGAAATTGGTAATGAACCAACACACACAATACCTCTATTTCTCTTGAGAAGACGCAAAGTCTCAAGAAAGAAACTAATTCTTCATTAGATCGAAGATGAAAGTACTTACAACAGCTAATACTAGTATAGATTCCTAACTCTCTCTCTACAACCAAGTAGCCAATGATTGGTGATCAATCTAGCAACTACAAACAACCCACGTGCTACTAACAACTTCAATTATTTAAAAATAAAAGAAATAAGGAAATCGGAATTAAACGACACCTTTAGACTAAACTAAAAGAGTAAAAGATTTAGTTGTTTTGAGACCTTTAGTTGCTGGTTCCTTCTCCATATGAGCTAATACCTTCCCTTCCATTACTATGTGATTAAGCATCAATTTCCTTTGAACTAAAACTATGCGATTAAGCATCAAATATTTAAAAATAAAAGAAATAAGGAAATCGGAGTTAAACGACACCTCCAGACTAAACTAAAAGAGTAAACGATTTAATTGCTGTGAGACCTTTAACCTTGTGGTGCTGGTTCCTTCTCAATATGAGCTAATACCTTCCCTTTCATGGCAGGGCCATGACATTGCCCCATCCTTGTCCTCAAGGACCGAAGTTAGGAAATTGATGCTTAATCGCATAGTAAATTTCTTAACTTGCATCTTACGATATTAAGTTGGTCCATTGATGAGAAGAAAATTGGGTGGTTTCGTGAGCTGGGTGACAATTGAGGTTTGTAGGCCACACTACCACCTTAACAATGATTGGGTAAGGCCCATAAACTATCTCCACTTGCGCTGAAGCCTGCTTGTAAGGTTGAAGCACACTTGATCACCGACCTCAAATTCTGCCTCTGTCCTTTTCGTATCATAAAAACACTTCATCCTTTGTGCTTTCTGTAGCCCATTTTTCGATACTTTTAGCATGACTCTCCTCCCTTTTAAGTTGCAGATAATCTTTAAAAACAACATCGGGGGATTGCAGATTCACCT
Organism: Sambucus nigra; assembly: GCA_949130495.1. Lineage (NCBI taxonomy): Eukaryota > Viridiplantae > Streptophyta > Magnoliopsida > Dipsacales > Adoxaceae > Sambucus > Sambucus nigra. The sequence continues at coordinate 719,045,863 of OX422207.1, forward strand.
CCAAACCCGATTGAGGGGCCTTATAACTATGCAAATCCTTAAATGGTGATATTTTGAGACTCGTATGGTAATTTGTATTGAATCGCCACTTTGTTGACCAATTGCTCCACCTAGGCCTGTAAACGGATCGAATTCGGACCGGATCAGGCAAATCCAAATCCATATCCGTTTATGTTAAACGAATTCGGATCCGATCCATTTATTAATCGGATCGGATCAGGCAAATCCAAATCCATATCCATATCCGTTTATGTTAAACGGATTTGGATCCGATCCGATTATCCATTTATGTTAAACTTGATTTGCAACATTTTTATTTTCAACTCTTATTTCATAAATTTATTTTGCAAATGTTGCAAAAAAACAATTAATGAAATAAAGAACTATTATGATAAATATTTTAAATATATATTTATATTAAAAATATTAATCGGATCGGATTATTAACGGATTGGAGCATATGAATCCAAATGCGCTCTATTTAATAAACGGGTAATCGGATAATCGGATTTTAGGCATGATCCATATCCGCTTAAATGGATCGGATTCAGATTCGGATTCGGATAAAATCCGATCCATTGACAGGCGCCACCTTTTGGGCCATTACCCGGGCGAACATCAAAGGAAAGCTTCTAAGCTTCGAGACATAGTGAGCAATAATTGAGACTATCCAATGACTGATACTCCTCCATCTTAAAGTATAATATCCCCCTTTAGAAACCCCCTTCCCCAACGAGAAAGCATCCACCACCTCGATCTCCCAATTTTGGAACGGTCGTTTAAATCATGGATTCCAAATATCCCTATTACCAATTCGCAAAAGGTGATATGTCACAAACCCCTCCTCATCCCTCGCTATCTTGAAAATAATTGGGAATCGCACCTCCTAAGAGACATCCCCACACCGTCACCAAAATTGCACACCACTATCACCCCCCAGGCTGAAATAAGTATAGGCTCGAGGAACTCACTCCATCTCCCCATAATGCACCTCCATAACCCTACCTCATTTTGGAGGCGAGAGGGTTGAGAAATCCACCCATTACTCTCGAGGCCGAAACGAGCCTCTACTACTCTCATTAGCTTCTCAAGTCTTCTCCGAATGGAATTGGCATGGCAGAGGCAAAATAGAAAGGTAATAATTAGGAAGGCTTGAAAGCGTGCTCTTTATCAAGGTGGTTAGTCTTCCTCCTTTTGAAAGAATTCTTTTCCACCCTCCCACCCTCCTTTCTCTCAATTACCTGTCTCAAATAGACTTAACTTAAACAGATCCCCTAACGGAAGTCTCCAAATAGCTGGACCATAATAGAAGTCTCCGCATTGCCAAAGGGCAAAGATCTCACTTTAATCCCCATTGAAATTAACTTGCACTTGCATACATTGATGTGAAGTCCTAAAGCAGTTTAAACACATCAAAAGCATACTCAACTTCTAGATTTTAAACTATTCGAGCCTACAAAATAATAGCGTCGTCTGCAAAAGGTGATAGACGTCACTTGAGCGCCCCTTTCTCTTTCTCCCACCATTAAACCTAAGATCTATCCTGCCTCAAATGCATGCGCCTACGTAATGTCTTTGTGACCAAAATGAATAAAATTGCGAAATGGGGCCATCCCTTAGGAGTGCCATTCACCAACACGGATAATGACATAATCAATGCAAACATGTATCCACCTTCTCCAATGATACCCAAAGCCCCTCCTTTGCAGCATATGCAGCACAAAATCCCAGTAAGTGTGGTTACATTCCTTCTCTCTATGATCCCCGCGTCGCCATTCCTTAGCATGCTTTTAGACACTCATTAGCAACCAGGATTGTATCCAAAATTTTTCTTTCACCCACGAATGCATTTTGATTTTTGATCACCTTCTTGGGTTTGTAGGTCAACACCTTTGACCACAATATACACACACTTCCAATAAAATTGAGGCCTAAAGTCTTGGATACCCATCGCACCTTGTTTAATTTCTAAAATGACTCTTCAACTCCTCTATTCCACATTTTTTTCTTTAGTAACCCGGTTTATCCCTTGATGATCATGCCATAGCCTTAAATAAACCTTCTATAGTTGCTTGTTAACCCGAGAAATCCCTTTAGTTCTGTCAAACTCTTGGGTCTTAGCCAATCAATAATAGTAGAAACAAGCCCGTTAATAGTGATTATATGTCCCATATACTCCACTCTCTTGTCCAAAGGAGCACTTGGGCAATTTGTCAAACAATTGGTCTTTCTCCAAGAGGGTCAAGGTAGTTTTGATGTGTTCCATACGCTCTTCTAGCGTGGAGCTGTACGTTTAAATATCATCATAGAGTACCAGTATAAACTTCATTAAATGAGGCTTAACGATGTCGTTCGTAAGGTTTGGGAAGAATGCAAATGCATGTGTTTGACTAAACGACATGATTTTAAACTCATAGTGCCAGTGGGTTTGAATTGCAGTTTCATGAATATAAGGGGAAAGGTGTATCCTAGGTACCCAGACTTGCGGCTAATTTTTGAAAATATTTTTGCTCCATTCAATTTACCCAGTAACTCTTCAATAATGGGTATGGGAAACTTATTTTTGATGGTGCTCTCATTCAGTTTCTATAGTCAACACAAAACCTTCAAACTCCCCCTTTTTTCTTCACCAATAGCACTGGAGAGGCAAAAAGCGCACTGACTTTGACTAGGTTGAATTATCCTATACTGCGACATCTCTTTTATCATTTTGTCCAATGATCGTCTTGTGCACATAAGGGTACATGTAGGTCTCTAGCAAATGGCTTTCACATTAGGCTTAAGCACTATGTGGTGGTCATGAGCCCTCGCAGCTGGTAACCCTTTGGGCTCTTGGAAGGCTCCACTGAATTAGCTGCTGAACACAAGTGGGAAAGTTATAGAGCACAAACGACTTATAAGTCCTTGCTTAGCCTTCTTAAAAAACTTGCACAATTTGTTGGCCTATTTTGTTAAAGGCTATGCTTAGCTTCTTAAAGTCAAAAGAGTACAACGTTGTACCCCTTTAAGCCACCATGTCACACCCTTCCAATGTTAGGGTTCTTATATCAGTCTCAATGTGATGCTCTTGCATGGGACACTTGAGTTGGGGACACTTTGAGGTACTCAAAAGCTTATTGCCATCAACCACCTCTATAGATAAAGGCATTTTCATGAGGCATCCACTTTGGATGAAAATTTAGTATTCAAAAAGTTGTGGGTACTACAATTGTCAATGAGTATTGAGATGGTTCTTTTTGGGTCTTGGATCATGATGGTGTTTTGAGATGAGCTCCGAGATATGCATAAGTATAAATTTCCATACTAAGGATCTCCTAACCCACTGCCTACTCCTTCCCCCTTGTATTTCCCTTTCTCTTCCTCATAGCATGAGCATGAATAATCATTGACTAGCACATTCAGTTCCAAGTTTGAATTGTTCATCACAATTATAACATAATATTTTCTCCCAACGAGCCCTCATCTCTGCACAAGACAATCTTCTTACAAGAGGCAAAGTAGGCTTGGTGAGATTGTCTTTGGTTTTATTGGTGTTTGTGAAACTGAGTTTAAAAAGATTGGGATGTGAATAGGTGAAGTTAATGAGATTAGGTGACGGGAAAACTGGAGTTTTTTTTATAGGTGGTGGTGGTGTTAGGCTTTTTTTTGATAGCTTTGGTGGTGGTGAGAGATGGTTCCTGCATTTTAGCTAAATATAGGCACGAGTTAGAGAGGCGGGGTTAAACATTTGAACATTGCCTTGATTTCATTATTGAGACCACTCAAAAAGCTTAATACAATACTCTTCTGTTAGGCCCTTGTTTTTGGCCATCATGAGTGATTTAATTCCTCATATTGCTGTTGGTAGCTCTGTACAATACCCTCTTGTTGTGACTTATTGAACTTTTCTACAATATTGTAATCCCCTAAGAATCGAATACAAACATCCTCCATAAAAGTTTCCCCCTTGGAACCCTACATCAGCCTTGCCTTCAATGAGATGCCACATTAACCTTCTTCTCCTCGCTCATAGGGTGAATTTGAAAGAATTTATCACATTTCCTGATCCAAGCACTAAGGTTCTCATCATCAAATTTACGTGGTTTTAAGTATTTCCTTCCAGAAAAATAGCTTGGTGACCTTGTTGGTATTTCAACTCTGACCTTTCTTAAGACTCTCTCCACCGAAGGTTGATCTGCGGATTGCAACTGAAAGTCGCTGCCCTCTCCTTATATTTCCTTACCCTTGTTCTTCTCAAACTTGTCATGAACAAGCCAAGGTTCTAAAAGGCGCGAGGCGTGGTTGAGGCGTAGAGGTCAAGTCTTACGAGCCTAGGCGCGCCTAGGCGCGCCTAGGCGTAGAAAGGCGTTTTTTCTTTTTTTCTTTTTTTATTATTTTAATTATTCTAAGGCTAGTAATATAATAAAATAATACATACCTTGAATTTTGAAAATATATTCATATGTTTGGTAGCCATCTTTCTCATATTCATGCTCCATAACCAATATTTGTCAACTAATCCTTTGTTTTAAAAAAAAAGTGTGCATCAAGCCTTTCACCAAGAACAAGGCGTAATGAGGCGTAAGCGATGCATTTCTCTCAAGCCTCAAGCCTAGGCGGGCCTAGGCGGAACCTAGGCGGGACTTTTAGAACACGGGAACAAGCTTGATGACTAACGTAAATGAAGCGTTTAATGGCACAACAAAAATACACTCGATAAAGAGAGTAATGCTTAAATTGGAGAAATGTAGAATGCCTTGTTAAATGTGATATTTATTTGTTAAATGGGAATGATCTAGAATTAGGTCATAAATATCTAATATGGTAATGGCCTAGGCCCATGTGATGTCACATGTGACCTAAGAGCATTCCCTTTACAATCTTTTCTATAATGCCCTTTCGGATAACCGACCATTAACCCTATATTACAATAAAGAAAAAACACGATAAAAATAAAAGACAACTTATTAGAACTAAAAACTAAAAATAAACGTCATTCTCGGCCCAATTCAACGCACGTGCCATGCATCACACATCATTCTACCCTCCTTAGAAAAAACTCGTCCTCGAGCGTGGGTTAAATTGCAAATTACCTTGCCACCAAAACAGATAGTTGGAATAATGTTTACTCTTTAACTTGGGCCCAAACTGAATTGTTCCACAATTGTTACTGCCAAAAATCAAATTTTCCAATAACTTTGAATGTGGGCAAGCCTCCATTTTCCAATCCAATAAAATCAACACTTAAGTGGGTTAAAGGGTTAAAGTGGGTCTGAGCTGTAATTTTTGAAAAGTTTGGGGACTAAAAAATAAGTTTTAGAAGTGTTTAGGTCTGACTTGATATTTGCAGATGTTTCATAAGTGTTTCCTTGATGCCATTGGTTGCTTGAGTTTTACGATTTCATTTTTACAACAACAACATGGTGGAGCGATTAGGCTCGGATTCCAATTGACGTAAATGAAGCCATAAATGACACCACAAAACACTCGAGAGAGAGAATAATACTCAAATTGGAGAAATATAGAATGGGAAGGTCTAAAATTGGGTCATCAATAAATGGGCCTAGGCCCATGTGATGTACATGTTACTTAAGAGCACGCCTTTACAATCTTTCCTATAATGCCCTTATAGATAATTAACCCTTAATCCTATAATACAATAAAGAAAAAAATACGATAAAAACAAAAACAACTAATAAAACTAAAACTAAAAATAAACGCCATTCTCGGCCAATTCCACGAACGTGCCATGCATCTAGGGGTGTGCAAAAAAACCGACCGGCCCGAAAACCGAACCGAACCGGCCCGAACCGAACCGAAACCGACGTTTTTTTTTAGCCCGGTTCGGTTTACGGTTTAAGGAATTAAAAAACCGACCATGTCGGTTCGG